>CAKXYN010000024.1:22566798-25133597 GCA_935064755.1 Tragelaphus eurycerus | reverse complement strand
AAATTGATTAAGTTTTAATAAAAACCATTAGTCTGATCGAGGAGAGAAGAAACAATTTCATTTAGGGTAAGGTTCAACACAATTTTCTGTGGTGACAAAAACGTCCAATATAATGTACTGTCCAATACAGTTGCTACTAGTCACGCATGGCTAATAAGCACTTGCTCTGTGGCTGGTGAGAATGAAGGACTGATTTTTAATTTTAACGACCAACCTAGACAGCATATTAAAAAGCAGAGACATTACTTTGCCAGCAAAGGTCCATCTAGGCAAGGCTATGGTTTTTCCAGTGGTCATGTATGGATGTGAGAGTTGGACTATAAAGAAAGCTGAGCACTGAAGAATTGATGCTTTTGAACTGTGGTGTTGGAGAAGACTCTTAAGTCTTCTTGGACAGCAAGGAGATCCAACCAGTCCATCCTAAAGGAAATCAGTCTTGAGTGTTCATTGGAAGGACTGATGTTGAAGCTGAAACTCCAATACTTTGGCCACCTAATGCGAAGAACTGACTCATCTGAAAAGACCCTGAAGCTGGCAAAGATTGAAAGTGGGAGGAGAAGGGGACAACAGAGGATGAGATGGTTGCATGGCATCTCCGACTCAATGGACAAGAATCTGAGTAAACTCTGGGAGTTGGTGATAGACAGGGAGGCCTGGCGTGCGGCAGTCCATGGGGTCACAAAGAGTCGGACACAACTGAGCAACGGAACTGAACTGAACTTCATCCTAAATAGCTACATATAATTAGAGGCTTTCATAATGGATAATGCAGATTTAGGGGGTAAAAGATAAACTGAGGTTGAAAGCCAACAAATTTTACTAAGACTTAATACACAGCAAACCTAACTTTGATTCCCTAACTTAAAAGGAAAACAATTATGAAGTACTTGAGTAAACATAGATTTAACTGTGAGCTAATGGTCAGAAAAAAATTCCCCCACAAGAATATTCTTGGCTTGCTTCCTTTAAAGAACCTATCCCTGTTGCATTCCTCAAATTTTAGAACCCTGAATTGGTTTCTCTCTCCAGGCAACTAGCCTTCATAGATGGGGAAGAAAGAGGGCCAGTCAAGTAATGTGGGGGTACTTTTCTATCTCCTTCACCAACCTCCAATCTTCCCACTCTTCTGTGCTGGAGTAAGAAGGTCCTTAATCTCCAAGCCAGCAGAGTGCCTTCTTGTCTCTGGATGCCCAAAGTCTGCCTTTATAGCACTCCATCTTCATGGCAGCTACCAACTGTGGCATCACCAATTCAATGGACATAGGTTTGAGCAAACTCCGGAAGATGGTGAAGGGCAAGGAAGCCTGGTGTGCTGCAGTCCATGGAGTCACAAAGAGTCGGACACAACTGAGCGACTGAACAACAACAACAACCAACTGCTTATTACCTCCAGAATTATTCCTACCCTTAGTGGAGGCCATGAACACTCAGCTTAGCTGTATAAAAATACTACTACTCAAAGACATTTAAGTTTTGGTAATTCATTCCAAGTCATATAATATTTATGCTTATAAAATACCATATAGTTTTAAATTTCACTTCACTAAAAACTAAATTCCGTTCTTAGTACACCGCCTGACCATCTACTTCTAACCTAAGGAATTATCAGGAACACGCACTATCTCTCAAGAGGGTAATCATCACTACTGTTAGAACAAGAAAAACCAGAATTCTTTCCTGGTAGGTTTCTCAATTTATCCCACATAGTGAGGTCTCTAAAGTAGCAGTTCTTTAACTTCTTGGGGTTCCCAGACTCCTTAAAGTTTTTAATGAAAACACAAGAACTT
The DNA here is from genome assembly GCA_935064755.1 of Tragelaphus eurycerus. NCBI lineage: Eukaryota > Metazoa > Chordata > Mammalia > Artiodactyla > Bovidae > Tragelaphus > Tragelaphus eurycerus. Next base: position 25,131,810 of record CAKXYN010000024.1, on the reverse strand, counting down.
CCGCCATATAGTTTTATAACCTGTACACTGACATACCAAAAAAGGTCATCTATGGACACTTCTATTATAAAGGTATAAGAAACATAATGAAAATAATTAATACTGTAAAGGCCTCAGACCTAAGTGATCAGTAGAATATGACCTCAGAAAAGCTAGAATTAATTCAACCTGATATTACTATATCTTCCCTTAATTTTCTTTCCTCTTCTCCTCCTTCCAATTTTACCCTCTTCCCATCACCCCTCTTTGCTCTTAATAGTTCATTTCCTTATTTGGCTATATTATAGAACTAAAGTCACTTATGGCAGAAAGTGAAGAGGAACTCAAAAGCCTCTTGATGAAAGTGAAAGAAGAGAGTGAAAAAGTTGGCTTAAAGCTCAACATTCAGAAAACAAAGATCATGGCATCTGGTCCCATCACTTCATGGCAAATAGATGGGGAAAGAGTGGAAACAGTGTCAGACTTTATTTTTTGGGCTCCAAAATCACTGCAGATGGTGACTGCAGCCATGAAATTAAAAGACGCTTACTCCTTGGAAGGAAAGTTATGACCAGCCTAGATAGCATATTGAAAAGCAGAGCCATTACTTTGCCAACAAAGGTTCGCCTAGTCAAGGCTATGGTCTTTCCTGTGGTCATGTATGGATGTGAGAGTTGGACTGTGAAGAAAGCTGAGCGCCAAAGAATTGATGCTTTTGAACTGTGGTGTTGGAGAAGACTCTTGAGAGTGCCTTGGACTGCAAGGAGATCCAACCAGTCCCTTCTAGAGGTGATCAGTCCTGGGTGTTCTTTGGAAGGAATGATGCTAAAGTTGAAACTCCAGTACTTTGGCCACCTCATGTGAAGAGTTGACTCATTGGAAAAGACTTTGATGCTGGGAGAGATTGAGGGCAGGAGGAGAAGGGGACGACAGAGGATGAGATGGCTGGATGGCATCACCGACTAGATGGATGTGAGTTTGAGTGAACTCCGGGAGTTGGTGATGGACAGGGAGGCCTGGCGTGCTGCAATTCATGGGGTCGCAAAGAGTCGGACATGACTGAGCAACTGAACTGAACTGAACTGAAAGTCACTATTAGAATTACTTCAAGAATACACAGAAGAACTGTACAAAAAAGAGCTTCACGACCCAGATAATCATGATGGTGTGATCACGGACCTAGAGCCAGACATCCTGGAATGTGAAGTCAAGTGGGCCTTAGAAAGCATCACTACGAACAAAGCTAGTGGAGGTGATGGAATTCCAGTGGAGCTATTCCAAATCCTGAAAGCTGATGCTGTGAAAGTGCTGCACTCAATATGCCAGCAAATTTAGAAAACTCAGCAGTGGCCACAGGATTGGAAAAGGGCAGTTTTCATCCCAATCCCAAAGAAAGGCAATGCCAAAGAGTGCTCAAACTACTGCACAATTGCACTCATCTCACACGCTAGTAAAGTAATGCTCAAAATTCTCCAAGCCAGGCTTCAGCAATATATGAACCGTGAACTTCCTGATGTTCAAGGTGGTTTTAGAAAAGAAAGAGGAACCAGAGATCAAATTGCCAACATCCACTGGATCATGGAAAAAGCAAGAGAGTTCCAGAAAAACATCTATTTCTGCTTTATTGACTATGCCAAAGTCTTTGACTGTGTAGATCACAATACACTGTGGAAAATTCTGAAAGAGATGGGAATACCAGACCACCTGACCTGCCTCTTGAGAAATCTGTATGCAGGTCAGGAAGCAACAGTTAGAACTGGTCATGGAACAACAGACTGGTTCCAAATAGGAAAAGGAGTACGTCAAGGCTGTATATTGTCACCATGTTTGTTTAACTTATATGCAGAGTACATCATGAGAAATGCTGGGCTGGAAGAAACACAAGTTGGAATCAAGATTGCTGGGAGAAATATCAATAACCTCAGATATGCGGATGACACCACCCTTATGGCAGAAAGTGAAGAGGAACTCAAAAGCCTCTTGATGAAAGTGAAAGTGGAGAGTGAAAAGGTTGGCTTAAAGCTCAACATTCAGAAAACGAAGATCATGGCATCTGGTCCCATCACTGCATGGGAAATAGATGGAGAAACAGTGGAAACAGTGTCAGACTTTCTTTTTCTGGGCTCCAAAATCACTGCAGATGGTGACTGCAGCCATGAAATTAAAAGACGCTTACTCCTTGGAAGGAAAGTTATGACCAACCTAGATAGCATATTCAAAAGCAGAGACATTACTTTGCCAACAAAGGTTCGTCTAGTCAAGGCTATGGTCTTTCCTGTGGTCATGTATGGATGTGAGAGCTGGACTGTGAAGAAGGCTGAGCGCTGAAGAATTGATGCCTTTGAACTGTGGTGTTGGAGAAGACTCTTGAGAGTCCCTTGGACTGCAAGGAGATCCAACCAGTCCATTCTGAAGGAGATCAACCCTGGGATTTCTTTGGAAGGAATGATGCTAAAGCTGAAACTCCAGTATTTTGGCCACCTCATGCGAAGAGTTGACTCATTGAAGACTCTGATGCTGGGAGGGATTGGGGGCAGGAGGAGAAGGGGACGACAGAGGATGAGATGGCTGGATGGCATCACTGACTCGAAGAATATGAGTCTGAGTGACCTCTGGGAGTTGGTAATGGACAGGGAGGCCTGGCGTGCTGCAGTTCATGGGGTCGCAAAGAGTCGGACACGACTCAGCGACTGATCTGATCTGATCTAATCTGATACTTGATCCAACCAGTCTATTCTAAAGGAGATCAGTCCTGGATGTTCTTTGGAAGGAATGATGCTAAAGCTGAAACTCCAGTACTTTGGCCACCTCATGCGAAGAGTTGACTCACTGGAAAAGACTCTGATGCTGGGAGGGATTGAGGGCAGGAGGAAAAGGGGATGACAGAGGATGAGATGGCTGGATGGCAACGCCGACTCGATGGATGTGAGTTTGAGTGAACTCCAGGAGTTGGTGGTGGACAGGGAGGCCTGGCGTGCTGCAATTCATGGGGTCTCAAACAGTCAGACACGACTGAGTGACTGAACTGAACTGATTCCAATGTTATGTTTCCTGTTCTAATTTCAAAAGTCAAAGTTTATTTTTTTAAAGAAAAGGAAAAACATCTGTTGAATACCAACTATTTGCCAGGTATTTGTCTATATTCTATCTAACAATTCTGTGATGGGGAGAGTATCCTCCCAAATCTGTATGTTTGAAAACTTACAAGTCACTAAGTCAGAGAAAAGTCAAGATATAAACCACAAAATAGTTGGGTACGAATTAAAATATGGCAAGTAAAAATTTAAAGCATAGCTAAAATACTACACATGAAAATGTAGTTTTAGATTTATGTATTAGAAATTAATGAAACAAACATTCAACACAATAACTTTTAAAAGCTCAAGAAAGTGGAAGAATATAGGACAGAAATAAATGAAACAGAACAAGGAAAAATCAAATCAATAAAACCAAATGAGATTTTACAGATTAATGAAATAATCAGGCTTGCTAGAGTTTAACAAAAGAAAAACAAATACAGCAAATTATTAAAAATTTCAAACAGCACTAACTATATCTTAGAACTAAATTTTATCAGAAACTCATGGATGTTAAGCAACTCATCCAAGAGTACAAAGATCTTGGGTGTGTTCTAGGACAAGTACTATAATTACACAGTTGGTAAATAGGGAAGTCAGAATTTTAACAAAAAGTTCCTCTTCTTTTCATATCATACCACCTCTCTTAGAATAGCTATCAGGGCCTCAGTCTCCTTAGCTACAAATGAAAAAGAATGACATTTCTTAGGTCTCTTTTCAATCCATGATTCTATGAGCTCAAGCTGGTCTGTATATAAACAGTTCATTTCCTTATGTTGGTTCGATTGCGGGTGAAGGTGGAGTTGCTCTGTGTGACCAAGAATACATCTCAATCTACTACACTGAACCATCCTAATGTGTAAGTGCACTTTGCAAAACTTGAAAGAAACCTCAGCAAAACTTACAAGAAAAATAAACAGCGAACTTACAAGAAAAATAAACAGTGAGGTAACTGCTTCTAGGAGCTAATGCTTTACCAAAAAGGTAATGGATAAAACCCATATGTAAGAAATATTCTCCCTTCCAAAAACAAAATCCAACATATGTAAATTTAACCATGTTTGTTCATTTCCCTACATGTATATTTGGGTCTAACAAATAAGTCTACAGTTACTTTTGTGAAATTTGCTTCTACAAACCCTTTCATTTTCTCCTTTTAGCAGTCCAAGGTTAAAAGTAAATAAAATTTTTGGGGCTTTTTACTACTTAGTGTTACCTGAGCAGTTTTTAGAAAGTTCTATTCATTCCAAATTTAAGGAATGTTCTTTATTTGGTGTCCAATTCAGTTTGAATAAAATACATTTTGGATAGAAAAACATGCAATATTTTTCTTGCTTTCTTTGGAAACAGGTGTTGCACATCTTTCCAGAATCACATGAAAACTCTTCCTGCAAATTGACAGGAGTTGTGTGTTATTTTTAAACAAAAAGGGTTCTCTTCTCCTCTTCTATAAAGGTACAGAAAGTCATTCAAAAGTTTACCAACTTGAACAAGTGAAACTAGTAAGTATGCCAGGTAAGATAGTTTCCTCTAAATATCAAATGCTGAGACTCCTTCTTGATTCATATTCCAGATCATTTGACAAATGTTTCACATCTAGCTCACAGCTAGACATTCATATCTGGCACTCAAGAGAGAATGCAGATTAGAGATGAGTATCTGAAATTTCAATTATAAAAGGGATAGCTGAAGCCATGAGATCTTACTGCTGCTGCTAAGTCGCTTCAGTCATGTCCGACTCTGTGCGACCCCAGAGATGACAGCCCACCAGGCTCCCCCATCCCTGGGATTCTCCAGGCAAGAACACTGGAATGGGTTGCCATTTCCTTCTCCAATGTATGAAAGTGAAAAGTGAAAGTGAAGTCGCTCAGTTGTGTCCGACTCTTAGCAACCCCATGGACTGCAGCCTACCAGGCTCCTCTGTCCATGGGATTTTCCAGGCAAGAGTACTGGAGTGGGGTGCCATTGCCTTCTCCATGAGATCTTACTAAGATCAGAAAAAGTGGCAAGAATAGCTAACTAATAACCCACCTAGGTGGCGCTATTAGTAAAGAACATTCCTGCCAATGCAGGGGACAAAAGAAACGCGAGTTGGATCCCTGGGTTGAGAAGATCCACTAGAGAAGGGCATGGCAACCTACTCTAGTATTCTTGCCTGGAGAATCCCATGGATGGACGAGCCTGGCAGGCTACATTCCATAGGGTCGCAGAGAGTCGAACACAACCAAAGTGACTTAGCGCACACGCATGCCAATTAATGAGGAATGAACAACCAGGTAAGTAGGATAAAGAACATGAAAGAACAGTGTCAAGGAAAATGAGGAGGGGCACTTCTCAAAAATGCCAGTAATGTTTTTACTTAACTCCCTGACAGTATGCTAAGTTTCTTTTAATCACTTTAAAAGGTAAATGTTATTACATCATTTTGAAGATGAAGAAACTGGCCCGAGGGAACTTAGGTTGCAGGATTATGACTCAAAACTCGTCAGTGAGAAAGGCCATGAGCCTTTTGGGTTCAGATGGTCTTGACAATAACAGATGCCACTTAAAAAGAAGCAGAGCAGAAAAGGGACACACAAGTGGTAACTGATGAACCATGATAGAACTGCAGTACTCTGAGTGAAATCAGAAAGACTGAAAGAATTAGAGAAAGACTGAAAGAATTAGAGAAAGAGAGTAAGTAATTGGGTAAAAAACTTTTAAATGCCTTGTGATATAAAAGGAAGGAAAGGGGAGAACCTGGTCTACACCTTGAAGGATAAATAGAGCAAAAGAAGGGTGATGATTTTTTTGGCCTTGTCTATGGTGCAAAGGATATGACAGTGAGCTGATGCAGTGAAATGCAGGTACTGAGAGAGGAGAACTTGAGAATGAGGATGAATGGCTGGAGCGGAATCCAAGGAGATGAAAGAAAATGTAAACATACTGAGACAATCAACTCATCAAAAGCAGGGTTATACTTTTGGCTGATTCATGACACTGTATGGCAGAAACCAGCACAATATTGTAAAACAATTATCCAATTAAATATAAATTTTTTTAAAAAAGGGCAGGGTTGGTTACCATTAGGGTTTTTGTGGTTTTTTTTAATGTTTCTTATTTGATTTGTATTGCTCTGCAATGTAATCAGGTTCTGGTTACTCTTGGGAAGCCACATTCAGTATTAGCATTGGCTTCACTCTTTCCCCTTCCCACACTCCCCCTGGCCCCTTGGCCTTGATGGAAACACGTGACAAAGGAAGAAAGGAAGCTGAAACAGTGTGAGCACCTCTGTGGATCTGCTACCATACCAAACACTTAACAATAGTTTTCATTTAATCCTTACAATACTAGAGCACAAGCTCCAAGGAGGCACAAATTTCTTTTGTTCTCTGATATACCCCAAGCACCTAAGACAATTCTTAGTACAAGGTTGGCCCTCAACAAATATTTAGTGAATTAACAAAGAGTCACCATGCTATTACTATCCCCATTTTAAAGATGAGAGGATGACTCAAAGAGGATAAGTAACATAATTAAAGTCATACACATAATAAGGGTGAAATTAAAAATATTTAACAACTAGTACACACCAGCACGGTCATTCAGAACAGATGCCAGCTGGTGCTAGAGGAGCTGGGTTCTGCTTCAACCTTTCAGGTGTAGAATCTTGGGTAGGTCCATGGGAGGGTTGTGGGTGAGAGAAGGGAAGACTCAGATGTATACTGTCTACCAGTTTTGATAGTAAGTGATGTGTCCAGGACTCAAACACACACTTATCTGACTAAAGCCTTCTAAATGAAGTAGGAAATGGTACCATTTGCAAAAAAATGAGGAGAGTAGGAGATAACTAGAGTTTAATACAGTAGAAAAACATTCCCAACAACTGCAATGGGAAACAAATGAATTAAAAATTGATAACTAAGCTCAATCTGTTGCCAGACAATTAGGAAAAAAAAAAAGATAATCCAACTGTGGTAGGGTAAAGTGCAAGGAGGAGTAAGAGAAATATGAATGGGCAGAGCAAAACTACAGGATGAAGATTTTCAATTCCAGGTAATTAATTTGGATATGCTTCTTCACTTTCACTTTTCACTTTCATATATTGGAGAAGGAAATGGCAACCCACTCCGGTGTTCTTGCCTGGAGAATCCCAGGGACGGGGGAGCCTGGTGAGCTTCTGTCTATGGGGTCGCACAGAGTCGGACACGACTGAAGTGACTTAGCAGTAGCAGTAGCAGTAAGAAATGAAAAATCAACACTGGCTTTGAGCAAGAAAAGACTTGATGGAAGTTGTACCTCAAGATGAGTTTGTGCGAGGTAGAGAGGGAGAGGGTGAAGAGCAGGGAGCCACGTGGGAGGGGTCCATGGTCGAGAGTGCTATGTATTTGGGTGTGATTCACAGAGATGGCACTAAAAGTATCCAGGGGCAAGAGTTCAAAGAACAGTGCACCCTCAGCTTTTAGGAACACCTACATTCTGGTCACTGGCTTGTAGTCACTACCTCTCTGTGGCTGACATGGTTTTACTATAAAAAGTACTTAGTTATCGTTTTGGTTTTCTGTTTAAGTTGAAACAAAAGGGAGAAAGTACAGTTTAGATATAAGTGACATTTACCAAAGAAAGTTTTACTCTTTGTGGTTTTCTGTCAATAATTACCTATAATATCCTCAACCTTGGAGTCTCTTAGTTCATTAAGACACTTAAAATAAATTTGTGTATGTATTTAAACAGCTTTTTAAAAAATCCAAGACAACTATATGGGCAGGTTATTTTAACATATACCCTGAGATTTCTGCACAAAAAACAAGTTAGCCTATTTATTTATACACTAACAAAAATAAAAAGCAGAAGTTGGTCACCTGTTGTTACTGCCCCAGAAAGGCACACAGTGCCAACTGGCCAGGAACAACATTCCTTCCTTCCACTCTCTCCTAGTAACAGCTGTTCTCTTTTTTCCTTCAAGGTGGCAAAGGTCACATTCAGTAGCAAACTTTCCATTCAGATTTCTACATGCAAAAAGCAAGGAGAAGGCTGACATAACAGGGTGTGGGGAGAGACAGCTGATTTTGTTCTATTTTAATTTCTCCTGGGCATTTACCAGGAATATATTTTGGGCTTCTTTGATATCTGGAGCTATAACTATTAATCATTTCTCAGCCAAAAAAAAAAAAAGCATTCTGTTTATATGAAACTGGACTTGAAGATGATATAAGCAAATTTTGAAGTAGGAAAAAAACTATAGCAAAATTGTTCAGTAATATTTACATCATTAATGGCTGCCTAATTAAAATGCATTATGCTAAGTGAAGAGGCCAAATTCATAAGACTGCATACTGTATGACTCCATTTACTTCATGGCATTATATGACATGCCATTTATATGACTTTATAGGATGGAGAACAGACTAGTGCTTGTCAGAGGTGGAGAATGGTGGGAGGAGCTGACTAAAAAAGAGAAATATGAGGGAATTTAGGGCAGCAACAGACTAGTTCTGTATCTTGATTGTGTGGTGGTTACATAACCCTAAATTTTAAATTGTCGACAATTCACAGAACTGTATCCCCAAAGAGTGAATTTTACTATATACATTTTTTTTAATGTTAGCTTAAGCCTCACATCACCTCTCTCTACTCCTTTTTTCAAATCTCTTCGACAAGCTCCAAACAATAACCCCACCCCCTCCACCCAGCTAACACCTACCTGCCATTCCAGCTTCTTTCTATTCAGTTCCTTCTGGAATCTTTCCTTTGGTGTGGCAGGGTGGGGTCCTAAAGAGAGCTGAGGCTTTGTAGTCAGATACACTTAGTTGGGCTTACTTTTGGCATTCTCCCAGTTACTACTTGAGTGAGCATGGGCAAATTATCTAACTAGCTCAGTTTCCTCATGCAGTGAATGCAAATAAATAGAATTTATGTACCTCCCTGTTGTAAACAAATTAAATGCTATTCCCTGATCTTTCTCCTCTGCCTACTGCCTTCAGAATCACTTTCTGAGTTTTCACAGACCTGATACTTACATAAAATTATCACAACACTTAACTCATGTACTGAAATTATTTATCTCTGGCAAATAAAATGGCTCAGTATCTCTCTCTGATTCCTAAATTCACAGAGGCCAGCATGTTCACTGACAGATAATTAAATTGTTTGAAGAATATTGTGTCGACCTGATCTGGTCTTACTGTTAAAGAAGGAAATACTGGAAAAGGAGAATCAGGAAGAAAAGGCTAGAACATCCTGAGACAATCTGAGGTGGATGACTCAAGAAGGTTTTCCATAATATTTACTAAGGTGTTGCATACTGAACTACAGCACAAAAACTGCAGATAACCTAAATATTTAAAAACAGAGGTAAAGAGGATTATGCCCAAAACAATGAAATACCACATAACCATTAAAGGTAACTTCGTAGAAGACTATGTCAAAAACAGTGTACAAAGTAACAAGTCAACTTTTTTTAGAGCACTGGTTTTTAAAAAAGTGTTAAGTCCATAGATATAAAAAGATACATAACCAAAATGTTAAAAGGCATCATCTCTCAGTGGTAGTAATATTAGTAATGATATTTATTTTCTTTTCTGGGCGTTTCAGAGTTTACCAATTTATTACATGTTAATTCTAGAAAATTTGGAAACCACAGAATAATTATTTTAAAAGAAAAAACTCATCTAGATTTCACTAATGATGCTATTCCATGTCCAAGACTCAGATGTCCCAAAATGGGGGTAAAATACATTATGCTGAATCCATATAGTGAAACACCATGTATTTCCAAAGTAAAATAGATTATAAGCTATATACCTTTGGGAAAGAAACAAGATATGAGCAGTTCCTCTATTGAGAAAGTTTTTTAACTTGGAAGATCTATGAACAGGTATACAGGAATATTCCATCAAATATTAACTACTGTATCTTTCTTTGAAAGTTTATTAAGAGACAACAAATTTCAGAAGACAATATAACATAGTGAATTAAGGACAAAGTTCCTCCTTAAAACACAGTGTCTATAGAATTTATTTAGTCTTTAGCTTAAAAAAATGATGCGTGCCTGCTTAGTCGTTCAGTTATGTCCAACTCTCTGTGACCCCATAGACTACAGCCCGTCAGGCTCCTCTGTCCATGAGATTTTCCAGGTAAGAATACTGGAGTGGGTTGTCATTTCCTTCTCCAGGGGATCTTCCCCATGGGATCACAAACTACAATCCCACCCCGCCCTCGCCACCGCCAACCCCATATCCTGCACTGCCAGATGATTCTCTACCATTGAGCCACCTGGGAAACCCAAAGAAATTATGAACTGTAGGGATTTATCCAGGTATTATTTCAGTTTGTAAAATAAAGCATCCCATGTTCAGGTGAGAACACCTGATTAAGTTATTTCTCTCCTTGAACCAACGAGACTTCCAGTCTCAGAAATCCCATCCACAAACTTCTCTTAACCAACGAAATCTCCTTTTTAAGCAACTAGGCAACCGACAATTTCTCCCATTCAGCAGGAAGGCCTATATTCCAAAGAATAAAAGTGTGTGTTTACTATTAGTATTATAGTGATTCTTGAATAAAACTAACAAGCTCTAATGCCTTTATAGAATTTCTAGAATTGTTATCATCTAGAAAGGTATATACATAAATGCTTCTTTAGAGACTATGGATGGTGGTGGCTGGTGGGCAGATTTTAAATTCTTTAAGGAGGCTGCTTTAGCAACTGAACTTGTAGAAAAAAATCTGACAAACTTGATTTCACCATTTTGGTACAAATACATGTAAGAAGTACTTAACGAATCAAAACTACATGGTATTTGGCAGAAACCAACACAACACTGTAAAGCAATTATCCTTCAATTAAAAATAAATTTAAAAAAAAAAGAATCAAAACTACAGATGAAAAAGTTTAAACAACCAAATAAAATCCAGACCTAAGATCTCAACTGCTTTTAAGAGTTCACGTGCCCCTACCAATTAAAAAAATGCACTGTGTATTTAAATCTTAATTTATATGGATCCATCATGTCTACTCTGAAATTATGCCAAATGGCAAGGTTCCAGAAACTAAAATAAAGTTATACTAAGGTGTGTCTCAGAAGGAAAACATAAAAACTCTAACTTTGGCAGGAAGTGACCAAAGTAGCATATCTAAATTAGTAAGCTTTGTTTAAAGCACATGCGCTTTTTTTTTTAAAAAAGGCACACAAGCCAAAAAGTTTTGTAAAATTCTTTTTTTAATAGTTATGATGATTGCAGCAGCAAATCATATATCCATCTTCCCAAAAATCTATGTTTCTACCACTCAAGTTAAATTTTATACAGAAGATAAAAGTTATCTTTTGTATAATTTTATACAGAAGATAAAAGCTGCAAGAAGGAAGAACTCCCACAAACTATTCCTTTCAGGCCAAGAGCAAACAAGCAATGCTGAAACTATGCACTAAACAGCAGCTACCATGAGAAACAAGAAAGAAAGACAGGCAGGTAACAGTTTGTTGACTGCCTACTAATTCTTATTGATTACTAACAAATCTGTGAAGTAGACAGTATTCTCTCCATTATGCAAGTGAATAAACTGAAGTTCAACAAGACTAATAAGCATCTGTGTGACCAAAAGCAAGAATGCCTAATAGAAATAGTATATGTGCGCTCAGTCATGTCCAACTCTTTGTGACCCCATGGACTGTAGTCCACCAGGCTCCTCTGTCCATAGGATTATCCTGGCAAGAATACTGGAGTGGGCTGCTATTTCCTGCTCCAGGGTATATAGCTGACCCAGGGACTGAACTGGCGTCTTCAGCAGCTCCTACAGCAAAGCAGAATTTGAAACCAGTCTACCAGGCTTCATATACCAAATTCCACCACATCTGGTTAACAATTACTTTGGAAAGCATGGATATCAAATAATCCATTGTTCTCAGTAAAGACGGTTCTATAAGAGGAATTCAACTATTCCTATACCATTGGCCTAAAAATGGTTCCTTTATCTGGCAAGATCATTCTTCTCTCACCTGGCATATCACAAGAAACCATGACAACCTACTATCCCAGATTACTAGCTACTACACTCTCCTTTCTAATTCCAACTTTTTAAAAAGAACTACCAATACCCACAAATTCCCACTTCACCAACTACTCACTTCTCAGCGCACCACAATTTAAAAATAGCTTTACATAAAGTTATCAGTGACCTTGGTGTAACTAAACCAAATGGACACTTTCCAGGTGTTACCTTACCTTTCAGGACGATGTAGACATTGTTACCACTCTCTTCTTGAGGCACTCTCTTCACTTGGCTTTCCAGAAACAGTCTTCTGGTTTTTTAAAGTGTCCTCTCCCTCTCAGTCTTGGCCTTTTTTATTTCTTTCAACCAATCTGAAGCTCAGTCCTAAACCTGTTTTTTGTGTTTTTTTTTCAATTTATAACTTCTTCCTGAGATTTCATCAATTCTCATGACTTCAATTACCATGAATATGCCCAGGACTCTGAAAAGTTAGACAGTTTCTCTGAGCTTTAGATCCATTTATCCAAACAAGGACCAGATATTACTTCTTGGAAGCTTCAAAATTTCACGTAACATGGTGAAAACCAAACTCACTATCTCATCTCCATCCCCATTCCCATTTTAAATGGGTCTTCTCCTAGGGCTCCCCAGTTTAGTTATTATAGAAATCTATCCAATTATACAAGCCAGAACTTTCAGAACTATCTTTGATATTTCTCTCTCTCTGACTCTCCATTTTTCATATGTCACCAAAACTTGTCCATTTTATCTCCCAGATATCTCACAAATCCCTCAACCTTCCTCCATCTCTACCAGCACCTCTTTACTTTCACTACCATTATCTCATTTGGACCCCTGCAACAGCTTCCTAACTGATCTCCCTGCTGCTGCTGCTGCTGCTGCTGCTAAGTTGCTTCAGTGGTGTCCGACTCTGTGCGACCCCATAGACGGCAGCCCACCAGTCTCCCTCGTCCCTAGGATTCTCCAGGCAAGAACACTGGAGTGGGTTGCCATTTCCTTCTCCAATGCATGAAAGTGAAAAGTGAAAGTGAAGTCGCTCAGTCTTGTCCGACTGTTAACGACCCCATGGACTGCAGCCTACCAGGCTCCTCCGTCCATGGATTTTCCAGGCAAGAGTACTGGAGTGGGCTGCCATTGCCTTCTCCGACTGATCTCCCTGAATCCATTATTTTCCAGCTCCAATCTATTATTTCACCCTGCAGCCAGTCATCATTTTAAAAAGCTACCCTACCCTTTTTATTCAAAATCCTGTTTATAAACTCTCATAGTACCCAAACCTCTCCTTTGGAGCATTTAATGGTTCATTTTTATATTTATTTGTGCGACTATATGCATCTCCACTGCCCACGACAGAACCAAGCACACAATGTGTATAAGAACGAATGCTACCGGAATAAACAAATTCTACTACATAAAGGACACTGCATCACAGCCAAAGAGAACATACAGATGAAGACCCAGTCCTTTTCAGATAAAGAAACTGAAGTTGTGAACTTGGGTGATTCACCCTAGTAGGCGATAGAAACAGTACTCAAACTCAGACCTGTACCTTTCCAGTGTCCATATTCTTTAAATTTTATGCATCCTATGAATACAAAATAATTTTATAAAACTTTTATACATTTAAAAAAATAAATGGAACTAGTATCTTGATAAAATAAAAAATATTTTAATAAAGTTCTGTTGAAATTGCAAGGTAACACCCTACACTTAAACTGCAACAGTTCATTTCTCTCTTATTTTTGAGTAATTAGTTTGCACAGACATGATGCTAGCCCCCTCAAACAAGTACCCATTCACACCCTTTATTATAGAAAGTATTAATAAGTCTTTATCTCCTATAACATAAACACCTTCTTCTGAATTATATTCAGATAATACACTAAAATATGTTTATAGCTAGCCCCTATCTGAGCTATAACATTTCTGTCACAACTCTATTTGATATACCTGACAGTTCAAAATTTCAAACCCCTCTGCTTTTAATTTATAAAACATTCAACCAAATTATGCTATCTTCCAATCTCAATATTTTATTCTTTTTAAAATTTTATTAATTGATTGACAGGTAGGTGGATTGACTGATTTTTACCACACTGGGCAGCTTGTGGGATCTTAGTTCCCTGATCAGAGATCAAATCCAGATCATGGCAGTGAAAAGTCCTGGGAATTCCCTGGTGGTCCAGTGGCTAAGACTCCATGCCCCCAGTGCAGGGGGCCTGGGCTTGATCCCTGGTCAGGAAACTAGATCCCACATGCTACAACTAAAGATCCTGCGTGCCACAATGATCAAAGATCCAGTGTGGCCGCAACTAAGACCCAGCACAGCCAAATAATTAAATATTTAAAAAGAGAAAGAAAGAAAGCACTGACTCCTAACCACTGGACCACCAGGGAATTCCTCTCCAATCTCAGGACTTCATTCTTAATTATGAAAAGTCTGAGGACATGAAGTCAGGGTAACTATAACAAAATTTTTTCAGCAATCTGTTCTCTTTCCCTAGTAAATTCTAAAACATATGTTGAATTATCATTGACCAACCTAAACAACAAATTCTTTACTTCAGGAAATTTAAACCATTGTAAATGTGACCCTTAGATTTATCCAACTAAAAATCAGAATCTCCACTATAATCTCTTTACTGGGAAGCACTTCTTTACTTATTCTAGGCCTCGTGAGGCACCGTCATGATTAACCCTATTGTCCCTCTTTCTCTCAAGGAAGCTTCATCCTTTCCCGACTTCCTCTTGCAAGGTAAAAACAGACTATAGCAATATTCACTTCTTCATTTAAAAAAATTTTTCTTTTCCTCACTCTACTCTTTGCCTCCCTTTTTATCAGAAGAAATTAAGTTAGCCAAAGCCAACATCAGGGCTTCTGAGCTATAGATGCTTATGAGTTCAAAATTTCAGTCACAACAACTGAATAGCTCAATGCTTTTAAGTGTAAGCTTTAAATTATTAGCAAACAAAAATATGATTCTTAAATAGGACTCAACTTAAATAGTTCTTGTAACTTTGGCCATAGTATTTTACTTCTGGTATATATATTTCCAATTGGTGGTAGGTTTCCAGGGTTACTAGGCAGATGAAATCCCTTAACTGTTCAATGGAAGCTATATGCCAATGTCCTACATAGTAATGCATCATTCTGCCAGCCAAAGCTACACAGTAACATTAAGGTCTCACCACTGCAATCATTAACTAAAAAACTACAAGACTAGTACTGAGGAAAACAGAAACATAATCTTAGATAATGTAATTGTTTTATTTCAAAGAACATCTCTCTCCTATTTCCTATTAAATATTCTGCAAGTCACTGGAATAGAATAGAGCACAGGCAAATAAAAAGTTAGAAGAGATTTCCCTGGTATCTCAGATCTCTGCCAAAAGATTTTGACAGTCTTAGCTGAAGACAAACTGCTACTGATACAGATGACAATCTCCTGATATTAAGCAGACTAGATCTAACCTAGTCTAATTGTGATTTATTTTTGTATTTTTTTAAAATTTAATGGCAGTTGAACATCCTTTTTCATCTTTTTTAAAACTGAAAATCTCCCTTCACTGAAATTTCAGTGAGTCTGACCAAATTATATTTTGCTTTGGCTTCTCAAGGTGGCATATGTCACCACTTCTAACAGTATGGCTGACATAAGAGTATCCAACTAGTTCCAACATTTAATAAGTTATCTGGTCACTGATAAAGTCATGCCTATGTGTGGCAAAAGAAGAAACTCAAGCAGGGGGCCTACATTATTTGTATCAGGGACCATTTTTCCTATGTCACTACTTTCTGCATACTTCAGTCAGCCTTCAAATTTTTCCTGTTTTCTGCTGACAACACTCCCTTCATGACCTGGCTAGATTAATAACAGATCTCCTACAAGTGTGCTGCCTTGCTCAAAACGCCCCGTTTACCCTGCGTTCTTTGTTTTCCTACCCTAGTGTCAAATGCTCAAATATGTTCTGCAGCTATTGACTCTCCTTAATAAGAAAGTTTGCTTACCAATATGACCCAGAGAGATAGATAAGGCAGACATTATTCTCATTATAATTTACACATGAGTAAACGAAACAGCCCATGTGATCAGAGAGAATAGCAGAAGCAAAACTAGAATGTGACTTGCAAGCCAACTACCTTTACTACCAGATCACACTTTGAACCCTTTAAATAAATTACATAAACAAAATTGTTATTCAGTGAAAAATCATCCACAATGTCAAATCCTAAGCAAGGCGGGGAAGTCTAATGCAAAAAACTTATCTTCTTAAAAGATAATTTATTGTTAGATTTGGTTACGTAATTAAATTACAGTCAATGGCAGAACTTAGAATCTCATATTCATATAGATATCCAACACTAGCTATAAAGTTGAGTATTACCCATAATTTGCCTAACAAGTTTTGATAACATCACAATTTAAGAGACCTCTTCTCCAACTAGGCCACTGGGTCAGACATAGATAACATTTGAGAAGGAGCATATTCAAAATTTCTTTCTCTTATCAATGCTATTTTTAAAAAACATAAAATATAATAAATGCCACTTGCTTCTGCTACACTGTATAACTATACTAGGTATATTTTCCAAATCAATTGGGATGTCATTTGAAAAACTGTTTAAATAGGCTTTTTAAAGAAAAATATTGTAAATATATAATATTAAAACATAAAATATTATAAAAGTATGAATTTTAATTACGTTTAGCCATAGATTTAATTACAGAGTCATATTGCCTTTATGAGGAAGGCTATCCTAAAATTAGGCCTATCCCAGAACACTGCAGGTGGATGTGACCACTATAAACATTTATTTATTAAACTTCATGGAAAGAAAACATGGAAAAATTTTTATTGATCAAGAGAAGTTATGAAAAGAACCTGTTATGTTTAGCTGTACTGCAGCCATACTTCAGCCTGAACTGCAAGTTATTAGGTTCTGACTAGCTCATGTTCAAGAAATAAAATCTTCGTGTTTTAAAACGTGAGTACCAAGAGAAGTTACGATTACCCAAATCATGCCATTTCCACTTCACACACACCTTTGTTTATTACTATTTCACTCAACTACAGATATTCATGTTGGTACCTTGTCTATGAGCTGTGGAAATACTGCTCACCTAGAAGTAAAATGGTAAGATCTCAGTGAGGCATCTGATTCCAGAAAGAAACAGGTTAGAAGTAATCAGAACATCTCCCATAGTGATCTGGGCACAAAAAACTGAAATATGAACCAGGTCCCAATTCAAATGCTATTTAAACTGAAGCTAGAACTACACTAAACAATGTCCCAAAAGAAAACTCCCCAGTACATGGTGTCAAATTTAAACAACAGACGGGATCAGTGGGTGAATTGAGTTATTATCTTAATAGTGATAATAATAACAACAATGGGACAGACCAGGACTATATTAAACACTTCACATACACTCTCTCACATTATCTCATTTAATTTCACAGCACTATGAGGAAGACACTATAATCATTATCTTTTTCCTCATTAGGTGACAAGACTTATGGAGAGCTGAAACAATCTGCCCAATGTCACAAAGTTACTTACAGAGTTAAATTCCAACCCCCAGAAGAGTGACTGACTCAAATATCCTGCCTACTCATTCATGTAAAAAATATCTGAATGCCTAACATGTATTACACACTTTCTAAGCACTCATATCCGGGGAAGGTAATGGCACCCCACCCCAGTACTTTTGCCTGGAAAATCCTATGGATGGAGGATCCTGGTAGGCTCCAGTCCATGGGGTCGCTAAGAGTCGGACACGACTGAGCGACTTCATTTTCACTTTTCACTTTCATGCATTGGAGAAGGAAATGGCAACCCACTTCAGTGTTCCAGTGTTCTTGCCTGGAGAATCCCAGGGACGGGGGGAGCCTGGTGAGCTTCCGTCTATGGGGTCGCACAGAGTCGGACACGACTGAAGCGACTTAGCAGCACGCATTCATATCGGAGAAGGCAATGGCACCCCACTCCAGTACTCTTGCCTGGAAAATCCCATGGATGGAGGAGCCTGTTGGGCTACAGTCCATTGGGTCGTTAAGAGTTGGACATGACTGAGCGACTTCACTTTCACTTTTCACTTTCCTGCATTGGAGAAGGAAATGGCAAACCACTCCGGTGTTCTTGCCTGGAGAATCCCAGGGACGGGGGAGCCTGGTGGGCTGCCGTCTATGGGGTCGCACAGAGTCAGACAGGACTGAAGCGACTTAGCAGCAGCAGCAGCAGCAGCAGCAAGCACTCATATTACAGTGTTTCCACCCAGTAATAAAGGTGGATTCTGAACTATCCATTGGAGAAGGGACAGGATACCCACTCCAGTATTCTTGTGCTTCCCTAGTGGCTCAGCTGGTAAAGAATCCGCCTGCAATGTGGGAGACCTGGGTTCAATCCCTGGGTTGGGAAGATTCCCTGGAGAAGGTAATGGCTACCCACTCCAGTATTCTAGCCTGTAGACTTCCATTGACTATACAGTCCATGGAGCTGCAAAGGGTCAGACATGACTCATTTCACCACTTCAGAACTATCTACAGGAATTATTTCCAGAATTTAGCCCTAACCAAAAGTGTAATGTTCCCCAAGGTTTACAGTATCCTTGCTGGAGAGTAAAAGCGAAGATCTCAGGAGCAATTGTTCTGAAATTCACACAGACTTCATTAAAATACCTGCTTCTCTCCCCTTACAGCATCTGTGTACCCCTTGGGAACGGAGACCCTGTCTCAACTCACTCTTAGTACCTAAGTGCTCTGACATATCAGGCACTCAGCTTACCACATGGTATTGTCATTGTTTGTTACAAGTCTGTCTTCCAGAGTAAGCAAGAAGCTACCTGAGATCCATGAGTTTTATTTTTTCACCCATTTTTGTATCACCAGTGCTAAGGCATACAACAAGCCTATTACTTCACAGTTTTGTGATGATTTCATGAGTTATGTAAAACATTTACCAAAGGCTCATTTATGCATTGAATAAGGAATAGTTTTCTTCTTATGTACCTCTCAAGCACCTACGCAGTCAACCCTCTCTTCCTGCTGACGTAAATGAACCAAAAGGCAAGGCAGAACCTGGCTTAACAAGCTGCCAATTAACTCAAGAGCTCATCCGCTACACATTTCCTATATGTCATTTTCCTAGGCACCCCACCCTGAAAAAAAGACACAGGAAACATTTCCAAGAAGTGACAACTGGAGAACTAAACCATGAGGTTCTAACTATATCTACTGGAATGAGTTACCAAAGGTGACTCTAAACTCTACACACGTGATTCATATGAAGTGCAATAAAGTACAAAGGTCTTCCTTTCCTGGGTAAAACTGCTTATAACAACAATGCTATTTGAAGAAAAAATCTATGAGTATATTAGTGATCGGGCTTTCCAGGTGGCACAGTGGTAAAGAACCCACCTGCTAATGCAGGAGACAAAGGAGATGTGGGTTTGATCGCTGCATTGGGAAGGCCCCGTGGAGAAAGAAATGGCAACTCACTCTAATATTCTTGCCTAGAGAATCCTCATGGACAGAGGACCCTGGCAGACTACAGTCCAAGAGGTCGCAAAAGAGTCAGACACAACTAAGCAACTAAACAACAACAAACTTTACTGATCAGGGCAAATCAGTTACATCTTCCAGTATGATATACCCTCCGAGCAAACTCTTAGTAGTTATTAGGAGTTTGATTTATGAAAAATTAAAGTGCCTCCTTTGGACAGCAGATACATGCTCAAAACATGATAAACAGAAACTGACTATGAACCCACATCATATGGAATAAAGACAGTCATAAAAGATTTAGCCCACCTAAAATAATCACTGCTTTTACAGCCAATTAATTCCCTCAGTCCCTCATTTCTTACCCTCTTCATTTCTCAATCTGGACAGTCACTCTGAATTCAAAAGTTGTAACTCTTAAAAATGCATTTCCCAATTCCCAACCATGCCACTTCTTACCTGGGTTCCACTGGCAGTTTCTCAGCTACCTGAGGCCTTAGTTCCACCATCAACAGAATGAAGATAACTAAGCTATCCTCCCTGAGCAGTTTTTGATAGACCTCATAGCCACACACAGACATAGAGCACTAAATGTCAGTTATTATTATTATCCACTTTGACATTTAGAAATAAGCTGCAATAGTTTATCCTGTATTCCAGCCACACTGACCTCTTTTCTGTTACAAATGCCCTTTGCCCCTCAACACCTGCTCTTTCCTATGCCTGGAATCATCTTCTTTCAGCTCCTCCATGACCAACTTACTTTCATTCTTAAATCTGAATTCAAATATGCCTTCCTCAGAGAAGCCTTCCTTGAGACTACCACCCCTCAATACCTCACTCTCTTCTAACCTTGCTTACATTCTTTCATGGCATTCACAAATATCTGTAACTATTAGTATAGAGACCTTACCTATCTTTTTCACAATGAAATTTACAACTCCTAGCATTGTAAATATTAAGCACATGTGTGTGTGTGTGTGTGTGTGTGTGTGTGTGTGTGCGCATGTGTGCTCAGCCGTGTACAACTCTTTGTGACCCCATGGACTGCAGCAATGCCAGGCTCCTTTGTCCATGGAATTTTCCAGGCAAGAATATTGGAGCGGGTTTCCATTTCTGTCTCCAGGGAATTTTCCCACCCAGGGATTGAACCTGAGTCTCCTGCATCTTCTGCACTGGCAGATGGGTTCTTTACCAGCTGGGCCATCAGAGAAGCCCCATTAAGCACATAATAGCTGATAAACAAGTGAACAATGTTGCAAAGTCAAATATTTTAAAACTTAACAGTGTATTCCTAAAGGAAATCAATATTAATATTCATTGGAAGGACTGATGTTGAAGTTGAAGCCCTAATACTTTGGCCACCTGATGCAATGAGCTGACTCATTAGAAAAGGCCCTGATGCTGGGAAAGATTGAGAACAGGAGGAGAAGGGGGTGAAAGAGGATAAGATGGTTGGATGGCATCACCAATTCAATGCACATGAGTTTGAGCAAACTCTGAGAAATAGTGAAGGACTGGGAAGCCTGGTGTGCTTCAGTCTTGAGGTCACAAAGAGTCAGGCACAACTTAGCAACTGAGCAATAACACTCTATTAAACACAACATAAAAAATAAAAGATAGTATCAGGTCAAAATAAATAGCTGAGGTAATTCCCTGGAGATCCAGTAGTTAGGACTCCATAGTTCCACTGCAGGGGGCTGGGGTACGATCCCTGGTCAGGGAACTAGGATCCCACAACCAACACAGCACAGCCAATAAATAAATATCTGATTGAAAAAACAGAAGTAAGAGGGAGATGGGGTATGAAGAGATATTACACAATAGTCTTTTCTTTGATGCCTGCTTAACCATAGGTAGGAAATCAAACAAAAGAATTCATACAAATGAGGGAATACAATTAAGGTCATTCAAAAATTTTAGGAATATTAAGTCTACTTTTTATATGGTGACTCAATCAGTTCCAAGGCCTGGACAATATAAAAATAGTGAAGGTGACCGACCAGTGTCTGGCTAACTCCATTTTCTTAAGCTGAAATTCAGGACTTAACCACTGTATAAAGTAACAGTTTTTCCATCTGTTTAGTTACACTCTACCACAGACTATACGGATCATTTTCCAACATAGCTGGGGTTACCACACTACCTGAAGATCATATATGTGGTTTTTACACATGACTGATAAGACACTACTATTTCAAGATGTTCTGTAAGCTTCAAAGACATTCCATGAGTATTCACAGGGAACAGTTTGAAGTTTGTGTTTCTGTTCCTAATACAAAACTATGTTGATGTTATTTTTACTAAAATAATGATGCTTTAATTATTGCAGGATTATAGAGGATTACTTTTATTTGACAATCTTCTTATGCACACGAGTGCAAGGCCTACTCTAAGACCTTTATATTTTCACTCATTTAAGCCTCACAACAACCATACAAGGTAGGTACTTTATCCTTACACAGCTGACGCAACAGACACACACACACAGGACATCTGCCTTAGGTCACACAGCTAGTAAACGGAGGAATTGGAATTGAACCTACATGGTTTGGATCCAGAGTCCATCACTAGACTATGCTGTCTATCTAATGTTTTAAAGAAAAATCAATAGTTTATAGGAGAAGGCAATGGCACCCCACTCCAGTACTCTTGCCTGGAAAATCCCATGGACGGAGGAGCCTGGTGGGCTGCAGTCCATGGGGTTGCTGATGGTCGGACACGACTAAGCGACTTCACTTTAATGCACTGGAGAAGGAAATGGCAACCCACTCCAATGTTCTTGCCTGGAGAATCCCACGGACGGCGGGGCCTGGTGGGCTGCTGTCTGTGGGGTCGCACAGAGTCGGGCACGACTGAAGCGACACAGCAGCAGCAGCAGCAGCAATAGTTTATAAAGTCATAACCAAAGTAAAGTTGTTTAAGTAAAACTGAAACAACTCAGTCTGAGCCATCTGGGCTTTAAATCGAGACAGCAAGGTTGAAGGGCGAAGGAAAGCAGGAAGGAAAAAGTGAAAACGAAAAATAAGGTAAGCAGAAAAAGGACTTCCCAAGTAGCAGTGGTAAAGAATCCACCTGCCAACAGAGGAGATGCAGGAGACTCAGGTTTGATCCCTAGGTCAGGAAAATCCTCTGGAGAAGGAAATGGCAACCTGCTGCAGTATTACTGCCTGAAAAATTATGGACAGAGGAGCCTGGTGGGCTACAGTCCATGGGGTCACAAAGAGTAGGACATGACTGAGCACACACACATACAGCAAAAAGGAGGGACAAAAAGAAAGAAAAGAGTTACCTGTAACCACTGTTCATAATATCTGAATGAATCCTTTTTCAGAAAGAAAATAAGGGACAAGACAGTGCCTATATAATCCCTAACTAGCTTATTACACAGACTGTATATTTCCATCCTAAATGTTGAATTAAACCAGTAATTTAGGAGGAAATAACATTTCAAATTCCTTTGCATAAGGGAATTCCCTGGTGTTCCAGTGACTAGGACTCCGGGCTCTCATTACCAAGGGTCCGGGTTCAATCCCTGGTCTGGAAACTAAAATTCCACAAGCCATGGGGCAAAAAAATAAAAAATTAAAAAAAATATACGTTTCTTGGGACTTCCCTGGTGGTCCAGTAGTTAACACTCCATGCTGCCAAGGCAGGAGGGCCTGGGTTCGATCCTTTGGTAGGGAACTAGATCCTACATGCCAGAGCAGCCAAAAAAACACACACACACACACACACACACATAAAAAACCTAAAGCTACATGTTAACTAGTTCTCTTAAAATGTAGGTTTTAGTAACTTTTTACCAGCTTCTTTTTAAGTCAGATAAACAGTAACAATTTAAACTTTAATTTCTTATCAAAAGTAATTAGAATAATTCCACAAACAGTAATACACAGAAAACTTTTGGTAGAATTCAGCCAAAAACGACTAAGCAAGAAATAAATTAACAAAGATTATGGCATGTCCATGAGTTTCCAAAAGGATTTAATTCAAACAGAATATAAAGGAAAAAATTACTTTTCACAAAAGCTATAGAGGGGAATGTTTTCTGAATATTTCCATACTCTCATCCAAGCAAGGTAAATTCAAGTTTAAAGTCAACTGTATAAAGCCAACTAGAGCCAAATACTATCAATTTCCTCCAAGCCTCTGCTTTTGTTCCAAACTAGCCATTTAAAGGTAGAAAAAGTCTTCCAAGAGGAGGCCAGTCTGACCCGAGAATATGCCAGTTTGGCAAATTTTTGTTCATTTTTTGAGATTCCTTCCCCATCTCAGTGGCTGGGAGGAAAGACAAAAGTTACATAAAACAGAGAAACACACGCAGTAAATTTTAATCAGAAGCAAAAGAAGTTAGCTTAATAGAAGTAAACAGAAATTGAAATGGCAAGTAATCAGGATAAGTACCATGTCCTATTTATTTACTTACTTATTTACCTCCTTGGTATCTAACAGAATTTCCAGCATCTACTAGATAATAAAACAAATGTGTGGGTGAATTCACCCAATAATGAGTAAATGAACAAATAAATGTTAGGAGAAAAAGGAAGGCAGCAGACTTTCAGCAAGGGAGACTCTTTCATTAAATATCTGACTTTCCCTTAAGAAAGTGGCCCAAACTGAGATCAGGAAAAGGAGCAGTCCTATGGGTAATACTTAAGGGGCAAAATGAGATCAGCATTATTACTGAAGAAGAATAAGTAACCGGATTCCACAATCACCTGGGGCTTCCCAAGTGGCACTAGTGTTAAAGAACCTGCCTGCCATTGCAGGAGACATAAGAGACTTGGGTTTAATCCCTGAGTCTCTTAAGATCCCCTGGAAGAGGGCATGGCAACACATTCCAGTATTCTTGCCTGGAGAACCTGCATGGACAGAGAAGCCTGGCAGCCTATAGTCCATTAGGGTAGCAGAGAGTCAGACACGACAAAAGCAACTTGGAACGCACACACAACCACCTAGTATGGCTGCCAGTGTTCTCTGCTCCCAGATTTTCCCCCTAAATTTACTGACTCTGATTTGGCATAAAGGTGATACCATGTTTGCAGTATGCTGAGGAAACCATGACCTACTCCCTTCTAAGAAAACCAATGCTGGAGCCCATGAGTCCCTGTTATCATCTGCTTTTATGGGCCAATGTAATTGCTGTCAAGTGCAGAATGGGAGTCACCTCAGATCTGTTTTGGACATAACATGAGTATTATCAGTAGCGCCCTGGCAAAAAACAGCACACCCAAATAAGGTATTTAAATAAGAATTTAATGAAGGAACCATCTTCAAAGGTATAGGTAGGATTTAGGGAAAGCAGCAGGGAAGGGTACCAGCAACATCATCTCTAGGCTAAAGGGGCAAGTAGAGGGTTACCAAAACCCAGAAAGATCTGTAACTGTAGCTGGCTGGCACAGAGGGCCACTGAATAGAAGCTGTGACCTACTCACAAAACACAAAATAGCTCTGGCAACGCAAATCCAGCAGGAAGAAACTGGCTCTTCCAGGCCTCCTGCTGTTGTCCCATTGGTCAAAGTCAACCAGAAACAAAAATCAACAGCCTAGTTGCAGTCCATAGCACTAGCCTTCCAGAGCACAGCACAGGGTAGAGAAAAGATCTAGGAGGAGCCAAAGAAGAAGGCACAATACAGAAAGATATTCCAAATGACTGCTACCCAGCAAAACCAGGCACATAAAAAGGTTCTGCCAGTTCCACCTAAATCTTCCAGGCATCACAAAATACTTGCAAAAAAGTCATACACACAGCTACTTACTTGGGTTCCCACTGCCCTGTACTGAGCTGAGGGGAAAAAAAAAAAGGATTCTAAGAGTACTCCTGGGGTAACATTTGTCATTTCTGCATCTCTAAACAAAAACAGACAACCCATTTGTCTATGATAAATCATTTATAGCACAACTCTTTTTTCTGTACTCAAAGAGCATCTATTCCATACCTTTATTATTACATTTATCATGATGTATTATAAACTCTTGTTTGTTTCTCCCTCATTAGACCCTAAGCTCCTTGAGGGCACAGACTTTCTAATTCATCTTTATCTTTAGCACCTAACATGAACTTGGAACAGACTTAGCCTTCAATCAATGTGCACTGAATCAATTCATTGGCAGCCTAATGCCAGAGTGCATAAAATCTAAAATGACTTTCAGCAATTAAGTTTTATTTAGGACGTGGTTTAACACAATGAGCAAACACAGCTTTCATATCAGCCCACTACGATTCTTTGTACAGCAGCTTTTCTTGTGTGCTCAGGTGATATTTATGGCCTTTTCTACAATCATAGAACTCATTATTAAAGGAGCCAGAGAAAGCTGGCAAGACCACACTCCATCTCAGAAAGGAATCAAATACACATCATCTCTCAAAATTTTCACTCTTTTTCCAAGAGACCAGATCCACTGAAGGAAGTAATAATTTGGGTATATTATATGGAGGAAATCATATTTCATAGTGGTGATAATATTGACTTGGGAGAGAAATGCTTTTACACGTGTGTAAGCATGCACACACCTGCCCCCTTACATACAGGCATGTTTATCATTTAAACAGACATCACTTTCTGTAATATTATAAAGCACCCATGTAACACAATCACATAACATCATCATATTAAATGGATACACTGCATGATGTTGGGTGATCATTAACAGAACCTGGAACATATTCACATTATAATTAAGAACCACTTTCACATAACCCTGTACTTATGATCTGCTTGATCATCTTTCTGTTGCTATAGTCAACTTTTACCTGTAGTTCTCCAAAGAAAAAGAAAAAACTTAATGCCAAGTTGATAACCCTCTTTGAGCTACCACTATTTTAAAGGCCGCCAACCTCCTGCTGTCAGTAAGATGAATAAAAATAAAACTTTAAATGACCCTTAAAGGTGACTTTTTGGCAGTCCAGTAGTTAAGACTCTGCGCTTCAACAGCAAGGGGTACAGATTCAGTCCCTGGTTGGGTAACTAAGATCCTGCATGCTGTGCAGCTCAGTCATAAAGTTTAAAAATAAATAAAATAAAATGACTCACAGACCCCACTAGAAAGGTGAGTTTTTTAATAAAAAATATAATCTCCCAAAACTCAGCATGAAAATACTTTGTATCTCTAGAATCGCTGTTCTCTTTCACTGTTGTTTGTAACAGAATATTGATGCTATTAAATCTAATATCATCTTACATACCAAATTAAAATAAGCCCGTATTTCACTTTCTATTTAGGAAAAGGGGATTCTGAGCTTATCGTGACAATACACTTAATTATTTTAAAACTCTAGCAATACAAAAACAGAAAAAATCTGTTTTTCAAATAGATCAGGTATCTGATACTGATACTTAATGCATAATTCTCCTAAACAAGCTTTTTCCAAAACCAAAGATTTTAAAATCAGAAATAATAATTTTATCTTTTATTGAGAGTCATCATAAATTCTGCAACTGTCAGGCCAAGTTAGCAATAAAATTACTCTTAATTCTATTGGACAGTTATGGATGCTTGCAGCATGTTGAAAACATAGACTACAAAACCCCACAATTTTATAAAGTTGTACTGCAAATAGTTTCCTCAAATATACATGAATTAAAACAAACAAAACATAGATTTAGCATATGGCTCTGTGTTTAATAACATTGAGCTACCTGAGAGCAGTATTATGTTTCATCTATCCTGGTTCAGTGCTTGGCCCAAAGAGAAAACGCATTTGTTTCACAAATTAGTAACTGCATAAGGTAGGAAAAATGGGAACTTTATATATAATTCTGACAGTACAGGATGTGGCAATAATAGGATAATATCCAATACATTAGAATTTTAAAAATCACTTCTGACTGAACATTTTCCTCTCCCCTCACTAAAACATAAATGAAATTTAACAAAGCTCCACAAACACTGAATATAAATTTAAATACATTTTAAAATATAACATATTTACCAAGGTAAACTTTTCATTGCCAATAAATCTGAATATAATTAATGTAATTATGAATATGTCTGGACATCTGAAAGGATCACTTGTGTTTTTATAAAAACAGTGTTCCAAAATCGTGTTCCCCTTTCCTAAAGGGAATTTCTAAAATTCACTGTGGGGCTATATAGGAAATGTCCTGGTAAACAATCAAGATGTTTCATAAGCAAGATTTTTCCTCAAAAAACAGGTAACAGAATTTATAAAACTTCAACAAGACTACAAGCACCTAAATGGTCAGGTTTGAGGCAGGGGAGAGGGGTACTGGATTAAAAGCGGAGGAAGTTTCCTCTCACTGAAAAACCATTATGCAGACCTGCGTCTAGGATGCTAAAGTCACAGCTCTCCAACGCTGAGAGCTCGCCAATACTATTACTTCCATACTCAAACATGAGGACTACCCGAACATCGAGCAGGTCTTCTGCTAAGTATTTTTTTTTTTCCAAAACGTATAAACAGTTCAAAGATACTGCCTTACACAATACATACGAAGACGGTGAAAATCTCTCCTTCCAATGCCTAGCCCTTACCCAGATGACTTCGATTCTTTTTCGTCAAAAGAAAAGAGCAACTGGCGACCAGAAGCCCTATGACTGAACTCTTCAGTCAGAAAGACAACGCCAAATTCGCTGCAGCCAAAGAAACGTCCAGTGCTCCTTGTGGACTCTCACAGGAGATGGAAACCTACACGATGACGAGGTCTGTGCAGAGAAGGAAACAGCAGGTCTGGGGCACACCACGCCAACCCCATCCCCCTCAAAAGCAAGCTTCTTCAAACCTATAGGCAGAAACCTGGCATCATCACACCCACTTACAGCCTGACAATTTACAAGCCGGTAACACCTTCTAATTAGGAGCGTTCTAACCTTTTATAGACGAAAACTTAAAACTGCTTCCCACAAGTAAGATAAACCTGGCACTGGCGCCAGATACTGAGAATTCCCAGTGCATCAAAACCCTCCGGTTTTGTCACCAAACCTGATGAGCCAGTGACCACCACCAGGCTTCCCTACATAAGAGAGGGGAGGACCCCACCCTCTCTGCTGGGAGTGAAACGGGAAACAGGACAGGAGAGCAAGGGATGGAGCGCAGAGGCGTGAACAGCATCCAAGCAGGGTGGGCTCAGCGCACCGGCGGGCGATAGAAAGGCAGACTGACAGCAGCGGCCACGCGGGGATGCGGGCTGCGAAGCGGGGTCCCCGGGCTGCGGAAGCCGCCCCAGCGTCTAGCCGGGCAAGGCTCGCGCGTCAGGCACACACCCCCACGCCCGTCCTCGACTGCCGGCGAGTCACCTCCCAGCGGACACACGCTCGCACCCCACCGATGCACCCCACCCCGGGCTCGCGCGCACACGCCCCTCGGGCCGGCGGCGCGTACGTACCCAGCAACACGCAGAGCACATCGAGGGCCACGTACGGCAGCCGCGTCTTGTCAAACATGGTCTCCGCACGGATGGCAGAGGAGGCACCCGATTCAGGAGACCGGGCCGGGGACTGGCGACGGCTCCTCTCAGCCAGGGGAGAGCGGCTAGGGCTGACGGGGACCCCCGCGGCGTCCTGATGGGCAGCAACGGCGCCCACGACCCCTCCCCTCACAGCTCCCGCAACCACTGGGTCCGGGCCGAGACGCTCGTGTGCCAGCCGCGGCGGCTCCGTAGCCTCAGGCCCTCCTCGGTCGGCCCTGGCCCGCCCTGGCTGTTGGCTGTCCACAGCCAGGCGCCCTCTCCAACAGGCGGGGCGTCCGGACTCGCGCTTTAAGGATGGGGACCGGTAGGCCCCTCCCCGCGGGGCAGCGCGGGACCTGCCTGCGCGCGGCCTCGCAGGCTGAGGGAGCGCTGCGGCGGCTGCGGAGCGGCCAGTGAGGGGCACGGGGCGGGGCCGGGAAACCCCGGCTCGGGCGCGTCAGCCAATCGGCGCCTCCGGTCCCGACCTGCAGAGCCCGCCCGTCAAGTGGGACGCGCGGCGGACGGGCGGAGCGTGTGGGCACCTCCCGTGCAGTGCGAGGGACGTTGTTCAGACACGCTTTCTGCTGGTGTCGCCGAGCCTGGCCTTCTGATCTCTGGCCACCGGTCGTTGCTGCTTCGGAGAAAGAACTGGACCCACCCCCACCCCGGTTGCCTGCCAGCTCTCCTCATCCATGGGGATTGGGTAATAAAGAGAAACGGAGTTGTCAGTGACAGTCTCTCTCTCGTTGTCCGAACTTTAGTCAGGCTCCTCCCAGCCCTCTACTCGCCAGGGCCTCCATTGAGGCCTTCGAATCTGGCCGGGCAGAGCCTCGTATTGGCGTGAATTCTGCTAAGTCATCCTTGCACCTTTAGTATCTGGTTACCTTGCCTATGCTATCAGATTCATTTATACATAAAGTCCGTTAGTATATAAGTCCTCAGACCTGCCTTTAAGCAAGCATCCCCCTATCCTTAATGTTTTGTCTTAATTTCTCATCCACTAACCCCCTCACTCTTGTTTGTTGGCTATAATAAATTTCCTGGTGTCTTTGCTGTATTCGAGGTTGAGCACAATTTCCTTCTCCTGTTCCAAGTTATAATCCCCTATTGAAATAGTTTTAAATAGACTGTACCTCACCATTTTAACAAGTATCAGAATGAGTTTATTTCACTCACCCCTCATTCCCATAGGACCCTAGCAAAGTAACCTGTAACATCAGGATGTTGATAATCCCTGCTGTGTGTTCTAGTCAAGAAGTGATGAAGCCTGGAAAAAAAATAAATATGAAAGTGTTTTCCAAAAGATTAAACCCTCTGCAGATGTTAACCATTGGTAACTTTCCTCCACATTCATATCTTACCTTCATCAAAGACGTTAGACAAATTGAAAACTGTACTTACTGCTTTGGACTTTGTCCACAGAAGTGTACAGGTGGCACACAGAAGGGGTGGGGTTTACACCTGGGAGCCCTGGAAACACTTCACAGGAGGGGGATAGTGACATTGTTCTTTCCTGTCTCTTCCCCCACATCAACAGCCATTTTCTTAGGTGAGAAGATAATGAAGAAGACAGTATGTTTTGCCTTTCAGAGGAGTTACAAATAATAGCTTTAAAAATAAATCAACAGGGAATTAACTTCCTGGCGGTCCAGTAATTAGGACTCCACACTCACTGACCAGGGTCTGGGTTTAATCCCTGGTTGGGCAACTTAGATCCCACAAGTTGCTGAGTGTAGCAAAAAAAAAAAAAATCAACAAAGTCCAGTAAAATGTATTGTCGTGCCCTGTGATTTTAAAAGGGATGTGCACTATGCGCATATAAGCAGTGCGTCCTCAGTTGAAAGAATGATTAAGAAATGTCATTTTGTTTTGGGAAGTGGGAGGTTTTGTTTTGGAAGGAATGTGATTTGTTTTGGTTTATTTTCATGATTAGTTTCTAGTATGATCACTGGAATTGAGAATGAGTTAAATAACCTTGATAGTGAAAATTACAAAAAGGAGACAATTATTATATAGTGACATCATTAACACCCCCTTGGGGTAGGTTCTAGTGTGTCCCTGGATTGGACATAAAACCTTAGAGATTTTCTTAAATGTTTAACGAAAATTTGTCCTGGAATCTGTATTTTTCTCTGTGTAATACAGGCATCAAATATAAAAGCAAAGTAGAGTACACTTGGGAAGAATAGTCCTGAAGAATCTCTGAAGAAATGAGAAACTAATTTCCTTTCTTCTTGTATTACTAAGCATTTTGAAAAGGAGACTGTAATCTGCACTGTCCATTTCACTTTCTCTTTAAATATTTGTGTATTTTCACTTCTTTCCCCACTCCTTTCCCTGCTCTATTCTTTAATATAATGTTATTGGTAAGTCTCCTGTCTTTTCCAACAGTACTTGCTTCTTTTTATTTTATAAAGTTTCTGCAAAGTGAATGATATTCACCTTGTAAAATTTAATGAATAAATTCCCTTAGAGTATTTGTATGTAATTATGTCCTTTCTCCCCACTTGGACTGAATCAAATATAATTTTTATTATACTCAAGAAGCTTTGTGAAACTAAAACAATAAAAAATGTAAATGTCTGGTTCCCTAGTACATATGTCTCCCCCATCCAAAAAGCTTTACAATCTGCTATAATCTTTTTTGTACTTATTGTCAAAACTATTTGTTTTTAAAAATTTTTATTATGTAATGTTTGATACGTCAGATCAGATCAGATCAGATCAGTCGCTCAGTCGTGTCCGACTCCCTGCAACCCCATGAACTGCAGCACGCCAGGCCTCCCTGTCCATCACCAACTCCCGGAGGTCACTCAGACTCATATTCATCGAGTCAGTGATGCCATCCAGCCATCTCATCCTCTGTCGTCCCCTTCTCCTCCTGCCCCCAATCCCTCCCAGCATCAGAGTCTTCTCCAATGAGTCAACTCTTCACATGAGGTGGCCAAAATACTGGAGTTTCAGCTTTATCATCATTCCTTCCAAAGAAATCCCAGGGCTCATCTCCTTCAGAATGGACTGGTTGGATCTTCTTGCAGTCCAAGGGACTCTCAAGAGTCTTCTCCAACTCCACAGTTCAAAAGCATCAATTCTTCGGTGCTCAGCCTTCTTCACAGTCCAGCTCTCACATCCATACATGACCATAGGAAAGACCATAGCCTTGACTAGGCGAACCTTTGTTGGCAAAGTAATGTCTCTGCTTTTGAATATGCTATCTAGGTTGGTCATAACTTTCCTTCCAAGGAGTAAGCGTCTTTTATAGATATATCTATAAGTAAGTTATAAAACATAATAGTGGATGACTGGAATCCACTACTCAATGCCTAGAGCACTGTGGTATCACTGAATCTATCTATGTGTTCAATCCCTTTCTTGTACTCTACTTCAGGTGAGGTAACCACTATCCTGAATATTTATCTTGTTCTTTCTTTGGTTTTTTAATGTGGAAAAACACATGGCTACATGTGTACATTGTCACTTTGTATAACTATCTTATATTTTATCTTTTAAAAACATATGCCATATATGTAGTCTTTTGCCCTTGATTTTTTTCACTCATTTCTTATGCCCATTGATGTTGCTGCAATCATTGCAGGTATATCATATAAATGTATCATTTTATTCATTCTTCTGACAATGGCCACCTGGGTTATTGCCATTCTTGCTATTACAAATAATGCCGCTGTGAACATTCACCTACATGTCTCCTATGTGGAAAGCTGTGGAACTACTGTATGGGGTTTACAAGCATCCAACTTCACTAGAAAATCCCAAATTGTATTACTAAGCACTATACCATCTTACCTACCCCTCACCAGTGGTAGATACGACTCCATATTTATATCAACACTTAAAATTTTGAGAGTTTTAATATTTGGTAATTTAATAGATGCAGTGTCTATTTCGATGTAGTCTTATTTTACATTTCCATGATCACTAATGTGGTTGGGCACGTTTTCCTAAATTTATTTACCAAAAATATTTCCTTTTCTGTCAATTACCTAATCACAGTTTTGCCTATTTTTCTATTAGTTTTTTTTTCTTATGTTTATCAAACTATAGAAGTTCTTTGTATATTCTTGATAGCAATTCTTTGTGTTGTAAATTTTTCCTTCCAATATGTGGCTTGTCATTTCATGCCCTTTATGAGCAGCTATGTGCCAGAGTTATTGTAAATGTAATGTAAGCAGAGGTCTACTGGAAGATTTCTGTGAAAATTTTTACTTTCCTGACCAAAGGAAAACACTGGTTTTCCTTCCCTCTTCTTTGTGCTTTCCTTGAACAGTATTTGAGTTACAGCAGCCACCTTGTGATCATGGGGGAAAGGTGAAGAAGAAAAACCCTAGTCTTTTTAATCTTGAGCTACTAAAACAACCAGCAACTTGGCTACCTCCAGATATTTTCTGATATAGGGAAAACTATTGCTTAAGTCTCAAATATTCACAAGTGATACAAGGCTCAAGTACTTTGATTACTATTTCTGAGAAATCACATATCATATTACTCTAAGAAAACCTTTTACTTGAGCTAATTAATTGAATTCTTGGTCCTTAAAACCACAAAGACCTGAAGGAAAAAAAAAATTCAAGTAGCTGGGATGGATGTTGAAGAATGGTTTGAGCATAGAGGCAAAACAAGTCACATATTCTGAAATCTTTGAATAGGAAAGGCAGTCAAACAAGGAACTCACATTGAGGACTAGTAGAAGATAAGGTTCTAGGACTGCCCTGTTGGTACAGTAGATAAGAATCTGCCTGCCAAAGAGTTTGATCCCTGGTTCAGGAAGATTCCATATGTTGCAGAGCAACTAATCCCATGCACGGTAACTGAGCCTGGGCTCTAGAGCCTGCCAGCTACAACTACTGAGCCTGCATTCTGCAACTACGGAAGACTGTACACCTAGAGCCTGTGCTTCACAACAAGAGAAGACACCACACTGAGAAGCCGCACAGTGCAACTCAAGTGGCCCCCACTCACCACAACTAAAGAAAGCCCTCACAAAGCAGCGAAGACTCAGCACAGCCAAAAATAAATAATGTGTTAATTATATAAAAAAAGAAGATAAAGGTTCTAGAAGATAGGTTAAAGCACTTTGTAGCTTTAAAGTGTGTCTGGAAGCAAAAAAAACTGTTGAAAATATATAGCAGTGTGCTGAAAACCGTCATTCAAAACAAGTAATCTAGTAGTGAGAGAAAATCATAATCTCTACAGTGGGTTGTAAATTCAAGATGAATAAACTTTATTTTGTAAATCATGTTATTTAGTTTCAGGTCCTTTCTGTGTTTATTTCCATTTTGTTTTCTCTTGCGGTTCCCAAAATCTTGTTTATGGCTTCCAGCCCTTTTTTAGCTTTGCTGCAGAGTACTGAAGGGAAAGTCTTCTGTTATAATTGAGCCAGTCTACCAATGTAAGAAAAACTCATTGTGAGAGTATTTATCTCCATAAAAGGAGGTGAATCCCTAGGATCAGAGTTGGAAGCCTAATGGATGGGCAAACCAGCTCCACCAAGATTTTCTTTTACAGAGACTCCTTCAGTGTCAAGCTTGGAGAGCCTGCGTTTTCTGTTTATTTTCTCAGATGACAGTATTCCTTAACAGGCTTATTATGGTAATCAAATATAAAAATGTAGATGCAACTGTCTGATCTAGGCAGACATGCATTACATATTGTTTCTAAAACAAACATTTCTGTGAATCCAGATCTATTATTTTTGCTTCCCTACCACCCACTCAACCCCAAATCAACCATGGTTCTCTAATCTATTAATACCAAAGAAATGAACCTGATCTCGCATGACTTGTTGGCTCAGATGTTCACCACTTCCCTTCTCTAGGATGCTCACAAATTATTTCTTCAATGATCTCTTAAAAATATATATCACCAGAGATAAAGTTAAATTCCTATAAAATATCTATACCCTTAAAGCCATCATATATATTTTTCATTAAAAAGAAATCTTGAGTAGGATTGCCATCCAGTTACTGGTCTTTAAACAGAATCCACCTTCTTTAGCTGTTTTGGATATCAAGAAAATTCTCCCTTCTCTCACCTTTTAACTGCTTTTCTGTTCACAACCGCCAATTTGTGCTTTGTTAAATCTCATACCTCTACTGATACAACTGGTTAACTCCTTTAAAGCAAAGTGTGTAAGCCTTCTTCAGCTCTGTATCCCCAGCTTCTAGAGCTACACTTGGCACAGTGAAGTCACACCTAAGTTTTTATGTTAAATTGCTTGAATAAACAAATGAACAGAAAACAAAAAGTAAACAAGAATTTAAGAAAGACGCAAACTATGCCTCCCATGCTTTCTGTTATTTAAGCTTGTCTGAGGATGGAGGTGGGTTATAGGATTAATTTTCCTGCCACTATTCTTACAGGGTCATGACACCACTCTAATTTTCTGGGTCCTCGATAATGTGAACTACAGTTGACCTTTGAACAATTCAGCGGTTAGGGGAGCTGATCTTCCCCTGAAAACCCAAGAATAACTCTACTGTCAACCCTACTTATCCTAGGTTCAACATCCATGCATTTTACCGAATGAGGATCATGTAGTGCTGTAGTATGCATTTAGTGGGAGAAAACAAGTAGAAGTGGACCCCAGCGGTTCAAACCCTCATTGTTCAAGGTTGAACTGTTCTTTAAAAAGTGAATCTATCCCCCTCCTCTGATTAGAAAAATTTAATAGTAATATTTTCCCTGATATAGTCAGTTTTGTGGTATTTAAAAGTTCTAAAAAGTCACATGAGACAAACACCTATCCTTATGTCTAAATTACCAATCAGTTCAGTTGCTCAGTCATATCCAACTCTGTGACCCCATGGACTGCATTACGCCAGGCTTCCCTGTCCATCACTATCTCCCAGAGTTTTCCTCAAACTCATGCCCATTGAGTTGGTAATGCCATCCAATCATCTCATCCTCTATCATCCCCTTGTCCTCGTGTCTTCAATGTTTCCCAGCACCAGGGTCTTTTCTAAGGAGTCAGCTCTTCACATCAGGTGGCCAAGTATTGGAGCTTCAGCTTCAGCATCAGTTCTTCCAATGAATATTCAGAACTGATTTCCTTTAGGATTGACTGGTTTGATCTCCTTGCAGTCCAAGGGACTCTCAGGAGTCTTCTCCAACACCACAGTTCAAAAGCATCAATTCTTTGGTGCTCAGCTTTCTTTAGTGTCCAACTCTCACTTTCATACGTGACTACTGGAAAAACCATAGCTTTGACTAGATGGACCTTTGTCATCAAATAATGTCTCTGCTTTTTAATATGCTGTCTAGGTTGGTCATAGCTTTTCTTCCAAGGAGCAAGTGTCTTTTAATTCCATGGCTGCAGTCACCATCCACCGTGATTTTGGAGCCCAAGAAAATAAAGTCTCTCACTGTTTCCATAGTTTCCCCATGTATTTGCCATGAAGTGATAGGACCGGATGCTATGATCTTAGTTTTTTGAATGTTGAATTTTAAGTCAACTTTTTCACTCTCCTCCTTTACTTTCATCAAGAGGTTCTTTAGTTCCTCTTCACTCTCTGCCATTAGGGTGGTGTCATCTGCATATCTGAGATTATTGATATTTCTCCCTGCGACCTTGATTACCAATGGAGGTTATCATACTAAGTATACAAATATTATACATACTAAGTATTATACATACATACTAAATATTATATCATACTAAGTATACAAATATAATACAAATATTATATGATATCACTTATATGTGGAATCTAAAAAAAATGATACAAATGAACTTATATACAAAACAGAAATAGACCCACAGACATAGAAAACAAACTTACGGTGACCAAAGGGGAAAAGGGGGAGGAATAAATTAGGAATTAGGGATTCACAGATACACACTGGTTGTTCAGTAACTCAGTTGTGTCCAACTCTTTGTGACCCCATGGACTGTGGCACGCCAGGCTTCCCTGTCCTTCACCATCTCCTGGAGTTTGCTCAAACTCATATCCATTGAGTCAGTGATGCCAACCAACCATCTCATCCTCTGTCATTCCCTTCTTCTGCCTTCAATCTTTCCCAGCATCAGGGTCCTTTCTAAGGAGTCAGTTCTTCGCATCAGATGGTTAAAGTATCAGAGCCTCAGTTTCAGCATTAGTCCTTCTGATGAATGATCAGGACTGATTTCCTTTAGGATTGACTGGTTTGATCTCCTGACAGCCCAAGGGACTCAAGAGTCTTATACCACATCACAGTTCAAAAGCATTAATTCTTTGGTGCTAAGCCTTCTTTATGGTCCAACTTTCATATCCATACAGGACTACTGGAAAAACCATAGTCTTCCTCATTAAGATCAGAGTCAGAAATGCATTTCTAGGAACTTCTTAACCCTCAGAGCCAACTTTCCTTATTTGAATAACAAATTTCACTTAACTTACCTTTGGATTTTTAAAACTCTGTGTGTGTTAGTTGCTCAGTTGTGTCCAACTCTTTGTGGACTGTAGCCTGCCAGGCTCCTGTGTCAATGGAATTCTCCAGACAAGAATACTGGAGTAAATTGCCATATCATTCTCCAGAGGATCTTCCCAACCCAGGGATCGAACTCTGGTCACCAGCATTGCCCGCAAATTCTTACCATTTAAGCTACAGGGAAGTCCAGAAACAATATTCTTTGTTAAATCTATGGCAATGATACTCAGACTTTACACATTAGAATCATCTGCAGCATTGCTTAAATACACAAGTTCCCTCCCCGATTCCCAGAGATTCTATTCTAGGATATAACTCAAGCATTGTTTTATCATGTTTAACAAGTGCCCCAGGAGATTCTGAATTTGAAAACCCATCAGAATTTGAAAACCTCTGGTCTAGTTGATCCACATGTTCACTCTCCTGACAAATTTTAATAAAAAGAACTACTTTCTTCAAAGTAACTGCTATACACTAAGACTAGATTGAAGCATAGTGATTAAACATCTGGGCTCAGGAATCAGGTTCACTCAATATACTTGAGCAAATTACTTCAACCTTGCTATGTACCAGTTCCTTATTTGTCAGATGAGAATGGTAACAGCAGTACCTTCCTCTTAGATTTGTTGTGAGGATTAAATGAGATGATACATCGAGAACTTTTAGCATAGTGCCAAAGCATATAGTAGGTGCTCAATAAATGTTGGATGTTATTATTCAAAGATTCCTATCATTTCATCAGAATCAGGTTAATAATGTATATCCTATTAACCTTATATAATCACCATGGTGTGATCACTCACCTAGAGCCAGACATCCTGGAATGTGAAGTCAAGTGGGCCTTAGAAAGCATCCCTAGGAACAAAGCTAGTGGAGGTGATGGAATTCCAGTGGAGCTATTTCAAATCCTGAAAGATGATGCTGTGAAAGTGCTGCACTCAATATGCCAGCAAATTTGGAAAACTCAGCAGTGGCCACAGGACTGGAAAAGATCAATTTTCATTCCAATCCCAAAGAAAGGCAATGCCAAAGAATGCTCAAACTACCACACAATTGCACTCATCTCACACGCTAGTAATGTAATGCTCAAAATTCTCCAAGCCAGGCTTCAGCAAAACATGAACCATGAACTTACAGATGTTCAAGCTGGTTTTACAAAAGGCAGAGGAACCAGAGATCAAATTGCCAATATCCACTGGATCATGGAAAAAGCAAGAGAGTTCCAGAAAAAGATCTATTTTTGCTTTATTGACTATGCCAAAGCCTTTGACCATGTGGATCGCAATAAACTGTGGAAAATTCTTCAAGAGATGGGAATACCAGACCACCTGATCTGCCCCATGACATCTTTATGCAGGTCAGGAAGCAACAGTTAGAACTGAACATGGAACAACAGACTGGTTCCAAATCAGGAAAGAAGTATGTCAAGGCTGTATATTTGTCACCCTGCTTATTTAATTTATATGCAGAGTACATCATGAGAAATGCTGGGCTGGAAGAAGCACAAGCTAGAATCAAGATTGCCGGGAGAATATCAATAACCTCAGATATGCAGATGATACCACTCTTATGGCAGAAAGTGAAGAAGAACTAAAGAGCCTCTTGATGAAAAGTGAAGAGGAGAGTGAAAAAGTTGGCTTAAAGCTCAACATTCAGAAAACTAAGATCATGGCATCCGGTCCCATCACTTTATGGCAAATAGATGTGGAAACAGTGGTTGACTTTATTTTCCTGGGCTCCAAAATCACTGCAGTTGGTGACTGCAGTCTTGAAATTAAAAGATG
The DNA here is from genome assembly GCA_935064755.1 of Tragelaphus eurycerus. Classification (NCBI taxonomy): domain Eukaryota; kingdom Metazoa; phylum Chordata; class Mammalia; order Artiodactyla; family Bovidae; genus Tragelaphus; species Tragelaphus eurycerus. The sequence continues at coordinate 25,092,638 of CAKXYN010000024.1, read as the reverse complement.
CTTACTCCTTGGAAGGAAAGTTATGACCAATATAGATAGCATATTAAAAAGCAGACATTACTTTGCCAACAAAAGTCCGTCTAGTCAAGGCTATGGTTTTTCCAATGGTCATGTATGGATCTGAGAGTTGGACTATAAAGAAAGCTGAGCACCAAAGAATTGATGCTTTTGAACTGTGGTGTTGGAGAAGACTATTTGAGAGTCCCTTGGACTGCAAGGAGATCCAATCAGTCCATCCTAAAGGAGATCAGTCCTGAGTGTTCACTGGAAGGACTGATGTTGAAGCTGAAACTCCAATACTTTGGCCACCTCATGCGAAGAGCTGACTCATTTGAAAAGACTCTGATGCTGGGAAAGATTGAAGGCAGGAGGAGAAGGGGACGATAGAGGATAAATGGTTGGATGGCATCACCGACTCAATGGACATGAGTTTGGATAAACTCTGGGAGTTGGTGATGGACAGGGAGGCCTGGCGTGCTGCAGTCCATGGGGTCGCAAAGAGTTGGACACAACTGAACAACTGAACCAGCTGACTGAAGGACAGTGTCCTGGGGCACTCCTTAGTCCTGAGGCACTCAAATCTCCAACTCCTTTGCAATTGTGTTAAATTCACTGTTTATGAATTTTGCTGTGAAAAGGATCTATAGATAGCACTTCGCAAACTTTCAAGTGGGGAGGGGGTGGCAGTGAGGGTGGGGGTCTGTGACAGGATTCTGAGCTCTAGAACCTTGCTGCTGAAATGGTGGCCTCGACTGGGAATGTCCTCATTACCTGCTGCTTTCAGAAGGCACACTTAGATTCCACTCCAGACCTACTGAGTCAAAATCTGCATTTCAAAATGATCCCAAGTGATTCCTGTGCATGTTAATGTCTGGGAAGCAATGCTCTAGAGATTCCCAGATTTCCTTTATAATTGAATATACAGATTATCTGATGTCTTTTTTGAAAATTCTGATTTATTAAATCTGGTAACTTTTAAAATTACTCTGTGTGATTGTTATATTTAGGGAGGAAAGACTGCTGTCAAAAATGAAGCTATGGACAAGTTAAGAATTTGTGAGATGATTGGTTTGTAGCTGGACCAGCCTCACTGCACCAGATTCTTCCTCCTGTGCACCAGAGCTAAGTTAATAATTTAGCTGCTTCAAATCTCAGAAGCTTCCCAGTTCCTATCTGTGTGAATTCTTGTGATAAATCCCTTTGTTTTCTCCAGCTTAAGTCTATATACCTAGCTTCAAAACATGCCTAGCAATGCCACAAATTACACTGGTGGGGTTTTTTGAGGGGGCGGGGTTTTGTTTTTTTTTTATTGAAATCTAGTTGACATACAATGTTGCATTAGTCTCAGGTAGACAACATAGTGATTCCACATTTAAATACATTATGAAATGATCACCATGATAAATCTAATAATCATCTGTGCCCATACAAAGTTATTAAAATTTATTGACTATATTCCCTTTACTATAAATTATATCCTTGTGACCTACTTATTTAGTAACTGGAAATTTTACCTCTTACTCTCCTTCACCTATTTTGCCCACATCTCTTCTTCCTCCCTCTGGTGACCACCAGTTTCTCTATATTAATGAGTCTGTTTCTCTTTTGTTTTGTTTGTTCATTTGGGGTTTTTTGTTTGTTTGTTTTTTATGTTCTATGTGTAAGTGAAATGATGTCATATTTGTCTTTCTCTGTCTGACTTATTTCACTTAGCATAATATCCTCTAGGTCCATTACCTTAGGGTTTTTAAAAATATTTGATACATATATAGAATATTTATAATACATGCAAATTGTAAAGCATAAGAAAATAAACACCTTAGAACTCACAACCCAACAGGAGAGTTAAAACATTTCCAATATTGTTGAAGTTACCTGGGTGTTCCTTCCCAATCCCCAACCCCAGCCTGTTCCGTTTTCTACCCCTACTAACCCATAGGTAGCTACATTCTAAATGTTGTCTTTATCATTATCTTTATTTAAAAGAAAATCAAGACTTTACCACATATTTCCCTGGTTGATATTTTACATGTTTTGAGCTTTATGCAAACAGTATCATATTGTATACACTTGTAAGTGGGGATTTGCTTTTCACTCTGTTGTTTCTACTGCTTATTAATTGTCACTAATGGATAAACTTCTCTTTATGTAAACATGCCACTCATTATTAATCCATTCACTTACTAACAGACATCTGGATGTTTTCCTTTGGACTTTTAAAATGCACTTATAAAGTACACTTATGAATAGTCTTGTATATGTTTCCTGGTGCTCTTTGGCAGGAGTATCTTCAGAGTGTTTAATTGGACTGGAATTGCTAGGTATTATGGTAGGCTGACAATGGTCCCCAAAGATATGTTCACATCCTAATCGCCCAAACCTGTGACTGTTACTGTATATATTTATAGAAGAAGCATCTTTGAAGATTTGATTAAATTAAGGGCCTTGAGATCAGAAAATCACCCTAGATCATCCAGGTGGGTTCTTATAAGTGGGAGGCAAAAGGACATTTGACTCCAAGACAGCAGAGGAGAAGATGTCCTGACAACACATTGAATCAGTCCAGTGAAACTTGGACTGTTGTGGACTTTGGACTTTTGGTCTCCACAGCTGTATAAGAATAAATTTCTGTTGTTTTAAGCCATCAAGTTTGTGATGATTTAATAGGAAACTAACAATATGTTCAGCATTACAAGATAAAACCAAACAGTTTTCAACGAAAATTAGCAAGTATCCAGAAGGTATGATGTGTCAAAGTCATGTATCAAATATTAGCTCTGCTGCTGCTGCTGCTGCTGCTGCTGCTGCTAAGTGGCTTCAGTCATGTCCGACTCTGTGTGACCCCATGGAGGGCAGCCCATCAGGCTCCACCATCCCTGGGATTCTCCAGGCAAGAACACTGGAGTGGGTTGCCATTTCCTTCTCCAATGCATGAAAGTGAAAAGTGAAAGTGAAGTTGCTCAGTCGTCTCCAACTGTTAGCGACCCCATGGACTGCAGCCTACCAGGCTCCTCCGTCCATGGGATTTTCCAGGCAAGAGTATTGGAGTGGGATGCCATTGCCTTCTCCGAATATTAGCTCTAGAAGTGTTAATAGTTCCAATATTCCTCCACAGAAGGATTCAGGAAGTGTGCCTTAAACTTGTACTTACATAACGCTTTCAAAACAACTAGGAAAACAAATCAAAGGTCCTATCAGAGAATATGGGTAGAGAGAGTAGATTGTCAATGATTGATACACTCTCAGAGTATTATTTTGCATGCTTGCTAATAACAATGGAGTTCCTTTGTTTGGCTATATTATTCTCTTATTGTTGGAGACCTTGGAAAGGTCATCTTCTTGGCCCCAGGTCAGGGAGGTATAACCAGTTCTCAGATGTGTGAATGTGGTTTTAGAATTGCTGGCAGGCCATGTGTTTACTTGAATGATTTCCCTATTTATGAAGTCGCTTTTGTTGTTACACCAAGGGCAGGTGTATATTGGAGCATTTCCTGACCTCTGTACCTTGCAGAAATAACACTTCTTTTCATGACAGAGCCTCCAAGGACAGTGAAGGGGTTGAACTGTAGATAAGCCCTCTGTGCCCTTTACTCCTTGCATATCTGCTTTGAGTCAATACAATTATAAACTCCCAGTCTTGCCAAACTTCTGATATTCTAGGGTATTTGTTACTGCTGCTGACAGTGGTGGCTGACAAAGGGTTAAAGTGTGAGATTTTTTTCAAAAATTGCATTTCTAACAATAGGAAAAAGGAAGGTGTGTTAGTTTTCTGCTGCTGTTGTTACAAATTACCACCAACTCGTGGCTTAAAACAACACAAATTTCTTATCTTAAAGTTCTATCTGTCAGAATTTCAGTGGGAATTCATTGGGCTAAATATAGTACTGGCAGGGCTGTGCTCCTTTCTGGAGGATCTGAGGAGATACATTTCTTGGGCTTCTTCTACCTCTAAAGGCTGCCCATATTCCTCCTCCTCAAAGCTGGCAACATTGCATCTCTCTGAACATTCTTCTAATAGTTATATTTCCCTCTGACCATATCTGGGATAGGTTCTGAAATTTCAAGGACACCTGTGATTTTAGTTTGGGCTCACTCATATAACCCAGGAAAATTCACTTCTCAACGTTCCTCATTTAATTACACCTGAAAAGTCCTTTTTGTCATATAAAATTACATATTTACAGGTTCTAGTAATGAAGATATTATCTTTGAAGGGGAAAATCTTATTCTACCTATCACAGATTTGCTTAAACAGGGAAATAGAGAACAAATGCCATGTTTATTTAGCTGCAGGTGCTATAGACACATAAGCCATATAAACAAATTGTTGTGCAGAAGACCCATTAGAACATTTCATTCCATTTACAGATTTTTTTTATTACAGTATAATCTATGTGCATAAAAGTTCATATATTACCAGAGTATAGATGGATACAATTTTTATAAATGAACACTTCCTTATAAACTATACTTTCAAATGGTACAGAATACTGACCTCATTTTAGAAATTTTGCAGAAATTCTAACTGGTCTAACTTCTGGTGCTGTAAGTTTTATATGTATTTCAACTTCATATCAGTGGAATTAGATGATATGTACTCTCAATATCAATGAACTATTTTAATATCATGGAATTGTTTGATATAGACTTCTTCTACTCAACATAATTTTTGTGAGATCCATTCATTTGTTGCATGTAGTTATAAATCATTCTCATTGCCATAGACTTTTTTGTTGTAAATATATTTACACAATTTATTTATCCTTTATATTGTTTATAGGCGCTTGGGGAGATTACAAGTCTGGGGCTATCCTGACGTGTGCTGCTAGAAATGTTGTTGTCCATGTCTTTTGGTGAACATATGAACACATTTCTATTGGATTATATCTCAACAAGGCATGCATATGTCCAGTCTTAAGTGAATATTGCCAAAACAGTTTTCCAAAATGTGTTTTACCATTCCTACCAGGAATGTAAGAGAATTCCAGTTATTCCACATCCTTACCAGTACTTTTTCTTTATATCCTATCTTTTTCTTTTTCCTTTTTTGGTGCCTATCTTTTTATTTATAGACATTCTTGTGGCTATGTAGAGGTTATGCTTTGGATTTACATTTCCCTAATAACAAATGAAGTTGAGTAACTTTTTATGTCAGAGAAGGCAATGGCATCCCACTCCTGTACTCTTGACTGGAAAATCCCATGGATGGAGAAGCCTGGTAGGCTGCAGTTCATGGGGTCGCTAAGAGTCAGACACGACTGAGCGACTTCACGTTCACTTTTCACTTTCATGCATTGGAGAAGGAAATAGCAACCCACTCCAGTGTTCTTGTCTGGAGAATCCCAGGGACAGGGGAGCTTAGTGGGCTGCCGTCTATGGGGTCGCACAGAGTCGGACACGACTGAAGTGACTTAGCAGCAGCAGCAGCAACTTTTAATGTACTTATCAGACACAATTATATTCTCTTTTATGAAGTGTCTATTCAACTCTTTTGTTCATTTTTTCTATTGAGTTGTCTTTTTCTTACAGATTTTTAGGAGGTCTTAGTATTTCTGGAAATAATCTCTTTATTGATGCAATATTATTATTTATAAGAAATACATATATGATCATTCAGATAAGCAAAATTTATCTTCTGTATGTATTTGGTCTTCATCCATAGTTCATAGCTCACAGCTCCCAAAACCCTTGAAATTTCCTAAGCATTGAGAATGATAAAGTGAATGAGGTGACTTTGCGAAGCACTAATAGATGCTAAGAGAACCAATCATGTGATTAGAGGATTAGAACTTTTAGTTCCCACCACCCATGCACCAATTTGGGGAGAGGAGCTAGAGGTTGAATCAATTGCCATAACCAATTATTTAATCAACCATGCCTCTGTAATACAGCTTCTATAAAAACTCAAAAGAATAGGTTTTAGAGAGTTTCTGGGTGGTGAACACATGGAGATTTGGGAAGAGTGGTCCCTTTGGAGAGAACATGGAAGCTCTGTGTCCCTTTCCCACTCCTTTATCCTATACATCTTCCATTTGGATGTTCATTTGTATCCTCATCACCTCCTTTTCTAATAAACTGGTAGTCCAGAAGTAAAATGTTTCTCTGAGTTCTGTGAGCTATTCTAACCAATTAATCAAAACTGAGGGAGGGAGAGTGGGAACCTCTGATTACCAGCCAATTGGTCAGGAGTACAGGTAACAAAAAACCTGGACTTGTAATGGGCATCCAGAGTTGCAAGGGATTGTTAGAAACTTCCATTTGTACATCCAGTTGGATAGAAGGACAGGAAAACGGGGTATGTAATTAATTGCCTAAAGCAGAGGGTAGTCTTGTGGGACTGAACCCATTACCTGTGGAATCTGATTCTAACTCCAGGTAGATAGTATCAGAATTGCTTTGAATTCTCAAACAACCTGGGAGCATTCCAGAACTGGTTGTTGGTATGGGAAGCCTACACACACACACACACACACGCACACAGATTGGAACTGATCTGGGAAGTCGTTTTCAGTTGGCTATATCAGTTGATTGTCTTTTGAGAAGCAGAAATTCTTAATTTTCATGCAATCCAGACCAATGTGTCAATTTCTCCCTTTATGGTTAGCATTTTTGCTGTTCTTTCTTAAAAAAAAATACTTTGCTTTATATTTTAATTTTAACCTTGTTTTCTTTCTCAACTTAAAGTTGCTGGGGCTCTGATATAGAAGGCCTGTCCCCCAAATAACTGGGCTGGATCACTGATGTTGCAAAGATTAGGCTAAGGAACTTCCCATGAGACTTCTTTTTTCATTGCCAGACCCTAATTTCCCTTGTACCCGTTCCTCATTGCACCAAATTAGAAATGTTACAGAACCTTGCTTAACATACAAAATACAGATTTTACAAAGGAGTCTGGTACCCAAAATGAAGTTACTAATGATTATCATTAGAATAATAATAAAAGTAATAATAATAAAGAAAAGATAAATGCTCATTCTTTTAGAAATATGTGGATAATAAAAAGAAAAAAAAATTAAAAAATCAATCATAATTCAATATGCCCAAAACAAATACAATTAGTATTTTATAACCTTTAGATAACTTTGTATAGGGACAGTTGCTGGAAAAGCCCCTGATGCTGGGAAAGATTGAGGGCAGGTGGAGAAGAGAGCAACAGAGGATGAGATGGTTGGATGATATCACTGACTCAATGGACATGAGTTTGAGCATATCCAGGAGATAGGGAAGGACAGGGAGCCTAGCCTGCTGCAGTGTTGGGGTCCTTTAATGGACCGGAACCTGGTGGTCTGGAGTCAACGATAAGAAAATGAAAGAGAAAGACAGACACGGGGACCCCAATCAACAATGGTGTAATTGACCATAAACATTAATTTCCCTGATTTAGCTTAACATTTATCTCAATTAACAGGAGTATACTTAAAGTCTTTATAAGTAAACCCCTTACATTTTAACTTTTGTCTTTTTCTTAGGGTTTTGGTAGTATTGACATGGTTTTTATAAAAGAACAGGGCAGTAAACAGTCCAAGCAATGTGTGGAAGTTTCTTTTTAGAGGCAGGACAAAAGCCCATGTTTGTCGACTAACATTAACACATAATTTTCTGGGCCCGTGCGTAAAGGAAGGATTTCATAGCCTCAGTTCAGTTCAGTTCAGTCGCTCAGTCGTATCCGACTCTTTGCAACCCCATGAATCACAGCACGCCAGGCCTCCCTGTCCATCACCAACTCCCGAAGTTCACTCAGACTCACGTCCATTGAGTCAGTGATGCCGATCCAGCCATCTCATCCTCTGCTGTCCCCTTCTCCTCCTGTCCCCAATCCCTCCCAGCATCAGAGCCTTCTCCAATGAGTCAACTCTTCACATGAGGTGGCCAAAGTACTGGAGTTTCAGCTTTAGCATCATTCCTTCCAAAGAAATCCCAGGGCTGATCTCCTTCAGAATGGACTGGTTGGATCTCCTTGCAGTCCAAGGGACTCTCAAGAGTCTTCTCCAACACCACAGTTCAAAAGCATCAATTCTTTGGCGCTCAGCTTTCTTCACAGTCCAACTCCCACGTTCATACATGACTACTGGAAAAACCATAGCCTTGACTAGACTAGAGAAATATTAATTAGCCTTCCTTCTTCCTCAGGATGAGAGGGCCCCTCCAAGCTCCAAGGAGGGGGCATATGTGTTGAGTCATTAGTGGATACGATTGGTCCTATATCTGTCCATTCTATAACCTACAATAAAAGGGGGGTTAGGTATACAAGCCCAATAAGTGTGATCAATCAAGTCAGCCTGAGCAGGGGAAGCAAAAGCAAACAAAGCAAGCATAGCGATTAAAATATTTTCAGGATTCCGAGGCATTCCCTGTTGAGAAATCAGATTTTCAGCTTGATTAGTAAGGGTTTTTATCTGTCTCCAAGTAGGGAGATCATAAGGTTGATGACATTGAGTGCGGCGGTTTTTGGAAAATTTTAAGCCGCCATGGCTTGTATTGAACTTTTTTCCTCTTGGGGTTTTTGTTTTGTATTGTGAAACAGGCATTGAAGTTGATGTCATTTTGTTTTAAGAATTTCACAGACTGGAAACAGAAATAAAGCTATATTAACAATAGTTATAGGCTTAAAGAATATATTGCGCTAGAATCTAGTAAAGTCTGCTCTGGATAAGGAAGATAAAAGTGTTCTGTGTACTCCAGGAGATAGGGAAGGACAGGGAGTCTAGCGTGCTGCAGTCCATGGGGTTGTAAAGAGTCGGACATGACTTAGCAACTGAGCAACAACAAGAGACAGTTACTAGGCTTATCATGGTGATCATCTCATAAACTATGCAAACATCAAGCCACTATATGCTAGTAGATCTGAAGCTAACATAACATCAACATTGTACAAGCTAACATTGCACATCAACATTTAAACTTTTGGAGGGAATGATGCTAAAGTTGAAACTCCAGTACTTTGGCCACCTCATGCAAAGAGTTGACTCATTGGAAAAGACTCTGATGCTGGAAGGGATTGGGGGCAGGAGGAGAAGGGGATGACAGAGGAGGAGATGGCTGGATGGCATCACTGACTCGATGGACGTGAGTCTGAGTGAACTCTTGGAGTTGGTGATGGACAGGGAGGCCTGGCGTGCTGTAATTCATGGGGTTGCAAAGAGTCGGACATGACTGAGCGACTGAACTGAACTGAATATTTATTCATTTGGCTGCTCAGGGTCTTAGTTGTGGCATGTGGTATCTTTAGTTGCGGCATGTGGGATTTAGTTTCCTGACCAGGGATTGAACCCAGGTCCCCCACATTGGAAGCGCAGAGTCTTAGCCACTGGACCATCAGAGAAGTCTCAACATTTTAATAATTTTTGACTTAAAAATTATATGTCCTAGTTATTGAGTGATAGTAGTTACATGAAAATTTTTATTTCATGAAATTTTAATAAATAAAACTTATTAAATGTTCCAACTTACATTTAAAAATTAACCCATTAATCTCAATATGTTCTGCTTTCTCCTAAACCTTGTTATCCCAATAACACTAGACTTTCAGTTTCATAGGGGCATTAACATTTTTCTACAAAACTGTGCATGCTTAGTCACTCAGTTGTGTCCACCTCTTTATGACCTCACAGACTGTAGCCCACTAGGCTCCTTTGTCTATGGGATTTTTCAGGCAAGAATACTGGAGTAGAGTGCCTTCTCTAGGGGATCTTCCTGACCTATGGACTGAATCTGCATCTCCTGTGTCTCCTGCATTGCAGGAGGATTCTTTACTTGCTGAGCCAAAACTGTGGTAGAAACCTAATGTAACAGGAGTCTGATATTTTGTACCTCATTAACATGCTTTTTTTTTTTTTTTTTTTTGCCAGAGATACTGACAAATATTCACTGCCAGGTAGATAAAATAAATTCTTAGTTTATAGTCTTGGTTTTCTAGTTTTTAAAAAAACTTAACTTAATCTCTAAAAGATACTATACAGTTCCAGAAGAAAAAAAGTATGGGTGCTTAAAAATAAAAACCAATAGCTTTAGAAAAATAAGCTTTCATTTTTTTTCATGCCAGAAGTTATTGTTGGATAGGGGTGAAAAGCATCTTTTTCTAATTTTTCACTCTGCTGCTAAGTCGCTTCAGTCGTGTCCGACTCTGTGCGACCCCATAGACAGAAGCTCACCAGGCTCCCCGGTCCCTGGGATTCTCCAGGCAAGAGCACTGGAGTGGGTTGCCATTTCCTTCTCCAATGCATGAAAGTGAAAAGAGAAAGTGAAGTCACTCAGTCATGTCTGACTCTTAGCGACCCCATGGACTAGAGCCTACCAGGATCCTCCGACCATGGGATTTTCCAGGCAAAAGTACTGGGGTGGGATGCCATTGCCTTCCCCAATTTTTCACTCTAAATCTGATCAAATAACTTCCCATGCAAACTATAGTCAGTAAATTTATTTTGAATATTATTTATTTGTTTGGTTGCACTGGGTATTCATTGCTGCACATGGACTTTGTCTAGCTGGGGTGAGCCAGGCTACTCTTCTTTGTGGAGCACGGGCTTCTCATTGCAGTGGTCTGTCTTGTTGCATTGTGGAGCACAGGCTCTAGTCATGCAGGCTTCAATAGTTGTGGTGCATGGACTTAGCTGCCCTGTGGCATGTGGAATCTTCCTGGACCAGGGACTGAGCCTGTGTCCCCTGCCTTGGCAGGTGGATTCTTTACCACTGGACCACAAGGGATATCCCCCATCAGTAAATATTGATTAAGCAGTTATTACATGCTAGACAGTCCAGTGATATGGTTTCCAGAAGACACTGCACCTTGGTGACTTATTTTGAAGATCACAAGATACAGTCTGTAGGGAGGCAGCAAACCTTATCACACATTGGGAAAATTCTGAGGAATACACCCTAGGGCCCTAGCCCATGATTGAGGCCCTGTCTGGTTTATTCTTCACCACCTACTCTGGAACTTATTCACTTATACCTACTTAAGGAGTGACTGGAGACCTGGTTCTGAACCCTAGCTAGTTCTGTGGATGAGGTCTTATATCAACCAGGATCCAATAAAGAAAACAGAAACCGTTCAGAGTATTTTATTTTTATTCATTTTTAATTGAAGGATAATTGCTTTACAGTATTGTGCTGGTTAATGAAATTAAAAGACGCTTACTCCTTGGAAGGACAGTTATGACCAACCTAAATAGCATATTCAAAAGCAGAGACATTACTTTACCAACAAAGGTTTGCCTAGTCAAGGCTATGGTCTTTCCTGTGGTCATGTATGGATGTGAGAGCTGGACTGTGAAGAAGGCTGAGCGCCGAAGAATTGATGCTTTTGAACTGTGGTGTTGGAGAAGACTCTTGAGAGTCCCTTGGACTGCAAGAAGATCCAACCAGTCCATTCTGAAGAGATCAATCCTGGAATTTCTTTAGAAGGAATGATGCTAAAGCTGAAACTCCAGTATTTTGGCCACCTCATGCAAAGAGTTGACTCATTGGAGAAGACTCTGATGCTGGGAGGGATTGAGGGCAGGAGGAGAAGGGGACGACAGAGGATGAGATGGCTGGATGGCATCACTGACTTGATGGGTGTGAGTCTGGGTGACCTCCAGGAGCTGGTGATGGACAGGGAGGCCTGGCGTGCTGCAGTTCATGGGGTCGCGAAGAGTCGGACATGACTGAGTGACTAATCTGATCTGATCTGATTGTGCTGGTTTCTACCAAAAATTAACATGAATCAGCCATAGGTTTACCTCTATCCCCTCCTACTTGAATACCCTTCCCCCCTCCTTCTTTATCCCACCTCTCTAGGTTGTTACAGAGCCCCAGTTTGAGTTCCCCAAGTCATACAACAAATTCCCATTGGCTTTCTATTTTATAGATGGTAATGTATGTTTCTACGTTACCGTTCAGAATATTTTAAATAAAGAGAATTTAAGAAAGAGAACTGGTTACGCAAATGATGGAGTAGTTGAGAAATTAATATGGGATTTAAAGCATTCCAGATATTAGCAGCAGCAGAAGGAAGGCACTTCCACTTCAAATCTGAAGGTATGGAAATGGAAAATAGTATGATTAGAGACTGGGGGCTGGAGTCAACTTGTGGAAACAAGAACCACAGTGGGCCTGTCTGTTGGAAGCTGAAATGGTGAAGAAAACACAGTCCCAGCTAGAGGAGGCTAAGACAGAGATATAGGAAAAAATGCCCTGGCTTCTTCCTTCTGCCCTTTATACTTATGCCAATATCTGTCACTGACTAATCCCACGGGGAAGTCAGATTATAGGCACCTGGGAAACAGCCCACAGGAACAAGACATCCTGCTGTACCAAGCAGAGCAGAGAAAGAGTTGAAGAGGAGATCTGATAACAAGTAGCTCAGAACTGGTATAGGACTGGTTTGAGGCATCTTGGATGCCAGATGCTTACCTGTCTTATAGTTTACTCTCAGCTGAACTCTGCACACTAGCCCTCCAGAATTCCCTAGTATCTCTTGCTGGAAATCCCTATTGCCAATTTCTTGCCCGAGTGCACATTGGAATCACCTGGAGACCAGATGATTCCTGGGCTTCTCCCCAGACATTGAGAAGAATTTTTGGAAGCGAAGTAGAAAAATTAACATGTTTAACATTTCAAGATGATTCTGATGTAGGTGGTCTGTGGAGTTGTTGTTTTTTTAAAGCAGCGCTTAAAGATGAGGCTATTCTAGTCCAAATTTCTGTATTCTCCAAGTTTTCTCTTTTCCTACTAGAATGAAACCTATTGTGCTGAGCTGGACTAGCCTCCAAGCAAACATACACTATTTAATATATATAAATAGACTGAACACAGTATAGTCAAGTACTATACCCCAAGGTGGGTGACCCACAAAGGGAGGATCACCACGATTGCAGAAACTCTCTCTAAAGAGCAATGGGTCTGAGCCTTACATTGGGTTCTCAGATCCAAGGATCCTGCGTGGAGAACACAAGTCCCTAGAACGTCTGGCACTGAAGGCCAGCAGGGTTTGTGTACAGGAGAGCCAGAGGGCTCTGGGAAGCCAAGAGTTCTTTCTTAAAGGATGCACGCAAAACTGCACAAGCTAATTTGGAAGAAATCTGAGTCAAACTCACTTGCTTAATTTGGAGCCTTCTGGAGAGATGGAATGCAACTAGGCCTGTCCGTGGGGACACAAACACAAGCAGCAACCACTTTTAGGAGCACATTCTACCACAAAGACACTGGTGCTGGCAAGTGCCATTTTGGAGCTCTCTTGCTAGGCTATTGGGTTGGGGGCTTACCCACCCAGCAATTGATGAGCACCAGTCCTGGAAGCCCCCATGCCAAGCAGCCAGTGCCCCAGAACAAATCACAACCCACCAGTGGGCTGGCACCAGCCTCAGGACTCTGTGGACCCCATAACCAACTGTCCCAAGACCTGACCTCAGACATCAACAAGCTGGCAACCTTCACACTTGGCAAGGCCTGGCAACCAACTGGGCCAGGGGCAGCCCCATGTACTAGCATGCCCACAGAAGTTGGCTACAGCACAACAGAAAGGTCTATGCAGCACATAGAGAGGGCACTACTAGAGCATATAGCTCTGGTGTCCTAAGGATGCCCTAGGACTTCCACATAAGGCCACTTCTCCAAAATCAGGCCATTTCTCCAAAATCAGGACACATAACCCACCTACCTAACAGTAACCCATAGAAATGAAAATAGAGAATCGGGCAAAATGAAATGACAGAGGAATGCATTCTAAATGAATAAATAAGATAAAATCCCAGAGGAAGCACTAAGCAAAGTGGAGATAAGAAGTGACAAAGAGTTCAACGCAATTATCATGCAGATGATCAATGAACTCAGGAGAAGAATGAATGAACACAGTAAGAAGTCTATTACAAGATATAAAAAGAACCAATTAGAGTTGAAGAATACAATACTGAAATTGTTTTCTTTAAAATTTAAAAATACTATATTTTAATAGCCCAGCAGGAATCAACAGTAGATTAGATGATAAAGAGGAATGGATCAGTGAAATGGGAGACAAAGTAGTAGAACTCACCCAAGTTAAACAAAATAAAAAAAAAAAATTTTTTAATGAGCATAATTTAAGAGATCTCTAAGATCACATCAAGCATATTTGCATTATAGGAGTCCTAGAAGGAGGCAAGAGAGAAAGGAGCAGAAAACTTACCTTAAAAAATAATAGCTGAAATAACTTCCCTAATCTGGGAAAGGAAACAGACCTCTAGGACCAAGACGCACAGAGAATCCTAAACAAGGTCAACCCAAAGAGATCTACATCAAGACACACTAAAATTAAAATGGCAAAAATTAAAGATAAAAAGAGAATCTTAAAACAAGCAAAGAAAAAGCAACTAGTTAAATACAGGGAAATTCCCATAAGATTATGAGCTTACTTTTTTTTTTTTTTCCAGTTGCCCTGCACAGCTTGAGAGATTTTAATTCCTCAACCAGGGATCAAACCTGTGGCCCCTGCAGTAGAAGCTCAAAGTTCCAACTTTTGGACCACTAGGGAACTTCCAAGACTATGAGCTTACTTTTAAGCAGAAATTTTGCAGGCCAGAAGGGAGTGACTCAGTATATTTAAAGTGACGAAGAGAGGGTTGGGGGCAACAACAGCAATAATGCTCTAACTGGTAAGGTATCATGCAGAGACAAAAGTTTTACGGACAAACAAAAGCTGAATGAGTTTAGCATCGAATTGGCTTTATACCGCCAAACTGGCTTTACAAAAAAAACATTAAAACATTACAGGGAATTCTCTAAGTGGAAAAGAAAGACCAAAACTACAAATAAGACAATTATGAAAGGAAAAAAGAAATCCCAATGATAAAGGCAGATACACGGTAAAGATAGATCAACCAAGCACTTATAAAGCTAGTAGGAAGGTCAAAAGATGAAAGTAGTAAAATCATATGATCATCTCAGTAGATGCAGAAAAATCTTCTGACAAATTTTTTACATTCATTTATGATTAAAAAAAAAAACTCCACAAAGTGGGTATACATGGAATATACCTTAACATAATAAAGGCCATAGATGACAAACCCATACCTAACATCATTGTTAGTGGTGAAAAGCTGAAAGCATTCCCTCCAAGATCAGGAATAAAACAAGGGTGTCCACTCTTGCCACTTTTATTCAACATAGTATTTATTCAAGTCCTAGCCATGGCAATCAGAGAAGAAAATGAAATAAAGAAACCCAAATTGGAAAAGCAGAAGTAAAACTTTCACTGTTTGCAGATGACATGATACTATACACAGAAAATCCTAAAGATACCACCAAAAAACTATTGGAACTAATAAATGAATTCAATACAGTTGTACAATACAAAATTAATATACAGAAATTTGCATTTATATATACTAACAACTATCAGAAAGAGAAACTAAGAAAAACAACCCCTTTTTCAATTGCATCAAAAAGAATAAAATACTTAGGACTAAGTCTAACCAAGGCAATGGCACCCCACTCCAGGACTCTTGCCTGGAAAATCCCATGGACAGGGGAGCCTGGTAGGCTGCAGTCCATGGGGTCGCTGAGCGACTTCACTTTCACTTTTCACTTTCATGCATTGGAGAAGGCAATGGCACCCTACTCCAGTACTCTTGCCTGGAAAATCCCATGGACGGGGGGAGCCCGGTGGGCTGCCATCTATGGGGTCACACAGAGTCAGACACGACTGAAGTGACTCAGCAGCAGCAGAAAACTATAAGGCATTTATGAAGAAATTGAAGATGATACAAGCAAATGGAAAGATACATTTTGCTCATAGATTAGAAAATTTAATATTGTTTAAATGACCATGCTACCCAAGGCAATCTACAGATTCAATGCAATTCCTATCAAAATCCCTACCAGATTTTTTTTTTTTTTTTTTTTTTATGACTTTTCTTAAATCCTTACAAAACAGAATACAAAATTCTGGCAGTGACAGTTGGTGTAAAGGAAAGTTTCTGTGCTGTACCAGTTCACCTGGTACAGTGGAGTTAAAGTGCTTGGATGGTTTTTCCCACACTTTAAAACAATTAGAGCTCTTTTTTTTCTTCTTCTTTTTTACACATCTTTACACTGAAGCACTCCAGTGCCCTTTCTCCCAGTGCCCCGGTCACAGTAATAGTTCTGATCAGTCCTCCAGCCGTCACTGTTGATGCGATGTGGGAAGGAAGTGGTTGTCCCACCTTTGGGGGAAAAAAAAAACAAAACTGCTCATAGCTCAGCTTTCCCCAATAAAATGGCCAGGTGCCGGAAGCCATGGTATGTTTCTCTCCACCCGAAGTTCTGTCCTCCTGCCCAGCAGAAACACAGCCTGCACAGGAGGTAAGAAGGATGCATTCCCAGGTGGGGCTCAGGCTTAGCCAGATCCAAAGCCACAAGGAAGTGAGGTGCAGGCCACAGAGGTCAGCAGATGGGAGACTGCAGGATGTTACATGTTATTTTCCTTCTCAGGCAGCAGCACCATCTTCCCAGCAGGGGTATTCCCAGCCCAAGAGCCACATTCACAGAAAAAGAACAGATTATTATAAAATGTATTTGGAAATACAAAAGACTCCAAACAGCAAAATGATTTTGAGAAAGAAGAAGAAAGCTGGAGATATGGTTCTGGCACACACACACACAAAAAAGACATATGGGTCAATGGAACAGAATAGAGAGCCCAGAAATAAATCCATGTTTATATGGTCAATTAATCTACAACAAAGGAAGTAAGACTATACAATGGGGAAAAGACAGCCTCTTCGGCAAGTGGTGTTGGAAAAACGGGACCACTATATGCAAGAGACTCAAACTGGACTTTTTCACATTGTATACAAAAATAAGCTCAAATGAATTAAAGACTTAAATGTAAGACCTGAAGCCATAAAACTTCTAGAAGAAAACCAGACACCAGGCTTAGAAAGTGTTTTGGATTTGTTTCTCTATTCAAGGGAAACAAAAGTAAAAATAAGTAAATGGCATAACATCAAACTAAAAAGCTTTTGGCACAGCAAAGGAAAACTATTGATAAAACAAAAAAGCAGCCTGCTGAATGGGAAAAGACATTTGCAAAGGACAAATCTGATAACAAATCTATACAAAAAACTAGTAAAACTCAACATCAAAAAAGCAAACAGTCCAATGAAAAAATGGACATAGGACCTGAATAGACATTTTTTCAAAAGACATGCAGAGGGTCAGCAGACATGTGAAGAGATGCTCAACATCTCTAGTCATTACAGGACTGCAGATCAAAACCACAATGAGATACTGCTTCACACCTGTTATCAAAAAGAAAGGAAGTGTTGATAGGATGTAGAGAAAAGAGAACCCTCATGCCCTGTTTGTAGGATTGTAAGTTGGTAAGACGCTTACTCCTTGGAAGGAAAGTTATGACCAACCTAGACAGCATATTCAAAAGCAGAGACATTACTTTGCCAACAAAGTTTCGTCTAGTCAAGGCTATGGTTTTTCCTGTGGTCATGTATGGATGTGAGAATTAGACTGTGAAGAAGGCTGAGCGCCGAAGAATTGATGCCTTTGAACTGTGGTGTTGGAGAAGACTCTTGAGAGTCCCTTGGACTGCAAGGAGATCCAACTAGTCCATTCTGAAGATCAGCCCTGGGATTTCTTGAAAGGAATGATGCTAAAGCTGAAACTCCAGCACTTTGACCACCTCATGAGAAGAGTTGACTCATTGGAAAAGACTCTGATGCTGGAAGGGATTGGGGGCAAGAGGAGAAGGGGACGACAGAGGATGAGATGGCTGGATGGTATCATCGATGGACGTGAGTCTCAGTGAACTCCGGGAGTTGGTGATGGACAGGGAGGCCTGGCATACTGCGATTCATGGGGTTGCAAAGAGTCGGAGACAACTGAGCAACTGATCTGATCTGATAGCTACTATGGAACAGTATGAAAGTTCCTCAAAAAATTAAAAGTAGAACTATCACATGATTCAGCAATCTCATTTCTGGGTATTTACCCAAAGGAAAAAAAGACACTAATTCTAAAAGATATATACACCAATGTTCATTGCAGCATTATTAAAAAACAGCCAAGATAGAGAAGCAACCTGAATGTCCACTAATAGAAGAATGATAAAGAAAATGTGGCATATATATATATATATATACAATTTTTTTTGGTAGGATTCCAGAGAATACCAAGGAGATTTAAGAAAGACTTCTTAGTGAACTCTGCAAAGAAATAGGGAAAAACAATAGAACAGAAAAGACTAGAGATGTCTTCAAGAAAATTGGAGATATCAAGGGAACAATTCATGCAAGGACGGGCACAAAAAAAGGCAGAAATGATAAGGACCTAAAAGAAACAGAAGAGATTAAGAAGAGGTGGCAAGAATACACTATACAAAAAAGTTCTTAATGACTCCTATAACTATAATGGTGTGGTCATTCACTGAGAGCCAGACATTCTGGAGTGTGAAGTCAAGTGGGCCTTAAGCATTACTATGAACAAAGCTAGTGGAGGTGATAGAATTCCAGCTGAGCTATTTCATATTCTAAAAGATGATGCTGTGAAAGTGCTGCACTCAATATGCCAACAAATTTGGAAAACTCAGCAGTGGCCACAAAACTTGAAAAGGCCAGTTTTTATTCCAATCCCAAAGAATGTTCACACCACCGTACAATTGTGCTCATTTCACATGATAGCAAGGTAATGCTCAAAATCCTTCAAATTAGGATTCAGCAGGATGTGAACCAAGAAATTCCAGATGTTTAAACTGGATTTAGAAAAGGCAGAGGAACCAAAGATCAAATTGTGAACATTTGTTGAATCATAGAGAAAGCAAGGGAATTCCAGAAAAACATCTACTTCTGCTTCATTAACTATGCTAAGGCCTTTTAATGTGTGGATCACAACAAACTGTGGAAAATTCTTAAAGAAATGGGAATGCCAGATCACCTTACCTGCCTCCTGAGAAATCTGTATGCAGGTCAAAAAGCAACAGTTAGAACAGGACATGAAACAACAGATCAGATCAGATCAGTCGCTCAGTCGTGTCCGACTCTTTGCGACCCCATGAATCACAGCACGCCAGGCCTCCCTGTCCATCACCAGCTCCCGGAGGTCACCCAGACTCATACCCATCGAGTCAGTGATGCCATCCAGCCATCTCATCCTCTGTCGTCCCCTTCTCCTCCTGCCCTCAATCCCTCCCAGCATCAGAGTCTTCTCCAATGAGTCAACTCTTCGCAAGAGGTGGCCAAAATACTGGAGTAAACAACAGACTGGTTCCAAATTGGGACAGGAGTGCATCAAGGCTGTATATTGTCACCCTATTTGTTATATGCAGAGTACATCATGCAAAATGCTGGGGTGGATGAAGCACAAGCTGGAATCAAGATTGCAGGGAGAAATATCAACAACCTCAGATATGCAGATGATATCACTCTAATGCCAGAAAGCAAAGAGGAATTAAAGAACCTCTTGATGAGGGTGACAGAGAAGAGTGAAAAAGCTGGCTTTAAAGCTCAACATTCATTGGTCTATATTTCTGTTTTTGTGTCAGTACCATACTTTCTTGATGACTGTAGCTTTGTAGTATAATCTCAAGTAGGGAGGTTGATTCCTTCAGCTCCATTCCTCTTTCTCAAGACTGCTTTGGCTATTTGGGGTCTTTTGTGTATGAATTTCCATATGAAATTGTGAAATTTTTTTCTTCTAGTTCTGTGAAAAATGCCATTGGTAATTTGATAGGGATCACATTGAATCTGTAGATTGCATTTGGTAGTATAGTCACTTTCACAATATCTTCTTACCCAGGAACATGGAATATCTCTCCATCCGTTTATGTCATCTTTCTTTCATCAGTGTCTTATAATTTTCTGTATACAGTTCTTTTGTCTCTGTAGGTAGGTTTATTCCTAGATATTTTATCCCTTTTGTTGTAATGGTGAACGGGATTGATTCCTTAATTTGTCTTTCTGATTTTTCATTGTTAGTATATAGGAATGCAAATGATTTCTGTGTATTGATTTTGTATCCTGAGACTTTACTAAATTCACTGATTAGCACTGGAAATCTTCTGATAGTATCTTTCTATTTATAGTATCAAGTTATCTGCAAACAGTGAGAGCTTTTTTTTCTGAGAGCTTCTTTTCTGATCTGGATTCCTTTTATTTATTTTTCTTCTCTGATTGCTGTAGCTAGGAATTCAAAAACTATGTTACATAATTGTGGTGAGAGTGGACACCCTTGTCTTATTCCTGATCTTAGGGGAAATGCTTTCAGTTTTTCACCATTGAGAATAATGTTTGCTGTGGGATTATCACATATGGCCTTTACCATGTTGAGGTAGGTTCCTTCTATGCCCATTTTTTGAAGAGTTTTAATCATAAATGGGTGCTGAATTTTGTCAAAGGCTTTTTCTGCATCCATGGAGAGTATCATATGGATTTTATCTTTCAATTTGTTAATATGGTATATCACATTGATTGATTTGTGTATATTAAAGAATCCTGGCATCAACTTGATCATGGTGTATGAGCTTTTAAAGGTGTTGTTGAATTCTGTTTGCTAGAATTTTGTTGAGGATTTTTGCAACTCTGTTCATCAGTGATATTGGTCTATAGTCTTCTTTTTGTTGTTGTTGTCTTTGTCTGATTTTGGTATCAGGGTGATGCTGGCCTCGTAGAATGGAATAAGATAGAAAGCCCAGAAATAAACCCACACACTTATGGGTACTTTATTTTTGACAAAGGAGGCAAGAATATGCAATGGGGCTTCTATAAGTGGTGCTGGGAAAACTGGACAGCTACATGTAAAAGAATGAAATTGGAACACTCTCTAACACCATACACAAAGATAAACTCAAAATGGATTAAAGACCTAATGTAATTACCAGAAACTATAAAAGTCTCAGAGGAAAACATAGGCAGAACACTTGATAACAAAAATCAAAGCAGGATCCTCTATGACCCACCTTTCTAGAGTAATGGAAATAAAAACAAAAGTAAACAAGTGGGACCTAATTAAACTAAAAAGCTTTTGCATAGCAAAGGAAACTATAAGCAAGGTGAAAAGACAATCCTCAGAATGGGAGAATATAATAGCAAATGAAACAACTGACAAAAAATTAATTTCCAAAATATACAAGCAGCTCATACAACTCAATACCAGAAAAACAAACAACCCAATCAAAAAGTGGGAAAACTACCTAAACAGACATTTTTCCAAAGAAGACACACAGATGGCTAACAAACACATGAAAGGCTGCTCAACATCGTTCATTATTCAGTTCAATTCAGTCGCTCAGGCGCGTTCGACTCTTTGCGACCCTATGAACCGCAGCACGCCAGGCCTCCCTGTCCATTACCAACTCCCGGAGTCTACCTAAACCCATGACCATTGAGTTGGTGATGCCATCCAGTCATCTCATCCTGTCATCCCCCTCTCCTCCTGCCCCCAATCCCTCCCAGCATCAGAGTCTTTTCCAATGAGTCAGCTCTTCCCATGAGGTGGCCAAAGTATTGGAGTTTCAGCTTCAACATCAGTCCTTCCAAAGAACACCCAAGACTGATCTCCTTTAGGATGGACTGGTTGGATCTCCTTGCAGTCCAAGGGACTCTCAGGAGTCTTCTCCAACACCACAGTTCAAAAGCATCAATTCTTCAGTGCTCAGCTTTCTTGGTAGTCCAACTTTCAGATCCATACATGAACACTGGAATAACCATAACTTTGACTAGACGGACCTTTGTTGGCAAGGTAATGTCTCTGCTTTTGAATATGCTATCTAGGTTGGTCATAACTTTCCTTCCAAGGAGTAAGTGTCTTTTAATTTCATGGCTCCAGTCTCCATCTGCAGTGATTTTGGAGCCCCCAAAAATAAAGTCAGCCACTGTTCCTACTGTTTCCCCATCTATTTCCCATGAAGTGATGGGACCGGATGCCATGATCTTAGTTTTCTGAATGTTGAGCTTTAGGTCAACTTTTTC
Source organism: Tragelaphus eurycerus (assembly GCA_935064755.1). NCBI lineage: Eukaryota > Metazoa > Chordata > Mammalia > Artiodactyla > Bovidae > Tragelaphus > Tragelaphus eurycerus. The sequence goes on along the minus strand of CAKXYN010000024.1, from coordinate 25,070,727 downwards.
ACTTTCCCCTTTCACTTTCATCAAGAGGCTCTTTAGTTATTCTTCACTTTCTGCCATAATGGTGGTGTCATTTGCATATCTGAGGTTATTGATATTTCTTCCAGCAATCTTGATTCCAGCTTGTGCTTCCTTCAGCCCAGCGTTTCTCATGATGTACTCTGCATATAAGTTAAATAAGCAGGGTGACAATATACAGCCTTGACGTACTCCTTTTCCTATTTGGAGCCAGTCTGTTGTTCCATGTCCAGTTCTAACTGTTGCTTCCTGACCTGCATACAGGTTTCTCAAGAGTCAGGTCAGGTGGTCTGGTACTCCTACCTCTTAGAGCAATGCAAATCAAAACTATAATGAGATATCATGTCACACCAGTCAGAATATCCATCATCAAAAAGTCTACAAATAATAAATGCTGGAGAGAATGTGAAGAAAAGGGAACCCTCTTGCCTTGTTGGTAGGAATGTAAATTGATACAGCCACTGTGGAAGACAGTATGGAGATTCCTTAAAAAGCTAGGAATAAAACCATCATATGACCCAGAAATCCCACTCCTAGGCATATACCCCTAGGAAACCAAAAGTGAAAAATACACATGCACCCCCAATATTCATTGCAGCATTATTTACAATAGTTAGAATGTGGAAACAACCTGGATGTCATCAGCAGATGAATGGATAAAGAAGTTGTGGTGCAAATACACAATGGAATATTACTCAGCCTTAAAAGGAAACATATTTGAGTCAGTTAGAATGAGGTGCATGAACCTAGAGCCTATTATTCAGAGTGAAGTAGGTCAGAAAGAGAAAGATATTATATACTAATGCATATATATGGAATCTAGAAAGATGGTACTGATGAATTTATTTGCAAGGCAGCAGTGAGAAACAGACATAGAGAACAGATATATGGACATGGGGAGAGGGGAGGAGAGGGTGAGATACATGGAGAGAGTAACATGGAAACTTACATTACTATAAGTAAAATGGATAGCCAATAGGAATTTGCTGTATGTCTCAGGGAACTCAAACAGGGGCTCTGTGTCAATCTAGAGGGGTGGGCTGGGGAGGGAGATGGCAGGGAGGTTCAAAAGGCAGGGGACATTGGTAGACCTATGGCTGATTCATGTTGATATTTAACAGAAAACAACAAAATTCTGTAAAGCAGTTATTCTTCAATTAAAAAATAAATTAAACAAAAACTCAACATTCAAAAAACTAAGATCATAGCATCTGGTCCCATCACTTCATGACAAACAGAAGGGGGAAAACTGGAAACTGTGACAGATTTTATTTTCTTGGGCTCCAAAGTCACTGTAGATGGTGATGATAGCCATAAAATTAAAAGACACTTGCTCCTTGGAAGAAAAACTATGACAAACCCAGACAGTATATTAAAAAACAGAGATATCACTTTGCTGACAAATGTCCATATAGTCAAAGCTATTTTTTTTCCAGTAGTCATGTATAGATGTGAGAGTTGGACCATAAAGAAGGCTGACCACCAAAGAATTGCTGCTTTAGAATTATGGTGCTGTAGGCATTCTTGAGAATTCCTTAGATTGCATGGCGATCAAACCAGTCAATCTTAAAGGAAATCAATCCTGAATATTCTCTAGAAAGACTGATGCTAAAGCTGAATCTCCAATACTTAGACCACCTGATGTGAAGAGCTGACACTTTTGAAAAGACCCCTATGCAGGAAAAGATTGAGGGCAGAAAGAGAAGGGAGCGAAAGAAAATGAGTTGGTTGGATAGTATCACTGACTCAATAGACATGAGTTTGAGCAAGCTTGGAGATAATGAAGGACAGGGAAGCCTGGTGTGCTGCAGTCCACAGGGTCACAAAAAGTTGGACGTGATTTAGAGACTAAACAACAACAACAAATACATACAATGGAACATTACTCAGCCATTACAAAATGAAATCTTTCCATTTGCCACAACATGGATGGTCAACACTGAAATCAGATTGATTATATTCTTTACAGGCAAAGATGGAGAAGCTCTATACAGTCAGCAAAAACAAGACCAGGAGTTGACTGTGGCTCAGACCATGAACTCCTTATTGCCAAATTCAGACTTAAATTGAATAAAGTGGGGAAAACCATTAGACCATTCAGGTATGACCTAAATCAAATCCCTTATGATTATACAGTGGAAGTAAGAAATAGATTTAAAGGACTATATCTGATTGATAGAATGCCTGATGAACTATGGAATGAGGTTCGTGACATTGTACAGGAGACAGGAATCAAGACCATCCCCATGGAAAAGAAATGCAAAAAAGCACAATGGCTGTCTGGGGAGGTCTTACAAATAGCTATGAAAAGATGAGAAGCACAAAGCAAAGGAGAAAAGGAAAAATATAAGTATCTGAATGCAGAGTTCCAACTAATAGGAAGGAGAGATAAGAAAGCCTTCTTCAGCTATCAATGCAAAGAAATAGAGGAAAACAACAGAATGGGAAAGACTAGAGATCTCTTCAAGAAAATTAGAGATACCAAGGGAACATTTCATGCAAAGATGGGGTCGATACAGGACAGAAATGGTATGGACCTAACAGAAGCAGAAAATATCAACAAGAGGTGGCAAGAATACACAGAAGAACTGTACAAAAAAGAGCTTCACGACCCAGATAATCGCGATGGTGTGATCACTGACCTAGAGCCAGACATCCTGGAATGTGAAGTCAAGTGGGCCTTAGGAAGCATCACTATGAACAAAGCTAGTGGAGGTGATAGAATTCCAATAGAGCTATTCCAAATCCTGAAAGATGATGCTGTGAAAGTGCTGCACTCAATATGCCAGCAAATTTGGAAAACTCAGCAGTGGCCACAGGACTGGAAAAGGTCAGTTTTCATCCCAATCCCAAAGAAAGGCAATGCCAAAGAATGCTCAAACTACCGCACAATTGCACTCATCTCACGAGCTAGTAAAGTAATGCTCAAAATTCTCCAAGCCAGGCTTCAGCAGTATGTGAATGGTGAACTGACTGAACTGAACTGAATGGATATAGGGGTGTTATGACAAGTGAAATAAGTCAGATAAAGACAAATACCATATGATCTCTCTTATATGTGTAATCTAAATAACATAACAAACAAAACAATGAAAAGAGAACTGGTGGTTGCCAAGGGGGAGGGGTGTGTTTGAAGGAGATTAAGGGATACAAATCTCCAGTTATAAAATATATAAACAACAGGGATGTAGTACACAACAGACGCAGTATGACTGTTAATATTGTAATAACTTTGCATGGGGAAAGATGGTTACTAGACTTACTGTTGTGATCTTTTCATAATGTATGCAAATATCAAATCCCTATGTAGCACACCTGAAACTAACGTAATATATAGTACATCAACTGTATTTCAGTTAAAAAAAAATGAGAAATGAGATTCCAAAAGATAGGGTAGGGAATGGTTTAGGGGTCTAACATTAGTTAATTTCCAGTTGTTAGATAATAAATGACCTCTGATTTTATTTGAACTCAAGATTTGGGTTTTAAAAACTGTATCTACCTATATGTTTTTATATAAGAAGAACTTTTAGTACAGTACGAATGAAAAATTATATAAGATTATTCCAAACCTTAATTAATAACTCAAGAAAGCCTAAGTGAAAGGAATATTAAAATTATACTGGATTGTGTTCATTTCAAATTTGTTAGAAACTTGAAATATGATGCTAAGTACAAACTGCATATTTGAAATGGTGATATGACTGGACGTGCTAGAAAATTTAGTTAAAATAAGCCTAAAAAAGAAAACAGAACATTTACTGAAAACCACACAGGAAATAGTGTACTCTGATTGAAGCTTGTCAGTTTATAAGAAAAAGGTTGGACTTTCTAAGAAAAAGGTTGGACCCCTTCTTTATTATATTCAAGTTAAGGAGCAAACCAGACACATCTATCCCTTTCACAAAGAGTTCACAGATATTCTGTTAGATTCTAAAATGTTCTATTAGATTCTGCTAATATCTATTGGCCAGAAATGGGTCATATTGCCATTGTCATATTGCCACCTTAGCTGCTAAGAGTCTAGGAAAGTGGTTTTATTAATTAAAAGTACTACTTCCCTGAGCGGTGGTAGTGAAATGGAGCTCTATTTTTAAGAAAGGAGAGAAAATGTCTGTTTTGTAACAATGTTACAAAATGTTTACTGTATGTTAGAGTATTTATCAGAATATGTCTGTAGTGTTAATCCAGCTGTTTGAGTGAGCCTAATATGCGCATTAAGGTCAATAAAGTTAGTTATAAATTCCCTTAATAAATATTGTTTCTTGGGAAAAAAGATAATTCTTTTTTTTTTTTTTTTCCAGATTTGGCCCTTCTCCTTATCAGTATCTCATCTATTACTCTGTTTCATTTCTTGCTTATTTCAGACCCAACTGTTGTATGAGAATGTACCTTAAGGACCACAGTACTGGGGAAAAGAGAAGGCTGAAGAAGTGAAACTCAGCCTGGATCTAGCTTGGGCCTGAGAAGATTTTTTATTTAATGTTTTACATATTAGTTTTCTGTATAAACTTTTATTTGAAAAAAGTGTTCCATTTACTCATTTTTAAAAATCCTGGATTATGAACAGTGCTTTACAAAGAGTAGATTAATAAAAGTTTCCAGAATTGCATGGTCTAATACATTTGATGTTTCTGGGAACCAGGCTCTTGAAAGAGGTGTAATTTAAGGCAACTTGGACACATAGGTTTGAACAGGCTCATTAGTCTTTTCACTATTGTGTTCATTAATGACCATGGTATGAAACTATCTGATATCTGTTAACCAGGGACATTGCATGCACAAGCCAGGGGATGAGGAACCAGGGCAGCAAAGATTACGATCAGGAAACACCGTGGTTTCCTAGGTTAAAGAACTCTTTTAGCTAGAAGCCTCTTCTGGCTCTGACACGACTATTTTTAAAGACTATTTTATTGAAGTATTAGCACATGCAGACTAGTATATATAGGATGGACGGAAAAATAATATGACTATATTTTAAAGAGACTTTTCCTAAAATCTTAGGTGGCTTAGATTTGCTGTCAAGAAATACTTTTTCATCTTTGAAATATTGGCTTATTCCCTGAGTACAATTATGCAATGTGACATTTTATATCTTTTTTCCTATCTTTACAGGTATAGAGAAGTTTTTAAAGTTGCTCATGTATTTTTGGCCTCAAATAAGACATGTTTTATAGCCATATTGAGTCTCACACAAGATGTGGTTAAAGTAGGTCACTAGAATTAAAAGTTAAAAACAGTGAGGGTTAAGTGTCCCATGTATACAGTATTCATATGGTTAGAAGTAAGAATTCACCTGGTAAGAGATTTTGCAGCCATTGAAATGATATTTACAAAGTTAATGTGGGATCATGAAATGATATAATCTTTAATGGAAGTGAAGGACATAATTATATATGATGTGATTATTATATTACTTTAAAATATATGCTCAATGTCCCTTGATCCAACAATTCTATTTCTTAAGTAGATGTGCAAAGATAAATAGACAAGGATGTTTACTCCATTTTTTACAATATCAAAAAATGGGAAACAAATCTTTATCAGTAGAGATTACATAAAATATACCATGGTACATCATTCAATGAGATACTAAATAGTCATTTTTTAAATGGAGTAGATACATATATCTGGACTTTGATATTGTTATCTGGATAGAGTTTGTGAAAAAAAAGGAAATTATAGAACAGAATATATAGTATAAGCCATTTGATAAAAATATTATTATATATAATAAATGATATGTAGTAGATATATATTAGAGACTGTATTTATATATCAATTAATTTATGAATTATATGTCTACATAATATATATATAATCTTGATATAGGCTAGATATTATAAACTATTGTGGATTGGGACTTTAGGAAATGTTAGTTTCTCCTTCATTTCTTATTTTAATTAATTAATCAATTAGTTTGTGCTGGGTCTTTGTTGCTGCGCGGGTTTGTTTTCTAGTTGCAGCGAGTGGAGGCTACTCTCTAGTTGCTGTGTGTGGGCTTCTCACTGCGGTGGCTTCTCTTGTCGTGGAGTGTTGGTAACTAAGTTGCTTGAGCTTTAGTAATTGCAGCACATGGGCTCCGTGGTCGTGACTCCCCGGCTCTAGAGCGCAGGCTCAGTAGTTGCGGAGCACAGGCTTGGTTGCTCCATGGCACGTGGGCTCTTCCCAGACCAGAGACTGAACCCACACCTCGTGCATTGACAGGTGGATTCCTTACCACTGAACCGCCAAGGAAGCCCTCTCCTTTACTTTTTATGTTAATTGTTTGTAGAAAGTATGATGATTGATAATATAATATAATGCTATACATATGATTTATAATACAAAATACATAAAATTTCTGCATAGAAAAAGATGTTACAATAATTGTTTCTAGTTTGGGAACCATGAAAAGTTTTTAAAATTGTTTTGTGCTCTAATAAATTCTATTCCATGTGTATATGTGTACTTTTTCTTCCTTTTTGTTTTTTGGCCGTGCTGGGCAGATTGTGGGATCTTAATTCCCAAACTAAGGATCAAACTCCTTTTAATCCTTTTAATTTTTTAAAAAGGAAGAAAGTAGGGAGGCAGGGAAGGAGTTGTTAGGGATTAGATTAGGTCATTTAAACACCTAAACATCTTCTATCTTCAATTTATTCTCTTTCGTCACTGACAATGTTGTGTTTTCAGGATGCAAATGCAAAATGTGCAATTAGATGGATTAGGCTATTTAAGAAGGCCAAAGTGGCAGTGTCAGGGATGGCAGGGCGGGGGTGGTGGTGTTGCAGAGTGGACAGCATCAGGGATAGATCCACTGATTGCTTTTGCTGGAGGTTTTCCACCACATGTGTTCTTACCACTGTATTAATCATACAAACTGCTGACAGTGGAATCCCTCACAGCAGAGGCCACTTGCTCCAGGGGCACAAATTCTCCATTTGCTGCTAAGGAAGCATCAATGCATCTGACTCCAAGCTAGAGTCAATTTTAAATAAATAGTGGCTTTAAGTTTTCTAGAGCATTAGAGTCCTGGGGCAATAAGTTCTTCAACCATATGACATCAGCTTATTTCTCAGAAGAATTCCCAGCTGAATTTTTCTCAGAAATGTTGACCATCTGAGGCAAAGATGAAGACACCAGTTCCTCCCCTCAGAAATTCCTTTTCTGGTAAACTCTCTTGTGGGCAGATTTTAATATGCCAAGAGTATGGAGCAGACTTCAGATGTCCCAGAATGTGAATTCCATAGGTCTTGGTTCGTAAATGGACTATGGTACCACCCATGGGAAACTGCAACCGGGATCTCTCTTTTTCCAGCACCTACAGCTCTGCTGACTTTCCACCTTTCTAAGAAATGAGGGATGGGGGCCAGGACTCAACAAATGGCAGCCAGATCAAAATTGCAAGTCACAAAACCAGAACCACAGCAGGTGAGGTTTGCTTCAAAACCAGAAGCACAACCAGATTTATGGCATGGGAGTCACCAAACAGCAGTATCGTTTTGCAAGGAGCTTGCTGATGGAAATAACTTCATCAATGGAAAATAATCACATTGCTTCACTTCTTTGCAGTTGTGTTTTTAATTGGCATGCCCAAAGGCTTTGTGGCAGGAGTTGCAGAATACATAAATAAGGTCATTTCATGACATAAAGTCTTTTCAAACGCCAAGAGTCGGAAAGGAAAGAAGAGTTGATTCAAATGCCACAGAGACAAAAATGTGTTTTTCTGGGACAAAGGAAAATGAATGATTTAAGTTTGTGGCAAATTTTAGACTCCTTCCTGCACACACAGAGACAATCTTTTAAAAAAATTCTATTCAGCACTTGGGTACAAGCACAGGGTGTACCCAGGAAGTTCAAATGTTGGTGATCGTTATTAATACCCTTGTTTTCCTCACTTGCTCATTGCCAAATAAAACAAGGAATTAAGCACAAGCTGAGGCAACAAGCCGACCCCGAGTGTCCTAGATAGGAAAGGCTCCATCAGCCTTTCCGTTTCCTATAGGGCAGGGTTCCTGCTCTTGTAAGGATGGCGCCTTGGACAAGATTACCAAGGGTGTCATACTGGCTACTGACTCATTTTTCCGGGTAAAAGGGTTTTCTACACTTCCCTGCATATGATGGAAACAGAAACAAGTGCTCCCCAGAAGATGGTTCCTTGCTCAGCAGTCAGAATGAAAAGAGATCTTGAAGGATGCTCTTATTTCAGTGGCTGTGTTTTCTCTCTGGAAATGTAACCTCCATCTGGGGCCTGGTGTGGTTTTGTGTTGTTTTTCTTTGGCAGGAAGGGAATTGGGGGTGTTGCAGACTTCTTCTATCTTTTTAGACAGTTCACAATCAGTTTTGAGACTGGAGGCTAAAGCAGAGGTGCTGTGCTCCCAGAGGCATGCAGTTTTCAGTTAAAGTGGCCAAAGGAATGTCCCAGCCAGGCGTTTCTACCAACGAGGCAAGCTAAGGGATTCTTTCTACTTTTTGGAACTTCATTGAACTGTGGAAGGAAGAAATGAGTATGGTTTCACTTTTTCCCTCCTTTTTTTTTTTTTAAAAAAAAAAGCTGAAACAGGAGCAGAATTGTAGCTGTCACAAGGTAAATTTTTTTTTTTTTTTTTTACAGTACTGAAGTCTTTAAAATCCTTGGAACACTGGTGAGAACTAATGTTTTTGTTGGGACCTTTACATTAGTGTGCAAGTTACATGTGCACAGTGCCAGCCGCTGCCCAGAGGCTCCACATCTGAGGAGAGTGGGGAGAGCGAACCATTCTAGCCATGGTCTGGAATAACTTAAAACTGCAGCGAAAAAGTCTTCAGCTCAATAGTCTGAAAGTGGATGAATCAGAATGAGGTTTGCAGCAAGCCCAAGAATGCCCTTGACATTCAAACCATGCACTCTAGCCTCCCTGACTGCGACTTGTAATTCTACTCTTTCTACCCCCCCCCCCCCGTGGACCATCTATGCAAAGTCAGAATTCAGCTCGTAGGCCTCAAAACCCTGTGAGGATTCTGTTTCTTAGACATAAGCCTAAGACCCAGTTGCAGAGGATTGATTTCCACCCTCTCCCTAATAGAAGCCACCAAATTTTAAAATATATAGAAAAAAGGAGCCCGTGTGACTTGAAAAGTTTACTTTAATCAGATTAATGCCAGGATGACTTAGCATTTATCCAGTAATTGGTTCCCAAACTGAAGCTTTTTTTTTAAAATGAATCTATGAATCAGTTTACTGGAATGTTCACTAGGTGCTCTTTTGCATTTGTAAAATATTAACTTTTCATAGGGCAGTTGAGCAAACTTACATAGGGGGTGACTCTTGGGAAAGTCAATCAGAGTGTGACTGTAAAGGTCATTACCTGACTTAGAAAAATAACAAAAGGTGAATCAGCAAGGTCATCTTTCATGTGGGAAATATGGTTGGCTGTTATTGTCAAAGTGTAATATTTAGAAAGTGAAAAACATGTCCCTCAATATAAATATTTAAGTGAGCATGTGCCAAATGTTTATTTACCTTATTGGTTGGGGAGCCATCAAGATGGTAAAACAAGTTCATAGGAGAATTCAAGAAGCTAAGTATGTGTAGTTTAGGAAAGAAAGAATCTAGGAATAAGATTGCTAGACTTTTTTTTTTTTTTAAATGGTGATGTAAAATGATGCAACCACTTTGGAAGACAGTTTAGCAGTTTCTCATAAAGCTAAATATACCCTCACCATATGTCGACTGAAAAAAATGCACAACCTAAAAGCTGAGAGTTGTTTTATTTGGCGAACATACGGAAAACCTAAAACTTAGGAAATAGCCTCTCAGACAGCTCTGGAGGACTGTTTCAAAGAGGTAAGGAAGGAACCAGAATATAGGTATCTTTGAAAAAACAAACGCAGGTAGTCTAACATCAAAAGTTTACTGATAATTAAAGGAAAAACCGGACATCTCAAGATAATTTAGTTTCTTTAGAACTAAAAGAATTTAGTTCTTTTCTGTGTATGGGAAGAATGTGAGAGTCTGGGCTTAATGAAAGTATTCCTTTGATATGTGCCTTAACAAGATACTTATCAGGGCAAGTATTTTGTTTTTCTCTTTCCTGAATGCCCTCAGGGTACACCATCAAGAGTGGCTGCAGTGGCAGATAGCTTGATGGGTGCAACATCATTTGTTTAATGTTATGGCAGGTACCATTCTTTGTCCACATATATGATTCGGCAGTTGCAAATGAGTTGAGAACTTATGTCCACATAAAAATCTGCATGCAAATATTTAGAGAAACTTTATTCATAAATGCTAAAAGCAGGAAGCAACCAAGATACCCTCAATAGGTAAATGGACAAATGAATTGTGATATATTCATGCAATAGGTATTATTTGGCAATAAAAGAAATGACCTCAAATGACATGAAAGAACCTTGAGATCATAGCACCAAGCGAAATAAGCCAGGCTGAAAATACTACACAGTGTATGATTCCAGCTCCATGACATTCTGGAAAAGGTAAAACTGTAGAGACAGTAAATAGGTCAGTGGTTGCCAGGAGTTTGGTGGGGGGATGGTGGTGGTGGTCAGGGTTGAATAGGTGAAGCAGGGGAGATTTTTAGGGAAGCAAACTTTTCTTTATGATACTGGAATGGTGGGTATATAACATCATGCATTTGTTAAGTCTCATAGAATTGTACAACACAGAGTAATAATGTAAACTATAGACTTTAGTTAATAATATATCAATATTGGTTCATCACTTATAACAAATATTCCACACTAATGCAAAATGTTATGAATAGGATAAACAGTGGAGGTGAGGTGAAGAGGAAAGGATAGTATGTTGAACTGTCTGTATTATCTGTTTAATTTATCTGTGAAGTTTAAATTTCTAAGAAAAAAAATCTGTTTGCTCTTTAAAACTTGTTTAATGCCCTGAGGGTAATAAAACCATAACTTCTGAGATTCCTTTTTCTACCCAACAGAAATTATTTATGATTCCACTCCAGAAAAATCATTTGACACAATCTTCTACAAGTTTATGTCTAATTTCAGAGAGCAATTATTGCCCTTAGCAATAATAAATAATAAGTTCAACAAAAGTGCATTTCTCTGGAGTATGTGGGTAGGCCTGTTAGACAATGCCAGTGTGACACTGAAGAGACAGACATACAGTCATCCTTTTGCCTTATTTTTAAAGTTTTGAATATTTTTTCTTAACATTATAACATGTCCTATTTGTTAGAGGAAAAATTTTGCATAATTTTGGTCAATCTTGCAAATACACTTCCAAATTATGAGTTAGTTGTACCTGTCAGGGTCCAATCAGGAATCAGGGCAATTATTTTAACAGAGAGCATTTAATCTAAAGAATTATTTATCAAGTGCTGAACAAAAAGAGAGCATTAAGATATTACAGAAGTAAGTAATTTCAGGACATGATTATCATGCCTAGGACTGGAGGAACAAAGCATAGAGGCTGGATTATTAAAAGCTGACACCATGGAGGTGGCACCTGAAGAACTAAAATGCTTTCAGAACTCAGAGGAGGGATCCAGAGGAGTCAAGAGCCAGATTTCTGAGAGGGGGTGTGGATGGACCATATGACATCACTGAGTGGGTGCAATGTCTCTAGTGCTAGGAATGCAAACAACTTGTAAACTGGAATCCACTAGAAGGAACTGCCACTGCCAAGATGAAAAGCTGTTTCCAGGGTGACGCTGATAGGAAGAGGAAACAAACAATAAGGAGCCAGTAACTTGTCCCCTTAGAGCTTCCATTGGCAGAACCAATCAGGGGGCCCACTGGCAAGGGAGAATTGTGGTTTGTGTCACAAAGCAGTGAACAAAAGGGTGACTTTGAGGCTGAGAAAATAGTTTAACAAGCAACACACTGCTCTAACTGTGCTCAGTTATGTCTGACTCTACAATCTCATGGACTATAGACTGACAGGCTCCTCAGTCCATGGGATTTTCCAGGCAAGAATACTGGAGTGGGTTGCCATGCCCTCCTGCAGGAGACCTTCCCTACCCGGGGATCAAACCTGTGTCTCCTCTCTCTGCTGCATTGCAGGAGGATTCTTTATTGCTTGAGCCATTGGGGGAAGTCTTACTCTAACTGGGACACTTGTAATCAACATGATTGTTGTGAAAAAGCTTGAGTTTTGAGGTCAGACGGACTTGATTTTCAATCTTGCTAAAATGTCTACTAGTCTGTTAGTTTGGAGAAGGAAATGGCAACCCACTCCAGTGTTCTTGCCTGGAGAATCCCAGGGACGGGGGAGCCTGGTGGGCTTCCATCTATGGGGTCGCACAGAGTCGGACACGACTGAAGCGACTTAGCAGCAGTGTGTTAGAATTTGGGCAAATTCTGTATTACATTTAATGTCTCTAAGACTTCATCAGAGCGCGGGTGGCTGCGTGCGACGGCGCGCAGAGCGCGGGCGGCTGCGTGCGACGGCGCGCAGAGCGCGGGCGGCTGCGTAGCGCGGCAGAGAGGAGCTATCCCACGTCCAAGGTCAGGGGCAGAAGCCAGGAGGACCCCATGTCCGAGGGGCGGCAGCCAAGAGGAGTTACCCCACGTCCGAGGTCAGGGGCAGCAGCTGAGAGTGCCAGGCTGCGACGGCGCAGGAACAGCGGAGAGGAGCTACCCCAAGTCGGAGGTCAGGGGCGGCTGCTGAGAGTGCCAGGCTGCAACGGCGCAAGAACGGCGGAGAGGAGCTACCCCACGTCCGAGGTCAGGCGGGTCAGCCGAGAGGAGCTACCCTGCGTCCGAGGTCAGGGGCAGTGGCTGAGAGTGCCAGGCTGCGACAGAGCAGGAGCAGCCGAGAGGAGCTACCCTGATTCGGGAGGCCGGGGCCCGCGGCCCGGAGGAGGAACCCCAAGTCCAAGGAGCGGTTGCTGCGCGGGCACAGGAGGGCCTAGAGGAGCTATTCCACGTTCAAGGTAAGAGGGGCGGCGGTGAGGAGATACCGTTCGTCCAAGGTAAGGAGCAGCGGCTGGGCTTTGCTGGAGCAGCCCTGAAGAGATACCCCCGCGTCCAAGGTAAGAGAAACCCAAGTAAGACTGTAGGTGTTGCAAGAGGGCATCAGAGGGCAGACGCACTGAAACCATAATCACAGAAAACTAGTCAATCTAATCACACTAGGACCACAGCCTTGTCTAACTCAGTGAAACTAAGCCATGCCCGTGGGGCCACCCAAGAGGGGTGGGTCATGGTGGAGAGGTCTGACAGAATGTGGTCCATTGGAGAAGGGAATGGCAAACCAGTGTTCTTGCCTTGAGAACCCCATGAACAGTATGAAAAGGCAAAATGATAGAATACTGAAGAGGAACTCCCCAGGTCAGTAGGTGCCCAGTATGCTACTGGAGATCAGTGGAGAAATAACTCCAGAAAGAATGAAGGGATGGACCCAAAGCAAAAACAATACCCAGTTGTGGATGTGACTGGTGATAGAAGCAAGGTCCAATGCTGTAAAGAGCAATATTGCATAGGAACCTGGAGTGTCAGGTCCATGAATCAAGGCAAATTAGAAGTGGTCAAACAGGAGATGGCAAGACTGAACGTAGACATTCTAGTAATCAGCAAACTAAAATGGACCGGAATGGGTAAATTTAACTCAGATGACCATTATATCTACTACTGCGGGCAGGAATACCTTAGAAGAAATGGAGTGGCCATCATGGTCAACAAAAGAGTCCGAAATACAGTACTTGGATGCAATGTCAAAAACGATGCAATGTCAAAAACGACAGAATGATCTCTGTTCGTTTCCAAGGCAAACCATTCAATATCACAGTAATCTAAGTCTGTGCCCCAACCAGTAACGCTGAAGATGCTGAAGTTGAACGGTTCTATGAAGACCTACAAGACCTTTTAGAACTAACACTTCAAAAAGATGTCCTTTTCATTATAGGGGGCTGGAATGCAAAAGTAGGAAGTCAGTAAACACCTGGAGTAACAGGCAAATTTGGCCTTGGAATACAGAATGAAGCAGGGCAAAGACTAATAGAGTTTTGTCAACAAAATGCACTGGTCATAGCAAACACTCTCTTCCAACAACACAAGAGAAGACTCTACACATGGACATCACCAGATGGTCAACACCGAAATCAGATTGATTATATTCTTTGCAGCCAAAGATGGAGAAGCTCTACATAGTCAGCAAAAACAAGACCAGGAGCCCACTGTGGCTCAGATCATGAACTTCTTATTGCCAAATTCAGACTGAAATTGAAGAAAGTAGGGAAAACCACTACACCATTCAGGTATGACCTAAATCAAATCCTTTATGATTACACAGTGGAAGTGAGAAATAGATTTAAGGGACTAGATCTGATAGACAGAGTGCCTGATGAACCATAGACTGAGGTTCGTGACATTGTACAGGAGACAGGGATCAAGACCATCCCCATGGAAAAGAAATGCAAAAAAGCAAAATGGCTGTCTGGGGAGGCCTTACAAATAGCTATGAAAAGATGAGAAGCAAAAAGCAAAGGAGAAAAGGAAAAATATAAGTATCTGAATGCAGAGTTCCAAAGAATAGGAAGGAGAGATAAGAAAGCCTTCCTCAGCTATCAATGCAAAGAAATAGAGGAAAACAACAGAATGGGAAAGACGAGATCTTTTCAAAACAATTAGAGATACCAAAGGAACATTTCATGCAAAGATGGGGTCGATAAAGGACAGAAATGGTATGTACCTAACAGAAGCAGAAGATATTAAGAAGAGGTGGCAGGAATGCACAGAATAACTGTACAAAAAAAGATATTCATGACCCAGATAATCACGATGATGTGATCACTGACCTAGAGGCAGACATCCTGGAATGTGAAGTCAAGTGGGCCCTAGAAAGCATCACTACGAACAAAGCTAGTGGAGGTGATGGAATTCCAGTTGAGCTATTCCAAATCCTGAAAGATGATGCTGTGAAAGTGCTGCACTCAATATGCCAGCAAATTTGGAAAACTCAGCAGTGGCCACAGGACTGGAAAAGGTCAGTTTTCATTCCAATCCCAAAGAAAGGCAATGCCAAAGAATGCTCAAACTACCACACAGTTGCACTCATCTCACGAGCTAGTAAAGTCATGCTCAAAATTCTCCAAGCCAGGCTTCAGCAATATGTGAACCATGAACTTCAGATGTTCAAGCTGGTTTTAGAAAAGTCAGAGGAACCAGAGATCAAATTGCCAACATCTGCTGGATCATGGAAAAAGCAAGAGAGTTCCAGAAAAGCATCTATTTCTGCTTTATTGACTATGCCCAAGCCTTGGACTGTGTGGATCACAATAAACTGTGGGAAATTCTGAAAGAGATGGGAATACCAGACCACCTGACCTGCCTCTTGAAAAACCTATATGCAGGTCAAGAAGCAACAGTTAGAACTGGTCATGGAACAACAGACTGGTTCCAAATAGGAAAAGGAGTACTTCAAGGCTGTATATTGTCACCCTGTTTATTTAACTTATTTGCAGAATACATCATGAGAAACGCTGGGCTGGATGAAGCACAAGCTGGAATCAAGATTGCCGGGAGAAATATCAATAACCTCAGATATGCAGATAACACCACCCTTATGGCAGAAAGTGAAGAGGAACTTAAAAGCCTCTTGATGAAATTGAAAGTGGAGAGTGAAAATGTTGGCTTAAAGCTCAAGATTCAGAAGACGAAGATCATGGCATCTGGTCCCATCACTTCATGGGAAAAAGATGGGGAAACAGTGGAAACAGTGTCAGACTTTATTTTTCTGGGCTCCAAAGTCACTGCAGATGGTGACTGCAGCCATGAAATTAAAAGACGCTTACTCCTTGGAGGAAAAGTTATGACCAACCTAAATAGCATATTCCAAAGCAGAGACATTACTTTGCCAACAAAAGTCCGTCTAGTCAAGTCTATGGTTTTTCCAGTGGTCATGTATGGATGTGAGAGTTGAACTGTGAAGAAAGCTGAGCACCGAAGAATTTGATGCTTTTGAACTGTGGTGTTGGAGAAGATTCTTGAGAGTCCCTTGGACTGCAAGGAGATCCAACCAGTCCATTCTAGAGGAGATCAGCCCTGGGATTTCTTTGGAAGGAATGATGCTAAAGCTGAAACTCCAGTATTTTGGCCACCTCATGCGAAGAGTTGACTCATTGGAGAAGACTCTGATGCTGGGAGGGATTGGGGGCGGGAGGAGAAGGGGATGACAGAGGATGAGATGGCTGGATGGCATCACTGACTTGATGGACGTGAGTCTGAGTGAACTCCGGGAGTTGGTGATGGACAGGGAGGTCTGGCGTGCTGTGATTCATGGGGTTGCAAAGAGTTGGACACATCTGAGCGACTGAACTGAACTGAACTGAAGACTTCATTTCCTCGTATAAAAGTATATAAAAGGGATATGAAAACTTATCTCAAGAGGATTTTGTGAGCATGAAATAAGATCATGTATATAAATTACCTAGGGTAGGGGCAGAGTCAGGATTCAGCTCCAGTCAATAGGGATTTCTGAGCCATTCTTAAACTATATATATACATAGTTATATATATATTTATATATATATATAGTTTATATATAACTACATATATATATATATATAGGCTTTCCAAAACTAAATGATAAATAAAAAAATAACACAGTTTGGGGTATAGGAGGGAAGCCTATATGAAAAGGCAGCATAGGGAATTCTTGTGTGATGCAACTGTGTGTGTGTGGTGATGCAATTGCATGTATTTTGACTGTGTGGTGGATACACAAAACTACATTGATGTAACCTTAAACACACACACATGTGCTGGAGTCCAAGTAGAACTGGATTGTATCAATATCAGTATCCATGTTGTTGTGTTATAGTTTTAGAACATGTTACCATTGGGGGAAACTGGGCAAAGTGTACACAAGATCTCACTGTGTTATTTCTTACTATTTCATATGGACCTACAATTACTTCAATTAACATTTCAACTAATAATAATATCACAGATTGTCACTGATGCTGAGACCACCTTCTGTGATGCTCTTATATTAACTGCAAAATAAATACAATATCTCCTGGGGGTATATTCATGTTGTACTTAACATTTTAAACGATGTTTCTAGGGATATGAGAATTAATAATTTGAGGTTTTGATCCCGGTGAATTTAACTTTATTATCATAGGTAAAAGCTACAAAAGGAGATCAAAGTTGAGCTGGTATTGCCAAGAGAATGCTCTTAAATGGAGCTCTTAAGGAAATGTGACTTGGGCAACATCTCAGCTTAGTTGGAATCTGAAGTTTTGACCTGATGAAGTTATCAAAAACACTGGTCAGAAGCTCAAAATACTTAACAGACCTTCATCCTAAAACACCTTGGCCACCTGATGCAAAGAACTGACTCATTGGAAAAGACCCTGATGCTGGGGAAAATTGAAGGTGGGAAGAGAAGGGGATGACAGAGGATAAGATGGTTGGATGGCATCACCAACTCAATGGACATGAGTTTGAGCAAGCTCCAGGAGTTGGTGATGGACAGGGAAGCCTGGTGTGCTGCAGTCCATGGGGTCACAAAGAGTTGTATACAAGTGAGCGACTGAACGGAACTGACCCTAAAATACCTCTTGACGTAAATAACTTATCAGACTACTACTTTAAATTACCTAGCGATTCCCTAACGGCAAATATTTTCTTGTCAAAGTTGATTGTAATTCTCTCCAGGCAACTTTTAGCAACCTTGTGACTCTTTGTCTTTATAAGTTCGGATTCTTTCTCTTCCTGGGAACATTCCTTCAGTGTTACCCAAATCTGTGTCTCCCAAACTGCAATTCCCAAGATCCCAAACAAACTGTTTTCTTATCTGTAGCCTCGTGCATCATCATCATTACCATTACTTGGTTGGCAAATCTATATTACCTTCAAATGATATCTGGGCTCTACACAACTTAATAAATTGGATACTTTGTAAGATTTGGTACAATATCCCAAAACTTAAATGCAAAGCTTGGAGCAACACAAATTGTTTAGTCTCTGTCAAACAATTACTGAAAGTGAAACAACTGAAATGTGTTCCAAATTACCAAAAAAAATGTTCTTTCTGGTCCAAATCATCCAGAAACTTTACTGAAATTCTCTTCTGTGTTTGGACACAGCCAGTAAACTAAGCTTAGTCATCATTTTGAATGTCAAGATGAAGTGACATTTCAAAGAACTCAACTGGTCCCACAGATAAGAAAGTTTTTAAAAGTATATGTCGAAAAGATCTTGCCAAACAGCTGAAGTAATAAATGAAATCCAGCTGGTTTCCTGCAGAGCTTTATCGTCTCTGTGGATTCGTTCTTATGCAAGTTGTGGGGAATTTATTTGGTTTGTGCTATTTTGCTGCTGTGTGCTTGTGGTTGAAATAATAAGTTGTTCTGAATCAGTTGCCACTTCTCTAAGGCTCTCCTGTGATTAAAGACATATCTGAATGGATTTCTTTGCTTATGTCAGGCTTACTGACCCAAAAAGTGACTGAGCAAAGTGATAAATACACAGGGCAGGTTTTATCGGCCAGACAAAAACAGAATTATTCTGAGAACTCATTACTTATTTCTACTGTGACAGATGTTAATGTTGTATCTGTCTTTTCTTCAGACTTGGAGCATCTCTCCCAATTCTATAAGTGTCAGAAGTCAAGAAGAGAGAAAAAAATAAAGATAAACCCCTTTCTCTGTGGCTTCATATCACAGTCCCATCTCATCCTGTATGTGTGTGCGCACTCAGTCATGTCTGACTTTATTCGATCTCATGGACTGTAGCCTGTTCGGCTTCTCTGTCCATGAAATTCTCCAGGCAAGAATACTGGAGGGGGTTGCCATTCCCTTCTCCAGGGAATCTTCCCTGGCTCTGGGACTGAACCTTCATCTCCTGCATTGGCAGGTGGATTCTTTACTGCTCAGCTACCAGGGAAGCTGATCTCATTTCACAATCAACTGCAAATTTATCACGCTCCAGGACGCCATAAAACTCTACCACTGAAGTGTAGTTAATTGCTCAGATTAAAATGGCTTTTCTAAAAAAGGGGGGAAAATCCCACCAAACTCTTTCATTGAATTTATCGAATTAGCAACTTGTTTTGAACTCTAAACAATGGCATACTATTATTGTACTCTGAACAGAGTGGGTGTTCCACAAATCCTTGTTAATTATCAGAAATAAGTGAGAAGAAAAAAATCTGCACATGAGACTATTCCAGTTGGAATTTGATGAAGACTTGTGGCTTAAAGAGAATCCAACCCTCTCCTTTGAAAATATGTTTCTATTAATGCTATCATTTTAATTAAACATATTCTCTCTGCACAGCAAGAGCTATAAATTATATCTCAGAATTTCCCAAGATATCTTACAATTGTGACATGAGGTCAAACCACCAAAAAGACAATGGAGTGAATTGATGAACAGAGGAGGAAATTGCATGCGTGTCTGGGCTTCTTCCTCTGAGGCTCCCACAAGCTCTACTGAGAAGAGGCTGCCAATGCAGCACAAAGGTTTGCCCTTTGCTGCAAATAACTGTGCTATTCTGAGGGCATCAAGGACTCACAAGGCAATGAAGCAGTGTGTTTGTGAGCTGAACTAAGTCATAAACAATTTAAGATTCCAGCAAGGAAGTTTCTAGTGGATCCTGCAAATCAGGATGAAATCAGTATTAAGTGAATGCTTTTATAGAACAATATGTGCTGAGAGTGAATAGAGAGCAGGAATTCACGATGGCATTTCTGGGTCTGAATCCCACAGAGACAAGCTAGTTTGGCCCTGATACAAGCATGCAGATTTCTATTTCTAGTCAACTGTGTCATCAAGGACACTTGTTAGGAAAGGGAGAAAGGAGAAAGAAATCCACGCACAGCCATCACCCTTGGAAAACCGTGTATAAGCTGAGCAGGTGTCTTTATAGTCAGAAGACAGAATGTTAATTAATAATCAGAAAGTTAATGCAAAATTATCTCAAATTAATCTTTTTTCTGCTATTGGGATCATAACATTCTAGGCCATGCCAGGATATAAAGTTGGTGGAGACGATTGTTAAGGTTGTTTTTCTAGTCAGCTTATTTCCTCATGCTCCTATTTTTGCTAATGGTACCGTCACCAACTCAATGGACATGAGTTTAAGTAAGCTTCAGGAGTTGGTGATGGACAGGGAAGCCTGGTTTGCTGCAGTCCATGGGGTCGCTAAGAGTTGGACATGACTGAGTGAGCAACTGAACTGAACTGAACCATCACTTACCTGTCATCCTGCCTAAAACCTCAAAGACTCAGCTTAAACTCCTCCAATAATCACCACGTGTGTGTGTGTGTGTATGCTCAATCATGTCTGACTCTTTGTGATCCCATGGATTGTAGCCCTCCAGGCTCCTCTCTCCATGAAATTTTCCAGGCAAGAATACTGGAGTGGATTCCATTTCCCATTCCAGGGGATCTTTCTGACCCAGGGATTGAACCCACATCTCTTGCGTCTCCTGCACTGGCAGGTGGATTCTTTACCATTGTGCCACCTAGGAAGCTCCCAAGTGCCACATGTAGTTAAACAATGCAGTCAGTCTATGATTTTTTGCTTCTTGTGTGGATTGCTTTGACCTCTCCAGCCAAATGTTATACTCAGTACTGGGTTGCTCTGGATTTTGAAGAACACTTTTTATCACACTTACATTCAGTTTAAAGCTTCATTGTTTGACACTGTGGCAGAGAATTACGGAATTCAGGCTGTGGTCTGTTACTGATCATCATCCACTGATCTATACATTTTAGAACCTGTTGGGTTCTGTATAGTAAATGGCTTCGGTACATGATGCAATTTGACTTTTAGGTGAAAAGTACTGAAATATGGAATATTTTGCAGAGAGGAGTTTAATAGACTGATTTGTACTTTGGTATTCAAAGTGCAGTCCACAGTCTAACGTTGTTTCTTCCAGAGCTTGTCAGGAATGTACACTCTTGGGTACTCCCCTGGCCTCCTTATTAGCACTAGCATGTTAACAAGGTTCCCTGTAGGATATGTGCACAGTAAAGGCTGGGAAGCTCTAGGACAGCCCCTATCATGAGGTACAGAATGACTGTACTACAAAATGAAAAGAAAGAGGCAGGGTGTGATAGTAGAAATCATGCTGAAATAGAAACCAGAAGTTATGTGTTCCATGTCTGTCTACCAGTTGGGATCCTGGAAAAAAATCACTTAACCATTCTGGGCCTCATTTTCTGATCTTTCAAATGGGAATGATAGCTTCCTGCTGTTTCATGGTGGTTGGGAGGTTTGGGGGAAAATGTCAAAGTGGTTTAAAAATCATGTAAGTTTTTTAAAATTTATATATTTTAAAATTACTTTTCTTGGGATCACACAGCTGGTTTTCACTCTCCTGAATTCTAGTCCAGTTACTACAGAATCTAGAAGGCCCTTGGCACTGCAAGAAGCAGTGCTGGAATAATCTTTTAAGAAAAGAATTTAATAATTCATCTCAAGAGTGTTTAAATTGTTAAATCCCCCACAACCCTGTAGTTTCTCTACTGGGAAACTAGCTTATGGAAATAATTGAAAACAGATGAAGAATTTTAAATAATTATGTTCACTGCAAATTTACTTATTATAGAAAAAAAAAAAAAAAAAAAAAAACCCTGCAAATCTAAATGTCCCAACCATAGGGAATGGTCAAATACACTGTAGGATATCACAGGAGTATGTCATGCAGCTATTAAAATTTTTGCCTGAAAAGAGTTTTCAAGAATGTGAAAAATGTTTGATATAATATTGAAACAAAAAGGAGGTAGATCATAAAGTTTAAAGTATGATCTCAACTATGTTAAAAAAACATGTGGGTAGGGAAAAGGCTACAAGGAAACAGGAAAATATTAACTGTACTTTCTTCTGAGCTGCGGCATGTTTTGTTCTGCTTTTATTTTGAGGGGCTTCCCTGGTGGCTCAGACAGTAAAGAATACACCTGCAGTGTGAGAGACCTGGGTTCGACCCCTGGGTTGGGAAGATCCCCTGAAGAAGGGAAAGGCTACCCACTCCAGTATTCTGGCCTGGAGAATTCAATGGACAGAGAAGCCTGGCAGGCTACAGCCCATGTGTCAGCCCTGAGAGTTGGACATGACTGAGTGACTTTCATTTTTTTAGAATGATACTGAGTGATTTTGATCAGTGTATGTGGACATGCCTAAAATAGATTAGGAAAAGTGATAGTTTCTGTAATGATTGTGCAATGGAAGTGAAGTTTTTTTTTGTCATTGGTTAGTAACTGTGGCTACCTTTAAAACAACTTTTTCTGTCTTTGTCTCTCTCTCTCTTCCTTTCTCTCTGAATAGAGCACGTGTACACAAGTTAAAAAAAATTTGAGGTGGTTCCAGCAGTACAATTAGAGAAGCTATATAGTAAATCTCTCTCCTATGCCATCCATCAAGCCAATTCTCCTCCCCAAATACAACCACTAGTATCAGCTTCTTCTGTTTCCTTACAGAGCTCATGTACACATTTCTCCCCAGAGTAGTAAACTAGAGATTGCTCTGCACCTCTTCTTTTGAAACTTTTTCCTTCTAAAAAAATTTGAACCTTCATAAAAGTTACAAGACTAGTAAGATGAACTCTTGTATGCCTTCCACCTAGACTCATCAATTAACGTTTTGCTACAATTGTATTTTCTTTATATATATATATAATTTTGATTATTTGTTACTATTATTATTGCTGAACCATTTCAGAGTGAATGACAGACACCTTCATCCCTAAATATCTGTTTGTGTATCTCCTAAGAAGGAGACAGTTCAGTTGTCCTTTATTATTAGTTTTGACTCTGCCTCCAAACTCATGCATAACCCCAAGTTGGGATTCCCAGGAAGTAGCACTTTTCTAGAAAGCTGTATGGGAAGTCAGTTTTGTTTTCTTTCTTCCCTCCAAATAAGTCCCAGTTATCTCCACAGCTTGTAGCCCAAATGCTTGGGGATCTTATTGACCATTCTTAGCAAGTACTTGGCCTATCAATTGTTCTTTAATAAGCATTGCTTCCTCTAATGGACTGGGTATATACTAGGCCTTTCATCATTGGTTCTCTGCTTTACTTATTCATTAGAGTCTAGATGGTACCACTGTTTGTATTGGGAAGTCATGGATGTCATCCAAGACAGATCTAGATCTATGTTGTCCATGAGGCTAGAGAGCACCATCTATGCTCTTCTGAAGACCCACTCATATAATATGGGACCCCTCAGATGACAAACTGGTCTACTTGATTTTGTTCTCTGCCTCCAGACCCATCCTGACATTTGTGGAACCCAGGGCAAAAATACAAATGTAGGCCTACATACAATGTTTTCTAAATATTGAAAATTAGAAGTTACGCCAACATACTGTACAAAGCATATTTTATCCTCCTTCCTTTATAATCATACCTTTGTATTGACCTGGAAGGCTGGCTTCAAGTTTGGCATTATCAGAATTCTTAGAGTTCCACACCAAAAAAATATGGAAAACCAGCCTCTGATCTGCTTACTATCCTTTGCACCCCTTTCCTAACTCATGACCCATTCCTGGGATTCTTGCACAAACATGTGCAGACAACCCAGTCACCCATCCCTTCATAGATAAATATCACTTGACTCAGAAAGTGTACACCACCAGCTCAGTGATCTCTGGAGGTCATATTTAGGGAAGAGGTCTGTGTAGGAAGCAAGTGCAAGGGCCTGTTCCAGTTCCCAGATGCTTAGCGCATGGTCTAGAAGTGGGTGAGCTTGGCTCCTTGGGTTTCTGGCCCTGTGGGGAGGATGGTGGCCAGAGGAGGACCACAGCTCAGCCCCTAGATCTTGTGGCCCAGGAAATGCCCCTTGACCAGACCTAAGGCAGTACCCTCTGGCTCCTTGCCTGTTTAGTACCTCATCATGCAGCGTGTTGCGGAAGAACTCCCTGTGACATGACTTTGTATATATTCTTTGAAAAAATGTTGACAGTTTGTTGAGTTTTCTTGGTGGCAAGCTTCTACAAGGACTTTGCCATCTTCAGGCTTTGCCAGCAAGATATGTAAAACTATGAAATACTTTATGCTTACTTTCATGTCTATGTATTTCAGTAACACATGGATTCAGAGATGTTTGTTGTTCTAAATAAATATATTTATTTCCTTCTTCTTATATAAAAGTAACATATGCTTACAGTTTAAAAAACCCCAGACATTTCTTAAAGGTAAAAAAAAAACAATGCAAAAAAACACTTATAATCTTACCATTTAGGAAAAACCACAACTTATATTTTGGTAGATAGCCTTCTAAACTTTCTTTTGTGGATACACATATACGTGATTTTTATACAAAGATGAGATTATTCTATTCATGTAGTTTAGTGATGTGCTTTTCCTTTTCCACTTCAATAAATATAAATGTGCTTCATCATTTGTAATGATTATAGAACATCTACTATATCTGTTTGTTCAATAAATATTCATATATATATCTGTCACTGAGCTAGAATCTTCAAATGCAGTCCTAGGTAAATAAGTCTTTAAAAACACAAACTTACCATAATTCATTAAACTAACCTCCTATAGCTGAACAGTAAAGTTCTTTTTTAGCCATTATAAAAAGAGTTATGATAAATATCCTGTACATACATTTTTGTGCCCTTCCCTGAATAGATCCTTAGAATAAATTCCTAGAAGTATTAATTGCTTGATCAAAAATAAATAATATTTTAAATATTGATACAAATGCAGATTGACTTACTTTCAGAGAAGTTGTTACAATCAACATCTCATCCACAGCACATACTGTTCCATATTTTTGCCAACACCAGGTATTAGTAATTTAAAAAATTTTTGCCAATCTAGTAGGCAAAAATTAAAATAAGTGTTATTTCCTTCTCTTTTGTAAACTAACATTTCATATCCTTAACCTTGAGATGTTCATCTTTTTCTTAGTGATTTATAAAAGCTATTATGTACATTCAGGGAATTGTAATGTATTTTATAAATTCTTGTCAATTTTTTTTTGTCTGTCTTTGAACATGGTTGTGGTATTTTAGCCATATTGAAGTACTTTTTTTCCCAAATAGAACTAGCCATAACTTTTAATAGTGATCTTTTAATAGTTTTAAAACTCTTAATAGTTTATTGAGTGGGAAGAGTTTGAAGTGATTAGGTTCCAGGCCTTTGGGTGCAGAAACACCAATATAAGCATGCAGATCTCCTATTGAATTTTTGGCAGAGTGAAGTGAAGCCCTCAGGAACATAGGAAAGGAACAGTAGAATGACCTGAAATCTTCTTCTTTTGCGTGGGGCGGCTGTAGTGTCTGTTGGGTGGGAGACGCAAGCTAAGTGGTTTAAAGAAAAGGCGTGGGAAAAGAGGTAACAACCAGTTTGGCTGTAAGAAGCCTGAGGAAGAAGATGGGGTGAGAGAGATAAAGAGATGTGGTGGCTGTGGTGAGAAGTGGAAATTTGGGGAAAGAAAAAGAGGTTTACAGATAATTTTTAGGAAGTTTGTTGGTATGATAGCCAGTTCTCACAAAACCTGTAGAATACAAACCGCATTACTCATCTTACTTTGAAGTTGGGCTTGGACATATTTTTGGATACAGAAGTGGAAGATGGACCCCAAGGCAGCTGTTGG
The DNA here is from genome assembly GCA_935064755.1 of Tragelaphus eurycerus. Taxonomy (NCBI): domain Eukaryota; kingdom Metazoa; phylum Chordata; class Mammalia; order Artiodactyla; family Bovidae; genus Tragelaphus; species Tragelaphus eurycerus. The sequence continues at coordinate 25,045,196 of CAKXYN010000024.1, read as the reverse complement.
TGAGCCCAGTGCTAGCCCACGGCACCCAGTTATGTTTAAGGTCCCTGGTGTGGTCATACTGAGGTTGACTCCCCAACCCTCAGTCCATTGCTACATAATTAATCCAAGTCGCTCATGGTAACTGCTCCCTCACCTGCACTCTGTTGAAGAATTTGTGCCAATGAGATACCAGGGAAGGCTTGCTGGGACTTTGAGAAAAAGAAAGTGTTTCTCCTCTTGAAAAGGAACAGGAAAACATATTGTGCCAGGTTGTGTAGCCTCAAGGAGAATTTGCCTTAGAGAGAAGCTGAACAGGTAATTAGCAGAGAGACAGGGAGAAGCTGGGGCCTAACGACATTGTCAAGCCACTGAACCCAGCAACCCTGAAGTCTGCCCACCCTGTCACATGAGATAATAAATAGTCTTCAAACCTGTGGGAGTCAGTCTCTGTTGCTTGCAGCTGAAAACATTCTGACTGACACACACAGTAAAGTCTGAACAAGCTAGAGCCCTGGCAAACTGCTGAATTCCTCAACAGATTATTAATCTGGACCCAGAACAGGCCAGCTGTTTAGATTGGACCTGAACATGTTTAGCTCCCAGAACATGCTGTGTTCTCTTTCCATCTCAGGGTCCTTGCATATGCGCTTTCCTTTTTCTCCTCACTCTGCTTTTTGCGTCCCTGACTTGGGCTCAACTGCCGGCCTCTAGTAGGGAGCAAGGGCCCAGAAAGATTTCTTTGGCCTGTTGCATTTGAGTGGTTGTTCCTTCCCTGTACTCCCACGGAGCCTTGTGCTGTATTGAATTGCCTGAATCTCCCAGTGAAGGCAGGGATATATCTGTGTTGGTCACAGATGGGATGAAATTTGAAAACAGTACATTAAGTAGAAGAAGGCACAAAAGACCACATGTTGTATGATTTTATTTTCTTTGTTTATAAGAAATCTCCAGAACAAGCGAATTCATAAAGGCAGAAAGTAGATTTGCTGTTGCCAGGGGCTGAAGGGAAGGGAAGTGAAGGGCTGAAGGGAGTGAACTCCTGTTTGGTATGAGATTTCTTTCTGGGGTGATAAGAATGTTCTGGAATTAGATAGTGGTTATGGTTGCAGATATCTGTGAATATACTAAAAACCACTGAACTTTAGGCTTTGAAGAGGGGGAGGTGGGAATTCCCTGGCAGTCCAGTGGTTAGGACTCCTTGATTTCACTGCAGGGGGCGTGAGTTTGATGCCTGGTTGGCCAACTAAGATCCCTCAGGGCTAAAATAAAGGGCAGGGGGAGGGAGGTTATGCTTTGTGAATTGTATCTCAATTAAAAAAAGCAAGCATCTCCCCACTATTTTCCTGTTTTAGATGATGAAAGCAGCTAAAAGAAAATGAAAAATATATACTCATTTAGTGAAATACTTAGAATTTTACAGTAAAAAATGTCATCCTAATTGTAGTATGTCAGTACTTCATTCCTTTGTGTGGCTGAATAATATTCCATTGCATGCACATATCACATTTAATTTATCCATTTATCAGTTGATGGGTAGTTGTGTTTCCACTTGGGGGCTATGCTGAATAATGCTGCTATGAACATTCGTAGACACGTTGTTTTGTGAACATATGTTTTCAATTCTCATAGGTGCACACCTAGAAGTGGAATTGTTGGGTCAAATGGTAACTCCCTGTTCAGCTTCTTTGAGGAACTGCCAGGCTGATTTCCAAAGAGGCTGTATTGTTTTCCATTTGCACCAGCAATGTGTGAGGGTTCCAATTGCTCCACATCCTAGCAAAGATCCATCTGAATAAATTTCATTTAGGCAAACAGAATGTTGACCTGGAGAAACAGGAATGATACACCTCATACGTAGCTAATCGTAGCTAATATGCATGAGTCAAATAATCAGTAATGACCCCACCAATCTGCCTTTTAACATCCAAGAGCTTATGAAGAAAAGGCAAAAGAAAGGCAAATGACTAACTTGGGAATGAATGATTGATGTTATCTGTTAATTGTTTTTTTTTTAAGCATACATACTAGCTAAAGAGTCTGCAGTAAACTTGAAAGTTACACAGCAATGGCCTTAGCTTAAGCTTAAGCCATCCCCTGCTGGGGTTCAGATATGTCTGGACCTGTTCGGTGAACTGAGCTGCCAGAAACTGATTTTTAAGAGGAAGAATAAACTTGGGAGGGAGAACTAATTTAAGGGGAGAGAGACTTAAACAGAAAATCTTGTTAAGCTTTTGTTAGGAGGCATAGTTCCAAAAACATAGGACTCCCCAACCCCTAGTCTTGCTTCCATGTACCCAGGACTGAGTCCCAGAAGAAAAAGGTCTGTATGTTAAAATCTGAAAGCTTGATTTCCATGGTTTGATTGTTTGTGTCCTCTTAAAATTCATATGTTGAAATCCTAACTCTACCATGTGATGATGGTAGTAGAAGGTGGGGATTTGAGGAGGTGATTAGGTCATGAGCTTGGAGCCCATTAGGTCATGAATGGGCTTAGTGCTCTTACAGAAGACACCTCACAGAGTTCCCTAGCCACCTGTGTCACGTGACAGCAAGAAGTCAGAAGTCTGTAGTGCAAAGGAGGGCCCTCCCCAGAACCCAACCGGGGTGGCACTCTGATCTTGGACTCAAAGCCTCCAGGATTGTGACAAATTTTTGTTGTTCATAAGCCACCTTCCCAGGTGGCACTAGTAGTAAAGAACCCCCTTGCCAAAGCCAGAGATGTTAAGAGACGTGAATTTGATCCCTGGGTTGGGAAGATCCCCTGGAGGAGGACACGGCAACCTACTCCAGTATTCTTGCCTGGAGAATCCCATGGACAGAGGAGCCTGGTGGGCTATGGTCCATAGGGTGGCAAAGAGTTGGATACCACTGAAGTGACTTAGCACACATTAGCCATCTAGTCTGTGGTATTTTTATTATAGCAACCTCAGTGGACTAAGATAATTATTCTCATCAAAAACTCTAAGACCCTGGATGAAAGGTAGTACTGCCGTAATATTTCATTCATATAGATATGTTACATAAAAAGGAGAGGACTTTCCCCCATTTTGTCCCCAAACTTCATGACATCCAGAAAAGTCCTCTCTGTGTTGGTACACTGAGGCCCCTGAGTATTAGAGGTGGTGGCAGTGGCAATGTGCCCGAAGGAGTTGTTGGCTGAGGATGTTGGAGGCAGGCTTGAGGCACCTTCACACATCTGCCTGGGGAGTGTGGGCTGGGCATTTGATATCACTGGGTAGGGACAGGGCAGAGAAAGAGAGTGATGGCAGCCCATGGTGGTTCCGAGCTTTTTGATGAGTCTAGGTGAGATGCTCTGTGGGGATTCCCAGAAGGGACCCTGGTGGGGACTAGAGGTGAGGCTAAGAACAGGAGACATGGATCATCACTATTTGTATTTTCAGAGTACTCAGCAATCTGGCCAGCGTGGCCTAGGGAAATACAGTCTAGTCTATTGGAAAAAAAAAAAAAAAAGAAAAAATAAGTAGGTAACAGAGGAATGAGCCAAATTTGAAATGAATGGCTAAAAACACATTGTTCTTTTGGGATGACTGGTAATCTTGTAAAATAATAATTTTTCCACCCCAAGAGTCTTTGCTATTGTGATAGCTGATGTAATAAAGCTGTTTAGTGGCCTTTCCCACCATAGGTTGCTGTGTTGTTCTCACATCTGGGAACTTTCCATTGCTTCAGAGTCAAACTTTCCCACAGTTTTCTATCTGTTGACGTCTGAGGTTATAGATGAAAATGTAACTAGCGGTCAATGGCAGGAAAATTAAGTGGTTGATAGAGTGTGTAATAATAAAAAAATGAAGCAAGTTCAATTTGATCCAAGATGTTGAGTTAACACAAAGCCAGTGCAATAGAACTGGTGAGGGTAGCCAAACCCTGGATTCTCCCATCTCATGAGGAAGGTAAGCGAAACATACGTTAATGCTGCCTTCTTGACCCCAAGGGAATGAGACCTTGTGATCACACCTGTATGTTTCTAGGAGGATGACATACATTAAATTCAGGCCAGTGCTCTGTTTTGAAGATATCATGCGTTATCATCAGACTCATTTTCCATCAAAAGACACTTTCCAACTTTTAAGAAAGAGATATTGAGTTCGCCAACAATTCGGTCGGATTTCCGAATGAACTTTTTGGCCACCCGTACAACTCTTCACTCCATAAAGTTCTTGAACGAGTTTGGGGAAGGAGTGGGGAGGTGTTGTTGGAGGAATACCTGATGAGTCATGATCAGAGAAGCTGCATATTCCCTCTGTGTGCATGGTCAGGGGCAATAGAGCCCAGGCACCCCTGGGGTTGACTGGGGAGGGGCCATGTAGCTCCACAGTCCCCACAGAAAATCAGACAGGCTGAGTTTTGATCTCTTTTAGGTATTGGTTTTTGTCTAAAATGTATATTTGAATGTAGAGATTTGCTACCAAAGAAAAGGAAAAGAGAGAGCATGAGAGAGAAAGATTAAGATTGAAAGAAGCCCCTTGTGCAAATGTTACAGTTTCTCAGGAGGGGCCTTCTCCTGGTTGAATCCTGGATGTTAATCACAGTCACAGCAAACTCGGTTGCTGTTTTCCTTACTCACACCGGGAATTCATCTGCTCCTGGCTCCAAGCACACAGTCTTGGCAATACTCGTCATGGCTGCTTTGTTTCTGAGCCGCATGGTGGAAACTGAGCAGAGCCCTTGGCTGGAGCCGTCACATCAACCCCTGGCTGACCTTCCAAACTGTACATCTCCACGTGAAGGGGAAGGAGGCTCAGGAGCTCCGGAGAGGAGAGGGCTGACTGGCTGGTCCCGTCCAGAACTGGGGAAGCTCTGCTCAGGACAGTGGAGTTTACCAGAGTCAAGGAAGAGACACCAGCGATTCCTCTAGGGGTCAGAAAACTTATGGAAAGGCCAAAAGATGACAAATCCAGAGGGCTTGGAAATTTGGTCACTTTTGCACTCAGCTCCCTGACCTTTGGAAATGACGCATTGCAGTATTGAGTCCAAAACCAGCTTTGATTGATTTTTGTCTTCAGCTCTGCACTGAGGCATTTTAAGACACTGTAGAGAGGTCTCCTAATGTTTTCCACACATCATAATGGCATAAAACCAGGAGAGGAATAGTGACAGCCAGAAAGAATTACAAATAGGAATAGAAGACAAAAAAAATGTGTGTGTGTGTGTGTGTGTGTGTGTGTAAGGGTGGGGGGACTTAGGAGGACATCTGTGGGCTTAATAAGTAACTTAATCTGACAATGCAAAACTTAACCAGTTAAGAGCAAACACAACCAGTGAGGCCCCTGCCTCTTAAGGAGCCCTTACCCCTTCCTCGGGTTTTTGGGCTCTTGAACTAGCAACAGGCAGACATGGCAGTTTCTGCTGGCTTCAATTCTGTCTGGCTTCTGGAACAACGGCCAAGCACTTGATCATTCAGCATTCCCCCGTCCTGAGCTTCCAAAGGCTACACGTGGCATTATTGGGAGCTCTTTGTTATTAGTGGGTCTGGAATTTGCCTGCTGCACCCACATCTGGCCCCCAGATGGTGGGATTGACCCAGGTGTGCACTAAGCTGTAGGTTCCCTGTGGTTATGGTCAGTCTGCCTGCCTAATCTTTTGCCTGGTCTCTGATTTTTTTTTGTTTTGTTTTTTAATTTTTGCATTAAAAATATTTTTAATTGAAGGATAATTACAATATTGTGTTGGTTTCTGTCACTCATCAACATGGATCAGCCATAGGTATTAAACATATGTCCTCTCCCTCTTGAGCTTCCCCAGCTTTCTCACTGGGACAAGATCTTGGTTCAGAGCTAGCTTGGCTGCCATGCCTACCCTGGCTCCTGCCAGTCTGCTCATGCCATCTTCTCTCACTGCTTCTCCTCAACCCTACAAAAAAGTTGAGGCAACAGTGCAATGGATAGTTATATATCTTTCATTTAGATTTACTAGTTGTTAGTACTTTGCCACACTTGTTTCTCTTTCTTCATCTTCCCATACACACAGACACACACAGTTGTCTTTTTCTTTTGATAGCACACCAATGGCTTGTGGGATCTTAGTTCCCCAATATCGGATTGAACCCACGTCCCCTGTAGTTGAAGTTCAGAATCTTAACTACTGGACCACCAAGGAAGTCCCACATAATTGTCTTGATAATATCTTTTATGGCTATATATTTTTTTCAGTTCAGGATCCAAGGATCACACCTTGCATTTAGCTATCGTGTTTCTTTAATTTTCTTTAGTCTAGAACAGCCCTCTCTTTTTAAAAAAATCTTTCTTTAAAAAAAGGGTTTTTTTTTGAGTATAGATGATTTATGATGTTGTGTTAGTTTCAGGTGTACAGCGAAATGAATCATTTACATATATACATATATCTACTCTTTTAAGATTCTTTTCCCATATAAGTCAGTACAGCATATTGAGAAGAGTTCCCTGTGCTATACCGCGGGTTCTTACTATTTATTTTTTACCTAATAGGGTAAAAGTTCAGGACAGTTGTTTTGTAGAATGTCCACAGTCTAGATGTCTGAGTGTCTCTTCCTGATTAGATTCAGTGGGGCCACAAGGTCTTTATGCCATCCTCTGCACTGCTGCACACGCAGCATTTTTGGCAGTAATACCCTCTAGGTCTGACTTCCTCTAGGCGTAGTCTGTGCCCAGTGTCCACTTGCTTTCTTCTGTACATCACTACACAGAAACCACTTCCCCACAGTCCCTGCTGGAGGTGAAGCAGCGAGAATGGCTGAGGAGCTTGTGTGCAGGGCAGACCTGGGCTCCCAAGGGCCTGGCAAGGTTGCTGCCACCAGATACCACTCTGACTACTCAGCCCAGTTGGATCGGTTCTAAAGAGAAACAGCTTGAATCTTCTTTGGCTGCCACTTTCATTTGTCACAGATGAGTTCTCGGATATCCTGGGCTCTTAGAACTCTGTCATAGCTCAGTGGTAGTCAGGCTGAGGAAACAAACGGGGCTGAGATCCCACAGAAGCAACATTTTAGAGGTCCCATAGGTCCAAAGGCTCTGGATCTAAACTTTGCTATGTGGACAAAACTTCTGCACCCAAGTGGAAACTCCAAGTTGCTGTGATGAGCTTCAGAGACAAGAAAAACCAGGAGAAGTTGGGACCAGATGTCTGGCTGAGTTCAGGGATTTGGCAGATATTAATGTTCTGCCATTAGCAAGGAAACCAAGTTCCTCCTTGGAAAGGAAGCAGGGGTACTATAAGTTCAAAAAGTCAAAGTCAAAACCCAAACCAGAGCTCACATGGATTGGAAGAGACCTGGAACTAGGGGTTCCTCCAAGGCAGGTAGCCTTTCCTATTATCCTATGCATCCCATGACTGAGCAACATGACTGAGACACCCAACCCTTGCTATTGAATGAATGGATAAATAACTAAATTTAGATACAACTTCCAAAGAAGCAAAGTCAAATTTAGTGTCCAAGAGTTCAATTTAATTGGGAGGATTTACAATGGAGTATTACTCAGCCATTAAAAAGAATGCATTTGAATCAGTTCTAATCAGGTGGATGGAACTGGAGCCTATTATACAGAGTGAAGTAAGCCAGAAAGAAAAACACAAATACAGTATACTAACACATATATATGGAATTTAGAAAGATGGTAACAATAACCCTGTTTACGAGACAGCAAAAGAGACACTGATGTATAGAACAGACTTTTGGACTCTGGGAACAGGAGAGGGTGGGATGATTTGGGAGAATAGCATTGAAATATGTATAATATCATATCTGAAACGAGTCGCCAGTCCAGGTACGATGCCTAATAACGGATGCCTGGGACTGGTGCACTGGGACGACCCAGGGGGATGGTATGGGGAGGGAGGAGGGTTCAGGATGGAGAACACATGTATACTTGTGGCGGATCCATCTTGATGTATGGCAAAAGCAATACAATATTGTAAAGTTAAGCAAAATAAAATTTAATTAAAAAAAAGGGGGGAGGGAAAAATTAGGAGTATGGGAGTAAGAGATTCAAACTACTAGGTATAAAATAGATAAGCAGTGAGGCTATACTGTATGCTGCTGCTGTGTCGCTTCAGTCGTGCCCGACTCTGTGCGACCCCACAGACGGCAGCCCACCAGGCCCCGCCGTCCGTGGGATTCTCCAGGCAAGAACACTGGAGTGGGTTGCCATTGCCTTCTCCAGTGCATTAAAGTGAAGTCGCTCAGTTGTGTCCGACCGTCAGCGACCCCATGGACTGCAGCCCACCAGGCTCCTCCGTCCATGGGATTTTCCAGGCAAGAGTACTGGAGTAGTACAGGGAATTATAGCCATATCTTGTAATAAACTGTATTGGAGTAAAAAAAAAAAAAAAAAAAATAATTGGGAGGATTTAAGAGTCCGTATCTGAGGGTTTAGGTGGGGAGAGATAGCAGAATATAGTGGGGAAGGCAATGGCACCCCACTCCAGTACTCTTGCCTGGAAAATCCCATAGACGGAGGAGCCTGGTGGGCTGCAGTCCATGGGGTCACTAAGAGTCGGATAGGACTGAGTGACTTCACTTTCACTTTTCACTTTCATGCATTGGAGAAGGAAATGGCAACCCACTCCAGTGTTCTTGCCTGGAGAATCCCAGGGACAGGGGAGCCTGGTGGGCTGCCATCTATGGGGTCGCACAGAGTTGGACACGACTGAAGTGACTTAGCCGCAGCAGCAGCAGCAGCAGCAGCAGCAGCAGAATATAGAATTTTGAGAGACATACATTGAGGGTAATTGAGTTGGAAAATGGAATTGAGCCACAGTAAGTTGTTGAAATGTGTTATAATTCACCCTCGATTCACCTAACTCCAGATTTTTTGTTTTATGATGAGCTCATTGGTGTCCTGGTTTTGTTCAGCTGCTGTGTAGCCAGGAATATGCCTATCCCATCAGGCACATGATCTGCCTCTGAGAAGCTGGGGTGGAGCCACAAAGATGATTTTTTCCCCTTCTCTGCCCAGTTACACGTGGCAGAAACAGAAGGTGAGATGTGGACACACTCATACAATATCCAGGCTTTTCAAACATTATAAAGTGGCATGCAAGCTCACTCTCTAATATCATAAAGCTGGGAGGGAAGTCCAGAAGTGGGAACAGAGAAATTCCATGGAAAGAAAGCTCAGGAAGCTCCTAATAAAACATAGCTTAAACATAAAAATTTGACACTTTATTAAGAAAGGAAAATAGTGAGGGGTCGGTGACTGAGCCATGGACTGCGTTCAGCATCTGGAGAGCTGGAAGCTTCCAACGAGACCTGCTAGACTGATACAGGGGCTCTGGAAGATCCCTTAATGGATGTAAGTGCTGTGTAGGGGGAAAAAAAGACTTGTCAGGTGATTCAGAAGAAAAGTATTTTTAAGTTGAGAAGAGTGCAATTGTATTACCATCACCACATTTAGAGATGAATAAAAAAGGCACAGAGAAAGGAAGTAGGCTGTTACTGGGCCTCCCATAACTACAGTTCAGCTCAACTTCCTTATATAGGTTTCTTTTTTTGCACACATGCTACTAGTTTAGGTTTCTAAAATCCATGGCTTTTATTTATAGGTTAAGCACACCCCAATTTTTCTAAATACTGAAGATGATGCTGGCCAGACCTTAATTTGGGTTATCGCCATGCCTAGTGCCCCCTCCCTCCTGCTTTCCTTTCTGAGTCCCTTGAGGAACCTAGGTGGCCTCTTCATTCTCTAAACTTTTGCAACTTTCTTATCCCCTTCTATCCTTTCTTTCTTTTTCTATCTTTTTTTCTTTTTTGCCAACGTGTCAGTACAGGCGAGCCCTCCTGATCCCTGTTGGCTGCACAGACCCAGCTCCAGCTCTGTCCTTTTACTGGGGAACTGATGTCAGCCAGGTTGGATTACAGCCCAGCAGCCGTTCTGCTGCTAATGAACTGGCATGGAGAACAAAACACTGCAGCTCTCCTGGAACAGTTTTGTCATCTATAGTTGGAGCACAGAAAACCTCGGGGTTTGGAAAAGAACAAATGTCACTGGAGTTTGCTTATTTGCCTTTGGGAGTCAGGACCCCCAGTTCACCACACCCTGAAAGTTTATCTGATTACAGAACTCCTGCAAATAACAAAAGGTTAAAGGAAAACCCCACCCTTGTAGCATTTCCCTACTCATTTCCCACCCTCCAGGACTGGCTGGCAGGCTTGGGTTAGGAAAATTTTTATATTTATAGTCCTGTGAACAAGGGGAGCAGACTCGGCCACTTCAGAAAGGCTGAGCGAATCTTGGAAAGCTGGGATTTAAAGAATGCTTAAGGAGCATTAAGGCCAATAGTCTCCTCTGAGTATGAAAAACTGAAGCCAGAGAGGTTGCTGAGTGTTAAGGGTTGAATTGTGTCTCCTCAAAGTTCATGTATTGAAGTCCTAACACCCAGGATCTCAGAAAGTAACCTTATTTGCAGATAAAATCTTTACAGACATACAAGTTAAAGTGAGGTAATTGGGGTGGGTATAATCCAATATGAATGGTGTCCTTATAAGGAGGAGAAGTTTGACCTATACAGGGAGAACACTCTGTGAACATGAAGTCTGCAAACCAAGGAGAGGGGCAGGGAACACATCCTCATCTCACAGCCTTCGGAAGGCAACAGCCCTGCCAACACTTTGATTTTGGGATTTCTAGCCTCCAGAACTGTGAGACAATAACTTTTTGTTCTTTAAGCTCAGTTTGTGCTACTCTTTTAGAGCAGCCCTAACAAACTATTGTATCTGAAATCTCAGTTTGAGAATGGCCACACAGGTTTGGTTTTCTAACTCCCTTGTCTAAGGATTCTTTCATCATATTGCCACCTGGATTAGATACATACTATTAAAGTACTACATTAGAGAAAACAAGATTACTTTTCAAGAGGGACAGTTTGTCTAAGAATTTGAGGAGCAATGTCTCTGATTGTCCATGCTAAAATCTAGCTGGCAAATCCCTGCTAGAATCTTTATATGTAAATGTGTAAATCATAGGTCACGGTAAAACAGTATTTATTCAACCAAAGTGACAATAAAAGGTTTTTAAGGGCTTTCCATTGGTGCTTGTGGTAAAGAACCCGCCTGCCAACGCAGGAGATGTGAGACTCAGGTTTGATCCCTGGGTCAGAAAGATCCCCTGGAGAAGGGCACAGCAACCCACTCTGGTATTCTTGCCCGGAGAATCCCATGGACAGAAGAGCCTGGCAGTGTACAGTCCATGGGATCACAGAGTCGGACCTGACTGAATCGACTAAGTACGCATGCACGCATGGCAAATACAGATCATTTAGAAGGCAAGTGAATTCACAATTTGTTATCAAAAGTAGCTCAGCATTCCAAGAAAACTTTGTGCTCTTAACAGAGGGAAAGTGAACCAAAATCCAGTCCTGCGCTGGCCCACTCTCAATAACAAAATTTATTTACCTATTTAAGTTTAATCCAATCCCCGGCTGCAGTGTACAAAATTATTTTTTCAGGGCTCCCTTTCCACAAAGCTTCCACAATTTTCTGTGTCTGTTTTAGTTTATCTCTTATTTTTCTGTTCCATGTAGAAAACCAGCTCTAAGACAAAGCCCCTCTTTCCCTTTAAGAAAATGTATTTCCATCTCTCATACCTTCCTTCTCTTGTTGAAAACACACATCCTACTTACCTTGCATACTGACATGTTTCCTTTATTATTTCTAGTAGCTTTAATTACATATTACAACTTTAACCATTAAAAACTCTCTAGTTAAAACCAACAAGCAGCAATTAACTGTGAACTGTTTGTCATACCAACATTTCCTGGTTGGCAAAATAACCTCTAGAAACTTACATTGTCTGGTAGCATAGTTTCTTTTCTCAATGTGGGGCCAGACACATGTCTAATAAACCCCAAACATCTTTAGTTTTCCTCTTGTAAGAACATAAAAGTAGACCTGTTTAGCAATTAACATTCCAATATGTTACCTTATTTGAAATCAACTGTCTATCCCATGAATTCTCTTCATTTAATTTAATTTTAGCAACACTCTAAAGTTTCAAGTTACCAAAAATCTGGAGCAACTATTTTAGATAGACATATCTAAAACATAATTACTCCTAAAGAAGTCACCTGAAAACTCTTATCTCATTTACCTTTATTTTATCATATGGAAATAACATACCAAGTTATCATACCAGCGGCAATGGCTGATGGCTTGATTACTGAAACAACCCTTATTTGTTGATATGGCAAGTGACATTCTTTGTCCACAATGAAAAGATTGTCACTGTTCTTAGGTTTTGTCTTTTTAATTTAAAAAATTGTAAAAAATAAATAAAATAAAATAAATTGTTTTATAAATAAATAAAATAAAGTGTTTTAAAAATAAATAAAATTTTTAAATGTTCATGCTTTTACAAAATACGATTGATAGAAGATACTATATTTTAAATAATATGCTCATTTGCCAGAATTAAAAGCTGCCAATCATTTGCTGGTGTCTCTCTTTTACTGGACAGGGGGTGAGGGGAAAGTGTCATGAAATCCTAAATTCTGGGAGCCACTGATCACAAGCCCACAAGAGTTCTCTTTCCCTCTGTTAAGAGCACAAAGTTTCTTGGAATGCTGAGCTACTTTTAATAACAAATTGTGAATTCATTTGCCTTCTAAATGATTCGTATTAACTGTGTGTGCATGCGTGCTAAGTCAGTTCAGTTGTGTCCAACTCTCTGTGATCCCATGGACCGTGTACTGCCAGACTCTTCTGTCCATGGAATTCTCTGGGCAAGAATACCATAGTGGGTTGCTGTGCCCTTCTCCAGGGGGGCTTTCTGACCCAGGGATCGAACCTGAGTCTCTTACATCTCCTGCATTGGCAGGCGGGTTCTTTACTACAGGCACCAACGGAAAGCCCTTAAAAACCTTTTATTGTCACTTTAGTTGAATAAATAAATATTGTTTTACAGTGACTTATGATCCTGTTTAACCAGGTGTTTTAAAACCTTTTGATATCTTTGACAAACTTCCTCTAGTAAAATTCTAAATAAAGTTCTTTTGACCTCCAGCTAACTTTGGGATACTCCAAAGGGCCCCTGAAACATCTCAAGAGACATATTAAATTAACTAGGATTATTTTTGTTAAATTACATGAAAACATTGTCAAATAAGTTGTGATAAACTTCTTAGGTTAGATGTCTTTAATATATTATAAAACTTAGAAGGCATTCCTAAAAGTCTGATATGTCTTGGTATAATGTTATCAGGCATAGTTCTACTTATTACCTTAAAACGTTGTGTGTCAGAAATATCCAAATTCCTTGTCAATTGCATTTTAATCAAATCTTTAATCATGCAATTTTAAGTCTTATTGTTTATAATCATTGTTTTACTCTGATGCTTTTATAAAATGATCTTCAAGAAGATTCATAAAAGGACTTTTTGACAGTTATGTTTCTGATAACTTTTTAGATCATACCACTGAACTGGGTAAGAAATTACAAAACTCTAATGGCGGGACTTCTCTGGTGGTTCAGTGGCTAAGACACTGTGCTATCTATGCTGAGGGCCTGGATTCAGTCCCTAGTCAGGGAACTAGATTCCCCATGCTGCAACTGAAAGATGCTGCACGCTGCAACTAAGACCCGATGCAGCCAAATAATAAAATAAATAAAACTCTAATGGAAAATCTGATGACTTCATTCAGATCAACAGGAATTAATTCCTTAGGACTAAATGAACTGATAATATGGTTTATAATTTTATGACTTTTTTTCTGAAATATATTGCCTTTTTTGTTTCCTAGAAAACCTTTCCTCTTATACAAATTATGACCAACAAAAAATTGATGAAGTATAGCTTTATAAAAAAGATGATTTATCTTTTTATCTCTACCTGATCATTCCAGAACTTGGCTTCTCCAGCTGCCTGCCCTGTGGGCTTAATGGCTTATTGTGACCAGATTATAACTCATTATACTAATCGTTGTTTTAATGTGCTCTCTCTTGTTGTTTTCAAACTATTTATGCCATGTGCCTCTTTCTGCTGCACTATGACTTTATTAATGTTGCTAGCTATATTACTTATTGTTGCCTCCTGCATTACACAATGTGTAATCAGGCCTCCAATAAAATTAATGATGTCTCAAGACAGTTGATCATATATATATCTCTACATAGAATAATTGTCATAGTGCAAGTCTAGCTATAAGAGGAGGCAACAAGGGGAAATATTTCTTGGAGTATACTAAACTAGTAAGATCCAGAGAATTTTGGGTTGTTAGAGTGGCCCATCAACAGAATTTTCATCTGGTCTAGGAAAAAGACTTCCTAGTGCTGTGGGACAAAATTCCTCATGAAATGCCTACTCAGTGTTGTTTATGACCAAGATGAGGCCCTGTAGACAAAGAATATTGCCTTATCAACAACAGAATGTTGCAACTATTAGGTCATCAGCCACTACAGCTGCCCCCGGCAGTGTACCCTGAAGGGAGTCAGGATGGATAAAAGCAAGAAACTGGCCCTAGGTAGCTAAGATCAAAGGAATATCATAGGAGTAATTTCACTAAGCCCAGACTTTTACATCTTCTCATACATGCTAAGTCCATCAGTCTTGTCAGACTCTTTGGGAACCCATGGATAGTAGCCCACCAGACTCCTCTGTTCATGGAATTTTCCAGGCAAGAATACTGGAGTGGGTTGCCATTTTATGCTTTATCTTCTTATACATGGTAAAGCACTAAATTCATTAACTTGAGTTGTCTGTTTTAAATTAACAGTAATCGTTTGGTGTTTGACTACCTGTTTTTTGTTTGTTCGTTTTGCCAAAGCTCCTGTGCACTCTGACTCCTGCCTCACTTGTTCAGCACAGTCCCTCAGAACTATCTGAGACTTACGTCCTCAGTCAGTCTGTCCAGTAAAACATAATTCACAGCTTATAGGTTGTAGTTTTTTTTTTCAGTCAACACCATCAAACTACATTTGATAATCCTGAAGTGAAATACTTTTTGAAACAAGGTTATATTTACCATTTCTTCAAGTGGAAAAATCACAACATAATATTTTATTTATCACTGCTGCCTCTGGTACAGTTACTGGCACTTGAGCCAACCTGTCCACTGTCCCAGGCTCTTTTAGCAAGCCTGGAACCCCATGGCTTCAGCTAGATGATGTCAGATATGACAGGGATTTTGTGACCTGGGATTCACCTCTTCCCTTTATAGCTCCCTTCTCTCTACAAAAACAAAAGAATCTTTCCATCTTTTTAGCGAGTAAAGACTTAAAATTCATTATTGCTAATAGGAAGCTCCTTAAAATGCTTTGTTTGCTAATATCAGTTTTCAAAAAGATATGTCCTCTCCCACTACGAAAGTGATGTCTTAGTTTGGGTTCTTCCAGAAGCAGATTCTGAGTCACGGATTAGCGTGCAAAAAGGTTTCTGGAAGGTGATCCTGGTTGGGGAAGGGGGATATAAGACAGTTAGGAAGGGGATCTTGGTAGAGGAAGGGAGATGTGAAACAGGAGCAGTTCACAGGGAGGAAGCCTTAACGAGCCCACTGCCACTGGGGCAGCTGGGAAGCTCTTGAAAACTGCAGAGTGCCCCTTAGAGTGTTGTAGCACAATTCCCACCTGTCGCTTGGTAAGTGCTGCTCCTGAGGGCATAAATCGCCCAGCACTTGTCACTTGCCCCATGCCCAAGCCACATGAGTCTGCAGCCAGAGCAAAATCTTTCGGAAGAGTCATAGAAGTCGCCTGCTTTAATCATAGCAGAGAATGTAGGTGGGGGACCAAAGGCATCTGCTATCTGCACTTAAGCAGTCTCTGAACTCTTGATATGAAACCATATCATGGACCTTGCCCTTTGACAGAAAAAGCAAGAAGAACTATGACTCAGCTGTAAAAGGAAAAAGGAAGGGTCTTCTTCCCCAAAGAGCCACATCCTAATTTCCCACGGATGGCCGGCCAGACAGCCTTAGATAACTCTTGTCTCAAATCGTTGGGCAAGACCACTGATGCACATCATGACGATAAAATGCACATATTCAAGACAAAAATCTTCCACTAATACCATGGGACTTTTACTAACGATGACCTAGACCAGAGATGACAAAAATCTTCCACTAATACCATGGGACTTTTACTAACGATGACCTAGACCAGAGATGGCAAACTGATTACACCTGTGTGTCAACCCTGATCCATTGTTGGTGCGTACCCAGAGAACTGTGTTGAGAAGAACTCTGAAAGTATTCATCTTTCAATCATTTCTGACTCTTTGAGACCCCATGCACTGTAGCCCACCAGGCTCCTCTGTCCATGGAATTCTCCAGGCAAAAATACTGGAGTGGGTTTGCCACATCCTTCTCCAGGGATCTTCCCTACTTAGGGATCAAACCCGGCTCTTCTGCATTGCAGGCAGATTCTTTACTGTCTGAGCTACCAGGGAAGCCTGAAGAATTCTTAAGCATGGAAAGAAAAAGTGGGTTGATCATGGATTAGGACAGCTGGATACCAGTACATAAGGGTACAAAAAAAAAAAAAAAAATCACCACAAAACTTCAAAATTCCACATATAATGAGGCAGAGAAAGTTGTATTTTGCAGATCTTTTCAGGAACATTATATATATACATATGCTACTGGAGGGAATATTTTCATAAGATCCTTGGAGGTTGTGTGTGGGTGAGACACACAATGAAACCTTCAGAAGGCAGCATGTTCTAGTTAAATCATGAATAGGAATCAGGTTGGAGAAGGCAATGGCACCCCACTCCAGTACTCTTGCCTGGAAAATCCCATGGACGGAGGAGCCTGGTAGCCTGCAGTCCATGGGGTCACTGAGGGTCGGACACAACTGAGCGACTTCACTTTCACTTTTCATTTTCATGCATTGGAGAAGGAAATGGCAACCCACTCCAGTGTTCTTGCCTTGAGAATCCCAGAGACTGGGGAGCCTGGTGGGCTGCCGTCTATGGGGTCGCACAGAGTCGGACACGACTGAAGTGACTTAGCAGCAGCAGCAGCAGCAGCAGCAGCAACAGCAGCAGGAATCGGGTGGGTGGAGACAGTCTACTTTTGTGGGGGTTTTTTTGGCTGCTTTGTCTCAGTGGCAGCACGCGGGCTTCTCTCTAGTTGTGATGCCTGGGCTTAGTTAGTCTGCAGCATGTGAAATCTTAGTTCCCCAACCAGGGATTGAACCCATATCTCCTGCATTGGAAGATGAATCCTTAACAGCTTGACCACCAGGGAAGCTCCAAGTCTAGATTTTATTGTTGACATGGTAGGCAAAATTACATTTAAAAGTCTTTTAAAATGTCCTAAAGTCACTAGTATCTGGGCCCTCAAAACTTAAAGGCTGTACAGCTAAGCCCCCAAATGCATATATGATACAACTGTTCTACTGTAATACATGATCCTTAACTAGTGTTCCAAGGTATCCATAGGGGTCAGATCTGGTAAGCTGAAGGCTTTTATTTTGCTGAGTGATTGTATAACCTGTTTGCTGCCCTTAGCTGCATTTCTTACACTTTCCACACCTAGTGCTCTGTTCTTCCTCTCATTTTCAATATTCAGAAAATGAATAAGTTAGGTCCCCATCTCACATAGTACAGAAAATTACATTTCAGATAGATTAATGAGCTACATGAAACTGACCACAATTATTTTAAAAACTTAAATGGGGGGGTGTTTACCTGGTGGTCCAATGATTACCATTTGGCATTTTCACTGCCATGGCCTGGGTTAAATCCTTAGTCAGGGAACTGAGATTCTTCAAGCCACGTGGCATGACCAAAATAAGAAAAAAAAAAAAAAACTTAAAAGTTTGAAAATATCCAGTGTTGGCAAGGATGTGCTGTCATGGGTACAATTTCCTAAGAGGGCTATTTCTACTAAAATTTTTATTTAATTTCTGGTTATCTATTCTGAAAAATACTAAGTAAATACTAAGATACCTATACAAAGTTATTCTTTGCAGTATTATTTATAATAGTGAAAAAAAAAAAAACCTGGAAATAACCAAGATAGTCCTCAAAGAAATATGGCTAAATAAAGATGCCTCCATATAGGATGTTACACAACTTTTTAAAAAATGAGGTAAATGTATACATACTGAGAGGGAAATAGTTCTAAGACACATCAAAACTTACTTGAATTCAGTGTCTTCATGTGTAAGATGGGGAACTTGGACTAAAAAAATCTCTTAGATTCCTTCATTCTATAAAAAGGGAAGGACATCATATCACTCAGTAATTTTGTGCTCCCCAAAATAGAATTGTGCCCTATTCAACTTTTTCCCTTGGAAAATCTAAAATTCACAAAACCAATAACTCCCTCTACTTTTTCTCCTTTCTCAAGGTTAAGTCTTTCTCAATTCAGATGATCAAACCATCTGAAAATCTAAACATCAATAATAGAACTCTGAGAGTAAATATGTTCAGATAGATTTACTAAGCAAGAAAACCCTGAATGCATGGGTTTCATAGATAATACTCCAGAGCCAGCAGTTCAGCTGTTCACTGTCTACACCTTCTGTGTGCTATTGGTGACGTCGATCAACAATGACCTGACTGGCCAGAACAGGGCTGTGTTTATATGGGGAGGCGAGGCCTATAAAGATGTCACCAATGATTGGGATGTCCTGGAGAAAATGGGTTCCAGTTAGAGGGGATTCCAAATTTACATGTGTCAGAAACAATCTCCTAGGAACTGATAACATGGAAAGGATTTCATTTTAAACAAGCAGGAAAGATAACCCAAGGAAGCAGAAGTTTCATTTCCATTCTGACTAGATTTCCATAACCACTTGAGAACCCAGAGTTCCTTTGTTGCCCGGGTAGGAAATCTGCTTAACCTTTGTGGGCCCCAGCTTCCCCATATGGAAAGCAGGTATGGAACTTCTGACTCATCTTTCGGGATCATTTTGAAGAAAGGTGAATATTAGAAAAGCCTTCTGAAAACAGAAGAGAATACACCAATCACTGAAGGAAAACGAGGACATAGAACATAACACTAAATTATCTATTGCCTAAGAAAGTCCTGGATCCAATATAGACAATCATTTTTGTTCTTATTTACAGCCAGGGAGGCCTCTGAAGTTCATTAGAGTCTGGAATTACTTCATACACTGCACTGGAAATGTCAAAGGAAAATTTCAAGAAATTTTAAAGGAAACTTCCAAATCCACTAGCTGGTCTGTTCTTCACTAGATGTTAGCTGGATCGTTTACTTTTAAAAATCGGGCTGTATTTTGCACTGGTTGAGCCAAACTCTGCCTCTATCTCTGAGCAGCTCTTGCTGTTGTCAGTGTAGCTCTGTGTGTGGACAGGAGAAGAGAATATGGCCCATTGTCCTTCCAGATGCAAATTATGGTCCTGATTCAACAAAAAACATCTGTCTTCCACACAGGCAAAGTAAGAACAGACTGTGAAGCCAGACTGATCTTTTGTGACATGGCACCCCACTCTTGCAGGAATTCACACTGTGGTTGGTGATTAGCTAAAAACAAAAAAAAGGATTCTGAGAGGCACATGATTTGTTATTTTTCTGTTTTGAGGACTGTGCCAATGCTAAAATTGCACTTCAGTTTTACTTAGAATAAACATAGTTTTTTGAAAGAGAGAAAGGATTTTGAAAGAAGAAACTGTTATTGGTCTGACATGGCAGTACATGACAAAAGTTCATGCTTCATTACCTCATTCTCTCTGGACCTTTGGGAAACCGATACCCAATAAAAAGCAGTCTTAGTAATATAACTGATTTCATAACTTTCTGTAGTCACTGATCATTCTTTCATTGAAGGTATGAATGGCTGAGATTAAGTGTTGGTGGACTACATATAGATCACACTCTTCAAATTAATAAAATACATTTGATCCCTATCTACTTGTAGTAGAATACTACTATAACTTTAATCTTATACTTCTCTATTCTTTGTGTTCCTACCCCTCTCCCAGAATTTCAGCAGCAGTGAAGGCTTTTGTTTTGTATTGCTCCTAATGTAGAGTCTAAGCAGCTAAAATGCAGAGAAAGAAACTGACTCAATGCCTAGCTGTGAGTTTTAAAAACTTGACTTTGATGATCAAGAGGAAATATGGAAGAGGGTGCCCAAGTCACTGCACCGTAGTTAGTAATGAGTACTCTGATGGTTTTTTGTTGTTGTTGTTGTTAATAGTAGTTGTTAGAAAATGTTTTCTGTCATTTTATGACTGTTACTCATTTATACTTCTTCTTTTGTGAATTATCTATTTTTATGTTCTTCCCATTTTTGAACTGGAATTTTAGATTTTTCTCCATTATTTACTTCCACGTTGAGATGTCATTATATGTAGCCAATATTTTCCCAGCTTGATATTTATTTTTAAATGTAGCTTATGATTTTTTGATCTGTAGAGTTTAACAATTTATGTAATCAAGTATACAGCTCCTCCCCCAACCCCAACCACCATATGATTTCCTGCATGGCTTAGAGTTCTTAACTATTCACACCCAAGACAAACATTCACTCATACTTTCTTCTGTTTTGTTTGTTGCTTGATTTGTTTCAACAAATTCTTTTTCTAGCAGGTATCTTATTCATTCCATTAACAAGTATATCTTGAGTGTCCATCTGTGTGTGACAAGGTAACAAGATAAAAGAGTCAACAAAACACCTAGAGAATCAGTTCAGTTCAGTCGCTCAGTCATGTCTGACTCTTTGTGACCCCATGAATCACAGCACGCCAGGCCTCCCTGTCCATCACCAACTCCCGGAGGTCACTCACACTCACGTCCATCAAGTCAGTGATGCCATCCAGCCATCTCATCTTCTGTCGTCCCCTTCCCCTGCCCTCAACCCCTCCCAGCATCAGAGTCTTCTCCAATGAGTCAACTCTTCGCATGAGGTGGCCAAAGTACTGGAGTTTCAGCTTTAGCATCATTCCTTCCAAAGAAATCCCAGGGCTGATCTCCTTCAGAATGGACGGATTGGATCTCCTTGCAGTCCAAGAGACTCTCAAGAGTCTCTCCAACACCACAGTTCAAAAGCATCAATTCTTCGGCGCTCAGCCTTCTTCACAGTCCAACTCTCACATCCATACATGACCACAAGAAAAACCATAGCTTTGACTAGACGAACCTTTGTTGGCAAAGTAATGTCTCTGCTTTTGAATATGCTATCTAGGTTGGTCATAACTTTCCTTCCAAGGAGTAAGCGTCTTTTAATTTCATGGCTGCAGTCACCATCTGCAGTGATTTTGGAGCCCCAAAAAAATAAAGTCTGACACTGTTTTCACTGTTTCCCCATCTATTTCCCATGAAGTGATGGGACCCGATGCCATGATCTTTGTTTTCTGAATCTTGAGCTTTAAGCCAACTTTTTCGCTCTCCACTTTCAGTTTCATCAAGAGGCTCTTTAGTTCCTCTTCACTTTCTGCCATAAGGGTGGTGTCATTTGCATATCTGAGGTTATTGATATTTCTCCCGGCAATCTTGATTCCAGCTTGTGCTTCTTCCAGCCCAGCGTTTCTCATGATGTATTCTGCAAATAAGTTAAATAAACAGGGTGACAATATACAGCCTTGAAGTACTCCTTTTCCTATTTGGAACCAGTCTGTTGTTCCATGTCCAGTTCTAACTGTTGCTTCTTGACCTGCATATAGGTTTCTCAAGAGGCAGGTCAGGTGGTCTGGTATTCCCATCTCTTTCAGAAGTTTCCACAGTTTATTGTGATCCACACAGTCAAAGGCTTTGGCATAGTCAATAAAGCAGAAATAGATGTTTTTCTGGAACTCTCTTGCTTTTTCCATGATCCAGCAGATGTTGGCAATTTGATCTCTGGGTCCTCTGCCTTTTCTAAAACCAGCTTGAACATCAGGAAGTTCATGGTTCACATATTGCTGAAGCCTGGCTTGGAGAATTTTGAGCATTACTTTACTAGCATGTGAGATGAGTGCAATTGTGCAGTAGTTTGAACATTCTTTGGCATTGCCTTTCTTTGGGATTGGGATGAAAACTGACCTTTTCCAGTCTTGTGGCCACTGCTGAGTTTTCCAAATTTGCTGGCATATTGAGTGCAGCACTTTCACAGCATCATCTTTCAGGATTTGAAGTAGCTCAACTGAAATTCCATCACCTCCACTAGCTTTGTTCATAGTGATGCTTCCTAAGGCCCACTTGACTTCACATTCCAGGATGTCTGGCTCTAGGTCAGTGATCACACCATCGTGATTATCTGGGACGTGAAGATCTTTTTTATACAGTTCTTCTGTGTATTCTTTCATACTGTTCATGGGGTTCTCATGGGGAAATAGATGGGAAAACAGTGGAAACAGTGTCAGACTTTATTTTTCTGGGCTCCAAAATCACTGCAGATGGTGACTGCAGCCATGAAATTAAAAGACGCTTCCTCCTTGGAAGGAAAGTTATGACCAACCTAGATAGCATATTCAAAAGCAGAGACATTACTTTGCCAGCAAAGGTTCGTCTAGTCAAGGCTATAGTTTTTCCTGTGGTCATGTATGGATGTGAGAGCTGGACTGTGAAGAAGGCTGAGTGCCGAAGAATTGATGCTTTTGAACTGTGGTGTTGGAGAAGACTCTTGAGAGTCCCTTGGACTGCAAGGAGATCCAACCAGTCCATTCTGAAGGAGATCAGCCCTGGGATTTCTTTGGAAGGAATGATGCTAAAGCTGAAACTCCAGTACTTTGGCCACCTCATGCGAAGAGTTGACTCATTGGAGAAGACTCTGATGCTGGGAGGGATTGAGGGCAGGAGGAGAAGGGGACGACAGAGGATGAGATGGCTGGATGGCATCACTGACTCGATGGATGTGAGTCTGAGTGACCTCCGGGAGTTGGTGATGGACAGGGAGGCCTGGCATGCTGCGATTCGTGGGGTCACAAAGAGTCAGACACGACTGAGCGACTGATCTGATCTGATCTGATCTGTGTATTCTTGCCACCTCTTCTTTATATCTTCTGCTTCTGTTAGGTCCATACCATTTCTGTCCTTTATCGAGCCCGTCTGTGCATGAAATGTTCCCTTGGTATCTCTAATTTTCTTGAAGAGATCTCTAGTCTTTCCCATTCTGTTGTTTTCCTCTATTTCTTTGCATTGATAGCTGAGGAAGGCTTTCTTATCTCTTCTTGCTATTCTTTGGAACTCTGCATTGACATGCTTATATCTTTTCTTTTCTCCTTTGCTTTTTGCTTCTCTTCTTTTCATAGCTATTTGTAAGGCCTCCCCAGACAGCCATTTTGCTTTTTTGCATTTGTTTTCCATGGGGATGGTCCTGATCCCTGTCTCCTGTGCTGTGTCACGAACCTCCATCCATAGTTCATCAGGCACTCTATCAGATCTAGGCCCTTAAATCTATTTCTCACTTCCACTGTATAATCCTAAGGGATTTGATTTAGGTCATACCTGAATGGTCTAGTGGTTTTCCCTACTTTCTTCAATTTAAGTCTGAATTTGGTAATAAGGAATTAGAGAATAACAATAGGCCGTTACCAAACAGTACAGGAGGGATAGGTAAGGGGGTTTGGCTGCTCTTGGTACAGTTTTTTTTCTCTGTAATAGGAGGATAATTGCTTTACAATATTGTTCTGGTACAGTTTCGAGCCCAGTTAAATTGGTCAGGATTGAGTACCATTGCTGCTGCTGCTGCTGCTGCTAAGTCGCTTCAGTCGTGTCCGACTCTGTGCGACCCCATAGACGGCAGCCCACCAGGCTCCCCCGTCCCTGGGATTCTCTAGGCAAGAACACTGGAGTGGGTTGCCATTTCCTTCTCCAGTGCAAGAAAGTGAAAGTGAAAGTGAAGTCGCTCAGTCATGTCTGACTCTTAGCGACCCCATGGACTGCAGCCTACCAGGCTCCTCCATCCATGGGATTTTCCAGGCAAAAAGTACTGGGGTGGGGTGCCATTGCCTTCCCCGAGTACCACTGAAACCTTTCTAAACCTTAGCTGTTTTGTTTTTTTTTCCTCAGGAAATTCCCTTGTGTTAATTTGATAAACTAAAACAACTTCTGCTGCAGGCTAAATCTGATTAATTAAACCATAGAGCACAAACTATGCCCCAGGTACTAGGCAAAAAGCCATCAGAAACAAAGGATCTGAGAGAACTACTTGAGAAGGTCTTACAGAGAAAACAAAGTCAACAACAACAACAAAATAACAAAACAACCTTCACCAAGATTTCAAATCAGGATTCAGAGTTAGCAGAACTGTCTGAGATGATTTAGACTTGGCCTTTGCGTAATAAACAGAACAATCAGTGAAAGAGAAAAAGAACAATCTTAACTGTAGTTGAAGAGAGGCTCCGAGTGTTTTAAGAGAGTGTCGTCATCCAAATTTAACCTGACACTGCCTTTGGGCTCAGCCTGTGGCCTGGGATGTGCTGGGTCCAATGGGCAGGAATTAGAACTGCTCTGTGGGAGCACGATTTGCCGCTAGGCCTTGGGCAATGGCCTGACTGGAGGTCCCAGGGCTGGCTTGTCCTTGGAAGCTGTCCCAGTTGGGCCTCATTGTTTAGTGTTTCAGAGCTGCTGTGTGCTGGACTTGCTATCACATTTCATGCTGTCTTCTATGGCACACACAGAATCACCTTGGACATTCAGTCGTAAGAAATCCCTGGAAAATTGACAAGGAAAGGGATGGGGGAACTGTAACCTGCTGCTGTGATTTGTTAGCAGTGAGTCTGATTGTTAATTTCGTGTCATCTTGGCTAGGCTATGATGTCAGATATTTGGTCAAACACAGCTGGATGTTTCTGTGATAGCCTTTTAAGATGAGATTAAATCAACGGACTGAATAAAGCAGATCACCCTCCATAAGGTGGTGGTGTTGTTCAGTCACTAAGTAATGTCTGACTCTTTATGATTCCATGGACTGTAGCATGACAGTCTTCCCTGTCCTTCATTATCTCCTGGAGTTTGCTCAAACTCACGTCCATTGAGTTGGTGATGCCATCCAACCAAGGTGGATGGGCCTCATCCAGTCAGTTGAAGGACTTAAGAAAAAGACTAACATCCCTTAAGGAAGAGGAAATTCTGCCAACAGACTGCCTTCAGTCTGGAGCTGTACACTCAACACTTTCCTGGGTCTCTAGCCTGCCAGACTGCCCTACAGATTTTGAATTGCCAGCCTCTACAATCATATGAATCAATTTTTTTAAGGTATCTTCTGATCTGTCTGTCTCCTCTTGGTTCTATTTTTCTAAGAACCCTGACTACCATGGTGAGTAAAGAGCTCAAGTAACCCTATTTTGGGCTTAGAATGAGGAAAGAAACTGAGGAGTAGTACACCTCCTTTACTTTTTATTTGTATGAGTGAATGTTGGGTGCTGTTACATCAGACTTTTTGCGACCCCATGGACTGTAGCTTGCCAGGCTCCTTTGTCCGTGGGATTCTCCAGGCAAGAATACTGGAGTGGGTTGCCATTTCCTTCTCCAGGGGATCTTCCCAACCCAGGGATCAAACCCACATCTTCTGTGTCTCTTGCATTGGCAGGCAGATTGTTTACCTCTGAGCCACCTGGTAAGCCCTTTTATTTGTATTGTATACATGTTACATAATCATAGTTCATCAAAAGAGTCAGGACTAACTAGGACTAAATAGTCCTGATTTGTATGATGTAATTAAATGCATCAATATTTTGTGTTTCTATGATTTCCAGATGTATTATCACCCACACTCACTTGAAAACCACTCATCTGACTATACAAGCAAAACAAGAATTCTTTCCTCAACTTTCTGCTGTGCTTTTCTCCTAAAGTTATACAGCCCCTCGGTAGGAGGAGTCTGGTCAGTTCCATCAAGTGGTTTCAGAAATGTAATGATATAATCCTGAAACTGAGCATTTGTACAGTATTTCAGTTTCGTAAGGTGTTTTTATGTAGTGTTATATATATTCTTCTAAATAACTACATTAATTAGGTTAAAGAGGAATAATTATTCTAATCACCTCCATTTTGTCAAAGAAGAAACTGAAGACCAAGAAGTATGAATGTGTCATAAAGCTAGTCTATTGAGTGAGACTATGGCAAAGCCAGGATTAGAAACCAGTTCTCCCATGCTTTACATAACACTTTTTCTTACCACCCAAACATGCATATCATCAGGTAAGCAAACTCTTTGCCAGATTAGAGTGCCAACTCTGCATTCTAAAGAGAAAATCTATTGTCAGTGATTTTTGACAATGAGATGAGAGGAAAGGGAAGCCAGGACAGTGGGAACCATGCATGCTTAGTTAGGACTGAGGATAGCTAGAGAGCTGCAAGTTCAGGAAGTAACTGGTGAGTCATTTCCTTTTTTCTTTTTTTTTCATATTTAACATTGTAGCTTTTATTTGACCCAGGATTTGCAAAAGCAAACGCAAAAATACTGGAAGGTTCTTTGAGAGTAAGGAATGCTGTTATTATCTTCACAGGACCATTATACGGTTTTGTATGGTGTCAGGAGAAATGCTGGACTGGAAGAAACACAAGCTGGAATCAAGGTTGCTGGGAGAAGTATCAATAACCTCAGATATGCACATGACACCACCCTTATGGCAGAAAGTGAAGAGGAACTAAAATGACTCTTGATGAAGGTGAAAGTGGAGAGTGAAAAAGTTGGCTTAAAGCTCACCATTCAGAAAACGGAGATCATGGCATCTGGTCCCATCACTTCATGGGAAATAGATGAGGAAATAGTGGAAACAGTGTCAGACTTTATTTTTCTGGGCTCCAAAGTCACTGCAGATGGTGACTGCAGCCATGAAATTAAAAGATACTTACTCCTTGGAAGGAAAGTTATGACCAACCTAGATAGCATATTCAAAAGCAGAGACATTACTTTGCCAACAAAGGTTCGCCTAGTCAAGGCTATGGTCTTTCCTGTGGTCATGTATGGATGTGAGAGTTGGACTGTGAAGAAGGCTGAGCGCCACAGAATTGATGCTTTTGAACTGTGGTGTTGGAGAAGACTCTTGAGAGTCCCTTGGACTGCAAGGAGATCCAACCAGTCCATTCTGAAGGAGATCAGCCCTGGGATTTCTTTGGAAGGAATGATGCTAAAGCTGAAACTCCAGTACTTTGGCCACCTCATGCGAAGAGTTGACTCATTGGAGAAGACTCTGATGCTGGGAGGGATTGGGGGCAAGAGGAGAAGGGACGACAGAGGATGAGATGGCTGGATGGCATCACTGACTTGATGGACGTGAGTCTGAGTGAACTCCGGGAGTTGATGATGACAAGGAGGCCTGGTGTGCTGCGATTCATGGGGTCGCAAAGAGTTGGACACGACTGAGCGACTGATCTGATCTGATCTGACGGTGTCAGGTTCTTTTCCAGACTCTGTTCTCTTTACCTTAATGTATAATTGTATTATTGACAATTTACCATTTCCTCTTTACTATATATGATAGAATACAAGCAAAGGGTTTTCATAAACTGCATGTCCTCTGGAAGTACAATCAGAAGGCTAACTAATTCCCAGTACCACACTTGTTTACACAATTGTTTCCCCCTTTCTTTTTTCTCCTTTTGCTAAAAAACAGTAACAACAACAACAACACACACAAAAACATTCCCCCCCAAAACAAAACAAACAAAATCCCTGGGAACTTTCCTGTGGCTAAGACTCTTCACTGGCAATGCAGAGGTCCTGGGTTCAGTCTCTGGACAGGGAAATAGATCCCACATGCTGCATGTGAGACCACCATGAAGCCAAATAATAAATAAATAAATACTTAAAAAGGCAAACAGCAATGAAGAACATAAAAGCACCTGGGTTTTGATCAGCATAATACAGTAGTTAAATTTTACTTATTTTCTATTTGTTTTTAGTAAATATTAAACATTTTTTCTAATAATGCAGGATATAAAAACATAAAATAAGTTGACAGTTAACTTGCCAGAGATTGAAACACATCAAATGTTAGATATGAATAACTAATTCTAAAGTGCATTAGTAAAAGTTTTAAATAACTAGAATCAAGTACTTAGAATGTATGATTTACAGTAAAATTCAAATCATAATACAGTAAATTTTATTTATTTTCCATTTTGTTTTTAGTAAATATTATTTTAAATATTTTGGTAATAATGCAGGATATAAAAACATAAAATAAGTTGATAGTTAACTTGCCAGAGAGATTGAAACACATCAAAAGTTAGATATTCTGAAGTACATTAATAAAACATGAATTCTAAAGTACATTAATAAAACAGTTTTAAATAACTACAACCTTCAACTACTTAGAAATGTATGATTTAGAGTAAAAGTCAAAGATTATTGATGGTATGTTATAAGCTTCCATGTTTTGGGAAAGAAATATGTAAAAGGAGATAATATTCAGCCCTGGTGGTATTTCATTCCAAGAGATATTGAATCAAATTAACAACCACAACCACAGCTTATTGTTTTTGTCTCCCCACAAGCTAAAAAGTGGGGGAATGTAGAAAGTGACTGCTATTATGTATGGGCTTTTTTAAAGGGTGATGAAAATATTCTAAAACTGTGGTGATGGTTTTATAGGTTTTTAAATATACCATATAAACTACTGTATTGTACTCTATGTAAAAGGGTGAGTTTTATGGCACATGAATTCACTCAATAACTTTGTACATGCCCAAGGACACATGGGAAAAAAACACAAAAAACTGTAAAGAAAAAGGAGTTGAATACCACTACGGCCCAGGGAAAGTAAGGAGGGTGGTAGCGGGAGGACAGAAGAAAGGAAGGAGAGGGGCATGCATTGCTGACTAGTTCTCCCCTCTTCCATTCAGTATACATGTGCACATACTTGCACACGTATGCATGCACACACACATGCACGCACACACACACACTGTGATAACCAGTGACAAGCAACTGGCTGCTTTATGTTATGGATAAAACCATAACTGCTTTGTTTCTTGAAAAGGTCTCCTCCTCTTGTAAATGTTGCCGTTGCTTGCTAAATAGTTGGTATTTGTTGATGAGGTTTTTCCTTCTGCTCTCACTTTTTGATTTTTAAAAGCAAATTTTAATAACTAGTATATAGTCTGTGTCACATCTTCTCTTTTGTACTTTAAGTCATGCTGTAGGGTATCTGTAAAGTCATATTCATTTTATTCTGAAAAATATCTGCTTCTGAATCTTTCTCAGTGTAAGTATTGTAGTTACCTTATCAAGTCAAGTAAGTATTTCACAAGTATTACAGGGTTGAACTCTTACAGTCCACGCCTTTTAGGTTTCTCTTGGCTTTCTTTTTTTTAAGCCTTCTTATTGACTCATAAGGGCTTCCCAAGTGCCACTAGTAATAAAGAACTCACCTGCCAATGCAAGAGTCTAAGAGACTCGATGGATGGGAAGATCCCCAGGAGGAGGGCATGACAACCCACTGCCATATGTTTCTAGAGAATCCCATGGACAGAGGAGCCTGGCAGGCTACAGTCCACAGTGTTGCAAAAACTAAGACACAACTAAACCAACTCAGCAGGGCACACAATGACTCATAGACACTAGCAGCTTAATATCAACAAAAAGATGATAGACCTCTACACTTTTATATAGAAGTAGAGGGATTCTGAAAACTAAGTTTCTTTCTTTGTAGCTGAATTTTAGTAACTGGCAATAAGTCACTGTTTCAAAGTCTTAGTCATTTGCCCAACTTTTTATTGCCTGTATATTATATTCTAGGAAGTAGAATCAAAGTCAGGAATTATCAGTTACATAGTCTGAATACAAATGTTAAATAGTCTGAATTGATAGGAAGACTGTCCTCTTGGAAAAGAAAAGCAGTCTCCTTAAGAGAGAGATGGAGAGATAGCTACTTCCCCCCTTTTTCTAACTGTATCTTGACTTTTCTCTTCATTGAAGACCCTGAAGTGCAAGCCTGAGTCCCACCTTGTGGCTTATCAGCATCATGGGCTGCACCTGTAGCTCCATTAGTATTCTTCCTTGCTGTGGACTGTTCACTGCATGGTGTCTGGCTACTGCTCTCTCACTGAAACACGAAAAACACCAAATGATGGTCTTTTCACATTAGATCTTGAAGTATAGTCTAAAGGAAATAGATGTAAAGTGGTATTTTTGTCTCTCCATGTAAAAGGAGAAAAATATGCTTTTGCTATAATCAGTCATACTTTCGTCTGAAGTTTCAGATAATATTTCAGTAGGTAGGTCTTCTCCTGGAGAAATACTGGAAAGGCTCCAAGGGAAATCAATCTCAGTTCCACGCTTTGGTGTGGAGATCCTGGGTGGTCCTCTGTGTGAAAATGGATTTGCTTTGTGGATGGCCACGCCTGGCATCAGGAAGGCTGGAGTCATCTTGAAATCCATACGCTATTTGAGGGCTGAGTGTAGATGCTGAAGGAACAGGGCTAGATGACTTCTGACTGCCACTGCTTATTGTTATTGATATATATTGATTATATGTTATTGATTATTGATAGTCTTACTGCTGTTAGAGGAAATCTTCTCCTGAGGGCTCTCTGGCACCTCAGAGACGTCCTGACTGTAAATTGGAACCTGAAACTCAGAACTGTGTGGCTGTTTCTTTTTCCCTCTAAATTTCCTCTGTTTGGTGTTCGTTTGCATTATCAGTTTGACAGCCACATGCCTCTCAGGTCCGGCAGAGGGTCCCTGATCGAAATAACTGACTCGCTATTTTGAGACCCAGGGACGAAGTCGTCATCACTATCAGAAAAAGAATGGCGAAACTGTGGCTGTTTCCTCTAGAGCCCAGCCAAAAGCTGCTTGTTTTCTTCTCTTAATTTATTCCTTTCTGTTGTGAGCTCACCAGTAAATTTCAGATTTTGTTGTTATTTTTCTGGGCTCCAAAATCACTACAGATGGTAACTGCAGCCATGAAATTAAAAGACGCTTACTCCTTGGAAGGAAAGTTATGACCAACCTAGATAGCATATTCAAAAGCAGAGACATTACTTTGCCAACAAAGGTTTGTCTAGTCAAGGCTATGGTTTTTCCTGTGGTCATGTATGGATGTGAGAGTTGGACTGTGAAAGCTGAGCGCCGAAGAATTGATACTTTTGAACTGTGGTGTTGGAGAAGACTCTTGAGAGTCCCTTGGACTGCAAGGAGATCCAGCCAGTCCATTCTGAAGGAGATCAGCCCTGGGATTTCTTTGGAAGAAATGATGCTAAAGCTGAAACTCCAGTACTTTGGCCACCTCATGTGAAGAGTTGACTCATTGGAGAAAACTCTGATGCTGGGAGGGATTTGGGGCAAGAGGAGAAGGGGACGACAGAGGATGAGATGGCTGGATGGCATCACTGACTCGATGGACATGAGTCTGAGTGAACTCTGGGAGTTGGTGATGGATAAGGAGGCCTGGAGTGCTGCCATTCATGGGGTCGCAAAGAGTCAGACACGACTGAGCGACTGATCTGATCTGATCTGATCATAAAATTCTTTTTTTTTTAATTTTTTTAATTTTTGCAGGGGAAAATGGACAAGGGAAAGGATCAATGAGGGTGGGAGGGAAATGGGAAGAAAGAAGGGGAGTGATGGTGGGGAGGAGTATATGTAATTTCTTAACCAATGGCTTTCTGTTTTTAATCACAAAGAACACTTAACAAAAATCATGGTGAGTTCATCTTATATTAGGAGGTTTGTTCTCGAAATGAAAAGTTCAGGAAACAAAAAGTCCAGTTTGGGTGTCCTCATCTTTAGGCACATCTTGGTATTTTTGTATTGGTAAGTCTATCTTTACCACAATATATTATTTAGGACAGGATCACATTTGTCACCTCTTCCTGCCTACTTCCCAAAGTGGTACCAAACCCACAAAATAGTCAATAAACCTCCACAGAGTGAGCAAATAAGTCTTTTTTTTTTTTTTTTTTTTTAAGCTCTCCTGA
This sequence comes from Tragelaphus eurycerus, assembly GCA_935064755.1. Lineage (NCBI taxonomy): Eukaryota > Metazoa > Chordata > Mammalia > Artiodactyla > Bovidae > Tragelaphus > Tragelaphus eurycerus. The sequence continues at coordinate 25,013,473 of CAKXYN010000024.1, read as the reverse complement.
GTGAACTGAATTTTTGGAGGCTCATAGGTAAATATGTTTTCCTCTTTACTTTGTCTATTACAGCCAGATTATATGAGTGGGGTGTTAAAGTCTTCCACTATTATTGTATTGCTCTAGAGAATGTCCTTTAGTTTTTGTTGGAGAAATGGTTTAGTGGTGCAAAATTCTCTCAACTTTTGCTTATCTGTGAAGTTTTTGATTTCTCCTTCATATTTGAATGAGATCCTTGCTGGATACAATAATCTAGGCTGTAAGTTATTTTCCTTCATCACTTTAATTACGTCTTGCCATTCCCTCCTGGCTTGGAGAGTTTCTATTGAAAGATCAGCTGTTATCCTTATGGGAATTCCCTTGTGAGTTATTTGATGTTTTTCCCTTGCTGCTTTTAATATTTGTTCTTTATATTTAATCTTTGTTAATTTGATTAATATGTGTCTTGGGGTGTTTCGCTTTGGGTTTATCCTGTTAGGGACTCTCTGGATTTCTTGAACTTGAGTGGTAATTTCCTTCTCCATTTTAGGGAAGTTTTCAACTATTATCTCCTCAAGGATTTCCTCATGATCTTTCTTTTTATCTTCTTCTTCTGGAACTCCTATGATTCGAATGTTGTAGCGTTTGATGTTATCCTGGAGGTTTCTGAAATTGTCCTCATTTCTTTTGATACGTTTTTCTTTTTTCTCGTCTGATTCATTTATTTCTAGGATTCTATCTTCTAGTTCACTAATCCTATCTTCTGCCTCTGTTATTCTACTATTTGTTGCCTCCAGGGAGTTTTGGATCTCATTTATTGCATTATTCATTATGTGTTGACTCTTTTTTATTTCTTCTAGGTCCTTGTTAAACCTTTCTTGCATCTTCTCAATCCTTGTCTCCAGACTCTTTAACTGTGATTCTATTTTGATTTCGAGATTTTGAATTAATTTCGCTATCATTATTCGGAATTCTTTATCAGGTAGATTCCCTATCTCTTCCTCTTTGGTTTGGATTGGTGGGGATCTACCCTGTTCCTTTAGCTGCTGGGTATTCTTTTGTCTCTTCATTTTGTTAAAATTGCCAAATTTAGAGTGTCCTTACTATATTCTGGTAGTTTGTTGAATTCTCTTTATTGAGGCGGTTTACAGGTCTTTTCAATATCTGATCTCTGCCTTGTTACAGAGGGGCGAAGATGAACACCCAAATCTAAACCGGCCAGGTTCAGGCACTCAGATAATCCTCAGAAGCACAGACTTGGTTCAGTCTGCGTTTTATGCCCTTCCCAGATCCGAGTAGCACAGGTGATGAAATGTTCAGCGAGCGCAGCTGCTGCGACTTATCGCCTCTCCGCCACTCAGTTTTCTGGGTATACAAACAGTGCACTTTCTCAGGCAGATGTTGACCATCCAGAGCCCCAAGTAGCGTGAGTCAGCGCTGAAACCTACTCACAGTTCCGTTAGACAGTGTCTCTCTAGGGCTGTAATTGCCTGCCTCTGGCCCTGGTTGCCTGTCACCGGAGTGGGATGGCCTGCAGCCGGCCAACTCTGTGCAGCCCCCTGTTCCGTAAGTAGTCCTGGTGGTGTCCCAAGTTAGGGCTGGCCTTTGATGCAGTAGATAACTGACAGTCTGCTTATTTCGCTCAGATAGCGCCCGAGATAGCCAGGCCAAATCCTTTCTCAAAGCAATGCAGGCCTCGCCGCTCCTCCTAGCCCAGCCCCCACTTGCCATTAATAGCAAATACTGGTGTCCGCGCCAGTTCTCCGCAAATGGAGTTACCGCAGGGCTTGTTTTCTCGTTTTGAGGACAATGAGCTGTCTTTCTAAGTGCCTGATGTCCTCTGCCGGCATTCAGAAGTTGTTTTATCGAGTTTATTCAGCATTCAAATGTTCTTTTAATGGATTTGTGGAGGAGAAAGTATTCTCCCCGTCTTACTCGTCCGCCATCTTAGCTCCTCCCTGATCTGATCATAAAATTCTTGCTGTAGCATATTTCTGTACCTTTCGTTTACTGTAGAGCAATCACATACTTTGGCATTTAATTGACCTTGCAGGTCATGGATAGTGTCATTCAGGGCTCTCGGTTGCTCTGTCAAATCTTTAATTCTGGATATGGAGCCTGTCCACCTCCCGTTTGACAATCATTCTTTCCTCAAACTGGTTACTTTACCCTGAAGTTGGCGTGGCTCTCTGTCATGGAGCTCTTTTAGTGTTAGCCAGGCTTTTAAAAAAATCTTCAGAAGACTCATCACAGAGGCTAATCTGCATTTTATCTCCTTCAGAAGAGCTCTGCCCGCTTTCGCTGTCTTCGTCACCCACGTCACTCGCCTTCATCTTGATTTCCTGACTGGGATTGGGAAACAGTGGAGACAGGCACCAACAAAAAATGGCAGAAGGGCTGTGGACGGAATGACAGTTTAAACTCTTCTACAGACCTGTGAAGTGGCCTCAGGGCACTGCGTGCGCAATCGGGCGGGCAAGAGGATGGATCAAAGATGGCTCAGGGTGGACCAGAGGGCGCGGTTGCGGGGCTGGAAGGAGACACCAGCTTCCTTTTGCCGAGAAGAGCCAAGGCACGTAGGAGGGAAGATGTCGCCTTCCAACATTTTTCTATAGACTGAATTTCTAAAGTGTACCAAGAGACTCAAGGCTTTTATTCCTCCTTTCTTCTTCAGCTTGTCAAAATAATTCAAATGGACCCTACTCTGGAAAGTAGTTCTTAATCACCCAGTCAAAATTAACCACTATCTCTTCTGTGTGGTCATTCACATCTTCTATTATAGGACTAATATATATGGCAGAAAGTGAGGAGGAACTAAAGAACCTCTTGATGAGGGTGAAAGAGGAGAGTGAAAAAGCCCAGCTTAAAACTAAATATTAAAAAAACTAAGGCCGTGGCATCCGGTCCCATCACTTCATGGCAAATAGAAGGGGAAAGTGGAAAAGTGGAAGCAGTGACAGATTTCCTTTTCTTGGGCTCTAAAATCAGTGCTCATGGTGACTGCAGCCATGAAATTAGAAGACAATTGCTTCTTGGCAGGATAGCTATGACAAACCTAGACAGTGTGTAAAAAGCAAAGATGTTACTTTGCCAACAAAGGTCAGTATAGTCAAGGCTATGCTTTTTCCGGTAGTTACCTATGGTTCTGAGAACTGCACCATAAAGTAGGCAGAGCACAGAAGAACTGATTCTTTCGATCTGTGGTATTGGAGAAGACTCTTGAGAGTCCCTTGGACAGTAAGGGATCAAACTGGTCAATCTTAAAGGAAATCAACCCTGAATACTCATTGGAAGGACTGATGCTAAAACTGAAGGTCCGGTACTTTGGCCGCCTGATGCTAACAAACAACTCATTGAAAAACACCCTGATGCTGGGAAAGGTTGAAGGCAGAGGAAGGGGCAACAGAAGATGAGACAGTTGGATGGCCTCACCGATGCAATAGACATGAACTTAGGCAAACTCCAGAAGATGGTGAGGGACAGGGAAGCCTGGTGTGCTACAGTCAATGGGGTTGTGAAGAGTCGGATACAACTCAGCAACTGAGCAACAATAATATGAGACATGTATGTATCCCTAACTAGACTGCAACTGTCTTAAGGGCAAGATTGGATCTTTCTCTGCACACTCATTCAACTGAGATTACAGGCCTCTCTTCTATTGCAGATAACATGCCAGAAACAGTGGATACAAAGGTGAACTTCCTTATCTGGATGGTGAAATATACATGGTGAGTAATTACAGTTCTGCTGCTAAGTCGCGTCCAACTCTGTGTGACCCCATAGAAGGCAGCCCACCAGGCTCCCCTGTCCCTGGGATTCTCCAGGCAAGAACACTGGAGTGGGTTGTCATTCCCTTCTCCAGTGCATGAAAGTGAAAAGTGAAAAGTGAAGTCGCTCAGTCGTGTTCAGCTCTTAGTGACCCCATGGACTGCAGCCCACCAGGCTCCTCTGTCCATGGGATTTTCCAGGCAAGAGTACTGGAGTGGGATGCCATTGTCTTCTCCAGTAATTACAATACAGTGTGATAAATGCTTCAATAAAAGCATGTGTACAGGATCCCAGAATCCATCTGTTTATGGCAGTGAACATATGTCAATCCCAGTCTCCCAATTCATCCCACCCCTGCCCTGTGTCCACACGTCCGTTCATTCTCTACATCGGTGTTGCTGCTGCTGCCTGACGACAGGTTCATCTGTACCATTTTTTTTAGATTCCACATATATGGGTTAATATATGATATTCGTTTTTCTGACTAACTTCATTATAATGCAACATTCTAAAGCAACTATACTCCAATTAAAAAAAAAAAAAAAGTGCCAAGTGGAAAGTGCAGAAAAGGGGGCACCTAATCTATTTGGAAGGGAGTTAAAAAGGATGATTTCCAAGCAATGCCCTGAAAAATAAAAATTTGTGAAGTGTACAAAAGAAATAGGGCATGTCAGGCCCAAGGCACAGCATGTACAAAAGCAGATGAAATAACAGAGCATGACCAGTGAGAGAATTAGTAGTTTTGTATGAACCGGTGGAAAGTTGGAAAGGTAGGACAACTGTAATAAAAAGGACCTTCATTACCAAGCTACAACATTTCTACTTTATTCTCTAGGTGTCCTTCCCAACCTGCAGCCACAGAGTTGTTTCAAAATTGGTAATGTAGACTGCTGCTGCTGCTAAGTCGCTTCAGTCGTGTCATGTCTGTGCAACCCCATAGACGGCAGCCCATCAGGTTCCACCGGCCCTGGGATTCTCCAGGCAAGAACACTGGATCGGGTTGCCATTTCCTTCTCCAATGCATGAAAGTGAAAGTGAAGTCAACAACTCGTAGCGACCCCATGGACTGCAGCCCACCAGGCTCCTCCGTCCATGGGATTTTCCAGGCAAGAGTACTGGAGTGGGGTGCCATTGCGACTACATAAGTCTAAAAGATGTGTGAGTGTGTGTGTGTGCAGGCAGTGGGGAGTGTTGTTTGTAGATGCTATAATATATTCAAAGCTATATATAAGTGGTATAGAAGTTATAGTAGCTTTTTGTATTAATCAGTAAACACTAAAGGAACTTCCCTGGTAGTCCAGTGGTTGGGAATCTTCCTTGCAATGCAGGGAACATGGGTTTGACCCCTCGTTGGGGAACTAAGATCCCACATACTGCAGAGCAGCTAAGCCCTGGCACCACAACCAGGGAGTCCATGTGCCACAACAAAAGATCTTGCACAATGCAACAAAGATCCCACGTGCTGCAACCAAGACCTGATGCAGCCCAATAAAAAAATTAAAATAAATTTAAAAAATTCTAAAAACTGAACTGCTATTATATGTGAGAGTCCAAAGAGTTTTGTTATTAATATCAAAAGGGATCCTTAAAGTCAGGATAAGTCAGTGAAAAGATATCCTTTTAAGAAAAAAAACTTTCTTTTTTTCATAATACATGATAAACAGGAAGAAACACCCAGTAGTCCTAGCACTTGGAGGTACCTAATTCATATTTGTTATATAGATATCCAAAAATGTACACAAATGTTTTAAACTCTACACATATTTAATTGTAATTGCTTCACTTACATTTATAAACATCTTATTGACACATTGCATATGTGCATTTGCATCGTTAAAATAGATACATCAGATCAGATCAGTCGCTCAGTCGTGTCCAACTCTTTGCGACCCCATGAACTGCAGCACGCCAGGCCTCCCTGTCCATCACCAACTCCCAGAGGTCACTCAGACTCACGTCCATCGAGTCAGTGATGCCATCCAGCCATCTCATCCTCTGTCGTCCCCTTCTCCTCCTGCCCCCAATCCCTCCCAGCATCAGAGTCTTCTCCAATGAGTCAACTCTTCGCATGAGGTGGCCAAAATACTGGAGTTTCAGCTTTAGCATCATTCCTTCCAAAGAAATTCCAGGATTGATCTCCTTCAGAATGGACTGGTTGGATCTCCTTGCAGTCCAAGGGACTCTCAAGAGTCTTCTCCAACACCACAGTTCAAAAGCATCAATTCTTCGGCACTCAGCCTTCTTCACAGTCCAACTCTCACATCCATACATGACCACAGGAAAGACCATAGCCTTGACTAGGCGAACCTTTGTTGGCAAAGTAATGTCTCTGCTTTTGAATATGCTTTCTAGGTTGGTCATAACTTTCCTTGCAAGGAGGAAGCGTCTTTTAATTTCATGGCTGCAGTCACCATCTGCAGTGATTTTGGAGCCCAGAAAAATAAAGTCTGACACTGTTTCCACTGTTTCCCCATCTATTTCCCATGAAGTGGTGGGACCAGATGCCATGATCTTTGTTTTTCTGAATGTTGAGCTTTAAGCCAACCTTTTCACTCTCCACTTTCACTTTCATCAAGAGGCTTTTGAGTTCCTCTTCACTTTCTGCCATAAGGGTGGTGTCATCTGCATATCTGAGGTTATTGATATTTCTCCCAGCAATCTTGATTCCAGCTTGTGTTTCTTCCAGTCCAGCATTTCTCATGATGTACTCTGCATATAAGTTAAATAAACATGGTGACAATATACAGCGTTGACGTACTCCTTTTCCTATTTGGAACCAGTCTGTTGTTCCATGACCAGTTCTAACTGTTGCTTCCTGACCTACATACAGATTTCTCAAGAGGCAGATCAGGTGGTCTGGTATTCCCATCTCTTTCAGAATTTTCCACAGTTTATTGTGATCTACACAGTCAAAGGCTTTGGCATAGTCAATAAAGCAGAAATAGATGCTTTTCTGGAACTCTCTTGCTTTTTCCATGATCCAGCGGATGTTGGCAATTTGATCTCTGGTTCCTCTGCCTTTTCTAAAACCAGCTTGAAGATCAGGAAGTTCATGGTTCACATATTGCTGAAGCCTGGCTTGGAGAATTTTGAGCATTACTTTACTCGTGTGTGATATGAGTGCAATTGTGTGGTAGTTTGAGCATTCTTTGGCATTGCCTTTCTTTGGGATTGGGATGAAAACTGACCTTTTCCAATCTTGTGACCACTGCTGAGTTTTCCAAATTTGCTGGCATATTGAGTGCAGCACTTTCACAGCATCATCTTTCAGGATTTGGAATAGCTCTACTGGAATTCCATCACCTCCACTAGCTTTGTTCGTAGTGATGCTTTCTAAGGCCCACTTGACTTCACATTCCAGGATGTCTGGCTCTAGGTCAGTGATCACACCATCATGATTATCTGGGTCGTGAAGCTCTTTTTTGTACAGTTCTTCTGTGTATTCTTGCCACCTCTTCTTAATATCTTCTCCTTCTCTTAGGTCCATACCAAGTATTCCATAATTTATCTCTTATCGTTGGATGTTTAGGTTGTTTCTAATTTTCCCATTATAAATAGTAGAGATGAATATCTCTGTGTTTATCCTCCAATTAGGATATACAAACCAGAAGGAAGTCAAAGTATACCAGCATTTTGAGGCTTAGATGCATATTGTCAAATTACCTTCAGAAAATTTGCACCTAATTTCACACCCACCAGTGTGTATGAGTGTTCATTTCCACACCTTTGTCATGATATAATAAGAAAAATAAAATATTATCTTAGTACTTGACAGAAAATATTTTAAGCTACTTTTCTACTACCACGGTTAAACTTTAAAAAAAAACCAACTGCTTCAAGGGATAATTTACATATCATAAAATTAAACCAATATAAGTTTACAATTTACTGATTTTAGTAATTATACTTTTACGCAACTATTACCACAGTCCTCTTCTAAATCATTTCTATAGTCCTAGAAAATCTCCTCCCCATGGCCATTTAGGACTTCCCCGGTGGCTGAGTGGTAAAGAATTTGCCAGCCAGTGCAGGAGATGTGGGTTTGATCCCTGGATTGGGAAGATCCCCTGGAAAAGGAAATGGCAACCCACTCCAGCATTCTTGCCTGGGAAATCCCATGGACAGAGGAGCATGGTGGGGCCACAGTCCATGGGGTCGAAGAGTCGGACATGACTTAGTGAATAAACCATCACCACCACATAGCCACTTCTAGAGAACCCTTGCTCCCACCCCCAGTCTCAGGCAACTATGATTTGCTTTCTCTTCTATAAATTTGCTCTTACTAGACACGTCATATAAATGGAACCATACAATATGTAGTCTTTCGCATCTGGCTTTTTTCACTTTCATGTTTTTGAGGTTTATCCATTAGCACAGATCAGTGTTTCGACCCTGAACTTTTTTTTCTCTTCATGTTAACTTGTAGTTCTTCTGAGTCGTCTGTTACAAAGGCCCTTGCCCATTTTTCTATGGGGACACTGAAGGTTTTTACAGAAGAGGGACATAATCAGGGTCATGTTACATAAAGAGAATTCTGGCAGCACTGGGAAGGATGTCACTATATTGTATTTCCAAATCTGGGACAATCAATAGGCTTACCGCATTTAATTAGGCTTTATCATCTACAGTAAAGAAGTATAAAATGAACTACAAAAAAGAGCTATAAAATTATAAGTTTATTTGAATAGTTTCCTTAAGAGTGTCATAAATTTCTAATTTAGTCTCTAAAAAAATGTTGCAAGTTAATTCTTCAAAGTTGATTTTACTTTATTGTAGTAGAAATAGGTTCTTTGTAGAACAAAGTGAAGTGTAAATAAATGTTGCCTTACCGTAGTGTTGTTCTTGGTGGCTTGTTTTCTGCATCAAGAGCCCTTAAAATGTTTCTCATTTCTAAGATTCATTGACAATTAAGTTCACAATTTGACAAACATTATCTTTGAACTCTATTATTTCTGTAAAGTTAAAAGGAACACCCCTCCCTCATTCTCCCCCACCCCTGCAAAACCCTCCCCCAAGTAAAAACTCCCTGCTCTAAAAAAGAAAAATGTCTCATTGTGATTCCAAATTAACCATTACTGAATTTGTACCCCATGCTATTTTGCTAAATCCAGTTAGACCTTTCCTGAAACAAAGGCTCAGATCTGATAAAAGTTGCAATTCTTAAAGGCAACAGAGACACTGAAAACTTAACATATCAGAGGGCTGAAGCTTTCTTCATTCCATCTCCTCTGGTCTTCTAGGACATCCCATCTTCAGAGCTGTCTGAGAATGATTTACCTTACAGCTAAAGAAGTTAAAGCAAGGGATCTTCATTTGTATGGGGTTGTCTGTAGTTTTTATGTTTTTCCTTAAGAAGTAACAACAAATTATATAACCTTCGGGTCCCACAAAACCTGGATTTGCTCTATAACCAACAACCTCTATCCCCTATTCCAAAGGTTCTTTGTAAGTTGGTCCTTTACTTCATGGGTTGAGTGTAGATATATTTCTACAAGCCTTCTCTTCTGTAATTTGTAACAGATATCCTTTTAGAAAGTTTGTCATGCAAACCATAAAGTAACAACATACACGATTAGAATCTCATCACTTCAACAGGTGTGCATGTTTATTCTATGGTCCCTTCCAGTTTTTGTCCACATGCCTACATAGTTCACTTTATAAAGTCCACATGTTTACATGTCTACATGCCTACATAGTTCACTTTACAGAGTCACATTTATTGCACCACTGTTCTATATTCATCTCTTCCAAATGTGTATGATGTGGCTATGTCACAGTCTTCACCAGAAAGAGGGCAGCAGAAAAGGATCACAGTCTGGTATTTCATGGCACCAAGAAAAAAATGACCAGCTGCCAGAGTTCAGAGGGTGGACAAGGATGCTGACTGTCAAGGCCACATTTGGCTTGTCACCACAGGATACTCCATGCTTAGCAGGGCCCGGCATCCAGTTAGTATGTAAATATCAACCAAGGGACTAATTCTGAACCTGACTGATCCAATATTGTTGATTTTTTTTTGGAGGGGGAGGGATGGGGGCTAATGTAACTCCCAAGTAGAAACAAAAAAACTTTTAAAAATAGCAATTACTGATTTTCATTAAAGTGGAATCTGCATCACTAATTCACTGATTAATTAAACAAGTGTATAAAGTGTCTGTTGGGAACAAACACAATTGGATTACTTGGACTATCATTAGAGACCCAAAGGAGGAAAATTTTGCATAGTGTGCTCTTTCTAAACCCTATGCCAATCCTGTACTTTATGGCCTGAGATGAATGAAGAGAAAGGAGAAAATTTTAATCTTTTAAAAAGACATAGCCTTATCTTATCTTTGCAGAAGAGTTGAGAAATAATGAAAAAAAAAATTGGGAACAAAATGAATTTTAACTTAAAGAAAACAAAGCTCTTTATTGCCTTTAATGGCTCTGTAAGATTATACGAGAAACTGGGCTATCCTTATCTGAAGTGCCACATTCACTGTGAAATGCTCTTAGAGGGAGAAGTCATAACAGTTTATTGTTCAAAAAGGATCATTTTAGGTTTTGGTTAACATAAAGAAGCATCTAACTTTTTCTAAGATCTAGAACACGAAGGAGGGTGCTATGTGGCCTGTTGTGAGACACACTCATCGGTCACTTGGATGACCTGATGTGACACATGCAGAGTCACTTGAGAAGTTTGACCCAGCAAAAGATGGACTCCTTCTGTCCTGAGGTCAGTGCTAGTAGGCAATAGCATTTCCCGGCAAAATTCAACAAAATCCCAGAGTTGTTTTTCATCAAAATAATTTTGATTTAATTTCTTCTTTAATATAAAAGGACAACAAATTACATTTCAGAGAATACTGTTTAGGTTATGAGGTTCCCGTCAGAGCTGTTTTGCAATACATGTTTATATAATCAGAAGTCAAGTCGGCAGTCGACTGTGAAACTGGGGCCAGCCAGGCTGCCTTGTGTGCACTCCACTTTGGACAACAAACTAATGTACCATTCTATTGTTTAGGTATCAGTGAAGTTTGGATTTTGTTTTGGACATTTGAGTTGGGATGAGAAAATGAACCAGCAGCAGCAGATTCTAAAATGCAGTAGGTCAGTGCTTTGTAAAGAGAACAAGCAACATCAATATTTCCTGCTCTAATCGATGGGCCCAAACATTTGACATTTTGAATACTGATATTAAATAAGTTTTGGGGGAGAAAATTTTATAGAATCTTTCTGTTCATATTGCCCAGTGTATTACTGATTATTTCCCCTATTGATCAATTGTACTTTGCTGTCCAAGATTCACAAAAGTGAACAAGGCAGTGCGAAAAGGCACAGAGAACAAGAAATAGCACACAGAAGCAGTTAAACCTCTCATTTAGAGGCAGTTTGCCAAAAGCAATTACACTTTACAAGATCCCACTTGACGGTGAATGCATCAAAGATCTAAAATCTTGGACAGTTATCCTTGCAGCTTTACCACTCAGCTTCCTTACCTGCCCTCCCTGAGGATCCCAACTGGAAGGGATCTGTTTCTCTTGGTCTGATGGTACCCTGTGTCACAGTTAACTGTAGGCATAGCTCCTTTACTAGACTACAAGTTCCTTTGGGATATGAATGATGTCTTATACATATTTGCCTCCTCCAAAGTACTGAACATTGCAGTGTCGAGGTTCAGGGCAGGCTGCCCCAAGATATGGCACAGTGGTACACTGATTATTCTGAAATGAAGTTACTTGAGAAACAGCTGGTAGAAAAAAACGATATAAAAAACACTCATTTCCTCCTCCTTCAAGAAAGCAAGAAGTAAATCTCTCAGGTGAAGGAATCCTCCCTATACCAGGAAGCTAGAAAATATCCTTATCATCAGAGTTAGGGAATTCAAAGCTTAAACAGATACCTAAACAAACTTGTTACTTCCTCATTAGTTTGCTATCCTAGCATACATTAAATCTTCACCAATTTCTCTCTTTGTCTAAAAATGATATATAAAGAGCTTGCTTTGATCATTTGGGGAATCTTATTTCTATGAGAATTCCACACATGTGAATTAAATTGTTTTGTTTTTTTCTCCTGTTAATCTGTCTTGGGTCAATTTAATTATTAGACCAGCCAAAAGAACTAAGAAGGATGGGGGGAAATTTCCCCTCCCCTGACAGTGTTATTCATTTATGTGTGGAGTAAGTTAAAATGTAGATTAAAAAATTATCCTAATAAACTTCAAGTAGAACCGAAAACTCTTCTGTCTCTCCATTTAGAGTTTGCATTGTATTTGCAAAGTATATTTAGTGTAAATAAAGTGAATGCTGCTGCTGCTGCTGCTAAGTTGCTTCAGTCGTGTCCGACTCTGTGCGACCCCATAGACGGAAGCTCACCAGGCTCCCCCGTCCCTGGGATTCTCAAGGCAAGAACACTGGAGTGGGTTGCCATTTCCTTCTCCAATGCATGAAAATGAAAAGTGAAAGTGAAGTCGCTCAGTCGGGTCCGACTCTCAGCGACCCCATGGACTGGAGCCTACCAGGATCCTCCGTCCACGGGATTTTCCAGGCAAAAGTACTGGGGTGGGGTGCCATTGCCTTTTCCCTCTAAAACAGTCCCTTTTGTGGGTAAGTTTATTCTTTCCTCCACTGCATTCTTTGGGTGTGAAGATGAAACAGGTTTTGGATGAATACTCACACATGTCGGATGTCAAAGCATATTTCTTTGTTTTTTCTGGTTTAGTATTAGGATACTACATATTCATCCAGAGCCTTTCCAAGGAAGAGCTCTACAAACACTTAAATTTTAAAATGTCCTTAATTATGTGTTAACTAAGCTAAATCAAAGAAACTAAATCACATCAGAGCAAAAAGTAAAAGAAATTTAATTAGAAAATTCAAAGAGATGACAGTAGAAAGTCTAAAATTCATTGTAGAATGATTGGAATGGACCTTATCTCATCATTCTAATGTGTGAGCCAGGACACACAGACTCACACAAAGAGTGTTCCAAACAAGCTAATCACCAGGCCAAAGGAGCTGGCTTTGTGAAGAAAACCTAAGGAGGCAAAGTCACTCAGCATAAATCTAACATAGGATTTTGGAAGTTCTGAATTAGCAAATCTCTCAAAACAAAAAGCAAATATCCACACTGGTTTTTAGTTTAATAAATAATATATTCATTTTCATATTCACTTTATTAAATGGGAAAAATATCAAGTCATTTTTTCTATGTGTTAAAACATTTCCATTCCAGTGTTTTAACATCATTGAAAAAAGGCAATGCAAGTTTATCTCTCATGTTTTTAAAGACAAGGGAGGAAACTCGGGATAAACAGGGATCTCTCAAGGTCTGGTTTTTGATACCTGTGTCTCCAACTGAACAAAATTCTCAAGTTACAAAGATGCTTAGGCACAGACACACTTTCTCCCCTCTTATACTCCTCTTCTGAGAGAGGTTAACACAAAGATCCAGATATTTAATGCAAATTTTTCTAATTACTTAAAATCTACCAGCAGTTTTTGCTAAAAACAAACAAAAACTTTAGAAAGACTCATTCAATAAACATAACTAAGTTCAAGAGACTACTAGTGCATATTAAGGTTTATAGAGATGAAATGACATAACTTCCAAGATTGACTTTAGAAAGTTTCAGTGGAAAAGAAAAACTAGGGGATAGGTGAGCAATGGCAAAGTCTTATAATTATTGTACTAAATGTAGGGGACGAGTGAGTATATGAGGAATTTGTCATTTTTTTTTCCTATTTTTGTGTATGTTGGAGAATTTTCATAAACAGACTTTTTAAAAAAGAGCTTAGGTAATATATGGTGTATTAATGGCTCAGATGGTAAAGAATCTGCCTGCAATGCAGGAGATTCAGGTTCGACACCTGAGTCAGGAAGATCCCTTGGAGAAGGAAATGGCTACCCACTCCAGTATTCTTGCCCAGGCGAATCCCATGGAGATTGGAGCCTGGCAGGCTACAGTCCATGGGGTTGTAAAGAGTCAGACACTACTGAGTGACTAATGCTTAGGCAATCATTGTAGGTACAAGTCTGTGGACTAGACAGAAACCTCTGCTGAAAGAAAGAACGGCTGGTCTTGAATCTGGGGCTCTTTACCAGGTTTAAAAACCATTTCATCTGCTTTTCTCATAGGAAGGAAATAACAAATTTATGTACTATTTTGGAATTGTGTATTAACATAAGACTGTTTAATGTGACCATAAAATCAGAGAAAACTATCTTTTCCAGCTGAACATAGAGGTTTCATTACATGGAAGACATGGATTTGGATTTTGGTTTTAACTTTTAGTTTGAAAGGAAAAGAGAAGTTTTAATTACAAGAATTTAGATTCCCTAATCCTTTTCTCAGATCCAAGTAGTTTTTCTTATGGGGATTTAACCTCTACTCTGTCAATTACTTCCGTGGTGGTTCAGGTGGTAAAGAATCTGCCTGCAATGCAGGAGACCCAGGTTCGATCCCTGGGTCAGGAAGATGCCCTGGAGAAGGAAATGGCAACCCACTGCAGTATTCTTGCCTGGAGAATTCCAAAGACAGAGGAGCCTGGCAGGCTACAGTCCATGGGGTTGCAAAGAGTCAGACACAACTGAGCACCTAATACTTTCACATTGCCAATTACAGAAGTAAGCTATGTGGGGGTGGTCTCCTTCTGGAGGTCATACTTTAAACAGAACTAATCCTTTCCTGTGTTGAAGAAATCACTTTCGCCCCCTGCAAAGAATACACTTTTAAGGAGGTCTCATTCCTTCTGACTCCTCTCTATTCCCTTAACACCTTATACATCTCTCTCTTCCACACTTCTTACACTCTTCCTCATTGGTCCAGTCATCACATCCTATGCAATCCTCAGGGATCCAAAAAAAAGCAAAAGAGCCCACTGGGTCTCGGATGGCAACCATGCTTGTTCCTATGGAAACTGGGGCTGGGGAACTAGAACTGGATCAGAAACAAAGAGGAGTCAGACTGCAATAAATTCTCCTAGTCCTTTATTTTGTATAAGTTTCACAACCATGGGATCTGTATTGACATTGTAGATTTTTTTTTCCTGTTTTAAAAACAGATATTAAGAACTCACATAAGAATTCTACTAACACTGATGTCATGGACACTTTTTTAAAATGAGGTATTTGGTTTACTGTCCAAAACAGTAAAGGTTTGGGCAAACTGAAGAAATGATCTAGCAAGTAATAAAATGAAACTGAATCACTGAAACAGAAATGGGATCTGGCAATACAGTTGCTGTGACACCCTGAGAATCTTTACTGTAGCCAAAATAAACCTACCCACCTTACATCTCTAAAAGTAAAACCTAGCATGATTTTTCCTAGAGGCATATGTTTCTACTTGGAAAAGACAGTGAGAATGAAGAGAAGAGTGAATATGAGAAAGGCAAAGAGATTAAGACCACTCTTCCTGCCCTTTTCCCCACTCTAATAATAATTACTGACTAATGGACCCTTATTTCCTTGTTATCAAATGACCTTAGGAAAATATTTACAGTCAGAGCAAGAACAGCGTTTTCAAGTGAATTTATGTGGAACCGTTGTCAAAGTTCAAAATACCATGAAAGATCTTGAGAAGGCAGTTGACTATTTCACATAAAAAACTGAGCAATCAGGTTAGCCAGGCCCAAAATAATGATGAAAACGTGAAAGATTAATTTAGGCCACGTGAGACGCTCTTCTTGGTGGAGGGAAATTATATAGATGAGAGATGGATATATGAATACAAAGGCCAGGCCACATGCTGCTCCTGAATACCTGCAGAATAAAAAAGTTTTTAGGTTAATATTCATTCTGCATTTTTCTGATTTATAATTATAGTAAATATAGATTAATTTAAATCATCCTCAATTGGATGTTACAATAAAATTATTGATTGATTTGTTGTTGACATAAAGCATCTGAGTTTAAAACTTATTTTACTTGCTAAGTTAATATAAAATACTATTTCCTGTTCATCTTTATAGCATCTGCTTGACAGTTTTTTATTCATCTCTCAAGTCTCTGTAGTTCCTCTGTATCTCAGTGATTATGGCTACTTCCTCAGAAACATCTGGAGATAGGCTTCCTATCTTTGATCTTTTATAAACTATAAATTCTGAGTTGTTGAAGGACTGCAAGCATCTGCTTAAGACTGAGAACAGATGAATGTCTTGTTGGTATTCAGCATAATTATCAAAGATAGTAACAAAAATACCTAAACACATGACTGAGGAACCTACACTTCTTTCCTTCCCTATACTTAATTTCCTTATAAACAGCTTAAAGGGAACTTGTAAATCCATTATATTTCACAAGTGTCAGGCTAAAGGTCTCCTCTTTTGTCTTTCGCTACTTTTATAGGAAAGGGTCTTCAAAAAGAGTAACTCAGTCCTGCTTTCTACAAGATTAAGGAAGAAAAATACGGACATTATAAATTTCAGTTTTCCATGAGAATCTGAGGTCACAACTTTAATCCCATTCAATCTATCACAATATATTTGGAGAATGGATATTAAGGAAAGAGCCATCTGGGATCTAAACTTTCTGACTACAATTGACACTGAAATATGTTCTTGAGTAGAAATGGATTAAGAAAGTTAGGACATAGCCTTGACATATTAGAGACCTTCCAGGTACCCCAAGAAGTTATATGTTACATATTAAAAATAAATTTATTTTGGATAAAGAGAAAGAAATACACTGGAAAATTATGAGAAAAAGAGAAGGGGAAGGTACCTAAGGCTAAGGAAAATGGTGCTTCTAGAGTGAGGAATAAGCAAAAGTGGAAGATAAAGAGCCCCTTAACTGACACCAATGAACTGCACTTGAATGTTATCAATTTTAAATACTCACTGGAATTTTAAACAATTATATCAAGACAACAACAATAGGAAAAGCATAAAAATAAAGACCAATATGTAAAGGGGCAAAGTTCCCTTACAGGCAGTACCTTATGATTCCTCCTATGTTTGGGTAGAAACAGGCCATGATCACTCCAGCTCCCACAATAAACAGATTAAAAATCAACACGTGGAAAATGCTAAAAGTTGAAAAGAGAGTTTGGAGAAAGAAAAAATATAAAAACAGGCAAATTATAACAATTAACGTGAGAATGAAATTCATTACTATCATCTCTAAAATGAGAATGTCTTAAACTTGACAATAAAATTACAGCATAAATAGAAGGCAACAGGAGTACTCAATACTGGTGGCAGGACAGTGATATTGGCCCTTTCCTGCAATTGTATATATAACTAGGTTAAATTCTGTAGGAGCAAACTGGTAGTGTATATCAGGGTTTACATTCTTTGATCTGTAATTCCATTTGGATGGAATATCATAAGAAGATTTAAAAACTATTAACATAAAGGTATTTGTAAAAAGAACTGATGCTTTTGAATTGTAAAAAGAACTGATGCTTTTGAACTGTAGTGTTGGAGAAGACTCTTGAGAGTCCCTTGGACTGCAAGGAGATCAAACCAGTCAATCCTAAAGGAAATCAGTCCTGAATATTCATTAGAAAGACTGATGCTGAAGCACCAACACTTTGGCCACCTGATGCGAAGAACTGACTCATTGGAAAAGACCCTGACGCTGGGAAAGACTGAAGGTGGGAGGAGAAGGGGACAACAGAGGATGAGACGGTTAGATGGCATCACCAACTTGATGGACATGAATTTGAGCAAGTTCCAGGAGTTGGTCATGGACAGGGAAGCCTGGCGTGTTGCAGTCCACGGGGTCTCAAAGAGTTGGACACGACTGAGCGACTGAACTGAACTGATTTGTAAAAAGACAGAGGCATTCTAGATATATGGCAGGGTAGCAATGTACTTGATGGAAACATTTTAAAATGTTAAAAATATATAATCACTGTTACCTAGATGGTAAAAATCTATCTAGGCAACTTGAGGAAAAAGCTAGTTATATTTTTACTATACAAGAAAATCTTAAAATGTTTGAAAAAAATATCAGAAAGAAATACACTAAAAGGGAGCAGTGATTGTGTTACAATTTGGGATTTGAGGTAGTTTTCTTCATTTCTACACCTGATAAATTTCATATGTTTTATAGTATTCCTTTGTAAAGTATTATTTTACTTTTATAATTAGAAAAATAAATTTTATCAAGGGAAAGGCAAAATGGGCAGGTTTTTATTTTTCAGATTTAGTCACGTAAAGCTATTCAGTATTTACCATGAGCAAAATATCAGCTAAGTAAATTGAACTAGATGTTAACAATTCAAGGCTTGGGAAATCAATTTTGGGACAGAAATAATCATATGGTAGATGGAATGTGATGCTTGAGAAATAACTCCATGTCCTCTCAAAATGATCCTTAAAAGTCAAAGTTACATATCAAAGCAATATTTTGAGCTCAAGTTATCAGAGGTTAATTAATCCCTGGGAAAGATTACAGAAAGAATTAAAAATCAGGAAAATTATTTATACAAATAAATGGTTAGTCATATATCTTGATGAATTACAAAGATATTCAGGCTTCCAGATCTTACTATTTATCTAAAAACTCCAACCTTAAAATTGCTTCAGAGCTTTGAGACATTGGCTGGGCCTCTGTTACTTCCGTATTGTAAAAGGAAACAATTTTGTGTATTTTTCCAAAGCAGTGGTTCTCAAAGTGTAACCGCGAACCTCAGGGAAGTTTCCAATTCCCTTCCAGGAAGCTCTGAGGTAAAAATTATTTTCCAGTCAGACAAAACATGCTTTGCAAAAGCAATGGTGGGTAAACTGCTGCCCCCTTAGACTGGATAGAGGTAGCTGCAACTATCTCTGTATTCTATACTGTATTCTTTACTGCCAAACACTCTCAAAAAAAAGTTTTATTAAAAATTGTCCTTGATAAAGGACTGAAAATTATTAGTTTTATTAAATCCCATACTTCGGTGGTGTTTTTTGTTTGTTTTTGGATGCGCTGGGTCTTCACTGTGAGCCGTGGGCTCTTCATTGCAGTGCATGAGCTTTGTCCAGTTGTGGTGCAAAATCTCATACTCGGACAAACGTCTTTTTAATATTCTGTATGATCAAATAGGAAGTGTATAATAAAGCACATCTGCTGCATACTGAAGTACGATGGCTGCCTTGAGGAAAAGCACTTGTGCAACTGAACTGGGGGACAACCATGCTGTTTTTCCAAAGACCATTTTTAATGAAAGACAGACAAACTATGGTTCTTTAGATTTGGGTATGTGACAGACATTTTCTTGAAAATAAATGATATGATCTTATCATTTCAAGAAAAACAACTGGTAGTTTGTGTTGCCAGTGATAACACTGAGCTTTCAAGTAAAAATTAGAATTTGGAGAGCTGGTATTTGCCACCATGAGAGCTGGACAGTACTGCAATATCTAAGACTTTTATAATGCAACTGGTGATGATAACAGCGAAAGTGGGTTTTGATAATATATAATGAAATGTGTCAATATTTGGAAGATCTATAGAACTCAGTGAACCAATATTTTCCAAATGACTAAACCTAATGTTATAAAATCATACATGGGTAGAAGATCCAAATTGTGAGACAAACCAATGGCTTTTAATGTAACTGAGTTTCAGATTCAACTAACTTTTAAAAACTACCACCTGTCAAGGTTTGGTACAGTAGCAAAGAAAAATATCCAAAGTGATCTGGAAAGGCTATTAAAAGTACTTCCTTCTTGCTCCAACTATGTGTCCATGCAAGGGTGTACCTTCTTCACATATTTAAACAAAAATTACATATTACAACAGAATGAATGTAGAAAATAGGATAATTCAATGATCTACTAGCAAATCAGATATTTAAGAGTTTTGAAATGTAAAAAAAATTTTTTGGAAATTGTTCGTTTTCAAAAATATCATTTATATGTTAACAAGTAATGGCTTTATGATAGCTTTTTAAGTAAATTAATAAACATTTTAAAAGTTCGGTTCTAATTTTTCGTGTTAAATATTGATGGATATAACTCACATAAACTAAAGTTCCTGGGGGTCCTCAAATAAACCTTAAGAGTGTAAAGGGGTCCTGAGATCAAAAAGTATGCTCCAAAGTATGCAGTGTGTAGAGTACTTGCAACTGCAGGATAAATGATAATGTGTTCCTGATGGTAGGGGAAGAAATGCAATGTGAATGCAAGAGGGAAATTCCAGACTTTTTCCAAGAAGAGAAAACATTCTAACAGCCAACATTATGCAAAATAACAGCAGACAACAGGAATAATGCATTTACCTAGAATTTTTTTCATCTATGACTTAAAATGTATTTATTATATTAGTAAATATGGCAGGGCATATAAACACAATAGGATTCTTTCATTTACTGAAATCTAATGTGAGAACTGTAGCTGCTGCTGTTGTCAAGGCTAGAGGCTTGGTAACTCTTGATGTTTGCTTTTAAAAGGTTTCTGTTTTTAAAACTACATACTTATAACCAATTATTTGTTAAATGAGGGGAAAGACTGCATTACTTTACTTCAAATAAACTGGTTAAGACCACTTGTTTAGTTGGTTACAGCAAATGTAACGTTTTTCAGATTTTATCCAAAAACTTTCTTCATTTAAGATAATTTATTCCCAATAAAATAGGTTAGGACTAGGTACTTTTTACCGCTGCTGCTGCTAAGTCGCTTCAGTCGTGTCCAACTCTGTGCGACCCCACAGACGGCAGCCCACCAGGCTCCCCAGTCCCTGGGATTCTCCAGGCAAGAACACTAGAGTGGGTTGCCATTTCCTCCTCCAATGCATGAAAGTGAAAAGTGAAAGTGAAGTCGCTCAGTTATGTCCGACTCTTAGCGACCCCATGGACTGCAGCCCACCAGGCTCCTCTGTCCATGGGATTTTCCAGGCAAGAGTACCGGAGTGGGGTGCCATTGTCTTCTCCGACGTACTTTTTACCTGAATAATCTATAATAAAACTTAATGTAAGAGTAGGCATTAACCAGGGGCCCACAAGGAAGTTTCAGTAAATAGAAACTTCTCTTGGATGAGGGTGACTAGCTTTGAACAGATTTTTCAAGAGGACTCAAACTCTTTCATCGCCAATAAGAGATTAAAAATTATAGCAATCGTTACAGAAGCAAATAATAATTTAAACTTGCTATGTATTTCACGTTTAATCCTAAACCATTATTGTTTATGTAAAACTGCATGAATGGCAATAAATATACAACTAAATACCAATAACTAAATGAGTTGCTTCTCATTAGCCATACGTTACTAACACAGGTACTACTACATACTATTAACTTCTTGGCAAAGAGTAGATTAATAGCAACTAAATCACAAGATAAATATAGCTGATATCAGAGCTAACATAACTACATGGGCAGGAATTAACTTTAAATCATTCTGGACAAGGGAGTGGCTTCTATTTTTAAAGCTCTTCTGGGAAAAGAACACCAAAGGTCTATCCTTAGTAATTGTTTTCATTAGGCAAAGTTTCATAGCAAAAGGATCAGTCACATTTTAAACTGACCTGTTTGCAAAGTCATTTGTTGCTTGGCGCATCTTGCTGGTCAAGAGAAGAGCCCTTACCTAGGATAAACGTCACTGAAGACATGACCCAATAGCTGGACGCGAGCCAAGTAGCCTAGGAGTGGATACACAGTCATCATCTGGAACAGCAGGAATATTCTTGCAATGAAGGACAGGATGTCACTGCTAGGGAAGTTGTCTAAAAAATTCTAATCCAAGAAAAATAATAAATTAATGTTACAAATCAAATTCAATATATACAAATTTATAAAATGGAATTTTTTTGCTTATTTTGAACACAGGTGCCACTAAAATTGTATGGTTTCGTGGGCTGGCACCCTGTTCACAAACTATTTGCTAACAATTACTCTTCAGTAGCTAAGTACAGAAATTAAAAGTAAGTATTTAGAAACTTAAAGAAATTTGACATTGGCATATTTTTGTTTTACAAAAGTATCAATCTGCAATTCATTTGACATTGAAACAACAATAAAGACCTTGTTTACCACTGATAGTTTGAGAAGTACTGCTCTGTTAGTATATGAGGTTTAAGTATAAATTTGTTTCAATAAATTTAAATAGCTAATTAAATGCTATTTCATTCTCAATAATTCTCTTATTTTTTCTCCTCTGATGCACTGTAGCATTTTTAAAGATTATAGAATAAAGTGAGAGTATATCTACTACTTACTATCACTATTATCTATAGTCTATCAATAAATAGAAAAGAAATTTTTTCTACTTCCTTTCATGATTCTGTTCTCCATTTTCATTTGGCATCTAAGAAAAAGAAAGCCAATCACTCAGATTTTTTTCCCTTTCAAATACAAATACCACAGATATTCTTATTCCCAAGGGAGTGGGCTTTATATGGGATTTTTCATATCAGGGGAATTTTCAGCAAACATTTGGCTGCCAAAGAACTTTTGGAATCAAGGAAATCAAGAGAACATTTCAAACTATCAAAAGAGCAATAAGTCAAATCTATTTATCTTGAAAAGATGAGAACATTATTACCACTATTATGCTGAAATAACTTTTATAATTCATAGGTAATAAATCATATTTTGTACTCCACTACACTCTTAGAGGAATTTCTTCTGACTAGAATGAAAATCACCTGTGAATGCTACTTTCTCTGAGAACTTCTTCAGTTACATAAAACTAGAGATTATGCTATTCCTAGGTTTATGATGGGTCAAATCAAATAATAAATATTATTTATGGCAGCTTTTTAGTAAAAGAATACTTTTATTCTTTGTGTCTCTTCCTCTGTCTTTTTGAGAAATAGTCGTTCTTTGCTTTTATGCTTGCCACCTAGTACCAAAATGAGTGTCAAATCTATTATCAGGGACTGATGAACTAAGAAACCAGTTTATTCAGGACATTTCCAGATCCGGACTTTAGAAAATCAGGGAACTGAATATAGTCTCTGTGAGGGTTTATAAATTCAAGACTGCTACTAGCATAATTATCCACATACACAGAAAAATAAGAAGCAAATAACAGGAATCATTTATTTGAGTACCATAGATACCAGCATACAGAAGGTTTTCTGAGAACCTTATAAAATCTATGGAGTATCTATTATGATATTTAATGGAAGAGAAAACTGAAGCTCACAAAGAATGGGAAAGGTGCCTGAATTCCCACATTTACAGTAAACAGAAGAGACTGGATTCAAACCCAGGCCTGTCTGGTAGTATACATTGCTACTGTATCACACTGCTTGCCTTGCAGATATGAAGGTGTAAACAATCACACAGAGAGGGTACACAGTGCCTTACCTGCTCTATACAATCTTTGGATAATGGTGGTGAAGGAAATGAAGCAAAAACCAGGACTCCAATATAGAGATAAGTTAATGTCACCAGCATATAAGCAATGGACAAGTCCCTTACCTGTAAAGAGAGAATAAAATTCCCACAATGATGAATAAATTTTTAGTAAGTATGTCTGAATAGGCTAAATAATAAGTCAAAGTGAAGTGGATCAGTCGTGTCCAACTCTGCGACCCCATGGACTGTAGCCCACCAGTCTCCTCCATCCATGGGATTTTCCAGGCAAGAATACTGGAGTGGGTTGCCATTTCCTTCTCCAAAATAATAAGACTGACAAATCAATATAATATTTATCTTTTTGCTCTGTGTAAATATATATCTCCTAGGTATCCAGGTTGCTCAGAAACATTTGTTAAAACAAAATTCACATACTTTACAACTAGTCTGACAACTTTTTAAAAACTATCTGGAGTATATAGACTAAGTTACCTGTTGGCAGGCTCAGAAAGTTAACATAAATGGTGGTTTATCATGATTGAAATTTGGACTTAATTTTGAAATGCAATTGATTTACCAAATTATAAAATATTTAAAATATAAAGCTAAGGGACAACAAGAAATCAAGAATAGGCTGCTTTCTGTATGACCTATGGAATTAAAAATTTTTTTTTTCTTTTAATGAATTAATTTTGTAGATCATCAAAGCATGCCTAGACCAAAAGAGACTGGTATATACTAAAATATATTTAATAAAGTACAAAAGCTAGTTAAAAAGCAGACAGTAAGCAGGTATTAAGGACAAGCTTAATAAACCTAAACAGTAAACAAAAGGAAATCAAAAGGCAGCTGTTCAAACAGCTGCACAATGTTATGATTGGAGCTATAAACAAATGCAGAACATTAAATAAAGTGGATTGCTTTCTTCCACTGCTGTTCCCACCCTCCCAACCATCCCCATGCAAAGTAAAAAGCTCCAAGATATTTAATGGAGCCAGCTGTCAGATCCAAACAGAACAGATCCCACAGCTCATAAATCTGGTCTCCATCACCACAAAAGTTATGGCCAAACAATTCAGCACAACTAAATTATGGCAATAAGCTTATTCATTTTTCATTTTAAACACAAATTATTTTGAAAGCTAAGAAAACAGATAAGAAAAAAATTATATACAATTTTGCTTTAGTTTGATACCACAGTAAGGAAACTGGACATGTGGTATTAGGAAACATTTCTTGATTTGGGGGAAACGTTTCTCCTTAAATGGGCTCAAGCAATAGTAGAGAGTTCTAAACTTAAATGTTGATAAATTCACTTCAAAAGCAAGTAAACAAACAAACAAACAAACTATGAGAAACCCAAAAGTCAAGTCTAAGTTGACAATCAGCTTGAAAACAAAACAGGGATTTCAATCCCTAAATTAGATGGTAGAGGCTTCCCTGGTGGCTCAGATGCTAAAGAATCAGCCTGCAACATGGGAGATTCGGTTTCGATCCCTGGGTTGGGAAGATCCCCTAGAGAAAAGAATGGCAACCTATTCCAGTATTCTTGCCTGGAGAATCCCACGGACAGAGGAGCCTGGCATGCTACAGTCCATGGGGTTGCAAAGAGTCAGACACGACTGGGCGACTAGCACTTTCACTAACACTTTCATTAGGCTATGGAACTACAGGAACCTGGATTATGGAGACTGCTTCCAGCGTTTTAAGAGTTTCTAACTGTGTAGGGGTGAACAAAGGGAAGCCAAAAAAAACCTCCAGAGAAGCTTCCAAGTCTCTTCTCTAGTTCTTGAAACTCTAGGGCTCATCCCAGGCTAGACTTCAGTCACCCTTTGAGTTGCCTGATGGTCTTGTGAGGTATGAACAGAAATGGACCAGGCAACCCCCATATTCATAACAATGGGTAGGTGTCTCACAGAGTGATGTTTGAAAGTCATTCCACCCTCAGCTTACTCAGTATTACTCAAGAAGAAAGAAGTTTTACAAAACACAAAATCTTGGAAGGCCAAAATGGTTGTGTCAGAGAGCTATGTATCCATATAAAGAGGGACAGCTACCATTTCATGGATAGTCTTTAGTCTGTATACCACCTGATCAGCATATTATTTTGGGTAGGCTTTCTGCAAAGATGTATACCTTAGCAAACGGGAAAATCTGACTATGATAAAAAGGCGAAGATGCAAGGGCTTCCTGATGAGAGAGTTTCCCCCTTCTGCTTCCCTGTTCTTATAGCATTGCATACACATCTGAAATGTGGCATCTACTACCCTATATTGTAATCATCATTAATTTTTATTATAAAGGAATCTATATTTATGATATGAGGATATCAACTGGAAAGAAAATATTCTTTCACATTCCAAAGTAGTCAAGGTTAATAGTTCTTCTATTATGTTGGTCTTTTAATTTTTCTATATCCAAGTTGGTCCCTACTACTAGACTATGACATCCCTGAGACAAGAACTGTGTCTTCACCTTTATATCCCCAATGCATGCGTACGTGCAAAGCCGCTTCAGTTGTGTTTGACTCCGTGTGATCCTGTGGACTGCAGCCTCCTAGGCTCCTCTGTCCGTGTGATTCTCCAGGCAAGAATACTGGAATGGATTCCCATGCCCTCTTCCAGGGGCTCTTCCTGACCCAGGGATCAAATCTGCATCTCTTACATCTCTTGCACTGGCAGGTAAGTTCTTTACCACTAGTGCCACCTGGGAAGCCCTTACCCAGGACAATACCTGGCACACAGCAGGAACTCAGTAAATGTAGATAAAAATAATCATGTTGTCTACAATTATTAAGTGCTTCTAGGTACTAGGCTCTGTACAAAGCACAGTACATGCATTATCTCATTTAAAGTAGGTATAATCCTTTTCTTCATTTTATAGATAAATAAATTAGTGCAGAGAGGTTACAACACTTGTTCATGGTTACACAGTGAGTAGTTGGTGAAGTCAATATTCAAACCAAAGACTTTTCGGCTTCAAACTGCATGCCCTTAGCTACTACAGTGGAGAGTTAACCAGTTTAATAATACATTTGTGTCACAGTTAATAAACAATAGTAAAGAAAACAGTGAAAGAGAGGTACCAAATAACGAGTAACAAAAGATAACAATAAAGTACACATACAGATGCAAGAGAAATAACGATTAGAAAAGTTCTATTTCTCAGTAGTTTAAATGTACATTCAGTAGAACTACATAATGTACATAATGTACATCTGAAAATACTCTAATGAACAGAAATGATGTTTTAATATAAAAGCAGCTGAGGTTTAGCACGATCCTGGGAAACATGCCACCTATGAATAGCATGCACACATGTGTGCTTTGAACCCAAGCCATCACTATTCTAGGCCTGGAGATATGGCCTCTTAGAAGCCTCTTTAATGGAAAATGGCAGGAAAAAACCCCATCTTTTAGAAAATGAGGCTCAAAGTAAAAAATATATTTAAAAATCAGCACAAGTGACCATAAGAACTGGTAAATGTGTCAAGAACCCTGTACATTAATAAAGTAACTTACTCTGCCTCACAAATAAGCAGCAGCTGGCAGTACAGAAGTAATGACAGGAAGGATGCCAAGCGGGGCACAAGTGGGCCTGGGAGCACATTCTGTTTCTCAAAAATGGTTTATAATCTTTCTGTTCCACATACTTTTCATAGTGACTATCCAGCGGAGCATTTACTGAAAAGGAGACAGGCCTACCCCAAACATTTACATAAAAACTACTGCAGACATATATAGGTGAGTAAACTACGAAGATTCATAAGAAAAAAAAAGTAAATAACAAGATATGAGCACCTCAAATAGTTTTAAAAGAAGTAAGCAGGGAATAAAACTAAGTAAAGATAGGCAAAACAAAACAAGCGTGGTATAGCTTCTGATTCAAACATGATGAGGAAATAGGAAGAGGCTGGTCCACAGATCCAAGATGGTTATAGAGCAAATATATTCTGATGATGAGGAATGAGTTGGATGATCTTCAACTCTACAACTTTCTTTGGGGTAAAGTATGTCTTACTAAAGAACAGAAACTATATCTCATTTAGTTACATAGGTAAAAATATGTTTAGTGAAAAGAAAACCTCATGAAATTATGTCAAATTTGGAAAACCTGGAAAATTTGAGCACTACCTGTTTAGGAGCCTCACTGTTCTCCTTCACAAATGTCTGCAGATCCAAGTACAACTATAGTTTATATAGATGAGAATGAGACCTTTTCTATTCTTATGTCTTCTTCTCTATTTTCAAAGTTTTTTTTTTTTTTTTACTGATCTCTGAATGACTAACCCAAAATCAACATTAAAAATTCCAAGTTTCTGACAAGCTTCACATTTTCTGACTTAAACCTCAAGAAAATATTGTATCACGGTATTAACAAAACTTCAATGACTCAAATTACTTACTGAAACCTCCTTGAATAAATCAAATGACAAAGTTTTCTCAGAATATAGTACGTATTTAGCTTAATTTATACAATGAAAAATGAAAAGTGCTAGACACTCAGTCGTGTCCAACTCTTTGTGACCCCACAGGCTGTAGCTCACCAGACTCCTCTGTCCATGGAATTCTCCAGGCAAGAATACTAGAGTGGATAGTCATTCCCTTCTCCAGGGGATCTTCTAACCCAGGGATTGAACTTGCATCTCCTATACTGCAGGCAGATCCTTTACTGCTGAGTCACTGGGGAAGCATTTTATACACTGGTTTCAACCAATTAAGACAGTAAGAAGACATCATCCATTTAAACTTTTACTTCAAAGCCTTTAAAAAACTATTTTCCACAAGAGACAAGAGTTGAGCCAAATTTTATTACCTGAACCTCACATACTAGTTCTACAAAATGCTAGTCCTCATATTCAGTAAAAACAAGAACTCATTAATGGTTGTTTACATATGGAATATAGATTTCAAGGTCCATTGAGTGATAAAGTATGAAAGGCAGGACTCTTCCTATGTACTTTGAGGACCATAAAACAGAAATATTTATCTCTCTATTCAGTCTGCTTCTCACACTGAGGAATGCATACCTTCAGATAAGCTGATGTGAATTTCAAGAAAAGCTATTCCTCTTAAAAATTTTCAGGAGCAAAACTAGGTATAGACAGTCTTCTCTTTTTATGGTAGTATGAGACTGTGTCATGGGGCTTACCTGGTGGCTCGGAAGGTAAGGAATCTGCCTGCAATGCAGGAGACCTGGGTTTGGTCCCCGGCTTGGGAGAAGGCTATGGCACCCCACTCCAGTACTCTTGCCTGGAAAATCCCATGGATGGAGGAGCCTGGTAGGCTGCAGTCCATGGGGTCGCAAAGAGTCTGACATGACTGAGCGACTTCACTTTCACTTTTCCCTTTCATGCATTGGAGAAGGAAATGGCAACCCACTCTAGTGTTCTTGCCTGGAGAATCCCAGGGATGGGGGAGCCTGGTGGGCTGCAGTCCATGGGGTCACGCAGAGTCAGACACGACTGAAGTGACTTAGCAGCAGCAGCAGCAGCTTGGGAAGATTCCCTGGAGAAGGGAATGGCAAACCACTCTAGTAGTCTTGCCTGGAGAATCCCCATGGACAGAGGAGACTGGTGGGCTACAATTCCTGGGGTCGCAAAGAGTCGGACACGACTGAGCGACAAACACACACACATGAGATGGTGAAAGTGCCCCGACACCTCTTTGAGGATGATGCCTTTGCAGCTGCAGCACTGTTGCGGTTGGCCGGCTCCTCCCTCAGACTGTTCACTCACTGGGAACAGGTGATTCAGGAAGATGCGCTGCAGCCAAGGCTTGCAAATACTGGGGGGATACCTCTAACACCTCACCGAGGGAGAATTACTCCAACCAGCCACAACATAAAATCTCTGGAGAAGGGGTGTGCAGACTAGATCAGAGGCACAAAGGAAAATAATCTAAAAGTGAAAGGACCAGTTCAGATGCCAATCAAGACTCTGGGAGTCACTAGAAAAAAAACTTCTTGAGGTGAAGGTTTCTAAGGTGCTAAGATTTTCTGAAGTTGATTCCAGGTAAGGATCCATAAGTGATTCATTGACTTGTACAGTCCTTCCTGCATTGGCAGGTGGATTCTTTACCACTGCACCACCTGGGAAGCCCCCAGTTACTACTTTATGCAAGTTCAAATCCTGTGGTAACCTAAATTTGAACCATGTTGTTAGGGGAACTGATATAATCTAACTAAGCCACAGCAACTGAAATTCATGCATATGGGAACTGTGCAAAGTGAAGTCTGCCTGTAACTTAACTCATTGTTTTAAGACTGTTTTCTAGTAAGACAAACTAATTATGAGCACAATAAAAATACACATGAGTGTTTAGGATAAAACATGAGATTCCACTAAAATTGTTTTCTTCACCCCCAGATTCTCAGGGATATAAGGTGTTCTCTCTCATTAAGGGGACTTTGGTGGTGAAGTTTGAGAAACACAGCCTTATGGATAGAATGGCCCAAAACATGAGAATCCAACTTCACAAAATTGGTTTCTGTGGTACTTGGTTTAAATTAGCATTAGAGATCAGTTGAGTAGGCTAGAAAGGTGACCTGGCTGAAACCAAAGTATACACTGTTAACTACATACACTATTCCTGTGATGAGAAAAAAGATATCTTCCACATATCTCAAAACTTCCTAAAATTTGTGATTGGCAGCTTAGTTCAAGCGGCAAGGAGTCAGGAAATTTGTGAAGAAGGTGAGAGGGATTTAAAAGTAAAAGCCATAAAGTATATTCTCAATTTTTCCTTTACACTCCAAAGTTCCAAATGTTCATCTAGGATAGTAAGATTTTCTTCCTATTCCCTCAAAAGATTTAAAACTGTTTATGACAGAAGTATAATAAGATTAAACATTTCTAAAATAAAAACTGAATCTAAAGTGTGAGGGTAATAGAAAAAGAAAAAAACTGCAAAACTACATTTGCCTAGGAAAAGTTATAAAAAATGGTAAGAGATCTTAATTCTTAAGTTTTCCAAAAGTCAAAGCAAAAATAGAAAAAAAGAATAGTTATATGACCCTTATTATCAAATAATGAGTTCATTAAGAAAATGTTTTCCTAGCCTTGAACAGAAAAAATTTTCTACCGTCTTTACATAAAGGATGCTAAGCAATTTAACAAAGAATATCTCAATTACAGTTCTTATAAAACAATGAAGCAACATTATACACATGGTTTTCTTGTAAGCCACTTTTAATATTAAAATCTAGTACAGTGATGAGATAAGAGAGAAAGAACTGATATGGTTGAGTTATTTATTTTTCAGAGGGTCTAACTTATCAAAATCATACAAAGAAATCTTGGAGAAGACTTAATATGTTCACGTTGCAACACAAATTTAAAGGCACTAGAAAAAACATGAAGGATATTCTCTCCTGTTAGCAGAAAGACCCACAGTTGTAAAGGGTCGGACATGACTGAGTGACTAACACTTTCACCTTTCAATAATTGTATAGACTCCTATTAGAACTTCATCATGATTTTTGTTTATGTGATTAGAAGCTATCAAGCCGAATTCAAATTTTACTAACAAGGCCACAGGTAACTGGTTAAATTCTGCTTTCTTTGGGTATAGTTTGCTCTTTTTTTCCCCCAGTGTCTTAAGGTAGAAGGTTAGATTATTGATTTGAGATTTTTTTTTTAATGTAGGTATTTACAGCCATAAATTTCTCTCTAAGCACAGTTTTAGTGCATCCCATATATTTTGATATGTTTTACCTTCATTTTCAGTAACCTCAAAGTACTTCCCTAATTTTTCTTATAATTTTTTTCCTTGAACTCATTAGTTACTTAGGAGTATGTTGTTTAATTTCTACATATTTGTCAATTTCTCAGATTTCTTTCTGGTATTGATTTCTAATTTCATTGTGGTCAAAGAACATACTTGGTATGATTTCAGTCCTTTCAAGTGTATTATGACTTGTTCTGTGACTCAGCATATGGTCAGTCTTGGTAAATGTTTCATGTGTTTTTGAAAAGAATGTGAATTCTGCGTTGTTTAAGACTTTTATAAATGCCAGGTAGGCTGATAGTGTTTTTCATGCTTTCGATTTCTTTACTTATTTTCCATTTGCTCCATCAATTATTAACGGAGGGTTGATGAAATCACTAATTATTAATATAATTGTGGATTTCTCTACTTCTTACAGTTTAGACAGTTGCTGTTTCCTTTATTTGGAAGCTCTGTTACTGGGAGCATACATGTTTAGGATAATTATGTCTTCTTGATGAACTGGTCCTTAAAGATCATCATATAATGTTCCTCTTTATCTTTGGCAATACTCCTTGTTCTGAAGTCTGCTTTGTCTGATATTAAAATAGATTCTCCATCTCTCTTACGCTTACTGTCTGCATGATCTCTTTATATGTAAAGTAAGTTTCTTGTAGACAGTATATAATTAGGTTTTGCTTTTAATCAGACTGACAATCTCTTTTAATTGTAGTATTTAGACCATTTTTGATGTAAGTATCAACACAACTGGGTTTGAATCTATTATCTATTTGTTTTCTATCCAGTAGTCATATATGGCTATGAGAGCTGGATCACAAAAAAAGCTGAGCGCCAAAGAAATGACTCTTTCAAATTGTGGTGCTGGAGAAGACTCATGAGAGACTCTTGGATTGCAAGGAGATCAAACCAGTCAATCCTAAAGGAAATCAACCCTGAATATTAATTGGAAGGACTGATGTTGAAACTGAAGCTCCGATACTTTGGCTACCTGATGCTAAGAGCTGACTCATTGGGAAAGACTGTGATACTAGGAGAAGGCAATGGCACCCCACTCCAGTACTCTTGCCTGGAAAATCCCATGGACAGAGGAGCCTGGTAGGCTGCAGTCCATGGGGTCGCTAAGAGTCGGACACGACTGAGCGACTTCACTTTCACTTTTCACTTCCATGCATTGGAGAAGGAAATGGCAACCCACTCCAGTGTTCTTGCCTGGAGAATCCCAGGGACGGGGGAACCTGGTGGGCTGCCATCTATGGGGTGGCACAGAGTCGGACACGACTGAAGTGACTTAGCAGTAGTAGTGATACTAGGAAAGATTGAAGACAAAAGGAAAAGAGGGCAGCAGAGGATAAGTTGATTACATAGCATTACTAACTCAATGGACGTGAATTTGAGCAAACTCCGGGAGATAGCAAAGGACAGGGGAGTCTGGCATGCTGCAGTCCATGGGGTTGCAAAGAGTCGGACACAACTCAGTGACTGAACAACAACAACTCTCTTACACTTCATGTCTGCATGGTATATCTTTGTATTTAAAGTAAGTTTCTTATACACAATATATAGCTTTTTTTTTTTTTTTTAGTCAGACTGACAATCTCTTTTAATTGTAGTATTTAGACCATTTTTAATGTAATTATTAATATGACTGAGTTTGAATCTATTATCTTTCTATTTGTTTTCTATTTGTACCATATATTCTTTGTTTCCTTTTTCTTGTTTTCTTTTAGATCACTTGGGTATTTTTAAAGATCTCACCACTACTGGCTACCAGCTATACATCTTTTTTTTTTCCTTTTTTTAGTGAGTGCTCTAGAGCAAACTATTATGGCCCATGGATGAAATATGGCCAACTGTCTGTTTTTGTAAATATAATTTTCTTGCAACACAGGCACTACCCACTTGCTTACATATTGTTTATAGTTACTTTTCGTGCCACAATAGTAGAGTTGGGTAATTGCAATTCCATGGCCCATAAAGTCTAGGATATTTACCACCTGAACCTTTAAAGAAAAAGTTTGCTGACCATTGTTTTGTGGTTTACATTTAAAAATTAAGGTTTAGTAACAAAAGTCAATTCCTCAGGTAATTACTCACATTATTTTCTTGGTTCTTGTTGTTCTTCAAGAGTGTGATAATACAATTATGAATAAAGAAAGCAAGGGTAAGCACCCCAGTCAGTTGTGGAAACTGAAATCTTATCTCTAGGAGAAAAAGAGAGAAGAAAAACATGCATTAAAACTGACAACTGGAAAATGAGTACTAGTAGCCTAATAAAATGCCTTTATAAAGTTCCTTAAGGCTAACATTATACTTGAACAAATACTTGAAAAGGGAAAGAAGAGGAATCAAGAAATCATGCATGTGGGGATAGTTTATCATTTTTGGCCATGCTTAGCAGCATGTGGGATCGAACCCATGCCCCCTGTGTTGGAAGCACGGAGTTGAAACCAGTGGACCACCAGGAAAGTCCATGTGAGGGTGCTTTCTATCAGTTGTTTCTGTTTGAGATCATACAACTAGTATGTTGCAAGATCAAATTCAGGATCTGAACAAAAAATGGGCAGAAGACCTGAATATACATTTTTCAAAATAAGATACACAGATAGTCAAAAGGCACATGAAAAAGTGATCTGCACTGCTAATCATCAGAGAAATTCAAATTAAAACCAAAATGTGATACTACCTAGCATCTTATACAAAATGGCTATCATCAAAACAGAACTACCACATTGACCCAGTAATTCCACTACTGGGTATTTATCTGAAGAAAATGAAAACACTAATTTGAAAAGATAATGCATTCCAGCATTCATAGCAGTTACTCTATGAGGTGTTCCAACAATATAGGTTAAAAAAAAGCCCTATTGAGACAGACCTCAACAGAAGGATACTTTCTAACAAGAAAAAGAATGATCAGATAAACAGCATAATACTTACATAATTATAACAAAGCTCCAATATTTTAGAAGATGATAAAATTATCATTTATACATGATAGGCCTACCTCAAGAAATAAGAAAAATCTCAAATAAACATTTTTATACCTAAAGAAACTAGAAAAAGAACAAATAAATCCCAAAGTTAAAAGGAAGAGAAATAACAAAGATCAGCAAGAAATAAATGAAATAGGGATTAAAGAGATAATAGAAAAGATCAACAAAACTAAGAGCTGGCTTTTTTTAATAGATAAAACTTCAGCTAGATTAACCAAAAAAAAAAAAAAAAGAGAGGATTGATATAAGTGAAACTACAAAGAGAAGACACCACAACTGATACAACAGAAATACAAAAGATCATAAGAGACTGTATGAACAATTATACACCAAAACACCAACAAATTGGACAATCTAGAAGGAATGAATAAATTCTTAAAAACATCCAAACTCCCAAGACTGAACCATGAAAAAATAGAAAATCTGAACAGACTAGAGATTGAATCAATAATTAAAACCTTCTCAACAAACAAAAGTCTAGGACTAGATAGCTTCTCTGTGAATTCTACCAATCAAGAATTAATAGTATCCTTCTCAAGCTCTTCCAAAAAATAAAAGAGAAATACACTTCCAAACTCATTTTACAAAGCCAGAATTAACCTGATACCAAAGCTAGACAAAGACACTACAAGAAAAGAAAATTACAGGCCAATGTCCCTGATGAACACAGATATAAAAATTCTCAATAAAATATTAGCAATCCAAGTTAAACAATTCATTAAAAGGATTACATACCATTATCAAGTGATATTTATTCCAGGGATGCAAGTGTGGTTCAACATGTACAAATCAATCATTGTAATCAATGATACCACATTCAATCAATCAATACACCACATTAACAAATTGAAGAATGAGAATCATATGATCATTTCAATAGATGCGGAAAAAGCATTTTACAATAAACTTAAGTCACTCAGTCATGTCTGACTCTGCGATCCCATGGACTGTTGTAGCCTGCCAGACTCCTCTGTCCATGAGATTCTCCAGGCAAGAATACTGGAGTGGGTTGCCATTTCCTTCTCCTGGGCTCCTGTAGGGGAAATTAGAATTGGATGCCACAAGTCCAAGGGAGCCTCCTGGGCATGTTTATTATCAGAATGTTCCTCTCGTTTGTAAAGCACTTCTGACTGTTTAATTGTGAACCATTTAAGGGCCATTGCCCTTCTGATCTTAACATATCTAATATGCACCCCAAAGATCTTTCCCCTGGTACACATGAAATACTTCCCATTTTTATAAGCTTTATAACACCAAAACACAAAAGATGCAGACAAATTCCAAGAAAAACAGCACAGATTCCAGCATCAATGAATATAGATAGATGAACCAATTCCCTGACCCTATAAAACAAATTTACCCTATAAAATAAATGAACTAATTCCAACCAGGCTACCCACCCCCTCAAGACCTAGCTTCCAAATGAACCAGTTCCAACTGGACCAGTTCCCAAGTCAAGTAAATAAATATACTCTACAAATGAGCTAATTTCAACTGGGGTGGGCCTGCCCCATGAGAAAACCGGCTCAGAGTAGAGTCCAACAAGACCTCCCTTTTGCAAATGGGTACCCAACCAAATTGGCTTGTCCTGTAAAGGAAAAGCCCAGATTGACGGGAAACAATGTTTCCAGTGTGCACACTGGATTTACCCTCCAAAATCAAGCCTGAACACCAATTTATGATATTAACTCTCAAATAACTGGGTATGGAGGGAAAGTACCTCAACATAATAAAGGCCATATATAGGACAAACCTAGTGGAGGTGATGGAATTCCAGTGGAGCTATTCCAAGTCCTGAAAGATGATGCTGTGAAAGTGCTACACTCAATATGCCAGCAAATTTGGAAAACTCAGCAGTGGCCACAAGATTGGAAAAGGTCAGTTTTCATCCCAATCCCAAAGAAAGGCAATGCCAAGGAGTGCTCAAACTACCGAACAATTGCACTCATCTCACACGCTAGTAAAGTAATGCTCAAAATTCTCCAAGCCAGGCTTCAGCAATATGTGAACCGTGAACTTCCTGATGTTCAAGCTGGTTTTAGAAAAGGCAGAGGAACCAGAGATCAAATTGCCAACATCCGCTGGATCATGGAAAAAGCAAGAGAGTGCCAGAAAAACATCTATTTCTGCTTTATTGACTATGCCAAAGCCTTTGACTGTGTGGATCACAATAAACTGTGGAAAATTCTGAAAGAGATGGGAATACCAGACCACCTGATCTGCCTCTTAAAAAATCTGTATGCAGGTCAGGAAGCAACAGTTAGAACTGGTCATGGAACAACAGACTGGTTCCAAATAGGAAAAGGAGTACATCAAGGCTGCATATTGTCACCATGTTTATTTAACTTATATGCAGAGTACATCATGAGAAATGCTGGACTGGAAGAAACACAAGTTGGAATCAAGATTGCCGGGAGAAATATCAATAACCTCAGATATGCAGATGACACCACTCTTATGGCAGAAAGTGAAGAGGGGCTAAAAAGCCTCTTGATGAAAGTGAAAGTGGAGAGTGAAAAGGTTGGCTTAAAGCTCAACATTCAGAAAACGAAGATCATGGCATCTGGTCCCATCACTGCATGGGAAATAGATGGGGAAACAGTGAAAACAGTGTCAGACTTTGTTTTTCTGGGCTCCAAAATCACTGCAGATGGTGACTGCAGCCATGAAATTAAAAGACGCTTGCTCCTTGGAAGGAAAGTTGTGACCAACCTAGATAGCATATTCAAAAGCAAAGACATTACTTTACCAACAAAGGTTCGCCTAGTCAAGGCTATGGTCTTTCCTGTGGTCATGTATGGATGTGAGAGCTGGACTGTGAAGAAGGCTGAGCGCCGAAGAATTGATGCTTTTGAACTGTGGTGTTGGAGAAGACTCTTGAGAGTCCCTTGGACTGCAAGGAGATCCAACCAGTCCATTCTGAAGGAGATCAATCCTGGAATTTCTTTGGAAGGAATGATGCTAAAGCTGAAACTCCAGTATTTTGGCCACCTCATGCGAAGAGTTGACTCATTGGAGAAGACTCTGATGCTGGGAGGAATTGAGGGCAGGGGGAGAAGGGGATGACAGAGGATGAGATGGCTGGATGGCATCACTGACTCGATGGATGCGAGTCTGAGTGACCTCCGGGAGCTGGTGATGGACAGGGAGGCCTGGCGTGCTGCGGTTCATGGGGTCGCAAAGAGTCGGACACGACTGAGCAACTGATCTGATCTGATCTGATAGGACAAACCCAGAACTAATATCACATTCAATGATGATTAGCTGAAAACTTTTCCTCCAAGAACAGGAATACGACAAGGATGACTACTCTTGCCATTTTTATCCAACACAGTATTGAAAGTCTTAGAGCAAGAAAAGAAATAAAAGGCATCAAAATTGGAAAGGAAAAAATAAAACTGCCTCCATTTGTTGAGGATATAATACTATATACAGAAAACCCTAAGAATGTCACCAAAAAACTTTTAGAACCAATACACAAAATCAGAAAACTTGGGGAGTACTATTTCAACATACAAAATCTGTTGTTCTACACACTAATAACAAGCTATCAGAAAAAGAAATTAAGAAAACAATCCCATTTATAGTAGTATCAAAAAGAATAAAATACCTCTAGATATAAATTTAACCAAGGAGTTGAAAGACCTATAAACTAAAATCTGTAAGACATGATGAAAGAAATTGAAGACACAAATAAATGGAAAGTGACTCCAAGTTCATGAATTGGAAGAATCAATATTGTTAAAATGTCCATACTACCCAAAACAATCTACATATTCAGTGCAATCTCCATCAAAATTTCAATGACATTTTTCACAGAAATAGAACAAACAGTCCTGAAATGTGTATAGAAACATAAAAGACCCCAAACAGCTAAAGCAATCTTGGGAAAGAAGTATGAAGCTGGTGGCATCACACTTCCTGGTTTTAAACTTTATTACAAGATACAGTAATCAAAATAGCATGGTATTGACAAAGAACAGACATATAGATCAGCGGAACAGAGTGCTCAGAAATAAATCCACACATATACAGATGATTAATTTATGACAAAGAAGTCAAGAATATACAATGGAGAAAGAATAGCCTCTTCAATAAATGCTGTTGGAAAAACTGGGAGACACATGCAAAAGAATGAAACTGGGCCCTCCTATCTTAAACCATGCACAAAGATCAACTCTATAAATGGATTAAAAACTTGAAAGTAAGACCTGAAACCATAAAACCCCTAGAAGAAAACATGGGCAGAAGGGTAAGCTCTGTGATACTGATCTTGGCAGTGATTTTTTAATTTCACAACAAAAGCAAAGGCAACAAAAACAAAAACCAGTGGAACCACATCAACCTAACAAGCTTCTGTAGAGCAAAGGAAACCATTGATGAAATGAACAGGCAACCTACAAAATGGGAGAAAGTGTTTGCAAATCATGTACTGGATAAACAGCTAATAATCAAAATATATAAATAACTCATATAACTCAATAGCAAGAAAATAAACAATCTGAAAACACGGGCAGAGGACTAAATATGGACATAACCACCTATAGTCAGTCAAAAAACAGACAAAATTAATCTTTGGGGTTAAAAGTTAGAACAGTGGTTATCTCTGCAGGGCAATACCAAGCAGTAGGGAGAATGAGATGGATTTCTGGGGTGCTATTAATAGTAATTTCTGATTTTGAACAGGGTGCTGGTTATCTGATTTGTTCAGTTTGTGAAAATTAACCAAGTTGTACACTTAGGAACTGTGTACTTTTATTATAAATGTATGCTATACTTTAATTAAAAAGTTCAAAAGCAAAAACAACAAAAAATGTGGGGTATATACATACTATTTAAAGTACATGTGGTTAGAAAATTATGTTTTTCTGGCTGCAGATTAACACAATGCTGCTATCAGATGGCAAATCACCCCATAATCCTTGAAAATCAGTGTCTGAGTCTCTTTTTGAAGTCAGTTTCAAAGCATTTAACAGCTTTTCATTTTAAAAATGTAATCTTAATTGCAGTCTTAAATTGTTAAAAGTTAAACAGTATCACAAGGTTTCTAACAAAAACCAGTTTCATACCTTTCACATCTCCCATCCTGAATCCTGTTTCCCAGAGGCAACTAATTATAACTCTTGTAACTATTTAGCATATCTTAAATTTATAATCTATTTTTAAGTAATATGCTTATATTCCTTTTTCTTTACTTTTAAATTTTAGACATGATCCATTGATTTTCCACCAGAAGGCTTTAGGACTTTTATATCGCTATCACCCTTCACTTCCCCATGTCATTCCCCTAATAGAATCATAATTCTGATTTTGTAAAATCAAAGTTTTCATTTTTATGATTATCTCTTATTCATAGTTAAGCCATGGAATCTATTACTATTATTACACTCTTCTTTCTTATATAAAATACTTGTGTTGACTTGTTTTATTGGAAGTCATAGTTGACTTTTTTCCTTTTTGGTTGCCTAATTTTCTAGTTAACACTAATTCTTCCCTAAACTCTCCCAAAGAATGGAAAAACTCCACTCTATCTATATAATACATCAAACAACCTTTTCCATTTTATTATTATTATTTTTTAAATGCTTCTTGGAGCCATCTGTCTACCTGCTGTAATCTGGGCTGGCTGCTCCCTAGGCCTGTTGCACAGCTGTTTCCTAGGATTTCCCTTCACCATCATTCTGGGAATTTCTTGATAGTCTACTTCTTTTTGGTGAAGCACATTTTGCAGTATTTTCCTGAGAAAGAGTGCATGGAAGGTAAAATTTTGTGAGACTTTCCGAAAATACCTTTATTATATACTCTTAACAGTTGGATGAGAGTATGGTGGGCTTTAGGATTTTAGGTCAAAATAATTTATTCTGAGACCTTTGATGCCTTCTATTGTCTTTTTCTTTCAGAGTTGTTGTTAAAAAGTCTGATACTATTCTGATTCCAGACCTTTTGTATAGACTTCTGCTTAGTCCCTGAAAGCTCTTCTCTTTATCCCTGGTGTTGTGAAATTTCATAACGATATGCTTTGGTGTGGGTCTTATTCACAATGTTTTGGGCCCTTATGTCTAGAAATACAGGTTCTTCAGTTCTGAGGAAATTTCCTCACCACGTTCTCTTTTCTCTATGGTACTATTTTCAGTTGGATACTGGACTACCTAGATTAATTCTCTATTTCCTCATCTTTTCTGTCCTATATTTTTCCTTCCTTCCTTCCAGTCATCCATCCATCCACATTGTCTAGTCTTTTGAGAAGGTTAGCTTTATCTTCCAAATTTTCTTTGAATTCTTAATTTCTATTCGTATTTTATTTCCAGTGGTATTCAAATATTGTTTCATGGATATCACCGTCTTTTGTCACTTTGAGGATGTAATTTTTTAGAATTTTGCTTTTGTTCCCTCATTATTTTCCCTTTAGGTTCCTTTTTTATCTTTCTTTTATTTTTATGTAAGAGGTTTTCCACAGGTATCCAGTGGTCTTCAGTTATATTAATATGTAAAAGTGAAGCACTAAAAAAAAAAAAATAAGCATACTTAGTGGACATCTAAATGGTCTGAGACAAGCAGGGTACCTGCCATTTCTTTGATAGAACCCAAATATCTGAGACTCCAGGTCTTCTTGGGCTTATTGGTTTCTTCTGAGGAGAACCCTCTGTTTTCCTAGGCTATCAGCATTCTGAGAGGCAAGGTGTAAAGAAAAGAGAATTGAGGGGTAGGAGGTGGGGTTTGGCCTAACCATTCAGCACATATGCTTTTACTTAACTCATTTTCAGAACTGAGTCTTAGTCCTGCCCTTCTGTTGAGCTTGGAGAAGGCACTGGCAACCCACTCCGGTACTCTTGCCTGGAAAATCCCACGGACAGAGGAGCCTGGTAGGCTGCAGCCCATGGGGTCGCTAAGTCGGACACGAGTGAGTGACTTCACTTTCACGCACTGGAGAAGGAAATGGCAACCCACTCCAGTGTTCTTGCCTGGAGAATCCCAGGGACAGGGGAGCCTGGTGGGCTGCCGTCTATGGGGTTGCACAGAGTTGGACATGACTGAAGCAACTTAGCAGCTGTTGAGCTGGGCAAACCTAAGTCCAGAGAGTATCTGATTTAGTTTCTTCCATCTCTTGCTAGATTGAAAAGGGAAGGGGGATGGATTATATCTAATTATTACTGATATAAACTTTCAATAAATTCTCCCATTTTAAGCCCTTCTCCTTATCTTTGCTTTCAGAGTTCCCAAATGTCTCCAAATACTGAGGCTTTCAAGGATTGTGTCATTCACATTGGCCCCCTCTCTACAGGTATTTACATTTTAGCTTTCTCTGCTTTGCTCTCAATTACCAACCACATATCAGCTTTCTAGCTTCTAAAAACCTGTTGCTGTCTCTCGTTTGCTATTGTCTCTTCTGAAGAATTTCTTTGTGCTTATTATTTACATTTTTAAAAATATTGTTTTAATGGGATTAGGGAAGGAGTAGATATAAACCCATTTTCTCAGTTATTTATTGAGCACTCACTATATGCTAGAGGTATCATAGGTCTTGGGGATACAATAGTAATAGTGAAGTGAAGTCGCTCAGTCGTGTCCGACTCTTTGTGACCCCATGGACTGCAGCCTATCAGGGTCCTCTGTCTATGGGATTCTCCAGGCAAGAATACTGGAGTGGGTTGCCATTTCCTTCTCCAGGGGATCTTCCCAACCCAGGGATCGAACCCAGGTCTCCTGCATTGCAGGCAGATGCTTTATCATCTGAGCCACAAGGGAAGATCTCCTATAGTAATAGA
Source organism: Tragelaphus eurycerus (assembly GCA_935064755.1). Classification (NCBI taxonomy): domain Eukaryota; kingdom Metazoa; phylum Chordata; class Mammalia; order Artiodactyla; family Bovidae; genus Tragelaphus; species Tragelaphus eurycerus. The sequence goes on along the minus strand of CAKXYN010000024.1, from coordinate 24,972,035 downwards.
GAAGCATAAACAAAACAAAGAATATTTCTCAGAGAGCGAACATTCTAGATACCCAGATAAAAAAAATAAATAGATACAGATATTTCATAACATCCGAACTTTCCAAATTCAAGACCCAAACAGATTTAGAAACATTTTTAGGTAAGTCTCTTGTTATCTTAATGTCTGCTACTTTCTATCTGAAACCTGGGAGCCAAGTTGATTAGAATAACGAATATGCCTCAATACTCCAACCAGTCAGAATCAGGAATTTAACATTTAGATAACCTGGGATATTTGCATATAAGATTTGGTAGTGATGACAGTTCTAAAGAAAACAAAGAACAAGAAGGTGTGAGAGTTGGTACAAAGTCAGGGAAAACCTCTCTAACAATACCAATCATGTAGAAACCTGAGAAAAAGGACCTTTTACGTACAGGGAATACTGAGTGCAAAGACTCTGAGCTAGGAGTGTGCTTGGCAATTTTGTAGAGCAGCAAGGAAGGCAGTGTTGTTGGCGTAGACTGAATGAGTGGGAAAGTAATAGGGAATGAAATCAGAGAGAAAGCCAGGAGTCACATTCAACAGGGCCTATAGACAATGACAAAGACTTGCCTCTATTCTGAATAAGATGGGAAACCACTAGAGGCTTTCGAAGGTTGTGTCTTAAAAACAAATTCTATCTGCTAGGTGTGGAACAGACTATGGAGAAGGAGACAAGGTGGAAACAGTGAGGCTAGTTATGAGGCTACTTCAATAATCTGGCTGAGAGAGTAGGAGCTTAACATAGTTCTTTTTTGGTAGAAATGATAAGAAATAATCAGATTCTCAATTTATTTTGAAAGTAGAAGGTCAGTTGTGCAGATATTGATGGAGGGGAAGTGGAAAAAAAGAACAGTCAAGTATGACTCCTAAGTGTTTGGCCCGGTCAAGTGGTAAACTGGGGCTACCATTTTCTGAGAATGAGAAGCCTGGGAGAAGAGCAGGTTAAGCAGGCTGGTGGGAGGGGGTGGATGAGGGAGAAAACAATTATTGGATTTTTGTAAATTAAGAATACAAAGTGGACATCCAAGAAGAAGCAGCTAGATATATGAGTATGGATTTCAGTAGAGAGATCTGAGCTAGAGATAAAAAAATTGGGATTGGTCATCATCTATGATGACAACATATAAAGCCAGGTGACTAGATGACATTATTTAGGGAATAAAGGTAGAGACAAGGGCGGTTTGTGTCTAAACCGGATGACTATCATTTAGAGGTCAGAGAAGAAAATGAACAGTTGTGTAGAAGAGTCAGGAAAGAATAGGGTTTTAGAAGTTAAGTAAATAAAGTGTTTTACGATGGAAGACGTGGCCAAATGTGCCCCATGCTGCTTATAGGTTGAGTAAGAAGAGGTATGGGATTTGGTCATGGGGTTTGGAGAGATGAAGTCACTGGTAATCAGGCATGGAGTGACTGGAGCAAAAGCCTAACAGAAGTGCTGCTGCTGCTACTGCTGCTAAGTCACTTCAGTCGTGTCCGACTCTGTGCGACCCCATAGAAGGCAGCCCACCAGGCTCCCCCGTCCCTGGGATTCTCCAGGCAAGAACACTGGAGTGGGTTGCCATTTCCTTCTCCAATGCAGGAAAGTGAAAAGCGAAAGTGAAGTCGCTCAGTCGTGTCCAACCCTTAGCATGGACTGCAGCCTACCAGGCTCCTCTGTCCAAGGCTCCTCTGCCTTCTCCGAGTCCACGGCAAAATAGAAGAAGTGGAGACAACACAGACAACTCTTACAAAGTTTTTCTTTAAAAAGAAATAACAGTTACAGGGAATGGGGTTATACGAGTTTTTGTTTTTAGACTGGGAAACATATTTGTATACTAGTAGGAATAGTTCGGTAGGAAAAATCTGATAATGCGTGATTAAAAAAGAAAGGATAACAGCAAAAAGTAAAGTCCCTGAGTAGGCAGGAAAGGATAGAATGAAATACATGAGCAGGTTTTTCTTCTTATTTTTCCAATTACCTGGGAAGAAGTACTGAAGTGAAAAATGAATTTTTAGAAACAAGAGCACATAAAGATTCAATTAGACCCAGAAGTTTATGAGAATTCTTCATCAGGACAGTAAAGATTCACACCCTCCAAGTTCTCTGACTTTTAATCAGCTTTTACTGAGAAAGATTTATGACATATTTCCTTTATTGAAAAATTCTTCAATCACAGTAATTGTCAGAGCCATAAATATTTATAAAAACTCCTTTCAATCCTCATGATTCTCCTTCATATCATTTAGAAATGAAGCAAAGTGAAATAAATGGCTTGATAACTACTTAAATATGTTTCTCTTTTCCATCTTCTAAATAACTATGAATACTCTTTCTTTCTTTCATATTTATCTCTAATGTTCTATCATTAGCAGGAACTTTTATCACTAAGTCTAAATATAAATCATTATGAATCTACTTTTAGAAAATAGACTATTTTTATTAATCAGTGGAAGAAGTAGCTTAAAGTTGCCTTTTTTATCACTATCCAATTTTAAATATAATCTGTGAGAGAAGGATGCCTTTCAAGCCCCAGTGCTTCCTTTATCCTGAATTTAAATTGACTTTTTAGTCTTTGTGGGCTTCTAATAGAAATTTAAAAAATTAAAGTTGATGCAGCTAGCTGAACTAAAAATAAGTAACCATGGTAACATAAACAACGACTTCCAATGATCACCAAATCAGCACACCTGGAAAACTCAAGAATGTTGTAATAAATGAAACAAAGGACGACAACTCTAATTGTAGGCTTTAGAGACAAATCTGAGAAATTGACTAAAGACTTGAAATCTACACTGCCAGAATCAACAGTTGAAGAATGGAAGGAAAGCAGTCTTTCTAAACCAACAACAGGATTTTGTACTACTTTATTTTTCTTTATGAGTTTTTAAGATACAAGCATAATAGCCACTTCTATTTTCTAGTCTGTCTCCTCATTTAGCATTATCCATTCATTGCTTTGGAATTCCCTGGTAGCTCAGCTGATAAAGAATCTGCCTGCAATGTAGAAGACCTGAGTTCGATTCCTGGGTTGGGAGGAGTCCCTGGAGAAGGGTTAAGCTACCCACTCCAGTGTTTTTGGGCTTCTCTGGTGGCTCAGATGGTAAAGAATCCTGCCTGCAATGCGGGACACCTGAGTTTGATCCTTCGGTTGGAAAGATGCCCTTCTATCATGTTCAAAATACTCTAAATTTGGGTGAAACAAAAAATTGCTATGGGGAAAAAAAAAAAGAAGGAAAAGAACACTTAATAATCACCATCTTAATTAGTCTGAAAAAATCAACATTAAAAGAAAAAACCCATAAAGGGAACAATGATGTTAATTACCAGCGTTTAGATCAGTTCAGTTGCTCAGTCATGTCCGACTCTTTGCGACCTCATGGAATGCAGTACGCCAGGCTTCCCTGTCCATCACCAACCCTTGGAGCTTGCTCAAACTCATGTCAATTGAGTAGTGATGCCACCCAACACCTCATCCTCTGTCATCCCTTTCTCCTCCTGCCTTCAATCTCTCCCAGCATCAAAGCCTTTTCCAATGAGTCAATTCATCACATCAGGTGGACAAAGTACTGGAGCTTCAGCTTCAGCATCAACTCTTCCAATGAATATTCAGGTTTGATTTCCTTTAGGATTGATTGGTTGGATCTCCTTGCAGTCCAAGGGACTCTCAAGAGTTTTCTAAAACACAGCAGTTCAAAAGCAACAGTTCTTCAGTACACAGCTTTATTTATGGTCCAACACTCACATCCATACACGACTACTGGAAAAACCATAGCCTTGACTAAACAGTTCTTTGTTGGCAAAGTAATGTCTCTGCTTTAGGTTGGTCATGGCTTTTCTTCCAAGGAGAAAGCATCTTTTGATTTCATGGCTGTAGTCAACATCTACAGTGATTTTGGAGCCCCCAAAATAAAGTCTGTCACTGTTTACATTGTTTCCCCATCTATTTGCCATGAAGTGATGGGACGAGATGCCATGATCTTTGTTTTCTGAATGTTGAGCTTTAAGCCAACTTTTTCACTTTCCTCTTTCACCTTCATCAAGAGGCTCTTTAGTTCCTCTTTGCTTTCTGCCATAAGGGTGGTGTTATCTGCATATCTGAGGTTACTGTTATTTCTTCCGGCAATCTTGATTCCAGCTTGTGCTTCATCCAGCCCAGCATTTTGCATGATGTACTCTACATATAAGTTAAATAAGCAGAGTGACAATATATAGCCTTGATGTAGTCCTTTCCCAATATGGAACTAGTCCATTGTACCATGTCCAGTTCTAACTGTTCTTTCTTGACTTGCATACAGATCTCTCAGGAGGCAGGTCAGGTGGTCTGGTATTCCCATCTCTTGAAGAATTTTCCAGTTTGTTGAGATCTACACAGTCAAAGCGGAGAAGGCAGTGGCACCCCAACCAGTACTCTTGCCTGGAAAATCCCATGGATGGAGGAGCCTGGTAGGCTGCAGTCCATGAGGTCGCTAAGAGAAGGACACAACTGAGTGACTTTACTTTCAGTTTTCACTTTCATGCATTGGAAAAGGAAATGGCAACCCACTCCAGTGTTCTTGCCTGGAGAATCCCAGGGACAGAGGAGCCTGGTAGGAGGCTGTCTCTGGCGTCACACAGAGTCGGACACGACTGAAGTGACTTAGCAGCAGCATACAGTCAAAGGCTTTGGTGTAGTCAATAAAACAGAAATAGATGCTTTTCTGTAACTCTCTTGCTTTTTCAATGATCCAGCGAAGGTTGGCAATTTGATCTCTGGCTCTTCTGCCTTTTCTAAAACCAGCTTGAACATCTGGAAGTTCATGGTTCACATTTTGCTGAAGCCTGGCTTGGAGAATTTTGAGCATTACTTTGTGAGCACGTGAGATGAGTGCAATTGTGTGGTAGTTTGAACATTCTTTGGCACAACCTTTCTTTGGGATTGGAAAACTGACCTTTTCCAGTCCTGTGACCACTGTTGAGTTTTCCAAATTTGCTGGCATATTGAGTGCAGCACTTTCACAGCATCATCTGTTAGGATTTGAAATAGGTCAACTGGAATTCCATCACCTCCACTAGCTTTGTTTGAAGTGATGCTTCCTAAGGCCCATTTGACGTCACATTCCAGGATGTCTGGCTCTAGGTGAGTGATCACACCATTGTGGTTATCTGGGTCATTAAGACCTTTTTTTATATTTTTATATAGTTATTCTGTGCATTCTTGCCACCTTTTCTTAATGTCTTCTGCTTTGGTTAGGTCTGTACTGTTTCTGTCCTTTATTGTGCCCATCTTTCCATGAAATGTTCCCCTCGTATCTCTAATTTTCCTGAAGAGATCTCTAGTGTTCCCATTCTTTGTTTTCCTCTATTTCTTTGCATTGAATCTCTGAGGAAGGCTTTCTTATTTCTCCTTGCTATTAACTCTGCATTTAGATGGGTATGTCTTTCCTTTTCCCCTTTGCCTTTAGCTTCTCTTCTTTTCTCAGCTATTTTTAAGGCCTCCTCAGCTAACCATTTTGCATTTCTTTTTCATGGGGATGGTCTTGGTCACCAAGTTCTTGAGGTACTGTGTCTATCAGATCTAATTCCTTGAATTTATTTGTCACTTTCACTGTATAATCATAAGGGATTTGATTTTAGGTCATGCCTGAATGAACTAGTGGATTTCCCTACTTTCTTCAGTTTAACTCTGAATTTTGCAATAAGGAGTTCATGATCTGAGCCACAGTCAGCTCCTGGTCTTGTTTTTGCTGAATGTATAGAGTGTCTCCATCTTTGGCTGCAAAAAATATAATCTGATTTCAGTATTGACCATCTGATGATGTCCATGTGCAGAATTGTCTCTTGTGTTGTTGGAAAGAGGGTGTTTGCTATGACCAGTGAGTTCTCTTGGCAAAACTCTGTTAGCCTTTGCCCTGCTTCATTTTGTACTCAAAGGCCAAACTTGCCTTTGATGCCTTTGTCGATGTTCAGGTATCTCCTGACTTCCTACTTTTGCATTTCAGTCCCCTATGATAAAGAGGACATCCTTTTTTGGTGTTAGTTCTGGAAGATCTTGTAGGTCTTCATAGAACCATTCAACTTTAGCTTCTTCAGCATTAGTGGTTGGGGCATAGACTTGGATTACTATGATATTGAATTGTTTACCTTGGAATTGAACAGAGATCATTCTGTCATTTTGAGATTTCACCCAAGTACTGCACGTTGGACACTTTTGTTGACTATGAGGGCTACTCCATTTCTTCTAAGGGATTCTTGGCCACAGTAGCAGATATAATGGTCATCTGAGTTAAATTCTCCCATTTCGGTCCATTTTAGTTCACTGATTCCTAAAATGTCGATGTTCACTCTTGCCATCTCCTGTTTGACCATTTCCAATTTACCTTGATTCATGGATCTAACATTCTGAGTTCCCATGTAATATTGTTCTTTACAGCATCAGACTTTACTTCCATTCTCTAGTCATATCCACAACTGGGTGTTGTTTTTGCTTTGGCTCTGTCTCTTCATTCTTTCTGGAGTTATTTCTTCACTCTTCTCCAGTAGCCTATTGGGCACCTACCAACCTGGGGAGTTCATCTTTCAGTGACATATTTTTTTGCCTTTTCATACTGTTCATGGGGTTCTCAAGGCAAGAATACTGAAGTGATTTTCCATTCCCTTCTCGAGTGGACCACTTTTGTCACAACTGTCCACCAGGACCCGTCTGTCTTGGGTGGCCCTACATGGCATGGCTCATAGTTTCATTGAGTTAGACAAGGCTGTGGTCCATGTGATCAGTTTGCTTAGTTTTCTGTGACTGTGGTTTTCATTCTGTCTGCCCTCTGATGAAAAAGGATAAGATGCTTATGGAAGCTTCCTGATGGGAGAGACTGACTGTGGAAGAAACTGGTTCTTATTCTAATGGGTGGGGCCATGCTCAGGAAATTTTTAATCCAATTTTCTTTTGATGGCTGGGGCTGTGTTCCATCTCTATTGTTTGGCCTGAGACTCCTAGACACTCAAAGGCAAGTCTGGCTCAGTCTCTTGTGGGCACAATGCTCCTTTTTACTGGCCCTGGTGTTCACAAGGTTTTGTTTGTGCCCTCCAAGAACCTGTTTTCCCAGTGCTGTGGAAGTTCTGTAATCAAATCCCACTGTCTCCAAAGTCAAATTGCCTGGGGGTTCTCAGTCCCTTTGCCCGGTCGTTCTCAGTCCCTTTGCCCGGTCCTCAAGTTGGGAAATCTGTTGTCGGTCCTAGAACTTTCTTAACACTGTGAGAATTTCTTTGGTATAATCATTCTGCAACAAGATGGAGTAGTAGAAGAACGTGTGCTCATCTCTTGTGAGAACTCCAAAATTGCAACTTGCTGCTGAACAACTATTGACAGGAGAATGTTGGATCCCACCAAAAAAAGATATCCCCATGTCCAAGGAAAAGGAAAAGCCCCAACAAAATGGCAGGAGGGGCAAAATCACATTTACAATTAAACCCCCTACCCACCAGAGATGCTTCCAACCGTGTGCGCACCAGGACCCAGAGGTCCCACAGAGACTGAGCCAGACCTGCCTTTGAGTGTTTGAGTGTATCCTGTGGAGGAGTGTTTGAGTGTATCCTGTTGAGGCATGAGTCAGCAGTGGCCTGTCACAGGGACGGGGCGGGTAAGGGGGTGGGGGGGGCTCTGGCTGCAGCAGACCTGGGTCACGTGGCATTACCCACCATAGAACCACCAAGCAGATGACCTATAATAACTAGTATTATCCAGATATATTTATTACTATGTTCTAAGTCTCTAAAATTCTAGGGTTATGCCTTCTCAGAGATGTCTAGAGAATGAGTTCTTGATTTTTCAATTGCATTGTGACTTTTAACTCCCAAGTAGAAATGACAAAGGGTCCTGGTTATCCCCAACTGCAAGAAAGCCATAGTAATTTCAACTGTATTTTTGGTTTTAGCTTAACAGCATTAATAAAAAGTGCTCATCATAAAAACTACGATTATTTGTTTTATAGTAACAATAGCTAACAATAGTTAACTAAAGATCACATTATTGTAATTCATTAATTCTTTACTTGGCTGAATTAATTCTTTACTTAGCTCACCTGGGACAAAAAATTCTGTTGGCGTAAACCAATGAAACTCCAAATGAAATCCCAAGCGAATGGCCTTCCAAGTGACGAGAAAAATCAAGTAGAGAACGGATACTGTGCCTGCAAGGAAAAATACAGAAACCATTAATCATCTTTGTTTTACAGACTATTTCAAAATCAAATTTTGTTTCTACACTTTCAGAAAAGTTTGGAAAATTAGCATTAGTATTTATGCCCAGGTGAGATCTAAAGAACAGAAACAAACTCCAGAAGATATTAGAAAACAAAGCACAAAACTATGTAGTAGGCCTAAGAAGTTATGAGCTGAATTTAGGTTCTGATACATGTAGAGAGTTTATTATAAGATTCTAAGTTTATTTAGGAAAAAAAAAATACAAAACTGACTTTTTTCTAATTTGTCCGTGTGGCATATGGGATCTTCGTTCCCCAACCAGGGATAGAATCTGCACTCCCTGAATTGGAAGCACGAAGTCTTAACCACTAGACTCCTGGGAAGTCCCTGACTCTTATTCTCTGTATTAAAAGAGACAGCCAACAAGTTGGGAAAATATGTCAAAATATTTAGTGTAAGATGGTAAAAAGTAAAGAAAGAAAAGTAGTAAATGTGGATCATAAACTTATTTGAGAAAGGCAGTAAGTCAAATAGTTCATGAATAATCTGATCTAGAATCTAGATGAAGTTTTGGTTGCATAGTACTACTTGCTCCATGGAAAGATTTCAGATTCCATTCACTGTGTGTACAGTGAACACCTACATTATGCAGGGTAAAGTGGGCATTCAGAATTTCAGAATTTTTTAGTAGTCTTGAAGTTAGAGGATTTAAAGAATTAAGTCCAGTCACTACTGAGCAGAGTCAAAAGATCCAGGATGGTTTTTAGAGGAATTAGATTCTGATTTCTCTAAAGAAACTATACGTAGTTTTAAACGAGAAAGTTTTGCCATAAGGAGGTGGAGAATAATTTAACCTGGTTAGAAGCCTAGTGATTGTTTTACCCAATTGAGCAAGTTCTTTTGTAAGTTCACAAGCTAACTTTTAAAGATCTGTTCCATAGGAAAGTTGGCCAGCAAATCAGGAAACCACAAATGAGCTCTATAAGCTCTACTGTGGGTTTGGAGGTTAGCTGATTCAGAAAGGATGCATACAAGAGCCTGAAGCTTGCTGCTGCTGCTAAGTCACTTCAGTCATGTCCGACTCTGTGTGACCCCATAGACGGCAGCCCACCAGGCTCCCCCTTCCCTGGGATTCTCCAGGCAAGAACATTGGAGTGGGTTGCCATTTCCTTCTCCAATGCATGAAAGTGAAAAGTGAAAGTGAAGTTGCTCAGTCGTGTCTGACTCCTAGCAACCCCATGGACTGCAGCCTACCAGGCTCCTCGATCCATGGGATTTTCCAGGTAAGAGTACTGGAGTGGGTTGCCATTGCCTTCTCCGAAGCCTGAAACTTATATAACCACAACTCTTCATTTTCTGTGTGTGTCTGTTGTAGTCTCATGGTGAATTTTATTATGAAGCTAAGGTATAGAGAAATATCCTTACTTCCTTCTTTGGTCTTTTGAAAACCCTAAAGCCATCTCTTTGATGTAATCTAATTTTTTCATACTCTAGTCTGCCAACCAAGAGACCATATCTACAGGGAGAAGGTGAAATCCTATTATCTATTTGGATTATCAGTTCTTTGTGAATGATACTCTTGTCTTTAGTTAACCAGATGTGAGCTTTCATAGGGGTTCCTTTTATGAAATTTTTTCAGTGATTGCAGAAATTTCTGAAAAACAGGTCTCACAAAAAGAAGTCTGTTCCTTTAAAGAGGCAATAGTGTTGAAAAGGAAAGAGCACTGAGGAACAGAGAAAAACCAGAATAAGCCTAAGGCACTTCAGCTAGAGAACAATATTCCAGGTTCAAAGTCAAGTGATGGGGGTGGTCCTAAGATGGTGGAGAAATAGGACAGGGAGACCACTTTCTCCCCAACAAATTCATCAAAAGAACATTTGAACGCTGAATAAATTCCACAAAACTGCTGAATGCCGGCAGAGGACATCAGGCACCCAGAAAGGCAGCCCATTGTCTTTGAAAGGAAGTAGGAAAAAATATAAAAGATAAAAAGAGAGACAAAAGAGGTAGGGATGGAGCTCCGTCCCGGGAAGGGAGTCTTAAAAAAGAGACAAGTTTCCAAACACCAGGAAACACTCTCACTGCCGAGTCTGTGGCGAGCCTTGGAACCACAGAGGGCAACATAAATGGTAGGAAAAATAAATAATTAAAACCCACAGATTACGTGCCCAATGGTAACTCCCCCAGTGGAGAAGCAGCACAGACGCCTGCATCTGCCACTAGTATGTGGGGGCTGGGCCGGGAGGTGCGGGCTGCATTGCTTAGATTAAGGACCGGGCCTGAATGCCCCGAGGGCAATCTGAGGGAACTAACTTGGGATAGCAAACCAGACTGTGGGATAGCTACCAGACGGAAAAACCCTAACCTAAGACACCGCCGGGCCCGCTCACAAAACAAAGGACTGACTAGAGCTACGCAAAAAGCCCTAATCTAAGACACCGTCAGGCCCGCTCACAGAACAAAGGACTGAGCAGAGCTAGCCCTCTGCAGGCTGGCCCATCCTCTCCGGTGACAGGCAGGCGAGGACAGCCAGAGCCAGAAGGGGGCCATCACGGTCCCAGAGAGGCATTATCTATCAAACTCCACGCAAGCTTTGTTGCTAACCAAGACTTCTTGGGATTCTGGATGGTCAACATCCGCCTGAGAAGGTACACTAGTTGTACACCCAGAAAACTGAGCAGCAGGGACGGGGGAGGCAATAAGTTGCAGCGACCGCGCTCGCCAAACATCTGATCACCTGAGCTGTTGGGACCTGGGAGGGGCACAAAACACAGGCCCAACTGAGTCTCGCCTTTGAGGAGTACTGAGTACCTGAACCTGAGCGGCTTAGACCTCGGAAGTGCATACAATCCAGGGCTGGCCTCAGACAGTTCCCAGCAGAGCAACCTAGAGCCTAAGCAGTGTAGACAGGGAAAGCACACACGCTGTGAGCGGGGGCAAACCCAGTGTGGCTGAGACACTGCAAGCACATGCCAGTGTTATTTGTTTGCAGTGTCCCTCCCTCCCCACAGCGCGACTGAACAAGTGAGCCTAAAAAAGTGTCCACCACTGTCCCCTTGCATCAGGGCGGAAATTAGATACTGAAGAGACCAGCAAACAGAAGAAGCTAAAAGTGACAGGTGCAATAGATTAAAGCCCTGTAGTTAGCACCAACTACATAGGAAGGGACCTATAGATCTTGAGAAATATAAGTTGGATCAAGGAACTATCCAAAAATGAACTGACCCCACACTGCCCATAACAAAACCAGAGAAAGTCCTAGATATGTTTTTACTATCATTCTTTAATTTTTTTAAATTTTAAGTCCTCTATTACTCCATTCATTTTCATTTTTATAACCTACTATTACTTTACAAAAAAAAGAGACCCTATTTTTTAAAGCAAACTTTATATATATATATATTTTATGATTTTTGTGACTTTTTTCTTTAATATTGAATTTTTGAAAATCCAACCTCTACTCTAGATTTAATCTTTGTTTTTTGGTATTTGTTATCAATTTTGTACCTTTAAGAACCCAATCTTCAGTACCCATTTTTACTTGGGAGCAAGATTACTGGTTTGACTGCTCTCTCCCCCTTTGTACTCTCCTTTTTCTCCACCAGGTTGCCTCTATCTCTTCCCTCCCCCTTCTCTTCTCTACCCAACTCTGTGAATCTTTTTGTGTGTTCCAGATGGTGGAGAACACTTAGGGAACTAATTACTGGCTGGATCTGTCTCTCTCCTTTTGATTCCTCCCTTTATCCTCCTGGCCATCTCTGTCTCCTTCCTCCCTCTTCCCTTCTCTGTATAACTCCGTGAACATCTCTGAGCAGTCCAGACTGTGGAGCGCACATAAGGAAGTGATTACTGGCTAGCTTGCTCTCTCCTCTTTTGATTCCACCTCATCTCATCCTGGTCACCTCTATCTCCCTCCTCTCTCTTCTCATCTCCATGTAACTCTGTGAACCTCTCTGGGTGTCCCTCACTGTGGAGAAACTTTTCATCTTTAACCTATATGTTTTATCAACAGTGCTGTATAGATGGAGAAGTCTTGAGGCTCCTGTAAAAATAAGACTGAAAACCAGAAACAGGAGGCTTAAGTCCAAATCCTGAGAACACCAGAGAACTCCTGACTCCAAGGAACATTAATTGACAGGAGCTCATCAAACGCCTCCATACCTACACTGAAACCAAGCAAAAAGGGCCAACAAGTTCCAGAGCAAGACATACCACGCAAATTCTCCAGCAACACAGGAACATAGCCCTGAGCTTCAATATACAGGCTGCCCAAAGTCACTCGAAACCCACTGACATCTCATAACTCATTACTGGACACTTCATTACATTCCAGAGAGAAGTCCAGCCCCACCCACGAGAACACCAACACAAACTTCCCTAACCAGGAAACCTTGACAAGCCACCCATCCAACCCCACCCACAGCAAGGAAACTCCACAATAAAGAGAATTCCACAAACTGCCAGAAGACAGAAAGGCCACCCCAAACACAGCAATATAAACAAGATGAAGAGACAGAGGAATACCCAGCAGGTAAGGAACAGGATAAATGCCCATCAAAACAAACAAAAGAGGAAGAGATAGGGAATCTACCTGATAAAGAATTCTGAATAATGATAGTGAAAATGATCCAAAATCTTGAAATAAAAATGGAATCACAGATAAATAGCCTGGAGACAAGGATTGAGAAGATGCAAGAAAGGTTTAACAAAGACCTAGAAGAAATAAAAGAGAGTCAATATGTAATGAATAATGCAATAAATGATATCAAAAACACTCTGGAGGGAACAAATAGTAGAATAATGGAGGCAGAAGATAGGATTAGTGAGGTAGAAGATAGAATGGTAAAAATAAATGAATCAGAGAGGAAAAAAGAAAAACGAATTAAAAGAAATGAGGACAATCTCAGAGACCTTTGGGACAATGTTAAATGCCCCAACATTCGAATTATAAGAGTCCCAGAAGAAGAAGACAAAAAGAAAGACCATGAGAAAATACTTGAGGAGATAATAGTTGAAAACTTCCCTAAAATGTGGAAGGAAATAATCACCCAAGTCCAAGAAACCCAGAGAGTCCCAAACAGGATAAACCGAAGGCAAAACTCCCCAAGACACATATTAATCAAATTAACAAAGATCAAACACAAAGAACAAATATTAAAAGCAGGAAGGGAAAACCAACAAATAACACACAAGGGGATTCCCATAAGGATATCAGCTTATCTTTCAATAGAAACTCTTCTGGCCAGGAGGGAATAGCAGGACATACATAAAATGATGAAAGAAAATAACCTACAGTCCAGATTACTGTATCCAGTAAGGATCTCATTCAAATATGAAGGAGAAATCAAAAGCTTTACAGACAGGCAAAAGCTGAGAGAATTCAGCACCACCAAACCAGCTCTCCAACAAATGCTAAAGGATCTTCTCTAGACAGGAAACACAAAAAAGGAATATAAACTCAAACCCAAAACAATAAAGTAAATGGCAACAGGATCATACTTATCAATAATTACCTTAAATGTAACTGGTTTGAATGCCCCAATCAAAAGACAAAGACTGGCTGAATGGATACAAAAACAAGACCCCTATATATGTTGTCTACAAGAGACCCACCTTAAAACAAGGGACACATACAGACTGAAAGTGAAGGGCTGGAAAAAGATATTCCACGCAAATAGAGACCAAAAGAAAGCAGGAGCAGCAATACTCATATCAGATAAAATAGACTTTAAAACAAAGGCTGTGAAAAGAGACAAAGAAGGATACTACATAATGATCAAAGGATCAATCCAAGAAGAAGATATAACAATTATAAATATATATGCACCCAACATAGGAGCACTGCAATATGTAAAACAAATGCTAACAAGTATGAAAGGGGAAATTAACAATAACACAATAATAGTGGGAGACTTTAATACCCCATTCACACCTATGGACTCATACCTATGGATAGATCAACTAAACAGAAAATTAACAAGGAAATACAAACTTTAAATGATATAATAGACCAGTTAGACCTAATTGATATCTATAGGACATTTCACCCCAAAACAATTAATATCACCTTTATCTTAAGCGCACACAGAACCTTCTCCAGGATAGATCACATTCTGGGCCATAAATCTAGCCTTGGTAAATTCAAAAAAATTGAAATCATTCCAAGCATCTTTTCTGACCACAATGCAGTAAGATTAGATCTCAATAACAGGAAAAAAACTATTAAAAATTCCAACATATGGAGGCTGAACAACACCCTGCTGAATAACCAACAAATTACAGAAGAAATCAAAATATGCATAGAAATGAATGAAAATGAAAACACAACAACCGAAAACCTGTGGGACAATGTAAAAGCAGTGCTAAGGGGAAGGTTCATGGCAATACATGCATACCTCAAGAAACAAGAAAAAAGTCAAATAAATAACCTAACTCTACACCTAAAGCAACTAGAAAAGGAAGAAATGAAGAACCCCAGGGTTAGTAAAAGGAAAGAAATCTTAAAAATTAGGGCAGAAATAAATGCAAAAGAAACAAAAGAGACCATAGCAAAAATCAACAAAGCCAAAAGCTGGTTCTTTGAGAGGATAAATAAAATTGACAAACCATTAGCCAGACTCATCAAGAAACAAAGGGAGAAAAATCAAATCAATAAAATTAGAAATGAAAATGGAGAGATCACAACAGACAACACAGAAATACAAAGGATCATAAGAGACTACTATCAGCAATTATATGCCAATAAAATGGACAACGTAGAAGAAATGGACAAATTCTTAGAAAAGTACAACTTTCCAAAATTGAACCAGGAAGAAATAGAAAATCTTAACAGACCCGTCACAAGCTTACAGAAGTTGAAACTGTAATCAGAAATCTTCCAGCAAACAAAAGCCCAGGTCCAGACGGCTTCACAGCTGAATTCTACCAAAAATTTAGAGACAAGCTAACACCTATCCTACTCAAACTCTTCCAGAAAATTGCAGAGGAAGGTAAACTTCCAAACTCATTCTATGAGGCCACCATTACCCTAATACCAAAGCCTGACAAAGATGCCACAAAAAAAGAAAACTACAGGCCAATATCACTGATGAACATAGATGCAAAAATCCTTAACAAAATTCTAGCAATCAGAATCCAACAACACATTAAAAAGATCATACATCATGACCAAGTGGGCTTTATCCCAGGGATGCAAGGATTCTTCTGCAAATCAATGTAATACCATGTAATACACCACATTAACAAATTGAAAAATAAAAGCCATATGATTATCTCAATAGATGCAGAGAAAGCCTTTGACAAAATTAAACATCCATTTATGATAAAAACTCTCCAGAAAGCAGGAATAAAAGGAACATACCTCAACATAATAAAAGCTATATATGACAAACCCACAGCAAACATTATCCTCAATGGTGAAAAATTGAAAGCATTTCCTCTAAAGTCAGGAACAAGACAAAGGTGCCTACTTGCACCACTACTATTCAACATAGTTTTGGCCACAGCAATCAGAGCAGAAAAAGAAATAAAAGGAATCCAAATTGGAAAAGAAGTAAAACTCTCACTTTATGCAGATGACATGATCCTCTACATGAAAACCCTAAAGACTCCACCAGAAAATTACTAGAGCTAATCAATGAATTAGTAAAGTTGCAGGATGTAAAATCAACACACAGAAATCCCTTGCATTCCTCTACAATAATAATGAGAAAAAAAGAAAGATAAATTAAGGAAACAATTCCATTCACCATTGCAACGAAAAGAATAAAATACTTAGCAATATATCTACCTAAAGAAACAAAGTGAAAGTGAAGTCGCGTCCATGGCATTCTCCAGGCAAGAATACTGGAGTGGGTTGCCATTTCCGTCTCTAAAACAAAAGACCTATATATAGAAAACTATAAAACACTGGTGAAAGAAATCAAAGAGGACACTAATAGATGGAGAAATATACCGTGTTCATCGATCAGAAGAATCAATATAGTGAAAATGAGTATACTACCCAAAAGAAGCTATAGATTCAATGCAATCCCTATCAAGCCACCAATGGTATTTTTCACAGAGCTAGAACAAATAATTTTACAATTTGTATGGAAATACAAAAAACCTCAAATAGCCGAAGCAATCTTGAGAAAGAAGAATGGAACTGGAAGAATCAACCTGCCTGACTTCAGGCTCTCCTACAAAGCCACAGTCATTAAGACAGTATGGTACTGGCACAAAGACAGAAATATAGATCAATGGAACAAAATAGAAATCCCAGAGATAAACCCACATACCTATGGACACCTTATCTTTGACAAAGGAGGCAAGAGTATACAATGGAGAAAAGACAATCTCTTTAACAAGTGGTGCTGGGAAAACTGGTCAACCACTTGTAAAAGAATGAAATTAGAACACTTTCTAACACCATATACAAAAATGAACTCAAAATGGATTAAAGATCTAAACATAAGACCAGAAACTATAAAACTCCTAGAGGGGAACATAGACAAAACACTCTTCAACATAAATCACAGCAGGATCCTCTATGACCCACCTCCCAGAATATTGGAAATGAAAGCAAAAATAAACAAATGGGACCTAATTAAAATTAAAAAGCTTCTGCACAACAAAGGAAACTATAAGCAAGGTGAAAAGACAGCCTTCAGAATGGGAGAAAATAATAGCAAATGAAGCAACTGACAAAGAATTAATCTTCAAAATATACAAGCAACTCCTGCAGCTCAATTCCAGAAAAATAAATGACCCAATCAAAAAATGGGCCAAAGAATTAAATAGACATTTCTCCAAAGAAGACATACAGATGGCTAACAAACACATGAAAAGATGCTCAACATCACTCATTATCAGAGAAATGCAAATCAAAACCACAATGAGGTACCATTTCACGCCAGTCAAAATGGCTGCAATCTAAAAGTCTACAAGCAATAAATGCTGGAGAGGGTGTGGAGAAAAGGGAACCCTCTTACACAGTTGGTGGGAATGCAAACTAGTACAGCCACTATGGAGAACAGTGTGGAGATTCCTTAAAAAACTGGAAATAGAACTGCCATACGACCGAGCAATCCCACTGCTGGGCATACACACTGAGGAAACCAGAATTGAAAGAGACAGGTGTACCCCAATGTTCATCGCAGCACTGTTTATAATAGCCACGACATGGAAGCAACCTAGATGTCCATCAGCAGACAAATGGATAAGAAAGCTGTGGTACATATACACAATGGAGTATTACTCAGCCATTAAAAAGAATACATTTGAATCAGTTCTAATGAGGTGGATGAAACTGGGGTCCATTATACAGAGTGAAGTAAGCTAGAAAGAAAACACCAATACAGTATACTAACAAATATATATGGAATTTAGAAAGATGGTAACGATAACCCTGTATGCGAGACAGCAAAAGAGACACAGATGTATAGAACAGTCTTTTAGACTCTGTGGGAGAGGGCGAGGGTGGGATGATTTGGGACAATGGCATTGAAACATGCATAATATCGTATGTGAAATGAATTGCCAGTCCAGGTTTAATGCATGATACTGGATGCTTGGGGCTGGTGCACTGGGATGACCCAGGGGGATGGGATGGGGAGGGAGGTGGGAGGGGGGTTCAGGATGGGGAACACCTGTACACCCGTGGCAGATTCATGTTGATGCATGGCAAAACCAATACAATATTGTAAAGTAATTAGCCTCCAATTAAAATAAATAAATTTATATTTAAAAAAGTGATAATTCTGTGTTTATACTCTTAAATAGAATCTGTAGGGAAAAAATATTCCATAACCTCCCTTAGTAAGTTTTAACATTTTCAAACTTTAGAACTGAGAATTCCTATCATATTCACTTTGGATCTCTCCTGCTGAAATCTTAGTCTACTGCCACTAGTTGTAGAGGAAATGAGGAATAGTTGTTCAGTAAGGACGGACTGGAAATCCCAGTAACTCATCTTTAAAAGGGACTTGGGCTTGAGATGGCCATCTCTATTTTTCTCTGTGCCAAACTTCATCAAGAAAAGCAAAAAGTAGGGCAATATATGTGTGAACAAATTAAACACAGATGAACAGGACTGGAAGTTAACTATTTAGTTGGTCAGACCATATTCCCACAGAATTCAGCATGTATTCTACTATACAGAGGCTCTATAACACAGTGCCTTGGCTTACCTAGGATGTTAAATTTTGAAAAAAATGAAGGAGATTTGAAATTAAGCAGTGGCAGAAGGAGCCCTATGAGGTAAAAGGGCACTGTCTTGGACTTATTCCACCACTTTTCAAACTGTTGGATTTCCGAGTTACTGGCGTAGAAAATCACAGAGCCGTTGTCAGGATGGCCACTGCTCCTGGCACTTGGACAAATCACTGCAACAAGAAAGCAACAGATCAGAGGAGGCAACAAAGAACAACGAGACTTATACTTGCTCTACGAACCTTAAGTTTTACCATGAATATTAAGTTTCTCCTTTTTGCGAAAAAAAAAAAAAAAAAAAATAGAGGGTTATGTTTAGATACATGTGGAGTCTTTTCAAATTTTTAAATTATTTATTTAAAAACTTTGAAGTATAGTTGATTTATAATGTTGTATTGCTGCTGCTGCTAAGTTGCTTCAGTCATGTCTGACTCTTTGCGACCCATGGACGGCAGCCCACTAGGCTCCGCCATCCCTGGGATTCTCCAGGCAAGAACACTGGAGTGGGTTGCCATTTCCTTCTCCAATGCATGAAAGTGAAAAGTGAAAGTGAAGTCGCTCAGTTGTGTCTGACTCTTTGCGACCCCACGGACTGCAGCCTACCAGGCTCCTCCATCCATGGGATTTTCCAGGCAAGAGTACTGGAGTGGGGTACCATTGCCTTCTCCGGTAATGTTGTGTTAGTTTCAGGTATATAACATAGTGATTCAGATATTATTTTTCAGATTCTTTTCCACTATAGGTTATTACAAGATATTGA
The DNA here is from genome assembly GCA_935064755.1 of Tragelaphus eurycerus. Taxonomy (NCBI): domain Eukaryota; kingdom Metazoa; phylum Chordata; class Mammalia; order Artiodactyla; family Bovidae; genus Tragelaphus; species Tragelaphus eurycerus. The sequence goes on along the minus strand of CAKXYN010000024.1, from coordinate 24,952,904 downwards.
ATATACTTTTCTGTGCTATATAGTAGGTCCTTGTGGTTTATCTATTTTATATGTAGTTATAATCAGAAAACTTTTACCTATAAATAATTAAAGGTAGAATGTTAGAAAATTTTGAGGTATAGCCTTGATTTCTACTTTCTACTGGAAACTATAAAATTATTCTACCAACTACCCTTCTGTCCCACTGCCAGAGAGAAAATATCAGGTTGGATGATATTTGATATTATTATTACAATCATATAAGACACATCATTCAAGGTAATTGTTTGTTTTGCTAATAACCCACACAAAGTCCAGAGAATAGGTTTCTTCTAACAATAAGCAAAATTCATGGGTTTGGAATAAAAAGCAGACACCATTGAAACATTGCCATGGTACTGCCAAAGTCTAATAATTGCTTACAGCTTAAGAATCTTGAATCCCAGCAATCCAGAGTAATTGTCCTTGATGTTTCTCAGGCTTTAGAGCAGCTGAAAGCCCAGATGATATCCAGAGAACTGGGAAGTGAATAAAATGTATTTTTCCTAACACTGATCTACAAGTGGCAGTTTCTTCTGTTTACAGAGAGAATACAAATTATTATCACTGTGCTTCTAAGTTCATAATAGTACTTTTGCTAATAATCAGCTCTTTGTAAAGAATGTTTAATGCTGTAAAAAAAAATGCTGAGCAACAATTTTATTCTCTGTTATTTGTCATGCCACAAAGCCAAACAGTTTTTTTAGTCAGCACTTTTAACCTGTATTTTTTTCCTTCTATGCTCTGGACAAAAGTAAATTAACTTGAATTTTTCCTGTGCTAATTAACTAGAGTGGTAAAGAACACAGGTTACGGAAGTAAACTGATTGAATAAAGAATCTTCCCTGTCACTCTACACACAAGTCACTAAATTCTCTGTGCCTTGGGAAGCCCAAGAATACTGGAATGGGTAGCCTATCCCTTTTCTGGGGACTGTCCCAGTTCAGGAATGGAACCAGGGTCTCCTGCACTACAAGCAGATTCTTTATCAGCTGAGCTACCAGGGAAGCCCTATAGAAAATGAAGAGAACAGTACTACCTTATGAAGTTGCTGTAAAACATTTAGAACAATGCTTGCACACAGTTAAGTATCCAATAAATGTCTGCTGTAATTTCTAATATTTACTGAAATGGATTGCTTGATACTCTATTCAATCAGATCAGATCAGATCAGATCAGTCGCTCAGTCGTGTCCGACTCTTTGCGACCCCATGAACCGCAGCACGCCAGGCCTCCCTGTCCATCACCAGCTCCCGGAGGTCACTCAGACTCGCATCCATCGAGTCGGTGATGCCATCCAGCCATCTCATCCTCTGTCGTCCCCTTCTCCTCCTGCCCTCAATCCCTCCCAGCATCAGAGTCTTCTCCAATGAGTCAACTCTTCGCATGAGGTGGCCAAAATACTGGAGTTTCAGCTTTAGCATCATTCCTTCTAAAGAAATCCCAGGACTGATCTCCTTCAGAATGGACTGGTTGGATCTTCTTGCAGTCCAAGGGACTCTCAAGAGTCTTCTCCAACACCACAGTTCAAAAGCATCAATTCTTCGGCGCTCAGCCTTCTTCACAGTCCAGCTCTCACATCCATACATGACCACAGGAAAGACCATAGCCTTGACTAGGCGAACCTTTGTTGGCAAAGTAATGTCTCTGCTTTTGAATATGCTATCTAGGTTGGTCATAACTTTCCTTCCAAGGAGCAAGCGTCTTTTAATTTCATGGCTGCAGTCACCATCTGCAGTGATTTTGGAGCCCAGAAAAACAAAGTCTGACACTGTTTCCACTGTTTCCCCATCTATTTCCCATGCAGTAATGGGACCAGATGCCATGATCTTCGTTTTCTGAATGTTGAGCTTTAAGCCAACCTTTTCACTCTCCACTTTCACTTTCATCAAGAGGCTTTTTAGCCCCTCTTCACTTTCTGCCATAAGAGTGGTGTCATCTGCATATCTGAGGTTATTGATATTTCTCCCGGCAATCTTGATTCCAACTTGTGTTTCTTCCAGTCCAGCATTTCTCATGATGTACTCTGCATATAAGTTAAATAAACATGGTGACAATATGCAGCCTTGACGTACTCCTTTTCCTATTTGGAACCAGTCTGTTGTTCCATGACCAGTTCTAACTGTTGTTTCCTGACCTGCATACAGATTTCTCAAGAGGCAGATCAGGTGGTCTGGTATTCCCATCTCTTTCAGAATTTTCCATAGTTTATTGTGATCCACACAGTCAAAGGCTTTGGCATAGTCAATAAAGCAGAAATAGATGTTTTTCTGGAACTCTCTTGCTTTTTCCATGATCCAGCGGATGTTGGCAATTTGATCTCTGGTTCCTCTGCCTTTTCTAAAACCAGCTTGAACATCAGGAAGTTCACGGTTCACATATTGCTGAAGCCTGGCTTGGAGAATTTTGAGCATTACTTTACTAGCGTGTGAGATGAGTGCAATTGTTCGGTAGTTTGAGCACTCCTTGGCATTGCCTTTCTTTGGGATTGGGATGAAAACTGACCTTTTCCAATCTTGTGGCCACTGCTGAGTTTTCTTTGTTTAAAATAAACCAAAGAATCAAGAAGCGCTACTATCAACATATCACTATGCAAAGTAAATTGACTTTGCTGATAATGCTCTCCAAATTATTAGTGTAATTCTAATATTCATGAACTCAACAATGAACTGACTCTCTACTCAAGAAATCCTACTAGATAGTAATACACTAGTTTCATCAACTGATATCAGAGTAGCTACAGTAAATGAATTTCAGTTTTAAAACCAGTATGCTTCTTGGGCTTTTGAAAATTCTGAGGTAAGGAACAGGGTTCAAGAGGTATGTGTTTGAATTATATGAATACATTTTAGTATAATTAATGAAAAGTATGTGTGTGTGTATGTGCATTCACAGAAATAATGCTGGTACTTCACTCATTTTCTAGCATTAACAAATGACAGATTAATGAATTTAATTAAGGGGTAAAAGTAAGACACTGAACAGCAAACACTGGCATGTATACTTCACAAGAGAAACTCTTGACTGTCCATTATATCCCAGAGCCTAGAACAGTTTCTGACACATAATAGATTTAATAAGTATGCATTGAATGAATTGTCCTCTTAGTGATCAGTGTGTACCTCCATCAAAATATCAATTCAGTATCTCTGAAACCTTAACACATAAAAGCTTTAGGTGATGTTAATTATGCTGTTACTCAGGTTATATTAGCTTTTCTATTCATTTTTCCTATGACTGCCATACTGGATAAACACATAGGCTACAAACAATTTTTTTTTTTTTTTTTTAGCCTCCAGCATCTTTTATTTTTCCTAGAACCTGTATACAATTAACTCTAGCAGGGCAGTACTCAATACTATTTAAGCCTCACATTTAGATTAACTACTTATTATAAATATGAATGCACATCCTCATAACTGGCAAACTAAATGACATAGATTTATTCATTTATGTAACCATACAAAATTTTATATGCAACAGGAGCTTCTATACTATAGAATCTGACCTTACAAACTAGCTTACATATAAAACATACTCTTTGCTCATCTGTCCTAATCTAGAAAAGTGTTGCACCAATGCTTAAGATGTTATTAAAACAGATGAGCTCTCAACACAAGGTTAACAAACCTGAAGCTCCACCCTAGAAATACAAACCCATAATTTGAAAACTGTTTTACCAGAAATAGCTTATGAGCAACTCTTACCAAAGTAGTACAATAGGGAGTTACAGTGTTGACCAAAAGAAGACACAGGTTTCTGATTAAACTTTTTTTTAATGGGTCTCAAATTCTGTGACAGATTTTTGGTCAAGTTGTTTTCATTAAAAAGTACTGATTTTAAAAACTAATAACTTAAACTGCCACACACAAAATATATGGCCCACAAAAACATTCTCCTTTCCTTCTGAAGGTTTTACGACGCATTGTTATCATTAACCAGTCTTTTACTATTAAACTTAAATGGCCAGTTGAGACAAACAGTTCTGAGACCGTTCTCCCACCACTGATTAAGACTGGGGTGGCAGGTATTGGGGATAATATTCATTTAGCCTTCTGAGCTTTCTGGGCAGACTTGGTGACCTTGCCAGCTCCAGCTGACTTCTTGTCCACTGCTTTGATGACACCCACAGCGACTGTCTGTCTCATGTCATGCACAGCAAAACAGCCCAGGGGAGGATAATCAGAGAAGCTCTTGACACACATGGGCTTGCCAGGAACCATATCAACGATGGCAGAGTCACCAGATTTCAAGAATTAAGGGCCATCTTCCAGCTTTTTCCGAGAACGACGATCAATCTTCTCCTTTAGCTCAGCAAACTTGCAAGCAATGTGAGCTGTGTGACAATCCAGCACAGGTTCACATCCAGCACTGATTTGACCTGGATGGTTCAAAATAATCACCTGAGCTGTGAAGCTAGCAGCTTCCATGGGTGGATCATTTTTGCTGTCACCAGCCCACTGCCATGACGGACATCTTTGACAGACACGTTCTTGACATTGAAGCCCACATTGTCCCCAGGAAGGGCTTCACTCAATGCTTCATGCTGCATTTCTACAGACTTCACTTTAGTTGTTACATCGACTGGAGCAAAGGTGACCACCATGGCAGGTTTGAGAACACCAGTCTCTACACGACCCACAGGGACAGTACCAATACCACCAATTTTACAGACATCCTGGAGAGGCAAACACAAGGGTTTGTCAGTTGGGCAAGTTGGTGGCAGGATGCAATCCAGAGCTTCAAGCAGGGTGGTTCCACTGGCATTGTCGCCCTTACGGGTGACTTTCCATCCCTTGAATCATGGCATATTAGCACTTGGCTCCAGCGTGTTGTCACCATTACAGCCAGAAATTGGCACAAATGCTACTGTGTCAGGGTTGTAGCCAATTTTCTTAATGTAGGTGCTGACTTCCTTAACAATTTCTTCGTATCTCTTCTGGCTATAGGGTGGCTCAGTGGAATCTATTTTGTTAACGCCAACAATTAGTTGTTTCACACCAGGGTGTAAGCCAGAAGGGCATGCTCACGGGTCTGCCCATTCTTGGAGATACCGGCTTCAAATTCACCAACACCAGCAGCAACAATCAGGACAGCACAGTCAGCCTGGGATGTGCCTGTAATCATGTTTTTGATGAAGTCTCTGTGTCCTGGGGCATCAATGATGGTAACATAGTACTTGCTGGTCTCAAATTTCCACAGGGAGATATCAATGGTGATACCACGCTCACGTTCAGCTTTCAGTTTGTCCAAGACCCAGGCATATTTGAAGGAGCCCTTTCCCATCTCAGCAGCCTCCTTCTCGAACTTTTCAATTGTTCTCTTGTCAATCCCACCACATTTGTAGATCAGATGGCCAGTCGTGGTAGATTTCCCTGAATCTACGTGCCCAATGACAACGATGTTGATGTGGGTCTTCTCCTTTCCCATTTTGGCTTAGGTTTAACGGTGGTTTTCACGACACCTGTGTCCTGGCAGCAAACCCGTTGCGAAAAAAGTGGCTACAAACATTTATTATTTTTTAATTCTCTTTATTTATTTAATGTATTTATTTGGCTGCACTAGGTCCTAGTTGCAGCATATGGGATCTTAGTTCCCTGCCCAGGGATCAAACCCAGGCCCCCTGCACAGGGAACGTGGAGTCTTAGCCACTGGACCACCAGGGAAGTCCCCAAATGTTTATTTTTAATAAATTAATTAAAATAAACTTTTCTAAGAAATTGATTTTGAGGGGGCGCAAATCTTCAATTTATTTTTCCATATTTCCTAGCCTTGGTTCATTATTAGGAAATTTAGGACACACATTTATATATCTTAAATATTACTAACTAAAATGATCAATGTTTAAAACTAAATTAACAAACTGAGAACAAAGGTCCTAGACTTCTAAAACAATCAGCGGTGATAGACGTACTTGAAAATATTTATTGATCATAAGCAAATATGGATACTGTGGATGTGAGCTATAACTGTGAACTGTATCAGATCAGATCAGATCAGTCGCTCAGTCGTGTCCGACTCTTTGCGACCCCATGAACCGCAGCACGCCAGGCCTCCCTGTCCATCACCAGCTCCCGGAGGTCACTCAGACTCACACCCATTAAGTCAGTGATGCCATCCAGCCATCTCATCCTCTGTCGTCCCCTTCTCCTCCTGCCCCCAATCCTTCCCAGCATCACAGTCTTCTCCAATGAGTCAACTCTTCGCATGAGGTGGCCAAAATACTGGAGTTTCAGCTTTAGCATCATTCCTTCCAAAGAAATCCCAGGACTGATCTCCTTCAGAATGGACTGGTTGGATCTTCTTGCAGTCCAAGGGACTCTCAAGAGTCTTCTCCAACACCACAGTTCAAAAGCGTCAATTCTTCGGCGCTCAGCCTTCTTCACAGTCCAGCTCTCACATCCATACATGACCACAGGAAAGACCATAGCCTTGACTAGGCGAACCTTTGTTGGTAAAGTGATGTCTCTGCTTTTGACTATGGAATGAGGTTCGTGAACTGTATAACATTAACTAAATATTGTTTAGCTTACATTAACAAAAACTTTTGTGGAGCTGTTCTTTTTTTACCTTACTGGTTATCAACAATTTAATAGTGGCTTAGTTAACCTAAAGATAATGATTTTCTGCTGGTCATTCACCTAAAATAAAGTTATAGGTTCTACCTTATATCTTTTTTGAAAAAAGGTGATGAATAAAGAAACAAGGCAAACTTTCATCTCCAAACTACTTACCAGGGTTGCTATCATTGGTACTCGGTATAGAGTCTGTGTCATTAATGTGATGAATAAAATCTAAAAATTATAAGGAAAGCATAATTTAGTACTGAGTGGAAGATGTTAAATCAATCACCCTCTAAATTTTATCTATAAAAATCTTTTAAGATCTAATCTGTGGTAATATTATTTAATACACAGAACAAAGACTACTTCATTATGAACATAACTTCACCTTCTTCAGCTTTCTCTGCTTTATAGGAATGATGTCATTGGTGTGACAGTCTCATGGAAGAAAATTTTTATGAGTGAAGATTTTAAAAACAAAACAAAACAAACACCCAGAAGGCTGAAGTTAAAAGTCCTGGAATAAAGATAATGTACACGATTTCTTATCCTATACTCACACTGATTTATGTAAGTATAGTTATATCTTATAAAGTTCTAAAACCTGCAAAAGGTGGAAAGCCACTACTCAAGACACCTGAATTTATCTGAAAAAATCACTTAAATTTTGACAAAATACAGAACAGCTTTTATAAAGCTAAAGCTATATAGTAATTATTGATCACAGGTACCACTAAGTTTTACTAAAAGTAGCAGCAAAATAAAAAGCTAATGCAGATACCTGAGCATTCATATCATTCTATAGTAAATGAGAGAATGGGTAAAAAATATGTTTTTTATTTGCCTGAGGGAATTTATTTTGTTTGATGTTAGCCTTTCATAACTTTAGTAAGCATTAAAGAAAGTGATGTAAAACTTAAATAAGATGATAAAAAAAGCTAGATTAGATTTTAAGGTCATAAAGTAAGTTATATATGTGAATTATTCATTTCCATTATATGCTTCTCAAGATAGAATAAAAGAAGTAATCTATGCTTAGGTTTTTATAATGTCTCCATGGGTTATTAGTGATTTAAGATAGGAAGTTATAGATCTTTACATAATTACATAATTCCTGATGCCAAAGACTTACATAAGGCTAGTAAAAACCCTGACACCAAGTATACTAGGTTGAATAGAATTCTCGCAAATCCATGTCCACCAGGAAACACAGAATGGACGTTATTTGGAAACAGAGTCTGTGCAGACATAATCAAGCTAAGGTTAGGTTATACTGAATTAGGGTACACCCTAAATTCAATGATGGATGTCTTTAACAAGAACAGGAGACTTTTGGACATAGAGACACTGGGGGAAGATGGCCAAATGAATGCAGAGGGTGAAACTGGAGAAATGTCACTAAAGTCAAGGAATGCCAAGGACTGGTAGCAGTTGATCATTAGAAACTAGGAAGAAAAAGGAAGGGTTCTTCCCTAAAGCCTTCAGAGGAAGGAGAGGGCCCTACAGACACTTTGATTCCAGACTTCTAGTTTCTAGGACTGTGAGAGAATAAATTTCTCTTATTTTAAGCCAGTTATGGTCATCTGTTATTTCGTTGCCAAGGAAATCAAGAAACACCTGGAGTAACAGGCAAATTTGCCCTTGGAGTACAGAATGAAGCAGGGCAAAGGATAATAGAGTTTTGCCAAGAGAACACACTGGTCATAGCAAACACCCTCTTCCAACAACACAAGAAGACTCTACACATGGACATCACCAGGTGGCCAATACTAAAATCAGATTATATTCTCTGCAGCCAAACATGGAGAAGCTCTATACAGTCAGCAAAAACGAGACCAGGAACTGACTGTGGCTCAGATCATGAACTCCTTATTGCCAAATTCAGACTTAAACTGAAGAAAGTAGGGAAAACCACTAGACCATTCAGGTATGACCTAAATCAAATTCCTTACAATTTACAGTGGAAGTGAGAAATAGATTTAAGGGACTAGATCTGATAGACAGAGTACCTGATGAACTATGTACAGAGGTTTGTGACATTGTACAGGAAACAGGGATCAAGATCATCCCAAGAAAAAGAAATGCAAAAAAGCAAAATGGTTAGCTGAGGCCTTACAAATAGCCGTGAAAAGAAGAGAAGCGAAAAGCAAAGGAGAAAAGGAAAGATATACCCATTTGAATGCAGAGTTCCAAACAATAGCAAGAAGTGATAAGAAAGCCTACATCAGTGATGAGTGCAAAGAAATAGAAAATAAAAAACAAGAGAATGGGAAAGACTAGAGATCTCTTCAAGAAAATTAGAGATATCAAGGGAACATTTCATGCAAAGATGGGCTCAATAAAGGACAGAAGTGGTATGGACCTAACAGAAGTAGAGGATATTAAGAAGGGGTGGCAAGAATACACAGAAGAACTACACAAAAAAGATCTTCATGATCCAGATAATCATGATGGTGTGATCACTGACCTAGAGCCAGACATCGTGGAATGTGAAGTCAAATGGGCCTTAGGAAGCATCACTACAAACAAAGCTAATGGAGATGATGGAATTCCAGTTGAGTTATTTCAAATCCTAACAGGTGATTCTGTGAAAGTGCTACACTCAATATGCCAGCAAATTTCGAAAACTCAGCAGTGGCCACAGGACTGGAAAAGGTCAGTTTTCATTCCAATCCCAAAGAAAGGCAATGCCAAAGAAAGCTCAAACTCCTGCACAATTGCACTCATCTCACACACTAGCAAAGTAATGTTCAAAATTCTCTAAGCCAGGCTTCAGCAATATGTGAATCATGAACTTTCAGATGTTCAAGCTGGTTTTAGAAAAGGCAGAGGAACCAGAGATCAAATTGCCAACATCCGATGGATCATCGAAAAAGCAAGAGAGTTCCAGAAAAACATCTATTTCTGCTTTACTGACTATGCCAAAACCTTTGACTGTGTGGATCACAATCAACTGTGGAAAATTCTGAAAGAGATGGGAATACCAGACCACCTGACCTGCCTCTTGAGAAATCTGTATGCTGGTCAGGAAGCAACGTTAGAACTGAACTGGTTCCAAATAGGAAAAGGACTACATCAAGGCTGTATAGTCTCACCCTGCTTGTTTAACTTATATGCAGAGTACTTCATGAGAAATGCTGGGCTAGATGAAACACAAGCTGGAATCAAGATTGCTGGGAGAAATATCAATAATCTCAGATATGCAGATGACACCACCCTTATGGCAGAAAGTGAAGAACTAAAGAGTCTCTTGATGAAAGTGAAAGAGGAGAGTGAAAAAGTTGGCTTAAAGCTCAACATTCAGAAAACAAAGATCATGGCATCTGGTCCCAGCATTTCATGGCAAATAGATGGGGAAACAATGGAAACAGTTGCTGACTTTATTTTTTTGGGCTCCAAAATCACTGCAGATGGTGACTGCAGCCATGAAATTAAAAGACGTTTACTCCTTGGAAGGAAAGCCATGACCAACCTAGACAGCATATTAAAAAGCAGAGAAATTATTTTGCCAACAAAGGTCCATCTAGTCAAGACTATGGTTTTTCCAGTAGTCATGTGTGGATGTGAGAGTTGGACTATAAAGAAAGCTGAGTGCCAAAGAATTGATGCTTTTGAACTGTGGTGTTTTAGAAGACTCTTGAGAGTCTCTTGGACTGCAAGGAGATCCAATCAGTCTATCCTAAAGAAGATCAGTCCTGAATGTTCACTGGAAGGACTGATGTTGAAGCTGAAACTCTAATACTTTGGCCACCTGATGCCAAGAACTGACTCACTGGAAAAGACCCTGATGCTGGGAAAGATTGAAGGCAGGAGGAGAAGGGGACGACAGAGGATGAGATGGTTGGATGGCATCACTGACTCAATGGACATGAGTTTTAGTAAACTCTGGGATTTGCTGATGGACTGGGAGGCCTAGTGTGCTGCAGTCCATGGGGTTGCAAAGAGTCGGACACGACTGAGTGACTGAACTGAAGTCATGTGTGCCTCTTTTGCAACATAATGGACTGTAGGCTGCCAGCTTTCACTGTCCATGGTCATTGTCCAAGAAAAGTACTGGAGGGGTTGCCATGCCCTACTCCAGGGGATTTTCCTGACCCAAGGATCGAACCCACATCTCTTATGTCTCCTGCATTGGCAGATAGGTTCTTTACCAGTGTCACCTGGGAAGTCCTATATATGATTGAATGTATATACTAAACATAGGTGTATGCATATATATATATATATAATATAGAACCATTCAAAAAGTAATAACTAGATAGGAAGAAGTTTTCATATTAATGAATGACACAACTATCTAAATAGAAAATCCAAGTGAATTTACAAAATTATGAGCAATAAGAATTCAACACATTTGTGAGATTCAATGTAAATATTAAAAAATGAACTAGGTTCTCTTATAACGGCAACAAACAATCTGAATTTTTTATAATTAAAAAATACATCACTACTTTCTGGGAAGATGGAAATGTTTCATGAAGGAAGTGTGAGTTACATGGATGTATCCATTTGTCAAAATTGTATGGCCGGCCAAGATGTGTATATTTTAATGAATGCAAATTCTATATAAAAAAGAGAATAGTATTTATTATGATATAATAATAATATTATATATACTATTATATATAATAACTATATTAATTGAGGTGGAGAGTGAGTATAGGTTGAAATCATGTTTTTTAAATGTATACCATTACTTAAGCAGGAAAAAAATTCATTCCTAGGAGATGCAAACAATGCTTAAAACATCTCTTGGAACTTAGAAATATTTTATGTTAATTAGAGAATGTGAAGGAATATATTCACCCAAAAATAATGTTTTGGAAATTAACATACATTTTATATTTGTGATCAACATAGAAACCATAGAAAATAAACTGAATCAAGTATATCTCCTAGAATCATAAATATTACTTTTTACTTCATTAATTCCAAGTCCAGAATTTAAGACTGAAACCAAAACAGTATAGTAGTTATTATATTTGAAAATAATTATGCTAAAGCATATGATATGGATACTTACTAAAAATAAATTTTCCAGTATTAAAAAGAAAATTAGACATAAGCACCCAATACACTATCATTGCTCCAATGAGAGACACCAAGGAGAAAAGGAGACTTGACCACTGCCCAAAGGAGCCAAAATAATATCTGCAGACATCTGGATATTCCCAGGTAGTGGTATCCACTGATGCTAGATAAAATATAAAAGGGGAAAATATAATTAGATGTCAATTATATATTCCATATTCATAATTTATGTTCTCTAAATTGATTCAAAATATTTAGCATAAGATTATGGGCATTTCACCACCAGGCATTAGACTATCTTATGAAATAACAGTAATTAAAACATTACTATGGCAGATTATCACAACATTGTAAATCAACTGTATGTCAATAAAAAAGCAAAAACAAAACAAAAAATTATAGAACAAACATATAAGAAGTGTAGGCCAATGAAATAGTACAGATAATCTGAGACGTGGTGGTGGCAGTGGTTTAGTCACTAAGTCGTATCTGACTCCTACGACCCCTTGGACAGAGGATCCTGGCAGGCTACAGTCCATGGGATTCTCCAGCCAAGAACACTGGAGTGGGTTGCCATTTCCTTCTCCAGGCGATCTTCCCAACCCAGGAATCGAACCCAGATCTCCTGCATTGTAGGTAGATTCTGAGAAGTAGATTAAGGTAACTAATAACAGCAAGTGATAAACCAAGGCTAGAAAAAAACCATCAATATGGGATAGAAGACAATATCCAATACTTGGCATACTTAATAATAATATAGAGAAACATTTTCTTGAGTCATAATTTATATAACACGCCAATTAAAATTTCAAAAAATGAGGGAAGTGGGGAAGGGTAATAGAGGAGTGAAGGATTAAGAGGAATGAACTATTATGTATAAAATAAACTACAAGGATCTACTGTATAACATGAGGAATATGGAAAATATTTTATAATAAGTATAAATGGAATATAATCTTTAAAAATTGTGAATCACTGTATTGGACACCTGTAACATTTAATATTGTACATTGACTATACTTCAATTAAAAATTTCAGAAAATTAAGTTAAAGAATTTAAAAAATAACTGAAAATTTAAATGACAATATAAAAATAGAAACTGAAAGATTATCCTTTTCTATCAACTGAAGAAATAGAAACTACAATGGAAAAGATAGCCAGATATAAACAAACTAATATGATACAAAAGCCATTTCAAATATGAATACGAGAGAAACTGAGAAGACATAATAAAGGGTTAACTGCCTACTTCATATAAAGAATATAGGAGATCTATAAGAGCACCAAGGGGTTTATGCATAAATGGGAAAGGGATATGATGAAATAATACAATTAAGAAAAACATACCATTGCTTAGTGGAGACAAAAAAACTGGAGGCAGAGCCTGGTTTGTTGATTCTCATTTGCTGAGACTGACTGAAATAATGTACATCTATTTCGGTCCTAAACTACTTTAAAACAATCTAAAAAGGTATATCCCTGATCTAGAATTTATAGAAATGAGTGGACATGCTGGTACAACTTTAGAATTGATTATAAAGGACACATTGCTCACAATTTCATATTTACAATTTTCACTTTTAGGAGATGCCAATATCTAGATCTTTTGGTAGGGATAGGTCAAAACGAGTCATAATTAACTGATAAGAATCATAAAATTCTAAATTTAGTTCTGGCAAAGATCTTATTTTTAAAATATGACTTTTTAAATTATTCTTCTGAGGAAATTAGCACCAAAGTAAATGTATTCTGCAAAGAACAAGCCTCTCAGAATTTCAAAGGAAGCCACTAAATTTATTACCATATCAGTTCTGTCAAATGCTATGAATTATGAGAAATAAACCTTTAGGCAGAAAACAGCTAACACACTTGTGAAATGTGTGTTATCACACATCAGTGATCCACCTCAACATCAATTCTTATTAATATCCACATCATTTATTTTTACAATGGTAAATTCTTACATATCATAGATCTTGATTTCACTACTCTGTAGCAGCAATAAAGTGTTAGAAGGCCCATCAGCATGATGACACACATTCCAGTAGTAAACCCAGCCTGTTTAAAAAAATAAAAATATAGAACATGTATCATGTCAGAATAAATTAATATGCAACCATATTAAGTTACCCTAAACAATTATCATAAATATCTGACAGCTAATGTAAAACTAAATATAATAATCGATTTAATAATTTTATGTAGACTTATTAAGACTTGTAAAACTTACAATACAAAGAGAAAAAAATTCTAATACAAAGTGTGCTGAAAATTATATTACCTGTTTTATGCCCCAAGGAATACTTAGTATAGATGTTCCCAGCATGGTATTCCAAATCATAAAACTGAAAGCAGAGTAATAGTAGTAAAACATAAAGTTTGACTCTTAAAATATTTTAATTAAGACAAAAATTAAAATAATCAGTAATTTTTATTTACACATAATTTAAGTTATGCTCCAAAAAGTATTTTAACTCACATGGTTACTAAACTGGTGTTTTTACCATATCCTTCAGTGTAACATTGAAGTTTATAAGCAGAACCCAATGGGCTATATACATAGCACTCTTCTGGAGCTGGAACTACATGATCTGGGGCAATCTGGTTTAAAAAAAAAGTAAAGAAATGTTAGAACCAGTACATGTTCAACACAGGATATTTTCTATACAATAAAGTACCTGACTATAGACACACTTCCAACTATCAGGAACAAATAAACAGAGTGTGCCCCTGATTAAAACATAAAAATTACTTTTTAAATATAGTAATATCTAAAGGAGTAAGAGTTTAAATACTATAAATAATAAACTGTTCATCTCAAATGAGAATGAATTCTTAGAATATGCAATCGTCAAAGTATTTTTCTCTTTACTTTTACGAGACAGGAGGAAGAAGAGCCACAAAGACTGAAATTAAGTAATTCTAGATGGAAGGGACTAGGCTTTAAGTGAGGAGAATTTTAAGAATCAAATGGCCATCAAATTCCTATGTGAATGTGGTTTTAGAGAAAAGGTAGGCTGGGAACTCAAACTATAAGAAAGAGAGGAGTCAAAAGAAGGGAAAGAAAAGAATAAAAAATATAGACTATTCTTTTAAATGCTTTGGTAGTAGAAGAAAAAGGTAAGCTAAAGTGGCTTAAGGTAAAGGCAAGACAAAGATTCTTAAAGACAGGAGATGTAAACAGTAGGGATGGAAGCAATAGAGAGAGGTTTAAGACACACAGGAAAAGAATGATTAAATATGTATATATTTCTCATACACATAGCTCCCACTTGACCCCGACACATTTCTTTCTACCTCCCTATTCTGGGAGTTAAAAGACATAGGGTTTCCTGATGGAATTCTGACCATCTCACTGAGAATTGCCCTTTGAGAATATGTAGTCCTTACATATAATATTAAAGACATAAGAACTGACTGGTATAAAGCAAGAATCTTTTGTATCAGTACTTACTACATAAATCTACAACTTTGTGCTAGGTACAATGCTAGGTTTAACTTTCAAGAAAAAATAATATATGGCACCTAACTTCAAGAAGTTTAAATTTCAGTTAGAAAACACATAAAACAATTATATAAGGCTATAAGAATAAAAATTAAGCATTCAATTCTGGAACACAGAAATGACAACAATAACAACAATAATGGGGACTGGAATAGTTGGGAAAGACCTCAAGAAAGTGATAGAACATTAGGCTTCAGTAGGTAGACAGGATACAAATTGGTGCAAAAAGAAAGAATATCAAATCCTTCTCTTTTTATGCATACAATTTTTGGTGCCTTGTGGGAAAAGAATGTTTTGAATGCCATGCCTGTGGCTTAGTAAACAATTATTTCTTAGAGCTACAAAAGCATATATAGAAATAGGTCTGCTGCCTTCTCTTTACCCTCAGTCCTCTAGGGTCTGAGCTCTGCTGTCTTCTACTATGGAGTAAAAGAAAAAAGGGGCAGGACCATGTCTATATCAGGCAGGAGATAAACTATGATATCTACCAGAGCAAGTTCAGAAAAAGTGAAAATCTAAAGTTATCAGGGATAGGATTAAAAAGCTAGAGGATAAGAAATTATTAGAAGATATAGAAAAACTGGGAGATTGGATCCCAAACTCTGTCGGTGGGTCTAGGACAGTGCTTTTCAAACTTGAATATTTTTGTGATTCACACAGAAAATTTGTTAAAATACAGATTTTGATTCAGTAGATCTGGACTAAGGGCTAAGAGTCTGCCTTTTTAACATGCTTTCAGCGATGCTGGCCTGTGCAGGCCACACATTTATTAGCAAGCATCTGGGAGATGTTGGCAGTCAAATGATTTACTACCCTTCTCCAATTTAGAATAAAAATATTAAGATAAGTGGGGAAATTTTCAGAAATAAAAGTTATAACTCTGCAAAGACCTGACACCTGTGGTTTCATATTTCTCTTCCTTTAAAAACCTTTTAAGAAAAATAATTTTGGGAGTCTCAGAAAATGAGCCTGGATGTATACACACAATCATTAAAATGGTCATATCATATTAATTTTAGATCACTGTTTATATACTTTGATTAACTAGACTCATCTCAATGTCAGTTAACAAAAGGGATTCAACTTGGTGTACAGTGCTGACAATTTCCAGGCAAACAATATACACTCAGACTTAGACTGGCTCAGCTGGTATCTCTGAAGTTTGCTTCTGAGAATACAGCCTCTAGGAGGTCTGAACTAGACCTGGAGATACTGGATTACTTCTACTCCCCAGAGGGCTTAGATAATTCTGATATGGCACTAAGACTTTACCATAACTACTGACATAAAGACCTAGAGTAAGAAAAAGTGAAAAAACTGGGGGAAACAAATGATCCCACCCAGAATATTTTGAAAGTCCCTACTTTGACTATGCAAAAAGATATCTTAGGAATTCACAAGGCCTAATATGAGACATCTGTACTCAAGTGACCAGCTCAGTCCTTGCCCCTTGTAAACATCTAGAATGTTGAATTCCCTTCTCCCTTTTTATTATTACCTATAAAAATCATTTTTTTCTCAGAATGTTTCATTCTTCTTTAAACTTTCAAATTTCTGAACATCTCATATGTGGTAATTCTTATAAGCATGAAATTATTTATATAGTTTTAAACCTAAGATAATAATACAGATTTAATAAGAAGATCTAGCCTTCAATCTGATTTTTTACAGTCTCTTCCTATGGGCAGTTTTTACATTTTAAATGATTCAAAAGCAAAAGCAGAAAAGAATATGTGACAGTAGGTAGACTGCAAAGCTTAAAATCTTTAATATCTGCTCTTTGACTCTTGTTTTTAATCTATAATATATATATTATATATATAAAATATATGTATAAATTTCAGTTTCTCATTCCTATAGAAAATTTCTCAAAACATTTTTCCCTTATAGCTACAAACTTAAAAACTGAATAGACTAAGCACAACTTATTATTTATTTTATTAATCAATGACCTACACTACTTCAGTAGTTCATCCTTCTCAAAGATTTCAGGATTACGGATTAGCAGAATTCAATCTAACAAATCTCTAGGGTGTTGTAAACATAAAGAGATTGTTTCAAATTTCTCTATGCCAGGCTAATAAGAATGAACTAGTCTGAGATGTAAGATGTATTAATTAGTATCTTTGACTTTCCATGATGCCATCCTTGGAATATGGCCAGCGAAAAGTTCAACCGCTGGGAGTTGCCCTGACTTATGTTCACTGTTCATTTCAACTTAACTTTAGACAATTAGCAATGCTTTGCCCCTTACCAGTGCCCTGTCTGCAGGAGCGGTGAGCCGGCTGTAGTAATGAATCCTCTTGTTCATGGCAGAGGCATGGTCACTAACCCTCTGAATGACATCATTCACACTGACGATGTTTGTGGGCTCTATATAGAAAGGCCTAGAGAAGGGAATATACACTTGACAAAGAACGTTCAGGCAGAAATTCTGGAAGTCAGCCATTGAAGAAAATGACTTCTTGTCCTCCATTAGAAATGGGATGTACCAAGGCAAGGCATTCACTTCTCACTTTTGGTGGGAAAAGAAAATGTCACAAAAGAAGTATTATCCAATGTACAGAATAAATCTTTGTTTCATAAAGTTCTTACTTTAAATATACTTTTTTAAACTTAAGGAATTTTGCAACAGACGAGACATAACAGAAAGAGCTTCAATCAGTTATCAAAAAGAAATATAGCAGCTGTCAGTTTTCAACAATGAAACTTAGGCACAGCATTGAATATTCTTTGAAAAATGTTTGGCATTGAATCAGAGAGATTACAGACAAAAACATTCCTCTATTAAAGAGTCTCTACTCCTTTATGGGCCAAAATTACATCCTATGATAAACACAATTCCTATTTCTTGGTTCATGTACTAAGGATTAGTGATCTCAACCAACTCCCTTATGAAACTTATCCAAAGTACTATCAAATGGAACATCAAGACATTAGAGATATTTTGTCTCATTCTACTTTTCTTAGATTTCAGTAACATACCATTACATTACTATTTATATGCAATGCTTTCTCCTCATAACTGTGTCCCAGTCAACCATAGATTCTGGTTTTCCACCATCATGTTCAGTCATTAACCCATTCAGTTCCTTACTGAAACTCTCTCCATTTGCTTTCTTTCCAGCAATAGACTACTTTAAGTGGAAAGATCTGCAGGGGTGCATGAAATGACTGTATTCCTCAGATCCCTTGAAGTTACAAATGAACTGTCTTCCAAACTGTATATAGTTTGCTATTTCAGATTGTACAAAGATCCAAAATAATAAAGTGGAAAAAAAGCCAAGAGATTTATCACTGGTTCCCTGTAAGTCTTCTACATTTACAGTTCTGAAATAGGCTTAAAATTTCTTAAAGTATGGTAACCATTTTTGGAGACACTGTTAATCTAATCTTGCGGGAAGCACTTGAAAAACCAAGTGACTGGAATTTTAGTTTATGCAATTTTTCCAAATAACTCTGTAATATTAGAGAAGTTAAATTTAGCCTAGTCTCTCTAGTTAGCATACAGTATCTTTGAATCTTTTGTTTATTATTTACTCTCCACCATAGCACCTAAATATGGTGGGTACTTTCTAGTTCAATTCAAAACACATCTAAGAACATTTCCTATAGCAAATAAGTAGATATAGAGATCAATATGATATATTATCTATAGAAAGCATATATTTGCTAAATGAAATTAGTGATGTCAATAAATCTCAAGGGGATACACTGAAAACAAGAGTCAGAGGCCAAATAAACTATCCTTACTTATAAATTTGGTAGCCTGAGATAATTACCACTCTTTTGAAGGCATTAGGTGTTCTAAATAATTTACATCTCTACTGTAGCCCTCAGTAGTATTAAAAAAAGCAATATAAAAACATTTATGTCTGGGAGACAGTGAGGGGTCACATTCTACAGGACATTCCCTTCTTGTTTTGTAAGAATGATATCCCACAAAATTAAAAAACAAACTACAGCTTTAATGCCAACATAAGCTAATCAATAATAACTAATAGAGACTAATAAGTATGACATTGATAGAAAGAGATGAGGATGTTCTACTCGTCGCTTATTACTCTGAAAATTCAATGGTATTAATATTTAATACCAAGCACTAAGTTGGCTCGAAGGCCTGTTGAAAAGTAGTCCAGGAAGTGTTCCAATTTCTTGGCTCCTGGCCTCTTACAGAAGTGTTAACTGTACCAGTTTAGTTGGCTTGGGTACTCAGAGAGCAGAATGACTCTGAAAGTTGTTCTTTTTCAACAGTTTTCATCAAGATGCTGAGTGCCTGTTCAAACAAATATTTTGGAATCTTTTCAATGCAGATTCTCTTTAAAAATATACAACTCAGCATATTTTAACTGAATTATTAGAAACATATGCTAAAGCTTCATCTGAGAAAGCAAAAAATATGAATTATATTTCTAAATTGAACTTTTGTTGGATTTGAAAACACTTTTAAAATTGAAACTATACAGAGAATATTCAGAATAAAACATTTTTTGAAACTTTTTCTTTTGAACACAGTTTCACATGAATGCTCCCTATCAATGGCACTTCTCATTTGAAATGCAGCTCAACTGTGTCATACTGGAAAGAAATTATAATATTTCATGCACAAGTTATGCTTATCTCACCTTAAAAATATTTATGGTCATGCTACAGAAAAAAAAACGCTTTTAACATTCAGCAAAATTTTAAAAATATTTAAAAATGTGACTCAAAACCCTGTATTTTCATTTAATACACTTATAAACAAAGAAACCTTATTTTTACCTAACACCTTTTCTAGGTTCCACTCCTTAAATTCCTTAAAAATTTTTGGCTTTTAAATCTGTCTCCACCCTTCTACTGACCAGTTAACGCTTCTCTGAAATTTACTAACAATTCCATGACTCTTAAGGTTCATTCTCACAATGAAGACTCTTGATTTAAAACTATTTCTTTATTCACGTCTCTATGGAAGGTGAAACTCTCAAACACCTACCAAATTGGAACTGTTTGCTAGAAAATGAAAAGAGAATCAAGTATTCACAAAAATCCCATGCAAATAAACATTCAAAATAATGAACCCACTGTCCTTGTTTACCTGTTTGGTAAAACACTGTGTCTGCTGGGCAGCTTTTCAATAAAGAAGATAGAAAAGAAGTTAATCGAGCCATTGTGCCTAGATATATACTGCTACAAGAAAAATATTGGTAATTTCTGGCTTGCAGATACATTTCTTGTTTCCTCTGATGTTTAAATAACATTCTCTTTCACAAAAACCCTGCCCTATGCTCCAACTTTACTTAATGTCTCCTATTAGGGAAATTAAAATGGAGGAAGTCTTGTTCAGACTTCAGAAGCAGGAGAGCAGGCCTCTGACCTGCTTCTGACCTGTCTGGGTACTGCCCAGATTCCATGCCGGCCTGCAAGCATAGTAAGTCAGGCAGCACTTTTTTTTTTTTTTAATTTAACTTTACCATATTGTATTGGTTTTGCCATACATCAAAATGAATCCGTCACAGGCATACACGTGCTCCCCACCCCGAACCCTCCTCCCTCCCCATACCATCCATAGGCAGCACTTTAGATAAGAGACCAGGTTTCGAAATTCTTGAGCCCCTGGAGGTCTGGCCAACACCCTGGGGTCTAGCAAAATTCTGTGGCTCACGAGGTGAAACAAACAGCATTGTAAAAGTAGAAAAAGTCAGAGCTGCATTTTTGTGTCTGGAATTCTAAGTGGGAGCCCTTGAAACTGCAATCTGAAGTCTCATTCGTGGTTAAATGCACTGCCTGGGACCTTTTCCCAACTGGGACTCCAGATTGCTGTTAATGAGGGACTTCCCAGCACTGTTTAAGTCTGGAGGTTGGTTGGCCTAATTTGGTGCTGTATATGCTTCTACTTTTCTCCATTGTTTCTATTTCTCTTCTTTTAATGACTATATGTTGAAATTAAGTCAAATAATCCCCTATTAACTATTGAAATTATGTGTGATGAGTGGTTTCTTTGTTAACAAATCCTTTGAACCTAAAAGGAAAGTAAAAATTTCGGCAAAACATCTCCAAAGGTTGAGATCATATAAGCTCTTCTCTTTTTATTAGGGTTAATTACTTTATTGGTTCTCTAGTTTATGAAATATTGTTTAAGTGCCACCAAAGTATTAAGCACTGTGTTAAATATTAAATGATCAACAGGACATAGAGCCTCAAGGATCATAGTCTACTGTAGAAGATAGGTAAGTAAGCAATTTCAGTTCAGAGAGGAAAAATAGAAAAAGAGAGAAAGTGATTATGAGCAATAATAGGAGCAAAAAGGTTGTGTGATGTTGGGTACGTGCAGAGTACATAGAAGGGGAAACTAAATCATGTCTGGCAGACCACAAGAAAACTATTATTGAAGTGAATCTGAAAAGATACAAAGGAGTTAATCAAGGATGAAGAAAAGAGAAAAAATTGTGTTTTAAAGAATGGAAAAGTATGTAGAAAGAACCCAGAAAGGGAGCAGGATAAACGTTTTAAAACTACAAGTAGTAAGAAGAGAAGTAATAAGAGATGAGGGAAACCTGGGTTAGTACCTGGAGGACTTCACATGCCAATAGACATAATCCTAAAGGGACAAATTCTCAGTCTTCTTAGTTGAATCCTTCCCAAACCCCCGATCCTTAAATGTCAGGGTAATCCAGAGTTTAATCCATTTTCTCTTCTCTATCTACACTCAGTCTCTTGGTGGACTCATTTAGTCCCATAACTTCAAATATAATGTGCATGCTGATGGCACTCCAACTATTATCTCCAGCCTTAACTCCCGATTCACATATCATAACTGCTCTCTGCTACCCCTCTACCACCCCATCTCTAGGATTTGTGTACCACACTAACCCCAGTACCTTCCTCACCATTCCTGACACACTGAAAGCATGTATCTACTTTAGAACCTTCGTTATTACTTTAAACAAAGGCTCTGAAGGCCTTTCTCCTAAATGTTTTCATAGCTTGCTTCTTCTTTCAAGTCCTTCCTCAAGGACCCCTTTCTCAATGAGACATTTGGTTATCCTTGTCACCCTACCTAAATTTCAACCTCTCTTCTCCATCCCTGCCATTTCTTATACACCATCTCTGCTTTTCTGCCTTACATTTTCTCTCTAGCATTTATACCATCTAGCATAATATGTACTTTTTATTTACTACTGATTGCTGCTGCTGCTGCTGCTAAGTCGCTTCAGTCGTGTCCGACTCTGTGCAACCCCACAGACGGCAGCCCACCAGGCTCCACCTTCCCTGGGGTTCTCCAGGCAAGAACACTGGAGTGGGTTGCCATTTCCCTCTCCAATGCATGAAAGTGAAAAGTGAAAGTGAAGTCGCTCAGCCGTGTCCAACAAACTATAGAAATGATCCCTGAAAGTATTACTACTGATTACCTCTAATAAATAAGAGCTTCATGAGAGCAGGAATTTTCGTCAGTTTGGGCACTACTCTATTCCTAGGGCCTAGAACAGTACCTGGCATATCATAGGAGCCCAATAAAATACAGTGAATAAATACATGTTGAAATCACTTTAGAAATATAGAAGTTGGAAAAAATACTACAAAGATTTCCCATATACACTTCATGCAGGTCAACCTCCAATGATGATGTCTTATATAACCACAGTATGATCATCAAAACCTATACTGCTTTTATAATCAGAAAAGAAGTTAAATCAAAAATCATGAAGATAACATTTTTAACTTTTCTTTAGTTTAAAAAAATTTTAAATAAATACCTGGGGGAGAAATGATGGAGGGAATAATCAAAGTATCAAAAGCTATAAAAAATGAGAAGCAGCAACCTAAAGGAAAATCAATTTAGTATGGTATCCTCAAGCAAATTAAAGACTTTTCAGGGTTAGAGAATGATTGTGTCAAGTACTACTGCTAAGTCAAATGTGATGAGGACTAGTCTATGAAATGACCACTGGTAACCTGCATGTGAGCAGTTTTGGCAGAGTAGTTAGAGCAAAATCCTGAATGAAC
The DNA here is from genome assembly GCA_935064755.1 of Tragelaphus eurycerus. NCBI lineage: Eukaryota > Metazoa > Chordata > Mammalia > Artiodactyla > Bovidae > Tragelaphus > Tragelaphus eurycerus. The sequence continues at coordinate 24,929,800 of CAKXYN010000024.1, read as the reverse complement.
TGGGTTCAAGAGAAAAATTTGGTATGGTGAGTACAAATAATCCTTGCAAAGAGTTTTCTGTAAAGAGGAACGAGAGCAATGAAGTGGTAGCTGAAGAGGTAAGTATAAATACTATAGGAAAATGCTTTAAAAGCATAGAAAATATAAAAATCACCTATAATCCCACAACTGGTTATCATTAATAACACTTTACCAACTTCCATCTCATGGAAAAAATATAATGATACAGAATGGTGAAAATTTAACAATCTCACAATATCAAGTACTAGTAGGAGGTAGAACAATGGAAACTCTACTGGGAATATAAGCTGGTATACAACCCCTGTGGAAAATAGTCCAGCACTTTCCAGTGAAGTGGAATATGAAAGTGAAAGTGAAGTTGCTCAGTCGTGTCCAACTCTTTGTGACCCCAGGGGCTGTAGCCCACCAGGCTCCTCCGTCCATGGGATTCTCCAGGCAAGAGTACTGAAGTGGGTTGCCATTTCCTTCTCCAGGGAATCTCCTGACCCAGGGATCGGACCCAGGTCTCCCACATTGCAGGCAGATGCTTTAACCTCTGAGCCACCTGGGGAGCTGAAGTTGAATATACATATACACTGCTGCTGCTGCTGCTAAGTCGCTTCAGTCGTGTCCGACTCTGTGTGACCCCATATACACTACTACCCATCAAATTTACTCCCTGGGATATATCTTAGAAGAGTTCTCGTACATATATACCAGGAGACACATACAATAATGTCATTCTTTGTAAAAGTCCCACAATGGAAATATCCCAAATGTTCAAAAGTAGAATGAATAAATAAACTGCAGATACCTATAGAATAAAATGCTAGAAACCACTGGCAATGAAAGTAGTTATGTACCACTTGGATGAAAACTATAATGCTCAACAAAAGTCACAAAAGAATATACACAGTAGGATCCCATTTATATGAGATGCAAAAACAGGTAAAACTGAATTCAGTATTTAGGGATACATAGACAATAAATAATAAAGAAAAGCAGGAAAATGATCATATAAATGTCATGAGAGTGACTACCTATAGGGAGGCAGAGGGATGTGTTTGGTGAAAGACACACACCTTCAAAATAGCTTCAAAACAGCTGGTGTGCAGCTAATTTCTAGACTTCGCTGTTGGCTAGATGGGTGTGGGCTTTATGAATTTTTAAATTGTACATATGTACCATACACTCTTCTGTATACTGTATATAACATATGATAAAAAGAACTTTAAAAACAGATCTTAAAGTAACATATTCTTTCAAAATTCAGTAATGAGATCAAGAGGGACCCAAAAATTCTTGTGTACCATATAGAAATTTGCTGGTTATCTTGTGGCAAAATATCTTAAAGATTTGTTAAATTTAAGTACAAATTAGCTACCTTTTTTTCTGTAACAAGACAATTGTTCCAAATTTGTTGACCTCTTCTATGATGACTTGTGGCTGTCAACAGTATTCTACATAGGTACCCAGAAGGTATCCAAAACTAAAATAACTCCCCACATACCTAACCTGTCTCCCTTCAAAGTAAAGATATTATAACAATGACTGAGAAAGAAGTTGCTTTTTGAAAATTAATTTATTGCCATTCTGAGTGACATTTGGGATTCTGGTTCCCTGACCAGGGATCGAACCTGTGTACCCTGTATTCAAAACTTGGAGTTTTAACCACTGGTCTATCAGGGAAGTCCCTGAAAAAGCAGTTGCTTTTTAAAAAACTCACATTATACAGAAAATATTCTGATAATGGATGTTTAAAAATGTTTCCATTGTTACATGATTGTATTGTTGAAAATAATGTCTGTCACCAATAAAACTCAAAACTGCAATTTTATAGACATGGATTAAAATTTTTCTAATGTTTAAGAACTTCCAAAGAATTTAAATGGTCTTTGAACATGTTATTAACCACATAAAAAAATCAAATTAAAAATTGTAATAATGAAGCAAATGACAACACCAGTATCTAGGTATTAATTTTGCACTAAGAGCGCCCCGCCGGCTGCGTCGCGCACTAAGAGCGCCCCGCCGGCTGCGTCGCGCACTAAGAGCGCCCCGCCGGCTGCGTCGCGCACTAAGAGCGCCCCGCCGGCTGCGTCGCGCACTAAGAGCGCCCCGCCGGCTCGTCGCGCACTAAGAGCGCCCCGCCGGCTGCGTCGCGCACTAAGAGCGCCCCGCCGGCTGCGTCGCGCACTAAGAGCGCCCCGCCGGCTGCGTCGCGCACTAAGAGCGCCCCGCCGGCTGCGTCGCGCACTAAGAGCGCCCCGCCGGCTGCGTCGCGCACTAAGAGCGCCCCGCCGGCTGCGTCGCGCACTAAGAGCGCCCCGCCGGCTGCGTCGCGCACTAAGAGCGCCCCGCCGGCTGCGTCGCGCACTAAGAGCGCGGCCGAGAGGAGCTACCCCCCGACCGAGGAAGGACTGCGGTGAGGGCCAGCGCACTAAGCAGGGCGGAGAAGAGCTACCCCACGACCGAGGTCAGGAAGGGCGGCAGTGAGGAGAGACCCCTCATCCAAGGTAAGGTGCGGTGGCTGTGCTTCGCTGGCCGGGAGCAGCCAGGAGCAGCCGGGATGAGATACCCCACGCCCGAGGTAAGAGAAACCCAAGTAAGACAGTAGGTCTTGAAAGAGGGCATCAGAGGGCAAATACACTAAAACCATTCTCACAGATAACTAGTCAATCTAATCACACAAGGACCACACCCTTGTCTAACTCAATGAAATTAAGCCATGCCCGAGGGGCAACCTGGGATGGGCGGGTCATGGTGGAGAGATATGACAGGGTGTGGTCCGCTGGAGAAGGGAATGGCAAACCACTTCAGTATTCTTGCCTTGAGAACCCCATGAACAGTATGAAAAGACAAAATGATAGGATACTGAAAGAGAAACTCCCCAGGTCAGTAAGGGCCCAATATGCTACTGGAGATCAGTGGAGAAATAACTCCAGAAAGAATGAAAGGATGGAGCCCAAACAAAAAGAATACCCAGCTGTGGATATGTCTGGTGATAGAAGCAAAGTCCGATGCTGTAAAGAGCAATATTGCATAGGAACCTGGAATGTCAGGTCCATGAATCAAGGCAAATTGGAAGTGGTCAAACAAGAGATGGCAAGAGTGAATGTCGACATTCTAGGAATTAGCGAACTAAAATGGACTGGAATGGGTGAATTTAACTCGGATGACCATTATATCTACTACTGTGGGCAGGAATCCCTCAGAAGAAATGGAGTGGCCATCATGGTCAACAAAAGAATCCGAAATGCAGTACTTGGATGCAATCTCAAAAATGACAGAATGATCTCTGTTCGTATCCAAGGCAAACCATTCAATGTCACAGTAATCCAAGTCTATGCCCCAACCAGTAACGCCGAAGAAGCTGAAGTTGAAAGGTTCTATGAAGACCTACAAGACCTTTTAGAACTAACACCCAAAAAAGATGTCCTTTTCATTATAGGGGACTGGAATGCAAAAGTAGGAAGTCAAGAAACACCTGGAGTAACAGGCAGATTTGGCCTTGGAATACGGAATGAAGCAGGGCAAAGACTAATAGAGTTTTGCCAAGAAAATGCACTGGTCATAGCAAATACCCTCTTCCAACAACACAAGAGAAGACTCTATACATGGACATCACCAGATGGTCAACACCGAAATCAGATCGATTATATTCTTTGCAGCCAAAGATGGAGAAGCTCTATACAATCAGCAAAAACAAGACCAGGAGCTGACTGTGGCTCGGACCATGAACTCCTTATTGCCAAATTCAGACTGAAATTGAAGAAAGTAGGGAAAACCACTAGACCATTCAGGTATGACCTAAATCAAATCCCTTATGATTATACAGTGGAAGTGAGAAATAGATTTAAGGGCCTAGATCTGATAGATAGAGTGCCTGATGAACTATGGAATGAGGTTCGTGACATTGTACAGGAGACAGGGATCAAGACCATCCCCATGGAAAAGAAATGCAAAAAAGCAAAATGGCTGTCTGGGGAGGCCTTACAAATAGCTGTGAAAAGAAGAGAAGCGAAAAGCAAAGGAGAAAAGGAAAGATACAAACATCTAAATGCAGAGTTCCAAAGAATAGCAAGAAGAGATAAGAAAGCCTTCTTCAGTGATCAATGCAAAGAAATAGAGGAAAACAACAGAATGGGAAAGACTAGGGATCTCTTCAAGAAAATCAGAGATACCAAAGGAACATTTCATGCAAAGATGGGCACGATAAAGGACAGAGATGGTGTGGACCTAACAGAAGCAGAAGATATTAAGAAGAGGTGGCAAGAATACACAGAAGAACTGTACAAAAAAGAGCTTCAAGACCTAGATACTCATGATGATGTGATCACTGACCTAGAGCCAGACATCTTGGAATGTGAAGTCAAATGGGCCTTAGAAAGCATCACTACGAACAAAGCTAGTGGAGGTGATGGAATTCCAGTGGAACTATTCCAAGTCCTGAAAGATGATGCTGTGAAAGTGCTGCACTCAATATGCCAGCAAATTTGGAAAACTCAGCAGTGGCCACAGGACTGGAAAAGGTCAGTTTTCATCCCAATCCCAAAGAAAGGCAATGCCAAGGAGTGCTCAAACCACCGAACAATTGCACTCATCTCACACGCTAGTAAAGTAATGCTCAAAATTCTCCAAGCCAGGCTTCAGCAATATGTGAACCGTGAACTTCCTGATGTTCAAGCTGGTTTTAGAAAAGGCAGAGGAACCAGAGATCAAATTGCCAACATCCGCTGGATCATGGAAAAAGCAAGAGAGTTCCAGAAAAACATCTATTTCTGCTTTATTGACTATGCCAAAGCCTTTGACTGTGTGGATCACAATAAACTATGGAAAATTCTGAAAGAGATGGGAATACCAGACCACCTGATCTGCCTCTTAAGAAATCTGTATGCAGGGCAGGAAGCAACAGTTAGAACTGGTCATGGAACAACAGACTGGTTCCAAATAGGAAAAGGAGTACGTCAAGGCTGCATATTGTCACCATGTTTATTTAACTTATATGCAGAGTACATCATGAGAAATGCTGGACTGGAAGAAACACAAGTTGGAATCAAGATTGCCGGGAGAAATATCAATAACCTCAGATATGCAGATGACACGACTATTATGGCAGAAAGTGAAGAGGGGCTAAAAAGCCTCTTGATGAAAGTGAAAGTGGAGAGTGAAAAGGTTGGCTTAAAGCTCAACATTCAGAAAACGAAGATCATGGCATCTGGTCCCATCACTGCATGGGAAATAGATGGGGAAACAGTGGAAACAGTGTCAGACTTTCTTTTTCTGGGCTCCAAAATCACTGTAGATGGTGACTGCAGCCATGAAATTAAAAGACGCTTACTCCTTGGAAGGAAAGTTATGACCAACCTAGATAGCATATTCAAAAGCAGAGACATTACTTTACCAACAAAGGTTCGCCTAGTCAAGGCTATGGTCTTTCCTGTGGTCATGTATGAATGTGAGAGCTGGACTGTGAAGAAGGCTGAGTGCCGAAGAATTGATGCTTTTGAACTGTGGTGTTGGAGAAGACTCTTGAGAGTCCCTTGGACTGCAAGAAGATCCAACCAGTCCATTCTGAAGGAGATCAATCCTGGAATTTCTTTGGAAGGAATGATGCTAAAGCTGAAACTCCAGTATTTTGGCCACCTCATGCGAAGAGTTGACTCATTGGAGAAGAGTCTGATGCTGGGAGAGATTGAGGGCAGGAGGAGAAGGGGACGACAGAGAATGAGATGGCTGGATGGCATCACTGACTCGATGGATGCGAGTCTGAGTGACCTCCGGGAGCTGGTGATGGACAGGGAGGCCTGGCGTGCTGCGGTTCATGGGGTCGCAAAGAGTCGGACACGACTGAGCGACTGATCTGATCTGATCTGAAGTATTAATACTAATATCTTCACTAAAAAGTATTCAGAGTCTAAAATGGCTAAAAGTCAGTGACATTAAACATTCAATTTATTTCAAACATGAAAATTTACATTTGCATAAAACAGTATAAAAAACATTATAAAGTTATAATTCCAATGTAAATTATTAGACCTGAGTGTATCTAATGATTCTTTCTCCTTTGTATCCTTCTCATCAGAGTACCAAATGGATACCCCTGAAGTATTTAGCTCCCCTCTTGATAAAGGACAGAAATGGTATGGACCTGACAGAAGCAGAAGATATTAAGAAGAGGTGGCAAGAATACACAGAAGAACTGTACAAAAAAGATCTTCACGACCCAGATAATCATGATGGTGTGATCACTGACCTAGAGCCAGACATCCTGGAATGTGAAGTCAAGTGGGCCTTAGAAAGCATCACTACGAACAAAGCTAGTGGAGGTGATGGAATTCCAGTGGAGCTATTCCAAATCCTGAAAGATGATGCTGTGAAAGTGCTGCACTCAATATGCCAGCAAATTTGGAAAACTCAGCAGTGGCCACAAGATTGGAAAAGGTCAGTTTTCATCCCAATCCCAAAGAAAGGCAATGCCAAGGAGTGCTCAAACTACCGAACAATTGCACTCATCTCACACGCTAGTAAAGTAATGCTCAAAATTCTCCAAGCCAGGCTTCAGCAATATGTGAACCGTGAATTTCCTGATGTTCAAGCTGGTTTTAGAAAAGGCAGAGGAACCAGAGATCAAATTGCCTACATCCGCTGGATCATGGAAAAAGCAAGAGAGTTCTGGAAAAACAACTATTTCTGCTTTATTGACTATGCCAAAGCCTTTGACTGTGTAGATCACAATAAACTGTGGAAAATTCTGAAAGAGATGGGAATACCAGACCACCTGATCTGCCTCTTGAGAAATTTGTATGCAGGTCCGGAAGCAACAGTTAGAACTGGACATGGAACAACAGACTGGTTCCAAATAGGAAAAGGAGTACATCCAGGTTGTATATTGTCACCCTGTTTATTTAACTTATTTGCAGAATACATCATGAGAAACTCTGGACTGGAAGAAACACAAGCTGGAATCAAGATTGCTGGGAGAAATATCAATAACCTCAGATATGCAGGTGACACCACCCTTCTGGCAGAAAGTGAAGAGGAACTAAAAAGCCTCTTGATGAAAGTGAAAGTGGAGAGTGAAAAGGTTGGCTTAAAGCTCAACATTCAGAAAACGAAGATCACGGCATCCGGTCCCACCACTACATGGGAAATAGATGGGGAAACAGTGGAAACAGTGTCAGACTTTGTTTTTCTGGGCTCCAAAATCACTGCAGATGGTGACTGCAGCCATGGAATTAAAAGACGCTTACTCCTTGGAAGGAAAGTTATGATCAACCTAGACAGCATATTCAAAAGCAGAGACATTACTTTGCCAACAAAGGTTCACCTAGTCAAGGCTATGGTCTTTCACGTGGTCATGTATGGATGTGAGAGCTGGACTGTGAAAAAGGCTGAGCGCCGAAGAATTGATGCTTTTGAACTGTGGTGTTGGAGAAGACTCTTGAGAGTCCCTTGGACTGCAAGGAGATCCAGCCGGTCCATTCTGAAGGAGATCAGCCCTGGGATTTCTTTGGAAGGAATGATGCTAAAGCTGAAACTCCAGTACTTTGGCCACTTCATGTGAAGAGTTGACTCACTGGAGAAGACTCTGATGCTGGGAGGGATTGGGGGCAGGAGGAGAAGGGGACGACAGAGGATGAGATGGCTGGATGGCATCACTGACTCAATGGATGTGAGTCTGAGTGACCTCTGGGAGTTGGTGATGGACAGGGAGGCCTGGCATGCTGCGATTCATGGGGTCGCAAAGAGTCGGACACGACTGAGCGACTGATCTGATTTGATCTGAATGTACTTTCAGACCAGTGAGGTAGCTCCTCCATTCTGGCCAAGAAGCTACTGGCTTGTAACAGTTTTGATTTTAAGTCCAGTTAACCTGAGAAGGATGATTCTGTTAATTTCTCCCTCCCCTTAGGAAAGAGATGCTTTCTAAAGGCTCTCTCTAAACCAGTGTATTTTTTTAAAAAATTTTTTGAAGGAGAGGACAGGTGGAAGGATAGACTGGAGAGAGAACCAAGAAAGGTGAACAATGCTACTGGTTGTTTCCAAGTTAACAGTATTAAACCAATAACAAGGAATACCAGAATACACAAACTAGCACAGCAGTCACTAAATTGATTGAGTCATATTGAGAAGGATAAAAATTTACCAGGCAAATTTCAACAAAAACTTCCATATATTATTGTAGGATGAGCAGAAATGAATTTCAAATTATCCTGAATTACTATTGTGGCAAGGTGTTGTAAGATTTTCAAAAATAATAAAGCATATTCTATTGTTATTGTTAATATTATAAAGTAAAAATAAAAGTTTTAAGGTACTGTTAAATAAAATTTAAAGTTAATTCTACTGGGATTCCCTGATAGCTCTGTTGGTAAAGAATCTGCCTGCAATGCAGGAGACCCCGGTTTGATTCCTGGGTCGAGAAGATCCACTGGAGAAGGGACAGGCTACCCACTCCAGTATCCTGGGCTTCTCTTGTGGCTCAGCTGGTAAAGAATCCGCCTGCAATGCAGAAGACCTGAGTTCAATCCCTGGGTTGTGAAGATCCCCTGGAGAAGGAAAAGGCTACCCACTCAGTATTCTGGCCTGGAGAATTCCATAGACTGTATATTCATGGAGTCACAAAGAGTCAGATACAACTGAGTGACTTTCACTTCTTCAAAGTTAATTCTATCAAGATCATTACATAATTTTTTAATTTCTATTTTTGTGTTTTATAATATAAATACTAAAGAAGTACACATACAAAAAAAGAAAGAAAATGAAACAAAAAGAAAAAAAGAAGTACATATACACACATATAAATATAACAGTTCCAATTTTTCAGCTTATTTTTTTAACTGATAAGGATGGTATGATGAGAAAAGTAAATGCTGATAAACAGCTGGCTGAAGATTATGGGTTCTTTATTTTAAAATTCTAGGCTGTTACTTAGCCACAAGTAAAAATCTTCCTTAATGACACATGGACAAAGAACTTGACCTGAATATTAATTCTCAGGACTATACAGTTTAATTAAATACAGATGCTGCTAAGGATGAATTTACAAATTCTTTCAGTGCAATTCATGCTTTCAAGTTTTGGTTTTTAAAAATCCATAAATTGTTTTAATTCAACTGTGCTGAAAACAAACAATCTCTTCTTTCATGGCTACAAAATGATCAATAATATAAATGTAAGGTTTTTGTTTGTTTTGATTTTAGCATCAGCGCTGGAATGAGGCCAAAAGAATTATATAAATAAACATCAGGAACTTTCAACAAAGTTAAGATGCTAGAAGCACCTGTAAGTATATACAAACATAACAGTTCTTTAGTTTTTCTCTAAGTTGATATAAAACAGTAACACCACCACCACCACCACCCCATCCTATTTTCTACCTAGAAAAAGCAGTTCCAACACAACACCATGAGTGACATTCTACAAAGTAAGATTAGGAATGTGGGAAAAATTCCCAAGAGGGCACACTCTCCAAGCAGTTCTTCCTTTGACTCATTTTATCAGAATGCCAAAATAAGTCTCAAATTGTCTCAATTTCTTTAACTGCAATAAAGTAAGAGTATTATTAATTTTTGGAAGAAAAGAATTTGTCTTAATTATAAATTATAACTAAGATATACTTAATTATATCTTAGTTATAATTATTTATGTTAATTATAAATAAGTAGTAATATAAATTGTAGATATTATAGGCTTCCACTCTCAATGTCACACCCATTATTACTCTCCTTCTTACACAAATCTACCAAAAGAATTTCTGGAAGAAAAATGAAATTTCTAGTTTCAAAGCCTAATTACTCCCCATTAAAAAAGAAAAAAGCAGGGGAAAAGAAAATTGCCAGGCCAGCATTTTAACTAAAATTTTCTCAAAAGCTCGAAATGTAATTAAATACTTCAGTAAGTATATATATTGAGACAAGTCTTATTTATGATATATACTTATGATTCTTCAGATGAACACTAGAATTGCTTTCTTCATTACCTAGAGATTGAAAACACAAAATATTCATCTACTCTTTAAACAGATTACCAGAGAAAAAGAGCCTTGCTCTTATTCCTCTCCCATAACTTAAGAAAGGAATACTAAGGAGATTAAACCAGTCAATCCTAAAAGAAATCAACCCTGAATATTCATTGGAAGGATTGATGCTGAAGCTCCAATACTTTGGCTACCTGATGCAAAAAGCCGACTCATTGGAAAAGACCCTGATGCTGGGAAAGATTGAAAGCAGAAGGAGAAGAAGGCAACAGAGGATGAGATGGTTGGAAGGCATCACCGACTCAATGGACATGAATTTAAACAAACTCCAGGACATAGTGAAGGACAGGGAAGCCTGGTGTACTACAGTTCACTGGGTCCCAAAGGGTCGGACACAACTTAGCAAATGAACAACAACAACTTATCAAGCTTTAGAAATCTTTATCATGACCCTCAAGAAAGATAAATGGGGGACTTCCCTCAGGATCCAGTGGCTAAGGGCTGCATGCTCCCAGTGCAGGGGATTTGATCTCTGATCAGGGAACTACATGTGTGGGATCCACACACTTGCAACTAGAAGTTTGGATGCCACAACTGAAGATCTTGCATGATTCAACTAAAACCTGGTGGAGCCAAATAAGATTAAAAAAAAAAAAAAGGTAAAGCAGCTGAGAGAACTTCTGCTTTGCCACTAGAAAGACACTAGCAACAAATGGTCCACACAAACTCGCCTTCAACCCAAATGGCAAACACTGTAGTAGCCTGACCAGAATCCACTGTTGGTTGTATGCCATGTTACTTAGCAAACCACTCCCAAAATAACCAAACAGTCTGATAAAGGCAATAGTCCAACATGAAATCTGCTGCCAACTGGCTCTTATCAGCTAATTTTACATATAGGAAAGTTTTATAAACAATTTAATGAAAAAGAAAATAAACAGTGCTAGAAAGTGGATTCTGACACAGGAACTTCCACGCATAGATGGTAGGAGTATAAAGTGGCACAGCCTTTCTAGATAATAATTTGGCTATATAGTAATATATTAAAAAAACCCTTAATTGTGCTTTACATCCTTTTATTCTAATAATTATACTTTTGAGACTCTACTAGAAGAAATCAAAATATGGTATAAATATGGCATGTAGAAAGCTGCTAAGCAAAGCATTATTTAAAATAATTAAAATTGTGAACAGCTTAATAGTTAAACATTGTTAAATTATGATATAGTTAAATAATATGCATTTATATAAAATGATATTTAGAAATAATTCTTAATATGGAAAAATGATCATAGCTTTTTAGGGCATTTCAATGATCCTTAAGGATAATTTTTACTGTAAAACTTTTTATAATTCCTTGAAACCTGGTACTTTCCCCTTACTTATCATTCTTAGCCTCAGTCATAATCCCTAGAATTTATGGCTAAATTATCTAAGCTAAAACCCTTAGATGACCTTGCCAAAGAACTCTAGATTTGCTGCAGAGGCCTGAGGTTCAGGGAGAGGCTGGAGACTGTTTAATTATCCAAAAGACTCTTTTGATTAGAACAACTATTAGAAACAACTGTGAGGGTAGAGAGAAATTAAGGTGAGTGGACCTTACTTTTTTAACTTCTCCAGAAGCAAGGCAAGAGGTATCCTAGGGGTCACAGCAACAGAGGTACCAGTCCCTACAGTTGCTTACACCTAAGTCCAGTCCCTCCTTGCAGACCAGAGGTTGGTAGTTACAGCCAGATAGGACAAGTCTGGCCCATGGTCTGTTTTTATCAATAAAGTTTTTATTAGAACACAGCAAGGCCCAAGCAGTTACGTGTTGTCCATGGCTCTTTTCATTCCACAGGCAAAACTGAGTGCATATACATATATTATTATATATACATATATAATATACATATATAAAAATACATATCAAATATTTATAACCTCTCTTTTACTTTTGCTGAGTCTATCTCCTTCCCCAGAGTGTCTAGCACCAAAAGGAGCTTCGTGAATGTTTACTGACAAAAGGAAGGGATAGAAGAACAAAAGAAAGGGAGGAAGGAAGTAGAGAGCAAGGGACAGAAGCACAGAAGGAGAAAAAACAGGTAGGCAGGCAGACAGCTAAGGAATATTTTGCAGAAGTAACAACAGCATGTAATAAAAATTTAAATTGAAAAGTTAAAAAAATTAAAATTGTATATAGTATATGATCTCATTAAAAAATCATTGAAAAAGATAGGAAAAAATATACTAAAATGCTTTAACAACACTTGCCTCTGTGTGATGGGTATATATTTCTTTATGCTTTTGTCTATTTCCAGAAACTTTTCTATACAAGAACAAAACAAAATCTACTCTTAGAGAAAAAAGATAAATTTATCATCCTATAGAAGTATAGTTGATTTAAACACTGTTTGTAAGAAAATGGGTTTTTCATTTTATATATACTATTTTTATCCTAAATTATAGGAATGCTGTATTTTCTGGATAAGTTTTTTTTTTTATTAAAGTCGTACACTGTTTATATTGAGGATAATACAGATGTTATATAAGAAAGTAAAAATCACCCATTAGAAATAACCAGTTAACATTCTAGCATATTTTCAGTTAAGTATAGACCCACACACATGCACTCTGCACTCAGGTGCGCAGAAACATGAAAGTAGTTTTACTTGCTTTTGAACTTTACATAAAGTGTAATCACACAATGTGTGTTTTTCTGTTTAGCCTCTTTTGCCAACATTATCTTTCTGAAGTTCATCCATGTTCTTGTTTGCAGCTGTAGATTGTTCATTTATGATACCACCCTTATGGCAGAAAGTGAAGAGGAACTCAAAAGCCTCTTGATGAAAGTGAAAGTGGAGAGTGAAAAGGTTGGCTTAAAGCTCAACATTCAGAAAACGAAGATCATGGCATCTGGTCCCATCACTTCATGGCAAATAGATGGAAAAACAGTGGAAACAGTGTCAGACTTTATTTTTCTGGGCTCCAAAATCACTGCAGATGGTGACTGCAGCCCTGAAATTAAAAGACGTTTACTCCTTGGAAGGAAGGTTATGACCAACCTAGATAGCATATTCAAAAGCAGAAACATCACTTTGCCAACAAAGGTTCGCCTAGTCAAGGCCATGGTCTTTCCTGTGGTCATGTATGGATGTGAGAGCTGGACTGTGAAGAAGGCTGAGCGCCGAAGAATTGATGCTTTTGAACTGTGGTGTTGGAGAAGACTCTTGAGAGTCCCTTGGACTGCAAGGAGATCCAACCGGTCCATTCTGAAGGAGATCAATCCTGGAATTTCTTTGGAGGGAATGATGCTCAAGCTGAAACTCCAGTATTTTGGTCACCTCATGCGAAGAGCTGACTCATTGGAGAAGACTCTGATGCTGGGAGGGATTGAGGGCAGGAGGAGAAGGGGACGACAGAGGATGAGATGGCTGGATGGCATCACTGACTTGATGAATGTGAGTCTGAGTGACCTCCGAGAGCTGGTGATGGATAGGGAGGCCTGGCGTGCTGCGGTTCATGGGGTCGCAAAGAGTCGGACACGACTGAGCGACTGATCTGATCTGATCTGAATATTCCATTACATGTTATTTAACCATAGCTGGTTGGTGGGTATCCAGGTTGTTTCCAGGTTGGCACTCTTATGAATAACTTATAATCTATATTTTTGTACATGTCTCTTGGTGAAATGTTTCCATTGATTACACTTAGTGTATACTAAATGCTAGCAGATAATTACAAACTCTCTTGCAAAGTGATTATACTAATTTACACTTACTCTAGTACTGCATAATCACTCCTATTGTTCTACATCCTTGCCTTGATTTGTTTTCATCATTGACTGATTTCTTACTTTAGGTTACTATTTTCTGTCTTTTGTTCCCAGATTTTTCCATCTGGGCCCTTTTTTTATTCAGCAAACATTTTCTATGAGTTTGGTTCTTTTTTATATTTTTAGCCAGTGCCAAAATTCTCAATGTTATTTCAGTTTCCTTGAACATATTAAACATAGTCTTTAAAAGTCTGTTTCTGATAACTCCATCAGCTGGATCATGTATCAGTCTTTATTGTGTATCCAAGTCTCTAATTTCTAATCATGTTGGTTTATCTTCTCTGCCTAGCTATTTTTAAGTACCTGGCATTGTACTTAATGGAATTTTAGTATACAGAAAATAGTATAAATAAGTTGAAGCCTTAGAATAATATTATTTTCTTTAGAAAGGATGTACATTTGCTTTGGGGAGCCAATTTAAGACACTTAGCAGACCTAGATTACCTTAATTCAATTTTAGGAACTGAGATGAGTTAAAGTTGAGCTACAGTCTCTGAAAGAAGACCATTCTATTTCCAGTTCATTCATATTTCTCAGCTTTTCAACTTGAAGTTTGCATGGGGCCTGCCTACTTTTAGTGAGCGCTGAATTCCAATTTTTCTCCCTGTAGCCTTGTAAAGCTGTCAAAAGCTCTGTCAATTTAATAGCTTCTCAGCTAATAAACTTAAACTAGAATTGGCAGATACTCTTGAGGAAATGCTGCACTTCCCTTTCTTGGTGCCCTCCTTCTTCGAGATCTAGATCCTACTCTTCTTGTCTTATCAGTTCTCCTATGTCCGTAGGCACATTAAAAAAATTAGGGGGAGGGGGTAAGTTTTTCTAGTTATTCTCAGCAGTTGGTTGGTCCAAATTCCTTAGTCTGCCCTTGTCATAAGCAAAAATCTCTCTTACCCTCTTTAATTAAAAAAAAAGTAATAGATTAACAAGACTTCCCTGGCAGTCTATCTAGTAGGTCTAGTAGCTAAGACTCCACATTTCCATTGTAGGGAGCATGGGTCCGATTCCTGGCTGGGAACTAAGATCCCACATGCTGCATGGCGTGGCCAAAGAATTTAAAAATAAGTAAAATAAAAATACTTTATGAAAAATGATAGATTATTAAAATATTAATTCACATACTGTAAAATTACCCATTTAAATGTGTGATTCAATAGTTTTTAGAACATTCATGGAGTTGTCCCTCAAGCACCAAAACCAATTTCTTGGTTTTTGGCTATGCCATGTAGAATGTGGGATCTTAGTTCTCCCATTAGGGGCACCACTTGTGCCCCCTGCAGTAGAACTGTGGAGTCTTAACCACTGAACTGCCAGGGAAGTCCCACGATAATCAACTTTAGAGCTTTTCATCAATCCAAAAAGAAGTTCCATTATTCCCTCTTTCCAGCATCTGCAACCATTAATCTGCTTTCTGTCTCTATTGCCTTTACCTAATTTAGATAGTTCATATAAATTGAATCATATATGTCTTTTTTTGTGTGGCCTCTTTTATATAACTTGTTTTCAAGGTTCATACATATTGTAGCATATATTGACACTTTAATCCTTTTTTATGGTCAAATAATATTATGTTGTATGGATATACTACATTTGGTTTATACATTTATCAACTGATGGATATTTGGATTGCTTCCACTTTTGACTATTATAAATGTTATGGACATTTCTTTATATTGTTTGGACATATGTTTCAATTCTCTTGAGTATATACCTAGGTGTAGAATTGTTAAGTCAAATGATAATCCTATATTTAACATTTCTAGGAATTATCACACTGTTTTCAAAAGTGGCTATACCAGTTGCAAAAGAAGTCATGAGTATGAAATGAATGGTATGGGAAACAAAGTCAGTGTCGTATCTTTGTATGGAGACAGATCATAACTAAGTTTATTGAAGTGATCATTTTAAAATGCACAGAAATGTCAAATTACTATGCTGTATAAGAGGAACAAACTGTGTTACAGGTCAATTATATTTCAAAAACAAACAAATTCATAGAAATAAAGACTGAATAGAAATAAAGACTCTACCAGAAGCAGGGTAGAAGTGAGGAATGGAAGAAGGCAGGCAGTGAAAACATATAAACTTTCAGTTACAAAATAAATACGTACTAGGAATATAATGTACAACATGATAAATACAGTTACTACTGCTGTATGTTATATATGAAAGTTGTTAAGAGAGTAAATCCTAAGAGTTCTCATAAGGAAAAATATTTTTTTCTGTTTTTAAATTTTTGTATCTACATGAGATGATGGATGTATACTAAATTTATTATGATAATCATTTCATGATGTAAGTTAAATCATTATGGTGTACAGCTTAAACTTATAAAGCACTGGATGTCAATTATATCTCAATAAAACTGGAAGGAATAATGAGTGGCTATATCATGTTTCAATTCCACTAGCAATGTTTTTCGGAGAAGGCAATGGCACCCCACTCCAGTACTCTTGCTTGGAAAATCCCATGGACAGAGGAGCCTGGTAGGCTGCAGTCCATGGGGTCGCTAAGAGTCAGACACAACTGAGCGACTTCACTTTCACCTTTCACTTTCATGCATTGGAGAAGGAAATGGCAACCCACTCCAGTGTTCTTGCCTGGAGAATCCCAGGGACAGGGGAGCCCGGTGGGCTGCCGTCTATGGGGTTGCACAGAGTCGGACACGACTGAAGCGACTTAGCAGCAGTAGCAGCAGCAGCAGCAATGTTTAAGGATCATGCCCTCTTTTTAAGCAATTATTTTTAACACCCAAATTTACTAGCCTTAATAAAACAGACCAATTATGCCTCAATAATGCCAAAATAAAATAGAAAATATTTATAAAAATTATTCTCTCACTATAAGTGAAGTTGTTTAGTCGTCTCTGACTCTTTGCAATCCCATGGACCGTAGCCTACCAGGTTTCTCCATCCATGGGATTTTTCAGGCAAGAGTACTGACTGAAGTGGGTTGCCATTTCCTTCTCCAGGGGATCTTCCTGACCCAGGGATCGAACCCAGGTCTCCCACATTGTAGGGAGACGTTTTACCCTCTGAGCCAACTATAATAAAGGAGAAATAAAATGAAAGTAACATATTAAAGTAATAACAATTTTAATATATAAGAGCTAGGGCATAACAACACTCAAAGATAGGATGAAGACCAATGGCTACATCAGTTTATAATAAGCCAGGATTTAAGAGAAGATTAGAAGCCATTCTGTGGAAGAGGTATAATAAAATAAAAAACCAGAGTCACTGGTAGATATAAAAACTAGTGTTAGAATAAATAACAAGTCAGATGTGAATTTAATAAAAGAGAAATAACCTTAATTGAAGTAGTGATACATGCCAAGTTAAATTATAAGCTAACTGAAATAGAAAAAATGAGGAAGTGATGATGTTGCAAATGAATCAAACTTTTTAAAATAAGTATAGCACCAAAGTAATCTTCTATGTCACTTTATAGAAAAGTATTTCTTAGTTTGAAATGTTGAGGCATTCACTTATCTCTTAATATTTAAAAGCCCTTAGAAACTACACTTGTGGACAAAGGAATACAGAATAGATTGCAAGATGAAATCTTAAAACAAGAAGCCATAGGAAAATTATATAGTAGACTTTTGGAGACAATTTGAGATTAAGACTAAAACATAACAGGCAAGACAAAGATACATAATCTCAGTATATTACTTTTATATCAATTCCTTATCTTTGGGCTACAGTCATCCATTAGGCTTTTGACAAGATCCCTAAATTTCATGAGCCTCCAATTTAAAATATTTGATTTTGTCTGTTTGTTAAAAGGAGTTTTAATTTTCTTTAATAAGAAAATTGAATGAGTTTGCAATGGGTTTCATCGCTTTTGCAGTAATGATATAATTATTTATGAAAGGAAAATCCAAATGGAGTTGGTGTTGCTGAGTTTTCTGAAAGGGAGCCAGGAAGCCATTAAGGAAGTATGAGTTATGCATGTCTCAGCCTGGATGGAGTCTGACCTTTTGACCTGATAAGCAAGTTATTTAGAACATCTGCCAGAAACTCAAGATACTTATCAGACCCTTACCCTAAAATAACCAGTAATTTACATCTAGGACCCCTATCCTAAAACAACTTGTGATTCCTTAAGGATGAATAACAATTCTTTCCAGGCAAGTTTTAACAATCTCATGGCTTTCTGTCTTTATAAGCCTCTGACTCTCTTTCTCAGAACACTCTTTCAGGATTACCCAAATCTGTGTCTCCTGAATTATAATTTTAAGACACCTCCCCTCCCCGCCCTGCCATAAACTCTTTTCTTATTTGCAGCCCACTACACTTTTTTGGGGGGAGGGTTGATACACTAAAATCCTTTTCAACTATATACTTGGAGGTGTTATAACACTAAGTAGAACTGAGTAGACAGAGAAAAATGCTAGGCCAACTCTTCATACCCTTTCCTCCCAATAAAACACACTTGATTGACTGGCCCTAACAAGCACCAGTCACACTCTATTACTAGGCTCCCTCTTTCTTCAGATTTGTCCAAATAATGTTAATGAGGGAGGAAGAAAGGGAAGAAAATAAAGAACTAGTTTGCAGGCAAGGGAAGAAACAATCAGATAGGACAGACAGATCTAGGGAAAGAAATGGAAACACCTCAGGAAAGCAAGTATAAATGCAAAAGGACAGTTAAGCAAACAAAGACATATGGAAAGACTGGCAGAAGTAAAAGAACCTATGAACTGGAGAGAATAAAAAGGTTCCAATGAAACTCGAAATAAGATCACATTCTAACAAAGTCCATAGTTAGACTTAAAGCATCTCTAAATCCATGGCCAGGATTGCCCTATTTAAGCATTTAACAAAAAGATTTCCATTGGAGAAAAATAATGGTGGAAAGTAGGGAGAAGAGAGGTGAGAGAAGAAGACTAAAGAGGGAGAGAAAAGAAGAGAGGCAAGAAGAAGGCAGAAAGGAGGAAGGAGAGGGAAGGCAACAAAAGATATAATATACAATCAGCAAATTGGTCCTCAGCTCCAGGGCACTGATACATGGGCATGGTCAAAGGCCCTGGTCCTGCCTATTTAACATGGATGGCAAGTTCCTCAAAATTCAATTACACAGCGCTGGAAACCAACACTCCTGGAAAAACTACTTTACTAGATCTGTATAAATCCCCAACTATGAAACAACTGAACCTCAATAATCAAATAATCATTACTGTTGTTGGCCTAGGACATGTTAATAGATAAACTCTTCACTTTGTTATGTGCTTGCTCACTCTCGCTCACTAGCTCTCTCTCTCTCTCGGACCACAGATAAGAAAAAGAGTCAATTCAGGTTGCTATCTAGTGACAGTATAAATGACAGATGAAAGTTAGAGAGGCCAGTCTGCACATGGGCAGACAAACACTTTAAAAAAATAAGGGCCATAAGCATGCTTGGTATCTTTGAAGGGCACCCAGAATACTGCCTATTTTAAATATCTACCTCTACCCCACTGGCTTACCAGAGTACTTGAAATGTTATTAGAAAAATCTAATCCTTAGGTTAGGCTTTTATATTTCTAGAACTCTCCTTATTAAAATGCAAATAGTCATGAAAAAGTAATAGACTAGGTCTTTGACACATCAGATAACATTAAACAGACAACAGAGCTGGCACCAATAGGACAGATAAGCATTAGTGAATAAGGGGAGGAAGAAAAAGTATAATTTACAAAGTATTGTCTAGAGGGAATTTTTGAGTGAATTCCCTGAGAAAAACTGGGCACACAGAGATGAGTAAGAAAGCTCTAGGTCCTGGGAGAAATGGAAGAGGAAACAGAATTTGAGAAAACTGAAAAAGGGAAGTTCAAATTCCAATCTGGTTTCAGGCTGGCTGGGAGGGTCAACTCCCAAAGGTTGTAATCCCAGAGCAGCAGCAGAGCATGAAGCAATCCTGAATACCAGCTCTAATATCTGGTTACCAGAAAGTCTGGGAAAAGCAGCAAAACAAACTCTAAGGCCAGGGGCTGCCAACAGCATATATCAAATACAATATAGGAGATTTCTAAACCTCTCTGTCCCCCTACCCACATTCTTCACCCCAAACCAGATGAAAAACTACTAAGGGAGGGAAGGGGAGGCATGCAGAGAGAAATGTGGATTTGTGTAATTTGCAAAAATTCTCCAAATGATCCAAATGCTTGTGACACGTATGGTTCCTCTACAGTGACAAGCTCCTTCATCTGCCTAAGTCTAATCAGATCCCCAGTCCACCAAAATGATAAGCAGGTCCAACACACTTTCAGTCCCAAACATTTCTTAAAATTTTTATGTTTGAACTAGAACATGATTTTGATTGCCACCTAGTGGAAGAGACAGAGTCAACCACAAATTAAACAGAATAAGCAATCTAAAAGTATCAAATGTTATTTTTTATATTCTAACAGCTGAAGACAGTTTCCCAAAGTGTGGCTATAAGAAAGATGATTTTAGGTAGCACAAGAATAAATGCTATTTTAACTCCTTTGTATTTACTGCAATGCATACTAGAAAAAAGTATAAATGATACTTCATCATTTCACAAATATGTGAAGATAAGGCTAAATTAACATTAATTTTTTCAAAGTTAATAAATTAAAAAATGCAGTGTATATGAAATTTATGTATATAAAATGAAATAACTCACATTTTAGTAGAAATAACAATATTTTAAGATATTCCTGTTGTTTTTCCCCCATCAAATAAGTTCCTGAAATTATTTCACAAGAAAATTAGCATTCAATACTACTAAACTCCTATAAAAATTTGCCTTCCTTAAAACATGCTTACCTAGACAGTTATCCTATAAAATAGCTGAGTCCCTCTTATTTTGACAAATTTCATTATAGCAAATATACTTCCATTTAATTTAAATGGTTAAATACTCAGAGAACTGTTTGAACTCCTGCCAACCTATTGCAGTGGAATGCACTTTAATGACCTATGTTCTATCGTCACAGTGGTCAATTATTTATCATAGAATTCAGAGGTTTCAAGAAAGTTCTGAGCATTTAATCAGCATTCATTAGTCCTATTCACTGATACTGAAACATACAAGTAAAAATTACAAGATTCATTTCATTATCTTCTCTGATGACCACTTAAATGACAATGATACATTTCTCAAATGATAAATTTCATACTGCTCAGCCCGCTAAAAAAGACTAAAAAATTAAGTATCTGGAAAATGGAAACAGGATTATCAAGAATAGTTTAAACCAATCCTCTTTCATCTCCTGGACTGGAAACTGCTTAGAGTCTTAACAAAATCAGCATTTTTTTGCCATCATAACATTAAACAGACAATACAGCTGGCACCAATAGGATAGATAAGTAATAGTGAATAAGGGGAGGAAGAAAAAGTATAATTTACAAAGCATTGTCTAGAGGGGATCTTTGAGTGAATTCCCTGAGAAAAACTGGCACACAGAGATGAGTAAGAAAGCCCTAGGTCCTGGGAGAAATGGAAGAGGAAACAGAGTTTGAGAAAACTGAAAAACAGAAGTTCAAGGAATACGTGGGGTTGTTGAATAGTTGGGTATTTACCTAACAGTAACTGCCACATGTCCCACCTAAAGCACTCAGCTTCTTTCTGAGGAGACAACACTCTTACAGTTTCCTATTTACTCCCCAGGATTCATTTATATATATTTGCATTATGGCAGTATACTATATACACTGACTGCTCTGCACTTCACTTTTTTCATTTAACAAAATAAGTTGAAGACTTGTTCCATTTTGATATGTAATAAAGTCATTTCCTTCTTTTTAATAGGTGAAAAATATTCCATTGTATCAAGGTGCCATAATTTATCCAGTCCTATAAGAAAAGACATTTTTGTTGTTTTCAATCTTTTGCTATTATAAAGAAACAGTGCATCAAACAACTCTGTACATACACTATTTGACATTGCAAATTAATGTTTAGAAGTAAAACTGCTGGGCCATGAAAACTTTGGCATTGGTTGCTGGCATTTTTTTTGGTGAGGGGCAGATCACATTAATTTTGTGGGTTAAAATTTAAAGAGCATGATACTATATTTTAGAGTCTTCCCTACTGAGAACAGAATATCCCTTTTTATTACATGTAATATCTTATTAACTGGAACATACACACTTAGTCCTTTCTAAAATATGGATGCATCTAATAATCCAGGACATCTTTTAATCACTGTCAGCCAGGTGGCAGTCATGAAAGTAACTGTTCCTGGTGGCATGACAGGTCATCTGTGGTCATTTCAATGATCAAACCATTCAGAGACCACTCACTTTTCACTTTAATGCATTGGAGAAGGAAATGGCAACCCACTCCAGTGTTCTTGCCTGGAGAATCCCAGGAACAGAGGAGCCTGGTGGGCTGCCATCTATGGGGTTGCAGAGTCGGACACGACTGAAGCGACTTAGCAGCAGCAGCAGCAAGGAATAAATATGAGCCATATTGTTGTTAGAAAGCTTTTTGTGACACCTTCTGGAAAGATCAGGCAAATACAAGCATCCAAACTAAAAAGAGTCAGTGATTTGGAAGAAAATTCTTTCAAGAAATACTACACTATCAATGAATGCTCTTAATCGTAATAAGGACAATTTTGTGTGAGCAGGAAAAAATAATGATTTTTGATGACTGCAAGTCAAAAAGTGATTCAGAAGAATCAGACTGTATGTGAAGAATCAGATTTGTAATATTTTAACTGATATATTTTGTTTATATTTTTGATTTTGTAATCGCACTAGAATTCTAGTAAGTACAAAAATAAAATTCTAAGTTCTAAGAAATTGTTGCATCAGAGGTATGGGCAGCAGTTTATGGTAGTTTTATATTAAAAAAAAAAAAAGAACAACCAAAATCAGTACAACTTTTAATCAGCATCTCAGATTTGAATAAACATTGTGCTGTTATTTTAGTATTTTAGAGTTTCTCTCATATAGATTTTGCATATTATTAAGGCTATTCCTGTGGTCATGTATGGATGTGAGAGTTGGACTGTGAAGAAGGCTGAGTGCCAAAGAATTGGTGATTTTGAACTGTGGTGTTGGAGAAGACTCTTGAGAGTCCCTTGGACTGCAAGGAGATCCGACCAGTCCATTCTGAAGGAGATCAGCCCTGGGATTTCTTTGGAAGAAGGAATGATGCTAAAGCTGAAACTCCAGTACTTTGGCCACCTCATGCGAAGAGCTGACTCATTGGAAAAGACTCTGATGCTGGGAGGGACTGGGGGCAGGAGAAGGGGACGACAGAGGATGAGATGGCTGGATAGCATCACTGACTCAATGGATGTGAGTCTGAGTGAACTCCGGGAGTTGGTGATGGACCGGGAGGCCTGGCGTGCTGTGATTCATGGGGTCACGAAGAGTCGGACACGACTGAGCGACTGAACTGAACTGAAGGCTATTCCTAGGTATTTTATCTTTTCCTCCATTATATTTTATTATTAGAATGCTATTGATTTTTGCTATTTTGTAAACAACCACCTTACTGAATTTTTTAATATTAATTGTTATTATAAATTGCATTTATAATAATTTTTCAGTGGATTCTTTTGGATTTTCAAGGTAAGAAATGAAATAAATTTTAAACTCTAATTATCTTAAACTATCTGCTAGAATTTAAACTCAAAGAAGGCAAGGATTATGAATTATTTTTACTGTTCTATTCCCAGCACTTTCCATACTTGTGCTCAGTTGCTCAGTCATGTCCACCTCTTTGCAACCCCATGGACTGTAGCCCGTCAGGATCCTCTCTCCATGGAATTCTCCAGGCAAGAATACTTGAGTGAGTTGCCATTTCCTCCTCCAGGACATCTTTCCAACCCAGGGATCGAACCTACATCTCCTACAGTGGCAGGTGGATTCTTTAACACTGAGCCACTGCGGAAGCCTGACTTTGCGTAATACACTGCACAGATCAGACAATCAATATGTATTTGTTAAATGAGTTACATGTATATTACTTCATAAAACTTACCTCAGCCATCCCTGACAGAGATACGGAGTTTAGTCTAAAAAGTCAAATATAAGTGAAAAAATGTATTCATATATATTCCCTTTTATATACAAACATACAGACCCTGTAAGAAATTAGATATTTTATAATAAAATCTCTATATATTTGGTTATGATGAGTTCTATTTTAATAACCAAAAGTCTTAATTATAAAATAAATGTTTTATTTTAAACACTTACCTTTTAGATCTTATATCTGATGAATCAAACTGGATATTCATAGGTCCAGGATTTATTTCATGATCTTCCTCAGGGATGAGAAGATGCCTAGAATCACTATCCATATTTGCCATTTTTCTTGGACACTAAGCACTAAAGAAGTCAGTCCTGTAATAAATCAGAAAAGAGAAATAATTTAATATAAGAATTATTTTACTACTGATAGGTAATACATTTGCATGTATAAGAAATCAAAAACACAGGAATTTGCTGAAGATATCTTAATGAGATATATGTCTAAAATACTTACATTATCAGAAACTTGCTAAATTGAAAAGGAGTTACTACTTATTTTTCAGCTTAATAAAAAAAGAAGCAAGGCAATCCATTTCCAGTAATAAAACAGATTAGGCTATTTGGGCTCATTTTCCTGCAGAAAACAACTGAAAATACTGGATAAAATATTTAAAAAATTTTTTTGAAAATAGGAAAAGCAGGCCATTTGTAGGTGAATTTAAGGAACCTAGAAAGTAAGTAGCTTGAACAAGTTGGTTCAATTCTGAAGGTATTTGTTGTGCCAGGAGAAACTGTGCTGGGGTTTTCAAGATCTTGTGGAATAGTAGCAAAATAAAAAACAAACCCCAAAATTCATCCAAAGTAAGGAATGAGTATAGTAAGAAATCACCCCCTATCCCTACTTCCCATACAGCTGTGACTACAGAGCGCTTCACCATCAGATTAGGAGTTAACAGGAAGTAATCCCAAGGAGATCCAACCAGTCCATTCTAAAGGAGATCAGTCCTGGGTGTTCTTTGGAAGGAATGATGCTAAAGCTGAAACTCCAATACTTTGGCCACCTCATGCGACGAGTTGACTCGTTGGAAAAGACTCTGATGCTGGGAGGGATTGGGGGCAGGAGGAGAAGGGGATGACAGAGGATGAAATGGCTGGACGGCATCACCGACTCAATGGATATGAGTTTGCGTGAACTCTGGGAGTTGGTGATGGACAGGGAGGCCTGGAGTGCTGGGATTCATGGGGTCGCAAAGAGTCAGACATGAGTGAGTGACTGAACTGAACTGAACCGAATCCCAAAGAAAGGTAATGCCAAAGAATGCTCAAACTACTGCACAACTGCACTCATCTCACACGCTAGTAAAGTAATGTTCAAAATTCTCCAAGTCAGGCTTCAACAATGTGTGAACCGTGAACTTCGACATGTTAAAGCTGATTTTAGAAAAGGCAGAGGAACCAGAGATCAAATTGCCAACATCCGATGGATCATCGAAAAAGCAAGAGAGTTCCAGAAAAACATCTATTTCTGCTTTATTGACTACGCCAAAGCCTTTGACTGTGTGGATCACAATAAACTGTGGAAAATTCTTCAAGAGATGGGAATACCAGACCACCTGATCTGCCTCCTGAGGAATTTGTATGCAGGTCAGGAAGCAATAGTTAGAACTGGACATGGAACAACAGACTGGTTCTAAATAGGAAAAGGAGTATGTCAAGGCTGTATATTATCACCCTGCTTATTTAACTTATATGCACATCGTGAGAAATGCTGGGCTGGATGAAGCACAAGCTGGAATCAAGATTGCTAGGAGAAATATCAATAATCTTAGATATTGTTATATCACCACCCTTATGGCAGAAAGCAAAGTAGAACTAAAGAGCCTCTTGGTTAAAGTGAAAGAGGAGAGTGAAAAAGTCAGCTTAAAACAACATTCAAATAATGAAGATCATGGCATTTGGTCCCATCACTTCATGGCAAATAGATGGGGAAATAATGGAAACAGAGACTTTATTATTTTCTTGAGTTCCAAAATCACTGCAGATGTTGACTGAAGTCATGAAATTAAAAGACAATTTCCCCTTGGAAGAAAAGCTATGACCAACCTAGACAGCATATTAAAAAGCAGAGACATTACTTTGCCAACAAAGGTCCATCTAGTGAAGCTTGTAGTTTTTCCAGTAGTCACGTATGGATATGAGAGTTGGACTATAAAGAAAGCTGAGCGCTGGAGAATTGATGCTTTTGAACTGTGGTGTTTTAGAAGACTCTTGAGAGTCCCTTGGACTGCAAGGAGACCCAACCAGTCCATCCTAAAGGAGATCAGACCTGAGTGTTCATTGGAAGGATTGAAGTTGAAGCTGAAACTCCAATACTTTGGCCACCTGATGTGAAGAGCTGACTCATTTGAAAAGACCCTGATGCTGGGAAAGATTGGAGGCAGGAGGAGAAGGGGATGACAGAGGATGGTATGGTTGGATGGCATCGCCAACTCAATTGCCATGAGTCTGGGTAAACTCCGGGAGTTGGTGATGGACAGGGAGGCCTGGCGTGCTGCGGTCCATGGGGTCGCAAAGAGCTGGACACTCTGAGTGACTGAACTGAACTGAAAAGTGCCTCATTCCCTCACAAGAGAATCACAAACAAGTTTTCTTGACGCTGACCACAGCCTGTGTGTGTGTTTGTATGTGTCTCTGTGTGTGTCTGTGTAGAGGGAAATATTATATACTACAAACTGTACCTCATGGATTTGCAAGGTGATCAAAGAACACTTAAAGCTGTGAACATAATCTCAGGTTACTTGCTTGGTAGAGCTTATAGGTAACTGGCTGAAGCAAATGTAAATCTTTTCTTTGAGGATCCAGAAAACATTGATCCTAGCCCTCAAAAAAGACTTGCAAACAATTTTTCAAGAACAATGAACAGTACACTGTCAAAAATAAACCAGCATATAAAGAAACAAAATGCTATTAGTGAGAACCAGAAGAAACAGCAGAAATAGTTTCACAAAGGCTTCAACCACATTCTTATTATCAGAATAAGATTATAAAACAATTATGCTTCCTACCTTTAAACAAATAAAGGAAAAAGTGGATATTTTCAAAAAGTAACAGCATGTTTGAAAGACCAGAGTGAACACTTAGGCCCAGATAAATAACAAGAAAGAAAAAAATAAAACATAACAGCCAAAATTTAAAACTCAATGGATGTATTTAAAAGTTAAAGAGAGGATGCTGGCAACATGGTAGAATAAAAAAAAAAGCTACCTTTATCTTTTCCCTTCAAAGTACAACCAGTAAAACATCTATAACACAACAAAACTGCTTCCACCCAACACACTAGGATGCTGGAGAGTTCCACACATCTGTACATCTAAGAGTGAGCAGACTAGATAGAATATATAGAAGAGGGGGAAGCTGAGAGAGAGAGAAACCAAGAGTGGCCCTCCAGCTCTAGCAGCTGAGACTGCAGCCCCAAAAGACTGGATGGCAGCAGGGGAGGTGGGCATACGACTCCTGCCTCAGCAGCTGCTATGAACACAGAGGCCAAGACAGAGAACCTTACAACACTGCACCCAGCATAGGTGCCCCTGCAATCCTGGCCCTTCTTCTCTCTCTTCTCCCTTCCCCTGCAATGTCAGAGCCTGTAATTCAGGAGACCCTGGATATGAAGTTAAAGACCACCATCCTGGCTATAGCAGAAGGCAAGGCATCGACAACCTGGGAGGCACAAGCAGCAATTATGAGTGCCCAGGGTAGCACTGCTAACAGAGGTGATGGAGGATGGAGAGTGAAGAGTCAAATATAACTACGGGTAGTTCAGGTAAGAGAAACCAAAAGTCTGTGCACCACTTACTGGAAAACAGAAGAAAGGCCTCTGATTTCTAATCTATTGAATCTGTTATAATCAAGCAAAAAAGGTGTTTGCCACTTGAAATTTGTCTGTGGAGAAACAGCTCATCAGGCACCGTGAACCATAGTAACTCTGCACTACAAAATGACAATTCTCCAGAAACTAAATGTAAAGTAATGAAATACTGTGACCTAATTGAAACAGATTCAAAATATTTGTCATGAAGAAACTCAACAAACTACAAGAAAACTCAGAAAAGCAGATTCACTGAGCTCAGGAATAAAATTAATGAACAGAAGTAATACTTTAACAAAGAGATTTAAGCTCTAAAAATAGAAATAAATGAAAATTCTAGAGCTGAAGAATTCAGTAAATGAAATGAAGAATGAATTACAAAGCAATGGAAATAGAGCAGACTGGATAAAAGACAGACTCAGCAAGCTTGAAGATAGAAATCTAGAAATAATACCAGTAGGAGAGGAAGAGAAGATTTTTTTTTAAATCAGAAAATTCTACTTTTAGGAAGGACAACATTAGGACATTGGGTATCCCAGAAAAGAGAGAAGGGAACAGAGTTTATTTAAAGAAATAATAGCTGAGAATTTCCCAAGCCTGTGGTAAGAACTGGATATACGAGGCTATGAAGCTGGAACACTTCTTCTCTAAGAACAGATCTTCTCTAAGACGCATTATATTAAAACTGTCAATAGGGGCTTCCCTGGTGGCTCAGTGGTAAAGAATCTGTCTGCCAAGGCACAACACATGGGTTCCATCCCTGATCCAGGAAGATTCCACATGCCAAGGAGCTACTAAGCCCGTGCACCTCAACTATTGAGACTGTGCTCTAAATCCTGGGAGCCACAACCACTGATGCCCACGTGCCCAGGCATGCATGCCACAGTGATGAGAAGCCCTTGTACCACAAATAGAGAGTAGTTCAAGCTCGCTGCAGCTAGAGAAAGCCCATGCAGCAATGAAAACCCAATAAAGCCATAAAAAATAACAACAAAAAACTGTCAGAAGTGAATCACAAGGAAAAAATGTTAAAGGTAGCAAAGGGAAAAAGGATAATAACCTATAAAGGAAGCTCCATTATACACAGAAAATCCTACACTGCCACCAGAAAACCACCAGATGTCACTGATGAATTCAGTAAAGCTGCAGTATACAAAATTAATAAACAGAAATTGGTTGTTAATGCCACACACTAACAATGGACATGAGTCTGAGTGAACTCTGGGAGTTGGTGATGGACAGGGAGGCCTGGCGTGCTGCGATTCATGGGGTCGCAAAGAGTCGGACATGACTGAGCGACTGAACTGAACTGAACAGAACAATGAATTACTCAAGAGAAATTAAGAAAATAAGTCCATGTACCACTGCATCAAAAAAGAATAAAAAACCTAGAAATGAACTTATCTAAGGCGGCAAAAGACCTGTACTTGGAAAACTACAAGACACTGATGAAAGAAATTGAAAATGACACAAATAGATGAAAAGATACACCATGTTCATGGGTTAGAATTAATACTGCTAAAATGACCATACTACCTAAGGCAATCTATAGATTCATTGCAATCACTATTAAAATACCAAGGGCCTTTCTCACAGAATTATAGAAAAATAATTTTAAAATTTGTATGGAAATACAAAAGACCCTGAATAGCCAAAATAATCTTGAGAAAGAGAAGAGTTAAAAAAATAATGTTCTTTGACTTCAGACTATACTGCTGCTGCTGCGTCACTTCAGTCGTATCCGACTCTGTGTGACCCCAGAGACGGCAGCCCACCAGGCTCCCCCGTCCCTGGGATTCTCCAGGCAAGAACACTGGAGTGGGTTGCCATTTCCTTCTCCATCAGACTATACTACAAAGCTATAAAAATAAATAATAATAAAAATAAAAACTATGACATAGGCACAAAAACAGACGAATAGATCAATTAAACAGGATAAAAAGCACAGAAATAAACCCATGCACTTATAGTCAATTAATCTATGACAAAGGAGGCAAGAATATAAAATGAAGAAAAGAATTTTTTCAAAAGTACTCAGAAAACTGGACAACTACATGTAAAAGAATGAAATTAGAACATTTTCTCACACCAAATACAAAAATAAACTCAAAATGGATTAAAGACCTAATATAAGACTGGAAACCATAAAACTCTTAGAGGAAAACATAAGCAGAACATGCTAACATAAATCACAGCAGTATTTTTTTTATCTGTATGCTAAAGTAAAGAGAAGGGGATGACAGAGGACGAGATGGCTGGATGGCATCACTGAATCAATGGACATGAGTTTGAGCAAACTCTGGGAGATGGTGAAGGATGGGGAAGCCCGGTGTGCTGCAGTCCATGGGGTCACAAAGAGTTGGACATGGCTGAGCAACTGAACAATAAATGCTAAAGCAAAGGAAATAAAAGCAAAAATAAATATGACCTAATCAGACTTAAAAGGTTTTGCAGAACACAAAGGAAATCAGTGACAAAACAGACAGTGTACTAAATGGGACAAAATATTTGCTAATGGTATGACTGATAAGGGGTCAAAATTCAAAATATATAAACAGCTCATACAACTCAATGAAAAAACCAAACAACCCAATTTAAAAATGGGCAGAAGACTTGAATAGACATTTTATAAAGAAGACATACAGATGGCCAACCAATAAAGATGCTCAATATCATTAATCATCAGGGAAATTCAAAACCACAATTAGATATCACCTCACACCCATCCGAATGGTTATCATCAAAAAGGTTAAGAAATAACAAGTCTTGGTGAGTATGCCAATATAAGGGAACCCTTATATACTATTGGTGGGAATGTAAATTGGTGTAACCACTGTGGAAAACAGTATGGCTATTTCTCAGAAAAACTAAAAATAGAACTACCATATGACTCATCAATTCTACTTCTGGGTATATATCTGGAAAAAAAAAAAAGAAAGAAAACGTTAATTCAAAAAGATACAGGTACCCCAATGGTTAGAGCAGCATTACTTATAACTGCCAAGACATGCAAGCAACCTAAGTGTCCATCAACAGATGAATGAATCGATAAAGAAGATGCGGTATATGTACAATGGAACACTTTGTTCTTTAGTTGCTAAGTTGTGTCTGACTTCTTTGTGACCCAATGGACTGTAGTCCATTAGGCTCCTCTGTTCATGGGATTTCCCAGGCAAGAATAATGGAGTGGTTTGCCATTTCTTTCTCCAAGGGATCTTCCTGACCAAGGGGCTGAACCTGGGTCTCCTGCATTGGCAGGCAGATTCTTAACCACTGAGCCACCAGGGAAACTCTAGATATTTCCTTAGTAAGTAAGTAGGTATTAGTCGCTCAATCATATCTGACTGTTTGTGACTCCATCGACCATAGCTCACCAGGCTCCTCTGTCCATGGAATTCTCCAGGCAAGAATACTGGAGTGGGTAGCCATTCTTTTCTCCACAGGATCATCCCAATCCAGGGATCGAACCTGGGTCTCTTATGTTGAAGGCAGATTCTTTACTATCTGAGCTACCAGGGAAACCCTAGGCATTTCCTTACTATATCTGACTCTTTGTGACCCCATGTACTATAGCTCACCAGGTTCCTCTGCCCATGGAATTCTCCAGGCAAGAATACTAGAGTAGGTAGCCATTTTCTTCTCCAGGGGATCATCCCAATCCAGGATCCAACCTGAGTCTCCTGCATTGCAGGCAGAATATTTACCATCTGAGTCACCAGGGAAGCCCTAGTTATTTCCTTATACAGCAATAATCCTTCTAGCAGCAGTGAAACAGAGGAAAAGTCAATAATCAAGTCAGAGTAGGGAAAAAAGTTACCTGCTTAAACAATGGTGGAAATACAGGGTTACACTTCTGACTTACTTTGCTAATCAATGCTCTCCACTGTATTGGTTCCTAAACTAAACTAGGATGTGGCTGAATTTACAAACAGGATTCTTTTAACTCCCAGAGTTGATACTTTCACTGATTATTGACTGTTAGGAAACCAGAAAAGAGGAAAATCTAGAAAGGTTCTTAAATTTCAGTCAGCCTTAACAAAAAGTAGTAATCAGGGTTGAGGAAAATATGAAGGACATTCAGGAATTGACATAAAAGTTCCAGTTTAATCACAAACATCTTTTTTTTCCCTGAGCAAATCTGAAATTTGCATTGTCAAATTAGCCTTTTATTCCAAACAAGTAGAAAACTGATATTTCAATTATTTAAAATAAATCATGAATGAGTTCAAAGTTCAAATTCAAAGTTCCCAATGCCTTTCAGAGATTTATAATATTCAAATAAATATTCAAATAAATATATTTCAACTATTTAAAATAAATCATGAATGAGTTCAAAGTTCAAATTCAAAGTTCCCAGTGCCTTTCAGAGATTTATAATATTCAAATAAATATGAAGAATTGTAAGAAAATTGATAATTTTCAGTTGCCTCAATTTTAAATTCCCCCAGAAAGCTGTCTCAAAGGAAATTTAGTATCTTTTTTGAAAGTCTTGATGAGAACTATAAGATATCTTAAAATCTGATGAATTAGGTTGAGAGGTGAACTGGAGTTTCATAGCTAATATTACTTAGATGGTAACACAGGATAGTGCTATCAATGATTGACTAAACTGTTAAATATTCCAAAACATTATTTTTGTCATAGACTAACACTAATACAGGAAATTAAATACACAAAATGACATAAACAGACATACTCACTTCTATTTCATTCAGTCCTCTGACCTTTAAAACAAAGTCCCAGATGCAAGATTAACGTCAAAGATAAGTCATTTAATAATGAGCTCCTAATCATTTAAGATTAGTTTTAGTATGGGGTCTCAAGACAAAAACAGCTTATTAATAAGCTAAGCTAAGTCACTTCAGTCGTGTCCAACTCTGTGTGACCCCAGTAGACGGCAGCCCACCAGGCTTCCCCGTCCCTGGGATTCTCCAGGCAAGGACACTGGAGTGGGTTGCCATCTCCTTCTCCAGTGCATGAAAGTGAAAAGTGAAAGTGAAGTCGCTCAGTCGTGTCAGACTCCCAGCGACCCCATGGACTGCAGCCTACTAGGCTCCTCCGTCCACAGGACTTTCCAGGCAAGAGTACTGGAGTGGGGTGCCATTGCCTTATTAATAACTTGCTTGCTAATACCTATGCTGAAACATTATCTCCATAAAAAGCACATAGAGAACAACAAAGGTAAGCTCCTGTAACATCTTTTAAAAGCTATTAACTGTGAGCATCACCGTATTTCAAAGAATGTCAGTCGTTTCCATTCCAGGTTCAGAAACTTCCTTTCACAATTCTTTGAGAAAGCAAATTTATAGTACTGGGTTGGCCAAAAAGTTCCTGTGGTGTTGAAGCAAAAACAGAAGACACATTTTTCATCACTTTCACCAAGAACTTTACTGAACAACATATTCATCAATATGCAGATGAAACTACTCTAATAACAGAAAGTGAAGAGGAACTAAAGAGTTCCCCTTGAGGAGGGTGAAAAGGAAACGAAAAAGCCGGCTTAAAACTCAACATTCAAAAAATGAAGATCTGGAATTGAGCTGTAGGAGTTGCTTGTATATTTTTGAGATTAGTTGTTTGTCTGTTGCTTCATTTGCCATTATTTTCTCCCATTCTGAAGGCTGTCTTTTCACCTTGCTTATAGTTTCTTTTGTTGTGAAGAAGCTTTTAAGTTTAATTAGGTCCCATTTGTTTATTTTTTATTTTATTTCCAATATTCTGGGAGGTGGGTCATAGAGGATCCTGCTGTGATGTATGTCAGAGAGTGTTTTACCTATGTTCTCCTCTAAGAGTTTTATAGTTTCTGGTCTTTCGTTATACCTGTGGCAGATTCATTTTGATATATGGCAAAACCAATACAATATTGTAAAGTTTAATAAAATAAAATTTAAAAAATAAATTAATTAATTAAAAAAAAAATGAAGATCATGGCATCTGGTCTCATCACTTCATGGCAAGTAGATGGGAAAAAGTGGATGCAGTGGCAGATTTTATTTCCTTGGGCTGCAAAACCATTGTGGACTGTGACTGCAGCCATGAAATTAAGATGTTTGTTCCTTGGAAGGAAAGCTATGACAAACCTAGACAGCATATTAAAAAGCAGGGACATCATTTTGCCAACAAAGGTCCATATAGTCAAAGCTATGGTTTTTACAATAATCATATACAGATGTGAGAGTTGGATCATAGAAGGCTGAGCACTGAAGAACTGATGCTTTCAATTGTGGTGCTGGAGAACACTCATGAGAGTCCCTTGGACAGGAAGGACATCAAACCAGTCCATCCTAAAGGAAATCAACCCTGAACATTCATTGAAAGGACTGATGCTGAAGCTGAAGCTCCAATACTCTGGCTACCTGATGCAAAGAGCTGACTCATCACTGAAAAGACCCTGTTGCTGGGAAGGTCTGAAGGCAGGAGGAGAAGGGGCAGCAGAGGATGAGATGGTTAGATGGCATCACAGACTCAATGGACATGAGCTTGAGGAAACTCCGGAAATAGTGAAGAACAGGGATGCCTGGTATGCTTCTGTCCAGGGGTCCAGGGTGTTGCAAACAGTGGGACACAACTTAGTGACTGAACAACAACATTCACCATTTTGTTCCACTAACTTCTGACATTTTTCAGGCAATTTTATAACTCCATCTTTCCAAAACTTTTTATCTTTTTGAGCAAGAAACTGTTTCAGGTGCTTCTTACAATCTTCCAGGGAATTGAAAATTTTCCATTAAGAGACTTTTGGAAGGAGTGAAATAAATGGAAATCTGAAGATGCAGTGTCTGGTGAATACAGCGGATGAATCAGACCTTCTCAGCCAAGCTGTAACAGTTTTTGTCTGGTCATCAGAGAAATACGCAGTCTTGCATTATCCTGATGGAAGACTATGTGTTTTCTGTTGACTAATACCAGATTCTTTTCTTTGAGTGCAGCTTTCAGTTGGTCAAATGGGGAGCAGTACTTGCTAGAATTAATAGTTCTGTTTTCCAGAAGGAGCTCATAGTAGAGACCTCCCTTCCAATCCCACCATATATACAACATCATGTTCTCTGAATGGAGATCAACCTTTGGTGTGGTTGGTGGTAGTTCATTTCACTTGCCCCATGATCTCTTTCATTCCACATTACTGTATGGTATGCAATTTTTAAAAATGGAATTTTCATTAAATAGAGGATTGAATGCAGAAATATGGTCAAGGTTTTTTTGCCTAACTTACATGGAACCCAAACATCAAAGTGATTAACACAACCAAGCTAGTGCAAATGATTTTCAATGCTTGACTTGGATATTCTGAGTATGTTGGTACTCATGATATAAAGTTGACTGTTCAATTAGTGTCTCAATTTGATCACTCTCAACTTCAACTGGTCTACCTGACTGTAGAACATCATCCAACAAGAAATCTCCAGTACCGTACTTCCATTGATGGCTCAATGATTAAAGAGGCCACCTGCCAATGTAGGGGACACAGGTTTGACCCCTGGTCTAGGAAGAGTCCCCATGCCACTGGGCAACTAAGTCCATGTGCCACAGCTACCAAGACTGTGCTCTAAAGGCTGGGAGGCACAACCACTGAGCCCCTGTGCTGCAACTACTGAAGCCTGTGCACCCTGGAGCCTGTGTTCCACAACAAGAATAGCACTGCCATGAGAAGCCCATGCACTGGAACTAGACAGTAGCCCCTCCTCTCTGCAACTACGGAAAAGCCCACACAGCAACCAAGACCTAGCACGGCCATAAAGAAAGAAAGAAATCTCCAGTACAAACCACAAACCATTTTTTGTCACATTTGATCAGTCATGCCACCTTCTCTACACACTGCACAAATCTATTCTTGTGTTTCAGTTGCCTTTTTACCTTTCTTGAAATAATAAAGCATAAAATGCCAAAAATGTTGCTTTTTTCCTTCCATCTTCAATATTAAAAAAGCTACACAAAAATTCACCAATTTTGATGAATTTTTTTTTAATGCACACTGATATGACAGCTGTTACAATCTAACAGAACTGTTTCAAATGAAGTTAAAGACAACAAAGCACTACTATAGCATCTTACATAAAACAACAAAATGAAGTTTTTGGCCAACTCAATATATATGCCAAGATGCTAGCAACAATCTGCAATAACAGGCACTGGCTTTTGCCCAAAGAAATGGATTATGAACCCACCATATAAGTATTTATGAATGAGAATTACTATTAACTAATACTTCTGCATATGGTAGAGTTTTAGATTCAGTTTATATTATATTTATATTCAGTTTACCAGGCTGGGGGTTGATAATTTTTTTTTCTGTTAATGGCCAGATAGTAAATATTTTAGGCTTTGCCAGCCATACAGTCTGTGCAACTATTCAACTTTGCCTTGTAGCATAAAAGACAATATATAAATGAGTAAGCATGGCTGTATTCCAGTAAAACTACATAAAAAGTAAATACATTTGGCAGTGGGCCAAGTTTGGTCATGGTTTACACACCTATCCAGCACGCCAATATAAAAGCAAATGGGGTACTTTACCATTGGTCCAGTGGCTAAGAATCCGTGTTCCCAACGGAAGAGGCCTAGGTTCAATCCCCCCTGGTCATGGAATTAGATTCCACATGCCACAACTAAAATATCCCACATGCTGCAATTAAGACCTGATGCAGCCAAATAAATAAATAAATATTTTTAAAAAAGCAAATGGAATCATACCATTAAAAAGGCAGCCTGGTAAAAGCAGTTTTGTTATGTATATGTATGTTCTTTTATGTATTGTAAGTCTATAACTTCTATAAAGTCCAGTAATGGACTTATCCAAATCTCTTCCTTATGAATTGCTTAATGGTCAACCGACAGGAGCTATAATATTTAAATTCTGATGTGACAGTTGGATCATCAAATCCTTCAAGAGGTGTAAATTTGACGGTGCTGGAAGAGAATGTGGTTTAATAAAGAAATTACCAGTTAAAACAATGCAGTAGCACCAAAGAACCTCTTCTTCCACAATAGGGAACACTATTATAAATGCTCTAAAGTTATGTTTAGGGAGGAAGAAAGAAAGAATACTGATAAAGGACTTAAATTTAAGTGTATTATAAAATGCTGGCCTGGTAGAGATTTTTAACCTCGTAATGGTTTTTTTTTTTTTTTTTAGTTTTATGGTTATATCTCCTTTAAAAAAAATAATACTATAAATCATTATTTTAATTTGTAATTCATGCATTCCCATCCTCCTATGCTATTTATCATTTATTGTAACTATTCAGGGCATTATGAAAATCAAAATGAACAGCAACTACTTTTATGTACGTAACTGAGATATGCAGCATTTAAGATTGAGAAGAAATCTAAGGCTAAAGCTTCTCAGAGCTCTAGTGCGTACACAGTGGGAAAGGTGAACTTTATTTTCTTCCAGTCAAAGAATCTATAGCTTACATTTTAGTTTGCTACCGATCTGTCATCTTACCATGAAGTCAGTAGATGTTGGTGGTGCAAGGAGATTTTTGTTCAAGTTAAAACAAGGTTTCTTTAACCTATTGAAAAGTTTAACGGCTTCCCAGGTGGCCCTAGTGGTAAGGAATCCGCCGGCCAATGCAAGAGAGGAAAGACGCTGGTTCGATCCCTGGTTCAGGAAGAGTCCCTGGAGAAGAGCATGACAACCCACTCCAGTATTCTTGTCTGCAGAATCCCATGGAGGGAGGAGCCTGGCGGGTTATGGCCGGCCCATAGGGTCGCAAAGAGTCTGAAACGACTGAAGCGACTTTGCACTCACGCATTGGAGTTTAAAGCCTTTCTGAGAAGGCAACGGCACCCCACTCCAGTACTCTTGCCTGGAAAATCCCATGGATGGAATAGCCTGGTAGGCTGTAGTCCATGGGGTCGCTAAGAGTCGGACAAGACTGAGCAACTTCCCTTTCCCTTTCCCTTCCCTTCAGGGGTTGCCTGGTTACCTTGCATATGACAGAGTAAAAAGATAAAAGAAGGGCGAACAGGTTAGAGTTTGCTAATCTACTGATCGCAGCAATAGATTAAGGCAAGGCTTGAGAGTCATGAAAATTAGGTTTCAGTCAAGCTGGTCAATAACTGGTTGTCTCGTGGTGAGCGAGTCAATTTCTTCATCTCGGCGGGCCTGACTTTCCTCATCTACAAAGTCTCAAAGCACTTGACAGCAACTCTCAAAGACCCCTTCTAGCTGTTATTCTAAGACAGGAAGATGTCAAGCCACCTACTACCAGGACACTGCTGCTACTGCTGCTTCAGTCGTGTCCGACTCTGTGCGACCCCATAGACGGCAGCCCATGAGGCTCCCCTGTCCCTGGGATTCTCCAGGCAAGAATACTGGAGTGGGTTGCCATTTCCTTCTCCAATGCATGAAAGTGAAAAGTCAAAGTGAAGTCGCTCAGTCGTGTCCGACTCTTCCCGACCCCATGGACTGCAGCCTACCAGGCTCCTCCGTTCATGGGGTTTTCCAGGCAAGAGTACTGGAGTGGGGTGCCATTGCCTTCAGGGCACTAGCTCTCACAATCGAGCCGGGGGTCGGGGTTGGGGAGAAGAGTGACAAGGACTTACTGGTCTGGCCCTCACTCCCCACCCCTCGCCCCCGCCATCTGCGGTTAGGACCGCATCAAGGCATTAAAGGGGTTTCCCCCCCACCTCCCCTCTCTAGCTCTCTCCTACTCCCATTCCTATAATTCTGCCAATTCTCCGCCATCCTCCTCTCACCTGGGTGTTCACCCTCTGCAACCACGCCTTTTCCTTAAGGCTCCGGCAGACACGACTCCCATAGCCCCTTGAGTTCTCCCAGCCACGGACTGAGTCCCCTGCTTTGCTCGCACCCGAACCCTGCAGGAGCGCGCGCCGCCCCTCCGGACGGGACTCCACGGGCCCCAGCTTTGGCCTCACCGCTCCGGCAAGAAGCCACCGTTCCGGCGCGTTTCCCCAAGGAACTTCCCCGGGTGACAGACCGCTCCGATGCAAGCTCAGTGGTTCAGGCCGCTTCTCCCCTGTTCCCTCCGCTCCTTCCCCGGAGGTGAGTTTGCAAAACCCGGAACGTGCTCTACCTGAGCAGGCCAAGCCCAGAAACTCAGAGCGTTTGGCGGGAAGAAAGACACCCCTTCCCCAAGCTTCTCAAATTGCCACAGCGAGACTTCTCGTCCCCTGGACAGGAAAAGGCAAAGGCCTAGGTCGCGGGGGCCGGCGGGGGATGGAGTTCTGAGAGCACCAAGCCGGCAGCCGCAGTCAAACCTCCCGCCGTCGCGGACTACAACTCCCAGAGGGCTCTGCGACAACCAACGCACCTCCCGCCGCAGAGCCCAACCCTCCCTCTTCAGCTTCGGCTTTTGCTTGGGCTTAGTGTATGAGGTCGCACAGAGTCGGACACGACTGAAGTGACTTAGCATAGCATAGCATAGCATAGCAGGCATCAGAAAGACGGGCGGCCCGGGTAGGCAAATCGCTTCCCCCAGCCGCCTGACGTCCGCGCTGGAGTCTGTTGTCTGTCCGAGGCCCTTAAGGCGTCGAAGCGAGGGACGCGATCTCCTGCAGTCGGTACCACCCCGGAGACCACTGAGAAAGGGCTGATGTGATATTTCCATCTAGGGCAGACTTCCCACTGTCTCTCATCTGAGGATGTTCTGGCTGATGCTCTGTACTCTCATCACGTGCTTGAACCCTATAGATACCAAGGGAAGCTGATTTGAAAAAAAAAAAAAAAAATGTTGGATTGGCACTTTTCCTTCCTTGTCTAGACACTTAGGCCTTTTTTTGGTTTTGTTTTTAAAATTTTAACGTGTTGGCAAATTACTCACTAGCTGGAAAGGGGATTTGGGAGGGTTTTAAGCACCTCTCTGCATCCCTAACAGTTTCTCCCAGAGCCACCCCAAATAAATATACAACCAAGTAAAATTAATGTGCTTGTTATTAAAAGTCAGCTTAAGGTAAGCCTTCTGAAAAGCATATGGTGATACCTAAGCTCTTATACAGGAAGCCAGTGAAGTTTTTTTTGGAAGCAAAACAACCAGGATAAATACAACAATGTAATATGTTAATGGGAAATGAAATAACCCAAATTTAACAAATATCTAATATTGAGTGCCAAGCATTTTACATGCAAAATATCTTTTAAAATTATTTTCTTTTATTATTTTTGGCTGTGCTAGCTCTTTGTTGCCGTGCGGGCTTTCTCTAGTTGTGGAGAGCAGGGCTACTCTTCATTGCAGAGGCTTTTCATTGTGGTGGCTTCTCTTGTTGTTGAGGACAGGCTCTAGGTGCGCTGGCTTCAGTATTTGTGGCACTTGGGCTCAGAAGTTGTGGTGCGTGGGCTTAGTTGCTCTGCAGCATGTGGACTCTTCCCTGACCAGGGATTGAATGTGTATCCCCTGCATTGACAGTTGGATCATTATCCACTGTACCCTCACATTCAGTATCTCTTTAAGTCTTTACCATGATTCTAGAAGTGTATATTACCCCTATTTTACAAATAAGGAAGCCATCCTAGAGAATTTAAGTGAGTTACCCAAGGCACAACAACTATTAAGCAGCAGAAGAGCTGGAAATCAGACTAAGGTCTTATTCCAAAACCCGTGCTCTCAAACCCTCTGGTATTGAGGGTTTGACAAATACAAGGCAGGTGATGTGATGAACGTTGCCTTTAAGGTGCATACTAAGTCACTTCAATAGCGTCTGATTCTTTGTGACCCTATGGAGTGTAGCCCACCAGGTTTCCGGACCATAAGATCCTCTGGGCAAGAATATTGGAGTGGGTTGCCATGCCCTCCTCGCCTTTAAAGTAGATAAAAGTTATTTTGCTAATGGTATCCTTATTTAAAAACTTTTGCAATTGCTCTTTAGATCAACATTACATTCTTCAGATCAACAGTACATTTCTTTTGATAACTCCAGTGATAGCAGAATGTTCTTTTTTCTCTGCTTTTCAAGCTGAGAAAATATTTTTAGGCAAGGCTGAGAAGTGTAAAAGGAAATGGTATAGAATGACATCAGCAAAGATAGCTGAATAGGGAACTTGAAAATTGTCCCTCCCACAAAAGCAATGAATAAGCTGGCAAAATTCTCAGAATCAACTTTTTTGCGTACTCTGGAATCTAATAAAAAAAATTACAGCAACCAGGGGAACACTTAAGGAGAGACTGATGAATTTTGGCAAGAGAGCTCTATGATCATCTCTAGTTTGTCAGTGGCCTTGAAGACAGCAGCCCACATTCCTGGCTTAGGTTGATGGTAACACAGAGGGCAACATGGACCTTATTCTAAAGGATTCCATGGCAGTCCAGTGTTAAGGAGTCCCCACTTTTACTTCTGAGAGCCCCTGTTCAATTGCTGGTAAGGGAGCTAAGATCACACAGGCAGTGCTGTGAGGGCAAAAAAAAAAAAAAAGAAAAACAGAAAAAGAGTTGTAATTGTGTGTTTTGACCTATCTGGTGGTTCCCTAAAGGTTTGGCTCAAGGCTGTCCTGGAGCCTCCCCAGGACTGAGGCAGCTAGCTTCCTAGGCAGTGTTTGTCAAAAGGGTTTAAAATATATTAGCCACTGCCATCAGGGTACAGTATAACAGATGAGACAAACAGTAAGCAGGCCAAAAGCCTGGGAAGGAAGAGGCTGGGGGAGCAGATACTTGGGGAATAAGGGTTTTGAAAAGCTTCCTCTTATTCTGGGAAATCCAGAAGGCCACACACCTGCCTTGGTCTGGACACATACTCAGAAAAGACCTGAGAAGACCCTGTGGACCTAAGCTCTCACTTCTGGTTGACCTTTAGAGTTGGTGCAAGGAGGAAGTGAAGACTACTGCAGAACTGAAAAGTATCTAACTAAGCATTGAAGGAGTGCCTCAATGACACAACTAATTGGCAAGCACTGGAACAGTTTTTTTGAACCTTGAGTATTTATTTTTATTTTTTGCTTCTAGGCATTTAATAAAGACATCTCTGCTAAATTACTAGTTGACCACCAAGCTAATGGAATGGAGTGGTCATGCAACAAAGAAGGCAGACTTGATAGAATTAGTTGACTGGTAGTTAAATCTCCTTGAAAAAGACCCTGATGCTGGGAAACATTGAAGGCAAAAGGAGAAGAGGGCAGCAGAGAATGAGATTGTTATTAGATAGCATCACCTACTCAGTGGACATGAGTTTGAGCGAACTCTGGGAGACAGTGGAGGACAAAGGGGCCTGGCGTGCTGCAGTATATGGGGTCACAAAGAGTCAGACATGACTTAGCAACTGAACAACAGTGGCAGTTAAGTCTAGAAGCTTGATCATATTTAAGCTTGATTTTTAAAATCAAGTCTTTGTAAGTGGTATTGTGTGGTTCCCATCATATTAGGAAGCACATTTCTAGAAGTCTCATTTGCCATATTAAACTACTCAGTGGGCTCAAATATTTTATCTTTGAAAATTCTTCTTTAGCTTTTCACCATTCTTTGATACAGAGAAGGCAATGGCACCCCACTCCAGTACTCTTGCCTGGAAAACCCCATGGATGGAGGAGCGTGGTAGGCTGCAGTCCGTGGGGTCGCTAAGAGTCAGACATGACTGAGTGACTTCACTTTCACTTTTCACTTTCATACATTGAAGGAAATGGCAACCCACTCCAGTGTTCTTGCCTGGAGAATCCCAGGGACAGGGAAGCCTCATGGGCTGCCGACTATGGGCTCGAACAGAGTCGGACACAACTGAAGCAATTTAGCAGCAGCAGCAGCAGCCATTGATGATCATCTGCTAGATCAGAGGTTCATGTCACCTTTAGTGTCTGAGTAAATTTTTCTCAGTGTCCTTGTTTCCATTTACTAAGTAGTTCGGAAAATGAAGATCATGGCATCCGGTCCCATCACTTCATGGGAAATAGATGGGGAAACAGTGGAAACAGTGTCAGACTTTATTTTTTGGGGCTCCAAAATCACTGCAGATGGTGACTGCGGCCATGAAATTAAAAGACACTTACTCCTTGGAAGGAAAGTTATGACCAACCTAGATAGCATATTCAAAAGCAGAGACATTACTTTGCCAACAAAGGTTCGCCTAGTCAAGGCTATGGTTTTTCCTGTGGTCATGTATGGATGTGAGAGTTGGACTGTGAAGAAGGCTGAGGGCCGAAGAATTGATGCCTTTGAATTGTGGTGTTGGAGAAGACTCTTGAGAGTCCCTTGGACTACAAGGAGATCCAACCAGTCCATTCTGAAGGAGATCAGCCCTGGAATTTCTTTGGAAGGAATGATGCTAAAGCTGAAACTCCAGTATTTTGGCCACCTCATGCGAAGAGTTGACTCATTGGAGAAGACTCTGATGCTGGGAGGGACTCTCAAGAGTCTTCTCCAATACCACAGTTCAAAAGCATCAATTCTTTGGCGCTCAGCCTTCTTCACAGTCCAGCTCTCACATCCATACATGACCATAGGAAAGACCATAGC
Organism: Tragelaphus eurycerus; assembly: GCA_935064755.1. Lineage (NCBI taxonomy): Eukaryota > Metazoa > Chordata > Mammalia > Artiodactyla > Bovidae > Tragelaphus > Tragelaphus eurycerus. Next base: position 24,886,803 of record CAKXYN010000024.1, on the reverse strand, counting down.
CTTGACTAGGCGAACCTTTGTTGGCAAAGTAATGTCTCTGCTTTTGAATATGCTATCTAGGTTGGTCATAACTTTCCTTCCAAGGAGTAAGCGTCTTTTAATTTCATGGCTGCAGTCACCATCTGCAGTGATTTTGGAGCCCAGAAGAATAAAGTCTGACACTGTTTCCACTGTTTCCCCATCTATTTCCCATGTAGTGATGGGACCAGATGCCATGATCTTCGTTTTCTGAATGTTGAGCTTTAAGCCAACCCCTTCACTCTCCACTTTCACTCTCATCAAGAGGCTTTTTAGCCCCTCTTCACTTTCTGCCATAAGGGTGGTGTCATCCACATATCTGAGGTTATTGATATTTCTCCCAGCAATCTTGATTCCAACTTGTGTTTCTTCCAGTCCAGCATTTCTCATGATGTACTCTGCATATAAGTTAAATAAACATGGTGACAATATACAGCCTTGACGTACTCCTTTTCCTATTTGGAACCAGTCTGTTGTTCCGTGTCCAGGTCTAACTGTTGCTTCTTGACCTGCATACAAATTTCTCAATTTTTAAATAGATACGTAAATTGAAAGAAAACTATTTTATTTTAAAGAACCACAATTGCTTACCAATTGGGTGTGTATACCTATTGGGCACTGTGTAACTTCTCAAACCTGGAAATCAGATGGGACATCACTATCTTCATGTCCTGTCCCACACTGGATTTTGCATGACACTTACTTGAGATCACAGCAACTGTTGCAAACTCAATTTTCCAAAGATGTGATGTTAGCCAAAAGAATTAGCTTGATCTAATGTTAAAACTGTGAAGTATCTCAAGCTGGTTCACATGGCATCTGACAGATGTTGCCATGTTTACTAGCATGTGAGATGGGTGCAATTGTGCGGTAGTTTGAGCATTCTTTGGTATTGCCTTTCTTTTGTATTGGAATGAAAGCTGACCTTTTCTGGTCCTGTGCCCACTGCTGATTTTTCCAAATTTGCTGGCATATTGGCACTTTCACAGCATCATCTTTTAGTGTCTAGATTGTTACAAAATTATGCACATCCGCTCAGCCAGCAGAAGCTCAGGGCTTTCAGGTGGCACTAGTTGTAAAGAGTCTGCTTGCCAGTACAGGAGATGCAAGAGACAGAGATTTAATCTCTAAGTCGGGAAGAGCCTCTAAAATAGGAAGTGACCACTACTCCAGTATTCTTGTGTTGAAAGTTTCCTGGACAGTGGAGCCTGGAGGGCGGCTATAGTCCATGGGGCTACAAAGAGTTGGACACTACTAAGCACACACACACAGCAGAATTCCCATCACACTCAACATTCCTGAGACAGCTGCCTCAACTCCAGTGAAGTACTTTGGTTAACTGTCCTTCACATAACTCTTTTACCTTGTAATAACCTTAGCCTGATTATTTCTCTACCCTCTGTCACTCCTCAAGTACCTCATGACTGCTTGATGCTGATGGATCACCTCCTGAATTCTTATAATAATCTAAAGGAAATTCCACTGTGTAATATTTCTTTCTCATGATTCACTGATGGTTCTTATTTGAAAGGTGACAATGGAAAATATTGTGTTGGGTATGCTATAACAACTCTTTGTGATGCTGTTGAGGCAGCATCTTTATCCATGACTACTTCAGCCCAATACACTAAATTATATGCTCTTACATGGGCTTGTACTTTAGGCAAGGACAAAACTGCCAATGTTTATACCATTAGTAGACATGCTTTTGAAGTAGTTCATGATTTCAGAATGTGGAAACAACATGGCTTCCTTCTTCCAGTGGAAGTAAAATTTTAAGTGTTGGTTTTTTAAAAACTATGTTTTGGACCAAATAATAATCCAGTCCTGCTGAAGACTCTAAAATTCTCACTCTTCACTACTATCTATGAATTAAACAATTAGTATATTGACAAAATAATAGCCTTCATGAATCAATACTGGTGGGGAAACATTAACAAGGCTGCAAAAAGTGCCTACCTCACTTGTCTCACTTGTCCAAAGTACAAACCTGGGAAGCTGGTTTGTATTGCATCCTGGACAATTTGAACTGCATCGTGGACCATTTGAGGTCTGGCGAGTGGATTTCATACAAGTTCCTCCATCTAATGCATATAAGTATGTTTTAGACATGGTCTATATGTTTTCACACTGGACTGAATGAAGCCTTTCTTTGAAGACAGACTACTACTTCTTCTGTGGTTAAAGTCCTTTTGAAAAAGATCACCCCTACCTGGGGAACTCTTCTAGAACTATGAGGAGCCCATCTTACTGGCCAGGTACTTTGACAAGTCTGTGCTATTTGGCTGGCTTTATATCACTTTCACTGTACTTACCATCCTTAGTCCTCTGGTTTAGTCTAACGCACAAAGGGTGTTGTTAAGATTCAATTGGCAAAATTCAGAGAGGCCTAAAGCCTTGCTATGATTCCTCTAAATCTCACATTCATTCCTTTTGGAATTTATAAACTCTTAGAGATAGTCACAGTATATCCAATGAACTTGGCTCCTGCTTCTTTTGATCCACAACTGATAAAAGGAGAGGAACTCCAGTATTGCAAATGCGTAATGGCTTCTATTAAAAATAACCATGATTTGGTAGATCAGTCTTTTCAAATGGCACCCTTGGGGGACAAAGACCTTAAGTGTCACAACTTGCAACTTGAAGATTTCGTCTATTAGAAAAGATACATCCAGAACTCTCTTTAGTCTTGTTGGAAAGCCCTTTATTGAGTACTCCAAACAACCCTTGTGCTTCCAGACTCCAAAGAATAGACTCTTGGATTCCTGAGCTACACCTAAAGAAAGCAGCAAACCCTGACTGAAACTGCATGTCATCTGGTGACATGAAAGTGAAGATTTTCCAGAATTGAAGCAGATGACATCTGATGAGACAACTTTACCTAGATATGTAGACCAGGCCTGTTGGAAGTTTGTTGCCAAACCTTTGATGATGGCATAACGCTTCAGAAGATCTCCGATGTCTATGATTTTGATAACAAGACTTTAGATAAAAAGTGCTTGACAGTCTTCCCTCCTTCCCCTCCTTGTTACTCAAATGTGACATTAATGGGTTTCCAATTTAATGTGAGACACTATGCCCAGTAATGGTCCTTTGTGACATTGAGGGACAAAAAGCTGTTAGAACTAGAAACCCTGAGTCTTGATCAGCAATGCTTTCAGAGAAAAATCCTGATCAAAAGGGGAAGATGTAAAAAATTAATGAACAGAAACCTCAGTTAAATAGAGTTGGGAGACCAGAAGGGGGAGCTCTTGTAAACTGTGATGATAATAGAACCCAACAGGAAGAGGATTTTGACAAGGACTCAGTGAAAAGCCAAGAGCTGTTTGTTTTAGTCATGATCTGTATGTTTGTGCACTGGACTGAAGACTTTCCTTGAAGACAGACTACCTCTTCTGTGGCTAAAGTCTTTTTAGAAGTGGTTATCCCTATCTGGGGAACTCCTCTAGAGCTATGAGGAACCCATCTTATTGGGCAGGTACTTTGACAAGCCTTTCTCCTCTCTATAAAAGTGTTCTCCTTCCTTTGCCACGCCAGGACTTGCATGTGGTTTGGGATGGCTGCCGACCCCAAACTGAAGTTCTCTTCTGATCCTGAATAAACAAATCTTTGCTGGAGAAATATTTAGCAGTGTTTTTGTTTCAAGTCAACATTAGTCTATGTGCTAGCATGTGTATTGCTGATGGGTTTGTCATAGTTGCTAAGTTTTTTCAGTGGGCAGAGTAAGGAAGTCTTTGTGTTGTAAATTTTTTATTTTATTTTTTTAAGGAGATAATATATCATGAGTTCATACTGATATTTCTAGTTCAAATTTAAGAGTATAGGGTTATTTCTTAACCTCTGCTTTTCTTTTTCAATTTTTTGTCTCTCACACTGAAAAATCTTACTTCTTAAACAATAGTAACTTAATTATGTACCAGTTTATTACTGACAATATGACTACAGAATTGGTGGATTTTATGCAGTATTTTTTGCCTTATGATATATCTCACTAGGGACATATGGTCAAATTACTATATTTTAAAGCATTTGAAATACATTTCTATGTGGTTAAGCCACTAACTAAATACACATTTAGTTAAGTGCATTTGTTTTTTTGCATTAACTTTAAAGATTGCCTTTTTAAATTTTGATTTGATTTAGTTTTATAATTTTGTATAACAATCACATGGTTTCACAATCAAATCCACTCATTCAGAGAAGTCTGACATTCTTCTCCTTCTCAACCTATTCTCTCTTAGTCATTTTATAATTTTTGGCTTATCCTGCCATTAAAGAAAATATAAGCAGATATATCTCTTTAGATATAAGCCAGCATACTTGACCTAATATACTTGACTACAGTAAAGCCTTTGACTGTGTGGATCACAACAAACTGGAAAATTGTGTGTGTGTGTGTGTTTTTTTTTTATTTAAATCTTTTTTAGAACATTTTTATTTTATAGCATCAGTAATATGTAATCATAATTTTCTAATTTTACAATGCTTCCATTTTTCTTTTTTTAAAATTTATTTATTTTAACTGGAGGCTAATTACTTTACAATATTGTATTGGTTTTTGCCATACATCAACATGAATCCGCCACGAGTGTACACATGTTCCCAATCCTGAACCCTCCTCCCACCTCCCTCTTCATACTATCCCTCTGGATCATCCCAGTGCACCAGCCCCAAGCATCCTGTATCCTGCATTGAACCTGGACTGGCGATTCATTTCTTATATGATATTATACATGTTTCAGTGCCATTCTCCCAAATCATCCCACCCTCTTCTTAAAGAGATGGGAATACCAGACCACCTTACTTGTCTCCTGAGAAACCTGTATGCAGGACAAGAAGCAACAGTTAGAACTGGACATGGAACAAAAGACTGGTTCAAAATTGCATATGTCAATGTTAAGGATGTATATTGTCATCCTGCTTATTTAACTTCTGTGGAGACTACATCATGCAAAATGCCAGGTTGGATGACTCATAAACTGGAACCAAGATTGCCTGAAGAGATATCAACAACCTCAGATACGCAAATTGTACCATTCTAATAGCAAAAAGTGAAGAGGAACTAAAGAACTTCTTGAGGAGGGTGAAAGAAGAGAGTGAGAAGGCTGGCTTAAGACACAACATTCAAAAATAAAGATCACAGCATCTGTTCCCATCACTTCATGGCAAATAGATAGGGAAAAAATGGAAATAGTGCCAGATTTTTTTCTTTGGCTCCAGAATCACTGCAGATAGTGGCTGCAGCCATGAAATCAAAAGACACTTGCTCCTTGGAAGAAAAGCTGTGACCAACCTAGATAGCATATTAAAAAAAGCAGAGACATCAGTTTGCCAACAAAGGTCCATATAGCAAAAAACTATGGTTTTTCCAGTAATCTTGTAGGGATGTGAGAGTTGGACCATACAGAAAGCTGAGCACCGAAGAACTGATGCTTTCAAATTGTAGTGCTAGAGGAGACTATGAGAGTCCCTTGGACTGCAGAGATCAAACCAGTCAATCCTAAAGTTAATAAACCCTGAATATGCACTGGAAGGACATTATATTGATACTGAGCCACCAAGAAAACCCCTGGTCACTTCTTTGAGTCTCGTATTTTTATGTGACTCCTGTATGTATGAAATTAAAATTGTTTTTCTCCTTTTGTTTAATGTCAGTTTAATTATTGGGCCAGCCAAAAAGCCTACAAAGGAAGAAGGGAAAATTTTTCTGCCCCTTCAACTACATGGGTGGATGTTTCAGTCTGCTGTTGAGGGATTTTTGACTTATTTCTGGTTAACTTTTAGTTCTGCACTTAATAACTGTGTGGAAACAGTGACAGACTTTATTTTGGGGGGCTCCAAGATCACCTAAGATGGTGAATGCAGCCATGAAATTAAAAGATGCTTGCTCCTTGGAAGAAAAGTTATGACAAATGTGCTGCTGCTGCTGTTGCTGCTAAGTCGCTTCAGTTGTCCGACTCTGTGCGACCCCATAGACAGCAGCCCACCAGGCTCCCCCCGTCCCTGGGATTCTCCAGGCGAGAACACTGGAGTGGGTTGCCATTTCCTTCTCCAATGCATGAAAGTGAAAAGTGAAAGTGAAGTCGCTCAGTTGTGTCCGACTCTTAGCGACCCCATGGACTGCAGCCTACCAGGCTCCTCCATCCACGGGATTTTCCAGGCAAGAGTACTGAAGTGGGTTGCCATTGCCTTCTCTGTGACAAACCTAGAAAGTGTATTGAAAAGCAGACACATTACTTTGCGGACAAAGGTCCGTCTAGTCAAAGCTATGGTTTTTTCCAGTAGTCATGTATGGATGTCAGTTGGACCATAAAGAAGCTGAATGCCAAAGAATTCATGCTTTTGAATTGTGGTGTTGGAGAAGACTTTTGAGAGTCCCTTGGGCTTCAAGGAGATCAAACCAGTCAATCCTAAATGAAATCAATCCTGAATATCCATTAGAAGGACTGATGCTGAACTGAGGGTCTAATACTTTGGCTACCTGACATGAAGAGCTGACTCATTAGAAAAACCCTGATGCTGGGAAAGATGGAAGGCAAGAGGAGAAGATGACAGAGGATGTGATGGTTGGATGGCATCATTGATTCAATGGACATGAGTTTGAGCAAGCTCCAGGAGATGGTGAAGGACAGGGAAGCCTGGCGTGTGCAGTCCATGGGGTTGCAGAGTTGGACACAATTGAGCAAATGAACATCAGATTTGTCCTTTTATATTTTTGTTAGTTTATCTTTGAGATAAATTCTAGAAGTAGGATTACAGGATCCAAGGGTAAATGTACATGTGATTTTGCTAGATGTTGTCAAATTCCCTTTCCTCAAGGTTTAGGCCATGGAACATTCCCAACAGTGATATAAGAGGGTGCTTGTTACCTTGAAGCTTCTCAAACAGAGTTCATTATCAACATGTGCACTGATGAACGTGTCTAATATATACTGCTGCTGCTAAGTCACTTCAGTCGTGTCCGACTCTGTGTGACCCCATAGACGGCAGCCCACCGGGCTTCTCGTCCCTGGGATTCTCCAGGCAAGAACACTGGAGTGGGTTGCCATTTCCTTCTCCAGTGCATTAAAGTGAAAAGTGAAAGTGAAGTCGCTCAGTCGTGTCCGACTCTTTGCGACCCCATGGACTGCAGCCCACCAGGCTCCTCCGTCCATGGGATTTTCCAGGCAAGAGTATTGGAGTGGGGTGCCATTGCCTTCTCCCTAATATATACTAAGATATTAAATAAAAACACTAAAATGACTATGAAAATGAAAATTGTCTATGAGTTGCCTAAAATCAGTGGTATGAGTACCACACATTCATAAACACTGCCTTAGCCATTACTTGAAAAATACAGATATTTTGGCCTCTCTGAACCTTGCTTGGTATGCTGAAAACCCCTGTCCAAGTTGCTTTCTTCCTTAGATGTTTCACTAGTACAAGATGTGCTAACTGAGACATTATAACCCACTCCACCTCGCTTTTGTGTTGATTTATAGGGCTCCAATCTGCAGTATTTAATTTTTTTTAGCCTATTGTATGATATGCAGATGACACCACTCTTATGGCAGAAAGTGAAGAGGGGCTAAAAAGCCTCTTGATGAAAGTGAAAGTGGAGAGTGAAGGGGTTGGCTTAAAGCTCAACATTCAGAAAACGAAGATCATGGCATCTGGTCCTATCACTGCATGGGAAATAGATGGGGAAACAGTGGAAACAGTGTCAGACTTTGTTTTTCTGGGCTCCAAAATCACTGCGGATGGTGACTGCAGCCATGAAATTAAAAGACGCTTACTCCTTGGAAGGAAAGTTATGACCAACCTAGATAGCATATTCAAAAGCAGAGACATTACTTTACCAACAAAGGTTCGCCTAGTCAAGGCTATGGTCTTTCCTGTGGTCATGTATGGATGTGAGAGCTGGACTGTGAAGAAGGCTGAGCGCCGAAGAATTGATGCTTTTGAACTGTGGTGTTGGAGAAGACTCTTGAGAGTCCCTTGGACTGCAAGAAGATCCAACCAGTCCATTCTGAAGGAGATCAATCCTGGAATTTCTTTGGAAGGAATGATGCTAAAGCTGAAACTCCAGTATTTTGGCCACCTCATGCGAAGAGCTGACTCATTGGAGAAGACTCTGATGCTGGGAGGGATTGAGGGCAGGAGGAGAAGGGGACAACAGAGGATGAGATGGCTGGATGGCATCACTGACTCGATGGATGCGAGTCTGGGTGACCTCCGGGAGCTGGTGATGGACAGGGAGGCCTGGCGTGCTGCGGTTCATGGGGTCGCAAAGAGTCGGACACGACTGAGCGACTGATCTGATCTGATCTGATCTGATGGTTATGTACATAATAAAAGATTCTCAAATATTTATAATACTTAAAGATGAACATCTAATTCTCCCCCACGTGAAGTAATCCGTTTTCGTACTGTTTGTTGTTGTTCAGTCAGTCAGTCATGTCTGACTCTTTAGTGATCCCACAGACTGTAGCCCACCAGGCTCCTCTGTTCATGGGATTTCCCAGGTAACAGTACTGGAGTGGGTTGCCATTTCTTTCTCCAGAAAGTCTTTGGACCCAGGGATTGAACCATGTCTCCTGCACTGGCAAGCAGGTTCTTTACCACTGAACCACCAGAGAAGCCCCATGTACTCCTGGTAGATTAAAAGAATTTTTAATAGACTTGACATGGTGCAAGGCACAGTACACATCAATTAAAAAATCATTACTTGAATAATGTGGAGAGAATGCTAAGAACATAAAATCTTTATCAGTCATCTTTATATGCATTACTTTGAACTAACTACATTGATTCCAAACTGAGAGACAGCTTTAAGGAAACTCTTGCCCTACCTTATTATAGGGGATTTAGGGAATTTGGAGAAACATTACATAAGCTTTCCAGGGAATCTTTTGAGATAAGAATGTTAAGGTTTAAATTCCACTGGTCATTGCCATTCTTGTCACTAGAATGTTCCTTGAGAAGCTAATTTTACCTGGGACATTTAGCATAATACCTGGCATACAGTAGGTGGTCATTTAAAGCCTATTTAACTAATGAATGAATCTCTGCTTTTTCCATACATTGTGATCTATTACCACCAGTAACTTAGGATCTGTTAGTGAGAACAAGAAAATAGAATATACTTATACTGGCTTGAATTTCTTGGGACACCCATTAAGGAGCAAGTGTTTACTAAACCGTGCTTGTCTTTTTTCACTGTTTATGTTCAATTTTTGAACTGCATGATTTTTATCCATTGTTCATCCTTTACTCAATACTGAACTTTAGTTCTCATCAGAGTGCACTTTTTCTTAACCAGGAGCTCTCAAGGATTATATTGAGTGTTTCATAAAGAACTATTTCATTGCAATACCTGAAAGCACAAAAATTTCTTCTAGAGTTAATAGCAGAGAATGTTTGCCAAGTGTTTTTAAAAAAATATGCTCATTTTAGAAAATATTTCCAAGCTTTCCATTCCTAAAATAAAAAATTTAGTTGGTTATCATTCTATCTACACAATTTCATAATCTTGTTATTTTCACTTAATACATATTTTCCCACAACATAAAAATTTTTGAAAGAACATTCAATTTAAAGTGAGTAAAAATACGTCAGAGGACCCTGTGTACAAATTCAGAGCATCAGAAAGAGTGTTGGTAGCTCTCACCCATCATATACAGTTGAAAGTATAAGATGCCTCAAGAGCATGATGTAAAAATTTTGTTTAAAAATATAAATTATTAAAAATGAAAAAATAAAAATTATAAAAAATATTCTGGTTTCACTTTTGTTAAATGTAATCTTTTAAAGATAATTCACTTTGATAATAGTCTGACAAAGTTTGATGCTAACCAAATAAATCCTTTTTAAGGATTCAAAGAAAATAAGTATTTTTAATTAAAGAGACCAATAATGATGGTTCTAGAGCTGGAAAGTTTAAGTGTTCCATAAAGTACTTCAGCCTCTATGCCTGAGTGTCAGACTGTGTTGGGACTTACATTTCTGAACTATTCAAGAATTTATTAAACGATTCAGAGGATGGAAAATGATGAAAATAAAGCCAAAAATAAAAATGGTATTTTTCCAGTGGTCTGTTGTTATGCCTTTCGGAGGGATGGGAAAATATGGAAAGATTTCTCTGACTTTTTGTGGTCCACAACAAACACTGTTTGTTGAGTTTAAGTCCGAAGTACCTTCGGACACCCTTAGGTTTGGCCAGTAAGTAGGGCTATAAACAGGTGGGTCACAAATCTAATGAACGACCTTCACCAGCACAATTTACTTTTTCTTTCTGGATCAGAGGGTGCCCAAAGAATTCGACCTCTACCTCTGTAAGACAAGTTACTGTCTTCACAGCCTCCTAGGTATCGGCGTGACAGTCTCATCCTTCGGTCTAGGAAGAAAAAGGAATACACCACCACCCCCGGCCTCAGCCATACTTTGAGGTACCTGGGAACCCCCTGGATGTGAAGCAAACGCCTCAGAAATAGAGGCCAACTGCCAGGGACTGCAGTAGGCAAAAAAAGGAGAGAAAGCTTTAAGAGGTAGGGAGGAGGACAATTTAATTCCTCTTCTATTTTAAACTTTGACTGCAGTGCTTACATAGGAAAATTCTATAGCCTCTCCAGATTGAGGACCCTGCACAAGCATCCAGAGAAAGTGACCCACGGTCAGCCTTGTACCCTCAGGCCTAACGGGCCACTCCGTCCGGAACGTAACGAGTCAGCCGATGGCGGCGTCGAACGCAATCGCGGAGGGTAGGAGAGGCGGGAGATGGGGGCGGGACGACATGGCCGCCTGACGCTGATTGGCTGATGGAGCTCGTCGCCTGGTGCCATTTGTTGTTGGATCAGCGCACCAGACGCAGTGTGCGTCCTGCACGTGCAGCCGTTTAAGCCGCGTCAGTGCCTATGAGGACCCCGGGAGAGCAAGCCGCGGAGAGGTGAGTGGGCCGCTGGCTCCTTTCCCAGTACGGGTTTCCTCCCAACACTCTGGGCTTCCTAGTAATAGCTGGACTTCGGGCCAAGTGAAGAACGGTTGGAGTGGGTAGGGGTTTGAAGCTATCCTTTGGGATCTTTCTGCTTCCTGCAGGAGAGTCCAGTAGCACGGTGCGTGTCCGAAGTCTGGAGTTGAGGCCTGCAGGAAAGGCGAAGGAGCATTTTTGACGATCTGGTACTACACCATTCGTGTTCAGAGAAAAAGACTCTCAGAACACGGATGGTTGTAGAACTCTTCGTGTATACACTCTCTTTCGCGAAACTAGTTGTTTGTAGGAGACACTTGGGCCACCTAATCACCCCTTCCTTCCCTGCCAAACTTCAAGGCCTTGATCCCTAGTCAATCTCCCCTCCCTCCCAAAGAAACTAAATAAACCCCACGCGAAACGTCGTACTCAGTTTTGAAGGGAGAAACCTTTAGTAGTATCTGAAAAATTTCCCCTTCCGCTTAATATTCAGTAAGATGTACTGGGAACGCTTCGGTGAGAAAATAAATTCTGTCAGCAGATTTTGGGGAAAAGCCTAAACGTCACCGGGACATGGTGATTGCTAGAGTGATTAGATAAGTGGTTCAACTAATTTTTAAAGGTGAAAAATTGAAAGTCGCTCAGTAGTGTCCGACTCTTTGCGACCCCATGGACTATACAGTCCGTGGAATTCTCCAGGCCAGAATACTGGAGTGGGTAGCCATTCCCTTCTCTAGGGGATCTTCCCAACCCTGGATCGAATCCAGGTCTCCCACATTGCAGGCGGATTCTTTACCGTCTGAGCCAAAAGGATGAATATAAATGGTATCTCTCGGTAAGAAACAAAACTTTAATTGCCCTTTTTGCAGAAACTTTTGGGGAGGATCAACAGTTAATTGTGTAGTTTGGAGGTATATATGTGAAAAGATGGTTTATGCTTTTAAAGGTACATCTCTGATTCTGACTGAGCCTAAATGTGCATGTTTGTATTTTTATAAAAACTGAACTGGAAGCCACCATGGGAGATGAAGATTGGGAAGCAGAAATAATCAAACCTCATATGTCTTCCTATGTTCCTGTATTTGAGAAGGTAATTTAAAGTTTGTAGTTATTGAATGCTACAGATTTTGTCAAAGTTGAAAATCTCTGTGGTGAGAAAGTTCATCTGTGGTGAGAAGCATGCTGTGCTTCTCCACCTGATTGTTATTAACTGTCTTGTAAGGAATGATGAAGCTTGCTAAGCTTCAAATAGAAGAAAACAGTCTGACGTAATTTAATAATTAAAACCTAAAACGGGTATAATATTATTAGCAACTTAATTTAAATCTCAGTGATTTAGAACTTATTGTGGGTGAAAGCAAGCTTGTGTTAATGTGGATGAATGTCTCTGAGATACAGTTGTATAGAAAATGGAAAAATAAAATTCGTTTTTGGGTGGCAATTTGAATTCTGAAAATTGGTTTTATACAAGCAGGGATCTCAAGTTGAAACCATTAGGCTGGTTCAGATGGTAACATCAGTTTGATCTTCAGATGTACAAATCTGCAGATCCTTTTCCTCAATAGCTTTTGAAGAGTTACACTGTAATTTAGATGAGGTTATGAAGTGGGTTTTTGGAATTTAGTTTTGACTTTAAGATGGTGAACAGAGTCTACTTTGGAAGACAGTGTATTTAATGGATTGCTTTTACATAAATTTTATCTACTTGAAAATGTCTCTAAAAGTCAATTTGTTTTCCTTTTAGGATTTCCAGTTTGTATTTATGTTAGTTCTGACACTTTCTATTTCAAGTGATGTCTTAGTAGAAATTCTTAATTTACCCCAAAACATAAAATTTAATTCTTTGTCTGTCTTGAATTTGGTCTGTTTGCATATAAAGTTTAGATTAAAATACCTAAGATGTTAATCTGAATTTATCATGTTTCTTGCTTTGGGACTTGTTTTAGAAATAACATTTTTTTGTATGTTATCTTTTTATAGTCTTCTTTATGTTACAATATCATAAAAATATTGTAAGACCAAAAGAGGAGAAACATTACCGAACAGTCTCGCTCACTAGCACAAATGCTCTGTTGAGGTTTTAGTAAATTTTCTACTATATTTCCCAAACACATTTTTATATGGATTGTAATGATTGTACATTATAGGAATTTTTGATTTCAGCTTTTTCACTCTTCAGCACTAGCTATTCTGTATTATTAACTTCCTACAAATAATTTTTTATGGTTATATAGTATTTAATGGACTAGAACTACCATAACATAATTGATTTTCTGTTGGTAGAAATTAAAGTATTATCTTTGCGCTGTAGTATTATCATGAATATCTACAGTTTATTATTTAATTTGGGAGTATTCAAAAATGGAATTACTTGGTCAAATAATTTTTTATGGTTCTTTTTTTCCCAGGTTCTTGGTAGATTTGTTCTAATAACATAGTTTAACTCACAGGTACAGATGTTCTTCCATTTGTACCAAAGTACCATGGACTTGTCTAATTTTTACTTTTTCTTACTCTGAAATTTTGTCTTAACTAAGTATTATTTAAACGGTATAGTGCACTGTAGCATGTTGTGCATGGTTATTGCAAAGGGTGTCTGAAATCGAGGATGGTCAACTCTCAGGCTTCCAGATTTACCTTTTGGGAGTCTTTGTGCTATTCAGTAACATACTTTGTTTATTGATATTGGTCATATTGATTGAATATTAATTATGTTAATATTTCTACCTTATGATTCCTAGTACATATCTGTGTGGAGCCAATTTGTAGTAAATTTTTTGCATTTGTCCACAAACTTAACACCTGGTGCTAGATGTGCAGTTAGTAATTTGACCTACTTAACTTGAAGGAACATGATGCATTCAGTGGCTTTGCTTGTCTTCGTTGAATAAGCTGTGTAGAAGCTAAGGATGAACACATGACATTTTTATGTAGGAGAAGTCTGAGGTCTTTTCTTCAGCCTGTTTTCTTTTAAAGGCACCATTTGATTGGTTGGTCTAATTGGATTTCTGTTTCAAGAAGTGACTGGGTTTCCCTTTTGTTCAGTTTGTATTGGCTGTGACATCATCTTGGATTGGTAATAATACCTGTGATCAGCCTTTTCTTAATTTAAAAAATTGGGAGTATAGTTGATTTACAATGTTGTGTTTCTGCTGTACAACAAAATAGGTCAGTTATACATATACATATATTCATTCTTTTTTATCTTCTATTCTTATATAGGTCTTTAAAAAGTATTGAATAGAATTCCCTGTGCTATGCAGGAGGTTCTTATTATGTGATAAGCCTTTTCTGAGTGCTTCTAAGGATCCTTCTAAGGAGATTTAGTATTAACACAAGCTTATGTAATTTTGAACTAACTGGTTGCTCTTCTGGTAGATTTTAGAACTTCCCAATGCTAGTTTTTGAAGTGAATGTACCATGCTGGGATAGAATAATAAAAAAAAATGTGAGGTTGAGAAATATTTGGTAATCTAGCAGTTACAGTAGTCCAGAAATGGTTAGGCATTTGCATATTGTGTGCAGACTTGTTGGGGTGAGAGATGAAATGGATGAGCATGATGACTGTAACAGGATACTGGGTTTGCTTGCTAGTTGTAATATTTCTTATTAAATGACTGATGAGTCTATACACATCTCTTCTGTCTGATCTTTTTGACGTTTTTATGGTGTATTTCAGAAGGCATATACTCTTGTAATTAAAGTGGAAACTGCTTAAGATAATTAGTCCATCCACAATTATTATTTTGAAATTTATAATGTTTGAAATAATGTTAAGTTTTAAAATTTCTAAATTGGTTCACTTGGATGAATAAAGAGGTTATAAAAGTTTTATAGCTAAGTGTTCTAAAAATAGGTAATGTTAAGACCTAAGACTCATTCAACAAGTTTTTTTGAGCCTTATTAGATGCTGGAGCTAGTGGTGAACATGATAGATAAGGGGCTTGCTGGCATGGATATTGTATTTTACTGGAGGGGACAGAATAAGCACATAAAAAATCACATACTAATAGTGAAAAGTATTAAATAATAATTTAATAATAATAGTAATAAAAGAATCAGGAAACTCTTTGTGTATGAGGGAGAAGATGATTGGTATGGGTAGATTTAGATCATGTGGAGAGGAAAATATTCCTTGAGACTATGACTCATGAGACCTGAAAGAGTCCCAATAACACATGATGTGCACAGATCCTGAAGAGGGAACAAACTTGGGGTATCAGGACAACAGGAAGAAGTACAATGTATTAGTTGCCTATAGATGCTGTAACCAATTATCTCAAACTAGATAGCTTACAGTAACAGAAAAATTTCTCTTATAGTTCTGAAGGCCAGAAGTTAGAGACCATGGTCTCAGCAGTGCTGCTTTCCTTCAGTAGGCTCTTGGAGAGAATCCATGCTTCTTCCAACTTCTGGTGATTATAGGCAGCCTTGGCTTGTGGCTGCATCTCTTTCTGTTGTCTTCACTTGGCCTTCTCTGTGTTTGTGTTAATACCCTTGGCCTTTCATAAGGACACTTGTGATGATATTTAGGATCCACTTGGATAATCCAGGGTAATCTCTTAATTTCAAAATTCTTAGTTATATTGGCTATAACTTTTTTTTCAAATAATATAACATATTTCAGAAATTAGGGCTTGATATCATTGAGTGGACATTATTCAATCTCCTATAGCTAGTGTAGAGCTATTTCAAATCCTAAAAGATGATGCTGTGAAAGTGCTGCACTCAATATGCCAGCAAATTTGGAAAACTCAGCAGTGGCCACAGGACTGGAAAAGGTCAGTTTTCATTCCATTCCCAAAGAAAGGCAATGCCAAAGAATGTTCAAACTACCACACAGTTGTACTCATCTCATGCTCTAGCAGAGTAATGCTCAGAATTTTCAAAGCTAGGCTTCAACATAAACTGAGAACTTCCAGATGCTCAAGCTGGATTTAGAAAGGGCAGAGGAACCAGAGATCAAATTGCCAACATCTGCTGGATCATAGCAAAAGCAAGAGAATGCCAAAAAAACATCTACTTCTGCTTCATTGACTACGCTAAAGCTTTTGACTGTGTGGATCACTTCAAACTGTGTAAAATTCTTAAAGAGATGGAAATACCAGACCACCTTGATCTGCCTTCTGAGAAACCTGTATGCAAGGCCAGAAGCAACAGTTAGAACTGGACATGAAACAATGGTTTGGTTCCAAATTGGGAAAGGAGTACGTCAACGCTGTATATTGTCACCCTGCTTATTCAACTTATATGCAGAGTACATCATGTGAAATGCCAGGCTGAATGTAGCACAAGCTGGAATCGAGATTCCCAGGAGAAATATCAATAACCTCAGATATGCAGATAATATCAGTCCTATGGTCGAAAGCGAAGAGGAACTAAAGAGCCTTTTGATGAAAGTGAATGAGGAGAGTGAAAAGGCTGGCTTAAAATCTAACATTCAAAAAACGAAGATCATGGTATCTGGTCTCATCACTTTGTGGCAAATAGATGGGGAAACAATGGAAACAGTGAGAGACCGTTTTTTTTGGGTTCTAGAATCACTGCAGATGGTGACTGGAGACATGAAATTAAAAGATGCTTGTTCCTTGGAAGAAAAGCCGTGACCATCCTAGACAGGATATTAAAAAGTAGAGACATTACTTTGTCAACAAACGTCCATCTAGACAAAGCTATGGTTTTTTGAATAGTCATGTATGGATGTGAAGTTGACCGTAAAGAAGGCTAAATGCCAAGAATTGATCCTTTTGAACTGTGATGTTGGAGAAGACTCTTGAGAGTCCCTTGGACTGCTAGGAGATCAAACCTGTCAATCCTAAAGGAAATCAGTCCTGAATATTTTGGCTACCTGATTTGAAGAGCAGACTCATTAGAAAATACCCTGAGGCTGGGAAAGACTGATGGCAGGAGGAGAAGGGGAAGACAGAGGAAGATATGGTTGGATGGCATCATGTGACTCAATGGACATGACTTTGAACAACCTCTGGAAGATGGTAAAGGACAGGGATGCCTGTCGTGCTGCAGTCCGTGGGGTCGCAAAGAGTCAGACGTGACTGAGTGACTGAGCAACAACAAATATCTAGTATGGCTAAACTATAGTAAGATAAGGAAGATTTGTAGAAAATGAAATCTGAGAAGGAAAGAGAAAAGGAAGAGAGAGAGAGGACCCTGGAGATAGAGGTGGACATATAGTTGATAGGACTAGATGGGCTGGATATGGGGAATGTAAGAGAGAGTGATGCTGAGTTTTTTTTACTGAAGCAAGTAGATAGATGATGGTGCCCTTTACTGAAATGGGAAATATGTGGAAGATGAACCAATTTGGCAGGGAAAAAAATCAAGAATTCTGTATTTGCAGTGTTCAATTTCAGATGCCTAAGAAAAGATTTAAGTAAGGATACTAGTCAGCAGTTGTTGCTTAGGAGAGGGATCAGAGCTGTAGGTACAAATTTGGGATTTATCTATTTTAATAGGATTTAAATCTGTGAAAGTGGGTAAAGTTGGATGGAATAAAACAGACTTAGAGAGCTCTGCCATGAACTGTGGGACACTTTGACTTTAAAGGTACGTTAGCTGGGGAGCTGACAAAGGAGACTGTGGAGGGAGAGGCTGTGGGGCAAGAGGAAAAACTGGGAAGAATGTATTCCCCAAGCCAGAGAGGAAAGTAGATGGTCTGTTGTTTCAAATGCTGCTGAGAGCTCTGGCAGGATGAAGCTTAAAAGTAGTAATTTTATTACATAATATGCTTACTCTTAAGCTTTTTGAGTGCAGAGGTGAGGATGGAGGCTAGCAAGAGTAGCTTGAAGGAAATATGGAATGTGAGAAAATAGAGGCAGCAAATGTAGACAAAATTTTTTGCCTACAATGGAGCAGAGAAATGCTTATTTCTTATTTATTTCTTATAAAAATTACCTTATTTTTAAAGTAATGAAAAATGTTAAGGGTTTTTATGATGAAAGATGAATTCTATTGAAAAAATTTTTTTTTTTTTTTTTTTCAAAATTTGCCTTAGAATGTGTGTGGGATGTTAAATTCCATCTTCTGAAGATTGTTTGGTAATAATAATTTTTCAATTGTTTGGTACCAGGGTGTTGCATTACTTTTTATCAGTTATATGAAGCTGAATGTTATAACACTTATAAAACTAGCCCCTTTGGGGGCTCTATTCATACAGTAGTATTTTGGATACTAGAAAAGAGAAAGTCTTCAGTATTTCACTTAAAATTGGCAAAGCTAGATTACTTTTCTTGTTTGTCTTATCGTCTGTGGTAATCATAAATTGGAACTTTTCACTGTAGCAGTTATCAAACTCCCAAGCCATTTCAAGGATTTTATTGTACGTTTTTAGTAAGTTAGAAAAATAATTGACTGTCTTTTGAGCTTTATAAAGGTAGTTTTTAAAGTCATTGTCTTTTGTGAAAGAAATTTTGGAGCAAAAGTATTACCTAAAGATGTTAATGCCTACCTTGGTGTACTCCCTCCAGCTTTAGGTTTATTTAAAGAAACTTATTTGACAAAAAAAATGTGATTTTTCTAATTCAGTCAGTTAATTGAAGTGTTATCTATAAACTTTAGGTCACTTTTTGTGCTTAAATTATTGAATTTGATTTTGAAGAATTTCAGAGCTCTGTTCAAAAGTTTTGCATTTAGTATCGGAAACTTGTTTGAGAGGAAGCCGCCTGTTACATACCTAGATGAATTGAGGATGGCTTTTTTCCAATAAAACTTTATTTATAAAAACTGGTGGCCCACCACATTTGGCTTGTGGCTATAGTTTGCTGACCATTGTTTTAAGTGATATTAGTATGCTGTACATAGAATTTTAAAGTGAAGGTGTTTTAGAGTAGTTAATAAAGGAACATGCAGTGACCCAGGAAACCTTACATTCTTTAATTGTTTTATTCTGGACAAAACCCAGTTGGTAAAACTTTCTAGTATTTATGAGATAGATTACTCATTTTTATTATTCAAAGTAGAAAACCAATCTTTTCTTTTTTCTTACAGGATAGGTATTCTTCTGGAGCAAATGGAGACACTTTTAACAGGACTCCACCTTCATCGTCAGGTATGTGTTAAGGCAAAAATGCAGAACTGTTTTTAGGTTAAGGGCTTCATCTACTGGATGAGAAGCAGACTCGTAGATACCTTGTCAAGGATGTTTTTAAAATTTTCTAGTGAGACATTCCTGAAAAGGCAATGGCAACCCACTCCAGTACTCTTGCCTGGAAAATCCTATGGGCAGAGGAGCCCGGTAAGCTGCGGTCTATGGGGTCGCTAAGAGTCGAACGTGACTGAGCGACTTCACTTTCATCTTTCACTTCATGCATTGGAGAAGGAAATGGCAACCCACTCCAGTGTTCTTGCCTGGAGAATCCCAGGGATGGGGGAGGAAATGGCAACCCACTCCAGTGTTCTTGCCTGGAGAATCCCAGGGATGGGGGAGCCTGGTGGGCTGCCATCTATGGGGTCGCACAGAGTCAGACACAACTGAAGTGACTTAGCAGCAGCAGCAGCAGTGAGACATTCTGGCTTGAATATTTTGGGTTGGGAGCCTCTTAAAATTAAAGGAAGGGAGAGAAGAAAGAGTGTAGTATTACAGAGTGTATCCTTTGATTTAGTGGGTTTGCTGTAAAACCTTTGCTCAGCCTGGAAGTTGCATGTTTAACTTTCAGGCTGCCATGGGAATTGTCAGGATTCCTGATATAAGGCAGTAGGAGAGTAGACTTAGGTGTTGAAGCAGGTTACAGTGATGGTGACTTGTCAGGATAGCAACTATTTAAACCAAACTCATCAAATTAATACGCATAAATCCCTTGCATTTCTATACACTAACAATGAGAAAATATATATAGAAATTAAGGAAACAATCCCATTCACCATTATGTCAAAAAGAATAAAATACTTAGGAATAAATTTACCTCAGGAAACAAAAGACCTATATTTAGAAAACTGTAAAACACTGATGAAAGAAATCAAAGATGACAGAAATAGATGGAGACATATACCATATTTATGGATTGGAAGAATCAACATAGTGAAAATGAGTATACTACCCAAAGCTATCTGTAGATTCAATACAATCCCTATCAAGCTGCAAATAACATTTTTCACAGAACTAGAACAATTAATTTCACAATTTGTATGGAAACACAAAAAACCTCAAATAATCAAAGCAGTCTTGAGAAAGAAGAATGGAACTGGAGGAATCAACCTGCCTGACTTCAGACTACTATAAAGCTACAGTCGTCAAGACAGTATGGTACTGGCACAAAAACAGAAATACAAATCAATGGAACAAAATAGAAAGCCCAGAGATAAATCCATGCACCTATGGACACCCTATCTTTGACAAAGGAGACAAAAATACACAACGGAGAAAAGACAATCTCTTTAACAGGTGGTACTGGGAAGACTGGTCAACCACCTATAAGAGAATGAAACTAGAACACCTTCTAACACCATAAACAAAAATAAACTCAAAATAAATTAAAGATATAAATGTAAAACCAGAAACTATAAAACTCCTAGAGGAAAACATAGGCAGAACAGTCTGACATAAATCACAACATGATCCTCTATGACCCACCTCCCAGAGTAATGGAAATGAAAGCAAAAATAAACAAATGGGACCTAATTAAATTTAAAAAGCTTTTGTACAACGAAGGAAACTATAAGCAAGTTGAAAAGACAGCCTTCAGAATGGGAGAAAATAATAGCAAACGAAGCAACTGACAATCTCAAAAATATACAAGCCGCTCAATACCGGAAAAATAAACGACCCAATCAAAAAATGGGCCACAGAACTAAATAGACATTTCTCCAAAGAAGACATACAGGTGGCTAACAGACATGAAAAGATGCTCAGCATCACTTATCAGAGAAATGCAAATCAAAACCACAATGAGGTACCGTCTCATGCTGGTCAGAATGGCTGCTATCAAAAAGTCTATGAACAATAAATGCTGGAGAAGGTGTGAATAGGGAACCCTCTTACACTGTTGGTGGGAATGTAATCTAGTAAAGCCACTATGGAGAACAGTGTGGAGATTCCTTAAAAACTGGAAATAGAACTGCCATGTGACCCAGCAGTCCCACTGCTGGGCATACACATTGAGGAAACCAGAATTGAAAGAGACACATGTACCCCAATGTTCATTGCAACACTGTTTACAGTAGCTAGGACATGGAGGCAACCTAGATGTCCATCTGCAGATGAATGGATAAGAAAGTTGTGATACGTATACACAATGGAATATTACTCAGCTATAAAAATAACATATTTGAGTCAGTTCTAATGAAGTGGATGAAACTGGAGCCTATACAGAGTGAAGTAAGTCAGAAGGAAAAACACCAATACAGTATATTAATGCATATATGTGGTGGAATTTAGAAAAGATGGTAACAATGACTATATGCAAGACAGCAAAAGAGACAGATATAAAGTACAGGCTTTTGGACTCTGTGGGAGAAGGTGAGGGTGGGATGATTTTAGAGAATAGCATTGAAACATGTACATTACCATATGTGAAATAGATGACCAGACCAAGTTCAATGCAGGAAACAGGGCACTCAAAGCTGGTGCACTGGGACAACCCAGAGGGATGGGATGGGGAGGTAGGTGGGAGAAGGTTTTGGAACAGGGGGACACTTGTACACCCGTGGCTGATTGATGTCAGTGTATGGCAAAACTCACCACAATATTGTACTTAGCCTCCAATTAAATAAATTAATTAAAAAGTAAAATATTTAAATAAAAGATAATATGAGCCTCTTTGGGATCTGAAAACTAACTTTAAGTCCTCGGCAAATAAGGGAAACAAATCAAGATAAAGGAGCTGTTGTTTTTCCCCTGTCACTTGTCTCCATTTTGTTCGCCTGCCTTTTTTATAAAGTTGAGAAGATAGCTGGAAGTGGTAGGACTTGGGCTTAGAAAATTAAACTCATGACAGTAGTCTTTGATTTTGTTGACGTTCACAGCAGGCTAATATGCTACTTCTAGTATTTTTTCAATTTAATACATGTAGCAACAAAATTTACTGTATTAACCATTTTTAAATGTACTGTTCAGTGATATTAAGTACCTTCATGTTGCTCTGCAGCCATGACCACCGTCTGCCTCCGAAACTTTTTCACCTTCCCAAACTGAAATTTCATACCCAGTAAGCAATAACTCAATAATCACTCCTCTCCTCAGCTCTTGGCAACCATTGTTTACTTTCTGTGAATTTAAGTTACTATGAATTTTTATGAGTCTCTGTGACCTTGAGTAACTACTACTTTTAAGTCTTACTCTCATGCAAGAGAGAGGCTTTCTTGGTGGCTCGGTGGTACAGAATCCACCTGCCAGTGCGGGAGATGTGTGTGTAATCCCCAGTCAGGAAAATCCTCTGGAGAAGGAAATGGCAACCCACTCCAGTATTCTTGCCAGGGGAATCCCATGGACAGAGGAGCCTGGTGGGATACACAGCCCATGGAGTTGCAAAAGAGTCGGACATGACTTTGCGACTAAAACAACAACTAATGTAAGAAAGAGGGCCTGGTGACACCAGGTAGTTTCATTTCTCTCATCAAAAATTTGGTGAATGAAGTAAAGCATTTTTATAGTTAAGGGAGCTACTGGCTCACTGAAGCCTGTCCTAATGTGAAAAAACCTGTGGAGAGGTAGTTTATAAAATGTAAAAGCGAGGGGGGAGGTTGTTGAGAGAGTTCAGGTTAAAGCAGATTTAATTCCAATGTTCACCTTAAGTTCAGAGTAATCCTCTTGATAGAAGGAAGTCAAGTTTAGATGAAATGCTTTTGTTATTGTCAAGATACACTTATCTTTTGTAAACTTTTAAATGCAGCAGTTTAATGTAGAATATCCTGATTCTCAAAAGTTTATGAAATTGCTGCCTGCTGAAACCCCAGCAAAAGGCTAATAACCATGTATAGGTACTTGAAGTATTCAAAGAAGAAAATTGGGTGAAAGTATTCTATATTTAACATATCTATATGCATAGATCATTGTGTAATCAAAAGAAACCTTGTTCTCTGAGGTGTCAAAGATAACTTTCATAAAGGAATGAAAGTTTGAATCTATAGTACATTAAGGTGTAACATTACTTTGTAGTGAAGTCATCAATAAGCCAGATTGAAATGGCCACCAGCTAAAAATGTGGACTTTTCTTAGCGTTAGATCTTGAATGTTCAGACTAATGAAGTAAAATTAATGATGAAAAATATAGCTTGCTTGTTTACCTTCTGAATAACAAATACTTTGGTATCTCTCTCTTTTTTTTAGTATATTTCTTTTATTTATTTTTTAAATTTAAATTTATTTATTTTAATTAAAGGCTAATTACTTTACAATAATTGGTTTTGCCATACATCAACATGAATCCGCCGCGGGTATACACATGTTCCCAATCCTGAACCCCTCTCCCATCTTCCTCCCCATACCATCCTTCTGGGTCATCCCAGTGCACCAGCCCCAAGCATCCTATATCCTGCATTGAACCTGGACTGGCAATTCATTTCTTATATGATATTATACATGTTTCAATGCCATTCTCCCAAATCATCCCCCCTCCCTCTTTTTAAATTGATTTCTTTTTCATGAAAATAGATTTTCTTATTACAGAAATACATACCAGGGCAATGAATGCTATCCTAAGTTACTATCTAAATATTCTTATTGCAAAAAACCAAAAAAATGAAAACACTTAAATGTAGTGGTGAAAAGAAAGAAAATAATCTGAAATCTTGACTTCCAGGTTTAACCACTTTTGTTAAACTCTGTTTTGTTAAAGTCTATTGACTCTGATATTTTAGATTTCTTTCTTTTAAAAAAAAATTTACTTATTTGAGTCTGCTCTGTTGCAGCGTGCGAGCTTCTCTCTAGTTGAGGCGTGTAGGCTCAGTAGCTTAGTTGCCCTGTGGCATGTGGGATCTTAGTTCCCCAACCAAGGATCGAACCTGTCCCCTCCATTGGAAGGCAGATTCTTTTATTATTATTTATTTTAATTGGAATCTAATTACTTTACAGTATTGTGGTGGTTTTTGCCACACAAAATAACAGACCACCAGGTTCATCTGTATTGCCAATTATTGTAGTTCATTTATAATTATACTCTGTTGTGTGAATATACCATATATTTAATACTCTGTAATACAGTATCAGATCAGATCAGTTGCTCAGTCGTATCCGACTCTTCGCGACCCCATGAATTGCAGCACGCCAGGCCTCCCTGTCCATCACCAACTCCCGGAGGTCACTCAGACTCACATCCATCAAGTCAGTGATGCCATCCAGCCATCTCATCCTCTGTCATCCCCTTCTCCTCCTGCCCCCAATCCCTCCCAGCATCAGAGTCTTCTCCAGTGAGTCAGCTCTTCACATGAGGTGGCCAAAATATTAAGAGTTTCAGCTTTAGCATCATTCCTTCCAAAGAAATCCCAGGGCTAATCTCCTTTAGAATGAACTGGGTAATATAGTATAGAACACAATATATGTAAACCTCTGTTGTGTGACTGTACCACATATTTGAATTCTTTTTTTAATGCACATTTGAGTTGCTTCCTTTTTTTTGTTGCTATGAGCAAAGCTACCATGAACATCTCTTATTTTCCCTTGTTTGCTAAATATATGTTTTAGGTTAAGAATGGTGTTGAATTGTATTATGTACTTTAATCTGTGGAGATAATTTTTAATCTGTTAATGTTGTTAATTACCTTTTTAGATGTTCTGATGGTAAACACCCTTGCATACTGGAATAAACTCAACTTGGTCATGCTGTTGTATCTGTTCAGTTTACTATTGGGATTGATTTGCTAATATGTATTTTTGAGATTTTATATCTACTCATGAGTAAAAGAGGTTTAATTTTCTTCTGTCTTGTCATATCATAATTTCTATGGCCTTGTGGAATGAATTGGGGAATAATTCCTCTTTCTATTTTCTGGTAGAATTGTATGTTGGAATGATTTGTTCTTTGAGAGTTTGATAGAACTCACCTGTGAAACTACATTTAAATAGGTATGATACAGAGATTTGAGTACTGGTTCACTTTCTGTAGGACAGTTTTTGTTTTTGTTTTCTTGAGTCAGTTTTGGTCAATCAGAACTTTGCTGTTTGTCTTTTTTTAGATTTCAGATGTAAGTGATATATGATATTTGTCTTCATTTTTCTGACTTGCTTCATTTAGTATGTTATTCTCTGGGTCTACCCATGTTGCTTCAAATGGCATTATTTGTCTTTTTTTAATGACTGAGCAGTAGTCCATTGTGTATGTGTGTGTGTGTACATATTCTTTGTCCTTTCCTCTGTTGATGGGCATTTAGATTTCTTCCATATCTTGGTTATTGTAAATAGTGCTGCTGTTAACATTGGGATACATGGGGATGTATGTATCTTTTCAAATTAGAGTTTTCTCCAGATATATGCCCAGGAGTGAGATTGCCAGATCATATAGTGACAAAGGTTCGCCTAGTCAAGGCTATGGTCTTTCCCGTGATCATGTATGGATGTGAGAGCTGGACTGTGAAGAAGGCTGAGCGCTGAAGAATTGATGCTTTTGAACTGTGGTGTTGGAGAAGACTCTTGAGAGTCCCTTGGACTGCAAGGAGATCCAACCAGTCCATTCTGAAGGAGATCAGCCCTGGGATTTCTTTGGAAGGAATGATGCTAAAGTTGAAACTCCAGTATTTTGGCCACCTCATGTGAAGAGTTGACTCACTGGAGAAGACTCTGATGCTGGGAGGGATTGGGGGGCAGGAGGAGAAGGGGACGACAGAGGATGAGATGGCTGGATGGGATCACTGACTTGATGGGTGTAAGTCTGAGTGACCTCCGGGAGTTGGTGATGGACAGGGAGGCCTGGCGTGCTGCAGTTCATGGGGGTCGCAAAGAGTCGGACACGACTGAGCGACTGATCTGATCTGATCTGATCTGATAGTAACTTAGTTTTTTAAGGAACCTCTGTAACGTATGGAGGTTTTCCATAGTGGCTGCACCAGTTTACGTTCCCACCAACAGTGTAGGAGGGTTCCTTTTTCTCCACACTCTCTTCAGGATTTCTTATTTTATGACAAACGCACAGCCAACACAGTGGTTTATTTTCAGGACCTTTTAGTGATAACCATTTTGACTGATGAGGTTATGCCTCATTGTAGTTTTGATTTGCATTTCTCTGATAGTTAGTGGTGTTGAGCATCTTTTCATGTGCCTGTTGGCTGTCTGTATGTCTTCTTTGCAGAAATGTTTGTTTAGGTGTTCAGCCCATATTGTAATTGGGCTATTTGTTTCTTTTGTTATTGAGCTGTTTGTATGAGCTCTTTGTACATTTTTGAAATTAATCCCTTGTTGGTCCTATCTCTCAGTCTGAGTGTGTCTTTTAATTTTTTTTTTTTTTTATGGTTTCCTTTGGTGTGCAAAAGCCTGTAAGTTTTGATTAGGTCCCGTTTGCTTGTTTTTGTTTTTATTTCTATTGCCTTGGGAGAGTAACCTAGGAGAACATTGGGTAAGATTTATTTCAGAGAATGTTTTGCCTTTCTTCTCTTTTAGGAGTTTTTAATGTGATTTTAAAAAGAATTTTCATTAATTATCCCTTTCTGATATTTCATTGTATGTGTTAAAAAATGCAACAGATTTCTGTGTGGTAATTTTGTATCCTGCTACCTTGCTGATTTTATCAGTTCTAGTAGTTTTTGTGTGGAGTTTTTAGGATTTTCTATGTATATTATCATGCCATCTGCATATAATGACAGTATTACCTCTTTCTTTCCAGTTTGGGCATCTTTTATTTTCCTTATCTCATTGCTATGGCTAGGACTTCAGTACTATGTTGAATGGAAATGGTGAGAGTGGGCATACTTGTTTCAGATTTTAGTAGGAAGGCTTTTCAACATTTTGCTTTTGAGTACTGTGTTGGATGTGCGTTTGTCATAAATAGCTTTTATTATGCTTGGATATGTTCCCTCCATATCCACTTTGGTAAGAATTTTTATCATGAATGCATGTTGAATTGTATCAAATGCTTTTTCTGCATCTGTTGAGATGATCATGTGGTTTTGTCTTTTGTCAGTATGGTGTATGTGTTGAACCATTCTTTTGACCCTGTGATGAAACCAGTTTAATCATGGTGTATGACTTTTTATGTGTTGGGTTTGATTTGCTAATACTTCCTTGAGAATTTTTGCATCTATATTCACCAGAGGTACTGGCCTGTAATTTTCTTTTTTGGTAATGTCTTTGCCAGGTATCAGGGTGATGGTGATGTCATAGAATCACTTTGAGAGTGTTCCTTCTCAGTCTTATGGAAAAGTTTGAGAAGGATTGGTTCAAGTTTTTCTTTGTATGTTAGGTAGAATTTTCCATTTAAGCCATCCAGTTCTGAACATTTGTTTGTAGTGAACTTACTTTTTCTTTTCTTTTTTTTTTTTAAGTAATATTTTGGTCCCTATATTTTAAAAAAATTTAAACTTAGTTTTTAATTGAAGGATAATTGCTTTATAGAATTGTGTTGGTTTCTGCCCAACATCAACATGAATCAGCTATAGGTATACATATGTCCCCTCCCATTTGAACCTCCCTTCCACCTTCCTCCCAATCCCCTTCCTCTAGGTAGTTACAGAGCCCCAGTTTGAGTTCCCTGAGTCATACAGCAAATTCCTATTGACTGTCTCTTTTACATAATGGTAATGTAAGTTTCCATGTTACTGTCTCCATACATCCCACCCTCTCCTTCCTCCCCATATCCACGTCCATAAATTTGTTTTCTATGTCTTTGTCTCCATTGCTGCCCCAAATAATTTCATCAGTACCATCTTTCTAGATTCCATGTATATGCATTAGTATAAAATATTTGTTTTTCTCTGTCAAACTTCACTCTGTATAATAGGCTCTAGGTTCATCCACCTCATTAGAATTGGCTCAAATGTGCTCCTTTTTGTTGCAGGGAGTTTTAAAATTACAGTTTCTATTTCACTTCTAGTGATCAGTCTGTTCAGATTATCTGTTCTTCTTGCTTCAGTTTTGGTAGGCTATATGTTTCTAAAAACTTGTCCATTTCTTCTAGGTTGTTTAATTTATTGGCATGTAATTGTCCATAGTATTCTCTTACGGTTTTTTGTATTTCTGCAATATTGGTTGGTATTTATCCCCTTTCATTTCTTGTTTTATTTCTGTCCTCTCTCTCTCTCGTTCTTGGTGAGCCTGGCCAGAGATTGTGTATTTTGTTTGTCATTTCAAAAAACCAGGTCTCAGTTTTATTGATTTTTTTTCTATTTCTTAATACCTATTTTAATTTATTTCCTCTTTGATCTTTATTAAATCCCTCTTCCTTCTGACTTTAGTTTTTGTTTGTTCTTCTGTTTCTAATTCTGTAGGTAATAGGTTAGCTTACTTGTTTGAGAGTTTTTCTTGTTTTGTGAGAAAGGCCTGTATCACTATAAACTTCCCTCAAAGAACTTCTTTTCCTGCATCCCAAAGATTTTGTGTATAGTTATGTTTTCATTGGCATTTGTCTCAAGGTATTTTTAAAATTTCCTCTTTGATCTCGTTGATCCATTTTTTTCCCCTAAAGTAGCATGTTGTTTAGTCTCTGAATAATCACTTTTTTTTCTTGTTTCTCGGTGGTTGATTTCTGACTTCATGCCATTGAGGTCAGAAGAGATGCTTAAAATAATTTATGTCCTCTAAAATTTGTTGAGGCTTATTTTGTATCCTTCAGTTCAGTTCAGTTGCTCAGTCGTGTCCTGACTCTTTGCGACCCCATGAATTGCAGCATGCCAGGCCTCCCTGTCCATCACCAACTCCTGGAGTTCACTCAAACTCATGTCTATCGAGTCAGTGATGCCATGCAGCCATCTCATCCTCTGTCGTCCCCTTCTCCTCCTGCCCCCAATCCCTCCCAGCATCAGAGTCTTTTCCAATGAGTCAGCTCTTCGCATGAGGTGGCCTAGTATGGGTGTAACCTAGAGAATGTTTTAATTGAAAAGAATGTGTAGTATGTGTATTTTGGGGATGTAATGTGACTGATTTCACATCAGGAAAGGAGTACGTCAAAGCTGTATATTGTCACCCTGCTTATTTAACTTAAACCCTGCTTATTTAACTTATATGTAGAGTACATCGTGTGAAATGCCAGGCTGGGTGAAGCACAAACTGGAATCAAGATTGCTGGGAGAAATATCAATAACCTCAGATATGCAGATGACATGACCTTATGGGAGAAAGCAAAGAACTAAAGAGCCTCTTGATGAAAGTGAAAGACGAGAGTGAAAAAGTTGGCTTAAAACTCAGTGTTCAGAAAACGAAGATCATGGCATCCAGTCCCATCACTTCATGGCAAATAGATGGGGAAACAATGGAAACAGTGAGAGACTTTATTATTTTGGGGGCCTCCACAATCACTGCAGATGGTGACTGAAGCCATGAATTAAAAGAGATGCTTGCTCCTTGGAAGGAAAGTTATGACCAACCTAGACAGCATATTAAAAAGCAGAGACATTACTTTGCCAGCAAAGGTCTGTCTAGTCAGAGCTATGGTTTTTCCAGTAGTCATATATGGATGTGAGAGTTGGACCGTAGAGAAAGCTTAGTGCCAAGGATTGATGCTTTGGAACTGTGGTGTTGGAGAACTTTTGAGAGTCCCTTGGACTGCAAGGAGATCAAACCAGTCGATCCTAAAGGAAATCAAACCTGAATATTAATTGGAAGGACTGATGCTGAAGCAGAAGCTCCAATACTTTGGCCACCTGAGGTGAAGAACTGACTCCTTTGAAAAGACCCTGATGCTGGGAAAGATTGAAGGTGGGAGGAGGGGGGTGACAGATGATAAGATGGTTGGATGGCATCACCGACTTGATGAACATGTGATTGAGTAAGCTCTGGGAGTTGGTGATGGACAGGGAAGCCTGTTGTGCTGCAGTCCATGGGGTCACAAAGAGTCTGAGCAACTGAACTGAATGTCCTGGAAATATCAGTTAAGTCTAATTGTTCTAATACGTCATTTAGGATCTCTGTTGCCTTATTGATTTTCTGTCTGGAAGATTTGTCTACTGATGTCAGTGAGGTGTTAAAGTCTCTATTATTGTACTCTGATCCATTTCTCCCTTTTGGTCTGTTGGTATTTGTTTTCTATATTTCAGTTCAGTTCAGTTGCTGAGTTGTGTCCGACTCTTTGTGACCCCATGGACTGCAGCACGCCAGGCTTCCCTGTCCTTCACCAACTCCCAGAGCTTACTCAAATTCATGTCCATCAGTTGGTGATGCCATCCAACCATCTCATCCTCTGTCATACCCTTCTCCTGTCTTCAATCTTTCCCAGCATCAGGGTCTTTTCAATTGTCAGTTCTTCGCATCAGGTGGCCAAAGTATTGGAGTTTCAGCTTCAGCATCAGTCCTTCCAATGAATATTCAGGAATGACTTCCATTAGGATTGACTGGTTGGATCTCCTTGCAGTCCAAGGGACTCTCAAGAGTCTTCTCCAACACCACAGTTCAAAAGCATCAATTCTTCGGCACTCAGCTTTCTTTATAGCCCAACTCT
Source organism: Tragelaphus eurycerus (assembly GCA_935064755.1). Classification (NCBI taxonomy): domain Eukaryota; kingdom Metazoa; phylum Chordata; class Mammalia; order Artiodactyla; family Bovidae; genus Tragelaphus; species Tragelaphus eurycerus. The sequence goes on along the minus strand of CAKXYN010000024.1, from coordinate 24,856,311 downwards.
TACATCCATACATGACTGCTGGAAAAACCATAGCTTTGACTAGACGGACTTTTGTTGGCAGAGTAATGTCTCTGCTTTTTAATATGCTGTCTAGGTTGGTCATGGCTTTTCTTCCAAGGAGCAAACCTTTTTAATTTCATGGCTGCAGTCACCATCTGCCGTGATTTTGAAGCCCCCCAAAATAAAGTCTATCAGTGTTTCCACTGTTTTCCCCATCTATTTGCCGTGAAGTGATGGGACTGGATGCCATGATCTTCGTTTTCTGAATATTGAGTTTTAAGCCACCTTTTCCACTGTCCTCTTTCATTCTCATCAAGAGGCTCTTTAGTTCTTCTTCGCTTCCTTCCATAAGCCTGGTGTCATCTGCATGTCTTAGGTTATTGATATTTCTCCTGGCAATCTTGATTCCAGCTTGTGCTTCATCCAGCCTGGCATTTCGCATGATATACTCTGCATATAAGTTAAATAAGCAGGGTGACAATATACAGCCTTTATGTACTCCTTTTCCTATTTGGAACCAGTCTTTTGTTCCATGTCCAGTTCTAATTGTTGCTTCTTGGCCTGGAAATAGATTTCTCAGGAGACAGGTCAGGTGGTTTGGTATTCCCATCTCATTAAGAATTTTCCATAGTTTGTTGACATCTACACAGTCAAAGGCTTTGGCCTAGTCAATAAAGCAGAAGTAGATATTTTTCTTGAACTCACATGCTTTTTCAATGATCCAGTGAATATTGGAAATTTGATCTTGGGTTCCTCTGCCTTTTCTAAATCCAGCTTGAACATCTATAAGTTGACGGTTCATGTACTGTTGAAGCCTGGCTTGGAGAATTTTGAGCATTATTTTGCTAGCATGTGAGATGAGTGCAGTTGTGCAGTAGTTTGAACATTCTTTGGCATTGCCTTTCTTGTGGATTGGAATGAAAATTGATCTTTTCCAGTCCTGTGGCCACTGCTGAGTCTTCAAAATAGCTGGAATGTTGAGTGCAGCACTTTTCACAGTACCATCTTTTAGGATTTTAAATAGCTCAATTGGAATTCCATCACCTCTACTAGCTTTGTTCATAATGATGCTTCCTAAGGCCCACTTGACTTCATGTTCCAGGATGTCTGGCTCTAGGTGAGTGATCACACCATCATGATCATCTGGGTCATGAAGATCTTTTTTGTATAGTTCTGTGTATTTGCCACCTCTTCCTAATATCTCTGCTTTTTTTAGATCCATACCATTTCTGTCCTTTATCAAGCCCATCTTTGCATGAAATGTTCCCTTAGTATCACTCATTTTCTTGAAGAGATCTCTAGTCTTTCCCATTCTATTGTTTTCCTCTATTTCTTTGCACTGATCACTGAGGAAGGCTTTCTTATCTCTCCTTGCTATTCTTTGGAACTCTGCATTCAAATGGGTGTATCTTTCCTTTTCTCCTTTTTCTTTTACTTCTCTTCTCAGCTATTTGTAAGGCCTCCTATCGCTACTGCTACTGCTAAGTCACTTCAGTCGTGTCCGACTCTGTGTGACCTCATGGACAGCAGCCCACCAGGCTCCCCCATCCCTGGGATTCTCCAGGCAGGAACACTGGAGTGGGTTGCCATTTCCTTCTCCAATGCATGAAAGTGAAAAGTGAAAGTGAAGTCGCTCAGTCATGTCTGACTCTCAGCGACGCCATGGACTGCAGCCTACCAGGCTCCTCCATCCATGGGATTTTCCAGGCAAGAGTACTGGAGTGGGGTGCCATTGCCTTCTCCAAAGGCCTCCTAAGACAGCCATTTTGCCTTTTTGCATTTTTTTTTTTTGGAGATGGTCTTGGATCACTGCCTTTTGTACTATGTCAGGAACCTCCATCCATAGTTCTTCAGGCACTCTGTTAGATCTAATCCCTTGAATGTATTTCTCACTTCCACTCTGTAATCATAAGGGATTTGATTTAGGTCATACCTGAAGGATCTAGTGGTTTTCCCTGCTTTCTTCAGTTTCAGTCTGAATTTGGCAATAACAAGTTTATGATCTGAGCCACAGTCAGCTCCTGGTCTTGTTTTTGCTGACTGTATAGAGTTCTCCGTTTGTCTGCAAAGAACATAATATTTTAATATACTTATATGTTTTTATATTTATATATAAGTATTTTAAATATAAAAATTTATATTTATAAATATATAAGTATGTATATATTTATATGAATTTAGATGCTCCTATATTGAGTGCATATGTGTCATTGAATGTAATATCCTCTTCATGTATTGATTCTTTTATCATTATGTAGTGTCTTTTTATGGCTTTTGTTTGGATATCTGTTTTGTTTATATGAGTGTTGCATCCCCCACTTTATTGTCATTTTCATTTGCATGAAATACCTTTTTCCATCTCTGCACTTTTGGTCCTTTGTCCTAGAGTGTCTCATTGGTTTCTTAAAAGAACTAGGTTTTGGCTTTATTGAGCCACTATTATATTTTTGTCCCCTCCTTGGAAGGAAAGTTATGACCAACCTAGATAGCATATTCAAAGGCAGAGACATCACTTTGCCAACAAAGGTTCGCCTAGTCAAGGCTATGGTCTTTCCTGTGGTCATGTATGGATGTGAAAGCTGGACTGTGAAGAAGGCTGAGCGCCGAAGAATTGATGTTTTTGAACTGTGGTGTTGGAGAAGACTCTTGAGAGTCCCTTGGACTGCAAGGAGATCCAACTGGTCCATTCTGAAGGAGATCAGCCCTGGGATTTCTTTGGAAGGAATGATGCTAAAGCTGAAACTCCAGTATTTTGGCCACCTCATGCGAAGAGTTGACTCATTGGAGAAGACTCTGATGCTGGGAGATATTGAGGGCAGGAGGAGAAGGGGACGACAGAGGATGAGATGGCTGGATGGCATCACTGACTCGATGAATGTGAGTCTGGGTGACCTCCGAGAGCTGGTGATGGATAGGGAGGCCTGGCGTGCTGCAGTTCATGGGGTCGCAAAGAGTCGGACACGACTGAGCGACTGATCTGATCTGATTGCATTATTTGTTGTTGTTAACATTTTTTTAAAGATTTATTTATTTTTATTTATTTACGGCTGTACTGGGTCTTAATTGCTCTGCACAGGCCTTCTCCACTTGTTAAAGTGGGGGCTGCTCTCTCGTTGCAGTGCATGGGCTTCTCATTCCAGTGGTTTCTCTTGTGGACCACAGGCTGTTGATGCATGGGCTTCAGTAGTTGCAACTCATGGGCTCTAGAGCGCTGGCTCAGTAGTTGTGGCACACAGGCTTAGTTGTCCCACCTCATGTGGGATCTTCCTGAACCAGGGGTTGAACCTGTCCTGCATTGGTGGATTCTTTACCACTGAGCCACCAGGGAGGTCTGCTCTTACCTCCTTTTTTTCTCCTTTATTCTTGTGTGATTTATTTTGTTGTTTTTCTAACATTCTTACTAGTTGAGATGGATGTTTACCTATTAATTTTCAGTTCTTATTGTATAAAAATTTAATTTCTGATATATTTCATTTTATCATACAATTTTAAGTATTTCTAAAGTTACATTGTAATTTTTCTTCTTTGAACTGTTTTATATAGAAGTGTTTTAAAAATATATTTCCAAATGTAAGAGAATTTTAAAATTGTATAATTGAGTTACACTATCATATTAATTTTCAGTATATATAGTGATTTGCTATTTTTATAGATTATACACCATACAGTTAGTATAAAATATTGACTATATTCCTTGTGCTGTATATTACATCCCTGTAGCTATTTATAACTAGTAGTTTGTACTTCTTACCTCCCCTTCACCTATTTCATACCTTCCTCACCCTTCTCCCATGTGGCAAATCACTACTTCGTTTTCTATATGTTCATCTTTTCTGTCTTTGTGTATCTGTTGACTTGTTTTATTTTTTACATTCCACATATAAGCAAAAATATACAGTATTTGTCTTCTAGTAACTTTTAACTTGCTGCTGCTGCTGCTGCTAAGTCGCTTCAGTCGTGTCCGACTCTGTGCGACCCCATAGACGGAAGCTCACCAGGCTCCCCTGTCCCTGAGATTCTCCAGGCAAGAACACTGGAGTGGGTTGCCATTTCCTTCTCCAATGCATGAAAGTGAAAAGTGAAAGTGAAGTTGCTCAGTCGTGTCCGACTCTTAGCGACCCCATGGACTGGAGCCTACCAGGTTCCTCCGTCCATGGGATTTTCCAGGCAAAAGTACTGGGGTGGGGGTGCCATTGCCTTCCCCAACTTGATTGCATTGCAATTAGAGAGTTTTGTGTATGTGATACTGATTTTTGAAATTGTTGAATTTACATTTTGGCCTTCCATGTGGTCGGTTTTTATGAACATTCTATTGAAGAATGTCACTTGTTTGATGTTTTTAGTTCTGTGAATTTTTACAGTGTTCTGTGGATGATTGTAATTTATCTGTTCTCCTTTGACTGTTTTTCTTGGCTGTTATAGACAGTGCTTATCAAAACATTTTTATGTGTATCTGTGTTACCATGTGATTATATCCACAGGAAAAATTATACTAGTATATTTTCAAACAGTGTTTTCTTTTAAAATTAGGATCAAAATTGATCTAGTTTATAGTTTCAGTGTTGTATGTGATTCGTGCTTGTTTTCCTATGTCCTTGACTAGTCTTGGTATTAAAAAAAATATTTATTGGAATATAGTTGCTTTACACGGGAAGGCAATGGCACCCCACTCCAGTTCTTGCCTGGAAAATCCCATGGATGGAGGAGCCTGGTGGGCTGCAGTCCATGGGGTCGCTAAGAGTCAGACACGACTGAGCAACTTCACTTTCACTTTTCACTTTCATGCATTGGAGAAGGAAATGGCAACCCACTCCAGTGTTCTTGCTTGGAGAATCCCAGGGACGGGGGAGCCTGGAGGGCTTCCGTCTATGGGGTCCCACAGAGTCGGACACGACTGAAGTGACTTAGCAGCAGCAGCAGCAGTTGCTTTACAATGTTATGTTAATTTCTATTGTACAGCAAAGTGAACCAGTTATATATATATTTCCACTTGTTTGGATTTCCTTTCCATAGAGCAATGAGTTCCCTGTGCTATATAGTAGGATTTTCATTAGTTACCTATTTTACACATAGCATCAATAGTATATATACATGAATCCCTGTGTTCCAGTTCATCCTTTCCCCTACCCCCTGCCTCTTGGTATCCATATATTTGTTTTCCATGTCTGTGTCTCTATTTCTGCTTTGCAAATAGGTTCATCTGTACCATTTTTCTAGATTCCACATTTATGCATTAATATATGATATTTGTTTTTATAACTTTCTTCATTGTCTATGACAGTCTCTAGGTACATCCATGTCTCTACAAGTGACCCAATTTCATTCCTTTTTATGGCCGAATAATATTCCATTGTCTGTGTGTACCACATCTTCTTTATTCATTTCCTCTGTTAATGGAAATTTTGCTTGCTTCCCTGTCCTGGTTTTTGTAAATAGTGCTGCAGTGAACATTGGGGTGCATGTGTCCTTATGAATTATGTTTTTTTCTGGATATATGCCCAGTGTTGGGATTGCTGGGTCATATGGTCCTTATGTTTTTAGTAGTTTTTAGGAACCTCCATATTGTTCTCCATAGTGCCTGTATCACTTTACCTTCCCACCAACAGTGTAAGAGGGTCTTTTTTCTCCACACACTCTCCAGCATTTATTGTTTGTAGACTTTTTGATATTGGCCATCCTGACTTGTGTAAGTTGATACCCCATTGTAGTTTTGATTAGCATTTCTTTAATAATTAGTGATGTTGAGCATCTTTTCATGTGTTTGTTGGCCATCTGTATGTCTTCTTTGGGGAAACATCTGGTCTTCTGGTGGTGGTTTAGTCACTAAGTCATGTCCAACTCTTGCAACCCCATGGGCTGTAGCCCACCAGTCTCCTCTGTCCATGGTATTCTCCAGGCAAGAACACTGGAATAGGTTGCCATTTCTTTCTTCAGAGGATCTTCCCAACCCAGAGATCTAACCTGGGTCTCCTGCATTGCCGGCAGATTCTTTACCAACATAGCTATGAGGAAAGCCCATTTAGGTCTTCTGCTAGATTTGTATTAGCAAACTGTTCAAGTCAGTCATGGTTGGGAAAAGTTACATTCTTCTTTTGATTTTCAGTGTCTTTAATTATGACTGAGAGTTAGTCAGTTTTTTCTTTTGGAGGACTACCTATTCTTACTCATAGCCCATTTTTCTACTAGTCTACTCATCTTTCTTATTGCTATGTAAAATTCCTCTTATGCCATGTGCATGGCACATTTAGATGGTTTAAAGCTTCCTTACCATCAGGATACTTTTTTGTTATTTTGACTTGCTTCAAATGTTATTTACTTTAGAAATGGATGATGGATCGTCTCGAAGAGATCATTTCATGAGAAGTGGATTTGCCTCTGGGAGGAGTTTGGGAAACAGAGGTAAGTATCTTTCTTTAATCATCTATTATGATAGCTGAATAGTGGAATGAATAGAGGCTTTTATGGCTGTTTCAGTTCAGTTCAGTCACTCAGTGGTGTCCTGACTCTTTGCAACCCTGTGAATCTCAGCACGCCAGGCCTTCCTGTCCATCACCAACTCCCAGAGTTTACCCAAACTCATGTCCAACGAGTCAGTGATGCCATCCAGCCATTTCATCCTTTGTCGTCCCCTTCCACTCCTGCCCCCAATCCCTCCAAGCATCAGGGTCTTTTCCAGTGAGTCAGCTCTTCGCATGAGGTGGCCAAAGTTCTGGAGTTTCAGCTTCAACATCATTCCTTCCAAAGAACACCCAGGGCTGATCTCCTTTAGAATGGACTGGTTGGATCTCCTTGCAGCCCAAGGGACTCTCAAGAGTCTTCTCCAACACCACAGTTCAAAAGCATTAATTCTTTGGTGCTCAGTTTCTTCACAGTCCAACTCCCACATCCATACATGACCACTGGAAAAACCATAGCCTTGACTAGACGGACCTTTGTTGGCAAAGTAATGTCTCTGCTTTTGAATATGCTATCTAGGTTGATCATAACTTTCCTTCCAAGGAGTAAGCGTCTTTTAATTTCACAGCTGCAGTCACTGTCTGCAGTGATTTTAGAGACCCCAGAAATAAACTCTGACACTGTTTCCACTGTTTCCCCATCTATTTGCCATGAAGTGACGGGACCAGATGCCATGATCTTAGTTTTCTGAATGTTGAGCTTTATGCCAACTTTTCACTCTCCTCTTTCACTTTCATCAAGAGGCTTTTTAGTTCCTCTTCACTTTCTGCCATAAGGGTGGTGTCAGCTGCATATCTGAGGTTATTGATATTTCTCCCGGCAGTCTTGATTCCAGCATATGCTTCTTCCAGCCCAGCATTTCTCATAATGTACTCCGCATATAAGTTAAACAACCAGGGTGACAATATACAGCCTCGACGTACTCCTTTTCCTATTTGTAACCAGTCTGTTCTTCCATGTCCAGTTCTAACTGTTGCTTCCTGACCTGCATATAGGTTTCTCAAGAGGCTGTTTAGTGCAAGGTAAATCTGATATAACTTAGTGTACAGTAGACTTTGTTGGGATGATGGATTGTTTTTAATACCAGTATTCTCTTCACTGTTTTACTTGTTAAGAGTAGGAAATAGTTGAGTTGATTAGATGGGTAGATTGATTAAAGAGAGTTGCTTCCTAGAGCTGCTGCTTAATGTGTTGATGGTTTTTGTTCCCATTTGGCATGGGAGGAATGAGAGAAACTCCAGAGACTAGAATGTGAAGGACCTCTTTCTTAAGTTTTATGTTTCTCAAGAAAAGGCAGTATGTGAAACAGTTCTGTTAGCTCGCTAGTATTAAGAGGTTGTTTTCTCAAAATTCAAAGTTTTTATTGTCACTTTTAGAACAACCAGCACTAGATTTGACAGATAACGACTCAGCAAAATACTTTCCTCCATTCCATTTTTAGATTTGTTGTTAAAATGCTGAAAATATTCTGCACTGTATTTTAGTATAGTGCAGCAAAATATTATTAGAACCTCAAATGGTCATATGGTTTTTTAAATAAATTTCTCTTATGGGATGCTGTAAGCTAAGGTTAATAGTTTTAAATATACATGATACTTATTCTTGAATTTATTAAATGTTAGTTTTTGAAAAACTTTGGTATTTCTATATATTTTTTATTCATTGGCAACTGAAAGTTGGTATATGGTATTTCATTTGCTACTTGGAAAACTTAATTTTTTAAGATAGAGTTAACATAAGTGTGAATTTTATGCTTCGACATATTCTACTAATGAAATTTGTTGAAGATGCATATATATTTTTTTATTTTTAAGCCTGCATATTAAGTAGGAGGCATTAATGTTTTGGACCGTGTAGTTGTGCTTAGAGAGTCAAGTATGTATTTTGTTTGCTATTACTAAGAAGTAACAAATACCTTACTTAATATGACACTCAGGGAACTACTTAATATTTGGATATATTTTAAAATCCTAGTTTAGAATGATATTTTTTGATGCAGACTTCTAAACATTGTTGAATAGAGCCTTTTTAAATGAGAAAACCATCACTGAAATTTTACTATGAATTGTTATGTTGTAGATTTAAATACATTAAATTTCTGATCAAAACTCTTTGAATATTGATAATTTAAAAAGTTATTTTTGAAAAATCTGAAAAAGAATGAATATATGTATATGTAAACTAAATCACTTTGTATACCTGAAACTAACACAAAATTGTAAATTAACTGTACTCCGATAATACTTAAGAAAAGAAAAAAGTTATCTTTAATACTGCATATAATCCTGGAAATTTATAGAAGAACCACACCTTTCCCAAATGATTTAGTTTAACATTCTAGTTCGTTTCAGTCTCTGTGGTATTTTTTCTCAGAACTTGAATATATCTAGTAACATGGTTCTAAAATTGACTTTTAATTACCTAACACATATATTGACTAGCTTTTTATCTTCTGTGAAGTATGGCCTAAAAAGCCTTAGCTTCCTGAATCACATGCGTTTTTAGAATCTGATAAAAATACTGATAGTTGCATATACACAGTTTTACATGTAGCATTAGGAGTTTCACAGATCTCTTAGCTCCTCTGTATTAGGATATTACAGATGTAGGGAAGACAATTTGTGAAAATCATAAGATAATGATAATTATCCCAGTGATAATTTAAAGTGGCTATTTATGATGTTTTGGGTGCTTACATTTATGTTTTAAATAACTGTGCTGCTTAACATAGAAACTCTGCCCTCAAAATTCTTAATTTAGTGCTAGAGAAGCACATGAAAAGAAATATTGCTTAAAAAGAGATACACATAGTATGCTGTGGGAATGTGATTGATGAATTGATTACAGTTGGAGGACTAAAGGAGGACTTCATAGAAGAGGTGGGTTTTGAATCAGGCTTTTGAAGAGTGAAAAGAATTTTGCTAGGAAAAATAGGAAAGCAAGGAATGTCATGCTGAAAGAATAGCATGTAGGACATAGAACATATTAGAAGTTCACAGCATGGAGTATGGGAAGTTGTTTTATGAGTTAAAATGTTGGGTGTTCAGAGTTGTATCAGTCAGTTCAGTTCAGTTCCGTCGCTTAGTTGTGTCTGACTCTTTGCAACCCCATGAATCGCAGCACGCCAGGCCTCCCTGTCCATCACCAACTCCTGAAGTTCACTCAGACTCACGTCCATCGAGTCAGTGATGCCATCCAGCCATCTCATCCTCTGTCGTCCCCTTCTCCTCCTGCCCCCATATCTCAGAGTTGTATAGTGGGATATAAAACTAAGAAGGTTGATATAGGGAAATACTATGGAGGAGTGGGAGATAAAAGGAAATGGTATTCTTAGCGTTTTTTCATTATTATATAGCTCCTTCTTAATTCTAATTTTAAAAAGTAGATTGAGAGTGATTTAAGTACTAGAAAAATGAATCGGGACTTCCCTGGTGGTCCAGTGACTTAAGACTCTATGCTGCCAATACCAGGGGCCCTGGTTTGATCCTTGGTCAGGGAACTAGATCCCACATGCTGCAACTAAGAGTTCTCATGATACAACTAAGACCTGGTGCAGCCAAATAAATAATAAATACATTTTAAAAAATGAATAAATAATGAATAATTACAGGACAAGAGTATAGAATTTTCATTACCAGTGACTTTGACATAGAGGTATAATGTAAATAGCTGGATCTATCAAGGCTATATCAATAGCTATATCTATCAATATATAGAAAATCAGAGTTGAATAGAGTTCAATTGTAGAGTTGAATTTCCTGGTTAAAGTTCTCGAGTAAAATAGCAACTAATTGAGAGCTGTATTTCAGCAGTAGTATATTTATGTTTTTAGTTTGGTATAATGTAAGAAATTTTAAAAAGAAGTTTCAGGTGTATTTTAATTTTATAAGTTCCTGTAACACACTCTCCTCATCCTTGTAAGTTCCCTTACCACACAGATTCATTTAATTCCTAGTTATTGATGACACATTTGATTTTATACTTTAAAAAGTTTTAACTGTATCTGAACTTTTTCAGATCCTGGTGAGTCTAATAAAAGAGAGAATACGTCCACAGTGGGTGGTTTTGGAGTTGGAAAGAGTTTTGGAAACAGAGGTAATCTGCTTATGATGTCTTTCAATTGAAACTTTAGTGACACCTTATAGTCTTTGAGTTCTGTTTCCTTTTAACATACATAGGAAATGTGTGCCTTTCCCAAGAATTTATGGAGATCACAAGGGAGTGCTTTCACTTTCCTAATCATAGTTTAGAGCAACACTTTATGCTCCTTTGGATGCGTTTGCTATTCTATTTAGTTATCTTGTTTTCCTTTTTAATAGCCATGCTACTTGCTGCAGCATCTCTTCAAATTGATTTACCCCACAGGTGAACCCCATGTCTTTTCTCCTGTACTCATGATTTCCTTGCCCTGCTCCTGCAACAAGAGGCCTATCTTATACTTCCAGGGGTGAACCTGAGTTTCTATCTTTACTTGAACAAAGAACCGGTGGTGGTGGTTTAGTCACTAAGTTGTGTCTGACTCTTGCGACCCCGTGGACTGTAGCCTGCCAGGTTCCTCTGCCCATGGGATTCTCCAGGCAAGAATACTGGAATGGGTTGCCATTTCCTTCTCCAAAAGAACCAGTAGAAGTTTTGAATTTGCATTTTGTTTCTAAAAAAATTTAAAAACTATAAAGTAGAACTTACATAGAGTTTAAGATCAAAACCAATAGTACGTAGATGGAAGACGTCTCAAGCATTTTGGAGACTGAGCACTTGACTTTTCTGGGAAAGGTGTATGGAGGGGAAGGGGCAATTGTAGAGGGCAGTAGAGTGTAATCCTTTTCTCAACCAACTTCAAAGATTGCAAATATTTAAATGAATAAAATAACCAGAAAATCTGTTTTGTTATATATAATCTTTTTGTAGGGGACTGTCTTTATTTTGAAATTATATATCTGTTTAAGGAAAAAGTGTTATCCATTATCCATACTTACTTTTTTATATGCTAATTGTATATTAAATGTCTCTGAAGTTTAATGCTGGGACATGTGATTTTGTTGAGCCTGAAATATTAAATGACTTGATATGTAGACACCTTGCATACACATTTAATGTCTGTCAAAGAGTAATTGATTGGTCTTTGTACTACTGAAGCTGTAATTTAATATATTTTATTATTTAAATTAGATCATGATTGATAGATATTGCATATTGACATTTAATTTTAAGTTACATTATCTGAATAACTTGTAGTTACTTAGGTACACTGAGTATCACTTCAGTAAAGATCATTTTATTAAGACTCATATTTTTAAAAATGTATGAAATATTACTGATGGATGCTTTTAAAGTGAACTTTAGAGCTACATCTATATGTTCCAGAGATGCATAGATCTAAAATTTTGTAAACAGAAGTTGGCAGAATCTCCTTGATACTGAGAAGGGAAAAATGATATGATATTGGATTGTAATTTAGTTGTCCTACAGCAGATGAGGGACTTCCCTTGTGGCTCAGAGGTTAAAGCGTCTGCCTTCAATGTGGGAGACCCAGGTTCGATCCCTGGGTTGGGAAGATCCCCTGGAGAAGGAAATGGCAACCCACTCCAATATTCTTGCTTGGAGAATCCCATGGATGGATAAGCCTGATAGGCTACAGTCCACGGGGTCGCAAAGAGTCGGACACGACTGAGCAACTTCACTTCACTTCACTTCACAGCAGATGAGAGTATAATTTATAAAATTCATAAAAATTTGATATTTTGAATAGAAAGTACATAGTGGTTATAGTGAGATATGCACACGCATACCCATGTTTCACTCATGTACATATGGAGGAATATGTAACATTTCAGGTTATATAAGATTGGCTGGTATTTTAATCTTAAACAGACACAAGGCAGAAGTTGGCATACAATGCATATGCATTCTCATTCACTATTTATATGTATAGTTGTATGCTATTTATACAATTTTAAAGGGACATCATAACTATCAGTCCCTGTAAGGTGTGTGTTTCTCTGTTTCTCTTTCTTCTGCAGAACAAATTGGCTTTTGGTCATTTGATTCAGGTAATTGTTTTCAGAAATTTGCAAGTTTAATTGTATGTTTTGTGTAGGTTTTTCAAATAACGAGTTTGAAGAAGGTGATAGCTCTGGTTTCTGGAGAGGTAAGTTCACTGTTTTTTGTAGTGACTTAAGAATTTAGTGTCTAGAATAAATGTTTAGGAGAAAATAAAATTAAGTATCTTAATCTGTTCCAGCTCTGATTTATTTAAACACGGTTTTATAAAGCAACTATCAGTCAGTTCAGTCGCTCAGTCGTGTCTGTCTCTTTGTGACCCCGTGCACTGCAGCATGCTGGGCTTCCCTGTCCATCACCAACTCCCAGAGCTTGCTAAAACTCATTTCCATCCAGTCGGTGATGCTATCCAACCATCTCATCCTTTGTTGTCCCCTTCTCCTCCTGCCTTCAATCTTTCTCAGCATCAAGGTCTTTTCTAATGAGTCAGTTCTTTGCATCAGGTGGCCAAAGTATTGGAGTTTCAGCTTCAGCATCAGTCCTTCCAATGAACATTCAGAACTGACTTCCTTTAGGATTGACTAGTTTGGTCTCCTTGCAGTCCAAGGGACTCTCAAGAATCTTCTCCAATACCACAATTCAAAAGCATCAATTCTTTGGCACTCAGCTTTCTTTATGGTCCAACTTATATTCATACATGACTAATGGAGAAACCATAGCTTTGACTAGATGGACCTTTGTCAGCAAGGTAATGTCTCTGCTTTTTAATATGCTGTCTAGGTTGGTCATAGCTTTTCTTCCAAGGAGCAAGTGTCTTTTAATTTCATGGCTAAAGTCACCATCTGCAGTGATTTTGGAGCCCCCAAAAATAAAGTTTGTCACTGTTTCTATTGTTTCCCCATCTATTTGCCATGAAGTGATGGGACCAGATAACCATGATCTTCATTTTTTGAAAGTTGAGTTTTAAACCAGCTTTTTCACTCTCTTTCACTTTCAATAAGAGGCTTTTTAGTTCCTCTTGGCTTTCTGCCATAAGGGTGGCATCATCTGCCTATCTTGAGGTTATTGATTTTTCTCCCAGCTGTCTTGATTCCAGCTTGTGCTTCATCCATGAATTCTTCTGGCCAGAATACTGGAGTGGGTAGCCATTCCCTTCTCCATAGGATCTTACCAACCCAGGTCTCCCTCATTGCAGGCGATTCTTTACCAGCTGTGCCACCACGGAAGCCCCAAAGCGGTATCAGTTCAGTTCAGTCGCTCAATTGTGTCTGACTCTTTGTGACCAAAGCAGTATAGGCAGAGCCTTAACCAAGAGTTCAGCCTTCCTAATCTGGGCTGTTGTCATCTATCTTACCTGATCTATGAAGTACAACTTTTGAATGCTGTGTTACCTTAAGAAAAAAAGGATAGTAGAACAAGTCAGGAAGCAAAATTTCACTTTCATATATAAATACAATTTGGGGCATGTAAGTACTTATTCAGACTCAAATAAGTATTTACGGTGGAAAAGGATTCCTGAGACTGGATCACTGCTGAAATCAAAGACATTTATGTGGTTTGAAGGTACTGACACTCTGGTTTGGAGGAATACAGAAAATGGTGAGAATAGAGTATTGTAAGCAGAAGATAGACTACAATAATTAATAATACTTTCCCAAGAGAACCTGATTGAGGAGATTTGAGTGAGGCCCTGGATCCTATTTAAAAGCCTCCCTGCTGACTCTGATGCCTCTTTCATTTGGTAACCACTGATCTATGGAGTCTTTATAACTTCTCTGCACACAGATGTATAGTGTATTTTGTGGTTATTTTTCCTGTATCTTGTGTCCCTTAGCTGGTCCAGTATAGTAATAAGGAGCTCAGATTTTGGAATCAGACACCTGGGATTTGAGACCCAGATCCTTCTCTTCCTGTCAGTTGTATTATCTTAAAAAAGCATGTTTAATTTTGTATTTCTTTTTCTCTGTTTATAAATTGAGGAAAATACCCACCTCATAAGGTTTTTGTGAGGATTTAAAAAGTTAATATAGAATTCATTTAGAAGAGCGTCAGACGGATACTGTTTTATGTGTTATTATTACATTATTTTTCTATAATTAATAGATTATAACTAATCTTGGGATCATTATCTCATTTTTGTTTGTGCTTAACTTTATTTTTAACTCTACAGAGATTATTTTTTTAAATAACTTTTTATTTTGAAATCGTTTGACTCAAGACACTTCAAAAATGGTATAGAAGATTTCCTTCAGCTTGCCTCTAATGTAATTGTACTCCTCACCCAACTTCTAATGTCATTAGCCTATTTTAATTCCCAGTGTGGTCAAAATAACTGTAAGTTTGTTTGAGGAGAATAGTTGGCCAAAGGTTATGTGAGATGGGTTTTCTTTCATATATGGCAATAAATGTTAGCTACCATCATCATTATTCCACATGATGATGAATTATTATATCATCAAATAATAATTCCATTATTCCAGATTATTCTAAGAATCTTTCCAGAATTCTTTCTTTCCTCTTCAACCCCCTTGTATGAAATCTTGCTTCTGAGAAGGTTGTCTTGATGTTATATGACTCTTCAGGAATATTGTCAATTGTTGATGTCAGCTCAAATAGGAGCCTGCAACAAGAGCTGTGGGTCATTGTTTATTATAAATCAATATTAATTGAGTAGATAAGTACTTTTGTACATAAACAACTGATAGCTTTTAGTCTGTTTAGCCACGTATGTCATCACTGGGACTTAGTTCTCTGGTACTAAATGTTAGTGATATGTACAAAGATTCCTTGAAACCATCTTGGTATTTTCCAAATATGGGTTTATTAGAGTCTTCTAGAAAGCTTAAAGTTATTACTGAAAGTTATATCAATAAGGTGAAAGTTTTTAATTTAGAAAAATTGTTCATTCCTGGATGTCACTCTGCACATTCTAAATGAATCTCTCTTGGGTGGGTTCTGATAATTTATTTTTAACCAACTTTCCTGATAATTTTTAGTCATCCTTCAGTGTACTGATCCTATACTACTATGTATAAACTCTGGTAATATTACTTAATAATGTCACTAAGAACAGAAAGCCGGGATATCCCCAAATGCTTCCATTAGGATGGATGGGGAAAAGTTTGCATATATTAAAAAAACACTAATGTCTCAGATTTATTAAGAAAGATAATTTACATATTAATGATGACATTATAAATACAATAGTTATGCATTTCTGAGGTCCATTTGACTACTCAACTGTTCAGATATTTCTGAAACTGTTTCATGACATTTATGAAATTCTTATTTTTTGGCTGTGCAGATACATGCTTAACATTTAGTATTTAGGTATATTAGGTGATTTTTAAAAAGGATTGACTGAATAATGTGTTTGTATTTTGTTACAGTTATTTTAAAATTTAAAATTTTGTTCATATGTTAGCTTATGAATATATTTGTTTTTTCTCAGTAATTTCTCTTGTGACAGTACTGTTTATATACTACAGTAATATAAATACTACAATAATTATTTAGATGCTATTCACATGTTAAATTTTTATTCAAGAGTCTAGTAATGACTGTGAAGATAATCAAACACGGAACAGAGGGTTTTCCAAGAGAGGCGGTAAGGACCATGTTTTGAAACAACTTGTACTTAAGACAGAAATTAAACTGAAAAATTGATTTTGGAAGAGCTGAAAGAAAAATTCTGGTGGTGAAAACCTTTCAAGAAAAATACTTCGGCATATCCTTTATGCTGTTAATGTTTGAGTTAATATTCAGTAGGTGTCTCTCCTTCTGCTTTCTGATGTCACTCAATTTGTCTTTTCCTAAGACCTCCAGAGTGTTCTATGAAGTACAAAAGGTGGGACTGTGTGAATCTTGGTCAGTCACAGTAGAGATAAACTGGGATGTCTTTGTCTCTGAGTAGGAACATGGGAGATATGGGGGAAGGGAGAAATTGTAAATTAATTATCATACTTGGTAGTCCTGCCTCTACTTGAGGTGAGATGGTATAAAAATTATAGTGCTCTGTTTGGTTATCTATAGACAGACATGTTAAAATAGCAACAATATCCATGAAAAACCACAGTGAACTTATAAAATTGCTACAAGTGTGCAAATATATTTATGATAGAACTTTTAGTGTTTGGAGCTGCACTAGATACATCAGACACATCATGGTTTTTGCTGCAGCTTGGGATATTTCATTTTCCCTTGCCTATTAGATGATTGGCTCATTGAATAGATCATTGAATAGCAGGCCTTCCTAGTGAAGCTGAGACTTGCTGTGGATTTCACTATAGCCTTGGTTGAGTTGTGAGGTAGGGGGAGGTAGGAATTTGGTGGTGAATGAGGGATGGCTTATTTGTCTCATTCAGTTCAGTTCAGTTGCTCAGTTGTGTCTGACTCTTGGCAACCCCAAGAATTGCAGCACGCCAGGCCTCCCTGTCCATCACCAACTCCCAGAGTTCACTCAAACTCATGTCCATCGAGACGGTGATGCCATCCAACCATCTCATCCTCTATCGTCCCCTTCTCCTCCTGCCCCCAATCCCTCCCAGCATCAGAGTCTTTTCCAATGAGTCAACTCTTCACATGAGGTGGCCAAAGTACTGGAGTTTCAGCTTCAACATCATTCCTTTCAAAAAACACCCAGGACTGATCTCCTTTAGAATGGACTAGTTGGATCTCCTTGCAGTCCAAGGGACTCTCAAGAGTCTTCTCCAACACCACAGTTCAAAAGCATCAATTCTTTGGCGCTCAGTTTCTTCACAGTCCAACTCTCACATCCATACATGACTCCTGGAAAAACGATAGCCTTGACTAGATGGACCTTTGTTGGCAAAGTAATGTCTCTGCTTTTGAATATGCTATCTAGGTTGGTCATAACTTTCCTTCCAAGGAGTAAGCGTCTTTTAATTTCATGGCTGCAGTCACCATCTGCAGTGATTTTGGAGCCCAGAAAAATAAAATCAGCCACTGTTTCCACTGTTTTCCCATCTATTTGCTATAAAGATGGGACCAGGTGCCATGATCTTAGTTTTCTGAATGTTGAGCTTTAAGCCAACTTTTTCACTCTCCTCTCTCACTTTCATCAAGAGACTTTTTAGTTCCTCTTCACTTTCTGCATAAGCTGAGTCTTTAATGGCAATTGCAGGGGGCCCTGCAATGATGGGGCAGACATTTAGTTAGGAAATAGACTCTTTTAACATTGCTCTCCTTCCCCCTTTAACAAGGAGTTTTGACACTAATGTTCCTAAAACATAGGTCTTATTTAAAATTTTTGGTTTCCTTCAGAACAGTGACTATCTTTCTTACTATTCAGTTTTCTTTAAATCATTTTTATTCATATTTAAGTGAAGCAATGAAAAGCCAGTTGCAGCTCTTTGTACTTGATCCTGGCTTACTGACTAGTGTAGGTTGTCTAGTAGGGTGTCCCTGATTGCTGTTTTCTTTAGATGTATACATTTGAAGGTAGAAAATTTGTGTGTGACACCGTGGTCACTCAGTAAATACAGATGTGTGTGTAAATAAATAGAACCATATCTAAGTTTATGTTGAAGTATGATGTCATACAGGAACAGGTTGGTGCATATGTCATAAATGTATACAGCTCAGTGATTTTTCAGTAACTGAAAACACCTGGGTTCTGTGTTTTCCCAAGCACGCAGATCAGGAGTAGAAATTACTAGATCCTCAAAAACCCCTTTCATGCTCATTTTTAGTCATTAGCACTGCCCTTCCAGTTAATCTCTATTCCGACTTACAGCAGCATCAATTTTTAAAAATTTTGTACTTAATATAAATGGAATCACATAGTATATAATATTTTTGTGTTTAGCTTCTTCTTAATGTAATTGTGAGATTGTCTTATTGTTGGTTGCAGTTAAAGATAATTATTGCTATATAGTGTTCTTTTGTTCTCCTGTTCTGCTAATGATGTGTACTTGGATTTTGTACAGTTTTGGACTGTTCTGAAACTACTGCTCTGAGCATTCAAGTACATTTCTTTTGGTGGCACTTGTTAGTGTTTGTCTTTTTGACTGTAGTCATTCTAATGGATATAAAGGGGTATCTCATTGTGATTTTTTAGAATTGACATATAGTTGATGTATAATATTTTGTAAATTACAGGTATCAAAACATAGTGATTGATACCTTTTAAAGGTTATACTCGACTTATAGTTATTATGAAACGTTGGCTGTATCCTCTGTATTGCACAACATATCCTTGTATCATTGTGATTTTGATTTGCATTTCCTGATGACTGTGATGTTGAGCAGCTCTCCATGTGTATATTGGTCATTTGTATATACAGATCTTCCAGACAGAAAATCAGTAAGGCAACAGAGATCCTGAATGATGTATTAGAACAGTTAGACTTAATTGATATTTTCAGGACATTCAGTTCAGTTCAGTCACTCAGGCTCTCTGCAACCCTGCAGAGTGCAGCACACCAGGTCTCCCTGTCCATCACCAACACCCATAGCTTGTTCAAACTCATGTCCATTGAATTGGTGATGCCATCCAGCCATCTCATCCTCTGTCGTCCCCTTCTCCTCCTACCTTCAATCTTTCCCAGCATCAGGGTCTGTTCCAACAAATCAGTTCTTCACATCAGGTGGCCAAAGTATTGGAGTTTCAGCTTCAGCATCAGTCCTTCCAATGAATAGTCAGGAGTTATTTGCTTTAGGATTGACTGGTTTGATCTCCTTGCAGTCCAAGGGACCAACACCACAGTGTTTATAGGCGTCACTTTTTCTTTTAGTCATTTTTAGGTTTTGTTCTCAAAGCAAATAGTGGATTTAAAAAAAAAAAAAACAATAGCTTTTATCTATTTACTGGTAAAGTTGAGCATTTATAGGTCAAATACAGCATTTCTTTTTAGTAACTATCTGTTGATGGCTTAAAATATTAAAGTCATTGAATTATGCAAGGCTTAAATTAACTTGGCCACCATGTCCCCAAGATTTCTTTGTTGGTTTTGTGTCGTTTGTGTGTTTGTGTTTTAATGTTATAGGTTATCAAGACGGAAATGATTCAGAAGCTTCAGGATCGTCCAGAAGAGGTGGAAGAGGTAGTTTCCGAGGTTGCCGTGGAGGATTTGGTCGAGGAAGTCCAAGTTAGTAGTGGGTTGCAAATAGTGTGCTTCATTTATTAAAGAAATGATTAAAAATAACATTTATCACATATAAGATTGTTATGACTATATGGGAATGGTTTAGTATAGTGGCTGGTACATAATCATTTACGCTATGTAAAATATTATTTTGTAGACACATGTAATTGCTTAGAGATTAAATGAGAATATGTGAATCTTTCTAACAGTTTGTGTGATGCAGTTCTTTAATATTACATGCTGTGAAGCATTTCAGAGCTTTGATAAAGATGGCTGACCTTACAAATAAGTGGCACTCTCATGACTCAGCCTCCCGTTATACCTTATTATACCAGTGTGATTTCTGCCTACATTTTTCCAGTCGTCCTTCCTTGGTGCTAAGATATTGTCTCCTGAAGTCACTTTTGGAATGCATGTCTCTCTTAACAGAAGAGAACAGAATAGTGAAACTAAAAACATAAATGATTTAATAATTTAATAGATGTGTAGCAGATTAGTGAATTGTCACTTTTTAAAAAATGAAGAGATCCAGAGGGTTGCTGTTTAAGACTGATAAAGTTTGATTTGAGTGCAGTGGGTACCAAGGGATACTATTCTGGAGAATAAGCAGTAAGATTATGTAATGTGAAATTTTGAGGGACAGTAACAGTGCTGTTTTTCAAAGGTAATTTAATTTGCCTATTTCATATTTTGGTGTAGTATTAGCTCTGACTACTTTTATAAGATAATTTTAGTAAAATTTTGAGAAAGTAATTTATAATTGAAGGAAATAATTTATGGAAAAATCCTTCTGTGTGACACTTCAAAAACACTATGATTCCTGTTAAATTTAAATTATTTTATCTTGCATCTTTTTAACTTCTGGTACCATAAATTGATTTTTTTCTGTTTACTGCATGATTTAGAGGTTTTAAAAAGTAACATAATCTAAATTTTTTATCTGGAAATCTAGATAGCGATTATGAACAAGATGAGGGGACCCAGCGCTCTGGTGGCATTTTTGGTTCTAGAAGATCAGCATTAAGTGGTGCAGGTGAGAAATAAAATTTATTACTGAATAT
This sequence comes from Tragelaphus eurycerus, assembly GCA_935064755.1. Taxonomy (NCBI): domain Eukaryota; kingdom Metazoa; phylum Chordata; class Mammalia; order Artiodactyla; family Bovidae; genus Tragelaphus; species Tragelaphus eurycerus. The sequence goes on along the minus strand of CAKXYN010000024.1, from coordinate 24,835,688 downwards.
TAATCATTTACATTTGCTTCTAGCTCTAGGATTATTGAACCTATTATATATTTTTAAGTATATTAGATTGGCTCATGATTATCTCTGCTTTTTAGATTTGTAGGGAAAAAGAACGTGGGCAGTTTTCCCTCCCTCATAAAATTTGTGCTCTGTGAATTATTCCTTCTTTCTTACCTACCTTTATTTGAGATATAAATTATACTTTTAGTTAGAAGAAGGAAAATGAAGTTTCCTTTGGTTTCAAAGAAAGGATTCTGAGGGGATTTGAGGAAAAAGTGAAAAAAAAAAGAAAAAAAGAAGCATTCTGTTGATGAAAATGTTTAAAAGTAGTTAAATTAACTGTAGTATTAAAAAGAAATGAGCTATCAAGCCTGAAAAGACATGGAGGAGCCTTAAATGCGTACTGTGTACATGCTAAGTCACTTCAGTTGTGTCACATTCTTTGCAACCCCGTGGACTGTAGCTCACCAGGCTCCTCTGTCCATGGGATTCTCTAGGCAGGAATACTATAGTCAGTTGTCATGCCTTCCTCCAGGGGATCTTGCCAACCCAGGGATTGAACCTGCGACTCCTGCATTGCAGGCAGATTCTTTACTGCTGAGCCACTGGGGAAACTCTAAATATGTGCTACTGAGTGAAAGAAGCCGATCTGAAAAGACCATATACTGTATGATTCCAGCTCTGTATGACATTCTGAAAAAGGCAAAACTATAAGAAGAGGGGTGAAAAAAAATGAGTGGTTGCTAGGGGTTCAGGGAAGGGATGAACAGACAGAGCATTGAGAATTTTTAGGGTAGTGAAGTTACTTTGTATGATACTATAATGATGTAGACATGCCGTGATACATTTTTGCAAACATAAAAAACACTGTACAGTACCATGAATGAGCTGTAATGTAAACCATGGACTTTGATTATGTTGTGCCAATATAGGTTTATCAACTGTAACAAAATACCTCTCGTGGGGAATGTTGATTATGGGGAGGGGGGAATATGCAGGTGTAAGGACTGGAAATATCTGAGAAGTCTCTGTATTTTCCCCTTAATGTTTCTGTGAACCTGAAATTGCCCTAAAAAATGAAGTGTTTAAACAAAATGTTAAATGAGAAAAAGATTTTAGTTAAATATAGAATTAGGAGATGGGTGGATTAAGGGTCTAGGAATCCTGAGAAATTACTCAGATTTCTCAGAAATAGCTATATGTTTTATGTGCTTGAAGAGGAGCTGTGTTTTCTCTGAATCTTCTGTAAAACAATGTCTTATAGGTAATGGTGACACTTTCCAAAGCAGAAGTGGTAGTGGAAGTGGACGAGGTGAGTTCTTATTTGGTTTACTTGTAAGTGGTTAAAATGACTGTAGTCTAAGTTTAATTTTTGAAGTTAAAGGTAACTGTTGCTGCTTTTATACACACTTTGAGGAGTATATATTTGCACGGCCAGTTTGGAGAAGTTGTTCTTTTGTTGTTTAGTTGCTATGTCATGTCTGACTCTTGCAACCCTGTGCACTATAGCCCACCAGGCTCGTCTGTCCATGGGATTTTCCAGGCAAGAATACTGGAGTGGGTTGCCGTTTCCTTCTCCAGGGGAAGCCAGTTGTTTACTACTACTCTTTAATCCAGCAATTCCATTATATACTGTAGGTATATATGCTCAATACATGTAAAAGGATGTTCACTGAAGCTTCATTTATAATAAGTGAAAACTGAAAATCACCTAAAATTAATCAATAAATAACTGCTTAATAAATAATATAACCATAAAATGGGAGTTACCATGCAAGTGTTAAAGACTGAGATGTAATCTATGTTTACAGATTCTTATATTAAAATAATCTTCCTTATTATGAGATAATTAGCTTGGTATAGGGGGTAAAAAAAATTCAGTATAGTTAATTTTATACTATTAAAAAAAATCTCAGAGTTAAAAATGCTTAAATTTCATATAAAAGTTAAAATATTTTCCAGACTAGTAAAACAATAAAGCTTGTTTAATATCTCTGAAAAGTTCTGAGATCATTATTAGTCTGAGAGCATTCATAGTGGCAACTCCCTTGAACCACTTTTCCCTGCTTCACTCCTTCAAATTCTTGGTTTCTTCAATGCAGAAAAAGGTTATTAATGACTAAACCACATTTTATACAAATTCTTAGATCTTGTCCGAAAAGGGGTTTGAAGACCTGTGGACATACAGGACAAGAAAATTAGAGGGTACACATAGAAAAATGCTGTATGTTAGCCTTTCAGATCTAATGCAGTCCTTACTCTTTTTGTGATAGTACCTGAAAGTGGCACAATCAATGACTCCTTGTCTAGAAACCAGGAAGGTAGCGTGTGGAAAAGAGTTAACATGATAAGCCTGACTGCTTTTCTTGGAAAGTCCTTACAAGACCCTTCCCTGACTTCTGGGAACTTGGATTTTGGGAGGGGTCTCAACACCCTTAACCAGTGTGAGTGGTCCACTGTATCTAAATGGTTTGTAAAACAATGTGGTGTATGATGAATACCCACTTTTCTTCTGGGAGTTGGGAAATTTGGTACATGCCAGGCAGAAGGTGCCTGCCTGCTTTATCAGCCCCTCAGAAGAACCCTGGATATTGAATCTCTAATTGATTACTCTGGTAAACATTTTCAGCATGTTGTCACAACTTGTCCTGTATGACACCGGTGGGAGTGACTCTTGAAATCTTGCACCTTGTCTTCTCTGGCCTTTTCTCCATACCCTTTTTTCCTTTGCTCATTTTGCTCCATATCTTTTCTGTGTAATAAGTCACAGCCATAGTTATGACTGTATTCTAAGTCCTAGCAAATCATACAACCTATAGGTTATAGTGGGGACATCTCAACAGAGATGGTCTTCTAGTTCCTGTTAGAAAATATATTCCTTTGTTGAGGAATATAGGAATAGGAAAGAGACGTAACAGCTTAAACAAGAAGATACTAATATGTTATAACATTGTAACCTGCATAAAGTCAGCATTTTGAGTGCTAAGGAAACTTAAAATATTCAGGATTCTATTTATCTTAATTGTCTCAAATATTATTTGTTTGAAGGGACCATCCATGTTTAGAACTTTTTCTCTTTGAAGACAAGCAACAAAAATAAAGATATACATAGTCTTGTATATTGACTGACTGTCTATTTCTTTAATAGGTGGTTACAAAGGTTTAAATGAAGAAGTAATTACAGGCTCTGGAAAGAGTGAGTTTTACTTTAGATAAAGTATTTGATTTTTATAGTGAGTATTGTTTTACCCCTCAATTTTGAAAAACATTTGTCTTTTTTTGGTTTGATTCTTTTTAAGATTCTTGGAAGTCAGAAGCTGAAGGAGGAGAAAGTGGTGACACTCAAGGTATATTAACTTTTGTGTGATCCACATAAATGTATATTACATTTTAATACAAATGCAGAATATTTAAAGAGATAACTTTAAAAAGTTTAAAGTAAAAACTTTAATGGTAAACATTGGGAACTTTTTTGTAATTTTATTTATTTACTTTTAGCTGTGCTGAGTCTTCGTTGCTACACAGGCTTTTCTGTAGTTGTGGAGAGTGAGGGCTCCTCTCTAGTTGCGGTCTTCTCCTTGTGGTGGCTTTTCTTGTTGCAGAGCATGGGCTCTTAAGGTGCACGGGCTTCAGTAGTTGTGATACGTAGGCTCAGTAGTTGCAGCTCCTGGGCTCTAGAGCACGGGCTGCACGCATGGGCTTAGTTGCTCTATGGCATGTGAGATTTTCCTGGGGCAGGGATTGAACTTGTGTTTCCTGCATTTGACAGCTGGATTCTTTACCAATGAGCCGCCAGGGAAGCCCAGGAATTTGCATGTTGTTTTAAATTTGAGTTTGTTGGTTTTTGTCTGTTTTCTCTTTAATTTTTATTCTAGTCCTTATAATGTAAATTTTATTTTAAATTCTAAGGACCAAAAGTGACCTACATACCACCTCCTCCACCTGAAGATGAGGACTCCATCTTTGCACATTATCAAACAGGCATAAACTTTGACAAATATGATACTATTCTTGTGGAAGTATCTGGACTTGATCCACCACCAGCAATTCTGGTCAGTGCAATAATTATTTCTGTAATGACTGTGAGGCAAATTTTGTTTTTTAAAAATTTGGTATGTTTCTTTAAGTTGATATTAAAAAATACAAAATTTCATCTTTAGTATTCAGTGTCTTAGGTTGGAAATTTAGAATCATATCTAACATCTACATTAGAATTAATTGCTGTGTTGAAAGGAAGGGTACTATATTTCCTCCCCACCTCCTCAAACTAGGATGAAAATTGATTTAAATTTATTAAAAAGGATACTTTTCCTAAAGATTCAGTATTTCTGCTTTCTACGTATGTGATAAAGTGCATCTTAGGGGAGTGATTTTCTAAGGAGTGGGGAGCCCAGAATCCCCTGTTGATAATGAATGATTTTTATTGATCAGAGTTATTTGTATCTCACAGGTTTTAAGGGGGCTGAACAAGTTTTTAGAGCCATTGTCTATATGGAATATTCCTTAATTCCATCAAGTAATTGCATAGAGGTTCTAGATATTATTTTTGAATGGGGGCATATGTATTATATCGGAGAAGGCAATGGCACCCCACTCCAGTACTCTTGCCTGGAAAATCCCACAGATGGAGGAGCCTGGTAGGCTGCAGTCCATGGGATCGCTAAGAGTCAGACAGGACTGAGCGACTTTCTCTTTTCACTTTCATGCATTGGAGAAGGAAATGGCAACCCACTCCAGTGTTCTTGCCTGGAGAATCCCAGGGATGGGGAAGCCTGGTGGGCTGCCGTCTATGGGGTCACACAGAGTCGGACACGACTGAAGTGACTTAGCATAGCATAGCATAGCATATGTATTATATAAAGTAGAATTAACAACTTGAAACTAATTCAAATGGGATATGTTTATGGAATGACTAGTGTATGATACATGGAGTTTAACCACTGCCCCCTGATTTTTTTTAGACTTTTGAAGAAGCTAATCTTTGTCAGACACTGAATAACAACATTGCTAAAGCTGGTTATACTAAGCTTACTCCTGTGCAAAAATACAGTATTCCTATTATACAAGGAGGACGAGATTTGATGGCTTGTGCTCAGACGGGCTCTGGAAAGACTGTAAGTCACTTCCCTACATATATTTTGCCCAGTATGCAAACTGTCACTTTTTGAACTTTAGTTCTTCCCAAGTAGATGATTTTAGTGAACTGTCATAAATACTCATGTTTTTGCCTCTGATTTCTGATTTTATTGAAGTTTGTGTACTTTTGAAGAAAGAATTTTTAACTATTTCTAGGGTAGTGTTTTGCAGTTCACAGATGTTTAATCTCTAAGTGTATTCAGCTCCTTTTGTGGGACTTAATATTTAAAACAAAACAACTGAGAGTCAAAGCACCAAAGGTTATAAGACCTTTGATTATAAGAGCAAGTGAAAAAATAATTTATGTAATGTAAAGTTTTCCCCATCACTTCATGGCAAATAGATGGGAAACAAAAAGTGGAAACTGACAGTTTATTTTCTTGGGCTCCAAAATCACTGTGGATGGTGACTACAGCCACAAAATTAAAAGATACTTCCTCCTTGGAAGAAAAGCTATGACAAACCTAGACAGCATATTAAAAAGCAGAAATTTACCACTTTGCTTACAAAGGTTCTTATAGTCAAAGCTTAGGTTTTTCCAATAGTCATGTATGGATGTGAGAGCCTTAAAGAAGGCTGAAAGCCAAAGAATTGATGCTTTCAAACTGTGGTGCTGGAGGAAGCTCTTGAGAGTGCCTTGGACAACACGGAGATCAAAGCAATCAATCCTAAAAGAAATTCTCCCTGAATATTCCCTGGAAGGACTAATTCTGAAGCGCCAGTACTTTGGCTACCTGATGCAAAGAGCCACCTCATTGGAAAAGACCCTGATGCTGGGAAAGATTAAGGCAGGAGGAGAAGAGGGCAACAGAGGATGAGATGGTTGGATGGCATCACCAACTCAATGGACATAAGTTTGAGCAAACTCCAGGAGACAGTAAAGCAGCCTGACGTACTGTAGTTCATGGGGTCAAAAAGAGTTGGACACAACTTAGTGACTAACAACAACAGTGTGATAGCTGATACAGTTTTGGAGTCGAGAATGAGAAATAGCTGTTTGTACTGTTGTTGTCTATGTACAGTACCTGGTCCTTAGTATGAAGTGACCTCTGGTTATGCTAATTCTAAAAGAACTCTGATGGGACCAAGTTGGTCTTAGGACTAAACTGTGAGATTTGTGAATTAAATAGCATTCCATGAGATGAGCATTAAAGACTATCATTTCCAGGATCATAGTCTTACCTCATACTATATTAGTCTTAAAAATCCTCCATAGTAGAGTTGAAAGGAAAATAAGTGAAAATAAGCTGTACAATATAGCAGCTACTGTGTGACTTAAATGTGGTTTTGGAGGTAGATTTTAGTGTCTTATTTAATAAGAAAACTGTAGCACAAAGTTTCTCTTGCCATATGTAACTTTTATAAGGGTGATATGTTTAGTAATCCAAATGAAAGCTTTCCCACTGTTTGCTCTGCTTTGTAGACCACTTTTGTCATGCATTCTGATTTTATTTCTACCTCAAAAGGAATCATTTAGAATAAATGCTACATTCCTCATTAACCTCTCAAAATAAGTTAATGTTTGTTTATTTAGAATCTTCAGTTGTGTTTTTTTTTAAAAAAACACAAAAGATAGTTTCATAAGATGGATTAACTTTATCAAACATTTTATATTGTATAATATGAGCATGATGACCAAAATGTTAGAAACTCATTGAACTAAAAATTATTTCCCTTTGTCATTTTAAATTTATCAAAAAGATGAAAGAAGAAGCTAAAGGATATAAAGACAGGGGAATAGGTTGCCATAGGGAAAAGGATGATGCCCTATAAATTTGTAAGTTATGCAATTTAACTTCTAGGCAGCTTTTCTGTTGCCAATTTTGGCTCATATGATGCGTGATGGAATAACTGCCAGTCGTTTTAAAGAACTTCAGGAACCAGAGTGTATTATTGTAGCACCAACTCGAGAATTGATCAATCAGATCTATTTGGAAGCCAGAAAATTTTCTTTTGGGTAAGTACATCTGGAATGCCACTCACAAGTTTTTCTTTAGAGAATTATTGTATTTATTTTGGGAAGAACTCAGTACATGAGTAAGAATGCAGTCCTATAATTTAATTTGGTGTTACTTGACTGAAGTTGACTTTTTCATAATTTGTTTATAGAATCTATTTTTAAAAATGCTTATTAAAAATTATATGATAGCAGTAGAATGATAAGACAGTGTACATATTCATGTGTTTTCTGGTAGTTTTTAAGTATATATTTTAAAATGAATTTATGGTGTTCCTAATAATTTTCTATTCCTAATAATTTTCCATGTGTTAATGTTTCTTTAGCACATAACTTTGTAAAATGGATAACTGCTTATTTAACAATCAGACCTAATTTTAAATGACTGTAAGATTGTCCATGTCTTTGTATTTTATTTCTCTATTTGGGAGATTTAAGTTGTTTCTAATTTGGGGCTACTATAAATAAAAAGCAATTATTGCTTTAATGAACAGCTTGCTTATAAACTTTTTCTTATATGTTTTAAGTATTTTATTAGAGTAGATTTTTTATAGATTTAATGTCAAAGAATATGAAGTTATTTTAAAGTTTGCATTCTACCAGCAGTATTTGAAAATGCTACCTTCACTATATACTTTGCCACTATTTGGTATCATATTAGTTATCTGTTGCTGCTTACCTTAAAACCTAGTTGCTCAAAACAATACATACTATTATCGTACAGTTTCTGAAGGTTAGGAACTGAGGAACAGTTTAGCTGGATGTTTCTGGCTTGGCATCTCATGAGGTTGCAGACAAGATGTCATTTAGAATTACAGTCATCTGACTTTATTGGATCTGTCTGTAAGAATGGTTGTCTCTAGGAAATGACAGCTGGCTTTACTTAGATTGAAGGGTCAGTGAGAAAGAGCAAGGAGGAGGTTTCTGTGACTTTTGTAAGACAGTTGCAGTCACTTCTGCTGTATTCTGTTCGTTACTAAGCAGGTCACTAAGTCTAGCTCATACTCAGGACTGTATAATTTGCGAGAACTAGCCCAGAATGAAAATACAAGGTTCTTTGTTAAAAAAATTATGATGAATTTTAAAGCAGCAAATAGAATATTAAACCAGGCTCAGGTCTTTTTTAAGCATAGGACTCTGTATGACTGCACAGATTATATACCTATGAAGCCAGCCTTGCATACATCTTTGGAGGAAGGGAGTTAGGATCTATATTTAAAGGAAGGTGTATTGAAGACTTTGTGTATGTATTTTAAAATCACTAAAACTATGTTCATGTTTTCATTTATTTGGTTATTGAGAGGTTGAACTACATTTCGAATGCTTTGTACATTTTCCCTGTGAATTATCCATTTGTTGTCTACCCATTTATCTGTTGGTATATTAGTGTTTTTCTGTACAATTCTTTAGAGCTTTCTATCTAGAACCTTCACCTTTTATTTTGTATAAATCAGTTAATTTGAAATTAGAGAAAAATTAAAATTCTTTTAATGTTAAGCTTAACAGATCTTTTGTAAGAAGTAGATGTACATTGCTTATACCAGTGTTTTATTTCTTAGCCCCATGTACTGTGTTGCTCTTTGAGCTTTTAAATCAAGTAAAAGATAAAAGTTTTTTTTTAAAACAATAATGATATTTCAGATAATATGTATACACAAAATTGTATTAATATGTGGATATTTGTTGGAACATTTTTGTGGCAAAAAACTGAGAAGTACCTAACTATCTTTAATCCTCCTCTTCAAAGTTTACACACTATTACCAGATTTATGTGCAATAGTATAGAAAGAGCTGGTGCACATGTATGCACTTTAATTCTCCTCTCAACAAATCTTAGCATACTAAGCTTGGTTGCCACCCTTTTAAAAAAAAATGGTGTATGTTGGAGCTAACATTTACCATAAAACTGTACTCCTCTTTATAGATGCTCAGTTCTTTTGTAAGGAAGGCCTATAATTCTGTTTTTTATTGTTAGACAATGATAGTTTTCAGTCTTTCGATACTGAAAATCATGTTAGCAGTGAATATATTACACAGTCATCTTTACCCGTTTGTGGGGACATATTGCTAGGAGTCGGACATGACTGAGCAACTTCACTTTCACTTTTCGCTTTCATGCATTGGAGAAGGAAATGGCAGCCCACTCCAGTGTTCTTGCCTGGAGAATCTCAGGGACGGAGGAGCCTGGTGGGCTGCCGTCTATGGGATCGCACAGAGTCGGACACGACTGAATCGACTTAGCAGCAGCAGCAGCAGCATCTAAGGGAAAATCCTATATATGAATTTATGGGGAAAAATAAGTTTTAAAATTTTGATAGAGACTAAAATTGTGAAAGAGATTGTATCAGTTTATCCCCCTGAGTGCCAATTTCCCTACACTGGCTTAACATGGCATTATCACACTTGAGAGAAATTTTTGTTAGACTTCATTTGTTTTGCTTTTTTGCTTTTAAAAGTAATATTGAACTTAAAGTGTTTAAAAACCATTTGTGTTTTTAATGAACATTTGTTCATGTTGTTGGCCCATTGTGTGGGTGTTGGTTGTGTTTATCATTGTTTTTGAAGAGCTCTATCAGACAAGTTGCAAATTTTTTTTTTACTGCAGCTTTTCAACTTTCTGGGAAGAATTGTAAAAGAATGTTGAATGTATTAGCTCTTTCTTTATGGATTTCATTTTACATCTCATTAAAAACAAATGACTAATTTTCAAGAAACTAGAAAATGACATTTATTTTTATTGTCAATAGGACTTGTGTAAGAGCAGTTGTCACATATGGGGGAACCCAGTTGGGGCATTCAATTCGACAGATAGTGCAAGGCTGTAATATATTATGTGCTACTCCTGGGAGACTGATGGATATCATAGGCAAAGAAAAGGTAGGCTCTAGACGGATAACAAAGTTGTGAGATTGACTAGTAATTGTTTTGTTTGGGAAAGAGAGAAACTTGTGTAAAGATATGTATGTTCATTACAGTACCATTTGTATATTAGGCTCCCATCTGATTCCTTGAATGCTTTCTTATATAAATCTTAATACAAATAGGTAAATAGTATTTTCCCTTTTATACTTGGGAAAACAAACTTTGAGTGAGATTATGTAATTTATTTTAATCTCTAAATTATCTCTAGTAAGTGATAGGGTTAGAATCTAGATCTGATTCCAGAATCCATATCCTAGACCCACTACACTGGGAGAAAAATGAAATCAATGCTTTTTTCTGGTTTCATTTATGTCTTGAGGAAATCATTTTTTTTTCCTGCAAGAAAACCTTTGTGGCATCAGTAATTTTGTCTCCTGTTTTAAGTATGAGAGTGATATTATCCAGGATTATTAAGTTTCTGTCTTTGGAGAGAGATTTTCAGACTATTTATTTTCAATATTCATATACCACATCATTACATCTCTGTATCAGTATTTTCAGTTCACTTTCATGACCCTGCTTTGCTTTTTAAAGACTGTTCTCTAAAGGAATTATTAAAAATATACTCTTTCTGCAGAAAGAAATTTTTCTTTACTTATTAAAAATATCCAGAGAAATTCACCTAGATTTCCCACCTTGTTTCCCATCTTCCATGGGGTAACAAAATCACTTGTTTTCTTTTTGCAAATATGTGCTTCTGTTTTTAACACTAAGTATTCATGATAGGTAAGAAAAATTTCCCAGTTGTTCCTGAGTGATAGAGAATCAGGGATTTATTAAGGGTTTAAAGGAGTTGGAAATAAATTTATCAATTATAGGCCATTTGATAATGTCATGCTATTAAGAAATTTTATTTCTTACATTGAACAGCCTGACTTTATCAGATAATGTAGTCTAGATATGTGCTAATACAGTAGTCACTAGCTACATGTGGATATTTACATTTTAACTGATATAAAATTAAAAATTTGTTCTTCAGGCATGCTAACTACGTTTCAAGTGCTTAATAGCTGCATATGGCTACTGGCTAATAGTGAAGATACAGAATTTTTAAGTAATTACAGAAAGGTCTATTGTGTAATACTGATCTAAATGTTTTGGTTTCTTTCAGTTTTATGCAATGTTTTATAACATAAGACAAAATTGAGAACTGAAATGAACACTAATACTATTACCTAACCATAACAGTGGTCTCATCATTGTATGCATTGATTTCTCATCTTCATCTTTGAGAGTATATTAATAGTTAGACTTGATGAGAATATTTTCATTTAATATATTAACTACTATACTAACTAGTATGCATTCTTTGCTCTAACCCTTGAAAATATCCTAAAAGATTGGTCTAAGACAAGTCAAATACTTAGTTTTGGATGAAGCTGATCGCATGCTGGATATGGGTTTTGGACCAGAGATGAAAAAGTTAATTTCCTGCCCAGGAATGCCATCAAAGGAACAGCGTCAGACCCTTATGTTCAGTGCAACTTTTCCAGAAGAAATTCAAAGGTAAATTTTTTCTTCTTAGAAGTAGCTGCTATGTACTAAAATGCTTTTACACAATAAATACTGGAGAGGGTGTGGAGAAAAGGGAACCCTCTTTCACTGTTGGTGGGAATGCAAACTAGTACAGCCACTATGGAGAACAGTGTGGAGATTCCTTAAAAAACTGGAAATAGAACTGCCTTATGATCCAGCAATCCCACTGCTGGGCATACACACTGAGGAAACCAGAATTGAAAGAGGCACATGTATCCCAATGTTCATAGCAGCACTGTTTATAATAGCCAGGATATGGAAGCAACCTAGATGTCCATCAGCAGACAAATGGATAAGAAAGCTGTGGTACATATACACAATGGAGTATTACTCAGCCATTAAAAAGAATACATTTGAATCAGTTCTAATGAGGTGAATGAAACTGGAGCCTATTATACAGAGTGAAGTAAGCCAGAAAGAAAAACACCAATACAGTATACTAACGCATATATATGGAATTTAGAAATATGATACCAATAACCCTGTATACGAGACAGCAAAAGAGACACTGATGTATAGAACAGTCTTTTGGACTCTGTGGGAGAGGGCGAGGGTGGGATGATTTGGGATAATGGCATTGAAATATGTATAATATCATATATGAAACGAGTTACCAGTCCAGGTTTGATGCACGATACTGGATGCTTGGGGCTGGTGCACTGGGACGACCCAGAGGGATGGTAATGGGGAGGGAGGAGGGAGGAGAGTTCAGGATGGGGAATACATATATACCTGTGGCAGATTCATTTTGATATATGGGAAAACCAATACGATATTGTAAAGTTAAGTAAAATAAAATTTTAAAAAAAAGTATAAAGAAATACTTTATAAAAAAAAGTATAAAAAAATGCTTTTACAGCAGGAGAACCAATGTGAATATCTTATTCCTGAGAGATTTACTTTTTTAAAAAATTTAGGATTATAACATAGATAGTTTAAAAGTAAAAGTATTTCTAAAAAGTTTACTATATTTTTCCTTGTTTCTTACTTTAATTCCTGGCTTTGCATTAGCATCGCATTTTATTAGAGTGTATGTGGTTGTGTGATGAGAAAATGAGAGCATGTAGCACCTAGCTAGGATTTAGTAAGTGCTTACTAAATAAAATTATTTTTATGGTGGTGCCCCCTCTTCGATCCCAAATTATAGAGCTTGGGGGAATTGCACTTGTGTTAGGAAATTTTTGTACTAATTGTTGGTAGATAGTTGAGTATCATAAATATACTGTGTGGTCTGTGAGTTCTGAGGTTAGCATGACATACTCCTGCTAGAATGGTGACTCTTCTTTCTGCTTGCTAATCCCTTGGCAACAGGGAACCTGAAGTACCCATACAGCAGCTCTAGCTTATATAGTTCAGTAAAACTCCTGTTTTCTCTGGTGGAACTGTTCAGTGAAGTCGCTCAGTTGTGTCCGACCCTTTGCGACCCCATGGACTGTAGCCTACCTGGCTTCTCCGTCCATGGGATTTTCCAGGCAAGAGTACTGTAGTGGGTTGCCATTTCCTTCTCCAGGGGATATTCCTGACCCAGGAATTGAACCCGGGTCTCCTGCATTGCAGGCAGACGCTATACCCTCTGAGCCACCAGGGAAGCCCCTTTGGGAACCAAGACCTCCAATACTTGTGGTCGGTGCAGTAAGCACGATTTCCCATGTGCGTCACTGGGAGTGATGGTAAATGGGCCACTCTAGCTTGGATCCCTTGGTTCCCAGACCCATATACTCCATGAAGATCTTTGGTTCCTACTGAATGATTGCTTTACTATCTGCTTTTAAATGTTACAAATTGCCTGTTATTCCATCTGAAGTCCATTTTTCGCATTCTGCACATTCCCTGAACCATTGTAGCATCCATATCCTTGGCTTGCATTTCTACCTGTATGTTCTCCCAAATTTATTACCTGTAATTTTTTGATTGAAGTATAGTTGACTTGCAACATTATATTACTTTCAAGTGTACGACTTAGTAATTTAATATTTTATAGAATATATTTCATACAAAGTTATAAAATGTTAAGTATGTTCCTTATGCTGTACATTCTGTCTTTGTAACTTACTTATTTTATACCTAGCAGTTTGTAACTCAATACTCCTCACCTCTTTTTTACTATTCTCCTGGCCCCCTCCCTTTTGGTGACCATTGGTTTATTCTCAATATCTGAGTCTTATTTTTTTTTTGTTATATTTGTTCCTTTGTTTTATTTTTTAGATTCCACTTATAAGTGAAAATGTACAGTATTTGCTTTTTTCTGACTTCTTTTACTAAATATAATTACCTCCAGATTCATCCATGTTATTGAAGATGGCAAAATTTCATTATTTTCTATGGCTGAGTAATATTCCATTTTGTGTGTGTGTGTGTGTGTGTGTACACGACATCTTCTTTATCCATTCATCTGTTGATGGAAACTTAGGTTGTTTTCATATCTTGTCTATTGTAAATAATGCTGCTGTGAACATTGGGATACATGTATCTTTTCATTTTAGTGATTTCATTTTCTTCAGATATTTACTCAATTGCTTCCTATGATAGTTTTATTTTGAATTTTTGAAAAATGCCCATTCTGTTTTCTTTAGTGGCTGTACCAGTTTACACTCTCACCATCGGTGCATGTGGATTCTCTTTTCTCCACATCTTGCCAACCCTTGTTATTTCTTGTCTTTTTGATAATAGCCATTCTGACAGGTGTGCAGTGATAGCTCATAGTAGTTTTGATTTGCCTTTCCCTGATGATTAGTGTTATTGAGCACCTTTTCATGTGCCTATTGGCCATCTGTATGTCTTCTTTGGGAAAATGTCTATTCAGGACCTCTGCCCATTTAAAAAAATTGGGTTGTTTGTCTTACACTATGAAAGAAATCATGAAGAAACCCAAAGACAGTGTACTGATTGGGAGAAGATATTTGTAAATAATATGTTCAATGAGGGGTTAATATTCAAAATACATGAAAAACGTGTATAAGTTAATATCAAAAAACAAACAGCCTGATTATTACCTGTATGCTTAATCTCTCTCCTCAGATTCATACTTTTAGATTTAACTCTTCAGGATTATTTTTCCTCTTAGATGAATTACCAGTAACTCATGTTCATCAGGTACAAAATTGAACCTCTTCTTCAACTCCCTCTTTTTTTCTTTCCAGTTTTCCTTGGCATCAAGGTCTTTCGAAACCAAAGTCGTTTGAAGCATGTTGATTCCTCCCTCATATTCCTTTAACTCTGCCCTTCATAAGTATTCAACTTGGCAGTTATCTCTATAATATTGCAAATTTGTTAGTTTCTTCTCTATTTACCACCTTATTTTAGGTCCTTTTCAGTTCCCCTCTGCTCATTGATAGTAGCTTTCTAATATGTCTGTAGTTTGACTTTTGGGCTGTTAAAATTGCAAAACTAAGTCTCATCTTTATCACCATTTATTTAAAATAAATTCTCCCATGTCTTTCCATTTCCACAGACTAACCAACTTTTAAATGGTTTTATACATGACAATTTTTGTCTCATTTGCCACTTTATTTCTTGGAATGATGTTTTTCTGGCTTATGTAGAGTATTTCCTATTGGCTACACAAGCCAAATTCTGTTCCTCTTCATTATTTAATCCTTATTTCTTCTTTCCTTCTGCATAGAGTGCTTTTCCTTAGTCATCACTTTCATGTTCTTGCTTGCTTCTTCCTTAGATCAAGCTTTAAACTTGAAGACTCTTAATAGACATCATTTCATCCATTTCCTGCCAGTCTTATAAAAGGAACCCTCTATCTTGTGAAAGAAACTATTTAAAACACTTTTCAGTTTTCTTGTAACATAGTAAGGTTCAATCAGTGTTAACTATTGTAGCACTAGCTTACTATAGTAAAGCATTAAATAATTAAAATATGTAAATATTAAACTAATAAAATATTTTAAATTATAGTAATTGCTTTTATATAGCTCTATTTATGCTGAGCAACACAGGCAGAGATCATCATATTCATCTTTATACACACAGTACCTTATACCACATAGGCCTCACATGAGGCACTCAGTATATATTTTAATGAGTGTAAAGGATGAATGATAATTAAGAATTTTAGATAATGTCAAGGTTTGTGCCTGGATGAAAGGGTTCTTGACTCTAGAAGTAGTATATGAACAAGAAGTTTTTCTTTTATGGTAAGAAAGCAGATGAAGGAAAAGAAGCAGCAGTGATATATTAAGATTCTAGATATGTGGAGTTTGAACTATTTTATTGATACGCTAGGAAATGACTAGAAAGTAAAAGATTGGTATGTAGGAGAGAGGAGGACTGCTCCATGACCTCCTCTTTTTTCCTCCCAATTTGCTCTGTAATTGGCAATTCCCCTTCTCCCCACCCCATGTTTCTGTGATCTAAAGCAGGGCTTCTTCATTATATGTTGTCCATGAGTGGTGTGTGTGTCAGGATGCTGATACCGTCAAACTTTGGGGAGATCATCTGCAGCTTGGTGTGGCCTAGCCCCTAGTCTGTTCACCTGGTCTCATTTTTTTCACCAGTTATGCTCTACAGATATCATTTTCTTTCTTTGTCGTGATGTGAAAAGCATTGACTTAAGATCTGGTTTGCTCAGAATATTATAGTTCATTTGGGGTATACTAATTTAACAGCTCATATTTTTAGGAAACAACTCTTATAAATAACATATATGAAGACATTGAATGAAGAACAGAATTTTTGCTGTAGGTTTGCATTTTAATCTTTAAAAAATTCCTGCTTATTGTAGTCTGATAGTTCAGCATACTTTTGTTGTATACACATTTTATATAGTTTCGTGTGGTCAGGGCTCCACTTGAAATTACTTACCCATCATTTGACACAGACTTTTTCATTCGTAATAAGTGTTTTGCAAAATGCTAACATTTTACAATGATATTTGAAAGTAATTCTTGGATGATGTAATATCTACCATCTCTTATTATGACTGTTATAATCTGGCTTATAAATGTTGAAGTAACACTTGCAGGAATTCAGTGAATATTATTAGTATTAATGAAAGAGATTAAGTTAAGTAATACTCTTTTGTCTTTCAAGGTTGGCTGGGGAGTTTTTAAAGTCGAATTATTTGTTTGTTGCTGTTGGACAAGTGGGTGGAGCATGTAGAGATGTTCAGCAGACCATTCTTCAAGTTGGCCAGTACTCAAAAAGAGAAAAACTTGTTGAAATTCTACGAAACATAGGTATCTTATGTTGATTATCTTTTGTCATGATTTTGATTATTACAAAAATTACTTTTAGAAAAGACTTTAAGCATTATTTGGCATGAGTTAAATAAGTTTTCACTGTTTCTTCTTCCTCTAAATTTCTTTTTCTTATGATTTGATTTCCTGGCATATTTTATATAGCAGTATAGTCGTTTTTCCTCCGTAAATATTAAAAAAAAATAGGAAGAGTTTGAGACTTTAACAATGCTTGACCAAAAACTATTCCAGCAGAAATATATATGTTCTTGTTTTAGAAAATAGAAAGGATTAGTAATGTATCTACCTCAAGCTCTATTTACTCCACTAAAAGTAAGATCTTTGTTGTATTTCTAATTCCCAGTTTTTGCTCTCTAAGGCTTCCTGTATTCATATATTCAAAGAATTTTGGAGCTAGAAGGGACTTTAACGGTCTAAACTCTATTCCTTACAATGTTAATGAGAAACTCTATCCCTCCCTTCAAAAAAGCCAGTTTTTATGGAAAGTTGTATTTCTTTGTTTGATTGAGATAGCTTTAGTTTATGCCTGGAAATAAAATTTTATAATATGGCCATTTTAATATTTTTTGTTGCCTCACAGGCTAAATGTATCATATGGATCCTTTCTCCTCATCCTCATTTTAAGTGTCTGTTTCAGTTTGAAGTCAGTGTTAGGAATGGGGAATAAAAAGGCAAGAAGCTGTCCAGTTTCCAACAATAAGAAGAAGTTGATTTAGAAATGCTTTTAAAAGGCTTCTAGTCTTCAGTTTTTTCTGAGTTTTATATAAAAAAAAAAAACTTTTAAAAAACCAAATATTCATCTTGAGTTTGAGAAATGTTATTAGTTTTACTTCATGATCTGTTTCATAGCATGTACTGTTGCATGCAAAATAAAAATAATTGTTGTGGGCCATATACTACTCTGATTGTTTTACATGTGTCCACTCATTTAATTCTGAAAACAACCTTCTGAGGGTGGGGTTTGTTACTCTCATTTTAAGGTTGAGGGCACTGAAATACAGATGTCAAATAACTTTCCCAGTATAAATTGAAGTTCCAAATGCAACAAGAGATAAGTAATACATGGTTTTGCTGAAGTTAGAGCACATTTCTAGTATAATTATCTTAAGACTTTTTACATATGAATTTATGGAATGAAGTTTGAGAATAATTCTGCTGAAGATAGTGTTTCAAAAGTGCTGGTTTCCCTTTGGGACACCTTTGAGGTCAGCAAGTAAGCACTCTTGGTATACTGCTGTATTATTTGAAAGGTTAAATGTTTTGTAGTTCATAATTTATTATTCTTGGTTTCTTTTTACTTTGCATAGAAATGTTATGCTATATATCATATTTTACATATTTTTGTTCATATAAATTTATCTCTTTTTCCAATCATTAACTTAAATCTGGTAACATTCCTTTTCTGCTTTTAAAATGCATAGGTTTCATTATTTCATAGTAGTATACCAACTGCCTTTTTCATAATTTTAAATGAACAGGTGTCAAAGATTTTATTGAGCTCATTAATTACAAGGGAATAGTAAGATGTTATAGCCAATTCAGAGAAGAATTCAAAGAACACATTTATGTGTAGGATATCAGGAAGACTAAGGTGAATTTATAAATAGATGCAAAATTGATCAATATCCACAAAGTGTAATCATCTGTTACATTTGAGAAAAGATTTTTATTTGTATTTTTATTGATAAGAATCATTTGCATTGCTCTCAGTTGCAGTAGAGGTATAAAACAGAGGTAGTAAAAGGTACAGACAGCCTTGAAGGGTATGCTAGTCAGCATCAGCTTTGCTCATTTCAGAGTCTTCAACAGTTTTTTCTGACAACCTGTATTCCCACATAGCCACAATAATCTCAGATTATTCTTGATCACAAGAAAGGCTGGTCTCTTTATGTTAGGCCTATTTTCATAGGTGCAGCAAGACTGTTCTATAAAAAAGGCCTCTTCAAGTTGATTTCACAAATCTAGAGCCGTATAATATTGAACAGCTATGAAAGTCACAAAATTAACTTCTATATAGTTTTCATAAGAAATCTGAGATTAAAGTTGTAAAGGTCTCTGAAGAATAGGAAACTAAGTCCAAGATACTTTTCGTATACCATTTACAGTACCTAGAAATTTAAATGAATTCCTCTCTTCTAAATTTCCCCAGATTTTTAATGTAATTGATTCTTGTTTCATTGAATCTGTCAGCAGATTCCATCTGCTTTTGGACTATAAACAGTTCTAGAAATTATCCTCAATCCAGTGATCTTTGCAAGTTGTCAAAATGTCAGTTTCCAGCCTTCTGCCTTGAGGTATCATAGTTTCAAGTGCCTGAAACAGTCCTTTGCCACAAGACTTGGAGTCTGTTCTTCTTCACTGATGATAGAAATTCTCTGGCTTATAGAAAGTCTCTGGACAAGCATCAAAACAAAAAAGAAACTGTCTGTAGTTGACAGAGAATGATTTTGGTTATTAGTGATCATTGTTAAATATAGAAGATCTGATGAAGGCTAAAAATAAGAATAAATCTACAAACAAATTTGGTTGTATGGAGCAGTGTACCTCCAAACCTCTGAAATATACAGAAAACCTGTTTAGAGTTCTTTCATAAGTGTCTTGGTCAGTGTTTCTCCTGAAGTTTAAAAAAATATTATGAACAGCAAGAGAATTTACATAAGTCTAGGGACTTCTCATAAAGTAAAGTTTTGAAATGTATGAATAACATTTTACCTATGCATTTCAACCTAGGGAAAGCTTCATGTCTTCTGATAAAATAGTTCTTACCACACAACTCCTAAAAGTAATAACATGCTATACAAGCTTAATTATTTTTAGCCTCTCTTTTATTTTACATGGTGAAATAAAAAGACTCTCTTTTCCCTGGGGTTCTCTAGAAATCTCAGAAGTAGTTTAGGAGGATTTCTTCTAAATTTATCAGTTCAGTTCAATCGTTCAGTCGTGTCCTAATCTTTGTGACCCCATGAACCGCAGCATGCCAGGCCTCCCTGTCCATCACCAACTTCCATAGTCTACCCAAACCCATGTCCATTGAGTTGCTGATGCCATCCAACCATCTCATCCTCTGTCGTCCCCTTCTCCTGCCCTCAATCTTCCCAGCATCAGGGTCTTTTTCAGTGAGTCACCTCTTCTCATCAGGTGGCCAAAGTATTGGAGTTTCAACTTCAACATCAGTCCTTCCAATGAACACCCAGGACTGATCTCCTTTAGGATGGACTGGTTGGATCTCCTTGCAGTCCAAGGGACTCTCAAGAGTCTTCTCCAACACCACAGTTCAAAAGCATCAATTCTTTGGCACTCGGCTTGCT
Organism: Tragelaphus eurycerus; assembly: GCA_935064755.1. Taxonomy (NCBI): domain Eukaryota; kingdom Metazoa; phylum Chordata; class Mammalia; order Artiodactyla; family Bovidae; genus Tragelaphus; species Tragelaphus eurycerus. The sequence continues at coordinate 24,815,622 of CAKXYN010000024.1, read as the reverse complement.
TTATAGTCCAGCTCTCACATCCACACATGACCACTGGAAAAACCATAGCCTTGACTAGACGGACCTTTGTTGGCAAACTAATGTCTCTGCTTTTTAATATGCTATCTAGGTTGGTCATAACTTTCCTTCCAAGGAGTAACTGTCTTTTAACTTCATGGCTGCAATCACCATCTGCAGTGATTTTGGAGCCCAGAAAAATAAAGTCAGCCACTGTTTCCACTGTTTCCCCATCTATTTCCCATGAAGTGATGGGACCAGATGCCATGATCTTCGTTTTCTGAATGTTGAGCTTTAAGCCAATTTTTTCACTCTCACTTTCATCAAGAGGCTCTTTAGTTCTTCACTTTCTGCCATAAGGGTGGTGTCATCTGCATATCTGAGGTTATTGATATTTCTCCCAGCAATCTTGATTCCAGCTTGTGTTTATTCCAGTCCAGCGTTTCTCATGATGTACTCTGCATATAAGTTAAATAAGCAGGGTGACAATATACAGCCTTGATGTACTCCTTTTCCTATTTGGAACCAGTCTGTTGTTCCATGTCCAGTTCTTACTGTTGCTTCCTGACCTGCATATAGGTTTCTCAAGAGGCAGATCAGCTGGTCTGGTATTCCCATCTCTTGAAGAATTTTCCACAGTTTATTGTGATCCACACAGTCAAAGGCTTTGGCATAGTCAATAAAGCAGAAATAGATGTTTTTCTCGAACTCTTTTGCTTTTTTGATGATCCAGCAGATGTTGGCAATTTGAACTCTGGTTCCTCTGCCTTTTCTAAAACCAGCTTGAACATCTCGAAGTTCATGGTTCACGTATTGCTGAAGCCTGGCTTGGACAATTTTGAGCATTACTTTGCTAGCACATGAGATGAGTGCAATTGTGCAGTAGTTTGAGCATTCTTTGGCATTGCCTTTCTTTGGGATTGGAATGAAAACTGACCTTTTCCAGTCCTGTAGCCACTGCTGAGTTTTCCAAATTTGCTGGCATATTGAGTGCGGCACTTTCACAGCATCATTTTCCAGGATTTGAAATAGTTCAACTGGAATTCATCGCCTCCACTAGCTTTGTTCATAGTGATGCTTTCTAAGGCCCACTTGACTTCACATTCCAGGATGTCTGACTCTAGATGAGTGATCACACTATCATGATTATCTGAGTCATGAAGATCTTTTTTGTACAGTTCTTCTTTTGTATTCTTGCCACCTCTTAATATCTTCTGCTTCTGTTAGGTCTAAATGTATGCTAATGCTAATGCTAAGTCACTTCAGTCGTGTCCGACTCTGTGTGACCCCATAGATGGCAGCCCACCAGGCTTCCCTGTCCCTGGGATTCTCCAGGCAAGAACACTGGAGTGGGTTGCCATTTCCTTCTCCAGTGCATGAAAGTGAAAAGAGAAAGTGAAGTCGCTCAGTCATGTCAGACTCTTAGCGACCTCACGGACTGCAGCCTACCAGGCTCCTCCATCCGTGGGATTTTCCAAGCAAGAGTATTGGAGTGGGGTGCCATTGTAGTCTGATCTTAAAAAAACAAAATCAAAAGTTGTCAGAAGAGAGTTGAACATTTTACTAGTGTAAGATTACTTAGTTCTTAGGTAGTAATTTAATTGAAGTGACAAAGCATTTAAAAATTAGAGTAGAAGGTAACGTGGTTATAAAGAACAATAGCTCTTTCATAAAGGTCTTTTTTTCTTTAAACAACCAAAGACATAATAAAATCAAAAGATTCTCTGCTATATAGGCTGATTATAAGGAAGAGAAAGAAGAACCTTTCATATTGTAAGTAAAGGCATTAAACAGTAAATCAAGAAATAGTTCCATGTTAATTGATTGCATTTGTTAAAATTTTAGCACATTTCATCCTTTTTGTTGTTGGGGGGGCTTTCCCAGTGGCTCAGTGGTACACAGGATACCTTCAATGTAGTATACGCAGGAGATGTGGGTTCAATCCCTAGGTCAGGTAGATGCCGCCTGGAGGAGGGCATGGCAGCCCACTCCAGTATTCTTGCCTGGAGAATCCCATGGATAGAGGAGCCTGGCGGCCTACAGTTTACGGTCTCGAAAGAATAGGACACCACTGAAGTGACTTAACACAAGCACGTAGCTTTTATTTTTTTTTTTAAGACTCACATATTATAAACTGGTATAAAATTCAGTTTCCAAGTTTTATCTTTCATTGTACATTTTTCATATTCTGGAGCAAACTGACACTTTAGGACAAAATGAATCTTTCTCAGGGTCCCTGAGATGCTCTCAAGGAGTCTGTGAGGTAAAAACAATTTTCATAATTATACTAAAATTATTTTAACATGCAGAATGTTCCAGTAAATACTTAAAAATTTTTTTTGGTTTTAGTTTTTAGGGTGGTAAATGTTAGTTGTTAGAACCCATGTAGCTAAAACTCTTTGGGATTGTTGGTAATTTTTTGAGTTTAGGAGTCATAGACCAAAATTTTGAGAGCTGCAACTTTAAGGAAATTTTACTTTTTCTTTCCTTGAAAAATAAATGCAAAAATGGTTTATATTTCTTGGTCAGTATTACTCCTAGTACACTCTCAACCACTTATGTTAATTATTACTTTTAACCAAAGTTTACTTCTGTTTCATAGAGGAAACTAGAGGCAGGGATGGACAGTTGAGAGATACCATACAGAGACATTGAGGCTGAGTACCAGAACTCATGAACTTTCTATGCTAGTTTCTACGCCATACATATCCTTTTACACTTAAAGTGGCAAAATTGAGTGTCTTCCTTGTTATGACTCAAAGATATTGCCTCTCTATAATACATGAAAAATAACAAGCAAATTCTATCCTATATTCAGTGATTATCAATTAACTCAGTATAGTCTACTATTTTAACTTAACCTAAAGCCAAAGATCTTGGAAATTATCTTCTAGATGACAGTATGCAAAACAGTAGATAATGTTGAATAGTCAGTTTAGTTGAATACAGATTTATATTTTCATACACTTAAACATTATGGAGAATATTAATTTGATTGGCAAATCTTCATACATTAAGAAAAACCCAAGTAAAATAAGATGTGTTTGTTTTCTGCTTAACACTGATAAATTGGAGAAAGGACATGCATATTTTTAAAACCAAAGTTATTAAGTTAGTCATGTTTATCAAAAGTTTCACTTAATTTATAAGAACTTGAAATCTTAAAATATTTCTCCTTAGTTGCTATAGGAAGAGTTTTTAATTTGATATAGTTAGAGTGCGTGCTTAGGTGCTTCAGTCGTGTCCAATTCTGCGACCCTATGAACCGTGGCCCACTAGGTTCCTCTGTCCACAGAATTCTCCAGACAAGAATACTGGAGTGGGTTGCCATTTCCTTCTCCAATAGTTAAAGTATTATGAGTCAATTTCTCTATTTTCTGGGAATTTTAGATTTCTGGAATTTTTAGAATCATAGTTTTTAGAATTATGGATTTCTATAAATTTTCTAATTTATCTGTGTCAACCAGTCAGAATTGAGCTCCTTTAAGAGACTTTATGTTTGTTAATACTTGTCCATAGAGTATTAACATAATGATTATGTACAGTGGTAGATAAACCTCTTTCTGAATTATGGATACATAAAGAGCTGATAACTTCAGTTCTGTCGCTTAAGCCATAGGTCAAGAATGTACACAGAAATAGAAAAAAAATTGCAATTTAGCTACCAGAGCTGGAATTCTTTTTAGATTCTTAATTTTAGTTCACAATGGACTAATAGACAAAATAAGCTGACAAGATGAATTCTGTGTTATTTTTCATCTCACAGAATAAATAATTATAATTCATTAATACATTTACAAAGATCACAAAATGGTCTGATCATAAAACTAAATTTTCATTATCTACCTGAACTGGAAGAAAATCCGAAATTTTTAGTAGAGGAAAAAACAGAGAAAGTGTCGGCGGAGTTAAATTTTTATTACCATTTTGGGATTCACATTGGGGAACCAGGAAAAGATGAGATCAAGGCTTTAAGCTCCATAGTAGTGTTATGTACCTGACTGTATCAAATGAATCCATTTTGGCATTGGGCATCTTGATGGATGATCTCCAAAACTGTTGAAAGATAATTTTTGATAAAACATAAAATCATTACTCATTAATAAAATGACTATGTCTCAAGGATATAACTCATTACTGTAGGAATCAGTCATTGTCTTGATTTCCTACCTGGTTGTCTGATATCTGAGATTAAATATCACCTCTAAAACCTTCCTTTTTTGCAGTCCTACTATCTCACAGATAGTGAGGGACAGAGGAGCTTGGTGGGCTGTAGTCCATGGGGTCACAAAGAATCAATCGGACATGACTAAGTGACTAACGCTCACTCCAGTTGTTCAGACACAAAAATATGAGGCATGTTTGATTTCTTTCTCCAGTGTATATATCTGATCTGTCAGCAGAGTCCTCTTGTTTCTGTCTAGCATCAAACTATATCAGAACCCATCAGTTGCTAAGTTAAAACAAAGATCAGATCTACTCCAAACCCAATGGCTTCCCTCCTCAAAGTAAAGACCTTTCAGTGGATTTCAGGGCACTTTATGAAATGGCTTCCATCATCCCTCTCCAAAGCCTACTGCTCTCCATTGCTCACCCTATTCTACCTGCACTTTGCTCATTACTCATCCCCACATGTACCAGACATGGTTCTACCTCATTGCCTTTGTTCTTGATATTCCCTCTGCCTAGAACATAAAAACCATATGGGGACCTCTTTTCTGGTTGGTTTGTTTGTTGTTGTGGTTTTTTTTTTTTTTGAGCACATAAAGAACACCTATACCTTAGAACCTTTATATTTGTTCTTACCTCTGACCTATAATGGTGTTTCCTCAGATATCTGAATAGTTCACTTGTTTAGTAATATCTGTCCTCAGATGTCATCTAATTGGAGAGGGTGCATAAACCCATTTGCCCCTTTATTATGCTAAATTTTTTTCTTTTTTAGACTTAATTCATTATTACCTTTCCACAATGAGTGTAGGTGCTTTGTTTTATTTGCTGTATTTTCAGTGTCTAGAATAGATACTGGCATCTACTGGGTGCTAAATGTTTGTTGAATAAATGGAGACAGCTGATAGGGACATGGGGGAGTGGGATTATGAAAAGTAACACCTTGTTACTTCTATTCAGGCTATAGATAATTTCTTGGTGTGGAAGAGTCTCTGGCTCATACTTGTATTTAAACCAATTAACTAAGTTAACAAGTAAATATTCTTTAATGTGTTAAGACCCTGAGATAATATCTTATATATATATAGATAGATAGATATATAAGATACTTTGGGGATTAAGGGGTTTGAATTGAGATAATGTTGAAACATAGAATACTGTAGAGTTTTTCAGCCCTGGGTTGAATGCAATTATTATGAATGCCTCTGGCAGTCAAGGTAGAATTATAGATTCTATAACCATGGGAAGAACAAAGGAATTTATTTATAGAGAGGGAAATGAAGGGCCCAAGCCAAATTTGGAACTGCTAAGAGTTGGCAGGTAGATATCATTTATCTTTCCCTAAGTCTCTACTTATTGGTTGGCCTATGAAGGCAAAGGGCAAGCGATTGTTTTTCTTTTTTTTTTTAGTCATAACGTAGGAAAAAGTCCTTGTCTCTCTATCTTTGACATTTATTCACTCAGGAAATATTTGAATTGCTCTTACTTATCAGGCCTGAGTTTAGGTGCTGGGAATACAGTGATGAATAAGACGGTTTCCTACTCACCCTATGCTTTTTTTTCTTTTCCTAATTTTGTAGTTTGAATGTTTCATTGTCTTGTAGGTGATGAAAGAACTATGGTCTTTGTTGAAACTAAGAAAAAAGCAGATTTTATTGCCACTTTTCTTTGTCAAGAAAAAATATCAACAACAAGTATTCATGGGTGAGTAGATTATTATGATTTCCTAGTAAGGAGGTAACTTCTGTTTGTCATTTGTTAAGAAATGTTGATATATTTAACTAGTAAAAAATCCTGGAATTAGGATCTCAAGATCTAACTATTATTCTTCATCTTTAAGTTTTTATAAGAACCAAGTGGCTGGGATGGGTGAGTTAGAAGTATCTTAAATTCCTCCTCATGATTGTCAAGCGATCTCACTTAAAGTCTCTCTAATCCTTAGATCTAGGTGCTTGTTCAGCTAAATCTATCCAGTGCTTGATATTTTTTTCACTGGAGTCCTCAAAAATGTCATAGTAACACAACTTCATTGGCACTTTACTAGGATATCTAAAATATTAATCAGTGAATATGTAGAATTCAGAGATTATACTTTAAAAAATCAGAAATTTTTGAGAAAGCATTTGATCAACTAGTTGTGTATTTTTTGTCAAAACTAGAAACAGTTTATTAGTGGGTAAGATTTGATGTTTGTCGTATTTGAGTCTGTATTTAGGCTGTAGGTATTAGCTGTCACCTTACTTCATCTGCAAATGGGGTTAATTGTCCTAACCTCAAAGTATTATTGTGAGAGTTAAATGACGACTTAACAGAAATTAGTATAATACTTTGTATGTAAGAAGTAGACATTAATGTTAACTGTTGCTATTTTTTTTTACTGTTATTAAAAAAAATCTATCCATTGAACTTTAATGGTTCTCTTTAATAATTTTCTTAAGGGCTATTCTAATACATGCTTTGTTTTCTTTCAAGTGATCGTGAACAGAGAGAAAGAGAGGAAGCTCTTGGAGATTTCCGCTGTGGAAAGTGCCCCGTTCTTGTTGCTACTTCAGTAGCTGCCCGAGGGCTGGATATTGAAAATGTTCAGCATGTTATTAATTTTGATCTTCCTTCTACCATTGATGAATATGTTCATCGAATTGGGCGTACTGGTCGTTGTGGAAATACTGGCAGAGCTATTTCCTTTTTTGATCTGGAATCAGATAGCCAGTTAGCACAGCCTCTAGTGAAAGTGCTATCAGATGTAAGTTTTTAATTTTTAAAACTGAATGGATAGTGTTCTTACCTTGTCATTGAAAGCAGACATTTTATATGTATGGATTTTCAGTTCAGTTCGGAGCTCAGTTGTGTCTGACTCTTTGCAACCCCATGGACTGCAGTATGCCAGGCTTCCCTGTCCATCACCACCTCCCAGAGCTTACTCAAACTCATGTCCATCGAGTTGGTGATGCCATCCAACCATCTCATCCTCTGTCATCCCCTTCTCCTCCTGCCTTCAGTCTTTGCCAGCATCAGGGTCTTTTGCAGTCAATCAGTTCTTTGCATCAGGTGGCCAGAGTACTGGAGCTTCAGCCTCAGCATCAGTCCCTGCGATGAATCTTCAGGACTGATTTCCTTTAGGGTTGACTCTTTGATCTCCTTGCAGTCCAAGAGACTCTCAAGAGTCTTCTCCAACACCACAGTTCAAAAGCATCAATTCTTCAGCACTGAGTTTTCTTTAAAGTCCAACTCTCACATCCATAAATTGGATGGACTACTGAAGAAACTATAGCTTTGACCAGACAGACCTTTGTTGGCAAATAATGTCTCTAGTTTTTAATATGTTGTCTAGGTTCGTCATAGCTTTTCTGCTTTTCTTCAAAGGAGCAAGCATCTTTTAATTTCATGGCTGTAGTCACCATCTGCAGTGATTTTGGAGCCCCCAAAATAAAAGTCTCTCACTGTTTCCATTGTTTCCCCATCTGTTTGCCCTGAATTGATGGGACCAGATGCCATGATCTTAGTTTTCTGAATGTTGAGCTTTAAGCCAACTTTTTCACTCTCTTCTTTCACTTTCATCAAGAGGCTCTTTAGTTCTTCACTTTCTGCCGTAAGGGTGGTATCATCTGCATATCTGAGGTTATTGATATTTCTCCCAGCAATCTTGATTCCAGCTTGTGCTTCATCCAGCCCACCATTTCATCCAGCCCACCATTTTACATGATGTACTCTGTATATAAATTAAATAAGCAGGGTGACAATATACAGCCTTGACATACTCCTTTCCCTATTTGGAACCAGTCTGTTGTTCCATGTCCAGTTCTAACTGTTGCTTCTTGACCTGCATACAGATTTCTCAGGAGACAGGTCAGGTGGTCTGGTATTCCCATCTGTTGAAGGATTTTCCACAGTTTGTTGTGATCCACACAGTCAAAGGCTTTGGTGTTGTCAATAAAGCAGATGTTTTTCTGGAACTCTCTTGCTTTTTCAAAGGAAAAGTAAACATGTGAATCTTTTGAGACTTTATGCATGTTGTTTATGAATTTAATTTTTTTTTAAGGCTCAACAGGATGTTCCTGCATGGTTAGAAGAAATTGCCTTTAGTACATATGGTCCTGGCTTCAGTGGTAATGCAAGAGGAAATGTGTTTGCATCAGTCGATACTAGAAAGGTTAGTTGAGGGGGAAAATTTAGAAATTGGCTTTTAGTTATTTGCTCTTTGTAAATGTTGTGCTTAATATTGTGAAGTAACTATTACAATAACTTAAACCATTATTTTCATGCCTGGAAGATTAATGTTTCTCTAAATATTTTATGTACATATATAGTTTTGGTCTTAAAGGGGAGGAATTTAAGATTTATGCTCAAACACCTTCCTTTCCCATTTTAAATTCTAATTTGGAATCTTCTGAGATTTTGTAGTAATTGTTTTTTGAATTGTGACCACATTATTAAGATAAAATAAGAGCAGTGTGGTTGCATATCTTTTCTATTGTGTCATTTTCTAGGCAACATAATTTTTATACAGAAACAGTGGGTATACTGGTCATTAAGTATTTATGCTTATTCATTGAAGTGAAGAGCTTTGTTTTTCCATTTGCCAAAACTATTGGCTTACATTTTTTCTTTAAATATTCTGTGCAATTTAAACTTCCTAGGTTGATATGGACCTTTTTTCAAAAGGATTGGATTCAGTGAGAATGAAATTTTTTGTTTGGGAAAGAAATGATAGAAAGCTTGAGTTCTTGCTATCAGTCTAAGTAGTATAACTTTAACGGTGCATAAAATTAAATGTTTGTTTGTTTGTTTTCTAAGAATTACCACGGCAAGAGCTCTTTGAACACAGCAGGGTTTTCTTCATCACAAGCTCCTAATCCAGTAGATGATGAGTCATGGGATTAAAACGAAAACAACCTGCAAGTTTGTGGTACAGTTTTGATGCAAAGAAGAAAGTAGTTTTGATTTTTGATTTTTTAAAACAGAAGTATGAAACCTTGCATCTCCTATCCTTCTGTTCTTACTCCCACCCTTAAAAAAATCCTTACTGACTAGTTCTGTGAAATACTAAGTTACAACGTTGCAGTTACTAATACAAATGGTGTTAATTAGAAAGATTAAAGCATTCTAAATGTCTTGCCTATTTCTATTGTATTCTTCAAGGGTTTTAGACATATTTAATGTCTAAATGCCATGTCTTAGTATAGTGTTTATTGATCCTACAGCAAACAGGATTATAGGATACACTTTTGGTTAAAAATTATTGGGTTCTATTTTTACTTAAAAGGAGCCTTTAAACAATAGTGTGTCACTGAAATGTAATGACATGATTTTCATGATAGAAACAGTGAAAGACAAGCTTTTAAAAGCAGTTTTGATTTTATATCATAGATATGTGATAAACATGCTTTAATGTTTGCAACGTGAACTCTGTACTCAATGATACAACTGTTTGTATTGTATTTATAATATACAGACTTCTCCTTAAAAATAAAGGATGAAACTTTCCCCCCTAAGTTTTCCAACAGCACTTTTAATTTTTCTTGTTACAGATTATAGTTCTCAACTCTTGTATTTTGAAATTTTATTTGAGTTTTGTGAAACCAATGAAGTGAATTTTATAATTTGAATATGTATAATATATATTAATACACAGATGCAGTAATGAAAATCATTCTTTGAGCTCAAACTATATTAACAGAAACAGTGTTGTTCACTCTTGCCATAATTAACTTTTTGATATTTTAATATTGAGGGTGAAAACTTTTTTTCACTTACCATTACATATCTTAAACTTACTGTGTCTACGTGTACCCCAGTGTTCATCACAGCACTGTTTACAATGGCCAGGACATGGAAGCAACCTAGATGTCCATCAGCAGACGAATGGATAAGAAAGCTGTAGTACATATATACAATGGAATATTACTCAGCTATTAAAAAGAATGCATTTGAATCAGTTCTAATGAGGTGGATGAAACTGGAGCCTATTATACAGAGTGAAGTAAGTCAGAAAGAAAAATACCAATACAGTATATGAATGCATATATATGGAATTTAGAAAGATGGTAATGATTACCCTATATGTGAGACAGCAAAAGAGACACGGATATAAAGAACAGACTTTTGGACTCTGTGGGAGAAGGTAAGGGTGGGATGATTTGAGAGAATAGCATTGAAACATGTATATTATCATATGTAAAATAGATCACCAGTCCAGGTTCGATGCATGAGACAGGGCACTCAGGGCTGGTGTACCGGGATGACCCTGAGGGATGGGATGGGGAGGGAGGGTCAGAATGGGGAACACATGTATACCCATGGATGATTCATGTGAATGTATGGCAGAAACCACCACAATATTGTAATTAGCCTCCAATTTAAAGAATAATAATTTTTAAAAAAAGGAGGGAAGAAGGGAAAAAAAAAAACTTATGTGTCTAGATTGTAAGAAATTCTAATAAATCATTAAATAAATAAAAATATTAACATAAAACAAGTGAGACATAAATACAGGGGGACAAAAATAATCAGTTTCAAGTGTTTGTTATTATTCACTTAAAATATCCAAAGCAGCATTTCCTGAACATGTATGTCTTGTTATAGGAATTTGGTTAATAAATGAGGCATCACAAGTTAAAAGAGGAATGGAACATTGAACAGATTCTGCTGGGATAACTAAATGCCTACCCCCATGCCATATGAAAAATCAGCCCTATATGACATGTAAAAATTACAACTACAAAAAAATACAGTTAAATATTAAACCTTTGACTTGGGAATGAGAGTTGACATTAAGCTCAAAGGACAGAAATCATGAGGGAAACAATGAATAGATTTGATCGCAATAGAATTAGTTGCTTATATAAAAAGGGTAGAAATATCACTAGGTAAAAGTTAAAAATATCACTAGAGTAAGCAAACTGCTCTAAGAGTTTAGTTAAAGCAAATTGGTCTGTGGAATATTTATAGTAATTGCCCCTAGAAACACAGAGGTGACAAAATTGGAAAAACAGTAAAGATAATCAGTCTATGTTAACTGGCCCATGCAGAGAACAAATTATATAATGTACACCCTATTGATTTTCAGTTTTAGAACCAACTTGTAGATATAACAGGAGAAGACAATGGCACCCCACTCCAGTACTCTTGCCTGGAAAATCCCATGGATGGAGGAGCCTGGTGGGCTGCAGTCCATGGGGTCGCTGAGAGTCGGACACGACTGAGCGACTTCACTTTCACTTTTTCGCTTTCATGCATTGGAGAAGGAAATGGCAACCCACTCCAGTTTTCTTGCCTGGAGAATCCCAGGGGCAGGAAAGCCTGGTGGGCTGACGTCTGTGGGGTCACGCAGAGTCGGACACGACTGAAGTGACTTAGCAGCAGCAGCAGTAGATATAACAAGAGAGCTTTGTTACAGAATGCAAATGTTAACTTTGGATATGGAAATATATAGTTTACAGATGTTGCAGTGTATAAACAGAAGTAGGGTGCCTTTATCATCTCACAAAGTATGAAAGTGAAAGCGAAGTCGCTCAGTCATGTCCGACTCTTAGTGACCCCATGGACTGCAGCCCTCCAAGGCTCCTCCATCCACGGGATTTTCCAGACAAGAGTACTAGAGTGGGGTGCTATTGCCTTCTCCGACAGCCAGGCACTAGACCCCCTTTTAATTTTCTTCCAGTCCGTGTGGTAATGGCCTTGAGATGAACAATACAGAGGGACTATCACTTTTACATGGACATTTCTGGATGCACGTTTAGAAGCAGCACATTACACTAGTTAGCTGCAGTTCTCCTCCCTACAAATCAGTGTTTCTGCACCAGTTATGGACCCAGTGGTATTACAACAAGTTACACTTAATCAGGGAACATGGCTCTCTGCAGACCTGGGGAAGATTTCCCTCCACAGTAGTGAAACACCCTGGGATCTCTCTGTTTAGTAAGGAAAAAAATTAATATTATGCTCAGAAGCACTGAAGATTCTCACATCTGCCTGCTTCTCAGTGTCACCTGGGAGACTCCTAAAACAAAGCCTCCAGGCTTCAAGTGAAAACCAGAAATCCCTGCAATCTTTTCTAGGAAACCGCAGCTGCACGGCAGATCTGGTCATAACTGGCACGCTATTGTCAACATACCGTCCCCCCGCAGACAGAAACTTTGAGACCCCTAAAAACTGTTCTCTGCTTTATGCTTACACAGCTCAAAACTGAACTACCTGCACAGTAAAGTTACCAGTTTTTTTCTTTTCTCTCTTTATCTACTATAAGATGATGGATGCTAACTAAACTTACTGCAGTAATCATTTCACAATACAGTATAAGCAAAACCATATGCTATATGCCCTCTACTTACACAGTGGTATATATTAACTGCATCTCAATAGAATTGGAAAAAAGTTACCAAGGAAGGGAGAATGAGGTGAGTGGTCTTTACCACTTTACCACAATCAGTAGACTGTGGGATGTGAAATAGCAATTTAGAAAGAGAGGCAGCAGGATATTATCCTTCTACAGAATTTTTTTTTAGTCATATGTGTATCTGTCACTTTGATATTTTTTAAAGAAAATTTTCAAATCTATACTCAGAAATAAGAAAAGTAAATGAACACTTGGATGTTTATAATTGGTTTGTTATGATGGTAGGATTATGTGTGACTTTCTTTTTATATTTCTTTCAGTAATGCTCTGATGGTAAATTTGATAAATCAAGCATGATCAAAAAAGTTATAATCAGGCTATGACCAAGAAGCTCTTTGAGGAAATCAAAAAAGAAATGACCTATAAATTCTCTTTGTAAACAAAACTGGAAGAGACAAGACATACAGACAAAACAAATAATGATGCAAACACTTTAATTTAGCCTTTCCCAGAAGTGAGATAACAGCATTAAGTTAAATATATCCTATTTATTTTTTTGTTTGCAGGATCTTAGTTCCCCCAATCAAGGATCAAACCTAGATCCTTGGCAGTGAAAGCACGGAATCCTAACCACTGGATTCCTAGGGAATTTCTGATGCTTATTCTTTTTAACTAAACTCATTTTGACTTGTCTGTTCTTTGTGTATTTGTCTAATAGTATCTAATAGTATTAATATCTAATACTATCTAGTACTAATATCTAATACTATCTAATAGTATCTAATTAGATACTAATAGTATCTAATAGTATTCCTACATCAGATCAGATCAGATCAGTCACTCAGTTGTGTCCGACTCTTTGCGACCCCATGAACCGCAGCACGCCAGGCCTCCCTGTCCATCACCAACTCCCGGAGATCACTCAGACTCACATCCATCGAGTCAGTGATGCCATCCAGCCATCTCATCCTCTGTCATCCCCTGCTCCTCCTGCCCCCAATCCCTCCCAGCATCAGAGTCTTCTCCAATGAGTCAACTCTTCACATGAGGTGGCCAAAATACTGGAGTTTCAGCTTTAGCATCATTCCTTCCAAAGAAATCCCAGGGCTGATCTCCTTCAGAATGGACTGGTTGGATCTTCTTGCAGTCCAAGGGACTCTCAAGAGTCTTCTCCGACACCACAGTTCAAAAGCATCAATTCTTCGGCGCTCAGCCTTCTTCACAGTCCAGCTCTCACATCCATACATGACCACAGGAAAGACCATAGCCTTAACTAGGCGAACCTTTGTTGGCAAAGTGATGTCTCTGCTTTTGAATATGCTGTCTAGGTTGGTCATAACTTTCCTTCCAAGGAGTGCCTTTTAATTTCATGGCTGCAGGCACCATCTGCAGTGATTTTGGAGCCCGGAAAAATAAAGTCTGACACTGTTTCCACTGTTTCTCCATCTATTTCCCATGTAGTGATGGGACCAGATGCCATGATCTTCGTTTTCTGAATGTTGAGCTCTAAGCCAACCTTTTCACTCTCCACTTTCACTTTCATCAAGAGGCTCTTTAGTTCCTCTTCACTTTCTGCCATAAGGGTGGTGTCATCTGCATATCTGAGGTTATTGATATTTCTCCCAGCAATCTTGATTCCAACTTGTGTTTCTTCCAGTCCAGCATTTCTCATGATGTACTCTGCATATAAGTTAAATAAACATGGTGACAATATACAGCCTTGACGTACTCCTTTTCCTATTTGGAACCAGTCTGTTGTTCCATGACCAGTTCTAACTGTTGCTTCCTGACCTGCATACAGATTTCTCAAGAGGCAGATCAGGTGGTCTACCCACATATATAAATAACTATACGCTGATAATCCATAGTTCGATTGTCTTTCTCTTTTTGGGAGAAGAAATACGTACTTTTCATCATATTATTTTCTGTGTTCAAAGTTAGTATCTGGAAGCTAGATCCCTAAAGATGTTAATGTTCTTAAATTTTATAATGAGTGGACCTTTAAATTCTAGAGTATTTGGTGTGCCTTGCAGATCTTACTTTCTGACTCTGGGAGTGTACTGTATTTCTTTGATAATTTTTCTTCAATTTTCTTTGTTCTTTATGGAACTCCTGTTGATATTAATCAGATGCAAGAACTACAAAATTAATCTCTATGTCTTCTGTCTTCCATGTTTTTTCATCTTTTTGGTTATGTTTTGGTAGAATACTGTCTTTAAATCTTATTTTTTTAGCAGTTATATTTTATTTCCAATAGCTATCTTATTTTCTTTTGTTTTTCCAAATGTTGCTTAGTAGTGAATTTTCTACTTGTTAAACTAATCAAACTAATGCTTGTTTAATCCCTGGAATTTAACGTGAGAAATCTTTTTTTTTTTTTTTTTTTTTACATTAAGCATGTGTTTTCCTGCTGCTTGACATCAGAAATCTTTAGCCTTTATCAACTTTAAGTTGTTATGGTATATAGAATGCTGCTGCTGCTAAGTCGCTTCAGTCCCGTCTGACTCTGTGCGACCCCATAGACAGCCGCCCACCAGGCTCCCCCGTCCCTGGGATTCTTCAGGCAAGAACACTGGAGTGGGTTGCCATTTCCTTCTCCAATGCATCAAAGTGAAAAGTCAAAGTGAAGTCACTCAGTTGTGTCCGACTCTTAGCGACCCCATGGGACTGCAGCCTACCAGGATCCTCCGCCCATGGGATTTTCCAGGCAAGAGTACTGGAGTGGGGTGCCATTGCCTTCTCCGATATAGAATGCTGGCTTTAGTCAAATTCAGTAAGCTGTTCGTTTTTGTGCCTTTCCTGCCAACTGCTAGAGTCTAGTGACCTCTCTTCTATCTGTTCATTGAGGCCTTCTCTCAAGTGAGTGCCTAGTCACTTTTCTCAGTTGTGTCCAACTCTCTGCGTCTCCATGGACTGTGTAGCCCGTCCGGCTCCTCTGTGCAAGTAATTTTCAAGGCAAGAATACTGGAGTGGGTTGCCATCTCCTATTCTGGGGATCTTCCCGACTGGAATTGAATCTGTGTCTCTCCAGTCTCCTGCATTGAGAGGTGGATTGTTAACCACTAGTGCCACCTGAAAAGGCATAGATTAAGATGTGAATAATAAAGCTTAGATTTTCTTCCCTTGAATTCTTTGCATTTTAAAGCTTTGCAAGAGTCAAAGGTTGTGGCCCAAACTAAAGAAGCTCAAATGTAGAATGTCAGGCGTCAGCTGTACAAATGAAGGTTTGGGAATAATGGTGATGTTAGTAGAGAGTAAAGATGAAGAGTGGTCCTGATTTCATACTGGGTACATGACCCATCCAGCCCATCTGTCTGTTAGGGGCTTGGTAGAGTAGTGATTGTTTTCTGATTTAATTTTTCATCATTGATAACACAGGGCAGCTGCATTGGACAGAAGTTCACCCCTTCGTTACACTTGACACCCCTGGCTTTACATTTTGTTCTGTTCCTATAATCTCTTTGCTAGTCCCCTAACTGGAGAGAAGAGAGCGTTTCATTTTGTTTTGTGTACTCTTTATTGATTTTAAACTATGTTTAAAATGGCCATGTTAAAAATTTCAGCCACACACCAGTGTGCGTGATGCTGTGGTCGGCACTTACGTTCAGTGTCGGCTTTAGATTGCCTTGCCATGCCTCATGCAGAACCGGGAACCTAGTACCTCCTTACGAAAAGTCCAGAATGGACTTTTATGTCCCACGATGCTGGTAGTGAGGAAAAGTGCTCTTTTACTGTCCGACCAGCAGAGAGCTCAGCCTCGGGGTCAGACAGATGTGAGCGATCAGACAACTGTGTGTGGCTGTGGTCACCTTGAAGCTGCTGGTGCTGAGAAGCAGCTTCGCCTGCATCCCGGCTTGGTCCCCGAGGCAGCTCTGAGCTGGTGGTCCTTCCTTTCCCGAACCAGGGCAGTGCTCCGCTGCCGGGAATGACAGCTACTGAGGGTGTGGGGGTGGCAGGAACCTTCCCCCGGGGCGGAGCCGAAGGTTGGCTTCCTGGGATCCCAGGGACTGGGATAAGCAGATAGGACGGCGTCCCTGCCGCTGAGAACTTGCGCTGATCGCATCCAAGTGAGTGTGGGGCGTGCCTGCGTGGTGGGCTGGCGCTGTGTACTCCTAGGGCTCTCCCTTTAGAATCTCGGTTCCTAATCACTTTAAATCACGTTGGTTTTTGACTCAAGTTTTACTTCAAATTTCAGGGGATTTATCTGTGCTGTGCTTAGGCGTGTGCTTAGATTTCTCTACCTATGTAAAACCCATCCATAGACACAGCAAAAAGGCCAGGAACCAAAGATTAAATGACTCCTGCTTTAGAGACAGTTGGTGGTTCCCTGAGGAATTTCTTGTAAGGAGAGGACTGTGGGAGGAGGGGGTGGGTGGGGCGGGGGGGCGGCGGCAATAAGGTGAATGTGTGCTGGAACACTACGGATGCTTGAAATTGAAGTGAGCAAATGATTTGTCCTAGAATTTGGGGTTTGGCAATTCAGGTTAATCCTTTAAGTGCTTCATTAATTGTTTTGCTATAATTTAGTAGATTGCCAAATTGTCATAGTAGGGCATTGAAATCTCTGTGGGGCATTTTGCATGTAAGAATTCCTTGGAAAAGGTTTTTTTTTGTTTTTCTTTATCAGTGTTTTCTGGATTTGGAATTGTGTTTTTGTAGAATTCTTTTTCAGCATTCAGGAACAAAGCCCAATTTTTTCTTTCCTGTGTATATGAATTTATTATCCTGAAGTCTTGGCTATCTCTATTTAACCTGATTTTCTTCTTAGTTTTGGCAGAGATTCACCATGTGAGGGATATATTCTCAACAGATACAAAAACAGTTTAAAATACTCAAAAACTTTTATGTATAGAAAGAGACACGCCTATATATAACAAGGTGGGTATGATGCTTCATATTAAAGAACTAGTTGGAGTAGCCTTAACATTGGTCTTATTTGATGACTTGGGTGGTACCTAGCACTATCAGTGATCTAGTTTATCCTTCAGTTTGCTTTTACATAAAAGACAATAACCGGAGGTTTCTTCATCCAGTGTGCATCCAGTGAAGATGCTACACAGTGCATGCAGTTATAATAAAATACTTTTTAAAGAGGCAGCCCCGTGTAAGAATGCAGAGTATCATAGCCATATGCTGGTGCCCTTACATTTTAATGTTCATTTTACTCTAATACAAAAAATCCCCTACATACAAAGAAATTCTATTCCAAGAGCACATTTATAAGTCTGCTTTGCTTGTAAATCCAACAGAGTTAGCCTAGGTACCCAAGCAGAACAGTCGGCTACAGAGGACTATACTGTATTGGTTTATAATACTTATTACACAAATAATACATTAAAAAACAAAATTAAAACATTTTTAGTCTTACAGTACAGTACCTTGAAGAGTAGAGTAGTACAGTACAGAAGCTAGCATACAGGAGCTGGCACTGAGTGAACAGGCAAGAAGAGTTACTGACTGGAAGAGGGAAAGGAGATGGGAAATGATAGACGTGAAGGATCATCAGCAATAGGAGACAGAGGGCAAGCTGCACTTTCACTCATGCCTGATGTTGATGGAATGCATGTTTGCATCCTTCAGAGTTAACCATTTGAAGCTTTGTATTAGGGGACATACTGTATTGAATTAGCTGATATATCAATGATCAATAAATAGTTGTTTCCTAAGAAGCAGGGATCACATTTGCAACTATAGTGTTTGAGTTGCTTACAAATGTCACAGGGATATGAGTGACACTTGTTAATTGACCATTTATCATCTCACTAAATCTTCATCTATTAATTGTTTCATCAGTTTTAGGATGTTCTACCACTTGAGATTTTTTCATGATAATCTACAGATGCTAATCAGCTATTTGTGTTATTTAAATGGCAGGTTCTGACAGTTTTATCTTACCATATTTGTTCTTCAAGTGGATTGAAGAACAATCCTATCTTACTGTGTTACCAGTTGTATGGGATGATGGAAAGTTTGATTTCAATAATTTATTTCAGTTCTATAGACAGAATTGTTACTGCTGTAGTGCCACAAATTAAAACCATCATTTGAAGTATAGAATATTTTGGTGCCAAAATCAGTACAGTTCATTTCAGTCACTCAGTTGTGTCTGACTCTTTGCAACCTCATGTGCTGCAGCATGCCAGGCTTCCGTCCATCACCACCGCCCAGAGCTTAAACTCATGTCCATTGAGTCAGTGATTGCATCCAACCATCTCAACCTCTGTCATCTCCTTCTCCTCCTGCCTTCTATCTTTGCCAGCATCAGAGTCTTTTCAAATGAGTCAGTTCTTTGAGTCAGATGGCCAGAGTATTGGAGTTTCAGTTTTAGCAGCAGTCCTTCCAATGAATATTTAGGACTCATTTCCTTTAGAATGGACTGGTTGGATCTCCTTGCAGTCCAAGGGACTCTCAAGAGTCTTCTCCAACACCACAGTTCAA
The DNA here is from genome assembly GCA_935064755.1 of Tragelaphus eurycerus. Lineage (NCBI taxonomy): Eukaryota > Metazoa > Chordata > Mammalia > Artiodactyla > Bovidae > Tragelaphus > Tragelaphus eurycerus. The sequence goes on along the minus strand of CAKXYN010000024.1, from coordinate 24,796,682 downwards.
AAGCATCAATTCTTTGGCACTCAGCTTTCTTTAAAGTCCAACTCTCACATCCATACATGACTACTGGAAAAACCATAGCTTTGACTAGGCAGACTTTTGTTGGCAAAGTAATATCGCTGCTTTTTAATATGCTGTCTAGGTTGATCATAGCTTTTCTTCCAAGGAGCAACCGTCTTAATTTCATGGCTGCATTTTGCCATCTGCAATGATTTTGGAGCCCAAGAAAATAAAGTCTCTCACTGTTTCCATTGTTTCCCCATCTATTTGCCATGAAATGATGGGACCGGATGCCATGATCTTAGTTTTCTGAATGTTGAGTTTTAAGCCAACTTTTCTACTCTTTCACTTTCACCAAAAGGTTCTTTAGTTCTTCGCTTTCTGACATAAGGGTGGTGTCATCTGCATATCTGAGGTTATTGATACTTCTCCTGGCAATGTTGATTTCACCATGTGCTTTATCCAGCCCAGCATTTCACATGATGTACACTGCATATAACCTAAATAAGCAGGGTGACAAACTACATCCTTAACATACTCCCTTCCTGATTTGGAACAAGTTTGTTGTTCCATGTCCAGTTCTAAATGTTGCTTCTTGACTTGCATACAGATTTCTCAGGAGGTAGGTCAGATGGTCTGGTATTCCCATCTCTTTCAGAATTTTCCAGTTTGTTCTGATCCACACAGTCAAAGGCTTTGGTATAGTCAATAAAGCAAAAGTAGTTGTTTTTCTGAAACTCTTGCTTTTTTGATAATCCAGTGGATGTTGACAATTTGATCTCTGGTTCCTCTGCCTTTTCTAAATCCAGCTTGAACATCTGGAAGTTCATGGTTCACGTACTATTGAAGCCTGTCTTGAAAAATCAGTACAGTTTATCATAATACAGATACTATGGATGAATTATGTAGTGAGAGTGGTGCTACTGGCATATTTAAGCTAAGTAACAACAGTTGTCTTGTAGTTTTCTCATTTCTTTATGTATTGGATGAGAAAGTGAACCCTACTCAAGTCCGAAGACTAAGATTAACCTAAGTTTGAACCTGAGCTCAACATCTTATGTTTGTGTGCTTTGGGACAAGTTAACTTTTTAATCATTTTATTAGAAATTTGATTTACATATTTTAAAACGCACAAACCTTTAGTATATGGCTTAAATTTTTATTTACATATACTTAAAACCATTGCATGAATCAAAATGGGCAACATTTCTATTACCCTCTTGCCCCTTTGCATTCAACTCCTTTGCCCAGAGGTAACCACTATTATGATACGTATAACCATAAATTATGTTTGTTCCTGAACTCTATATAAATGGAATCATAACCTCTCTTTTTTGTTGGTTTTTTCAAAATAGATTTCTCCATGTTGTGTGTATTCTCTCTTATTGTGTGATGTTCTGTCATATGAATATACTATAAGTTGTTTTCTAATTTCTTATTGATGGGCATTTGAGTTGTTACCCATTTTTTTTACTGTTGTAAATAAAGCTCCTAAGTATATTCTGTAAGTCTTTGGTGAATACAGCTCTCAGTTCTCACAGGTGTGTACCTAGGAGTGAAATTGCTGGATCATAGGATAGGTATGTGTTTAACTTTCTTAGTAACAGCAAAAGAGTTTTCCAAAGTAGTTGAATTATTATTATAGCTACCAGCATTGTAGGAAGATTGTTCCATTTGCTTCACATCCTCACCATTATTTGTTACTGCCAGCTTTAAAATTTTAGCCATTTACTGTGGTTTTAATTTACGTTTACCTGATGGTTAGTGATGTTGAGCACCTTTTCATGTGACTGTTGGTCATTTATTTTATTGTTTCTTCATCTGTTTACATGTCTACCTAATCACAGTCTTGACAGCAATACAGCTGGGAGTCATACAAGGAGGTGGAGAAGAGATGGAATCAAGGGTTGGGGTGTTATCTTACTGCTTCATGATGACACCAAGAGTTGTGAAGTGGTTTATTGTTAGCCTTTTGAGTCACTGATTTTATCTACTAGGATGACACTAGCTGCTTTTTAGAAACCCCCAGTGACTTAACAAGATGGAGATAGGTTTTTGCTCGCCTAACTGTCCAGGGAGGGTGCTCCTGCAAGGTAGGTATGTAGGCTCCAGGCTGCTTCTGTCATGTGCCTCTACTATCTTTGGTACATGGTTTCCCAGGACTTTATGCTTCTCTTTATCAAGCCAAGATAAGGAAAAGAGTGGGGCCAGTGGAGGGCAGAGGTGGACAAGAGGAAGATGTTTATGAATTAGGCAAAGAAATGGCATATAGATCTCTTTTCCTGTTCCACTGTTGAGAACTTAGTCACATCTAACTGTAAGGAGGCTAGCAAGTGGCAGAGTGGGGCTTTGAACCCAGATATTCTGGCTCCAAAGTCTGCTGAACCTCCAGTCTAGCCCATCTCCAGCTGCTGTGTGTATGCTCAGTTGCTCAGTCGTGTCTGACTCTAATCCCGTGGACTGTAGCCCACCAGATTCTTCTGTCCATGGAATTTTCCAGGCAAGAATACTGGAGTGGGGCGCTGTTTTCTACTTCAGGGGGTCTTCCTAACCCAGGGCTCAAATACACGTCTCTTGAGTCTCCTGCATTTGCAGGTGTATTCTGTGTACTGGTGCCTTGCCGGTACGGGAGAGACATGTGATCAATATATCCCGAATATCATTTCAGTATATAATCAGTATAAAAATTAAGGTATTTTGCATTTTTGTACTGAATGTTTGAAATCCAATATGTATTTTATAATTGTTTCATATCTCAATTTGGAAGCTGTTTTCATTGGAAATATTTAGTGTTTAGATTTTATAAACTATACTGAATATAGTAAATTATGATTTACATACCCAATATAGATTCACATACTCAAGTTGTTTTGGATATACTTAAAGTTTCCCAATAGCTAAATCAAATCTCAAGCTTTAGATTAAGTAAAATAAAAATTTAAAAATTCAGTTTCTTAGTTGTACTAACTGTGTTTCAAGTGCTCAGTAGCACATGTGGTTAGTGGCTAAGACTCTTTTAACAACAGTGCAATTCTAAAGTCTAGACTAAATTCAGACTGTAAGAGCTCTAGGAAGGCAGAGACTTTGGCCCGGCACTGAGAAAGTGCTAAAGAAATATTTTTTTCTTTTTTTTTTTAATTTAATTTTATTTTATTTTTTAACTTTAGAAATATTTGTGGTTTGAAAATAATGTCATCCTATTCTGAAGTTGGTAAGAGTTAAAAGTGAGGTTTAATAAATATTTTAATTGAATAGCTGGGAGGAAGCCAGACTTCCAAAGCCAAGTTTTGTCTCAAAAATTTAATTATTCTTAATAAGCATTTAGTGTATGCTGATTATATATAAATATAGCATTTATTTTTATTTATATATTCATTATATATGTTTTTAAATATATATTTTATATTATGTGGAATATATTTTAATTATATATTATATATAAATATATATTACCTTCTGGAGAAGGGAATGGCAGTCCACTCCAGTATTCTTGCCTGGAGAATTCCATGGACAGAGAAGCCTGGTGGGCTACAGTCCGTGGGGTTGCAGAGTCGGACACGACTAAGTGACTAACATATAAATATAGCATTTATTTATATATAACATTTATTATTATTAAATATAGCATTTATACATGCAGTGATTTAGACTATAATGGCTATACAGTTTGGAGGATGTCTTTTTTCACTCCACTGGCTGGCAACTCTGGCAAATCTGGTCCAATTGCATATTAATAGGCACATAGTGAATTAGCTAAACAACTATGGAGGAAAATGTTCAAAGTTGGTTTTTCTTCAATTCATTGGTTTGAATTTGGGGAATAGAAACTAAAGGAAAATGAGATTAAAACAATTAAGGTTCAAATTCTGAAACATAATCATATATCCTATTTCATGTTGCTCTGCAGAGAAAACTATTTTGTTGTGTTACAGAGGCATACACATGTAATTTAACAACAACAAAAAATGTTTTTTGAAAAAAAAAACATGAAAAAACTATATTTTTTGAGAATGGGAGTTTTATATATTAATATCCATATGTTTTCCCCACTAATTACCCAGACTTTACTAGTTCAGTGCTCTACTCAAGTCACACTTATTTTGCAAAATCTTCCTTACTGTACTTAATAGTGCTTCCTCCCATCCAGGAACTCAAAGACTCAAATATTTTGTTATCCAAATATATATATACAGTGTTGTGAATTGTTTCTCATTTGACTCATGTCATGTCATGTCTAGCCATCTCAACTCAGTCCTCTCAGTATTTAACAAGTAACAGTTGCTCAACATGTGTTTGAGTACACCCAAAAATGACAAGTGGAAATCCTGACTGACAGACTTCTTAAGAACCTCTGACTGTTCTCATGCTTTGAGTTCAAATTGCTTTTCTGCATTCTGCTTGACTTGAATAGTGAGAACAGTTCAGCTGAGCTGGAGAGAGCTAGCTGCCAAGTGTTGGAGTACTGCATTAAACAGGTCAAAATGAAAGTGAGTCAAGTCTTGAACCACTTATGGCATTTGTATAGACAGGGGTCTGAACTAAGGCTCCCTCTATTCCACTTCTTCCTGTGGAGTGGCTTCCTTGTTGAGAGTCGGATGGATCAGTACAGATGTTGGGGGTTGTCTCACTGTTTAGGGAGCCCTGAACAAAAGGCACCTGCAGACTCATGGACCCAGAGGCTGGGAAAAGGAAGAAGGAAAGGCTAGGAGTGGGAAAGTACTGAGTCAGGGTCTAGAAAATTGTCTTCTAGTTTTTTCCCATAAGAAGACTTCCAAATAGAGGTGCCTGGGCCAGAAATGCAGATGTATATTAACAGCACCGCCATCCAGGGGGGACCTGAATCCTTGTCTGCAACAACTTTCAGAGATGGTAATGCATTGTGTATTGATTTTGTATCAAATCTGATACGGGGAGGAAACCTTTGATGTGAAGCCCACCAAAGAAAGTCTTTGTAATTGCCTATGCTGCTGCTGCTGCTAAGTCACTTCAGTCGTGTCCGACTCTGTGCGACCCCATAGACAGCAGCCCACCAGGCTCCCCCGTCCTTGGGATTCTCCAGGCAACAACACTGGAGTGGGTTGCCATTTCCTTCAGGCCTAAAAAATTGGTGTTTTCTTGGCTGGGACATGGACTTCTTATGTGTGAAATCTGTTCTCAGGACCTCAAACTACCCTTATCTGTTCTAGGGTGGACATTTCCCAACATTTTAATATCTTTGAAATCAGGATGTATTTTATAATTGATGTCATCCACATAACAGTTGTGAACTAATTGATGCTTTGGGATAAAAATCCAAAAAGTACCAGCATACTCAGCCCTAAAAAGGAATGAATTTGAGTCAGTTGTAGTGAAGGGGGTGAAATTAGAGTGAAGTCAGAAAGAGAAAAACAAATGTCATTTATTAGTTCATGGAATCTAGAAAAAAGGCACTGATGAACCTATTTTCAAGGAAGAAATGGAGAAACAGATCTAGAGAATGGACTGTGGCCATGGGGAAGGTAAGGGTGGGATGAATTGAGAAAGTAGTGTTGACATATATACACTATCAAATAGTGAGAAGTTACTGGATAGCACAGAAAGCCCAGCCTGGCACTCTGTGATGACCTAGAGGAGTGAGATGGGGGAAGGGAGGGAAATACAAATGTGTGTGTATGGTTTGTGTATGTGGTTTAGTCACTAAGTTGTGCCTGACTCTTGTGACCCCGTGGACTGTAGGCTTCTCTGTCAATGGGATTTTTCAGGCAAGAATACTGGAGTGGGTTGCCATTTCCTTCTCCAGGGGATCTTCCCAACGTAGGGATCGAACCCGAGTTTCCTGTGTTGCAGGTGGTCTCCTGCATTGCAGGCAGATTCTTTATCGACTGAGCCACCAGGGAAGCCCATGTATTTGTGTGTGTGTGTGTGTGTGTGTGTGTGTGTGTGTGTATCAGTTCAGTTCAGTCGCTCAGTCGTGTCTGACTTTTGCGGCCCCATGAATCGCAGCACACCAGGCCTCCCTGTCCATCACCAACTCCCAGAGTTCACCCAGACCCATGTCCATCAAGTTAGTGATGCCATCCAGCCATCTCATCCTCTGTCATCCCCTTCTCCTCTTGCCCCCAGTCCCTCCCAGTATCAGAGTCTTTTCCAATGAGTCAACTCTTTGCATGAGCTGGCCAAAGTACTGGAGTTTAAGTTTTAGCATCATTCCTTCCAAAGAAATCCCAGGGCTGATCTCCTTCAGAATGACCTTTTCGTTGTTTGGCAGAAACCAGCATGACATTGTAGAGCAATTTTCTTCCAATTAAAAAAATAAAAGTACTAGCAGATGGAGCAGAGAAGACAATGGCAGCCCATTCCAGTACTTTTGCCTGGAAAATCCCATGGACAGAGGAGCCTGGTAGGCTGCAGTCCATAGGATCGCTAAGAGTCGGACACGACTGAGCAACTTCACTTTCACTTTTCACTTTCATGCATTGGAGAAGGAAATGGCAACCCACTCCACTATTCTTGCCTGGAGAATCCCAAGCATGGAGGAGCCTGGTGTGCTGCCATCTATGGGGTCGCACAGAGTCAGACACGACTGAAGTGACTTAGCAGTAGCAGTAGCAGTAGCAGCAGATGGAGAGCAAGAAAGCCAAGTAGGAGAGTGTGGAGCTCACCTCCCCTGATGAACACATAAAAATACATCTACAGGTGAAGCAATTCTCACAGAAAAACTAGAGACTGGCAGACATATAACCAAGGCTGTTAGATTCACACTGAGTTGCATAGGAAGGGAAGAGAAGTGGTCAGGTCAGGACCTCTGCCCCTGGCAGAAAGCATAGAAGAAGAGCAGGATTCTGTAGGCTTGGAGAGCCTCCCTGATGAGGAAACAGTTTGAACCATACATTGGGTGTCTCAACCCCAGGGTCTGACACTGAAAAGACAAGTCCCTTTAGTTGGTGTGAAAATCAGTGAAACTAACAACTGCTAGGAACCTAGGCTTCATTCATGAAGAGCATGCACATGCTTGCTTACTCCTGAAACAAGGCAGAGGATGCAGATTGAAGCTGCCTGGAACTTAGTCTGGTTTCCCTCAACCATTCCAGTGCATGCCTCAGTCCATGCCAAGCACCCAAACACCAGACAAAGAATCCAGAGCATTAGTAATAAGAATGCTGACTGAACTAAGGAAAAGAATAGATGAACACAATTTTAATAAGGAACTAGAAAATGAATGAAAGAACCAGTCAGAACTGAAGAATATAGTAGCAAATGAAAGACACACTTGAAGGAGTAAACAGCGGACCAAGGATACAGAAGAACACAAGTGATCCAGAAGACAGAATAAGGGAAATTAAGCCATCAGAACAGGAAAGAGGGTGGCTCAGGTGGTGAAGAGTCCACCCGTAGTGCAGGAGACTCAGGTTCGATCCCTGGGTCGGGAAGGTCCCTGGGGAAGGAAATGGCTACCTACTCCAGTATTCTTGCCTAGAGAATTCCACAGACAGAGGAGCCTGGAGGGCTACAGTCCATGAGGTGGCATAAGGCACAACTGAACAACAAACACACACGTACAAGGAAACAGAAGAACACAAGTGATCTGGAAGACAGCATAATGGAAATCACCCAATCAGAACAGGAAAAAGAAAAAAAGGGGGAACAATTAGGGTACCTGTTGGAAAACAGCAAGTATACTAATATTCACATTACGGGCGTCCCAGAAGAAGAGAGAGAAAAATGTGTTGAAAATGTAATTTGATTCAATTGTGGCTTAAAAATGTCTGAATCTGGAGAAGGAAACATATCTAGGTATGAGAGGCACAGTGAGTTTCCTAAAATTTATGAACTCAAAGAGACCCATGCTGCTGCTGCTGCTGCTAAGTCGCTTCAGTCATGTCTGACTCTCTGCGACCCCACAGACGGCAACCCACTAGGCTCTGCTGTCCCTGGGATTCTCCAGGCAAGAACACTGGAGTGGGTTGCCATATCCTTCTCCAGTGCATCAAACTGAAAAGTGAAAGTGGAGTCGCTCAGTCGTGCCCGACTCTTAGCAACCCCGTGGACTGCAGCCTACAAGGCTCTTTCATCCATGGAATTTTCCAGGCAAGAGTACTGGAGTGGGGTGCCATTGCCTTCTCTGAAAGAGACCCATACCAAGATATAATTAAAACAGCAAAATTTAGAATTTTAAAGGCAGCAAGAACAGACTCATAGAGAATTGCCATAAGGTCATCAGCTGATTCTTCTGCAGAAACTTTGCAACCCAGAATGAAGTGGCATGGTTTATTTAAGGTATTAAAAGGGGAAAAACCTACAATTTAGGATAGTCTGCCTGGCAAGATTATAATTCAGAGTTGGAAGAGAAATAAAGAACTTCTCAGACAAGTAGAAGTGAAAAGAATTCATCAATACTACACCAACCCTAAAATGTTAAAGGATTTTCTATAGGTGGAAAGAAAATGCTGCAAGAAGAAGAACTTATAGGCAAGGAAAAATCCAATTAGTAAAGGCAAATATATCATAAAGATTGTGAATCAACCACTTAGGTAAGCTTGTGTAAGTATTAAAGATCTAATTAAAGAATTAAATTCTAAAATCAACCATAACTATAATAAAGAGTTAAGGGATAAACATGATGTAAAATATGACATCAGAAATACAAAAATGCAGGGGAGAGGAGTAAGAAAATGTCAATCTTTTAGAATGTGTATGAACTAAATGACTACCAGTTTAAAACAATAGATACAGGCCAACATATGTGAACCCTGTGGTAACTACAAATCAAAAACCTACAATAGATATGCAAAAACTAGAGGGAAAAGGACTTAAGCATACTGCTGAAGCAATCAAACCATGAGAAAAGAATCTAAAGGAAGAAGAAAACAAAAGAACCGCAAAAACAACCAGAAAACAAGTAACAAAGTCACAATAAGTGTATTTAAATGTCAGTAGACCAAATGCTCCAATCAAAAGACAGGGTGTCTAATTGGATAAAAAATAAGACCCCTGTATATACTACTTAGAAGAGACTCACTTCAGAGCTAAAGACACACATGGAATGAAAGTGAGGTGATGGAAAAGAATATTTCCTGAAAATAGCAAGAAAGCTGGGGTAGCAGTACTCATATAAAACAAAATAGGCTTTAAAACAAAGACTGTAACAAAAGACAAGGCTATTATATAATAATAAAAGATTCAATACAATAAGAGGATATAACTTGTTAATGTGTGTTCACCTTATATAGGAGCATCTAAATATATAAAGCAAATATTAACAGACATTAAGGGAGAAATTGACATTGATAATAGGTGACTTTAACACCCCCATTTACATTGGTGGACAGATCAGACAGAAAATAAGGAAACTAATATTAAATGATACATTAGATCAGTTGTGCTGAATAGATATGTATAGGACTTTCCATCCAAAACCAGCAGAATACACATTCTTTTCAAGTGTATATAGAACATTCTCTAGGGTAGATCATATGCTAAGCCACAAGTTTCAACAAATTTAAGAGGATAGAAATTACATCAAGCATCATTTTCTGACCACAATAGTATGAAACTAGAAATCAACTACATTTTTAAAAAATGGGGGAAAAAACCAAACACATAGAGACTAAACAATAAGCTACTAAAAAACCAGTGAGTCAACAAAGAAAAAGAAATCAGAAAATACCTTGAGACAAAAATACAACTTTCCAAAATCTATGAAAGTGAAAGTGTTAGTCACTCAGTCACTTTCCACTCTTTGCAGCCTCATGGATTGTAGCCCACCAGGCTCCTCTGTCCATACAATTCTCCAGGCAAGAATACTGGAATGGGTAACCATTCCCTTCTGAAGGGATCTTCCAGACCCAGGGCCCGAACCCAGGTCTCTTGCATTGCAGGCAGATTCTTTACCACCTGAGTCACCAGAGAAGCCCAAAATCTATGGGACACAGCAAAAACAGGTCCAGAAGAGAAGTTTATAGCAATGCAGACCAACCTCAGGAGACATGAAAGGTCTCAAACAACCTAACCTACTATCTATAGGAGTTAGAAGAACAAAGCCTGAAGTCAGTAGAAGGAAGGAAATGGTAAAGATCAATTAGGAAATGAAATAGAGGCCCCCTAAAGGAAAAATCCAATAGAAAAGATTGATGAAGGTATGAACTGTTTTTTGAAGAAATGAAAAACAGAATTGATAAGGCTTTAGCCAGTTGCCATGTCAGGCTCTTACACATCTCTACCAGAAATATGTTATTTTTATAATTTTTCCATTTACTTTCAATGTACTGCTAAAATGTGTTCCTTTCTCTTACTTTCTGGGATCCAGTTCCCTTAGGGCACAATTAATGGCTCCTCTTTCCCATTTCCTGTAGCACTTTATACACACCTTTAACAGCACTTGCCACTTTGTTTTACAGTGCCTTGTTTATTCTTGCCTGGAGAATCACATGGACAGAGGTGCCTGGTGGGCTGCGGTCTTTGGGGTCGCACGGAGTCAGACACGACTGAAGCGACTTAGCAGCAGCAACAGCAGCCAGCACTGTCTCCTACTGTGCTCTGTCCCATGCTTTCTGTCATATGCTCAGATTGACTTTAGCCCCTATCAGTAAACTGATGCTGCCATAGCTTCAGTGGTCCCTAAAAGTCCAAGTTGCCCTCCTCCTTCAGTTGACATTTATCTTCTCTGTTGCATGTGTTATTTGTGGTAATCATGTTTTATAAAGGCACTGTGGACACAGAGTTTAGTGAATTTAGTGAGTTTCCCTCATGGAAACACAGGGTTCAGTTCCTGTGAACCTCTGCTCACGACATTCGTGCCAGATATTCAGCACATAACCTTGTTGTATGTGTGTTTCCATTTACAGGCACCTAGTTCAATGTATATTGTTGGTGCATCAACCTCGAAGTCACAGCCAACAGCAGTATAACTCACACCTGAACAAAGCTTGTCTAACACACGTATGTCCTGTCAAGCACATCAGTGGACCTTCTGCTTAGCAGTGGACCTTCTGCTTAGGACCACTAGACAGCACTTCAGCACTATGCTTGAGGGCCATTTTAAATGGCAACATCACCATCAAAAAGCACACAAAAATGTGAAAATGGTGGCACTGAACAGATCATGAAAAGAATGTTTGTATAGTACAAGAGCAGTGTTACTTATTCAACCTCCGCATGGAATGTATGCTTCTTGCCACTGCTCACGTCTGTGAATGACCATGACATAGCTCAAGTACTGATTTTGGGGACACAGTGAATTTTAGAGAGTTGGTAAATTTGCAAATATGAATCTATGGGTAATGAGGATGGATTGTGCCCCCGTAGTGTCTCATCTTCTAAAATTATGAGATTCACGCCACAGATCTTGCTTCTTGGTGGCCTCCCTTTTAGGTGGTTTTAGGTTTCAACTTTTTCATGTTTCTTAATTCAGCTGCCACTTGACTCACTTCTCATACTCCAAAACTTTTTGACCTCTCTTATTGCCATGTTTTGTTGTCTTCTCCCATTTGTTTCGTTTTGTGTGACTTTGTAGCTTTCCTCTACCTTTACCATAAGTTTCATGGAGTCATCTGATAGAGCAGAGAGAAATGTATATATCCAATCAATCAACCATGTAGTCAAAATTTTATTGTATAGCATCATTAGTCAGGTGTTATATGTATAATAAGTTTATTAAGTATTTGTTGAATAAATTAAAGAACTGCTATTTTTATACAAAAATTTACCTGTCCTAGATAGTACATTATAATGGGATTTTTTAGTACCTCATAGTTTAGTAGGTAAAAAAAAAAAAAAACTTTCTCCTCCTTACTTTTGCTAAACTTTCCTACTTAGTAGAACATTGCCTAAGGAAGATGGGAAATAAATTTAAATTAAGACATATATGGAGACATCCCTGGTGGCACAATGGATAGGAGCACCACCAATGTAAGGACATGGGTTCAATCCATGGTCCAGAAAGATTCCACATACCTCAGAGCAACTAAGCCCATAAGCTGCAACTCCTAGCCTGCATGCTTCAACTACTGAAGCCCAAGTGCCTTTGCTCTGCAATAAGAGAAGCCACAGCAATGAGAAGACTGCACCCTGCAACAAGGAGTAGCCCCTTCTCATCACGACTGGAGAAAGCCCGTGCAGCAACAAAGAGCCAGCACAGCCATAAACGAATAAATAATAAGTTTAAAAAATTATTAAAAAACATATTCAGCTGGAGAGCATATCTTATTTTAAAGCTTAGGTTGAGTTTCTTTCCTTTTGCATCATAATTTTTTTCTGTAGAGAAGAGATTTCTTTATGATTTTGTCAATTACAAAAAGTTATAAACTCCAGTATTTTGACCACCTCATGCGAAGAGTTGACTCATTGGAGAAGACTCTGATGCTGGGAGGGATTGGGGGCAGGAGGAGAAGGGGACGACAGAGGATGAGATGGCTGGATGGCATCACTGACTTGATGGGTATGAGTCTGGGTGACCTCCCGGAGCTGGTGATGGACAGGGAGGCCTGGCGTGCTGCGGTTCATGGGGTCGCAAAGAGTCGGACACGACTGAGCGACTGATCTGATCTGATCTGAAAGTGATCCCAGAAACCATCAGATTTAACCTTTGATTTATAGGATACTGAGAGTCAGGCTGTCTTGGTTCAGTTCCTGGCTCTCCTATTTGCTTTGGACAAGTGTCTTTTTCTGGCCTCTGTGTCCTCATCTATAATATGAGAGGAAAAATATTACTGATGTCATAGAATTGTTGTGAAGATTGAGATAATTTCAAGTTTGTCGTACTGTGACTGACACGTAGTAAGATCTCCATATGTATTTAATTATTATATTAAGCCACTTAATTAGTAATTTACCTGGCTTCCAGCCCCCCCAGTTTAGTATACTTAATATTGGGTTGGTCAAAACGTTTGTTTTTCCGCAATACTGGATGAAAAACCAAATGAACTTTTAGGCTGACCCAACACATGCTTAGGAATTATAAATCTCTTTCCAAGTTAGCTACCATTATTTCCTCTCCATCTCCTTCTTCATTTAAAGATAATTGCATGATGATGTATTTCTGAAGCTGAACATACTCTTAGCACTTCACCCATTACAAATGCAGGTGGGATTTGTAAGGACTTCCTGTATAGAACATTTTAAGTTTAGTCATTCCTTTTAGTTGTTTATGGCACTTTCAGATGGCACTTTTTCCTGTAAAGTTGAGTGGTCTTACAGAAGCAGATTTTTTTAAAGTTACAATAATGCACTCCACTTCCCAGCAAAAGTGGATTAAGTGCCACCCTGGCTTGGGCTGGGCTTAAAAGCAAAGGAAAAGCCCTTGGACCAGAGAGGAAACACTTGCATAATAACTGTGTTAATAAATTACAAACCACTCTCCTTGCTCTCACTTGTGCTGTGGAGGACAGAGCAACTTTGATGTGGATCTTTTTAAACAGCAGAACCTCTGTGGGATACCACCGACACAGGAAGGTGAGTATCAGGCCACAGAACCTGATAACGCAAAAACTTGCAGATTTGGTCCCTTCTTCTATTATATGAGGGTTTATTTTTGCTTTCTTCAATAAAGTTGTCGGTCAGAACTCGCTGCATGATTTACTCTGTAGTTAGACTGGTTATTGATGGTTACAAGGAATCTAATCTTCTGGCAGTAAATCTTTTTAAAATGCTGGCGCTAGGGTGGGAGATGGTGGAGGACAGTCATCAGGGGCTGGGGAAAATACAGGAATGTTAAAGGTTTATCTTTCTGGGAACTTGAAGCTGTAGAAAATTAGACCTAGGAGATTCAGAAGAAAATTCCTGTGTGTAATGGCATTTTGTGGCAGGAGAATTGAGGGAGAGTAAATCACTAATAACTACTGCTCGATTTTGATGGAAAGAATCTAGGCTTTAGAATAAGACAAGCATAGGTTTGAATCCCGGAGAAGGCGATGGCACCCCACTCCAGTACTTTTGCCTGGAAAATCCCACGGACGGAGGAGCCTGGTAGGCTGCAGTCCGTGGGGTCGCTAAGAGTCGGACATGACTGAGCGACTTCACTTTCTCTTTTCACTCTCATGCATTGGAGAAGGAAATGGCAACCCGCTCCAGTGTTCTTGCCTGGAGAATCCCAGGGACGGGGAAGCCTGGTGGGCTGCCGTCTGTGGGGTCACACAGAGTCGGACACGACTGAAGTGACTTAGCATAGCATAGCATAGGTTTGAATCCGGCTACAGGGTCACAAAGAGTCGGACACAACTGAGCGACTGAACGGAAAAGGAAACTGGTCACTTACAAACTATGGGAGTTTTAGACAGATTACATGATACCGTGAGCCACAACTTCCATATCTGTAAAGGAGGGGTAATAATACCAACTCTGCAGGGACTTTAGGAAAGACAGATGTAATTTATGTAATGCAATTAGGACTTTGTAGACTCTTACTATTGCATCATACTTGTGTTTTTACCAGTCTTGCTGCTGGCAGTCTCAAAGTATTCATTGTGTGAAAGCAGCCTGAACCTCAAATGGGTTTATACTCTGAAACTGAATGCAGTTTCCTGATAACTCTTTTTAAAAATAATTGAGATATAATTAACTTACTAGCTTCAGGTGTACAACATAATGATTGAATATCTGTATGTAGTGTGACATGATAGTCTAGTTTAGGTAACATATGCTGCTGCTGCTAAGTCACTTCAGTCGTGTCCGACTCTGTGCGACCCCATAGACGGCAGCCCACCAGGCTCCCCCCGTCCCTGGGATTCTCCAGGCAAGAACACTGGAGTGGGTTGCCATTTCCTTCTCCAATGCATGAAAGTGAAAGTGAAGTCGCTCAGTCGTAGCCGACTCGTAGCGACCCCATGGACTGCAGCCTACCAGGCTCCTCCATCCATGGGATTTTCCAGGCAGGAGTACTGGAGTGGGGTGCCATTGCCTTCTCCAAGGTAACATATATGGTGGCACTAATGGTAAAGAAAATGCCAGCCAGTGCAGGAGATGTAAGAGATGTGCGTTTGATCCCTGGGTTGGGAAGATCCCCTGGAGGAGGGTGCAGCAACCCAATATTCTTGCCTGGAGAATCTGCATGCATAGAGGAGCCTAACAGGCCCCAGTCTACAGAGTCGCAAAGAGTCGGCCACGACTGAAGTGGCTTAGCGTGCACACATGACTATACATAGACAAGTTTTCTCTTGTGATGAGAGCTTTTAAGGTCTACTGGCCATGCTGCTGTTGCTGCTAAGTTGCTTCAGTCGTGTCCGACTCTGTGCAGCCCCATAGACAGCAGCCCACCAGGCTCCCCCGTCCCTGGGATTCTCCAGGCAAGAATTCTGGAGTGGGTTGCCATTTCCTCCTCCAATGCATGAAAGTGAAAAGTGAAAGTGAAGTCACTCAGTCGTGGCTGACTTGTAGTGACCCCATGGACTGCAGCACACCAGGCTCCTCCGTCCATGGGATTTTCCAGGCAAGAGTACTGGAGTGGGGTGCCATTGCCTTTTCTGCATCTGGCCATAGCAACTTTCAAATATACAGTACAGTATTATTAACTAATATTAATATATTGTCACCATGCTGATAGCTCTTAATCTCATCTTGGATAAGGTACATAAGCATTTCCACACCCCAAAAGAAAAGATACAGTTAGTTTACTAGGCTGAAATTGCCAATATTTGACTGCTTTAGATTTATGAAAATAGCAATTTTGTATAATTCAACCTAAAAGTATGTTGCTATCCCTAGAATTTACTTCTTTGCCCATCCTTTAAAAACCCAATCCCATACTCTGCACAGTTTGTGGCACAGAATGGGTATCAACACACATTAACTGAGTAAATGTATAAATGAATGAATGAAAGCAGGGTCATATAGCAATATATTTGTGTGCACGCGAAATCAGGTAAAACAGCCTCCAGGACACAGCCTTGAGTGGGAACGGAAGCTCCAAAGGACAGCCTGTGTGTGGGGGTGGTGGAGGTGTTTGTGTGTGTGTAATGGGAGATTTCTAGAGAGTAAAGCAGCCATGCTATTGCTTCTGCTTGGGTGATGGGAGACAGAATGTGGAGAGGAAGGGATAGTTTAACATCAGTTGGCAAGAGCTGTGTCTCTTCCTTTGTTTTCTTGTCTCCAGCCACTGCTGTAACCAGCAATAAATGGTTGGTTTCACTTCCAGTCATTGTACTCCTAACAGTAGCTACTACTTTAAAGATAAGACACTAAAAATTACTCAAGTGGCATCACTTTATGTTCTTTGGTTGAGCATGGAATATTCATAGTGTTGTTTGAGAATTCCAGAGCTCCTGTTGTATTCAAATCAGGCACCACTAATGAGAAGGTGTATATTTCTAGGAAGTGCCCCCTTGGTGGGGACAGTTATTCAAAGCTGCTGCATTTTAAAAGTTAGCGCTGATGAGTCAGGCAATCAAGGTAATAGTTTCATGGTTCTCCTTAAGAGCACAGGATAATCTTCGTGAATTTTCTATAGCCCACAGTCTTGCTGCACCCAAAATTGCTCAGATCTGGGGAGGCTGATTACCTCATATAAGACTTCATGAGGCTGGTATATTTAAACAAAGGAGGGTAGTCTTTTCTAATTACTTGAAGCCTTACATCCTTTGTTCAGGATCTGAACTTGTGCTAAATTATTAACAATCAGAAATGGCTTCACAGAATCAGAGTGATCATGGAAATTTTGGGTTTTGAGATATCTTGCATCAAGGCTGTGGTGAAGTCTAATGATTGTCCTGTTATAGAGTATAGCTGACCCTTGAACAACATGGATTTTAACTGTGTGGGTCCACTTATAAGTAGTCTTGTTTTCAATAGTAAATACTGTCATACTACACTGTTCGTGATTGGTTGACTCCAAGGTTGTAGAACCTCAGATGGGGAGGAACTGTGTGTATGGACAGAAGTTATGTGAGTGGATTTCTGACTGTGTAGAGAGCCTGTGCACCTAACTTCGGCATTGGTCAAGATCAACTGTATGTCACTCCAGCAATGGAAAACTTCATAATTTCCTTCCATGGATGCTTAGTCACTCAGTTGTATCTGACACTTTGTGACCCCATGGACTGTAGCCCGCCAGGCTCCTCTGTCCATGGGATTCTCTAGGCAAGAATAGTGGAGTGGGTTGCCATTTCCTCCTCCAGGGGATCTTCCTGACCCAGGGATCAAAACTGCATCTCCTGTGTGGCTGGCAGATTCTTTACCATTGAGCCATCAGGGAAGCCCAATGAACACAGATGAACACTGCCACCTTTTTTTTCTGTGACCTCTCCTTTCCGTTCCTATAGTTTCCTTCCATTTAGGATACATTTAGTTGAATAAATTCCTGCAACTGAATGACAATGGTAATTTTCCAGATCCAACTCTCTTGAGTTTACGCTCAGGCTTCCTTGGAAGAAGTTCGGAGTGAACCCAAGTTCTTCAAATACCATTTTACAAACACATTCTTGATTTACTCCCACAGTTAACGAGGGTCACTTCTGTACACACATTTTGCTAGTTGCTCTCTCAGTTGAACTTATTTCTAAGTTCCTGGGAAGTACCTCACATTTGTTCACTTTTACTACCAATAAGCAGTCATGAGTGGTGGTTCTCTGGTATGTGAGGGGAAGTGGGAAAGGCACTGGAGGACAAACAGGTGTTAGGGCATTGTCATTCTAGCAAAGCTTATTGACTTTCCCCAGTCATGAGCTCTTTCCTCTCTTTGTACACTCTGTGCCCTCCTTGCACTATTGTAATTACAGCGCTTACCAGGTAATATTTGCTATTACTATCCATGCTCTGTTGCTGCAAGTAGTTTAGTGGTTCTCAACCCTTTGTTCTTCTACAGCTTTGTCTCTGGGTATAATTTAGTACTGTTAGTACAGCTGTTTTTTTGTTAAGGCTTTAAAAATTCACAAATAATAGGTGAGCATTCTCACTGTAAAGTAAAGAAGCAATAATTACAATTAATTAAAATATTTTATGGAGAAGGCAATGGCACCCCACTCCGGTACTCTTGCCTGGAAAATCCCATGGACGGAGAAGCCTGTTGGGCTGCAGTCCATGGGGTCACTAAGAGTCAGGCACGACTGAGCAACTTCACTTTGACTTTTCACTTTCATGCACTGGAGAAGGAAATGGCACCCCACTCCAGTGTTCTTGCCTGGAGAATCCCAGGGACGGGGAGCCTGATGGGCTGCCATCTATGGGGTTGCACAGAGTCGGACACGACTGAAGTGACTTAGCAGCAGCAGAATATTTTAAGTACAAAATATTCAATATTTAATACTGATAAGATTTTAAAATGCAAAACCCTGTGTTGGAATAAAAATCTGAGCTTTAGTGCTTATAATTGTTTATTTATTCAATCACTGAGACTGTCAGCATCATGTCTTTAATAATGTCTTCATGACTGGGCCTCCCTCCCTTTCCAGTATGCTTTTAAAACTTGTAAAGGCATGTTTTTTGGCTAAGAACTGGAGAAAATTAAGACAACATTGTGAATAGTTGGATATTAAAAAGTGCTATTACTGGGAATTTCCTGGTGGTCCAGGGAATTCCCAGTAATAGGACTCCGAGCTTCCATTGCAGAGGGCATGGATTCTATCTCTGGTCAAAGGACTGAGATCCCACATGCTTCAAGGCCAAAAAATAATAAATAAAATGCTATTCAAGGCCAAAAAAAAATTCTATTGCTATTATAATTAATTTTCAAAGAACACATTTATTCTTCATTGAAAAATTTTAAAACTTCCTGTTTTATACTCATTTAAATCAAAATGATTGTTTTGGGAGAGATTAGCCACAGCTCTTGAGTAACAAGCATTAACTATTGCTGTTATGTAACTAGTCTTTTATTGTTTCATAATGGTATTTCTATGGATCCAAGTTCTCACTAAGCTTTATTTTGCCTTAGGCACTTTCAGTTCATTAGGTGTTTCAACTGGTTTGTGCGTGAGAAAATGTTATCCCTGTGGTTTTTGTCCAGAAATGCTGCATTCAACTTTCCCTAAAATGATTTATTTTGCTGAAAACTCTCCTTTTCCCCCCATAATGATATGTCAGCTGAAAATGTAGCATCGTTTATTTTTTTCTGAAAGCGAGGTATTGCCTTTACATTTGCTTTAATTACTAGACTATCTCACCATCTCATCTGGGATGACGTGAGGAGCCAGCAGTCTTGTTACTCTAATTATTCCACAAACAATAGTGAATGTCTACCAGGTACCAGGCACTGCCTTCAACGCTCAGGCTTCACAGAGAGAAGCTCCACTCTTCAGAAGCTCCCTATTTGTAGAGAAGCCAGCAGGTAAACTACTGAAGACCATTCTGAGTGCTGTGTGCACAGTACAGATGGCACGGGGGGAGGGGGGCACAGAGGCCGACTGGCGGGCTGAGTCCATCTGGGAGTTCAGGGAAGGCGCTTGGAGAAGGTTAGCTTTGAACTGAGTCTGGAAAGATGGATCACTTTGTTAGGAATAGGGAAGAAAGGACATTCTAGACAGAAGGAACCACGTGGACAAAGCATGGAGATGTGAAATTGCATGGTGCTTTTGGGAAATTACGAGATGTCTTGTTTAGCTGGAGTGCTCAGGAACTGAGGCAGAGAATGGAGGACAGTACTGTTTTTCTGGAGAGTATTCTTGCTGGCTGGTGTACTTTTTGTATTATATAGTAGAATTAACTGTGGACAAAAAATTGACTGGGGTAAAGGAATAATCACAGGGGAATCTATGTGATGCTAACCAAATAAATATAACAAAATAGAATGTAATACAAAATATATAAAATAAAATACCTTTCCTCAAAATTCCCAGAATCCGTTTATCACTAGAAACAGAGCTGTTGAGGAGAGACAGGAAGCAAACTAACTCTTGACTGGTGATATTTTCTGTTCTCTTTCCAGCCTCCCTGCATTATTTGGGAGCAATGTGGGCCTGGACACTGTGGACACTCCCTCTACTCTGCAAATTTGGCCTGGCAGGTAGGTCAGCCTGTGCCCTTTTCTGGATTATGTGACTCTATTTGCCTTTTTTGGATAAGAGTTGTTAACTTGAGAACAAAGGGGCAGCTGGACATGGGCATTCATGGATGAACAATGGGGGATTTGTGAACTCCCTAATTTGTGTGGGGTTGTATTTGCATGTTGATATATACTTATGCATGTGCAAGTTTGGCAAGATGATCTATCATATTTTAAAGGGAAATATGACCCTTTGAAAGTCAAGATTCACTGTTTTAGAGTAATAGTAGGTGATTATCTTGGTGATTCCTGTGTTAAGTGTGCATTGGTTCATATAGAATACACACATAAAACATATATATATTTTCACACTATTTCCCATAATTCCAAGAGTATAAAGGGAAATGAAACAGTATGTTTCTACAATGGTCCAACTCAAAACTATGGGCCTAATGGCCATGTAATACCTTGTAGATCTAAGATATATTACTTAGATCACATATTATGTTAAAAAAGATAAGACCAGATTAAAAGAAATGGTGATTGAGCACTGGGAATGTAGACAAGGCATGTAGTATAAATACTGGTCTGGTCAGGCTGCTATATAATCAAATACCACAGATTGGATAGCCTAAACAACAGAAGTTTATTTTCTCAGTTTTGAAGACTGGAAGTCCAAGGTCAAGGTGTCTGCAGAGTTGATTTTCTCTGACACCTTTCTCCTTGACTTGTTGATGACCATCATCTTGCTGCCTCTTCATGTGGTCATCCCTCTGTGTCTTAATCTCCTTTTATAAGGACACCAGTGAGATTGAATTAGGACACATTGTAAAGGCCCCATTTTAGTTAATACATCCTTATATGCCCTGTTTCCAAATGCAGTCACCTTCTGAGGCACAGCAGAGAGAGGGTAGGACTTCAACATATGAGATTTGTGGGGAGGGACACAATTCAGCCCCTAACGTCTCATAATCGGAGGTCACCCAGAAGGCAGTTGTGATCCAGAGATAATGAGAATGTCTTCCAGACCTCTGGCATGGCCTGGCCCACCTTGCAGGTCCCTGGGGTTATACTTGTGGCACTCCAGAGCTTTGTAGGCATTATAGGCAGGGAGGGCTGTGTGTCTCTGCCTCATTCAGTCTCTTTGGGCCATCTCAGAAATCCCCAATTGCTTCCAATTGTCCAATTTAAAGTTCTGCTTATAAGCATCATGACACCTTTCCCCTCAACTTGTCTTTTTCAGTCTTGTATCTCTGTCTTCTCTTACTACCTTTCATTAATACCATTTCCTGTATAACTGACTCTAGTTTCCATACTACTTCCCTTCTAGACAATTTTCCCCTTGGTCTCAGCCTTGTCCTTCTTTTATTTCAAGACACTATTCACAACAAAATTTAACTTTGCAGTGACACCAAGGTGATATGAGCACAGAGAGGAAGAAGGGAGATTGAGAAGATCTTTTTAATTTCAAAAAATGTTCTTTTGGCATATAGGAAATTCGCTGATAAGCAAGAACATTCTCCTGATCCTTGTTAGAGAAAAGTTCTGAATATTGCTGCTTATTTGTAAAAATAGGGGAAATAGTTACTTCTAGAAATGTGGCAATATGTTTATATGCTTTTTCTTAACATGTGGAAGGGTACATGTGTGTGAGGGGCAAATGTAGCCTTTAGTTGTCCACGTGCAAAAAATAAACAGTCTGTTATAGTTTTAAATTTATACAAAAATTGTAAAGATAGTACAGAGAATTCTTATATACCCTTTATCCAGTTTCCCTTATTGCTTATATTTTATAATAGTATCATATGCTTGCTGAAATAAAGAAACTGATATTAACACATGACTATTAAGGACATTCCAGACTTTACTTGATTTCACCAGTTTTTCCTTAATGGTCTCTTTCTATTCTGGGATCCAATTCAGGGTAGCATATTGCACTGAATTGTCCTGTCTCCTTAGTCTCTTCTGGTGGATGATAGCTTTTTAGTCTTCCCTTTTTTCCCATGACTGTGGCAGTCTTGAGGAGTTCTGTGAGTACTCTTGGGGTTTTATGAAAAATAGAACAGAGGTAAAATGCCCTCCATTGCTCTATCACAATTGTATAATGTTTGTGACAGTCTTTTGATGAAGAGTTTGTATTCTAATTAGAGGTAATTTGAAGAAGACTTAAAATAGGCACACAAGTTGCCAGCAAGTAGGCAGGACAACAGATGCATAAGCCTTGCTACGCACTGGCAGTTCTTTACATAGGTCAGGGCAGTTCAGATATATGGGATCCATACCAGATAACTGAGGCTGTAAGTAATAACTATAAAGAAAGAAAGCAAAACTGAAGCTATTTGTTGATCTGGCTTTCCTTTTTTATTCCAGTTCCCCTTGATACCCTCATTTGTGATCAAACAAATCTGCAATGCCCTGAGATCATATGCAGAGTTAGGATGTCATGAGGACATAACAAAGAGAAGAGGGAAAATTACTCTTAAATGAATTCCTCCCCCAAGTCCTAAAATCTTGGATTTTCAGACAAGCTATTTTTCACACAAGGCAGGGAAAGTTGTTTATGCTGTGAAAATAAACAAGCTCAAAATCTTAGTGCTTAAGACAACAAAGTCTATATGTCCATCACAGGTATAGCAGGACCTAGGCTGATGGAGGCTGTACCAGCCTAAGACTCATTATCTCAACATAAATTTGCAGGGTGTGCAGGGCAGAGAGAGGAGAGAAATTATAATAATGTAGCAGCGCTTTAGTCTCCTTTCATGTCAGGGGTCAAAGAAGTCATGTTGCTCTGCCCAGTTTCAAGGAAGCAAGGAAATAAAATCTTCCCATATGTCAGGGAAGGGGAAATACTGATGAGCACTGGAAATCTTCCTGAGCATTCATTTTATTTATCATAAATCTCTTCTGTAACACCAACATAGGGGATCAGAACATGCCACCCCAAAATATACCATTTTGGCATAAGGATTTATTTTGATTGGAGTCAAAAGAGAATCAACAGATGCAGAAGTGAAGTCTTTGTGGAACTTCTTTTATTTGTTTAAAATAAGAAACTTCTGAAAAGTGAAGACTGCTATAAATCTCCTCTCCTGGGGAGTTTTATGACCATGAGGAAGACAGAAAATCAGTGCCAGGGTGGATCTACACATGTAAACCCTGCTCCATTAGTGTCTCCCATATATTTACCTTGTCACAGTCTGCCACCCTTGAAAGCCTACGTTCATTTTCCTTTGCCCTGTCAGTTCTCTACAGATTTATTGGTTTTGTCTTAAGATGCTGTATCAGCCCAAGTTCTAACCACCCCTTTAAGTTACTCTTTATTGAGTTTTCGCCTGTGTAATTTCACTGCATGCATTAATATATTGTTTTTCTCTTGTGAATCTGTCTTTTGTCAGTCTGATTTTACGGGGCCCCAGCTGGAGAGCCTAGGAGAGTGAAAGGAAACAGAATGTTTTCCTTCTCTATACCAATATCAAGTAGCCTCTCCAAGAATATTTCTGTCTTGCCATGTACCAAACAGTGAGAGTAAAACAAATGTAACTCCTTAAAAAAGCTCAGGTGAAGAGGAAAATCATTTTTAGAACTACTTTCTCTTCTGATATCTGATGACATTGATGGTTCTGGTAATCAGAGGTTAGATTCCCCTCTGACTTACGGTTTTTATAGATATTAATCAAAGCTTCTGAAAGAGCTAAAGAGAGATATTCAAGGAACAATAGTAAAGACCAGAGTTCACCATGGTTTGATGGGGATATGTTTAGATCCACAAGGATCTATTCCTGTGCTGTGCTATGCTAAGTCACCTCAGTCATGTCCGAGGCTCCTCTGTCCATCTATTTCTACACTGTTTTTTTTGGTGGCTGTCTTTGGAGTCAGCCTGTGCAAGGCAGACCGAGAATGAAGGTGGAAATAAAATGTGACTGTAGGGGGTCATAACGAGAAGAGTACAAAACTAAAGACTATTTTGAGGAGACAGGGAAAGACATCTTATTTCTTTGTTTTCCAGCCAATGATCAACTTTGATATCCTGCTAAGAGTTCATGTGCTGGTATGAGTGAAATGGAGGTGGAGGGCAGGCTAGCTTTGGATGACTATTTGGAAGGAAACTGGCCAGAGGACTAAAGACAGACCCACATGTACGCACAAACACATACAGCCAAAATCTCTGAGCCAGAGAATGAGTCAGGCAGTGTAAAAGCTATTCCCCTTGGGATATTGTTGGCTAACCGTTTGCTCACCCTCTTATAGGATTTTGCCTGTCCCCACTGACAGTTGTGAAGTGTGTATCTGTTAATATTCTGCTTGCTGTCCTGAGGAATCCTGAGGGAGTGTCTTCAAGCTATGTGGGCTCTCTGAGGAATTACTGGGCTAATTGGTCTACCTTCTGATCTCCACTTAACATGTAGTATTATTTGGTTCAGATCAGTTAACTTTGGTCCTTTAAGCAATTGGACTTGGAGATCACCAGCTTTTTCATGGTTTTCAGCATGCAAGTAGCATAGATAGAAAGTCATTGACTTAACTACTGACTAGTGGGTGTTGTCAGGATCAGGCTCTTCTGCAGGACTCAGAGGAAGGCTTCTCAGAAAAAAGCTGGAAATGTCGACATGTCATGAAGGCTCCCTTGCTCTCCTTCACTCTTGTTTGTCTCTCCCAGGGGTTGCTTTACCTATGTGGACAATTCTCATTTCTTAGACCACAGTCTCCCACGTTGCAGGCAGATTCTTCACCATCTGAACCACCAGGGAAACCCATGAATGAATATACAAATCCCGAAAGTCCCAAATCTAAGCAGTGAATACAAGCCATTCCGAAACTCTTTGTTACTGACTTCCTATTAGAAGGTGTTACCGCTGGAAGACTTGAAATGTATACATTAGTCAGATATGCAGATATATTTTATAACATCCTTATTTTCTATGAATAAGCTAATCAATTTTCAAAAAGTCCCTGCTCCCCTGGAAAGCCAGGCAGGGCTGAGGAAGGGGACAGCATGGGCAGCACTTACATTTGTTAGCATTGTCTTCCTTTCTTCTGATTTATAGTGTTTTCCGGCTGATTCAGTCTCTCTGGGGTAACTGTGCACAGTTCCAGAGTTTCTGCCTGTCCCCCTACTCCTGCCTAGGGTGGTGTCTGGGTATATGAGTGGGTTTACGTAACTTCAGAGTCCTGGTCTCCTAAATCTGTGTGAGCAAGTCTTTGTTTCCTTCTGGACGTTCTGCTGGGGTCTTATCCCTTCTCTGCTATCTGCTGCCAGGCAGCCAGCTTTGCGTGGCCTTTGGGGTATCATTGCCAAACCCACTCCTGAAGTTCATGTCCCAGCTGTTTGCCTGTGGTTGACATTCCCCTGTGCACAGAAGCCTCTTCATCTGAATCTCAGCCCTGATTTACAGCCATATCACCCTGAACGTGCCTGATCTCTTCTGAATCCTAGGCCTGGACCAACCCCACACATCTACACCCACCCACAGTTCCTCACCCTGAGATACTGGGGACTTCTGAATCCCTGCCTGCTACTCTCACCTGTTCAGAGCTTATGTGAAGATCTTCCCCAGCCCTCTCTCTGCAGTGCTAGGACTTCCATATCATGCTGGAGTTGGTGCTGAGCGGTTGTTTGTGTATTTTTCTAGAACTGCCAGCTAAGCCTGAGAACATTTCTTGCGTCTTCTACTATACGAAAAATTTTACTTGCACCTGGAGTCCAGAGAAAGAAGCTAATTCTATATCATACACAGTCAGGAGAACTTCGTGAGTATGGGAGCTTGTGTGCCGTCAGGGAGAGTAAGGGGAGGAGGCAGAGGTTCCCACTTTAACTCATGACTCAAGTCACTTAGACAGTAAAATGTTTTCTCAATTATAACTTCTAGATAACCATTATTTGTATGCAGTGGCTGGGGAGATATCTTGGCTATTTACAGCCATACTGATAGGATCTATAGCTAAGAGGGCGGGAGGATGCTTGTATAACCATGACACAACATTACCCTGTAGGACATTTTTGCACTCTATGATAACCATGGAAAACATTGAGATCCTTTCTGCTTCCAAACTTCCATGATTCTATATTTCTGTATGTTCAGTCTCTGTTCCCTCACCCCTGCCTTTGCAAATCCTTACATAGTGGGCCCCCTCTTCTGGTGTCAGCCTGTTTCATCTCCCACATAGTCCCCAGAGGACTCTAGCAATACCCACCTGCTTGATTGCTACCAAAATGTGTAGCTGTTTTCATTAAGTTACAGCTTGATAGGGTTTAAGTTATCTATCTAAGAAAATAATTGTAATGAGTTTTCTGAAAACAATGTACATCAGTGGCAAAAACTTCAATCTGAAAAATATGAAGAAAATAAAAAATCACCCAAAATCCCACCACCAAAGGTAACAATTTTTAACATTTTGATGAAGACCTTTCTAGACACTTTTAAGAAGAGTTATGTAAATATGTAAGTTCATATTAATGTAATCATTATTTACCTAATATACATCTTGCTTTTTTTCACCATTAATAGAGTACCAGGCAGCTTTCCATATCAATAAATATAGTTGTATTAAAAACTATCATTTTAAATTCTATTTATGTATCTACTGTAATTTATTTAACAAATTCTTTTTATTTTTTTCTTTTAAGAATAAGTTCTCAAGGTTAGAATCTGAGATTTTCAAGAGCCTATTCATTATTTCTTACCAATAGGAAATGCATTATATAAGTGTAACTTCTGATGGACTTACAGGGTTCCCAGGGAGGTCTCCATGATAACTTTTCTCTCTCCTTGAAGGTGAGGAAGGAATCTGGAGAGATAAACATCAATTTCTGGACTATACAGTTCTCAAGAGAGACCCAGAAGGAAGCTACCAAATACGTACTTATCATATTAAATATGCTTATGTTTCTAAACTGCTGTACTAAACTCATGCTGAATCATTTTTTCCTTCAAAGGTGTCTTATACATGAAACTGATACTTGTAATTCTACAAGTAAATATGGTTCTTCATGCTCTTTTTATTCAAGATTAACATCACCAGATACTTACATTATTCAAGTGGAGGCTAAAAATGCATATGGCATAATTAAATCTGATATAACACATTGGGACTTAAATACCATAAGTAAGTGTCACTTTATATTCTTATGAACTTTTTAATTAAAATATACCCTCTTCTGTTTTTTAAGAGATATCTGTAAACTCAAAAGTAGATTCACAGCTCAAGCACATAGGTGTATGTTATGTATATATGGAAAATTTGTCTTCTTTTAAGAAGGGAAAGAGAGGTAGGGTCAGAGGGAAGAAGAAAGGAAGGAAGGAGGGAACTGACCAAAAAAAAAAAAAAATGAATGAGAAGAAACATTTTGCTGGTCCTTGATTTTCTCTTGCAGATGTACCATAAATTATATTAGAAGAAACAGTGTTTCTCCTTCAAAACATTATTGCTCCTGTAGGAGAAAGTAAAACTCTTATTTTTAAAAATATCTCACTGATTGTTACTTTCAAATTCTTTTTCAAAGAGTCATTTTTACTATTTAATTTTAAAATAACATCGTTTGTGAGAATAATTCATGTTATAAGATTCATCTTTTTTGTTAATTGATTTATTTTTAACTGGAGGATAATTGCTTTACAATATTGTGTTTGTTTCTGTTTGTCTCTTGAACCTCTATCCCATCTCCCACCCCATAGATTCACCTTTTAAAAATGACAATTCACCAGTTTTTAAAAATCATATTCACAAAGTTATACAAATATCACCAGGATCTAGTTCCAGAAACTTTTCATCAGCCCTCAAAGAAACTTCATGCCCATTAGCAGAAATCCTTAATTCTACCTTCCCCTTGGTCTCTGGCAGTCACTAATCTATTTTTCTGTCTTTATGGACTTACTTATTTTTGAAAATTCATATAAATGTAATGATACAGTATAGTCCTTGTATCTTATTTCTTTCACAGCATAATGTTTTCAAGGTTCAATCCATCTTGTAGCATTTATTCCTTTTTATAGCTGAATAATAATCCATCATAGGGACATATCACATTCTGTTTAACCACATACTGGTTGATAGACATTTGAGTTGTTTCCACATTTTGGTTATGAATGCTGCAATTATGAATATTTGTGTACCAATTTTTGTGTGGATATCGGCTTCAATTCTCTTAGATATATACCTAATGAAATTGCTGGGTCATATAACTCAGTCTTTAACTTTTTGAGGAACTGCTGAATTTTACCAAAATGGCTGTATCATTTTACATTCCCACCAGCAATTTATAGTTACCAGCTTCTCCATATCCTCGCCAACACTAGTTATTGCACTTTTTTTAAATTATAACCATCCTAGTGGGTATTAGGGGACTTCCCCAGTGGGTATTACATCATACTTCACTGTTCTGATTTGCACTTACCAAATGATTAATGGTATTGAGCATCTTTTCATGTGCTAATTGGCCATTTGTACATCTTCTCTGGAAAAATGTAAATCCATAACCTTTGCCAATTTTACAAATATGTTGTCTTTTTAGTGTTCAATTTTAAGAGTTCTTTTTGTGAGGGGCTGTGCTCTGCAGCATGTGAAATCTTAGTTCCTCTACTAGGAATCAGACCTAAGCCCCTTGCAGTGGAAGAGTGAGTCTTAATCACTGGATTGCCAGGGAAGTTCGAGTTCTTTATATATTCTGGGTATCAGCTCCTTATAAGATATATTTTGCACATATTTTCTTTCTTCCTGTGGGTTATGTTTTCAATTTCTTAATGATATCCTTTGAAACTAAAACATAATTTAATTTTGATGATTTTATTATAATTTATCTGTTTTTTCCTTTATTGCTTGTGCTCAGGAGTCAGAACTAATAATCTAGTGCCAAACCTGAGATCACAAAGATTTCTACTCTGTTTTCTTTTAAAGACCTTTATAGCTTTAGCTCTTACATTTACTTCTATGATCCTTTCTGAGTTAATTTTTAAACAAAATTAACAAACTTTGTATTCCTGAAATAAATCTCACATAGTTTTAAGTGTATAATCCTTTCTATATGTTGCTGAATTTGGATTGATAGTTTCTTTGTTGAGGATTTTTTCTTCTATCTTCATACGGGATATTGATCTCTTGCTTTCTTTTCTTGTGATATCTTTGTCTATTTTTGGCATCATGGAAATATTGGCCTCACAGAATGAGTTGGAAAATGTTTCCTGGTCCTGTTTTTTGAAATGGTTACAGGGATCAAGACCGTCCCCAAGAAAAAGAAATGCAAAAAAGCAAAATGGCTGTCTGAGGAGGCCTTACAAATAGCTGTGAAAAGAAGAGACGTGAAAAGCAAAGAAAAGGGAAGATATACCTATTTGAATGCAGAGTTCCAAAGAATAGCAAGGAGAGATAAGAAAGCCTTCCTCAGCGATCAATGCAAAGAAATAGAGGAAAATAATAGAGTGGGAAAGTCTAGAGATCTCTTCAAGAAAATTAGAGATACCAAGGGAACATTTCATGCAAAGATGGGCTCAGTAAAGGACAGAAATGGTATGGTCCTAACAGAAGCAGAAGATATTAAGAAGAGGTGGCAAGAATACACAGAACTGTACAAAAAAGATCTTCATGACCCAGATAATCACAATAGTGTGATCACTGACCTAGAGCCAGACATCCTGGAATGTGAAGTCAAGTGGGCCTTAGGAAGCATCACTATGAACAAAGCTAGTGGAGGTGATGGAATTCCAGTGGAGCTATTCCAAATCCTGAAAGATGATGCTGTGAAAGTGCTGCACTCAATAAGTCAGCAAATTTGGAAGACTCAGCAGTGGCCATAGGACTGGAAAAGGCTAGTTTTCATTCCAATCCCAAAGAAAGGTAATGCCAAAGAATGCTCAAACTGCTGCACAATTGCACTCATCTCACATGCTAGTAAAGCAATGCTCAAAATTCTCCAAGCCAGGCTTCAGCAATATGTGAACCGTGAACTTCCTGATGTTCAAGCTGGTTTTAGAAAAGGCAGAGGAACCAGAGATCAAATTGCTAACATCTGCTGGGTCATCAAAGAAGCAAGAGAGTTCTACAAAAACATCTATTTCTACTTTATTGACTATGCCAAAGTTTTTGACTGTGTGGATCACAACAAACTGTGGAAAATTCTGAAAGAGATGGGAATACCAGACCAGCTGACCTGCCTCTTGAGAAACCTATATGCAGGTCAGGAAGCAATAGTTAGAACTGGACATGGAACAACAGGCTGGTTCCAAATAGGAAAAAGAGTATGTCAGGGCTGTATATTGTCACCCTGCTTATTTAACTTATATGCATGATGCAGAGTACATCATGAGAAACACTGGGCTGGATGAGGCACAAGCTGGAATCAAGATTGCTGGGAGAAATATCAATAACCTCAGGTATGCAGATGACACCACCCTTATGGCAGAAAGTGAAGAGGAACTAAAAAGCCTCTTGATGAAAGTGAAAGTGGAGAGTGAAAAGGTTGGCTTAAAGCTCAACATTCAGAAAACGAAGATCATGGCATCTGGTCCCATCACTACATGGGAAATAGATGGAGAAACAGTGGAAACAGTGTCAGACTTTCTTTTTCTGGGCTCCAAATTCACTACAGATGGTGACTGCAGCCATGAAATTAAAAGACGCTTACTCCTTGGAAGGAAAGTTATGACCAACCTAGATAGCATATTGAAAAGCAGAGACATTACTTTGCCAACAAAGGTCCGTCTAGTCAAGGCTATGGTTCCTCCAGTGGTCATGTATGGATTTGAGAGTTGGACTGTGAAAGCTGAGTGCCGAAGAATTGATGCTTTTGAACTGTGGTGTTGGAGAAGACTCTTGAGAGTCCTTTGGACTGCAAGGAGATCCAACCAGTCCATCCTAAAGGAGATCAGTCCTGGGTGTTCATTGTAAGGACTGATGTTGAAGCTGAAACTATAATACTTTGGCCACCTGATGCGAATAGCTGACTCATTGGAAAAGACCCTGATGCTGGGAAAGTTTGAGGGCAAGAGGAGAAGGGGATGACAGAGGATGAGATGGCTGGATGTCATCACCGACTCAATGGACATGAGTTTGGGTAAGCTCTGGGAGTTGGTGATGGACAGGGAGACCTGGCATGCTGCGGTTCATGGGGTCACAGAGTCGGATACGACTGAGCGACTGAACTGAAGTGAACTGAACTGAAAGATCAGTGGTAATTCATGTTTAAACCTTTGGTACCTCTCCCCAGTGTAGATATCTGGGCCTCAGATTTTCTTTTTATGAAGTGTTTTGACTTGGGTTTCTTTTTAAAACATTTTTAGGAACTCCTTTTGAAAGGCTTACATCACACTGCTAACATTGGCTCTACCTCTTGTCAATGGGCCTAAAAGGCGCAAGGTTATTCACTTCGTAAACACAAACTTTTATTTTATTATTATCTTTACTTTCTTAACATGAACATATATTACTTTAGCAATAATGTAAATTGATGTAACCATTACAGAAAATAGTATGAAAGTTCCAAAAAATAAAAATATAACTATCAAATTGAAAATACAACTACCAGCAATTCCAATTCTGGTATTTATCTAAATAGGATCTTATTGGGATCTTAAAGAGATACTTGCATTTCCATGTTCATTGCAATATTATTCACAATAGCCAAGATATAGAAACAACCCAAATACCCACCAACAGAGGCATGAGTAAAGAAATTGGGCTATATATATACATTGCAATTACTGTAGCTATTTTGGAAAGCAAAATGACATTTTGTGGAAAGTAGCCCTAAAATTGTTTATGTTGTTGTTTGTTGTTTAGTCACTAAGTCATGTCCAACTCTTTTGAGTCCAAATGGACTCTAGTCCTCCAGGCTCCTCTGTCCATGGGATTCTCCAGGCGGTGGGTTGCCCTTTCCTTCTGCAAGGGATCTTCTCAACCCAGCGATCAAACCCACATTCCCTCACTGGCAGGTGGATTCATTACCACTGAACCACCTGGGGAGCCCCAAAATGTTTATACTTTTTAATTTAATCCTTCTGTCCTAGGGGATCTAAGGAAGCCGTGAGAGATACAGACAAAGATACAACTGTTATCCACTTACTTGTTCACGTAACAAATATCTGAAATTTGCTAAGTGCCAAGTGTTAATCCAAGGCCTTGTGATTGAGACTCAGCTTCTGTTTTCAGGGGGGCTTTAAAATGAGAAATTGTAAACACTATGTACAGTACACTAATAGACAAAGTGTCAAATTCTGTTTCTCTATAAGAGAATATTATGAACCTTTGAAAACATGTTTTGAAAAATGTTAATGCAAAGGGATGTTTGCTGATTCCATAATGTTTTTCATAAAGACAAAAGATTTAGCATAACATCAATTTTCTTTTAAAAAGTACGAATTTTTGTATAGGTAAAAGCCTGGAAATACACCAAAATGCTAATAATGATGATCTCTGGATGATGGCAAGGAGGGCATGGTAACCCACTGAAGTATTCTTGCCTGAGGAATCTCATGGACAGAGGAGCCTGGTGGGCTATCATCCATGGGATCACAAAGAATCCAGCATGACTGAAGTGACTTAGCATGCATGCTGGTTGATAGAATTATGATTGACTTAAAGTTTTTCTTTGTAGCTTTTCTATATTTAAAAAAAATTGGGGGGGGGGGAACTTCCCTAATGGTACAGTGGTCAAGACTCTGCCTTCCAATGCAGGGGGTATGGGTTCAGTCCCTGGCCAGGGAGCTAGATCCTACAAGCTACAACTATGAGTTCTCATGCTGCAACTTAGACCTGGCACAACCAAATAAATAAATTTAAATAAATAATTTTATGGGGCTGGTGCACTGGGATGACCCAGAGGGATGGTATGGGGAGGGAGGAGGGAGGAGGGTTCAGGATGGAGAACACATGTATACCTGTGGCGGATTCATTTTGATGTATGGCAAAACCAATACAATATTGTAAAGTTAAATAAAATAAAATTAAAAAAAAATAATAATGTTTGAAATGAGCCTATGTTACTTTTATAACCACCCCCACCTTTTTCAAGGAGAGATATAGGGTGAGAATGTTTGTAGTGTTCAGGGGAGATGAGAGGTACTTTTTACTGGGCACTTCTTCATCCTGGGGGTCAAAGAAAGAGAGATGGGGAGAATAGACAAGAGGAACCACCCACTTTCTGGTCATGAAGTTTCTTTTTACCTCCTTTCTGTGACAAAAGATCTGACTCAGTCGGTAAAAGGCTGATTTGTTAAAAAAAAAAAAAAAAAAAAAACCACAGAAATATAGCCTCACCTCACTGGACATTCTTTTTTAAAGGGGTGGGAGGTGGCAGCATTCTTTTTGCCCTGCTTTCCTAATGCCTTTCGCATACACTAAATCATAGAATATGCACTATGATTTCCTTTGCCATTCTGGGTGGATGTTATTAGCACTTTCTGGTCTTTGTGCAAATACAAAAACTGTATGATTTTTATTCTTCAGCTAAAATCGAGCCACCTAAGATTTCCAGTGTGAAACCAGTTTTGGGCCTCAAACAAATGGTTCAAATAAAATGGATGCAGCCTGTGTTGGCACCTAAGTCATCTACTTTAAATTATACACTTCGATTCAGAGCAGTAAATAGTACCCACTGGGTAAGTTATGCCATTATAATGTTTCTAAGAGAATTATTGACGTTTGTTGATCTGGAATCATTTTTTCCATTTTCTACATTTAAGATAGACAATAGTGAATACTTTTCTCCCCAGTTTCCCATTTGGACCTTTTAGATTGGAAAAGTGTTTTACTATATGCATCTTTACTTTTGCATTTCATTCTGTTTTGTGTCTAGCTACATTGGTTCTTGAAAGTCTATAGCTTAGGAATTTCCTTTTAAGTTGTTCTAACCTTTGTGATCTATAACACATATTTAGAAAGTGAACAAAACATAAATATTGCATTTAACAAATTAAGTCAGTGTGCCTGTAAAAACCATTGATATAAAAAATAGCATGCTATAGCCCCCTGCCTACCTTTTACTGATGACACACTCCTCCTGCCTTTAGAACTAATGATTATCCTAGTTTTCATGGTAATTATTTCTTTGCTTTTTATTATGGTATTACCATGTAAGCCTACATCCCTAAACAATGCAGTTGGAGACAGTATATAAATGGAATCCATATATTTTGTATTTTCTTTATGTTTGACTCCTCTCTCTCAATATTGTGCTTCTAAGATCCATTCATGTTTTACAGTGCTGGAGTTTATACATTTTTATTCCAGTGTAGTCTCCTGTTGCATGTACACAATGGAATCATGGCTTTAATTTTCACTTACCTGACTTTTAATGAGATTGTATGTCTTTTCATGTATTTATTGGCCACTTGGAATTCTTTGTGAAATATTGATTTAAGCCTTTTGCACACTTTTTTTCTGTTGGATGATCTGATTTTTTAATTGACTTATAGGAGTTACTTACATATTCTGTTTATGAGTCTTTCATTTTTTATGTGTCTTGTAAACATCTCTCACTATGCATCTTGCCTTTTCACTTTCTTAAAGGTAACTTTAGAGGAATGGAACTTCTTAATATGAATACTGTCAAATTTTATCAAGCTTTTCCTTTATATTTATTGTCTTTTGCATCTTGAGAAATATTTTCTTACCACAAAATTCAGAAATAATTATCATATTTCCATAATGCAGTTTGATATTATATCAACTTTCTATTTCTAACCAACTTACATTATTGACTCTTAGCTTCCAGCCAATTAAATCACTTAAATCTTTGAGTTTCCCCCCAATACACAAAAGATTTTCTAGTAAGAACATTTCCACTGTCTTATAACTTATCTCTTTTTAACCTAAAATGCTGATTTTTTATTTCTTCCTATTGAATTTATTCAGGTTGGACTTATCCATCATTTTGGCCTATTGAGAATCTTTATTCTATTACCTAAAGCCTGTAGTTAACTTTCTACTTTCTAACTTTTCAATAAACCTTAGAGTTAACTTTTTACTTTTTAATTTTTTTAATATCTTCAGATTTGATAACACTTTTATACCTTCATCTAATCATTGATCAAAAAGAATGACTATATCGGAGCCCATCCAAAGACATCAGCCTCTCCTTTGAGCTAAAAGAAGCTCATTTACTCAAGCTTCTTTGAATATAGAAGGCCACCACAGTCATTCAGCCTTGTCTTTTCATCTTGGCCATGAGGCCATCACTAGACTGTTTCCTTTAGTGAAGCCCATGGTACTATATTTATTGCACCCTCCGCTAGACTAGAACTCTTTCAGAAAAGAAAACTGGTTAAGTTTCACTTGTCTTATATTCAATTCAAGAGAAATAAAGAGTTAACTCTTCCTCTCAGCTTATTTTCTGTGCCAACTCTGGATCCATTCTCCTAGAACTGACTATAGAAATATAAGACTCATTGATTGGTAGTTTCTGGAACCCAGAAAGGAACCTCTAAGTAGGGTACTCCCCAGCACAACATAAGCTCATCTTCATACCACATATCATGGGCTCAGTGAATCTGAGGAACTTCTGTGTGATCTACTGTCTAGCAACCCTTGGTTTCTTTTGTCTGATCCCAGAGTCCTGTGACTACTTTATAAAATCTAACAAGAAAAATAAACCAGGATCTATATTCCTCTGGAAAATTACTAAACCATTTACAATACGAAGTGAGGGCAACACATGCAAACTACGTCAATCCCTAGTATCCTATACCCTACCTCTTTGATAAACTTACCTGCATCTGTACTCATCTTTGCCTCCCTCCTTCCAATCCCCTGGAAGGAAGAGGTCCTTCCTCCTGCTAACCTGGAGAAAGTGGGAAGGAGAGTGGAATGTGCAACCAGAACCTCTCTCCTTTCAGTTCTCAACCACAACCAAGTCTAATCAGTTCTAAATCCAACTAAACCAATCCAGTCTTCTCTGAATGGTTCTCATCCCATTGTCAATGGCAAAGGTCTAAATTCTTCACCCTCCAAGGCCTGGCCCCTATCAACCCCTCCAAACTCATCTTCCATCTTGCTCTCTAGTGATTCTGAATTGCTAGTTTCCCTTGCATCATGTCATTTCATTATTCTGTGCTTCTGCCTAGAACAGCTCTCTGCTTTGTACCTCTCCTCTTGGCCTAAACCTTGCTAGGTCCACTCGTCTCTCAGAACTCTGGTCTGACATATGTTCTTCTGGGAATCTGAGATAGGTGCTCCTCCTCTGTCATTGCGCTTAACATAGTCACTTAAACTCATCTCTCCCCGTATTTGATAAGTTCCTCAAACACAGAGACCTTGATTTTCATCTTAGTTTTCTCATTGCCTGCCACATATGCTCAATAAATGTTTAATTAAACTAAACCACATAAAAACTAATTTCAAAATCCCAATATGTTCATATAATAAGACTCATATTTGTGTGATGCTAATATATGGGTTTGCTTCCCAGGTGGCTCAATGATAAAGAATCCTACTTGCCAATGCAGGAACTGCGGGAGATTTGTTTTCTTTCTTTCTTTTTTTTTTCCTTGTTTTATTTATTTTTTTATTATTATTATTATTATTTTTTTAAATTTTTCTTAACTTTACAATATTGTATTACTTTTACTATACATCGAGATGGATCCACCACCAGAATACATGTGCTCCCCATCCTGAACCCTCCTCCCTCCCCCCTCCCACACCATCCCTCCAGGTCATCCCAGTGATTTGTTTTCAATTCCTGTGTTGGAAAGATCCCCTGGAGGAGGTAATGGCAACCCACTCCAATATTCTTGCTGTGATAATCCCATGGACAGAGGAGTTTGGTGGGCTACAGTCCATGGGATTGCTAAGAGTCAAACATGACTGAGTGACTGAGCACCCACACACACAATATATGGGTTACAGAGTGCTTTTTTATACTCTAAGCTACTCAATCCTTGCAAATATCCTATAAATTGTTGTTTAGTTAATAAGTGGTGTCTGACTCTTTGCAATCCCATGGACCATAATCTGCTTGGCTTCTCTTTCCATGGGATTTCCCAGGCAAGAATGTTGTTGTCCAGTCGCTCAGTCGTGTCCAACTCTCTGCAACCCCATGTGAATGCAGCACACCAGGGTTCCTGGTCCTCCACTATCTCCCAGAGTTTGCTCAAACACATGTCCATGGAGTTGATGATGCCATCCAACCATCTCATCCTCTGTCACCCTCTTCTCCTCCTGTCCTCAGTCTTTCCCAGCATCAGGATTTTTTCCAATGAGTAGGCTTTTCACATCAGGTGGCCAAAGTACTGGAGCTTCAGCTTCAGCATCAGTCCTTCCAATGAATATTCAGGGTTGATTTTCTTTCAGATTGACTGGTTCGATCTCCTTGCTGTCCAAGGGACTCTCAAGAGTCTTCTCCAACTCCAGAGTTCAAAAGCATCAATTCTTCGGTGCTCAGCCTTCTTTATGGTCCAACTCTCAAATCCATATGTGACTACTGGGAAAACATAAGCAAGAATACTAGTGTGGGTTACCAATTCCTTCTTCAGGAGATGTTCCCAACTCCGGGATTGAAACTGTGTCTTCTCCATTGGAAGGTTGATTCTTTACCACTGAGCCACCTGGGAAACCCCTCCTGTAAATAAGATATCACTATTCTTCTTATTGTTGTTGTTGTTTAGTCAGTAAGTTGTGTCTGACTCTTTGTGACCCTGTGGACTGTAGCCCAACAGGCTCCTCCTCCATGGGATTTCCCAGGCAAGAATACTGGAATGAGTTGCTTTTTCCTTCTTCTAGG
Organism: Tragelaphus eurycerus; assembly: GCA_935064755.1. Lineage (NCBI taxonomy): Eukaryota > Metazoa > Chordata > Mammalia > Artiodactyla > Bovidae > Tragelaphus > Tragelaphus eurycerus. The sequence goes on along the minus strand of CAKXYN010000024.1, from coordinate 24,759,093 downwards.
GATCTTCATGACACAGGGATCAAACCCACATCTCCTGCATTTGCAGGTGAATTCTTAACCACTGAGCCACCAGGGAAGCCCCATTATTATTACAGATTAGTAAATTGCAATGTAGAGTGCTTTGGTCATCTGTCCAAGATCTGTAAGTTACAGAGTTGAGCCCAGGTTTTGTGAGGCCAAGTTCAGTTGTTCATTTGCCCATACTTTAGCCTCCAAACCACCTTCCCATGGCCCTAGTGTAAAAGGTTTCTACTTTTATAAAAGAGAATCATGTGAACACTCTACCAAAGGATTTCAAGACTGTTTTAAGAATTTGATTTAGGCTTTGCTCCAAAACTTCTGACTCATCTTTTAACACATAAACACTTGGAATAAGCTAGGACTTGGCACAAAATACAGGTTGCTAGAAACAAAACTGGTGAAGTTAATTAGTGTTTTGGTAGGAGTCCATTGCTTGTGCTGAGTTTGGGAAGTTTTAGATTTAAGCCTGTATATAGAGGATCAATTGATCTTGGACCCAGTGAGGATTTGAGGACCAAAGCCATATAGCCTGGAAAAAAGCCACAGTAAAGAAGCCTTAGAGGAGCACTCTTTGGAAATTTAACTGCATTTTTTTTACTGCCCTGAGGCTAGGGCTTGAAAGAACAGGTTGGCATAGGTATAGTAAAGAGAGCTTTCTGATTGTGAGGAGAACCAGCAAGAGACCAAGCATGTGCTGAGGGTACTAGCAAAGCAGCAGAAAAATTTTTAGAAATTAAAAATAGAAGAAGAATATTATGTATTTTAAAAAGCATGAAAAGTAAAATAGAATGTCATTAGACTCCCTTGCATGTGTTTTATGGCTTAACACTATTTTTATTTTGATTTCCACGTGGAGAGTACCATGTGGTTGACCTTGTCTCAAAGGTGTTAATCTGGTTTTAACTGAGCCCCATAAGTGAGGTCAGTTGGGGAGGGTACTTCCCCAGAGATGATGAATTGTCCCAAGATATGTTCCCAACAGCCCTATTCTACCATTGCAATGTCTCCAGGGGCTTTTGCAGGAAGGTGCTCAGGGAACCTGGGGTTAAGCAGCAAAATTGCCCTCAGGCCTGGATGCTGCTTCCTTGCTCTGATGCCATCTCACTAGACTGGGAGTTCAGAACCGTCCATCTGCAGCTGGGATGCTCAGCTGTTGGCCACATAGGCACATCCTCACTTTGCCCCAGTTTCCTTTAGGCCCAGCACCTATAATTGTATACCTATTCTCACAGCTGTTGTTGTACACATAAGCGATATCCGGACTTCCTGTTCTTGCCAGATTCTATGGGCTAGTGTGCATCCTCACAAAGTAGTCATGTCTGTAATTACAGTTTATTTTCATTAATAAGCTCAATATAAATTTATATAAACCCACAGCTTAAAGTTCATGCTGTAGCAACAATGATCATGCTCAGTAAGACATAGCTGAATTTCTAGTTTCTTGTGGAGAGTTAAGTCCAAAGGGACTTTATAGAAAGCAACACACTCATTTACTAACAGGGAAACTGAGGTCTAGAAAGGGGAGGTGGTTTATTTGCCTCTCCTTGTTCTGCACATTGAGAGAGTGTCAAAATGATTTTATTTATCTAGGATACTGAGATCTTTAGCAACTTGAGTGATCACCCAAAGACCAATCATTGGAAATGGGAAGTTTGAATAAAAGGAAAGAGTCTGAGAGTGAGGGGAATCTGTGCTCCGATCCTAGTTCTGCTGATTATAAATGCTGAGGTAGTCCATAATCACTTAACTTGTCTGGGTTTTATTCATGACATGAGTTTGAATTTAATACTTGTCAAGATGTCTTTTACATGCTGTTCCTTGAGATCTTATCTCTATGTATTGTTGTCACCTCCAGAAATTAAACTGAGGCCCGTATTGGGTGCCAGGACTCCACTCTGCATCTTCCAGAACAGCAAGATTCACTCACATCCAGTCCAGAGGCAGGAATCTCTATCTCACAAGCTTAGAAACAAGAAAGGGGAGGGGTGGTGGTTCTTGGGGTAACTCACCTCTATTTGATGCTAACAGTCTCTAGGCATGTGTAGAAGTTTATGAACATTAAAAAATTTGAAATATAATGCTACTAGTTCAGAAAGGTAAGAGAAGGTTGGGAAGTAAAGAAGAAAAATGGAAAGATAACATGTAGTCTCCCATCCAGGTCAAGGCTGTCTTTGTCTTTTAGATGGAAGTCAACTTCGCCAGAAGCTGTAAGAATGAAGAAGAAGCATACAACCTCACAGGGCTGCAAGCTTTTACAGAGTACATTGTAGCTCTGCAATGTGTGGTTCACAAGTCAAGGTTCTGGAGTGGCTGGAGTCAAGAAAAAATGGGAATAACTGTGGAAGAAGGCAAGTTGATTGCTTGTGGTTTCTTTTTTGCCTGCTCTGGTTTAGGACAAACTGAACTGAGCCTTTGTGGATTTTGCCAAGTACTTTGCCGTACTTGGGAATTATGGAATCCCACAATCCCAGAGCCAGAGAGCCTGTACAGTGCCCCTCCACAGGGCATGCATGGCACATGCCTGAGCCTACAGGATAAGCTGGCCCTCCCCTCATGATGTTAGTAACATTAGCAGCTTTTTGCCTTGAAGGCAAAGGACGATATCTTGAATACTTGTATAAAGTTTTTATACTATGCTTGAAGTAGTATAATATTATTTAAAGATGTCCTATGATAAATGAAAGATTGATGTTGCAAACCCTGAGCTACTGCTAAAAACTAAAGGTATAACTAATGAGAAAAAAGGTCACATCTTTAATTATAGTGAAGGAAGGAAGGAGAAGAGGGTTATACCTTGATTGAATGGTTACCATGAGTCAGGAATGGTAATTAAGAATACTATTGGGTTAGCCAAAATGTTCATTTGAGTTTTTCTATAACCTCTTATGGAAAAACTGGAATGAACTTTTGGCCAACCCAATACTTCAAATCTGTGGACTTGATATAAAATCCAGCCTGGCTGTGGAGTAACTTTGGGCAACATACACAAACTCTAAGACTCAGTCTCCTTACTAATTTTTCCCCTTTTCCATAATGAACTATAGTTTATAAAATTGAGTTAATAGTGGTACCTATTTCTAGTATTATTTTAAAGATTAAATGAAATAATGTGTTTAGTCCATAATCAACATTCAGTAATTGATAGATTTCCTATTAGTGTTATTAATTATCCTAAAAGTCCTATAAAATATGTAGAATCACCTCCATTTGCAAGTGAGATAGATGAGATGTTAATTTCTTCAGGGTCACTCAGCATGTTACCATGCTCTATAAATCAGGAGCCTTGCCCAGAGCCTGACCCCAGTAGATGTTCAATAAGTGTTTGATGAATGTGTTAGTTTCCTGTGGCCACTGTAACAAATTGTGAGTGTGTATGTGTGCTCACTTGCTCAGTCATGTCTGACTCTTTGTGACCCCAGGGACTATAGCATGCCAGGCTCCTTTGTCCATGTAATTTTCCAGGCGAGAATACTGGAGCAGGTTACCATTTCCTACTCCATGGGATCCTCCCAACTCAGAGATTGAACTCCCCTCTCTTGTGTCTCCTGCATTGGCAGGTGGATTCTTTGCCACTGCACCACCTGGAAAGCCCGTATTTTTTTTTTTTTTTTTTCTTCTAGTTCTAGAATTCAAAGGTCCAAAATCAGTTTCATTGGACTAAAGTCAATGTTGTCACAGTTGGAGATTTTGAAGGGAGAATATATTTTCTTGCCTTTTCTACCTTCTAGTAGCTCCCTGTATTCCTTGGTTTGTGGCCCCTTCCTATGAACAAAGCATATTAGTCCAGACTCTGCTTCTGTTATCACATTACCTTTTTCTTAGGGCCCACTGGGATAATCCAAGATAATCTCCCCATCTCAAAATCCTAACCCAATCACATGTATGGCCAGTCTCTTTGGCCATATAAGGTAATGTTTATAGGTGATAGAGATTTGTACTTAGATCTTTGGTGTTCATTTTTCAACCTACTACAATGAATGAATGACTAATTAAATGAATACCTATCAAGGGCCACACATCTTCTGAAATATGTAAAAGAAACAGAAAAATGCTGATCATTCTAACCTTCTGAGGCTTTAACTTTGTTTGAGACATGTAAGTTCTAGACCATGAATTTGCCCCCACCCCACCTCTGGGCATGATTTCAGGCCCTTCTTAATCAATCTTACGACAAGTCCCTCACTGGTCTTAGGCAACATGTGGGGTCAGCTCCTGTGCTCCCTGGTCTATATGGCAAAAATTTATTCCCCTGGATCCTGGTTGAGTTTCCCATGACACCCAAATTAGTGTTAACAGATATTTGGCATGTTTGCCCATATGATCATATGTCTGGGAATAATCTGGTGCCTTCTGAATTTCATATCTCCCACTGGAGATGTTCATGCTTAGTCTGGACTACTCACTGGTGGATGTAGTTACAACAAAGATTCATGTGACACACATAGAGGATTGGGCTGGATGGCCTCTGAAGTCCCTTCTTACTCTGAGATTCTATTCATCTATGGCATTCAGGCATCCAAGCTTCCATGCTCAACTGTAAGAATACAGAAAAAAGTAATAAAAAATTTCTAATCATTATGTGTTTATATGCTTTGAACAGTGCCTTACAAATAGTAAGTGCTATATGAATTTTAAATAAAAACATGTGCATGATTAAAACAAAACTAGTCAAGTTGTGGACCTAATGTGAATTTTTGATTAAAATTATATGCTGTATTTGGGAGCACTCTATAGACATCATCTCAAATAATCCAATCTTAAAACAAATATACTAGTTTATAAATACCAAACAGCACATAAATTGTACAATATAAAATGACCCAATGGTTATAATCTGTTGGAGTGCTCAGTTATTGCTGTCTGTGGCGTGGCTGATCCCTATCTTTTAAAATATTAGAACAAAATGCAAGCAATATCCTTGTGCAAGTTGTCCTCTCCCTCTGCTACACCTTTCAGCAGGCAATCTGGGAGAGTGAGTTCTACCCTGGGTTTGATCTTGTTTTGTACAGTTCTCCTGCCTGTAGCTGTACTTCTTCTTAGAGACCTAGCATCATTATAGTTCACTGTCTTAAGTTCATCACAGTCCAACCACTTGGTAATGTCAACTTCATACACTTGTTTCATCGCTAGCAGTGAGATTTACCATTTCAACTGATTTATTATTTCGGCTTGCTTGGTTAAGATTGACTACCAAAACACTAGATGCTAATGTTCTCTGTGCCCTGTGCTAATTAAATAAAATGAATATCTGTCAACATTACCACTGGACAATTTTTGCTTTTCTTAATTTTTTCAGAATCTCAGAAGAAACTAATGAAAATGTATCTACCCCCAGCAAATCCTAATTTATCCTCTTATAATTCATAAAATGTTTCCCTGTTTCACGATGAAATGCCAGCTGTTTTATACACACCACCTCAAACCTTTGCTAATTTGAAAATTTCTGTTTTAAGTTGAATATGACTCTTCCCTTTTACATTTCAATATTTTGATTATTAGGATTATTTACTCACATTTAAGCATATAAATATATACTACATGAAACACGCATACTACATCAAACAGCCGATTCATTAGAAAAGCCCCTGATACTAGTGAAGATTTAAGGCAAAAGGAGAAGAGAGCAGCAGGGGATGAGGTGGCTGGATCACATCACCAATTCAATGGACATGAACTCGGGCACACCTTGGGAGACAGTGAAGGACAGGGAGGCCTGGAGTGCTGCAATCCTTGGGATCACAAAGAGTTGGACATGACTTAGTGACTGAACAGCAACAGGAAACAGATAAAATAATATTCAATTCCTGGCTCTGTTACTTAAAAGTTATATTGGGCAATTGTCTCACTTCTTAACACCTCAGAAGAGGAAATAGTAATATTGATGTACCTAATTATAGGCCTGTGGAGGTTAGATGAGATGATTCAGGTAAAATGCTTAGTATGTGACACTTGCTAGAAGGGAGTGATTCTTAGTCTTCAGCAAAGGCAGCAGAATGTGTCTAAAGTACTGATTGGTGGTGACTGTGGGTGTTTCCAGATTGTAACTGGAACAACAGAGCCGCAAATTCTTACTACATCTGTCCAAACAGTTGATGCCTTGGAATATGTAAACTCCAATATGTAATTAGAGAAGGAAATGGCACCCCACTCCAGTATTCCTTGCTTGGAAAATCCCATGGACAGAGGAACCTGGAGGGCTACAGTCCATGGGGTCATAACAGTCAGACATGACTTAGTGACTAAACCACCACCACAAATATGTAAATATTTTGGCAAATTTGTAAAAGCTTAGTATTATTCTTTCACAAATACAGAATTATTACTTTTCCTCATTCGGTTAAGCTGGATTATTAATTTATTCATTATCAATTTCTGATCATGGAAAATTGACTGTAATACTTGTAGAAGAGGGTTTTTGAGATGGCCAAGTGGTGAAGAATCCACTTATGAATGCAGGAGATGCAGGTTCAATCCCTAGGTTGGGAAGATCTCCTGGAGGAGGAAATGGCAACCCACTCCAGTATTCTTGCATGAAAAATTCCATAGACAGAGGAACCTGATGGGCTACAGTCCATGGGGTTGCAAAGAGCTGGACACAATTGAGCATGCACACATAATTGTAGAAAATTTAAATGCTAGCCATTTGTTTTACTAAAAGTCACATCTGTAGGAAGTCTACATCAGAAAGACTGTTTCTCTTTGGAATACATCTGCAGGAAATATTGACCACACTGAAAGAAGAAAATACCTGATTAAATTCATTCATCAGCACCGTCTACCACCTACTAGAACTAAGTGGCTGCCTATGGGGTAAATCTAAGTAGAATTTTACTCTTTCTAATCAATGACTGGAATGATTAATTATTTAATAATCAGTTTATTTTTGTTTCTGTCTATGCTTCAGATGAGGGGAAGGCAATGGCACCCCACCCCAGTACTCTTGCCTGGAAAATCCCATGGACGGAGGACTCTAGTGGGCTGCAGTCCATGGGGTTGCTAAGAGTCGGACACGACTGAGCGACTTCACTTTCACTTTCCACTTTTATGCATTGGAGAAGGAAATGGCAACCCACTCCAGTGTTCTTGCCTGGAGAATCCCAGGGACGGGGGAGCCTGATGGGCTGCCATCTGTGGGGTCGCACAGAGTCGGACACGACTGAAGTGACTTAGCAGCAGCATGCTTCAGATGAGTATTTGGAACTGGCTTGTAATGAAAACTTTGCCTTTAGGTTTTTTCTTTCTTATTCTCAATATGATTATCCCAGAGTCTGACTTCCATGTGACTGGAACAGAGAGACTCTACAAGTAAGAGATGGATTGAGAGTCCTTCCAGTTCTGTGGGTCACCTATGAAGGTCTCATGACTTTGTAGCTTTGTGCTGAGAAGACTGTCTTCTGGGAGGAACACTGTCTTTGCTTACATCTCAGGCTGTAACCTGTTGACAGGCTGAAACCTGTTGCTCTGTGTCTAAGAAAGTTGAGTCCTGACTGTCCAGTCAGGATTCGGTAAAGACCTTTGGGAAAACTCCTGCCAGAGCTTGTAAAACGACATTTCAATGGAATGCAGATTGGGTCATGCATAAAGTTTAAATAGTTTCAATTTCCTTGTATGGAACTTACATGGAATTACAGTAGGTCTCATTGGGAGACTTGGAACCTGGCAGTTAGACTGTTACTCACACTTTGGCTTCTGCAGGCGTAGTTGTAGAAATGTCACCCTTCACTGATGACAAGACAGGTCATTGACTTAATTACCCTTCAGTGCACTTTTTTACATTATGAAGTTGTCTTTAATTAGGGTTCAGTATGTAATTTCACTTTAAACACTCAATTACCTGAATTAAAAAATCCCTAAAAATAGTCTCTCAGTACTAAAATAGTTTAGATCTTGGCCTGAGTGGCAGACCCCTTTTTTTGGAGACTGAATTACATTCTTTTCATCCATGTGATTTCCTCAAGAAAGATTTAGTGTTCATCAACTGCAGCTTCAGAGACATTTCCTCAATTTCATAAATTACAGGCCAATAGCCTTCTGAACAGTTCTTTAGAACCCTGCTTTCCTCTCTTGACTAAAGTGTATGTGTCATTCTTTAGTCAGTAGCTCAGCATTTTGAAATTTCAGGCGCATGTCAGAAGGTTCAACTATAAATTACCAGTGGCCCACTTTGTGCCAAAACTCCTTGAGACAAGATATTTGGGAGATACAGTCCAGAGGTCAAGTGTAATAGAAATTGCTCTCTCTCCTTTTTTGTTTTAATTTTAAGTTTTATCCCTGAATAGTTAGATCATCAGAAGCTAACACACTTGAACTGTGCTGTCTTCAGGTATGTTGTTTTTCACTGAAGAAATGCATGGACCTAGCTTTCATATTATGACCTTGTATTTCATAGAAGACAACCATGAGAAGTATACTCCTGCCATATTTATGTACTTTTGTTCAACTGTGATCGCAGACATCAGCTTTTAGGTTATCTTTTGTCTTTTTTGACTGGATCTACAAGATAATTCCATTTATGAATTTAATGCCCATAGCCTGAAAAAATTTGCCTCTTCACAATGATTTCTATGTGTTCTTTATTTCAGTCCATTAGGAATACACAACTAAATTTTATCTTTTTTACCCTTCTTGCCTGGAAGATCAGCATTAAATTTAGAGCTCACAGAGGGGCTTCAGATCAGAGATCAGATCAGTCGCTCAGTCGTGTCCGACTCTTTGCGACCCCATGAACCGCAGCACGCCAGGCCTCCCTGTCCATCACCAGCTCCCGGAGGTCACCCAGACTCACACCCATCAAGTCAGTGATGCCATCCAGCCATCTCATCCTCTGTCATCCCCTTCTCCTCCTGCCCTCAATCCCTCCCAGCATCAGAGTCTTCTCCAATGAGTCAACTCTTCGCATGAGGTGGCCAAAATACTGGAGTTTCAGCTTTAGCATCATTCCTTCCAAAGAAATCCCAGGGCTGATCTCCTTCAGAATGGACTGGTTGGATCTCCTTGCAGTCCAAGGGACTCTCAAGAGTCTTCTCCAACACCACAGTTCAAAAGCATCAATTCTTCGGCGCTCAGCCTTCTTCACAGTCCAGCTCTCACATCCATACATGACCACAGGAAAGACCATAGCCTTGACTAGGCGAACCTTTGTTGGTAAAGTAATGTCTCTGCTTTTGAATATGCTATCTAGGTTGGTCATAACTTTCCTTCCAAGGAGTAAGCATCTTTTAATTTCATGGCTGCAGCTTAGGAAAGATTATTTCTCTGCTTCTTTCTTCTTTGATCTTTTGTTGTGCTTTATAACATTGTAAGTGTGTGGTTTCATCTCTTTGGGGAGTAGATATGGCATAAATTATATATAAAATCTCTTTAGCAGTTATCTATGTTATTCCTAGCTTTCATGTATGTGAATGATAGAGGACAGGAGATGTCATATACCAATCCAGATTTGAGTGATAAATTATATTACAGTTGGATCTATTGTTTCCTGGAGTGCTGCAATTCATGGGGTCGCAAAGAGTCGGACATGACTGAGCGACTGAACTGAACTGAACTGATTGTAGTTTTATTTTAGCTTACCTTAAGTCATCAGATCTAAGAGCAGTTTTATTTTATTTTATTTTTTTATTTTTGCCCTACATGATTATGGTTTAATTTTTTTCACAAAATACAAAGCTTTTCACCACATTATAGTAGTGTTCTAATACAAGAAAATATCAACATTTTCATTGCAGGGGAGGAGTGATTTATATATAGGATATTAATTTTATAGATCTTTTGTTATTTTTGACTTTTGGCTGGTTCTAGTCCTTCAACCACAGCATGAAGACGTCATTGCAACGAAGTCTTCCACTCTCTACCTTACTCCTGCTGGCCCCCTCAAGCAAATCCTCCCCAACTGCATTTTCTAAACAGACAGCCTCACTAATCTCACCATCTTCTGCTATAGCTCCCTTCTGTCTCTGCTGAACACCTCACTCTTATTCTTTACAGCTCCACATGGCCTGGATCTATGGAGAGTCCTGAGATCAGACAAAGTGGATGGAAAAAGGCCAGTGCAGTTGTTGTTGAAGGTGACCTCTCTCTGGGTTATTTATTTACAATTCTGTGTAAAAGCCTTGGTCTCTTATACCTCTAAGAACTATGATCATGGACATTTTACCTCCTTAGTTTCCTTCCCTAGAGGCTTTGATGCCCCAAATCTCACAATGATTTCCTACCTCAGAAAAGCCTGTATGTCATTTTGTAAATGTTCTGAATGTGCAATGCAGACCCTGAGCCTTGTTCTTTGATCTAAAATGTTAACACTTGGAAATGTTAACACCTGGGACAGGTACAAAGTGTAAGTGTAAGTGCAAGTGCAGGAGGCACCTTGACCTTCTGGAGAAAGCCTTTGCTGGCTGGCCTTCAGTCCAAGGCAATGTAAAATTATATAGCCCCCACCCCCACACTGGAGAAGAGTGCTGGCTTGGGGGTGAGCTTACTAGTGTGTCCTAAGGTCATTGCACAGGTGCCCCCCAGAGCACTGGGATAGTAGGGTGCAAGGATAGAACAGGGGCCAAGTGGTCCTTTGTAGGATGGAGTCCTCAGAATGAGGAACAAAGGAGGCGCCAGGTTAGTACAGAAGACACGAAAGAGGGGATGAGAGGTGATGGTAGGAAAAAGGATAGAAAAGGAGGGGAAGAAGGAATCAGTAGGAAAGGAAAAGGGCAAACAGAGGGGAAAAACACAGCCAGAAAATAGGAGAGAGGAGGTGGGGGAAAGAAGAGAGGGAGGAGAGCAGTGAGATGCCCTGGTTCTTTGGTGTGTCTCCAGATTTCTCAGGAAATACTCATTGGGTTAGCTCATACTTGCTCAAGTCTGGGCAAGTTTCAAACGTTCTTGAAAATGGGGAAATCACCCGGCTTTTTCCAAATGACATTCCATTCCCAGTTACCTCAGGGTTGGAGCATCCTTCTACCTTTCTCCTCTCCCCACCCCGAGGACAAGAAGGACACCCTCAGTGGGAGCAGGCAAGGGAGAACACAGCCCGTGGTGTTGGGAAATCTTCAAGAATTTATCCCAGATGTTGTCGAGTTCCTTCTCAGTCAAGTGAGGATATGAATTACTCTGTCAATGTATTTCTGAGAAGGAAAATGAACCAGGGCACATCCTGTGTGTGGCCAGACCCACACAGGTCAAGTAGGCCAACCTGTGAAGTAGGTGAGATGGACTTGGACACCCTTCTTCTTCTCCCCCTTTCCTGGGGACTGGTCTTCCTTTTGCTTCAATAGAGTTTTCTAAGAATTAGAGCTGCTTAAAAAAGAAGGAACTAAAATCAGATCATGGTGATGACTGCACAACTCTTGACTGTACTAAAAGCCAGTGAGTTGCACACTCCAAAAAAGTGAATTTTCTGGTATGTGAATTATATCTCAATAAAACTATTATTTTATTATAAAAAGAGAATGAGTTATCATGAATGATAAATGCCTCCCAGTCATTAGGAAGATTTTTAACTGACTTCTTAAGTCATGGGAGGTGTAAAGGAAATTCTGAAACCAGAAAGAAAATGGGACAAAGTGACTTCTGAAGTCCTTCTGACCTTATATTCAGTCATTCTGCTCATCTCTGTGTATTATCAGTAACAGAAAGAGGAAAACAGGAAAGCCCTCTATTTCCTGAGAAATATTCAGCATGCTGATCTCTAGCAAAACATGAGCTCAGGTTCAAGGCTGAAAAAAAGAGGTTGGCCTGGAGCCCCTGGGGTCACCTTCATGTCTCACCAAGGATTTGGTCTGGTAGGGTAACCTTGAATGTTCTAGTCCTCTTAGCTGCAATGTCTGATTGGGGAAGCTAGCTCTCTCCTTGGAGAGGGTGTTATGGAGATAAAAGGACAGGGCACTCTCCAACCCCTGGATGTTTCCATGAAAGAAATGACCCAGAACAGACTTGAGATTGGCTCAGAGGAAATGCCTCAACTTTTAAGTTTATGCTTCTCTGTCCATTACCAATATCCATTGAATCATAGAAAAAGCAAAAGAATTCTGTAAAGCAAAATGTCTATATCTGTTTCATAGACTACACTAAAGCCTCTGACTGTGTGGATAACAACAAACAATGGAAAATTCTTCAAGAGATGGGAATATTAGACTACTTTACCTGCCTCCTGAGAAACCTGTTTGAAGGTTGAGAAGAAAGAGTTAGAACTGGACATGGAACAACAGACTGGTTCCAAATTAGGAAAGGAGTACGTCAAGGCTGTATATTGTCACCCTGCTTATTTAATTGATATGCAGAGTACATCATGTGAAATGACAGGCTGGATGAAGCACAAGCTGGAATCAAGATTGCCAGGAGAAACATCAATAAACTCAGATACGCAGATGACAACACCCTTATGGCAGAAAGTGAAGAGGAACTAAAGAGCCTCTTGATGGAAGTGAAACAGGAGAGTGAAAAAATTAGCTTAAAACTCAACATTCAGAAAACTAAGATCATGGCATCTGGTCCCATCAATTCATGGCAAATAGATGGGGAAACAATGGAAACAGTGAGAAACTTTATTTTCTTGGGCTCCAAAGAGCCCACTGTGGATGGTGACTGCAGCCATGAAATTAAAAAGATGCTTGCTCCATGGAAGAAAAGCTATGACAAACCTAGACAGTGTATTAAAAAGCAGAGACATTACCTTGCCTACAAATGTCCAAAAAAGCTCTGTTTTTTTCCATTAGTTGTGTATGTATGTGAGAGCTGGACAATAAAAAAAAGCTGAGCACTGAAAAATTTATGCCTTTGAACTGTGGTGCTGGAGAAGACTCTTGAGAGTCCCTTGGACTGCAAGGAGATCCAACCAGTCCATTCTAAATGAGATCAGTCCTGGTGTTCATTGAAAGGACTGATGTTAAAGCTGAAGCTCCAATACTTTGGCCACCTGATGCGAAGAGCTGACTCACTGGATAAGACCCTGATGCTGGGAAAGATTGAGGGCAGGAGGAGAAGGTGACAGAGGATGAGATGGTTGAATGGCATCATTGACTCAATGCATTTGAGTCTGAGCAAACTCCAGCAAAGAGTGGAGGACAGGGAAGCCTGCGTGCTGCAGTCTATGGGGTCGCAAAGAGTTGGACACGACTGAGCGACTGAACAACAACCTCTCCCATTTAAGAGAGAGAGAAAAAGATGCTGCCTAAAGGAATAAGGAGTGGTTTGCTTGCATTGGTTTGGGCATCATGCTAGTTTAGCTTTGTGTAATTAGACTTATGTCAAGGGTTGATACCAAGAGACCATTTATAAATCCCTTCTTCTGGCATTTGGAGGGTTAACATGGCACAGGGTATGTTACTCATCCCAGAGGGATCATCACATGGTTATAGTTTAGCACCTAATAGTTAATATTACCTCCCATCCCTGATTCCCACCATTCATTACTGTCTCAGTGACTTTCTTTGCTGTTAGCAGTAAATTTTGTTTCCTTTCTGTTCAGAAGGCAAGAGGAACCCCAGTCCTGGAGAAAGTACTTGGTTACAACATACGGTATTTTCCAGAAAACAATACTAACCTCACAGAGACAATGAACACTACTAACCAGCAGCCTGAACTGTACCTGGGAAACCAGACCTACTGGGTACATGTGATTTCTTATAATTCTCTTGGGAAATCTCCAGAGGCCACCTTGAGGATTCCAGCTATTGATGAAAAGTGTGAGTATGACATAAACTCCTTATTTAGATGCCTAACCCCATCTGATATGCCAAGGAGTTGTCCCTATCCTCTCAATGGTTGCTGTTTTTTTTAGCATCAAAATGAAAATGAAGTAAGGACATTTTAGGTTAAGGTGGGATGATCATAATCTTCAATTAATTAATGAGCCTCTTGAAATAATTTTCTTTTGGAATAAAGCCTGTGTTGAAAATCAGAGACTTTGTAAATCATATGATACACAGTCATGAGCCTAGAAGTTCTATGTGCAGCATGTATTTGTTTTATTCTGAGTGAATATAAGTTGGATTGAGCATTATAAAACTGTCAGATCTGCCATGTTTATCCTCAGTGGCTAAAAGATGTCTTTCAAAATCTTCTCTTCACATTGCTGACCATATCCCAGTCTTGATTTGTTCACTTTCCTGTTTTATTCCTTTTCTCCCTCCCATTTGACTATCTAGTTAGGGATATTTCTAATATTAATTGTTGCTGTTGTTTAGTAGCTAAGAAGTGTCTGACTCTTTGCAACCCCATGGACTGCCCCATGCCATAGGCTTCCCTGTCCTTTACTTTCTCCCTGGAGTTTGTTTGGATTTGTGTTCATTGAGTTGGTGATGCTATCTAACCATCTCATCCTCCGCCACCCTCTTCTTTTGTCTTCAATCTTTCCCAGCACCAAGGTCTTTTCTAATGAGTTGACTCTAATGTTTATTCTTGCCAATAATTGCTCATTACACCTTTAATTAAGTACTTTTAAAAACATTACCACTTTCACGCAAACTTATATTTTATATCCTGTTTTGGAATAAAATAGCTTCTTTGAGTCTTATTCAAGGAATTGCAGGCAATCTATTTCCTCTTCCTGGCTTTATTTTCTGCATAGATCTTATTGCTGTTGTTCAGTTGATAAGTCATATCTGAGTCTTTTGCAACCCCATGGACTGTAGCCCACCAAGTTCCTTTATCCATGGGATTTCCCATGCAAGAATACTGGGGTGGGTTGCCATTTCCTTCTCGAGGAGATCTTCCTGACCCAGGGATCGAACCCTCGTCTCCTGTGTCTCTGCAACAATGTGCAGCAATGGCAGTGTTGGTTGCAACAGAGGCCTGCAAAACCTAAAATGTTTACATTTGACCCTTTACAGACCTCTTTGCAGTTCCCAGTCCAAGACATCTAAGAATGTGATGTTTTACAGAGTTTTGTTTAATAGAGTCACCTGGAGAATAGTTATAATAATAATTGTAAGTTTAACAATCATTAAGTATAATCATCCAGCATTGTCCATTAGGATATGTCAGACATTGTGCTAAAATAATATGGTTCAATCTAATTTTAGCCTCAAATGACCCATGGGATAGGTGTCATCAGGTTTACTTTTTAGCTGATGAAGCTGTGATTCAGGAAAGCTTAGTAATTTGCCCAAAGATCTCTCAGGTGGACTTTAAGCACAGGTCTACATGATTCCAAACTTGTCGAATATATTTTATCCAGAACCGTGGACTTAGTAAAGTGACTTAGAAATCTGATCACAGCTGCTGTGTGACACTGAACGACTATTTCCCTCTGTGGACCTCTATTTTCCTATCTTTCAAATAAAGAAGTGGAATAGAAACAGCTTCAGGTTCCTTTTGGCCCCAAGACAAGAAGCTCTGCTTCTAGGAAACCTTAGCCAGCAGACAGCTGTGGAGTGGTCTGAGGCAGGACATGGCAAAACATGGCCAATTGTCCGAGGAGGAGGTTGGTACTGAATTGAGGTAGGGTTCAAGTTGGGCTAGGATGGTGGGCAAAGATGAAGCACTACTAGCATCTGAGAATGGTATTTGATGGGCCCAGAGTGACTGACTTCATGCAAATCGTAAGAAATTAACGGCTTTTACAGTCTAAGTCCCTTTCTTCTTTTCTCAAGGGGGATCTATTTCCTACCACATCTGGGGGTATATTGTGTTTGGAGAAGTTGCTCAAAAAGTGATTATTGAGTGATGGAGGCAATTAGTCGATATTCAGTAGAACAATGACTTGGAAACTTCTTTCAACAACCCTTAATGCTGCCCAGGCCCTTTCCTCTTGCTAGGCTGACTTATGACTTATTCCACACCCTCTGTGGTCCAGAATCTGTGCTTATTTCTTAACTCTTTAGACCTGACTTCTGCTCCTCAGAGTTCCAATGCTGCTAAAGAGAAAGAGTATGTGGTTAGCAACCAACAGGCACTTCCATCTTCAAGTTGGGATGTTCGTGTAAGTGGTTTTTTAATCAGAAAAGGAAGGAAGGCCAGGGAAGAGGAGGAAGAGGAGGCTGAGCCAAAGATGCTGATTGATTTTCCCAGATCTTCCCAACAAAGCACCACAGACGAGGTGACTTCAAACAACAGAAACTCAACTGCCTCATTGTTCTGCAGGCTAGAAGCCTGAAAATCAGGCATTGGCAAGACCGTGCTCCCTCAAAAATTTCCAAGGGAGGATCCTTCCTTTTTATTCCAGCTTCTGGAAGCCCCAGGCTTTCCTTGGCTTGTAGCAGTATAATTCTAATCCAACTCATTCCTCACATGACCAGCTTCCTGTGTGTCTGTCTCTGCATTCAAATTCCACTTTTAAGGAGACCAGTCATACTGGGCTTAGGACTCTCATCTTATTTTAGCTACTTACACCTGCTTTCCCAATGAGGTTACATTCTGCAATACCACGAATATCTTCTGCAGGCACACAATTCAACCCATAATGGTTCGATCTGAGTTGACAGTCCTGGGGAGGGTGGTTCCAGCCTGACCCTGCACAGGAACTATGAAGTTTGTTACAGCTCAAAGTTATCCCAAGCAGGCAACATATAAAGACCGCAAAAAGGCATCAGAGGGGATCAGTTGGCAGTTTAGTCTCTAAGTCGTGTCCGACTCTTGCGACCCCATGGACTATAGCCTGCAGGCCCCTCTGCCCATGGGATTCTCCAGGCAAGAATACTGGAGAGGGTTGCCATTTCCTTCTCCAGGGGCTCTTCTCAACCCAAGAATCGAACCCGGGTCTCCTGTATTGCAGGCAGATTCTTTACCAACTGAGGGGATCAGGGAACACTAATGTTACGTGCTTCAAGAGGCTGAGTAAATTTCCAAATGCTCCAATAATGACTTTCAGCTTGACTGCAACAGTGACTAAGGATGCTTAGAGCAGGGGAGGGCAGGGAGGAGAGAGCTGGGACGCTAGGGCTTAGGTGGGGTTGATTTCCTGGCTCTGTGCTGCTTGCCCCACTCTAGCTTCACAATTTCCCCATGTCTCAGTTGCCCTTCCTCAGAGCTGCCATTTCAAGTTGACAGATTCTCTGGCCTTGCTTCTAGACGAGATGCTGGAGTCTCTCATAAAGGCCCAGTATGGGGAAAGGACTTCTTTCCCACAATTGTGAGCTTCAAGAACAGAGGCTCCTAAATACATACACAACCCTCTGGGGCTTGTTGTTGTTTTCCTTTTATTTTAAATTAATTTTTATTGGGGTATAGTTGATTTTGGAGAGGGGAGCTTCCTTGGTGGCTCAGATGGTAAAGAATCTGACTGCAATGCAGGAGACCTGCATTCTATCCCTGGGTCAGGAAAAACTCCCCTGGAGAAGGAAGTGTCTACCCATTGCAGTATTGTTGTCTAGGAAAGCCCATGAACAGAGGAGCCTGGTGGGCTACAGTCCATGGAGTTGCAAAGAGTTGAACACGACTTAATGACTAATATACACACAGTTGCTTTACAGTGTTGAGTTAGTTTCTTCTGTACAGCAAAATGAATCAGTTATACATATTCACATATCCCCTCATTTTTAGATTTCCTTCCCATTTCTTTGGCTTCCCTGATAGCTCAGTTGGTAAAGAATCCACCTGCAATGCAGGAGACCCTGGTTCAATTCCTGGATCGGGAAGATCCCCTGGAGAAGGGATAGGCTACCCACTCTAGTATTCTTGGGCTTGTCTTGTGGCTCAGCTGGTAAAGAATCCGCCTGCAATGTAGGAGACCTGGGTTCAATCCCTGGGTTGGGAAGATCCCCTGGAGAAGGGAGCGGCTACCCACCCCAGTAGTCTGGCCTGGAGAATTCCATGGCTACAGTCCATTGGGTCCCAGAGTTGGACATGACTGAGCAAGTTTCACTTTCCCATTTAGGTCACCACAGAACACTGAATAAAGTTCCTTTTGCCATAGAGTAGGTTTTCATTAGTTATCTATTTTACACATAGTAATGTATTTGTTGCATAGGCATAGCAGAATTTAGTACCCCCTGGCCTCTTATGCCAAATCTCTATACTTGCCTAGGTTTCTAACTTCAAGAGGCATTTTGGCTTTTTTGAGGGACTCCATCTCCCCTTCTACCCTCATCCAGGACCATCTTTGATGTTTATTTAAACATGCTTCCTGTGGATTCCAATTCTAGAGGCTCAGGGTTGTTGCAGGTGGAGGAGTAGAAGAGGGGAAAGCCAAATGCTGTGGTCTTCTGAGCCCCACTCCTTCATGCCCTCCTTCTCCTCCTTCTCTCCCCACATCTCCAGTAGTCCTCTCTTCTGCGTATCCAGAACATTTTCAATAAGGGAACTCTCTGATTCTGATTAGATCCCAGGTACTAGATTTGAAGCCACATGTTCAACTTTTCTACTAAAGAATACTGTGGACTGTTTCCCCACCTGTCTTTTTGCTAGGTCTGAAGGGAATATAGTCATTTACCTATTGGTCCACATCTAGGTGCTTCAGTTGAGTGTGTCTATATCCTTCTGCAGCAGACACAATTCTTCCTACCTGAAGATGGGACTGCATAGACAGGTTGTATAGCACCAGTTTAGATGGTCAAAATTTGAAGCCATCACCCTGGTATGATTTTAGGGTCACCAGCTTCCAGCTTCCCAGTCACAAAATTATAGTTGCCTGAAATTCTACCTTTAGAGATCCATTCTTTGTCTCAGGCTTACTTCCCTTTTGACTTACACAGACCCCAGAGCTGCCCGGTAATTCTTAGTCATCAACTGTCTAGTAAGATTCTCTGCTGGCAACAGGCAAATTTGGGGAAGATAACAAAAGGCACTTCATCAAATATTAAGAGTAAGGAAAAGGGATACATTAAAAACAGCATCCTAGTGGAAGGTGGCAGTGGAGATCCTGAACTTTGACCTCCTTTACACTTTGGGCAGTGAATAGATGTAAATGTGGTTGGTGCATCTGGAGGATGAGTTCAGTGTTGTGAAGCAGTCTTTCCCTCTCCTTTCAGTGTTCCAGTGCATCGAGGCCATGCACACCTGCCTCACTCAGGACCAGCTGGTGGTGGAGTGGCAAAGCTCTGCTCTGGAGGTCGATACATGGATGGTGGAATGGGTCCCAGACTTGGACTCAAAGCCCTTGGCCATTTCCTGGGAGTCTGTGTCTCACGCCAGGAACTGGACAATCCAGCAAGGTAGCCAGTGCAGACCCCACAGGTTCTTGCTGTGTAGGGTTCACTTTCGTTTTCACGTTTTATTTTTTTAATTTTATTTTTATTTTATTTAACTTTACAATATTGTATTGGTTTTGCCATGTATCAAAAGGAATCTGCCACAGGTATACCTGTGTTCCCCATCCTGAACCCTCCCCCTCCTCCCTCCCCGTACCATCCCTCTGGGTCATCCCAGTGCACCAGCCCCAGGCATCCAGTATCAGGCATCGAACCTGGACTGGTGACTCGTTTCATATATGATATTATACTTATTTCAATGCCATCCTCCCAAATCATCCCACCCTCTCCCTCTCCCAGAGTCCAAGACTGTTCTATACATCAGTGTCTGTTTTGCTGTCTCGTATACAGGGTTATTGTTACCATCTTTCTAAATTCCATTTATATGCATTAGTATACTGTATTGGTGTTTTTCTTTCTGGCTTACTTCACTCTGTATAATAGGCTCCAGTTTCATCCGCCTCATTAGAACTGATTCAAATGTGTTCTTTTTAATGGCTGAGTAATACTCCATTGTGTATATGTACCACAGCTTTCTTATCCATTCATCTGCTGATGGACATCTAGGTTGCCAGTCTCAAAATCCTTAATTTTGGCTTCATACCTGTAAATTGTGAGTAATAGAATTTGACAGGTTAGCCAGTTTTAAAATCCTTAATTTTGGCTTCATACCTATAAATTGTGAGTAATAGAATTTGACAGGTTAGGGCAAGCTTAGTGACGTGTGCTTATTGGCATTTCCCAGCAGTGCTGGAATAAGAAGCCGTGAGCATCAGACTAGGCAGCTGACGTGTTTCCAGGCGGAAAGCACCATCTTTGGTGGTGGACACCCACCATCAGGGAGCTCTTCCCAGATATCATGATCATGGGGATGCAATGTGGAAATCATGTGATTGTGTGGAAACACCAGACTTTGTATCCCATCTGTCCTACTCAGGGTGCCTCCTTCAGTTCTGGCTACATGTTTAGGTTCTAGGGCCCTTCCCCAAGTGACTGATACAGAGAATAGCCTTCTTTTCAAGAAAGTCCCTGCTCCATATAAGACACATAAGTGAGGCTTTACTCTCCCAGTCCTATCACTCTGACCATTTTTAAATACTTGAAGGCAATGGCAACCCACTCCAGTACTCTTGCCTGGAAAATCCCATGGACGGAGGAGCCTGGTAGGCTGCAGTCCATGGGGTCACTAAGGGTCGGACACGACTGAGCGACTTCACTTTCACTTTTCACTTTCATGCATTGGAGAAGGGAATGGCAACCCACTCCAGTGTTCTTGCCTGGAGAATCCCAGGGATGGGGGAGCCTGGTGGGCTGCCATCTATGGGGTCGCACAGAGTTGGACACGACTGAAGTGACTTAGCAGCAGCATCTATATGAAGAATTATACTTATGTAGGGATGCAGACAGACAGAAGAGCTAGAATTTATGGTAGCTGAGTTCTCTAGGGTGATATGCTATTGAAAGAAGAATTAAGTTTATTCTGTAGTGCACCCCAAATGATGTAACAAAATCAGTGATGAAAGAGAGCCTGGATCTCTTCTCCTTTCCTGGGTGGCTCAACCATTTTGTCAGAGTGGTGCAGGTTTAGTTCTAAGAATTAGTTTTAAAATGTTAGAACCAACATAGATATTAGAGACCATCCAACTTAAGTCCCTTATTTTCCAGATGTGGAGACGATAGGGAAATAAAATATCTTCCATAAGTCATAGGTCATAAGTCTTAGTCTAGCATTCCTTCTTCTATGCCATGCTCTGCACCTAATGCTTCTTTTCTCCCTCCCTCCCTCCTTCTCTCTCTTTCCCTCCCGCTGCCCCACTCCCTGTCTACCTCCCTGTTTTCTACAGATGAACTGGAACCTTTCTGGTGCTATAATATCTCTGTGTATCCAATGTTGCAAAACCAAGTGGGCAAGCCATATTCCATCCAGGCTTATGTCAAAGAAGGTGGTATGTATGGATAAGGTTCCACTGGGCAAAGGCAACTCTGGGGCCTGTCCATGCTTTACCCAAGGCTGTGAAGACCTGCAGCTTGTTCACAGTTGCTTTCGTGCTCATCCGTGCTGCACATTTAGCTTGTAGTAAGCTATGTATACTTATTACAGTTTGTAGTAGTTGACACAGTTGTGGTCAAAGTATGGAGTCACTGAATTTTTAAGCTGTGGTGGACATTAGAGATCATCAAGTCCAAGTCCCTCATCTCACAAAAGCAAGGCTCAGAGAGGTGAACCAACTTGCCCAAAGTCACAAACAAACAGCGCTAACAGCTCTATAGTCAGAAAAGACCAAGCTAGGGACCCTAAGAGTTAACTGTAACTTGGAGATGCTAAAAATTATATTTGATTGTATAGCAATAAGCAAAGGTTTTATTGGTGAACCACTCAGACTTTACTTCTACCTTTTTGGAAGTTAACATCTTCCAGATTCAACCTTAGGAAATATATCCTGTCACTCAACGATAGCTCACGGAGGCATAATCTTCAACTGTTTGATAATAGCTATTACACGTATGGATGAAAGAGCTGGGTGCCAAATTAGTGAGAAGTCTATGAGGAAGTACTCTTTCTCTGGTCTTTGACTCTGCTTCTCTTCCTGTTTGAGAGGCGTGATTCCAGACAGCAGTTTTCTCAAGACAAGTTGATTCATCATTTCCCTACTCTGCCCCACCTCCCACCCCCAGCACTGATTACAGTTTGAGGACTGGGCAGAGACTTCATAGGGGAAGGACCTGCTGGGGTGTATTTCAGTGTTCATTTGTCTCCCCGTCCTATAAAGTTCCATCAGAAGGTCCCAAGACGAAGGTGGAGAACATCGGTGTGAGGACAGTCACAATTACATGGAAGGAGATTCCCAAGCATAAGAGAAATGGTTTCATCAACAATTACACCATATTTTACCAAGCTGAAGATGGAAAGGAATTCTGTAAGTGAGCTTATAGTCAAGCTGAAAGAACCCCGAGCCCCAGATAGATGCTGTGGATAGACCTGCTATCGGGGTAGATCCTGTGGTGGGTGCCTTTCCATTTTGCAGGAATCACTGAACTTCCTTGAGATTCTCTGAAAACAGAGTCAAGGGTGTCCATCTCTTGAGTTTTTAAGAGTCAAATGTGATTGAAATGACTGTACCTGAGAGTCCTATAGGGACTAGAGGAATTGATACAATTTGTGCCCACCAGGCTGTGAACAGTGGGCCTCCAGGGAGCTTCTTGACCTTTACTCCAGAGTGGGACATGCCTAGATTAAAGGCTAGAGGGACAGACCCTGTTTGGTGGCACCAGCGTCAGTGAAGGACCCTTTACAATGGCTCCTACCATCCACTGCCTTTTTCTTGCATCTACAATTTTGCCTGACATCCTCAATTGTGGGCTAGGCCTGGGTTTCTATTTAGGCTAATTTTTTTTGTTGTTATGGTAAAATACATATAATGTAAATTTTACCACTTCAAGTATGTGAAAGTATACAGTTTAGTGGCACTGAGTATTAAGCATCCATAATGTTGTAACCATAACACTACTTATTTCCACTCCAAACAGAAACGGTGTACCCATCAATGAGTCATTTCCTTACCCTTGTCCCACAGTCCACGGCAACCAGAAAACTCCTTTCTGTTTCTATGGGTTTACCTATTCTGGATATTTCATATAAACAGAATCATACAATATGTGACTTTTTTTTGGCCTGGCTTCTTTCACTTGGCATAATGTGTTCAAAGTTCATCCATGTTGTAGCGTGTATTAGCACCTCATTCCTTTTTATGGCTAAATAATATTTTATTCTATCAAGAAACATTTTTTTAATCCATTCATCAGTTGATAAAACATTTTAGCCACTGTGATTAATGCTGCTGTGAAGATTGGTGTATAAATATCTGTTTGAATCTCTGCTTTTAATTCTTTGGGGGTATATACTAGGATGGGAATTCTAAGTTAACTTACTGAGGAGCCACCAAACTGTTTTTCATAGCAGCTACACCAATTTACATTTCCACCAACAATAAATTAGAGTTCTAATTTCTCTACATCCTTATCAACACTTGTTATTTTCCATTTTTAAAAAATGTCGCTCTCCTAGTGGGTATAAAATGCTATCTCAATGTAGTTTTTAAAAAATGTATTTATATTTAACTGAAGGATAATTGCTTTACAATATTGTGTTGGTTTCTGTCACATGCCAACATGAACCAGCCATATCAATGTAGTTTTGATTTGCACTTCCGTAATAACTAATGATGTAGAGCATCTTTTATATGTGTTTTTGGCCATTTGTATATCTTCTTTAGAAAAAGTCTTTCAGTCTCTTTGCTCATTTTTAAATTGGGCTGTTTGTCTTTCAGTTGTTGAGTTGTTAGGGTTTTTTTTTTTTTTTTTTAAAAAAAAAACAAAAACATTCTGGATACAAATTCCTTATCAAATGTATGATTTGCAAATATTTTTTCCCTTCTGTGAGTTTTTCACTCTCTCGATAGTGTCTTTTGATGCACAAAAACTTTTAATTTTGATGAAGTCCAGTTTAATCTTTCTACTGCTTCTGTGCTTCATATTTAAGAAGTCTTTGTCATATTCAAGGCTATATAGCTCTACTCTATGTGGTTTTCTAAGCATTTTATAGTTTTAACTCTTATATTTAGGTCTTTGATCCATCTTAATAAGCTAATTTTAATGGATAGAGAGTTAGGAATGTGAGATGGCCAAGCTTGGAAGCACAGGTTCCAGTGTTCTTATTTGAGCTCTAATAAAGTACAGTTTTCACTTGGGTTTGGCTGTGGTGTTTGACTTCTGTATTTTTCCTTTAGCCAAGACAGTCCACTCCAGCATCCTGCAGTATGACCTGGAGTCCCTGACACGAAAGACCTCTTACACTATTCAGGTCATGGCCAGCACCAGTGCTGGGGGAATTAATGGCACCAGGATAAACTTCAAGACATTGACAATTAGTGAGTACTCCTTTAGCCCCTGGGAAGGTCTCCTTGGCATTTCCTTTAGGCCAGTCACAGATGGTGTTTGCCAGGGGCAGGAGGAAGCCATGTGAAAGGGCGAATTTGTTCTCTGACTCACTGGCCTTCCAGGAAAGCATATGAGTGATGGGAAGGAGAGCAGGAAGACTGAGAACTGAATTTGGAAAGATGGTTCGTTTTGCTTCTTCCTCGTGGGTGGCCCCAAATCTTCATAGAGAGGAGGGATCAAGTTAATGTCAACTTTACCGACACTTCAAACCAGCCCCACCTGAAGACTGTCCCCAGTTCACAGTTGTCCATCCCAGTGTGTCAAACAAGGAAAAACCTTGCACCATTGACCCACTTAATGTCACATTTGTGGAGTCTTTTGAGTTAAAAAGTGCATAATATGTTCTAGTAATCAGATTTTATATTAAAAATGGGAGCAAGAAAAATTTAATAAATACAACAATAATGTAAAATACAGTGTGATTCATATGATGCTTGTGGGGGCTATTCAAGAGGGAAAGAAGATGGGCTGAGAAGGGAGATGAAAGAGAAAGAAGGAAGGAAGATGGGAGAAACAGGTTAATTTTTCCAAGTCTTTGAATGACAGAGATTTGATTTTAAGGATATACTAACACCGTTCTTAAAAATGAAACTGAAAAGTGAAGGAATATTGCAAAATTTCAGTAAAAGCTAGAAATAGTCTAAGTATTCTTGGAAGTCCCTTGTTTATCATGTTTCCAAGAGAAGAAAAGCAGTTTATGGTTCTAGAAAATGTGAGTACAGTATGTGTTTCTACACAGAAAACGCGTTCTTTTTTTATTGACTGAAACATTGTCTTTAGGGACTTCTTTTTTGATATTGCTTTTTAAAATTTTAAAAAATCATGTTATATTTTTACAACACTAGGAAAAATTGCATTATCTGGTGGAATTTCTCTAGGGGTCAACTTGAAGGCAAAAGTCTACCTTGGAGCCTAGAAGTTTCTTACCTTTGGTTCTTATAGATCTCCCTGCTTATATCTTTGATCCTCTACCATCTGTTTTCCACACAGCAGCCAGAGTTTAAAATCCTAGACGCCCTGCTTAAAAGCCACCAATAGCTTCTGTTGTATTTTAAATAAAATCCAAACTCCTTCCTATAGCTTTTAGGACCCTTCCTCATCTGTCCCTTCCTGATCTCACCTCCCCCGCTTCCCAATTATGTTCCCATTTATGCTCCTGCATCTGCTCTTTTTTCTGCCTGGAATGCTTTCCCCAAAATGAACATGGCTCATTCCTTCTCATTATTCACATTACCTGAAATTTCACTTCTCCCAAGAGCCTTCCTTTGCTACCCTATCTAAAGGTGCTAACTCCTATCCTACTTTACCCTAGTTATTCTCTAATAATAAAAATAATTTAAAAAATACCCATTTTATCTGAAATAATCTTACATTGTTTATTGTCTGAATTCTTGTACCAGAATGTAAACTCCATGAGAGTAGGGATTCTTGTGTTTCTTGCTGTTTATTTTATTACTCAGAATGCTATGCTATGCTATGCTAAGTCGCTTCAGTCGTGTCTGACTGTGCGACCCCACAGATGGCAGCCCACCAGGCTCCCCCGTCCCTGGGATTCTCCAGGCAAGAAGACTGGAGTGGGTTGCCATTTCCTTCTCCAATTACTCAGAATAGTGTTTGCCAAATTATAAGTGCTCATAAAATGTTTATTAAATGAATGAAATTGGAGGATGAAACTGGGGAACATAATTTGTCAGTATTATTCAGGGAGAGGAGAAATGAAATGAATTTGAATTAAATTGAAAGAAAATTGACAAGGAATATGTTGCTAAAACTACTGGTTCATTTCAGTTCCATTCAGTCGCTCAGTCGCGTCTGACTCTTTGTGACCCCATGAACTGCAGCATGCCAGGCCTCCCTGTCCATCACCAACTCCCGGAGTCCACACAAACCCGTGTCCATTGAGTCAGTGATGCCATCCAACCATCTCATCCTCTGTCGTCCCCTTCTCCTCCCACCCTCAATCTTTCCCATATTCAAGGTCTTTCCAGTGAGTCAGCTCTTCGCATCAGGAGGCCAAAGTATTGGAGTTTCAGCTTCAAAATCAGTCCTATCAATGAACACTCAGGACTGATTTCCTTTAGAATGGACTGGTTGGATCTCCTTGCAGTCCAAGGGACTCTCAAGAGTCTTCTCCAACACCACAGTTCAAAAGCATTAATTCTTTGGTACTCAGCTTTCTTTATAGTCCAACTCTCACATCCATACATGACCACTGGAAGAACCATAGCCTTGACTAGACGGACCTTTGTTGGCAAAGTAATGTCTCTGCTTTTTATTATTCTGTCTAGGTTGGTCATAACTTTCCTTCCAAGGAGTAAGCATCTTTTAATTTCATGGCTGCAGTCACGATCTGCAGTAATTTTGAAGCCCAGAAAAATAAAGTCAGCCACTGTTTCCCCTGTTCCCCCATCTATTTGCCATGAAGTGATGGGACGGGATGCCATGATCTTAGTTTTCTGAATATTGAGCTTTAAGCCAACTTTTTCACTCTTCTCTTTCACATTCATCAAGAGGCTCTTTAGTTCTTCTTCACTTTGTGCCATAAGGGTGGTGTCATCTGCATATCTGAGGTTATTGATATTTCTCTGGGCAATCTTGATTGAAGCTTGTGCTTCCTGCAGCCCAGTGTTTCTCATGATATACTCTGCATAAAACTACTAGAAGGAAATATTAATCTTTGATTTTTGTCAAGAAAGTAAGGAGCTCAGCCTACTACTGACTTTTGTTCTCTTTTTCCCAAAGGTGTCTTTGAGATTTTTCTTGTAACTTCTCTGGTTGGAGGGGGCCTCCTTATTCTCATCATCCTGACGGTGGCATATGGCATCAAAAAACCCAAGTGAGTTTGGAGACAACAATGTGGGCCCTCAAAATCAGGGATGGAAAGAGGGTAGAAGGCACCATGGGTGGAAGAGGGCACTTTGCCATTTAGTCATGTTCATTCATTTTTTGATTTTTCACATAGCTACTGAATTTATCCTGTGCCTTACACTGTGGTACATCAGAATTCTAACGGGAGCAGAGGACCTACACCCCCCACAGTCCCATGCAAAAGGCCTAGGACTTTTTGAAGCCAGGGAAGTGCCAGCTGCCTCACAGGCTTTATCTGCTATGTTATACAATTGAAACTAGAGCTGGGGAGAAGATCCTCTCTCTCAGTGTGCAGTGGGAACCACTGGCAGCAGCAAAGGGTCTCCAGGCGGCCAGCTTCTCTTCTAGGTAGAGTAGGGAGCAGGGTGCCCATGGCGTTGAAGTGCTGGCTAGCACATGCCC
Organism: Tragelaphus eurycerus; assembly: GCA_935064755.1. Lineage (NCBI taxonomy): Eukaryota > Metazoa > Chordata > Mammalia > Artiodactyla > Bovidae > Tragelaphus > Tragelaphus eurycerus. Next base: position 24,731,689 of record CAKXYN010000024.1, on the reverse strand, counting down.
AGCATAGACTGGTCCTTCCACAGTGTTGGATGGCTGGCTGAAGGCCATTTGTCCTGCCTGCTCTGGCCACTGTAGGGAAGGAAGCCTGTCTTCAGGGTCTTGTGCTTTCTCACCCGGGGGCCTCATTCTACCCTGAGGGTCACGGGCTCCCTGTCTGGTAGACCTCTCTCTCCAGGACTGCACAGTTGTCAGCCTTCTCGGCCAAGCTGTGCTCACGTATGCATGTGTGCTAAGTCACTTCTGTTGTGTCTGACTCTTTGCGACCCTGGAGACCTAACTAGGGTCCATAGCCTGCCAGACTCCTCTGTCTGTGGGATTCTCCAGGCAAGAATATTGGAGTGGGTTGCCATGCCCACCTCCAGGGGATCTTCCCAGCCCAGGGATTGAACCCACGTCTCTAATGATTCCTGCGTTGGCAGGTGGGTTCTTTACCACCGACGCCACCTGGGAAGCCCAAGCTGTGCTTAGTTATGGTCAAACTAAATCAACCTCAGTTCCTGTAGATTGTAACTGAATCTTCAGCACAAATTCCTGGACATTTTGCATATCTATAAGCTCCCAGGTGGTGATGATGCTGCTGGTTGGGAAACACACTTTGAGAATCACTGCTCTAAAATATGGATATCTCTTATAAGACTTAGAGTGTTACCTTTCCTGGGGAATAAATCTCAAACAAATGGCTCCGAGATAGTATGAGTCCCTGCACCAGAACCAGGGGGTGGGGACGCAGTGGCAGGAGAGTGGGAAATAATAGCTTTGGGGAATAGTCTGGGGAAAGGTCTCCCTCCATCACGTCCCACAGATGACTTGCAGTTTCACCCCCTCCCCTAACAAAGTATTTTGTTTTCTCAGTTTCCATCAGGAGGCTGTGAGCTTGCCATTATTCAATAGGGAGCCATACGGTTCCCCACGTGTGTGCGCATGCTCAGTCGTGTCTGATTCTTTGTGACCCCCATGGACTGTAGCCCACCAGGCTGCTTTGTCCATGGAATTCTCCAGGCAAAAATATTGATGTGGGATGCCATTTCCTTCTCCAGGGGATCTTCCCAACTTGAACCTGGGTCTTGCGTCTCCTCCACTGGAAGGCGGGTTAACACTCTTTTGGCTTGGCCATGCAGTACAAGTAAAATGCTTCTTGTACTCACTTCCTGTTTTAAAATCTTCTCTCTTATTAGCAAACTGAAGCACCTATGTTGGCCTGATGTTCCCAACCCTGCTGAAAGCAGTATAGCCACATGGTGTGGAGATGATTTCAAGGTAAATGCCCCTGTTTCTATTAAGGAGATTGTGAGCAGGCTGGTTATGGGAGGTGGACAGGGTGATGCAGGTGGGGAGCAGTCCTGGGCTGAGATTTGCACAGGGTTCACATAAGGGGAACTCGAGGTTTAAACATCCCAGGGAATGGCTGGCAGGACAAGTGGAATCAGCCTTCCTGGAACAACTTTGACCTCAATCTTTGGACAAGAGGAAAGGGCTTCACCAGGCTCATACAACTTGGTGTTTGCTGGGCATAGAACTGGTCCTATAAGGGATGCCACAGAAGAAAGACACTGGCCTTATCTTTAAGGACCTGACTGTCCACTTAGAAAGCAGGAGAGCCCAGCTGTAAGGTTGGAGGCCATTGAAAAATCAGCCAAGAGCAAATTAATCCAGAAACCACCTGGGGACTGCTGATGTGAATTTCCATCCAAAGGCTGGGGCAGGGTGTATCAAATTGTTCTTCTCAGATTGGAGAAGTGGGCAATGGGTATTCTCGTGAGTTATTCATAATAGAAAGTTTCCTTTCACATACATTTTGAAAGTGAGAACTGTTCTGAAATTTTTAAGGTTTAATTTCTTGGTTAAGTAGAAATAAGCCCAATCAAGCATAATCTTTAAATCCTTATTATTGAAGGACTAGTTTCAGTATCCCTTGATGCAGGAATTTTTAGTATTAGCCCTCATTTCCACTCAGAAGACTTTTTTTTAACATGGACATTAAAATTATTTTATTATTTATTTAATTAAATTTTTGTTATTTCTATTTTCTTCTCTAATCATTCATGTATTATCCTATTTCATTTCCCACTTATCAAAAGCTATTAAGAGAGTAAATTAATTCATAGGAAGTATTATCTGATGTCTAAAATGTTTTTTGAATTATCTGTAGCACCCACTTATTAATCACTCAATATATGCCAGGCACTGAACTAGGCTCTGGGAATGCAAAGAGGTCCGACCCTGCCCCTGCCAGGAAGCCATCTTTGATTTTTCTGGTGACATTGGGAAAGTCATTTGTCTTTATGACTGTGGTTTTTCCATCTGTAAGAGTTTTAATTTTGATGCCTCCATCTCCACTGGGATTTTGTGAGCCCATGATTATATGAAAAATAGTTTTGGGCTTCCTAGAAGAAGAAATTATTTGAATATAGTGTGTTCTTCTCAGGAAATGGGCCACTCTTGCCAAGCTCCCATGGAGGGGCACCACTTAGCAGCAGCAGTGCTGAGGTGGGCTTTGGGTGTCCCAAGCCCAGTAGCTTTTGTCTTTTGTCATGTGTGGCCCCCAAATGACTACTGGGGGCATGTCTCTCTCATTTTCCCAGGGTAAGCTAAATGTGAAGGAGTTTGACGACTCTGTGAACAGAGAAGACGGGATCCTAAAACCATGTTATTCACCCAATGACCTTATTGACAAGCTGGTGGTGAACTTTGAGAATTTTCTGGAAGTGGTTTCCGCTGAGAATCCTGGAAAGGGTTGCGAAAATATCTTGGGAGGAGAAAAGAATGAGTACGTGGCCTCCCCAAACAGGCCTTACTGTCCCACTGTTTCAACCGAGATTCCACCCAGAGGGCCCCAGTGCCTGAGCTCTGGGATGCTAGAGGAGACTTGCCCAGAAGCCAGAGAGCGGCTTCTCCCTCCCGCCCAGGGCTGTGGGCCAGACCATCTCTGTGAGGAAGGAGCACCAAACCCATACTTGAAAAATTCAGTGACAACCAGAGAATTTCTCGTGTCTGAAAAACGTCCAGAGCAAATCCACAGAGAAGTCTGAGAGCTGCTGTGGCTTGAATCCCCCTGTGTCTCAGTGTGGGTGACACACAGAGGGGGAAGGTACAGCTACAAGAGCTTTCTTGGCATCTTCCCATCCTGCTTGTGTTATAGAAAGCCTTGCACACCCCCAAATTTGGTTGGTACAGATGTAGAATTTGCTTGAGAAGAAAGGATGCTGATCAGCCTGAGCCCTTTGCAGACGAAGAACAATTCTGTTGTTGTTGTTTTTCAGCTAACAATCTGTCACTGAGGCCCCTGGCAGATGGACTTAGAGGGACAGTAGACACTGGAGGCAGACATATGTGGCCTTCCCGAGGAATTGGACCTTGGGCACGGCCTGTGCTGGGGCCACTCCTCACAGCTCCTCACAGGAGAGACTTTCCTCGTTGCCAGAAGACTGTTGTTTAGTTGGCACATGGGTGACCTGCTAGGAGGCGAGGGGCTCTCCCATCACCTTGACTTCCCTGGCTCTAGGCTTCACTCTGAGGCAGCCCTGGCATCGCTTTAGAGTCGCTTTAAATCTCTCTTTCAACACAGAGGCGGCAAGTGGGATGGCCTTCCAGATGGAGTGCCTGAAACGTCTCATTACCCTCATTAAATCTTAAGTGTCTGCAGCACCAACCAACCCAGGACTCTTGCCCTTGGTCCACTCCACGCCTGCAGCGGGGGATGGAGGAACAAGGGAGGGCCTCAGCAGGGCGCTGGGGAAGGGATGCTCACCTGGGCCCGCAGGTCCGCCCCGCTGTCCAGGTCATAGCCCAGCCCCGCCAACAGTTTCCAGGGGCCCCTGCTGCCCCCATGTCTGTACCCAAGCCTGGGAGTTAAAAGGCATTGTAGATGGAAGTGGCTTTTTGACAGGGACTCTGGTCCCTCATGCTGGCCCAGGGCCCAGGAATGCTTACGGAACACACCCTGCCAAGGCCTCTCCCCAGAAGCAGCCAAGCGGGGCCTGGGCACATGGAATGCTTAGTAACCATGCTGCTCCCACACTGGGCTCCTCTGCCTTCACCCGGCAAAGCCGAGAGCCCTCAACCTTGACGGGAACTACTAGCCCAAGGGCTGATGGCAGACCCCTGGGAACTTGCGGCTGGCCCTGGACTCACACCCTGCGCACAGTGGCTTGCTGGTGTTGGCGATGGCTTGTCTGGCCATTGTGGGAGGTTGCTGAGAGCCTGGTAAGGTGGGGGCAGTGGGGCCTGGTGAGCCCAGCATTTGCCAGATAGAAAGGTTGACGATATTTTCTCCAAGAGGGAGAAGTCTGTGCTTGTGGTCCACGAGCAGTGGTCACAGACTTCACAAGCCTCTGACTCAGGTGTGCAAAAACATTGCTTTACTTTCCGATAACCAAGATTAATTTCCAGTGCCAGCCCCTGACCTTTAGAAGAAACCACTCCAAGTTAGAGATTTTGAATTGTGTCAGGTTTGGAGCTCAGGCTCACCTGGGATTTCAATGCCCCGTCCATTCTGGGACTGGCTCTGAGTGCCAGCAGATATTCAGGGGAATGTGAGGTCTGGTGCCTGACCCCGGGCAGGGACGTGCCCTCTTCCCTGCCCCTTGCCACTTTTCTCTAATCACTGCATCCTTATAATGGGCACAAACAAGGATGCTTTCCCGAAGCTGCCTCCTCATTAAGTCTCCAGTGTCTACAGCACCCCCCAAATTCCTCAGTCCTGGTTCACAGAACAGTGACCACTGATAAATCTAGGAATAAAGGATGCCTGGGGCAGGCGCTGGGAGCCTATGGTCTGGGAGCAAAAAGTGACCAAATGAAAGGGACTCTCGGCTGTGGTGGGCACTCTGCCCTGACGCCTCCCTCCCCGACTGTGTTGTTATGTGGGCAGTCTTGTGAACTCCCTGTCTTCCAGAACCCCAGAGAGGCCCTTTCCACCCACCTCTGATCTCTGGGCTCACAGGAGGCCCCAGCCTGGTACCCCGCATTCCTCTCTCCTGAGAAACCCTCTGCTGCCTCCAGCTGAGGGGCAGGGAGTGCCAGTGAGTCCCTCTTCTCTTTTTCTCACACCCTTTTGAACCTAAAGTCCAAGAATTTGATGGTGAGGACAGAGAAAAGGTCACAAATCGAAGTGGGTTTCAGGGATGAAGCCATTACCCTTGCTCTCCCTCCCTTAACCATTCGTTAACACCTGAAGCTTCTGATGAATAGCTGGCAAATACCATGCCCTGGGGCTTCCCAGGTGGCAATACGGGTAAAGAACCTGTGTGCCAATGCAGGAGACATAAGAGATGCGGGTTCAATCCCTGGGTCAGGAAGATCCCCTGGAGGAGGGCATAGCAATCCACTCCAGTATTCTTGCTTGGAAAATTCCATGGACAGAAAAGCCTGTCGGGCTTCCGTGCAGTGGGTTGCAAAGAGCTGGGCATGACTGAAGTGACTTTAGCACGTGTGCACCACACCCTTGGCCCTTCCTCTGTTTCATTCCCTTTCTCACTTTTCTTCTTGCCGCCTGTCTTCTGCTCCCTTTCTCCCACCATTCCCAGCAGCTTTGCATCTTTTTAAACACATCCTTTTTTTCCCCTCTTGCATTTCTTGTTTCTTTTCTTTTTATCCCTTTCTCCCCTTTCCCCTAGCCCCCTTATAACATCTCCAGATTTACTTCTGCTAACTTTGAGGGCTAGGAAATTTAGGGCCCTCTGTTTTGTTCTAGATGGCCCAAGGCGGTTCCGCAGGAGTCAGTGTTTCCAGCCAGGAAAGGGGGCAAGTTTCCGAGGAAGGCCAGCGAGCACGCTGAGCAGCACTGCTCTGCAGAGCAGGTCACGGGCCTGGCCTGGGAGAAGCCGGCGGGGGCCTTCCTCTCCTGGAATCCGGTCCCGAACTGTCCCTGCTCTAGGGTCCTGCACTGCCTCTGTGGCTGCAGATGGAGAGGGCCATCTGCGTTTTTTTCTGTCGCTGTCAGAGAGACACTGAGAAGACACAAACAGGAAAACTTGTTTTATCAAGCTCATTAAAAACTGATAAAATTATCCTTAGAGTTTTCTAGGGCTCTGGGAACCACGCAAACAGCTACATTAGTGCTGTTAATAACCTTTCTTTTACAGTAATATCAGAAAAAAATTTTAAAGAATGGCAGAGAAGCGGTTAGTGGTTCAAAAAAGAGATGGTATCTTCATTCTTTCTCCGGCAGCTGCAATAAAACACAGAGGAACACCATGTGGGGTGGGGGTCGTGGTCGGGGTCCTGGTGGGGGTGGAGGTTGGAAAGAGGCAGAAGATGGGGAGGTCCCACCACCCCCAGGGCTGCTCCTGCCTCGTGTGGGGAAAGCCTGTGCTGCCCCAGTCACTGTGCCCAACACCCCAGTTACTCCCCACGCCCCCAATCCCTTCCCCAGGTCTCCAGTGGCTCTTAGCGATTGCTGCTGCGGCAGGCATGATTCAGCCCAGGTCCCTGCTAACTGGTCCTTGAGCCCAGTCTGGACTCTGTTTTTGAAGGGCCCATGAGCCAAAAATGATTCTTACATTTTCAAAGATTAGAAAACAAAATTAAATGAAGAATAACATTGAATGATATGTGAAAATTCTACAGAATTCAGTGTCTACTGATGAAACTTAGTTGGGATGCTGTCACACTCGTCTTTTATATATCATCTCCAGCTGCTTTCTGCACACAGAGACAGAACTGAGTGGTTGTGACAGAGTTTCTTCCATAGAGCCTAAAACGGTCACCATCTGGTCCTTTATAGAAAAAGTTTGCTGACCCACCCCTGTGAAGCTGACAGATACAGGGCTCAGACTGAACAAAGCGTTTTAACTTTGAAGTATCTGCTAAGGAAAAACAAAATCAGGCTGTGTCATTCTGGAGTCCTAACTGGATCAGGACAGACCTCTTAAAAGGGCACATACTCCCTGGCTCCCCGCGGCCCTCACGATCTCTGTCTGCCTCTGCCTGTGGCTAAGCTGGAGAGTTGTGGCTTTTTATCGGGCACTCCAGTGGTTCTTGACACAGGTCATTTCGTCTCCCATCCTTGACTGTCAGACATTTGGCAGTGCCTGAGGGTGCTGCTGGCATCAACTGGGTAAGAGCCAGCAAAGACAGTGGTCACCCTACAATGCACAGAACAGCCCCCACAACACAGAATTATGTGTCTCAAGGCGTCAGTGGTGCCGAGGTGAGAAATCCTGACTGAGCTAACCTCTGCCCTGCACCCATAGCACTGGCCATGGGGCCACACAGTACCCACACAGAGCTCTAGGGGTCTCCCTTTTTTATTTTTTTATACATTAAATTTTGTTTTGAACTCAACTTTACCACAGTAACAAGAACACAAACCTCAATGCCAATTATCTATTTCTTTCTTAATTCATTTCTGGTATGATTTGTGTCCCTTAAATGAAATACGTTTTCATTTAATTACAAGTTATATATTGATTCAATTGGAGTCTTCCTTTATTGTCACTTATTATTTCATGTATAAAATTTCATGTATGAATGCAGTTTGTAGTGGCCACACCGAACCTCTCAGTGTACCTGCATGCCGTAGTTTGCTAAGGATTGTTTTAAATGTCCTCCTCTTATATGCAGAAACTTCAATGAACATTGTTGCACAGAATTTTCTTTTCGCACCTTTGTCCTCACTCCTTGGGTAGAATTGCTGGGTCAAAGTATTATGGATATTGTATGACTCCTCCTCCAAGTCGCTTCAGTTGTGTTTGACTCTGTGTGACCCCAGAGACGGCAGCCCACTAGGCTCCCCTGTCCCTGGGATTCTCCAGGCAAGAACACTGGAGGGGGTTGCCATTTCCTTCTCCAATGCATGAAAGTGAAAAGTGAAAGTGAAGTCGCTCAGTCGTGTCCGACTCTTAGCGACCACATGGACTGCAGCCTACCAGGCTCCTCCGTCCATGGGATTTTCCAGGCAAGAGTACTGGAGTGGGGTGCCATTGCCTTCTCCATTGCATGACTATTCCCCCACACACACAAACTACACTGATTTGCAATAGTGCCAGACACTGCTGTAAACTGGATTTTGTCGATTTACTGGGTATGGTCAATGAAACTTCATGGTTATTTGTCTTGCCTTAAATCATTGTGAAGCTAAAGTTTTCCCATTTATATTTTACAGCCCACAGACATGTGGGACTCTATCTACGTGTCTGATAGCACCCACATGGAGGCTTATGGTTGAAATGGCTCATTATGTTGACCTCACAAACAAAGAATAAAATCACAGTGATCCTTGAGACTGACCAAATTGCCCAAATGACATTCTATTTTCCCACTGGCCCTTACTTTCTCAAGGCTACGAGACCACTGGATTTCAGACCTCCAGCTACATGTCAGCAGGACTCAGCTACAGGCTAAAAATTAACCATCCCTTCAGAGAATTTTTCATTGGCAGAGTGTAAGAAAGACCCCATCAGAAAGGGAGGACACTGCTTCTCCTTAAGGGCCAGTCATCCTCTTGTTTTCCCTCTAATAAATTTCTTTTTCTTGCCTGACTGCCCAGCTTTTCTCCACACTTTCCTCACAATGTCCACCTGTTGACATTAAAAAATTTTCTATTTCTAAGCTCCCGAGGGCATTGAGAGACCAGCTGAGCTGCTACAAACTACAGGCGCTCAGCAGGACTTTAGAACAATTAATGGATTTTATCCTTCAGTTGACTATTTAAAAATATGGGTTGTGTAGGGCATTTTAAAAGAGAAATTTCACGCTAATGTATTTTGCTAATTGTTTTATGTAGATGCTAATTAGCAACAAGGCCTAATTGTAATCAAAGTATGTGGTATTACCATATTGGGGATGCCCCCTTGCTGCTGAGAAAGGGGAGTGACTCCTCCGGGAGAGCAGACAGCCAGCCCATAGGGAGCCACGTGGTGGTGGCGGGGGTGGGGGGGGGGGGCGGGTCCAGGTCTTGCCAAGCTTGGGGGGTGAAATGCCAGGAAGATATCCTGAGGCCTGGACTTAAGAGATAGAAATCAAGACGTGCATACCGGAATGCTGATGTCAGGGAGGAAAGCTGACTCCCTGAACCAGAGAAGCGCCTCTTTGTGGGCTCTGTCTGTTGTCTTTTCCATGGATTATTCGTATGTCGATGTAACGTGTAATGCATGTGCATGAAAATTCATGTGTGTGAAAACATGGTTATTGTAATGAGAATAGCCTTTCAGATGCTTTATTGTAAGTGCATTTATATTTTGATATTTCAAATAATAAAGCAGGAACACCATTTTTAGGTTATGCGTATACGTCCATTTTAAAGTTTTACCAACTCAGATATTTAAAATAAGACTTCAAAATGTAAAAGACCGCCTTTGTTAGACATGAAGGTGACTGTGGGAAACTCTAGAGCTCAGGTGACCAGGAAGCAGAGGTGGCCAATTACCCCTGCATGCACACCTCCCACTGCGGAGCCAGTCGGGCCTCAGGTGCGAGCCCTGGCTACCCTCCAACCTGATTGCTCCACGTGGCAGTGTTTCAAACTCCTTCCAGCTCTTCCAGCTCCCCGGGGTCTCCCCTCACTGCTCCCCTCAAATCAGCAGGTGACGTGGCCTCCACGCTTGGAGGCCCGTCTCTCCTGCGAAGGTCAGAGGCGGAGGGGACCCAGCTCGCATCCATCCCTTCCTTGGCCTCTCCTGTACTGTCACCTTCTCCCTCTCCAGTGATTCCTCCCCCTAGGCCTCTGAACAGGCTTCCAAGAGAAGAGGATGGCAAATGTGCCTCTGTCTCTGCCTCTGCTGTCTATGACCCCACAGCTCTGCTGAACATCAAAGTAGAAAGAGCCGCACCCCGCCTTCAGCTGCATCTGTGTCATCCCCAAATTTCCATCTGCATGGAAATTTCCATTTCCATCCTGAGCCCAGGATCTGCATTTCCAATTGCTCATCGGACATCTCCACTTGAAAAGAACATGTCCAAGACAAAGCATGTTTATCACCAACCCATTCCTCCTCTTTCAAGCCTTGTTTCTCCATTCTCCTACTTGGACAACCTGAAGTCATTGAAGCTCCTTCCTTCCTTGCCATCAGCACCCAGTGGGTCACCGAATCCTTACCCTTTTCTCTACAAAACTCCTCCCCCATAAGCCTCTCTACTCTATTCACCCAAATCCCATGCCAACCCCTAGCTTGGTCATCTTTGGTCTGGGTCTTTGAGCAGCCTCCTCCCTGGTTTCCCTTGCTGTGGCCCTATTTTCTACACCCAAATCCACCTTCCACATTACTTCTAGAATGATTTCTATGCACAGGTCTGGTTCCATCTCTGGCCTGCTTCCTAATCCCCAGTTGAATGGTCCACAGGTAATATTCAAACTCCATAGCATAGTAATGGATAGAGAGATCAGTCGCTCAGTCGTGTCCGACTCTTTGCGACCCCCATGAACTGCAGCACGCCAGGCCTCCCTGTCCATCACCAACTCCCGGAGGTCACTCAGACTCACATTCATCAAGTCAGTGATGCCATCCAGCCATCTCATCCTCTGTCGTCCCCTTCTCTTCCTGCCCCCAATCCTTCCCAGCATCAGAGTCTTCTCCAATGAGTCAACTCTTCGCATGAGGTGGCCAAAATACTGGAGTTTCAGCTTTAGCATCATTCCTTCCAAAGAAATCCCAGGGCTGATCTCCTTCAGAATGGACCAGCTGGATCTCCTTGCAGTCCAAGGGACTCTCAAGAGTCTTCTCCAACACCACAGTTCAAAAGCATCAATTCTTCGGCGCTCAGCCTTCTTCACAGTCCAGCTCTCACATCCACATATGTCCACAGGAAAGACCATAGCCTTGACTAGGCGAACCTTTGTTGGCAAAGTAATGTCTCTGCTTTTGAATATGCTATCTAGGTTGGTCATAACTTTCCGTTCCATTTAAATTATTTGCTCATGTGCTACACTTTAAGAGTTAACAGATATTAGTTTTTTATGGCTTCTGTAACAAATTACCACAAACTCTGTTGTTCAGTTGCTTAGTCATGTCCGACTCTTTGTGGCCCCATGGACTGCAGCACACCAGGCTTCCCTGTCCTTCACCATCTCCTGGAGCTTGCTCAAACTCACGTGCATCAAGTCAGTGATGCCATCCAACCATCTCATCCTCTGTCATCCCCTTCTCCTCCTGCCTTCAATCTTTCCCAGCATCAAGGTCTTTTCCAATGAATTGACTCTTCTCATCAGGTGGCCAAGGTATTGGAGCTTCAGCTTCAGCAACAGTCCTCCCAATGAATATTCAGGACTGACTTCCTTTAGGATTGACTGGTTTGATCTCCTTGCAGTCCAAGGGACTCTCAAGAGTCTTCTCCAGCACCATGGTTTGAAGGCATCAATTCTTCGGCACTCAGCTTTTTTTTTTATTGTCCAGCTCTCACATCCATACATGACCACTGGAAAAACCATAGCTTTGACTAGAAAGATGTTTGTCGGTAAAGTAACATCTCTGCTTTTTAATATGTTGTCTATATTGGTCACCACAAACTTTGTGCCTTTAGTGACATGAACTTATCTTACAGTTCTGTAGGTTAGAAGTTCAATGTCATCTCACAGGGCTAAAATAAAGGTGCCATTGGGGTTGTGTGCCTTCTGTTTCAATGCCTTTTCCAGCTTCTAGAGGCAGCGTTTATTCCTTGGCTTGTGGCCCCCTCTTCCATCTACAAAGCCAGCACCATTGCATTGCTTTGATGGTTCTTCTGGAGTCCTGTCTCCCTCTGCTCCCTGGGGCTGAGCTCTGTCTGAGGTCTGAAGCACATCACTAAAGGCCCAGCCAAAGCTTCACTCTGTGTCTGATTAACTTTGTCTACTTCTTAGTGTTCCTGACCCAGGGACCAGCCTTCTCTGAGACCAGAGTCCCATGGAAGCTAGATACGGATCATGCCTGGCCAGAGACCTGAATAATCTTATTGCCAGCAAAGCTGCCTAGAGCGCCTGGCCTAGATCTGTGAACCAGAGGACTTACTAGTGGTGACCCCAGAGTTAGACACACTGGGTTATGAGCCCATCTGGACTCCACAGGGCTCACTCTGCAGGGACAAGCCCCTTTTATATGAGGTGGAGAGCTGACCAGGGTGCATAGTCCTCTGGATGGGCTGGCTCCCAGAAAGATGCACCAAAAACCAGACTGTGGGCTGCCCCCGGGGGCCCTTGAGAGTCTTGGCCCATCAGAACTGCAAAGACAAGGCCTTGGGAGAGGAGCAAGGGGAGCCTGTGCTGGGTCCACTCAGTTCAGAATTCCAAGTACTAACTTGATATTTAGGACATGGCAGGGTTCTGCACTCCAAGGAAGCACATCCCAACTAGAGAACCTCCGGTGCTGGGGGGTCGAAACCACGGTGTGATATATACACACCTCAGAGTTTCTTTATTCCAGATTTTCCTTCATAGAGATCAACCTGAAGGATGGAAAAACTCCCCTTTGCCCTTGCAAATAAATCACAAATATCTACTTAGAAGCTAAGTTGAGCATTTTCTCTAGAGGAGTCAGCATGTGTCTGTAACTCAAGCCCCTCCCAAGACATATTTGATCAGCTAGCCTTTGTTGTCTTCTAGGAAAAAAAAAAAAGAGTTCCAGGAAAAATCTTCTAGGATTGTTAATACAGATTTTCTGATGGTAAGATAACAGTCTCCTAAACTGACAATTACATGAAATCTCAAGGCTGGTGCCAGAGAACACATAATACTTCAAACCAGACAGAGAACATGCCGTACAAAGGCAGTGTCTCTTGGACCCAAAGTAATATTTTCCACCTCTCCCTGCCAAAACAAAACAAAACAAAATAAAAAAAAAAATACCCCCAAAACAGGCACCCAAAAACCAGAAACAAGAAACAAACAACAACAAAACAAATCCAAAGGAAAAACTTCAAAAGGGAACAATCCTAAGAGAAAACAACAAAATGAAACCCAGGGATCCTACCATCTGCATCTTGATCTCTGCGACCCTCTGCCCTTCTTGGCTGGGAGAGCCTGATGCAAATGAGCTTGGGAGGGTCCCTCCAAGGTCTGCAGTCCCAGGTGATGATAGGGTGGTCCTGGGGACCCATGGCTGTGCTGCCCATGGAGAGTGGATGTGCTGGCCCACAGATGGACACATTGCTGACTTCACGGGCCAGGCAGGCAGTGAGGCTCTGTGAGAGCCTGGGGAGAGCAGATGGTGGCATCTGGCATCAGAACCACTACATGTGAGTTGGGACCAAACTTGGGAGATGGGGCAGGGGGCTGCCACCCTCAGGTCTTGTGAATGGTCATCCCAGCTTACTCCCATTCCTTTCTGGTCATGGTGCCTGGTCCCTTTTGCTGGTGAGGGGCAGTGGGGGAAAGTGACTGATGGTAGTCTCTGGGTGTTTGCATCCCTGTTTCAGTTCAGTTCAGTTCAGTCACTCAGTCATGTCTGACACTTTGTGACCCCATGGACTGCACCATGCCACGCTTTCCTGTCCATCACCAACTCCCAGAGCTTACTCAAATTCATGTCCATTGAATTGGTGATGCCATCCAATCATCTGATCCTCTGTCGTCCCCTTCTCTTCCTGCCTTCAATCTTTCCCAGCATCAGGGTCTTTTCAAATGAGTCAGTTCATTGCATCAGGTGGCCAAAGTACTGAAGTTTCAGCTTCAGCATTAGTCCTTCCAATGAATATTCAAGACTGATTTCCTTTAGGATGGACTGGTTGGATCTCCTTGCAGTCCAAGGGACTCTCAAGAGTCTTCTCCAACACAACAGTTCAAAAGCATCAATTCTTTGGCGCTCAGTTTTCTTTATAGTCCAACTTTCACATCCATACATGACCACTGAAAAAACCATTGCCTTGACTAGATGGACCTTTACTGGCAAAGTAATGTCTCTGCTTTTTAATATGCTGTCTAGGTTGGTCATAACTTTCCTTCCAAGGAGCAAGCATCTTTTAACTTCATGGCTGCAGTCACCATCTGCAGTGATTTTGGAGTCCAGAAAAATAAAGTCAGCCACTGTTTCCACTGTTTCCCCATCTATTGGCCATGAAGTGATGGGATTGGATGCCATGATCTTAGTTTTCTGAATGTTGAGTTTTAAGCCAACTTTTTCATTCTCCGCTTTCACTTTCACCAAGAGGCTCTTTGGTTCTTCTTCACTCTCTGCCATAAGGGTGGTGTCATCTGTATATCTGAGATTATTGATATTTCTCCTGGAAATTTTGATTCCAGCTTGTGCTTCATCCAGCCCAACATTTCTCATGATGTACTCTGCATATAAGTTAAATAAGCAGGGTGACAATATACAGCTTTGATGTATTCCTTTCCCAATTTGGGACCAGTCTGTTGTTCCATGTCCAGTTCTAACTGTTGCTTCTTGACCTGCATACAAATTTCTCAGGAGGCAGGTCAGGTGGTCTGGTATTCCCATCTCTTGAAGAATTTTCCACAGTTTATTGTGATCCACACAGTCAAAGGCTTTAGCATAGTCAATAAAGCAGAAATAGATGTTTTTCTGGAATTCTCTTGCTTTTTTGATGATCCGGTGGATGTTGGTAATTTGATCTCTGGTTCCTCTGCCTTTTCTAAAACCAGCTTGAACATCTGGAAGTTCATGGTTCACATACCGTTGAAGCCTGGCTTGGAGAATTTTGAGCGTTACTTTGCTATCGTGTGAGATGAGTACAATTGTGCGGTAGTTTGAGCATTCTTTGGCATTGCCTTTCTTTGGGATTGGAATGAAAACAGACTTTTTTCCAGTCCTGTGGCCACTGTCGAGTTTTCCAAATGTGCTGGCATATTGAGTGCAGCACTTTCACAGCACCATCTTTTAGGATTTGAAATAGCTCAACTGGAATTCCGTCACCTCCACTATCTTTGTTCATAGTGATGCTTCCTAAAGCCCACTTGACTTCATATTCCAGGATGTCTGGCTCTAGGTGAGTGATCACACCATCATAGTTATCTGGGTCATGAAGATATTTTTTGCATAATTCTTCTGTGTATTCTTAATATCTTCTGCTTTTGTTAGGTCCATACCATTTCTGTCCTTTATCAAGCCCATCTTTGCATGAAATGTTCCCTTGGTATCCTAATTTTCTTGAAGAGAGCTCTAGTCTTCCCCATTTTATTGTTTTCCCTATTTCTTTGCACTGATCACTGCAGAAGGCTTTCTTATCTCTCTTTGCTATTCTTTGGAACTCCATATTCAAATGGGTATTTCTTTCCTTTTCTCTTTTGCTTTTTTTTTTTTTTGCTTTTTGCGTCTTTTCTTTTCTAAGCTATTTGTAAGGCCTTTGCAGACAACAATTTTGCCTTTTTGCATTTCTTTTTCTTGGGGATGGTCTTGATCAATGTCTCCTGTACAATGTCATGAACCTCAGTCTATAGTTCTTCAGGCACTCTATCAGATCTAATCCCTTGAATCTATTTGTCACTTCCACTGTGTAATCATAAGGAATTTGTTTTAGGTCATACCTGAATGGTCTAGTGGTTTTCCATACTTTGGAATGTATGAATTTGGCAATAAGGAGTTCATAATCTGAGCCACAGTCAACTCCAGGTCTTGTTTTTGCTGACTGTATAGAGCTTCTCCATCTTCATCTGCAAAGAATCTGATTTAGGTATTGACCATCTGGTGATGTCCATGTGTAGAGTCTTGTGTTGTTGGAAGAGTGTGTTTGCTATGACCAGTGCATTCTCTTGACAGAATTCTATTAGCCTTTGACTTGTTTTGTTTTGTATTCCAAGGCCAAATTTGCCTGTTACTTCAGGTATCTCTTGACTTCCTATTTTGCATTCCAGTCCCCTATAATGAAAAGGACATCTTTTTTGGGTGTTGGTTCTAGAAGATCTTGTAGGTCTGCATCGAACCATTAAACTTCATCATCTTCAGCATTACTGGTTGGGACATGGACTTGGATTATTGAGATATTGAATGGTTTGCCTTGGAAATGAACAGAGATCATTCTGCTGTTTTGGGGATTGCATCCAAGTACTGCATTTTAGACTCTTTTGTTGACTATGAGGGCTACTCCATTTCTTCTAAGGGATTCTTGCCCACCGTAATAGATATAATGGTTATCTGAGTTAAATTCACCCATTCCAGTCCACTTTAGTTTGTTGATTCCTAAAACATCAATGTTCACTCTTGCCATCTCCTGTTTGACCACTTCCAATTTAACTTGATTTATGGACCTAACATTCCAGGTTCCTATGCAATATTGTTCTTCACGGCATCAGACTTTACTTCCATCACCAGTCACATCCACAACTGGGTGTTGTCTTTGCTTTGGCTCCATCTCTTCATTCTTTCTGGATTTATTTCTCCACTGTTCTCCAGTAGCATACTGGGCACCTACTGGTGAGTTCATCTTTCAGTGTCCTGTCTTTTTGCCTTTTCATACTGTTCATGGGGTTCTCAAGGCAAGAATACTGAAGTGGTTTGCCATTCCCTTCTCCAGTGGAATATGTTCTGTCAGAACTCTCCACCATGATTCATCCATTTTGGGTGACCCTACATGGCATGGCTCATAGTTTCACTGAGTAAGATAAGGCTGTGATCCATGTGATCACATTGGTTAGTTTTCTGTGACTGCGGTTTTCATTCTGTCTGCCCTCTGATGGAGAAGGATAAGAGGCTCATGGAAACTTCCTGATGGCAGAGACTGATGGAAGAGGAAACTGGGTCTTGTTCTGATGAGCAGGGCAATGCTCGATAAATCTTTAATCTAATTTTCTGTTGATGGGCGGGGCTGTGTTCCCTCCCTGTTGTTTGACCTGGGACCAAACTATGGTGGAGGTAATGAAGATAATGGTGACCTCCTTCAAAAGATCCCATGAATACACCACTGCACATAGTGTCCCCAACCCTGAAGCAGGCCATTGCCAATCCATAACTCTGCCAGAGACTCCTGGATACTCATGGGCAAGTCTGGGTCAGTCTCTTGTGGGGTCACTGCTCTCCTTTCTCTTGGGTCCTGGTACACACAAGCTTTTATTTGTGCCCTCCAAGAGTCTGTTTCCCAGTCCAGTGTCAGTTCTGGCTCTATGCCAGAACTATGAGTTCTATGAGTGTCCAGCTCTATGAGTGGGGTTAATGGTGATTTCCTCCAAGAGGGCTTATGCCATACCCAGGTCACCTGCACCCAGAGCCCCTGCCCCTGCAGCAGTCCACTGCTGACCTGTACCAGTGTAGGAGAAACTCAAACACAGTTCTGGCTTGGTCTCTGGGGGGTCTCTGGGTCCTGGTACAGATAAGGTTTTGTTTGAGCCCTCTGAGCATCTCTGGTGAGTATGGGGTTTCATTCTAAATGCAATTTCACCCCTCCTACCATGTTGCTGGGGCTTCTCCTTTGCCCTTGGATGTGGGGTATCTTTTTTTGGTCAGATCCAACATTCTGCTGTCTATGGTTGTTCTTAGCAGTCCAAGATGGTGGAGTAGGACATGCACTCATCTTCTCCTGTGAGAACTCCAAAATTACAGCTTGCATTCCTGTTTATCGATGTCCAAAACTCAGCCTCTGTGCACTGGTGCCGAATCCAATCTCAGAGACAGTTTTGGGTGAAGTTGAAAAGAACAGCTTTATTGCTTTGCCAGGCAAAGAGAGAGACAGTGGGTTCCTGGCCTCAAAAACTGTATGTTCCAATCTGGGAAGATTTGGTGAGGAGTTTTATAGCAGTAGTTCAAGGGTATGGCTGCTGACAAGATTATGGTGTGTGTACTCCTTTAATCCAGTCTTAGGTGATTTTCTCTGATATGAAAAATGCTGACATCTTTCATTGGCAGGCGGGGGGTGAGTTAGTTCTAGGGCTCAAGGGCTCAGAGATACTGTTATGTGTATTCCTTGTGCTAAGTCACTTCAGTCATGTCTGACTCTTTGCGACTCTATGGACTGTAGCCCACCAGTCTCCTCTGTCCCTGGGATTCTCCAGGCAAAAATACTGGAGTGGGTTGCCATGCCCTCCTCCATGGTTTCTTCACAACCCAGGGATCAAAACCACATCTCTAGTCTCCTGCATTGGCAGGCAGATTCTTTACCATTGAGCCACCTGGGAAGCCCCAGGCAAGCTGATATTGGTCCCCTTTTACAGAACTATTAATTTATTAATGAAGAAAGAAAAGTTAGGTGGTCCGTGGTGAGTCTGCAGTGTTGCTGAGAGTGCCTTAAACATCCTTGGGAGCAGTTGGCTGTGATAAAGAGTATGTGTTGTGATAAAAAGAATGTGTTTTATTAAAGAGAATAAAAGTTTTATTACAAAATACAATTAATATTTCAGGACTACTCAGTGCTTTTCAGCTGTGACAGAAGTACTGTACACGGCGGAATGTGTGGGATCTGAGAGATGGCTGTGCCGGCTATTTCAAGCCAAAAATGTCTAAGTGCATGTGAATTACAATGTTTTAAAAAAATATTTTTTTGTATATTTGGGTTTTGCAGAGGTATCTTTAATACTGCTGATTTAAAATTTAAGAGAGAAAACATTATCTCTTTGTTTGTCCCCCAAGTGCCTTGTGTGCTCAGTCAAAAGTGACTCTTGCGATCCCATAGACTATAGCCCACCAGGCTCCTCTGTCCATGGGATTCTCCAGGCAAGAACACTGGAGTGGGTTGCCATCTCCTTCTCCAGGAGATCCTCCTGATCCAGGGATCAAACTTGCATCTCTGGAGTCTCCTGCTTTAGCAGGCAGATTTTTTTTTTTTCAAAAACCTCTGAGCCACCTCGGAAGCCCTAGGGCAGAGGGTGCCTTAGGTTAATTTCCCCAAAGAACATCCTGAGACTCCAGTTCAGGTGTAACAGATCTGTTATCAGTGCATTCCCAGGAGGCACTGGGAAAGGTGTGAGGGAAGTTTGATGGGAAAGAGGAAGAAGCCGAGGAGGGTGGGATTTCAGGCACAGTCCCGAGGAGAGCAGCCCTCACCTGACCCCACAGAGGACGCTGGAGGTAAGTGGCTGGGTCCCCAGTGTGTGTCCCAGCCAAGACAAGGGGCCTGGGCTTTTATGCTTTTAAACTCCTTAGTCATTGCTACAGGCTTCCACACTAGATGTGCAACTTTCCAGGCATATTTGACTGTGAGTGGAGGCCAAGGACACCAGCTGCCCACCTAAGAGGAGGCACAGAGACAGGGGCAGGAAGCAACACTTGGGACCTTGACCGATGGGGAGATTCATTGGCATCCCCGCAGGGTGGCCACATTTAGCAACTAAGAATACAGAGCATGTGTTTATTTAACAAGAACCAGATACAGGGCTTCCCAGGTGGCGATAGTGGTAAAGAACCCGCTTGCCAATCCAGGTAGATTTAAGAGAGATAGGTTCGATCCCTGGGTTAGGAAGATCCCCTAGAGGACTGCATGGCAACCCACTCTAGTACTCTTGCTGGGAGAATCCTATGGAAAGAGGAGACTGGCAGGCTACCATCCATGGGGTCGCAAAGAGTCAGACATGACTGAAGTGACTTAACAAGTACCCAGGTTCTGTGCTATGTGTATTGGTCAAAGATGATGTCATTTTAATGTTCCCCTGGTGGCCTGGGCCTGTGAGGGGACACCCCCAATACTGAGGCTAGAGATGAGTGTTTGGAGCAGGATCATTGCCGAGGACCTGTTTCGAGCCCAAGCCTTGCTTCTTGTTCACCTGTGGCCTTCCCTGAGTTCCTTGGCCTCAGTTTCTTTATCAAAAAATGGGTGAGGAGAATAGTCTCACTGTATTTAATTAAGTGGAGACTAAATGAAGTGAGGATGGTTCTGAGCTGAATTTACTATTTGGCATGTACTTACTTTGCCAACAAAGGTCTGTCTAGTCAAGGCTATGGTTTTTCCAGTGGTCATGTATGGATGTGAGAGTTGGACTGTGAAGAAGGCTGAGCGCCAAAGAATTGGTGCTTTTGAACTGTGGTATTGGAGAAGACTCTTGAGAGTCCCTTGGACTGCAAGGAGATCCAACCAGTCCATTCTGAAGGAGATCAGCCCTGGGATTTCTTTGGAAGGAATGATGCTAAAGCTGAAACTCCAGTACTTTGGCCACCTCAGGCGAAGAGTTGACTCATTGGAGAAGACTCTGATGCTGGGAGGGATTGGGGGCAGGAGGAGAAGGGGATGCCAGAGGATGAGATGGCTGGATGGCATCACTGACTCGATGGATGTGAGTCTGAGTGACCTCCGGGAGTTGGTGATGGATAGGGAGGCCTGGTGTGCCGCGATTCATGGGGCCGCAAAAGTCAGACACGACTGAGCGACTGAACTGAACTGAAGTGCCCAGTGAGTAAAAGATATGTTTATTATCTGTGTTAAAAGATTTTTATAAAACAGTATTTTGAATGTGAGACAGGAAAGTAAATGGTGATAGAAGTTTTGAGGAGTGAAGGAAAGGTAAGAAATAGTTCTTGCAGTGGTGATAGAATAATTTTATATTTGCAGTTGGGTGGACCTCATGCTGGTCCGCCCCAAAATATTTTGCACAAGGAGGAGAGGCAGGCAAGTAGGTGTGTCCTGGGTGTGGCCCTCTGGATGAGTATCAGGGAGGGAGAGGCCCTGGTAGGATCCTGGTGATCCTGGTGTGGGGGAAGGCAGCACCCCTGATAGAAATAGTGGATGGGGCATGTGTGTTGTTGAAACGGCACTTTTCCAGTGGGAATGTTGGAGCAAGTAGGCAGGGGAGGGGAGGCTGTTTGGCTGAAGCGAAGGAGAGGAGAGGAAGTGCTCTGGAGATTTTGAGGCTGAGAGACGCCAGAGCCAGCTGTTGCTGGTTGCCTGCGGGCCCTGCATCAACACTTCCTCCTGTCTTCCTCTCACTCAGGATTCATCAAATGTTGGGAAACAATTACTGATACC
Source organism: Tragelaphus eurycerus (assembly GCA_935064755.1). Taxonomy (NCBI): domain Eukaryota; kingdom Metazoa; phylum Chordata; class Mammalia; order Artiodactyla; family Bovidae; genus Tragelaphus; species Tragelaphus eurycerus. The sequence goes on along the minus strand of CAKXYN010000024.1, from coordinate 24,710,941 downwards.
TTTTTTTCGGTTAAAAATCTGGAGATTTTGAGGTTGAGAGACGCCAGAGCCAGCTGGGTTGTCTGTTGCTGGTTGCCTGTGGGCCCTGCATCAACACTTCCTCCTGTCTTCCTCTCACTCAGGATTCATCAGATGTTGGGAAACAATTACTGATACCTTTTTTCAGTTAAAAAATTGGAAAAAAAAAAAAAAAAAAACAATTACATCACCTGTTGACTGAAAAAAAGAAAACAAAAACTAAACCTAAGGGTTGAAAATGATGTTTTATTCACTGGTCTTACTGAAGCCAGTAGCCCAGGAGACAGGCTCTCAGCTCTGAGGAACTGCTCCAAGGAGGTAAAGAGGGAACCAGGATATACAGAAAAGTTTGCCTCAAAAGCCAAAACACACCTACATAGATGAACGTCAAAAGACTACGGTGAATCACAAAAACCATACATCTCAAGTTAATGAATCTAAGGCTTTTCTATCTACGCAATTCGAAATTCTGGGCTTTTTATAATCAGTCCTTCAGTATGCATCTTGACGATGTGGGGCCAGTAGCCTGTTCTTCTGTTCTGAATCCCCCTCAGGTAGGGGGTGGCTGTAATGCCTGATGGCTTTGTGGCCATTCTGTTTACTGAAGTGACAGGTGACATTCTTACATTCCCAAGCATGGCCTCTAGCCCCATCTCTTCAGACTCAATCTCCTCTTTTTACCATGCTGCATATGCACTTTTGAAGCCAAAATGCATATTTATTTTTAAAAAATCTCTCCAGTGCGTTCTCTCCCCACTTGACCTCTCCCATATTTGGTGAAGTACCTACAGTGCCCACTCCATTACCTATCTATATTCCCGTAATACAAGGGATATGGGTTCTATTCCTGGTCAGAGAACTAAGATCCCACATGCCTCGGAGCAACTAAGCCTGCATGCCACAAATGGGGAGTCTGTGTGCTGCAACGAAAGATCCTAGATGACCCAACCAAGATCCTCCGTGACAGCAAAGACCTGCTGCAGCCAAAAATAAATAAATAAAAATAAATGACTTTTTAAAAAGATACCTTGGGTGTGTGTTAGTCGGTCAGTCATGTCTGACTCTTTGCGACCTCATGGACTGTAGCCCACCAGGCTTCTCTGTCCATGGAATTCCCAGGCAAAAATACTGGAGTGGGTTACCATTCCCTTCTCCAGGGATCTAACTTCTTCCCAACCCAGGGATCTAACTCATATCTCCTGCATTTGCAGGTAGATTCTTTCCTATCTGAGCCGCCAGGGAAGCCCTGAAAGATACTAGACTTTCTTTAAAAAAAAAAATATGGACTGCAAGTAGATATCTGACTACTTAAGCAACACCTCAGAAGTTTAAACATTCAAACTGTTCACATCATTTTGTTCAAGATCTCATTGAGAAATCAGGAGATCATTCTCTATTTGGAGCTGTCTTATTGTTTAGCCTGGAGATAACTTAGAGCCTGGTGTGTGGCTTGGACTTATTTGCCTTTTCTGATGTGTTCTTTTTTAAGGCTAATCCTGAGCCTGTCTGTTTCATCTTCCATTCCATACAATGACCTCTGAGAGCAGGGCTGTCCTCTTTTTCTATTAGAGCCCTCCTGATCGAGTTTTTCACTCCTGTTCCACTTCATTCGTTCATCTTCTTATTTTCTTTGTCTGCAACGGTAAGATTGAATAAAATAATATGTAAGCCAGTAGGCTTTCCTTTTTTTCTTGAATTTTTGTTTTTTGACTTGCTGAATGTATGTGCTGCTTAAGGAGGTTGGGGATGGAAATCAGCAGAAGCTTTCACATTGGAAGTGGAGAAGAGGGCAGGTTCCTAACTTACCATGGTGCTATGCAACTCTGGGTAAAATACAATCTGAGGCACACACTAAAAATTAAAAGAAATTCACTAACGAATTAAAAAGTCTGTTCTGTCTATACGTTCGTAGGGCTCTTTTTATAAACAAGATTTTTCAAACACCTATAAATACCAAGCGAAGAGTTGACTCATTGGAGAAGACTCTGATGCTGGGAGGGATTGAGGGCAGGAGGAGAAGGGGACGACAGAGGATGAGATGGCTGGATGGCATCACTGACTCGATGGATATGAGTCTGAGTGACCTCCGGGAGCTGGTGATGGACAGGGAGGCCTGGTGTGCTGCAGTTCATGGGGTCGCAAAGAGTCGGACACGACTGAGCGACTGATCTGATCTGATCTGATCTGATAAATACCAAACACTACACTAGGTGCCAGGGACTTAGAGACAAGTAAGGCAGGGATCCTGCCTCCAGGGGGTTCAGCTCCCTAGTCAGAGAGAGAGAGAAGCACTGGCATTGATCTGGTCTCAGGAAACAGGAGGCCCTTAACTCCATGGGGAAGGAAAGAGGAAGAGAATGGAAAAGGTCTCACCCAGGAAGATATGTGTGAGGCTTTTATTGGTGAGTAGGTAAGAATTTTCCAGTTGAGCTACTTCAAATCCTAAAAGATGATGCTGTGAAAGTGCTACACTCAATATGCCAGCATATTTGGAAAGCTCAGCGGTGGCCACAGGACTGGAAAATGTCAGTTTTCACTCCAATCCCAAAGAAAGGCAATGCCAAAGAATGCTCAGACTACCACACAATTGCACTCATCTCACACACTAGCAAAGTAATGCTCACAATTCTCAAAGCCAGGCTTCAATAGTATGTGAACCGTGAAGTTCCAGGTTCTCAAGCCGGTTTTAGAAAAGACAGAAGAACCAGAGATCAAATTGCAAACATCCGCCGGATCATGGAAAAAGCAAGAGAGTTCCAGAAAAACATCTATTTCTGCTTTATTGACTATGCCAAAGCCTTTGACTGTGTGGACCACAATAAACTGTGGAAATTCTGAAAGAGATGGGAATACCAGACCACCTGACCTGCCTTTTGAGAATTCTGTACACAGGTCAGGAAGCAACAGTTAGAATTGGACATGGAACTACAGACTGGTTCCAAATAGGAAAAGGAGTACATTAAGGCTGTATATTGTCACTCTGATTATTTAACTTATGTGCAGAGTACATCATGAGAAACGCTGGGCTGAATGAAGTACAAATCCAGGATAAAGATTGCCAGGAGAAATATCAATAACCTCAGATACGCAAATGACACCACCCTTATGACAGAAAGTGAAGAACTAAAGAGCCTCTTAATAAAAGTGAAAGAGGAGAGTGAAAAAGTTGGCTTAAAACTCAACATTCAGAAAACTAAGATCATGGCATCTGATCCTATGGCTAACAGATGGGGAAACAGTGGCAGACTTTATTTTTGGGGGCTCCAAAATCACTGCAGATAGTGATTGCAGCCATGAAATTAAAAGACACTTGCTGCTTGGAAAGAAAATTGCGACTAACCTGGACAGCATATTAAAAAGCAGAGACATTACTTTGCCAACAAAGGTCTGTCTAGTCGAGTCTATGGTTTTTCCAGTAGTCATGTATGGATGTGAGAGTTGGACTATAAAGAAAGCTGAGCACCAAAGAATTGATGCTTTTGAACTGTGGTGTTAGGGAAGACTCTTGAGAGTCCCTTGGACTGCAAGGAGATCCAACCAGTCCATCCTAAAAGAAATCAGTCCTGAATATTCACTGGAAGGACGGAAGTTGAAATTCCAATACTTTGGCCACCTGATGTGAAAAGCAGACTCATTTGAAAACACCCTGATGCTGGGAAAGATTGAAGGTGGGAGGAGGAGAAGGGGACGACAACAGAGGATGAGATGATTGGATGGCATCACCGACTCAATGGACATGAGTTTGAGTGGACTCTGGGAATTGGTGATGGACAGGGAGGCGGTGTGCTTTAGTCCCTGGGGTCACAAAGAGTCGGACATGACTGAGCGACTGAACTGAGCTAAGAATTTTCCAGCTGAGCTATGGATTGTGGCCAGGAGACCATTTTAGAAGAAATTCTATGCATGGGCCAGGACATAGGAAGAAACACAATATGGTCTGGTAACTAGCGAGTGTATACCTGGAGAGGAGGCTGTCTGAGGCTGGAAAGACAGGATCAGAAGATGAAGCCTGGAAAGCAAATGTCGACCTTTTGTTTGGAGCAGCAGTACTCTTGCCTGGCAAATCCCATAGACGGAGGAGCCTGGTAGGCTGCAGTCCACGGGGTTGCTAGGAGTTGGACACGACTGAGTGACTTCACTTTCACTTTCATGCATTGGAGAAGGAAATGGAAACCCACTCCAGTGTTCTTGCCTGGAGCATCCCAGGGATGGGGCAGCCAGGTGGGCTGCTGTCTATGGGGTCGCACAGAATCCGACACGACTGAAGCGACTTAGCAGCAGCAGCAGCAGCAGCAGGACCTCAGTGGGCCCTTCCTGCTGCCAATGCTGCCCTCTAGTGGATTAGCTGGAATTGGGCAGGTACAGCTGGAAAACCACTTTGAAAAAAAGGCCTCTCAAGAGGACTGGGAGGTGGTACCTGTGCTTAGCAGCAGACAGGTGAAGTTCATGGCAGAACCAACCAGGACAGGAGGAGTGTGATCCGAGCACTCAGGAAAAAGTCCCCTCAAGAGGCTGGGAGGTGGTACCTGTGCTTAGCAGCAGACAGGTGAAGTTCATGGCAGAACCAACCAGGACAGGAGGAGTGTGATCCGAGCACTCAGGAAAAAGTCCCCTCAAGAGGCTGGGAGGTGGTACCTGTGCTTAGCAGCAGACAGGTGAAGTTCATGGCAGAACCAACCAGGACAGGAGGAGTGTGATCCGAGCACTCAGGAAAAATGCCCTCCCCTAGATCTTTTGGTCACTGGCTGCAGTTGTCAGATTCCACCATTAAGAGTTGTTTTTTAAATAAAGTAATGAGACTGCATGGGCTTTGCTGGTGGTTCAGATGGTAAAGAATCTGCCTGCAATGTGGGAAACCTGGTTTTGATCCCTGGGTTGGGAAGATCTCCTGGAGGAGGGCATGGCAACCCACTCCAGTATTCTTCTTCTTTTTTTTTTTTTTTAAATTGGAAGTCTTCCTGGAGTCTAGCCTCTCTCCCTCCTGCTGCCCTTCCCCAGCCCACCTGATCACCTCACCCTAAAGTCCTTTAGTGGGATGCGTCCTAGGGGTCTGGGCACTCCCAGGGGTTTCCTTCTGTCCATCTGTGAGCTGGGAGCAATCTGACTGTCCCTTGGGCCCAGGACTTCGGGGACCCGGCTGTGGTGCCGTTTGAAGCCATGGACTTTGAGGGGCCAGGTGTGGAGGTGAGTGAGGCACTGCCAGACGTGGAGCTGGCGGGACATGGCCCCAGAACACAGGCCATCCACGTGCTCAGTGGCGTGTGAGTGACTAGAGCCACTCCAGTTTTTTTTTTTTTTTTTGCTTAACTTTACAATATTGTATTGCTTTTACTATACATCGAGATGGATCCGCCACCAGTATACACGTGCTCCCCATCCTGAACCCTCCTCCCTCCCCACTCCCCACACCATCCCTCCAGGTCATCCCAGTGCTCCAGCCCCAGGCATCTGTTATCGGGCATCATACCTGGACTGATGACTCATTTCAGATATGATATTATACATATTTCAATGCTATTCTCCCCAATCATCCCACCCTCTCCCAGTCCCAGAGTCCAAAAGTCTGTTCTATACATCAGCGTCTCTTTTGCTGTCTTGTAAATAGGGTTATTGTTACCATCTTTCTAAATTCCATATGTATGTGTTAGTATACTGTATTTGTGCTTTTGTTTCTGGCTTACTTCACTCCGTATAATAGGCTCCAGTTCCATCCACCTCCTTAGAACTGATTCAAATGTATTCTTTTTAATGGCTGAGTAATACTCCATCATGTATATGTACCACAGCTTTCTTATCCATTCATCTGTAGATGGACATCTAGGTTGCTTCCATGTCCTGGCTATTGTAAACAGTGCTGCTATGAACACTGGGGTACACGTGTCTCTTTCAATTCTGGTTTTCTCAGTGTGTATGCCCAGCAGTGGGATTGCTGGATCATAAGGCAGTTCTATTCCCAGTTTTTTGAGGAATCTCCATACTGTTCTCCATAGTGGCTGTACTAGTTTGCATTCCCACCAACAGTGTAAGAGGGTTCCCTTCTCTCCGCACCCTCTCCAGCATTCATTGCTTGTGGACTTTTGGATCGCAGCCATTCTGACTGGCATGAAATGGTACCTCATAGTGGTTTTGATTTGCATTTCTCTGATAATGAGTGATGTTGAGCATCTTTTCATGTGTTTGTTAGCCATCTGTATGTTTTCTTTGGAGAAATGTCTATTCAGTTCTTTGGCCCATTTTTTGATCGGGTCGTTTATTTTTCTGAAATTGAGCTGTAGGAGTTGCTTGTATATTTTTGAGATTAGTTGTTTGTCTGTTGCTTCATTTGCTATTATTTTCTCCCATTCTGAAGGCTGTCTTTTCACCTTGCTTATAGTTTCCTTTGTTGTGCAGAAGTTTTTAAGTTTGATTAGGTCCCATTTGTTCATTTTTGATTTTATTTCCGATATTCTGGGAGGTGGGTCATAGAGGATCCTGCTGTGATGTAAGTCAGAGAGTGTTTTGCCTGTGTTTTCCTCTAGGAGTTTTATGGTTTCTGGTCTTACATTTAGCTCTTTAATCCATTTTGAGTTTATTTTTGTGTATGGTGTTAGAAAGTGTTCTAGTTTCATTCTTTTACAAGTGTTCGACCAGTTTTCCCAGCACCACTTGTTAAAAAGATTGTCTTTAATCCATTGTATATTTTTGCCTCCTTTGTCAAAGATAAGGTGACCATATGTGTGTGGATTTGTCTCTGGGCTTTCTATTTTGTTCCATTGATCTATATTTCTGTCTTTGTGCCAGTACCATACTGTCTTGATGACTGTGGCTTTGTAGTAGAGCCTGAAGTCAGGCAGGTTGATTCCTCCAGTTCCATTCTTCTTTCTCAAGATAGCTTTGGCTATTCGAGGTTTTTTGTATTTCCATACAAATTGAGAAATTATTTGTTCTAGCTCTGTGAAGAATACCGTTGGTAGCTTGATGGGGATTGCATTGAATCTATAAATTGCTTTGGGTAATATACTCATTTTCACTATATTGATTCTACCAATCCATGAACATGGTATATTTCTCCATCTATTAGTGTCCTCTTTGATTTCTTTCACCAGTGTTTTATAGTTTTCTATATATAGGTCTTTAGATTCTTTAGGAAGATATATTCCTAGGTATTTTATTGTTTTCATTGCAATGGTGAATGGAATTGTTTCCTTAATTTCTCTTTCTATTTTCTCGTTATTAGTGTACAGGAATGCAAGGGATTTCTGTGTGTTAATTTTATATCCTGCAACTTTACTATATTCATTGATTAGTTCTAGTAATTTTCTGGTGGAATCTTTAGGGTTTTCTACGTAGAGGATCATGTCATCTGCAAACAGTGAGAGTTTTACTTCTTCTTTTCCAATTTGGATTCCTTTTATTTCTTTTTCTGCTCTGATTGCTGTGGCCAAAACTTCCAAAACTATGTTGAATAGTAATGGTGAAAGTGGGCATCCTTGTCTTGTTCCTGACTTTAGAGGAAATGCTTTCAATTTTTCACCATTGAGGATCCAGTATTCTTGATTGCAGAATCCTTATGGACAGACGAGCCTGGTGGGCTACAGTCTCTGTGGTCACAAAAAGTCAGACATGACTGAGAGACTAAGCACACACAAGTGAGAATGTAGAAGCTGTGTTAACAGGCATTGTGCTTGGGAAAGAGGGACGCCTTTACTTCTCTCTTAGGTCTTTCTACATGTGGCTAGAGCAAATGCATGTGCTGAGGGTCATCTCCACAAGGCAGCCGTGAGCAGTGGCATGAAGTGAGATCTTAGTTCCCTGACCAGGAATTGAACTGGGGCAGCCTGGACATGAAAACCACAGTCAGAGAAAGCAAATCAAAATGATCACATGGATCACAGCCTTGTGTAGCTCAGTGAAGCTATGAGCCATGCCATGCAGGGCCACTCAAGAGGGATGGGTCATGGTGGAGAGTTCTGACAAAACGTGGTCCACCGGAGAAAGGAATGGCAAGTGACTTCAGTATCCTTGCCTTGAGAACCCCATGAATAGTGCTAGGCTTCTCAGGCAGCACTAGTGGTAAAGACCCCACCTTGTCAATTCAGGAGACTTAAGAGAATGCAGGTCAGGGACTTAAGAGGATCCGTGGGTCGGGAAGATCCCCTGGAGAAGGAAATGGCAACCCACCCCCATATCTTGCCTGGAGAATCCCATGGAATGAAGAGCACTGTGGGCTCTTCCATAGTATCGCACAGAGTCAGACACGACTGAAGTGACTTAGCACCACACAGCTCATCTTGCCTCAAGAACCCCATGAACAGTATGAAAAAGCAAAAAGATCTGACAGCAGAAGATGAGCTCCCCCAGCTTGGGAGTTGTCCAATATGCTACTGGGCATGAGCAGAGAGATAGCTCAGAAAGAATGAAGAGGCTGGTCCAAAGCGGAAATGACACCCAGTTCTGGATGTGTCTGGTGGTGAAAGTCCAATGCTGTACAGAACAATACTGCATAGGAACCTGGAATGTTAGGTCCATAAATCAAGGTAAATTGGAGGTCATCAAGCAGGAGATGGCAAGAGTGAACATTGACATTTTAGGAATCAGCAAACTAAAATTGACTGGAAATGGGTAAATTTAAATCAGATGGCCATTATATCTACGACTGTGGGCAAGAATCCCTTAGAAGAAATGGAATAGTCCTCGTAGTCAAGAAGAGTCTGAAATGCAGTACTTCGGTGAAGTCTCAAAAATGATAGAATGATCTCGGTTCATTTCCAAGGCAAACCATTCAACATCACAGTAATCCAAGTCTATGCTCCAACCACTAACACTAAAGAAGCTGAAGTTGAACAGTTCTATGAAGACCTCCAAGACCTTCTAGAACTAACACCAAAAAAAAAAAAAAAAAAAGATGTCCTTTTTATCGTGGGGGATTGGAATGCAAAATGTAAGAAGTCAAGAGGTACCTGGAGAAATAGGTAAGTTTGGAGTTGGAGTACAAAGTGAGGCAGGGTAACCACTAACAGAGTTTTGCCAAGAGAACACACAGTCATAGCAAACACCCTTTTCCAACAACACAAGACTCTACACATGGACATCAACAGATGGTCAATACTGAAATCAGATTGATTATATTCTTTGCATCCAAAGATGGAGAAGCTCTATACAGTCAGCAAAAACAAGACCTGGAGCCGACTGTGGCTCTGATCATGAACTCATTACAAAATTCAGGCTTAAATTGAATTAAGTAGTGTAAACCATAGGCCATTCAGGTATGACCTAAATCAAATCCTTTATCATTATTCAGTGGAGGTGATAAATAGATTCAAGGGATTAGATCTGGTAGACAGAATGCCTGAAGAACTATGGGAGGAGGTTCATAACATAATACAGGAGGCAGTACCAAAACCATCAAAGAAATTCAAGAAGGCAAAATGGATCTGAAGAGGCCTTTGTCTGAGAAGATAAATAGCTGAGAAAAGAAGAGAAGTGAAAGGCAAAGGAGAAAGGTAAATACCCAACTGAATGCAGAGTTCCAGAGAACAGTCAAGAGACATAAGAAACCCTTCTTAAGTGAACAATGCAAAGAAAGAGGAAAACAGTAGAATAGGAAGGACTAGAGATCTCTTCAAGAAAACTAGAGATAACAAAAAACATTTCATGCAAAGACATACACAATAAAGGACAAGAATAGCAAAGACCTAGCAGAAGCAGAAAATATTAAGAAGAGGTGGCAAGAATTCACAGAACTGTACAAAATAAGGTCTTCATAACCTGGATAACTATGATGGTGTGGTCAATCATCTAGAGTCAGACAACCTGGAGTGTGAAGTCAAGTAGGCATTATGACGCATTACTATGAACAAGGGCTTCCCTGGTGGCTCAGTTGGTAAAGAATCCGCCTGCAATGCAGAATACCTGGGTTCAATCCCTTGGTTGGGAACATCCCCATTCCAGTATTCTTGCCTAGAGAATCCCCATGGACAGAGGAGCCTGGTGGGCTACAGTCCACGGGGTCACAAAGCATCAGACACGACTGAGCAACAAAGCAGCTAGTGGAGGTGATGGAATTCCAGCTGAGCTATTTCAAATCCTAAAAGATGATGCTGTTAAAGCGCTGCACTCAAAATGTCAGCAAATTTGGAAAACTCAGCAGTGGCCACGGGACTGGAAAAGGACAGTTTTCATTCCAATCTCAAAGAAAGGCAATGCCAAAGAATGCTCAAACTACCACACAATTGCACTAGTTTCACATGCTAGCAAGGTAATGCTCAAAATCTTTCAAGCTAGAGTTTAACAGTATATGAACCAAGAACTTCCAGATGGAAGCTCTGGACTTAGAAAAGGCAGAGGAACCAGAGATCAAATTGGCAAGATCTGATGGATCATAGTAAAAGCAAGGGAATTCCAGAAAAACATCTACTTCTGCTTCATTGACTACACTAAAGTCTTTGTGTGGATCACAACAAACTGAGGAAAATTCTTAGAGATGGGACTAGCACTCTGGACAGTGACTGCAGTCGAGAAATTCAGACACTCGGGCCTTGAAAGAAAAGTTATGACAAACCTAGACAGCATATTCAAAAGCACAGACATCACTTTGCTGACAAGTTTGTATAATTGGAACTATGGTTTTTCCAGTAGTCATGTAGGGATGTGAGAGTTGGATTCTAAAGAAGGCTAAAGAGTGCTAGAGTTGATGCTTTCAAACTGTGGTGCTGGAGTAGACTCTTGAGTGTCCCTTGGACAGAAGGAGATCAAACCAGTCAATCCTGAAGGAAATCAATGCTGAATATTCATTGGAAGGACTGATGCTAAAGCTGAAGCTCCAATACTTTGGCCACCTGAAGGGAAGGGTCGACTCATTGGAAATGACCCTGATGCTGGGAAGGATTGAGTGCAAGAGGAGAAGGGGGTGACAGGATAAGACGGTTGTGTTAGGTAGGTAGAATAGGAAAAAGGGGTCCAAAATGGTGGTGTCTAAAAGAAGCAGAAAAGCCCTTGAAAAGGGAACAAAGGAAAAATCCACAGACCGGAGTGAGAACCTCAGATGAAACAAACATGCCCCCTTCCTGGCTAGCCCTAATTTGCATAGCGTGGCCGGGGGCAAAGGGGTGGGGGAGGAGAAAAAAACATATAAAAAGTGGGGAGCCAAGATGGGTTGAGACCTCTCCTTTGGGGTCGGCCTGCCCTCATGCCTCAAGAGTGTACTACCCTTTGTTTATTGAATGAAACTCTGAGGTGTAACTGAGCTGTCACACTGGTTCACCATTTCAAATCTTCGTTGAGGCAAGACAGAACCGAGGAAATTATACACTATTCCAACAGTTGGATGGCATTACTGACTCAACAGATCTAAGTTTGAGCAAATTCTGGGAGACAGTGAAGGACAGAGAAGCCTGGTGTGCTGTGGTCCATGACATTGTAAAGAGTTGGACACAACTTAGAGACTGAATAACAACGAAGCCTGGATGAAAACCAGGAATCCTAGCCATCAGACCAATAAAAGCTAGAGGCTAGAAGCTGGTTTTCCCTGGATCTTTGCCCCAGTGAAAAATGCATTTATCACCGAGGCAAACTGTAAATGCAGATATGATACAAAGTTTACTTTTAGAAACATAGCACAAGTGGGAGAACACACAGAGAAATTAAGACAGGTAACACAGAGATGCACACCCAGAGGGAAAGCATGTGGGTGTCCCCTCTGGTGAGGAGGAGCACAGAAAAGAGGCTGTGCTGTGCTCAGTCTCTCAGTCCTGTCTGACTCTCCAACTCCATGGACTTGCAGCCCTCAAGGCTCCTCTGTCCATGGGCATTCTCCAGGCAAGAATACTGGAGTGGGTTGCCATGCCCTCCACCAGGGGATCTTCCCAACCCAGGGACTGAACCCAGGTCTTCCGCATTGCAGATGAATTCTTTACTGTCTGAGCCCCTAGGGAAGCCCACTGACCTGGAATCACTACATGCTTCCCTTTGCTTCTCCACTTCCTTCTCTATCTCAGGTCTCCTTGCCTCCTTCTCTTCTATACTCTATTGAGTAGCCAGACCATGTTTATCTAGACTTAAACATGGAAATTTGGAAAACTCAGCAGTGGCTACAGGATTGGAAAATGTCAGTTTTCATTCCAATCCCAAAGAAAGGTAATACCAAAGAATGCTCAAACTACAGCACAATTGCACTCATCTCACACGCTAGTAAAGTAATACTCACAATTCTCCAAGCCAGGCTTCAACGGTATGTGAACCGTGAACATCCAGATGTTCAAGCTGGTTTTAGAAAAGGTAGAGGAACCAGAGATCAAATTGCCAACATCTGCTGGATCATCGAAAAAGCAAGAGTTTCAGAAAAACATATATTTCTGCTTTACTGACTATGCCAAAGCCTTTGACTGTGTGGACCACAATAAACTGTGCAAAATTCTGAAAGAGATGGGAATACCAGACCACCTGACCTGCCTCTTGAGAAACCTGTATACAAGTCAGGCAGCAACAGTTAGAACCGGACATGGAACAACAGACTGGTTCCAAATAGGAAAAGGAGTACGTCAAGGCTGTATATTGTCACCCTGCTTATTTAACTTATGTGCAGAGTACATCATGAGAAACGTTGGGCTGCAGGAAGCACAAGCTTCAATGAAGATTGCCGGGAGAAATATCAATAACCTCAGATATGCAGATGACATCACCCTTATGGCAGAAAGTGAAGAGGAACTCAAAAGTCTCTTGATGAAAGTCAAAATGGAGAGTGAAAAGGTTGGCTTAAAGCTCAACATTCAGAAAATGAAGATCATGGCATCTGGTCCCATTACTTCATGGCAAATAGATGGGGAAACAGTGGAAACAGTGGCTATTTTTCTGAACTCCAAAATCACTGTGGATGGTGACTGCAGCCATGAAATTAAAAGACGCTTGCTCCTTGGAAGGAAAGTTTTGACCAACCTAGACAGCATATTAAGAAGCAGAGACATTACTTTGCCAACAAAGGTCCGTCTAGTCAAGGCTATGGTTTTTCCAGTGGTCATGTATGGATGTGAGAGTTGGATTGTGAAGAAAGCTGAGTGCTGAAGAATTGATGCTTTTGAACTGTGGTGTTTTAGAAGACTCTTGAGAGTCCCTTGGACTGCAAGATCCAACCAGTCTATTCTAAAGGAGATCAGTCCTGGGTGTTCATTGGAGGGACTGATGCTGAAGCTGAAACTCCAGTACTTTGGCCACCTGATGTGAAGAGCTGACTCATTTGAAAAGACCCTGATGCTGGGAAAGATTGAGGGCAGGAGGAGAAGGGGAAGACAGAGGATGAGGTGGTTGGATGGCATCGCCGACACAACAGACATGGGTTTGAGTGGACTTTGGGAGTTGGTGATGGACAGGGAGGCCTGGCGTACTGTGATTCATGGGGTCGCAGAGTCGACTGAGTCACTGAACTGAACTGAAACATGGAAAAGACCCTAATGCTGGAAAAGACTGACGGCAGGAGGGGGTGACAAAGGATGAGATGGTTGGATGGCATCACCAACTCAATGAACTTGAGTTTAGGCAAACTCTAGGAGATGTAAAGGACAGGGAAGCCTGGTGTGCTGCAGTACATGGGGTTGCAGAGTTGGAAATGACTTAGCAACTCATCGATGAAACATGTATGTGGGCTTCCCAGGGGGCTCAGTGGTTAAAGAATCCACCAGCAATGCAGGAGACATGGGTTTGATCTCTGGGTCAGGAAGATCCCCTGGAAAAGGGAATGGCTACCCACTCTAGTATTCTCATCTGGAGAATCTCCATGGACAGAGGAGCCCGGAGGGCTACAGTCCACAGGGTCGCAGAGTGTTGGACATGACTGAGCACACATGCAATGCAAACATGTATATAAGAGCACAGTTTGTACTATTCTTGTTTATATTTTGAGAGCACTGAAGGAAGGTTGTATATTAAGAAGAATAAAATTTAAACCAGAAGTTAAAATTGTTTGTCTCTGGGCCAGGAAAACTGAATGCCTTTTTGGCAGTAGGATGGACTGGACCCATAATATAAATTAGGATAAGACAAGAAGTATCACAAAAAAGTCATGCTGTAAGAGCCTGTAAGAGACCTAACCAAAGATTTACACAAACACATAGCCCAAGGCTGAGATGCTACTTCTACAACCTTTAGTATATGTATGAAAGGATGAAGTTAATTTGTGTGGATTTTTCACTCCCTGCATATTTAGATAAAATCACAATGTGAAGTTACAGAAATCTAGTAGTTCAGATTTCCTTCCAGGTGGAAGTAGTACTTTTATACACTATACTCAACAAGCTCAGGGGAGTGGTGGTGGGGTTGGATCAATCGGCTTCATGCCTCACAGTGACAAGACTCCAGGAGGGTGTGGGTACAGACAGGCCACAACGTGGCACAGCACCTCTGTACTTTTCATGGGCAACCCGATGAAAAATATCCAATGAGGGGTGATCATGCTGGGATTCTAGAAATCATCTTATAAATCCAGAAAACTCATAAATGAATTTGCCATCTCCAAGTCTATTCTATATTTATTAAGGCTGAGGTAGGGTATTGATTTTCTTCTAAATCCTGATCCATTATGTTGAATGAGGAATTCAGAAGCCACAGAACCCTCCAAAAGCACCAAGCTTACACAAAGCCTCAACACCAATAATGATAAAATTACCTTAAATGTTATGTGTAATGACATCAAATGGTAGTGACCACATCCAGAAAAAATTTGAGTAAGAATTTATTACATTTACTTAAAGGATTAGAGCTGATATATGAGAGAACATTTAGTTATGTCAACATAAAAACAATAGCTGTGGTTATGATTTGCACATGCAATTCATTCTGCAAAAGTAAAAATACACACTACTCTTTCTAGACAAGCCTTCTATATGAAGTAGAGTAGGTCAAGGTAAAAGAGCAAGTGAACTTGAAAGGATTGCACTTATAATGAAATGGGACATAGCCAGGGTATAAAGAGGAGACATACCTAATGCTAACCACTGTATTGCAGTACTAGCAAATTGCACACTTAATTTTAGAGTATACTATTCAACATATATATATATATAGTAAGACTAAAGAAATTTCAAATATCCACCTTTAAATTATCCCTTTATTTCTGACATATCACATTTTGATATTCATGTAATAGCATTTGAAATATGTAGTTATCATTGTCAAAGCTTATGTTTAAGGGATAAAAGGTCTGTAACATCTACCACCATTGGCCTCAAATGCACTTTCATCATGATCTATGAAGTGTAAAGAAGAACTGGGTAATTAAGTTAAACTAACCTGCTTTAACTACAAAAAGCCTTTAAAAATTTAGGAACAAATAGGTAACAAAAGGGCTCATCCAGAGCCACATTTTCATTTTTAATGCAATGTATATTAGAATATCATGTGAATACACATACAAGTAGAATATACAATGAAAAAAATAGATTAACTCCAAAGATCAGTATTTGGATTTAGAAAGTTTTGACTTGCATCTAAATTCTGCTTATAAGTAGCCTGAAAGGAACTGCTATCAAGGACCAGTCTAAAGAACTAGGCTGTTAAGTTTGCTGGTTTAAAATTTCTTAAACCTAAATATCTTGCCATTGTATGGCTTCATATTCTTTCAGTTTACAAAAAAAGTGCAAAAAACTTTATTTAAAGTAATCTTAGAGGGCAACAGAATGGAACACAACCTACAACAAAGTTATTCCAATATTTTTAAACAACTGAACTTTTAAGTTTTATGTAGCTTATTGTGTTGACATTTTACCCATTTCAACAAACAGAAGTGTAAGGTATAGAAACTTGTTCTTGACACCAGAGGAAGAGATTGGTGTGGAATATAATGGAATAGAGGAAGAGCTTTCCTACTTGATTTATAGTTAGTTAATACATGCCAGTTAACAGAAATATTTTAGGGAATGCTACTATATAATTATTCTACTTCTAAATTTATGTCATGATTATTTAACTACTTAACTATGTGAGCAGAAAAAAGACATCTTTTAAAAACTTGTTTGATATTTATAGAGCTATTTTAGATGTTCCACTTCAAATGTGAATTTTCATAAATAAATGTTTTCACAATAAACTAGGGTCACTGGATGACTTCACATGTTAAAAAAAATCTCTCATCAAAGAAAAAGGCTGAAGTTAAACAACTAGGTGAAGAACACACATGAACACAACACATGTGAATGACTCTGCCTTTTCCCTTGTTTCTACTCATGTGTTGGGTATATTCCCCAGTGATGAATGATCCATGTTAAAAAAAAAAGGATTAAACTGTAAGGTTTTAGTAGGTTTGAAATCTGATAGTTTTCCAAGAGTTATTTAGCATCGTGCCTTTATGAAGGATGAGGGTAAGATATCAAAGACACCAGTAATGAATAATCAAATTACAGTAACAACAAATGTAACATATGCTTGATTATTAATCTTACAAGAGGGAAACTGCATCAAATTTTTGGATACTAGATATTTAATGAGTAATAAACCTACTATCTTAAACACAGTCTAGTTTTCACATAAATTAACCTAATTTCTCTGCTGACCTAAAGTATAATTCACATGTATCAAAACAGATTATTCTACGACATGCCTTATGAAAGTAATTTTATACTTAGATCAAGTTTCATGACTGCTTTTCTCTTTTGGGGCAAAGACATATATAAATATTTCCTGAATGAATTTTTGCACAGTATCCAAACATCCATTTAATATGCCTAAAGTCCTTTTGTGGTTAGAGGGCATTCACTCACTGCACCATGTTGTATGTTAAGTTTCAACATCAAATCTACTTATAATGATGTCCTTTCTTAAATAACTGTTTGTTCTCATTCCTTTAGATTGTGAGTTCACATTTTATAACTTCCCTCCCGCCATGTATAATCATTATACTAAAATGTTCTTCACAACACTGCTATTTGTTAGGAGGAAGGTCAGAGCTAAACGTAGTTATAACAACATGACTACTTATTTTGAGGAAATAAAAAAAATGTAGTAGATATAAATTTGTTGACATTTAGCAAGACTAATCCTTTCCTGATATGGACCAGCCTTTGATGGTCAACTTAAATGGTGGTGGTGCTATTAACCTTGTAGAGTGTGAGTCTGGGGTCTGTCCCTACTTTTCCTCGTAATTCTGACAGTCTACCAATCTCATGTTGGTTTTGCCTAAAGAAGAACTGGATATATCAGAATACAGCATCTGCTCTGTCTCACAAAGAGCATATATGTGAAAGAACTCTGTGAAGTGTTAGGCAAGAATACAAAGGATAAAGCATAACAGGAAATCCACTGTGAACAATACTGATGAGAGAGTAATGAGTAGGCTTACCTCTCAACTATAAATGTGCACTAAATTTCCTCAACCTTTTATTTTTCAATAAACTCTGCAAATATTTTAAATTGCCCTGGCTTCTGTATCTTAAATATGGCAGAGAAACAAACTTACTTGATAGCAGTAGTCAATACATGATCTATTTCTTCTTACTTACTCAGCCCCTGGCTTTAGCCCTGCCTCCTTTTCAAAGGTGGTGGGTAGAGGATAACGTGAATGTGAAAGTGAGTTTAGCACTAAACTCTGGAGGCTCAACTCACTTTCCCCCTGAAGAAAAGAACATGTGGGAAGAGGTTTAATATATTCCCAAATCATCGTGTGGAACTAAGTTCCACCTACCTCAGGACTGGCAGACATTAAATATTATTTCTTCATTAAGTGCCTCTACAATAAGGATATTTGCTAACTGTGATACTTACTAAGATCAATATGTACATTTTGGGGGTGGTGTTTTGTTTTGGTGAGTATCGCCCAAGTCCTATAACTTATTAGTCTGCTTCAGATACCTACTAGGAAAAAAAAACAAACTCAATCTTGGCCTACTGAAAAACAGCGTATTAAGTCAAAACACATTTTAAGGTGAAGATATATTGTATAAAGTGCTTAATCAACCAAATTCTCTGATGTCTTAAAAAGAAGGGTCAATAAAGTTTATATACAGGTATAGAATGTTCGAGATAGTTTGTCATATTTATTCCTAGCTCTTATCCGGACACTCTGCTGAGTTTGTGAAGTGTATCTTCAAAGGCTGTCAATAACAATAGAAAGCAAATGTTTGAAAAGTCACTACCAATGGAAGAGGACTAATATCTTACATGTTGGTATGATTATAAATGACCTGAATTTTTTCTGGCAGATAACAAAAGCTGGGCTCATATTAGCTGTATCATCTGGATTCTTTTTAAATTATGTTGTCAGCTAAAGTAGAGGGTCTAAGACCTTGCTCCTCTAATTTTTGTTAATTCTCTCCCTAAGATTTGATATTTAATGATTATTCTCATTAAAATCAGTATAGCTGTTTATGACTAGCTTTAACTTAAATACCCTCTGTTTTCTAGACAGCAAAACAAAAAGTTTCACTTTATAAATTTTAGACAAGCTTTGTTTTTCTTCAGTGCAAACATCCTGAAACAGCACAAAGTCATTCAGCTATTCAGAGGATGAAGTCAGTTTATGTAGTGCTTAAAACTGAATCCCAGATATACTGGGATGGAAAAGGCCCATGTGGCAGGACAGTACATTCTTGTCCTTAAGGGCAAATGATCATCTTCAGCGAGTGAAGATCTGAAATCACAGATAAAGTATTTTTAGCTTTACTTTACAGGTACTTCTGAAGATGTAACAGGAGCTGGTCTTTCACTGAGGCATGTAGCCACCTCGTCTCACAGTCTGTGGTAAGTAACTTTTAGGCATTCCTTCATCAACTGCATCTTCCATTCCAACTGTTTCAAATCTCTCTACTTGTCCCTCAATGCCTGGACCAAAAGCATCCACTGCAGGAACTTCCTGAAACATTTTCATTTTCCCAGATCCATAGGGTTGTGAAATATGATCTGAAATCTGCTGCTGTTTAAGTCTAACAAAATCTTCTTCATTGACTGAGGAAACTTGCTGTGACCTTTCAAAATGCGAAATATCTGGACTGGTTTCATGTTGACTGCAGTTTTGTTTGAAATACCGCTGCCTGGGCAGAATGCCATCACTGCCATCTACATTATCCACCAGCTGTAAATCTTCCGGCCGTTCTTCAGAATCTAACAAGGGCTGGGTGGACTCAGATCTTGAGAAGACTTGGACTGACGGTACCTGGTGTCTATAGCCACTGTGTACCACTGTGGAATACTGGACAGTGCTTGAAGTGTTCTGTGCAGATTCATTTTCATCACTGCTAGAAATGCTTGGCCTAGAAGATGACATGCACGAAGACCCTCCAATACCACTACTGTGTCCTTCAGTATTAACTTTTTCTTTCTTGAATAGGTCCAAAGATTTTAGATCCTCTGGGAAAGGCTTTTTGTCATTTGCTTCTATTTCCACAACACTTACATCAGTGAAATTGCCATCTGGATACATTTGATCTTTTGAATTAAAATGCTAAGAAAGACAGAAAATGAATTATTACCTATGGTACACATTCATTTAGAAAATCTGAAATAATTATATCTAACATATTAGTTAAAGTCACAAAATGCATCTCTGAAATTTCTCAGTAACTTAATAGTGCAAAGATTATCTATATCACTAAGTCATTGCTAACTACTTGAATCATGGATTTTGTGAAATTTATCTAGAAGGTAAGAATTAGACTGTATTTCCTCAGAATTCCAAATCAATATTGTTGGGGTGTTACATTTTTATAATAAACTAACCAACTCAATGGACATAAATTTGAGCAAACTCCAGGAGACAGTGAAGGACAGGGAAGCCTGGTGTGCTGCAGTCCATGGGTTCGCAGAGAGTCGGATACGACTTAGGGACTGAACAGCAGTAACTAAAGTCCAGAAGTGATATTTCATTCCTGTCTAGGCAGCCTAGGATTAACTGGATAGAAAAATGAAGATAACGTTAAGAAAAATCAAACTCAAGTTTCATAGGTTATGAAGGACTGTCAGAAGTAAAAAATACAAATAATCTTCCCTTTAATAAAATTTAAGAAATTTATTATAGGCCTCCAGAGGTCATTTAATCATATTAAAATCATAGCCTTTTAATTTGATTTTAATATACAATCTAAAATGCTTATCTTACAGCAGAATTATCAAATAGCTGTATTAAAACACTAGGCTTTCAACTTATAAGTTCAGTCAAATATTTTTCATGTATACTAAATAGAATTAGGAATATAGAGACAAATATGCTATGGTGACAATAAACTCCTAGAATATGCAAGTACTATTTTTAATTTTGACTAAAATTCTAATTTATGTACTCTTTTATTTTCATTTACTTTTTTTCAATTCAGCCTGATTATTTTTTGCTTAAACTCTACAAATATATCCTAATATGCTTGTGTATTCTAAGTAGTCAGAAACATTTTATCTTACCCTTGGAGGTGTGTGAGGTGACCACTGGGCAATATGACTCTTTGAAGGATCTGGAACATTAGGCCAGATGTGTTTTTTAATTCTGGAGAGGAAAGAAATACTGCTTATGGAGAACCGCTTGTAATAAACGTGATCATCTAAATCTTAAGAATAAAACCAACTAAACAAAAAATACTTACTGTACTCCAAAGCTAACAAAAACATTTTTCTTATAACCAATAGAATAAAATACTATTTAAAAATGCATAAGGATCTGAATCTTTATTCTTAAAGAAAAACTGTTTATAAGACTAAAGCTGGTAATCAGTATTCAATTTTTAAAAATCTCTGAAATCAAATTCTGCAATAAAAACCACTTAAAAATTTTAGCCAGGGGTACAAAACATTGTGGCACACCTTCTCTGCAAAACAAAAACCACAAAATGTTCAATTTCCAACTAAAATAATTCTGACAATGATAAATTATCACAGTGGTACAAGATAAAATAATATGACTTTTCACAAGGAAGAAAAGGCTAACATAAAAATAATTCAAGATATCCTTCATCAAAAACCTATTTAAATATGTATAATATAGTCCCTAGCACAACATTAGACGCTCACAAGTGTATGTAAGTACACAGGAAATGAGTCATCTTGAGAATAAGTTCAAATAAAAAATAAAGATGGGTAGTAAGATCCTAACACATTGTGCAGCAGGAACAACTATGAAATCTGCACATAATAGAAAAAGCAATAGAGTTAACAACCTAAATAAATTGACCAACCAAAAAAAAAAAAAAAAAAGAATTCCTTGAAAGACACCAATTACTGAAACAGACTGGAAAAGAAAATGTCAATAGCCCTACCTATACTTCTAAGAAATTCAATTTGTAATTTAAAATCTCCCTACAAAGAAAAGAGCAGCTCCAGACAGCTTAACTTGTGAATTCCATTAGACCTTTAAAGAGGAAATAATACAAACCCTATACAAACTCTCCCAGAAAATTGAGGTAATATGTACTGATTAACTTTAAGAGGGCATTCATTTGATGAGATAATCAGTATTGCCCTGAATCCAAAATTAAACAATGACACCACAAAAAAAGGACAAGTCAACGCCACTTCTTAACATAAAAATACAAAAACTGTTAACACACTGAATCCGGCAAATTCCAAGGAATGCAAGATATAACACGTGAAAATCAATGATAAAATTCACCATATTTATGAAAGGAAAAAAAAAATCATAAGCTCATCTCGACAGATGCAGAAAAAGCATTTGACAGAATTAAAAACCCACTCATGACAAAAACTCTTAGCAAAACAGAAATATAAAAACTTCCTCAACTTAGAGCTAATATAACATGCAATAGTGTTAAGAGTGAATGCTCTTTTCCCTAAGATTGGGAAGAATGGGAAGATGCTGGCTCTTAACACTTCTATTCAACATTGTACTTACTGAAGGTCTTAGCTAGTAGAATAAGAAAAATAACTAAAAGTATAAAGACTGGAATAACCGTCTTTACTTGTAGGCAGCATGACTGTATATGCAGAAAGTCCTATGGAATCTAAAAAGTGACTACAATAAATTAATTTATCAAGATCTCAGTATATAAGATTAATATGCTTAAAAGGATCAATTTTCAATATACCAGCAATGAACAACTAGAAAATAAAAACATGTAAATTCCATTTATAATAGCATAAAAAAAACATTTAGGAAGGAATAAATTTAACATAGCCTGAAGACTACGAAACATTGCAAAAGGAAACAAGAAATGTACCATGTTCATGTACTGAAAGATGTATGTGATTCATGAACATGTGAACTCATGTTCACACTGCATTTTCCCCTAAACTGATGTATAGATTCAATAAAATTCCACTAAAAATTCTAACAGATTTTTAAGGAAAATTTATAAGCTGATAATTTTATATGAAAAGGCAAAGAACCTAGAAAAAATAATTTTGGAAAAAAAAAAAAAAAACTGGAGGAATTTTGCCACTTAGTCTTATTGCAGAGCTATAATAAATCAAGACCATGTGGTATTAGCACCAATAGACATATATAACAAAGGAACAGGATTAAGAGTCCACAAATACATCTAGACTTATACGAATAAATGATCTGGGTACAGGTTGAAGACAATTCAACAGGAAAAGACTGTCTTTTTAATAAATAATGCTGGAATGACTAGATATCTATGGAAAAAATTCTTTGACCCTGACTTCACACTGTGCACAGAAATTTATTCTAAAAAGATCACAGCATAGGGTTAAAATCATTAAATTTCTAGAGGAAAATATAGGAGAACATATTTGTGACACTTGGTTAAGCAAAGATTTCATAAAAAGGACATGAAACCAACAACCATTAAAAAATAAAAACCCTAACAAAATGGACTTGATCAAAATTAAACACTTTTGCTTTTCTGAAGTCACAGTTAAGAAACCAAAAAGGCAAGCCACAGTCCAGAATTTGCAAAACATATGTGACAAAAAATTTGTAACAAGATATATAAAGAACTCTTAAAGCACAATATTAACAAATCACCCAATTTAAAAATGGGCAGAAGATTTCAAGACATATAACAAAAGAAGATATAAGGTAGCACATGAAAATATCTATTATTAGTCCTCAGGGAAACAAGTTACAGTCACACTGAGACAGCACTATAAACCCCTGAGAAAGAATGGTTAAAATTAAAAACCTTGACAGTACCAAGAACTGGGGATGATATCGAGCAAATGGAACTTTTCACATTGCTGGTGGGAATACAAGATGATATGGCCACTTTGAAAAACAGTTGGACAGTTTCTTATAAAGCTAAATATGCATCCAGTAATCCTGGATTATATGATCCAGCAATCCCACTGCTAAATTTTGACTCAAGATAAATAATAATCTATGCCTACACAAAGATAGGTATGTGAATGCTCATAATAACCGAAAATCAAAGAAACAACTTAAATAACAGATGTATGGGTAAACATACAGATGTATGGGTAAACAAATTTTGATCTTTCTATACTACAGAATACTATTCAGGAATAAAAAGGAGAAAAATATTAGTATATGCAACAATATGGATGAATCTCAAAAAAAGTCAAGTGAAAGACATCATACACAAAAAATTACATGCTACTTGATTCCTATATATGTGAAATCCTAGAAAAGGCAAAAATACGACCACAGATCATTGACTGCTGGGGTCAGGGGCTGAGGGAGAGGACAGACTACAAAAGAGAATGAGGAAACTTCCAGGGTGATGCAAATATTCTCCATCCTAAGTGTGGTGGTAGTTAAACATCTATATACAGCTACAAAAATTCATCAAAATGTTCACTTCAAATGGGTGAATTTCACTTAATATAAATTATAGGTCAACAGAAGTGGGGGGAAATGCAAAAATATAAACAAGGGTACTTACAGGTCTCGCTTATTAAAGCAGAACAAAACTCCCAAAAGGGTTGTCAATAGGAATGCTAAGCAAACAGGTACAACAATAGCTTCAATTTCTCCTTGAGCTAAAAAACAAAACACGGAAAGAAGGAAAATAATTGTTGACACATATGCTACAGACAAATAATGCAACTTTCCAACCAGATTACTGTTGAAAGATGAAATACCATCCTTTTTTTTTTTACAACATTTTCAAACTTACAGGTGTTTCTCTCTCTCCACCCCTCACCCTTGGTAAATCATACCCTAGTTGCTTGCTTATGCCTTAAGGTCATGGCAACCTGACCACAAAGTATACATAAAATAGAAGTTGGCTGGGGGAATAAACAGATTAGTTCAGTTTATTGGATAGATAATATACCCGGTAAGACCTTTCAAACCTAACTATTTATTACATTTATCATCTGCACTCAGCAGAATCTTAGCAAAACTTACTTTTGAGTTCTAGGAGCAGAATTAGAAAAGCTCTAAATGATTTCAATAACTGAACTACAAATATAACTTTCTATAAGGAATAAAAATGTAAAATTCAGGTAAAATTTTTAATTGTTATTTACTGATACAGGGTAAGAATTTTAGGAGAACCTTAACAGGCACAAGGAGTGGCAGAAGTAGGAATAATATCATCTAAAAAGCAGCAAGCCTCAGATTCCTAAATACCACATGAATCCCTCTCAGAATTTGAAAGAGAGCTTAGTAATCAAATGAATCGCTAACTGGGAGAATTTATATTAGAGATTTTTTAATGATTTGGTTGTTTCTGGTAAACTCCTCCAACGCTCCTTCAATTAGTCTTTTACAGGAGAAATGTATCAAAGTAGTACGACAGCTACACATACTCAGTCTTACCTTCCCACCATACATATCCCTTTGTGAGTAACTTTACATCCTGTGAAGCATAATAGGAACTGAGCAATCAGAGGAAAAAACTATAGGTCAGAGAATATTAATTCCTGAATGTGAAGATTCTCATACACATGACACATCAAATCCAGGCAGACCTGTCCTTTACTGGTGCTGAACTTCCTTCTGAGTTGCTACGCCGTGGGCCTTTCGTTCATGCTGCTCCAGGATGCCTCCTTCTTCCTATCTGTCCACATCTTAACTTCAAAGCTCAAGTACTGTCTTCTCCACAAAAATCTTTGAAGGTGAAACTTCCCACTACCAGTATCTTTAAATTCTTGCTCTATTTACTAGAAGCATGGCTCAAATGGCTCTCTGTATTGTTTGCTGCTGCTGCTGCTAAGTCGCTTCAGTCGTGTCCGACCCTGTGCGACCCCATAGATGGCAGCCCACCAGGCTCCCCCATCCCTGGGATTCTCCAGGCAAGAACACTGGAGTGGGTTGCCATTTCCTTCTCCAATGCATGAAAGTGAAAAGTGAAAGTGATGTCGCTCAGTCGTGTCCGACTCTTAGTGACCCCATGGACTGCAGCCCACCAGGCTCCTCTGTCCATGGGATTTTCCAGGCAAGAGTACTGGAGTGGGGTGCCACTGCCTTCTCTGAGGGAGGCCACAGGAATAGCCAAAACAAGAAAAGGTATAGGGGAATGTGCTCGGAAAAGATATAAAGGTGGGGAAAATGAAGTTTAGGGTCAAAGAAAGAGATTATGAAAGGGTATGCACAAGCAGTAATTAGAAAGCATGAGCAACTGAACTTTAGTTTATGTAAGTGAAAAAAGAAATGAAGAAATTTACTACAACTAACCCTAAATTTCTGGGTTTGGCAAAGAGCTGTGACATGGAACAAAGAAACCTGTTTGGGAAGAGCAGAGAGGGTGGCTGAAGTCTTAGACAGGGAGTCTAAAATGGAAGATAAGAAAACAGTACCAGGAACAGAGCTCTGGAGAATATAAAACATTTAAAAGAGCATAAAAGGAGACCAAGAAAAAAGAACCACACAAGGAGGAGACTCAAGAGAGTGCTACTAGAAAAATAAACCAAGGGAAGAGACTGTTTCAAGGATGAACAGGCCAATAGGAAGGATCAAATGTTGGCAAGTGTAGGGAAAAAAGATGACTAAAAAGCATGCACTGGACAGGACGAATAAGAGGTCTTCCACGTGTGACAGCAGAGAGGCTCAGTGGAGTGGTGGGTGGGTGGGAATCCGGTTTCAGCAGGTTAAAAACTGAGCTGGAGGTACGGAAATGAGACTGCAAGCATGGATTAGTCTTTACAGCCTGTGTGTGTTAGTTGCTCAGTCATGTCCAACTCTTTGCCATGGACTGTAGCCCACCAGGCTCCTCTGTCCGTGGAATTCTCCAGGCAACCTGCCCATTAAAGGAAGAACAAGAGAAGAGACTATACCCAAGTTTTTTAAAATAGTTGAAATACAACTTGATCCTGATTCTAAATGAAAAGGAGTGGGAATGACAGTAACAAACAAGATTCCACCTCTCGATATAGTCACGTGACTACAGCAGTCTTCTATTTGAAACTCAAGGAGGAAACAACTGTGTTCCAAAACACCTAAATATGCAGGTCCAAAAAATGAAGCTTTTTTTTTAAATGGCCACATTCATTCCAAAGCCCATCCATCTCCCTCAGCATCCAGAGATTAAGCACATGTTCTGCTTAGCTATGTAATAAAGTGGCACATATGCTGCACCAGTGACATCACAGGACAGTTGCCTATATAACTAGACTTCCCACGCTGGGCCCCAGCTTCACTTTCTCACAGGTCAGCATTTTCATCTGGGAGAGCAGTCGTGTGAGCAACCTCTAAATCGTGCTTGTACTGTGCTGCCAAGGCTGGGTCCATGACCACCTCTGGTGGGGCAAGAGCAGGCATGGCGACAAACTCCAAGTTAGGGTCTCCGATCAATTTTCTAGCAAGCCAGAGGAAGGGCTTTTCAAAGTTGTAGTTACTTTTGGCAGAAATGTCATAGTACAGAAGATTCTTCTTTCGGTGGAAGACAACTGACTTTGCCTTAACCTTCTGTCCTTAATATCCACTTTGTTGCCACACAACACAATTGGGATGTTCTCACACACACATACCAGATCTCTATGCCAGCTAGGCACATTCTTGTAAGTAACGCTTGATGTTACGTCAAACATTACAATGTCACACTGAGCTTGTATATAACAGCCGTCTCTCAGTCCACCAAATTTCTCCTGACCAGCTGTATCCCATACACTGAACTCAATCGGTCCTTTGTTGGTATGGAACACAAGAGGATGGACCTCAACACCCAAGGTAGCTATATACGTCTCAAATTCACCAGTCAGATGACGTTTCACGAATGTAGTTTTTCCAGTACCACCATCACCAACCAATACAGGTTTGAACTTGGGGTTCTCCTTGGGCAGCCAACGCGATATTACTTCCAGAAGCATCTCCGTGCCTGTCTGACTAAGCAAGACCATACCCAAGTTTTGCCAGTGAAAAAAATGAACCCACTTAGAAAGATAAACAAATTATTTTGGGATTTATAGAGTACAGGTGAAATTAGAAACAGTTGAAGGAACAACAGCAAAGTATGAAAAAAATTTTCTGTAGTTTAAAGAAATAACCAAACAACAAAACAAAAATCATAATTCATGAACACATCATTTATATGAATCCAAAGAGAAGGCGATGGCACCCCACTCTAGTACTCTTGCCTGGAAAATCCCATGGGCGGAGGAGCCTGGTAGGCTGCAGTCCATGGGGTCGCTGAGGGTCAGACATGACTGAGCGACTTCCCTTTCACTTTCTACTTTCATGTGCTGGAGAAGGAAATGGCAACCCACTCCAGTGTTCTTGCCTGGAGAATCACAGAGACGGGAGCCTGGTGGGCTGCTGTCTATGGGGTCGCACAGAGTTGGACATGACTGAAGTGACTTAGCAGCAAAGATGCACTTTAAACAAAATTTTAGCATGTAAGTTAAGCCCATTTTTGGTCTGATTAAATTTTTAAAAGAAAAGAGAAAAAAGGAAAACTCAAGCATGATTATTCCTTACCAAACTTTGGTGTAGTAAAAGTGAATTCTGGACCATCCTTTCCACCTTCATCTGTGTAGGCTGCCATTCGTACCATGTACAGAGTGTCACTAGTCAAAGAGGACAGTGTGTATTCTGTGTGGGAAGAATCCACATTCACAGCTGGAAGAAAGTAGTAAGTGCACTTTAACCAATTACTCTTGCATGGTTTGGCCTATATTTGACATTGGGAGAGTACGAAAAAGGAATCAAACCACATTTCACTAGAAAGCAATGTATTTTTAGTAGGATCATGAAGGCAACCATAAAGCATATTTTCACGTATCTCTTTTCTGAGCATAAAATGCTATATTAAGATGTAAAAAACACAGAAGAATTAAATTAGTATTTAAAAGCCTAAGAAAAAACACCTGATTCTTAATAACTGATATAGCTTTATTACCGATTTCATTTCCAATGATGGTTCTATAAAATATAGTATAATTTCTGATAAATCCATTCTGAACATCAATAGGAAGGTGGTCCCACTCTAAGACAGCTTCATTTTTCCCCACTTTTTTTGTCCGAACAGTAGGTCCTCTGGAAGGTGCTGAAACAGAATAAAGTATTTACTAACTGAAAAGCATAAGAATTTAGTAAACCATTAGAACTTGGTAAAATTTCATTATCATGGAATTATTTGAACATAATGAGACATACCCTTATTTAAAAAGGATAAATGTCTTTGTCAGTACAAAATGCAATGGTTTTTCAAAGAAAGTAGGGCTGGACTTACCAGCTTGTTTAAGGTATGCCTTTATATGCTCGGGGCTTCCTGGTCCATCATCATATACTGGAGTAACTGTTATCAAGTAACATTTGCTCTCTACTAGGTTTCCTAAAGTAAGAATAGTAGATTAAGCATTTTCTTCCTTATAATGAAAAAAAAAAAAAAAAACTCTATTGCTTACTTTTACATTATAGTTTCATGACCAATGAATTTTATTTATTCATTTATGTTTTTAAAATTGAAGTACAGTTGATATACAATGTTAATTCCTGGTATATTAAATAATAATTTGACATCTGCTTACATTATGAAATGATTACCACTGAACTTTCTTTTAAAACTACAACTTTTTAAGTAAACATTGCCTTTTGTGTACTAGATTCAAGTTTAACAGAGTAAATCTTTATGAAAATAAAAGGTTATTTTTATTGCCAGTAAGTGAATAAAAATATTTATACTGTCAATAAAAGTAACAAATGACTACATTTATATTCAGGATTTATCAAATGGGTCTTTCTTATAGTTTGACAATTTTTGTACATTTTACCTAATAGAGAACTGCCTATGAGCAAGATGTCACTGATCAGAGCTAGGGAAAGCACAAATGGCTGTGGTTGGCCAGGTGACTGGGGAAAAAGAGAATTAAGTATTTCCCCCAACAACAGAATTTTAAAAGAAAAAAATTAATAAATACTTCCTTTCTTTATAATCTTTCCAAATTAACAAAGTAATCTGTCTTTAGCACACAACAACAAAAATATTTATTTTTGTTTATAAACTGCAGTTTACACCTTCAACAGGAACTTACATTTCCTTAACTGTTTACTCATGAAGTTATATATGCTTCTTTGTCTTCATAAACAGAGTCATCTTCTTAATGATTCAATATTATCAGGAAGATTTTTATATTCTGCTTATACAGTGATGTTTTACCAGGCCTACTGAGCTCTGTGGGAATACTTGCACACACTGAAGGTCTCCACAGCCTTTGCTCTATTGTCCAGCTATTATCTAGCTAGGGCTTCCCAGGTGGCACCAGTGGTAAAGAATCTGCCTGCCAATGCAGGAGATGCAAGAGATGCGGGTTCAGTCCCAGGGTGGGGAAGAGCAGGAAGCGGAAATGGCAACCCACCCTGAAGAATTCCATGGATAGAGGAGCCTGGCGTGCTACAGTCCAGGAGGTTGCAAAGAGTCTAACATGACTGAGCATGTATGCCATCCATGGTCCAGTTATTACCAATCTATTTCCTCTCTAGCTCTACTTTGCTTTTACTTGGACAAGACTGATAAACTAGACAAGTGGGATTAGTAAAATTATATGTTAAATAATGTATTGCTGCTGCTGCTGCTGCTAAGTCGCTTCAGTCGTGTCCTACTCTGTGCGACCCCATAGATGGAAGCCCACCAGGCTCCCCCGTCCCTGGGATTCTCCAGGCAAGAACACTGGAGTGGGTTGCCATTTCCTTCTCCAATGCGTGAAAGGAAAAGTGAAAGCAAAGTAGCTCAGTCGTGTCCGACTCTTAGCGACCCCCCCCCCCATGAGATTTTCCAGGCAAGAGTATTGGAGTGTGGTGCCATTGCCTTCTCCAAAATAATGGGTTAATGAGCCAAACAGCCTATGTTATGAATAAAGCGCTTTATGGCTATATATAAACAGTATATTTTTAACACCTTCCCTATGACTAATCATATATCAGAGACCAGAGATCAGTCGCTCAGTCGTGTCCGACTCTTTGTGACCCCATAAATCGCAGCACGCCAGGCCTCCCTGTCCATCACCAACTCCCAGAGGTCACTCAGACTCACATCCATCAAGTCAGTGATGCCATCCAGCCATCTCATCCTCTGTCATCCCCTTCTCCTCCTGCCCCTAATCCCTCCCAGCATCAGAGTCTTCTCCAATGAGTCAACTCTTCGCATGAGGTGGCCAAAATACTGGAGTTTCAGCTTTAGCATCATTCCTTCCAAAGAAATCCCAGGGCTGATCTTCTTATACAAATGTTAGCTAAATTCTAATGGTTATCCTCTTTACACACACACAAACTGAGTGCTTTGTTTTCTTTTTAAAGTTGTTCTATCACTTTAAAGCTACTTGAAAAGTAGTAACTTGCAATGAGGGCAATCCATACTGGAGCGCTTACTTTCTGTCCTTCATTAGTACTTCCAGTTTAAAAGACAAGAAAATCTAAGTTCTGATTCTGCTTCCCTTGTTCAACAGCTATAAAAAGTTAACAAGCCATCCAGATGCTCAGGGAAATTTTTCTCATTAAAGGATGAATTTAAATCAGGTACAGAGAACACATTAGTTAGGAGCAGAGATTGGATGACCTTGTGTTTGTCTTACTTTACAGTTTTGTGAGCATTCCTTTGATGATCAAAACAACATGAGAGTATTACAAGAAGATGGTATTAACCCCACTTAGCATTGGAGAAGGAAACGGCAACCCACTCCAGTGTTCTTGCCTGGAGAATCCCAGGGACAGGGGAGCCTGGTGGGCTTACATCTATGGGGTTGCACAGAGTCGGACATGACTGAAGAGACTTAGCAGCAGCAGTCCATAAACAGACCCTGCAGTTTAGTGAGGTTAATAAGTGTGACTTGCTGAGAGTCACAAATTTAGTAAACAAGAGTTAACTAGTAAGTAACAATGATAAACTGGAAGTCTTTTCAGTGGACCACAAAGCCTACAAAGCAGAAAAGAATAAGTACAAGAAAAATCTGTCTAAAGAACTAGAAAAAGGACATCGACTTAAGTGTTTCTAGCAAGATATACCTCTTAAATAGGTGCGATGTACAGTACCATCTTCTTGTTGCCAGTCTGGGATACAGGGCAATTTATCAGATAATACACACCATTCAAGTATGTATCTGTTTACAGACTCATTTGGAGCAGTCCATTCTACCCAAAGCACGTTATCTTTGGGAAATGCTTTAAGATCGGTTACGGGGTGAGTAGCTTTAAAAAAAACAAAGTATGAATACTGATATGATAAATGAACATTTAAAACTCTTAAGTTCCAACATTTCACATTCATTTTCATAACCATGTGATCTATCTTGCTATCAAGTTTTCGT
The DNA here is from genome assembly GCA_935064755.1 of Tragelaphus eurycerus. Lineage (NCBI taxonomy): Eukaryota > Metazoa > Chordata > Mammalia > Artiodactyla > Bovidae > Tragelaphus > Tragelaphus eurycerus. The sequence continues at coordinate 24,679,360 of CAKXYN010000024.1, read as the reverse complement.
AGCACATAAGATTAAACTGTATTTACATGAATAAAAGCACTAATTTATGAACAGTCAATTTATTTTCAAACATTAATTCCTTTCCCAAAATTCTGCAAGTATTTTGTGTATATAAGTTGCATTTTCTTCTTCTTTGAAAGCTACAGATAAAGCTATAGAAAAATAATATATTTAAGTTAAATGTATATAATAGGTTACTCAAACCTAAAAAATATATTTTTTAAAAAAGACAAATAATCATAAAATGTTTAAACGAACTAAGTAGCTTAGTGCAAAGTTTAAGTGAACCACAAAATGACAAATGCAGCATTCTCTATGAAGGTTTCTTCAACTTCCAAGATTAAATCATTTGCTGATTGATTTCTAAAAATTTAACCACTGTAGATACTGAGGACATAGTCTTAGGATACTTATGTTTTTACAGGAGTCCTGTCCATACCTAACTACCCTTTACCATTCGTAAGTGAGGCTCCATCTTAGAGACAAACCTTGAAAATCCCAGGCAGGGATAGTTAAAACAGATGCATCTGATTTGCCAACAAGATTTCTTGCTGTCAGAGTTGCTACATAGCGATCATTTGTGAGGTTTACTGTCAGTTTTGTGTCTTTAACTGTGTAATTTTGTGAATGTGATTTCCATTTTGTGAGAGTCACTTCATAATCCAAAATTTTTCCATTAGCTTCAAAAGGAGGCAATGTCTGTAATAAAACAATTTACTTTTAAAACATATTTCATAAATCTTGAATAAAGGTAATGTTTTTCTTCATGTTCATAAATTCGATTATGTCAAATCTCTAAATATTTAATTGCAAGGGGCTGGTAACCTTACTTTGAACTCACTACTGAAGGGAAACTACTTCACACTGAATGAAGAGTAAAAGCATGGCTTCAACGACAGTAGCACCATTCTGTTAGCTATTAGTTCTTGATACCATTCTTCACTGATGGTATGCTGGCCCAAACTATTTTAAGTCTGAATATTTTTCTTTCTACCTTATTTTAGCATGATCCACTCATGACCATTTATGGAGTGCAAAACAACTTTATTTCCTATTACCAGCATACATTCTGACTACCCCAAATGTTAATTATTTTTTATGAGGCACTGAGGAAAATTCAATAAAACAGGCCCCTTATAGAACTTTCACAGAATTATGCTGAAATATCTATGAGGTATCACTGGCAGTTTATGAACCATTTTTTTTAGTATACATAAAGCTTTGCATTTTTATTAAAGTTATCAAATACTATTTGATACCAAAAATTAAGCCCCACCCATGATACCATATAAAATATATTTATATGAGATAAAAGGATATAGTCAATATTTTTTTCTTACCTTCCATTTGAGTTGTACAGATCTAGTGCCATGAGCATGAGATGGCTCTATCTTATACCAGAAACTTGGTGCCTTGGATGGTCCTAAAGAAATGATATAAAATTTTTAAAATAAAAGTTTCTATTATAACAAGATAAGCTAAAATCCTAGAAATTATTCTCTTACTTTGTTTTTAATATTCTTGCCCTTCAATGATATGGTGTCTCTCTTTCTTTACACCAGCATTTTCCCACCTCAGCATATGTCTTGGACTTCACACCTTTAGTCAGGGTGATAGCTTGACATTTAGATTATAATGCAACTCTTTAGTAATCTTAAAACTGTAAAGGTACAAATATATCCTAAGCAATAACCAAAGATGCATCACTTTCCTATTGCTAAAAGTCAAACTGAAATATATTTAAATACATGTGTACAATCCTTAAATGAATATATTTAAGGATATAAGACAAAATAAATGGAGTAAGCATAGTATTAAGTTTATTATCTTATATTGGGGGTCAATGTAATGGAATATAATATAAATTCACAGAATTGTTGTAATAATCACCAACCATGTGAAAAAGCACTTTACAAAACATCAAATCTGATTGCTAATTAGGTTTTAAAAATTCAAAAATTTTATAATTGCAAAATATGGCACTGAATAGAATAAAAAACAATCTGAGTAAAATCTAAGCAGTGTTGTGCTGACCATGAAGAAGTTAATTACAGGTGGACAAAACAAAGAGGAAAGGCACACCAAGAAGGCTGGGGGAAAAGCTGCTGGTACAGGGGGTTTGAACAGATACATACATGATTATGGTGCAGCACCCCGAAAGAATAAAGAATAAAGAACACAAAGCTATAAAGGAAATTTTAGAGGCTAGAAATGGTCAATAAACTGATGTTTTTTAATATCAGATGTTAAAAAAAACTCTGGCTTCTTTCACTAATTTGAAGAAATGCATAATCCAATTGTTCATAGCTTTTTGGACACCAGGAAATCTCTTTTGATTTGACAAAGGTTATGTGCCATCTCTTCAGAAAACACACACAAGTATGAACCCCAATATTTTGTCTACATCTTAAAGTAGTTTAGGAACTCCCCCAAACTGATCAACGTACTTTTAAACTCTTCAAGAATACCAGTTTCAAAATTCCTAGCTGAGACAAAGGTATCTGACTCCCAAATCAGCAAGAGTAGGATTACTTTCTTTCTTGGCATTTTTCAGAATAAGAGAAAATTTGTGGTGGAGAATGGTACTTTACTTTTCTGCCTTTGACATTCTCAATTCACATAACTTTCATGAAACCTTTGGCAGAGCTCTGTGGAAGTGAAGGGATTTAGGAGGTAGGGAAGGTTTCAAAGTCATAGCTGCTGCCACTGACACCTCAAGAGGGTGACCATGACAAGAAAATGTTCAGAAAAAAAATCTGTATTCCACAGGATTATTTTAATTGAAGGCTAACTGCTTTATAATATTGTGTTGGGTTCTGCCATGTATCAACATAAATCAGCCATAGGTACACACATGTCCTTTCCCTCTGGTACCTTGGTCCCACCTCCCACCCCATCCCACTCCTCTGGATTGTCACAGAGCACTGGTTTAAACTCCCTAAGTCATTCAGTGCCCCCACTGGTGATCTGTTTTCCATATGGTAGCATATATGTTATTGGAGAAGGCAATGGCAACCCACTCCAGTGTTCTTGCCTGGAGAATCCCAGGGACGGGGGAGCCTGGTGGGCTTCCATCTATGGGGTCGCACAGAGTCGGACACGACTGGAGGGACGCAGCAGCAGCAGCAGCAGCAGCAGCAGCAGCATATATGTTTCCATGCTACCCTCTCCATTCGTCCAGCCCTCTCCTTCTCCCTGGTGGCCGCAAGTCTGTTCTCTTATGTCTGCATCTCCATTGCTGCCCTGCAGATCGGTTCATCAGTACCATCTTTCTAGATTCCATACATACGTGTTAATATACAACATTTATTTTTCTCTTTCTGACTTATTTCATTCTGTATAATAGGCTCTAGGTTCATTCCCCTCATTACAACTGACTCAAATGTGTTCCTTTTTATGGCCGAGTAATATTCCATTGTATACATGTACCCCAGCTTCTTTATCCATTCATTGATGGACATCTAGGTTGCTTCCATGTCCTTGCTACTGTAAATCATGCTGCAATGAACACTGGGGTACATGTGTCTTTTTCAATAATGGTCTTCTCAGGGTATATGCCAGTAATGGGATTGTTGGGTCATACAGTAGTTTTATTCCTAGTTTTTAAAGGAATCCCCATATTGTCCTCCATAGTGGGCTGTATCAATGTGCATTCCCATCAACAGTGCAAGAGGGTTCCCTTTTCTCCACACCCTCTCCAGCATTTACTGTTTGTAGATTTTTTTGATGATGGCAATTCTGACTGGTATGAGATGATTTCTCATTATAATTTTAAATTTTTATTTGCATTCCTCTAATAATGAGTGATGTTAAGCATCTTTGCACGTATTTATCAGCCATCTGTATGTCTTTGGTGAAATGTCTGCTTAGGTCTTCTGCCCACTTTTTGATTGGGTTGTTTTCCTGGTATTGAGTTGCATGAGCTGCTTGTTTATTTTCGAGATTAATCCTTTGTCAGTTGTTTCATTTGCTATTATTTTCCCCCATTCTGAGGGTTGCCTTTTAGCCATGTTTTTAGTTTCTTTTGCTGTACAAAAACTTTTAATTAGGTCCCACTTGTTTTTATTTCCATTATTTAAGGAGGTAGGTCATAGAGGATCTTGCTGTGATTTATGTTAAAAGAGTGTTTTGCCTGTTTTCCTCTAAGAGTTTCATAGTTTCTGGTCTTACATTTAGGTCTTTAATCCATTCTGAGTTTATTTTTCTGTATGGTGTTAGGAAGTGTTCCAATTTCATTCTTTTTCAGGTCTAGTTTTCCCAGCATCACTTATTGAAGAGACTATCTTTTCTCCATTGTATATCCTTGCCTCCTTTGTCAAAGATAAGGTGCCTATAGGTGTGTGTGTTTATCTCTAGGCTTTTTATCTTCTTTCATCAGTCTATATTTCTGTTTTTGTGCCACTACCATACTGTCATGACAACCGTGTTTGAGTCTCCTTTTCCCAGCCTTTAGGGTTGTATTCCTTCTTCCTTTTGGTTTCTGCCCTTGGTGGGTGAGGTTGTTCCAGTGGTAGGCTTTATGTTGGGAAGGACTTGTGCCTGCATTATGAGGGGAGGAGGTGAGTTTTATTCCCTCTGATGGGCAGGGCTGTGTAAGGTGGTATTCTCGGCTGTCTGTGGGAAGCTGGTCTGCCGATGACTGGGTTTGTTTTTGTTTTGCTTGTTCTTTGGGTGAAGAATCCTGTACTGGGTGCCGCTGGGTCCTGGATACAGGTGGAAGTCTTCATGGGAATTCTCACTGATTAATACTTCGTGGGGTCAGGAGTTCTTTGGCAGTCTAGGGTCCTGGATGCAACCCTTTCACTCCAAAGGCTCAGGGCCTGATATCTGGCCAGGCAATCAAGACTCCATAAGCCATTTGTTATGGCATTAAAGGGGACTGAAACAAACACAGGGCTTCCCAGGTGGCTCAGATGGTAAAGAATTTGCCTTCAATGTAGGAGACCCAGGCTCTATCCCTGGGTCGGGAAGATCCCCTGGAGAAGAGCATGGCAACCCACTCCAGTATTCTTTCCTGGAGAATCCTATGGACAGAAGAGCCTGGCAGGCTACAGTTTCATGGGATCACACAGAATTGGACATGACTGAGTGACTTTCACAACACACACACAAAACAGAAAACAAGAAACAAAAAAATGAATCCCAAATAGTAAATACAAAATCAGACAAATGTCAAAAACAAAGATGCGTGCACACATGCACACACAGAACAGTCCAAAGAAAAGAAAATATAAGAGAGTGACCTGGTGGTGAACAAAGGAAACCAAAAATGGTATCGACCAATTAAAAACAAAACACAAATCAGAAAACAAGACAAAAGCAGACTGCCAACTGGGGAATAAAGCAAAAAACAAACAAAACAGAAATGAACAGGGTGAAAGAAAAGGAAGGTGAAAGATAGAAAAGCAAAAATAGAAGTATATTTTTAAAAAGATTTATATATATTAAAGAATACACCAGGAAAAGAATAAGAAAAATAAACAAGGAAAACAATTTTTAAAGAAAAAACCCATAAAACTGCAAAAAGACAACACAGATGTAGAAGTATATAAAGGAAATACAAAGTGTGATTAAAAAAAAGTTCTCCAAAGCTTAAATAGAGTTAATAATAATAAAATGAACAACCACAGCAATGGGAAAAAAAACTTCCAGAACTACAGAATGAATCAGAATAATAAATGTTTTCCTCTGATCTCAACTGTCAGCATCCTTTCCCTCACTATGAATCACCTCTGCCTCCCTAGGATGCCCTCCAATATCGGGCTGGTCTCTGGACCTGCTGTGGGGACAGCTCAGACTCTATAATCTGGCCCTATTCCTGAATGTTCTTGCCTCCAATGTCCACAGCTGCCAGAGTTAGGCATTTTCTTCTGTGGGAATTCTCATTCTCCTTTTATATATTCCGTACACACAGAGTCTGCCTACTTGACTGTGTAGGTTTAATCTGCAGCTTGTACAGCTGGTGGAAAGGTGAAAGGTTTTCAATCCTCTTCTTTAGCCACACTGCCCCCACAGTTCAATTGTGGTTTTATCCCCTCCTCTGAATGTGAGTCGTCCACAGGAGTCTGCTCCTGAGGCTGCCTTGGAGGACTTGGGTCTGCCTCAGTGAGGAACGGGTGTAGACGTGTTTTGATTATGGGGACCCTGGCAGTGCCAGGAACGTAGGGGAGCTGGTAGTCATGGGTACAGGAGATATAGTGCTCTTAGGGTTTTTCTAGCCTCTGGCCACTCTGCCCCAGAGAGGATAAAGCATGGAGGTGGTGAGGCTACTTGGATCATGAGGACCTTGGCAGCACAGGGGAGCCTGTGGCCATGGACACAGGAGGTATGTTAGGGTTTCTTCTAGCCTCTGGCAGCTCTGCCCCAGTAGGGATCAAGTGTGGAGGTAGCATAGTTGCTTGGATTGTGAGGACCCTTGAAAGGTTGTTGCTGAGCCATGAAAGACGCAAGGATTCTTGGCCTCCAGAGGAGAGGAATTCAACCCAGGGCCAGTAACGAGGCTTGATCGCTCACAGCTTTTGTATAATAAAGTTTTATTAAAGTATTAAAGAGACAGAACACTTCTGACATGGACATCAGAAGGGGGCAGAAACAGTGCTCCCCTGCTGGTCTTTAGCAGGAAGTTCTATATATATACCTACTAGCAGGCTGCTAATTAGAGAAAGGAAATGTCTCAAAACTTCAGAGAATGGCACCAGACCCCTCACCCACAACATTCATTCTGAGATAACACTGGCACAAGGTGAGTCATCCTGGGCCTTAAAATGATTGACACGAATCTTGAAGAAAGGCAGGTTTCCAAACAAATACATAGTCTCATTAACATAGATTAGGAGAACAATTGTAGGAGTATAACATACCGGTTTGTTGAGCCATTATCGGGTGTGTGTGTGTGTGTGTGCGCGCGCGCGCGCGCGTGCATGTGCGTGCTTAGTCGCTCAGTCATTTCTGACTCTTGCAACCCCACAGACTAGCCTGCTAGGCTCCTTTGGCCATGGGCTTCTCCAGGCAATACTGGAGTGGGTTGCCATTTTCTTCTCCAGGTGATCTTCCCAACCCAGGAATCGAACCCAAGTCTCCTGCATTGCAGGTAGATTCTCTACCAACTAAGCTGTGAGGGAAGCCCCTATATATATATATATATATATATACACACACACACACACACACACACATATATAATTTTGTATATAGAAGGGAAAAAAAATCTGTCACTTGTAGTTTGTTTCCTCCTGCCACTTGAGAGAAAAAATGTCTGACTCTCGCGGCTTATTTCCTCCATCTGGAGACCCCTAGCCTTCCTGCCTGTTACCCTCTCACCCTGGAGGCACAAAGCATGCAGGGATGCCAGGTGCCTCAGGTGCAGGAGCTGTGGCACTATTAAGAGTTTCTTTCTAACCTCTCGCGGCCTGTAGCCTCAAAGGGCCTCCCTGGCTGGTCCTTTCCTTGTTTCTTGGCAAAGAAGGCACTCAGAGGTCCCCCAGGGTGGTGATGAAGTGTGAAAGTGTTAGTCGCTCAGTCATGTCTGACTCTGCAATCCATGGACGGTAGCCCACTGGTTCCTCTATCCATGGAATTCTCCAGGCCAAGCATACTGGAGGGGCTTGTCATTCCCTTCTTCAGGCAATCTTCCCAACCCAGGAATTGAACCTGGGTCTCCACCAGGGAAGCTGGCTGGGGTGCTTCTCTGTTGCTCAGTGTGTCAGGCACTCAAAGGGCCACCCTCTCTGGGTTCTTTCTCTGTTGAACAGCTGGCATGTGGGGAGAGAGAGACTATAGTGATGGCTCCATCCCCTGAATGTGACTCAGCAGTATCACCTTACCTCCATGACTACCTGACTTTCCTCCAAAGGCAATCCCTTCTGCAATCTCCTCCCTCATGTCCCCAGGGGCCATCTCCCTGCAGTCAACAGCAGACCTCACCCTGGGATTGCTCCCCAATCCCTACATTCCAGCTCCCAGCCACCACGCATTCCAGAGGACTTGCACTCCTGTCTGGGATACATATGGATGTGGCGAGGATCGTCTGTGTGGTTCTCACTCCATTCAGACTGTCACAGATCAACTGCTGCACTCTCTAACAGCCTCAAATGCTTCCCTGCATCCCTAACAATGCCCCAAATGTGGTGATCTGACCCCTGCTTCAGTTCCCTCACTCTCCAAGTACAGGTCCAGCCCTGCTTCCTCTCCTCTTTCTCACTTCCTTCTTTTGTCCTGCCAGGTTTTGTGTGGATCTATACATTCCTTTCCAGGGGTCAGGGACTCCTGCCTGCTCTCAGCTGGTGTTCTGAAAGATCTTCTGAATCTGAAGATGTATTCCTGAAACATTTGTGGAGGTGTACTCCATGTCCATTACTCCTCTGCCATCTTGTCTTCCCCCCTCCATAGGATTATTTCTTGATGGTTACAGATGAAATTAGTAACATCAGATGCTTTGGGGAAGGAATCTTACTTCATATTGTTTATCCTTTTATGCCTTTTGGATGCTACCTATATGCATTGTATTATTATGAAAAACAAAGGGAAAATGAAAATAAACCAACTGATCATTGATGCTTTTTCAGGGGCTTATTAAGTACTGATAAAAAAATGAATAAAAACTACAGTACAGCTATCTTTTTGATAGTGAAGGTCTAATGCACATTTTGGTAGGTAGTATGATTTTAAAGACTCAGGATATGATCCTCTAGTTAGAGACATTTCAAGACTACTCTCCTTTAATAAAATGTTCTGGATTTACCAACTATTAATGGTTTTCTCATTGTAGCTAAGATACCATTCCACAATTTCCTTTAATTATATTAAATAGATTTGTACTATCAATAATGTATATTAAATTTTACATCTTTAAAAAGTGTAAAATATCAGTTTGAATAAAATGATCACAAAAGATGCAATGAAGTCTATATTATTAAAAGTAGATAAAATTTATAGTCAAAATTCAATATATTTCTTCATATATTTATTTACTTACTATCTTCATATGTGATACCACTTGCTTCTTCACTCCAGTCACTCCAGTATCCTTTACCATCTTCCTTCATACAACGAATCCTAAACACATATTCTGTAAAAGGTTTAAGGTCCTGAACAGTGAATGAAGATCGGGTAGATGATGTATCTTCAGGAGGAACCTGAAAACAAAGCAAATTGACCAACAAAAAATCCAGAGGTGTTTATTACATATCTTCTAAGCTGCCTAATATTTAGAAGCTAATTAATGAAACAAGCCTAATAACTAATGAAAAAAGACTAATTTGACTCAAGCTCTGCAGAGAAATAAATTCAAGTGAAAAAAGCAGTCAAAATTAGTAAAACAATAGGTTTGGAAAATATGGAAACAAGTATTATTAATCTTTTCATCCTTTTTTTATTTCTTTCTTCTATGCTCCTATAACACTCATGGTCTTAACAGGAAAAAGAAATTCCAATTAAAATTTAATTCAAGGAGGGTTTACAAAAGGAAATATGAGCAGAGTAGAGGAAACCTTATTAGATAGTACAGGCAGTACTCTGGGGCTTAGTGGTGTTACCACCTTTAGAATCAAAGGGAAGAGGGGTGGTACCAGAACCTGGAAGAACAGGGTCACAAAGGGTTAACTTGAGAGAAGTAGTGACTTTAGGTTGAGACAGGAAAGCTTTAGGGAGGAAGCAGTGCAAAAAATATGATCTCACTTCTCTCTTTCCTCCCAAGACCCCTCCACAACCAACAGATATAATCCATACAGGTCTGCATCCCAAGACAAAGAGTAGGTGAAGAAAGGTAGAATATAAATCTAGATGGGCAAAAGGAAGATATCCAGCCCAATTACGAAAAGCAAAAGCTATCTTTGTAGATAAGCTTGATTTTCAGAAAAAAAAAGAGTAGACTAAACACAGATTTAGTGACTTCCCTGGTGGCTCAGGCAGTAAAGTGTCTGCCTACAATGCAGGAGACCCAGGTTCGATCCCTAGGTCAGGAGGATCCCCTGGAGAAGGAAATGGCAACCTACTCCAGTATTCTTGCCTGGAGAATTTCATGGACAGAGGATCCTGGCAGGCCCCAGTCTGTGGGCTTGCAAAGAGTAGGACACAACTGAGCAACTTCACTTCAGTTCAAACATAAATAACAGGTTCTTTCTACCACTCTGAGATTTCAATATTGAATACAAAATGTGTCAGTCTCTTTTCTACAAGTGAATTAAGATTCTATGATATTGAAAAAATTTTGAAGAACTTCTGGTATGTATCTTCTCTGTACAATCCCCATGTACAACATGAAGCATTAATCCACTTTAGTTTGTTGCTTTTTCTGATTGTATTCTGAGTCCATGTGGAATGGAGGACAGAAGCAGGAAGTTCATTATTGCAACCAGAGAAACAAAGCAAAAGCATACTGTTAGTGATAAATGGAGTTACAACAGAAAGTAGTATGCAGATCTCAATGCTATGATGATAACCTTTTAAATTAAAAGCTCCTAGTATTTCTTCTGCTTATAACATCATCTGTTATAAGATGGGTGGTGGTGGTGGTATTCAGTCCCTAAGTTGGATCCGACTCTTTGCAACCCCATGGGCTGCAGTATACCAGGTTTCCCTGTCCTTCACTATCTCAAACTCATGTCCACTAAGTCAATGACGCCATCCAATCACCTCATCCTCTGTTACCGCCTTCTCTTCCTGCTCTCAATCTTTCCTAGCATCAGGGTCTTTTTCAGTGAGTTGGCTCTTCACATCAAGGTGGCCAAAATACTGGAGCTTCAGCTTCAGCATCAGTCCTTCCAATGAATATTCAGGGTTGATTTCCTTTAGGATTGACTGGTTTGATCTCCTTGCAGTTCAAGGGACTCTCAGGAGTCTTCTCCAGCACCACAGTTTGAAAGGATCAATACTTTGGTGCTCAGCCTTCTTTTATGGTCCAACTCTTACATCTGTATGTGACTAGTGGAAAAACTATAGCTTTGACAAATGGACCTTTGTTAGCAAAATGATGTCTCTGCTTTTTAATACACTGTCTAGGTTTGTAATAGCTCTTCTTCCAAAGAGCAAGTGTCTTTTAATTTCATGGCTGCAGTCACCATCCACAGTGATTTTGGAGCCCAGGAAAATAAAATCTGGTACTGTTTCCATTTTTTCCCTATTTGCCACGAAGTGACACAACCAGATGCCATGATCTTAGGTTTTTGAATGCTGAGTTTTAAGCCAGCATGTTCATTCTTCTTTTTCAAACCTTCATCAACAGGTTCTTAAGTTCCTCTTCAAATTTCTGCCATTAGGGTGGTATTATCTGCATATTTGAGGTTGTTGATATTTCTCCCAGCAATCTTGATTTCAGTTGGTGACGCATCCAGTCCAGCATTTCACATGATGTGAAAGAAAGTTAAAAGTAAAGTGTTAGTTGCTTAGTCATGTCCAGCTTTGTGACCCCATGGACTGTAGCCTATCAGGCTCTTCTGTCTATGGAATTCTCTAGGCAAGAATACTGGAGTGGGTTGCCATTCCCTTCTCCAAGGGATCTTCCGAACTCAGGGACTGAACCCGAGTCTGCCGTATTGCAAGCAGATTCTTTACCATCTGAGCCACCAGGGAAGCTCACATGATGTACTCTGCATGTAAGTTAAATAAGCAGGGTGACAATATACAGTCTTGATGTAGTCCTTTCCCAATTTTGAACCAGTCCATTACTCCATGTTCAGTTCTAACTGCTGCTTCTTTACCTGCATATAGGCTTCTCAGGAGGCAGGTAAGGTATTCCCATCTCTTTTAAGAATTTTCCACTGTTTGTGGTAATTTTGGGTATACAGTCCTTTTATTTTTCAATCTTATAATCCCTCTATTTCATGGGTTGGCAAACTTTCTATAAAGGGCTAGACTGTAAATACTTTAGGCTGTGGGCCAGATGGTCTCTGTTGCAGTTATTCAACTCTTTATATGTAGCACAAAAATCATCAGAAAGAATATATAAACAAATGTTTGTGGCTGTGTTCCAATAAAACTTTATTTACAAAAACAGATGACAGGCTGAATTTGGCCTGCAGATGTAGTTTGTTAATGCCTGCTCTACCTTACCCATATAATCTCTTCATTCTTACTCCTCTACCTAATCGGCTTCCTCTTATCTGTGGTCCTTTCACTTCTCACCAGAAATGCTATTCCCTCTCATTCTGCATCACTTCCATATTTCACTTAAAATCTACTGTGCTGAGCAAAATTGTATACTCTGTCTGGATGTCTTCCTACTGGTCCTTGCTTGAAATACAGATCTAGAAGTGTCAAGTAAACTACTTCACATAACCAGAAATTTAAGACATTCAAAAAATGACTGAGACTTTTAGGTTAGTGGGTTAAAGAAAAGACTATTTGAATAAACAGTAACTTTCAATTTACCTGGTTCCAAGTTGAGGCATCTTTGGTTCTGTATTGAATGTCATATTTCAGAGTTATAAAACTCTTAAAACGTGAATCAGTCCATGTCAATTTTAAAATACTAGACAGTTCCTTTGAACTGTTGACTGATAAAATATGTGGTGGATTGAGCTTCACTGAAAAATAAAAAAGATCCTATGGTTTACCATGGTTTACTTTTACAACTTCTTACAAAGTCCAATATATTCTTTATATTTTATTTCATAATATGCTATGCATTTATTCTCACCAAATGAACAAATTTGTCTAAAAAAGTGCTATACCATACTACTATAAAGGAAGGAAAAGGTTCCTAAAGAAATTCTAGTTCTTTTCCTTGTCAATCTATTACATTTGTTAATATTTTCAGGTTCAGATATTAAAAGTTAAATAGTGATGACATATGGAATTTTTAAAAAGTATAAAAATGAAGCATATACACTATGACTATAATGCTGTAAGATGTTTGATATATGAATAGATATCAGAGATAATATTAAAAGTCAAAACAGCTGTCAGTGTGGTTGGATTATGGATATTTTTCTTTTTCTAAAGTATCTTTAATGTTGATAAAATAAGTTTGTAGAAGTCACTAAGAAAATAAATGCTTATTATTTTTACATTAGCTAAACTCAAAACTAATTTATAAGATACTGTATATTCTAATACATTCTCAAATTTAGGTTTATAAATACCTTTATCTATAGGATCAAAATTGATATGATCTGAGGCAACCTTCCCAAGGGCATTCTCTGCTTCTACCCAGACTTCAATGTTGACAAAATACACAGGAGGATAATCAACAGTGCATGAGGTGGGGGTGTCACGTTTTGCTTTACAATCATCAAACTTCTCTGTTGCCCTAAATACAAAAATGGTAAAATCAGTCATCAAAAATGGATTTGAATAAATTAGAGTGAAAAAGGTTACTTGAAAAGAGTTTGATGAGACCCAGATTATCATAGCTTAGAATAAATAAGTTAATTTCAATAAGTTTAAAACAAACTATTGAACACTAGAAACAAAATTTGTTAAAAATTCACCTGTTTTTCTTTAAAACTGAGTTTGATCTACATCTTAAAACACAAGTTTATTTTCAAAATTTTACTCCAAGAATATAATATTTAGAATCTTATGCTCTAACCCACTGACCCTTCTCCAAAACTTATTAGTGATATTAGTCCAGTTTTTTTCCTTTCCTTGAACAGAATCTTTACAGTATCAGCAATGTTTTTCTTTAAGCACAGTATGCTTTTTCAAAACACAATATGCTAGGAGGTGATAGAGCAGGGATAGAATTTCTATCCTTCCAGAAAATTCCCTCAGCCCCTTTCCCAACCACTCAATTCTAATTTCTATTACCATAGAAAGTTTCAAGTGATATGACTAAATTTACTCACATACATTTAAATCATGCATCAATTAAGAATATATATGCATATGTATGCATATATATATGCATATGTATGCATATATGTATATATATATATATACATATATGCATGCTGTTTTTTAAAATAGAAGGATAAATCAAAACCAAACCAAAACAGGTAACCTTTGGAAGGAGCGGGGAAATAAGGTAAAGGAGACAGGGAATGGAGACTTTTATAAACATACTTTGTCTTAGAAATTTGTGTGGATTAATTTATTACTTTATACAATGAAGAAAATTCTTAAAAACCACAAGCAAAATGAAACAGCTCGAAGAAAGGAGATACAGATGTTAGATAGATGAACAATGATTAACTAAATGATTAACTAAAAACCTATAGTCTGGACTTTAAATTGGAAATACCAGTATGAGTTCATGATGTATTTTATCTTAAAAACATTTTTAGTTCTTTCCACTGAAACAGCCTAGAAACAACAACCCAGTAGCAATAAGCTCCCCAACACCCAGACTACAGTTTCTAAATTGTATTCCACACTAGCTCCCCAACACCCAGACTACAGTTTCTAAATTGTATTCCACACTAAGTGGAACCATGACTGCTTGGGAATTGGTTGATTCTAGGTCTGGAACAGAAAACATATTAAGATGAACCTGGAACATCTTGTCACTTCAGAAATCAGAAAGCTATCAAAGAACTCATGAAGTTTTGTCAAAAGGATAAGTCAATCTGAAAAGTTCCCACTAACCAAAGATGGGACAATTTAAGTATTAAGAAGAATAACTGTAATGGATTAAAAACATCAAATCAGGAATTCCCAATGGTCCAGTAGCTAAGACTGCGCTCCCAATGCAGGTGGTCAGGGTTCCACCCCTGATCTGGGAACTAAATTCTACATGCTGCAACTAAGAGTTTGCATGTTGCAACTAAACAACCTGAATGATGCAAAGATCAAAGATCCTGCATGCTGCAACTAAGACCTGGCTGCTGCTGCTGCTGCTAAGTCGCTTCAATCGTGTCCGACTCTGTGCGCAGCCAAATAAATAAGTAACAAGACATCAAATGTTTAAATATGAATTCATAAGGAGGAGAAAAATCCCTTATATCTACCTTTGGAAGATGCTAGGGATTAATTAATGATGTAAATGTTCAAGTGATTAAGGGTGGAAGTGTATGGATGTCTCTAGCTCACTCTTAAATTCATTAAAACAAGATGGGTTGGTAGAGGGAGACAAGTACAGTAAAATGTTAACTGTAGAATCTAAGTAATGAGTATGTATAAATGTTCACCGTAAAATTCTTTCAACTTTTCTTTATATTTGAAGAAAAAAAACTAAAGGGAAATTCTGTAATACCTGAAACCATTGCTCAAATTTTAATATAAGAAAAACAAAAACAAACATTATATGGTTGTTCCTAATGAAAATATATATAACTCCTATGAATTTTTTTTTTTTGGAAAAACTGATTAAATGTCTAGATCTAATGGCAAGTTTTAGTAAATAAAGGGACAGAAGAATGTGTTAAATAATGTAAACCATTATTTTAACAACTGAACTGCAAAGAAAGAAGGTAGAACCTATGGTTAAGACAGACAAGATATTTGAATTGGCAATATATGGTGATTACTTAAATTTTGATTTGACAAGTGTAAAAATATATACATACGTTCATGCGACAACTGGGAAAATTTGAACACTAATTAAAAATGTAACAATATGAGAGTATTTTCAATTATATTTGGATTTTTTAAAGTGTCCTATCTTTTCCATAAAAGTACTAAAATATTTATCGATGAGATGATGTCTATTTCTTTAAAACAATCTAAGTGTGGGTATATATAAAGTAAGACTGGTAATGGGCTAATAATTACTGAAGCTCGGTGACGAGCGTGAGGATTTCTTACACTATTCTTTCTACTTTCATGTTTCAGGTGTTCTAAAATAAAAAGTTAAATAAAACATTTAAAACTTAGCATTTAATAATACTACCTCACAAGATAAAAATTCTACCACAAAGGCAAACTTAATAAATTCAATGTACAACAAATTTAAAATAACTTGCCACTCAGATTTTAAAGTGTAGTTTGTTTCCAGGTGTGTTTCCCTTCCAGGATCCCACTGACACATCATTTTCTTTCCTTCATTCACAATGCAACTCAAATTTTTAGGTTTTTCAGGAGGCACTAAAAGGGAAAAATTAGCAATTTTCAAAAAGCTTCATATTCAAAAAAAGAATGCAATTTATATACTCCTCTAGACATTTAAGATAACCAAAATCAGACAGAAAAAAACAAAACCAAAAAAAGACATAATGAAATACTGGTGACTAAAAAACTAATTTCTAAATAAATAAATAAAAATAAAAAACTAATTTCTTTTCTAAGTAAATTCAAACATTTTAGATAGTAACATACCTTTTCCATCATACTTGTCATTAATAGGTATGTTTCAAATTAACTTTCTACACAAAGTCAACTTTCATTTATAGCTGGAAAGCATTATCAACTGACTTAAATGTATTTTAGAAACTAATACTTGAATGTTAGTAAGAGGCAAGTAAATAGAAGCAAAAATGATTCATTTATCTCTCTCCCTCCCCAAACTCTGCTGGAGAGAAAGCAAATGCTAAAATTATAGTGTTACATGATCCACAAATTTGGCAATCCATTCTTGGATCATAGTACATTTATTTGCCTACTTCAATATAAAAGGATTCTCCAGTATTGATTCACTTTCTTCAGATAGTTGTTTTACACTGTATTTTCTCCACAACTAAGGGATATTGAAAGTTACTATGAGCTCAGTCACAGACTTCAACTCAACATTTTTGGTGAGTATATCTTGTCAAAATATTTTCTAGAAAGCTGACAGATGCTTGACTTTCAGGAAGAATATTAAACTTGTGTTACTTCTTAGGCTTTATATATTTGTAATGCAAATGCAGTTCTACTTCTAAGCTTATTTTTTTTTAAACATTAAAAAGAAAAAACAGTTCAAAACTCACTGAGCTGACAGTTACTGCATTTCAAAAAGACCAAAAGACAATGGACATTAAAGATATAATTCAACAGTCATGACAAAGTCTGAAATAAACAAAGTAAAACAAAACTTACAGCCTGAAATGATTCTGATTCCATAAATACTCCGATTAATCTGTCCAAACATACGAATGTTACAAGTGAGCAGAGCATTTATTAAAGTTATATTTGGCAATGTGACACTAGATGCTGTTCTGTTTATGACACTATATTGTTCAGAAGGAACAGTAACACGGCCTGTTTTCCAGAAAATGTCATTAGCAGTCACATGATAATCATCCATACATTTTTCCTTTAGCACACAAACTGCCGTGAAATTCGAACCAAGTTGTACAACTGAAGATTCAGGGTGGATATGAGCACATGGAACTATAAGTTCACCTGGAAAAGAATAATAACAGAAAATGTAAGAATAGACTGAATTTTTCTGGTACAAAATGACATTCTATATCAATACAGTTCCTCAATCATCATTAAAATATCTCTAAAGACACAGAAAGAGAAGAAATACAGTGAAAGTTAGTATCACCAGAATTTAATGTCTAAATTTGAAAAGAATTATATCAATTACGTGGCAGATGGAACTGGATTTTACCAAAAAAAAAAAAAAAAAAACCTATGCAAATTTCAGCCCTTTTTATAACATTCTACTTTGCTTTAGGAAATAGTTTGCCTGCAGGGTGATTCATATTTGCTCTGCCACCAATTCTGTTTCTCAACTCACACTCAGTGTCTAAATAGACCCACCAGAAGACAGGCGATGGTCTCTCCTTCTTGCCAGTCCTGAATACCTTTGAGGGTGCAGATGGGGGCATGCAAAGACAGTATACGTTGTTCATACATCAAAATCAGACAAAAAGTAAAGAGCAAGGGTGTAGCAAAATAAAAACAGGAAGAGTAAAATAAGATGACCAAGTACACTGGTTTTAACAATAAGTATATGGGATATAATCTCATATTAAAAAACAACCAAATTATATAAAAAAATAAATTCCTATGACCTACTCCATGTTGATGACATATAAACCCCTCTTTCTGACTCTAATTTCCTGTTTTCAGTGGCTTACAAGATATTTCATAAGTACTTTAAAATGAACATGTCTAAAATTATATGTATCATAGTTCAGTTCAGTCACTCAGTCATGTCCAACTCTTTGTGACCCCATGGACTGCACCATGCCAGGCTTCCCTGTCCGTCACCAATTCCTGGAGTTTACTCAAACTCATGTCCATCGAGTTGGTGATGCCACCCAACCATCTCATCCTCTATTGTCCCCTTCTCTCATTTTCAATGTTTCCCAGCATCAGGGTCTTTTCAAATGAGTCAGTTCTTGATATCAGGTGGCCAAAGTACTGGAGTTTCAGCTTCAGCATCATTCCTTCCAATGAATATTCAGGCCTGATTTCCTTTTGGATGGACTGGTTGGATCTCCTTGCAGTTCATGGGACTCTCAAGAGTCTTCTCCAACACCACAGTTCAAAAGCATCAATTCTTTGGCACTCAGCTTTCTTTATAGTCCAACTCTCATGTCCATACATGACTACTGGAAAAACCACAGCTTTGACTACATGGATCTTTGTTGGCAAAGTAACGTCTCTGCTTATTAATAAGCTGTCTAGGTTGGTCATAGCTTTTCTTCCAAGGAGCAAGCATCTTTTAATTTCATGGCTGCAGTCACCATTGTAGTGATTTTGGAGCCCCCGAAAAGAAAGTCTGTCACTGTTTCCACTGTTTCCCCATCTATTTGCCCTGAAGTCATGGGACTGGATACCATGATCTTAGTTTTCTGAATGTTGAGCTTTAAGCCAACTTCTTCACTCTCCTCTTTCACTTTCATCAAGAGGCTCTTTAGTTCCTCTTCACTTTCTGCAGTATTTGAGATTATTGGTATTTCTCCTGGCAATCTTGATTCCAGCTTGTGCTTCATCCAGCCTAAGCAGGGTGAGAGTATACAGCCTTGACGTACTCCTTTCCTGACTTGGAACCAGTCTGTTGTTCCATGTCCAGTTCTAACTGTTGCTTCTTGACCTGCATACAGATTGGTCAGGGGGCAGGTCAGGTGGTTTGGTATCTCCTTCTCTTGAAGAATTTTCCACAATTTGTTGTGATCCACACAGTCAAAGGCTTTGGCATAGTCAATAAAGCAGAAATAAATGTTTTTCTGAAACTCTCTTGCCTTTTTGATGATCCAGCAGATGTTGGCAATTTGATCTCTGGTTCCTCTGCCTTTTCTAAATCCAGCTTGAACATTTGGAAGTTCTTGGTTCACGTACTGGTAAAGCCTGGCTTGGAGAATTTTGAGCATTACTTTGCTAACATGTGAGATGAGTGCAACTGTGCAGTAGTTTGAGCATTCTTTGGCACTGCCTTTCTTTGGGATTGGCATGAAAACTGACCTTTTCCAGTCCTGTGGCCACTGCTGAGTTTCCCAAATTTGCTGGCATATAGAGTGCAGCACTTTCACAGCATCATCTTTCAGGATTTGAAATAGCTCAACTGGAATTCTGTCACCTCCACTAGCTTTGTTTGTAGTGGTGCTTCCTAAGGCCCACTTGACTTCACATTTCAGGATGTCTGGCTCTAGGTGAGTGATCACATCATCATGGTTATCTGGGTCATGAAGATCTTTTTTGTACAGTTCTTCTGTGTGTTCTTGCCACCTCTTCTTAATATCTTCTGCTTCTGTTAGGTCCATACCATTTCTGTCCTTTATTGTGCCCATCTTTGCCTGAAAATTCCCTTAGTATCTCTAATTTTCCTGAAGAAATCTCTAGTCTTTTTCATTCTATTGTTTTCCTCTATTTCTTTGCACTGATCAAGGAGGAAGGCTTTCTTATCTCTCCTTGATATTCTCTGAATCTCTGCATTCAAATGGGTATATCTTTCCTTTCCTCCTTTGCCTTTCACTTCTTTTCATACTTGTTTGTAAGGCCTCTTCAGACAACCATTTTGCCTTTTTGTATTTCTTTTTCTTGGGGATAGTCTTAATCAATGCCTCCTGTACCATGTCATGAACCTCCGTCCATAGTTCATCAGGCACTCTATCAGATCTAATCCCTTGAATCTATTTGTCACTTCCACTGTAAAATCTTAAGGGATTTGATTTATGTCATACCTGAAGGGTCTAGTGGTGTTCCATACTTTCTTCAATTTAAGTCTGAATTTGACAATAAGGAGTTCATGATCTTAGCCACAGTCAGCTCCCAGTCTTGTTTTTGCTGACTGTATAGAGCTTCTCCATGTTTGGCTGCAAAGAATATAATCAGTCTGATTTCACTATTGACCATCTGGTGATGTCCATGTGTAGAATCTTCTCTTGTGTTGTTGGAAGAGGGTGTTTGCTATGACCAGGGCATTCTCTTGGCAAAACTCTGTCAGCCTTTGCCCTGCTTCGTTCTGTACTGCAAGGCCAAATTTGCCTGTTACTCCAAGTGTTTCTTGACTTCCTCTCTTTGCATTCTAGTCCCCTATAATGAAAAGGACATCTTTTTTTTGGTGTTAGTTCTAGAAGGTAATGTAGGTCTTCACAGAACTGTTCAACTTCAGCTTCTTCAGTATTACTGGTCGGGCATACACTATGTATCACAGTCCCTTCCAAACTTATTCTTTTTTCTTCTCACTTCCCTATTGCTTCTGAGACACTACTCCCATCTGGTCGCCTAGGCCAGATAACCTTGCGGTCCTCACTCTCTAATTAGCCTCCTCCCACACTCCCTGGGTCTTTTTGTTTCTATATTCTTAGTATGTATAGCAACCTCTTCTCATCAACCCTATTTTGGCTGCTGGCACTCAGGCTATTGTATTATACCACAATCTGACCTCCTTCTAGTTTATCTTAAACATACAGCTCCCAAAGTTACTGTTCAAAAATGATTATGCCATTTCCCTATTTTAAATTATTTAGTGCCTACCTATTACCATCAAGATAAAATGCTCAATACTTGACATGATTCTATCCTCCTTCTCTGTTCTCACTATCTAGAAACTTAAGGCAGCTTTCTTGAGTGAATCCCATTTGCCATTGGAATTTGAAATTCTAACAGCTTTAATTTATTCACTTGGAAAATGAAGGTAATAATGGCTATCTGGAAAGTTTTTTGAGATCAGATATTAGTTATGTAAAGAACCTACTACAATGCCTGGTCTTCAAAAGGCCTCCAATAAATGGTAGCCTGTCACCATTGCTTGGCTTCCCTGGTGGCTCAGTGGTGAAGAATCCACCTGCCAGTGCAGGAGATGCAGCTTTGCTCCTTGGGTCGGGAGGAGACCCTGGAGAAGGAACAGCAATCCAGTCTAGTATTCTTGCCCAGGAAATCCCATGGACAGAAGAGCCTGCTGGGCTACTGTCCCTGGTGTTGCAAGAGTCGGATATGACTTAGCGACTAAACAACAACAAATCATCATTACTACAACTATCCAAAGACAAGTAATCTAGTCACACTCACTCTGGAAAGGTCTCTCAGAGGTGACTGGTTCTAGCAGTTAAGGTAAAAGATGTATAGAACCAGAGAATCAAAAAACTGACAAAAACCTTGGAGAGAATTTACTTCGATCATTTATTTTATAAAGAACGCTGAGATACTTTTATGGAGTACATCTCAAATATCAGACAGATTCTTCCAATTCTCAACTTGGTCCCAGGCTAAACTGCACAAAGGATAAAAGTATTTTTAAAAACTAAACAATTAACTTCTTATTCCATATCTGTCATTAAGCTCATAAGGCCCAGAGTCAAAATGTTTGTTACAAAGCTTGTGCTGCGGCCTGTTTGAGTGGCCTTCCATTACTGATGCATGGCTGTGGCAAGTCCTAGCACACAAGCTCCTGTCAATGTCCATCCTGTGACAGACTAGTAAGTTACCCCGTGACAATGAGCAAGTCCTTAAAACTCCTCCAATTGTACTTTGTTCCTTGGTAAAATCATTCCTGTTTGACTTTCTCTTTAATAATGAGAGGGAACCTTACCTAGGAAATATACTTTAGAGTACTAAAGAACATGAGATATAGCCAGAGACTAAATAACAATTTTTTATCACACAGAATAAGAAATACTAGAAACAGGCAAATGTTCCAGTTTTCGAAATGAAGCACAGGCTCACTGAAACCATCCTGTGCCAAATGAAACCTACTTTTACAGGGTTACTAGGCTGATTTTTTTACTACTCTTGATCTATAAAAACAGATATTTTGTAACTTCAAACTAAAACATTTTCACTTGATTGATATATATATATATCATACATATAAAAAAACCTACATATAAAAAAAAAATCACTGACTAAAAAAAGTCAATGAGAGGGAGGCTAAAGGAGTATGCTGAAGTGCCTCCCCTCAAACCTTGGGGCAGACTGTACTTTCCAAAGAAGGTCATTCTTATAAAGGTATCCCATTCAACATGCTCATCTTACAAAGTGACTAATACTCCTCCAAAGAAATGGGATCTGTTTCCCTTTTGCTCTCAGTTCTTTAAGGGTGCTCATGCATGCCCCAGCCAACAGAGTGTGCTAAGTGACTTCCAAAGCTAGATTATAAAAAAATACTACTTCTGACTAGCTGTCTTTTTCTCTTGCGACACTTGCCATGGAACCCAGCCACATGTAAGGAAGCCAAGGCCGCAAAGACAGACCACATGTGGTGTTCTAGCCAAGAGCCCCAAAGCCCTGAATCTACAGCCAGCATCAACACCAGACATAATGCGTGAATGAGACTTCAGATGACTCCAGCTCCTCATCTCTGAATATTCTAGCTAAGGGCCCAGATATCACAGAGAAAGAAGAATCTGTGTGTCTGACTGAGTCTGTCACACATAAACCATGAGAAATAATAAGTAATGCCATTTTAAGGCATGAAGCTTTAATCTGTCTGGCAGCAACAGATAATATAGTCCTATTATTTTCAACCTTTTTATCAACAACTTAGGGGGAAAACAGACACACACACTTATCAAATCTGCAAAAGATTATAATGGATTGCCCACAATTTTGATAATGTCAGGATTCAAAATTATGCTGAAGGACTAGACTGATAGGCTAATAAATTTGGCAAAATCATCTTCTATTTAGGTTGATAAATAAATATAGAGTGAAGGGGAAATGGCTTAAAAGTAATTGACGTGAAAACAATCTGAGAATTTTCAGTGACTGGTAGATGGCTTAACATAAAACTACAGTGTATCTTAACTGGCAAAAAATTATGCTGCTTTAATAAAAATGATCCTTCAAAAGTAAATAATAAAATCACTATACTCAGAATATGTCGAGTTCTGATATATTTTTTCCTTAAGTGCATTTTATTCAAACCTTAATAATAAATATATTATTACATTCCTTTTTATAAAGCATACTATGGGCCAAGTACTGCTCAAATGCCTTCTGTGTATTAACTCATTTAAATCTCATAATAACCCTAGAATTTAGAGACATTACTATCCCCATCTTACAGATCTTGAAACCGAGACACAGATTAAGTGATGGCTAAAGTTTCATTGTTGTTAACTAGAATTAAGTGGGATGGTATTATATGTTAAATATGATATAGAAAATCAAGGGAAGAGTGAGGAGGGTAATCAGTGCATACAGATTGGAAGTCAAGTCCTACAAAGAATAATTAGGATAACTAGGTAAATTTAATTTGGGCAAGAGAGGGGTTAGAAAGCATTCCTTCAATACTTGAAGACTTGAACAGTGGAAAATGAAAGTGGACCTACAATAGAAGCATTTTTAAGATTAATGAGAAAAAATTACAAGGAAGAAAATTTGGGTTTAAGACTAAGGAAAGACTTTTCAATGAGAAAAAATTTCAGCTTAAGGTTTGTATCACTTCCAGTGTTTAAAAAGAGGCTGCGTTCTTGAATTTGAAGAGGGTTTGACTTAGAGCAATGCTTCTCAAAATTATCTGGGGTGAAGGATCATTTTAGGTTTTCTTCACCCAATCCTTTATAGACATACACTTTTGTTTTATATTATGTTTGATGAGGCAAGTCCATTGATCACATAGCCATAGATATCATGGCTATGTCTAATTGTTAAAAGCATTTCTAAACATTTATTCTTAATTTCTGTTCTCAACTCATTATGGACCAATAATAACCAGTTCTCAGGCTGTCGACCAGTTGGAGCAGTATTGCTCTAAGTGATTTTTCTTCTGGTATCACAATCTCACTGCTGCTCAGTGACATCTTTGGCTATTAAGGAGTGAAGTGCTAAAAGTTAACAAACCTGTTCTGTTTCTTTATTTAAAAAAATAAACAAAATCCCCTTTTTTCCTTCTCAATACTAAACTTACTATTAGTACAGCTGAACAAGATTTAGGATTACTAAGTGCTTCAACTCAATTTATACAAATTATAATTTGTCAAGAGCATTTTCACTTGAGTCCATTTTTAAGGCAACATCGTTTTTTCAATAATGATCCTAAAGAATAAATATGTAAGCATAATTATATAATTATTCAGTAATACACAAACCTAATTTGTGGGATTGGGAGGTAGGATATCCCATGAACCTTACCTATAGATTCAGTGGTGAGGAAAATAAACAAGGCTTGCACTATCCAAGTTTGCAATGTGAACATCTTGCATAGATATTTCTGTAAAAGACACATGCAATATTACTTTAAATATTTTTACTCTTACTACACATAATAAAGACACAAGTTCTAAAGCTCTTTTGTTTCCATTGTATAGTTGTTTTCTAAAAGGTGGTAAAATTCTTGTGAGAATGCAGAAAACAAACTGAACTCTTCAGAATATTTTTCTTTATTTCTCCTAATATTATGGCTACATAAAATACAGCTGGGAAACATACTTTATACTTTGGTGGTTTTAGTCACTAAGTAATGTCCAACTCTTGTGACCCCATGGACTGGAGCCCACCAGGCTCCTGTGTCCATGAGATTTCCCAGGCAAGAGTACTGGAGTAGGTTGCCATTTCCTTCTCCAGGGGATCTTCTGGACCCAGGGATTAAACCCAGGTCTGCACTGCAGGCAGATTCTTTACTGACTAAGCCACCAGGGAAGCCCAATCTATACTTTAAGGTCAATTAAAAGAGCAATCCTGTTTCTACATTATGAAGTCTTACATTGCTAGTAAATACTCTGTGAAACTGAAGAGTTCAGAGAGACAAATTTCTACATGGCACCAGTAAAAAAAGCCAAAGAAAAAAAGAAGCTTGTAATTTATAGCCTGACCAAAATTGTCCCAATATATGAAGAATGGCTACAAATCATTACAAAAATTCCAACACCTCACCTTCCCTGTTTAGAAGAAAACATGCAAGATGAGCCAAACAGGCAATTTATAGAGAAGGAAACACAAGTAACTCAAACATATGAAATGATACTTTCAACCTCACTCATAATGAGACACAAATTAAAACAAGCCAGATAGGAATGTAAGATGATACAAACACTTTGGAAAACAATTTGGCAGTTCTTTACGAATTAAAAGCACATCATAAGACTTAGCATTTCCACTCCTAATAATGTATCCAAGAGAAATAAAAATAAATGTCCACATGAAGACTTCTATCCAAACCTACAGCAGTTTTGCTTATAATAGCCCCAAACTAGAAACAATCCAAATGTCAATCAACTGGTGAAAGGATAAACAAATATCCAAACAGTAGTATACAATAGAATACTACTCAGCAATAAAAGGGGACAAACTAGTGATACAGGCAAGAGCATGAACAAATCTCTAAAGCACTATGTTGAATGAAAGAAGCCATACAAAACAGGCTATATTCCAAATAGGGAAAAGAGTACATCAAGGCTATATATTGTCACCCTGCTTATTTAACTTATATGCAGAGTACATCATGAGAAACGCTGGGCTGGATGAAGTACAAGCTGGGATCAAGATTGTCGGGAAAAATATCAATAACCTCAGATATACAGATGACACCACCTTTATGATAGAAAGCAAAGAAGAACTAAAGAGCCTCTTTATGAAAGTGGAAAAGGAGAGTGAAAAAGTTGGCTTAAAGCTCAACATTCAGAAAACTAAGATCATGGCATCTAGTTCCATCACTTCATGGCAAATAGATGTGGAAACAGTAACAGATGTTTATTTTGGGGACCTCCAAAATCACTGCAGATGGTGACTGCAGCCATGAAATTAAAAGACGCTTGCTCCTTGGAAGAAAAGCTATGACCAACCTAGATGGCATATTAAAAAGCAGACACGTTACTTTGCCAACAAAGGTCCATCTAGTCAAGGCTATGGTTTTTCCAGTAGTCATGTATGGATGTGTGAGCTGGACTATAAAGAAAGCTGAGTGCCAAAGAAGTAATGCTTTTGAACTGTGGTGTTGAAGAAGAGTCTTTGGAGTCCCTTGGACTGCAAGGAGATCAAACCAGCCCATCCTAAAGGAAATAAGTACTGTATAATCATTGGAAGGACTGATGCTGAAGCTGAAACTCCAATACTTTGGCCACCTGATGCGAAGAACTGACTCATGTGAAAAGACTCTGATGCTGAGAAAGATTGAGGGCAGGAGAAGGGGATGACAGAGGATGAGATGGTTGGATGGCATCACCGATTTAATGGACATGAGTTTGAGTCAACTCTGGAAGTTGGTGATGGACAGCGAGGCCTGGCATGCTGCAGTCCATGGGGTCACAAAGAGTTGGACATGAGTAAGCAAGTGAACTGAACTGATATAATGTAAAATTCTATGTATGAGAAATTCAACAAATGGCAAAACTAGGGAAAGGGGAATAGATATAAAGGGGCACAAAGGAGCTTGTGGAGACAGAAATGTGCTATGAATTGACTACGGTGGTGGTAAGATTTTATACATTTGTCAAAATTTACCAAATTGTGTCAAGAATTGTGAAGGCTCTGAGATTTTGATCCTGCTTCCAAGTTAACCTGCTAGTTCCATGGATACTGGCAGAAGACACGAGACTCTTGAGTCAGCTACATATGATTTTATTACTCCTACCAGGAACACCAGTCAGAATTAACAGCACTTTCCTGTGCCAGTTGCCCAAACCCCAATTCACAGAACACTGTGAAAAGTGTCATGGAACACCTGTACATGCAAAGGGTTGTGTTCCAGGAGAGGAAGACTAAGCTTATTGGAAACCTGAATCTTTTAAAATGGCAGGAAGCACACCTGCTGGAGAAGGAAATAGCAACCCACTTCAGTATTCTTGCATGGAAAATCCCATGGATAGAGAAGCCTGGCAGGCTACAGTCCATGGGGTTGCCAAGAGTCAGACACGGCCGAGCAACTAACACACACACACACACACAAGTACACCTGCCCTCTACTTTGGAGGGAAACATGGCATCTGTTTTCCACGGCTGTCAGAAACCTGCTCTTTGCTTTATGAAGAGATACCATTTCTGTCTTTCAATATCCTTGAAAAGACAGTCTGGAAGAAAAGGCAGTTAGAGCTATTGCTCATAAGACATGTAGAAATGCAAGAGACCCAAGGGAAATTGCTTTCTAAATAACTGTACACAAAAAGTTGGTGAATTTTATTGTTTATAAATTGACCTCAATTAAAAACAAACAAAACCTATCCAGATAACACGTCCAGGCAAAAGAAATGAGTGCTAAATTTCTTCAAGAAATGTACAAGAATTTTCACAGAAGTTGTATTCCTAGAAGTTGAAAAGTAGAAGCAACCAAACCAAAAATCCACAAGCAGTACAACTGCGGTATATTCAAATAACTAAATCACAGCAATGAAAAAGGATAAATTAAAGGTACTCACAGCAACTAAATTTCACATATAATACAGAAGAATCCAAATGCAATAAAAGTAATGTCTATATGATTTCCTTTATATTAAGTTCAAAACCAGGCTAACTTAAATCTATGGGGATAGGTCCTGACAGTGGTTACTTTTGTGAGGAGGGCAGTGCAAGGACAGAGAGGACATGCTGGGTTAGTGACCATGAGCTCTCTACTATGATTTGTCGACTTCATTGTGTGTAAGTTGTATTTCGTAAAAATAGTAAACAAACAAAATTACTGCAATATTCTCACCTTGAGTACTGGCAAAAAAAAATTAAAAACTAAAAAGTAATTAAGTGTTGTGAAATATGACATAAAAGCATTTTTATACACTGATAGTTACAGTGGAATCTAACATAGCCTTCCCCTCACACTCTATACCTAAAATTATGAATTTCATTGTTTGTACATTAGATCTCAGTTAAAAACAAAAACCCTACATACACAAGGTGTATGGCCAGTGTTGCTCTATCAATCAAAATTAAAGTACACATGTTTGAGTCTAATTATTCTACTTCTACTACAGTATCCTATGGCTATAAGCAAAACAATACATATACAAAGTTATTCACTACAGCATTCAATTTAATAGTAAAAGGCAGGAGCAACCTAAATGTTTGTCAATAAGGGACTAGGTAAACTATGACATATACAAATATAGTATACTGTAATTATAAAAAATGTACAGATATAGAAGTGTACAGATAGAAGTGTATCTAAAATATACTGCTAAAGTATAAACAGTGTATTTATTATTTATGGGCAAAGATACAGCAAAAAAGACAAAACACATACTAATTTAAATATGTGCATAACATATCTCAGGAAGGATAAAAATTCAAATACTAGCTGCCACGGGCTGTTTGAGACACTAGACTGGGAGGGAGCCTCTATACAGTACAGTCTTTGTACCTTTCCAACTTAGTACCCTGTGGCTTCAGTACTAGAAAGTAAATAAAATTTAAATTAGAAACCACTTAATGTGTTTTTTAAAACTGGGAAGTTTTATCTCTCCCAGATAAAACTACTAACTTCTTGATGTGAACTTCACAGTACTACGCATGAAACACAGTATTATTTTATGAAATATTAATACTAACTTCTCTTTTATATTCCCTAACCAGGTAATAGTCAATCTATAACAAAGCAATTTCATAGTGAATTCTTTAGACTGTCTCAGGTAAAGCTATAAAAAAGAACTAGTTGCAGGATCCCTTTTTTCTACCTGTTTTACTCCTTCACTCCCCAACTTTGAATAGTCCTAGAATAGAAAAATCCACCATGTCATTCAACTGTTCATCAGAACAACAGAACAAAAAATACATAATATGGGCAAGTTAGTAGAGTACTACGAGGAGATTCCCAGGTGGCTCAGTGGTAAAGAATCTGCCTGCCAATGTGGGAGATGTGGGTTCAGTCCCTGGGTTGGGAAGATGCTCTGGAGGAGGAGATGGCAACCCACTCCAGTATTCTTGCCTGGATAATCCCATAGACAGAGAAGCCTCTGGGCTATAATACACAGGGTCACAAAGAGTCAGACACCACAGCAACTGAGTTTGCATGCAGAATACTATGTGGTCATGTCATCCTGACCCACTATCCTGGCAAGTACCTTGTTCACACTGTAGAGAGGTTCTTTATAGTTCTGAAAAAGGGCAATCTTTCTATTTATGCACTATAGTCTCATAACAAAACTCTGAAACAAGTCCCAGTTCATTGTTCTATGTCCGGTTCTAACTGTTGCTCCTTGACCTGCATACAGATTTCTCAGGAGGAAGGTAAGGTGGTCTCGTATTCCCATCTCTTGAAGAATTTTCCAGTTTGTTGTGATCCACAGAGTTAAAGGCTTCGGCTTAATAAAGCACAAGTAGATGTTTTTCTCGCATTCTCTTGCTTTTTTGATTTGAGGGCTTATCCTGTTTTAAAACTGAAGAATGGTTCAGTTTAGTTGTCGCTCAGTCACGTCTGACTCTTTCTGACCCCATGGACTGCAGCAAGCCAGGTTTACCTGTCCATCACCAACTCTCAGAGTTTACTCAAACTCATGTCCATCGAGTTGGTGATGCCATCCAACCATCTCATCGTCTGTCATCCCCTTCTTCTTCCTTCAATCTTTCCCAGCATCAGGGTCTTTTCCAGTGAGTCAGTTCTTCACATCAGGTGGCCAAATTATTGGAGCTTCAGCTTCAGCATCAGTCCTTTCAATGAATATTTAGGATTGATTTCCTTTAGGATTGACTGGTTGGATCTCCTTGCTGTCCAAAGGACTCTCAAGAGTCCTCCAACACCACAGTTCAAAAGCCATCAGTCCTTTGGCACTCAGCTTTCTTTATGATCCAACTCTCACATCCATACATGACTACTGGAAAAACCATGACTAGACCTTTGTTGGTAAAATAACGTCTCTACTTTCTAATATGCTGTCTAGGTTTGTCATAGCTTTTCTTCCTAGGAGTAAGCATCTTAATTTCATGGCTGAGGTCACCATATGTAGTGATTTTGGAGATCAAGAAAATAACTGTTTCCATTGTTTCCACATCTATTTGCCATGAAGTGATGGCACTGGATGCCATGATCTTCATTTTTTGATGCTGAGCTTGCTTTAAGCCAACTTTTTCACTCTCTTCTTTCACTTTCATAAAGAGGCTCTTTAGTTCTTCTTTGCTTTCTATCATAAGGGGTGGTGTCATCTGCATATCTGCGGTTATTGATATTTCTCCTGGCAATCTTGATTCCAGCTGGTGCTTCATCCGGTCCAGAATTTTGCATGAAGTACTCTGGATATAAGTTAAATAAGGAGGGTGATAATATACAGCCTGGATGTACTCCCATCACAATTTGGAACCTGTTCATTGTTCCATGTCTGGTTCCAACTGTTGCTTCTTAACCTGCATATAGATTTCTCAGGAGGCAGGTAAGATGGTCCAGTATTCCCATCTCTTGAAGAGTTTTCCAGTTTGTTGTGATCCACACAGTCAAAGGCTTTAGCATAGTCAATGAAGCAGAAGATGTTTAGTCACTAAGCCATGTCCAACTCTGCCACTCCATCAGGCTCCTCTGTCCATGAGATTTCCAAGACAAGAATACTGGAATGGGTTGCCATTCCCTTCTCCAGGGGATCTTCCTGACCCAGGGATCAAAACCATGTCTCCTGCATTAGCAGGAGGATTCTTGTACCACTGAGCCACCAGGGAAGCCCCGAATTAAAGTATATATATATTATTACAGCAGTATATGTTATGCACCTGCTTCAAAAATGAACGCAGTTTATTCATTCAACAAATAAATGATGGACAGGGAGGCTTGGCATGCTGTGATTCACGGGGTCGCAAAGAGTCGGACACGACTGAGCAACTGAACTGATGCTGAGTATGATTCTAGATACTAGGAATATAGAATGGAGCAAAACATATAAGATTCTGCCTCATTTGCTTGCACTCTATTTTGGGGACACAAAGTAAGTATTAGTTTCCTAGGGTAGTTGTAACAAAGTACCACAAACTTAAAACAAACTTATTCTCTTAAAATTCTGGAGATCAAAAGTTCTTCTGAGACTCTAGATAGATTTCTTCTTCGCCTATTCAAAACTTCTGGTCGCAGCTGATAGTTCTTGACATATCTCAGCTTTTTACCTACAGCGCCACAGAGTAAATATTTTGGCTTTTTTGGCACTATTGATAGATGTATCTTTCCCCATCCTTTATGTTTAGACTGTTTATCTCTTCATATTTAGAGTACTATCTTCTTTGTTGTGGTGTTTGCTTTGCTTTGGTTTTATAAACAGCATGTATTTGTTTCCTGGTTTTTGTTCTTTTTTTTTTTTTTTTTGCTGCAGGGTGCAGTATGCACGATCTTAATTCCCTGACAAGGGATGGAACCTGTACTTCCTAAAGTGGAAGCAGAGAGTCTTAACCACTGAACCGCCAAGGAAGTCCTGTCCTTATTTTTGTTAACTGACTTTTTTTGTGTGTTTTTCACTTGTCATCTTTGGTTGACTTACAATCTATAATTCTTTGTTTTGTTATTTTAGAGGCTGCTTCATGGTTTATAATATACATTGTTCCACGAGATCGCAGAGACAGACTGAGCGATTAACACTTTCACTTTCATACATCTTTAAGGTATCACAATCTTCCTGCATGTGATACTGTTATCACCTCATATAAAGTATACTCTTAAGACTATACATACATTTCTCCTGACTTTGTGCTATTTTAGCATGTAACTTTTATATGTTATAAACTCCCCATGCATATTTTGTTTGAACAATTATTTTAAGAGAAACTTAAACAATAGGAAAATTTTATGTATTTACCCATGTAGTTACCATTCTCAGAGTGTCTCACTTCTTTGTATAGAGCCACATGTCCATATGATACTTCCCTTCTGTTTGAAGGACTCCTTTAACATTCTTTTCAGAATATGGGTCAACTGATGATAAATTTTTAGAATTTTTGTATATCTAAAATATCTTTCATTATCATTTTTTTAAAAAGACTTTAATGAATTTGTTACAATATTGCTTCTATATTGTGTCTTGGCTTTTGGCTTGGAGGCATATGGGATTTAAGCTCCCCAACCAGGTATCGAACATACACCCCTGGCACTGGAAGGGAAAGTCTTAACTATTGGACTGCCAGGGAAGTTCCCCCAGTTTCTTTATATGCATCCACTGGTCAGTACTCGGCTCAACAGTTGAAGGCGGGAGCTGAAGCATTCAAGAATCCTCTTACTTCAAGAGCTCTCCAGTATTCTCTTCTATGAACTCCACCCACCTTGGGGTCCCTAGTCGTCATCTTCAATTCAAAGAGTATCCACTGGGCTTAGCCTAGACCTGGATTTCCCCTACCTTTGACGTGGTTTGGAAACTCAATGTAGTGTGTGTGTGTTCACGTGTGCATGCTCAGTCACTCAGTTATGTCCCACTCTTACAACCCCATGGAGAGTACAAGCTCCCCAGTCCATGGAATTTTTCAGGAAAGAATACTGGAGTGGGATACTATTTACTTCTCCAGAGGATCTCAAACCTGCATGTCTTGCATCTCCTGCATTGGCATGCGGATTATTTACCACTACACTACCAGGGAAGCCCTCTTAAGGTGGTAAGCTAGTTCAAACACAGGCTCACTTGTTTCCCATCTTGCAAGATCACTGCTTTTCACCACCAAGTGTTAAGTCTCTTGATTATGACTATTCTTTGTATGCTAACAATTACAGAAAACTAACCAAACTGATCACTTGGACCACAGCCTTGTCTAACTCAGTGAAACTATGAGCCATGCCATGTAGGGCTACCCAAGACAGATGGGTCACGATGGATAGTTCTGACAAAATGTTGTCCACTGGAGAAGGGAATGGCAAACCACTTAAGCATTCTTGCCTTGAGAACCCCATGAACAGTATGAAAAGGCAAAAAGATAGGACACTGAAGGATGAATGCCCCAGGTCAGGAGATGCCCAATATGGTACTGGAGAAGAGAGGAAAAATAACTCCAGAAAGAATGAAGAGATGGAGCCAAAGCAAAAACAATGCCCAACTGTGGATGCGACTGGTGATGGAAGGAAAGTCTGATGCTGTGAAGAACAATACTGCATCAGATCAGATCAGTCGCTCAGTCGTGTCCGACTCTTTGTGACCCCATGAACTGCAGCACGCCAGGTCTCCATGTCCATCACCAACTCCCAGAGTTCACTCAGACTCATGTCCATCGAGTCAGTGATGCCATCCAGCCATCTCATCCTCTGTCGTCCCCTTCTCCTCTTGCCCCTAATCCCTCCCAGCATCAGAGTCTTCTCCAATGAGTCAACTCTTCGCATGAGGTATCCAAAGTACTGGAGTTTCAGCTTTAGCATCATTCCTTCCAAAGAAATCCCAGGGCTGATCTCCTTCAGAATGGACTGGTTGGATCTCCTTGCAGTCCAAGGGACTCTCAAGAGTCTTCTCCAACACCACAGTTCAAAAGCATCAATTCTTCGGCACTCAGCCTTCTTCACAGTCCAGCTCTCACATCCATACATGACGACTGGAAAAATCATAGCCTTGACTAGACGAACCTTTGTTGGTAAAGTAATGTCTCTGCTTTTGAGTATGCTATCTAGGTTGGTCATAACTTTCCTTGCAAGGAGTAAGCGTCTTTTAATTTCATGGCTGCAGTCACCATCTGCAGTGATTTTGGAGCCCAGAAAAACAAAGTCTGACACTGTTTCCACTGTTTCCCCATCTATTTCCCATGAAGTGATGGGACCAGATGCCATGATCTTCATTTTCTGAATGTTGGGCTTTAAGCCAACTTTTTCACTCTCCTCTTTCACTTTCATCAAGAGGCTTTTGAGTTCCTCTTCACTTTCTGCCATAAGGGTGGTGTCATCTGCATATCTGAGGTGATTGATATTTCTCCCGGCAATCTTGATTCCAACTTGTGTTTCTTCCAGTCCAGCATTTTTCATGATGTACTCTGCATATAAGTTAAATAAACATGGTGACAATATACAGCCTTGACGTACTCCTTTTCCTATTTGGAACCAGTCTGTTGTTCCATGTCCAGTTCTAACTGTTGCTTCCTGACCTGCATACAAATTTCTCAAGAGGCAGATCGGGTGGTCTGGTATTTCCATCTCTTGAAGAATTTTCCACAGTTTATTGTGATCCACACAGTCAAAGGCTTTGGCATAGTCAATAAAGCAGAAATAGATGTTTTTCTGGAACTCTCTTGCTTTTTCCATGATCCAGTGGATGTTGGCAACTTGATCTCTGGTTCCTCTGCCTTTTCTAAAATCAGCTTGCACATCAGGAAGTTCATGTTTCACACATTGCTGAAGCCTGGCTTGGAGAATTTTGAGCATTACTTTACTAGCGTGTGAGATGAGTGCAATTGTGCAGTAGTCTGAGCATTCTTTGGCATTGCCTTTCTTTGGGCTTGGGATGAAAACTGACCTTTTCCAATCCTGTGGCCACTGCTGAGTTTTCCAAATTTGCTGGCATATTGAGTGCAGCACTTTCACAGCATCATCTTTCAGGATTTGGAATAGCTCAACTGGAATTCTATCACCTCCACTAGCTTTGTTAGTTAGTAGTGATGCTTTCTAAGGCCCACTTGACTTCACATTCCAGGATGTCTGGCTCTAGGTCAGTGATCACACCATCGTGATTATCTTGGTCATGAAGATCTTTTTTGTACAGTTCTTCTGTGTATTCTTGCCATGTCTTCTTAATATCTTCTGCTTCTGTTAGGTCCATACCATTTCTGTCCTTTATCGAGCCAATCTTTGCATGAAATGTTCCTTTGGTAGCTCTGATTTTCTTGAAGAGATCCCTAGTCTTTCCCATTCTGTTGTTTTCCTCTATTTCTTTGCATTGATCACTGAAGAAGGCTTTCTTATCTCTTCTTGCTATTCTCTAGAACTCTGCATTCAGATGTTTATATCTTTCCTTTTCTCCTTTGCTTTTCGCTTCTCTTCTTTTCACAGCTATTTGTAAGGCCTCCCCAGACAGCCATTTTACTTTTTTGCATTTCTTTTCCACAGGGATGGTCTTGATCCCTGTCTCCTGTACAATGTCACGAACCTCATTCCATAGCTTCTCAGGCACTCTATCTATCAGATCTAGGCCCTTAAATCTATTTCTCACTTCCACTGTATAATCATAAGGGATATGATTTAGGTCATACCTGAATGGTCTAGTGGTTTTCCCTACTTTCTTCAATTTCAGTCTGAATTTGGCAATAAGGAGTTCATGATCTGAGTCACAGTCAGCTCCTGGTCTTGTTTTTGCTGACTGTATAGAGCTTCTCCATCTTTGGCTGCAAAGAATATAATCATCTGATTTCAGTGTTGACCATCTGGTGATGTCCATAATAGAGTCTTCTCTTGTGTTGTTGGAAGAGGGTGTTTGTTATGACCAGTGCATTTTCTTGGCAAAAAAACTCTTATTAGTCTTTGCCCTGCTTCATTCTGTATTCCAAGGCCAAATTTGCCTGTTACTCCAGGTGTTTCTTGACTTCCTACTTTTGCATTCCAGTCCCCTATAATGAAAAGGACATCTTTTTTGGGTGTTAGTTCTAGAAGGTCTTGTAGGTCTTCATAGAACCATTCAACTTCAGCTTCTTCAGCATTACTGGTTGGGGCATAGACTTGGATTACTGTGATATTGAATGGTTTGCCTTGGAAACGAACAGAGATCACTCTGTCATTTTGGAGACTGCATCCAAGTACTGCATTTAGGATTCTTTTGTTGACCATGATGGCTACTCCATTTCTTCTGGAGGATTCCTGTCGCCGTAGTAGATATAATGGTCATCTGAGTTAAATTCACCCATTCCAGTCCATTTGAGTTCGCTGATTCCTAGAATGTCGACCTTCACTCCTGCCATCTCTTGTTTGACCACCTCCAATTTGCCTTGATTCATGGACCTGACAATCCAGGTTCCTAAGCAATATTACATAGGAACCTGGAATTTTTCAGTTCATGAATCAAAGTACACTGAAAGTGGTCAAACAGGAGATGGCAAGAGTGAACATCGACATTTTAGGAATCAGTGAACAAAAATGGACTGGAATGGGTGAATTTAATTCAGATGGCCATTATATCTACTACTGGGGGCAAGAATCCCTTAGAAGAAATGGAGTAGCCCTCAGAGTCAACAAAAGAGTCTGAAATGCAGTAGTTGGGTGCAATCTCAAAAATGACAGAATGATCTTGGTTCATTTCCAAGGCAAACCATTCAACATCACAGTAATCCAAGTCTATGCCTCAACCACTAATGCCGAAGAAAGTGAAGTTAAACAGTTCTATGAAGACCTAAAAGACCTTCTTAGAATTAACACCAAAAAAAGATGTCCTTTTCATCATAGTGGACTGGAATGCAAAAGTAGAAAATCAAGAAAACCTGGAATAAGAGGCAAATTTGGCCTTGGAGTACAAAATGAAGCAGGGCAAACACTAACAGAGTTCTGTCAAGAGAAGACACAGGTCATAGCAAACACTCTCTTCCAACAACACAAGAAACAACTCTACACATGGACATCACCAGATGGTCAATACTGAAATCAGATCGATTATATTCTTTGCAGCCAAAGATGGAGAAGCTCTATACAGTCAGCAAAGACAAGACCAGGAGCTGACTGTAGCTCAGATCATGAACCCCTTATTGCCAAATTCAGACTTAAATTGAAGAAAGTAGGGAAAACCACTACACCATTCACATATGACTTAAATCATATCCCTTACTATTATACAGTGGAAGTGACAAATAGAGTCAAGGGATTAGGTCTGATAGAGCACCTGAAGAACTATGGACGGAGGTTCATGACATTGTATAGGAAGCATTGATCAAAACCATCCCCAAGAAGAATAAATGCAAAAAGGCAAAATGGTTGCCTGAAGAGGCCTTACAAAAAGATGAGTAAAGAAGAGAAGTGAAAGGCAAAGGAGAAAAGGAAAGGTATATCCATTTGAACGCAGAGTTCCAAAGAATAGCAAGGAGAGATAAGAAAGCCTTCCTTAGTGATCAATGCAAAGAAGTAGAGGAAAACAATAAAATGGGAAAGACTACACAGATCCCCTTCAAAAGAATTAGAGATACCAAGGGAACATTTCATGCAAAGATGGGCATAATAAAGGACAGAAAGAGTATGGACCTAACAGAAGCAGAAGATATTAA
The DNA here is from genome assembly GCA_935064755.1 of Tragelaphus eurycerus. NCBI lineage: Eukaryota > Metazoa > Chordata > Mammalia > Artiodactyla > Bovidae > Tragelaphus > Tragelaphus eurycerus. The sequence continues at coordinate 24,642,136 of CAKXYN010000024.1, read as the reverse complement.
TGGTGAGAATACACAGATCTATACAAAAAAAATCTTAATGACCTAGAAACCACGATGGTGTGATCACTCACCTCACCTAGAGCCAGACATCCTGGAATGCAAAGTCAAGTGGGCCTTACAACACATCACTATGAACAAAGCTAGTGGAAGTGATGGGATTCCAGTTGAGCTATTTCAAATCCTAAAAACGATGCTGTGAAAGTGCCGTACTAAATATGCCAGCAAATCTGGAAAACTCAGCAGTGGCCACAGGACTGGAAAAGTTCAGTTTTCATTCCAGTCCCAAAAAAGGCAATGCCAAAGAATGCTCAAACTACCACTCAATTGCACTCATCTCACATGCCAGCAAAGTAATGCTCAAAATTCTCCAAGGCAGGCTTCACCAGTACATGAACTGAGAACTTCCAGATGTTCAAGCTGGATTTAGAAAAGGCAGAGAAACCAGAGATCAAATTGCCAACATCCGCTGGATCATATAAAAAGCAAGAGAATTCCAGAAAAACAGCTATTTTTGCTTCATTGACTACGCTAAAGCCTTTGTCTGTATGGATCACAACAAACTGTGAAAAATTCTTCAAGAGATGGGAATACCAGACCGCATTATCTGCCTCCTGAACAATCTGTATGCAAGTCAAGCCAAGAAGCAATAGTTAGAACCGGACATAGAACAACAAATTGGTTCCAAATTGAGAAAGGAGCATGTGAATCCTGTATACTGTCACCCTGGTCATTTAACTTATATGCGGATTGCATCATGCAAAATGCCACATAAATGAAGCACCGGCTGGAATCAAGATTGCTAGGAGAAATATCAGTAACCTCAGATAAGCAGATGATACCTACCACCTTTATGGAAGAAAGCAAAGAGGAACTTAAGAGCCTTTTGAGGAAAGTGAAAGAGGAGAGTGAAAAGCTGGTTTAACACTTAACATTCAAAAAAAAAGATCATATCTCATCCCTTCACTTACTGGCCAACAGATGTGGAAACAATGGAAACAGTGACAGATTTTATTTTCTTGGGCTCCAAAATAAAGTAAAGGATGCTTGCTCCTTGGAAGAAAACCTATGACAAATCTAGACAGCATACTAAAAAGCAGAAACATTACCTTATTGTCAAAGGTCTGTCTAGTCATGGTTTTTCCAATAGTTATGTATGGATGTAAGAGTCGGACAGTAAAGAAAACTGAGCACCAAAGGATTGATGCTTTTGAACTGTGGTGTTGGAGAAGACTATGAGTTCCTCAGACAGCAAGGAGATCAAACCAGTCCATCTTAAAGGAAATCAATCCTGAATATTTATTAGAAGGACTGATGCTAAAGCCAAAGCTCAAGAACTTTGGCCATCTGATGTGAAGAACTGACTCACTGGAAAAGACCCTGATGCTGGGAAAGATTGAAGGGAGGAGGAGAAGGAGATGACAGATGATGAGATGGTTGGATGGCGTCACCAACTCCATGGAGATAAGTTTGTGCAAGCTCTGGGAGTTGGTGATGGACAAGGAAATCTGGCTTGCTGCAGTCCATGGGGTCACAAAGAGTCGGACATGACTGAGCGACTAAACTGCAGAAGTATTCTGTCTAAACAACACAAGTATCTTTCAGCACAAGAAAATATGCGAATGCTATCCCCTAGATTTAAAAAGATTAAAAAGAAAACAACACAATCATTGCACTAGATGCCTGAAAAGCAACTCATACTATTCAACAACTGTTCACTTAAATTTTTTAAATAACAACAAAGTATTGAAAACTAAAACTGAAAGAGACAGATATTTATCTTGATGAAGTAGATAAGAGGATGGACTCTATAATCAGACTGCCTGTATTAAAATTCTAGATCCTCTATTTTTTGTAAAATATCTTAAGCAAGTTATTTATTAGCTCTAAATTTCATTTTCCCTACCTATAAAAATGAGGATAATACCACCACCTACTGAAACGTCAGGAGTAAATAAGTCAGCACACACAGACTGCTTAGAATCCATCTGCCTCATACTCAATAAACAGTAACAGCTATTAGCAGTGTTGCTCTTGCTGTTTCTGCCACAGTACTTTATCAGAAACCTATAGTAAACATCATCTTTAAAGATAAAAAGAAGCATTCCTATTAAGGTCAGGCTTCAAACAAGACGCTTTGAGTCATCATTTATTCAACATTGTTCTAGCAGACTTAAAAAATAATAAACTGATAAGATATAAAAATGGAAAAAGAAAAACTTGTAGGTGATATGAAAACAAAGGTAATCAATTAACAAACTACTAGGACCACTGATAGCATAACAGAACAGTTGAACAAAAAGATCAAGAAAAAAAATCCCTCTCCCATATACCAGCAATATCCAGTTAGAAAATATAATAGAAAACAAAAATCCTATTGACAATGGCATTTAAAATAATAAAATAGATCTAGGCAAAACAGTAAAATCAGAGCAATGCAAGAAGTTTATGGAGAAAACTACAAAACTTTACTAAAAATTGTTGATTAGTAAGACCTAAACACCATGGAAAGAAAAAATATATATACACACATATAGACACATCAGTTCTTCACAAACATATTAATACAATATAATTTTAACTTGCAACGTGGTTTACTTTACAAACCAACTTAAAATTTTACATAAAATATTAGAGAACAGCCAGAAGCCAATTTTCAAAAAGAATAAACAGAAACTTGATGTTACATCTATTAAGACATACTATAAAGTTATAGCAAATACCCTCTTCCAACAACACAAGAGAAGACTCTATACATGGACATCACCAGATGGTCAACACCAAAATCAGATTGATTATATTCTTTGCAGCCAAAGATGGAGAAGCTCTATACAATCAGCAAAAACAAGACCAGGAGCTGACTGTGGCTCGGACCATGAACTCCTTATTGCCAAATTCAGACTGAAATTGAAGAAAGTAGGGAAAACTACTAGACCATTCAGGTATGACCTAAATCAAATCCCTTATGATTATACAGTGGAGGTGAGAAATAGATTTAAGGGCCTAGATCTGATAGATAGAGTGCCTGATGAACTATGGAATGAGGTTCGTGACATTGTACAGGAGACAGGGATCAAGACCATCCCCATGGAAAAGAAATGCAAAAAAGCAAAATGGCTGTCTGGGGAGGCCTTTCAAATAGCTGTGAAAAGAAGAAAAGCGAAAAGCAAAGGAGAAAAGGAAAGATATAAACATCTGAATGCAGAGTTCCAAAGAATAGCAAGAAGAGATAAGAAAGCCTTCTTCAGTGATCAATGCAAAGAAATAGAGGAAAACAACAGAATGGGAAAGACTAGGGATCTCTTCAAGAAAATCAGAGATACCAAAGGAACATTTCATGCAAAGATGGGCACAATAAAGGACAGAGATGGTGTGGACCTAACAGAAGCAGAAGATATTAAGAAGAGGTGGCAAGAATACACAGAAGAACTGTACAAAAAAGAGCTTCAAGACCCAGATAATCATGATGATGTGATCACTGACCTAGAGCCAGACATCTTGGAATGTGAAGTCAAATGGGCCTTAGAAAGCATCACTACAAACAAAGCTAGTGGAGGTGATGGAATTCCAGTGGAGCTATTCCAAGTCCTGAATGATGATGCTGTGAAAGTACTACACTCAATATGCCAGCAAATTTGGAAAACTCAGCAGTGGCCACAAGATTGGAAAAGGTCAGTTTTCATCCCAATCCCAAAGAAAGGCAATGCCAAGGAGTGCTCAAACTACCGAACAATTGCACTCATCTCACACGCTAGTAAAGTAATGCTCAAAATTCTCCAAGCCAGGCTTCAGCAATATGTGAACCGTGAACTTCCTGATGTTCAAGCTGGTTTTAGAAAAGGCAGAGGAACCAGAGATCAAATTGCCAACATCCGCTGGATCATGGAAAAAGCAAGAGAATTCCAGAAAAACATCTATTTCTGCTTTATTGACTATGCCAAAGCCTTTGACTGTGTGGATCACAATAAACTATGGAAAATTCTTAAAGAGATGGGAATACCAGACCACCTGATCTGCCTCTTAAGAAATCTGTATGCAGGTCAGGAAGCAACAGTTAGAACTGGTCATGGAACAACAGACTGGTTCCAAATAGGAAAAGGAGTACGTCAAGGCTGCATATTGTCACCATGTTTATTTAACTTATATGCAGAGTACATCATGAGAAATGCTGGACTGGAAGAAACACAAGTTGGAATCAAGATTGCTGGGAGAAATATCAATAACCTCAGATATGCAGATGACACGACTCTTATGGCAGAAAGTGAAGAGGGGCTAAAAAGCCTCTTGATGAAAGTGAAAGTGGAGAGTGAAAAGGTTGGCTTAAAGCTCAACATTCAGAAAACGAAGATCATGGCATCTGGTCCCATCACTGCATGGGAAATAGATGGGGAAACAGTGGAAACAGTGTCAGACTTTGTTTTTCTGGGCTCCAAAATCACTGCAGATGGTGACTGCAGCCATGAAATTAAAAGACGCTTGCTCCTTGGAAGGAAAGTTATGACCAACCTAGATAGCATATTCAAAAGCAGAGACATCACTTTGCCAACAAAGGTTCACCTAGTCAAGGCTATGGTCTTTCCTGTGGTCATGTATGGATGTGAGAGCTGGACTGTGAAGAAGGCTGAGCGCCGAAGAATTGATGCTTTTGAACTGTGGTGTTGGAGAAGACTCTTGAGAGTCCCTTGGACTGCGAGAAGATCCAACCAGTCCATTCTGAAGGAGATCAATCCTGGAATTTCTTTAGAAGGAATGATGCTAAAGCTGAAACTCCAGTATTTTGGCCACCTCATGCGAAGAGTTGACTCATTGGAGAAGACTCTGATGCTGGGAGGGATTGAGGGCAGGAGGAGAAGGGGACGACAGAGGATGAGATGGCTGGATGGCATCACTGACTCGATGGATGCGAGTCTGAGTGACCTCCGGGAGCTGGTGATGGACAGGGAGGCCTGGCGTGCTGCGGTTCATGGGGTCGCAAAGAGTCGGACACGACTGAGCGACTGATCTGATCTGATCTGATAAAGTTATAGTAATTAAAACATGGCATTGGCATAGAAACAAAAAGTCCAGAAACAGACACAAGTGTGTATGTGTATGTCTCTGTGTATACAAGAATTTAATATTTTACGGGAAAAAAAGCTACTGATATCACTGGGGAAACAGAGGAATATTCAATAAATAGCATTGAGACAACTGGTTCCACAAGCAAAAAAATAAAGAGTATATATCCCAGATTGATTAAGGATCTAAATGCAAAACCAAAACTGTAGGACTATTGAAGAAAATACAGGCTATATTTTTGACCTTAGAGTTGGAGAGAGTCTTTTACAAATTATTACTATATGGAGAAGGAAATGGCACCTCACTCCAGTATTCTTGCCTGGAAAATCCCATGGACAGAGGAACCTGCTTAGGCTATACTCCATGGGGTCGCAAAGAGTTGGACATGACTGAGCGACTCTCACTCACTCACTCACTCACTCACTATAGGGGAACACATACCACAGAACATCCACACAAAATCAGACTGCAAAGAAGACCAATATGAAATGCATTATTCAGAAGTAACGATAAAACCAATCTACCTTAGAGCAAATGGTGAAACTAGTTAATTTGGGTCAAAAGCAAATGAGAATTTACAAGCAGAATATTCAGATTTTCACAGGGCAACAGATTCATTGTGCTGAAAGGAATGAAGCTCCTTCAATAGATATATATACATTCAGCTTTAAAACAATAATCCACAATACACCACATTTCAAGGGATGGAGCTCTCTTATTCACGTCAATTGGCTAATATTTCTCATGAAATTGCACTAAGATATGATAAATAGAATAAAAAAGAGACTATAGCCATTTTAACAATATCACAAACATTCTGAAGCATTTCACATTGATTATTTCTGCTTCCTGAATTTTCATATCTCTCAGTTTCTATGTAACCATATCAGTAGTTGAATCCTTTCCTTTATTCACTTTACTGTCTCATTCACAGCATTCTCTGCTAGGTCTTATCTTCTGGCTATGAATGTACCCAAAAGTATTTGACATCTATTTTTCTTTTAAAATACCAACTTCTTTGAAAATGTATGACTTCACCTGCTACCTTCACACAAAATAATTTCAAATATTCTGAGATCTTCCTTCTAAGTTCAGTTATATATCATCATCTTGGATATTCTGCCTGTAACTCAAATAAGTTTAATAGGTCTAAAAATACATATTCAACACACACATAAATATATAAACGCACCCACTTAAAAAAAAAATCATAGTGCTTTCTGAAAGTCACTCAGTCCTGTCTGACTCTTTGCAACCCCATGGACTATACAGTCCATGAATTCTCCAGGCCATAACACTGGAGTGGGTAGCCTTTCCCTTCTCCAGGAGATTTTTCCAACCCAGGGATCAAACCCAGGTCTCCAGCATTGCAGGAGGATTCTTTACCAGCTGAGCCACAAGGGAAGCCCAAGAATACTGGAGTGGGTAGCCTATCTCTTCTCCAAGGTATCTTCCTGAGCTATCAGGGAATCCTCATCTAAAAACACATCTTTCTTGAATTTTCTACAGTAGGGTCCCTCATTGTCTCTTGCCTATCCATTACATTCTAGCTATTCTCAGTTACAAATCTTATTCAATCTTCTTTCATAATCTTTCCCACTTGTTTTTTCTTTTCTACCCTCTACCATGACCAACCTAATTCAGGCACTGATCACTTCAGTTCTTACAAACTGCCTTCCTCCTTCTGGTCTCTTTCTTCCCTCCAACTCATTCTGAATATTATTACTGATGGGTGAAATATCTCTAAAACATATTTCAAACTTGTCACTCTTTTCCTCATAGCTTTTTAAAGGGTGAATAATAATGCCCAATATTTTAGCTATTTAAGAACTTGAAAATTTGGTATCAGTGTGCTTGTCCAATTTCTCTTTTTTAATATTTAAATCTATTCTTCAGTTCAGTTCAGTTCAGTCGCTCAGTCGTGTCCGACTCTTTAAGATCCCACGAATCGCAGCACTCCAGGCCTCCCTGTCCATCACCACCTCCCGGAGTTCACCCAAACTCACGTCCATCTTAAGAAAAACCAAAACCCTCTACTCAGATTTTGCCCTCAAGCTCTATGTTTTTCAGAGTGTGCTTCCACAAATGCTATTCCTTGACTCTAGAAATGTCTTTCCCCAAACTCTGCTTTGTACTAATTGTTTATAACTCAGAAGAAACATTATCTCTTCTGTGGAATTCCTCCCCACTTCCATAAACATCTTTGCTCCCAAAGCACTTGTATACAGTTCCCTAACAGGATCCACAGCATTTGCATTGTAATTTTTGTTTATATTTTTTATATCCTGAGAATCTAACACACTTTAAAGCACAGACTGTTGCTGTTTAGCTGCTAAGTCACATATGATTCTTTTGCAACCTCATGGACTGCAGCCTGCCAGGTTCCTCTGTCCATGGGATTTCCCAGACAAGCAGACTGGAGAGGGCTGCCATTCCTTCTCCAGCAGATCTTCGAGACCCAGGGACTGAACTCACATCTCCTGTATTGGCAAGTGGATTCTTCACCACTGAGCCAACAGGGAAGCCCTCTGGAGTGGGTTTTAAAAGACCTCCTGGAATGGCCATATTATTCTAGCTGTCACTCAAGTATACTATATGAAGAGGCAGTATACTTACCAGCTTTAGGAGCTCAGATTCTGAAGTCAGGATGTCTAGGTATAAATTCTGGATATACCTCAGAAGATATCACTTCAATGGCAGAAAGCAAAGAATACACCTCCTGATGAAGGTGAGAGTGAAAAAGCTGGCTTAAACTCAAATTCAAAAACTAAGATCATGGCATCCAGTCCCATCACTTCATGGCAAATAGATGGGGAAAAAGTGGAAACGGTGACAGATTTTATTTTCTTGGGCTCCAAAATCACTACAGACAGTGACTGAAGACATGAAATTAAATGATACTTGCTCCTTGGAAGAAAAGCCATGAAAAACCTCGGCAGTGTATTAAAAAGCAAAGACATCACTCTGTCAACAAAGGTCCATGTAGTCAAAGCCATGGTTTTTCCAGAAGTCATACATGGATGTGAGAGTTGGACCATAAAAAGGCTGAGCACTTAAGAATTGATCTTTTCAAACTGTGGTGTTGGAGAAGACTCTTGAGAGTCTCTTTGACAGTAAGGAGATCAAACCAGTCCATCCTAAAGGAAATTAACCCTTAATATTTATTGGAAAGACTGATGCTGAAGCAGAAGCTCCAATACTTAGGCCACCTGATATGAAGAGCTGACTCACTGGAAAAGACCCTGCTGCTAGTAAAGACTGAAGGCAAGAGGAGAAAGAGGTGACAGGGGATGAGATGGTTGGATGGCATCACTGACTCAATGGATACTAGTTTGAGCAAACTCTAGAAGATAGTGAAGGACAGGGAAGCCTGGCTTGCTGCAGTTCACGAGTCTGCAAAGAGTTGGAACCGACTTAGCGAATGAACAATAACAACCACCACTTAGTAGCCCTGTGGCACCGGGTGAGTTAATTAAGCTCTCTATGCCTTGGCTTCTTTCTTTATTAAAGGGAAATAATAAGATCTACTTTATAAGGTTATCAAGATTAAATGAATTAATATAAGCAAAGTGTTCAAAACAGTGACTGACACAAAATAGGGATTACACACACATTGTACTACTATGATTACTATACCTTGATTATTTTTGACACTTTCCCATTGACTCCTATTTGGAATGGGCTCCTTTCATTTTTCCCTTTATCCAAATCTTACCCAGGTTTCACCCACTCCAGTATTCTTGCCTGGAAAATCCCTTAGACAGAAGAGCCTGGCAAGCTACAGTTCACGGGGTCGAAAGAGTCGGACTTAGCAACTAAACCACCATCTACCCAGGTTTCAAGGTTGATGACCTCTGATAAATCCTTTGATCATTTCAACCATAAATGATTACTTCCTAATCTGGATATTTAAAGCATCTTCTGTATCACTCTGCATTTAATTAAAACTACCTTGCATCCTTGTTGTTTTTCACAAAATGTCTACCCAATTGCTGTAAACTCTTTGAAGGTCCTAAGGACAATTCATGCACCTTTCTGAGTTCCTACAGTAACTAAGTGCTTAGTACTTGTAATGCAAAATAATAAAGCTCAGTAGAAACTTCAACTCTGATCAAAACGTCTTTGCAATCAAAGAAATGGAGAAGACTGGGAGAACATTCCATGCTTCTCTAAGAGCCAAACTGCAAATGTATTAGCGCCAGGGAACTCTGACTCCCATTAAAATAAGCTGCTCTCAAATAGCTTCTGGGAGGAAAAAAACCCTCCCTGCAGAGGAATTTTGGGGAGTTCTTCCCAAACCAAATTGTAGCAGTGGACCCTCCACGAGAAACGTGACAGCATGACAAAATGACTGATTGCGAGTGCAAGATTTGGAATTACAGATCTAGGTTTCAAAGGGACCCTGAGCTTTAGTTTCCTTCTTTATCAAGTATGTACTGTAACATCAATTTCACGGGTATAGGACAATCAACATCCACCCTAACATTTAACTGAAATGTAAATCCCCTTGGAAAAATTTTAAATAAATTGAAAATACTGTAATTCATAAATAACTGAACACATTTTTCAGTACATAAGAAAATGTATTAAATTAGCCATGTATATTCTAAATTACCTACGAGAAAATTAAACATGTATAGTCAATAACACAGAATTGGGATGAAGGAAAAATTCTACCACAAAATTCATCTTTTATGACACTTTCTCCATCCAGTAATTTTTTCTTCCACTTGTGATTAAAAACAAGTATTCAAAATTGTCCCCAAAGAGAAATATTTGGAAAGCACAATTTAACCTAATAGCAAGTTGGTTCTATAATTGTAGTATTCCAGTTTACAGTTCAAAAATACTTCCAAATAGGAATTAACATGAATTTAAGAAATTATGATAATGGCGAATAGCTCATATGATGATCTGAGTCAGTAATTTCAAATTAAGAGTTGTTCCAACTTGAAGCTGGCAGTCACACAGTCTAAAGGGTTTGTTTACAGTACTGACTAAACCAAACACTCCAATCTTTTAGAATTTCATCCTGGCATCCTAACAATTATTTTAAAGCAGTATAATCGCTGATATGCCCAATACTACACAAATTAAACCGAAATGGGAAGAAGAAAAGGACAAAAGTGACAGGTCTTATCTTTAAGCTGAGATTTTGTTCTTTTTCAGTTCGAAAAAATACTGAAAAACAGAACTCTGCTGCTTGGAATGATCTTTAAACTTGGGGGAGGGGTGATATAATTTTTTTTAAAATCCGGCGCCTTTAGGATACAGTGATATGTGGGGTTCATTAGGGCCTGGCTCTGCAAGCAATCAAAAGATGAAAAGAGGCATTAGTGAGGAATTTTAGTACACGGTGTAACTTTCAGCAATGTTGAAGCGTTACAATGATGAAAAGGAAATTAATCTCCGAGATGAAAATGAAGGGTCAAGTGCGGGGCTAATGGAATTTAAGGGAGATAGAAGAGGAACCGAGGGAAACCCGGGACTTGGTAGCCAAAAGGGGTAGAGTCAAGAAAGGCGTTGGAAACTAGAGGCTTAAGAAGGGGTGGGTGGGTGGGTGTGTGTGTGTGTGTGTGTGTGTGTGTGTGTGTGTAAGTGAGGCTTTTTTTAGCGTTGGGAAATCTAGGTGATAAACTTGTGGAGATCAAATTCGGAGATGTGGGAACAAGGAGAAAAAGGAATGTGGGGATTTCCAGGCTGGGGTAACAAGAAGTTTGGGGCGCGCGCTGTCGGGGCGCCCCTCTCCCGGAGAAGGATGGCCCCCTCGAGTCCCCCCGACCCGGCCGCCCCGACGCAGCCCTCACCCTCCGGCTACACGGCCCTTCAACCCGGCCAAGGCCCCTCCTCACCTCAGGCCGCGGTGACTCGCTCCTCCGCGTCTCCACAGAGCACGTCCCACTCGGCGCCTGGCGCGGCCGAGTCCGTCGGCCAGCAGCCGCGGCCCCAAGTTCAGCTGCGCCCCGGCCTTCCCCGCGCGGCTCCGCGGGCCTGTCGGCTCCTTGCCCCAGCTCCGGCTACCTCCCCAGACCTTCCAGCAGACGCGGCACGCGTCCCTCCTCCCGCTGCGGGGCAAGGCGCCCCCTAATCCCGCCCCGCGGCGCCCCGTAACGCCCCGCCCCCGGACCTGGACTTGGACTCTGTAAGCTGATTGGCCTCTGTGATACCCGGCGCGCTCCGGCATTGGCTCAGCTGTAGCCCGAAGGCGAGGAGGCGGTACTCCGAGCGGCTGCTATTCCCGTAACGCGGTTCCTGGCGTCCCGGATTCCGGTGGCTGCGCCCGCGTCGCCTCTCCCAGACAAGATCGAAGGGTTCCCCCACCTCCCCTCTGCGGGCGGAAGGAGCGGAATGTTCCATTTTTCCGTGGAATAACGGGGTCGTGAACTAAAGCTCGGGTGCTACCCGCGCCGTCCGTCCTCACTTCTTGCCGCTGTTCTTTTGGCCTGAGTTCAGTGCCTTCCCCAGGGACCTCGGAGCCGCGAGGGACCGCCGGCTGTCCTTGGGGACTGGGGAAGCGTGGGAGTACCTCAGGGATCGTGAAGGGCTCGGTGACAATAATTCCATGTGAGATTACCGCAGATTGTGGCGGCTTCGGTCCAAGTCTTACATAAAATAACCTTGCCATGATATATATTTTTAAGTTAATAAATATGTTTGGGTGTGATCGATCAGAGAACCTAAGAGTTGGTGACACGCTAAAGAACTAGTTTCTCTTGCAATTTGTACCTCCCAATCTGTGACAAAAATACCAAATAAAAACAAATTCCATTACCACCTTTCTCTTTCCCACTAGTGGTCTGGAAAATGAACCTTTAGGCTCACTTTGATATATATTTTTTCAAAGTAAGATGAGAAGCTTAAAAGAAATTGTTCAAGCTGGGGAAAAAAAAAAAAAAAGAAGCTTAAAAGATAAATAGGGTGTGTGTGTGTGTGTGTGTGTGTGTGTGTGTGTCAAGAAACACACCCAAGGCCAGCGCCTTTTGTGGAAGAATGGCATGCTATTGGAGGGCAATAATGATTTAATAGATTTGAATAAATTAGACCCATAAATTAACAATTTTAAGGTTCTTCATTATATTGAGGATTCAGATACAGTAAAACACAAAGCAAATTATGATCTCCTAGTTGATCAGATAATTTTTAAAACACAGGAAAGTGGGCTTGTTTTGTGTCTAGCTAAGGGAGTGAGTCCCAGGCCAGCTTGAGGGTTGTGCTGCAGAAGAGACAAAGCTCCATTGTGTGTTTGGTTCTTGCTGCTTCCTGTCATCCTATTATCCAACCTCCAGAGAGTGACTGGATTGTATTCTAGCTCAGACTTTTATGGGTGTATTTATTTTAAAACAAACTTATAAAATGTTAAATGAGGGGGGATAAATTAGGAGTTTTATATGCACACTACTATATATAAATCAGATAACCAAGGACCTACTGTATAGCACAGGGAACTACAGTCAATATCAACAACCTCAGATATGCAGATGATACCACCCTAAAGGCAGAAAGTTAAGAGGAACTAAAGAGTCTCTTGATGAAAGTGAAAGAGGAGAGTGAAAAAGCTGGCTTAAAACTCAACATTCAAAAAACTAAGATCATGAAAAAAAAAAAAAAACCCACTAAAATCATGGCACCCTGTTTCATCACTCCATCGCAAATAGATGGGAAAAAGTGGAAACAGTGACAGATTTTATTTTCTTGGGGTCCAAAATCACTGTGGACAGTGACTGCAGCCATGAAATTAAAAGACACTTGCTCCTTGGAAGAAAAGCTATGACCAACTTAGACAACATATTAAAAGGCAGAGACATTACTTTGCCAACAAAGGTCCGTCTAGTCAAAGCTGTTTTTTCCAGTACTCATGTATGTATGTGAGATCAGATCAGATCAGTCGCTCAGTCGTATCCGACTCTTTGCAACCCTATGAATCGCAGCACGCCAGGCCTCCCTGTCCATCACCAACTCCTGGAGGTCACTCAGACTCACATCCATCGAGTCAATGATGCCATCCAGCCATCTCATCCTCCGCCGTTCCCTCTCCTCCTGCCCCCAATCCCTCCCAGCATCAGAGTCTTCTCCAATGAGTCAACTCCTCGAATGAGGTGGCCAAAATACTGAAGTTTCAGCTTCAGCATCATTCCTTCCAAAGAAATCCCAGGGCTGATCTCCTTCAGAATGGACTGGTTGGATCTCCCTGCAGTCCAAGGGACTCTCAAGAGTCTTCTCCAACACCACAGTTCAAAAGCATCAATTCTTCGGCTCTTAGCCTTCTTCACAGTCCAGCTCTCACATCCATACATACCACAGGAAAGACCATAGCCTTGACTAGGCGAACCTTTGTTGGCAAAGTAATGTCTCTGCTTTTGAATATGCTATCTAGGTTGGTCATAACTTTCCTTGCAAGGAGTAAGCGTCTTTTAATTTCATGGCTGCAGTCACCATCTGCAGTGATTTTGGAGCCCAGAAAAAGAAAGTCTGACACTGTTTCCACTGTTTCCCCATCTATTTCCCACGAAGTGATGGGACCAGATGCCATGATCTTCGTTTTCTGAATTTGAGCTTTAAGCCAACCTTTTCACTCTCCACTTTCACTTTCATCAAGAGGCTTTTGAGTTCCTCTTCACTTTCTGCCATAAGGGTGGTGTCATCTGCATATCTGAGGTTATTGATATTTCTCCCAGCAATCTTGATTCCAGCTTGTGTTTCTTCCAGTCCAGTGTTTCTCATGATGTACTCTGCATATAAGTTAAATAAGCAGGGTGACAATATACAGCCTTGACGTACTCCTTTTCCTATTTGGAACCAGTCTGTTGTTCCATGTCCAGTTCTAACTGTTGCTTCCTGACCTGCATACAAATTTCTCAAGAGGCAGATCAGGTGGTCTGGTATTCCCATCTCTTTCAAAATTTTCCACAGTTTATTGTGATCTACACAGTCAAAGGCTTTGGCATGGTCAATAAAGCAGAAATGGATGTTTTTCTGGAACTCTCTTGCTTTTTCCATGATCCAGTGGATGTTGGCAATTTGATCTCTGGTTCCTCTGCCTTTTCTAAAACCAGCTTGAACATCAGGAAGTTCACGGTTCACATATTGCTGAAGCCTGGCTTGGAGAATTTTGAGCATTACTTTACTAGCGTGTGAGATGAGTGCAATTGTGCGGTAGTTTGAGCACTCCTTGGCATTGCCTTTCTTTGGGATTGGGATGAAAACTGACCTTTTCCAATCCTGTGGCCACTGCTGAGTTTTCTAAATTTGCTGGCATATTGAGTGCAGCACTTTCACAGCATCATCTTTCAGGATTTGGAATAACTCAACTGGAATTCCATCACCTCCACTAGCTTTGTTCATAGTAATGCTTTCTAAGGCCCAGAGAGATGGACTTTAATAAAGAAGGCTGAGCGCCAAACTAATGCTGTCAAACTGTGGTGCTGGAGAAGACTCTTGAGAGTCCATTGGACTGCAAGGAGATCAAACCAGTCAATTCAAAAGGAAATCAGTCCTGAATATTCATTGGAAGGGCTGAAGCTGAAGCTCCAATACTTTGACCACATGATTCGAAGAGCCAACTCATTGGAAAAGACTTTCATGCTGGGAAAGATTGAGGGCAAGAGGAGAGCGGGCGACAGAGGATGAGATGGTTGGATGGCATTACCAACTCAACAGACATGAGTTTGAGCAAACTCAGGGAGATAGTGGAGGACAGGGAAGCCTGGTGTGCTTCTGTCCATGGGATTTCAAAGAGTTGGACACAAGTTAATGACTGAATACCAACAATAAGGGAAAATAATCTGAAAAAAATAGTATATGTAACTGAATCACTTTGCTATACTCTTGAATCTAACACAACATTGTAAATAAAGTATTATTCAATTAAAAAATTAAAATTAAAAAAAATATTTGGGGCTTAATGGCAACCCACTCCAGTACTCTTGCCTGGAAAAATCCCATGGACGGAGGAGCCTGGTAGGCAGCAGTCCATGGGGTCACGAAGAGTCGGACACAACTGAGCAACTTCACTTTCACTTTTCACTTTCATGCATTGGAGAAGGAAATGGCAACCCACTCCAGTGTTCTTGCCTGGAGAATCCCAGGGATGGGGGAGCCTGGTGGGCTGCCGTCCATGGGGTCACACAGAGTCAGACACGACTCAAGCGACTTAGCAGCAACAGCTCTAGCTGGTGGGTCAGTGGTAAAGAATTTGCCCGCCAATGCAGGAGACACAGGTTTGATCCCTAATCGGGGATCATCCCACGTACTGCAGAGCAACTGAGTCCGTGTGCCACAACTATTGAGCCTGTGCTCCAGAGCTGGGGAGCCACAATTACTGAGCTCATGGGCTGCAGCTACTGAACCCTGCACACCTCTGAGCCTGTGCTCTGCAACAAGAGAAGCCACCATAATGAGAAGCCTGCGAACTGCAACTAGAGCGCTACAGAGTAGCCCCTGCTCGCCACAGCTGGAGAAAAACCCATGTAGCAGCAAAGACCCAACACAGCCAAAAAAAATAAACTTAAAAATTTCATTTAGATCTAATGGACATTTATTTAGGGGCAATATATACCAGTTAAGTGTATTTTCTCTTTTCTAATTGCATGGGTTTGAATACTGGTGCTGCTACCTTCTCCATGTCTATGAACTTGGGCAGGTCTTCTCAGATTCTTCAATCAAATGAGAAGAAAACAGTACTGTCAACTTTAAAAAAGGGTAAAATGTGAGAGTTGCCAGTTAAGTTTAATTTGGGACAAAATGAAGACAATTGTGCTGGAGAAGGCAATGGCAACCCACTCCAGTACTCTCGCCTGGAAAATCCCATGGATGGAGGAGCCTGGTGGGCTGCCGTCTATAGGATCGCACAGAGTTGGACACAACTCTGCAGCAGCAGAAGACAATAGCACAGGAGACAGCACCTCAGATACCTCCGAGAAACTGCTTCAAAGAGGTAGGGGAAAGATCCATACATCTGGGATTTTGGTGAAAGGGGAGTATGTGCACTAAAGCACTTTTTTTTTTTTTTTTTTTTTGCAGGTTTTGGCTAGTCACAAGGAGCAGTCATCACCAGGAAGGACTGTGGTGCTTTTCTAGATATGGAAAGATACACGAATTGGGCTCTTGAAATCAGCTCCTGAAAATAACCATCTGAAGACCTGTACTGCCAGTTTTTCCCCCCCGAGCACAGAATGCCTCATTTCTGCTCTGACCTCCTGAACTCCTTTCAGGAGACGTTGAAAATCAACAGCTGCAGCTGTAAATGATTTAGTCTGTGTAGAGATAGATGGCAAATGCCAATTTGTAGTTGGCAGTAGCAACCTAATAGAATTGCTACCAAGGTTAAATGAACTAAAATACATGAAATGTTTGGCACATAGTAGATGCTCAATAAACATCTGCTGTTATCTTTCTTGAATGTCTACTATGAAAGTGCTTCCTCAACCTTTTTGTTTGTATTGCAGTGTATACTGAAAATGACAATACTTCTCTGGCATAGAAGTAGATAGAGGGAATCAATATCTCACAGCACACTAGCCTGTGTTGTACACTAGACAGGAAAGCAAAGAACTGAGTTAGTTCTTTTGTGGATATCTTTATATTGGCCAACACTAACCCATAAAAAAACTCACATTTTGTGGGCAATGGTTAATTTGTGTGCTTCACTCCATAGTGTCTGACTCTGCAACCCCACGGACTATAGCCCGCCAGGCTCTTCTGTCCATGGAGTTTTCCAGGCAAGAATAGTGGAGTGGGTTGCCATTTCCTTCTCTGGGGGATCTTACTGACCCAGGGCAAGAATAGTGGAGTGGGTTGCCATTTCCTTCTCTGGGGGATCTTACTGACCCAGGGGTCAAACCGCATCTCCTGCATTGCAGGAGAATTCTTTACTGCCAAGCCATCATGGAAGCCCTGGGAATGGTTAAAGTCCTTGGCTAAAACAATAAATCAATATTGGAGATAGATTTTTCAGCACAGCAAGAGCTCATCTCCCCTGGGGTGGAATGACATGACTTTGCAAAACCTGTGTAAGGTACTGGTCCTGAAACAACCACTTTTAGGATAAGGATTTGTCACTAGAATGCCCTGTAAAATGCAAAGAAAAGTGGGAAAAAGTGATATAACAATTGAGAACTTTCCATTTGTGCTTTGAGACTTATTCAGGATTTTAGATGTATCAGAAGCAGAGGGGGAACCTGTACAGTGAAATGACAACACGAGAACTTGGAGGCTACTTGAGAGTAAATGAACGAAACTAAGGGATAATGCTACAGAACAAACAAAGGTGATAAATTCAAAGACCAACTGAGTGCCTTGCTATTTGCATAAATCTGGCCCTGCCCAGGTTGGCCATCCACTTCCCTGCCTGTGCCCAGCTGTGTTTCTGAAACTGTGTGTCAGCCTTGAACTATCCCCAAGTCCTTCATCGACCCAATGATTTCAGCATCCACGATAATGACTCATTAGCACCCTGACCTCACAATTTCTCATCTTTCTTTTTTTCAGTCATCTTCAACTTCACTCTATATCAGGAACCCACACGCGTAGCCACACCTTGAGACCAGTCATCATATGAAAGTACACTACCTGCAAAATTTTGGATTGTGAGTTTCCCTCTCTACCCACAGCCACCCACCTGGCTCTCTTATTTACTCCCACTGAGTCTGTCATTTGTCCTTAGTGTGACCTCCAATCTTTTTTCTCATAGTTTATCAGTTACTTCCCACCTTCTCTTATCTTCCTAAACTCTGAGAACCCTTTTATCAACAATTTTAGTTGCACTCTCACTAGTATCTTTAATTCCCTTGACCTTCAGCCATGGCACCTTTTCAGCATTATATCCTAGTTCCCTGAACTGGCAGCTCTATCCCAACACTATTGCAGAGCCTTGTTTCATTATTCCCTGGAAAAACCAGGACCATCGTTTTTGAGTATTTTTTGCCTCTCTTCTGAAAGCCCAAGAAGAACAATCTTATTCTTTTAAAAGCTTCCCCCTTTCTAAGTTTTTGGTCCTGCTTTTACTAGGTTCAGTCCCCTCAGTTCAGTTCAGTCACTCAGTCGTGTCCGACTCTTTGCGACCCCATGAATCACAGCACGCCAGGCCTCCCCTATCTATCACCAACTCCCAGAGTTCACCCAGACTTGCGTCCATCAAGTCAGTGATGCCATCCAGCCATCTCATCCTCTGTTGTCCCTTTCTTCTCCTGTCCTCAATCCCTCCCAGCATCAGGGTGTTCCCCAGTGAGTCAACTCTTCGCATGAGGTGGCCCAAGTATCAGAGCTTCAGCATCAGTGCTTCCAGTGAACACCCAGGACTGATCTCCTTTAGGATGGACTGGTTGGATCTCCTTGCAGTCCAAAAGACTCTCAAGAGTCTTCTCCAACACCACAGTTCAAAAGCATCAATTCTTCAGTGCTCAGCTTTCTTCACAGTCCAACTCTCACATCCATACATGACCACAGGAAAAACTGTAGCCTTGACTAGACGGACCTTTATTGGCAAAGTAATGTCTCTGCTTTTGAATATGCTATCTAGGTTGGTCATGACTTTCCTTCCAAGGAGTAAGCGTCTTTTAATTTCATGGCTGCAGTCACCATCTGCAGTGATTTTGGAGCCCCCCCCAAAAAAGTTTGACACTGTTTCCACTGTTTCCCCATCTATTTCCCACGAAGTGATGGGACCAGATGCTATGATCTTCGTTTTCTGAATGTTGAGCTTTAAGCCAACTTTTTCACTCTCCTCTTTCACTTTCATCAAGAGGCTCTTTAGTTCCTCTTCACTTTCTGCCTTAAGGGTGGTGTCATCTGCATATCTGAGGTTATTGATATTTCTCCTGGCAATCTTGATTCCACCTTGTGGAATCAAGCCCAGCGTTTCTCATGATGTATTCTTCATATAAGTTAAATAAGCAGGGTGACAATATGCAGCCTTGACGTACTCCTTTTCCTATTTGGAACCAGTCTGTTGTTCCATGTCCAGTTCTAACTGTTGCTTCCTGACCTGCATACAGATTTCTCGAGAGGCAGATCAGGTGGTCTGGTATTCCCATGTCTTTCAGAATTTTCCACAGTTTATTGTGATCCACACAGTCAAAGGCTTTGGCATAGTCAATAAAGCAGAAATAGATATTTTTCTGGAAATTTCTTGCTTTTTCCATGATCTAGTGGATGTTGGCAATTTGATCTCTGGTTCCTCTGCCTTTTCTAAAACCAGCTTGAACATCAGGAAGTTCACGGTTCACGTTTTGCTGAAGCCTGGCTTGGAGAATTTTGAGCATTACTTTACTAGCGTGTGAGATGAGTGCAATTGTGCGGTAGTTTGAGCATTCTTTGGCATTGCCTTTCTTTGAGATTGGAATGAAAACTGACCTTTTCCAGTCCTGTGGCCACTGCTGAGTTTCCAAATTTGCTGGCATATTGAATGCAGCACTTTCACAGCATCATCTTCCAGGATTTGAAATAGCTCAACTGGAATTCCATCACCTCCACTAGCTTTGTTCGTAGTTTCATATTTTTCACTATTAGCATAAAATACCTTGAAAAATTAAAAAAAATAAACATCAGCTCAAAGAACTGGAGACAGTACTGCTGTATGTGTTAAAATCTTTGGAACCTAATAGCATCTAATTCACTGAAAAGAATTAAAAGTAATTAATTCAATATATGTTTCAAAATGAAGCTATTTAAGGCAAATAAAAGAAGTTTGTAATGAAATTTGAACTTAAATCAAGTTGTAGGTAAATTTCTAAGCTAGAAAACAGGAAAAATTCATTTTATGGCAACAAAACTTAGCAACATTACATCTCCATTTCAAAAATGCTACTGAATACAAAGCTACTATAATGCAAACAGCATGGTATTGGCATAAAAACAGACATATGGATCACTGGAGCAGAATAGAGAGCCCAGAAATAAACGCATACACCTACAGTCAATTAATCTTTGGCAAAAGAGGCCAGAATATATTAATACAATGTAGATGAGACTGTCTCTTCAGCAAGTGGTGCTGGGAAAGTCTGGGCTTCTGTAGTGGCTCAGACAGTAAAGTTGAACAGCTACATGTAAATCAATGAAGTTAGAACACATCCTCACACCATACACAAAGATCAACTCAAAATCGCTTACACACTTAAAATATTACTTAAGGATAATATATATTCAGAAAAATGAGCATACTATAAGAGTACAGTTTGAAAAATGTTCACAAACTGAACACAGCCATGTAAGTTGCATCTAGATCAAGAACCAGAACATGACTAGAACCTCAAAAAGCCCCTCCTCCTCCCTTCTAGTTACTGGAAGGCTACTCATATTATTGGTGACCATATTCAGACTTGTAATACCAGAGTTTTATGACTGTCATTTTAAAATTGAGATGTTAGCAGAAACATCTTAATGTTATTTCTTATTTGATTTCATTTTAATGAATAACTATAGTAAAGCAAGAGAGTTTAAAATGAAATAAGTACTACTCTGTCAAAGGTCAAACAACACAAATTGAAGCAGAGGGAGTCTAGCTTCTTGTAACTCTGGACTTCTGGGAAACCCTGTCAAATGGCCCTGCGCTGGTTAATAATGTTGTATTACCTTTTTCACAGGGAGCTTGGCTCCAGAGAAGAAAAGGCTAATGCAGGAATGAGTAGCAGTTAGGTTCATACTGTTCCTAGGCACACATATAGGATAAAGAAGTCAGGCATTGGGACCATAGCTTTGGGATGGCCCAGACTGCTTTTGGAACACCATCCTGAAGAGTTGGAGCAGATGTTCTTTTTGCTTACTCTGACAACTCCTACAGAAGAAAGGGCTCTCCTATGTTGGCCCTTGTTTGAAGGAATCCTCCTCAGTTACAAAATACATTCCTTAGCTCCAAGTCTGATACTTACACTAAAACCAGATAGGTGAGAAAGTACCAACATGAATGTTTAAAAATATGTGCTTTGTGGGCTTGTATGGGTAAGAATTCCCAGTCCCTTGGTTAGGATTTGGATAAAGATATGATACTAATTGCATTAAATGGTGGCTTAGGCAAATGCACGTCTGCCTCCTCAAGGGAAGATGGCAGTGCCTGATGAAAAGGCAAAAATTAAATAACACTACTTTCTGAGATAATTGGAATGTTCTGAAAACTGTCCGTCCTGATTTTTCTTTAGAATTTTAGGGGTTGATCATTTTCCATGATCAACAAATAACAAATGGAATTCTGTTTCAGAGTCCAATTACACTGGAGAGAAAGCTAATCTACCTCATATTTAATTTTAGGAGAATCATAATGTTGCTATAAGCAGCATGGTAAGCAGACTCGTAGGGTGAACTCTCTGACCCCCTGCTTCCCAGTGCTCTTGGTGTGATTTTCTTCCCAGGAGTGTAAAGGGATATGTGTGACTATGTTGCATAGATTTTAGTGCCGTCTTACTAATCTCTTTATTGTGGCTTTGAAAAATCAAATTTCCATGTCATGGCCTCTATATTACATGAGATTATAGTGCTCATCTTGTGAAGAGACTTTTTATTTCTCCCTTGCCACCTTTGATGAACAAGCTACCACATAGAGAGATCCGTGTGTCAAGGAACAGAGGGTGGCTTCTGGCCAAATGCTAGTACAAAACTGAAGCCTTCAGTAAGACTGAAGGCTTACAACCTCAAGGAACTGAGTTCTGCCAACGAAAGCAGATCCTGCCCCAGTCAAACCCCAAGTGAGACAGCATCCCCAGCCAACAACTTGATCACTGCCTGTGGACACCCAAGGGAAAGAATCCAGTCAAGCTGTGCTTGGAATCCAGACCCATAGAAACTGTGAGATAAATGTGTGTTGTTTGAAGGTGCTAAGTTTTTAGTAGAATTCTGTGCAGGCTTGTACTTATGGGCTCCTGGGACACTTGCTCCAACATAGTATGGCCCTATGTGGGGCCTTGCTGAGCCAGGAAGGACTGCTCAATCTTCTGCTGCTGGCACTTGGAGATAAGGACCCTGCTGTGTGGCGTGGTGACACTTTGGCTATGGACAATGCAACCTACCAATCTGGTCCCCAGGGACCTGCCCTGGTGGCCATGATACCCAGTGTGACTCAGCTACTTGGAGATCCTCAGGTTGGTATCCTGCAATCAGGATGCAATGCTCCAAGGATGCTGCTGGTATCCTGCAATCAACACTGCATCAGCTGTGGGCAGCTTGGGGCCTGAAGGTTTGGGGGAGGAGCTGTTAAGTGCCAAGTACCCCCAAGGTTCCTAGAGAAGGCATGTGGAGATTCCCAGGTAAATGTGAAGGAGGCCATTCTCCCTCCCTTCTTTTCCTCCAGAGTCTCTGACAAGAGCTCTGCCTCCATTAGAGCCTGGTGTTATCCCGCATTAGAAGACTAATATAGCCAGCAAAAGCTGAAAGTTCTTCATGTAAATGTTCATAGTGAGTGTTATTTTTATACATTCAATTCAAGCGGTTCTTAAGTCAATTAGAAGATATGTATCTGGTGAAGGAAAATATATCAAACAGGAGGCTGCTCTGGTGTCCTAAAGACCCAGAAATTAAGGGGCTCTCACCATTTCAACGGAGAAGGCAATAGTACCCCACTCCAGTATTCTTGCCTGGAAAATCCCATGGATGGAGGAGCCTGGTGGGCTAGTCCATGGGGTTGCAGGGAGTCAGACACAGCTGAGCAACTTCACTTTCACTTTTCACTTTCATGCATTGGAGAAGGAAATGGCAACACACTCCAGTGTTCTTGCCTGGAGAATCCCAGGGACGGGGGAGCCTGGCGGGCTGCGGTCTATGGGGTCGCACAGAGTCGGACACAACTGACGCAACTTAGCAGCAGCAGCAGCACCATTTCAATTTATTCAGTTTATTTTTTCCATAAATGTTTATTGAGTATCAACTATGTATCAGACACTTAGATTTGGATCGAAACAAGATACATATTTTTCTCCCCTCAAAATTTAATGAGAGAAAGAGGAATTGAATAAATCATCCATCATAATAAAGCAAGAGAGGTTTCTATATAAGAGCATTCTGGGAATACGTGCATGTCAAGTTGCTTCAGTCTTGTCCAACTCTTTGCGACCTGAATCCATGGACTGTAGCCTACCAGGCTCCTCTGCCCATGGAATTCTCTAGGCAAGAATACTAGAGTGGGTTGCCATGCCCTCCTCCAGGGGATCTTCTCAACCCAGGGATTGAACCTGTGTGTCCTGCAGCTCCTGCATTGCAGGTGGATTCTTTATGACTGAACTACCAGGGAATCCCATTCTGGGAATATTCCTGCAAAATACTTCAGGAACTTGGGATTATAGGAGCTCTTTACTCTTCTTGACCTCCAATCTCACATCCTCAGACTGTTGTGGGTTAAAGATGGCCAGCTTTAATACTCGTCTGTGGAAGATGAGGTCTATTCCCCTCCTCTCTCACTTACATGGGCTTGAGTACTGCACTGATTGTTCAATAGAGTGCAGAGAAAGTGACAGTATGCCAGTTGGGGTGGGCTAGCCTTTAAAGGATTGGAGAAGGAAATGGCAACCCACTTCAGTGTTCTTGTCTGGAGAATCCCAGGGACGGGAGAGCCTGGTGGGCTGCCGTCTATGGGGTTGCACAGAGTCGGACACAACTGAAGCAATTTAGCAGCAGCAGCAGCCTTTTAGAGGAGCTTTCACTTTGGTCTCTGGAAATCCTAAGCTATCTTTATAAGTCCCCCTGCCTTATTAGACCATATGGAGAGGATTGAGGTGACATGGAGATGGACCAGGCACCAGACAAATGTCCTGACAAGACACCTGTGAATAAAGCCACCTTAGAACCTTCAAACTGTATCAGCTGCCAGGCAAATATTACTGTGATGCCAATCAGGGCCACATGGAGCAGAAAATCTGCCTTACTGAGTCTTGCTCAAATTTCTCACCCATGAAATTGCGAGACATAGTAAAATGTTTGTTATTTTCAGTCACTAAGTTTTGTTAGGAAGCAGTAAATATCCAGAATGAAACCCTCACATCCAAATGCACAGTGCTGAAAATCTGACCATCTTACTCCTTGAGGGTCTGTCAATGCCCTCCTATTACCTTAGCCCCTTTTGTAAGTCATAAAAGTCCCCCTTCACCTGACCTCTATTCCCTTCTCCTGACCTCTATTCCCTTCTCTAGCCTTATCTCTAACATAACTCCTGGCCATCACATTACCAATTTGCTAATAGTGCCCAGGCCAGCCTCCAGCATACAATTTCCTGCTTCCATGCCAAGCACAGATAGTTTATGCTGCTCCCTTGGCCTACCCCTGTCTTCCTCATTCTCTTTATCTAACTTGATCACTTTCCTTCAATATCTTGGGAGTTATACCCTCCTTCCAGAAGTCTTTTCTGACTTCTCCCAGCTCTAGGCCCTGAGAAACTCATAGAAAAAGAATGCAAATAATTCTAGGCATTATCCACTATCTCCTTTTTTCCAGAATAAGCTGACCTCTGCGTCAGTAGGAGAGGGCTTCTGTCCTCAGTCCTGACATGCCCTGGCATCTGTTGAGATAAGCAATAGCCCTGTGCTTTGGTGTCATAACCCCACATTAGGCATCTATGGAGATGTCTTTGGCCCAACTGGACTCTTGATGTACACTCCATGCCACTTTCCACTTTCTTGACTCGTTGTCTCAATTACGTAGCCTCTTGGGCCTTCTGTCAGCTAAATTCTGTGCCCTTTTTGGGGAGAGAGGGGCAATTTAACTCTTTGCCTCTACCTCTCTGGGGCTGCTAGAGATTTAGAAAGGCTGTCTCAGGCTTTCCCTACCTGCGGCACGCTATGTGGTCATCTTTAACTCACCGCTGTCACAACCTTGTGCACTAAGAAACATCTACTAGGCTCTTGCCTCCCAGGATTTCATACAGTAACAGATTCCTGACAGCATCATGAGCCTTCATCACCTTTCCCCATCTTGGAGCTAACCTCAAGGTAAGAGGCATAGCGAAGGACACTTTCTTACACCTTCAGTACCTTGAATTCTCTTGCTTACCCTCATTTATCCATTTCTGTGATCCTCAACTGGGAAAGTCTTTATCTAGTCTGAAGATGGGGATGGATGGGAGCTTGATGTTAGTAGAGGGGCAGTTAAAACTGATCAGCACACACTTTTCCCAAGTCCCTCTGTCTTATACCTGGATCAAATCTTCTGAACTTGGACGTTAAGAGTCTGACAACTTGATTCTCTGCTAATGATGAACTAATTTTTCTAAAGCAATGGGGAAAATTTAGTAAAAGGTGAGTGCAGAGAGAAAAAACATAATTTGGAATGAATACTAAAATATTTTAACATACCAGAATAAAGCTTTTAGCTCTTCCAAATCTAGGCTTCCTCTTCTCACATTGGCCAACACAGTCATAGATGTTGACCTGAATGAAGTCATACTGGATTCAGGAAGACTGTCTACTTCCTGAGTCCGATATCTGCTGTGTGGGTTAAAAGAGGGGAAAGACCAACTAGATGAAAACTTGCTTTCAAGTACCTGCTCCAGGGGCTTCCCTGGTGGCTCAGCGATAAAGAAGCTGCCTGTCAGTGCAGGAGACATGGGTTTGATCCCTGAGTTGGGAAGATCCCCTGGAGCAGGAAATAGCAACTCACTCTAGTCCACAGGGTCTACAGTCCATGGAGTTGCAAACGAGTTGGGTACGACTTAGCAGCTAAACACCACCACCACCTAGGCCAGAGCTTAGAACGGGATATTTTCCCAGGGGTTGATTGACTTGGGACTGAGCCTCAGAGGTCATGTAGAAAATTTCCCAGTGACATTCAAGGTAGGCCACACTCTCTATTGTGGTAAATAAAGGGAAACTGAAAAAGCTGCCTGGCACCAAACTTCTTTTGTGGCTCACCCAGTTGTGCATTGCGCAGCTGTGGGAGCGAGGGCCCCTGTCACACATCTCTCCCCCTTTGACTTTCTTCATGCTTTCCTTTCTCTACACTCGCTTACCTCTTAACATCATAATCACAAATATTTTTCCATATCCTGTCTTTTGCTGCGTGTGTGAAGGCAGAACAAGCAATGAAAGAGTGAGCAATAGCTCTGAAGTGTTTACCTGGCAGGAGGTGATAAGAAAGCTGTTGTTTGTTATTTAGTCTTCCAGTCATGTCTGACTCTTTTGCAACCCCATGGATTGGTATTTTCCAGGCAAGAATACTGGAATGGATTGCCATTTCCTCTTCCAGGGGATCTTCCTGACTCAGAGATCGAACCTGCATCTCCTGCATTGCAGGCAGATTCTTCACCTCCGAGCCACCAGGGAATATCTTTAAATCTCTCTAATGACTAGCTTGTTGTTTTTTTTTGTTTAATCACTAAGTTGTGTCTGACTCTTTTTCGACCTCATGGGCTGTACAGATGAACTAAATAACCCAACCTCAAATGTAGAAAGCTATTCTAAACCATTTAGACTGTGATTTTTTTTTTTTGAAAAAGATAAGGTTTTTCTAGGTAGAAATACATTGTGTTGCATTCTATAACTGATTAGAGACAAATTTTCAATGCCTGAATAACAAGGGTAATCATAACAGTGACCATTTTCTTTAGCATAGCTATGTGACAGGAACTCACCATATTAGGTACTTTATGTCCCAATTAATCTTTGCAATAAACCAATGTGGAAACTGTTGTCATTTCCATTTTATATATCAGAAAGCAAAAGCTCTGAGAGTTCAAACAACTGGCCATGGACACACAGAAATTTGTTTGTGGAGACTGAAACCTAAGTCTGTTTCGCTGAAAGTCTATTATTTCATGATGCTGCATTGTCACCTCACTACATGTCTCACAAATGCTTTCTAATGATTTTCATTATTTTGAGCTGCTGTATGTGCTCTGTCACTTCAGTCATGTCTGACTGTGACCCCGTGGACTGTAGCCGCCCAGGCTCCTCTGTCCAAGGGATTCTCCAGGCAAGAATACTGGAGTGGCTTGCCATTTCCTCCTTCAGAGGATCTTCCCGACCCAGGGGTGGAACCCGTGTCTCCTGCACAGCAGGCAGATTTTTACCACTGAGCCACCAGGGAAGACCATTTTGAGCTTCAAAACAATTAAATTGTTTTGAGAGAGGCTTTGGAGAAAAATCTTTTCTAGCCACAAAGTCTGTCATGTTGCTCCATCTAATTCAGGGATGTTATGGCACTAATTTCTATGAGTAAGGTTTACTATGTGTGAAAATCAAAGTGATAATAACAAACATTTAGTGCTTATATGCACTAGACATTTTTGTAAGTGCTTTGCATCTTAATTCTCAATTCTCATGACAATTCTATGAAATTGGTATAGTTATTATCTCTGTTTTAGAAATGGGAAAACTGGGGGACTTTCCTGGTGGTCTGGTGGCTAAGACTCCATGCTCCCAATGCAGGGGGCCAGGGTTCCATCGCTGGCCAGGGAACTAGATCCCAAATCCCACAACTAAGAGTTTGCATGCTACAACTAAGACCTGGGGCAGCCATTAAATAAATATTAAAAAAAGAAAAAGACTGAGTCTCAGTGGTGAAGCAATTTTCCTAAGATCTCACTGCTGCTAAATGGAGAATCTGGGACTTGAATCCTGAGACTGTGCTCTTGAACATTCTGAAAACAGCTATTTATAAATTATAGTGTATAAAGTTATTTAAGTGAAGTCGCTCAGTTGTGTCCGACTCTTTGTGACCCCATGGACTGTAGCCCACCAGGCTCCTCCATCCATGGGATTCTCCAGGCAAGAATACTGGAGTGGGTTGCCATTTCCTTCTCCAGGGGATCTTCCCAACCCAGGAATCGAACCCAGGTCTCCTGCATTGCAAGCAGACGCTTTAACCTCTGAGCCACCAGGGAAGCCCTTAAAATATGTAGTCAGCATCAGTGTCTAGATCAGCTAGGGCTCCTTATGCTATAAATAACAGAATAACCCAGTACTACTTCCGAGAGAAATCCAGAGGCTCCAGGAAAACTTTGATCCAATGGCTCAAATGTTGGCACCACGGATGTGTCTTCTCTCTTATCTCGATACTCTGCTTCCATGGTACAGACAGAACCTTGGGCTCTACGAAGCGGTCACCTGAGACATTACATGTTTTCATCCTATGGTGACGAAATACCTGCAAAAGTTTGAAAGTTAACATTACTACACCATTTTAATGGGATAAGAGTGAAAGCTTGCCTTTCCCCAAAGCTCTGGAAAACATTTCCTCATGTCTCATTGGCTCTAATTAGGTTGCATGTCCACACATAAACCATGACCAAGAGAATGAGCTAAACTGATTAGCTTCAGTTTGCTGGGTTCCACTTATGTAGTTCACAAAAGAGACATGTCTAAGAATGAGAGGATGGTTCCCCAAAGCAAATACAGGGGGTTATTTCATGGAGGGGGAATTTATGCTGGGCAGGAAATGGCAATTGCCAATGTGACCCATGCTCCTTCGGCTGCGAATTATTCATATTTTCTAAGAATATATTTTACGTCCATATACTTTTTGTTTCTTCATCCTACCATTATAGCCCAAGCAATTTCCCATACTATTAGAAGCTCATTCTACTGACTACACTCATCATGTGTTTATTAGCTGTAAGAGATCTTCAAATAAATCCCTCTGATATACATACTAACAATAGACATAGCTGGAGGGTATACGTATTAGTCGGTCACGTCTAACTCTTTGTGACCTCATGGACTATAGTCCACCAGGCTCCACTGTCCATGGGATTCTCCAGATAAGAATACTGAAGTGGGCTGCCATGCCCTCCTCCAAGGAATCTTCCTGACCCAGGGATCGAATTCAAATCTCCTGCATCTCCTGCATTGCAGGTGGATTTTTTATCATCAGTGCCAGTTGGGAAGCCCACCTGGAAAGTATCAGATCAGATCAGTCACTCAGTCGTGTCCAACTCTTTGCGACCCCATGAATCGCAGCACCCCAGGCCTCCCTGTCCATCACCAACTCCCGGAAAGTATAGTAATTTCAAATTAGCCTGGGTGTGGTCTTGGAAAGAGGCAGCTGCCTGGCTGCTCCCCACTACTCTTTTTTTTTTAAACTAAAGTACAGTTGACTTACAGTGTTGTTCCATTCTCTGTTATACAGCAAAGTGACTCAGTTTTATACACACACATGTATATTTTAACTATTCTTTTCAATTATAATTTATGCCAGGAGGTTGGATATGGTTCCCTGGGGTAGTAGCACCTTGTTGATATACATTCTAAATGTAATAGTTTGCATTTCTTAACTCCAATTCCCAGTTCATCTCTCTCCCTCTCCCCTGCCTTGACAACCACAAGTTACTGTCTGTGAGCCTGTTTCTCTTTCATAGATAGGTTCATCTGTGCCATATTTTAGATTCTACATATGAGTGATATCATATGGTATTTGTCTTTCTGACTTACTTCATTTAGTATGATAATCTCTAGTTGCATCCTTGTTGTTGCAAATGGCCTTGTTTTTTCTTTTTTATGTCTGAGTAATATTCCACTGTATATATGTACTGCATCTTCTTTATCCACTCAACTGTCAATGGACATTTAGGTTGCTTCTGTTGGCTATTGTGAATAGTGTTGCTATGAACACACTGGGGTGCATGTATTTTTTTAATTATAGTTTTGCCTATGTATATACCCAAGAGTGGGATTATTAGATCATACGGTAATTCTATTTTTAGTTTTCTGAGGCAACTCCATACTGTTTTCCATAGTGGCCGCACCAATTTACATTCCTACCAATTTACATTCCTTCCTACAGGGTAGGAAGGTTTCCTTTTCTCCACATCCTCTCCAGCATTTGCATTTGTAGACTTTTTAATAATGGCCATTCTGACTGGTATAAGGTGGTACCTCATTGCAGTTTTTATTAGTGTTTCTCTAATAATTAGTGATGTCAAGTATCTTTTCATGTGACTACTACCATCTGTATGTCTTCTTTTGCTCCCCACTACTCTTGCCTCTCCTACAGCCAAGCTTCAAGTCCCTCTTTGCATGGCTTTTAGGGTTTGGTTTGTGAGGGGAGAGGATGAGGAGAATGTAGGTTCTAACTTCCCAGCAGTATTCAGCCTCTTTTGCTTCATCACCATTATCCCCAATGGAAAAAAACTATAGACACCAACATATGCTCCTTCATGACCTGAGAAACTATAGCTTGAGTAAAAAGACCAAACAGTGTGGAGAAATTAATTAGAATTATGGCAAGTTATGG
Organism: Tragelaphus eurycerus; assembly: GCA_935064755.1. Classification (NCBI taxonomy): domain Eukaryota; kingdom Metazoa; phylum Chordata; class Mammalia; order Artiodactyla; family Bovidae; genus Tragelaphus; species Tragelaphus eurycerus. Next base: position 24,611,944 of record CAKXYN010000024.1, on the reverse strand, counting down.
GTGGAAGGAGCTTCCACTGCATGACTCTGAAAACCCCCAGCATGGCCCTGGCATCAGTCTCTGAAGACATACAGTATTGCCTCTGTGTGAGGTGTTTTTCGCTTTGGTTGGATTTTCACTTGCAAGAGGGCCAATTTCTCTTGGATTTGGACAGAATATTTTAGACTCTGAATTTGTGGTCCATACTCATTTGTGCTTTTCCTAAGTAGAATAGGCAGGTTGAACTTGTGTATTAACAGTCAATATGTGCCAAACAAAATATTTTCTTCTTTGAGGCAAGTAACAAGTTCCAATATTCTGCTTGGACCTTTCACATATAAGGAAATAGGTCACATCATTAACACTGCCTTGGCGGGGGTCAGGGGTGGGTTATATGATAGTATTTATAAAGCTAACATTCTAGAAGAGTGGGAACTATACAAATATGGAGAACTATTAATCAGTGTTTTGTGCTCTCAGATGACTTGACGCTTTGTGTGTTAGTCTCTAAGCGAAGTTCATAGTGATCACATTATGTGTGATGGTGCAAGGCACTGGCCAAGCAGTGGGCAGCTATTGGCTCTGATTTCTGTTCTGCTGGGCCTGGATGGAAGCAACCAGTTAGGTGAATAGAGGTAGACAAACGCCTTTCACATGAGGGGCAATTAGTAATGATTGGTGTTTATATTGTGGGCCTGAGAAGATACAGAAGACCAAACAGCTCTACCACTTCTCAGAACCTAGTAACTTTAGGCAGGTCACTAACTTTAGGAAGGTCTCATCTGAACCTCCATTTCCTCATCTGTAAAATGGGAATATAATCTCTTTCCATAAGTTATTATGGCCATATAGAGAACAGTATGGAGGTTCCTTAAAAAACTATAAATAGAAATACCATGTGATCCAACAATCACACTCTTGGGTATATATCTGGAGAAAACCATAATTCAAAAAGATATGTGCAACATTCATTGCAACACTCTTTACAGTAGACCAGACATGGAAGCAACCTAAATGTCCATCAATAGAGGAATGAATTGAGGAGATGTGGTACATATGTACAATGGAATTTTACTCAGCCATAAAAAAGAATGAAATAATGCCATTTGCAGCACCATGGATGTGTATATGTTATATATGTGTATATGACACACATGTGTGTTTATATATGTTGTGTATAACATATATGTGTATATATATGTTTAGGGAGTATCATACTAAGTGAAGTATGTCAGACAGAGAAAGACAAATATCATATTGTATCACTTATATGTGAAATCTGGGCTTCCCTGGTAGCTCAGCTGGTAAAGAATCTGCCTGCAATGAAGGAGACCCTGGTTTGATTCCTGGGTCAGAAAGATCTGCTGCAGAAGGGACAGGCTATCCACTCCAGTATTCTTGGGCTTCCCTGGTGGCTTAGCTGGTAAAGAATCCACCTGCAATGTGGGAGACCTGGGTTCAATCCCTGAGTTGGGAAAATCCCCTGGAGAAGAGAATGGCTACCCACTCTAGTACTCTGGCCTGGAGAATTCCATGGACTATATAGTCCATGGGGTCACAAAGAGTTGGACACAACTGAGCAACTTTCACTTTCATATGTGAAATGTGAAAAATAATACAGATGAACTTATTTACAAGCCAGAAACTGATTCGGAGATCTCCAAATCAAATTTATGGTTGCCAAAAGGGACTTTATTTTTCTGGGCTCCAAAACCACTGCAGATGGTGACTGCAGACATGAAATTAAAAGACACTTATTCCTTGGAAAGAAAGTTATGACCAACCTAGATAGCATATTCAAAAGCAGAGACATTACTTTGCCAACAAAGGTTCATCTCATCAAGGCTATGGTTTTTCCTGTGGTCATGTATGGATGTGAGAGTTGGACTGTGAAGGCTGAGCGCCAAAGAATTGATGCTTTTAAACTGTGGTGTTGGAGAAGACTCTTGAGAGTCCCTTGGACTGCAAGGAAATCCACCCAGTCCATTCTGAAGGAGATCAGCCCTGGGATTTCTTTGGAAGGAATGATGCTAAAGCTGAAACTCCAGTACTTTGGCCACCTCATGTGAAGAGTTGCCTCACTGGAAAAGACCCTGGTGCTGGGAGGGATTGGGGACAGGAGGACAAGGGGACAACAGAGGATGAGATGGCTGGATGGCATCACTGACTCGATGGACGTGAGTCTGAGTGAACTCTGGGAGTTGGTGATGGACAGGGAGGCCTGGCGTGCTGTGATTCATGGGGTTGCAAAGAGTCGGACACGACTGAGCGACTGATCTGATCTGAAAGGGAAACTTTGGGAGAAGTGATAATTTAGGAGATCAGTATTAACATATACACAGTACTATATATAAAATAGATAACTAGTACGAACCTTGGAGAAGGCAATGGAACCCCACTCCAGTACTCTTGCCTGGAGAATTCCATGGACGCAAGAGCCTGGTAGGCTGCAGTCTTTGGGGTCGCTAAGAGTTGGACACGATTGAGTGACTTCACTTTCACTTTTCACTTTCATGCATTGGAGAAGGAATTGGCAACCCACTCCAGTGTTCTTGCCTGGAGAATCCCAGGGATGGGGGAGCCTGGTGGGCTGCTGTCTATGGGGTCTCACAGAGTTGGACACAACTGAAGTGACTTAGCAGCAGCAGTAGTAAGAACCTACTGCATAGCACAGGAAACTACTCAGTATTTTCTAATAACTTCTATGAGAAAAGAATCTGAAGAAGAATGAGTTTGCATATATATGGGGCTTCTCTGGTGGCTCAGAAAGTAAAGAATCTGCCTGCAATGTGAGAGACATGGGTTCAATTCCTGGGTTGGGAAGATCCCCTGGAGTAGGGCATGGCTACTCACTCCACTATTTTTGCCTGGAGAATTCCATGGACAGAGGAGACTGGTAGGGTACAGTCTATGGAGTCACAAAGTGTTGGATATGATTGAGCGACTAACATTTTCACTTTTTTCACCATATTTTTTATATATATATATAATATATATATACATAATTTGCTTTGCTGCATACCTGAAACTAACACATTGTAAATCAACCATATTTAAAAAATTATAAAAATAAAAGTTTTTATGAAATCTAAATCAGATAGTATATGTAAAGTTGATTTATGTGGAAAAATATAAATATTAAGGTATGTTATTATTGTCATTAAAATTATTATTATTAAGTTTAACCATTCAAACACTTGCATATTGACTAGTGGACTGTGATAGCTTGGTAGAGATCTGTGGCTTAGGGTCTCAAAACAACAACAAAAACATAAATGTTGGTAATAGTCTCCCATTTTACAAAAACAAACATAAATATCTATCCTGATTTTATACATAGACACACAGACAGAGACATACACACACACACTGCAATTTGCAATTTGTTTACTTGGTGCTCTTGGTAATGATGTGGTAGTGTTTTTTTTATTTTGTTTTTTGTTTTTGATATTTCTAGTTTTTGCCACCCATTTGCAAAGTAGTCAAGGCAGGATTCTTTCAAATTCCAGGATCATTAACTTTTAAGAATTGGTAAATATCCCAGAAATTTGACTGTACATCCAACCTTATTTTACAGATGAGAAAATTGGGACCTGCTCTGCTTCTAATTAGACCGTGGTTCAAATAAATCGTTAATGGCAGAATTGGGATGATAACCCACAGTCCTAGGCTCTTTCCATTGTTCCAGGTAGCTAAGATACAGGACCTAGTGACACAGAGCAGCCTGGGTCTGATGTTAAATCCACAAGTGATCCCATTACATGGAGATACAGAGTCTTTTGTCTATAAATAATTGAGAGTTTTGAGTAACTGGCTGAGCCTGATAGAGATCAGAGATAGATTGTTCTGATATCATACATTGTATCATCTTAAGGATATTGTTTAGGAAACACTGCTGCCGTCTATGGGGTCACACAGAGTCAGACACGACTGAAGTGACTTAGCAGCAGCAGCCATAGCATAATTCTTGTTAATTGCTTAGGATAAGAAATTATGCCCACCATTATGAGTTAACCATGTATTATGTGACAGGTATTCTACTTAAGGTAACTTTATCTTTCCACCAATCTGGAAAGTTGATACTAGTTTCCCATTTTACTGAAATCAAAGCTCAGAGAGACTAGGGAGCTTATTCAAGGTGACAGATCTAGTAAATGTCAGACCCAGGATTCTAAGCCAAGTCGGTAAGGCAGTGAAACCTAGGCTCTTTAAACCACTTAGTATGGACGACTCAGGGACAAAGACTGATTGTCTCATTGATGGCCATATCTTTAGTTCCTAGCTAATTTGAAAACAAAACTTCTGCCCCCCAAATTAGTTGTCCTAAAGCAGAGTTTCTTGCTTAACACAATTCACACTGTTAAAATTCTCTACTTCAAATAAGTGCTTGGAATGTTCCTTGTTATAGTGAATTCACACTGCGCTGACCCCAACTCTCCAAATCTTTCCAAACACTTCACCTTCCTGCCTGGAATTTGAAGGGAAGGAAAAGAATCATTATACCTAGTCACATATGGAAACTTTGGTTTGAATAAACACAAGAAGTAGAGATTTGGGCAAACACTCAAGTTAAATAGGATTTGATTACAGCTTAGGGTTAAAACACAACACAGACTATACAGTCCATGGAATTCTCCAAGCCAGAATGCTGGAGTGGGTAGCCGTTCCCTTCTCCAGGGGATCTTCCCAACCCAGGGATTGAACTCAGATCTCTTACATTGCAGGCGGATTCTTTACCAACTGAGCCACAAGGGAAGCCCTAAAACACGACATTAGACACTTTTTGGATAACTAACTAAAGAACAGACCTGACCCCTGTGTTTCCTGGGGAGCAAGCAGTACACATACTTGAGTACTGAGCAAAAGATCTTGGAGAGGAAGGTGAGAAAGCTTTTACTATTCTACAATTTGACTTCAATTATCTTACATGTATAACATACACATTATGCTTTCCTTTGGAAAACCTCATTCCGTTTGACAGGCATATGGGCCGTGAAGCGGGTGGGCAAATGACCAAGGGTCAGAACATCTCTGAGTCCTGGCTCTGTAACTTCCTGACTGTTCAGCTTTTGGAAGAGAAATTCACATAATCTCTCTGAATTTCACTTTCCTAATGGGTAACATGGAACTAACAAAGGCTGTGCCTGGGTACTGTACAGGGATAGTGTGAGACAAAGACCACTAAGAGCTAAGGAGATGTAGGGAGTTAATAGCAACTGCAGAACTTCCTTGCTTTGTGCATGGCTTCTGTGAGAGGGTAGTGGGTGGGGAGGTGGGGAGGGGGTGGAAGTGTGGTACTAAGGAGGACATTCGTAGTGTTTACATTCAGATGTTAAACCACAGCCAAGCCTGCTCTATCTACTGCATGTGAGACTCCAGTTCCTCTCTGCACTGTTCACTCACTGCCTTGTCTGTGAACAGGGAAGTACTAGACCCTTCACATCCCACAACCACAAAATCAGGGAAGTCAGCACTGAGCCACAGAGAGGTTGGGTTCCTAACAACAACTGCTATCTACTATGTGTCAGGCATGATGCCAAGGATTTTATGTACATGATCTTATTTATTTTGCATGTCAGAACATGAGATAGGTATGAGTATTATCCCATTTTATAGACGAGGAAACTGAGAGTCAGAGCAGTCCAATGACTTGCCCAAGATTATAAGTAGACAGCAGTCTTCATTGAGAGTCTAATCCAGGTAGTCTGACTCTAAAACCCACATCCTCAAACACTGAGATGTACTGTCTTCTTAGAAGCCCGAGTAATCTCTACCTTCTCACACCCTTAGCTTCCTGCCACCAAACAAAACCCCACTGGTGGGATCCAGATTCTGAAGAAAGCAAATGCAGAGAAGGGGGTTGGGTGCTAATGATGATCTAGAAACTGCATTTCCTACTCACCATGTAGAGCTGCATCAGTGCAGTGAAGTCCTGTCCTGGAAGGGTGACCAAGCATTTATCTGGTTATCTGTGTCTTTTTGCTGCTGGAGATTCTGGTTAATAGGCGTCATAAAGTTGTCTAACCCTAGTTTTGGGCCACCACAGGATTAGCATTGTAATTAAGTCAGGGTTTTTCTTTTTTTGGCTGTGCTGGGTCTTATGGTGCACATGGGCTTCTCTTGGTGTGAAGCATGGCTCTAGAGTGCCAGGGCTGAATAGTTGCAGTGTGCAGGCCTCTCCAGTTGTGGCTTATGGGCTTAGTTATGGCATGTGGGATCTTGGTTCCCCCGACCAGGGATAGAACCCATGACGCCTGCATTGGATGGTGGATTCTCAACCATTGGACCACTAGGGAAGTCGCAAGGCAGGGTTTGATGAGGTGGTCATAAACCAAGGGATGTCTGTGACCTGGAGATGGGGAACAGTTGCTTACAACAACTGTGACAGCAACTGGTGCACACCAACTCTTACCTCCATGGACCAATGGAATCACCATCTGTAGGAAATATTTCCTGAGCATGGCTGGAATGCCACACACAAAGCCAGGTGCCAGTAACTTATAGATAATAAGGCACTTAAAAGAAAGCGATAGAAGATAGTATATGATGAAAACAAATCAGTGGCTCAGAAAGTAAGTGGATTCTAAAGACAATTTGGGGTGGGGAAGTCAGGATGAACTTTACGAAGGAGAGAGTGAATTGGACTTTGAAAGAGGAATGAAATTTGACTATGTGAAAAAGGGTGGGGATTGAAGGGAGAAAGGTGAGAAAGGATGGCATTGTGGGAGAAGGTTTAGTGCCAAGGTAGGTTCAAGAAAAGTGGGAAAGAGCACTAGTGTGTAAGGATGCTTTCTGCTCATTGGGCCAGAAATGGCTTCCACACATTAATTCTTTAACATAGTCCAGAAGTTGGAGGGGCTTCTGGATGGCTTCATCCAGCTACTAAACTGTGCCAGATTTTCATGTGTCTGCTCTGCAGTTCCTAGTGTCACATTTAACTGTCAGGCAATATATTCCCTTGTTCATATCCAATAAAAGAATGATTGATTTATCTTTACCCAAAATCTCAAACTAACCTGTCTATGTATTTCATTGGCTCAAACTGGCTTTAGGCCTGCCTGTTCCTAAACCCATCATTGAAGGAAATTGAATATTATGAATGGCTTGTATCAGTGGATCTCAAACCTCAGTCTGCATTGGACTCATCTGGAGGGCTCATACAAATACGTATTGCCACCTTGTTCTCCCTCAGAGTTTCTGGCTCAGTAGGTCTTGGGTTGGACTTTACATTTCTAACAAGTTGCTATATGATTAGTACTACTTGGTCTGGAACCACACTTTGGGGAGCACTATCTTAGAATGATTATTCATACTGGGGGTGAAGTGGAGGTTGGGGCCTCGATCACAATGTCTCCTATGGATATGGCCACTAAATCCACTCGTTTATCTGGCATACAGCTCCTGTTTATGTCTGTTAAACCAGTGTGATTATGTCTCCTTTACTCTCAAAAGTGCCCTGGTCACTTTCACATATAAATTTCATGATTATCTGACTATAAGATATATATATATATATATATATATATATATATATATATATATATATGAGATATAGTCAGATATATCTGACTATATTAGTTGCTGGCACTGATTAATTGCTGGATGAAGCCATTATCTGAAGATGGAGACCTTTTCCTACAAGTGAGCCCAGGCTAGCATCTATCAGTAAAGTATGTATTCCAACTGGGAAATCTCTTCTTTGTCCTGTGTCCAAGGGTGTAAAGGAGGGGGAAAATCCAATAGTATCAACAATATTTTATACTGTTGGATCCTGACTGATGTGTGGTAGGAGTATTGCTCTTAATTTATTAGGAAACTATCCTCTATTCATAAAAATAGCTTTTGATACCCTTTTTGCTTAATGCTCTTAACAGTATAACTCATTTTATTAAGCTACATGCTTCAGTTGTGTCCAACTCTTTGCGGCCTATGGACTGAGGCCCACCAGGCTACTTTGTCTATGGGGATTCTCCAGGCAAGAATATTGGAGTAGGTTGCCATGCCCTCCTCCAGGGGATCTTCCCAACCAAGGATCAAACCTGAGTCTCTTTTTGTCTGCTGCATTGGCAGGTGGATTCTTTACCACTTTACTAAGCTGTAAAGCATTAATTGTAAATAACTCATTTAATGTCTCATGTTTATTGACTTATAATTTTTATGAAAATATGAAACATGTATATTAATCTAAGATATTCTATTTTAAAAACTTTGACCATAATGTAGTTCACAGTAAAACAGAGTTCAGAATTAATAAATAGTGTTAGTTGCCAAGTACTTCTGATTCATCCAGAACTAAAAATTTTTGTTGAAAGTTTATTACATCTGGCAGTCATAGTAGGAGGCCATGTAATTTCTGGAAGAAAAACAATGAAAGAATATTCCTGTTTTTCTTTCTTAATCTAGTACACTTTCCTTAGTCTTTTCTACCTAAAAGTTACCAGGACTAGGTTTGGAATGATCTTACATATCAGATAGCTCCCACCTTATTCATAAAATCAGATTTAACCTTGTGAGTTTCTTAAGAAACTGATAGCAAGCAATGTTTGGGGTGCAGCTTAAGAGTTTATTTAAACCACTTCCTCCCAACCCCACACAAAATCATAAATTCAAGCAAAATCTAGATGAGACTCATAGATATCTCATTGCTCTTTGCAAAACCAAGAATTGTGAAATTTTACTTAATTCAAAATTGTTTGAATTGTGTTGTTTCAAGTCTTTTACTAGACTTTTCTTCTTATGCCAATGTAGCCACTTATGGTTTCAATCCTTTGAGAGGAAGACAACTTGGGGTGAAACTAGTAAGACAGCAATATTATAAAAGTTTAAAGACGGTAGTAGTTTTGAGTTGGAGAGCGCCTAGCAGTCTTCTTCTCTAAACTGCTGATCGTTTAGGAGTCCCCTCTCTAACATCACTGGGAAAGTGGTTCTTTAAACTGAGGTACTGCTTCCAGTGATAGGAAGGCCACAGTCTCAAAGGGTGGGGGATTGGTTTCAGTGTTGAAAAGTTTTGCTAGAAAATTTTCTTACAGTGAGTTACAACTGTGCTGTGCTGTGCTTAGTCGCTCAGTCATATCCGACTCTTTTGACTCCATGGACTGCAGCCCGCCAGGTTCCTCTGTACATGGGGATTCTCCAGGCAAGAATACTAGAGTGGGTTGCCATGCCCTCCTCCAAGGGATCTTCCCAACCCAGGTCTCCCGCCTAACGGGTGGATTCTTAATTACCTGAGCGACTAGGGAAGCCCAAGAATACTGGAATGGGTATCTTATCCCTTTCTCCAGGGGATCTTCCCACCCAGGAATCGAACCAGGGTTTCCTGAATTGCAGGTGGATTCTTTACCAGCTGAGCTACCAGGGAAGTCCCAAATGGGGTGATAAGGGTGGCATCCTAATCTAAAAGGACTAGTGGTCTTATAAGGAGAGAGGAAGATAGAGCTCCTTCTCTCCATTGCATGCACTGAGTGAGAAAAGGCCATGTGGGGACTCAGTGAGAAGACAGCCGTCTGCAAGCCACAAGGAGAGCTCTCAACAGAAACTGAATAGACTGGCACTTTGATCTTGAACTTCTAGCCTCCAGGACTGTAAGAAATAAGTTTCTGCATTTAAGTCACTCAGTCTACAGTATTTTGGGGCTTCCCAGGTGGCGCTAGTGGTAAAGAACCAATGAAAGAGACAAAGACACAGATTCAATCCCTAGGTCGGGAAGACCCCGCTGGAGGAGGAAATGGTAACTCACTCCAGTATTCTTACTTGGAGAATCTGATGCCAGAGGCGCCTGTTGGGCTACAGTCCATAGGATCACAAAGAGTCAAATACAACTGAAGCGACTTAGCACACACACACTACAGTATTTTTTTATAGTGACCTGAACTGATGAAGATATACTGTATGGGCTGCCTTTTCAGTACCAGAGGTCTCAGCTATCCTAACACAGTCTTTAAAATGAAGATTCACCGTGAGTTCTATTTTACCTAATTGCTGTGCAGCTTGGGTCTGTCTCATCAAAATAAAGTTGTCTAAAAATGAACATAGAATATTCTAAATTCATTCTGACCAGTGAAGTATACCTTAAAACATTATTTTCTTTACGCCAGAGTGCATGTATTACTGTGGGCCATACAAACGTTGGTTTTGGGTTTTTAGGAACACATTATTTACAACTTAAATTTGTGGCCACCTAAAATCTGTCTGTTTTTAAAAGTGAGCTTCTTTCTGGGTCCTGTAATCCAATAGGCTCATGCCAAGTATGAGATCATATGAAGAAAAATGTAGAAGTTTAAAGAAAAATGACACAGTTGACCCTTGAACAACACAGGTTTAAACATTTCCACCCCACCCACAATAAATAGCACTACATGATCTTCAGTTGATTGAATCCATGAATGTGGAAACTTGAATGTGGAAGGCTGACTAGAAAGGTAAACTCAGATATCTGAGTGCATGGGTGTCCCTAACCTCCTCATTTTTCAATGGTCAATGGGATTTCACTATATAGCTGTGAATTCCAAGAGCCAATTGGTTTACATAACATGTAAATCAGTTACATAGTATGTTGGAAAGGACTAAATTCTATGGAAAACAAGAGAAAGGAAAACAAAGTAGGAGTTCTGGATTACATTCTTCTGGTCAGAGCACAGCAAGAAGCACCTGTTCATTAACATGGTTTTAAACTTTTTCTGTTTCTGTTGCCTCAAACTCAGCCATGAATAAATTGATCACTTTGGAAATTTATTATGTATTTCACATATTTAATATCTCTAATGCAGAGTTGTTGTAGACTCTGGTAATTAATTCAGCTGAGGAAATAGTTACTGAGTTATTCACTTAGAGTAACAACTTGTGTTTTATTTATTAGTGATATATCTGATTTTGAAATGCCTTCATTTAGTCAATGGACCCATCATCCATCAGTTAGTCAACAAATATTTATGGACTGCTTGTTATGCAGAAGGTTGAATTATATGTACATGTATTAAAGCTATAACTAAAGAATTACAAACTCTAGAATTCCTGGATATTTATAAAGGTAGAATTAGGTGTTTAGAAATATTGTGAAGTTAAAAAATGGCAGTATGTTCTAATGCAAAGAATATAGCTGAGGGATGTAAAAGTTGGACTGTGAAGAAAGCTGAGCACCGAAGATTTGATGCTTTTGAACTGTAGTGTTGGAGAAGACTCTTGAGAGTCCCTTGGACTGCAAGGAGATCCAGCCAGTCCATCCTAAAGGAGATCAGACCTGGATGTTCATTGGAAGGACTGATGCGAAAGCTGAAACTCCAATACTTTGGCCACTTCATGCGAAGAGTTGACTCATTGGAAAAGACTTTGATGCTGGGAGGGATTGGGGGCAGGAGGAGAAGGGGATGACAGAGGATGAGATGGCTAAATGGCAACACCGACTTGATGGACAAGAGTTTGGGTGAACTCTGGGAGTTGGTTATGGACAGGGAGGCCTGGTGTGCTGCAATTCATGGGGTGGCAAAGAGTCGGACACGACTGAGCGACTGAACTGAACCAATGAGCATTTTTCATTTTTTTGTTTTTACCATTGTCTAAGTCCAATGTTCTTGCCTGGAGAATCCCAGGAACAGAGAAGCCTGGTGGGAGGCCGTCTATGGGGTCGCACACAGTTGGACATGACTGAACCGACTTAGCAGCAGCAGCAGTAAGAACATGTTGGTTGGTCTTAAAATACGTCCTCTGGTAGATAGATTAGCATGCTTTCCTCATTGTATATGTGGGGAAACTTGAAACACCATGAAGATAGGTATCTTGCCCTTAGTCACTCAGGCAGTGTTCGTATGGCAATGGGAAACTGTAGATTTCAGGGTCACTGTCTAGCAACAACTGATTTTGAGTCAGTTAGTGTAAGAGATCATGTAGCTTTGGCTCCAGTGTCTCTGGGAGCCAGGGGCCTTTCACTGTAACACTCATTCTGACCTCCCCTGTTTCTGGGGTCCACATTCTCAGTGTCAAAAGGCCTCAGGTAGCAGCAGTTCTCCGGAGAAGGCAATGGCACCCCACTCCAGTACTCTTGCCTGGAAAATCCCATGGATGGAGGAGCCTGGTAGGCTGCACTCCATGGGGTCGCACAGAGTTGGACACGACTGAAGCGACTTAGCAGCAGCAGCAGCAGCAGCAGCGATGCTCCAGGTCATCTCTCTTAGCTCAGCCTTCCCTCTAGTCCAGATATCAGCAGATACAGAAGGAGGGTGTAGAGGTGAAAGTAGGGCAGGAGAAAAGGCCAGAAGAAGGAAGCAATCATGTTTATTCCAGTTCCTTTATCTTACTGCTACTCCCAGCTTGTAACTTATCCTTCTCCTAATCAATTATAGAAACAATAACAACAAAAGGAAAATGACAATCATAAAAGAATCTAGACAAGTGCCACTGACCATTTAGCTTTGGGGAATGTCATGTTGTTAGGCTGCACCCACAGACCTGCAAGCCTTGTAGTTGCCCAGGCTGGAGGCCAAATAGAGAGTGTAGACAGTGACAGAGACTGCAACGATTTATTGAGGAGAGGATCTTACATGTCCGCAGCAAAAAGCTCTGGAGCAACATGCCACTGTACGGCAGACAGTAGGTAGAATGTGGCAGCAATCTTCGCGCTTGGTGTGGTGGAGGGCGGCAGGGAGGAGGCTACTATTTCTAGGAGAAATTGACCTCAGATGGACTCATCAGCTACCCAGGAAACAAGCAACTGAACAACATCCCTCCCAACCCTTCAGGTTAATGACCGTCACGAGGGCAGATGTTTTCCTTTAATAAATTAGCAGGTGGAGTCATTCTGGCCTAAGGGTTAGAACAGTCACTCACTGAGGCAGGGGGCAAGCATGTTCACATGAGTAGGGTGTTAGTGAGGCAGGGCTGGCTGAGCAGGGGATGGACAAAGAGCAAGAGAACTTCTGGAGTGACCTGACCCTGCACGTGTTCACACCTTAAGTTTTGGACATTGTTATCTGGTGATTTTCAATATGGTTACAAAACGTACAGAAGGCATATTACCCAGTGAAGATGTATTAAAAATACCTGAGAAAGAAAATAAAGTGAAAGTGTTAGTTGCTCAATCGTGTCTGACTCTTCGAGACTCCATGGACTGTAACCGTTCAGGCTCCTCTGTCCAGGCAAAAATACTGGCTGCTGCTGCTGCTGCTGTCACTTCATTCGTGTCGGACTCTGTGCGACCCCATAGATGGCAGCCCACTAGGCTCCTCCGTCCAGGCAAAAATACTGGCTGCTGCTGCTGCTGCTGTCACTTCATTCGTGTCGGACTCTGTGCGACCCCATAGATGGCAGCCCACTAGGCTCCCCCATCCTTGGGATTCTCCAGGCAAGAACACTGGAGTGGGTTGCCATTTCCTTCTCCAACGCATGAAAGTGAAAAGTGAAAGTGAAGTCACTCAGTCCTGTCCAACTCTTCGTGACCTCAGGGACTGCAGCCCACCAGGCTCCTCCGTCCATGGGATTCTCCAGGCAAGAGTACTGGAGTGGGTTGCTATTTCCTTCTCCAGGGGATCTTCCTGACCCAGGGATCCAACTTGGGTCTCCTGTGTTGCAAGCAGATTCTTTACCATCTGAGCCACCAGGCAAGTCCAAAAACACCTGATGGAGAGGTGTTAAACTGGGAATCTCTGCCTCAGACCCTCCCAAGAGGATCTCATGCTAATGAAGATTCTCAACCCTGGTTGCACTTTATAATTACCTGGGGAATTAAAAACAAAATTCCCAGGCCTGAGGCCTACCTCCAGGTGTTCTGAGTTCTTTGCTCTAAAGTACAATCCTGAATGACATTTTTTGAAAGCTCCAATATGCTTTTAATGCACAGCCAGGATCACTGCCCTGGTGATCCCCTGTGGCTGACAGGAGAGCAACCCACCCTCCATGTCCTAAGCCCAGGTGTGTGAGTGTGGGGAAAAAAACTTGGGGACCATCAGCCCAGTGACTCTTAAACTATAGTTCACACATCAGCAGCATCAGGATCACCTGGGAACTTTTTGAAAATGCATGTTCTCAGGCTTAACTCCAGACTTACTAAATTAGAGACTCTCAGGGTGAGGTCCAGAAATTTATGTTTTAAAAAACCTTGCAGATGATTGTGATCTATAGTAAAATTTGAGATCCACTGTCCTAACTTAACCTATAGTATTCTGAACTTGTAATTTGAATATAATTGGGTTGCCTGCATGCATGCTAAGTTGCTTCAGTCTTGTCAGACTTTTTGCAACCCCATGAACTGCAGTCCTCTAGGCTCCTCTGCCTATGGGATTCTCTAGGCAAGAATACTGGAGTGGGTTGCCATGCCCTCCTCCAGAGGATCTTCCCCACCCAGGGATTGAACCCCTGTCTCCTGTAGCTCCTGCATTGCAGGTAGTCTTTACTGCTGAGCCACTGGGGAAGCCCGTAATTGGGTTAGATACCTATTTTTTTCTGATAGAACATTTTGGTTATAAATGAGAATATAGATAAGGCTTTGCTTGGCTAAATAAAGTATGTCTATAGAAATCTAAGACAGTAATTGAAAAGGACTCTGCTTTGAGGTATAGGTTCTTTCCCCCAAGAAATCACACTGCATAGGCTGACATCTTCTCCCCTGAGCTAAGCTCTTTTTGTATTGACTATGAGTTTATATTTTAACCTATTCAATGTAGGCCCTTCCCTATAATCAAACAATATTTTCAAAGACAATGAAGATCAGCAAACAAAACCCTGTACTTGACAAAAGGTCTGAAAACACTCAAAGTCACCCTGAGCCAAGATGTGTTCCTGGGAATCTACTGGGTCCTTGACTACAGCCATTGCATGATTCGGTCATGCCAGAGAGCTGTGTCATCACAGTTGGAGCTGAAGAATGATATTTTCTGATCCATCTTGTCCCTCAATGATCCTGTTGGCTCTCAGGAAACCTTTAGATATGAAACTTTGGAGGTGGGAAGTTGTGTGTTTTCACACATGCTTCATATTCTGTTTCCAGCTTTTGATCTCATCAGTGAGGACTTTAGCAGTGCCCTAAGCAGGAAAACAGTGATATCATTGGAAAAGCCTCCCCACTGACAAACTTTCAGATTTCTTTGTTGTGGAGAAATTTATTATAGACTGAAACAAGTTTAAGGGATAGGCTGCTTTAGATCGCACCTGCTTCATATAGCTTATAAATTCTCGAGGAATAGATCACTCTTACGGGGACTGAAGATATGTTTAAAGTCAGAATCTAATGATTCACTCTGAGATTTCATATCAAGCCACAGGAACTAAAAATGCAACTATATTTCCTAATGTGAAACGCAACCTGTAATCTTAATCCATTTAACTTCCTCAAATTGCCATATTACTCAAAACAGCCTATTTCTTCATTGAGCATAGATGAATTTCCTCTGTAGTAACTGTCACAATCTGACCCAGTGATCAGGCTCCCCTGGCCACTTGTCTCTTCTCCTTCAAGGAAGGACATTGAGCAAACAGAAATGGTCTAGTTAAGGGCATGTGCTTGGAATCAGATTACCCTTGTTCAAATCTACCAGCATGTCTTGAAAGCGGTGTACCTTTGGGTGGTTTCTTAGTCTTTTTAAAGTACAGTTTCCCCACCTATAAAATGAGGAAATAATTGTACCAACCTCATAGTATTAGCAATAGCACAGGGTCTGTTACACAGGAAGTGCTCAATAAATATTACCTCTTATTTGAGTGGTACAGCAAAGTGATTAAGAACAGGATCTTGAGGCCAAGCTGTTTAGTTCAAATCTGAGCTTTGCCACTTACTAGTTGGGTGATCTTGGATATGTTTCCTAACTTCTCTGTGTTTCTATTTCCTTATTTATAAAATAGGAATAGTAATAATTTTATTTCACAGGTTGCTGGAGGATCAAATGAATCACTGCATGTAAAGGGCTTATAACATCAATTGGCATATAGCTGAATTAAGTATTGGCATAAATTTGAATTATTAGTCCTGTGATATAGAAATCATGACATAGAATTTTTCTCAGGATATAGTAGGGATGAGTCAAGAACCTGCTCTCAGGTAGAATCAGACTAGTATTTTTCTCCTTAACTTCCTTATCTGATGAAGGCTGGCTAATTCATCAGAGAGAGAAGTGAGAAGGGAGTCCAGAGGGAACCTGGACAGCATTGCCATCAGGTTTGCCCCTCACATTTGTAGGGCACCAGACAGAGTATTAATCAGCCCTGCCTGCCATATTTTAACTGCTTAAGTGTTATAGATCAATCAAACCATACCTCATAAATAAACAGATTAATTCTGGGGATGTAAGGTATAGCATGGTGACTATTGTTAACAATACTGTATTACATATTTGAAAGTTAAGAGAGTCAATAGTAAGGTTCTTATCACAAGAAAAAAGCTGTATGTATAGGAGGTGATGGATGCTAACTAAGCTTATTGCATTAATCATTTCACAGTATATACATACATCAAATCATTAAGTTGTAGACCTTAAACTTATACACTGTCATGTGTCGATTATATCTCAATAAAAATGGAAAAATGTTATAGATCAAGCTAGAAAGCTGTTAAGTAAGACATTAACAAAATTCTCCTATCTTGAGAAATACTTCTTTACAACCACTCCTCAGAGTTCCGTGTCAGAACTTGGAGGTAGAAATAGAGCCAGAGTCTAGCCCCTGGCCCCGAGCCTCTTCCATCGCCCAGCTTCTTCCTGTGCCCCGCCTCAGTGCTGAAGGTGTACCCTCCTCATCCCCACTACCACACACAGCTCAGAGTTGAATGTGTGCTACCTAGCAGTCTCGAGGGAAGTCCCAGGTGGAGTCCTGGATACTAGGAACTCCTTCTAAGGGGAATGTTAGACACTAAATGTTGTGTCTTCCCACCCCCGAATTTATATTTTGAAGTCCTGACTTCCAGAACGGCTATATTTGGAGATAGGACCTCTAAGGAAGTGTGTGTGAGTGCTCAGTCGCTCAGTCGTATCTGAGTCTTTGTGACGCCATGGACTGTAGCCTGCCAGACTCCTCTGTTTATAGGACTTTCCTGGCAAGACTACAGAGTGGGTTGCCATTTCCTCCACCAGGGGATCTTCCCAACCCAGGGATCAAACCCATGTTTCCTGTGTCTCTTGAATTGGCAGGCAGATTCTTCACCACTGAGCCACCCTGGAAACCTGTAACCCCTATACTGTGAGAAAATACATTTCTATTATTTAAGCCCCCAGTCTGTAGTATTTTATTATGACAGCTGGAGTTGACTAATACAGGGTGTGTGGGCCAGGCTCTTGTTGGGCACATCACTTGGCCCTGCAGGGTCTTTGATCTGTGTGGAGGAAAAGCAATCAGAGGAGAGCTCTCCAAAAGAGTTCCTCTAAAGAGAGGGCCTCAGGGCAGGAATCCTTTTGAGCCCTAAGCATGGTCCTTCTCAGGGAGAAGTGGAGAATCTATGAATTTCATTTGTACTTAGTCTAGGGAAAGAGCAGAGAAGGCAATGGCACCCCACTCCAGTACTCTTGCCTGGAAAATCCCATGGACAGAGGGGCCTAGTAGGCTGCAGTCCATGGGGTCGCTAAGAGTAGGACATGACTAAGTAACTTCACTTTCACTTTTCACTTTCATGCATTGGAGAAGGAAATGGCAACCCACTCCAGTGTTCTTGCCTGGAGAATCCCAGGGATGGGGGAGCCTAGTGGGCTGCCGTCTATGGGGTCCGCACAGAGTCGGACACAACTGAAGCGACTTAGCAGCAGCAGCAGCATAGCATAGGGAGAGAGACTGAGCCTGGGGGTTTAGGCCAAGATCCAACTCTTTTCAATCCTTTATATTGTAGCCCAGAGGCTCCTCTGTCCAGGGGACTTTTCAGGCAAGAGCACTGGAATGAACTGCCATTTCCTCCTCCAGGGGATCTTCCTGACTCAGGGATCGAACTCATGTCTCCGGCATTGCATGCAGATTCTTTACTCCTGGAGTCACTGGGGAAACCTAAGAACTAAATGGACCTTGGCAATTATGGTCATGGACTTTTCAGCTAGAAATTACCTTAGCAGTCATTTGGCTTTGGTTTTACAATTGGAGAAACTGAGGTCTACAGACTTCCCAGAGTTTGCAGAGAACCTTGCTGAGACTTTAGCTCTCTAAAATCTTGGGCAGACACTCTTTTTAATTATTAGCTCAAGTTTCCTAATTTTTGGATTAACTTCCAGAGGCCTACTAAATTTGCTAGGAGAAGAACTTTGGAGAATGCTTTAAGAGTTCTTGGGCTTCCCTGGTGGCTCAGTGGTGAATCTGCTTGCCACTGTAGGAGACACAGGTTCAATCCCTGATCCGGGAGGATCCCACATGCCACAGAGCAACTAAGCCTGTATACCACAACTAATGAGCCTGCCTGCTAGAGCCTGGGAGCCACAACTACTGAGCCCACGTATCACAACTACCGAAGCTTGCTCGCCCTAGAGCTTCTGTAGTGCAACAAAAGAAGCTACCACAAAGAGTACACTACAACTAGAGAGAAGCCCCGGCTCGCTGCAGCTAGAAAAGAGCCCTTACAGCAACAAAGACTCAGCACAGCCAAAAACAAATAAATAAAATTATTTAAAAAAAAAATCCTTGCTTCACTGTAGGCCAGAGCTACTCATGTCTGCTTGACCCAGGGTTGATGAGACAAAAGCATTTGGTTAAAAAACATACATAGCTGCTATGTAATTATTTGCGTTTTTCTTTATACTTATTAACTTAGGAAAAGTGCTTAATAAGTTTTTAGGGCAAGACTCTGAATATTTACAGACTGTTATTCACCCCCATTAAGACAAACATATGACTATAGCAAATATGGCCCTTTGAGATTCAAAGGAAATGTTTGTTTACATTAAAAGTCTATTGAGGTCACATGAAGGAAGCGCTTTTGAAGCTGGGTAGAGGAGGCCAAGATGTAGTTCAGTAAAGGAGCTCATGTTCTCTCTCATTCCTGAGGGCCTGGGGGCATTGAGAGGGGAGCAGGTAGGACCTCAGAAGATCAAGGTTTGGAGAAATATGGTCCAGCACATCTGGAGTTCTATGCAGCTTCTGTCCTTTTTTTGGTGATAGATAACCTGTTCCATCAGAGAAGGCAATGGCACCCCACTCCAGTACTCTTGCCTGGAGAATCCCATGGATGGAGGAGCCTGGTGGGCTGCAGTCCATGGGGTCGCCAAGAGTCGGACACGACTGAGCGACTTCACTTTCACTTTCATGCATTGAAGAAGGAAATGGCAACCCAGTCCAGTGTTCTTGCCTGGAGAATCCCAGGGATGGGGGAGCCTGGTGGGCTGCCGTCTATGGGGTCGCATAAAGTCGAAAACGACTGAAGCGACTTAGCAGCAGCAGCAACCTGTTCCATTGATGATAATGACAGTCTTTTTGGGTATGGAGAAAGGTATAATTATAATTTTCTTTTACCTAGGGAATTTTTTATATCCAAATGACTCCTACACATTTGAAGGCATTTAAACTGATTTGCCCTGCACTTTTAGTATTCCTAGTTGGGAAATGACATTATTAAGATTCAGAAAGACTAATAAAATGATTGGTCCATAGTCATGCAGCTGAGAAATTTAGAGCTGAGTTCATGTCTTCTGAGTCAACTCTTCTGTAGGGTGCTATAAAAATACAACGGCCAGAGAGTATGGACATTTCTTATTCAGACCTTAGCTGTGCTTATCAAAGGAAATTGTTTTAAGAAGGTATGCTGATGTATTTTGTTTCCTCCCACTAAAGCTATAGGGCTTTCCAGGTGGCACAGTGGTAAAGAATCCACCTGTCAATGCAAGAGATACAGGAGACGCAAGAGATGTAGGTTCAATCCCTGGCTCAAGAAGATACCCTAGAGAAGAAAATGGCAACTTGCTCCAGTATTCTTGCTGGGAACATCTCATGGACAGAGGAGCCTGGTGGGCTACAGTCCATGGGATCACGAAGAGACAGACGTGACTGAGCACAAGCACACCCTCAAAAACTGGGCTGTAAGTTTGTGAGCATCCTTTGCTCACATCTTGGGCAGTTCAGGTGGTTCCTTTTCTGACTCCAGGAGGAAAGAGTTGTGACCTTCCCTCTGCAGCTCTGCTTTTGACAGAAATAATCACTCTGCTGCTGTTTTTAGTTTTGGGTGGATAAGATTGGGAGATACCTCTAACTGGTATGCAGTTTATCTCCTGAAAAGGGGTAAAAGTCATTCATAATGTGCCAAATAATTCTGTTAAAGCACAATCTAATGTTCACTGGCTTTTTACTGATTATAGAAAAAAAAAACTCATAGATTTCTTTGTAGAAAGTTTGCAAGGCACAGAAGAGTATTAAGAGGAAACAGTTCACCTGTAATTCTACCTCTTCGAGATAAACACTGTGATGTGTTTGCTTGATGTGTTTGCTCAAGTCTTTCTGTTCTGTATTAAAATACCTAGACCATACTATATACATATTATATCTTTCCTTTTAAAATTTAGTATTTTATATTATTGCTTTTCCTCATGTCATTAAATGTATTTTATTATTTTTTTAAATTAAATTTTATTTTGCTTAACTTTACAATATTGTATTGCTTTTGCCATACATCAAGATGGATCCTCCACAAGTATACATGTGTTCCCCATCCTGAACCCTCCCCCCTCCTCCCTCCCCATACCATCCCCCGGGGTCGTCCCAGTGCACCAGTTCCAGGCATCCATTATCAGGCATTGTACCTGGACTGGCGACTCGTTTCATTTAAAATCCATATTTATTTTAGTAGATGCTTTCCTGTTGTTGAACACTTCGGCTTCTATCTAAATTTTTCAGTCTTATACATAATTCTATAATAAATGTTGTTCATGTAATTCTCTATTTCTAACATCCTTAGAATTTGAATCTTGGAAATGAAATTATTGGAATCAAGAACCACAAATCCTTTTGAGATCCCTGATACTTAGAGTCAAACTGCTTTTCAAAGAGGCATTACCAACTTATTCCACCACGGGTAGCACAGAAGAGTATTTGTTTCATGATTTCCTCCCAACACTAACTCTTGCCTCATAGATTAGCATGGGATCAGGCTCTGGAATCAAACTGTCTAAAACTGAATCTTGACCACATCCTAGCTGTGTACACTAGGAAGATTTGCTTGGCTGGGAGGAGCTGCCTAGCTGTTCTGTGTCTTAGTTTCTCTTCTATTAAGTGGGCTTAGCAATATTGCTTACTTTGTAGTGTTATTATGACATTTAAATGACATATTATACATAAACACTCAGAAGAGTACCTAGTACATAGTAAATAACCAATAAATGCTGGTCTATGATCATCAGTAAAATTCCCTTCCAATCTGATATATGAAAACTCTCTCATGGTTAAATTGCATTCTTTGATTACTAGTGATGATAAATATTTTTCATGCTTCTATGCCAGTGTGTATGACTGTGAATTACTATTCCTGTCCACTGACTATTCTCAATTGGGGTTGCAGTTTTCTTGTTACAGATTTTTTTGGGACTTTTCCATGGTAAGGAGATTTACTTCATGCATATCACTTTTACTGCAAATATTTTTTCCCAGTTTGTGATTTCCTTTTAATCTTTATAAATTTTTTGTTATATAAAAAAGCTTAAATTTCTATGTGGTCAAATATAATGTCATCTTTGACATATTTTTCTATTGCTT
The DNA here is from genome assembly GCA_935064755.1 of Tragelaphus eurycerus. NCBI lineage: Eukaryota > Metazoa > Chordata > Mammalia > Artiodactyla > Bovidae > Tragelaphus > Tragelaphus eurycerus. Next base: position 24,590,338 of record CAKXYN010000024.1, on the reverse strand, counting down.
TTATACTTAGAAATCCAGCCCTTTGCCCACATTAGTTTATAATGCATTCTTTACCATTTATTCATAAATTGGATTTTTTATATTCCAAAGTCTGTTTTGAGATTCACTAAAAGAGTCCCTAACAGAAGCAGAAGATATTAAGAAGAGGTGGCAAGAAAATAGAAGAACTGTACAAAAAAGATCTTCACCACCCAGATAATCACGATGGTGTGATCACTCACCTAGAGCCAGATATCCTGGAATGTGAAGTCAAGTGGGCCTTAGAAAGCATCACTATGAATAAAGCTAGTGGAGGTGATGGAATTCCAGTTGAGCTATTCCAAATCCTGAAAGATGATGCTGTTAAAGTGCTGCACTCAATATGCCAGCAAATTTGGAAAACTCAGCAGTGGCCACAAGATTGGAAAAGGTCAGTTTTCATTCCAATCCCAAAGAAAGGCAATGCCAAAGAATGCTTAGACTACTGCACAACTGCACTCATCTCACATGCTAGTAAAGTAATACTCAAAATTCTCCAAGCCAGGCTTCAGCAATATGTGAACCATGAACTTCCTGATGTTCAAGCTGGTTTTAGAAAAGGCAGAGGAACCAGAGATCAAATTGCCAACATCCACTGGATCATGGAAAAAGCAAGAAAGTTCCAGAAAAACATCTATTTCTGCTTTATTGACTATGCCAAAGCCTTTGACTGTGTAGATCACAATAAACTGTGGAGAATTCTGAAAGAGATGGGAATACCAGACCACCTGATCTGCCTCTTGAGAAATCTGTATGCAGGTCAGGAAGCAACAGTTAGAACTGGTCATGGAACAACAGACTGGTTCCAAATAGGAAAAGGAGTACATCAAAGCTGTATATTGTCACCTTGCTTATTTAACTTATATGCAGAGTACATCATGAGAAACACTGGGCTGGAAGAAGCACAAGCTGGAATCAAGATTGCCGGGAGAAATATCAATAACCTTAGATATGCAGATGACACCACCCTTATGGCAGAAAGTGAAGAGGAACTCAAAAGCCTCTTGATGAAAGTGAAAGTGGAGAGTGAAAAGGTTGGCTTAAAGCTCAAATTCAGAAAACGAAGATCATGGCATCTGGTCCCATCACTTCATGGGAAATAGATAGGGAAACAGTGGAAACAGTGTCAGACTTTATTTTTCTGGGCTCCAAAATCACTGCAGATGGTGACTGCAGCCATGAAATTAAAAGACACTTGCTCCTTGGAAGGAAAGTTATGACCAACCTAGATAGCATATTCAAAAGCAGAAACATTACTTTACCAACAAAGGTTCGCCTAGTCAAGGCTATGGTTTTTCCTGTGGTCATGTATGGATGTGAGAGTTGGACTGTGAAGAAAGTTGAGCACCGAAGAATTGATGCTTTTGAACTGTGGTGTTGGAGAAGACTCTTGAGAGTCTCTTGGACTGCAAGGAGATCCAACCAGTCCATTCTGAAGGAGATCAGCCCTGGGATTTCTTTGGAAGGAATGATGCTAAAGCTGAAACTCCAGTATTTTGGCCACCTCATGCGAAGAGTTGACTCATTGGAGAAGACTCTGATGCTGGGAGGGGTTGGGGGCAGGAGGAGAAGGGGACGACAGAGGATGAGATGGCTGGATGGCATCACTGACTCGATGCACGTGGGTCTGAATGAACTCCGGGAGTTGGTGATGGACAGGGAGGCCTGGCGTGCTGGGATTCATGGGGTTGCAAAGAGTTGGACACAACTGAGTGACGGAACTGAACTGAGGGCTGGCTTTTGGCCTACTCCTGTCAGCGATCCTTTGTTTCGCATTTCTCTGTCTGGGACCTTGCTTTTCCCTCTTCTTCCATGAGGGGAGGATATGGCAGGGCTTGTAGCCTCTGTATCCAGGAAAGAAGTTGCTGACATGCTTCTAGGTCTACTAGGAGCCAGTTCATCTTTGGCCAGGGATAGGACCTTGGACCAGCTCTAAAAATCCTTCAGTTCAGTTCATCTCAGTCGCTCAGTTGTGTCTGACTATTTTCGACTCCATGAATTGCAGCCTGCCAGGCCTCCCTGTCCATCACCAACTCCTGGAGTTCACTCAGACTCACGTCCATTGAGTCAGTGATGCCATCCAGCCATCTCATCCTTTGTTGTCTGCTTCTCCTCCTGCCCCCAATCCCTCCCAGCATCAGAGTCTTTTCCAATGAGTCAACTCCGCATGAGGTGGCCAAAGTACTGGAGTTTCAGCCTCAGCATCAGTCCTCCAGTGAACACCCAGGACTGATCTCCTTTGGATGGACTGGTTGGATCTCCTTGCAGTCCAAGGGACTCTCAAGAGTCTTCTCCAAGACCACAGTTCAAAAGCATCAATTCTTCGGCACTCAGCCTTCTTCACAGTCCAACTCTCAGATCCATACATGACCACTGGAAAATCCATAGCCTCGACTAGACAGACCTTTGTTGGCAAAGTAATGTCTCTGCTTTTGAATATGCTATCTAGGTTGGTCATAACTTTCCTTCCAAGGAGTAAGCGTCTTTTAATCTCATGGCTGCAATCACCTTCTGCAGTGATTTTGGAGCCCAGAAAAAGAAAGTCTGACACTGTTTCCACTGTTTCCCCATCTATTTCCCATGAAGTGATGGGACCAGATGCCATGATCTTCGTTTTCTGAATGTTGAGCTTTAAGCCAACATTCACTCTTTTTCACTCTCCTCTTTCACTTTCATCAAGAGGCTCTTTAGTTCTTCTTCATTTTCTGCCATAAGGGTGGTGTCATCTGCATATCTGAGGTGATTGATATTTCTCCCGGCAATCTTGATTCCAGCTTGTGCTTCTTCCAGCCCAGCGTTTCTCATGATGTATTCTGCATAGAAGTTAAATAGACAGGGTGACAATATACGGCCTTGATGTACTCCTTTTCCTATTTGGAACCAGTCTGTTGTTCCATGTCCAGTTCTAACTGTTGCTTCCTGACATAGGTTTCTCAAGAGGCAGGTCAGATGGTCTGGTATTTCCATCTCTTTCAGAATTCTCCACAGTTTATTGTGATCCACACAGTCAAAGGCTTTGGCATAGTCAATAAAGCAGAAATAGATGTTTTTCTGGAACTTTCTTGCTTTTTCCATAATCCAGCGGATGTTGGCAATTTGATCTCTGGTTCCTCTGCCTTTTAAAACCAGCTTGAACATCTGGAAGTTCATGGTTCAGGTATAGCTGAAGCCTGGCTTGGAGAATTTTGAGCATTACTTTACTAGTGTGTAAGATGAGGGCAATTATGCTCCTGAAAGTGAAAGTGTTAGTCACTCAGTCATGTCTGACTCATTGTAACCCCATGGGTTGTAGCCCACCAGGCTCCTCTGTCCATGGAATTCTCCAGGCAAGAATATTGGAGTGGGTAGCCATTCCCTTCTCCAGGGGACCTTCCTGACACATGGATCAAGCCTGTGTCTCTTGTATCTCCTGCATTGGCAGGCAGATTCTTAACCACCTCACCACCTGAGAAGCTCCTGTCCTGGTGCAATTCCTCCCTTCTCCCCATCTTCCCTGCTCCCCACTTCTTATGAGCCACCAATAGCACTCACATTGACACTTGCATTAGTTTTCTAAATGGCTCCTCTCCAATCCATTCTCCTCCCAGAGATGTATTTTAAAAACCAAAATCAGAAATGCACTCCCTTGTTAAAAACTTTCCAGCCCCCATTGTGAAATGGAGCAGGACCCTACAGTCTTTGCCACCCCCCACCCCTCATCATGTCCCCATGTACTCTGCTGGCTTTTTGTCTGCGGAAAATTTTAATCAAAGCATAAGTTGAATTAGAAAAGTGAGAAATGCTGAAACAAAGGAAAGCCATCAAAGGAGATGAAATAATAATAATAATGTCATTAAGCACACTCCAGTGTTCTTGCCTGGAGAATCCCAGGGACGGGGAAGCCTGGTGGGCTTTCGTCTGTGGGGTCACACAGAGTCGGACACGACTGAAGTGACTTAGCATAGCATAGCATTAGCATAGTCAAGGACCCTTAGTTCTCTCTCAGGGGTTACAGATAATATTCCTGTGAGCTGTCTTGCAGATACCAAAACCCTAGGTGGAGAAGTTAACTACATGATGACCAGACTGTTCCTAGGACGTTAGCTGCCACAGTTCTGAGAATTGACAGCAAAGAAATGGGAAGTGAATGGACCCTAGAACTGAAGATTAACTGTACCTAAAACAATCAAGATAATGCTGGTCAGACCACCAATGACCAATTTGAAGATGACTTAGAGATGACCATGCTGTTTCTAAATGTAGCACCCCCCACCCCCCAATTTGTCTATAAAAGGCCTTACCCTCTGCTTGTCAGTTGGGGCAGTTGGCCTTTGGACAGTTGTCTGCCACCCTTCTACCCCATAGTTGCCAGCAACTGAAATAAAGCAAACTTTGTTTTCCACCAACCTGACGTGTTTATTGGCTTTTGAGCAGTGAGCAGCTGGATCCCATGCACATGCTCTGTTGCTAACAATGGGGCTTAGAATGAAATGCAAACTCCTTAACATGGTGCCATGTGATTTGGACTATACAGTCCATGGAATTCTCTAGGCCAAAATACTGGAGTGGGTAGTCTTTTCTTCTCCAGGGGATCTTCCCAACCCAAGGATCCCAACCCAGGTCTCCCGCATTACAGGTGAATCTTTACCAGCTAAGCTAAAAGGGAAGCATAGCATAGCATGCTGCTGCTGCTGCTAAGTCGCTTCAGTCGTGTCCGACTCTGTGCGACCCCATAGACGGCAGCCCACCAGGGTCCCCTGTCCCTGGGATTCTCCAGGCAAGAATTCTAGAGTGGTTTGCCATTTCCTCCTCCAATGAATGAAAGTGAAAAGTGAAAGTGAAGTGGCTCAGTCGTGTCTGACTTGTAGCGATCCCATGGACTGCAGCCTACCAGGCTCCTCCATCCATGGGATTTTCCAGGCAAGAGTGCTGGAGTGGGGTGCCATTGCCTTCTCCCATAGCATAACATAAGCTAAGTCACTTCAGTCGTGTCCGACTCTGTGCGACCCCATAGACGGCAGCCCACCAGGCTCTGCCGTCCCTGGGATTCTCCAGGCAAGAACACTGGAGTGGGTTGCCATTGCCTTCTCCATTGTGTGAAAGTGAAAAATGAAAGTGAAGTCGCTCAGTCACGTCCGACTAGTAGCGACCCTATGGCTCCTCCATCCATGGGATTTTCTAGGCAAGAGTACTGGAGTGGCTTGCCATTGCCTTCTCCGATAGCATAGTATAGCATAAGCTAAAAGGGAAGCCCTTTCTATCTCTGCTGCTGCTGCTGCTAAGTCGCTTCAGTCATGTTCGACTCTATGCGACCCCATAGATAGCAGCCCACCAGGCTCCTCCATCCCTGGGATTCTCCAGGCAAGAACACTGGAGTGGGTTGCCATTTCCTTCTCCAGTGTATGAAAGTGAAACGTGAAAGTGAAGTTGCTCAGTCGTGTCCGACTTGTAGTGACCCCACGGACTGCGGCCCACCAGGCTCCTCCATCCGTGGATTCTCCAGGCAAGAGTACTGGAGTGGGGTGCCATCGCCTTCTCCTTTCTAACTCTGATAGCATCTAATACTGTCTTTTCCTGTTCTCTAGGCTACTGCCACTCTGCTTTCTCTCTTTCTCTAGAGCGAACAAAGGGCATTTTCACCTTGGTTCCTTTGGACTCGCTACTTCTTCTGTCTGGAACATGTTTTTCACTCTGACCCTTGGCATATATTCACCTTCTTATGATTCAGGCCTCATGTGTGTTTGTTAGTCACCCAGTCGTGTCCAACTATTTGTGACCCCCTGGACTGTAGCCCGCCAGGCTCCTCTGTCCATGAAATTCTCCAGGCAAGAATACTGGAGTAGGTTGCCATTCCCTTCTCCAGAGGATCTTCCCAACCCAGGGATCTAACCCAGGTTTCCTTCATTGCAGGCAGATTCTTTACCGTCTGAACCACCAAGGAAGCCCCTCAGGGATCATATCCAATATCAATGTCCCCACACTTCCTGCTCTCAGAGCACCTTGTTTGTGTTTGTCAAGGCACTTATCACAATCTATAATGATCTTGTTTATTTGTTCACTAATTAACCATGTGTTTGCCACCTGGATTTGGTTTGTTCTGATTACATCAGATTACGTCTGAATCCCTGGTATCCAGAACCATGGCATAGAAAGCACATGAAAAATACTACTTTAGCCCATATTATTCCTAGAAAATGATGTCTGCTACCAGGGCTTGTATGCATTTAGGGGAAGTGATTTCATTTAAGATTAGGGGTTGGGGAAGAAAAACAGTGAAGCAGGAGAGCCAATACAAATGTTTGTCCTCAAGCGGCTACTCAGACAGGGGATAGTGGAGACGGGCTTTTGCTGTGCAGCCACGTAGAATGTGTCTCAGAACTGTCCATTCAAGGGACAGAGGAAGTGGGTATCTACCTACTGGATTCTGTTGCGGCTCTGGTCAAGGGTTGTCATTTCAATGGGTACATGTAGGACCAGGTATAAAATTCATGAGGTCTAGGGCAAAATGAATTTATAGATCCTTGTTCAAAAAGTAGTAAGAAATTCAAGACAATGAATGATAGAAGAGTCTTAAATCAAGCCTGGGGCCCTTCTGAGCACAGAGCCTGGGACACTGCATAAGCCTCATGACCAAGCTCTCAGGCCCTAGGTATCTACCTGGGTGCTAAGCAGGTTCTAGCGGCATCTTCCTGGATGTCAGAGAAGCCCCAGGGGCAGAAGAGTTAGAGAAATGAAGGGAAGCTGAAGGAAGGTGTTTCCACCTGCAAAAAGCAGATTTCCCAGCAGTGACTGGAGGAAAGTGTGGGCTGAGAGGATGTTAGGCCAGGCCACTAGAGGTATCAGATACCAAAAAGAATAAATGAGTTTTGTGTTACTATTGCTCATTGAAATGCACCTAAAATTCCAGAAAACCTAAATGATAATTTTGAGAGTAATCATTCTTATATTTTTGATGTTAATGAATACATTGCTTTTGTTTCACCCTTATGTATGATCTTGGTATTAGTTTAAATGAGATTATTATGTGAGCAAACACCCTATTCCTGGTATTCTGTAGACTGATTATTTAAATATTAAGTAATAAAATAGTTTTGGTTTCTTCTGTTCTGATTATTTACTGCTGTGTCACAAAGAACCCCAAAATTTAGTTCCTGAAAACAACTTTTTTTTTAATAGTTTACGATTGTGTGTCAGAAATTTGGGTAGGGTGAGGTGTCAACTTAGTCACTCAGTATTCAACTGTGGGGTGAGCTGGCCTGGAGGGCCCAGGATGGCTTTGCTTACATGTCTGATACTGCAGCAGGGTTGACTAGAAGTCTGGGCTCAGCAGGGATGGTCAACCAAGGTACCTCCATGTGTCCTCTCCAGCATGGTGATCTCAGAATGCTCAGATTTCTTGCTACCCTTCTCAGGGCTTCTTGAGGGTTCGAATGACCCAGGTGACAGCTGCAAGGCTTTTTGTGCCTTAGCCTCAGAAATCACGGAATGTCACTTTTGCCACATTATATTAATATTTGTTAAGAACATCTCTAAGGCTAGCCAGTATTCAAAAGGAGGGGAATAAACTGATCTCAACTGGAGAAGTGGCAAAGAATTTGTGACCATCTTTAATTTACCATGTTCCTGTTAAACTTCCCTATACATCACATGGTAGGACAACTGATCCCTTGGTATGGAACCAGCGGTATCTTCAACTAGGGTTGCCAGATAAAACACATATTGCATGAGACATAGTTATACTAAAATTTATTTGTTGTTTATCTAGGGATCCTTTTTTCCTCCTAAATCTGACAAATGTATCCTCATTACTTCTAAGTAAACTACATATGAGGGGTTCCCAAGTTGTGCCAGTGTAAAGAACCTGCCTGCCAATGCAGGAGACACAAGAGACATGGGTTTGATCCCTGAGTCAGGAAGATCCCCTGGAGAAGGGCATGGCAACCCATCCCAGTATTCTTGCCTAGAGAATCCCATGGACAGAGGAGCATGGCAGGGTACAGTCCATGGGGCCGCAAAGAGTCGAACATGAGTGAAGCAACTTAGCACTCATGCACAAACAGCGTATGTACTAAAGTATACAGTAGATATGCCAGTGTGCCCTCAGATTAGCCAAGGGAGATGAGCTGAAAATCAAAGAGTGGATCTGTAACATACAGAAAGGCCCAAGGAGCAAACCACATGGGAGGAAAAGCTGGTTTACTTTTATGATAAAATAAAAATTAGCTAGAAGCCTAACTGTTCTTAGACCTAGGTTTGACAAATTGTCTAAAGTATAGGAAAGACAATATGCAGCAGTAGTACAAGGTCCAGGCTTGAAGCTCTTAAAACGTACTTTAAGCATTGACACGATTTTCTAAGGTGTCCTAGAGACCAACTCTGTCCAATAGAACTTTCTGAGATGATGAGAATATTTTAGGTCTATGCTATCCGGTATGATAGCCAATAGGCACATGTGGCTATTGAGTGCTAGAAAAGTGAGGAACTGTACTTTACATTGAAGAAGGCAATGGCACCCCACTCCAGTACTCTTGTCTGGAAAATCCCATGGACGGAGGAGCCTGGTGGGCTGCAGTCCATGGGGTTGCTAGGAGTCTGACACGACTGAGAGATTTCACTTTCACTTTTCACTTTCATGCGTTGGAGAAGGAAATGGCAACCCACTCCAGTGTTCTTGCCTGGAGAATCCCAGGGACAGGGGAGCCTGGTGGGCTGCCGTCTGTGGGGTCACGCAGAGTCAGACATGACTGAAGCGACTTAGCAGTAGCAGCAGTACTTTACATTTCTTTTAATTTCAATTAATTTACATCTACACTTAAATTGCCACATGTGGCTAGTGGTTCCTGTATTGTGCCATGCAGCTATCTACAGTCAATGCTATTTGGTCACTCCACCAACATTAACACAATACATCAAAAGTTCACTTCTGTTTTGTCTCTCTGTAAGCCTCATGAATTCAGAAAGTTAATTGAAGCTTGCTTACATTTAAGGCAATAGATTGTAGATCCAGGAAAAGAAGTTTGATTTCCCCATCTTGTACCCAAAGTGACACAACTAATTGATCACAGCATTTTTTTTTCCTTCTGAGCAGAAAAGTTTTATGATCTTTCCCTACAGTTAGGCTCTGTTAAGCCACTGCTCATTGAGAGGAAGGGCTAACAATGTGTTGAGCATTTTATAAAGCGTCACCTCAGAATTAAATCCTAGTCATTTCAGCCACACAGATCTGCAACTTCTTTGTGTTAGAAACCAAGATATTATTTCAAATACGGTTGGACATCAGCCTACTCTGAGACAGTCCAGTCATTTAAAGGACAAAGGCACTCCTTTCCCTCCTCACAGTGTTTGCATGCATGGGTGCTCAGTCCCTCAGCTGTGTCTGGTCCTTTTGTGACCTTGTGGACTGTGCACCAGGCTCCTCTGTCCATGGGATTCTCCAGGCAAGAATATAGAAGTGGGTTGCCACTTTCTCCTTCAGGGGATCTTCATGACTCAGGGCTTGAACCAGTGTCTCCTGTGTCTCTTGCGTTGGCAGGCAGATTCTTCACCACTGAGTCATCAGGGAAGTCCCTCACAATACTTGACAGAATTTTAAGTATTGATCTTCTGATTTTCATTCCACTTTGTTAATCACATGTACATAATGGAGGCTGGACATAGGAGAAGAAAAACAAAAGAACATTTCCTAAGTGTCTGTGTCAGCACATTGCAAGTTGCTACAGATATTTGATGTCATTTAGCAGCTAGAAGAACCACACTGGCAGCGTATAAGAAGCATCTTTAATTTTCCTTTTCTGCTGTACCTCCCAAGAAGTGAATAATTTCTGGCAGAGAATATTCAATTCAATTTACTTATTAATTCATTCATTTATTCCTTCAGTGATATTATTTAAGTATCTATTAAGTGTAAAAGCCAGTGCTTGGGTGCAGCATACAGACAAGGTCCTGGCTTCGAAGTGCTCAGGTTCTTGGAGTACAAACTAAGAAGGAAGAGCCACGGAAATACAGAGGAGAGTGTGTTTGAGGAGGCAAGAAAGGCTAAAAAGAGAAGGTGACCCTTTTACTGGGTGTTGATGGATGAAAAGGATTCATCAGGCAGCAAAGGAGAGTCTGTGTGCTCATTCAGTCGTGTCTGATTCTTTGTGACCCCATGGACTGTAGCCCTCCAGGCTTCTCTGCCCTTGGGGATTTTTAGGCAAGAATACTGGAGTGGGTTGCCATGCCTACATCCAGGAGATCTTCCCAACCCAGGGATCAGACTCAGGTCTCCTGCATTGCCGGCAGATTCTTTACCATCTGAGCCACCAGGGAAGCTAGAGAATCTAGACTGGGGTAAAATCATTTATAATAGCATGGAGGTTTAACAAGATCATGTGACATATTTGAGAAACTGTGAGCGAGTCACCATTACCAAAAGTTCTGCTCTGGAGGTGATGTGTAGTCACTTAAAATGGTGTGTTTTAAACTACTCTGCAATTTCATAATGAACTCAGAGTAATCTTTGGTATGTAAGTGAGGCTGTTGTGTTTGTGAAGATGTTGTCATGTGAAATATCAGTGTATTATAATATTGCAGTAAAGTCAGAGGGAAAATGACATGCTGCTAATTAGCTCTCTGATGTCAAGCAAGTCAGCTTGGTTACTCTAGGTTTTAGTTGCTTCATCTGTAAAATGGAGAGGTCGATATAGAATTTAGACTTCATTGTTTTTCTACTATTCTAAGAAACAATAATTATACCAAGGACTCATTCTCAGAATGAAGGAAAAAAGAAGATCAATAGGTATTTATTCAATCTGTCTCCATAATCTTATAAGCAAACAATGGAAAGGAGATAAGTATGTCTTTAGTATAAATTTGCACAAAATGATTAAAATCTGCTAAGACAGTGTTAAGGTGGAAGTTTGGACTCCTGGATGCCAATGGCTGGGGGAGGGGTAAAATATGGTGAGAAAGAACATAATTGTGAGTCTAAGCTGTCCTGTTTGAGGAAGATTTGCCAGACTTGTGCAAAGCAATCAGAAAAAAAGGATGCTGCTATGTTCTATCAATATCTTGTTCTTAAAAAACAAAAGTGATTATTCCTGGAACTCTGATAAGAAAGGTTCCAGTAGTCAGGTCAGCTGAGGTTCAGCCAGGAAGGCTATTTACTTAATATTGTTGCTGCCTGGATTGAAGAGAAAGAGACACTCTTAGCTTCAAACTCAGCCTAGGCTATAACACATGGAAAAAGGATTCTTGTGTTTTCTAGGAAGAAGCAGATGTTATCAAGAATAATAATAAAAATAATAATAACTCTATGTAGCTGTGCTGTTGTAAGATTCATGTATGAGAACCCATACCCATATCACATTCATGTGTGATAGATGTCATTTGTTCTTTAAATAAAGGTAGTAATGCATTTGCAAATGACCAGATAGTTTAAAAAGATATTTGATTTGTTAAACCTAAATTAGGAGGTGAATTCTCTAAGAACAGCCAGGGACTATCTGAAGTTCCCACACCTACAGATTTCATTTCATCCCAACAAATACTCATGACGTGTGTTCCAGGTGCCTTCTAGACTCTATGTATACACTGAGTGAGGAAACTGACACAGACTGGTCCTCCTAGAGCTTAGAGTCTAATGAGGAAACACAATAAAAACAAATGCAATAATAAATATCTCATTAATGCCTAAAGGAAAACAACAGCGTGTTACAAGACAAAAATGAGGAGAATGTAATTTACGTTGAGGAGCCAGGGAAGTAGATGCTGGCTGCTCTTTTCCTTGCCTATAAAACAGACTCCATTCAGCTATCAGGGATTTTCCAGAGCAAAATACTTCTGTAAGCATCCCAGTGATTTAAGTATTAATTCAGGATTTTGTAGTTATCAGTTCAGTTCAGTTCAGTCGCTCAGTTGTGTCCAACTCTTTGCAACCCCATGAATCCCAGCACGCCAGGCCTCCCTGTCCATCACCAACTCCCAGAGGTCACTCAGACTCATATCCATCGACTCAGTGATGCCATCCAGCCATCTCATCCTCTGTCCTCCCCTTCTCCTCCTGCCCCCAACCCCTCCCAGCATCAGAGTCTTCTCCAATGAGTCAACTCTTCACATGAGGTGGCCAAAATATTGGAGTTTCAGCTTTAGCATCATTCCTTCCAAAGAAATCCCAGGGCTGATCTCCTTCAGAATGGACTGGTTGGATCTCCTTGCAGTCCAAGGGACTCTCAAGAGTCTTCTCCAACACCACAGTTCAAAAGCATCAATTCTTCGGCGCTCAGCCTTCTTCACAGTCCAGCTCTCACATCCATATATGACCACAGGAAAGACCAGAGCCTTGACTAGACGAAGCTTTGTTGGCAAAGTAATGTCTCTGCTTTTCAATATGCTAGCTAGGTTGGTCATAACTTTCCTTCCAAGGGGTAAGCGTCTTTTAATTTCATGGCTGCAGTCACCATCTGCAGTGATTTTGGAGCCCCAAAAAATAAAGTCTGACACTGTTTCCACTGTTTCTCCATCTATTTCCCATGAGGTGATGGGACCAGATGCTATGATCTTCGTTTTCTGAATGTTGAGCTTTAAGCCAACTTTTTCACTCTCCACTTTCACCTTCATCAAGAGGCTTTTGAGTTCCTCTTCACTTTCTGCCATAAGGGTGGTGTCATCTGCATATCTGAGGTGATTGATATTTCTCCTGGCAATCTTGATTTCAGCTTGTGTTTCTTCCAGTCCAGCATTTCTCATGATGTACTCCACATAGAAGTTAAATAAGCAGGGTGACAGTATACAGCCTTGACGTACTTCTTTTCCTATTTGGAACCAGTCTGTTGTTCCATGTCCAGTTCTAACTGTTGCTTCCTGACCTGCATACAGGTTTCTCAAGAGACAGGTCAGGTGGTCTGGTATTCCCATCTCTTTCAGAATCTTCCACAGTTTGTTGTGATCTACACAGTCAAAGGCTTTGGCATAGTCAATAAAGCAGAAATAGATGTTTTTCTGGAACTCTCTTGCTATTTCCATGATCCAGCGGATGTTGGCAATTTGATCTCTGTTTCCTCTGTCTTTTGTAAAACCAGCTTTAACATCTGGAATTTGTGATTCTAAGAGTTTTAAAATCTCCACCCTTAACACGTTAGTCAAAAACTGTTTTAACTCGTTGCATCTTGACCCACAATAAAAATAGCAACATAATCCATGTCATTCCCTTCAGATCTAGATAAAGTTTCATAAAACCTCCCTCATTCCATGCTCTGTAGAAGTCAAAGTCCATTTCAATACTTCTGTAAAATTTATAATCTCATGGTCATGGCTTGTCCTGAACTCCTGATTTGTTGTTGTTGTTCAATTGCTAAGTCATGTCCGACTCTTTGCAACCCTATGGATGGCAGCACACCAGGCTTCCTTGTCCTTCACTATCTCCTGAAGTTTGTTCAAACTCATGACCACTGAGTTGGTGATGCTGTCCAACTATCTCATCCTGTGTCACCCCTGCTTTTGTAGATGGGTTTAGATCATGGAACATATTGCTTTCCTATAAATCCAACTTCTGTTCCATGCCATGTTAATTCAGATGTGAAACTCAGCCAGTCTCCTTTAAGATCACCACAGAGCCACCATATTCATATATATGGTAGACTTTTTAAAAAGTTTTGAAAGGGAATGAGATGAAGAAGTTTTAGTCAGGATGAGTCTGCTTAACCACTATAGCAAACCAGTCCCAACTGCAAGAAGTTAACAACAAAAGCAAAGAGGAAAAGGATGATCCCTTACCTAAGTCATAGTCCAGTGTTTATGGGAAGGGGCCTGATCTACCTAGTCCTTCATCTGGTCGCTCCAGCATCTTCTGGGGCCCTTGCTTCCTCCACCTGATCCTCTGCAGCCCAGGGCAAGGTGTGGAGGATAAGGTGGGAGTTATGGTAGCCAGGCCTGGAGGTAGCCCACATCCCTCCTGCCCACATCCCATTGACTAGAACTAGTGCTGTGGCTGCACCTAACTGCCAGGATGGCTGGGAAATATAGTCTAGTTTTGAACCAAGGAAGAAAAGAAAATGGCTTTGTACAACACCAAATCTGTCTTGGTCCGAAGATTTACACCACAGAGATACAAATTTTTTCACATTTAATGTTATAGCTCCCAAGTTTTAGAGATTCCTCAGCCTTCTAACTACTAGGGACTTTTAATGCAGTGCTCAGGCTCATGCCGACTTGTTCTCTCACTTGATTCCTTTCATCTATTTCTTTCTTTTAATAACCCAACACTCCTGCTCATCTTTTTTTTCTGAAAAGGATTTTTAATTCTCTCTCATTGTCTTATCTCCAAAAGTTCCTGAGGCTCTCAGTGTCCATCTAAATGTCTTATCAAAGAACAGACAATGCTTCATTGGAGAATTCTTCACAGGACATGGATTTGAGCAGCCCACTCCACTGTTCTTGCCTGGAGAATCCCAGGGACAGGGGAGCCTGGTGAGCTTCCGTCTATGGGGTCGCACAGAGTCAGACACAACTGAAGCGACTTAGCAGCAGTAGCAGCAGCAAAGTACTGTATGTGGAGAAGGAAATGGCAACCCACTCCAGTATTCTTGCCTGGAGAATCCCATGGACAGAGGAGCTTGGTAGGCTACAGTCCACGGTTCGCAAAGAGTCAGACATGACTGAGCGACTTCACTTCACTAAAGTACTGTATGACATGTCTGTGCTTCTCATAATGACGCCAATGTATTCTTGGGAATCTGAGGCTTCGTGCCTGGAAATATATGATGCCTTAAGATAAAAATAATCTCTTCTTGGCTCAGAACAGTTCTCCAGGGACCACGTTTGTGTTGTCCTCTTCCTTTTGGACATTGTCCCCTTGCGTCTCATTGCTCTAATATATAGACTAAATCTTTTAAATGTGACTGGTGAGTGTGTGTGTCCATCTCAATGTATACAAATGTGGTTTGCATCGTTTGTTCCTTCTCTTTTTCTCTTGCAGAGAAAAGCAGAAGCAAGAGGCAGAAAGGAAAACTGTATTAGTGGTCTCCAGCCCTTGGATTATGCTTTCCCTTATCTTTGCTGATTATATGAGTAATAGATGACCTTCTCCCTCTGAAAGTGAAAGTGTTAGTTGCTCAGTGGTGTCTGACTCTTTGCAAACCCATGGACTATATAGCCCACCAGTCTCCTCTGTCCATGGGATTTCCCAGGCAAGAATACTGGAGTGGGTTGCCATTCCCTTCTCCAGGGTATTTTTCTGACCCAGGGATCGAACCTGGGCCTCCTGCCTTCAGGCAGATTCTTTATCATCTGAGCTATAGGGAAGTCCTAATCTTTTCTGATTGTATGAGCACTAGATGACCTTCCCTCTCTAAGCTAGTTCAAATATAGTCTGCTTCAGCAATATGTGAACTGTGAACTTCCTGATGTTCAAAGCTAGTTTTAGAAAAGGCAGAGGAACCAGAGATCAAATTGCCAACATTCGCTGGATCATGGAAAAAGCAAGAGAGTTCCAGAAAAGCATCTATTTCTGCTTTATTGACTATGCCAAAGCCTTTGACTGTGTGGATCACAATAAACTGTGGAAAATTCTGAAAGAGATGGGAATACCAGACCACCTGATCTGCCTCTTGAGAAATCTGTATGCAGGTCAGGAAGCAACAGTTAGAACTGGACATGGAACAACAGACTGGTTCCAAATAGGAAAAGGAGTACGTCAAGGCTGTATACTGTCACCCTGCTTATTTAACTTCTATGTAGAGTACATCATGAGAAACGCTGGGCTGGAAGAAACACAAGCTGGAATCAAGATTGCTGGGAGAAATATCAATCATCTCAGATATGCAGATGACACCACCCTTATGGCAGAAAGTGAAGAGGAACTAAAAAGCCTCTTGATGAAAGTGAAAGTGGAGAGTGAAAAAGTTGGCTTAAAGCTCAACATTCAGAAAACAAAGATCATGGCATCCAGTCCCATCATTTCATGGGGAATAGATGGGGAAACAGTAGAAACAGTGTCAGACTTTATTTTTTGGGCTCCAAAATCACTGCAGATGGTGCCTGCAGCCATGAGATTAAAAGACGCTTACTCCTTGGAAGGAAAGTAATGACCAACCTAGCTAGCATATTGAAAAGCAGAGACATTACTTTGCCAACAAGGTTCATCTAGTCAAGGCTATGGTTTTTCCTGTGATCATGTATGGATGTGAGAGCTGGACTGTGAAGAAGGCTGAGTGCCGAAGAATTGATGCTTTTGAACTGTAGTGTTGGAGAAGACTGTTGAGAGTCCCTTGGACTGCAAGGAGATCCAACCAGTCCATTCTGAAGGAGATCAGCCCTGGGATTTCTTTGGAAGGAATGATGCTAAAGCTGAAACTCCAGTACTTTGGCCACCTCATGCGAAGAGTTGACTCATTGGAGAAGACTCTGATGCTGGGAGGGATTGGGGGCAGGAGGAGAAGGGGAGGACAGAGGATGAGATGGCTGGATGGCATCACTGACTCGATGGATGTGAGTCTGAGTGAACTCTGGGAGTTGGTGATGGACAGGGAGGCCTGGCGTGCTGTGATTCGTGGGGTCGCAAAGAGTTGGACACGACTGAGCGACTGATCTGATCTGATACAGTAAGTGTGGCCATTTTCCTAAAAAGTCATTTTTACTATCAAATTTGTGCAAGTCTCCAATATTATTTTTATTTTAAATCAAATCATTCAATAAGAACCATATTATTGAATAGAATCCCTGGCTATATCTTATAGCCACACTCCTCCCTACTTAGGTGCTCAGGTTGGAACCGTGGAGGAAGACTCACTACTCACAGTTTGGGGAGAGATCAAATGACTCCTTTGAAGATAAGGAACTTTTGCCTGAGGACCTGTGAAATAATGAGCTTTTTATGCACTTTCTAGTTGGATGTACTTGGGGCATGGGGTAACAGAGGGAAAGATGTGCAATAGAGTAGTAACATCAGAAAAGTCTGCCGAGCCATCTGGCATCAGGAGAGTTTGCCCAACTTGCTTTCTGGAGGTTTTGATAAAATTTATATATAATTTATAACACAAGGGCTTCTAGCGAGGCTTATGGGAAAACTCAGGGCTGTCTCAAAAGGCAGAGGAACCAGAGATCAATTCACCAACATTTGTTGGATCATAGAGAAAGTAAGGGAATTCCAGAAAAACATCTATTCCTGCTTCATTGACTATGCTAAAGCCTTTGACTGTGTGGATCACAACAAACTGGAAAATTCTTAAAGCGATGGGAATAGCGGACAACCTTACCTGTCTCCTGAGAAACCTGTTTGCAGGTCAAGAAGCAAAAGTTAGAACTGGACATGGAACAATGGACTAGTTCCAAATTGGGAAAGGAGTACGACAAGATTGTATGTTGTCAACCTGATTATTTGACTTTCTATGCAGTGTACATCATGTGAAATGCCAGACTGGATGAATCACAAGCTGGAATCAAGATTGACAGGAGAAATATCAACAACCTCAGATATGCAGATGATCTCACTCTCATGGCAGAAAGTGAAAAGGAACTAAAAAGACTCTTGAGGAGGGTGAAAGAGCAAAGTGAAAAAGCTGGCTTAAAACAACATTAAAAAAAAAAAAAAAAAAACTAAGATCATGGCATCCAGTTCCATCATTTCATGATAAATAAAAAGGGAAAAGGTGGAAACAGTGACAGATTTTATTTTCTTGGGCTCCAAAATCACTGTGGATAATGACTGCAAACATGAAATTAAAAAATGCATGCTACTTGGAAGGAAAGCTGTGACAAATCTAGACAGAGTATTAAAAAGCAGAGACATCACTTTGCCGACCAAGTTCTAAATAGTCAAAGCTATAGTTTTTCTAGCAGTCATGTATGGATGTGAGAGTTGGACCATAAAGAAAGCTGAGTGCCAAAGAATTGATGCCTTCATATTGTGGTGCTGGAAAAGACTCCTGAGAGCCCCTTGAATTGCAAGAAGTTCTAACTTGTCAACTCTAAAGGAAATCAACCCTGAATATTCATTGGAAGGACTGATGCTAAAGCTGAAGCTCCAATACTTTCGCCACTTGATGTGAAGAGCTTGTTTGTTAGAAAAGACCCCGATGCTGGGAAAGATTGAAGGCTGGAAGAAAAAGGGATGACAGAGGATGAGATGGTTGGATGGCATGAGTTTGAACCATCCAACCATCCAAACTAATGGACATGAGTTTGAGCAAACCCAGGGAGACAGTGAATGACGGAGGAGGCTGGCATGCTGCAGTCCATAAGGTTGCAAAGAACTGGACGAGACTTTAGCAACTAAACAATAAACAACAGTACTGTCTCAAACTGCTGGGAGTAAATTGTAAGTCTTCAGCTTCCTCCCCCAGTACAAAAAAGTTCCAGTTTTGAATGGAAAGGAAACACTTGTAGTTCCATTTCCTCCCAGGCACAAGCAGGTCTAAAAAAAAGAAGCGAGGCGAACAGAATGCTTCGTTTGCAAAGTGATGAGGAAGCAGAGCAACAGTGGTAACAGAAAAGGTTTGAGGCTAGCGCAAGCAAAAAAGAATTGTAGATTTGGAAACGTACACTAGTGAGATGGAAACATTAGATAAATCTAACTACACAGGGAGGTGTTTGGCATTATTTTCTTTCCTTTGAAATGAGCATTATCTTCCAATCTAAGCATTGACTACTTCTCATTTCTCTTATCTGGGAGCTTCCACTTGAATCTTATCCATTTTAAGTAGATGGTTAACTACAGCAGGATAGGGCTTTTTTCTTTTTTTTGAACTTTCTATTCTGTGTTAGTGTACAGTTGATTGACAATGTTGTGATAGTTTCAGGTGAATAGCGAGGGATTCAGCCATACAGAAAACGAAGATCATGGCATCCGGTCCCATCACTTCATGGGAAATAGATGGGGAAACAGTGTCAGACTTTATTTTTCTGGGCTCCAAAATCACTGCAGATGGTGCCTGCAGCCATGAAATTAAAAGACGCTTACTCCTTGGAAGGAAAGTTATGACCAACCTAGATAGCATATTGAAAAGCAGAGACATTACTTTGCCAACAAAGCTTTGTCTAGTCAAGGCTATGGTTTTTCCTGTGATCATGTATGGATGTGAGAGTTGGACTGGGAAGAAGGCTGAGCGCCGAAGAATTAATGCTTTTGAACTGTGGTGTTGGAGAAGACTCTTGAGAGTCCCTTGGACTGCAAGGAGATCCAACCAGTCCATTCTGAAGGAGATCAGCCCTGGGATTTCTTTGGAAGGAATGATGCTAAAGCTGAAACTCCAGTACTTTGGCCACCTCATGCGAAGAGTTAACTCATTGGAAAAGACTCTGATGCTGGGAGGGATTGGGGGCAGGAGGAGGACAACAGAGGATGAGCTGGCTGGATGGCATCACTGACTCAATGGATGTGAGTCTGAGTGAACTCTGGGAGTTGGTGATGGACAGGGAGGTCTGGTGTGCTGCAATTCATGGGGTGGCAAAGAGTCAGACACGACTGAGCGACTGATCTGATCTGATTTGATCAGCCATACACATACTTGTATCCATTCTCCCCCAGACTTCCCTCCCATCCAGGCTGACACATAACATTGTGCAGAGTTCCACGTACAGTAGGTCCTTGTTGGTTATCCATTTTAAATACAGCAGTGTGTACATGCCCATCTCAAACTCTTAACTCATATTTTTAAGAAAGGTTCTAAAGTCACTGCATTTGGTGTGATGATTTCAGTTTGACAAACACTGGAACAGAACAACCGCATAGCCCACGTCTGTGATCTGCTTCACCTGACAGCCTACTTTTATACTTGTCTGTGGAAAATGTCCAGATGCCATGATGACGAACAGAGAGATAGTAAAGTTAAGTTGGCAGGCCCCAGGTGTCCAAAGTATAACTTGACTGGGTTATAGAATAACCAGGTTGTCCAGTATTATTATGCACTTGTTCCCCAAACAGGCGGCACCCATACACATTCAGAAAACTTTAAAATGTTTTCTAATTTATTTTAAAATTTAAAAAGTAAAAGTCACTTTTTGGTGTTAAGTTCTATGGGTATTACCACCATCACCATCAAGAAGTAGAACCATTTCACCACCCCTCCCCAAATTCCCTTGTGTTATCTTTTTGTACTCAAAACCCATCCTCACTGTTAAACTCTGGAAAACACTCATCTGTTCTCCATCACTACAGTTTCACATTTTCCTGAAAGTCATATAAATGGGATTATAGTATAGAAAGGGAATTCCTTTACTTTGTACAATATACTGGAGAGTCATTCTTGTTGTTGCTTTTATCAGAATTTTGTTCCTCTTAATTGCTGAGTACTATTCTATCATACAGATATACCAGTTTGTTTATATACCCTCAGCTCAGAGACATTTAGGTTATTTCCAAATTTGGATGATTACGAATAAAGCTGCTATAACCATTCATATGTAGCTCTTTGTGTGGACATACATTTTTATTTCTCTTGGGTAAATATCTAGGAGTGAGATACCCGGAAAGTTCTGAAAAATATTCCTATGTCTGCTGAATTTCAATCCCTTAGATTTGGGGCCATGGAATATGTACTTTTAAAATGCTCAGCAGGTGTGATTTCTTAATGGGTATGGAATGTTCATTTAGAATAAGGAAATGTCTTAAAAGAAATATAGATGCTTTTTGTACATAGTGAATGTACAAAATGCCATTGAATTGTATACTTAAAATGGTTAATTTTACATTATATGACTTTTGCTTTAATTTAAAAGAAACTAAAAAAATGGTCCCTAAGTGATTCTAATTTTTGAACGTTCTGATCTTGGGAGGCTGTATGTAGATAGCTTTCATTTTTAAGATGTTTGTACTTGTTAAAGGCTGGTCTCAGGAGAATGTAACTGGATCTTCGGTCCAGGCTTCAACATGTGAATCTGTAACAAACTGAATCTTTAGAAAGTTCAAGGAGTCTTAACAACTTCTGGTGGTTAAAAGGTAGACTGTAGCTTATGTGCCCTCTTGGAGTTTGCAACAAGTTTGGTTGGACGCAGAATTCTGAGATCATCAGATTTTTGCTCCCGTCTAATCATAGCTCCAAGGAATTAGTATGGCCTCAACATTCAAAAAACTAGATCATGGCATCCAGTCCCATCACTTCATGGCAAATAGATGGGGAAACAATGGAAACAGTGACAGATTTTATTTTCTTGGGCTCCAAAATCACTGCAGATGGTGACTGCAGCCATGAAATTAAAAGACGCTTACTCCTTGGAAGAAAAGCCATGACCAATCTGCTGCTGCTAAGTCGCTTCAGTGTGTCCCACTCTGTGTGACCCCATGGGCAGCTCACCAGGCTCCCCCGTCCCTGGGATTCTCCGGGCAAGAACACTGGAGTGGGCTGCCATTTCCTTTTCCAATTCATGAAAGTGAAAAGTTAAAGTGAAGTCGCTCAGTCCTGTCTGACTCTTAGCAACCCCATGGACTGCAGCCTACCAGGCTCCTTCATCCATGGGATTTTCCAGGCAAGAGTAATGGAGTGGAGTGCCATTGCCTTCTCCGATGACCAACCCAGACAGCACATTAAAAAGCAGACATTACTTTGGTGACAAAGGTCTGTCTAGTCAAAGCTATGGTTTTTCCAGTAGTCATGTATGGATGTGAGAGTTGGACCAAAAAGAAAGCTGAGTGCCAAAGAATTGATGTTTTTGAACTGTGGTGTTGGAGAAGACTCTTGAGAGTCCCTTGGACTTCAAGGAGACCCAGCCAGTGAATCCTAAAGGATATTAGTCCTGAATATTCATGGGAAGGATTGATTCTAAAGCTGAAGCTCCGATACTTAAGCCACTTGATGTCAAGAACTGATTCATTGAAAAGATCCTGATGGTGGGAAAGATTGAAGGCAAGAGGAGAAGGGGACGACAGAGGATGAGATGGTTGGATAGCTTGAGCAAGCTCTGGGAGTTGGTGATGAACAGGAAAGCCTGGCATGCTGCAGTCCATAGGGTCGAAAAGAGTCGGACACGACTGAGCGACTAAACTGACTGGGTCTAGCCTGTACTGAAGTGGAGCAGTGTAGCTGAGATCCTTCTCACCAGCAACTTACCAAGGGGTTGGATCACAAGGATGTTACAGTTTGGACTTGAACCAGTGAAGAAGATTCAGTGATTGAACTCCCCAGTGTTCAGATTGTATCTGACCATGAGCAAAAACAGGAAATTGCCGTGCTACCACATATACCTTGCCTTTCCTGCCTTCCCCTGCTTCCTCAGTCTGACTCAGGGCTGGAAGCGTTCACTGCAGACTTGGTCATGGAGGTGAGGAATGATCAGCAAAAAAAGCAGCAGTGAAGATAATTTGTTTGGATCAGCTGTTTTTTTATCTCCCTTTTCTGGACTTCTTCCCTACAACTTGGTGCCTTTACAGACAGACTCTCAGGGTGGAGAGCTCTGTGGCTATCTAACTCAGCGGTCTTTATGTACTAGACCATTTTCTGACTACTTCTACCTCCTCACCCTTATTTTTCCTGTATTCTATCCTCCCTTCAAGGCTAGTGTGAAATTGGAATTAAGATGTGGAGAGTGGTAGTATCTGAACATATTTCCTCTCTCTGCTTCTAGGTGATTGATATGTTATTCTCTCCTCATTATCACCTGAAGAAATGAGCAGGGCAGGAGTGAAAACACACAGTAGGACTGTTGGTGAAGAAATTTTTTTCGGTCAGGGAAACATTTACATGCATGTTACATAGGAAATTGACCTGAATGTATTCCTCTGTTTATATAAAAGGTCAAAATTCCAGAGTATTCTGTAGAAGCATAGTTAACTTGCTTATCCACCCATCCCTTCATCTATCCACCCACCCATTCATCTAATAAACAGTTATGGACCCCTCCTATGTACATGCTACTGTGCTATATGATACATTATAATATACGTTGGGAAGGAATAGGGAAGAGACAAAGATAAAATAAATAGATGCCTTAAGGCAGTGACTGTCAGGGATTTATCATCTAAGAGAGAATTGGAAAATCTTGGCTGGTACACACAATGATGATCCCTAAGGAAAACAGCACAGCTGCTTCACGGGCTGTAAGGGAGACCAAAAAAGCACATAATGACATCTTGGCAAAATGTACCTCAAGGCACATTTCCCAGAGGGCTGTGGTTGCCTGGTCTGCACCCCTCCTTGGTTATAATAGTGGCTAGCAGGCCGTGTTCTGTCATTAGTAACAGCTCCCTTTGTGGGAATGGTGGTGTAATTGCGGACAGAAGTTCATGCTGGGTTCTATTTATAGCCTCTGATGACTCATTAATATGTTACCTTAGCAAAGGCTAGTTCCAGAGCTAGCCGCCTGTTACCTTTCAGTCACAAACATTTTCACTGGAATATTCTGATGAAATAAAAAGCAAATTATCTGTAAAATACTCCTAGCAATTTGCACATCAGCCTTTTAATTGGTGTAATATTAGCCACACTTATATTTGTATTGCAAACTACATTTATCAAAAGTACCTGCATCTCCTGGTGCTTACCAACAGGTAGATTTTGTGTTAAGGAGAAAAAAAAAAATTAAGGGTAGTTTTCTAAAGAGTTTAACCAGCAGTTGATCTGGAAAATATGTTAACCAACCTTCAAAAGTATTTCCGTTCCCGGAAGTCTTTGCACCCTCTGTGACTAGGCCCTTTGTGACATTTCCACACACGTGACCTTCGCATTCATCACTTTGACTCCTGCAGAGAAGCCGTGGTTGAGGGTAACTCTAAGCTTTGTTGAGATGTTAAAGGAAGACTTTGAAGCTGTAGTGCATTTATCAATTCAGTCTGAAAAACAACCTCTGTGGTTAAGTGTGTTAAATCCCCCTGTGCTTTCATAGCAGCTGGGCTAAAGGTTATTACAATGAACACTGGAGGATGAGTGGGAGATAACTTAGACCAGAGCACTGTCACTGAAATGAGTTCAAAGAAGTTACTCATCTTCTATGCATTTTGGCAAAATCTCATAATCAGATGTTATTCTACACTTTGTTAAAAATACAGGCTATACCAAAGACTACCAAAGCCAATGCTAGCAAAAATGAAAGCAACTGGAAATTTCATACACTGCTGATGGAAATGCAAATGGTGCAGCCACTTTGGAAAACAATTTGGCAGTTTCTTATAAAGTGAAACACACACTTAGCCCATACAACGGTCTCAAACTCCTAGGTATTTACTGAAGAGAAATGAAACGCTATGTCCTTGGCAGGCAGTGGTGCATGTGGGAGGAACAGAGTATACAGGCTGAGCAAACAGCCTCTTCAAGAGCGTGACAAGGTGTAGGAATGGAGGATAGGGAACATGGAGGGTGGGAGAGGAAAGAAGATGAGGCTGGAGACAGCCAGTGTTGAGCTTGGTGGGTCTTTGGCCTTTATCCTGAGACTGATGAGAGACTATTAAAATGTGTGAAGCAAGAGGATGACATAACCAGACATGCCTTTTGAAAAGATCGGTCCAGCTGCAGTGCAGAGAACAGGCTGGAGGGAGCTGTGGAGGACTGTGGGGAGGCAGGCCTTGTCTGGGATAGTTCACAGTGGGTTGGGCTGTGGCCTTGGGGATCTTCTCTTTAACCCTCCAAACCCCTGAGATAGTTTGCACTGATGTCCCTTCTATAATAATAGAAATATTTCTGTTTAGAAATAGCAATATTTCTAATAGAAAGAATGATGAATTGCTTGCTTTAAAAATGTGTTTATTATAAAATATTCAACATATAAAAGAGAATTTATGTAAAACATTAAGGTAAACATAGAGAACATAATGAAAACTGTGCAAAGCCATCTCCCTGTTTCAGAACCAGAACATTATTTTTATGAAAATCTTCTTTAAACCAGACTCTGCTTAATTTTAAAAAGGGATTGAAAACTCTCCTTGGAATGTGGTGATATCAGGACTTTCTAACAATTAGAGCTTTTAGGCAATAGAAGAAGCTGCTTCAGGAGCCCGTGGGAGGTCGACAGCAGTCTGTGTGAGAATGCAGAGAAAGGGTTCCCAGGAGCAGAGGGCGGTCGGGTGAATGGGTGCTAACGTGCTCGTCCTAAAATCCTCTACCATGATACCACAAAGAGAAGAAATAAATGGGCAGAGCAGAGCTTTACAGGGGCATTTAAAACTCTGAAGTATTGGCTTCTTAAAATTAAATGTGGAATTGTAGCTATTTTTTGACGTCCTTTGATTTTGGGAATACATAAGATAGAACCAGGTTTATACACATAGTCCTATACACAGAAATATATGTGGCTGTAATATTTTAAGTTCTTGAGCCCAGAAACAATGGGTTAGGAGCAACATGAGGGACAGGACAGAATTTTTGAATACAGGGAAAGAGTTGCAGCTCTATTTTCTATCTGTAGCAGGAGGTGGCAGACCATGGCTTTGAGGCCAAATGATGTTTGTTTTTGCATGGCTCACAACCTAGGAAGGGTTTTTAACATTTTGTCTGATTGATTGAACTTTTAAATTTAAGATAATTGCAGATTTACATGCAGTTATAGTATGTGCATCTATTATTACACAGAAAAAATTAGATATACTGGATTCATCAAAATTAAAACTTGTGTGTGTCAGTGAAAAGGCAACTCACAGAACTGGTGAAAATAATTGCAAATCACATGTCTGATAAGTGATTAATATGCAGGAGATATAAAGAATTCTTACAAAGCAAAAACAAAAAACAATCTATCAAAAAAATGGGGAAAAGACTTAGACGTTTTCCAGAGAAGATAAAAAATGACCAATAAGTACTTGAAAATATGCTCAATATCAATAATCAATTGCTTTATAATCCTAAACAGAATGCCATAACCAGCCTAGATGAATCAGGATTCACCCCTGGAAGGGGGAAGAACCTGTGTTTGAGACACATGGTCACCTAATACTTGAACAAAACTAGAATTTTGTTAGCAAAGAAAAATGTAGGGGAATGAATGTTGGGAAGCAACAAAGAGTGTCTGCCATCCTCACAGTTTGGATGTCTGCAACCTCAGTTGTGGAGTCTGTGAGTCAGGATGTGGGCTTTCACCAGACACCAAATCTGCGGGCACCTTGATCTTGGACTTCCCAGCCTCAAGAACTGTGAGAAACAAAGTTATATTGTTTATAAGCCACCCAGTTTCTGATACTTTGCTATAGCAGCCCACACTAACTAAGATGCCATCCAGTCTCTCCTTCCATCTGGTCTTGAGGTATTTTTGAATGTTGACTTTCCTTTCCTAGGTGACATAACTCAGTAGTAGTCATCTCTCCATTTGTGGGTAGAAATAAAATATTCATGCAGAATCTCAAATTTACCCAGAGCTAACCTACCCCCTCTTTTTAGGAATAGGAGAAAAAGTCTGAGAAATGTACCTCTGACTGAAATAGAGAAAAGAGAACGATGATATCAGTGAGAGAGCTTCTAGGAGAGTGAAGTCAGACAGGTGGATGACACTACAGCAGACACTCTTGGGACTGAATACTTACACAAGAGGGGCATATGGGGCAAAAAGGAGAAGGAAATGGCAACTCATTCCAATATTCTTGCCTGGGGAATCCTGTGGAGAGAGGAGCCTGGTTGGCTGCTGTCTGTGGTTGCACAGAGTCAGACACAACTGAAGTGACTTAGCAGCAGCAGTAGCAAGGAGGCAAAAAGACATGAGAACTAAAATTTTGCAGTAATGGTGAGTGCCTTCCCGTTAGACTCTGTTCTCACTCTGACCTGAATCTGAAAGTTTGAGTGATTAGAAGTTTAAATCAGTTCAGTTCAGTCACTCAGTCGTGTCAGACTCTTGGCGACCCCATGAATCACAGCACGCCAGGCCTCCCTGTACATCACCAACTCCTGGAGTTTACCCAGACTCACATCCATTGAGTCAGTGATGCCATCCAGCCATCTCACTCTGTCGTCCCCTTCTCCTTCTGCCCCCAATCCCTCCCAGCATCAGAGACTTTTCCAAAGAGTCATCTCTTGGCATGAGGTGGCCCAAGTACTGGAGTTTCAGCTTCAGCATCATTCCTTCCAAAGAAATCCCAGAGCTGATCTCCTGATCTCCTTCAGAATGAACTGGTTGGATCTGCTTACAGTCCAAGGGACTCTCAAGAGTCTTCTTCAATACCACAGTTCAAAAGCATCAATTCTTTGGTGCTCAGCATTCTTCACAGTCCAACTCTCACATCCATACATGACCACAGGAAAAACCATAGCCTCGACTAGACGAACCTTTGTTGGCAAAGTAATGTCTCTGCTTTTCAATATGCTATCTAGGTTGGTCATAACTTTCCTTCCAAAGAGTAAGCGTCTTTTAATTTCATGGCTGCAGTCACCATCTGCAGTAATTTTGGAGCCCAAGAAAATAAAGTCTGACACTGTTTCCACTGTTTCCCCATCTATTTCCCATGAAGTGATGGGACCGGATGCCATGATCTTTGTTTTCTGAATGTTGAGCTTTAAGCCAACTTTTTCCTCTCCACTTTGATTTTCTGCCATAAGGGTGGTGTCATCTGCATATCTGAGGTGATTGATATTTCTCCCGGCAATCTTGATTCCAGCTTGTGTTTCTTCCAGCCCAGCGTTTCTCATGATGTACTCTGCATAGAAGTTAAATAAGCAGGGTGACAGTATACAGCCTTGAAGTACTCCTTTTCCTATTTGGAACCAGTCTGTTGTTCCATGTCCAGTTCTAACTGTTGCTTCCTGACCTGCATATAGGTTTCTCAAGAGGCAGGTCAGGTGGTCTGGTATTCTCATGTCTTTCAGAATTTTCCACAGTTTATTGTGATCCACACAGTCAAAGGCTTTGGCATAGTCAATAAAGCAGAAATAGATATTTTTCTGGAACTCTCTTGCTTTTTCCATGATCCAGCGAATGTTGGCAATTTGATCTCTGGCTCCTCTGCCTTTTCTAAAACCAGCTTGAACATCAGGAGGTTCATGGTTCATATATTGCTGAAGCCTGGCTTGGAGAATTTTGAGCATTACTTTACTAGCGTGTGAGATGAGTGCAATTGTGTGGTAGTTTGAGCATTCTTTGGCATTGCCTTTCTTTGGGATTGGAATGAAAACTGACCTTTTCCAGTCCTGTGGCCACTGCTGAGTTTTCCAAATTTGCTGGCATATTGAGTGCAGCACTTTCACAGCATCATCTTTCAGGATTTGGAATAGCTCAACTGGAATTCCATCACCTCCACTAGCTTTGTTCATAGTGAAGTTTGAATGGGGGTTTTTAAATTCAGATTAGTTCAGAGGAAGACTGTCCTGACAAGAGTTAAAGCCCTATCTCTGCTAATCGGCAGCTTTTCCCACCTTCAGGCCTCTCCGTACATCGATCCTTGCCTGCTGCTTTCAGCAGGTCTAGTGTCTCCACAAAGATAACTGAAGTCTTGAGGCGGGTCCAGTGTGGTTGGGCCTCCTCCTCCGCCAATCAGATCTCTTTCCTGTCTGAATTATATGTAATGCCACCCTAGGGTCAGGGCGCCTTTCACACTCTTTTTCAAACTCTTAAGAATCTTCCCTGAAATCTTGTTTGTATCCATCTGCCCTGAGTGCATATTGATCCCCTGAGCACAATCTGAATCTTGGTAAGCATTCTCAGAGCATTCTGTATCAGGAATTGGAGTGGGGAGAGATCGAGGGTGGGATAAATTCTAAGAGGCACAGGTGGGATAGAAACAGGTGTCACTGTTAGTGTTCCCTGAGATTAAGTGACAGACTGCTGGGATGGTGAAAGAGGCACACTTGAACTCTTGGTAAGCAAGCAGAAGTGTGAGTGTGGAGAGAGTAAGTGGGAAGCATCAAGAAGGCTGCTTCACAGCTACATATTCCGCCTTCAAAATCCTTTTAGTTTTTGATGTGATAAGTAGAGAATTTTTACTACAAATCCTTATGGCTATGATAAAACTATTAACAGAATATTTTGGAAATAATGTTTTATTAATTCATTTTGCTACTCTTTTGAGAAAGGATATACAAACTGAACAGTACAGCATGAATAATAATTAGAAATAAAAGAAGAAGGACAACACAAAACAGAGCCAGGAATGTGACTAAAAATGCACACCATAATTATTATTCATGACCTGGGTGCAGATTTAACTTCAGGCTGACCAGCAACCAACTCAAAGTGGGAGATGTGACTGGTTATACAGTTTGCATATTTGATAAGATTAAAAAAAGCCGGTGGCCCAAAATAAGTAAATCATTCTTGGTACTAAGACCAGACAAATTCTTTGGCGAGTCTCCTGGATAGGACAGTGTGAAATGCTGACATGGATTCTCCAGGGAAAAATACTGGACTGGGTTGCCATTTCCTACTTCAGGGAATCTTCTGGACCCAGGATCAAACTCACGCCTCTTATATCTCCTGCATGGGCAGGTGGGTTCTTTACCACCAGTGCCACTTGGGAAGCCCATATTTTTTAGGAGATACAACAATAGAATCTTTTAGCCTAGCAAGTTGTACTCAGGGCAAAGATGGGTGGTGGTAGTGGTGGGCTCTTTGAAATATCAGTACATGTTCACAACTGTGAAAAGCCACCAAATATTGCCAGTAGAGGAAATTTCATCGTCTCAGTGAGGAAAAAACATTAAAGTCCATTTTTCTAGAAGAAGGAGAAAGTCCTGCCTTCAGAGCCCTAATATCATTGTCCTTTCTCCAATCTATGGTATGCAACATGTGCACACACACACACTTATACACACACACACTTACACACACACACACACACACACACACACACACACACTTCTCAAATTCACATTCCATGCCTTGGCTGAATGAGGGAAAGGGTATACTATAATTGTTTTTAAAATTAAAAAGAAGCCACTAATTAAAATTACTGCAAACTGACACTAGGCAATAAATTATAAGTAAATATAATCTATTCTTTTGCAACAGTGGAGTCAGATTCTGTGGATACTGAAGTTTATACAACTTTGGGCACTCTTGTTAAGGTAAAGAACATAAAATTATGAAAAAAAGGGGCATGAAAATAAAGAGAAAGAGAAAATAAATCACAACAAATGACTAGAGCTGTGGAGATTTCAGTGTGTTCTTTCTGAAATTAGGCAGTTTACCAGAAATGCTTACATAGAAATATCTCCTCCCTTTTCCACCATCAAGTAACCCCCAGCACTCGCAGGGACCTTTGCAAGTAAAGCTTAATCGACATTAATTTATGGCTTGAGACAAAATTCTGTTTTTGGTTCCCATCACTAAATCCATCATCTTTTCCTAGAAGATGAAGCTTCTTCCTTCCTCTGATAATGCAAATGTTGAACTGTTATTGACAAGATCCCAAAGAAATCAATGCCTTTATTTTTTTGAAAATGACTTCATATCCATCTGGAAAAAATAATAGCTCCCAGACTCATTCTTTTTAAACTGATCCTTTGCCCTCACTCAGCTCTAAATATGGCTCTTTGGCTGTCATGTGAGAGAATTTCCAGAGAAGTTTTTGGGGCCAAAGAGGAGGAATGTGAGATTGGCTCTGCTCTGTGAGGCAAACAGCAGGACGCTGGGAAAGTCTGGTATCTCTGAATGTGTTTTGTGTACATCTTGTCCTCTCTTCTAATCAATTTTACTTTTATTTCTTGGATGAAAAGCTGTAAGTTGCCACTGACAATCTGTAAGAATGTTGACTTCAGTTTTGTAACAAATGAATTTGAATGTGGGAAACCAGATGGAAAAACAGTCTCCAATCTGAAAAGTGAAAAGTAAAATCTACTTCTAGAAAACTATTGCCTATGACTTGGAGAAAAACTAGAATTATTTTTAAAATGATGCCAGTTTTGCTGACTTTCCTCTCACTTGTTGTAATTTTACTCTGGGATTTAAGCAGTGTTAGCATATTTGCCACACAATAGATTTCCTGTAGTAAAGTCATAGGTTGAGTTTATCTGAAGGAAAGCAAGGCCCTCTGATGATGAACACAAAAATTAAATGTGGTCAGATTTTTTTTAGAAGTCAGCAGTGCTTGGAGAATCCCAGGGATGGTGGAGCCTGGTGGGCTGCCGTCTATGGGGTCGCACAGAGTTGGACACGACTGAAGCGACTTAGCAGCAGCAGCAGCAGTCAGTTTAATACAGGAATATCCCTCTTATATGGCCATGGATCTTTGTGGTAACTAAGCCCCTGGCAGCTGCTTCATGGAAGTGATCTAGTTCAGGTCCCTGGGAAGTGATGTGGGATGAGCAACTCCTCGGTGAGTATGAGTACTCAGGGGAGGGAGCGCTCTGAGCTGGGGCTGGAAAGCAAAGCCTGAGGTTCTCAGGGCTGAGAGTTAATTTTCTGGTCCATGGGTCTCTGCACAAATTGGGGAACCCTTTTAGAACTGACACCTTTGATTAGGCAGCCACAGGGCTGCCAACTGGAACATGTCAAATTGATTGACAAATGAGTTTTATAGGAGACACTGAAAAGAAATGAAATGGGAAAACAGTGTACATGAAGGAAAAAAAAAAAAAGAAAAGAAAGAAAGCAGAAAGAAATTCAAGCTCAACGTCTGGAGAAGAGACACCGACTGTTCTGAAGTATACAACCACATGAACTCTCAATATACACAGACTAGCGTTGAGGAGGTCTGATCGCGATAAAAACTTAAAGAATACATTCATTTTTAGAGTTAAAATAAATTTACTATTTTAAGACCTATCTCTTAACCATTAAATAACTGAGAAAACAACTAGAAATCCTCCTGGGATGGCTTAAATGCCTAAAAGGAAAAAAAAAATCAGTTCAGTTTAGTCACTCAGTCATGTCCCAGTCTTTGTGACCCCATGGACTGCAGCACGCCTGGCTTCTCTGTCCATCACCAACTCCCAGAGCCTACGCAAACTCATGTCCATTGTGTCGGTGATGCCATCCAACCATCTCATCCTCTTTTGTCCCCTTCTCCTCTCACCTTCAATCTTTCCCAGCATCCGGGTCTTTTCCAGTGATTTGGTTCTTTGCATCAGGTGGCCAAAGTATTGGAGTTTCAGCTTCAGCATCAGTCCTTCCAATGAATATTCAGGACTGAGTTCCTTTAGGATTGACTGGTTGGATCTCCTTGCAGTCCGAGAGACTCTCAAGAGTCTTCTCCAACACCACAGTTCAAAAGCATTAATTCTTTGGCACTCAGCTTTCTTTATAGTCCATCTCTCACATCCATACATGACTACTGGAAAAACCATAGCTTTGACTAGGCAGACTTTTGTTGGTAAAGTAATGTCTCCGCTTTTTAATAGGTTGTCTAGGTCGGTCATAGCTTTTCTTCCAAGGAGCAAGCGTCTTTTAATTTCGTGGCTACGGTCACCATTTGCAGTGATTTTGGAGCCCCCAAAATAAAGTCTCTCACTGTTTCCATTGTTTCCCCATCTATTTGCCATGAAGTGATGGAACCAGATGCCATGATCTTAGTTTTCTGAATGTTGAGTTTTAAGCCAAACTTTTACACTCTTCTCTTTCACTTTCATCAAGAAGCTCTTTAGTTCTTTGCTTTCTGCCATAAGGGTGATGTCATCTGCATATCTGAGGTTATTGATATTTCTCCTGGCAATCACAAAGTTGTGATGAGGGCAATTAATTGTTCTTATCTAAATGTAAGCCAAAATACTTTAAGTGCTTGAAAACAGTTGTTTTCCTTCAGAAGTCTAAACATGATTTTGGCATTTATTTTGTAATCTTATTTTTCAAAATTTAGATTTAGATTTAGATTTAGAATATATCTTGAAATTATTCTGCACTTTTTCTTTTAGCAGGATGAGCAAGAACATGGTATTATTCCATGTGGAATACATGTAGCAATAATAACAATTATTGTAGCAATAATAACATTGATTCCCTTTTTTTTTTTTTTTTTGTATTTACTATGTACCAGCCTCTGTACTGATTTATTTTTGCATATGCTTTTTTTTTTTTTTTAAATCAGGTTTTTTGTTTTTATCACATCATGTGGGATCTTACTTCCCTGACCAGGGATTGAATCTGTACCCCCTACAATGGAAGCATAGAATCTTAACCACTGGACTGCCAGGGAAATCCCTGTATATGCTTTTTGAGATTAAAAATTGTTTTTTTAAATTGGTCATCTCCACCCACTAAAAAATGTACAAGAAATTGAAGAACACAGAGTGAGAAGTACCAAAAGTAATTCTGCTTTCTTGTTCCCTAATCTTTGCCCCAGAATCCAGCAGGCTCACCAGTCTCTTCTGTTTGCCTTCCAAGTTATTGTGCCGAGCATTTAAGATATGTTATTTCATTTTATCCTCACCACAACCCTATGTAGTAACTATTATTATCATTTTTATTAATAGATGAGGAAACTGAAGCACAGTGTGAACTTGCCCCACATCACAAAAAAAGTAGGAGAACCAGGATCAGAATTCACAGCAGTTTCATCACTACAGTACTTCCTTCCTGCTATCTTCACTCCAGATGGCCTCCAAGCCGGGACTCTACCATCTCTCTCCTTTACCCTCTTGTCTAAATCCTACTAATCCTTCAGGACCCTGGTCATACTACTATTCCCACTGGCATTTACTGAGTGCTTTCTATATACCAGGCCCTTACACAAACACACACAATCTTATTTAATCCTCACTGAGCTCTGTGAGGCATGTGTTATTATTATCCTCACTTAACAGAAGTGAAACTGAGGCTTAGAAAGTCACACAGCTCAGAAGCGGCAGAGGCCAGAGTCACTCAGGACGGTCTGGTTGAGGCCCTTGCCTCCCAGCTCAGACCCACCCACCCTCACAAAGCTCTCCCTGACCTGCTGTGTTTCACTCCTCTCAGAAAACCCCAACACTTCTCTTCACAAACCAACATGGTATCAGCTAGCAAATCATCCTGTATTATTCTCTGCAACTTAGCATTCTAGAATCTTCTCTTTCAACTTTGCTGTCCACCCCTGGAGAGCAAAGACTCTATTTTTAATGCTCAGTCAATTATGCTTAGCAAGTGCCTGATGAACGGTAAGCGCACAATACACAATTGGTGTTTTATTATTAAAAAAATCTTAGCTCCGTGTGAGTAGTTGTAGAAATCCTAATGAGATCTTACAAAATAGAAAATGGACTAATGAAAGTGAGCTCTTTAAACTTCTGTCTGGAATTGTGTCATCAGCATATTTAACTTTTGAAAAATCAAATCAATGAGCACTAGAGAAAGTGAGATGAAAAGTGTCAGTTTAGAGAGTGCAGTGATTCTATCTGTGGGCGAGCACCGGGATCCTGCAGTCTCCCTCCGCTGGCTGGGTCTCCATTCCAAGGGCTTCTCAGAGTGTGCTGCATGGTACCTTCTCTCTGAATGTGGTTGTATTGCTTCTACTGTGCTGCGCTGGGTTTTATTTATTTTTTGTGTGTTTTTAAATATTTATATAACACAGCCTTTAAATACAAGTTGACTAGTTTATCTAGTGTTTAACTGAGAACACTGAACTGAGTTCAAAGGCTAGAAGATAATCCAACTATATATCTTTCTTTTAGGAAAACTAAAGAGTTTCTACTTTTGGAACCCAACTGCAGTTTAAGATGCTACAACACTGTACTTTGTATCTAAGGACGAAGATGGTCCCTAGCTAGAAAAACTTCTCATGGAACAACAGACTGGTTCCAAATAGGAAAAGGAGTACGTCAAGGCTGCATATTGTCACCATGTTTATTTAACTTATATGCAGAGTACATCATGAGAAATGCTGGACTGGAAGAAACCCAAGTTGGAATCAAGATTGCTGGGAGAAATATCAATAACCTCAGATATGCAGATGACACCACCCTTATGGCAGAAAGTGAAGAGGGGCTAAAAAGCCTCTTGATGAAAGTGAAAGTGGAGAGTGAAAAGGTTGGCTTAAAGCTCAACATTCAGAAAACGAAGATCATGGCATCTAGTCCCATCACTTCATGGGAAATAGATGGAGAAACAGTGGAAACAGTGTCAGAATTTATTTTTCTGGGCTCCAAAATCACTACAGATGGTGACTGCAGCCATGAAATTAAAAGACGCTTACTCCTTGGAAGGAAAGTTATGACCAACCTAGATAGCATATTCAAAAGCAGAGACATTACTTTCCCAACAAAGATTCGCCTAGTCAAGGCTATGGTCTTTCCTGTGGTCATGTATGGATGTGAGAGCTGGACTGTGAAGAAGGCTGAGCGCCAAAGAATTGATGCTTTTGAACTGTGGTGTTGGAGAAGACTCTTGAGAGTCCCTTGGACTGCAAGGAGATCCAACCAGTCCGTTCTGAAGGAGATCAATCCTGGAATTTCTTTGGAAGGAATGATGCTAAAGCTGAAACTCCAGTATTTTGGCCACCTTATGCGAAGAGTTGACTCATTGAAGACTCTGATGCTGGGAGGGATTGAGGGCAGGAGGAGAAGGGGACGACAGAGGATGAGATGGCTGGATGGCATCACTGACTTGATGGATGCGAGTCTGGGTGACCTCCGGGAGCTGGTGATGGACAGGGAGGCGTGGTGTGCTGCGGTTCATGGAGTCGCAAAGAGTCGGACACGACTGAGCGACTGATCTGATCTGACAGTGAAAAAAGATCTCTGTGTGAAATGAGGTTGTTTTTGTTTTGTATTAGTTTGCCTTTTCTCTTTCCAGTGACATTGTCTCAACTTGCAAATTAACCCTCATCATGGGTGAGGCCTTTGCTTAAGAAACTGACAACAGCATACTCTGATAAGTTAACTTAGCATAAATTTCCAAGTGAAAGGAACCCCTGCTGGGTGGAGTATTGGGTTAGAAGTTCTCCAAATTTCCTCCCAAACCTCTCACTGTAATGATATCCCAGCAGCCCTAAATTTACTAGAACAAAGTTTTCTGAATACTTGATGGTCTCTTTCCTTCAACCAAGCACATTAGCTGCTCTCCAGACCCTTGAGTTCCTTTGGTAGCTGGATCATCAGCTGCACTTTGGGCCACTTTGCAGGGCTGCGGGGACTACTGCTTAGACCTGCAGGGATGTATTTAACCTGCTGATTTGGGGGTGTGCCCATTTACTTACTGCTCTTGTCTGCCTTTTGTTAGATCAGTGTAACCATGAGTGGATAGTTAAATTTAAGGAAGATTAAGTGTTATTTGTGAATATTTGTATCCTGGAACCCCAGGCAGGGGTAGAGGTCTACTCTGGAGCCCTCTGAAAGCAGAACAGACTTCTAGACTTTGAGCACAGGGTCTCTAGTCAGAAAAGCAGGACACCAGCACGGCTGAGGAAAACTTGCAGGGGAAGGCTACCAGCCCTTGCCTCGATGTTTGGGGCTGCCTAACAGCCTCCGTGTTTCTTTAAAGCTGTCTTGCCTTGTTGTGACCCATTCCTGACTTTGTTGAAAAATGGTTTTCTTGATGCACTATCCAGAGACCCTCAGTTAAACTTCCATTCCCCTTCTCAGGGGCATATTGCCATGAATGGGCTTAAAAAGCCATATCCTCCAACAATTTCCTTCCCCATACCTCGCTATCTGCCCAGTCTCACAACTTTTGTCCCCTAAATCTGAATGTGCTCTCTTGATAAGTGAGGTGGGCCAGTTATAGGACTGCCCAGTAAGCCTTCCATTTATCAAGCCTCAGCCCAAGCGTAGTTTCCTTTAGGAGGCCGCCACCCCCTCAAATGCCAATTCCCAATTCCCACCCACCTGAGACCATACTCCTCTCTCGCTCACAGGGCACCTGCCTGATACATTGATCTGTGTGGGACCTGGTCTGTCTATTGTCTGCCTTTCACCCTGAGCTGTTACCTCAACAACTGGGTTTTATCCATCCTTCCCCACAGTTCCTGCAAGTAGAGTTTTGGGGGATAATTGACCTGTCTGGGGAGTTTTTCTCTTCTTATTTTCCTCAGCTCTCACATTTTTACACTTTCACACATTTTCATATAAACAGAAAAATAGAACAGTACACAGTGAATACTTATTTATCTAGATTTACCGTTTTACTAATTGCTTACACCTTGCCATATTTACTTCACCTGCTCTTTTTTGCTCAACTATTTCAAAGTGAATTTCAGATTTAATAACATTTTACGCCTAAATACTCATATATATCCAAAAATAATGACATTTTCTGACAGAACTATAATATCATTTTCACACATATTCATATTATCATACCTAATAAATAGTTTCCAAATGTCACCACTGTCCCCAGAAGATTTCTTAGAATCCACTTCAGGTATACCTTGGTGGGTCCTTGACCAACCAATTGGAGACATTCAGCTATTATGTTCCTAAATCTCTTTTAACTTTCAACAGTCCCTTCCCCTCTTTCCCATGTTTACTGACTTGTTGAAGAAATCCAGCCGATTCTATCAAAAGTCCCACTTTCTTGGCATTGTTTAACTTTGCCAGACTTCCAAGGTGAGCTGACCTAAGGAAGAACCACAGACACCGCTGCAGGAGTCTGCTCCTTGTCAGGGGCCTCCCACTCTATCCTCTTCTTTGTTCTCATCATCTCAGCACAAATCTTTGAGGCATCAAGACTAGAGACTTAACCTGTGCTCTCACGCCTTCTGCTTGGATGTCCCTTTCCTGTCCTTGCTGTCAGCTAGGGTGAGCCTTCCAACCAAGCAGGGGCCTGCATAGCTCTCCCATCACTGTCAGCAACAGCCACGCGAGACCCTGGCACCCGTAAAACATGCTGGGGAGAAAGTCTTTGAACTTAGGACTCTTGAGTCCCTATGATGAATCTTTTCAATATCAGTAGCAGCAACCAGCAGCCACCATTTTGAATGAAGTTAAACTCTCTCCTTTTTATGCCATTCATGGGGTTCCCCAGACAAGAATACTGGAGTGGTTTGCCATTCTGTCTTCCAGTGGACCACATTCTGTAAGAACTCTCCGCTATGACCCATCCATCTTGGGTGGCCCTGAGTGGCATGGCTCATAGCTTTATTGAGTTACTCAAGCTCCTTTACCATGACACGGCTATGATCCATGAAGGAGCTTCAACTGACTGGTTCAAAATTGGGAAGGGAGTACGACAAGGCTGTATATTGTCATCCTATTTATTTAACTTTTATGTAGATCATGCAAAATGCCAGGCTGAATGAATCACAAGCTGGAGTCAAGATTGCCAGGAAAAATATCAACAACCTAAGATATGCAGATGATACTCTAATGGCAGAAAGTGAAGAGGAACTAAAGAGTCCTTTGATGAGAGTGAAAGAGGAGAGTGAAAAACCTGGCTTAAAACTCAACAGTCAAAAAACTAAGATCATGGCATCTGGTCCCATCACTTTATGGCAAATGGAAGGGGAAATAGTGGAAGGAGTGACAGATATTATTTTCTTTGGCTCCAAAATCACTGCAGATGGTGACTGCAGCCATGAAATTAAAAGACCCTTGCTCGTTGGAAGAAAAATTATGACAAACCTAGACAGCACATTAAAAAGCAGAGAGATGGCATTGCTGACAAAGATCCATATAGTCAAAGCTATGACTTTTCCAATAGTCATGTACAGATGTGAGAGTTGGATTATAAAGAGAGCTGAACATTGAAGAACTGATGCTTTCAAATTGTGGTGCTGGAGAAAACTCTTGAGAGTCCCTTGGACTGCAAGGGAGATCAAACCAGTCAATCCTAAAGGAAATCAACCCTGAATATTCATTGCAAGGACTGATGCTGAAGCTCCAATACTTTGGCCATCTAATGGGAAGAGCCAAATTATTGGAAAAGACCCTGATGCTGGGACAGTTTTAAGGCAAAAGGAGAAGAGGGCAGCAGAGGATGAGATGGTTAGATAGCATGATTGTCTCATGCTAATGAGACATGAATTTGAGCAAATTCCAGGATATAGTGAAGGACAGGGAAGCCTGGTGTGCTGCAGTTCATGGGGTATCAAAGAGTCAGACACAACTGAGTGACTGAACAACAACAAGCTCTCCTTCAACTTCCATGAAGTCAATGCTGTTTAGTCACTAAGTCATGTCCAACTCTTATGACCCCATGAACTGTAGCCCTCCAGGCTCCTCTATCCATGGGGTTTCCCAGGCAAGAAAACTGGAATGGGTTGCCATTTCCTTTTCCATGAAGTCATTAAACCTCTTAAATTCATCCCAGGAAAAGAGCCTGTTTTCTAAGTGATGTCAGGTCTAGTAGTGCCACCACCACTCTCTTGCCCCAGATAGTCTGTCTCCAGGCAGAAAATCATTCCCACTGACTCCTGCTGGCAACACAGAGATTTCCACTGATTTGATGGAGAAACATGGTGGGATTTAGTCTCTGCTGTAAAGTCAATAGACAATTGTCTTGGCTGAGATGCTTCAGCAAATCACCCGGGAAGAGCAGGACTACTTTCCATTTCAGAGGGATGGGTGGAGGTGGGAGGTGGTGGGCAGCTTGGAGTGGGGAGAAAGAATGAAGTTGGTAGGGAGGCTGGGAATAGCTGTGAGTTTAAATTGGAAGTCCTAGGCCACAGGCAGTCAGAGAACATGAAAATTCAGGCATACAGAGGATTCCTGAAAGTGTTGATCCCTCTTTAGGGGAATAGAGAAGTGGAGGAGGACAGTCATGGCAGCTGAGAGTGTGGGCTGGAACCCCTGGAGGGACAGTTCCAGTCGGCCTGATATGAATATCTGTTTACTTTGGCTCCATGGAATTTCTAGTTGTTTATTTTTTTAACCAGGAAAAAAATCTCCAACAACTCATGTCTAGTGGTGGAGTATGTCTTGTTTTATTCTTCCTGAACATGGTAAACTGCCTGATACCGAAGAGGAGAAACAAGAGGACTTTATAATTTCACAGGCTTCCCTGGGGGCTCAGCTGGTAAAGAACCCACCTGCCAATGCAGGAGATGCAAGAGATCTGAGTTCGACCCCTGGGTCAGGAAGATTCCCCTGGAGAGGGAAATAGCAACCCACTCCAGTATTCTTCCCTGGAACATTCCATTGACAGAGGAGCCTGGTGGGCTACAGTCCATGGGGTTGCAAAGACCTATGCTTTTACACAAAATTCTCAACTGGGAGATTATAGTTAAACCTTTTCATTTCCTGGCTTTTCCTTTTCCTGACTCTGTTTCCTGTTTTCCCTTTTGCTGTGGTGCTCCCTTCCCTGCCCCCCTACACACAGACACATTCCACTCTCTGGCAAAATCAGAACATTATTTGGTTTTGAAATAGTCACTGCGGAAGTTTATGAAATCTTTTTCTCTAGAGGTTTCATGAAGGCGGATCTGAGCCTGTCTCTTTTGCAACAGCTTAGGGAGAGCTGGGGGAGGGTGCTGTGAGAGATCAGGTGACCCCTCAAGGACTCCCCTCTTTGTGGCACAATAGCAACTTGATCCCCAGAGGAGGGAGAGAGGGCAGGAGAGGTAGAAACTTCTGTGTTCCCTCCTCAAGATCCAATGGGAGGCCTGGGCTTTTTGGCAGGTCACTTGGCTTCACTTTGCTACATGGTTGATTTGGAAAGCAGATTGCTAAGAACAGCAAGGAAAGCTGGAACCTTGAAAATCTCTTTTATGTGAGGGCCTTCCTAACACACAATCAGGGATGGATCTGGATCACACAGGCACACAGAGGGCCCTACCACTTTCTGGTGTCAGCCATGTGGGGTGGAAATTCCCTTTCCTGTGTGAAGCCACGGTGGGAAGTGGGGCCTCGGAGTTTCAAACAGCTTCGGCTTTCTGAAAGTACATTAGGAAGCTGACTAAGTAACTGGAAATCATCAGATCAGATCAGATCAGTCGCTCAGTCGTGTCCGACTCTTTGCGACCCCATGAACTGCAGCACGCCAGGCCTCCCTGTCCATCACCAACTCCCGGAGTTCACTCAGACTCACATCCATCGACTCAGTGATGCCATCCAGCCATCTCATCCTCTGTCGTCCCCTTCTCCTCCTGCCCCCAATCCCTCCCAGCATCACAGTATTTGAAGGCAATGAATACAGAAAATAGTCTAAAGATTTTGCAAAACAAACAAAAACAAAAAGGGTGTTGGTGGGAGAGGGAGGGAGAGAGTGGTTGGAGTTAGTGTCTTCAAGTTCTGGATAATCTGCAGTGTGAGTTTCAGGAAGTTGACTTGGTTATCTATGTGAATTGCACTTGCCCTTGCTGGACTTCTATCTTTAGATTCTTTCTTCCTGCCCTTTAGCCTCTGCTTCTCTGAGGTCAGCCCCCTCAGTTAGTTCAGTCGCTCATTCGTGACCAACTCTGCAACTCCATGAACTGCAGCATGCCAGGCCTCCCTGTCCGTCACCAACTCCTGGAGTTCAATCAAACTCATAATTAGTTATTCAGATCAGATCAGTCGCTCAGTCGTGTCCGACTCTTCGTGACCCCATGAATCGCAGCATGCCAGGCCTCCCTGTCCATCACCAACTCCCGGAGTTCACTCAGACTCACATCCATTGACTCAGTGATGCCATCCAGCCATCTCATCCTCTGTCATCCCCTTCTCCTCCTGCCCCCAATCCCTCCCAGCATCACGGTCTTCTCCAATGAGTCAACTCTTCGCATGAGGTGGCCAAAATACTGGAGTTTCAGCTTTAGCATCATTCTTTCCAAAGAAAAACCAGGGCTGATCTCCTTCAGAATGGACTGGTTGGATCTCCTTGCAGTCCAAGGGACTCTCAAGAGTCTTCTCCAACACCACAGTTCAAAAGCATCAATTCTTCAGTGCTCAGCCTTCTTCACAGTCCAGCTCCCACATCCATACATGACCACAGGAAAGACCATAGCCTTGACTAGGTGAACCTTTGTTGGCAAAGTAATGTCTCTGCTTTTGAATATGCTATCTAGGTTGGTCATAACTTTCCTTCCAAGGAGTAAGCGTCTTTTAATTTCATGGCTGCAGTCACCATCTGCAGTGATTTTGGAGCCCAGAAAAACAAAGTCTGACACTGTTTCCACTGTTTCCCCATCTATTTCCCATGTTGTGATGGGACCAGATGCCATGATCTTC
Organism: Tragelaphus eurycerus; assembly: GCA_935064755.1. Classification (NCBI taxonomy): domain Eukaryota; kingdom Metazoa; phylum Chordata; class Mammalia; order Artiodactyla; family Bovidae; genus Tragelaphus; species Tragelaphus eurycerus. Next base: position 24,548,537 of record CAKXYN010000024.1, on the reverse strand, counting down.
GTTTTCTGAATGTTGAGCTTTGAGCTAACCTTTTCACTCTCCACTTTCACTTTCATCAAGAGGCTTTTGAGTTCCTCTTCCCTTTCTGCCATAAGGGTGGTGTCATCTGCATATCTGAGGTTATTGATATTTCTCCCAGCAATCTTGATTCCAGCTTGTGTTTCTTCCAGCCCAGCGTTTCTCATGATGTACTCTGCATAGAAGTTAAACAAACATGGTGACAATATACAGCCTTGACGTACTCCTTTTCCTATTTGGAACCAGTCTGTTGTTCCATGTCCAGTTCTAACTGTTGCTTCCTGACCTGCATACAGATTTCTCAAGAGGCAGATCAGGTGGTCTGGTATTCCCATCTCTTTCAGAATTTTCCACAGTTTATTGTGATCTACACAGTCAAAGGCTTTGGCATGGTCAATAAAGCAGAAATAGATGTTTTTCTGGAACTCTCTTGCTTTTTCCATGATCCAGCGGATGTTGGCAATTTGATCTTTGGTTCCTCTGCCTTTCCTAAAACCAGCTTGAACATCAGGAAGTTCACGGTTCACATATTGCTGAAGCCTGGCTTGGAGAATTTTGAGCATTACTTTACTAGTGTGTGAGATGAGTGCAATTGTGCTTCTTCAGCATTTCTTTCCTGGGCCACCAGAGCTTCTTGGGCTTTAGAAAACCCTCCCTTCTCTGTCCTTCCCCAATGTTCCAGTGACTGAAGGCTCACTGGGCACACAGCAATCATTCCTATGATCTGAGCTAGTGCCCAGGAGTCATCAATAGCTTTGCTGGTCCACACGCTGCTCCCTGGAGCTTGGAAGGCATCTCCTGGGCCTACAGCTGTGGCTAGGACATAAGACCTACCTGTTAAAGGAAGGAAAGAGAAGGACTTAATGACAAGTTTTGTTTTGTCTTATTTTCTAGTTATAAGTGAAATCACTATCAGAGAAAAATTGACTGTAAAGTTGGCATCTTTCTCTCTCCCACACACACACACACACACACACACACACACACACACACAAGATGTTGTTTAGTCACTGAGTGAAAGTTGCTCAGTAGTGTCCAACTCTATGTGACCCCATGGACTGTATGCTGCTGCTGCTAAGTTGCTTCAGTTGTGTCCGACTCTGTGTGACCCCATAGACAGCAGCCCACCAGGCCCCACCGTCCCTGGAATTCTCCAGGCAAGAATACTGGAGTGGGTTGCCATTTCCTTCTCCAATGCATGAAAGTGAAAAGTGAAAGTGAAGTTGCGCAGTCGTGTCCGACTCTTAGCGACCCCATGGACTGCAGCCTACCAGGCTCCTCCATCCATGGGATTTTCCAGGCAAGAGTATTGGAGTGGGGTGCCATTGCCTTCTCCGATGGACTGCATAGATCCATGGAATTATCCATGCCAGAATACTGGAGTGGGTAGCCTTTCCCTTCTCCAGGGGATCTTCCCAACCCAGGGATTGAACCCAGGTCTCCCGAATTGTAGGCAGAGTCTACCACAAGGGAAGCCCTAAATCGCTAAGTCATGTCCAACTCTTTTTCAATCCTATGGACAGAGGAGCCTGGCTGGCTAAAGCCAGGCTACAGCCTGTAGCCCACCAGGCTCCTCTGTCCATGTGATTTCCCAGGCAAGAATACTGGAGTGGGTTGCCGTTTCCTTTTCCAGGGGATCTTCTGGACCCAGGAATTGAATCCAGCTCTCCTGCTTTGGCAGACAGATTCTTTACCACTGAGTCACTGGGAAGCCCTACGTATAATCTATTGGGGAATCTTTCTTTTACTTTGTAAGGGAAAATAAAAGCCACTAGAGAGTAACTCCCTCAAAATCTTGCCACACATCTGCAAGGATACTTATCTTCCTCCTTTCCTTCCATCATAGTTGAAGTGATTGCTCCTTGCCAAGGTCATTGTAAGGTTCTATATTTCTCTTGTAGTCTGATAGACTTTGTTCCACTGCAGATCCCTCCTCTCTCCTGCCGCCTCACTTGCTACCGATTCCTTTCATCAGTATTTAAACAAGCCCAAGTTGTTTAAAGTTATTTCTCCTAGCCTAAAAATAATATCTTCTGCAGCTTCTACATTCCTTTCCAATGTATTAATGATATTTTCACAATTCTATATTCTTTTTTTTTTTTTTTTGAGATCTAGATAAATTTATTGAAACATAAAGGGTGTTAGCAGAGAGGTCATTCAGTGGTATGTTACATCATGCCAGATACTTCTATATTTTTGATACTCTGGCATTTGAAGCCTTGCTGATCAGGGAAGGCTTTACTTGCTCCTCCCCCACCCCCACAGGGATAACTAATTCCTAGAGATATAACACTACTCACCTGAGAGTGTACTTTTTCTGTGCAGTAACCAGTTCCAGAGCCCATACCCCAACCACCTCCTTTATTGGTTTTCACAGGGTCCTTACACTTGGCCCATTATCCTCCTGCCCTAATCACCCCAGGGCCAGATACCAGAGGACTGGAAACAGCCTCTATGAGAGCCTACTAAAAAATTTTAAACTAACCAATCCTAAACCTTCTTACCTGTGTTGCTTTTCTTTCCTGTAAAAACCATAATCAAATCTCCTGTCTATGTTTTACCTCTTTTTCTGCCTCCTGGGGCTTCCCTGTAAGACCTCGTGAGGTCTGGCACCCCTCCTGAACTGTTGGTCTCACATTACTAGAATAATAATGAAACCCATATTTTAAAACATTCACCTACTTTCTTGTCATTTAATCACTAAGTTGTGTCTGACTCTTTTGAGACCCCATGGACTATAGCCTGCCAGGCTCCTTTGTCCATGGCGTTTCCCAGGCAAGAATATTGGAGTGTGTTGACATTTCCTTCTTCAGGGGATCTTCCCGACCCAGGGATCAAACCTGTATCTCCTACCTTGGCAGGCAGGTTCTTTACCACTGGGGAAGTTTACTTCCTTATCTAGTTCTCTCTGGCTGCAGTCAAGTGTATTGAAACACGTGTCTAGACTCACCATCACCACTTGCTTATCCTTCACTCTGAAATTCTTGAAATCTAGCCTCTGTTCCAACATCCTGTGCTGCTTCTCCTACCCAGACAACTAATAACACTGTTGCTAAATTTTAAGGGTTTTTTTCCCTGACATTATCTGGAAACAGTGTCAGACTTTGTTTTTCTGGGCTCCAAAATCACTGCAGATGGTGACTGCAGTCATGAAATTAAAAGACGCTTACTCCTTGGAAGGAAAGTTATGACCAACCTAGATAGCATATTCAAAAGCAGAGACATTACTTTACCAACAAAGGTTCGCCTAGTCAAGGCTATGGTCTTTCCTGTGGTCATGTATGGATGTGAGAGCTGGACTGTGAAGAAGGCTGAGCGCCAAAGAATTGATGCTTTTGAACTGTGGTGTTGGAGAAGACTCTTGAGAGTCCCTTGGACTGCAAGAAGATCCAACCAGTCCATTCTGAAGGAGATCAATCCTGGAATTTCTCTAGAAGGAATGATGCTAAAGCTGAAACTCCAGTATTTTGGCCACCTCATGCGAAGAGTTGACTCATTGGAGAAGACTTTGATGCTGGGAGGGATTGGGGGCAGGAGGAGAAGGGGACGACAGAGGATGAGATGGCTGGATGGCATCACTGACTCGATGGGTATGAGTCTGGGTGATCTCCAGGAGCTGGTGATGGACAGGGAGGCCTGGCGTGCTGCGGTTCATGGGGTCGCAAAGAGTCGGACACGACTGAGCGACTGATCTGATCTGATCTATCTGATTTGAGCTTTAAGCATCATCCGACACTAGTGACCACAATCTCCTTGAAACTGTCTTCCCTTGGTTTAGTGATATTCATCTTTTCCACTATAATTTCTTAGAATCCTTTGTGGGTTCTATTTCTGTTCATCATGGAAGCCACAGAAAATTCAGTAGTGTGCTGTCATCTCCACATGGATATCCTATTGGCATTTTAGATTGGGAACTTCCTAAACTGAGCTCATCATCTCCACCCTTGAGCCTGTCCCCAATGTGCCACCCCTCCCCACCCCGCCCTGTGCTCCCTTTCTTAGTAAATAGAGGCATCATCTTTGAGTTGTCCTAGTCAGAATCCTGATATCACCCTCAGCTCCTCCCTCCACATACCCCAGATCCAATCAATCACCAAGACCCATTCATTTTACGTCTTAAATATTTAAAATCCATTTATTTCTTTCTATCCCCAATGCCTCTGTGTTCACTTGAGTTATTATATCTCTCACCTGGTTAATGCAGCAAACTCCCAACTAGTCTCCCTGACTCCATTTTTGTCCTCTTCCTTCTGTTCTTCATATTGCAGCTGGAACTCTTTCTGTGCATTCGCATCAGGGCATGTACAACCTGCTCTCCCTACTTTACACCATTTTGATGATGCCTCATTATCCTGCTGATGTTAGGGCAAAGTCCAGATTTCCCTGCATGCCCTTCAAGGACCTTCATCTTGTGCTCTTTGTGAGCCTCCCTGGTCTCTTGCCTCATCATCCCTACCCCCACCCCATCATACTGAACTGTTTCCAGTATCCTGGATGCCCTTTCTCAACTCCTAGCCTTTGTGCAGTTCCTGGACTCCCTTTCTTTCTTCTGCTACTGCTACTGCTAAGTCACGTCAGTCGTGTCTAACTCTGCGACCCACCAGGCTTCACCGTCTCTGGGATTCTCCAGGCAAGAACACTGGAGTGGGTTGCCATTTCCTTCTCCAATGCATGAAAATGAAAAGTGAAAGTGAAGTCGCTCAGTCATGTCTGACTCAGCGACCCCATGGACTGAAGCCTACCAGGCTTCTCCATCCGTGGGATTTTCCAGACAAGAGTACTGGAGTGGGGTGCCATTGCCTTCTCTGTTCCTTCTCCTCTTCCTGGCTAACTCAAGCTTATTTCTTAGATCCCAGGTTAGAGATGCAAGTCCCTAATAAAAGCCTTTTCTGAGTTTCAGGTGCTCCGGGAGGCAAGAGAGTCCCTCCACCGAAAATCTTACCGTACTCTATTGTCAGTGCCTGTCTTCTTGCTTGTTTCCCTAATTGTTCCAAGCACCTTGAGGGCAGCCCCATGTCTCCTTAACTGGACCATTTCCAACACCTTGCCCAGTGCTGGCATAAATAGTTGCTAAATAAATGACTGTGATTTCAATCAGTGCTTGTGGACAAGAGTGCTTCAGTGATGCTGTCTGTCCTGAGAACACTAAGATGATTGTCCTCATTTTTCCTTCGTCATCAGGAATAGCATTCATTGAGCACTTATTGTGTGTCATGCAATTATCCAGGGGTAAGGAAAGAAGCCAAACCACTTCCTTATTCTTCCATTGAAATGACATTTAAATAAACTCACTTTCATTTTTCTTTTCTTTTATTCCAGTGGTGATTAAAGTTGAGATCATTTTTGTAGAGATTGGTGCATAAAACCCCCAAGGACTAATCATTGGCTTGAAGCAACACTGACCTCAGGGTGATGGATTATCCAGGATATATTTTGGCCACATGCATATAGCCATTCACTAGATGCCTGGGAATGTCAATGCCAAATCATCACCACTTAAAAATGTGCTTGTTTAGAGACTGTCTTTTAACTTGTTGAGTTGGACCACATGTTTCCCATCTCTAATAATTAAATGAATAGTGAGCTAATAATCTATCTTTTGATTTGTTTGTAGGCATGCAATTGCTAATATGTACTGGGGAAAAGGAGGTCATTGTGGGGACTGATGATGTCATTACTTATGAGTGAGTGGAATTTTTGTTGGTTTACTAGAGCAAACAGATATTTACATGTCTGAGCTCTTGAGCATATCTGGCAGAGGATGAAAAAAATAATGTATCTTGCATTTCTGAACTTGCAGTTGCCATCCCACAAGTCTTTACCCACATTTGTCATAGAATATTTTGCAAAAGCCTCATAGGAAGAGCCAGGCATTTCTGGATTAAGTTATTCCATTTCTTCTTCATAGAGAAGAAATTGCATTATTTAATGGTTCCTTAAACCACCATTCAGACTAGGGAGAAAAGGTATCTTAGTTCACTTGGGCTGCTGTAAAAAAGTACCAGAGGCAGGGTGGCTTATAACAATAGAAATTTGTTTCTCACGGGTCTGAGGCTGGGAAGTTCAAGATCAAGGGGCCAACATTTTTGGTGTCTGGTGAGTGCCAGCTTCCTGGATCAGAGATGGCTGTCTTCTCCCTATGTTCTCACACAGTAGATGGTGCAAAGGAGCTCTCTGGGGTCCTTTTATAAGGACACTAATCCCATTCATGAGGGCTCTACTCCTATGACCTAGTCAGGGGTGATAGTATTAGTAAGTGGGGCCTTTTGGAGGTAATTAGTGATTAGGTTAGGAGACTGAAGCCCTCATGCCTGGAATTAGTGCTCTTGTAAAAAGAAACCCCACAGAGCTCCCTGGCCCCTTCCACCATGTGAGGACCAGTGGGAAGTCACTAGTCTGCAACCCAGAAGAAGGCCCTCACCCAACTATGATGGCACCCTGATCTCAGATTTCCAGCCCCCAGAATTGTGAGAAATATATTTTTGTTGTTTATAGGCCACCTAGTCTGTGATATTTTGCTATAGCAGCCTGAATGGAACAAGGTAAATGGATCCTGTCCAAGAGAGTTTCCTAGGGTAGAGAAAGGACCCTAAGAGAAAGGCAGTGATCAGAATCTTGGGGTAGGTAGGGAGATACGGCAATGGAGACATGAGTGAGATAAGCTTTAAGAAGTCCCACTGGGGAAAGAGGCAGCTGCACCACGGCTAGCACCACAGGGCAGAGGCCAGAGCACAACTCTATCCGTCTTCCTAGACTGTTTCTTTGTTCCTGCCTCCACTCTCTCTTCCTGACTCTGGGCCCGAGGGGTCTAAAACTTTGCTAGGGAGTTGGAGAAAAGGTGGATAAAGGAGGAGAGAAGAAGCCAATAGCACCTAGCTTTCCGCTGCAGGCTCTCAACCCTGAAGACAACTTGATCTAGAAATTTAGATTAGAATTGGGTTGGAGTTTCAGCGTTAAACTGTTCTGAACTTTTAAAATGACAGGCTGTTTTTGGGCCTGGAACACCTACGGGACCTGCTTGAATTTTTATCTAGGGCCTGAAACAATGGTCCATGTTTACTATGGAGTGGAGGACAAGATTAAAAGTGCTTTCATGTTCATACTCTGTTATGATGACTCCTTAGAAAAATGGGTTACATAAGCATTTAGAATGTTTGCTAAAAAAAAATTCAGCTCAATACTTTATGGCCTCTTTTCTTGTGTATGGATATATCACAGATACATAATCATAGACTTGTATGGTTGAAAGGATATTTAGAGATGTTCTAGTCCAAAGCACTCTGTACATAGGAAAATTGTTTCATTAGGATCTCTTTCAGTTCCAAAGTTCTCTAAGATTTTTTGGTATTGATAATCACTCACAGAAGATGTTGAAACAACACCGCTCTCTTAAGGACATGCATTAGACTGTTGTAAAGCAGAATGAAGTTGCCTCTGGTGTTGGGGAGGCACTCGGGATACCAGTTGGTTCACTGTTTCTGAAAAGAACATAAGGCTGATTGCCTTTTTTTTTTTTTTTGATGTTGACTGGGGATCTGCCAGCTTAAATAACTGCAGTGCTTGACCAAGAGCCCAGCCTGGGAGGCCAAAGACAGAGTCCAAAGATTGCCCTTGTTTTAGACAAGATCATTTCTATTTACCCTCAGAGAATGTTTGGTCCAGAGATTTAGGCTTCCAAGATGTCAGCCTTTCCATAGAGTGTTGGTTCTGCACCCTCGGGTTTTTCTCTCCACTCTAGAAGCTGAGGCCAATCCTGGGGGCGGGGGGGTCTTTCAAGGACTTTTAGATCGGAAAAGAGAGGAGTAGGCTATGGCCACACTCCATTAGTCACATTTCCTTCTGAGTTCTCCTTTTCACCTCACCAAATTGCCTCTACCTTACTACTCAGGAATCACTTATGTGTAGAATACGACTGGAAGGAGGTGGGAAAGAAGGCATCTTCTGTTGCAGTTTGGCGAGCACTCCATGGTTGATAGAGCCCTAACGATGCTAATAGCACTCCCTTTCTCTTCTTAGGCCCTCAGTGGTTTTGAAGTAGCAGCAGTGACTGAGTGGTTAGTCTCAGAGCAGAGAGGCCATTGTCTGGAGGTGGGTTGTGTGTCAGGGTCTTGCATATTCAGACAAACACTGAAAGCAGTGACAAGTGCGTGTGGAACTTCCCTGGAGAAATCCCTTGGGTGATATGAATTGATAGAACCCAGAAGTCCAGCATCTCAATTTCCTGGGGATTGAAGGAGAAGAAGGTTTGAGCAAAAGAGCTGTTTCAGCCTTGGGGATTCCCCAGCACAGTTTCAGGTTGACTGTACTAGGAGACTCAGCTTGTACCAGCTCTGGGCTAATAAGCCTTCCTGGCCTGTAAGAACATGCAGGTTTCCCATTGCCTGGGTTGCTGGTTACCAAGAATTCTGAAGAAACATTAGTTCTAAAGCAAAGCCAATAACCACTCTGTTGTTTTGCTGATATTTTCCTTTATAGCTATAGATAACAAGGAACTTTTCCAGAAAAAAGAGATCTTAACAACAAAAACCTTCCTGCCCTTAGAACAGAATATAATAAATTGACTGAATTAATTGAATGACTACCCATCAGTTTATTCTCTCTTGGAGCCACTTGCTGAATGTGATCCAAATCCAAATACAGTGACCACAGTTCTAGATCCGGGCTGTCTGCACCGAATCCCAGCCCTGCCACGTGCAGCTGTGTCACCTTCTTTGTAAAACAGCCATAACAATGGTACTTACCTTTTCAGGCTGTTGTGAGGGTTAAATAAGATGACTCCTGTAAGTATGTACTGAACTCAGAACAATGGTGGTACATGGTAAATGCCTGAGGAATAATATTCAGTGCTGATCATGAATGGGAACACTTAGACCAGATCTGATAAGAGGATGCCAGAGAGCAGTAGCTGTATCATTTCTCCTTTCTTTTATTGTGACTTCAACTACAAATGTCATTTTTTTTTTTTTTTTTTTTTGGCTGCCCCATGCAGCATGCGGGATCTTAGTTCCCCAACCAGGGCTGGAACCCATGCCCCTTACAGTGGAAGCAGAGTCTTAACCCCTGGACAACCAAGGAAGTCCCCAAATGTAATTTTATAACATGTTCAGTGTCCTCCACTGACCTCCATCTGCTTCTCCTTTTCTTTTTTGTTCTCTTCTTTGCTGAAATTTTGGATGGCTATTTCTGTCCCTGATTTTTATTCCTTTCTCCTCCACCATGTACCCTCCAGCTGTAAAAGTCTCCTTTATTTATGCCTGACTCTGGCCTCCAGTCCCCTGCCGGCCATCAAATACCTCCTGAAAAGTTCCTTCTAATGAAACCTTGTCTTTATTGCCCACTTAAAGAATCACTCTAAATTAGGTGTAGTGGTGCCCTCTGCTTTTCTATTTCCCCTTCCTTTTATTACTGTATCAATTCTCAGAGGAAACTAGCAGAATCTGGGCTATTAGCAGCAGCAATGCCAGTAATTGGGAATCAGATTTTATGGACTTTCTGGGATATTGAAGGGATAAAGTCATAAAACAGAACCTAAGATAATTAACAGTTTTCATAATTTTTTACCTGTATAAATGCAATCTGGAGAATTTGGGTTGACATCCTCACAGACAATGAGAGTAGGCATTTTGTTTTTTTCATAGCTGTAGTTCCTCACTGGAACAGTGCACCTAATGCGTGTTCACAACTTCTTTTTTTCCACTTAACTGTTAGCAGCAGAAGAGAATTGGTAAATGGTAAGTGAGAGTGCTCAAACTACCGCACAATTGCACTCATCTCACACGCTAGTAAAGTAATGCTCAAAATTCTCCAAGCCAGGCTTCAGCAATATGTGAACCGTGAACTTCCTGATGTTCAAGCTGGTTTTAGAAAAGGCAGAGGAACCAGAGATCAAATTGCCAACATCTGCTGGATCATGTAAAAAGCAAGAGAGTTCCAGAAAAACATCTATTTCTGCTTTATTGACTATGCCAAAGCCTTTGACTGTGTAGATCACAACAAACTGTGGAAAATTCTGAAAGAGATGGGAATACCAGACCACCTGATCTGCCTCTTGAGAAACCTGTATGCAGGTCAGGAAGCAACAGTTAGAACTGGTCATGGAACAACAGACTGGTTCCAAATAGGAAAAGGAGTACGTCAAGGCTGTATTTTGTCACCATGTTTAACTTATATGCAGAGTACATCATGAGAAATGCTGGACTGGAAGAAACACAAGTTGGAATTAAGATTGCTGGGAGAAATATCAATAACCTCAGATATGCGGATGACACCACCCTTATGGCAGAAAGTGAAAAGGAACTCAAAAGCCTCTTGATGAAAGTGAAAGTGGAGAGTGAAAAGGTTGACTTAAAGCTCAACATTCAGAAAACTAAGATCATGGCATTTGGTCCCATCACTACATGGGAAATAGATGGAGAAACAGTGGAAACAGTGTCAGACTTTGTTTTTCTGGGCTCCAAAATCACTGCAGATGGTGACTGCAGCCATGAAATTAAAAGACGCTTACTCCTTGGAAAGAAAGTTATGACCAACCTAGATCGCATATTCAAAAGCAGAGACATCACTTTGCCAACAAAGGTTCGCCTAGTCAAGGCTATGGTCTTTCCTGTGGTCATGTATGGATGTGAGAGCTGGACTGTGAAGAAGGCTGAGCGCCGAAGAATTGATGCTTTTGAACTGTGGTATTGGAGAAGACTCTTGAGAGTCCCTTGGACTGCAAGGAGATCCAACCAGTCCATTCTGAAGGAGATCAGCCCTGGGATTTCTTTGGAAGGAATGATGCTAAAGCTGAAACTCCAGTATTTTGGCCACCTCATGCGAAGAGTTGACTCATTGGAGAAGACTCTGATGCTGGGAGGGATTGGGGGCAGGAGGAGAAGGGGACGACAGAGGATGAGATGGCTGGATGGCATCACTGACTCGATGAATATGAGTCTGAGTGACCTCCGGGAGTTGGTAATGGACAGGGAGGCCTGGCGTGCTGCAGTTCATGGGGTCGCAAAGAGTCGGACACGACTGAGCGACTGATCTGATCTGAAGTGAGAACACAACAGCATTTATTAAAGATTATTCTCTATCACCACATTTTGTGAATTTTTAATTAAAAGAGTAAAGTTATTTTAACAAGTTTTTTTTTTTTTCATCTATCAAAGACACTAGCAAAGTTGCAAGGACTAGCATATTTTATAAAAGCATGCGTTTTGGGTCTAAATGGCCATTCTTCTTCATCATATTATTCATTTTCTTTTAAAAATTGTCAGGAAGACATATTTTTCAGATACAGTTTAATTGGAAAAAAGCAATTACTCACATATTCACATTGTTTGTTGTTCAGCTGCTAAGTCATGTCCGATTCTTTGATATCTCATGGACTGCAGTACACCAGGCTCCTTTGTCCTTCACAATCTCCTGGATTTTGCTCAAATTCATGTCCACTGAGTCAGTAATGTTATCTAATCATCTCATCCTCTGCTACCTCCTTCTCCTTTTACCCTCAGTCTTTCCCACCATCAGGGTCTTTCCCAATGAGTCGGCTCTTCACATCAGTTGGTCAAAGTATTGGAGCTTTATGTTCATGTTGGTGAAATTTTAAAGTAACTAAAATTAGAGCAAAGTGTTACATTCTATTATATTATTATGATTTGTAAAATTACCTTTCAAATGTTGAAGATAAAACACATGCGAAGCTTCTTTATGTTTTAATATTCATTTCTTGTAAGAACCAGCATTTAACTGTGAACCTGTCAAGAGGTGGATTGTTTTTACCCAATGCTTCATGTCTGTGTGTGCGCATACATTGGTCTGAGCTACACACAGCCAGTTCTCCATCATCAGAAACTGAAAGTTGATGGGTCTAGGCCTCACCTCTTTATTTCCTTCTCCCCCTTCCAGAGTCCAAGAGCCCAGACACAGGATGGGTAAATGGTTAAGAGAAATGAGAACACAGAAATCAGTTTGTTTTGCTTCTTGTGAGCTGTGGGTGTTACAAGGTTTGAGAGAAGAGAGAGAAAGTAATGGATAACTCATTAAAACACTGCCCGTTGATGGAGTACCATCAACAGCTCTCACTTTCGACTGGTGTAATTCTTGTAAAGGAAAATTGTTGGATCGTGTTCTTCCTGCCCCTCCACCCTAAGAAACTCTAATCTCCACTCCTGACCGGGTTCAGGATTGGCTGGCAAAAGGATCAGCTTCATCACCTCCTACCTCAATCTTATTCTTCACTTCCCACAGAGTTTCCAAAGTTGACTCTCTTTTCCTGAATAGGTCTACTGATGAAGAAATGTGGTTAAATTAGCATGAAGTATCAGTTTGAGGAAGAAAAAGTCAGCAATGCCAACACTTTTGATATTGGTGCTGTTTTGTCAAATATGTTTTCTTGTCTGCCTAACCAGCAAGGTTACCACTTTATAAGAACCAGTCCAGATTTCTTCATACTCTGACCCCTTGTACCACCTACAAAAAGACTCTAGTTTTTACTCAAAAAAAAAAAAAAAAAAAAGATTCTGGTTTTTAGTGTCAGGATCTTAAAGCGGTACAATATTGATACTATGAGTTATCATTTCAGTTTTTCCTTCAAATTTATTTACTCATGTCTAGAGTCTTTTTATTTATTTAGTTTTAGGCTCAGAGAGTGTGACTCTAGGAGGAATAAAAATAGTGAAATAATGTTGAGACAAGACGTGGTTTTATTAGAAGATAATTTACTGGCTTCAAATCACAAAAAGATGAAGAATCAAAACAGAGAGTATATAGCTCAAATAATAACTGTGTTTTCTCTAAGAAATATAGGAAAATCCTTATCATTTAACCTCATATGAACTTGTTATATCTTTTATACTTTGTATGTTTTTTTTTTTTTTCCTGCAGCATCTACCCCAATGCAAGCAAGCACCAATGAATGTTTGTTGAAAGAATGAATGGCTACTGATTCACAACAAGCTAAGGCAAAGATGGGGAAACAATGGAAACAGTGACAAACTTTATTTTCTTGGGCTCCAAAATCACTGCAGATGGTGACTGCAGTCATGAAATTAAAAGACGCTTGCTCCTTGGAAGAAAAGCTATGACCAACCTAGACAGCCTATTAAAAAGCAGAGACATTCCTTTGCCGACAAAGGTCTGTCTAGTCAAAGCTATGGTTTTTCCAGTAGTCATGTATGGACATGAGAGTTGGACTATAAAGAAAGCTGAGTGCCAAAGAACTGATGCTTTTGAACTGTGGTGTTGGAGAAGACTCTTGAGAGTCTCTTGGACTGCAAGGAGATTCAACCAGTCAATCCTAAAGGAAACCAGTCCTGAATATTCACTGCAGGACTGAAGTTGAAACTGAAACTCCAATACTTTGGCCACCTGATGAGAAGAACCAACTCAGTGGAAAAGACCCTGATGTTAGAAAAGATCAAAGGTGGGAGAGAAGGAGACGACAGAGGATGAGATAGTTGGATGGCATCACCAATGTGATAGACATGAGTTTGAGTAGGCTCCGGGAGTTGATGATGGACAGGGAAACCTGGTGTGCTGCAGTCCATGGGGTTGCAAAGACATGACTGAGCAACTGAACTGAACTGAACCTGAACAGAAAAACTGACTAAATGCAGCTGTGAACTGTTAATTAGGCTCACAAGGCATCAGGGAGAGACAGCATTCACTGGAGAATACTCATTCAGATATGATTTGGCTCAGGATAAATTCTGAGGGGAATCCCATTCTGCTGTTGAGTCATTCATGCATACATACATGACCTGAGTTTCATTAACACTTGGATTAAAGTATATCCTATTAAAAGTTATAATTTAATATAGTGAAACCTAGGCAAAATCACCAATTAAATGGGCATGCACTTGGGCAAACTCCGGGAAATGATGAGGAACAGGGAGGCCTGGCATGCTGCAGTCCAGGGATCACAGAGTCAAATGCAACTCGGTGACTAAACAGCAACAGGTAAAATCAGTGTTAGCAAAGAGGTATCCCTGCAGTTCTGCATGCAATCTCTTGCTTCAACAGTGTTTGGACAGAGCAGACCAGGGGATGTGTCTTCTCCTAGTCTCTGATCATCCTCTATTCTCTTTTCTAGGCACAACCTTTGGAACCATCTTCTCGTCCATTGTCTGCCTCCATCATCAACTAACACTGGTTTTGAGCTTAGTTCCTTATTGCAGATCAACCATGAGCTACTAGATGTGTCAGAATTATTCCCCTGAGGTGCAGGCCACACCAATGGCCTGGTCAACCTGCATCTGCAAGTCTCCTACATTTACTTCTCTTTAGGAATCTACTTTGACCTTGATGACATGATTCTAGAATCACTTCTTCCATAAGTTGGCTTAGGAGATGTTGAGGGCTCCACGAGTCTCTTACAGATGCAAAACCAATGCCATAGTTGTGCCCTCTTCCAGGAGGTCCCAAGATGAGGAGGTAAAACCCTGAATGCTGTGGAAGCTGCCATGATCCTGGAGAAGAACCCAAACCAGGCCCTTTTGGATCTGCATGCCCGGGATCTTCCCAGGTGGCACAGTATTGAAGAATCCTCCTGCCAGTGGAGTAGACATAGGACACTTGGGTTGGACCCCTGGGTGGGGAAGATACTCTGGAGTAGGAAATGGCAACCCACTCCAATATTCTTGTTTGGGAAATCCCATGGACAGAGGATGCTGGTGGGCTACAATTCATGAGGTCACAAAGAGTCAGACACAATTGAGCGACTGAGAACACATTCACATCCTGAGCACACATGCACACTGCACACACATGTGCATAGAGCCTGGCCGACTACAGTCCATGGGGTTGCAAAGAGTCAGACATGATTAAGCAACGGAGCATACATGCACACATTGAGCACACATGCACACTGCAGTCAGGAGGCGCCTTTGAAACCACCTGAAGCTCTCTCCCAAGTTGTGGACCAAATAGAAACAATTAAGCACTTGGCAGAAGAAACATTTTCTTACGTGCTTTTAAATCTGGAAGATTCTGCCCCACCCCACCCCCAGATGTTATATCCAGTGGTGTACTGGTAAACCAGATTTAAAAAAAAAAAAATGCATGCCTGATTTGTAGTGCTTGCCAGTTTTCATGGTGTAAATGTTCCCACCATGGCCAATTTCAAGCCACCAATGGTTGAAAAACCAGTTCACCAAATTCCTGAACGTTAGATTCAACGATCAAATCCTGCAAGCTGGTAAGAGCTAACTCTAGCACAGTCACTGAAGCAAAATCTAACTCACTTTGTAAGCCTTTATTAGAATCATACAAAGGGCTTTATGGAAGCTTGATCTTTATCCATAGATGAAGACAGGCTATGGCAAAGGGAAGGTGGTGCTTGCTAAGCTCCCTAAGATGGAGATTTAATGGTCTAGCTCTCAGAGTTTGAGGGAAGATATCTTAAATCTCTTCAATTCATTTTTCTTTGTGTTACACCCCCTCCCCCCTTGCCCCAAGTCACTTGTTCAGAGAACACTGGGATTGATTTCGTTGAGTGAACTATTTAGACACATGAGAACAGTGCCTTGTTTTTCAGCTTTTCTTGAATTCAAAGGTTTGCTTGGCTTTTTCATATAGATCTGACAAAACTCCTCTAATGGGCTCCTTCTAGCTATAAACTGTATCACTGATTGGCTTCACCTTCTGTTTTTTGTTCTCTTACGTACTTTGAGAAACCCTGCTTTTGTCATCTAGCTCAGCAGTTTAAGTTATATTTTCAATTGAAGTTGATGTTTGGCTCAATACAATACAAATGGCAGAGCAGGGCTTAGTGGTGAAGTGTTTCTAGTCCCATAGTCCACATACATAATTCCCCAACAAGTGTATTCCTGTTTCAGAGACTTCATAAGTGTGGCATACCTTTGGCATAGCCTCCTTTCTGAATTTATTTATTCAGCCTATCTGTCATTCAAGCAATGTGGAGCTACAGTTAACACTTGTACAAAAAGCCCACCAACCCAGTAATTTTCGCTAAATTAGTTTTTGGAAGTTATAGTTCCCCACCCCCCACATTTTCCTTAGTTTCCTACAGTAATTACCTGGTTTAACACAGATGTAATTTTTTCCAGTAAACACTTAATTCCAAGGTTCTCATCTCCCTAGAATTAAGCCAATATAAATAGATTTTTGTTACTCCAGCTTATTATCCCTTCCAAGTCTATTAGGTCACAGCTTGACACATAATACGATTTTAGAAAATCTCACTACATGACTGATTAGAAATATAGCACTTCCCCTCAAAACAAACGTAACCATTGATTTTTATTTTGCCCCTCTGTAAACTGTACTGTACTCTTTAAACTGTACTGATGCATGTCTTCAAGCAAGTGTATCCTTGTGTCTTAAAGATGGTCTTTTGAAAATAACCCTTTGAAATCCACCATAGGCTTAAATGATGTAATTAATAAGGAACATATTTGACCGTGTGTGTGTGTGTGTGTGTATGTGTGTGTGTTCAGTTGTGTCCAGTTGTTTAGTTGTGCCCAACTCTTTGTGACCTCATGGACCGTAGCCTGCCAGGCTTCTGTGTCCATGGGATTTCCCAAGCAAGAATACTGGAGTGGGTTACCATTTCCTCCTCCAGGGGATCTTGCTGGACCAGGCAGGGATCAAACCTTTGTCTTTTTGGCTGATGATTTGGCAGGCGGACTCTTTACTGCTGAGCCAACTGGGAAGCCTTTACTGCTGAGCTAACTGGGAAGCCCATCAGCTTGAAATAAAACACTCAAGCCAAACACTAAATTAAAGGAACATGATAACAGCTCTCACATGCAGTAGCTAGACTCATTGCTTTCAGGGCAAATTTTATTTTAGAATCAGAATCACATGTTTCCTAGACATTGAGATAAAAATATTAATACTGGTGATGAATACTGTCAACAAACTGTAGGTCTCTATCAAAACTTGTCCTTCAAATACATTCCCATTCTGACCTCCATTTTAGTCCAACCTTGGTGTTTTGGGCAGCTGAATGAGTTCCAGGATATTTCCAGAGGTCAAGTCTAGGAGGTCAGTCAATAAATTGTATGAAAAGCTGAAGAGTTTCCTGTCAGCCATGTTATTCTGGCATAGTTGTTACTAGAAGAACAAAGGTAGCTCTAATATTATGTAAAAAACAGGAAATAGCTTGTTAATTATTAAATCTCTGGTGAATGGTAAATCATCTTGCAATTGCTGGTGGTCCATAGACTAGGAAAAATGAGAGCAGCATTTATTTTATTGCAGAGCTGGATTTGCAATGTTGCCAAGATATGCTTGTATTAGCTCTGTGACTTTGAGCAAATTATTTAGCTTCTCTGTGTTGGTACCTTGTCGGTACTTGGGAAATACAGGTTGTTGTAAGGATCCAAATGAAATAATGTATGCAAAGTTACTATTTTTATGTGCTTTGCAATAAAGGGGAATATAAGTGGTAGAAGAACAAAAAGTAATTTTAGAAGAAAAGCTGGCTTGAAAAAAAATTAGGCACAAATTGGTGAATATCTCTATCTGATATGGTCAGTAAAATATTGGCTGAGGAATATTCTACACCAAGCAAGCAAATTTATCTAGAGGCAAAAGGATAGTTGCTCTGCTCTATTTAAAGAGGTGGTAATAGGCAGCATGTTACTTCTTTTTAGCTAAGCAAAGATTCTGAAATCAACCTCCCTTCCTTCTTTCCTGAAGAAAAAAAGAATAGATGATTGAGTGCCTAAGTATGTTCCAGTTACTGTACACATTTCTAGATGTGTAAAGCCAAGATACTATGATTTGGCCTCAAAGGAGCTTCTATCTAGTTAATGACACAGTCTGACCTCCCTAAATAAATATTAATAATACTAACATAGAATAGTAAATGTACTACTACCAAGCCTGCTGAATAACAGGCAGGCTTGGTAATAATATGGAGTGAGTATGATCTTATATGGCTAAATTTTGACCTTTCAATTAATCCAAAGAATACACAAACCATTTAGTAAGGAGTTCTGTAGTTAGTAATAGTCTTTTTGAAATTTGCTACGTCATAAGTGGGAATATCTTGAGTAGACAGAGACCATTATTCTGAAATAGGAAAAAAATGATTAAATATGTAGAGTGTTTGAGGAAGCATGACAAATATCTATTTTATTCTATTAGGTCAAGATGTAGACCTTTCTAACTCACATAATCTTCTCTATTAGAACAAACAATCATATCTGAAAATGACAATAGGTGGAAATAATCTTATAACAAAGAAGATATATAAACATTGTTGAATGATTTGATCTCTAGCCAGGAACTGACAGTGTTGGAAAATATTTTGTAGATGATTGTACACTTAAAAGCCATAAACACTGATTGATGAAAGAAATTTACTGTTTTAATTTTAATTAAGTTTTGTTAACCCAAGGTGGAATTTTAATCAATGTAAATAACACATGTGGAATGTGCTTTTTTATTCAGCAAAGCATACATTTTTTAAAAACAGAAAATCATTAAAAAAAAATCAGCAAACATGCCACAAAACAAACCAAACATAACTAAGGTTCCCTGCTGATAACATACTGTGACTTTTTATTTAGGCTTGTAGAGGTCACAGAAACTCACAGACTTACAATATATACACAATCAAAGATTCTAAGTGCTTATGTGGAACAAAGAACTTTGAGTTATAAAACCATGAATGGCTTATAGAATGCAATGTACTAGATCAGTCTTTGTTCTTACAAACTAGAGTAATCTTGTTCTTTGACAGCTGAAAATAGATCTTGTCTATATTTTCACAATCAGTGACCCACAGCTAGTTTTCATCATTGGTGGAACTGGCAGAGTTTTCACTCTCTTCAGCTGGTGGACTGTGTCCCCGCTGGCTTGGAATAGCAGGAAGCACTCGGTTGGTCCGTAAAGGTTCTCCAGACAGAACTGGGAGGAAAGAATAGAAGGAAAAGACTTTCAGGGTTTTCTTCTCTTAGGAATGGGATGGTGGTAGAAGAACTGTGTTATATCTGAAGGAATACAGGCGCTTCTAAGAAGTTTTTCTTGCAGAGAGCTAAACTTCAGGAGATAGTCATGTGTATCTACCTATCAAGCTTACATGTAGTCAGGGATGTTGTGTGTGCATGCTAAGTTGCTTCAGTCGTTTCTGACTCTTTGTCAGCCTCCTCTGTCCATGGGATTCTCCAGGCAAGAATACTGGAGTGGGTTGCCATGCCCATCTCCAGGGGATCTTCCTGACCCAGGGATTGAATCTGCGTCTTTTATGTCTCTTGTATCGGCAGGCAGGTTTTTTACCACTGGAGCAACCTAGGAAGCTCCAGTCAGGGAAGTCAAATATGTGCAATACGAGGTGGGGCTGAGTTTGGTGAAAACATGATCAGACTGTGCGTGCCTGGCAAAGTTCTCTTTTCCTTGGGTGGAGCAGCCCTTGAAAGCCAAGTCAGCACAAGGCCCTAAATAAGCCCCAAGATGTTTGTACTGTGCCATTATGCAAACCTCAAAAGGTTCTCAGGTTTCTTTCAGGACAGGCGCTGTACCTTTCCATTTCTTTTTCATAGAGCTCTAGTTGATCAAAGATCTTTATCTTTCCCTGTCTCCTTAAATTTAATCATGAAAAGCAAAGCTGCTGGGCTCTGCCAAAGAAAATCCCCTCTCTTTGGCTTCTCTAGGCCATACTGGATTTAAGGCTAAGTGACTCTTTCCTTAGATGTCTTTGTGACTACATTTCTGCTTAAAGACAAGGTCAGACTTGAATTTCATTCAGTGATTGAATTCACACCATCCAAAACTCTCTCTTTAGATAAATTAGTAAAGGCAAGGAAAATAATCTGTCAAGGAAGAGGTCTTGGTTTCTGCTACTAAGTCGGTATGTGACTTTGGACAAATCTCCACTTCTCCCTTTCCTTATCTGAAAAAAAAGACAGAGTTGTCCTAAGACCCCATGGTTCTTGGTTTTTAACTAAAGGGTTCTAGAACTCTTGACTTGTCCCATTTGAACTGCTGTCTGGGGCAGAAAAGATATATTGGATATTTACTCTGTGCAAATGGTTGCCAAGGATTTTACATATGTCATCTCATTTAATCCTCTCAACAATCTTATCAGGTTGCACTACTCTTACAGGCGACTTGAAGGAATTGAAGTAAAGAAAGGGTAAGGGACTTGTCTTAAATAAAGCAGCTTCTAACACATCTAATCTCCGCAATTAAGATGATGTAGAGAGTGTATGTGTACATGTGCATGCGAGTGCTTGCACACATGTTATAAACCAGTGAGTTGGGATAGGAAGAACAGGAAGAAAGGAAATTAGAGTCCAGTAAGTATTATTTATTTCTTGAAGCAGCTGACTCAGTATCCTGTAGCTCTGTAACTTACTGCCTAAATAATAATGGGTGAGTCATGTGATCTCTCTGAATCAGTTTTCTAATCTACACTGTCTCAGAGTACAGATCTAAGCATATACAAATTCAGAATTTCTGAGTGTGGGGCCCTGGAATCCATTTTATAACAAGCACCCCAGATAACACTTAGACACAGGCAAACCTGATCACTTGGTGAATAGAATATATTAACAGTTTATATTGTGAGAATACAAACAGTTTATACTGTGAGAAGTTTTGTGTAAAATAATGCCGAAAGTAAACCTGATGAACATTATACTTGATTATTCCTTTCTGCCAAGGACTGCAGAACCTGTGAGTACAGAGGTAACACACATTTCTATCTGTCCAACATAGTAAGGAAAACAATGCCAGGAAGCCAGTCTTAGAATAATTTTTGAAGCATTAAAGACATTAAATAGTACATAGCAAAATAAACTTCTGTTATTGTTTTTATAGTCCAAACATAAAAATTCCTCAAGGAAGCAAGTATTTCTTTTAAATAAGCACTACCATTTTGGATGGAGCTTTAAAGACTGTCTCTAGTCTATTTTCCTATAATTTTCAAGTTTTGGTACTTGATGTTCTCTTGGAAAAATGAAAGTAAACCGAAATAACATTGAGTCCTAATAACAGCACTACTATTTGCAAAGGAAGCTGAGGAAGATTGAAAATACTTACATTTTTGGTCTGGTAGAGGAGCTAGGTTGTTCCGAGTATAAGGAAGATCCCTGATTTGGGGTCTGTTTGGGGAGAGATGCTGAAAATTTTGTCCTGGGGACAAACATAATTTGCGTCAATCATTTGAGACTCAATCAAGTGCAAATTATAAAATCCAGTGGATTAGAGAATCATACAAGTTGTTATAGATCATGAAATTTATGATGTTAACAACAAAATAACTACACCATATTCAGTTTCTATCACATGCCAGTCACCATTTAAGTGAAAGGAAAAATGTATCCCAAATCAGTTCTTGAGTAAACTAGCTTTAAAAAAATTATAAACAAGCACGATTAGGGACTTTGCCCGTGGCACAGTGGATAAGAATCTACCTGCTAATGCAGGAGACATGGGTTTGAATCCTGGTTAGGGAAGATTCCACATGCTCTGCAGCAATCAAGGCTGGGCACCACAACCACTGAGCCTGAGTTCTAGAGCAATCTGAGGCCCACATCCTCTATGGCCCGCAAGTCACAACTCCTGAGCCTGTGTGCTGCAGCCACGGAAACCCACACTTAGAGCCTGTGTTCTGCAACAAGACAAGCCCCTGCACAGAGAAGCACGCGCACTGCAAAACTGAAAAGTTTGAAAAATAAAATAGGGTATTACTGTATCGTGTATTCGTGAATCTGTGTTGAAGTGTGGGTGATGAGTAGGACATATTCTTCAAGATCAGTGTTTCTCAATCCTGGCTGCACTGAGAAATTATCTGAGGAGTTAAAAAAAAAAAAAAAAGATACTACTCTGACTAAACACCAACCACACTGATTAAATGATTATCTCAGGGGCTGGATAGGATGCTAGATTTGTTTCAGCTCCCAGGTGATTCTAATATGAATCCAGGATTGAGAATCATGAGATGGAAGATGAGAGGTGAATGAAAGCATTTTGGAGACCTGGAATATATCATTTAAATGACCAGTAGTGCTATGCTGGAGCTGTGCATATCAACTTTCAGGAATTGTGTGAGATGGTTGACATCACACTTAGTGGTTTGACATCAGCAATGGTGGGAGTACTTACATCAGAAAAATCAACAATCACTGATTTTTCTCTGAACAGCCACCTATTAAACATTTATGCACATGGGGACAGGAATGCAAAAGTTAGGGGACTGGGATGCAAAAGAAGGAAGTCAAGAGATAACTGGAGTAACAGGCAAATTTGGCCTTGAAGTACAAAATGAAGCAGGGCAAAGACTAACAGAGATTTGCCAAGAGAACACACTGGTCATAGCAAACATCCTCTTCCAACAACACAAGAGAAGACACTACACATGGACATTACCAGATGGTCAATACCAAAATCAGATTGATTATATTCTTTGCAGCCAAAGATGGAGAATCTCTATACAGTCAGCAAAAACAAGACCGGGAGCTAACTGTGGCTTGGACCATGAACCCCTTATAGCCAAATTCAGACTTAAATTGAAGAAAGTAGGGAAAAACCACTAGACAATTTAGGTATGACCTAAATCAAATCCCTTACAATTATACAGTGGAAGTGACAAATAGATGCAAGGGATTAGATTTAGAGTGCCTGACGAACTATGGACGGAGGTTCATGACATTGTACAAAAGTCAGTGATCAAGACCATCCCCAAGAAAAAGAAACACAAAAAGGCAAAATGGTTGCCTGAGGCAGCCTTACAAATAGCTGAGAAAAGATATAAAAGGCAAAGGAGAAAAGGAAAGATATACTCATTTGAATGCAGAGTTCCAAAGAAGAGCAAGGAGCGATAAGAAAGCCTTCCTCAGTGATCAGTGCAAAGAAATAGAGGAAAACAATAGAATGGAAAAGACTAGAGATCTCTTCAAGAAAATTAGAGATACCAAGGGAACATTTCATGCAAAGATGGCCTCAATAAAGGACAGAAATGATATGAACTTAACAGAAGCAGAAAATATTAAGAAGAGGTGGCAAGAATACAGAGAAGAACTATATGAAAAAGATCTTCATGACCCAGATAACCACTATACTGTGATCACTGACCTAGAGCCAGACATCCTGGAATGTGAAGTCAAGTGGGCCTAGGAAGCATTACTACAAACAAAGTTAGTGGAAGTGATGGAATTCCAGTTGAGCTATTTCAAATCCTAAAAGATGATGCTGTGAAAGGGGCTGAACTCAATATGCCAATGAATTTGGAAAACTCAGCAGTGGCCACAGGACTGGAAAAGGTCAGTTTTCATTCCAATCCTAAAGAAAGGCAACGCCAAAGAATGCTCAAACTACTGCACAATTGTACTCATCACACACTCTAGCAAAGTAATGCTCAAAATTCTCCAAGCCAGGCTTCAATAGTACATGAACCATGAACTTCCAGATGTTCATGCTGGATTTAGAAAAGACAGTGGAACCAGAGATCAAATTGCCAACATCTGTTGGATCACAGAAAAAGCAAAAGAGTTCCAGAAAAATATCTACTTCTGCTTCATTGACTACACCAAAGCCTTTGACTCTGTGGATCACAACAAACTGGAGAATTCTTTAAGAGATGGGAATACCAGACTACCTGACCTGCCTCTTGAGAAATCTGTATGCAAGTCAAATAGCAACAGTTAGAACTAGACATGGAAGAACAGACTGGTTCCAAATTGGGAAAGGAGTATGTCAAGGCTGTATACTGTAACCCTGCTTATTTAACTTTTATGCATAGTACATCATGAGAAATGCCAGGCTGGATGAAGCACAAACTGGAATCAAGATTGCCAGGAGAAATATCAATAACCTCAGATATGCAGATGACACCACCCTTATGGCAGAAAATGAAGAAGAGCCTCTTGATGAAAGTGAAAAAAGAGAATGAAAAAATTGGCTTAAAAATCAACATTCAGGAAACTAAGATCACTACATCCAGTCCTATCACTCCATGCAAATAGATGGGGAAACAATGGAAACAGTGACAGACTTTATTTTTCTAGGCTCCAAAATCACCACAGATGGTGACTGCAGCCATGAAATTAAAAGGCACTTGCTCCTTGGGAAGAAAAGCTATGACCAACCTAGATAGCATATTAAAAAGCAGGGACATTACTTTGCCAACAAAGGTCTGTCTAATTAAAGCTATGATTTTTCCAGTAGACATGTATGGATATGAGAGTTGAACCATAAAGCAGACTGAGCACCAAAAATTGATGCTTTTGAACTGTGGTGTTGGAGAAGACTCTTGAGAGCTCCTTGGACTACAAGGATATCCAACCAGTCAATCCTAAAGGAAACTAGTCCTAAATATTCTTTGAAAGGACTGAGGCTGAAGCTGAAGCTCCAATACTTTGACCACCTGATGCAAAGAGCTTACTCATTGGAAAAGACCCTGATGCTGGGTAAGGTTGAAGACAGGAGAAGGGGATGACAGACAAGATGGTTGGATAGCATCACTGACTCAATAGACATGAGTTTGAGCAAGGTCTGAGGGATGGTGAAGGACAGGGAAGCCTGGCATGCTTCAGTCCATGGGATCTCAAAGAGTTGGACACAATTGAGTGAATGAACAACAAGAACAACAGAATCAGACAGGATTAGGCTTAATTCCCAACTTGAGCAAGTGATGTTTTCTCTCTAAATCTCAACTTCCTCATATGTAAAAAGTGGATAATAGCTTCCTCTGTCTTTTCCAGTTGTTATAAACATTAACTAAGAGAACAAAGGTAAAGCATTTAGCTTATAAAGTAAACAATAAACATTAGCAATTATTACAGTGTTACTCTGTGGCATTTTTAAAATATGATCTCCTAGAGAGTGGGGCATGTATTCATTTGATCTTTTACTTAGCAGTCTAGTAGGAACCAGAGTCATTATAGTGAGGCCCGTAGGGTTTAAGTCTTCTGTTTGGGTAAAGCAGTCCTTAGAACAGGGGGAAAAGATCCACCCCCTATCTGCTTTGGTGAGTCCAGTGGTAGATTTTTAGGGGTGGTCATCTGAACAGTGTCATTTGATCAATATTAAGCAAAATTTCCAGTCTCCTCGGTGTACATTTTGCCTTTATATTTTTATTCCTTTGAACTTTGAAGGTTAAATAACCTCATAAGTGAAAATGAAATCGTTCAGTCCTGTCTGACTCCATGAACTCTAGCCTATGAGGCTCCTCCATCCATGGAATTTTCCAGGCAAGAGTACTGGAGTGGGTTGCCATTTCCTTCTCCAGAGGATCTTCCCTACCCAGGGATAGAACCCAGGTCTCCTGCATTGCAAGCAGATGCTTTTACCATCTGAGCCATGAGGGAAGCTCATAAGCCATTGTTTAAAAAAAAAAAAATTCCTGAGTACAATTACAGTAAAACCTGTATCAACTCATATTCGATTATTTATCCATGAACACTGGAGCAGAAATTTGAAAAACCAAAAATGAGATGATAACACTATTGAGCACTTACTGTGGTCAAGCACTGGACTAATTTCTATATATGTAATCTCATTTAATCCTAACAGTCACTTTCCCTTGTGAGAGAGGTACTATCATGCCCAGTTTCCAAATGAGGACACTGTGATTTGGAGGAGTTCTGAATGGAGCTCAAGGTCATATGATAGGAGGTGGCAGAATCTGGACCCAACCCAGGTCTGTCTGGACCTAAAATCCACACCATGCTGCCTCCTTAGAGGCCAAAATGGTATAGATAGGATGGGAAAAGTGGCAGAGACGGACTTCAGCAGTGATTTGGGAGGAAGTGGGAGGAGAGTTAAACCTTTTGCCACCCTGACATTTTGCTCAGTTTTGAAGAACAAGGTAGAATGTGCATAGTTCAAAGATCTCTTATCTGTGCTGCGGGAGCTTTCAGGGGGTGTCCAACCTGTGGAGGATGATCTCTGTCTTAGAATAAAAAGGCAGAAAAAATTTTCACAGTTAAATGAGGAAATAGAAGAGAATGAAGATTAATAATAATAAACACATTCAGCACTCATCTATTGCAAACTCTTTGCATTCCAGAGACTAGAGTACAAAGAGAAGGCAAGGTGCTCAAAGTGGCTGATGGGAATAGAAACAGATAAAGTACTTTTGAAGGCCATGAGTAGTGCTGTGAAGATATCACAGAGGAAAGAAGGGTCCAGAGAGATCAGTGTGTCTTGAATCCCATAGACCTTGCTTAAACATCTGCTCTGCCACTTCCTAGCTACCATATGACCTTAGGCAGGTGGCATAACCACTCCAATCCTCCCATTTCTTCATCTCTAAAATGGGGATTAAAAACTCCTCTCCTGCAGTGCTGTTGAACGGGAAGTCTGTGGTTCACTGCTCCCAAGGAAGCTTAACAAGGTGGAGGAGGGATTCTTTCATGATGGATAGTAAAAACGGGCCACACCTCCTACAGCAGTCAGGAGCCTTCTACATAGGAGGCAAGTTTGGGCTGGTTCTTAAAAGATTGTAGGACTCTATCACAATAAACTGTGGAAAATTGTTAAAGAGATGGGAATACCAGACCACCTGACCTGCCTCTTGAGAAATCTGTATGCAGGTCAGGAAGCAACAGTTAGAACTGGTCATGGAACAACAGACTGGTTCCAAATAGGAAAAGGAGTATGTCAAGGCTGTATATTGTCACCATGTTTATTTAACTTATATGCAGAGTACATCATGAGAAATGCTGGACTGGAAGAAACACAAGTTGGAATCAAGATTGCTGGGAGAAATATCAATAACCTCAGATATGCAGATGACACCACCCTTATGGCAGAAAGTGAAGAGGAACTCAAAAGCCTCTTGATGAAAGTGAAAGTGGAGAGTGTAAAAGTTGGCTTAAAGCTCAACATTCAGAAAACGAAGATCATGGCATCTGGTCCCATCACTACATGGGAAATAGATGGAGAAACAGTGGAAACAGTGTCAGACTTTCTTTTTCTGGGCTCCAAAATCACTGCAGATGGTGACTGCAGCCATGAAATTAAAAGACGCTTACTCCTTGGAAGGAAAGTTATGACCCACCTAGATAGCATATTTAAAAGCAGAGACATTACTTTGCCAACAAAGGTTCGCCTAGTCAAGGCTATGGTCTTTCCTGTGGTCATGTATGGATGTGAGAGCTGGACTGTGAAGAAGGCTGAGTGCCAAAGAATTGATGCTTTTGAACTGTGGTGTTGGAGAAGACTCTTGAGAGTCCCTTGGACTGCAAGGAGATCCAACCAGTCCATTCTGAAGGAGATCAGCCCTGGGATTTCTTTGGAAGGAATGATGCTAAAGCTGAAACTCCAGTATTTTGGCCACCTCATGCCAAGAGTTGACTCATTGGAGAAGAGTCAATGAGCTCCCAGTCTGATGCTGGGAGGGATTGGGGGCAGGAGGAGAAGGGGATGACAGAGGATGAGATGGCTGGATGGCATCACCGACTCGATGGATGTGAGTCTGAGTGACCTCCGGGAATTGATGATGGTCAGGGAGGCCTAGCGTGCTGCAGTTCATGGGGTCGCAAAGAGTCAGACATGACTGAGTGACTGATCTGATCTGATCTGATCTGATCAAGCACTCCGTGGATGGAAGGTTAAAAGAAAAACAAAACAAAACACGGGCAAAGACGTCATAGAGAAAAAGATATGGGGTCCTCAAGAGCTTAGAGATATTCAAGGAACTGTTCAAGGGGAATCGGGCAAGGGGAAGGATTGAAATGGGAGGTGCAGAAGTTGAGAAAGGTAAGTGAGGCCAGGCTACATTGGGAGGACTTTGCCAGCTAAAGAATCTGGCCTTTGTCCTGCTGCTAAGTTACTTCAGTTGTGTCCGACTCTGTGCGAACCCATAGATGGCAGCCCACCAGGCTCCACCATCCCTGGGATTCTCCAGGCAAGAACACTGGAGTGGGTTGCCATTTCCTTCTCCAATGCATGAAAGTGAAAGTGAAAGTGAAGTCGTTCAATCGTGTCTGACTCTTAGCGACCCCATGGACTGCAGCCTACCAGGCTCCTCCATCCATGGGATTTTCCAGGCAAGAGTACTGGAGTGGGGTGCCATTGCTGATGGGTTTAAACAGTGGTGGTCATGACATCAGACCTATGCAGGGAGGAGAGGGAGTTGTTGCTGGGATAGTCTAGAAAATTCTGGAGAAGAAAGTTCTCTCTTGAGGGAGAAAGGAAGCAAGCACTTTCTTAGGTTCCTTGTGATGACTTGTAAATAACCAGGCTGGTAGCAAACACCACAGAACTCTGTTCCATTTTCTCTGAAAGCTGCTTGCAATGAATTAAGCTGATGTGCTCCAAATTCCCTCATTTAGGTTAAGTGCCTTATCCCCCATCCTCTCCATCTAGCCCCCTGACAGGTCTCAATAAATGTTAAGCAATAATCATTACAGCTAAATGTTCAGGGTTGCTGAAGTCAGCACAGGATATTAGCTTCCAGGAATTCAAATGGTGGTAATCACTGTTAGCCCATATTATTTCTACTAAACCTAGGGCAGGAAAAGAAAAATCCAGGGGAGAAAGACGATCCAAGTTCAAGCCAGTGGTGCAGTGGTATGATTTATAGTACCTAATTGCTTTACCACATTAGGTTTTCACATCAAGTATGGGAGCTCAGTGCAGAAATCTGCTGAGTTTCAACCCGCCTAAACTAACAATTTAAACCACTTAAGTGAACTCTCCCAACTGTAGTCTGCAAGTTTCAGTAGTCATAAAAAAAAAAAAAACAAAAAAACTCAAATTGGGTTAAAAATATTTGCAAAAATAAAATCCATAAGGCAGAAATATTTTTCTTTGGGGGAGGATGGTGTAGTTTCTAAGAAAATCACATCATAAATAATTTGGTAAGCATGCTATCAACTGGACTTTGAGATTTAAAGACAGAAATAAGGAAGCCCTTATTTTGTGAGTTCGATCCCTGGGTCGGGAAGATCCCCTGGAGGAGGAAATAGCAACCCACTCCAGTATTCTTGCTTGGAAAATCCCATGGACAGAGGAGCCTGGTGGGCTACAGTCCATGGGGTTGCAGAGTCAGACATGACTTAGCGACTGAACCACTTCCACACCATTGTATATGTGCGCAGCCTGACTCTTCGTGACCCAATGGACTGTAACCCACCAGGCTCCCCTGTCCATGGTATTGTCCCTGGCAAGGATACTGAAGTGGGTGGCCATTTCCTCCTCCAGGGGATCTTCCCAACCCAGGGACTGAACCCACAGCTACCTGCATTGCAGGTGGACTGTTACCTCTGGGCCACCAGGAGGCTGTGTGGTAACTTCTTAGGAGATCTGGGTTAAAGTTCTGAATATGTCACTCATTAGTTGTTAAGACTGAACAAGTTGTTTTAACTTTTCTAGGCTATGCACATTATAACTGGAAAGGCCTTCATGAAACAAAACAGCCCCAGACTGTGTATCCAGAGAGTAGGAAAATTGTAGCTGAGAGAGATGACATGTCTTGCCTTATCAATCCAGGGCTCATTCAGGAAAATGGAGACCTCTTTAGGCCTCTGAAAGAGAGGCAATTTCGTATAGAAATTTCGTTATACTGGTGGTGGAAAAGCTGAGAAGCCAGATGACAAGGTTAAAGGACATCCAGAAATTAACCACAGGAGGAGGATGCAACCACTTCTAGTTTGGAGTATAAGAGAAAAAGATGGTATTACCAAGGCCCGGAAGCTAGTGGGAGCCAGAACCACAGTGAGGGGCTGTGTGGAGGAAGTAGGAGGAGTGGAACCCCTACTGGGAATTCCATAGAAAGCAGAAGGACATTGAGGAGAACTACACTGGTTTTCCTCTTTCTCCTGCTCTTACTCTTGCCAATGCCTCCTGGCACCTCACCAAAAGTACGTGGAGGCAGCTTCCAGGGAGCCTGGGAAGTATAGTTTCCAGAGATACAGAATAGAGTTGGAAGTAAGAGATTAGATCTGAGAGCAAAAAGGCAGTTGAATAGTATATTTGCTTAAATGTCATCATCTATAGCTTATGTCTAAGGCACTGGGCTTAGTGTAAGGCCTGGTACATAGTTTTAAAAAAAGCCCACAAATTTGTGTGTATTTGTATAGTACTATCTTAAAGTTACTATTTTAAGTATTATGAATGTGTCAATTTATTTAACCTTACTATCAATTCACAACCCTAAAAATTGGGTATTTCATCCCATTTTTGACACGAGGAAACAAAGGTTTAGAAAGATTCATTAATAGCAAGTAAAAGAGAGCCAGGACTTATTGACAAAACAACAACAAAAATGTGACTTTAAAAGACTTCTCTTGGGGAATTCCCTGGTGGTCCAGTGGTTAGGACTCAGGTCTTTGATTGCTGTGGACCCAGGTTCAGTTCTTATCTGGGGAACTAAGATCCTATAAGCCATGTGGTAGCCAAAAAAAGAAAAAAAAAATTTTTTTGTCTTAACCACTGGATATGCTGCCTCTTGATAAATTATAATAATAGACACTCAATAATCATTTAAAGAATGAGTGAAGACTAGGGTTCTTTCCATTTAAAACCCTTATGATTTTCATATGTAAACATGAGAAGAAAATCAATTTAAAGTGAGTTGTATAATCAACTTAGAAAATCCATGTTCCTGAAAGTTCATTAAAAGAAGATTCTTGGGATATTTATTTTATAATGACTCAGTTACCTAGAACGGCTCCTAGTTATTATCAGCAGTCAAAAACATTGGTTGAAAACAATAAAAGCTTTGATCCAGGCACAGCTAATCATTTAACATTCCCTTGGAGAATTCTGCTAGTTCTTTTCTGCTTTCCTGCCCCTAGGGACTTTTCAGGTTACTTCATTGGAAAAGTGAAATCAATCCTAAAACCAACTTTATTGAATTTTCTTTTATTTTAAGTAATATGGAAAGTTTTAGATGGCACATGGAACAGAATCTATGAATTCTCTCTTCAATATCTACTCCCTTCTTTCTCTTAGAAATGAAAATCCAGTTTTGGAGGTACAGTCATGTAATCAGCTAAAAGACAACAATTCCCAATCTCCCTTGCAGATAGGCAGTCATGTGACTAAAGTTCTGGCCAATGAGATGGAAGCAGACTTTGGGACTTATGGGCAATAACTTATTACACTTGATCTTAGCCAAAAGGCCAAGAAGTGATGGGAGATAGCTTATTAATGGGCGATAATTCAGTTTGGAGACATCCATTTTCTTCTTCCCTCTCTTCCTTTCTCCCTGCCTCTCTCCTTTCTCCTGCTCTTTCTCCAAAGGATGAAAGCCATAGGTTAAGTTGTGGAGAATACAGATAGAAGGAGCCTGGGTCTCTGGTGATCATGGTTCACCAAACACTGGGAACCATAACGTTCAACTTCGTTCATATGAGAGGAATAAACTTCTATGTTGCTTAAATCACTGTTACTTTGGGTTTCTGTTACAACAGATGAACCATTTCTAACTGATAAAGAAAAAACAGCCCCAAGCTGTCCTGGGAACAGAAAAAGAACAAGACTTTAAAAAAATCTAAAAAAAAATTTTTTTTTCTAGAAAGAAGATATTAGCCAGGACAGGACTAACTCCAGAAAACAGGCTGAGTCAAGGCCCTGGAGGCCATCAAAGCGTTAAAAGACAGCAAACCAATATCTTTGCTTCCTTACCCCTCCACAGAACACAAGGAAAACTACCCACAACTCCAGTGCTCTGAGGAGGAAGTAAGACCTTGCGGGAAGTTCTTCTCAGGAAATAGCTGTCATGTATCTTGAGAGTCCCTTGACTGCGGATCAACCAGTCTCGGGTCTCCTGGTCTGGGGGGCGCTGCCAGTCTTGCCCGAGGGCTGGGGGGGGGGGGGGGGGGGAGGGGGGGAGGGGGGGGGGGCCCCCCGCGGGGGCCCCCGGGGGGGGGGGGGGGGGGGGGGGGCGGGGCGTGCTGCGGTTCATGGGGTCGCAAAGACCTCGACGTCTGTCTGATCTGATTTATTCAAATAAATACATTTAAATACAAATAAATATGTATGAGAGAAGTCTTATGCTGCTTCACAGGTTTTAGACACTGGGCACGTGTAAATGAGTGAGGAGAGCCAGGCTCATGCTGCATATTAAATGGGAAGGAATAGTTCTTACCTTCAAAGATATATTGGTCTCATGTATATATGAGATCAATATATATAAACCCTCTTGGGGTTTATGTATGTCAAATATACATAAACCCTCTTGGTCTTTCACTTTTCTACTTTTGAAAGAAGCATGGGTCCAAGAAACATATCATTTTCCCTCTTAACCCCTCTATAAGAAAAGCAACAGAAACTTATTGATAAAGAACAACAGACACTCCATGGACAGAGACTAGAGAGTGGTGTGGACTGGGCTAAACTGGGGACAGTGATGTCTAAGTGGTGTCCAGAGGGATACTGGTTACTCAGATCTAGCCAATTATTGCCAAATGGAATTTGTATTTAGTGTTGCTGGATTTTTCAATTTCTCAAGAGAAGCTAGAAATTTAAACTTTTATGTAAAAACTTCATGATTTTTAAATGTTAGTGATTAATTCACTTGATGACAAAATAAGCTAT
This sequence comes from Tragelaphus eurycerus, assembly GCA_935064755.1. Taxonomy (NCBI): domain Eukaryota; kingdom Metazoa; phylum Chordata; class Mammalia; order Artiodactyla; family Bovidae; genus Tragelaphus; species Tragelaphus eurycerus. Next base: position 24,516,077 of record CAKXYN010000024.1, on the reverse strand, counting down.
TATAGTAATGACCTGATTTTGGCAGCTGTTCTGAAGCCTGCAGTTTAGAACAATAGATCTCAGTCTCCACTGTACCTCAGAATCACCTGTGGGTGATTTAAAAAAATATAAATAAAAGTTTTAGTGTGATATGTTTGTTTACACGGGTGAAAAGTAGACACATATATATTGCTTGTATGTGTACAAAAATATAGATTCTTTAGTGTGATGTGCTTATTTACTTAAACTGTATATATATATGTATATATACATATACTTAAATATGTATAAAATACTTCTGGAAGGACAAGCAAAAAATTAAGAACATAGTTTGCTTTGGATGAGGGGCTGCATAGCTGCGGGCAGACACAGGTAACCTGCCAGGTAATCAATCCTTTGATGTGTTTGGAGTCTTGATCTATAAATGTGTGATGTGTTCCCTTTCTACACATACACGTGGAAGGCATTACTCTTTCCTCTTCTGCCTCACCAAAATTTTGGTTCAGTGGGCCAGAGTGGGCATTGAACACCTGATTTAAAAGCAAACAGTCACACAAACAAATCAACCCCTGGTAGCTGATATTGGCAAGGATTCCTGCTTAAGAATCCTTGCTGGTGGAAATAATAACATTCCTGCTCCAAGCTGCCAGTCACCACACATATTTGGTGGGATGGAATAAGATGAGAAGGCACATGCTCTACTTGATGATTGTCCTCAGGTTGGAAAAGGACACTGTTTACATAGCCTAGATATCCTGAATCCAGTGGACTAAAGGGAAGTCCTCCAAGCTATCTACTCTCCCTCCTCACTCAGGAATGTTTCTTGTACAGAATCTGTCAGGAATGAGGAAGGACATTACCTGATGAAGGATTATGTAGATGAGGAAGATGTGGGGGCCCTGATACTTCCTGGTGGCCAGATCTGCTGGTGAACAACCTGTCTAGCAGCTTGTCAGATGAAGACATAGTCCAGGCTTTATAGAACACCGGGTGAGAATCGCCTTTCCAAGGGTTATCTAGCAATGCCTGGCAGCCAGTTCTGTTATTCAACAAATCTTGCTCACTTCGGCTTTTCTGAGATCGCTGAGCTGCATGATGAGTACCAGAGCTCAGGCCAGCATGGGAAGTGGCCCCCTGGGAGGCTGTCAGGAAGTTATGGCCCAGGGTGATGGGTGGGAGGCTCTGTGTTCTGATTGGTGGAAGCCCTTTATGGGCCAGAGGCTTCTTTTCTGGTAAGTGATATTTTGAGTTTTCTGAGGTCCTCTTCTTAAAGTCTACCATAGCCACCTGCTCACCAGGCTGCTCTTGGCAGTTGGTATCCACGTTGCTGTCGAAGGTGGTGATGATGTCATCGACTTCCGAGGTGTGCTCCCCCCTGTGCCAGTCCCTGCTGGGGTCCTTCTGATAGGCCCTCTGCTCTTCCTTTCTGTTCTTACAGAAGATTTGATGGAGCATGCCGAATCGTCCCTCCTTCTTCTGGGGTCTACTGTTCTGGGCAGGAAGGGGTCTAGGAGGCTCTGTTCTATAGGAATATAAAACAAGGATGCTCTGTAAGAACAGGAAGTGGCACAACAGCAGTCATCAAACAAAATACCTCCCTCTATTCCATCTCCAGGAAGGAGATCATTCAAAGTCATTCAGTGCCCTCTCAAGTTAAAGGTGATGAGCAAAAGCTACTCACATGCCACCCCCTTCCTTGGCATGGTCAGTCTGCTGTCCATAATTAGAATATTTCTTAGTTATATTTTGCTTGTTCCCTCAGGAACTATTCTTTCAAAATTTGTTTTTGCCAGGGGATCAAGTAAGCTGAAAATACCAAATACCTTCAGGGGTTACTGTTCTCGCTTCTTAAGGCCAGTCAGTAGGAGTGTCAGCTTTAAGTCAAAGAAATAAAGGCCACATGTTGTGTTCAAGCTTTAGCTAGCAGCTGGGTGAAGGCTGCAGAGCTGGGGGATGGGAGTATGATATTTTCAGGTGTTCTTTGTAAAGGCTCCCCGGAGATAAGGGCAGAGCTCGGACATTATCCATCTCAGGAAGCCTGCCCATTTTACACTGTTTGTGTATTTGTTTCCTGTTGAGTTTTTACTAAATTTCCTATTGAAAAACACTTAAAACATACTAAAAGAAGCCAAGGAGAGAAGCTTTTGTTTGGGCTTGGGCTGCAGAACAGGAAGTGTGTATGCCAGAATTTGGGTGTGGCAGCAGAAGAAAAGTGAGCAACGTCCAATGGGCAGGCAAATTCTGCAGGGGAAAAAGATTTGCCGTTGTCCGGCTGGCTCTTCTTGTGTGGAGTTTCCCTGAGGCACTATGCTGTTTTTGTTGCTTGGAAATTTCTGTATTATTCTCTTTTGAGGCCACAATTGATTAGTGCTTTCTGCGGTATGAGTTAATGATGAAACCGGACCTGTGTGCATGCCCTAAAAGCAATATTGCAACATTTCTCTTTGCAGTGAAAAATTGTAACCTGTGGTTTGGAAAGTATCACTCCTCATTTTGGCCACATATAATGAAATTTTTTCTTTTTCCTGTAGGCCACACAGTGTATAATTGAATCTTTATTCCTGTGACCAATTTTTATCTTCCTCCTTTCACCTTCCAAAAGGCTTTATGAAATATGAAACACAGATTCTGCACTCCTGACACTACCAGAGAGAGAACCCCAGGAGATCTCTAGCATTCCTGCAAGTTTTCCCATATAGAATATGCCCCTGTGCTAACTAAATTAACTAAATGCTAATGCTACTACAGCATCTTCTACAATCAATTTCCTCTTCCTAGTAAGGTTGTGATTTTGGCCAATGGGTCTCAAAGCATGGTCCATTGAACCCTGGAGGTGAGGTCTCCAACAGGCCTCATGAGGTTAAAACTATATTCATAATAATACCAAGATGTTGTCTTTTTCACTGGACTGCTTTTTACACCAAGCATGCAAGAGAGTAAATGGGCAAAACAATGGGCTCCTTGGCACAAATCAAGGTAGTAGTAACAATAGACTTTCATTAAAACAAAACTGCCATTTAATTTAATAATGCCCAGTAAAACTTATTCATTTTACTAAATATTGATTCTTGAGATGCTTTTTTTTTTTCTAGACAAAATAGAAAGTACTCATAAGCAATTCTGCTATATACTGGCATCACTGACTCAATGGGAATGAGTCTGAGCAAACTCTGGGAGATGATGAACTACAGGGGAGCCTGGAATGCTGCAGTGCATGGGTTCACAAAGAGTTGGACATGCTGCTAAGTCACTTCAGTTGTATCCGACTCTGTGCGACCCCATAGACAGCAGCCCACTAGGCTCCCCCGTCCCTGGGACTCTCGAGGCAAGAACACTGGAGTGGGTTGCCATTTCCTTCTCCAATGCATGAAAGTGAAAAGTGAAAGTGAATTCGCTCAGTCGTGTCTGACTCTTAGCAACCCCATGGACTGCAGCCTACCAGGCTCCTCCATCTATGGGATTTTCCAGGCAAGAATACTGGAGTGGGGTGCCAAGTTGGACATGACTGAGTGACTGAACAACAACTCTATACTAATATATGGTGGATGTTTTGAGGTAAAACATTTATGGAATTGTTTGAGCTGAACTAGATACTTTTTTCCCCCATGAAACATCATTTCAATGGCTTCTAGGCAAGCTATGGTTATTTGGAATAGGGCATTTGATTTTTCAAAAATGAACAGAGTGAGTCTGTCATTTCAAGGTAAACAATTGACAGTAATTGTTGCCAATGACAAAAATCTAGTTTCATGCAAAAATTAGAAATTTTGGAAAATTTGTATGCATACTTTGAGCTTGATAGCTTCCTGATACATAAAACCTTTTCTGATGAGATCAGTGGTGACATTAATAAATGTGATTTTTTCCCTAATGTTGTAAAGTGAAATGTATTATTTAATAGAAGATCTTCATAACTAAGCAAACCAATGTTTTTCAAATGGCCAATGCAAGATATAAAATCATGCATAGGTATAAGACACATTTAAGGTGCTAGAGAGATGAATGGATTTTAATGTAACAGAATTCAAAAAGTTCACTGATAAGGTGACAAAGTCCACACTGCAACTGATCTTTGGAAAACTATTAGATTGGTACAAAAATAATTGTGGTTTCGGACCATAAATTTTAAGTCATTATAACTAGGCTCAAACCCATCATTGTTAATCAAAATAAGAACCATTACAATCAACACATTTTTGCCAACGAGAAATAAGTTTGTTTATTCCTGTAGCGTGAAAATCCATGCTTTGGGATTCAATGAACCGTTGGAAAGCATCTTCTGCCTCCTGCTGGCTGTGGAAGCATTTCCCCTAGTAGAAGTTGAGATGCTTGAAGTCGTAGTCGGTTGGCAAGAGATCGGGTGAATACTGCAGATGAGGCTAAACTTTGTAGCCCAATTCATTCAACTTTTGAAGCGGTGGTTGTGTGACATGTGGTCGGGCATTGTCATAGAGAAAAACTGGGCTCTTTCTGTTGGTCGGTGTCGGCTGCAGGCATTGCCATTTTCAGTGAATCTCATTGATTTCCTGAACGTATGGCTCAGATGTAATGGTTTTGTTGGGATTCAGAAAGCTATCATGGATCACTAGAGCAGCAGACCACCAAACAGTGACCATGACCTATTTTTAATGCATGTTTGGGTTTGGGAAGTGCTTTGGAGCTTCTTTTTGGTCCAACCACTGAGCTGGTCATCACTGGTTGTCATCTGAAATTCACTTTTTTTGCATGTCATAATCTGATCAAGAAATTGTTTCTTGTTGTTGCATAGAATAAGAGAAGATGACACTTCAAGATGACAATTTTTTTTTTTTTTAAATTTCCGGTCAGCTCATGAGGCATCCACTTATCAAGCTTTTTCACCTTTCCAATTTGCTTCAAATGCCAAATAGCCGTAGAATGGTCAATATTGAATTCTTTGGAAACTTCTCATGTAGTTGTAAGAGGATCAGTTTTGATGATGGCTCTCAGTTGCTCACTGTCAACTTCTGATGGTCAACCACTGTGTTCCTTATCTTCAAGGCTCTCATCTCCTTTGTAAAACTTCTTGAACTGCCACTGCACTGTACATTCATTAGCTGTTCCCAGCCCAAATGTGTTGTTGATGTTGCAAGTTGTTTCTGCTTCTTTGCAACCCATTTTTAACTCGAATAAAAAAAATCATTCGAATTTGCTTTTTGTCTAACAACATTTCTATAGTCAAAATAAATATAAAAGAAACAGCAAATAATAAGTCATTAGAAAAAAGACTTAAGGTGAGAAATGCACATTAAAATGTTGTATAACATAACCACATTTATTTAAGAATGTATCCCAATATCAAATGGCAAAGTGCAACAGTGTAAAACTGCAATCACTTTTGTACCAACCTAATACTACTTGTCAAGTTTTGGTGTAGTATCAGAGGAAAAGTATCCATAGTTATCTGAAAAGTCTATTGAAATACACCTCCCTTTTTTACCTATGTGTCTATGTAAGGCCAGATTATTTTCATACACTTTAGTCAAAACAGTCATGTTGCAATAGATTGAATGCAGAAGCAGGTGTGGGAATCCTGCTGTATTCTATTAAACTTCTATAAAGCTATCAAGGAGACTTGAAGAGCAAAATAGAATAAAGCTGCTCTTTTCATTATACTTTTTCTGGTTGGTTTCGAAGAATAGTTTATTTTTGACTAAAAATATGGTATTAATCTTAACTTGTAATGGATTATTATCACTTTAAGTTACTAACTAAATATTTTATCAAAAGTGTCTTAGTTTTAGTTTCATGCCATAAATACTGATAGGTGTAACTCACATAAACAAAAGCTCTTTGGGGTCCTCCATAATTTTTGAGTATAAACGGGTCCTGAGAACAAAGAGTTGGAGAAATGCTGATTTAGGCAAAAGAGCAATTAGCATATTGCTTAAATGGATGTGGAAAGGAGAAAACAGAAGAGATTAGAGTTCAGTAAATGTCAGGCTCATACATTCAGGCTTACTACTATCATTTTGCTCCACAGATTCAAGGACATATCATCGTTAGATAATGGTGTCAACTGAAAAAGACACATGCACAACATGAGAGTTGTGAGTCACTATTTATTTGGGGGAAAATGAGGACTATGCAGAGTCCATCATGAGAAGCGCTGGGCTGGAAGAAGCACAAGCTGGAATCAAAATTGCCGGGAGAAATATCAATAACCTCAGATATGCAGATGACACCACCCTTCTGGCAGAAAGTGAAGAGGAACTCAAAAGCCTCTTGATGAAAGTGAAAGTGGAGAGTGAAAAAGTTGGCTTAAAGCTCAACATTCAGAAAACAAAGATCATGGCATCTGGTCCCATCACTTCATGGGAAATAGATGGGGAAACAGTGGAAACAGTGTCAGACTTTATTTTTGGGCTCCAAAATCACTGCAGATGGTGACTGCAGCCATGAAATTAAAAGATGCTTGTTCCTTGGAAGGAAAGTTATGACCAACCTAGATAGCATATTGAAAAGCAGAGACATTACTTTGCCAACAAAGGTTCGCCTAGTCAAGGCTATGGTCTTTCCTGTGGTCATGTATGGATGTGAGAGCTGGACTGTGAAGAAGGCTGAGTGCCAAAGAATTGATGCTTTTGAACTGTGGTGTTGGAGAAGACTCTTGAGAATCCCTTGAACTGCAAGGAGATCCAACCAGTCCATTCTGAAGGAGATCAGCCCTGGGATTTCTTTGGAAGGAATGATGCTGAAGCTGAAACTCCAGTACTTTGGCCACCTCATGTGAAGAGTTAACTCATTGGAAAAGACTCTGATGCTAGGAGGGGTTGGGGGCAGGAGGAGAAGGGGACGACAGAGGATGAGATGGCTGGATGGCATCACAGACTCGATGAATGTGAGTTTGAGTGAACTCCGGGGGTTGGTGATGGACAGGGAGGCCTGGCGTGCTGTGATTCATGGGGTTGCAAAGAGTCAGACACGACTGAGCGACTGAACTGAACTGAACTGCTAGTCATGTGTAACAGTTGTCACCATGAAAGATTTTTGTGCTTTTCTAGATATGAGGAGATGCAAGAATTGGGCTCATAAAATTGGTTCCTGAAAACATCTAACTATCTAGAGACCTGTTCTGTCAGATATTCCAGAGCACAGAGAGCTTCATTTCTGCTCTCCACCTTGAGCGCCTTTCAGTGGGGGGGCTGTTGAAATGTCAGCAGCTGCAGCAGCACATGGTTTAATCCTTGTAGAGGTAGATGGCAAGTACCAATTTGTAGTTGGCAATGGCAAACACAATTATTAAGTAATAGATCATTTTGTGCTGGTTTTGGCAGTTCAGACAATTGCATCCAATTTTATAAATCTTTGAGACGAAGAAAAAAACGAGTGCCTCCTGGTGCGCTCACCTGCTCTCCTGGGAGAGGAGCTTGACACAGTCCATGTGGCCGCAGTACAGGGCATAGGCCAGGGGCGTGCTCTCATTGATATCTCGCAGGTTGCTGTCCATTCCCAGCTCCAGCAGTGACTGCACACAGTCTGCTTTCCCTGCAGCTGCAGCCCAGTGCAGAGGTGTCCTGGGGGGCCACGGGGGGACAGCACAAGTGTCTGAGTACATGAATGATACAGGTTACCTAGCTGACAACAGCTCCTACTCAAAGTTGGGTCCTGGCAGGACAGATTTGTTGCTACTTACAGTGTGGAAATGGTATGCACTAAATGCGGTTTCAGGGTGATGGTGTGTGTAGAGGCCTCTCCTCTAATTCTGATACTCTGTGGCCTTTCCCCTTCTTTGGTCTTTCTGCGAATTTCCTCAAAAAGGAAATAGTGGGTCAAAGGATATGAACAATTTGAAGGCTCTTTATACATAGTGCCAGGATTGCCTTCCAAGAAAACTGACTCAATTTTTCCTCCTCCCTACCAGCTGTGTTCCTACTCCTTCCTAATATGAAGTGTTATCAACATCTTTAAAAATCTTTGCCAACTTGGTAGGCAAAATTAGTACTTCAGTGTTGTTTGAATCTGCATTTCTTTAAATAACATGAGGAAGAACCTTGGAAATACATTTTATTTGACATTTTAGTTTCTTTATTGAAATGACCCTTAATGCCCTATGTCCATTTTTCTATTAGGTTGTTAGCTTTTCTTACTAACTCATATAAACTTTTAAAATATTTAAGGTATTGAGTTTTTTCTAGTTAGGTTTATGAAAACATTTCCTCGGATTTGTTACTTAGCTTTTAATTTTTTTTTAGTGGTTTTCCATAAAAATTTTAAGAAATTACATTTATTTACCTCTTCATTTTTTGTTTCATGCTTTTACGTTTTAGAAAGTTCTTCATTAGCCAGAAGGTAGATACATACTCACCAGTGTTTAAACCTTTGATAAGTGGCAAAACCATCACTTTCTTAAAAAAAAAAAAAAAAGCCAGAGACTGGGAGAAAATATTTGCAAATTACACATCCAACAAAGAGAGTATGTACAGTATTTAAAAACTGAACAATAAAAAATATATATACAAATCGATTTAAAAAACTAGCAAAAGATTGAAGACTTTATCAAAGAAAGTGTATAACTGGTAAACAAGCACATGAAAAGATGCTCAGTAACATTTTTCATTCGGAGAATTGCAAATTAAAACTGCATGGGATACCACTACATACTTATTTAAATGGCTAAATTTTTTTAAAAAAAGGATTTATATATGTGTATAACTGAGTCACTTTGCTGTATAGCAGAGATGGACGCAACATTGTAAATCAACTATACTTCAATGAAAAAAAAAAGTTAAAAAAACAAACAAACAAACAAACCTGGCAATACATGTGTGGGTGAAGATTCAGGGCAACTTCAACTTTTATACATTTTTTAGAAGCAGCCACACCATAAAATAGTTTGTCAATTCCTTCTAAAGTTAAGCATACTTACCATATGACCAAGCAATCTCATGTCTATATCTATAGCTAGAGAAATGAAAACTTATGTTTACACAAAAACTTGTACACAAATGTTTATAGCTGTACTGTCTGTAATCATCCAAAAGTATAAACAACCCAATGTTCTTCAATGGGTGAAAGGACAAACTATAATTTATCCACAAAATGGAATACTACTCAGCAGTAAAAAGAACAGCCTACTGGTATATGGAACATAGATGAATCTCAAGTGCATTGTACCAGGTGAAATAAAGCAATCTCAAAAGATTATATATTGCATATTTCCATTTGCATGACATTCTGGAAAAGGCAAAACCCAAGAGAGAGAGCTAATCCATGGCTGCCAGAGCTTGGAGATGGGGGAAGCCTTGACTATAAAACGACAACCTGAGTTGGTGTTGGAATTGATGGCATTGTTTTGGATCTGCCTTGTGGTGATTACCATGAAATTAAAAGATGCTTACTCCTTGGAAGGAAAGTTATGACCAACCTAGACAGCATATTGAAAAGCAGAGACAATACTTTGCCAACAAAGGTCCGTCTAGTCAAGGCTATGGTCCTTTTCCAGTGGTCATGTATGGATGTGAGAATTGGACTGTGAAGAAGACTGAGCGCCGAAGAATTGATGCTTTTGAACTGTGGTGTTGGAGAAGACTCTTGAGAGTCCCTGGACTGTAAGAAGATCCAACCAGTCCATTCTGAAGGAGGTCAGCCCTGGGATTTCTTTGGAAGGAATGATGCTGAAGCTGAAACTCCAGTACTTTGGCCACCTTATGTGAAGAGTTGACTCATTGGGAAAGACTCTGATGCTGGGAGGGATTGGGGACAGGAGGAGAGGGGACAAGAGAGGATGAGATGGCTGGATGGCATCACCGACTCCATGGACGTGAGTCTGAGTGAACTCCGGGAGTTGGTGATGGATAGGGAGGCCTGGCGTGCTGCGATTCATGGGGTCATAAAGAGTCGGACACAACTGAGTGACTGAACTGAACTGTGGTGATTGCATGAATCTATGTATGTGTTAAAATTCATATAACTATACATCCCCCAAAAGCAAAATTTACTAATGTAAATAAATAGGAAACCAATATTTTATTTTAAATTTATTTGTATTTAAACAAAACTGCACGTGTATCTGAATGTGTATTCTGATATGTGTGGTGAGGTGTGGAGCCAATTAGACCATTTTTCCAGTTACATAGCCAGCTTTTCTCAATACCATTTATTAATGCAGTGGGATCAAATTTTAAGATCCTGAACTATATACATACTTTTCTACCCATCCCCTTTCCTCCATACAAGGATATGGCTGACTTTGAAAAGAAGACAAGCGAAAAGCAAAGGAGAAAAAGAAAGATATAAACATCTGAATACAGAGTTCCAAAGAATAACAAGAAGAGATAAGAAAGCCTTCTTCAGCGATCAGTGCAAAGAAATAGAGGAAAACAACAGAATGGGAAAGACTAGAGATCTCTTCAAGAAAATCAGAGATACCAAAGGAACATTTCATGAAAAGATGGGCTTGATAAAGGATAGAAATGGTATGGACCTAACAGAAGCAGAAGATATTAAGAAGAGGTGGCAAGAATACACAGAAGAACTGTACAAAAAAGATCTTCATGACACAGATAATCACGATGGTGTGACCACTGACCTAGAGCCAGACATCATGGAATGTGAAGTCAAGTGGGCCTTAGAAAACATCACTACAAACAAAGCTAGTGGAGGTGATGGAATTCCAGTTGAGCTATTCCAAATCCTGAAAGATGATGCTGTGAAAGTGCTGCACTCAATATGCCAGCAAATTTGGAAAACTCAGCAGTGGCCACAGGACTGGAAAAGGTCAGTTTTCATTCCAATCCCAAAGAAAGGCAATGCCAAAGAATGCTCAAACTACCACACAATTGCACTCATCTCACACACTAGTAAAGTAATGCTCACAATTCTCCAAGCCAGGCTTCAGAAATATGTGAACCGTGAACTTCCAGATGTTCAAGCTGGTTTTAGAAAAGGCAGAGGAACCAGAGATCAAATTGCCAACATCCACTGGATCATGAAAAAAGCAAGGGAGTTCCAGAAAAACATCTATTTCTGCTTTATTGACTATGCCAAAGCCTTTGACTCTGTGGATCACAATCAACTGTGGAAAATTCTGAAAGACATGGGAATACCAGACCACCTGATCTGCCTCTTGAGAAATCTGTATGCAGGTCAGGAAGCAACAGTTAGAACTGGTCATGGAACAACAGACTGGTTCCAAATAGGAAAAGGAGTATGTCAAGGCTGTATATTGTCACCCTGCTTATTTAACTTATATGCAGAGTATATCATGAGAAACGCTGGACTGGAAGAAACACAAGCTGGAATCAAGATTGCCAGGAGAAATATCAATAACCTCAGATATGCAGATGACACCACCCTTATGGCAGAAAGTGAAGAGGAACTCAAAAGCCTCTTGATGAAAGTGAAAGTGGAGAGTGAAAAAGTTGGCTTAAAGCTCAACATTCAGAAAACGAAGATCATGGCATCTGGTCCCATCACTTCATGGGAAATAGATGGGGAAACAGTGGAAACAGTGTCAGACTTTATTTTTCTGGGCTCCAAAATCACTGCAGATGGTGACTGCAGCCATGAAATTAAAAGACGCTTACTCCTTGGAAGGAAAGTTATGACCCACCTAGATAGCATATTCAAAAGCAGAGACATTACTTTGCCAACAAAGTTTCGCCTAGTCAAGGTTATGGTTTTTCCTGTGGTCATGTATGGATGTGAGAGTTGGACTGTAAAGAAGGCTGAGCGCCAAAGAATTGATGTTTTTGAACTGTGGTGTTGGAGAAGACTCTTGAGAGTCCCTTGGACTGCAAGGAGATCCAACCAGTCCATTCTGAAGGAGATCAGCCCTGGCATTTCTTTGGAAGAAATGATGCTGAAGCTGAAACTCCAGTACTTTGGCCACCTCATGTGAAGAGTTGACTCATTGGAAAAGACTCTGATGCTGGGAGGGATTGGGGGCAAGAGGAGAAGGGGAGGACAGAGGATGAGATGGCTGGATGGCATCACTGACTCGATGGACATGAGTCTGAGTGACCTCCGGGAGTTGGTGATGGACAGGGAGGCCTGGTGTGCTGCAATACATGGGGTCGCAAAGAGTCGGACACAACTGAGCGACTGATCTGATCTGATGCCCAACTTGAAGGGAGGGATATAGCATGGTAGATAAGAGAAGTAGTCAGTGTCTTCCTGTTTCCAAAAGCCAAGCCCAGAACTGAGAGCAGATGTGGAGCAAAACAGTTCCCCAGCTGTAGAAAGAACTATCAAGGCAAATGGGACAAGAAGGTGATAAGAGCATAAAGGACCACTGGACTCAAGAACAAAGGGGACCTGAACCTTGCTTCTTTGGCAGAGATGCTGGGAAGTAGGTGGTTGGGGATGTCTGTGTGGTGTGTCTGGACAGTGGGACCCTGGGGGGGCTAAAGAGGGGAATGGTGATAGATGACATTCCTGTGAATGGGGTTTCCCATGAAGAAAAGGGCTATTCTTCCTGTCAGTCAGTCTGGGAGAGGATCAATCGTGGGGCAGGAAAAGAAGGCATGGGAAGCCTCTCCTTGGCTTCATTCTGGGGCTTGAGCCCTGGCAGATGACCACCCCTGGAGAGCCAAGAGGTCTCTCAGACATGGAGGCAGTCTGTGGGTGAGACAGAGAAGGACTCAGTTGGGTCTATCTGTCTCAAGGGGCTCAGGACTTAGTATTGGGAGCGTAGCCATGTTCACTTTTCACTTTCATGCATTGGAGAAGGAAATGGCAACCCACTCCAATGTTCTTGCCTGGAGAATCCCAGGGACAGAGGAGCCTGGTGAGAGGCTGTCTATGGGGTCGCACAGAGTCAGACATGACTGAAGTGACTTAGCAGCAGCAGCAACAGCAGCCATGTCCACAGTATGACCAGAGTCCCCATGGGTAGACTGTGTCCTGTGTCAATCAAGCATCCTCCTCATGTTATGATATGGACAGCAATTTGAGGACACTTAATATAGGACCATATATTTTTTCAACATAGTCATCAACTGCACTGCTTGAGCTTGTACAAGATATGAGTCATTCCATTCTATTTGAGAGGTCTCCAGACAATATTTATTATGAAACAAGATGAGGTGCCGGCCATATTATACCCTCCTGATTAGAGAATATATTGCCAATAAATTCAGCAGATGGAGGGTTGAACATCATTGCAGTCAGGTTTATCAACACGTGACAATTCTCTTTGGCATATTGTGAAATACTCCTTTATGACAATTGCTGAGTGACTGTACTAATGGTCCCATCACTTCATGGCAAATAGATGGGGAAACAATAAAAACGGTGAAAGACTTTATTTTGGGGGCTCCAAAATCACTGCAGATGGTGATTGCAGCCATGAAATTAAAAGATGCTTTCTCCTTGGAAGAAAAGCTATCACCAACATAGACAGCATATTAAAAAGCAGAGACATTACTTTGCCAACAAAGGTCTGTCTAAGTCAAAGTTATGGTTTTTCCAGTAGTCATGTATGGATGTGAGAGCTGGACTATGAAGAAAGCTGAGCACTGAAGAATTGATGCTTTTGAACTGTGGTGTTGCAGAAGACTCTTGAGAGTCCCTTGAACTGCAAGGAAATACAACCAGTCAATCCTAAAGGAAATCAGTACTGAATATTCATTGGAAGGACTGATGCTGAAGCTGAAACTCCAATACTTTGGCTACCTGATGAGAAGAACTGATTCATTGGAAAAGACCCTGTTGCTGGGAAAGACTGAAGGCAGGAGGAGAAGGGGACGACAGAGGATGAGATGGTTGGATGGTATCACTGAGTCTATGGACATGAGTTTGAGCAAGCTCTGGGAGTTGGTGATGGACAGGGAAGCCTGGCGTGCTGCAGTCCATGGGGTTGCAAAGAGTCGGACATGACCGAGTGACTGAACTGAACTGAAGAGTGACTGTATTAATTTCTCTTGAGGCAGGAGGTAGATGGTTCCCAGGGTAAAGTTTAGAGAGTCATTCCCTGTGGACAGAAACTACAAACTATCAATATCAGGATAACCGAGAGAGGAGGCTGGGCCCTGCCCACACAGAAGATAAGAGCCCACATATTTCTCATTTTTTGAAGTCAGGAGACCTCCCAGCTGCACATGCAAAGAAAGGCTTCTTGGAGGTCAAAACGGGAGTGATGCTGATGCCACCCACCCATAGACCTCTTTCATCTTGGCTAAGAGATGTGTGTGTGCACATGGGAGGATCCTGAGATATAATAGATATGAACTCTGAACCAGGCAAATTAAAATGATTGGCCAAGGAAACCTGGAGGAAATGCCCCTTATAAGTAACTTAAACTGCCCTGAGGGTGCAATTCTCCTCTGAGTCCGCCTGTGTGTTTATCCACATATACTGTACTCTTTTTCCTCCTAATAAATACTTTAACTATTTAATTACTTTCTATCTTTGTGGGAATTATTATTTTTCTGCACGTTGAAGGGCCAGGGCCTTGTCCCTGATCTTTGGTCTAGTGGCTAGGATTCAGCTCTCTCACTGCTGCAACCCGACCTCAATCTCTAGCCAGGAACTGAAGCCCTGCTTCAAGTGAGGCAGGCTGAGGCAACCCGAGAGCATTCTGAACATCAACATGGAAGAAGAGGTCCAGAAGGACACAGGGAAAAACTTATTTTGCAGAAACAAGAGAAGCATAGATAACTTCTAACCAAAACACATAGAGCCTTTGTCGGCAATATGTAGTATCCAGTTTCAAGTTAGGTAAGCTGCAGTCCCTTTCTTATCTCTAAGCTTCAGGATAGTCTTCAAACATAGCAGATTGGACTCAGTTATCACAGTAAGGAGCTGGAGAACCAGGGCCTATGATTCAGAAGAAATTCATCAGAGACAAGCAGTGGGCTGAGGAGGCAGTCTCTGAATGACAGGAGATGATAGGTACAAGAAAGAAGTGTTGGTAAGGTGTCAGAAGCCAAGGAACCACTTATGGAACATCCAAACATTCCCTAGATAATTCCCAGAAGTATGTAGGGAGGACAGTTTGATTAAAGACTCCCCTTCCTGAAGATAAATGACTTGGGTGCTAAAGGAAAGCATGACTTCATAGACTGATGAAATTTCGGCCCTTTAAGCTATACAAGCTGTTAATGAGTTATGTGTTCTGTACCATCAATCTTAGGCAAGGACCAACATGTTTTAAAATGCCATAGATTTATGATGTGTTTTAATAATCTAGGAGGACTAGTTCCCTCATATCTTTCCTCATCTTCTTTTTTTTTTATTTTTTAAAATCATTGCCTTATTTTTCTTCCCTTTTATCAAAAACTTTCTATCTGGAAAAAAAAAAGACAGGAAGTGAAGCCACAATTGTTGCAAATGCTTCAATACTTAAACCTATGAAAATTTTGAAAAATTCTCTACTAACACAAGCTTACAGTGTCAATGTGAAGGCAGAGATATACAGTGCAGGATGCAGAAACTGAAACAAATGCAGAGCAGGCTGAGCTGAGCTCCGGAGCAGAAGCTAGACCTTTCTTGAGATTTTACTTCACTTTGAACCCTTGTAGGGCCCAATCACTTGCACTTTCTTATTCCCTTTGGATATACTTTCTTCCCTGAGACTGGGGGAACTAAATTTTCTCTCCTAAGCATGGGAAAAATATCAATAACCACGGATAAGCAGATAACACCACCCTTATGACGGAAAGTGAAGAACTAAAGAGCCTCTTGATGGAAGTGAAAGAGGAGAGTGAAAAAGTTGGCTTAAAGCTCAACATTCAGAAAACTAAGATCATGGCATCCAGTCCCATCACTTTAGGGCAAATTGATAGGGAAACAGTTGAAACAATGGCTGACTTTATTTTGGGGGGGGCTCCAAAATGACTGCAGATGGTGACTGCAGCCATGAAATTAAAAGACGCTTACTCCTTGGAAGGAAAGTTATGACCAACTTAAACAGCATATTGAAAAGCAGAGACATTACTTTGCCAACAAAGGTCCGTCTAGTCAAGGCTATGGTTTTTCCAGTGGTCATGTATGGATGTGAGAGTTGGACTGTAAAGAAAGCTGAGCACTGAAGAATTGATGCTTTTGAACTGTGGTGTTGGAGAAGACTCTTGAGAGTCCCTGGGACTGCAAGGAAATCCAACCAGTCCATCCTAAAGGAGATCAGTCCTGGGTGTTCGTTGGAAGGACTGATGTTGAAGCTCAAACTCCAATACTTTGGCCACCTGATGCAAAGAGCCAACTCATTTGAAAAGACTCTGATGCTGGGAAAGATTGAGGGCAGGTAGAGAAGGAGACGACAGAGGATGAGATGGCTGGATAGCATCACTGACTAAATGGACATGAGTTTGAGTAAACTCTGGAAGTTGGCTGTGGACAGGGAGGCTTGGCGTGCTGTGGTCCATGAGGTCACAAAGTGTCGGACACGACTGAGCGACTAAACCGAACTGAACTGAAGCATGTGATAATTCAAGTAGGAAATACTGTATTAGAGCTGCTTCTAGAAGTATTTTGAAGTAGGCAAACTTTTTTCCAGCCCTCTTTTCCTAAATGTGTGCCTTAAAAATGTATATATTTTTCTACTTTTATTTATTTGGCCACATAGCATGTATTCCTTGATCAAAGTTCAAACCTCCACCCCCTGCATTGGAAACAAGGTATCCTAACCACTGGACCACCAGGGAAGTCCCCCTACATGTGTTCTTTTCGTCTCTTTTTGGATCATTCACCTTGTCTCTTCATGTAACAAAATCCTTCTACTTTCTTACCTGCTCAAGTTCAATATCTACTCTTCAGAAAAGGTCTACTTTCAATGATTTATATATTAATTTTAATTAAAGTCATCCTGTTAACTGTCTCCAGCTTCTGAGACTTACATGGAACCCAAGATTTCTTTCTCCTGTGTTATAAGGGTTTCAGGTATCAGGAAGTAGTAGGAAGTGCTTCTTGGGGAATCTAAAATCATGGAAGTAGGTGGCTAAATTGTATTTCAATAGAAAAAGGTTAAAAAAACACTATATATAATGTACAAGCCTTATACTTGTTTTCAACAGTCTTACTTGTTTTTATATTATTCTTATATCTTCATTGAGTCTATGCCTAACTGAAGCAAAGGTTAGATAAGCATTGTAATTGAAAAATTCTAATAGTTGATTATGGATAAAGAGCCAGTAGGTGAAAAGCTCTACATTTAAAAGACAAGGGTACAAGTTTTCTTTGAGTTACACAAGGCTGTGATCCATGTGATCATTTTGGCTAGTTTTCTGTGATTGGGTTTTCATTTTGGAGGCCATGGATTATAGTTCTCACTTCTTCTGTCAGCATATTAAAAAGCAAAGGCATCACTTTGCCAACAAAGGTCTGTCTAGTCAAAGCTGTGGTTTTTCCCGTAGTCATGTATGGATGTGAGAGTTGGACCATCAAGAAGTCTGAGCGCCAAAGAATTGACACTTTCTGACTGTGGTGCTGGAAAAGACTCTTAAGAGTCCCTTGGACAGAAAGGAGATCAAACCAGACAATCTTAAAGGAAATTAACCCTGAATACTCAGTGGAAGGACTGATGCTGAGGCTGAAGCTCTAACACTTTGGCCACCAGATGCAAAGAGCCGACTCAGTGGAAAAGGCCATGATGTTGAGAAAAATTGAGGGCAGGAAGAGAAGGGGACAACAGAGGATGAGATGGTTGAATAGCATCACCAACACAATGGACATAAATTTGAGGAAAACTGTGGGAAATAGCGAAGGACAGAGAAGCCTGGCATGCTGAAGACCACGGAGTCACAAAGAGTTTCAGATTGAACAACAAGTTTTCACTTAGTTGCTAATTACCTCTTTGGCAAGTCTCTTCACCTTTCTGGACTCAGCTTCCTTATCTATGTAAATACATCTTTAATGACTAAAGAAAACCAAAACAGAACCCTGATAAGGTCACATCTAGTTCTGAACACAAAGCCTCTATTGTGCTCTTCTCTGGATAACAAGAGCTTGTTGATTTTATGACATAATCCAGGAATGAAGGGAAAAAATAAGACTTACTGTTAAGAACAAAAAGTGCATATAGCAGGAAGCTGATATACAGAAAGCCTTCTGAGAATAGTTAGCAAAAAGTGGAAAGTCTGACAATACAGTCACAGCGTCTCTCTTCATAACAATGGTTTTTCCTGTCCTGACTAATATAGAGCAGTTTTTATTGTCACAAGCCCAGGTATAAATATTAATATTACTGTCAGTAAGGATATAGTCATATAAGATAACTCCTTAAACATCTTCTTTGTTTTGAGATTAAAATTTGGAAAAGGTGACAGAGTGGCCACGGATACCTGTCGTCCACATCCAGCGCCTGCAGGTTGCACTCAGGAACTCTTGCAAGCTCACTGATGATGTCGCAGAAGCCTGCTGCTGCGGCGATGTGCACGCATGTCTTGCCACTCTCATCATCGAAGTTGATTATGGACGGACCCTGGTGATGGCTCAGAATGATGGAACACAGAATTCTATTTCCACTCTGGAAAAACAGAGCCAAAAAAGTTCATTATGTATAATCCAGTGCTCTTCCCTGTCTATGCAAATTAAGATAAAAATTCAAAGCAAAAAAAAAAAAAAAATTCAAAACTAACACACACTAAAATAAAATGCATTTTATCAAACCCACCAACAAATTTCCACTTGTCTCAAGTCCCTGCAGGGGTTTTTGTCTCCTGTAAGAACTAAATTGTCTTCCATAATTAGTTCACTAATTATGGAAGACATAATTAGTTCACTAATTATGGAAGACATAATTAGTTCCTTAAGGAGGACTTAAGGTATGTGGGTGCTTAGTTGGGTCTGACTCTTTGGATCCTATAGACTATAGCCCACCAGGCTCTTCTGTCCATGGGATTCTCCAGGCAAGAATACTTGAGTAGGTTGCCATTTCCTCCTCCAGGGGGTCTTCCCCACCCAGGAATTGAATCAGTGTCTCCTGAGTCTCCTGCACTGGCAGACAGATTCTTTACCATTGATCACCTGGGAAGTCCAGGGAGGAAAGTCTATAAGCAATAAATGCTGGAGAGAGTGTGGAGAAAGGGAACCCTCTTACACTGTTGGTGGGAATGCAAACTAGTACAGCCACTGTGGAGAATAGTGTGGAGATTCCTTAAAAAACTGGAAATAGAACTGCCATACGACCCAGCAATCCCACTGCTGAGCATACACACCAAGGAAACCAGAATTGAAAGAGACACATGTATCCCAATAATCATTGCAGCACTGTTTATAATAGCCAGGACATGGAAGCAACCTAGATGTCCATCAGCAGACAAATGGATAAAGAAAGCTGTGGTACATATACACAATGGTATATGTACACAATGAGTATTACTCAGCCATTAAAAAGAATACATTTGAATCAGTTCTAATGAGGTGGATGAAACTGGAGCCTATTATACAGAGTGAAGTAAGCCAGAAAGAAAAAACATCAATACAGTATACTAACACATATATACGGAATTGAGAAAGATGGTAATGATAACCCTGTATGCGAGACAGCAAAAGAGACACAGATGTATAGAACAGTATTTTGGACTCTGTGGGAGAGAGCGAGGGTGGGATGATTTGTGAGAATGGCATTGAAACATGTATGTTATCATATGTGAAACGAATCACCAGTCCAGGTTTGAAGCATAATACAGGATGCTTGGGGCTGGTGCACTGGGATGACCCAGAGGGATGGGATGGGGAGGGAGGTGGGAGGAGGGTTCAGGATGGGGAACACATGTACACTCGTGGCAGATTCATGTCAATGTATGGCAAAACCTATACAAAATTGTAAAGTAATTAGCCTCCAATTAAAATAAATAAATTTATATTAAATAAATAAATGTGTATAATTGACTGACATCAGAGCTAGCATGATGGGTGGGCCACCTAGATAACTTCCTCATTAAATATATGCTTCTGCTTGCTGTATATGTTTGTTTATATATATGTTTCCTGCTTGCTGTAGAGGTTGACCCCTGAGAAGCTGGCAGAATTAATTTTAATATTAACAAAATGACAATGATGAATACTGACTAGTGGCATAATGATGACCAAAATGATCTGGTAATAAACAGTCAAATTGCTAGAAGTACCATGTAATTTAATTGTCAAAAATCCTTTTTAAACAGAAGTGGGTCATAATTTAGTAGTTAATCAATAAAGAAATAAAACAAGTATGAAAAGGAAAGCTTCAGGAAACCATTTAAATCGAATCCCTCTTTCTGTGTAGATCTATAAGTTTTTATCTTATCTTTGGAATGAGATTACTCTATAGTTTTTTAGCAACCTGTCCCAACCTTAAAAGTCACCAGCTCCTCCTTGAGAATGTCCTATATCTCTTTAGCTTGAATAAGCAAGTAAGTAAATATTGTGCATGTTATTTTTCACTGGACTGAAAAATACAAAAAAGCACTACGTAAGCGCTTCCCAGGTGGTTCTAGTGGTAAAGAAACTGCTTGCTGATTCAGGAGATGCAGGAGACTAGGATTCAATCCCTGGGTCGGGACGATCCTGGGCACGGCAGCCCACTCCAGTATTCTTGCCTGGAGAATCTTACGGACAAAAGAGCCTGGCAGGCCACGTAGTCCATGGGATCACAAAGAGTTGGACATGACTGAGCAGCTTAGCATGCCTGCACTACATAAGCATTTGCGATTTAAGATAACAATAAATCTTCAAGGCCAATAAAATAGTCAGTCTGTCTCACACTGTGGAAAGTCTTATCTTTCAGTTTTCTACTGATATCTGGGTAAAGATTATAATAATAATAATTCATCTGCATTTTCTCAATGAATCCACAGAGACCCTGAATCTCTAGGCAGCAGGTCTTATGGGTAGAATGGAGGTCCTAGGAGGCATGCTGCTGCTGCTGCTGCTAAGTTGCTTCAGTCGTGTCCGACTCTGTGTGACCCCATAGACGTCAGCCCACCAGGCTCCCCCATCCCTGGGATTCTCCAGGCAAGAACACTGGAATGGGTTGCTATTTCCTTCTCCAATGCATGAAAGTGAAAAGTGAAAGTGAAGTCACTCAGTCATGTCCCACTCTTCGCGACCCCATGGACTGCAGCCTACCAGGCTCCTCCGTCCATGGGATTTTCCAGGCAAGAATAGTGGAGTGGGGTGCCATTGCCTTCTCCCCTAGGAGGCATGAGGAGCAGTTTAAAGAAATGGAAGAGATAGGCTGTAGTTCTGGGGGCCAGGAGCCAGGTCACATGCCAGACTCAGGGTCCCTGGGCTGAAAGGGAATACTGAACTTTTTAAAAGCTGCAATTCTAATACACTCCAAATGCTGTTCAACAGTCATCTCGTAATAAAATTTCCAAGTATGTAACATTTCTTTTGGCATTCTTCCCACTTGAGTATTTGACCCCAGGGTTGTGTTTTAGAACCTCTGAGTCAGTTTGCACAATTCCGTGGAACAGAACCCATTCATTTTGGCTTTTCCTCTTCCTTTCCCTCCCCTCTCCCTGTTTGCACCAAGAATTCTCCGGATATCCTGTGACTCAGCATGGCTTCTCAGAGAACCACTACACGGTGAACCCTGGAGTGTTTGCCCCCTGTGCTGGGGACAGCTGCTGACACCAGTTCTGAAAGCTCTTACAGGAACAAAGGCTGAGGGCAGTAAAACTCTTAACTTTGAGCCCCAGAAAGAGTGCTGGATGGGTTTTAAATGCTATAACCATGGCCAGCTACATAATCTGTGGGGCCCAGGAAAAATGTGGAGCCCTCTGCTCACGTGCCAGAGGAATGACGTGTTCCTTTCTTCTGTGGTATCTCTTTTGACCTGTCATGGAGATTTTTATTTGCTATTTAGTGTCATACTCGGTCCCTGGAGGAGGGCATGGCAGCTTACTCCTGGGTTGCCTGGAGAATCCCATGAACACAAGAGCCTGGTGGGCTACAGTCCTTAGGGTTGCAGAGTGGAACATTACTGAAGTGACTGAGCAGGCTCGCACGTCACACTCCCTTGGGCTGGGCATTCTCACCGTGAGTGCAAGCCCTCCCAGGTGCCTAGGGCTCTGGTTTGCCGTCCGGATCCTTTCTGAGTCTATCCCCAGAGCCCTGCAGGGGGACTGAGGGCACATCTATAACGTGGTCCCTGCCTGCCACCTTTAGCCTTCCTTCTGTCTCACCTTCCCCCTTACACCCTCTTCTCCCTCTGTCCTTCTTCTGTCTCACAATGACTTTTAAATAATCTGGATCAATGAGTTCAGTTCCATGGCATGCCTGTCATCAAAGGGTCACTACAGTGAACACATCTAAGCTTTCATGCCTGCTTTATTAGCTTTTCTAAGATTCTTTCACCTAATGTTACTCAAACATATTTTGAGGGGTCTGACATATGTATATTTAAGACAATCAAGAAGCCCCTCTCCCCTTTTAAGAAGCACTAGCCACTGGAGAAGTAAAATAGAAGCAAAAAAGAGTGTCCACTCAAT
This sequence comes from Tragelaphus eurycerus, assembly GCA_935064755.1. Classification (NCBI taxonomy): domain Eukaryota; kingdom Metazoa; phylum Chordata; class Mammalia; order Artiodactyla; family Bovidae; genus Tragelaphus; species Tragelaphus eurycerus. The sequence continues at coordinate 24,493,722 of CAKXYN010000024.1, read as the reverse complement.
GAATTGATTCTGTTTACAGTTTCCTGGAAGAGCAAAGGAATTCGGTTAGCCAAAGTGTTTTAAACAGCAAAACAGCCTGTCACGGGTTTTCCTTCTGTGTGGGATGGAGCGTCAAGCAGAGATGGAAAAAACAGAACCCGCATCTTACATACTGTCTTCCTCCCTTCTTGCCTGACCCATGCAGGAGCCATTTTGGAAGCAGCCAGCTTAGATGCGGGGTGGGGGTGGGCTGTAGTCTGGCACATCTGAGTGGGCCCCTTCTGACTTCCTGAGCAGACAGTCCCAGCCAGCATTTCCCTTGTGAGCTGGACTCTTACATGGCTTTTCTGAATAAGAGAAATTTCACCCGCTTACCCCTTTCCTCCAAAATGCCTGTGTCCTGAATCTTTCAGACAATTCCTTTGTCTCCAAATCCCACCCTCATTTACATCACCATTGTTTTTATAATAATATCCTCCTAAGAATAATGGTGATAGTGATGTTTACCAAGTGAATGTTCTGTGCCCAGCACGGCCTGTTCTCACTTGTTTAATCCTGACAACAACTCCGTGGGTGTCAGGACTAAACAAGTGAGTAGCATAAGATAGGCACTCTTATCATCCTCATATTATAGAGGAGAAATTGGAGGCACAGAGGGATTCTGTCTGTCAATGAGTCGCTCGATCGTGTCTGACTCGTTGCGACCCCATGGACTGTAGCCTGCCAGGCTCCTCTGCCCATGGGATTTCCCAGGCTAGAGTACTGGAATGGGTTGCTGTTTCTTTCTCCAGGGCATCTTCCCAGCCCAGGGATCGGACCCAGGTCTTCCGCATCGCAGGCAGATTCATTGTCCAATGTCACAGCCATGAGGTGGCAAGGCTGGGACTGACTGCAGAGCCCTTGCACTTCACTGGTAACACTATTTTGTCTTCAGTTAAAGAAATAGTTTATTTATTTGATCCTGCACGTTCACATGGGAGGAATTGAAGTGAAAACTGCTGAAGGTATCAGCAACATCAGTAGCAGTAAAGTGTGTCTTACCAACTGAGACCTTCTTTCCACATTTGGTGCTTTAAAAGCCTCTCCTAGGACGGTTGCCATGGTGCACCCTTGTAAGAATTTGAGAGAGCCTAGACATGTCCCTAGGGCTTCCCTGGTGGCTCAGTGGTAAAGAATTTGCCTGCAATACAGGAGATGCAGGAGACGCGGGTTTGATCCCTGGGTCGAGAAGATTCCCTGGAGAAGGGCATGGCAACCCACTCCAGTATTTTTGCCTGGGAAATCTCATGAACAGAGGAGCCTGGCAGGTTACAGTCCATGGGGTTTCGAAAGAGTTGGACATGACTGAACGACTAAATAACAACAACAAAGAGAGGTCCCTAGTTTGTGAATAGAGGCTCCAGCTCCGTGGTCTCCTGCCAACAACATTCTCTTCTTGGCAAACTGAGCTGAACCTCCATCAGGTGGAGTCTCCAGGCCTGGAAAGCCTTGGTCACAGACACCAGGAAGCACCAGGAGAGAAGAAATGGGTGTTGCCCACAAGGGCCCCTAGGAAAATTGGAAAGTGAGTTTCCATTTGGTGGGAATATTGTTCAACAGGGGAAGAATATTGTATAGATCTTATTATGGAGCTCTAGGATTCTGCATTCGGAGAAGGCAATGGCACCCCACTCCAGCACTCTTGCCTGGAAAATCCCATGGATGGAGGAGCCTGGAAGGCTGAAGTCCATGGGGTCGCTGAGGGTCAGACACGACTGAGCGAATTCACTTTCACTTTCCTGCATTGGAGAAGGAAATGGCAACCCACTCCAGTGTTCTTGCCTGGAGAATCTCAGGGACGGGGGAGCCTGGTGGGCTGACGTCTATGGGGTTGCACAGAGTTGGACACGACTGAAGTGACTTAGCCGCAGTAGCAGCAGCAGGATTCTGCTTTGGGTGGCCAAATGAGATTGTGGGTTTATTTCTTTTTCTTTTATTGTGTTGTTTTTGTCTGTGGGTAATCGATGAAATTGCCTTCACGTAACCTAAAGGCTGCTGGGAACCACTGTGTCCTAGTCATTTTCTCTTTACACCTCATGAAGGAGAAGAATTCATAAGAAGCCTTGCCAAGAAGAAAGTTAGATTAAGGTATAGGAATTTTGTTATCAGAGACTGATAAAAAACAAGATTTCAATATCCTTATTGTAGACCCTTTTTATTCTAGTGACTTCCCAAGAAATCTTAGTGCAAGATTTAGGATTGGTTGTTTATTTGTAAACGTGTTGGGGAAATTAGTTCTATGGTGGGTTCTTCAGGAAGGGAACCCCAATCTCTGTCCATCTCTTGGAAGTAGGAGTCTGTTTGTCACATGACTGTGAATGCACAAAGGAGAGGAAAGGGTTTTAGGTCATGTGGCCCTTTTAAAGGGCTAGGTGGTTTTGTGCTGTGACAAGAACGCTGGCCCTTAAGTTCACCTGGAGCCAAATGTGTTAGACTGGAATGGAGTTGGAGGGGAAAACCTACTAGCTTGTGAACTAGTAGACTGTGAACACATGAGAGTTGAGGGTTTGTGGCTGACTAGAAGAGAAGTGAAGTGAAAGTCGTTTAGTTGTGTCCAACTCTTTGCAACCCTCATGTTGCAAAGTTGTATAGTTGTAACTATACAGTCCATGGAATTTTCTAGGTCAGAATACTGAAGTGGGTAGACTTTCCCTTCTCCAGGGGATCTTCTCAACCCAGGGTTCAAACCCAGGTCTACCACATTGCAGGCAGAATCTTTATCAGCTGAGCCACAAAAGAAGCCCAAGAATACCGGAGTGGGTAGCCTATCCCTTCTCCAGCAGATCTTCCCGACCCAGGAATGGAACTGGGGTGTCCTGCATTGCAGGTGGATTCTTTACCAACCGAGCTATCAGGGAAACCTGACTAGAAGAGAAAGGTGCCCAATATCCTAGCTTGGAGTCAGAATCCTCTTCATAGTTAGCCCTTTTGGACCCAGGCTTTCTGCTTGGCCTGATACCAGAGTCTGCTGTACCCCAAAACTTGGGGCTGACCCCCCTGGAGGGCTACTGTAAGATAGAAATGGTGGGGGAGGGGCAGTGAGGAACTGTGACCCTCAGCTGCTGAACTACATCATTTCACAGATGTTCTAATGATTAATATGGAAAACACCCCCACGAAACCTCCTTCCTTGCTGTGGTCATGTGTAGAAGCACTGTCTTTCTGCTGAAATGGAGCCTAATAAAGAGTAACTTGTAATAAATATTGGCTGAACAGAGCATAAATAAATAAATAAAACAAGCCTTACAAACTATGGGCAAAGCCAAACTAGAATTATACCCGTTCTTTTCTTAGCTTTCCTCTCTTTTTCTCACTATCTCCCACCTTTCACTATCTTTTCACTTCTTTCTTTACTCGTGTTTACTCCTAGGTGAGTTCCTATTTTTTGGCTGCCTACCCATTTCCTTCCCTCTCTGCAGCCAAGCCCTGGGGAGCTGACACATGCAAGTCACTTTAATTTAGGCTATCCTTTAAGATAACTCCATCTTTGCTTCCAAGGTAATGGGAGTTGATTTAGTAAATTTGACTTTCTCTTTGATTATTCTGGGCTTATGTCCTTTAATCAAGCACTGGGAGTTGTGTGGTCTGGGCACCTGTGGGTGTAGGGTAAGCCTGGACAATGGTAACCTCCCTGTGCACTAGTTTTCCATGTGTGAACAGAGGGGTTGCATTAAATGACTTTGTGTGGTCCCTCCCAGCTCTAAGGTTCTTTCATCTACGGTCTGGATCCACTGGCCTATGACATTTATAATTATCCTTTGGCATTCTGAATACATTTAAAGTATATTTATAGAATTTTGACACAATTCACACAGTGATCACATATCATGGCCTTCACAGGAAGGAGGAGAATTTCATGCTGGACCAAATCAGTCTCAGACGCTGGTGGCTTCATGGTTACATTCAAGAGCTCCAAGGGTGTGTGTATAATTTCCTTAATCACATACTGAATGAACAAACATGAAATAGTTGCTTTACATTAGGGCAGTTCTTTTCTTTCTACCCACCCTTGAAAAATGCACTGCAAGAAGAGTACTACTGAAGAAACTTCTAAACACATTAGCTAGGATTAGGAGGAAGGAGCTAGAGGTGAGATTTGATGGGCAGTAGATACTTGGCCCTCTCGCTGACCTGTCATCATAGCTATCCTAGATTACATATCATTAGGAAAAACTCCTTGATACTAAGGCAATGCATTCCTGGAGGTCTCGGTTAAGCTGAAAATGGTGTATCACAGAAAGAACCCAATGAAGCACTAATTCCAATTCCAGTGGCTTGGGATGGATAAGCTTGTTGAACTGAATTCAGTGAAAACTTTTTTGGTGTTCACAAAGATCTGTTTTGGGTCTGGAGAGACATCTGGATGAGTAAGGCATGTTTACTTAAGCATGTGGTCTAGAAGAGGAGATGTAGGCAACCCACTGATAGTAACACCAGCAATAGAAGGAAGGAGGTGCTAGACAGAGGGGAAAATTCTAAAAGGGAGTTCAGCAAAGAGGGTAAACTTAGTTGAGCCTTGAGAAGTAAGGAGGAACAAGTATAAATTCTGCAGTTAGAAGGGATGAGGCAGGGAAGGCAAGAAGAAAAAAGTATTGGGACTTTCTTGATGGTCCAGTGGTTAAGAATTCGCCTTCTAATGCAGGGGATTTGGGTTTAATCCCTGACTGAGAAATTAAGATCCCACATATGGCGGGGCAAATTAACCTTTGAGCCTCAACTGCTGAGCCAGAACACCATAAGGAAAGATTCTGCATACCACAACTAAGACCTGATGCGGCCAAATAAATCAGTAAGATTGCTGTTAAGTATATACCATTTAAAGTAGAAAGAAATGTTTCACCAAAGGGGAAGAGGATGACCAAGGAGAAGGCTGGATGAATCTTTCTCATGTATTGAGGGGATTATCAATATTCTAGTATGATTGGATTAATGTCTATACAGATTGAAGAGGAAAGGCAGGGAGTAGGGTGGGGTGGGGAGCGGTTGTTCACAGCAGTCAGTGCAAATCAAAGAGTTTGTTCTTTACCAAAAAACAGCACTTGCTGCAGGTTTTTGAGCCAAGAACCAAGGGTGACCATAATTGTTTTGGTGCGGTAACGGTTATGTGAGTACATTCCTTTGTGATTTGTAGAAAGAGCACCTGGCGGCAATGTGAGAATAGAGTAGAGAAAGAAAGCGCTGAAGTAGAAATACAGGTACTGAAACTGTTCCCGTGAGAGATAGGGGAGGCTTGAACTAGGGCAGTGATGGTGGGTGTACTTCATCATCTCCATTTATTCTTCCTGGTCAACTCCCTTTTTCAACCTGCTCTCAGCATGTATGAGTTGCATTAACAGGCTCCTTGGCCCTTTGGCTTCTAGTTGGGATTGGCCAGTGAGTGGCACTGAAAGGAGATGGACAGAGGAGGAAATAGTGACTGGGGCATTTATCGTCCAATTCTCTCCCTGCTGGATCACAGGTTGATTATTCCATCCAGGGCTACAGATTCTGTCCTGGGCCCTCTCCTACAGCTACAACTTTTGCTGTGTCTTAGTAACCTCTCCCTCTCAGGCTTTTTTAGGCCCAGATTCCCTAATGGCAACCTGTGGTTGTGAATGAGCCTTTTTATGAATCTATGCTCAATTAATCCCATCCGAGTGGGCTGCTTCGTGCTAGGACCCTGATCTATACAGTGGGAATAGAAAAGAGGCAACTGGGAGACCTGAGGAGTGGAAGGAAGAGGTCTTGACAACCACCTGGACGTGAATGATGATAAGGAAGGAGTGTTCATGGGCCACCTGGAGGACTTTGTCTTGGACTGCTGGGAGGATGGAAATGTGATGGGAAGGAGAGACTGGATTCAGTTTGAACACATTGACTTTGACGCATCCATAGGAAATGATGGGAAGATGCCTGGTAGAGCTGGAAATGTGAGCCTAGTGTTAAGAGAGAGGTCAGTGATGGATTTTGACCTGAGAAAATTCTGAGTAGATTGGTAGCTGATGTCGTTGGAACCGATGAGCTTTCTGAAGAAAAGAGAATGAAAAAAAGATTTTTGATGTCTGCAGTGTTGAGGAGTGAGAGGGAGATGAAGCTGAGAGAGACCTATGTAGATTCCTGTTAAGTAAGTCCCATCACCAACAGGTGAGAACATGCCCCGAAGCGACTGAGATTTCATCAGGGCAGACTGGATGCAGACAGGGACAGGGTTCTACTCAGTGTTAGCCCAGAGAGAGCCAAGCAGGGGAGTCTCCTGGGCAGATGGGGAAGGTGAATGAGGGCAATGGGCCCACAGGAGGGCCCCACCAGCGGCCAAGGGGCCCTAGAAATGCGGGCAGAAGTCAAACATTCTGGGAGTGCATGTTTGCAAGACAGTGTTAGTTGTTCTCTTGTGTCTGACTCTGCGATCCCATGGACTGTAGCCCACCAGGCTCCTCTGTCCATGGGCATTCTACAGGCAAGAATACTGGAGTGGGTTGCTATTTCATTCTTCAGGGGATCTTCCAGAGCCAAGGATCGAACCCATACGTCTTATGTTTCCTGCATTGGCAAGCGGGTTCTTTACCACTAGCACCACCTGGGAAGGCTTTACTTTCTGGGCCCAGTGTTTCAAATCTTTACTGCTTTGATTACCTGGGTCAAATACAGAGGCTTTATTAACTCGAGGTCCTCTCACTTTAAGTATGGTCTCATATAGTCCCAGAGAAAAGCCCTAAGTTCAATGAAAGGAATAAATGACAACAGGAAATAGACCTATTCATGTGGAAAAACTTCAAGAGGAGCAGAGTGCTGTTCCTGTGTCATAAATGAAGAAGATGGCTAACGGAGGCACGTGTAATCCTGGTTTTGGCTGACATTTGGAATTACCCTTGGTCTTCTCTGAAGAGTAAAGGTCAAAGCACACCACTTCTGAATTTTTGTACTAACCACAGGGAGTGAGAGGGTGCATGGTTCCTCCAGAGTAAGATTCTAAATCTTTTGGAGTCAGGTTACAGATCCTCATTGAAGAGTTGAAGAAATAGTGGACACCTTCCTCAGAAAAACGTATGCCAACATCCTTACAGACCCACCCATGCAATATCACATGCGATTATGGGGGCCCTAGAAGGGATCTGTCATGTTAATCTCTCCCTGTTCCCATGCCACATACAAAGTAGGTGCTCGGTAAGCATTTATTAAGTTATTGAGTATATATATACTCAATAACTTGAGTTATTGAGTTTTTGAGTATTTACATACTCAAAATGTGTGATGCATTATACTTAGTTTACAAAATCACGGGTCAGAATGCAAATATCTTAGGTAGGAGTAGCTAAGGTTTTAGCACCTATGCATATGAATTCATTTATCATAGCAGTTTTCAACCCTAGCTGGGCATTACAAGCTCCTAGAGGAAGGGAAAATGTTACAAAAACAACCCAGGTGCAACCTGGGTTGCACCCCAGAATAATTGACTGAAAATAGGTGTGTGGGGCTTGAGTATCAGTATTGCTTAAAAGCTCTTCAGTTGATTCTAATGTGCAAGTGAAGTGAAGTGAAGTCGCTCAGTCATGTCTGACTCTTTGCGACTCCATGGACTGTAGCCTACCAGGCTCCTCTGTCCATGGGATTTTCCAGGCAATAGTACTGGAGTGGGTTGCCATTTCCTTCTCCAGGGCATCTTTCCAACCCAGGGATCGAACCCGGGTCTCCTGCATTGCAGACAGACGCTTTACCCTCTGAGCCATCAGGGAAGTCCTGATGTGCAGGGAAGTTCTAATGTGCAGGCAGGATTAAAATCAATGTAGCAGGTAAAAGCCACACCATTTAGTAGAGAGAAAGATTATGTAGCTAGTATGTTAACTAAGTTTTCATAGAGGAAATTGGGAACCATAATAAAAACTATAATCTCTTCCAATTACATAGAATGTTACATATCACGTCATGTACACAGTCTCATTCATACCCCAAAGATACACCAATAGGTAAGCCAAGCAGGCACCAGTGACTTTTCTCAGAACAAATCCGGTTCTGTTAACGCAAACTCAGATCCTCTGAGCTGAGCACATTTTCTTTTGATTTTGCAAAATTGCCTCTTGGAGGATAAAAACAGGGGTTCCCACCCACAAAGAGCCCAACTCATTAGATCTGGAGTGGGGTCTGGGAATTTGTCATTTTATAAGCACTGCTGATTCAATTGCAAGCCTGCGTCCCAAGCAGTAGCTCTAAACTGGGTGCAGTGGATGAAGGTGGAGCAGAGGAGGCGTACAGGTAAGAATTCCTTGGGGAGATTTTGTCAAATGCACATACAGGAGCCCAATCCTAGATCGATGGAATCAGAGAACAGGGGTGATGAGAGTGAAGATACAGAAAATGCTTGATTCTGATACCACTGTCACCCCAGCTGAGAACCAACACACGTGGGATGTTTCTTGCTTGCCCAGCCATATTGCCCTGGGGCCACTGCTGCAATGGTGACCCCTGGCCAGAGGACTGGGTGCTGGGCAGGGACTGGCATGGCGGGGCAAGGCAGCTGATTAAATACTGAAAGTATGTAGGAGGGTGCTAAGGGCAGGTGGGGATGACAAAAACAAGCTTTGTTCATTTCAGAGTTTTGTCAGGGCTGGCCCTGCTACAGAGTAACTGAAGCCAAGCTTGCAAGAACAAAAACAGAGTAGTTTCCAAATAACTTCTATTTCCCCTTGATCTCAGGCCCACATGTCAACCCTGAAAGTGCCAGGTGCCCTTCTCTGCCATGTGTGGCACGTGAAAACACCTAAGTGAAACCACTGTCGGGGCGCATAGAATCAGGGGGATGCTGACCACAGTTCAGCAAGGGTCCCTTTATAGGGCTGATAGAAATAAACAGTGGGGATGTCTCCATCAGGCATCAAAAGACAGAACAGGCTGGCAATTTTGTCCAAAGGATGCATAGTACTGCTCTCAAGGACAGAACAGATAACTCTTAGTTAATCAATCCCTTTGAAAGATTTCCCTAGACCACACCTCAATAAATGTTACCAATGGTTATTCTTTCACCTCAGTCTCAGTTTTCCTCACTTTGGGCTGTAGATTTCTGATTTCTTCAGTTATATGTACTGATACAGACTCCCTTTTAGGATAGCGAGGTAGGGTGCCATGAGCCTCTGTTTTTAGGGTTCAGAGTAGAACTCAGGGTCGCCTGGAATTATTCTGCTTCAGAGGATTTGAAAGGAAGAAGAGACTCATGGTCCAAAGACTCTGAAGGGACTTCCTAGTAATTCTTCGAAGAATTATCATGGAACACTGTGAGCCCTCAGCAAGCACTGCTAGAGAGAGTGAGGTATGTATATATGTGTATGTGTGTGCGTGTGTAATAGCCAAGGTGGGCTCTGCCTGATATTCTGTAACTCCTCCCCCTCTTTACCTTGGCAGGATTTCTTCTCAGCAACTGATGTACCCAAATGCTCCAAAGTGACCGGTCTGCTGTTGGCCCTCTGGGTATGGATGGAGGGAGGAGGGCAGCATGCATATATCTTGCTTGCTCTGTCATATATATAAGTGAAGTGACGTGAAAGTCACTCAGTTGTGTCCAACTCACTGCAACCCCATGGACTATACAGTCCATGGAATTCTCCAGGCCAGAATACTGGAGTGGGTAGCCTTTCCCTTCTCCAGGGCATCTTCCCAACCCAGGGATCAAACTCAGGTCTCCTGCATTGCAGGAAGATTCCTTACCAGCTGAGCCACAAGGGAAGCCCATCATACATATAAAGCCCACATTAATGCTGGGACTGTGCCTTACAGGTCTGACCTACTCAGAACTGTTAACATTGCTTTATACCATTTACACTTGAGACAAGCTCACTGGCTAATTTCTCACCTGGACTGCCCAGTGGAGAGCTGTTTTAAAGTCTTTATCCACAAGGGTGGGGTCTGCCCCCTTCTTCAGCAGCATTTGGGTGTGTTGAGGCCGGTTGTGGAAAGCTGCCCAGTGGAGTGCTGTCATCCCCTGCAAAACCACAGTCAGAGGGGCCAAGATGAGCACAGGATATTAGCAAGGAAAGTCGAGTACACACTTTCTCCCCAGGCCCGAAGGCATCAGCAGATGCGTTGGTTGCTGTCTGTCAGTTCACTTGTTTCTTGAATCATTCATTCAACTGATACTCCTTGGGTTCCTACTTGATGTCAGGCAAACAGGTGTCAAGGATACTATAGGGAATAAGATCAATGAGATCCATGTCCTCGTGGGAACGCCACTGTGGTAGAGGAAGATAGATAATAAATGCAAATAATAACACAAACACAAATAATAATAACACAAACAAGCCAAAGGATTTTCAGGATTGTTGAATGCTATAAAGAATGCACCTGGGGTGCCATGACAGAGTAACCACCCCGGAGGTAGGGACTGTTCTACATGGGCCTCTGGGAGTTGAGGTAAACTGAAGGTAGAGACCAGCGAGCAACAAGTCACAGGCAGACACTTGTGATCAGAGTACGCTGGCATGCCATCTCCCACCACCAGACCAGAACACTGTCTGTTTACTAAAGTATCCCCAGAGACTGACCCAGGCTAGATGAAAAGCAGTTGGATGAATGAATGAATGAATGAATAGGGAGAGGAGGAGAGCCATGCGAGATGTAGTTGGAGAAAGAGGCAGGGCTGATCCTTGGAGCGTGGGATGGGGAATAACCTACATAAGACATTTGGATTTTATTCTGAAGTCAATAGAAAGACAGGAAGGATTTTAAGCAGGTGTTGACATGACCTGATTTACACTGTTTAGAAGAAATCACTCGGTGGCAGCCTGGAAATCAGATCCGGATGAGCCAATCTGGTGAATTCCACCTTCTTTCCTAGCTTAAGGTCACACGTTAGGTATGGTTTCATAATAAAATGAACTTCTGCTGGGAAACATTTGTCAAAAAGAACCAGTAGTATTTGAGAGTGGACTATGAAAAGATGGCCTCTTCTCCTTGCGTATAGCTCACAATTACATGAAATACATCTAAGATGATTCTAGATTAAGATGCCTGGTAAAGGGAGCAAGGGAAGTGGACAGCTTTCTCTTTTTGCAGTTGTCTCTGCATATAACACAGTGTTACCACCTTGCCCTTCTCTGCCTATCCAAGATGAGCTGAGTGGAGGAGACGGGCTGCAGCCTAGCTAGAAGGGCAGAGCTATTATTTTTCCAGATAATACATTAATAATGTTCCAGATAATACATTCCCTGGAGAATTGAATGGCAACCCACTCCAGTATTCTTGCCTGGAGAATCCCATGGACAGAGGAGCCTGGCAGTCTATAGTCCATGGGGTCACAAAGAGTCAGACACGACTGAGTGACTGACACACACAGATAATACATGAATTTATATTGCTCTAGAGTTGGTGATGGACAGGGAGGCCTGGTGTGCTGTGATTCATGGGGTTGCAAAGAGTCTGACATGATTGAACGACTGAACTGAATTGAACTGAGAGAGCTTTATGAGTTCTTTTGTATATCATCTCAATCCTCCAAATAACCTTTTGGATTAAATACTGTGGTGAAGTCTGTGGTGCTCACCAAATTCTGTTTCCTCTTCCTCCAGGGCACATACTCAGTCTACATGCCCCAACTTCCCGGCAGATAGGTGCGGCCACGAGACTGAGTCCTGACCATTGCCGTATGAATAGAAAGGATGGAAGAATGAAGCCCCCACTCCTCCAAGGCCTGCCTAGAAAATAAAAACTGTGTAGTCTTTTATATATTTTCTTTCCTCACCTGGCAACTGAATAGAGGGGAGGCTAAGTCTCAAGAAGATGCTGGAATCAAGTGATTAAAATGTCCAGGTCCCTGGTTGATGAGACAGGACAGGGTCACCTCATCAACCAGCACTGAACAATGAAGCGAGCAGGAAAAAGCTTTTATTATGTCGGGCACTGAGGTTTCGAGTTTTTGCTATAGCAGTTGGTCAACTCTGAGAGGTGTCACTGTCCTTCCCATTTTATGCAAGAGGAAGTTGAGTTCTAGGGAAGTTCTCAAGCCTGTGACTGAGCACAAAACTGAATCTAGGGTTTGAGGTTTGTGGGGTAGTGAGATTAGAAGTAAGTCCCCTTGACCAGTTCCACATTCTAAATCATTACATTATGGCCTGCTTTCAAGTTTCAAGTGTCATATAAAACTGAGCCTCCAGATACTCTTTAAGATATTTCAAGAAATTGGTTCCATATGGAAAATAATGACTGTCTAACAACAGTGGAACTTCTTGTTCTTATTCCTGCAGCTGAATATTTACTTGGGGTTCAGAATAGCTCAAAGCATTTCAGTGGGTCCTCTTTATTTTTAATTTGGCCCACTGGAATTAGAAATTTGGACTCCAGGGAATCAGATTCTTTTTATTGTGCAGTGATTACCCCTTTCCCAGAGCTGAGTACTGTTTGCTTTAGAATCATTGGCTTCATTATGAAGTGCCACCAGCTCCAGGACCACAGACATCGGAAACGACTCTGAGCTACTGGAGTATAATCTCATGAAGGCAGGGCCCATTTCCACCTGAGTCCCTGGAACCTAGAATGGTGCCAGGGACATTATAAATGCTCAGCAAAAGCTTATTAAATGAATGAGTGACTTCTTATTCTTCTTGATGGATTTTTTTGCTTTTGTAAAATTTGGCTTTGCTTTCTAAAATCATTCACACAAGAAAGACAGAACATGACTTCGTTATAGAAAATGAACTTGTCTGCTATAATCATTGTTATCAACTATTCAGTTGAAATCTGTTGAAACCTGTTAGAATTCTTGATGAGTCTTCCAAATGAGGTAGATGGCAATCACTATATGCAGAGAGACTGATTTAGCCAGGTGAGAATTCAGCATGAAATTGTGAATTAATTTAATCCTTGTTAGGACACTGTTAATCCTTGTCTCCTAAAGAGTTCCTAGGCTTTAAGAGTTTTTCTCTTAAAGCAACCACCACCTGTCCTTAACTCCCTGTTGAAAAACCAAACAACAACAACAAAAATGAAAACAAAAAACATCAGCTCTTGCATATTTTGAAAAACAGTGCAAAGGGCCACTACTATTTTTCATATACCTACTTGGTGCCAAGTTCATTCACTTCATTGAATTTTTACAACAATCCTGAGAGAGAGGTATTTTTAGACTCATTTTACAGGTGAGGAAACTGAAACGCAGGGTAAATGATTTCCCTAAGGTCACTGACTGACTGGGTCTAAGACAGGTTGGGATTCAAATTGGGGTCCCTCCCACTCTGGAGGAAATTGCTTATTCCACACATCAAGCTAGTAGATTTCATTTTGGAAATGAGCTCAGATACTGGAATTTTTTTTTTCTTTGTGATTTTAGCTGGATTTGGGATCTTTTCACTTTCTAGAATGGTGATTCTCAAGCATAAGGGTTGCCACCCTGTATTATTATTTATTTCATTTGGCATCACTTCTAGTTTTCTTCTGAAAGTGCAGCTGGCAAATATTTAGTTTAGTAAGCTATTGAAATATATATGTGTGTATATAAAATCCCTCCCACTCATCCTCTACCTTGGAATTTGGGATCAGTGTTATAAATCACTGTTCATCCTCTGAGTGGCCCCAAGTCAAGACTTGAATTACTCAATTAGTCTCTAAATAATAATACATTATAATATATAATATAAATATGTTGTATATTTATATTACAATACAAACAGCCTTCAAACATTCATTCAAGTCAAGAGAAATTTCCTGTTGCTATTGTTTTCAATTGGGCTAATGAGAAATAAAAATACATCCTCTTAGAGTTAGTAATATGAAAACCAAAACTTTCAAAATCAGCTCAAATGCAACTCTTTGTATTGCACAACAAACTTTGTTCAGGAACTGTTTCCTACAACTGTGTCCTTCTTTCAGCTTTTTTAATACTGCTAGCACATCATAGTTGTGTTATGTTAGGACTGGTGGCCATTTAAGGGGCAGACCTCCAGCTTGGCAATTTGAGTCTGCCCTGAGCTGTGACAAGAATTAAGATTTAGCTGTGATGCATTTTAATGGCAGAGGCTGTGGCTTATTCACTATTGATATGCCCAAGCACATGGTATGTATTTGAGAAATGTTCACAGGAAGAGTTAATCAGTGAATCGCAGGTTATCCAGGTTCCCTTGGGTTTACAGGGAGTATAAAACACCAGATCTGTTGAATGCAAGCCAGCCACCTGTGTCTAAAGTGTGACACCCTTCATTGAGGACCCAAATGGGCCTTCAAAGAATCTGAGAGCTGAAAGTCTAGGAGTCTCTGGAAGATATGTTGCAACAAATACCCAGATGGCCCTGGTGACAGTAGAATTCTACTTCTTTGAAAAAGAAGGTATGTTGGCTCTGAGTGAAGAGTAACTTATGTTCATTTAAGAACATAGCTCGAACATAGCTCTCTAGAAAGTTTTGGAGGGAGATGTTAAGTTTTAGTTGACTTAGGAGCCATTTCTAGATTGTTGATAGAAACAGCTGTGTGTGATAGCTGTTGTGTGCACGGCAGGCTGGCTTTGGAACACACTCTGATGCACATGAGTAATTCTGTGCCTTGAGCCTGTGCCACCAACATTTCAGTTAAGGGCTTTCAAGTCCTATCATCTTCTCAGAACTTTTTTCTTTTTTTCCAAAACCACTGTAACTTTTGTGCTTTATGAAGCAGAAATCTGATTCAGTGTTTAGTAGTTTTCTGTTTCAGAACTGCACTTTTAGACCAGCTCTTGCAGATGCTAAAAGGCACAGAGAAAGAAACGTGTGATGTGGCTGGCTGCTTTGGTTCATCCCGCATCTTGGTGCACCGGGCGATAGAATTCTAGCAGGTGTTTGCGAGATCAGCAAAACAATTCTAGGTCATTTGAAGGATCTAGAAGTTCACAGAGGTCCAGTTTGGCTCTGTTTGACATTTTTATATTCGCATACTATTAATTTTGTGACTACCCCTCACAAAAGTTACAGAGGGTCTTCTGTGTACAAAAAACTGGAATAAAAAATATAATTTAAAAGAGTCTAAAAGAACTTCTAAAACAAGATAAATGCAGTAATGAAAGCCATTTTCTTCAAATTTATGTGGGTAAAAACTTACAATTATAGATCACAAAGATTAGTAAGGCATTAGCAAAAAAAAGCTTGCATGTAATATTTCAAGTTTCTTCTTTAAAATATTTTGGTATCTGTTTTTCAATATAATTTTTTGTAATGCTATGTATTTTATATTATGTAACTTCAAACATTTTTCTGAGAAGGGATCCACAGCCTTCTCCAGTATGCCAGATGTGTCCATGTTGTGAAAATGGACAAGGACTCCTGCCCTAAAATCTGCAATACATTTTTAAAGCTCTCAAATGATATAAAATCTAATTTTTTTGAGAGTAGATTTGGAAATAATTAAATGCCACAGGGAGTCAAATCTGATAAATAAAATGAGTCATTCATTGAGTTGGGTCAACACAACAAAGACGGAAAGGACAATAAAATAAAATCATATGCCTTTTTCTTGAATTTAATAATTTATCTAAATGTATATTTTAGGGAGACTCTACTATGTGCAAGTTACTGAACTAGATTCTAGGGATATAGAGATAAAAAATACATGATCTGCCTCTAGGACCTTATGGGGAAAGGAGGGTCTGAGGAGAGAGGGAAGTGAGAGCTCCTAAGTAGCACCGGACTCTATTTGTTAAGGTGTTCATTTTTAGAATAAAAATTCTGGTGCATTAAATTTTTTTGACTTTATTATTTTACCTTTGGCCAGCTGTAGAGCAAAAGATTTCTAAAATCAGAGACTGTGTCTATTGATTTTGCCTTTTTTAACAAACAGTCCCTGCTTGTGCTTGAATCCTGGGAATGTTGTAAGTAGATTTTACTGCTAAGAATTATATCCAAAGATTCACATCTGTTTTTACAACTTGGATTTATTTTCTGTGAGTACTATTGTAATGTAAGCTTGGATTGTCAGGCCACTCATAAAAATCTACTTATACCAGAATGTGCATTAATATAGGGTCAACTATCTATTTTAAATACCATGCATCACAGTGCTTTTCTGGATAAATGCACTGAAAATTCTAATGCAGATGCCAATATTTTATAGTCCCTCTTCATGGGGTGCTCTTCCTGTCAGAGCTAAAACGAAAGCAGGAGAGGTTAGATTCCAGGAATTTAGCAACTTAATTCTCTGTGGCAGCAATAGACAAGCTAGACAAGCCCCTCTCTTTGTCAGAGATTCCCCTGAGGTCCCAAAGAACAAAGGCAGAGGACAATCTGGCCATCTGACCCATGGTGCCTTTCCCACAGTGTTAAATCCTGCAGTGTGGATAGCTTCCAAACAAGTCACTTTATAATTAAGCAGTGTGGTTAATGAAACAAGAAAAACAAATAGATTATTGGAATGAGAACAGAGTTCAGAAATGAAACCACATATTAAAAAAAAAAGTCTTGTAACAAACTAAAAGAAAATTTAGCATGATGTAGTTATGTCCCTAGGGGTAGGAAAGGCCTTTAAAAAGGATACCAAAAACAAAAGCAATAATGGACAAGAATGATCATCTTGATTATATCATATTTTAAAATTTCTGTAGAGGAAAAGACATTACCAACAGTTCTAAAATAAAGAATAGACTATGAAAAAACATTTGCAATTCAATAGCAGACAAAGGATTGGTCAGAATATAAAATAAACTCCTATGGGAACTTCCTTGGCAGCCCAAAGGTTAAGACTCTGTGCCTCCACTGCAGAGGGTACAGTTTTGATCCCTGGTTGGGAAACTAAGATCCTGAAAACCGTGTGGTGTGGTAAAAAAAAAAAAAAAAACCATCCTATGAATATGTAAGAAAAGGTGAATGGACAAAGGATCTAAATAAATAGGCAATTCACAGAAGATCTAAAAATGCCCACTGTACCTATGAAATTATGCTCATTTTCTTTGGCTATTAGGGAAATGCAAATTAAAACAATAATAAGAAAATCCAACAACAGGAAAACAGTGATAAGCACGTTTTATACTATGAGTGGAGCTATAAACTGATGCAGTTGTTTTGAAGAACAACCATGCATGCATACTAAAAATTAAAATAGGGAACCCTCGTACACTGTTGGTAGGAATATACATTGGTGCAGCTACTACAGAAAACAGTATGGAGGGTCCTTAAAAAACTAATAATAGAACTACCATATGATCCAATAGTTCCATTCCTGGATATATATATATACCCAGAAAAAACCAAAACACTGATTTGAAATGACACATGCATCCCAATGTTCATAGCAGCATTTTTTTACAATAGCCAAGACATGGAAGCAACTGAGTTCCCATCAATAGATGACTGGAATAAGAAGATGTGGTAATACATACAAATGATTTAGAAAGCATGTACATACATACTATATATATACACAAAAGAACAGTTACCTGGGGGCTAAGGTGGTAGGGTGGAAGTAATCAAGGACTTCTAGTTTTACTTGTAATATTTAACTTTTTAAGAAGCAAATGTGTTCATGTATTACTTATTCAAGTAAAAACTAATAGTACAAAAAATGTTTCAAGTCACTGAGCTCAGAACAGGATAGGCTCTAGAGTGATACTCATCTCTGATATAAAGTGGTACATATTACGTTTTGTTTTACATGAGCAATTAGATGGCTGCAGAAAACATTTTTTTTTCCTTCTCTCCCTCTCTCCATTCTTCAGTTTCAGCTAACAGTCTGTCTCAATTAAGTTAGATTTCTGTTAATTGATCATTTAATCTTTAAGCATTGTTGTGACAAGCTTGGGAGTCCTTTAGTTATTCTTGGGAAATGATTTTATTCAAACTCCGTAGGGGATATGTCTTGCTCTTTCCTCTTGTCGTCAGGAAGCCATAATGCTTCGCCAGCACTAGCTTACCTTTCCCCTGATTTCTTTTGCCTTTGCTGTTTTGCTTCCTGCTATTTAACAGATGTAGAGTGCGTGTGTTTTAACTGTTACTCCTTCATATATAATGGAGACTGTACTTGGAACTCATTGGAAAAGTGATTATGGGGTGGGGGTGGGGCCGAAGGTGACTGCTTATTCAGAACACTGAGAAGCCAAATGCAGGAACTCTACCAACGTAATAAATGAAAAGGAAAGCCTGGGCTGTGTTCTTTCCATTTCAGAACTATCCTTATTTCCCAATGGCAAAGAGCAAATTAGCCCTTGCAAATTTATATGGATTGGCTCACACCAGAAATATATGGGCTTCCCTGGTGGCTCCTGCAATGCAGGAGACATGTTTGATCCCTGGGTTGGAAAGATTCCCTTGGAGAAGGGAGTGGCATCCCACTCCAGTATTCTTGCCTGGAGAATTCCATAGACAGAGGAGCCTGGAGGGCTACAGTCCATGGGATCATAAACAGTCAGACATGACTGAGCGACTAACATGCACACACAGCAACATATATACTAAAGAAACACATAGGCAAGCACTAGTAGTTGGATTCAGATGGGTTTCAGACATGCTGTGATATAGTGTGAAGAGGAAGCTATGACACCGAAGGCAAGTGTCCTTGTTGAGGCATCTGCTCAAAAAAGCCAATAGGTCCAATGCTGGTATAAGACCAAGAGCAGTCTTCTCTGAGAGGTTGCTTTGCACAAAAAGGAAATACAAACGTTTCCAATATTAACCACATATTGTCTGAAAAGTGTTACAACTACCACTGTTAGAAAGATCTCTGTCTACTTTCATTCTCACCAACCAGCCAGGGGCCTCCCAGGGTGGGGAAAAATAGGGAACTCTCACTTTGCTAGGGGATGTTCAGCTCCATTGAGTTGGGGACAGAGTTGGATGTCTATAAGAGAAATTTAACTTTAGGGTGTAAATGACTGAATTTGCCCCCTTTCATTTAATAAGTCCCAGTGTGGGGTGGGGGTGAAGGAAGAAGCTGAAGGTGTAAGAAGTGGTTGACAAGTTGCCCAAAGTCTAGAAGTTCTTAATCAGCTGACACAGACTGCAAGCCCCCAGGCTCTGCTTTCACACAAAGGGCACTTTCTCATCTCTGGTTCTCGTTTTTAAAGCAGAAGTTTAAAACAGTGCAATATTCTCTCATGTGGGGGTTTGCTTTAAACTACTGAAGACGAGGGGTAGGTGAAAGCAGCATGTGACCACCGAGTCAGAGAGGTGTCCATCCTCAGACCCAGATTGTGAAGTAGGGACTTTTTGATGTGCTCATTAATGCGAAGCCAGTTGGAAGGAGGCCTTCGATTCAAAGGCTCAAGGAAGACAAGAGGTACAGTCCAGGAAAAATACGAGGTAGGGGCCCAGTCCCTGTTAGGCGGCTCCCTCCCACTCTGTCTGTGGCCAATCTATCTCTTTGAAAATAGAGTTATTTCACATTTTGGGGCATATACATTTTCAATACTATCAGGCTTTCTTAAAGTTATCAGACATTCTTAGTGAAGTCAAATTAAGTTTACATTTAAAAAATTCCATTAAAAATCAGATGTTTAAATCCATTTTAAGAAGCTGGTTAAAGAAATTAACCTTGCTAATAAAAACCAGACCTGCTTTTTTAAAAAAAGAGTTAAATAGATACAAGCCCCTCAGTGGCTCTGGGGCAGCTCTGCCTGATCTGCTCCACCCTCCCTCAGGAACTTTGTTGATATTGCTCTGTCTTCTTGGACACCTGGCACAGGCTTGCCTTGTAACGTAAAGGAAACAGCAGTTGTGATCATTGGCATTAATAGTGTGGCTTCTGGATCAGGGAGCCTAGAATTATTATCTATCTGTTGTCTTCCACTCAAAGAGAGCTTCAGCAGCCATCGAAATTTTTGGTTCTCGAGAAGACAGGAAAGAGCAATATTTATTTCTCAATGTCCAAAGGGAAATTACAAAATCTCAGTGGTAGATAAATGCTTAAATACTTAATGCAATAAATCCTACCCGGTTAAAAGCTATCCGCAGTGGGATAAATTTCTGCCTGAGAATTAATAATAGAGACACAGGCTTCCCTCTCAGGGTAGAAACACAAATCTGCTCCATCTCCTCCTTGCACCTTTAAGAGAGGAAGCTCTGTGGTTCAGAAAACCCTTCTTCCTACTCTAACCTGCACAATGTCCAACCATTCCTTGCAAGGGCAGGCTCACCTCATTGTCCTGGTGATTAATCTCATTGAGGTTTGACTGTTGCACCAGGACTGTTAAGAGCCTGTAAAGAAAAACAGAAGTGGCTTTAAAGAATAGAACCTGTATGAGAACATGACATTAGAAATACAATCTGCTGAAGGCCTCCAAATGACCAGACGCCCTTTGCATTTACTAGGGGAGAGATCTATGGGAAAGAAGCCAGGGTGATAGGTAAGAAGGCCCAGGAAGGCAGGTAGGAGGAAGACCTCTGTCTCTTCTCTCCCTTCCTCCCTATCTTAGTGCTTCTGAAGAGTGAAAGGGAATGCAGAAAGCAAATCCTCAGGCTTACCTTATTCACCAAACCTGTATCCCTTTGTGTTCACTCTAAGAAGCAAAGTTCTCTAGTGCTTATTCTTTATTCATTTTGCATAAACTTCAAGTGCTTTCAAATTGCTTCACCACTTGGAACATGTGTCACACCTTCTAAATGTATAGGTTATACCTGGAGGCAGTCAGCATTTACAATTTCTTATTCTTTCTAAAACACAAAATATCTAAGCATACAGTCACAGTTAATCAGTGTGAAACAACTGCTGATGATTCCCAAGTTTAAATTCTTATCCCACTTGGGCCACATACTTGGTTGACTGAGGTTAAGACTCCATCTGTGGGAGAAAAGCAATTGAGTTTAGTACTTAGGAGCCCAGACTCTGGAGCCAGACTTTCTGGGTTCACATTCCAGATCTGACGCTGACCAACTCTGTGACTACAGGCAAGTAACTTAACTTTTCTGTGCTTATGCATCCTCATCTGTAAAATGCGGGGAATGAAAGTGCCTACATTATAGCTCAGGGTGAGGATTAAATGAGTTAATATGCAGACAGCATTTTAGGCATGCCTGGAGCACAGTGTTATTTCTAGAATACTTAACCCTGGAAGTTTTAACCCAGGCTCCATCTCAGAATTCCCCGAGGAGATTTTTTTAAAACCACAAATACCTGAGTTGTATATTCAAGGTTTCTGACTCAGTAGGTCTGGAGAGAAGCCTGGCTTCTACTGTTTAAATAAACTGTTCAGGAAATTCTTGTAAACAATCAAATTTGGAAACTACTGAGGAAGATGCTGAACGAATTAATCAATAAATATTCATTGTCATAGAATTGTGTCCCCGGCCCCCCAGTTTATATGTTAAAGCTCTAACCTAGTGTGTGTGCGTGCTCAGCTGCCTTAGTTGTGTCCGACTCTTTGCGACCCTATGGACTGCAGCCCACCAGGCTCCCCAGTCCATGGAATTCTCCAGGCAAGAATACTGGAGTGGGTTGCCATGCCCTCCTCCAGGGGG
This sequence comes from Tragelaphus eurycerus, assembly GCA_935064755.1. Taxonomy (NCBI): domain Eukaryota; kingdom Metazoa; phylum Chordata; class Mammalia; order Artiodactyla; family Bovidae; genus Tragelaphus; species Tragelaphus eurycerus. The sequence continues at coordinate 24,472,342 of CAKXYN010000024.1, read as the reverse complement.
TCTTCCTGACCCAGGGATGGAACCTGAGTCTCTTGTGTTTCTTGCATAGGCAGGCAGGTTCTTTACCACCAGTGCTACTTGGGAAGCCCCTCGAAGGCCCCCAGTGCTCTAAAATGTGACTGTATTTGGAGATAGAGCCTTTAAAGAGGTAGCTAAAATGAGGGCTTCCCTGGTGGCTCAGATGGTAAAGAATGCACCTGCAATGCAGGAGACCTGGGTTCAATCCTTGGTTCAGGAAGATCCTCTGCAGGAGAAAATGGGAACCCACTCTAGTACTCTTGCCTGGTGAATTCCATGTAGTCCACGGGTTTGAAAGAGTCAGACACAGCTGAGCAACTAACACACACACACACACACACACACACACACACACACACACACATACAAGTTAAAATGAAGGATGATTACAGTGGGCCCTAATCCCATTTGATTAGTGGTGGGCTTCCCTGGTGGCTTAGATGGTAAAGAATCTGCCTGCAATGCAAGAGTCCCACGTTTGATCCCTGGCTTGGGAGGATCCTCTGGAGAAGGAAATGGCCATCCACTCCAGTATGTTTGCCTGGAGAATCCTATGGACAGAGCAGCCTGGCAGGCTACAGTCCGTAGGGTCCCAAAGAATTGGACATGACTGAGTGACTAACACCTTCACTTCACTTTTGCAGTGGAATGACCATTTGGAGAGACAGCAAGAGGATGGTTAATTGAAAGCCAAGGAGAGAGTCTCAGAGGAAACCAAGCCTACTGGCACTTTGATGTTGGACTACCAGTCTTCCGAGCTGTGAAAAAATAAATTTCTGTTTTTTAAGCCACCCAGCCTGTGGTACTTTGTTACGATCATCCCAACAGCAAACTAAACTCACCAAGACAATAAACAGTTGTCTATGTGAAAACAATTAAAAAATTCAGAAATTATTTTGGAAGAATTATTTGAAGAATAAAATGTCTTATCTTTCTGCTGAATCAGATTTTCATTGTTGCTCAGCTTAGGTTACACCTAAGGTCCTAAGTATTAAATTGCTTAATACTGATCAGAGGGATTGATCATGCTGCATTCATTACAAAGAATACTTAAATGGGGATAGACTTCTTCAGTGAGGGTGATATAAACAGGAAGCTTAAGTGATGGTTGGCTTTTTTTTCTTTTTTAATTTTTACAGTGTTGTGTTGGTTTCTGCTCTAAAACAATGTAAATCAGCCATAATTATACATATATTCCCTCCCTTTTGAGTCTCCTTCCCTCCCCCTCCCCACCCATCTAGGTCATCACAGAGCAACGGACTGGGCTCCTTGTGTTAAATCTAGTCCTATCACTGTTTTGGGGAGCCAGGACAATGCTGTGATTTAAATCTGGTTTCACCATTGTATGACCTTTCTGAGCTTCTTGTCCTCACTGCTGTAAAAAGGATAATAACAGTGATGGTGGTGGTGAGAGTTAAATAATGCAACAGGAGTAAAGTATACAGATTTTAAAGTATACAGATCCTAGTATACAGATTTTAAAGGAACAGTGGCTATGACTAAAAATGGCACATTTATTTTTATTATTTTTTTTCCATGAGTGAATATATCTGTACCTTTATTATTATTATTTTTTACTTTACTGATAAAATAAATGTGCCATGAAAATGGCACATTTGTTTCATCCTTTCTGAATTCTAGAATTCTTCCATCAGGTGGGAAGATGCTACAAAAATAATTGCATTATGGTTAACATTGTTTTTTATGTTTTCCTTTACAGCTTCTTTATGAGGAGAGGGTAACTGGTGACTATCTTTCTTTCTCTCTTTCTTTTTCTCTTTCTCTCTCCCTCCTTTCTCCTCCCCTCCCCTGCTCTCTCTTCTCTCCCTTCCTCTCTGTCTCTGTGTCTCATTGATGGCCATGGTCTGATGTTTAGGGTACATCTGGTGTAAGTGCTGAGTGAAGGAGAGTGAGAGGGAGCAGGAGGTCAGCTGTGTCCAGTCTGGTTATCCTTGGCTGACCCTGAGCAGACTGAGATCATCTGCAGTGAGACAGGCTTTTCTGGGGCTGCTCCAGAGCAGCGTGATCACACTGGGGGAAGTGAACTCTACCCAGATGGGAATTGGGGTGGGGAGATCAAGACCTCTCCTCACATCCTGGGTGAGCCTCCAAAGATCACGGGGTGAGCCCTATGCTGGATATTTCTATTTGCCTCTCAGATCCAGCCTCTGCCCTGCAGATTCCTGCTTTGAAGGCTGACCTCCAACAATGTCATCATCCAGGTCCCCTGCCCTCTGACTTCCACTGGGTTTGGTCAGTGGGAGAACCTGCAGGAGGAAGGAGAGGAGCCACTTCCCTTTCTGACAATGACTGTTTTTCCTCTACAAAAGGCCTGGGCTCCTGCCAGGTGGCCCTTCTCCTGCACTCCAATTACAACTACAACACAGTTTCCAAGAAGAGCTTCCTTCCTCACCTCTTGTGAGCTCCAGATGAAACATTTTCCTGCGTCAGGAGGAGAGTAGGGGTGGAGATGGTCACCATCTCTTGTTAGTTGATTTCAAATGTGTTACTCGCTCAGTCGTGTCCAGCTCTTTGTGACCCCATGGACTGTAGCCTGCCAGGCTCCTCTGTTCATGGAATTCTCCAGGCAAGAATACTGGAGTTGGTAACCATTCGCTTCTCCAAGGGATCTTCCCAACCCAAGGATAGAACCCAGGTTTCCTGCATTGCAGGCAGATTCTTTATCATCTGAGTCACTAGGGAAGCCCTAATTTCAAATAGCCTTTCATTAAACTTTCTTAGTCATCCCTATCTCATGTTTTCCCTGTCATGACTCTGAGTGATATATGCAAATCTATTCTGCTTGCTTCCGTTTGATTCCTAAGTCACTAAGACTCATCAATCTTAAAGCTGGCGCAAATTTACAGATGAGTATTCTCTCTCCTCTCCCATTTTATGAGAACAAATGACCCAGTGCACTACATTGCTTGCAAGGCCAGCACACATTGCCTTGGTTATCCAGCTTGGACAGACCCCAGGTGTCTGGTTTCAGCCTGGTGCTTCTATATTGTTCCGTGGTTCAGAGGCAGTCTGCAAGACACTTGTCCCACATCTGTCTTAATGACCAGTGGACTTGCAGACCTCTTACTTTTGTTTTCTTAGCACTCCCGTTATGTGCTAAGCTGACCCAGGAGTATTTATCTCATAACCCCCAAGTCCATCTATTACTACTAGCCAAAACTCTGTCCATCTCTCAGATCTCCAGCCACAGCATCAGGCCCACCTCCTCCCAGCTGTCAGGACAGCAGAGCCAGGTCCCAGAAGACAGGCAGAGTGGGGGTGACGAGAGCACAGAGGCTGGGGCCAGACTGCCTCTGTGAGATCCCCTGCTCCCTCACCAACCAGCCAGTGCGTACATTTTCCTACCTGTAAAATAAACATAACACCTCTTTTCTAAAGATCTGTTGTAATTGTAAATGAGTCAATGTCCATAAGGCTCTTCGAATGGACTTTATATACTATAATAAATTCTATATAATGATTGATTTCTTATTACAAAAGGTCCTACCCCTTATATCTTGGGGTCCCCTGATTGCCATGAGGTGATTGGTTGGCCAGGGAGAGCTCAGTTAGAAGTATCCTGGAAAGAAGGGAGGCTTGTCTCCTGGAGCTTCTCTGTTTTGCTGGCCCCTTGGGTTCACAGTCCTGAAGCTGGCTCAGCCTGGGGATGACTGAGGAAAAGGGTCCCCAAGGCTGCAGTCTGCTCTCCTCTTCCAGAATCTGCCCAGTGGTGGGAGTAAGCTGCCATGAAATATCTACTGCAGATTAGGATGCATCATCTCGAAACTAGAGAGCGGGACCCCAAAGAAATGATTTCCTTCCTCCCTCTAGCTGCAATCAAGAGAATAAAAAGAGACAGAGTTGCCGGCACTTTGGCAAGGAAAAAAAAAAAAAAAAATCTGCTGGTAACCATGGAGACGATGAAAATGACTTTCAGAGAGCCCTGTGACTGTTTTCAGAGGAAATCGCTGCTTGCCTTCCAACTCTAGCATGCACAACGTTGTACAAACAGAACTGCATGCTCTTTGCAGCTTTGTTAATGATCATGCCCCTTCTTTCACATCGGCGCCCTCTGAATGTCCTAGCCAAGGAAGCAAGAAGAGCCACGGGGAGCTGAAAGGGAGAAAATTCAGACCTGCTGAGAAGTGGAGTATTCAAAGCAGGAAGGGGACTCATGAGATGAAATTTGTGCTTCTTTGCTTTTGTCCATCCAGCATGCCCTCGTGTTCTTAATTATAGGTCCTTCCTCCCTGCAGGAGCTTAGATTCCCCACTGAGCTATCGCTTAGCTAAGGCTGCACATTGACTGGTTGGTTTGCTAGAGAGTTGTTTCCATCAGAGAACCAAAATCTCTCTGGAGGCAAAGGGCTAATTGAAGTGTCCCCTTGGCTAGTTTATAAGCTGCTTCAGTTTGAGACTTCACTCTAAATAGTCTCCAGCAAGCACCGAGTGGAAGGAGTGTGTGCTGTTTGGAAATCTAGTGGTGAGTTGATTTTAAAAGCAGTCTGAGTACCTGAGTATAAGTCCACAATGTGGCCAGCACATATGCTTATGATTAGAGGAAAAATATATGTGTATGTACACTGACAAAGACAGAGAAGGGAGTTTCAGAGGAGCTAATGGTTGAGTTTAATGTTCACTGGGTTCTAAAATCTTGCATTGCTCTACTTCCCAAGGTTAAAACAAACGGAAGTGCTGTTCATACCCTGATGAACTTCACAGGAAATGTGTGCTCATGTCAGTGAGTATAGGACGGTGTGTATATATACCTGTGTGGTTGTATTTTTTGTGGACCTGTGTGTGCTAAGGTGCAAAAGGCCAGGGTGAAGGCTGGTAAGAGGCGGTACTGGGGTTTCATTCTTTAGTGCTGATCAATTGCAGCTTTTTATTTCTGTCTTCCATCATCAACATCATCATCAATATCCTCATCCTCATCATCATCGCTAACGCTTGGTGAACACTGACAGTTGATGCTGTTCAGTGCTTTCTTACGTATTTTCTCGTTTACTTCTACCTCCTTACCTAGGAGGTAAGTACTGTATTACTCCTACTTTCTAAAACAGAAAGCTGGACCTTAATATGTTAACTTGCCCAAGATAATAGTGTCTAGAAGAGATGGAGCCAGATTCATCCTCAACCAGTCTGACGCCTGGGCTGGCACTCCTGCCCACCCTTTACTTCCATCCAAAAAAAGGATTTTAGGTGGTTTTCAGATACATATAGTAAGACAAGATCACAAGAAGAAAGTAGGCAGAGAGAAAACGAGGGCAGGATAAAGCACACGTAATTATGGTCCTATGTGCATGCCAGAGGTGAGACACAAATTGGGTTTTGAGTTTTCTAAATATATAAAGAAAGAAACCTGATTATAAGTCACAGTGTCCACATAGTAAAAATAATTCATTGGAAGAAGCACAGGAATTCCTCCTTTAGTAGAAATTTTTCTTGTGTGGTTTTTCAGAGAAGATTGTTTTTGGACACTGTAATGAACAAAATATTCCCTGACAATCAGACAATAAGGAGTTCTGTAAGGCTGTTTCTTTTTTTGTTTTGACTACATGGTATGCAGAACTTCTTGGACCAAGGATTGAACCTATGTCTCCTGCACTGGAAGAGTGGAGTCTTATTTACTGGACTATCAGGAAAGTCCCATAAGATTATTTTGCATAAGGCCTCTCGGGGTAGACTGAGGGCTTAATACAAAGTGTGGCCATTAAAATGAATTCAACAGGATCCACAGCAGTGGACTCCAGGAGCACGGCAGACCCACTGGGCAGGTTACTTATCTTCACACGTGCACTAGGCAATTAGTTGTCTTCTTAATGACTTAGTTTTCTCTGTAAAATGGGGATAGAAATATTACCTATCACATAGAGGTGTGGTAAAGGTTAGATGACAAGCACATAGAAAGTGCTCAGAATTTTGCTCAGAACATGATAAATAATCAATGCTGCTTGTCATCATCATGCTTGTTATAACTATAGACCTCTATGCTTCAATGGTCAGACAAGCTGGCCTAAAGTTGTGTCCATTTAGGAAAATTAAATAGTTGAACAGATTTATATGACTTAATGCAAGGTCACTCCCTTCTGCATTATGATTTTAGGATTAAAAGATGCCTGTAAGGCAGACTAACATTTTTTCTTAGAAAGTGATTCTGAGTTCAAGCAGACACATAAATGGGCTATGTTCTTGGACTATGTTCAAGCCCAAGTTCTTTGGCTTGGTTAGTTTTGCCTTGAAACATTTAAAGCAGATGTTATCAAACTCTGCCACAGCCATAAGATTTCTCAATAAAACAATGATAAAAGTATCTAGTTTTAAGCAATGTAATTCCATAAGAAATCCTTTCAATCAAGCTAGTTTTGGAAATGTTCTCTAGGTAACAAAGTCAGCTGTTATATCGGTTGTACAAAACTAAAGGTTGGCCCTTGCCATCTTCCTTTACAAAGATTCAGTCCAAACTGCTGAGATTGCTGACTTAACCCCCTGACAGGGGTTCAGGGTAGAAATCAGGAATGAGCCACTCCATGCTCTGGGAAAAAAAAAAAAAAACAAAACTGGCAGAACAGGCCTTCACGGAGTTAGATATTTTCAGAAGAAGGTTTTATGAGCCCAATTCTTACATCTCTTCATATCTAGAAAAGCACTAAAATCTTTCACGGTAACAACTGCTTCTCGTGACTTGCAGTAACCTTCTACAAAAATACGTGGTTAATGTATGTACTCCCCCTTCACCAATATCACATAGACACTGACCTTCCCCCTACCTCTTTGCAGTAGTATCTCAGAGCTATCTGAAATGCTATCTCCTGGGCTATTGTCCTCATTTTGCCCCAAATAAAACCTAATTCACAACTCTTACATTGTATAATTTTCTTCTCTCAACAGTTGTTAAGGTTTAACCCAATTCATTTTTGGATAACATTTATCAGAAAAGCTAATTTTGGTTTTGGAACATTTAATCTTACCCTTTGGTTTTTACTACTTACAGCAGCTAGCATTACCATAATTAAAGCAGATTTTATCTTCCAGAATCGGCAAACTGTCCATCTAGGACAATAAAACTATATCATTAGTACAAAGAGGATTTTATTTTTCTGGCTTCAGCTCTTCCAAAGGTGGTGACTGGGTCATTTGGGACAGTTTCACGAGAAGGGGAAACCACAGCTCTGTTGTCTCCCAGTTACAGTGATGTAATGTAAGTCCTAGAGAGTCTAGAGACATAATAAGAACTAGTCTGACAAATCCACAAAAGAGGAAGTATGCTTAGATTGTTTTTGAATATATTATTGCAGTGATTTCAGATGATAAGCTTACTCTATTGACCAAATTGAGGATTTTGATGCAAAGGCTTAGTTCACCCATCAGGTGCAATAGTTTAATGGCAGAGCCAGCTTCTCACCAAAATTCTTGTCCCCCTTTCTTGGATTGGAGTCATTGCCAGGATGTGGATTCTTTCTTGGTCAGGGACTATGTTCCCTAGCGCTCCTTCTGGCTGAATGACTCATCCTTATTAATGGAATGTGAGCAGAAGTGAACTGTGTCATTTACAGGCTGAGATTTTAAAGAAATAAGTGAGGCTTGTCTACTCTCCTCTTACCCTATCTGCAGGCTGAGCAAAAGGATTCTGTGATCCTAGGAAATAATGAAACCACAAGCTGGCATCACTGAATCATCTGTGGAGGGGAGCCACCTACCCTATTCCCAGTCCAGGAAACCTACACTGGAATAAACTTATGTTAAAATGCTTTCACTTTTTACTTTCATGCATTAGAGAAGGAAATGGCAACCCACTCCAGTGTTCTTGCCTGGAGAATCCCAGGGACAGGGGAGCCTGGTTGGCTTCCATCTACGGGGTCGTACAGAGGCAGACATGTCTGAAGCGACTTAGCAGCAGCAGCAGCAAGGCTTCTATGGTGGCTTAGATGGTAAAGAATCTGCCTATAATGTAGGAGACCCAGGTTCAATCCCTGGGTCAGGAAGATCCCCTGGAGTAGGAAATGACAACCCACTCCAGTATGCTTGCCTGGAGAATTCCATGGACAGAAGAGCCTGGTGGGCTACAGTCCATGGGGTCGCAAAGAATTGGACACAACTGAGCCACCAACACTTTCCCTTTCTTTCCCTGGTGGTCTAGTGGTTAAGAATCCACCTGTCAAAGCAGGGGATATGGGTTCGATCTCTGGTCCAGGAACATTCCACATATCGCAGAGCAACTAAGCTCATGAGCCGCAACTACTGAGCCTGTACCCTAGAGCCTATCCTCCGAAACAAGAGGAGCCACTGTGATAACAAGCTCTGAACCACAACTAGAGTGCAGTCCCTGCTTGCCTCAACTAGAGAAGGTTTATGTGCAACAATAGAGATCCAGCACAGCCAAAAAAAAAAATACTGAAGACTTGGATTTTATTTTTTACAACAGCTATGATTACCGTAACTAAAGCAGGTATTCATTTTAAAGAATTAGTTATGTAGATTTTGAAATGACTGCTCTGAGTGAGGTAGGTAAAAAGCACCTAAGTGGAGTAAATCGATGCAGAATAGTCTTTAAAATGATGGCTCAGATAGTAAAGAATCTGTTTGCAATGCAGGAGACCCGGGGTTCGATCCCTGCTTGGGAAAGATCCCCTGGAGAATGGAATGGCTACACAATCCAGTATTCTTGCCTGAAAAATCCCATTGACATAGGAGCCTGGCGGTCTACCGTCCATGGGGTCGCAGAGTCAGATGCGATTAACACACACACTCTTGGGAAAACGTATGATTTTGTGACTAAATATTTTTGTGGGTTGTCTAGAAAAGTCATTCTTTTTTCATCAAAAGGTAGTCATCTTTTTATGATGTCCGCAGATTGTTAATTCTGGGCTTGCTGTTTCTTCTCTAAACTTCCTTGTTTTGTTGGGCTTTGAGTAAATCTTAGTGTTTTATTATTGCTGGGTATGATCCAATGATAATAAGAGGCAAGACTTGGTTGGGAATAGTCCTGGAATTTCCCAAGTCCTCTCACTTTAGTGTAAACCAGACTGAAATGAAGAAACCCTATCACCTCTCAACCTGGAAGGGACCTTGGTCTCCTCAACCCCCACAGGCTTCAGTTTACTTCTGGGCACAGGGTGTGGAGGAGGAGGCAGCAGAAGGCTGCCCCTGAGATGCTGGCCTACTGCCTAGCTCTGGGATATGAAATTCCTGTCAGAGGTCTGCTATGTCAGCAAAGGTTCAGGAACTGCCTGGAGTGTTGCTGATTCCACACTGGGAAACTTTGTTATCAAGCTGCTAGGAGGGGCTTTTGAAAGATTGGGGATCCAGGCCACTCGGTACAGAGGACTGTCTGGGCCAAGATTTTTCCTTTGTTACACAATCATCTTATAAGAAAGTAACTATTTGAGGACTTTCCTTTGCATGGCCTCCAGGATCACACACTCCTGGTTTTCCTGCTAACCCACTGGTTACCCCCTGCCCTCTCAGTCTCCTTTGCTGGATCTTTGCCTTCTTCCAGCTGTTGACTTAAAAAAATGCACAACATGAGACTTGTGAATTAAGTTTTATTTGGGGGCAAAATGAGGACTGCAGCTGGGGAGAACTCAGGTAGCTCTGAGAAACTACTCCAGAAAAGAAGTGGGGAAGGTCATATGAGATTTTGGGGAGAGGGGAATATATGCGGTCAAGTGCTCATTTTTCCAGAAGGTTTCTTTCAGTCTCATGAAGCTTTTGCTAGTCACAAGGAGCAGTCATCACCATGGAGGATTTTAGTGCTTTTCTAGATATGAAGAGATACAAGGACTGGGCTCATAACACTGGCTCCTGAAAATATCTAACCATCTGAAGACCTGTTCTGCAAGTGTTCCCCTGAGCACAACATGTGTCATTTCTGCTCTGGACTCCTGAACTCCTTTCCTGGTTGTGGGGAGGTGAGGGCTGGGTGGGAGAGGGGTGGGGGCGGGGTTTGAAAATCAGCGGCTATAGCAGCACGTGATTTAATCTTTATAGAGGTAGATGTGTGCTCAGTTGCTCAGTCATGTCCAACTCTTTGTGACCCCATGGACTGTAGCCCACCAGGCTCCTCTGTCCATGGAATTTTCTAGGCAAGAATACTGAAGCGAGTTGCCATTTCCTATTCCAGGGGATCTTCCTGACCCAGGGATAAAACCCTCATCTTTTGCATCTCCTACATTGGCAGGTGGATTCTTTATCACTAGTGCCAGTTTGGAAATACCCAGAGATAGATGGCAAGTGCCAGTGACAAGTGCCAATTTGTAGCTGACACCACCCTTAAATGCTGGCATGACTCAGTTCAGACAGTCACGTTCCCTTACCTTGTCTGATTTCCATCATAGCCCTCATCACTACTTGAAATTATACTATTTATTTGTTTGCTAGTGTGTCACTTAACTCCTTCACCCAAAAGTAAGATCTGTGAAGTCAAAGCCACTGTCTTGCTCAAGTGGAAATCTAGGGCCTAGAGCAATGCTTGGTCCATAATAAGCACTCTAAGCATGCAATAAATAGTTATTGAATTAACCATTGGCATTTCTCATTAAATCAGAGACTAGGAGAAAAGGGTTTTATCGAAGTCAAATTGAGAGTGATATTAGAGTTGAGATTATTCCAGGGTATTTTGATTCACTGAGATGTCCTGTGTGCTGCAAATACCAAGGAAATGGATAGATTTTGTTTTTATTTGTTACAAGGGTTGGATTAGGTGAGCTTCTAATCCAACTTGGATGCATCCCGATTTGAATGTCGTGTGAACCTGGCTACAGACGTACCTCACATCGGGCTCAGCGGTGGCAGCGTGCAGTGGCAGACGGCCATTTTTATCTGGGATATTGTGCTTGGCACCATTTCTGAGTAGACTCACACAGCCTTCCAGCCATCCCTGGAAGAGTAAAAGCAATGTTATATAACACAATCCCGCATGACATAGTAACAGAGTTCAACAAACTTTCTCCAGTTTTCTTTCCCTCTCTTCTTTTGGTTTGGCTAAAAACATATTCTATTTGACCTGAAGTGGTTGGTTAAGGCCCATACCTCGCATTCAGACAGCAGAGTACTGAAGGTCTTGAGGTGTGGATTCTTGAGTTTTCTGGAGGACATTTTCCTGTCAGGGGCAGATGGACCCTAGAGTCTTCTGCCTCTGTCTCCCCAGTTCGAGGGCCACTTGCTGAGATTCATTCCCCTTTTATACTCAGTTTCCAGAGCCAAAGGTGGCAAGTGATGAGGATGATTAGTCAACTCTAGACCCTTTTGGGCTTAACTCCAAATCATGCTAATTCCAAAACTGGATGCCATGGTCCGATTTCAAACCTGGGCTCCTATGTCATTATTTAATTTAATGTATTTATTTTTGGCTTCCCTGGGTCTCTGTTGCGGCACAAGGGCTTCTCTAGTTACAGCGAGTGGGGGCTACTCTCTAGCTACAGTGTGCAGGCTTCTCAGTGAGGTGGCTTCTCTTACTGTGGAGCATGGGGTCCAGAGTGGGAGGGCTTCAGTTGTGGAGCTTGGACTCAGCAGCTGTGGTGCATTGGCTTAGTTGCCCATCAGCACGTGGAATCTTCCCACACCAGGGATTGAATCTGTGTCCCCTGATTTGACAGGAGGATTCTTAATCACTGGACCACCACAGAAGTCCCTAAGTCTTTATGTCCCAGACTTCACTCTATGCCTCAGTTCACCTATATCTGAAATATGGCCCTTCATCCCCTTTCCCAAGTTCTCTTTCTAGAAACCCCAAAGATGATATCTTTGTTACTCTAGTCAGTCTCTCTTCTGATCCTTAGAATTCTAAACTGAAGTCTACTCCAATGGCTGGGGCCCTGCCAGCCACTGACTGCCCTTTCTGCTCTTGAATATGGATCTATTACCAGCACCCTCTTATGTGTTGCCAATTGTTGTTTTATCCACCTCTGAATTCCCCAAGACCCCTCCTGTGAACTCTCTGTTGCCTACAAATTCACCAGATTGAGACCTGATATTGCCACATCTGATGCTTAACTCCTCCTTGGTTAGCACTTAAAATTGGGTCATTTCTCCACTCTCCATCTGATTTCAAAGGGAAAAATATAACTGCAGGCTAGTCCTTCCTTTCTGTTCATTAATACTTTAAGTAACTGACCCACCTCTGCTGATAACTGAGCTTGGCTCACATGCCAAGGAGACTACCTCCAAAATTCATCCAGAATCACTTGTGTTTCCCACCTAATTATAAATAAACTTATAAGTAAATTCAGTTATGATTATGAATAATAATAAAACTCTATTTCTTTCCCTGCTTTATTCCATTCTTGTATAGTTAAGCCTCAAGATTACCCAGTAACAAGAGAAAGATTACTGAATATTTTCCCTTGCAATACTGGTAGTAATAAAAATGTTACTAAATGCATGGAAGAGAAAGAAAGATAATGGTAAGACCTTTCAGTTCTGAAAAGTCTAGAAAAAAAAAACTTTCAAGAAAAGCACAGTAAAATTCATAGGTTCTAAGATTGAATATGGCTTTGTAGAGCTGACCAATAATATCTGAGTGTTAAATAGAGGCAAATAGTTTTCAGTCTTGAGTCATAGTTTACTAAGATATTAAATCTGGTTTTAATTCCTAATGCCTAAATCATCAAGTCCTCTGATTAAAAGGAAAAATATGAGAAGGAGACCAAAAGAAAAGCATACTGGACAAATTTCAGAGTTGCCAAATTTTAGAGTTGCCAAAGTTTTATAGCTTTTGAAAAACAAATCTGATGGACAAGGGTTTTAAACATTTTTATCATTTTGCAATATTTCGTTGAACTATGTACATGGTTTTCTTTTTTTTTTCCTCAGAAAAGAAATCAGAAAACTATTGACTACATCTGAATCTCATGGTCATTATTTAGAACCAAAAAACTAGGTTTTGTACTACTATGTGCTGGGTGACTGCATGTGGTTCTCCTTCAGTTGTGACCAACTTAGGGTATTATTTTTACTACATTTTACAAATGAGGAAAGAGGCATAAAGAGGTGAAGAAATTTGCCTAGGACTACACCTCTATGGTAATTTTATTTGTATATTGAGTTTGTCTGTGACTGAGACAATTTCTGAATGTTCCCTTTGTCACGTTTCTCTTTAATACTTTAATTCAAACATTGCCAGAGAGAGTGGCAGGCTTCACAGTGTAATCGCTAAGACGCTATCTATTCTCACCTCCAGAGAAACTCAGAAGAGCTAGTGAGAGGCTCTGCCTTGGGCTTCCAAACAGGTCGTGTCAACAGTAGAGGGTAATGCTGCACTGTCATGCAGGCATACTTTCCTATGCAACCCCATAGAATGCGTTCTCAGAAAGAGTTGTATGCAACGGTGGCAACTCACTAAGCTCACTGCTCACCGTGATCTAGAGAACTTCTTCCCTGTCTCTTAAGTGGCTGTCTAGCCCAAGAAATGTGAAATTTTGAATTTTAGAAGTGTACCTTGATTTCAGTGTATTCTGTTTGCTTACTGTCTGTTGTTTTTAGTTGCTTAATCACGTCTGACTCTTTTGCAACCCCATGGACTACAGCCCGTCACCTGTCAGGCTCCCCTGTCCATGGAATTCTCTAGGCAAGAATACTGGAGTAGGTTGCCATTTGCTTCTCCAGGGGATCTTCCCTACCCATGGATCGATCCTGCATCTCCCGCATTGGCAGGCAGATTTTTTACCACTGAGCCACTAGGGAAGCTCCTAGAAGCTTATTAGGAAGATCCAAAATGACTTAAATCCATGCTACCAATTCTAAGTGATTATATAAGTGCTGGAGAAGATTAAGGCAAAATTTCTTAACTTCTATTTCTATTGACCAGCTGCACAAATCGAAGATCACTCTTCTGCAAGTGGAGACCCCGTAACAACACATTTAGTCCACCCCACTCCTTCACACCCGCCACAGATACAGTTGGTACCAGATAGGTTGCCAGACAGAGACTCGTGCGGCCATAAGCGTCCTGCGTGTTAATATTGGCTCCCATCTTCAACAGCAGCTTCACTGTGTCCACTTGACGTCCAGAAACCGCATGCATTAAGGGTGTACATCCTGGAATGAGACATTTCAACAGCTTTTAAAAATGTTTGACTTGTGAAATTTATGAGTTGACTTTATTTGCCTGTTCATTTATTATGCTCTTTGCAGATGAACTACCCTCAACACAAATTCAGCTGTTGAGTTGAAGAGAGATGATGATTCTTGCTGCATTTATATTGGGTTGGCCAAAAGTTTTTTTTTTTTTTTTTTATAAGCTGTCTCCAGTAGTGCTTACTTGTCTCTAACTTCATTCTAAACAATTTTGTTTGGTTGTACTGTGAGAGCTGACATATCAGCTTGCATTTTAAAAAATTATCAAAATTGGTGAATTTTTGTAGCTATTTTAATATTAAAGATGGAAAAAAAGCAACATTTTCAGCATACTATACTTTATTATTTCAACAAAGATAAAAGCCAACTGAAACTCAAAAAAAGATTTGTGCAGTGTATGGGAAAGGTGCTGTGACTGATCAAACATGTCAAAAGTATTTTGTGAAGTTTCATGCTGGAGATTTCTTGCTGGATGATGTTCCACAATTGGGTAGACCAGTTGAAGCTGACAATGATCAAACCAAGACATTAACTGAGAACTATCAACATTATACCACACAGAAGGTAGCTGATATATCAAAATATCCAAATCAAGTATGGAAAATCATTTGCACTTGCTTGGTTATGTTAATCACTTTGATGTTTGGATTCCACATAAGTTAAGCAAAAAAAAAAACACTTTTGACCATATTTCTGCATGTGATTCTCTACTTAAACGTAACAAAAAAACATTTTGTTTTTGAAACAAATTGTGATGGGTAATGACAAGTGGATTCTGTACAATAATGTGGGAACATAAAAGATTGTGGGACAAGTGAAATGAACCACCACCAACCACACCACAGGCCGATCTTCATCCAAAGAAGGTAACATGTATATGGTGGGATAGGAAGGACGTCCTCTATTATGAGCTCCTGGAAAAACCAGACAATTAATCCCAACTATTGAACCTCAGATATGCAGATGACACCACCCTTATGGCAGAAAGTGAAGAGGAACTAAAAAGCCTCTTGATGAAAGTGAAAGTGGAGAATGAAAAAGTTGGCTTAAAGCTCAACATTCAGAAAACAAAGATCATGGCATCTGGTCCCATCACTTCATGGGAAATAGATGGGGAAACAGTGGAAACAGTGTCAGACTTTATTTTTTGGGGGCTCCAAAATCACTGTGGATGATGACTGCAGCCATGAAATTAAAAGATGCTTACTCCTTGGAAGGAAAGTTATGACCAACCTAGATAGCATATTGAAAAGCAGAGACATTACTTTGCCAACAAAGGTTCGTCTAGTCAAGGCTATGGTTTTTCCTGTGGTCATGTATGTGATGTGAGAGTTGGAATGTGAAGAAGGCTGAGTGCCGAAGAATTGATGCTTTTGAACTGTGGTGTTGGAGAAGACTCTTGAGAGTCCCTTGGACTGCAAGGAGATCCAACCAGTCCATGCTGAAGGAGATCAGCCCTGGGATTTCTTTGGAAGGAATGATGATGCTAAAGCTGAAACTCCAGTACTTTGGCCACCTCATGCAAAGAGTTGACTCATTGGAAAAGACTCTGATGCTGGGAGGGATTGAGGGCAGAAGGAGAAGGGGAGGACAGAGGATGAGATGGCTGGATAGCATCACTGACTCAATGGACGTGAGTCTGGGTGAACTCTGGGAGTTGGTGATGGACAGGGAGGCCTGGTGTGCTGTGATTCATGGGGTCACAAAGAGTCGGACACGATTGAGCGACTGAACTGAACTGAACTAAATTCCTTCCAGGGCTTGCCTGCAATGTGGGAGATCTGTATTTGATCCCTGGGTCGGCAAGATCTCCTGGAGAAGGAAATGGCAACCCACTCCAGTACTCTTGCCTGGAAAATTCCATAGACTGAGGAGCCTGGTAGGCTACAGTCCATGGGGTTGCAAAGAATCGGACACGACTGAGTGACTTGACTTTCATTTTCTATTGCTCTCAAATAGACCCACTGAAAACAGCACTATATGAAAAGTGTCTGGAATTAGTCAGCAGAAAATACATAAGAGAGTTTTTACTTGAACTTTTTAGCCAGCCCAATATAAATTATGTATTTTTAAACCCTATTAAATCTTTTGTAATCTTGCTGTAATTGCTTGATTAAAACATTTTGTGCAGATGATAAAGTTTGTTTATTACTGCCTTGGGAATCAGCATAATTTGGGACATAACAGGCAGGGTTAAGCCTGAGTTGGTTTGAACAATGCAGAATCTGGAAGTATCTTTAGAAAGCAATGCCAACTAGGCAGACAGGTACAGCACATACTTATTGGAGGTGATTAGTGATACAAAATCACTGCAGATGGTGACTGCAGTCATAAAATTAAAAGATGCTCACTCCTTGGAAGAAAAGTTATGATGAACCTAGGTAGTATATTAAAAAGCAGAGACATAACTTCTCCAACAAAGGTCTGTCTAGTCAAAGACATGGTTTTTCCAGTGGTCATGTAAGGATGAGAGAGTTGGACTATAAAGAAAGCTGAGCACCGAAGAATTGATGCCTTTGAACTGTGGTATTGGAGAAGACTCTTGAGCATCCCTTGGACTGAAAGGAGATCCAACCAGTCCATTCTAAAGGAGATCAGTCCTGGGTGTTCATTGGAAGGACTGATATTGAAGCTGAAACTCCAAAGCTTTGGCCACCTAATGCAAGGGACTGACTTATTTGAAAATACTCTGATGCTGGGAAAGATTGATGGCAGAAGGAGAAGGGGACGACAGAAGATGAGATGGTTGGATGGCATCACTGACTCAATGGACATGAGTCTGAGTAAGCTCCAGGAGTTGGTGACGGACAGGGAAGCCTGGCATGCTGCAGTCCATGGGGTCGAAAAGAGTCAGACACAACTGAGCGACTGAACTGAATTCTCCCCTACTTCATTCTTCTTTTTCAAAATTGTTTTAACTCTCCTAGTTTCTTTGCTTTCTATATAAATTTTAGATAATCTTGTCTATATCCACAAAAGATGTCTTACTTGAGTTTGATAGAAATTGCGTTAAACTTGTATATGAATTTGGGGAGCATTTCATGTTTACTATATTGAATCTTCTAATCCATGAACATGATCTCTCCATTTATTTTAGATCTTTGATTTCTTTCATAAGCATTTTATAGTTTAGAGTATGTAAGTCTTTAATGTATTTTGTTTTATTCACACCTAAATATTTTTTATTGAGTGATTTTACTTGGTATTGTGGTTTTAATGTTGATGTCCATGTGTTCATTTCTAGTATATATTAATAGAAATAAATTTGGTTTTGTATATTGATTTTGTATCCTGGGACCGTGCTCAACTCATTAGTTGGAGTTTTTGATAGGTTTTTTAGTATTTTCTATGTAGACAATCAACTTGTGCAAAAAAAGGAACAGTTTTCTTTTTCAATATGTATGCTTTTTTTTTTTCTTTCTTTTCTCGCTTTTTTGCACTGGCTAGAACTCCCAGGGCTATGTTGAATATGAGAAAGAATGAACTTTTTTGCTTTGTTGCCCATCTCAGGGGCAAAGCATTATTCAGTCTTTCACCACTAAGTGAAATGTTAGCTCTAGGGTTTTTGTAGATACTATCTATCAAATTGAGGAAGATCCCCTCCACTCCTATCTTTCTGAGAGTTTTTTAATAATGAATGTGTGCTAAATTTTGTCAAATGCTTTTTCTGCATCAATTGATATGATCATGTGGGTTTTATTCTTAGCTGGTTAAAATGATACATTGTTTAATTTTTCAAGTTTTTTTTTTTTTTTTTTTTTTAAGGTCAGGAAGCAACAGTTAGAAATGAACATGGAACAACAGACTGGTTCCAAATAGGAAAAGGAGTACATCAAGGCTGTATATTGTCACCCTGCTTATTTAACTTATATGCAGAGTACATCATGAGAAATGCTGGACTGGAAGAAGCACAAGCTGGAATCAAGATTTCCGGAAGAAATATCAATAACCTCAGATACGCAGATGACACCACCCTTATGGCAGAAAGTGAAGAGGAACTCAAAAGCCTCTTGATGAAAGTGAAAGTAGAAAGTGAAAAAGTTGGCTTAAAGCTCAACATTCAGAAAACAAAGATCATGGCATCTGGTCCCATCACTACATGGGAAATAGATGGAGAAACAGTGGAAACAGTGTCAGACTTTATTTTTCTGGGCTCCAAATTCACTGCAGATGATGCCTGAAGCCATGAAATTAAAAGATGCTTACTCCTTGGAAGGAAAGTTATGACCAACCTAGATAGCATATTGAAAAGCAGAGACATTACTTTGCCAGCAAAGATCTGTCTAGTCAAGGCTATGGTTTTTCCTGCGGTCATGTATGTGATGTGAGAGTTGGACTGTGAAGAAGGCTGAGTGCCGAAGAATTGATGCTTTTGAACTGTGGTGTTGGAGAAGACTCTTGAGAGTCCCTTGGACTGCAAGGAGATCTCCATTCTGAAGGAGATCAGCCCTGGGATTTCTTTGGAAGGAATGATGATGTTAAAGCTGAAACTCCAGTACTTTGGCCACCTCATGCGAAGAGTTGACTCATTGGAGAAGACTCTGATGCTGGGAGGGATTGGGGGCAGGAGGAGAAGGGGAGGACAGAGGATGAGATGGCTGGATGGCATCACCAACTCGATGGAAGTGAGTCTGAGTGACCTCCGGGAGTTGGTGATGGACAGGGAGGCCTGGGGTGCTGTGATTCATGGGGTCACAAAGAGTCGGACATGACTGAGCGACTGAACTGAACTGATTTTTGACTATTCTAGGTCTTCATTGCTGCATGAGCTTTTCTCCAGTTGTGGCAAGAGGGGGCTATTCTCTAGGTGGAGTGCACTGGCTTCTCATTGCAGTGGCTTCTCTTGCTGCTGTAGAGCACAGGCTCAATAGTTGTAGTGCGTGGGCTTAGCTGTTCCATAGCATGTGGGATCTTCCTGGACCAGGGATTGAAGCCATGTCTCCTGCACTGGCAGGCAGATTCTTTACTACTGAGCCACCAGGAAAGCCTAAATTTTCAAGGGTTGAAATGGACTTACATTCCTAGAACAAGCCACATTTGGCCATGGTATATAATTCTTTTTTATATATTACTGAATTCTGTTTGCTGGTTTTTAAAAATTTTTATTTACTTTTTATTTTTTGGCTGTACCTCACTGCATGTAGAATCTTAGTTCCCCAATCAGGGATTGAACTTGTGCCCCCTGCATTGGAAGTGCAGAGTCTTAACTACTGGACCATTAGAAAAATCCCTTGCTGATATTTTGCTAAGGATGTCTGTCTATATCTGTATTCATGTGGAGTATTGGTCTATAGGTTTATTTTTTATATCATCTTTGTCATATGTTGATATCAGAGTAATATTAGTTTCATAATCATAACTCAGAAAAGTTTCCTCCTCTTCTGAAAGAGATTGTGTAGAGTTGGTGTTAATTTTATTTAAAAGTTTCTCGAAGTCCCCAGTGAAATCATCTAGGCCTGATGATGTCTTTTTCTGGGAATTTTAAAATTATAAATTTAAGTTCCTTCATAGTTATAGAACTATTCAAATAATGTCCTATTGGGTGAACTGTGGTCATTTATCTTTTTTGAGGAATTGCTCCATTTCATCTAAATAGTCAAATTACGTGAGTAGAGCTGTTTGCTATATTTTCTTATTATCCTTTAAATGTCTGCAGGGTTATTTCTGATAGTGACAACTTGGATCTCTTTCATTTTCTTTTTTGTCCTTATTGGTAGAGGTTTATAAGCTTTACTGACCTTTTCAAAGAATTAGTTCCTTGGTTCATTGATTTTCTCTATTTTCTCTCATTTCCAACTTCTAACCCCAAAGCAGATGTATAAGTAATTCTTCTTTAAAAAACAAATGAATGAAAAAACTGCCATGGGTAAATTAGGGAGCAACCACACACTTTACAAAACATTTTATTGTCATGATAAGGGAATTCTAAGCTCCTCTTAGGACAAGTCAACTGGTTAAAAGGGATTAATTACTTCCCAGAAATACTAGGATAGAGAAACCAATGATAAATTCTTTGTTATAGTTCCATAGGTCCTTGAGGCTGCCACCTCTTACTCTCCTCCTCCTTTTTGTTTTTCTTCTCTTCCTCTTTCTTCTTCTTAGTCTTCCTCTTCATCTTTTAACCCTTTTTTCTTTCAGTTGTTCAGATTGCCTCATTGCTATTGTTCTATTTTCAACTTCATTGATCCTTTCCTCTGCTTCCTCATTCTGCCGCTGAGCTTAGCCCTTGAGTTTTTAATTGTAATTACTGTATTTTTCAGTTTTAAAAATTTCCATTTGATTCTTCTTTATATCTGTTATTTCTTTGCTGAGCCTTTCTATTTTTTGTTTGTTTCAAGTATACTTGTAATTGCTTGTTAAAGCATTTTTCCATGGTTACTTGAAAATCTTTGCCAGATAATTCTAACATCTGTCATCTCAGTGTTGGCATCTATTGATTGTTTTTTTCCATTTAGTTTGAGATCTTATTGATTCTTGGTGTGTCAAGTGATTTTCTTTGAAACTTGGACATTTGGAGTATTGCATTATGAGTTGCCTAAGTCTTGCTTAAATCCTCTATTTTAGCTGTTTTTTTCTGATACTGCTCCAAAGGGGAAATGAAGGGGGGACACCACCTCAGTACTGTCAGGTAAGATTAGAAGTCTAAGTGCCTTACTTAGCCTTCATTGACATCTAAGGGAGAAGACTTTTCATTACTGGGTGGTGGTGAGAGTCCTAATTCTGATGAAGGAATCCCCTGACACTGCCTCAGTGGTGGTGATGTGGGGACTTCATTACCAGGTGAAGGTGGAGGGGCAGGCTCCCAGCTTGGTCTTTGCTAGAATGAATGGGGTTGAGGTGGTAGTTTGTTGTTGTTGTTTTGGTAGGAGTGTTTGGTGGATTAGACTCATTATTGTCTAAAAGTTTTCTGTCTTGCTATGTGACCCCTTTCTTGGTTCTTTGACTAGAGAGCAGGCTTTTGTTGGGGGCTTTTTTGCTCTGTCGATTGACATTTCTACATTGTCAGCTTCTTCAGTTCTAAGTCTTGGAAATTTGGGGCAAAAAGGAAGCCCAGGAAACTCACCACTATGTCATTCCTTGGGCCTCAAGGTCCTAGCTAGTCTGTCATTTTCTCTCTACCTTCCAGAGTGTTCTTGTGTTTATGCTATATACAATATTCAGGATTTTTAGTTGTATTTAGCAGAAGGAATAAAAAAAAAAAGTCCTACTTCTGCCCTGTCTTCCCAGAAGCAGAAGTCCTAGCTCTCTGGCTTTAATAATCACACTTTCCCTAACATCCATTGCTATCAAAAATAGCCTCTTCTTTTCATATACTTCTTGTAATGTCATCTACTTCGCGTATCTTCTTTTTGTCACTCATACAGAGAAGTTGAAAACAAATTCAGACTGAACAGCTTTATGAGAAGAGACGATATAAAAGAGTTTGAATATTTGTGTCCATGATTCTCATTAAATGAAACACTGAGGGAACTATACATGGTTACAGGCAGGATATTCCTTGACCCTTCAGTATCAAAGTAGCCTTTCAAATATCACTTTATTAACATTTCTCACCTCTGGAGGCCACTTCTGAAAGGACAGATGAGGACATTCTGTAGGATTCAAAATGAATAAATTGCTCACCTTCACTGTCACAGCATTCTAGGATGGAAGGGTCTTCCCGAATCACAGCAGTCAGAGCACTAACATCTCCGTTAGACGCTGCCTGATAAACCATGGTCAGGTCAACTTCTTCAGATGAATCACCTTCATGAATCAAACAGAGACAAACTTAGTATGTGGAGAGAATTCACTGAAAGAGTAACAACACCCAACGAGTCACCCACACAAGTGATTCATGAAAATCTCTCTGGCGAATCTAGGCAGAAGGCTGAGTCATACTGATCACACACAACTTCACTACTTCTGAAGAAAGGTGGGCCCGGGTGGGCTGCCTTGTAACGTCATCACATATAGGAAGGAGCTTGAGGGAATAGCTGTCCTCTGAGATTTAATGATTCTCTCCAAGCATTCAGACTACTTGAAACCAGTGAGAATAGGTTGGGAAGTGGAGCCTTTATCTTGGTTCTGGGTTTCCCTTTTTGATCTGAAATATGTTACTTTCCCTTTCAGTGATTCAGTTTACCCACCTTTGAAGGAGATAATGTGCTCCTTATTCTCTGCCCTCTAGTTGGGCTCTCTACCCTTTCCTCTTAATCCTGTGGGCTAACATTACTGAGCACATCACCCAGGCCTCCTGGCCCTCAGTGTCCAGGGGAGGCAATGGCAGGAGAGTGGTGAGGAGAAGAGGAGGAGAAAGAGATGGGACATTTCCTCTTGCCTTCCCCCAGTACAGAGTCTGGCAGCAGCTGCTTCTCTTTCAGCAGGAGGGTCCTTTCCCCAGAACCAGACCTCACTGGGCTCCCTGTGGTAACAAACATTGTCCTTTCTATCCTGCCTCATCTCTGCATGCTGTCCCTTCACAAAAGCCCTTCATTTGAACCATCTGAGGTTTCACGACATGGTGAATCCAAAAGAAACACAGCTGCATCACACAAACATAGGGAGCAAATGTACATACCCCAGTGGGGAGAGGGGGTGGAGGATGAATGGGGAGATTGAGAGTCACATGTGTATACTGTTGATGCTATGCATAAAATGGGTAACCAATGAGATGAGAACCTACTGTAGAGCACAGGGAACTGTACTCGGTGCTCTGTGGTGACCTAAATGGGGAGGGAATCCACAAAAGAGGGGATATAGGTATACATATAGCTGATTCACTTTGCTGTATAGAAGAAACTTACACAACATTGTAAAGCAACTGTATTCCAATAAAGATTTTTTAATTAACAAAAACAGAGCTATATGCAACTCCTCTGAATTTGATGTGTGCTCAGTTGCCCAGTTGTGTCCAGTTCTTTGTGGTCCCATGGACTGTAGCCCACCAGGCTCCTCTCTCCAGGGAATTTTCCAGGCAAGGATACTGGAGTAGGTTGTCACTTCGTGCTCCAAAGGATCTTCCTGATTCAGGGACTGAACCTCACCTCTTGCATCCCCTGAGCTAGCAGGCAGATCCTTTACCTGTGAGCCCAGTGAGATCTGGTTCTGGGGAAAGGACGCTCCTGCTGAAAGAGAAGCAGGTGCAGCTAGACTCTGTACTAGGGGAAGGCAAGAGGAAATGCCCCATCTCCTTCTCCTCTTCTTAGCCACTTGGATTATACCTTTTTGCATGTTTGAACCAACTAATAGTATTGCCAAAAGTGACAAGAGAACTGTGGGTCAAGTGACCCCAGGGGAGCAATGGAAGGGCTGGGAGAGAAGTTTTGTTTATGAGGGCACCTCTTGTGAAGTGCTGTGCCGAGGCCCCCTACTTAATATCTCCCACACGTGGTCATGGTTCAGGGAAAATATCCGTGTATAAGAAAAGTTCTTAAAATTGTGTTTTTCTACTAATGTGGACGTTATGCTCGAGACACTTTATAGTTCTAATGGATCTTTAGCTGGCAGTGGTCCTAACCCTTTTGGCTTGGTTTCTTTGTCCCAGTACTTCTGGGAAGTCACTAATGACATTTTAACCAGCTGACCTGTTCCAGGAGAAGCTTGTCACTGAAAATGATTCACTTGCGACAACAAACTGCCTTGTGAAGTGAGTAGCTGCTCCCTAATTTAACCATGGCAGGTTTGTTACTGTAGGAGCTGCAATACAATATTGTAAAGTTAAGCAAAATAAAATAAAAAAAAAAAAAATTAAAAACAAAAAACAAAGCCAATTCACATGTACGTTTGACTGAAGCCTGGGACTGAGTGGTGACGGATGTGAAAGGCAAGTGCCACTTCTGTGTAAGTGTAAGGACTCTGGATCTGCAACAGTGGGGTTCAATTCCTGGTTTGTACCAACCAGCTGTGTAAATTTGGGCCAGTTACACTCTCTGGGTCTTAGTTTCCTTGTCTTCAAGATGGAGATGATGATGATAATAACCGTGTACCTCATAAGGCTGCTGTGTGGAATAAATGAGTTAATATCTAACCCTATATGCTTTTAGAACAGGGCATGCTGCTAAGTCACTTCAGTCATGTCCAACTCTATGTGACCCCATAGACGGCAGCCCACCAGGCTCCCCCGTCCCTGGGATTCGCCATGCAAGAACACTAGAGTGGGTTGCCCTTTCCTTCTCCAATGCATCAAAGTGAAAAGTGAAAGTGAAGTTGCTCAGTCGTGTCCAACTCTTTGCGACCTCATGGACTGTAGCCCACCAGGCTCCTCCATCCATGGGATTTTCCAGGCAAGAGTACTGGAATGGGTTGCCGTTGCCTTCTCCAAGAACAGGGCATAGTGTGTTGTAAATGCTGTATATACTCGGCTACTACTACTGTTACTGCTTTTTCTTGAGAGTGTGAATGTTTCAAGAACATTTGGAATCTGGGGGATGTAAAGAAAAAGGTCTTTCTGATGATGGCTAGATGAAGGATGCATAGATTGCATAGAACATTCACTCTCTACTAGAAGCCCTCCCAGGAGCACAGAAATTGTGTGAGGATCATTAATAATATCTCTGGACACAAGAAACAGGGCCAACACTTAAGCATAAAGATGGGCCTGGTGTCAGGTTGTATGACTTGATACCAAAGATGCTGGAGATGTCACTTCAAAAGGAAGGTCATGGTGGTGGGCTGAGGTACATGGTGTTTATAACCTGTTTATATCACATGTATAAATGTGATACATAAATGTGTACTCATCACCGAGTGCAATAAAATCTGTAAGGCACATTCATCACACTGCTATGTACACACAGCTGAGAGAAACAAGGAATGCACTGCCTGATAGAATAAAATGCCAAATAATTTACCAGGAGTCTAACAACATAGTATTTAATAGAGATAAACTAAAGGTAATATCTTTTAGTCCATAAACTATTCGGTTGAACTAACTGAAGGGTGGTTGAACCTGTCTGGTGGCTCAGATAGTAAAGAATTTGCCTGCAATTTGGGAGACTGAGGTTCGATCCCTGGGTCAGGAAGATCCCCTGGAGAAGGATCTTCAACCCGCTTCAGTATTCTCGCCTGGAAAATCCCAAGGATGGAGGAGCCTGGTGGACTATAGTCCATGGGGTTGCAAAGAGTCTGACACTACTGAGTGACTAACACTTTCACTTTGAGCCTGTAGGGTTTTTTTTTTTTATATATATATATTTATTATTTGTTAATTTTTCGCTGCTCTGGGTCTTCACTGCTGTGTGAGGGCTTTCTCTAGTTGCAGAGAGCAGGCGCTACTCTCTAGTTGTAGTGCGGGGGCTTCTCACTGCAGTGGATTCTCTTGTACAGCGCAGGCTCTAGCCATGCGGGTTTCAGTTAGTTGCTGCCTGGGGGCTCAGCATTTGCAGCTTGTGGGTTCTAGAGTGCAGGTTCGGTTGTTGTGGCACATGGGCCCAGTTGTCCCAAAGCATGTGGTATCTTCCCACACAAGGGAACAAATCCATCTTCCCTGTATTCCAAGGGGATTCTTAACCAGCAGACTGCAAGGGAAGCCCGAACTTGTAGTTTTTGTTCCTCAACATATCCTGCTGGTGACCTTAACCTTATTATCCTCTATGGACTATCTCCTCTCCTCTTTCAGCCCATGGAGTTGACTAGTTGCTCAGGGCTGGCACATGGGACTAGAACTAAGCCAATCAACACCAGCACTATTCTGGCCACAGAGATTAGTTCAGGGATGTGCCCCAATCAGAGTCCATGAAACCCCATGACAGTTTGGATATTTGGGGATTGCTGGGAGCAAGTTTTGTTCTACCACCCCTGAAGCCAGGAGTCACGGGGGACATCTCATGGATGGAGGGCCTAAGAATGAAGACAAGAGAAGAGCAGAGCTGGGCTAAGAGAAGAAAATAATTGAGACCTGGTGACATTGTTTAAATCCCTGAATCAAGCCATACATTAAGCCAGCACCATTTTGGGAACATTTACATGAACCAATACATTTTTTGTTTTTGCTTAAGTTTCTTGCACAGATTTCATGTATTTGTTTTTCTTTTTAATCACTGAAAGTGTTTTAACTGACAAAAGGTTTTTAGTGGTGGCACATTAGAAAAGCACATAGACTTTAGTAGTTGGGCAGTTAATGCTTTAGGAATTAACAATGTGACAATCAACTAGTAGATCTCTGGCTGTAGTAATAATAGTCTAGTAACAGAAGTATAGGAGATAATAGGTTTTTTCCTTTTTTTCATCGTCCTGAGCCTTACTTGTAGCACTCAGAATCTTTGTTGCTGTATGTGGGACCTAGTTCCTGGACCAGGGGTCAAACCCAGGCCCCCTGCATTGGGAGCACAGAGTCTTAACCACTGGACCACCAGGGAAGTCTTGGCTTTTTCTCTTCTTAACCAACTGGTCATTGTCGTGCTGAGGCCTATGGCCCATGGACTAAATGGGTTATAGGCAGGTAGCTGAAGGACATTCAGAGTAGGATGACTGGATGTAGGATGACCTGAGGATGACTGGACTTTATGTAATAGGATGAACAGCAGAAGGCGATGGCTGTGAGATTCCTTTGTGAGGCCATGCTGGTTGGCTTCATTCATTTGAAGAGTTTTTTCAAGTAAAAAAATTGTGGTAAATATTTATAACACAAAGTTTGCATTTTAACCATTTTTTAAGTGTAGAGTTCAGCAGATTGATGTATATTACCACTATCCATCTCCACAATTCTTTTCATCTTCCAAAACAGAAATTCTGTATCCTTTAAACAAAAATTCCCTACTCTTTCTTCCCCTCTGTCTCCTGGAAACCATTCCATTTTTGTCTCTGAATTTGATCACTCTGCTGCTACTGATGCTGCCGCCAAGTCGCTTCAGTCGTGTCTGACTCTGTGGGACCCCATAGACGGCAGCCCACCAGGCTCCCCCGTCCCTGGGATTCTCCAGGCAAGAACACTGGAGTGGGTTGCCATTTCCCTCTCCAATGCATGAAAGTGAAAAGTGAAAGTGAAGTCGCTCAGTTGTGTCCGACTCCTAGCGACCCCATGGACTACAGCCCACCAGGCCCCTCCATCCATGGGATTTTCCAGGCAAGAATACTGATCACTCTAGATAGCTCATTTAAGTGGAATCAACATTATCTGTCCTTTTGTTACTGGCTTATTTCATTTAACAGAATGTCCTGGAGATTCACTCACATTGTGGCATGTCTCAGAATTTCCTTCTTTTTAAAGGCTGAATAATCTGTTGTGTGTATGTAACACATTTTGTTTATTCATTCATCTATTGGTGGGCACTTGGGTTGTTTCCATCTTTTGGCTATTGTGAGTAATGCTGGTGCAAATATTAGTATACAAATAATTTTTTTCAGATTTTGCTTTCAATTCTTTCAAGTATATACTTAGAAGTGAAATTGTAGGATTACATGATAATTCTACTTTTAATTTTTTTAAGGAAACACCATAGTGTTTTCCAATGTGGCTCCTACAGTTTATATTCTTACCAACAGTGCTCAAAGGCTCCAATTTCCCTTGTCTTTACCAACACTTGTTATTTCCTGTTTTTTGCTTCTTGTGTTGGTTTGTTTTAATAATAGCTAGCCTGATGGGTGTGAAGTAATGTTTTGTGGTTTTGATTTGCATTTCCCTATGATTAGTGATGCTGAGCATCTTTTCTTTTTTTTCATGTTTTTTGGTGTTTGTATATCTTCTCTGGAGTAATATCTAAGTCCTTTGTCCATTTTTCATTGTTTTTTTTTTTTTCTGTTCAGTGATAGAAATCTTTTTTATGTTCTTGATATTAACTCCTTATCAGATATATAATTTATATACATTTTCTCCTATTGTGTGGGTTGCCTTACCACTGTTGATAGTGTCTTGATTAAAGCATTTAGCTTTAATGTAGTTCAAATTGTCTGTCTTTCATTGTCTGTGCTTTTGTCGTTACATCTGAGAAATTATTGCCAAATTCAACATCATTTTCCCTCTACATTTTCTTCTAAGAGTTTTATAGGTTTAGGTCTCATGTTTAGGTCTTTGATCCATTTTAAGGTATTTGTTGTAGATGGTGTTAAGGGTCTGACTTCATCATTTTGCACTTGTCTGTCCAGTTGTTTCTGCATTATTTGCTGAAAAGACAATTCTTCCCTCCACTGAATGGTCTTGGTACCCGTGTTGACTCCTCAGTTGCCTCCTCAATTGATCACAGATGCATGAGATTATTTCTAGACTCAGATCTATTCCACAGATCCGTATGTCTGTCTCCATGCCAGTACTATACTGTTTTGATTGCCGCAGCTTTACAGCATGGTTTGAAATCAGGAGGTGTGA
Source organism: Tragelaphus eurycerus (assembly GCA_935064755.1). Classification (NCBI taxonomy): domain Eukaryota; kingdom Metazoa; phylum Chordata; class Mammalia; order Artiodactyla; family Bovidae; genus Tragelaphus; species Tragelaphus eurycerus. The sequence goes on along the minus strand of CAKXYN010000024.1, from coordinate 24,443,965 downwards.
GACCTCCAACTTTGCTCTTCTTTTGTAAGTTTTTTTTTCCTTTTGGTCATTTGGGGTCCTTTGAAATTCCACATGAATTTTAGGATGGATTTTTATATTTCTACAAAAACATCACCAGGATTTGGTTAGGGACTGTATCAAATCCGTAAATCTCTGGGTAGTATTGACATCTTAACAACATTGTCTTTTAATCCATGAAACATAAGACATGTTTCCATTTATTGGTGTCTAATTTCTTTCAACAGAAGTCTTTTCCCTTCCTGACTTTTTTTCCTAAGTGTTTTATTCTTCTTGATGCTACTATAAACAGAATTATTTTTCAAAGAGCTTTTAGGCAGAGAAGTTTATGGTTAAACTTTCCTGTGAAATTCCAGCAGTTAGAAATAGCAATGCTGAGAATGACAGAAGGGTATTTTAATTGTCAGCGCACTGTAAAAATGTCCTGGGTCATCTCAAGAGGTAGTCGTGAACTTCTGTTGTTAAAGATGTCTATCTTGGCATGAACTCCTTATTGCCAAATTCAGACTGAAATTGAAGAAAGTAGAGAAAACTACTAGACCATTCAGGTATGACCTAAATCAAATTCCTTATGATTATACAGTGGAAGTGAGAAATAGATTTAAGGGCCTAGATCTGATAGATAGAGTGCCTGATGAACTATGGAATGAGGTTCATGACATTGTACAGGAGACAGGGATCAAGAACATCCCCATGGAAAAGAAATGCAAAAAAGCAAAATGGTTGTCTGGGGAGGCCTTACAAATAGCTGTGAAAAGAAGAGAAGCGAAAAGCAAAGGAGAAAAGGAAAGATATAAACATCTAAATGCAGAGTTCCAAAGAATAGCAAGAAGAGATAAGAAAGCCTTCTTCAGTGATCAATGCAAAGAAATAGAGGAAAACAACAGAATGGGAAAGACCAGGGATCTCTTCAAGAAAATCAGAGATACCAAAGGAACATTTCATGCAAAGATGGGCACGATAAAGGACAGAGATGGTGTGGATCTAACAGAAGCAGAAGATATTAAGAAGAGGTGGCAAGAATACACAGAAGAACTGTACAAAAAAGAGCTTCACGACCTAGATAATCATGATGATGTGATCACTGACCTAGAGCCAGACATCTTGGAATGTGAAGTCAAATGGGCCTTAGAAAGCATCACTACGAACAAAGCTAGTGGAGGTGATGGAATTCCAGTGGAGCTATTCCAAGTCCTGAATGATGATGCTGTGAAAGTGCTACACTCAATATGCCAGCAAATTTGGAAAACTCAGCAGTGGCCACAAGATTGGAAAAGGTCAGTTTTCATCCCAATCCCAAAGAAAGGCAATGCCAAGGAGTGCTCAAACTACCGAACAATTGCACTCATCTCACACGCTAGTAAAGTAATGCTCAAAATTCTCCAAGCCAGGCTTCAGCAATATGTGAACCGTGAACTTCCTGATGTGCAAGCTGGTTTTAGAAAAGGCAGAGGAACCAGAGATCAAATTGCCAACATCCGCTGGATCATGGAAAAAGCAAGAGAGTTCCAGAAAAACATCTATTTCTGCTTTATTGACTATGCCAAAGCCTTTGACTGTGTGGATCACAATAAACTGTGGAAAATTCTGAAAGAGATGGGAATACCAGACCACCTGATCTGCCTCTTAAGAAATCTATATGCAGGTCAGGAAGCAACAGTTAGAACTGGTCATGGAACAACAGACTGGTTCCAAATAGGAAAAGGAGTACGTCAAGGCTGCATATTGTCACCATGTTTATTTAACTTATATGCAGAGTACATCATGAGAAATGCTGGACTGGAAGAAACAGAAGTTGGAATCAAGATTGCCGGGAGAAATATCAATAACCTCAGATATGCAGATGACACCACTCTTATGGCAGAAAGTGAAGAGGGGCTAAAAAGCCTCTTGATGAAAGTGAAAGTGGAGAGTGAAAAGGTTGGCTTAAAGCTCAACATTCAGAAAACGAAGATCATGGCATCTGGTCCCATCACTGCATGGGAAATAGATGGGGAAACAGTGGAAACAGTGTCAGACTTTGTTTTTCTGGGCTCCAAAATCACTGCAGATGGTGACTGCAGCCATGAAATTAAAAGACGCTTACTCCTTGGAAGGAAAGTTATGACCAACCTAGATAGCATATTCAAAAGCAGAGACATCACTTTGCCAACAAAGGTTCGCCTAGTCAAGGCTATGGTCTTTCCTGTGGTCATGTATGGATGTGAGAGCTGGACTGTGAAGAAGGCTGAGCGCCGAAGAATTGATGCTTTTGAACTGTGGTGTTGGAGAAGACTCTTGAGAGTCCCTTGGACTGCAAGAAGATCCAACCAGTCCATTCTGAAGGAGATCAATCCTGGAATTTCTTTAGAAGGAATGATGCTAAAGCTGAAACTCCAGTATTTTGGCCACCTCATGCGAAGAGTTGACTCATTGGAGAAGACTCTGATGCTGGGAGGGATTGAGGGCAGGAGGAGAAGGGGACAACAGAGGATGAGATGGCTGGATGGCATCACTGACTCGATGGATGCGAGTCTGAGTGACCTCCGGGAGCTGGTGATGGACAGGGAGGCCTGGCGTGCTGCGGTTCATGGGGTCGCAAAGAGTCGGACACGACTGAGCGACTGATCTGATCTGATCTGATCTTGGCTAGGTGTTCACCAAGGGGGTGTGTTTCAGAAGGAATTCAGACACAGAGAGAAGCACAAGGTATGGGGAAGGGAAGATGTGTGAGACAAAATAGAATGTATTTCAGAATTTCTTCTAGCCCTGAGATACTATGTGTGTGCGCTCAGTCATGTCTAACTCTTATGACCTCACGTACTACAGCCCACCAGGCTCCTCTGTCCATGGGATATTTTAGGCAAGAATACTGGAGTGGGTTGCAATTTCTTCTTCCAAGGGATCTTCCCAACCCAAGGATTGAAACTGTGCCTCCTGAATCTCTTGCTTGGCAGGTGGACTATTTATGACTGGGTCATAAGATAATATCGGGGAAGGCAATGGCACCCCACCCCAGTACTTTTGCCTGGAAAATCCCATGGATGGAGGAGCCTGGTAGGCTCCAGTCCATGGGGTCGCTAAGAGTCGGACACGACTGAGCGACTTCACTTTCACTTTTCACTTTCATTCATTGGAGAAGGAAATGGCAACCCACTCCAGTATTCTTGCCTGGAGAATCCCAGGGACGGGGGAGCCTGGTGAACTTCCGTCTATGGGGTCGCACAGAGTCGGACACGACTGAAGCGACTTAGCAGCATAAGATAATATACTAAATTACAAAATGATTAGGAAATTGGAAAGGAATGAACTTCCATGGAACTTGTGTATAAACAGTCAATTTAAATTGCAGTCAATGCAAATAATTATGCCTAAACCTGAGATAGTACAAAGAATTTCTATAGATATGAGGAAGGTTGATTTAGAAATAACAAGTATGAGAAGAACAACTGATGGTCCTGATGGAATCTAAAATAGAGGCAAGAAAAATTCTTTTCTATCAGAAGTCACAAAGCGATTTAAGATATGTGGAAGATCTACATAAACAAACAATACATACATTCTTCCTTCTTTCTTTATCCTCTTGTTATCTACTATTTTTTGTTTATCTATCAATCAGCTATTTATCATCTGTTTATCTTTCTTTCCATTTTAGAGGAGGAGCATGGTTTGAATGGCTTTTGTCTCTCCAACTGTGTGAGAGTTAAACAGATAGACTTATATATGGATGCATAAAGAAAAATTCTATAATTCACAGAGGGAAAGAGACTGAAATAGAGAAAATGGAAAATAGACATTAAAGAATAGAAAGAATGAAGTATGTGAACAGATGTGGTTTAGTCGCTAAGTTGTGTCTGACTCTTATGACCCCATGGACTATAGCCCACCAAGTTCCTTTGTCCATAGGATTTTCCAGGCAGGAATACTGGAGTAGCTGCCATTTCTTTTTCCAGGGGGTCTTCCTGACCCAGGGATCAAACCCGGGTCTCTGTGCGGCAGGCAGATTCTTTACCAACTGAGTTACCATGAACAGATGTAGATTATATTTTTATAAAAAATATGTATATACATATTTTTATATACATATATATTTTATATACATATATACATTTTGTACATATGTATATAAAAGAAAAATATAAGACAAGAAGAATATGCATCAAAACATCAATAGACTGTGAAGAAGGCTGAGTGCTGAAGAATTGATGCTTTTGAACTGTGGTGTTGGAGAAGACTCTTGAGAGTCCCTTGGACTGCAAGGAGATCCAACTGGTCCATTCTGAAGGAGATCAGCCTTGGAATTTCTTTGGAAGGAATGATGCTAAAGCTGAAACTCCAGTACTTTGGCCACCTCATGCGAAGAGTTGACTCATTGGAGAAGACTCTGATGCTGGGAGGGATTGAGGGCAGAAGGAGAAGGGGATGACGGACGATGAGATGGCTGGATGGCATCATCGACTCGATGGAAGTGAGTCTGAGTGACCTCCGGGAGTTGGTGATGGACAGAGAGGCCTGGTGTGCTGTGATTCATGGGGTCACAAAGAGTCGGACATGACTGAGCGACTGATCTGATCTGATCTGATTACATATTATTCAGTACTTTCTATATTTTACCAATTTTCCACAATGAATTTATATATATTGTTGTTGTTGTTTAGTCGCTAAATCATGTCTGATTCTTTTGAGATCCCGTGGACTGTAGCTCTCCAGTCTCCTCTGTCTGCGGTATTTTTCAGGCAAGAATACTGGATTGGGTTGCCATTTCCTTCTCCAGTGGATCTTCCTGAGCTGGGGATCGAACCCACATCTCTTGAGTTGGCAGGCACTGGCAGGTTGATTCTTTACCCCTAAGCCAACCTTATAAATACCCTAACCCCCAACCTTTATAAATACCCTAGTAAATTTTTTAAAAAACAGGAACATATTTTAAGTTTTATTAATTTTTACTTAAAAATTAAAAGGGTAGATTTTTTTTTTTTAAAATCATCTATTTCCCTCATTTTTCATGGTTAAAAACCTTGTAACAGTTTTTTGCATGTGTCATAAATTATCTACTTAATTTCAAGGGCCCAGCTTTTTAATAGTAGGATTGTAGACATATGACAGTCTGCTACAAATGTTTTGGATTAGGGGGAAAAAACAAAAAATCAAAGCTTCTCAGATTTCACACAAATGTGGGTTCTTTCACATAAAGGCTCTGTCCCTGGATTCTTGTGGACTTCCTTGGAAATGTCCTTGATGGCATCAGTTTCTGAACCTACTTTATTGGAATTACCCCAAGGTCAGCTTGGCATTTGTTCTGCTTAAATTGAGACTGTTTTGTGGGACAGCAAGGTCAATGTAAAGACAGATCAGGTACTGCAGTTTCAAGGTCCAGACCAGAGGGCGTTGGGAGGATTTCTTGGGTTCATTCTATTCTGAGGATCCTTGGATGGCTAAACCTAGCCTAGAGTCACCAGTGAAGTCAGGCTTCATTTTAGGCAACTATAGAGGCTTCCACAGTTATTTCTTAGATTGTTTTTTTAGAGTGGAACTGATTGCATCTGAAGAACTGAGAGTTATTCATTCATCCATTCACTTAACATCTACCCTAGGTTAGTGAAACTGCAGGTACACAGGTTGTAGAGTCACTGCTCCTAAGGAAGCAGGAGGAAGACATGTTCTAATGCGCAAAGGAGTGTGTTGTTTATGATTGAGATACACCAGGGATATTATGGCAGGACCGAGAAAAAATGATTTGAACAAACAGTTTCCTCGACCTTCTCATAATCCAGACCGGTCTATCCTCCTGGAGGATTATCCTAGGTGCTTTGGGGACAGTTGAGACATTGTCTTTGGGGGGCAACCTGGAATGATCTGCCCATGAAGTGGTGAGGCCTTTCCACTTTTAGGGAAGAAGTCAGGCCTTCATCGCACCCCAATGGCTCCATGTAACAATATTGCCACCCACTGGTGATAAGAGTCTCTCCGGGCCTTGACCTGGGCTCTGAGCCAGGATGGTGCCAGTTCTGCTGGATAGAATTAAAAGCCAGCTGGGAATACTCTGGCCACGCAGGAACAAGTTTAAGGTCACTGATACAGTTGCTGGCATTGAACTCAAATGAGTTTCATGTGACTCGTCTTATACCTCATGTGATACACAGCATACAGATATGGAAGTGATATGGAAAATAGTAAGAACCCAGCCTCCAGATTTTGAATCCTAGCACTGCCAGTTACCTGCTAGCTCTATGATCTTGGGTGAGTTACTCAACTTCTTTATTCCCATTCTTCACTTGTCAAATGGGTAAAAACAGTATTTACTTCACAGGGTTGTTTTTGGGAGCTAAATGGGTTCATCCACCTAAAGAACAATGCCTGGCACAAAGTATTCAAATTATGTCAATAATCATGTGCTATCACTATTACTACTTTAAAAAGTATGTATTTAAGCATTTGGCTGTGGTGGGTCTTTGTTGCTGTGCAGGCTTTCGCTGGCTGCGGGGAGCAGGGGCTTTCTCTAGTCGTGGTGCGCCTGTTTCCCATTCCGGTGGCTTCTCTTGTTGCAGAGCACAGGCTCTAGGGTGTGTGGGCTCAGTAGTTGTGGCCCATAGGCTTAGTTGCCATACAGCACGTGGGATCTTCCCAGACCAGGGATCGAACTCATGTCTCCTGCATGTCTCCTCTTAATCACTGAGCTGCCAAGGAAGCCCTCACTATTGCTACTTTGATAGGGATAGGAACCTCTGTCTTCTTTCCCCATAATGAGTCTTGCTCAACAGACTGTAGAGATTTTGTCAGCTGAAACATTTTGCTATTTTGCCTTTTCTCCTTTAGTCCCTCAGGGTGTATTGGCTGAGGTTTTAAGAGTGTTTTATAAAGTGCCAGTCATATGGGAGTACAAAAAAAGAGTTTCTTTCTAACATTTTAAAGAGAAAAATAGCTCCAAGCTTTCTGCATGTACCAGCTGAGAAAAGATATTCAAAGCAACCTCCTTGCCGTGGGAGTGGAAAAGAAGGGATTTCATTCTGTGGGAAGGAAGTCTTGCAACAATATTATCTCAAGGGTAAATATCTGGCCACAATCAGACCTTTCTTCATAACCAAACTTGTGATGCAACACATGTTGTAAATCTCTAAATCACTGTGTTTCTCTGGGTGATTCCTCTGACCTGTGAATTCCATTCCACAGTTAGCATCTCTACTGGACATGGGGTGGGGGGTAGTGCTGGAAATGGAACTTGCTGTTCTAAGAAGCATGTCTGTGTTGAACTTCAGTAATGATGAATATCTAGAAAGCATTTTCATAAAGGGAAACTTCGTTTGAATAATGTGCTCAATTGCTCCAATTGTGTCTGACTCCTTGCAACCTCATGGACAGTAGCCTACCAAGCTGCTCTGCCCATGGGGTTCTCCAGGCAAAAATATGGAGTGGGTTGCCATTTCCTTCTCCAGGGGAGTCTTCCCAACCCAAGGATTGAACCGGGGTCTCTTATGTCTCTTGCATTGGCAGGCGAGATCTTTACCACTAGCCCCACTTGGGAAGACCCTATTTTGAAAATACTAGTTCTTGAAAAGATCTCAATTTTTAACACATAGGACCTTTAGTATATGTACAATGGATGAATTGATTGATTGGTATAGTTTTCATGTTCAATGGGCTTTCTCACCCATTAGAGCCTTGTGTAAATCTCACTGATGTCAACAATGTTGTGTCCAGAAGTTCTTCGGTAAGTAGGCAAGTATAAGTCTTAAATGACTTTTATGAAGGATTGTGTTAGCCTAGCTGGTTTTTGGAGACTGAAAAGTAATCCACATGTTACTTTGACCACTGTTCCTTCAGTCTTCTTCACTTTCGTCTGGATCAAACGTATGACACCACTAACCTCTCTTACTTTCAAGAAATGGGATATGTTCATGTCAGGAATTTACCATTTTAACCTGGGACTTTGAAAGGTGAGGAATAGGTGAAGAAGCAGCGTTTGTTCAGTTTGGGGAAGAGGACTCAGTTGGACAAGACAGTTGTTTTCAAACATCGGAAAAGCTAGAGGAGAGTTTAGATTTGTTTTCTGCAGATCCAGTGAAAGTTGATCCAGTCACTGAGTTGTGTCTGACTCTTTGTGACCCCATGGACTGTAGTCCACCAGGTTCCTCTGTCCATGAACTTCTCCAGGCAAGAATACTGGTGGATAGCCATTCCCTTCTCCAAGGGATCTTCTTGACCCAGGGATCAAACCTGGGTCTCTGGCATTGCAGGTGGATTCTTTAACAGATGAGCCACCATGGAAGCCAGAGGGCAGAGCTAGTTATGGTGGATAGAAATTGGCAAAATCAAGACTTTCAATGACTAGAGCTGTTCATAATTGGAAAGGATTATCTTGTGCTCTGTGTGTTCCTTCTCACTACCCATGTCTAAGGAGGTTCTTATCAAGCATATCTTGGGATGCTCTTGAGGAGATGTCTGTATTGACTAGAAGGTTGAGCTCTAAGGTTCCCTCTGTGATTGAGATTCTATGTGTCTTTCTCACATCGGTGTAGAACCAAATAATGAATCGCTTACTCTTGATGGCAATGACAATTGGGCTGAAAAGGATTTGGAGAAGTGGGTCTTCCTTGGGTCCTTTAAAAGGCATCCTCCTAGTGGTCCTCCACTGTGGTCACTTGTAAAACTGCCCCAAGAGCCTTGATAGTCTGAAAATACTTTAAGAAAACAAATGCAGTTTGGGTGGTTGGTCCAAGTGTTAGAGATTGAATCAATCTCTCTCTCTGCAGTCCTTGAGATTCCATGGCTCCTGAAGCCCTGATACAGTTCCCTTCTGTCATCTGGGCTCCTGTGGCTGTCTTCATTGTCTGGACTCTGCTTTCTCCCTCCTCACGATAATCTCATGGATTCCTTGATGTAGTTGAAATGGAATTAGGAATCACTCACTCTATTGGGCTTGTCGCTTTATAAAAGGCACAGAAAAAAACCCAAACTGGTGAATAATCACCCTTCACGTGACCTCACTAGAATAGTGTCAGTATGGCTTTCCTCTTATTGCAGAAAAATTTATCTTGAACGTTAGATAGTAGAAGTAGATAGAGAGTGTTGGATACATTGAGTCTGGGTTTGTGGGTTATTCACTCAGTTGTGCCTGACGCTTTGCGACTCCATGAACTCTAGCCCACCAAGCTCCTCTGTCGGAATTCTCCAGGCAAGTATACTGGAGTGGGTTGCCATTCCCTTCTCCAATATTGTATATATTTATAAATTGATTTAATTATCATATTATTTTCCAATCGACAAATTGAAGAGAAGTAGATATAGGAAATGAAGTCTCATCCTTCCCAATCCTTAGAAATAGAATTAGGAAAAGAGTCTTCTGCTCCTTTAAATAATTGTATAAAGCATATCACTAGCATTTCAGGTAGAGTTGAACTACATAAGTAGCTTTCTTCAGCTATCATATATTATGGGTATATGATTACCTAAGGCTGATTCAAACTGTGTCATCTAGCTGTGAGTATATAATATTGTGAAGTCTAAAAAAAGTGACAACACAGCAAAGGAAACCATAAACAAAACAAAAACACAACCTATGGAAAGGGAGAAAATCTTTGCAAATGATGCAACTGGCAAGGGTTTAATTTCCAAAATATACAAACAGTTCACACAACTCAACAACAACAAAATAAACAATCAAAAAGGGACCAGATCAAGAGTAATATTAAAAGAATGCAATGACTGGCTTGTCAGGTCCCATATCAGACTGGAGGCAGGCCTAACAGCTGAAGAAGGGTTGATAACTTTTTAAACTGCTGTATGGTGGCTTGTGTGTATTTCTGGGGAATGATTAATATAATCTCTATTGATCTGAGGATATAGAGATATATTAAGATTGGAACACCCAGTGACTAATAGTCCTTAGCATAGTGCCAGAGTTACATTTTACAAAGAAAATAGAGATCATGCTGATTTTTCATTTGATGTTTTCTCTTTTTTAAACATTTAATGTGTGCTCAGTTGCTCGCTCAGACGTGTCTGACTGTTTGTGGCCCCATGGGCCATAGTCCACCAGACTTCTCTGCTCATGGAATTTTCCAGGCAAGAATGCTGGAGTGGGGTGCCATTTCCCATTTTCGGGGATCATCCTGACCTAGGGATTGAACCTGTGTCTCTTGTGTTAACTGTGCTGGTTGGAAGATTTTTTTTTTTTTACCACTAGTGCTACCTAGGAAACCCAAACATTTAATTATTGGATCACAAATATTTTCCCATGCCATAAGGTAAGATTTGAAAATGTTATTTGTAAAATGTGGCATAAAATTCCATTGATTGGACTTAACACTATTGATTTAATCATTTTCTTAATATTAAACATTTAAATTCTTCCACTTTTGGAGGGAATTATTAATTCTGTGGCTATTCCAAATAATACTATTACATTCTTGCACATTTGTCTTTCTGTGAATCTTGGATTATTTGCTTTGGACACATTTCTAGAAGTAAACTTATGAAGCAATGAATTTTTGACTCTTTGTCAAATTGTCCTCCTGAAAGGTTGACCCAACTCACCCTCCCCAAGCAGGACCTGACAGCAAACATTTCACTTCATTCCTTTTTTACTATTTATTTTTTTAACTGCACAGATCTTCATTTCTGCATGTGTGTTTTATCTAGCTGTGGAGAGTACGGGCTACTCTCTAATTGTGGTATGCGGGCTTTTCATTACCGTAGCTTCTTTTTTGCAGGGCACAGACTCTAGGGCGTGGGCTTCAGTGGTTGCTGCAAGTGAGCTCAGTAGTTTCAGCACTTGAGCTTAGTGGCCCAGCAATATGTGGGATCTTCCTGGACCAGCAGGGATTGAAACAGCGTCCTCTGCATTGCAAGATTCTTAATCTCTGGACCACCAGGGAAGCCCTCGCCTCATTCTTAATGACACTGCATTATTTTATTTTTTTTCAATGCTGGTCTGAAAGAAGGAAATGAGTACATAGTTTCCAAAGGCCATTTCTTTTATTGTTCCTGAATTACTCATAGGTGTCCTTTATATATTATTTTAAGGCATTTGTCTTTATCCGATTGATTTGAAAGAGCTCTGTTTTCAGTAAGGATATTAACTCTTCATCTGTTATCTAGGCTGCAGTTACTTTTCCCTGTTTGCCACTTAAGTCCTCAGTTTTTTTTGTTGGGTTTTGAAAAATACATTGTCAAAACCTATGGATATTGCATTGATGATTCATTGTTTTTATGATTGCTGCTAAGTCGCTTCAGTCGTGTCCGACTCTGTGCGACCCCATAGACGGAAGCTCACCAGGCTCCCCCGTCCCTGGGATTCTCCAGGCAAGAACACTGGAGTGGGTTGCCATTTCCTTCTCCAATGCGTGAAAGTGAAGTCGCTCAGTCGTGTCCGACTCTCAGCGACCCCATGGACTGGAGCCTACCAGGATCCTCCGTCCATGGGATTTTCCAGGCAAAAGTACTGGGGTGGGGTGCCATTGCCTTCCCCGGTTTTTTTTTTTTTTTTTTGGAAAGGTCATAACCCACGGAACCTTATACTTAAGTGTTAACATTCAGTTGTGTCTGACTCTTTGCGACCCCATGGACTATAGAGTCCATGGAATTTTCTAGGCCAGAATATTGGAGTAGGTAACCTTTCCCTTCTCCAGGGGATCTCCCCAACCCAGGGATCAAGCCCAGGTATCCCACATTGCAGGCAGATTCTTTATCAGCTGAGCCACAAGGGAAGCCCCAGAAAACTGGAGTGGATAACATATCCCTTCTCCAGCAGAATCTTCCCGACCCAGGAATCAAACCGGGCTATCCTGCATTGCAGACAGATTCTATACCAACTGAGCTATCAGGGAAACCCTCTGTTAACATTTAAGTATAATTCATATGAATCCTTTTTTTTAATCCTCAAGTGTTTTATATTTTTTTAAGTTTTAAAAAATTTATTTATTTTTACATATGGAACTTTTAAACTTAATTTTTGTGTGCCATAATTACCCTTTCCCCTCAATATCAGATAATTCTTTTCCTCACTTGTTTGTACGGGCAAACTTACATCTAGTTAACACATAGTTAACACCTTGGAGGAGGCACCTCCTTCAGCCCACTCATTGGAACTGAAGCCTGGAATGCAGGGATCCAAGAATAATTTCTCTGCAGTGGTACACGCATGAATGTGGAAAACCAGCCAAAGTGCACCTCACTCCCAATCCATAGTCTTGTTGTCTGCCTATAGTCAAGGTTCTTAGCTTGTTTTGTGTTTCCTGTACGGTTTTGAGTTCTAGAATTTTTGCTAGCCTATTTGAAGGAATTAAACTCAGAACAATCCTAAAGTTAGCAAAAACATCAATACAATCACTTCCATGGCACAACGTCCCCCAGCAACTATGAAAGCATCCACTGTTATTTGCCTGTCCCCAAGGGGTCTCTCGGAGAAGGCGATGGCACCCCACTCCAGTACTTTTGCCTGGAAAATCCCACGGACGGAGGAGCCTGGTAGGCTGCAGTCCGTGGGGTCGCTAAGAGTCGGACATGACTGATCGACTTCACTTTCTCTTTTCACTCTCATGCATTGGAGAAGGAAATGGCAACCCGCTCCAGTGTTCTTGCCTGGAGAATCCCAGGGACGGGGAAGCCTGGTGGGCTGCCGTCTGTGGGGTCACACAGAGTCGGACTCGACTGAAGTGACTTAGCATAGCATAGCATAGCATAAGGGGTCTCTGTCACTGTCTGAATAGCAATCATAATGATGGTCAATGATTATACCATGCTTATTATTACCAGGCACTGTGCTAAGCCTTTTGTAGAAATCGACTCATTTAATGCTTTGTGGCCCAGCTGCTTGGGTCACCTGCAATGCAAGAGAGATCTGGGTTTGATCCCTGGGTTGGGAAGATCCCCTGGAGAAGGGAAAGGCTATCCACTCCAGTATTCTGGCCTAGAGAATTCCATGGACTGTATAGTCCATGGAGTAGCAAAGAGTCAGACACAACTGAGAGATTTTCACTTTCACTTATGAGGATGGTTCCCATTTTATGGATGAGGAAACTGAGGCACCAAGCAGGAAAGTAACTTCCCCGAAGTCACACAGGTAGTAGTGAGCAGTGACGCTCAGATAAGCCTGCAGGCTGTCAGGCCTTAGATCCTCTGACCAGTGTGCACTATTGTCTGTCACTGCCTGTTAACTCAGGAGGCAAAGGCTTCATGTGTTTCGGTGAACTCATGATCTTTTCTGGTGCTGGACAATATTCCACATGTCACTCTCTCTTACTCACAGCAGCCTATAGCAAACTGTTCACACGCTGTGTAGCTCAGCAATCTCTTTGACAGGCATTATTGTGCTGGAGTTTATACTTATTTGTAGCAAAAAATAAAATCTACACATTAACTGAAAATCAGTAATGCATCTACAAAGAGCTGCTTCTATACCCGAGAGAGAGAGAATTAACATTAGTGATAACAGCTTTAAGATTCTAAAAAGAGGATGAGTGAATTCTCTTTAAAATATGAAGATAAATGTCATATGACCGAGGAACAAATAACTTTCATACTGAAACTCAGAAAGAGAGTGAAATTTTTCTAATTTATTTTCTAAGGCTAGCATACACTGCTCAAGACACATGCATACAGACACCTATGTGGACCCAATTTGTAAATTCTGAATTCTAGGGTTTAAATTAAATTCTGTCAGATTAGAGTCAGTTGGATGTTGAAAGAATAATACACCATGACTGGACAGAGTTTATTCTAGAATATAGATGTTTTAAGTTTTCCAGTGCCTATTAATAAGATATATCACATCAGTAGAACAAAGGGGAAATATAGGATTACATAAATAAAGAATAGAAAGGCATTTAATAAAATTTGATATCTTCTTTAAAACTGCTTAACAACTAGGAATATAAGATTTCATTCTCAATATAATTACATCTATTTCTAACCAATTACAAACATCACCCCTAATAGTGAAACAATAGAGAAAGAAAGAAGACAAGCTTTATCTAATGCAGTAACGCTGTTGTTTAGTTTCTCAGTTGTGTCTGATTCCTTTGTGACCCCATGAACAATAGGTTGCCAAGCTCCTCTGTCCATGAGACTTCTCAGGCAAAAATATCAGAGTGGGTTGCTATTTCCTTCTCCAGGGATCAAACTCGCATCTCCTGCATTGGCAGGTGGATTCTTTACCACTGAGCCACTTGGAAAACTCAGTAATATATGAAACAAAAAGAAATGAGATAACAGTCATAAAGAAAGAATAAAATTATCAGAATTTAATCAAGGTTAACTTTTAAAGATGACTCATGTTCTGTGCACTGTCCTAACAGCTTCCTTTGAATTAAGTTATTATTTGTTTCAACAACTTTATGATGTAGGTAGTATCTTTACCCCTGTTAACAGATGAGGGAACTGAAGCAGAGAGAAATTTAATAATTTCCCCAAAGTTGTACCGCTATTAAATGTCAGACCAGGATTTGAAACCGGTCAATCTGGTTTCATCATGTTTAGAATTAATGTTAGCCAGATTTGAAAATAAATATGAAACTAAATAGTTCTTCTCTATTAAATATGAGGAAACTAACTCCTTTCATTGAAAATAACTCATTAAAATGAAAATATAAAATGCCCATTAATAAATATTCAGAATCTAAATAAGGAAAACTACAAAACTAAGAAAAGAGTTGGATTCTTGAAGATACATGCCATGTTTCCAGACAGGTGATCTAAATAGCATAACCAATTTTAATTTTTACACAGATTCATTTTTAAGTTTAATGTCATTTCAATAAAAGTTCCAACAGTTCTTTGTGGGGGGCAGGTGCAGAAAAATGATATTAACTTTCATTTGTGAAAACAAATGGATAACGTTGTGTTTTAAAGAAGGGAAAAAACAATATACTTAAGTATTTTCTTACCTATACACAGAATCTCTCTGTCAGGATGCATAAAAAACTGCTTACAATGTTTTGCTTCCAGTAGGGCATCTAGATGGCTGGAGAGGTTGGTGTGAAGGGAGATTTTTCACTATATATTGTTTTATACCTTGAAAGTATGTGAATGTATTATTATACCAAAAGAAGAAACAAACAAAAAGAGGAACCACCTCCATCAAATTGTAAAAAGCCAACAAAATTTTTTTAAAAAAGTATTGAAGGAGGATTCCTCTATCAAATAAGAAAACGTTATGAAACTGTAGTAGTTTAAAAAGTAAGATTATGCCTTAAGACTAGACCAGTCCCTAGAACAACATAGAAAGTCTAAAAACCTGCCTGTCACCAGCATGGAAAGCAGAAGCTCACACATAGACTGGCTTGTAAGCAATGGAATGGGTTATGTCTAAAAGGCAAGTCTTAGCTTGAGAAGATAGAATCCCAGAAAAAGCGGAAAGGGAAAGTAGAAGTACTCCAAGACCTGTGAGCTTTCCAGGTGAATTATTTTCCTTCTGATGTGGTTTTCCTGCTAGGCAAATTCTGCCTTTTCCAATTTCCAAGTAAAAAGGGGTGCTATCAAAAATAGACTCTTAGACAAATAGAATAGAATAGAAAGCCAAGAAATAAACCCACACACTTTCAGTCAGTTAATCCATGACAAAGGAGGAAAGGATATACATTGGAGAAAAGACAGTCTTTTCAATAAGTGGTGCTGGGAAAACTGGACAGATACACGTAAAATGGTGAAATTGGAACTTTCTCTAACACCATATACAAAAAACAAACAAACAAAAAAACCCTCAAAATGATTTAAAGATGTGAATGTAAGACCAGATACTATAAAATTTCTAGCAGAAAATACAGGCAGAACACTCTTTGCATAAATCACAGCAATAATTTTTTGAGTCTGTCTCCTAAAGTAAAGGAAATAAGAGCAAAAATTAAACAAATGGGACCTAATTAAACTTAAAAAGCTTTTGCACAGCAAAGGAAACCATCAACAAAGTGAAGACAACCTACTGAATGGGAGAAAATATTTGAAAATGACATGATTGATAAGGGATTTGTATCCATGATATATAAACATATACAACAGTTCATACAATTCAATGTCAAAAAAAAAAAAAAAAAAAAAACTGGTTAAAAAATGGGCTGAAGAACTGAATAGACATTATTCCAGAGAAGAAATGCAGATGGCTAACAAGGACATGAAAAGATGCATGAAGGTACACGAAGGTTTCTATAATTCTGGGCCAGGATTAAAGGAAGTCTGCCATGCCAGGATGGTTTTTCAGAGCCACTCTGGCCTGTACTGGCCCATCGCTTGTCCTCACCATCATCCCATTTTGCTTCTTCATCCAATGTTGCCAGGGCCACTTCAGTTAGCATTAATGCATTCTCTTATCCTAAATATGAATGTAGGGCCCAATTACCAACATGCTATTGGAATTAGGAACATAGTCATTGCACAATAGGCAGACAAGAAGAAGGAATGATAATAAAGAAGATAATCACCATTCTCTCCAGTCCAAGAGGAGTAAGAGAAACTATCTTCCAGGAATCTCAGTATGCAATGAAAAACAAAAGGAAGGCCAACTAAGAAGAACCAAAGTGTGTGCATCTTCAAGCAGTGACAATAACAGGAGCAGCAGTGTTAATTTCCCAGACAGAATAATTGGTCCAGAAAGCAGCTTAAACCAGATCATTGTTGAGCCGAGCATGAGTACGCCTCAGTCCTTATATGAGATGTATGCACTATGCCAAGATCATTACTCCCACCTCAACCAGATGTTAAGGGAGGCACACTTCAACAGCCTATCACAGTGAGGACAACCGCCAACATGATGAACGAGGAGCTCCTTATTCCAGCGTAAAATTTGTTTATAAAAGCAATCGCACACATACACACACAAAAGAAAAGATATTCAGTATCATTAATCATCAGAGAAATCCAAACTAGAACCGCAATGAGGTATCACTTCACACCCATCACAATGGCCATCATAAAAAAGCACACAAGTAACAAATGTTGTCAAGGATGTAGAGAAAAGGGAACCCTCCTACACTGTTGGTGGAAATGTAAATTGGTGCAGCCACTGTGGGAAACAATATGGAAGTTCCTCAAAAAACTAAAAACAGAGCCATATGATCCAGGAATCCCACTCCCGAGTTTATATTCAAATATAACAAAACCACTAATTCAAAAAAATACATGCACTGAAATAGTCATAGCAGCATTATTTACAATTTCAAACATCTGAAAGCAATCTAAGTGTCCATCAACAAATGAATGGATAAAAAGATGTGGTGTATACATTCAATGGAATACTACTCAGCCACAAAAAGGAATGAAATTTTGCCATTTGTAGCAACATGGATGGACTTGGAGGGCATTAGGCTAAATGAAATAAGTCAGACAGAGAAAGACAAATAGTGTATGATATCATTTACATGTGGGATCTAAAAGACACAACAAACTAGTGAATATAATGAAAAAGAAGCAGACTCATAGATACAGAGAGCAGACTAGTGGTTACCAGTGTGAGGGGGGAGAGATAGGGGAGTCGGAGGTACAAACTATTACATATATGATAGGCTCAAGGATGTATTATACAACACGGGGAATATTGCCAATATTTTGTAATAATGGTGTTTTAGTTGCTCAGTCACGTCCGATTCTGTGACTCCATGAACTGTAGCCCGTCAGGCTCCTCTCTTCATGGAATTCTCCAGGCAAGAATATTGGAGCGGGTAGCCATTCCCTTCTCTAGCAGACCTTCTCGACTCAGGGTTTAAACACAGGTCTCCTGCATTGCAGGCAGATTCTTTACTGTCTGAGCCACCATGGGAATTAACCTTTAAAACTGTATAAAAATTAAAAAATAATTTTTAAAAAGGAGTACTATGCTATGAATTCATTATAGAGGGGAAGATAACTTGACCGATGGATAGTCTCTTGACCAGGGAAGACCAGTTGTCCATGTGACCTTAGGGAGATCATTTGTAAGAATCACTAGCATTTGCTAAATGATTACTCTGGACCAGGCATGGCTCCAAGTGCTTTGTATATACTATGCCATTAAATCTTTATAACCATGCTCTGAAGATTGTTATAACCCATCTTTATAACAACCCTATAACCACTTATAGCAGTTGCTGAGTGATTACTATGGGCCAGCAGTGGTTGCAGGAGCATTGCATGTATTCATTAATCCCGTCTCTATAAACAGTCCTTTGTGGTAGCACTATTTTAATCTATAAGTAGGAAAGTGAGGTATAGAGATATTAAGCCGCTAGGTCATGCAGTAAGCAGCAGCAGCAGCCGTGCCCATTACCAATTTATAGAAAAATAGAATTTGGGTAATAAAGTCTAACTGTTTTTATTTTTCCTTTGTGCTTAGTCTGTTTTCACTTGATCACAGTGGGCCTTGCACAGAGGCCTCAGACTGGCACTTGGCACTTCAGACCAGAGTTCCTCCTCCCGCCCCTGGGGCACAACAGCTCAATTCAAGATGGCAGCAGTGGGCCCTGGGCAGAGACACTGCTCCCGGCACTGTGATCTGGAGCCTGAGCCATGCAGCTGTATGGCTCCCCTGTGAGAGCTCTGCCCGCTCCCCACTGCTGAGATCCCTATAAAGCAGCCCTGCCTATGGCCTTCAGGGAGAACATGTCCTCCAGAGCGGGGATCCCCAATCTCTGGAATCTAATGCCTGATGATCCGAGGTGGAGCTGATTAATGATAATAGAAATAAAGTGCACAATAAATGTAATGCACTTGAATCATCCCCTGTCTACTGTGGGTGGAAAAACTGTCTTCTGTGACATTGGTCCCTGGTGCCAAAAATGTTGGGACTGCTGCTCTAGGGCCTGAGCTTGCACCTCTCCATTCTTAGATCAAAGAATAAAGTTCTCATTTACTTCTGAACTCAAGTTAGTCTCATTCTCTTGGCTCCAACGGCATTGGTCAGAAGGACCCTTGCTGGAGGCTGACAGGAAAGGGTCGGTAACAAGAATGGCAGCACTGGGATTTGAACTGTTTGGTGTGACTCCAGTGGCCATTACAGTTCACTATACTGCATCATAGCTAACCCTTCTGTTTCTGCTTTCACATAGAATTATACGTTCATTGAGTTTCTTTCAGTTCTACAAGTGACTACTATTCTAAGACAAAACACTTCCAGGATCCTTTCTTCAACTGGTTTTGGCGGTGACCGCCTGAAGGTAGACATGTCTAAGCCCACCTCTAGGCCTCTTGATAGTGGTCATGCTGAGTCAGCTGACTTGCTGCCAAAACTCTAGGACATCATTTTTGAATAGCACTAAGTAAGAAGGACAAAAATATCAATTCAGATGAATTTCAGATATACATCTCACGGTTCTTAAAAAATGAGGTTCTTTGGCATCCAGTCCCATCACTTCATGGGAAATAGATGGGGAAACAGTGGAAACAGTGTCAGACTTTATTTTTTGGGGCTCCAAAATCACTGCAGATGGTGACTGCAGCCATGAAATTAAAAGACGCTTACTCCTTGGAAGGAAAGTTATGACCAACCTAGATAGCATATTCAAAAGCAGAGACATTACTTTGCCAACATAGGTTCATCTAGTCAAGGCTATGGTCTTTCCTGTGGTCATGTATGGATGTGAGAGCTGGACTGTGAAGAAGGCTGAGCACCGAAGAATTGATGCTTTTGAACTGTGGTGTTGGAGAAGACTCTTGAGAGTCCCTTGGACTGCAAGGAGATCCAACCAGTCCATTCTGAAGGAGATCAGCCCTGGGATTTCTTTGGAAGAAATGATGCTAAAGCTGAAACTCCAGTACTTTGGCCACCTCATGGTGAAGAGTTGACTCGTTGGAAAAGACTGTGATGCTGGGAGGGATTGGGGGCAGGAGGAGAAGGGGACGACAGAGGATGAGATGGCTGGATGGCATCACTGACTCGATGGACGTGAGTCTGGGTGAAGTCTGGGAGTTGGTGATGGACAGGGAGGCCTGGTGTGCTGCAATTCATGGGGTCGAAAAGAGTTGGAGATGACTGAGCGACTGCACTGAACTATTCCCTAAAGTTGTCTGGGGAGTTGTTTTTTAAAAACAAACACCAGATTGTGTTCTGATTTACTGTTGCGAATTAGAGAACAGAGAAATGATCTCAGAGTCACCCAGGATCAAAGCTTAAGATGTCAAGGTTAAAATAATTAATTTTCCTCTTTAGCAACTGCTATCTGTGACCTTGATTATAGGATGAGGGTTTACTGAACTATGTCTTGGAGAAATGTTAACCTGTTTTTGCACAGAATAAATATTTTGAGTAGGAAAATGATAAAGAACCTGATTTCAAAAGTTTCTGTGATGCAAGCCAAGCCCTGACCTTGCAAATTCCCAATTCTTATCACATCAGTTCCACAGCTCATATTCCAGGGTAATTCTCCCCTTTTAGCCTCCTCCTCCTAGGAGGCTGGTATCTTTCTTTGCTCTAAGGGCAGATTGCCATGGATCCACTCTTACCATGGAGAAGGTCAACCTGTCACATAGCTGAACTCACTGTGCAGAGCTCATTTCAAATGAAAGCTCATCCCTGGGGAAACTTGAGCAAATTTAGCCACCATCACCTTTATTTTCCTTCATACTAAGAGTCATGAAGGGGTTGATGGGGTGTGTTATAACAATGCAGAGAGTATAACTTCATGGTAAATAAGAGTGTGAAGAGAGCTTGAGGGTCAGAAACTAGAGTTAAAATTGCAACTTTGTTTTTGTCATGTGTGGCCTTGGATAAGTCATATAACCTCAGGTGGACTAGAAATTGAATCTCTCTCAAAGGCTGTGTTGAGGATCAAGCAAGATGATAGGCATGAAAGTTTCACACAATGTTTGGATGAATAAATGGGAGCTGCTTAATAAGCCAGAGTTATTGTTCTTCTTCTGATTATCTCTACTGGTTAATATTCTTGTCCTGATCTCTGTTTCCCTATAGAAGCTATTCTCCATACCCACATGGAAGATGAATTGCTAGGGTCCATACTGGCAGCTGAGAAGCTGGGAACAGGCTGGGGCCAAGAGAACCTCTGAAGAACAGAGCCCTGTACTAGTTAAGAGAATACAACACTTTGTATACTGAATTCTTTTTTGTATTGTTGGAATATTTTGAAGAAGGTGACACTAGTTTTACATATAGAAAGAGACCTGAGTATTTAAAGAACTCCATAAGAATCAGTTGATATCTAAGAGTGCAACACCGGTAACCTCAAATTACCTTCTAAAAGAATTTAAATAATATTGTGATAACCTGAGATGACTACATCACCCATGTGGTGTTCTGTCTGCAGATGCATAATCTAATCTAGTTGTGAGGAAGTGTTGACAAGCCCACAAGAAGGAACTTGGTATTAAGAAAGAGAGAGAGACTATAAGTCAAAAATGTCAATGTCATAAAAGACAAAGTTTATAGCAGTATTCTAGACTGGATCTGGCACTGGGTTGGGGCTGGGAGGGGCGCATGCTGTAAAAGACATTATTGGATCAATAGACAAAATTGGAATGCAGGCAGATGAGACAAAAGAGCATACACTCATGTATACACACAAATTCTCATATACATACATACATATAAAGAAAGAGGCAGAGAGAGAGGGAGTCAGAAACAGAGAGAGAAACACACAAAGACTGAGGGATGTAGAGACAGACAGAGAAAGAGCTAACAATAAAGTAATGGGGTAAAATGTTAATATTAGGTGAATCTGGTTAAAAGATATACAGTTTTCTTTATACCATTCTTACAATGTTTAAAATTGTTTTCAAACAAAAGGTTAGAAAAGCATCAGAATGTTATTAAATATTACATGTGTATATTTTTAAATTCTGAGGCTACTTTTAGAAATGGAAATATTTCCCATGTAGACTGGAACATTTCTCTTCATTTCCTCCCCCAATGAACCCAATAAAATAAGAGCAGCCTCATCAACAAGCAACTGATATTTTAAGTTTTTACATAGAGAAAACAAACTTGCAGGCCCTTACCAAGGACACGAACCTACATATTAGGCTTGTGTGTGCTTAGTCGTTCAGTCACGTCCAACTCTTTGAGACCCCAAGGACTGTAGCCCGCCAGGCTCCTCTGTCCATGGAGATTCTCCAGACAAGAATACTGGAGTGGTTGCCATGCCCTTTCAGAGATATACTAGGCTGATAAGTATGGTTGGATGTGGTCTTTGTGCAAGACAGTATCAAGCCCACACCCAGTTTTTACACCAATCTTGGGTCTCAGTGTATCTAGACCCTTACCTTCTCACCTTATCCCATATTTGGGGATGAGTGAAATCTTCATTATTCTACTAGTTTTGTAATAGAACTAGTTACAACTTTGGTGGGTTTTCCTTCAGTCTCCTTTAAAATATCCTTGCATCCAAATGGTTACCTCAATGGAAAAATTCACGGATATCAGTTGCTCAACACAGCTGTAACTAATGAAATGTGAAGTTCATGAACAGAGGTGATGAAGATTTTGAATAATATAATGAATGTTAATGAAGAGTAGGAAAAGCTCAGTGTGGTGACCCAGCTGACTTCCCGACAAGGGGCTAAGTTGAGGGTTTGCCTTCTGCAGCTGATCTAGCCAAGCTGTGGGGCACAGTATCAGGGTTGATTCAGGAGATCCGGCTCACCAGGTGGGCCTTCGTTCCCTCTGCATACCAGTCCCAGACTCTCCTTCTTGCGACACATACTCAGGCCAGAGGCCCTATTCTGGAGGACGTTGCGGCTGTCCTGTGGTAGAGAATGCTGACAATGACACCACTCGCTGAATCACTGTCGGCTTCCTGGCTCTGTAAGGCTGTGAATAGTAAGTGTTTGGATAAGATCAGTCAGGGGTTTCCCTCCAGCTAGGATTCCTTGGTGGCTCAGCTGGTAAAGAATCTGCCTACAGTGTGGGAGACCTGGGTTTCATCCCTGGGTTGGGAAGATCCTGTGGAGAAGGGAATGGCTACCCACTCCAGTATTCTGGCCTGGAGAATTCCATGGACTGTATAGTCCATGGGGTCGCAAAGAGTCGGACATGACTGAGCAACTTTCACTTTCCTTCTAGCTAGGTCCAGCAAAGGAGCCAGAAATGGACTGACGTGTCACATCATTTCCCAGGAGTTGGTGGGTGGGAAAGAGATGCCTGTGTTCTGCAGAGAGACTGCACAAAGGAGGCAGAGGAGGGAGAGGGGGCAGGCCTCCTGTTAATATGTTTGTCTGGGTTAGGTCTTGAATGGGCAAGAAGATTGGAAAAAGGATTCTTCTTCCCTAGGCTCCTCTTTCTTGATCAAGAGAGGGAGAAGGTTGAGTATTTTCCCAAAGATGACAGATAATCTCCTTTTAAAACACTGGAATGGTCATTTGCCATCAAATCTTCCTTTGTCTGGACCATCAATCTGAAAATCTATCACAAAATTCAGCTCAGTGTTCCCGGTTTCATCTCGTTCAAGGTCTGTGCTGAGCTCAAACTGTCCCCTCTCTCTCCAGTCTCCTCTGACTGCCTTTTCTCTACTCCCTCCCCAAGTCCCTGGGAAAATTTGCTTATTCTTCCTTTGGAGGCATCTGATTGTCACAGCAGAATTTTAACTTTTGCTTTTCCAGCAAAGCGCATTGTCTAGGCACTCTAAGTTCATTTTGTTTAGAGTTCCCATTTTGGATGAAAAGTTGGAAATTAAAACCAGACATCTGTACGTGGGAGCATAAAATTCCACAAAACAGTGGGATAATAGCTTGATTGTAAAAACATAGGCTTCATTCATTTTAATTTTTGTTAATGTCTGATTTCTTCATTAAAATATACGCTTCATCAAGGAAGAGTACTGCAGCAGAAAGAAGATGGGTTTTGAAGTCATGCAGGTTTAGGTTTGGATCTCAATTTTGCCATTTTATCTCATACTCTGTCCACCCCATCTCCCAAATGCCAAACTTCCTTCTAGCTTAAGTAGGAATGGATTTTACCAAAAACCCAGCGAGGAGGCTGCATACATCTGAGAAGGAACTTGAAAGGACCTCTTTTCATGCCGTAAAGCAGGCTGATTGGCGGCCCTAAAGGTATTTCCACGTCTCAGTCCCTGGGACCAGTGAATATTATCACCTTAGAAGGCAAAAGAGGGGATATGACCTCACATGTTGAAAGCCTGAGTTCAGGATCTTGAGAGTAGATGTTTATCCTGGCATATCTGGGTGGGCCCTAAATGCAATCACATGTGTTGTTATAAGAGCCAGGCAGAGAGAGCTCTGAGACGCACACACAGAGGAAAAGGCCACGTGAAGACCAGAGGCAGAAGTGATGAAGTGATGTGGCTGCATCACTTCAGCCACACTGTGATGAAGCCACAGACGGTTAGAAGCTGGAAGGGGCAGGGAAGGATTCTTCCCTGGAGACTCCAGAAGGAGCACACCACCTGCTAACGTCTTGATTTCATACTTCTGGCCTCCAGGACTGGGAGAGATTACATGTCAGTTGTGTGGAGCCACCCAGTTTGTGGTAATTCGTTACAGCAGCCCTAGAACATGGACACTCTGCACTAATCTGGGCCGGAGGGCTGAGCTCCTCTTCACATTCTCTCAGCAACCCTACCAGAGAGAAACCTGTGAGGGTGGGGCACTGCCCCAACAGGCCCCTGTGAACACCGTGCTCAAACATTTCTCAGAGAGCCAGAAAGGGTTGGGCTGGGCTGGGCTGGGTGAGGCCCTTGGGAGCACCCTTCTCAATTTGATTTTCTCTCGGAGCCCTCATGCAAACGTCTTCAGTTACTTAACTGAAGTCTCAGCTTCAGTAGGAGCCTCTCTCTGCATTCTGTAGTAAATGATTTTACTACAGGTCCTTCCCTGCATGTGGGCTCTGAGAGGGAAGACAGCCGGGAGCACATGGGACCAGAGAGATGTTGCCATGGTGAGAGCAAGAAGCACAAAGCCAGAGCGGAGAGCTGTGAAGACCCAGGCTTCCTCCTCACAGCTTCACAGAGAAAGCCAGAGATGTGGCCTGAACCCCCTTGGTCAGACAGATGACACAATCTTTGATCCTCCCGGTTACCCTGTGAATGTAGAACACTACCCACATTTTACAGACCAGAAGATCATCAGTGTGTCCAAGTTCACACAACTGGGATGAGGATTGAGACTGGACTAGAGTAAATATCCATCTGTCCCAAGACCCTGGCATAGGGTTGTCTTATTTACCTCTACTAATGAGAAAAATAGAAAAATGCAGTTGGAAGGACTCCAAATCTACCTGATTTTGATTTGAGCTCTGAAGGTCATTGTGCATGTGTGTGTGCTAAGTCGCTCCAGTCATGTCCAACTCTTTGTGACCCTATGGACTGTAACCTGCCCAGCTCCTTTGTCCATGGGATTCTCCAGGCAGGAATACTGATGTAGGTTGCCATTTCCTCCTCCAGGGGATCTTCCCCAGTGAGTGATCCAACCCAAGTCTCTTACATCTCCTGCATTGGTTGCCATTTCCTTCTCCAGGGGATCTTCCCCAGTGAGTGATCCAACCCAAGTCTCTTACATCTCCTGCATTGGCGGTCAGGTTCTTTACCATGAGAGCCAACTGGAAAGCCCAAAGGTCATTATGCATTAGGATTTTCCAAGTGCTCATTGCTGACCATTCTCTGGGCAACCTTAGGCCAAAGCTACCTGAGCCCAACCCCCACCTCAAAGTAGCTATTCAGACCAGAGATTGCCCGGAAAAGAAACCTCTTAGTCTGTTGTCTGGATAGCGGACACCTGGGTCTCAGTCCCCTCTGTTACTGATAGTTCAGGTGCTCAGTCGCGTCCTGGAGAAGCAAGTGGAAACCCACTCCAGTATTCTTGCTTGGAGAATTCCATGGACAAAGGAGCCTGGAGGGCAACAGTCCATGGGATTGCAAAGAGTTGGACATGACTGAGCGACTATCACTCACTCACTTAGTCGTGTCCAACTCTTTGCAACCCTATAGACTGTTGCCTGCCAGGCTCCTCTGTCCATGGGACTTTCCAGGCAAGAATACTGGAGTGGGTTGCCATTTTCTCCTCTGGGGATCTTCCTGACCCAGAATTGAACCCGTGTCTCCTGCGTCTCCAGCACTGCAGATGGAATCTTTACCACTGAGCCACCGGGGAAGCCCCCTATTACTAATTAGCTGTGTGCCATTCTCAGAAGTGGGCCCACATTTTAACCACTCTGTGCTTCACTTTTCCCATATGAGAAGTTAGGAGGATAGATGGAATGAGTGCTTCTCCATATTTGTTGTACATTAGAACTTCCTGGGGGGCTGTGTCAGGTTATGTCCCTCATCAGTTAAACTGGAATATCCAGTGATGGGATCCAGGCATAACCATTTTCAAAAACTGGCTTGGTGATTTTTATATGTGACCAAGTTTTTTTTTTTTTTTGCAATGTTACATTTCATTTAGATAGATCTGTAATCTCATTCGGGGAAGGCAATGGCACCCCACCCCAGTACTTTTGCCTGGAGAGTCCCATGGACGGAGGAGCCTGGTAGGCTCCAGTCCGTGGGGTCGCTAAGAGTCGGACACGACTGAGCGACTTCACTTTCACTTTTCACTTTCATGCATTGGAGAAGGAAATGGCAACCCACTCCAGTGTTCTTGCCTGGAGAATCCCAGGGACAGGGGAGCCTGGTGAGCTTCCGTCAATGGGGTCGCACAGAGTCGGACATGACTGAAGTGACTTAGCAGCAGCAGCAGCAGTAATCTCATTGTCATGAGAAAAGAAAGTCAGGTCTTTAATAATCATAATAAAAAATAATAAAAAAGCTTACAAACAGCAATGCAATATTTCCTCCCCAGCTCCTTGCCCCGTTGATGGTTAACAGCTGAAAGAAGATGCAATGACTCAAAATCAAAAATAAAAACAAAATAAAAAAGCAAGCCAACCCCAGGAACAACCCACACTGTCAATGAGTTTCCATATGTAATTCACACAAGTAGTCAAATGTCAACCACTGTGGAGAACACCAAGGATTTCCTTGGTTTTTAATAAGTTTTTTTTTTGAAGGTAAAATAAAACAGGACACAAAGTTATACATAAATGCCAGTTCAATAAACGCACTGTCGTTGCAGCAGTCTTACATGACTTCTAAGATCTTTCCAGATGTAATGTCTTTTGTCCACATCTGCATGTAAAGCCAGTGGCCACTAGCGTTTTGATTCCCCAGATATCAGGAATTCCAGGAAAATCCTCTACTAAAGCACCAACCACATTCAGCTTTTCAAGAGAAAGTCATTTCACCATGGTTTTGCCCAACAATATAATATTTAGAATCTATGCAATTGTCTAAATCTGTTATGACCTTTCATGTTTTTAACATGATAACAGAATTATATAACAGGATATATATTTTTATAACAGGATATATATTTTTAACATGATAACAGGATTAACATGAAAACGGAACTATTCAGCTATCATTCAGTTAACTGTAATTCTGTGGGTTGCTCTAAATGGTACCCTGGAATTCTAAAAAAAAAAAAAACTTTAGTGTAATCTAGTCAACTGGTCTTAACTAAATCTTCATTTGTCCTGAAGACGCTAAATTTGAGCCAGAGATCAAGAGGTGAGTTCAGGGTTTAATAATTATAAATATTAATTATAATATTAATAATAACAAAAACAGCCACAGTTTGAAAGTACTTAATGCACATCACCTGGAGAAGGAAATGGTAACCCACTCCAGTACTCTTGCCTGGAAAATCCCATGGACAGAGGAGCCTGGCAGGCTACAGTCCATGGGGTTGCAAATAGTCAGACATGAATGAGCAACTTCAATTTTTTCCTAATGTACATCAGGCAAAGTGACAGATGCTTTTTATACATTATTTTAGATTCTCACAACAACCTTGCTAGGTAAGCATCATTTCTTCTATTTTACTGCTGAGGCAATTAAGGCCCGGAGAGGTCAGGTAACTTGCTAAGGTCACACAGTAAGAAGTAGTTGTTCTACAATTCCAACCTATTCTGCCCGTGCTATTTCCACCATACCACAGCACCTCTGGAGAGAAATTATTGAGAAATAAAGATGGAAGTCACAGGGAAAGAGTTAGCTTACAAGGGGAGAATCGGGCCTACGGTGGAGAAATAGTTGTGAGTTGCTCACATGAAAGGTGCTATAAGAAAATAAATATTATAAATTAACATTTTAACTGTGTTCTGGGCTCAGTCTTATTAGGAGCCACAATACTGGAATAGATGAATTCATTATGAAGGGTTAGTTCTTCATACTCAGTTCTAGCTCCCTCAAATTAGTCTTAATAAATAAACCTATTATGTTCCTGTTTGGATTACGTAATTCAATAATGTCATTTTTTAGCCAGTTTGAGGTCTTTGGATTTCAGCGTATTTTTACTCTTGCTGATTGCCATCAGTAGTACAAAGAAAGGGAAAGGCTGCAGTGGGCACAGCTGTAACAATCACTGTCTACAGTGCTCATATACAAATTCTGTGTGAATCGGCACATTCTGAAGATACACACAAGCATATGCATAAGGTAATTACCCAGAAATCTAAATGTAGATTTGTAACTTGACAAAGTACTGAACTAAAATAATTCACCCATGAAACCAGATGTAGCTTGAAGAATAGGTAGTAAACACACTATGGCCTAGAGCAGGGAAAAGGGGGAGAAAATAATTTTCTTAATGAGTCTTTCATGGACCACCATTTTTACGGTATAGCCAAAACAATTAAATAATCAAAGGATCTTAGCATTCTGAGGAATACTCAGATGTTATTGCAAGTGGTTTAGGTATCAGATATTTTTAAAAAATCTTCTAAAAATATTTATTACACTTAGGGAATGGAAATTTCCTGTATTTACAAAGAGAAGGTGCATGATTACACACACACACACACACACACAACTTCATATGCAGGATGTACATGCATAAACTGTATGGCTGATACATGTTTTTTTTTAATAAGAATAGGTGAATTTTACAGTAATTTTTTTAATGTGGAAAATTACCTCCACATTGGAAATTGGGGACCAGAAAAATATATCCTTTCACTGCAAATAATAACATAGTGATAAGTCATTACACAACGTCAGGGGAGATAATGCATCAGCAGCAAGATAAATTTGGGCAACATCTATTCCTGGAGGGAATCAAGAGATATTTACAAAACTATAGCAATGTGATATTGGGTTAGTAGATTGAAATATATATATGATTTTTTCTTTTTATGTTACTTATTAAATGTATGTATTTTAAAAGATCTGAACAAAAAGCTAATGAGAATAAAGATGGTACTATCTGAAATAACTGGTGCGCTTGAAACCCAATTTTTAAAATTTGTAGGTAGGAGCACTTTAACAAGACTAACAGACCATAAGCTTGTTTTTCCCTTGCAAATGCTTATCAAATGAGAAGTGAACCTTTAGAACAGGTTTGTTTCCTATGTGAAATCCTCTTTGCACATCACACACACACACACACACACACACACACACACACACTCCCTGTAAACTGCAAATCCCTACATTGAACTAGAGATGCAAAGAACCAAAGGATGAGTTAAAGCAGCGTTTTTACCTTTTTGTTGATCAAACACAGATGGAGTACTGAAATCCATGATTGCCTGTCTCATCATCTACCATCAGAATGGCAAAAAGGATCCAGGTCTCTAGAGAGGAAAAAACACCGTCTCACACGTTACAGTCAACACAACAGTCAGATACAGCAGCCCCTGCCAAGCCCTCTGTTTGAGAATTCAGTGTGCATTAGAGCTGCAGGTCGTTGTCAAGGCAAATAATGAAAATAGGTAAATGCTATTCCTCTAATACCTGACAGGAAAAAGACTTACTTCTTATGGTCTCACTCATCAGCTATCCCCGTGTGTAAGTTATTAAACACTCTCCAGCCCCCAACAAAGAGAGAGAGAGAAAAAGCTCAAACCCTGAAAAATGGTGTTCATGGAGGGCCACCTGCCTTGGATCTGGGCCAGGAAAATACTGGAGGTCACGGAGATTCAGCAGCTGGTGTGTTGCTTTAAACCAAAAGAAATCTCAATGGGTGAGTGAGGATTCACAGGGCCAAACAGAGCATGTGCAGAGCTGCCAATGCAGTCTGGATTCGGCTGTGTTCTTGGGGGAGTGAGAACTGCATTTGGGTCATGTGAGCAGAATGCCATCTCAATGGAATAGCACGTAAATATTGTAGCAGGAGGCTGCTGCCCATGTGCTGTATGGAGTCATTACAGGCTTTCCCCACTCATCTCTAGTCTCCCTTCAACTCTGTTCTCCAAATGACAGGGAGGATGGGGGAAGGCAGCGGCGTTTGAAAGGTTGCATTTCAGAGCTCAGATATCCATAATGATAAAATTAAAACTGTGCAGTAGCAAGGGTGTTTAGAGCAGTATTATACATGGTGGGGAAAAAAAGCCTCAAAATCACCTGAATGTGTATCAATTGAGGAGCAGCTTGAATAAATGGTAGCAAAAACTACTTCAAAAACTCCGAAGTAAATCCATATGAATTTATTTGGTAGGATGATTCTGTTTACAAATGGAAGAAGTTATATATTTCATTTGTTTACATTTTTATTAAACCAGTAACCACCTACTGTATATATAAATATGTTTATGTATGTTCATAGGAACAGAGGAAGGTGCATGAAGATATACCATTAATATTGGTTCCCTCAGGGGCTTCCCTGGTAGCTTAGCTGGTAAAGAATCCTTCTGCAATGTAGGAGACCCTGGTTCAATTCCTGGGTCAGGAAGTTCCCCTGGAGAAGGGATAGGCCACCCACTGCAGTATTCTTGGGCTTCCCTGGTGGCTCAGCTGGTAAAGAATCTGCCTGCAGTGTGGGAGACCTGGGTTCGATGCCTGGGTTGGGAAGATCTCCTGGAGAAGGCAACAGCTATTCACTCCAGTACTCTGGCCTGGAGAATTCCATGGACTATACAGTCCATAGGGTCACAAAGAGTCAGACACGACTGAGTGAATTTCACTTTCAGGGGTTTGCAATTGCAGTAGGAGATTTCTAACTTGTTCTTTTTCTACCTCTGTATTTTTAGGCTTATCATAAAAAGCCTATTATTTTATATTTGTTATTAAAATCTGATATAATAAAGTCAAAACAAAGCCCTACATTCAAGACAATCAGATATTTGGAGAAGTCCAACAGTCACATAGAAGATGCTCTTGTAAATGCTGTTGATAATGATAATAATTTAAAATTTTTAATTAGTGTGTGACTATAAAAATAAAAGCAGAAACCAACAGTGTTCTTCAATACACAAACTTCTTTCTTATCTCTTGCCTCTCACATTTTCCCCATCAACACAGTGTCTGGCCTCAGTTCCCTGTGACAATACTATGACTTACTCACCTTCCTCATATCAGCCTTCCCCCCACAAATGCCCTGTGTTCATCTTACTTAAAATGCAGGCAGAACCTACTTCTTATAAATCATTACCCAAAATGTGCTCCATAGAAGCACTTCTTAAATTTCCCAGTGCTATGTATCTTTTTTTTTTTTTTTTTTTGCCTTAAATGTGAAAGTCAGACTTGGGACTGAAGAGTGAACTGGTGAAGACATTTTGGCTTTAGCTGGTGGATATTCTGCTAAGGAGCTGCTGCTGCTGCTGCTAAGTCGCTTCAGTCGTGTCCGACTCTGTGAGACCCCATAGACGGCAACCTACCAGGCTCCCCTGTCTAGAGATGGCCTAAACTCACCCGACCGACTGAGGTAAAAGGAGCTGTGGCTACTTGGTCCCAAACACTAGAAAGATTAAGGACTTAGATTAACTTCCTTTTAATTCATTTGTTCATTAACTCATCAATGGCTATGGAAAGATTACTATGCTCCAGTTATTTTGACAAGCACAACTATGGAAAATTCTGAAAGAGATGGGAATACCAGACCACCTGATCTGCCTCTTGAGAAATCTGTATGGAGGTCAGGAAGCAACAGTTAGAACTGGTCATGGAACAACGGACTGGTTCCAAATAGGAAAAGGAGTACGTCAAGGCTGTATATTGTCACCATGTTTATTTAACTTATATGCAGAGTACATCATGAGAAATGCTGGACTGGAAGAAACACAAGTTGGAATCAAGATTGCTGGGAGAAATATCAATAACCTCAGATATGCAGATGACACGACTCTTATGGCAGAAAATGAAGAGGGGCTAAAAAGCCTCTTGATGAGAGTGAAAGTGGAGAGTGAAAAGGTTAGCTTAAAGCTCAACATTCAGAAAACGAAGATCATGGCATCTGGTCCCATCACTACATGGGAAATAGATGGGGAAACAGTGGAAACAGTGTCAGACTTTATTTTTCTGGGCTCCAAAATCACTGCAGATGGTGACTGCAGCCATGAAATTAAAAGATGCTTACTCCTTGGAAGGAAAGTTATGACCAACCTAGACAGCATATTCAAAAGCAGAGACATCACTTTGCCAACAAAGGTTCGCCTAGTCAAGGCTATGGTCTTTCCTGTGGTCATGTATGGATGTGAGAGCTGGACTGTGAAGAAGGCTGAGCACCGAAGAATTGATGCTTTTGAACTGTGGTGTTGGAGAAGACTCTTGAGAGTCCCTTGGACTGCAAGGAGATCCAACCAGTCCATTCTGAAGGAGATCAATCCTGGAATTTCTTTGGAAGGAATGATGCTAAAGCTGAAACTCCAGTATTTTGGCCACCTCATGCGAAGAGTTGACTCATTGGAGAAGATTCTGATGCTGGGAGGGATTGAGGGCAGGAGGAGAAGGGGACGACAGAGGATGAGATGGCTGGATGGCATCACTGACTTGATGGGTGTGAGTCTGAGTGACCTCCGAGAGCTGGTGATGGACAGGGAGGCCTGGCGTGCTGCGGTTCATGGGGTCGCAAAGAGTCGGACACGACTGAGCGACTGATCTGATCTGATCTGATCTGATGATGCAGCTGTGAGCAAGATAGGAAATGATGAACTTCACTTTGGGTGTAGCTTCTGCTTCTGGCTACACTACAGGAATAGGGATTGGATTTACTCTCCAGTTCAAAGAATTAGAAAACTAAGCAAAATATTTGAAATGATATTTTTCAGACAGCAGGCAATGTAGACCAGAGATCCCTGGGAGAAGAGAAGTGAACTGAATCTGATGAGTCTCGCTGGCTGCTTGGCAAGAATTTTCAGGCTGAGGCACAGGGAGGGTGTGGTGGGTTCAGTGGTGCCCCCACCACAAAGATGTATTTGCTTCTTAATTTTCAGAACCTGTGAATGTGACCTTATTTGAAAAAGGGGTCTTTGCCTATGTAATCAAGTTAAGGAGCTCAAGGTGAACTCAGATTATCTGTGTGTGCTAAGTCACTTCAGTTGTGTCCAACTCTTTGTGACCCTATGGATTGTAGCCTGTCAGGCTCCTCTGTCCATGAGATTCTTCAGGCAAGAATACTGGAGTGGGTTGCCTAGCCTTCCTCCAGAGAAACTTCCTGACCCTGGGATTGAACCCTTGTCTCTTACATCTCCTGCATTGGCAGGTGGGTTCTTTACCACTAGCACCACCTGGGAACTCCTAGATAATCTGAGTGGGCCCTAAATTCAACGACAGTTGTCCTTAGAAGAGACAAACATAGTGAAGCCGTGTGACCAGAGATTGCAATGATGCAGCCACAGGCCAAGAAGATACAGTTGAAACCACTAGAAGCTGAAAGAGGCAGGAACAGCTTGCCCCCTAGAGACTTCAGAGATAGTATGGTGCTGTTGACACCTTGATTTTGAACTTCTGGTCTCTAGACCTGTGAGAAAATAAATTTCTGTATTCTCAGCCACCAAGTTTCTGCCAATTTGTTACAGCAGCTTCAAGAAACTAACACAGAAGAGGGCCTCCCAAAATGGGTGCGAGTCTCTAATGTGATATTTCTGTGCCCATTTATATCATTATCAAAACCAAAAGAAAATACAGACAATTCCATGTTCGTAAAAGGGCTGCTTGGGGCTCATTTTGAAGAAAAGTATCAGAGTAGAAAGGACACGAGTTTGTTTTTTGTTAGCTGTGCGATTTGGGCAAATTATATAACTTTTTGAGCCTGTCTTAATCTGTGGTGTGGGTACCCCACCCCCTAGCTTCCTGTGAGAGTTCTTACTGCTCAGTCCACTTCTCAGACTGCAAACATAGAGATGATTTTTTTTTCTATACAACCAGAACCAAGTGTAAGATAACATTTGGCTGTTTTTTGTCAAGTGTGTTTTGAATAAGGCCATTATTCAGACATATTCACACACTTTTCACAGATATCGGGTGCCTGTGATTCACTGACCCTTATCTGTAACGTAGGAGGGAAGAGAGGAGGTCTGTGTGACTGTGCAAAATCTGGCTCTGCGCTCCCTCTCCAGATCACCTCTCACCACCCTCCCTCTGTTCTCACATCCGGCCACACTGGTCTCTTTTCCGTTCCTGGGTCATGCCATGCCCTTTCCCAAACTCCCAAAACTTTGCTATTTTTTCCCTTCACTTGGAATGCTTTGTCCCCAGTTCAAATGTCACTGTTACATCAAGGCTTTCTCTGACCACATTTTCTAAAATAGTCTTTCATTCCTTCACCCCATTTGTCACTTCCTTCTTCAGCATGCCACTTGGTGGATTAACAATGAGGAATACCCTCACCAGGAAGACAGGCCTTTGCCCGTGTACAATCTCTCTCTAGTTCAGAGCTTCTCTGACTACCTATGGTAAAGGTTGCTGCTGTTCAGTAGTTAAGTCATGTCCAACTTAGCTATCCCATGGTCGGCCGCACGCCAGTCCTCTTCACTATCTTCCAGAGTTTGCTCAAACTCATGCCCAGTGAGTCAGAGATGCTGTCTAACCATCTTTCCCCTGTTGCCCCTTCTCCTTGTGCCTTCAATCTTTCCTAGTATCAGGGTCTTTTCAGATGAGTTGGCTCTTCGCATTAGGTGGCCTAAGGAGCTTCAGCTTGAGCATCAATCCTTCCAATGAATATTCAGGCTTAATTTCCTTTAAGATTGACTGTTTGATCTCCTTGCAGTCCAAGGGACTTTTTTTGGTCAGAACTCTTCACTATGACCCATCTGTCTTGGGTGGTCCTGCATAGCATGACCACCAGTGAAACTTAGAGCTTCACTGAGTTACTCAAGCCCCTTCACCACGATAAGGCTGTGACCTATGAAGGGGTGTGGTAAAGAACTAGGTTTTTAAATTTTTCAAAGCATCATGAAACTGATGCATTAATAAAATATGATAAATAATAATTCAAAAAGAAAAAATGATTTATAGAAGGCAAGCCCCAATCTTTATTATTAGATTCAATAGGCATAAAGGTATATCAATAAATGTAATCCAAACAAGGAATAATAAAATAATTTTTTAAATGCACACATTGTTCACTGAAAGTACATTTAGTCATTAATATGCTGTGCCATCCAGTATGGTAGTCACTAGCTGCCTGTGACTTTTTAAATTAGATTAAAATTACATGAAAAATCATTTCCTCAATCACAGCAGCCACAGTGATTAAATTTTGTCATAATTAAAAACTTTTGTTCTTTAAGAGATGCAGGTGAGAAAATGAGAAGACAAGACACAGACAGGAAGAAAATATTTATAAAACATATCTAATAAAGGATTTGTGTCCAGAATATGGGCTTCCCTAGTGGCTCAGTGGGTAAAGAATCTGCCTGCAATGCAGGAGACTTGAGTTCAATCCTTGGATCAGGAAGATTCCCTGGAGAATGGAATGGCAACCCACTCTAGTAATCTTGCCTGGAGAATCCCATGGATGGAGGAGCCTGGTGGGCTACACTCCATGCGGTTACAAAGAGTCAGACAAGACTGAACGACTCACATTTCACTTCATCCAGAATACACAAAGAATTCTCAAAACTTAGTAATAAAAAAACCTAATTTTAAAAAGAACAAAGATATGAACAAAGATGTCACCAAAGAAAATATATAAATGGCAAGTAAGTATATGAAAACATGCTCAGCTTTATTGCTCATTAGGAAAGGCTAAATCAAAATCACAATGAAATACTACTACACACTTACTGGAATCTCTTTGAAAAGCTAAAAACGTACTGTTTGCTGGTGAGGATGCTAGAACTATGACACATTGTTGATGGGAATGCAAAATAACCCAGCCATTTTAGAAAACAGTTTGACTGTTTCTTAAAAAGTAAAGATAAATATGGCCCAGAAATTCAAGTCCCTGGCATTTACTTAAGAAAAATGAAAACATATGTTTTCACAAATACCTATTTGTGAATGTTTATAGCACTTTATTTTCACCCCAAACTGGAAACAGCTCAAACATTCAACAAGTAAATGAATGAACAAGCTGTGGTACACCTATATCCTGGAATACTACTCAGCAATGAAAAGGAATTAAGTCCTTATACATGCAAAGAATGAGGGAATCTTAAATGCACTTGACTGAGTGAATGAAGCCTGATTCAAAACACTACATTCTGATACAGAGAAAATAGAAATCAGAGGAGTGCTTTCCATATGGGAGGGAAAAAAATACAGAGGGACCAGAAAGAACTTTTGCAGTGATAGAAACACTCTCTATCTTAATTATGGTGATGGTTATACACTCTCTATTCACTTGACAAACTCAGAGAAATAAACATTTCAATAGGGTGAATATTGCTAAATCATATCTCATCAAACCTCAAAGAATAAGCAATATAAAATACATTTCTGTAATATAAATAATACTATTATCCTTTAAAATGTTTTAAAACACACTTGTAAAAATTCAAATGAATGAAAATAGCAAGTTTTAAAAATAAATAAGTGTGAAGAAAACATAGGTAGTACTCTCTTTGATAAAGGTCATAGTAATACTTTTTTAGCTCTCTCTCTTCAGGCAAAGGAAATCAAAGAGCAATCAAACAAATGGGACTATCCAAACTAAAAATCTTTTGCACAGTGAAGGAAACTATCAAAAAAGGAAAAGGTTATCCCACTGTATGGGAGAAGATACTTGCAAAAAATATATCTAAGTGATTAATTTCCAAAATATTCAAAGAACTCATACAACTTAACATAAAAAAAAAATCAAATAACTTGACTTAAAAATGGCAGAGGGTCTGAACAGACATTTTTCCAAAGAAGACATACAGATAGCCAACTGTCACATGAAGGTATTTAATATAACTAATCATCTGCTGCTGCTGCTAAGTCACTTCAGTCATGTCCGACTCTGTGTGATCCCATAGACGGCAGCCCACCAGGCTCCCCCATCCCTGGGATTCTCCAGGCAAGAACACTGGTGTGGGTTGCCATTTCCTTCTCCAGTGCATGAAAGTGAAAAGTGAAAGTGAAATCGCTCAGTCGTGTCAGACTCCTGGTGACCCCATGGACTGCAGCCTACCAGGCTCCTCCATCCATGGGATTTTCCAAGCAAGAGCACTGGAGTGGGGTGCCATCGCCTTCTCCGAACTAATCATCTGAGAAATGCAAATGAAAATCACAATGAGATACCACCTCACATCTGTCAGAATGACCACTACCCAAACGGCAGTAAGTAACAAATGTTGGTGAGTATGTGTAAGAAAGGAAAATCTTGTGCACTATTGGTGGGAAGGTTAATTGATATAGCCACTGTGGAAAACAGTAAGGAGATTTCTTGAAAATTAAAAATAGAGCTACCATCAGTTCAGTTCAGTTCAGTCACTCAGTCATGTCCGGCTCTTTGCAACCCCATGGACTGCCATATAATCTAGCAATTTTACTATTGAGTATTTATCTGAACAGTATGAAAAGACAAAATGATAGGATACTGAAAGAGAAACTCCCCAGGTCAGTAGGGGCCCAATATGCTACTGGAGATCAGTGGAGAAATAACTCCAGAAAGAATGAAGGGATGGAGCCAAAGCAAAAAGAATATCCAGCTGTGGATGTGTCTGGTGATAGAAGCAAAGTCCGATGCTGTAAAGAGCAATATTGCATAGGAACCTGGAATGTCAGGTCCATGAATCAAGGCAAATTGGAAGTGGTCAAGCAAGAGATGGCAAGAGTGAATGTCGACATTCTAGGAATTAGCGAACTAAAATGGACTGGAATGGGTGAATTTAACTCAGATGATCATTATATCTACTACTGTGGGCAGGAATCCCTCAGAAGAAATGGAGTGGCCATCATGGTCAACAAAAGAGTCCAAAATGCAGTACTTGGATGCAACCTCAAAAATGACAGAATGATCTCTGTTCGTTTCCAAGGCAAACCATTCAATGTCGCAGTAATCCAAATCTATGCCCCAACCAGTAACGCTGAAGAAGCTGAAGTTGAACGGTTCTATGAAGACCTACAAGACCTTTTAGAACTAACACCCAAAAAGGATGTCCTTTTCATTATAGGGGACTGGAATGCAAAATAGGAAGTCAAGAAACACATGGAGTAACAGGCAAATTTGGCCTTGGAACACGGAATGAAGCAGGGCAAAGACTAACAGAGTTTTGCCAAGAAAATGCACTGGTCATAGCAAATACCCTCTTCCAACAGCACAAGAGAAGACTTTATACATGGACATCACCAGATGGTCAACACCGAAATCAGATCGATTATATCCTTTGCAGCCAAAGATGGAGAAGCTCTATACAATCAGCAAAAACAAGACCAGGAGCTGACTGTGGCTCAGACCATGAACTCCTTATTGCCAAATTCAGACTGAAATTGAAGAAAGTAGGGAAAACTACTAGACCATTCAGGTATGACCTAAATCAAATCCCTTATGATTATACAGTGGAAGTGAGAAATAGATTTAAGGGCCTAGATCTGATAGATAGAGTGCCTGATGAACTATGGAATGAGGTTCGTGACATTGTACAGGAGACAGGGATCAAGACCATCCCCATGGAAAAGAAATGCAAAAAAGCAAAATGGCTGTCTGGGGAGGCCTTACAAATAGCTGTGAAAAGAAGAGAAGGGAAAAGCAAAGGAGAAAAGGAAAGATATAAACATCTAAATGCAGAGTTCCAAAGAAGAGCAAGAAGAGATAAGAAAGCCTTCTTCAACGATCAATGCAAAGAAATAGAGGAAAACAACAGAATGGGA
Source organism: Tragelaphus eurycerus (assembly GCA_935064755.1). Classification (NCBI taxonomy): domain Eukaryota; kingdom Metazoa; phylum Chordata; class Mammalia; order Artiodactyla; family Bovidae; genus Tragelaphus; species Tragelaphus eurycerus. The sequence goes on along the minus strand of CAKXYN010000024.1, from coordinate 24,405,047 downwards.
AAGACTAGGGATCTCTTCAAGAAAATCAGAGATACCAAAGGAACATTTCATGCAAAGATGGGCTCGGTAAAGGACAGAAATGGTATGGACCTGACAGAAGCAGAAGATATTAAGAAGAGGTGGCAAGAATACACAGAAGAACTGTACAAAAAAGAGCTTCACAACCCAGATAATCATGATGGTGTGATCACTGACCTAGAGCCAGACATCCTGGAATGTGAAGTCAAGTGGGCCTTAGAAAGCATCACTAGGAACAAAGCTAGTGGAGGTGATGGAATTCCAGTGGAGCTATTCCAAATCCTGAAAGATGATGCTGTGAAAGTGCTACACTCAATATGCCAGCAAATTTGGAAAACTCAGCAGTGGCCACAAGATTGGAAAAGGTCAGTTTTCATCCCAATCCCAAAGAAAGGCAATGCCAAAGAATGCTCAAACTACCGCACAATTGCACTCATCTCACACGCTAGTAGAGTAATGCTCAAAATTCTCCAAGCCAGGCTTCAGCAATATGTGAACCGTGAACTTCCTGATGTTCAAGCTGGTTTTAGAAAAGGCAGAGGAACCAGAGATCAAATTGCCAACATCCGCTGGATCATGGAAAAAGCAAGAGAGTTCCAGAAAAACATCTATTTCTGCTTTATTGACTATGCCAAGGCCTTTGACTGTGTAGATCACAATAAACTGTGGAAAATTCTGAAAGAGATGGGAATACCAGACCACCTGATCTGCCTCTTGAGAAATCTGTATGCAGATCAGGAAGCAACAGTTAGAACTGGTCATGGAACAACAGACTGGTTCCAAATAGGAAAAGGAGTACGTCAAGGCTATATATTGTCACCATGTTTATTTAACTTATATGCAGAGTACATCATGAGAAATGCTGGACTGGAAGAAACACAAGTTGGAATCAAGATTGCTGGGAGAAATATCAATAACCTCAGATATGCAGATGACACCACCCTTATGGCAGAAAGTGAAGAGGGGCTAAAAAGCCTCTTGATGAAAGTGAAAGTGGAGAGTGAAAAGGTTAGCTTAAAGCTCAACATTCAGAAAACGAAGATCATGGCATCTGGTCCCATCACTACATGGGAAATAGATGGGGAAACAGTGTCAGTCAGACTTTCTTTTTCTGGGCTCCAAAATCACTGCAGATGGTGACTGCAGCCATGAAATTAAAAGACGCTTACTCCTTGGAAGGAAAGTTATGACCAACCTAGATAGCATATTCAAAAGCAGAGACCTTACTTTACCAACAAAGATTCGCCTAGTCAAGGCTATGGTTTTTCCTGTGGTCATGTATGGATGTGAGAGCTGGACTGTGAAGAAGGCTGAGCACCGAAGAATTGATGCTTTTGAACTGTGGTGTTGGAGAAGACTCTTGAGAGTCCCTTGGACTGCAAGGAGATCCAACCAGTCCATTCTGAAGGAGATCAATCCTGGAATTTCTTTGGAAGGAATGATGCTAAAGCTGAAACTCCAGTATTTTGGCCACCTCATGCGAAGAGTTGACTCATTGGAGAAGACTCTGATGCTGGGAGGGATTGAGGGCAGGAGGAGAAGGACAGAGGATGAGATGGCTGGATGGCATCACTGACTTGATGGATGTGAGTCTGAGTGACCTCCGGGAGCTGGTGATGGACAGGGAGGCCTGGCGTGCTGTGATTCACGGGGTCTCAAAGAGTCGGACATGACTGAGCAACTGATCTGATCTGATTTATCTGAAGGAAAAAACCTCACTAATTTGAAAGGACACATGCACCCCTGTGTTCATTGCATAGCCAAGACATAAAACTACCTATGCTATGCTATGCTGTGCTATGCTATGCTAAGTCACTTTAGTCGTGTCCAACTCTGTGTGACCCCAATAGACGGCAGCCCACCAGGCTTCCTCATCCCTGGGATTCTCCAGGCAAGAACACAGGAGTGAGTTGCCATTTCCTTCTCCAATGCATGAAAGTGAAAAGAGAAAGTGAAGTCGCTCAGTCATGTCCGACTCCTAGCAACCCCACGGACTGCAGCCTACCAGGCTCCTTCATCTGTGGGATTTTCCAAGCAAGAGTACTGGAATGGGGTGCCATTGCCTTCTCCGAAAACTACCTAAGTGTCCATCAATAGGTGGATAGGTAAAGAAGATATAGATGCAGAATGAAATATTACTTAGCCATAGAAAATGAACTCTTGTCATTTGAGAGAGCATGATGGACTGGGAGGGTACTGTGCTAAGTTAAATAAGTCATACAGAGGTAGACAAATACTGTATGATTTCACTTACAAGTGGGATCTAAAAAACAAAACAAATAAACAAACATAAAAAAACAGAGACTCACAGACACAGAAAACAGATGGTTGCCAGAGAAGAAAGAAAGAAAAATATATAAGTGCTTATTTTTCTTAGATTTGTGTACACATTTAGATCGTAGTTAACAAACTAGCCTTAAAATATCATGTATTTACCACTACCCTACTGTGTGTGACTTTCCATACCAGTATGAGAGCACCCAAAATGGTCTACACCACAACTGTGGAGACAAGCCCCTTACCACAGGCTTGGAGGTGTGGCAATGCTTAATTACTGAGGCTATTTCTAAATGGTTATGTTTATAAGTACTCTCAGTTTTTTAACATATCTTGTATTGAACTGGTGACAAGCCAAGCTCGCACCAGTGGTGGCTCACACTTTGCACAAGTTTGACTCTTACCACGATGGTTTCTTCCTACCATCCAGGTCTCAGCTCAGAGAGGCCTTACCCAAACTCTGAATTCTGTGTAAGCTGACTCCTTGCCCAACTCCAATTGCAGTTAATAAAATGTCTACATTTTGCCTTCTGTGACTGTCACTATCTGTAATTACTGTGCATTTCATTATGTCTTCATTATCTGTATCCCTGAGCTGTCTTTCCCCAGACTTCTCAGAGTGCTTCAGTGGATGTTCAAATGCCTGAGTCTACATCCTGGCCTGAGGGCATTTTTCCAGAATGCTGAAGGCCACTTTGCCAGCTCTGGGGGTTAGGCCAAAAATGCCAAGGAGCTCTTCATTCCCTCCCCCAGCCCACAGCGGCCCTCAACCAGTGACTCTTGGGAGCTGGTCTATAAGCTCTAACTGCTTGCTTTTAGATGTAATGATTCTGACATGTGCTGTTTCACACCATTTCCCAACATTTCCCTTAACGGATTAAGCTCTGCTGCCACCTGCAATAACTGATTTAATAGCATTCTTTTTATGGGCTGCTATTCCCCTCCTGTATGACATCCACCCATCCACCTTTCCTTCTCATAGTTCTTGTATTTCTCAATAAGTCACTTGCATTGGAATCATTGTCTCAGGATCTTCTGGGAAAACTCAGATTAAGACATTTCTCCAGCAGAGGATAAACTTCACAAAGACCCTTGTCTACTCTGTCCACTGTGTGACTCCAGTCCAGGTGAGTGAGGCACAAAGGGAGTGCTAATGAATATTTAGTGAACGAAGGACTTCATTGGTGGACTTCCCTTGCCAAAGTCGATGACTTGTTGTTCATTGACAGTGTTGCATTAGAACTCAATTAACCATTGCATATTGGAGTACTTTCTTCCTAAGAACTTTCTGGTGAGTTCTTTTGATAACCTTGACATCTTCCTGTGTAAACAAAAATCCATGTATTTGTGAATTTCAGACGTGCTGCCATGTTTCAATAATATTCTGATAGCGCTATAAACTGAGGGTGAACTTCCAGAGAGGTTTCAGGTATTCCTACATTTTATTCAGGTGAAACCAGAGCCTTTACCGGGATGAGCTCACGTTAAGGAAGTGGGAGCTACAACGGCAGCATGCAGGCAGTGACGGGCCTGGGCATCAGACAGCCGTGAGTTTAAGTTCCAGCTCAGCGCATTTCTGGCTTTGTGATACTGAGCAAATTACTTAACCACAGTTATGAATGAAGATAAAAAATATTTATCTCACAGGGTTGTTGTATGGATAACCCCATGGACTGCAGCACCCCAGGCTCCTCTGTCCTCCACTATCTCCCAGAGCTTGCTCAAATTCATGTCCATTGAGACAGTGATTAATTACATACTATGACGATAATATTTTAGACATATTGGGTTAAATACAATAAATCACTAAAATTAATTTTACCTTCTTTTTACTTTACAAATATGTTTACTAGGGAAATTAATATTACACATATGGCCTGCACTTTATTTCTATTGGCCTGTGCTATTTTACAGGATCTTGGAAGAATCTTTAGGAAAGTCTAGTTAGCTGACTGGCTCAGCCATATTTCTTATTGTCAGCAGGACTGATGGGCCACAATTTGAAAGAGGGTAGAGAAGGAGGAAAGGAAACATGGCCATACTGAAGACTGTGGAAGACTGAAGAGCCCAGAGAAGCCAGTATCATCATTTTCATTATTACCATCACTACTATGTAACCCAGGAGTCAATCACCCACTCTTTAAGCATCACCTTTCTTTTTTTATCAATCTACAGGCTGCCTTGGGCTTCCCTGGTGGCTCAGTGGTAAACAACTTGGGTTCAATCCCTGGGTTGGGAAGACGCCCCTGGAGCAGAGCACAGCAACCCACTCAAGTATTCTTGCCTGGAGAATCCCATGGACAGAGGAGCCTGGCGGGCTGCAGTCCATGGGGTTGTAAAGAGTCCGACATGACTGAAGTGACTGAGCACACACGTATGCATGCACGCATGTACGCACAGGCTGCCTTAGCTTAGGTCTCTGTGGAACTGGAGTTTCTTCTTGGTGGTATATTTCTTCTTGCCACTTCTAGCCCCTCATCTCCTTCTCACCTTGAAGCTCCCTGACCTTGATTGAATGCTTCTACGACTACAACACAGTTGGGGATGAAGAAGCAGTGGCTGCTCAAGAATATTCTCAACTGGAGAAGAACAGTGGACCACATGATAAAGGAGTCCTTGATGCTGTCCTTGGAGTCAAGGACTTTATAAAGCACTTTTAAATCTGTTCCTTTAAAATCAGTGGATACTGTTCAAAAGCTAATTAAGGCCTATTCTATTAATAAGCAAGTCCATATGGGGTTCCCTGGTGGCACAGTAGTAAAGAACCCACCTGTCAATGCAGGAGATGCAGGTTCGACCCCTGGGTCAGGAAGATCTCCTGGAGAAAGAAATGGCAACCCAATCCAGTACTCTTGCCTGGGAAATCACACAGACAGAAGGAGCCTGGTGAGCTACAGCCCATAGGGTTGTAAAAGAGTCGGACACAACTTAAGTGACTAAACAACAACAACAAGAAAGCCCATATACTTAAGAATTCCACTGTTTTACTCTGAACTTTATTTTTTCTAAAATCCTAGAAGAACACTATTAAAAACTGAGGATGCCTATCACTTTAGATTTCCAACTATACCCAGTTCTCATAAACAACAGTATGAACTCTCTCCCTATAAAATATACTGTATATAAAATATCAGTGTGTGTTATCCTTAGGACAATTCTCATATCGCTTTGGTCTTATTGCTCCAAACAAATATTTAACACTTACTATGTGTCAGGGACTCATCATATCAAGAACTCAAAATATTCTCTAATTACAAAGAGAGAATAATTCTCTAATTACAAATAGGGTAAGGTTGAAATTGTCTGAGAAAAAGACTTGGAAAATTTCAGCCTTACCCTATTTAGCACTCAGTCATACATTACATATGGACACCTCTCTGATATTTGCTTGTGATATAATCAGGTTAGTTTCACACTCTCAACCAAGTTCTACATTCCCAGAAGGCAGCTGAAAGACAGATCTTCTCTCACAGCACCAAAACAATGCTACGCTCACAGTCAGTAGTAGTCAGTACCAAATACTGCTTTGCTAAACACTAAACGTTAAGTGCCCAAAGGGACAAACCCAACTTTTGGCAAAATGGTGAAGTAGGTGATGGAAGCCTCTGTCTGCAGAGTCAGTATTTCTCTCTCTGTCCCCTATGTGGTCAGCACAGTCGCATTCCTGGGTAGTGCAGACACCCCATCTCTGGCTTTGTCCTATGTTTTCCTTTTATTTTTAGTTTCCAAACTACTATAAATAACCTTTTCTTTCTCATGCACATCATGATGGGAATTTGGTGAGTACTGGGCATTTCTAGCATGCTCAAGTTAATCTGTAGCAATGACTTTATTCATCAATTATATGATAAATATTTAATGAGCACTAACTGTGTATCAGACAGTGGTCTTGGTGCTAGGGACATAGTGGTGAACAAAATAGAGATGAGATCCCCATTTATGATAAACTTTAAGTTCAGGGATGATTTAGGAGGGCTCTTCTGTGGCTTCCTGGCATTTCAGAGGGCTTGGGTGCTTTTTTTGGTCACCAGATGGCTGGGGAAGTATCTCTGAATGATTGACCCTCCCCATAACTGGGCAGAAAGAATGTTCTTCCTTTTATCCCTCTTTCCTATTGGATAATCGGGGAAGGCAATGGCACCCCACCCCAGTACTTTTGCCTGGAAAATCCCATGGATGGAGGAGCCTGGTAGGCTCCAGTCCGTGGGGTCGCTAAGAGTCGGACATGACTGAGCGACTTCACTTTCACTTTTCACTTTCATGCATTGGAGAAGGAAATGGCAACCCACTCCAGTGTTCTTGCCTGGAGAATCCCAGGGACAGGGGAGCCTGGTGAGCTTCCGTCTATGGGGTCGCACAGAGTCGGACACAACTGAAGCGACTTAGCAGCAGCAGCAGCAGCTCTTCTGCTCTTTAAGAGACAGGTTTGCTAGCTTACCTTGCCCAGATGAAAAATGTAAAGGAGTTGCTCACCTTGTTATTCCAGCTGGATGTATTTAAGCTAATACTTTGGCCACCTCATGCAAAGAGTTGACTCATTGGAAAAGATTCTGATGCTAGGAAGGATTGGGGGCAGGAGGAAAAGGGAACGACAGAGGATGAGATGGCTGGATGGCATCACCAACTCAATGGACATGAGTTTGGGTGAACTCTGGGAGTTGGTGATGGACAGGGAGGTGTGGCATGCTGCAATTCATGGGGTCACAAAGAGTCAGACACGACTGAGCGACTGAACTGAACTGAACTGAACTGAACAATGCCTACTGGCTGGTAGGCATTGTTATTATTACCATAGGTGTTCACACATTAGAATAATTTTGGTCTTTTGAAATCTAGAGTATATATTTTTGAAATACTTCTTTCTCTGAATTGCATTTATTTCAATTTTAGATTCCATCTCAACTGGAAAGATTGAGGATTTACATTCAGTTGCATCTGGATTGTGGCTATTCCCTCAGTAATGCAATGGATTTGGGTAAATAGAGAAAATAAAATCTAATACAAACCCAACTCACTTTGCCTTTAAATATCTGTGGATGTGAACTTGCTGAACATCTCAAAACTACTTTTTAGAAGTTCTAACTTTGGCCACATATTCTTTCCTTCTATTTTCAACTCATGAATTATTGGCCAAGTTCAAATGAAGCCCTGTGGTTTGAATTAAATTGGCAAGTCATAGGTGGCCTGGCTTCAGCAATCTTAACTGCTCCCCTCCTCCCCTTCCTGGCAGACTCTGGAGTGTTTAGAAGATATTTTTCTTTGCATTAATTTTTCTGAGAGGAAATCCTTGTGAGACATCTAGTTGAACTTGGCTCTCCAAAGTTTCTTGTAGAGTTAGAAAAACAAAATTTGAGGTTACTAAGCAGGTTAATGGAAGAGAAACCTGTAGCTCTTTGCTTAGAGATGTTGCTAATGAGGCCAAAGTCTCACTCTGTGGAGTCTCTCTGTTTTGTGACCATAGACTGTGGCCACAAAGGGGACAGGACAAGATCAAGTGCATTGCTGTAACCGTGCCAGTCTCTGCCAACTGCAAGAAGAACATCACACAATGTGAGACCCTCTTGGTAGATGAGAGCCCCTGTATGATCCTGTAGGTAAAGCTTCTTGAATTTTAACAGGCACACATATCACTTGGGAGTTGTCCCAAGATATAGATCCTAATTGAGTAGATCTGGGTAGGAGCCAGAAATTCTGTATTTCTAGCAAGTACCCAGATGATGCTGGTAGTTGGGCCATCCTTTGGTAGCATAGGGCTAGAATACTTTTCAAATACTAAGTAAAATATACACTTATGGGCTTTTGCACAGAGATTCTCTACTGAAGAGTAAAAACCTAGAAATCTAAAGTAAGTCCCCAAGGGGTCTCAGAAAATCTATCTGTAATAGAAGTGAACCAAGGTGGAAATTGGTTAAACGACTGCCAGTCATTACCACCTTGAATCTCCGTTGCTATTTTTCAGTAAAGAAAGAGTAGGCCTACATCTAGACGTTATTAGAGCCATACAGTCTGAGCTTCCCTCAAAGTTCTGCTTTGCTCTGGCTCTGTGCACCTGTGTAAATTATTAAACCTCTGAGTATTTTTCCTAATACATACACTGGAGCTAATACTGGTACCCTCCTTAGCAGCTTGTTGTGAGGATGAGATGGGATAACAAAACCAGGTTGTGCTTGAGCCAGTTTCTCCTGGCCCTTTAGAGCTGACTGAATGATGTTCAGGAATTCTGTGAGGCATTTGGTATCTTGAAATTGGCTGTGATGGGAGTATTTACACCAAAGAAACTGGCAAATGCTACAAGTTGTTTTTTGTTTTTTTTTTTTTTTTTTGCACTGATTTACCATCATACCTAAAGGATCTAAAAGAGCTCAATAAATGTTAATTACTACTATCTTAGCTATCTTTTCTGAATTCCTCTAGCACTTGTTTGAAACACATCATTTAGCGCTGGATGTTCCACACCAGCTTCCTTCTTAAAATATTCTGGAATTGAGTTCTCAAGATTTAGAGTCTGTCAAAGGTGTGACCATATTCTGCCACATTCCATGATGAATCAATGCCTTCTATTTCACCTCTCCAATGAAAACATTGAGCATACTTTCAGAATTTTTGGAGTCCATTGCGCCAACAGCTTTGATCCTCTCTACAGGAAACATCAGAATCCAAATTGAACAATCTGAAGGTAGATCCCAGGACATGAATGTCCCTCCATAGGATATCCAATGATAAGTATGTGCGAATCAGAACAGATAGGAACAGAATACATATAAATTCTATAGATTTGTGGCCCCGTCACAGGTTTTCACACATTTGTTTAAATAATTGTAGCTGGTAGATTAATTGGAAAACGAATTACTCTGTCATAGTAAGTGAGGGGTAATTTCCTTTGATGTGTTTGTGCTGACAGCATGATTTTGAATAAAAGGGACCTTAAGAATCAGCCTAGCCATGCAATGTTAAAGTCCTCAACTTTTCTCTCCTATCCCTCTAAGTGTTTAGCTCTTTCCCTAGCCTCTCCTTATATCCTTCTGCTAGGCTATCATTAGTTCACTTCATCCCACTTAAAAACTTTCTCTAGAGAAGCAGATTTGCACAACCATTAAAAGTGTGGACTCTGGAGCCTGATTGGTTAGGTTCAAACCCAAGTCTTAAAACTTGACACTGGTTAAGCTAGGTCTTATTTTCTTATCTGTGAAATCAGAATAATATCAGCAAGTTTCTCATACAAATTTGGAATGAATTAAGTTCACTTAAGTATGTCAAGCTCTGAGAGCAACGCTTTTCATAGTAATTTTCTTATTACAGTACATTTACTATTATTATTTCCATCAATCATTCTGGCTCTTTTGCAACTTTATCCTTTCCTCTCCTCAAAATTCTTTTTCTTAGCCTATATGTATGCTTATATCTTCCAATTCTTAAAAGCAAACTAACACAATAGAAAGCAAAACTATGATGTTTCTTATACACATACACACACACACACACACATATATCTACTTTAACTTTATTTATTATTTATCTATTTTTGGCTGTGCTGGCTCTTTGTTACTGCGTGGGGGCTTCCTCTAGTTGCAGGAAGCAGGGGCTACTCTCTAGTTGCACTGTGCGGGTTTCTCATTGCAGTGACTTCTCTTGCACAACACGGGCTCTAGGGCCCATGGGTTTCAGTAGTTGTGGCTCGTGGACTCTACAGTGCAGGCCCAGTAGCTGTGGTACTCAGGCGTAGTTGCCCTGTAGCATCTGGAATATTCTTAGGCCAGGGATTGAACCCATGTCCCCTGGATTGGCAGGCAGATTCTTAACCACTGGACCACCAGGGAAGTCCCAACTGTGTCATTTCTTCAAACAGGTCTGTTCTTCCTTTCCTGGTGTTCTTTTTGGTGGAATAAAGTCTACAGTTGCTCTTTCCTTCCTGAGTACCCAAGATCTCCTTGGTCCTTTGCAGTTTCAGCTCTACAGCTGCTGAGTACAGGCACTACTGTGCAGACACTCTGATAACACCTGCTCTTATAGACCTGTTAGGACCTACTTCACCAGTGAACACATTTGGGTTTCCAATGACTGAGGGAGTTGATTGGGAACACTTGCAATGAAAAACATACAGGCTCAAATAATATTTTACTCAACTCTCGGGGCTATTACCACTTGAGCATCCAGCGTTATTTTGGGGTAGAGGTGGGGCCTTAGTAGTTTAGCCTCGGCTGTGTGGTATAGAAGAAATAATGGTGAACTTTGGGATCACAGGATGTGGGCTCAAGTTCTCCTGCTCTACACGTGGCAGATGCTCTATCAATACTTATTGAACTGAAATGAATTATTTGCCCAGCAAGGTACTCAGGACTCTTGCCTTCTTATTTTTATGCTAATACACCAGCTGTCCAAGTTGGGTCTGACTCTGACAGAGCCTGAACTGAGGTTGGTGTCTGGGCTTGTAACTCAGGCTTCTACGTGCTGGAATGAATACACCCGAGGGCTTTGGAAGGACACTATCTCTGAAGGAGATTAAGGCAGGGGATGAAGCGTTGATAAAGTTGGCCATAGGACTCAGATCCAACCCTTGAGTAGAGAGATGGGGCTCAGATGGAATCCTCTGCTGCTTGAAGACGGTCTGGCATTTCTCAGGCATGAGCTATATATCTTCTGTCTCTCTAACTCTGCCTCTAATCTCTTTTTCCTCTCAGGAGAACTTTAACCCTTGAATTCTTCCTGTCATGAAGCATAAATCAGATTAGAACAAAAAAGCTATCTTAACCATAGTCTTTTTACAAACAGAGCCAGAGAGCAGATAACTCAACCAATAATCATCAGAGAAAACATTTTTCTTTTATTTGTAGGAAGAAAAATAAGGAAGTTTGGATTACTGCCTGGCTGGTTGAGGCGACACTGTGGTGCATGAACACAGCATCAACAATCTGATGACATCAAGGGTTTGGGGGTTTCCTTTACATCCTGTCAAAAAGGATGTTTTCACATGAAGTTGTCCCAGATAAGTTTTCAAAGGCAGTATGTTATCAGTAATCCCTTTTTTGGTTTCACAATATTTTTAGGACACAACTTAAAAAAAAACACATATTGTCTTCCTCCTGAAAATGATATTAGGGTGAACAGATTTATATTAAGATTACAGAGCAGAAAATTAAATTTTTAGTTAGTCAATGTGTATTTTATTTGGTCTACATTATGTTAAACAGCTAGTTTGATGGTAGACTTTGGGTCCCTAATATGACCATCTTTTTGGTACCAAGTAGACCCAACTTGGGGGGGGGGGGAAAAAAAACAATATGGTTCTGAGTGAAATAATGCCTGAATCCTTCCTTGGCCTAATTTGTCCTATTTGTCTGTGTGAGATTTGCTAAAGGAGTTATACATGCAGCAACAGATCAGCCTTTAGGCAAGTTTAGCTTGATGGAATATTTCCCTATCTTCCCCTGCGCTTCCGAGCTTTTTCTGACTTAAGCTTCCAGAGCTTATATTCTGACACTCCCTCCCTCAGGGAAAGAAATTCTATTGAAATCCAAACTGAGAAATGAGGAGAAAAAAGAGAATTCAATTTGCACAATGAAATTTTTAGCAGGGCTAGGTTTAGGGAGACAAAACAGTAATTTTCAAGGGTTGAATCTGAATGAATCTCTGACTCTCCAGACAACAAGCTAAAGCTTCCCTTTACCCAGTTAAATAAACAAACAAAAATTCTATGGGTTAGGAATATCATTGTTATTTTATTGTCATCTTCTCTTTGTTATAATTCAAGATACAAAAAGCACACTGGGAGAGGTTTTAGCTATTTGCTTGATAGACTGAGCTATGAGTGAAGCGATTTTCATTATTAGCCTACTAAAAATATTTGATGGAAACAAGAGGTGATTTTGGTGATCTCTGAATCCCCTTCTGGCAAGGGTAGGCCCCACAAGAGGTAATCAGCCTCTTTAAGTTCTGTTTACATAATTCTGTTTGCATGAGACACACTCTGGTGTATAAAATTCTACGCTTGCCATGGATAAGCAGAGACCTAAATCATAATTTTTAAGTTCTCTTATTTGGTGAAAAACCAAATAGTTGAGTTAGTGGAGATCATTCATTGAATCCTAATCAGTAAGTGAGTATGGGGCACTAGCTGAGTGCTTGGGCTGACTCACTATCCCGATGTGATTTGTAAATTAGCTGCTATTCTATGACCAACTGCACCCTTAGCCCCCTCGGTCATCAGAAATGAGAAATACATTCTCTTTTTAAAAGCCCAATTTTCTATGCATGGATAGATATAAATTAAATCTACATTTTGTCTCTGGTGGTCCCTGCCCTTCTTTCATCTTCTGATGTCCTGTTTTCGTTTTTATTCTCCTCTACTTCAACTATGGACTTTATTAGAATTTATTTATATTTATAGAATCTATTAGGATAAATGATGAAGATAAGTACAGAATTGCAAAGGAAACCAATTATATAGCAATATAGTGAAAAAAGTTTCAAAATGTTTATATAAGCATTTGCTTTAACACATTACATAGCACGATTTAGTAGTAGCTTTGATAACTAGTAATTTTGAAGTAGGACTGAACATAAACAGTATTATGAGATATCCACAGGATATATATGATATGAAAATATTTGTGATTTCTTTTGGTGACCATCACATTGCATCTATTGCCATTGTGATTTGTGACAAGTAAATGCTGATTTCAGTTAGAGGTTAGTGAAAATAGTTTTCTATTCAGGTTTTAAGTAACTCCTTAATTCTATCTCCTGGAGAAGGAAATGGCAATCCACTCTAGTACTATTACTTGGAAAATCCCATGGACAAAGGAGTCTTGAACCCTAACTTGAGAACTCAAGGGGTTTAAAGGAAAGAACAATCACTTGTGGTTGGGAGACCCTAAGGAGCAGATATTCTATCTTTATAACATTTTTCTTTTACTTTTAATTGTAGTAAAAACATATAAAGTTTACTATCTTAACCATTTTGATGTGTAGAGTTTAGTAGTGTTAAGCATACTCACATTGCTATGTAACAAATCTCCAGGACTTTTTCGTCTTGTAGAACTTAAACTCTATACCCATTAAACATTAATCCCCACTTCCCCTGCCTCTCAGTCCTTGGCAACCACCATTCTGTTTTCTTTTTCTATGAACTTAACTGCTTTTAAGTACTTGCAATATTTGCCTTATTTCATTTAGTATGAGTTCTTCAAAGTTCACCATATTGCAGCATGTGACAGGATGGAGCAGATATTGTTGAGACATTTTGCAGTTTTCAGAGAGTACTGGTTTGCTAAGTGATGCAAATGAATTAACCCATGCTCCCATTGGCTCTTTTGTTTCTCTGTTCCATGCATGCTCCCTTCAGTTCAGTTCAGTTCAGTCACTCAGTCGTGTCAGACTCTTTGCGACCCCATGAACCGCAGCACGCCAGGCCTCCCTGTCCATCACCAACTCCTGGAGTTCACTCAGATTCACGTCCATCGAGTCAGTGATGCCATCCAGCCATCTCATCCTCTGTCGTCCCCTTCTCCTCCTGCCCTCAATCCCTCCCAACATCAGAGTCTTCTCCAATGAGTCAACTCTTCACATGAGGTGGCCAAAATACTGGAGTTTCAGCTTTAACATCATTCCCTCCAAAGAAATGCCAGGGCGGATCTCCTTCAGAACGGACTGGTTGGATCTCCTTGCAGTCCAAGGGACTCTCAAGAGTCTTCTCCAACACCACAGTTCAAAAGCATCAATTCTTCGGCACTCAGCCTTCTTCATAGTCCAGCTCTCACATCCATACATGATCACAGGAAAAACCATAGCCTTGACCAGACGGACTTTTGTTGGGAAAGTAATGTCTCTGCTTTTGAATATTGTATCTAGGTTGGTCATAACTTTCCTTCCAAGGAGTAAGCGTCTTTTAATCTCATGGCTGCAAACACCATCTGCAGTGATTCTAGAGCCCCCAAAATAAAGTCTGACACTGTTTCCACTGTTTCCCCATCTATTTCCCATGTAGTGATGGGACCAGATGCCATGATCTTCGTTTTCTGAATGTTGAGCTTTAAGCCAACTTTTTCACTCTCCACTTTCACTTTCATCAAGAGGCTTTTGAGTTCCTCTTCACTTTCTGCCATAAGGGTGATGTCATCTGCACATCTGAGGTTATTGATATTTCTCCCGGCAATCTTGATTCCAGCTTGTGCTTCTTCCAGCCCAGAGTTTCTCATGATGTACTCTGGATAGAAGTTAAATAAGCAGGGTGACAATATACAGCCTTGACGCACTCCTTTTCCTATTTGGAACCAGTCTGTTGTTCCATGTCCAGTTCTAACTGTTGCTTCCTGACCTGCATACAAATTTCTCAAGAGGCAGATCAGGTGGTCTGATATTCCCATCTCTTTCAGAATTTTCCACAGTTGATTGTGATCCACACAGTCAAAGGCTTTGGTATAGTCAATAAAGCAGAAATAGATGTTTTTCTGGAACTCTCTTGCTTTTTCCATGATCCAGCGGATGTTGGCAATTTGATCTCTGGTTCCTCTGCCTTTTTTAAAACCAACTTGAACATCTGGAAGTTCACGGTTCACGTATTGCTGAAGCCTGGCTTGGAGAATTTTGAGCATTACTTTACTAGCGTGTGAGATGAGTGCAATTGTGCAGTAGTTTGAGCATTCTTTGGCACTGTCTTTCTTTGGGATTGGAATGAAAACTGACCTTTTCCAGTCCTGTGGCCACTGCTGAGTTTTCCACATTTGCTGGCATATTGAGTGCAGCACTTTCACAGCATCATCTTTCAGGATTTGGAATAGCTCAACTGGAATGCCATCACCTCCACTAGCTTTGTTCGTAGTGATGCTTTCTAAGGCCCACTTGACTTCACATTCCAGGATGTCTGGCTCTAGGTCAGTGATCACACCATCGTGATTATCTGGGTCGTGAAGCTCTTTTTTGTACAGTTCTTCTGTGTATTCTTGCTGCATGTTCCCTTACACAATAGTAAAGAACTTGAAAGTAGTCTCCAACCATAGGGTAATGGAAAAAGTCTCTTTTTGAAATAGGACATAAGACATCGTAAAGATCACCACTTTGAGAACCAGTGACAATGGAGGAGAAGTGCAGTGGGCACTGAAGGGCCAGAGTTACAGTGGACATATGCACAAACTGCTTCTCATTTCCACAGCTTACCCAATTCAATATCTTAGTCCCAGACAGTGTAAATGTTGTGTATTTCCACATGCTAGTTCTTCTTGCTGCTCTGTAATACATAGACTTTCTCACTGCTCACTAAATAGACATATTCTTGAAATGTTATCACATCTAATGGGACTAAATTCCCACGTCTTGGAGAGGTTATTTTGAAAGATTGTGCAGCCTTGTTTCTCTAAAGTTCCTTCATAAGAAAGCAATGATAAAACCACAACTTTGAATATCATAAAGTGAATTTGAACATATTTCATTAATTGTGTACAGTAATGTTTAAAAACAAGAGTGAGGTTTCTGTTATAGCTTTTTATATTTTGTACTAGGCTGGCAAGGGTAACTGATATGACTATAATGGGGAATTAAAATTCATTTCATTGCACTTTTAGCAGAAACCTCACTCTTCAAGTTAAACTAGGCTGTTTATAATTACTGACACATACTCTAATTCGCTTTCTGTGTTCAGAGCTGTGGTTTTGCAATTGCTTTTTCAAGGAGAAACATTGATATTTTAGGACTACAAGCAACATATGGTATCAAGATGTGGTTTAATTTGCATTTCCCTCATGAGTAATGATGCCGAGAATCTTCTCAGTTGTATGTTGGCCATTTTGATGTTCTTTTTTTGTGAAGTACCTGCTCAGGATTCTTGCCCAATTTAAAGATTGTGTTGTCTGTCTTTTCCTTATTCATTTATAGAATTTTTGGAGAAGAGTATTTTCTAGATACAAATGCTTTGCCAGGTGTGTGTGTGCGTGTGTGTGTGGGCGGTGTGTGCGTGTGTGTGTGTGCATGCACAAGTGTCAGCCTCAAGTTTTCTTTTTTTCATTCTCTTAATAGTGTTGTCCATTGAATGGAATGTCTTAATTTAATTAAACCCAATTTATCAATATTTTCTTGTGCCCTGTGTAAGAAACTGTGGCCTACCCCCAAGGTCTTGAAGGTATTTCCTGTATTTTCTTCTAGAAGCTTTATTGTTTTAGCTTATACTTTTAAGTGGTGGGGGTGGTGGTTTAGTCCCTAAGTTATGTCCGACCCTTGCCACCCCATGGACTCCAGCTCACCAGGCTCCTCTCTTCATGGGATTTTCCAGGCAAGAATTGTAGTGGGTTGCCATTTCCTTCTCCAGGGAACCTTCCCAACCCAGGGATTGAACCCCTGTGTCGTGCGATGCATTGGAAGGACTGATGCTGACACTGAAGTGTGAATACTTTGGGCATCTGATGCGAAGAGCTGACTCATTAGAAAAGACCTTGATCCTGAGAAAGATTGAAGGCAGGAGAAGAGGGTGACAGAGGATGAGATGGTTGGATGGCATCACTGATGCAATGGACATGAACTTGGGCAAACTCCAGGAGATGGCGAGCAACAGGGAAGCCTGGCATGCAGCAGTCGAGTCAGACAGGGCTGAGCACCTGCAATGCAGGCAGATTCTTTACTGCTGAGCCACCAGGGACTTATAAGTATATGATCCATTTTGAGTTAATTTTTATGTATGGTGTGAGAAAGGGTCAAGTTTCCTTTTTCCCACATGGATATCCATATGAGCCAGTACCATTTATTCAAAAGACTATCCTCCTGCTACTGAATTTCTGTAATGCCTTTGTTGCAAATCAAGCGACTGGTCATATATATGTGGACTTCTTTCTAAACTCTATTCTAGCTCTTTGCAGCATCTACTGCGAGAATGAAGACCATTCTCAGCAACCAGACTGTCGACATCCCAGAAAATGTCGACATTAACTTGAAGGGACGGACAGTTATTGTGAAGGGCCCCAGAGGCACCCTGTGGAGGGACTTCAATCACATCAATGTAGAACTCAGTCTCCTTGGAAAGAAAAAAGAATAGGCTCCGTGTTGACAAATGGTGGGGACACAGAAAGGAACTGGCCACTGTTCGCACAATCTGTAGTCATGTACAGAACATGATCAAGGGTGTTACACTGGGCTTCCGTTACAAGATGAGGTCGGTGTATGCCCACTTCCCCATCAACGTTGTTATTCAGGAGAATGGTTCTCTTGTGGAAATCCGAAATTTTTTGGGTGAAAAATACATATGCAGGGTTCGAATGAGGCCAGGGGTTGCCTGTTCAGTATCTCAAGCCCAGAAAGATGAGTTGATTCTTGAAGGAAATGACATTGAACTTGTGTCAAATTCAGCTGCTTTGATTCAGCAAGCCACCACAGTTAAAAACAAGGATATCAGAAAATTTTTGGATGGTATCTATGTTTCTGAAAAAGGAACAGTTCAGCAGGCTGATGAATAAGATCTCAGTGATCCTGCTGCAGAAACAACAAGATAGCAGATGGTTCTATGGACTCAGTTGTGATATTTTAAAGAGACAATAAAAACTCTTGAACAATAAAAATAAATAAATAAATAAACTCTATTCTATTCCATGGTCTATTGTTTATTCTTTACCAAAACCACACTTCTAAAATTAGTCTAGCTTTGATGCTTGGTTTGTTTTTCATCTTCAAGATTGCCTTAGTTATAAAAAGTCCTTTGTATTTCCATATAAGTTTTACAAATAGCTTTCAGATTTCCAGCAATTAAAAAAAAAGCTGCTGAGATTTTTATTAGGAGTGCTTTGAATTTATAGATGAATTTGAAGAGTGCTGATAACAACAATCTCACATGTATGGAAGTGAGAGTTGAACTGTGAAGAAAGCTGAGCGCCAAAGAATTGATGCTTTTGAACTGTGGTTTTGGAGAAGACTCTTGAGAGTCCCTTGGACTGCAAGGAGATCCAACCAGTCCATTCTGAAGGAGATTAGCCCTGGGATTTCTTTGGAAGGAATGATGCTAAAGCTGAAACTCCAGTACTTTGGCCACCTGATGCAAAGAGTTGACTCAATGGAGAAGACTCTAATGCTGGGAGGGATTGGGGGCAGGAGGAGAAGGGGACGACAGAGGATGAGATGGCTGGATGGCATCACCGACTCGATGGACGTGAGTCTGAGTGAACTCCAGGAGTTGTGATGGACAGGGAGGCCTGGTGTGCTGCGATTCATGGGGTCGCAAATAGTTAAGACACGACTGAGCGAATGAACTGACTGACTGACTGATAACAACAATCTTACGTCTTTGAATTCCATGTTCATGATATATTTTTTTCATTTATTTAGGTCTTTTTTTATTTTCCTCGGCAATTTTCTATAGTTTACAGTGTGAGCTCCTGGTCATTTTTCATTTGATTTATTCTACATAATTGATGCGTTTGGTGCTTTCAAAGTTTTACTATCTAATTGTTGTTTCTTTTTAAAATAAAGTTATTTCTCTATTGAAATTCTTCAACTTTTCTTCTATTATGACTACCATTTCCTACATTTTCTTGAACATATTAATTATGGTTATTTTAAACCCCCTGTCAGTTAATGTTAATATATAAATTGCCTATAAATCTTTTTCCATTAAATATATTTTTCTTTCAGATTTCAGTAATTCAACCTTTAAAATTTTTTGTTAAATTTTTGTAGGCCTTACTACAAAAGACGCTTACTCCTTGGAAGGAAAGTTATGACCAACCTAGATAGCATATTCAAAAGCAGAGACATCACTTTGCCAACAAAGGTTCGCCTAGTCAAGGCTATGGTCTTTCCTGTGGTCATGTATGGATGTGAGAGCTGGACTGTGAAGAAGGCTGAGCACCGAAGAATTGATGCTTTTGAACTGTGGTGTTGGAGAAGACTCTTGAGAGTCCCTTGGACTGCAAGGAGATCCAACCGGTCCATTCTGAAGGAGATCAGCCCTGGGATTTCTTTGGAAGGAATGATGCTAAAGCTGAAACTCCAGTATTTTGGCCACCTCATGCGAAGAGTTGACTCATTGGAGAAGACTCTGATGCTGGGAGGGATTGAGGGCAGGAGGAGAAGGGGACAACAGAGGATGAGATGGCTGGATGGCATCACTGACTTGATGAATGTGAGTCTGAGTGACCTCCGAGAGCTGGTGATGGATAGGGAGGCCTGGTGTGCTGCAGTTCATGGGGTCACAAAGAGTCAGACACGACTGAGTGACTGATCTGATCTGATCTGTAGGCCTTGTAATTTTTGGTTAAATGACAGATGTCCCAAATGAAAAATTACAGGGACTTTGGATGATATTTTCTTCCAAGGTTGTTTTCGTCTTGCAGGCAAATAGTCAAATGCTGTAAAAATTTAGTTTTATGCGTTTTGAACTGAACTAAATGCTTCTTGGACTTATCTATTTCAACTTTTTAATTTTTTTTTATGGATTGGTTTTTATTCTTTTTTTAAAAAAATTATCTAATTATTTTTGTTTGGCTGCACTGGGTCTTCATTGCTGTGCTCGGGCACATCTCTAGATGTGGCGAATAGGGGCTACTCTCTAGTCGCAGAGCACAGGCTTCTCATTGCGGTGGGCTCTGTGACACGCCGGCTTCTGTACCTGTAGAGCGCAGGGCTCAGTACTTGTGACACGTGGCTTTAGTTGCCCCACGACATGTGAAATCTTCCCAGACCAGGGATCCAACCCATGTCTGTCTGCATTGGCAGGCAGATCCTTAACCACTGGCCCTCCAGTCAAGTCCAATTTTTATTCTTAAGGAATGGTTCTTACTATGAGGGAATGAGCCTTCTGAGGTTTCAGTTTAGAGACTGGGATATTTACCAAGACACTCTCCCTTTAGCAAGGCTTTAATTACGAGCCTTTGCCTCCCTGGTAGAAATCTCTGATCAGCTCTTTAGCTACGCAGGTGCTTTCTTCTCTCTCTCTCTCTCATTCTCAGGTTATGAAAGCACAGCTTAGGAATCCATAACTTTAGGGAAATGCCGTATGCAGAATATTAGGTTCCCTCTCTTTTTCTTTTCCTAGGACTTCACTCTCCGGTAGCAAACTCTAAACTGCTCCAAACTCTGACTTCTCTGCCTTTTCACCCAGTCTGTTGTTTTCTATATCCCCATTTTTAAATTTGTAAATGTCTTTAGGAAAATAGTTCAGATAAAATGAGGAAAATAGGTCAGATAAACATGGGCTTTCCTTGTCTGTGTTTGTTGTCTCCTGCCTTCAGGCAATTGCTTTATGTACTTTGTCTCACATTTAAAGTTGCTTTTGAAGTCAGGGTTAGTATGATGCCAGCTATTCCAGTATAGCTGTGTAATACAGAATGATTTTTTTTGTGTGAGAAAATTAAACAAAAATTGCCTCAAATCCATTTTTCATAAACTCATCCAAGATCTGAGGTTAGGGTGAATGCTAAGTCACTCAGTCACATCTGATTCTGTTTGACCCCATGAACTTCAGCCCACAAGGCTCCTCTGTCATGGAATTCTCCAGGCAAGAATACTGGAGTGGCTTGTCATTCCCTTCTTCAGGGGATTTTTCTGACCCAGGGACCAAACCTGTGTCTCCTTTATTGGTAGGCATATTCTTTATCACTAAGCCATAGAGTTGGTTAATTCAATGTCTTGATGACATCATGAAGAACTCAGATAGATACTTTCTTTCTATGCTGCCATCTTCATATATCAGTATTGTCTTAAGCTACTTTTCTTGGTTCTCTGAGTCACAGTCGGACACAACATCCAATGGAAGAAAAAGAAAACTTTCCTCTTACGTATCTCTTTTTATTAGCTAGTAATCTTTTCCTAGAAGCCCCCCTGGCAGACCTTATCTCATGAATTATTGAACATAACTAGATCCCTTGTTTCTGTTCCCAGTATAGAGAATGGGATTCCTCCCAAATCTGTGTACAAGCCACAGACACCTCAGAAGAGACGCACAACTGAACTAAATTTAAACGCTGCCAACAAGAAAGGAGGTTACTGGGTAAATGACCACTGATGTCTGCTACACTTAATTTTGCTGAACCTTATTTTCTTTATCTGCAACGTGGGGGGGTAATGGTATCTCAGTTATAGGTTATTATAAGGAATAAATGCAATAATCCATGGATTATTTCTCCAAAAATTCCCCCAAGACCTGTTTTTAAAATCTCTATCTCACAGACACACATGCTATTAGGATGGCTGCTGCTGCTAAGTCGCTTCAGTCATGTCTGACTCTGTGCGACCCCATATACGGCAGCACACCAGGCTCCCCCATCCCTGGGATTCTCCAGGCAAGAACACTGGAGTGGGTTGCCATTTCCTTCTCCAATGCATGAAAGTGAAAAGTGAAAGGGAAGTCGCTCAGGCAAGTCCTATCAAAAGTGTACAAAGGCAACTGGTTAAAACAGTTTCTCTCTTCCTTGATGTAATCTCTACAGTATTGATCATATCTCATGGCTATCATTTTACTGACTTGGTGTCATATTATACAATAGATACTGTACATATATTTTTTCTAATCTTACCAACAAAAATATAGTCATGCATGTTATTGATTCATTTGCTCAGTCAACTTGTATTTGATTGCCAGTAATCTCATTTACTTTCCAGATAGCACAGTGGTAAAGAACCTGCCTGCTAAGGCAGGAGACACAGTTTCAATCCCTGGGTCAGGAAGATCTCCTAGAGAAGGAAACGGCAGTCCACTCCAGTATTCTTGCCTAGAAATCCCATGGACAAAGGAGCCTGGAAGGCTACATTCCATGGGGTTGCAGAGTTGGGCACGACTGAGCACACAACACACACACACACACACACACACACACACACACACACAATCTCATTTACATACAGTGAAAATGAGGTTTAGAGAGGCTGAATAATGTTCAAAGTGACATAATTAATAAGCGGCCAAATTAGATTTGTGCTTAGGTCTGTCTGACTCCACTCTTTGCAAATCCCTTATAACTTCCTTTCCTGAAAGCTTCCTGGTGTTTTGTTTCACCAAGTTTAATCTATTGAAAAGAGGAGCGGCTGGAGCTGTTGCAGCGCGTCAGCTCAGCTCTGAGATCTGCAGGAGAGAACAGTCTGCTGTGAGTTGGTCCACACTGGTCACCAGCCTTCCCTGGAATGCTGGGTTAGTTCTCCTCTGCTCCAGCAGGTGGCAGGTTGGTATCATTCAGTGCTTCCCTTCTTCACTTGTGAGGAAGCAACTAAAGTCTGAGAGAAATTTTCTTGGAAAACTATAGAAATCAGACGCATTACTTTTTACTCCCAGTCTGTAGAAAGAGCAGCTGACACTTTTCATCGGCTCTCATGCATGAAGTGAGGGATGAAGTAAACTGCATTTGAATTAACCTTTTTGCTTTTGAAAGGTGCTCTCGTGTATTTGATGCGCATCCATCCTAGTTACAAACGTTAAGATGCTTAGGATAGATAATTGTCAGCTACAGTTCTCAATCCTATGGTTTTATTTGCTTAATTGCCATGAGCTTCCTAAAGCAGAGGGTATGAGTTACTTATCGTTGGGAACACAACATCAGGCAGAGTGCTGGGTGTTTGTAGAGTACATCAGGGAATGACTTGGAGGAAGATGATCTGGGTTTGATCTTCTGACTTGGTCATTTCCTATTCAAGAGGCTCCCAGTAAGTCCTTGCTTTCTGAGTTTCAGTTTCCTCTTCGGTAACACACTGATGATAATGATGATGGTGATGATGATAATTCCTAAGGTTTTGTTGTGAGAATAAAAAGTATATGAAAAAGACTTCTTAAGTGTGTGTCAGAGATGGTTATTATTTTTAGGTGACCTGACCAAAGTTGCAAAATATATGAGTGGTTGATACTTTCTCATAGAGATTAGAACATGAAGCGCTTGGAGCCGGAATTTAGGCAGATGTCACTGGGAACATGTCACCTCTGGTTGTCATTTCCCACCTGCAGCTCAAGTTCTCATCTTCATCATCTAACATGGAGACTCACTGAAGTGATCTACTTATTGTCTATCCTGGCTCCAACTCTACCTTCTTCAACCCAGGTTTCTAAAGGCATTATTCGAGGAGGTCCTCCCCTAACCTAGCTTCAGTCTGCTGTCTCCTGTGACCAGCAGGTCCCACGCACTCATGCCCATGAACACCGCATCTGCAGCAGGCTGACTCCGGGAACCCAGCGTGCCTTGGGCCCATTCATGTCTCTGGCTGTGTGACGTCACTTCCTTTCCTTCTTCCCTCCCCATCCCCTCCAACCACACTCACTCTCCACGAATCGAATCTCTCTTCCAAGAAGGCTTTCTCTAGCCACATTGATCTCCCCGCTTAGAACTCCCACTGGTCTTATGAGGCAGTACAGATCACCGAATATGTAAAGACGTGGTCTTCGGATGTATTCATTCTGGAATCATATCCTGATGAGAATAGTAATAGTCCATAAAGCTGTTTTGAAGATTTAACGACATAATGTATATAAAGTGTTCAGCACAATACCTGGAACAGATAAGCATTCCATACGCAGTGGTTATTATGATTGTCATTATTATCACTAGTTTGCTTGATATTTCTTTACTGCTTGTTTTGGATTATGTCTCCTCCTCCACCTAGGAATACAGTCGGCTTCTTGTATTTAGGGACCATATTTTATGTTTCTCTGTGGCCCTGGTATTGCCTTGTGCTTTCTCCGAACAAGAGAAGTGTGCTACAACTTTTATCGCGCAATCAGTCTTACTTCATATTAAGAAGTAAAAGTAATCCTCAAGTTAACTTTTAGCAAAGCCACATAGAGACTGGTTGAAGATGCCGTTACGGCATGCCAAAAATCTCTACAGAGTTTTCACATTATAATAATAGTATAATAAATTATAAAACACATTTATTATAATGCAATAAATTATAATATTATTATTATTTCTGACTAGACACTGGCCATTCAAAATTCACACAGAGTAGTCTGTATGACTGAAATATACATTTTATTTGAGTCAAAAGATTACTTTCTACACAATTTCACATTATCTGTTGGATAGGAAGAAGCAGAAAAGGAGAAAAATATGATAAGTGAAAGCTCAGCTGGTAAAGAATCCTTCTGCAATGCGGGAAACCTGAGTTTGATCCCTGGGTTGGGAAGATCCCTTGGAGGAGGGTGTGGCAACCCACTCCAGTATTGGGTTTCCCTGATAGTTCAGCTGGTAAAGAACTTCCCTGCAATGCAGGAGACGCTGGTTCGAATCCTGGGTAGGGAAGATCCCCTCGAAAAGGGATAGACTACACACTCCAGTAGTCTTGGGCTTCCCTGGTGGCTCAGACAGTAAATAATCCACCTGCAATGCGGGAGACCTGGGCTCAATCCCCGGGTCAGGAAGATCCCCTGAAAGAGGGCATGGCAACCCACTCCAGTATTCTTGCTTGGAGAATCCCCATGGACAGAAGAGTCTGGCAGGCTACAGTCCATGAGGTTGAAAAGAATCGGACATGACTAAGCACACAACAAAACGATATTGATGAAGAATAGGATATTTGCACAGTTTACCAAGAAAGCATCATGAGATTGAGTTGAATGTCTTCTTTCCCCACACCAGCTCTGGGGTGTTGTGACATGAGTGATGAATATGGTCTAGGTCCAGGATACGGCTGCTTTTCTCTTCTAGTTTTCATGATTCTCCAAAGCAGCACTAAATTGCTTTCTCTTTCCCTGCCCAGAGTGGATATGGTTGCAAAGCTCTTCTCAGTCCCAAATAGAGATGATTGTACCTGAGTCCCAGGAGACTCAGCTCTATTTCTCAAGCCTGTTGTATCTGTGCTGGGAAACCCTAGGGTGAAATGTCACTTCTCTAGAGAGTTAGGAAATCTTTCTCCACAACCAAGTAGCCTGATCTCACCCTGGCTCTGAGCCTTACCCTGGGGTCCCTCTGCTGGCTGTGAGAAACAAGAGCAGAAAGCAGTTCTTTGAACTAAGAAACCCTGGATTTTGGTTTTGAATGTAATACATAGACAAGAATGTTCCTGTTTGGTGGGGGCAATTGTCCTTGAGTTACGATATAAAACGGGGAGAGAAAACTAAGCTAGCAATAGCAACACAAGTTTCCCTCCACAAAGAGGATTAACAATTAGATTCAGGTCTCAATCCAAAAACAAAAATTAATTTACTACAGAACACTGAAAAATATCTCCTTTGAAGAATACCTGTGGTGCACAATTGTAGTTTGTTTTTAGTGCCTGGCAAGGTTAGAAATCAGTGGCAATTGCTCAATCTGTGCAGGTAAATGCACTGGAAGGCCCGCTCCTCACCTATAAGCACTTTGCCCTTCCCCCAGCTTGCCCAATCTAATCCATGAGTCCGATTACCAAGGTACCAGGGTGAGAGGTACCATAGAAATACCAAAGTGAAGGGATGGGATCAGACACCTGAGCGTGCTCAGTAGGTGGAACGTCCTGATTATGGACTGGGCTTTGTGGCCCGCTGTCCTGGGATTTTGTTGACTCCCTGACTTTCTTCCAGAGAGTTAGGGCTTGGCCTCTGCTGCTTTGTTTCTGTGGCTGGTTCTTTTGCTCTGTCAGAGGGACCACAAGAAAGCATGTGCTCAGGTGCATACCGAGAATAGGTCACTGAAAGGCTTCTTATAAACAAAGGAGCGAGACCTGGTGTCTGTCACCCAAAGGACCAGAAGGAGAGAAATCAAAACCAACCACACAGGTAACCTCAAATCTTCTCTTGGTTCATTTTCTGATCAAGTGAAATGAAATCCATATACAATATAAAGTCAGTAGAAATACCTATCATGCCAGAGTAGAAGGAGATGAAGAAGTTTAAAAATGTAAGGAACGCCATTGAGAAACAGATGGCGCCAGCTAGAAAATGCTGCTGCTGCTGCTAAGCCGCTTCAGTCGTGTCCGACTCTGTGCGACCCCATGGACGGCAGCCCACCAGGCTCCCCCGTCCCTGGGGTTCTCCAGGCAAGAACACTGGAGTGGGTCCATGGAACAAAAACTATTAGCAAGGCACCCCTGAAGAGGAAGCCTTTGCAGATAGGAACTGGGCAGTGCTCTAAAGGGGCCCTGACCAGCCCAGAGATGCAACACACGTAGCAGCCAGCAGGGGGCAGAGGTGCTCCATGTCTTAGAGCTCAGGCTGGGTGTACGGTTGGGCACCTTTAACCCCAAGACCTACAAATCCTGCCGAAACTCCCCTGGAGTTCAAACTTCTCTCCAGGAAGAACAGCACCGTGAAAGCAGGAGGCTGCTGATCTTAGGCGCTTTACAGTAAAGGTTGGCTTTGACTTAAAGAAATTTGCTGATTTTATATCTTCTTGCATTTGCTCTCTTCCCATCCCACTTGCTTCCAACAAGAACCTCTCTGCTGGTTTGGGATAAAGGGCAGTCAGCTCTTTCAGAGTGAAGCCTGTGGATACTCTGAAGCAAGGACTAGTCTAGTTTGTCCCCTAATTTGTCCCTCTTGCTCTTCCCTCTCCCTTTTGGTAACCATGTTTATTTTCTATGTCTGTGAGTCTATTCCTGTTTATATGTATTATTTTTGAGATTCCACATATATATTTTTAGATATCATATAGTACATATATACGCATATATGAAAGTGAAAGTCGCTCAGTCATGTCCGACTGTTTGTGATCCCATAGACCATAGCCCACCAGGCTCCTCTGTCCATGGAATTCTCCAGGCGAGAATACCGGAGTGGGTAGCCATTACCTTCTCCAGGGACTCTTCCCAACCCAGGGATGGAACCCAGGTCTCCCATGCTGCAGGAGGATTCTTCACCGTTTGAACCAGGGTAGGGAGAAGGCAATGGCACCCCACTCCAGTACTCTTGCCTGGAAAATCCCATGCACAGAAGAGCCCGGTGGGCCGCAGTCCATGGGGTCACTAAGAGTCGGAGACGACTGAGCTACTTCACTTTATCTTTTCACTTTCATGCATTGGAGAAGGAGACAGCAACCCACTCCAGTGTTCTTGCCTGGAGAATCCCGGGGACAGAGGAGCCTGGTGGGCTGCCGTCTCTGGGGTCGCATGGAGTTGGACATGACTGAAGCAACTTAGCAGCAGTAGCAGCAGCAGGGCATATATACATATATATATATATATGTACATATGTATATATATACACACACACATATATACATACATACAAATGTGTATGTGTGTGCTTGCACCAAGTCACTTAGTCATGTGTGACTCTTTGTGACCCTGTACGCTGTAGCCTGCCAGGTTTTTCTGTCCACAGGATTCTCCAGGCACCAATACTGGAGTGGATGGCCTTGCCCTCCTCCAGGGGCTCTTCCTGACCCGAGGATCTAACCTGTGTCTCTTACGTCTCCTGCAATGACAGGCAAGTTCTTTACCACTAATGCCACCTGGGACCCCAATGTATATATGTCTGAATCACTTTGCTTTACACCAGAAACTAACATTTTAAATCAACTATATGTCTGTAAAGAAAAAAAAGCAAGGAACAAGGAGGATTGAGGAAGCAAGTCAATATAATGGGGTAACGAGAGCTAGGTAGCCAGGCTTCTCACTAACAGAAGGGTATGTTAATATAGAGAGAAAGCTGGAAAAAGCCATGTGGTGTAGGATTAGGACTGGAAATTTCCCTGGTGACTCAAAGAGTCAATGCGGGAGACCTGGGTTCAATCCCTGGGTTGGGAAGATCCCCTGGAGAAGGAAATGGCTATCTACTCCAGTATTCTTGCCTGGAGAATTCCATGGACAGAGGATCCTAGTGGGCTACAGTCCATGGGATCAAAAAGAGTTGGACACGACTGAGTGACTAACACTTTCACTTTAGAGTTCTCAGAATGGGGAGTCAGATGCAAAAATAAATACTGATGTACATTTCTGTGTATGTATGCACATCTGTATCTTAGCGAGCATGAATATACATAAATATAAATATTTCCTAGTGAAAGTGAAAGTTACTCAGTTGTGTCCAACTCTTTGCAACCCCCATAGACTGTACAGTCCATGGAATTCTCCAGGCCAGAACACTGCAGTGGGCAGCCTTTCCCTTCTCCAGATCTTTCCAACCCAGGGATTGAACCCTAGTTTCCCACATTGCAGGCAAATTCTTTGCCAGCTGGGCCACAGAGAAGCCCATATAGTTCCTAGCTCTGTCCCTGATTGAGCTTGGAAATACTAAAATCCCAGTAATGATGAGCCTGCCTAGAGCCCAGATCTTGGTTTCTGGACACCATTCTCCAATAAAAGGACACAGGGTTCTCTGGAGAATGGTTGATTCCAAGGATGAAATAGGAAAAATATAAGGCAAGTTTAGTATATCTCATTATTCTAGATGATAAGCAAGTAATGAAAGAGTGATGGATACATGTCCAAAGGACACAGAAGATAGCTCAGAGGGATGCATCTGGTCCAGACTGGATGAGTTGAGTGTCAAAGAAATCATAATATCAAATTATAGCCCACTGACTACAATAGACATCCATTAATTTATCCTAATGTAAATAAGTAAGTGAACACACAATGGGAAGAGAATATTCCTCCTTATAGTATAATTCCAGCTAACAAATGTGGAAGGACTTAATGGAATTAGAAAAGCATAATTTGAGACAGAGAAATTATTTTAGGCAAAAAGTATGAATAGATACTAAAAGTAGTGGGTGAAAGTCAAATAACGAATGGCATATTTACATGGTCTCAAAATAACTTTCCACAAAACGCTGATTAACTGGAGAGGTAAAAAGAGTAACTCTAGAGTAGAGATCCCCGGCAGATACCATACTACTCAAGAGCTCTAAGTTGGCACCAACTGGTGATGGAATAGACCAACAGCGTGTGTCATATTATGGGATGCCGTGCAAAGATCAGAATCACATCTGGGATCACCCTGCTAAAACTGGATAATCAGACCTGAATCTAATCAAGAGTAAGCAGCAAACAAACCCAAAGTGAGCCATGTCTTTGAAACAAATCTCTTTGTGTGTGACAGACACACATGCTGTTGGTTCTGTTTTCTTTTGGATTCAGAAGCTTTTGATCATGTAGCTTGCTACTTTTAAGTCTTTGTTCAAACATCACATTCTCAGAAAGGCTACTCTGATCACTCTACCAAAAATGAAAATTAATGATCTCTCCATTCCATATCCCTGATCCCCTGACCCTACTCCATTTTTTCCCCATAGCAATGTCACTTTTCACATAGTGTGTTACTATTAATTGTGTTTATTTGCTATCTCTGTCCTCCATCACATAAACGTCATAATGGCAGGTTTTGTAGGACAAATTTCCTGGGAAAAAGCTCTGAGATGAGATTGTGTACAGGAACAGGGACCACTGGGTACTGAGGACACAGGACTGGGAGGATAGTAGAGCTACATTTGTAACCTAGGTCTCAGCTAACGCTGGGGGCTGAGGGGAAAGCCCTGAAGCTAGGGCAGTGCTTCAGGGGAATCCCAAATAGAGACAAAAGGGGCTGGGCCTTTGAACCCACATTGCAACCAGTCATGGGATGTAGGCTGCACCAGAGATGGGCATGATGGTGGGTGGCACAACCCCCTTAGGCAAAGGGCAAGTCCTAGGAAGCCTCAGCTGTGGGTCACCTTCCTGCAGCACTCCAGGCAGCTGGGGAATGAGCAGTGTGCTCCTGATGGGGGATCTGGGTGGAGCATCTTGGCAACAGCCACAAAAACAGGATCTTTGTCTATGGCTGCATCCTTATCTCCCAGGACAGGGTCAGAATTATTGACTGGATGGGTGGATGAATGAATGAATGAAGAGTTCCTTTCTAGAAAGCTCACATGCACAGTAGGATGTGGCCACCATTCTCAGTGGGCAAGCAGAATGACTAGAGTGTAAAAATAGAAAACAAGCCACTGCAATCATGGAAACCTTTCAGAGAGTACAGCATCCTAAAAGAAAAAAAAAAAGTAGCAAATGGGAGAAGAAAGACACAAGGCTGTTGGAAGGAGTGGCAAGTCTGGGTAGGCATCCAATAAATTTATACTGCAGGGAGTTTCCATGTTGACACGCGGATCCTGAGCAGTTCATTGTAAAACCAGGGTGTGCTGTTACAGGCCCGAGGGGCCGGGGTTAAAGAAAGCATCCTGCTAACACAAGGAACAACTGGCTCCCGTGACAGAATTTTAACAAGCCTTTTCTCATATCTGTTGACTTAGCGCAGGCCAGGGAATTCTTTGAAAGGCAACGAGGCTATAAATCAGCAAGTCCCGTAACGTGCATTCCAGGCAGCAGACAAAGGCACCGTGGCTAAGTCTCTAGGAATGCCACGGTGAGTGGCCCTGGTGGTCGTGGGGTTAGACGCTGGGGCTGGGAATAGAAAACACCCAGAAGAGGAGAGCAAGGGAGCACAGCGAGAGCAGCATGGTATGTTTCTAATATAACATCCAATACCTGGGTCCAGAGTGCTGCCTAGTGGATACGCAGCACTCAAGGAGTATCTGTTGGATGACGACACGATGCCAGGAGCCTTGGTTGTGGCCCCGACTCTGTCACTCATGGGCTGTGTGACCTTGAGGAAGTCCTTTGACTTCTCTGAACCTTGGTCACCCTGTGCTCAAAATGTTGGGCTCAAACACGAATGGAATCTTTGGGAGTGACTGACCCATGAGAGTTTTTGAGTCTCAAAAAATATTCAAAGACGTTTCTGAAGCTGTGGAAAGGTGAGAGCAAAGCCTGCATGGCAGAGAAGACCCTGCAGTCTTCTGAGTTAAGACAGGAACCAGGGTTGGCAGGACCTCCCATATCTGCCCTCCCACCCCTACCCCGACCCCAGGGAGAATCACATGGGTAGTGGTAGGGGTAGTGGGCTGTCGTGTCCACTTCTCCAGGGGAAACACCTCTTCTCCTGCTGCCTAAGGCACAATGATTCCCCTGAAACACTACAGACCCCGTCTCCGAGGAAGCCTGACACCAAGTTGAGGCAGAAGAGGCCGATTCCCTCTGATGCCCATTGCAACTGCATTATATCTGGGGCAGGTCTCCCAGAGGCCCCAGTGATGACAGGCTCTCACTAAGAAAATGAGAGTTCAAACTCTAGCTTTTCTTCTGCTTGCAAACAAGTGACTTGACCTCTCTCTGTGTGTATATACTTCTTGGTGTCCGACTCTTTGAGACCCCATGGACTGTAGCCCACCAGGCTCCTCTGTCCATGGGATTCTCCAGGCAAGAATACTGGAGTGGGTTGCCATGTCCTCCTCCAGGGGATCTTCCTGACCTAGGGATTGAACCACATCTCTTGCATTGGCAGTCTGCTGCATTGGCAGGCGGATTCTTCACCACTAGTGCCACCTGGGAAGCCCTAATGGGTCTATCGTCCAACAGCACAGGTGTGATCAAGTGGTAGAAGATTCACCAAATCAGCATGTCCGCTTCCCCTCTCTGCCTCTCTCTCTCCTTGCCTTCTTTGTTTTCACCTTCCCTTTTGTGCAAGCAGCCCAGCTAGTCAGAGCAGAATGTAAGCAAGGCCAAGGACATGAGTTCAATGTCCACACAGGACCAGAGCCCTGCTCCTTGTCCTGGCCATGTCGGTCCTGAACAGTCAATGTTCATGCTCACACTTCCTTATCACAGAGCAAAGGCAGTTTGTCACTGACCAGTATCACTGTGGGCAAATACTATTTACTCAGCAAGGATGCCAAGCATTTTTAATCCCTGACTCATCAGGAGGAGGAATTTGGCACCAGGGGAAATGGGGAGGGGGATGAATGAGATGAAACCAAGTGAGGCAAGAATGTAATTACGTGGGTCAGGTTCTACCATTGTGGACACAGAGGAAGAGAGAGGTGACAGTTTTTCCCTTAGAAAAGTTGACATGCTAACTTCAACTCTCCCTCTTCTAAGACTGAAGAAGAGAGGGCTATGATAGGTGTGTGGGGTTGCCCTTCTCTCTCTTGAAGTGGCACCTTATGCTGAACCAGGGTTTCTAAATCCCTAGGCTGGGATCCCTGCAGGGTGCAGACCTCACTGCAAGGCGCCCTCAGGGTCTACGTGTGTACCAAGCAGTACTTGTATGCCCTGCAAGGATAAGTACAAGTGCTCCCGTGGAGGAGGCACGTCATTCTGACTTATATATGGGTCTTTACATTCAAATCAGTTGGAATTTGGACTTTCAGTCCAGGCAGGCTTAATCGGTGGAGTCTCCACTGCTCCAGATGCTCTTGTCTGCCCCATCTCTCTCTGCACCCTCAGGTTCAACAGTCCAGCCATGATTATACACCTCATAGCAGGCTTTCCTCTCCATGTGGGGTCCAGGGACCCATGACTGTCTGGGTCTTTCCCTGTAGTATTAACCTCCTTATGAGCTGAATCTGGGGGTGGGGGGGACACTTGGCTTCTCCTGGGTGCAGAGGGATGATGGCTTGAGTGGTGACAGTCCATTTGCTTTCTCCACTTTGGTTGATGGCCTCACTAGGCCTACTCCTCTTTTTCCTCCCAGCCCTTTTGTTTCTCCATCACTGTCTTATCATCACCCCCTCTTCCTGTTTTTAAGATGCTAAAAATGGTCTTGTCACACTTGTCCCCACCTCTTGCTTTTCCAAGATCTTGCTTGCCCTTCTAAGTCTTTGACTCTGTATTCAAACCATGAAGATTCCTCCTCTGCAGCATTGTCAGATGCTTTTAACACCAGCTCATATTCATTGGGCCCAGAACATCACTATGGGTCGAGTGGACACCAAGATGGTGTTGAAAACTGAACAGGTTTAAAGCGGGAGAAAGGCATCAGTTGGGCCTTAATCATGTGCCAAGCAATTTACATAAAACATATACTTAGTCCTCACAGCATCCTTGAGAGGTACTTTTACTCCCATTTTATGGGGGAGCAAATTAAGGCTCAGAGAAGTTCAGTACCAGAGCTGGAGTCTCAGTGAGCAAATGAGAGTCATAACTTATCCCAGGTCTGGGAATTCTCTGGCAGTAGAGTGGTCAGGACTTTGTGTTCACACTGCCAGGGCCCAGGTTCAAACCCTGGTTGGCCAAAAAAAAAAAAACTTATCCCAGGTCTGTCTGAGTCTGGAGCTCACCCTTGTTTCTGCACTTCAACCTCTCACTGACTCCACAGTAATCTTCATTGCTACCTCTGGCTGATGCGATTTCATCCTGGCTCTCAGGAAAATCTGATATGTCAGGTTCAAATTTAATCAGAGTACCCTATAAATTATAGTTGGAGAAGCAGAAATAAATATGTCAAGATGATTTATAGGATAATAATGAGACACAAGCTCTGATAATTTGACCTGAATTGAAAGATGCTAAGTGTGTGTGTGTGTGTGAGAGAGAGGTAGAGAGAAAGAAAGAAAAAAACATATCTAGGAAATTAATAAAAGCATCAGTGTTGGGCCATTGGTCCTGAATGCAAAATGAGACAGCAGCTCAGAAAATTCTTTTAATGAATAGAGACCCTGACTCAGGAGGTATATATGATCCAAGGAGAGGAAAACCTTAAATTCCTTTCAGCTAGTATTTTATTCTAAAGAAATACTGCATATAGTTTATTATTTGTAAGATATATATCACGTAAAGTTTTTAAGGAGAAACACACATAGATCAAGACTCTGTGTTGATCAGTTAGTGAAAACTTGCTTGCAGGAACCTGACCCTGAATTTCCCCTAAGAACAATGACTAAGAATATTTGCTAATTCAGTTTTTGCAGAGGCTTTATAGAACATAATGATTGTAAATCATGAGAATCGACTATATGTGTGTTTGTTTGCTTGTTTACATTGTCTCTCCCACTAGATAGTACACTCCACGAGGACAGACCTTGTGTCTGTTTTCTTAACCTCTAGATCCCTGCAGTACCCTGGCACAAAACAGGAATCAAAGAAATCCTTTTCCGAAAGAATGAATGGAAGTCAGGAAGAGAATCATGGTAGTGTATAATCACAGAAGTCAAGAGACTTTGAGAAGAAGTGCGTAATCGTCAATGCAACCCAAGCAGAGGCTTTGTTGGAGTAAGGAGGGGCAAATATCCAGTTGGCAGACTGGAAGTCATTCATGGCCTTGGGAGATTCCTTTCAGCTGAGGGAGGAGGCAGAAAGCAGATTGCTGTGGTCTGAGGAATCAGCAATGAGGAAGAAGGAAAAATAAATGTAGGCCACATTTTTGAGACATTTGGGTGAGAAGGCGTGGGGGTGGAGGGGGTGGAGATTCGACAGAAGCTAGAGGAGCATCTGGCTGAGAGGTGGGTCTCTCAGGACTGGAGAAACTCTCTTGTAAGAATACGGAAGTAGCCCTGAGAGAGGAATAGGATGGGGCAGTCACAGAGAGAGGTAGAAAAACAGAGTGTGGTTCAGGAGAGAGACTGGGCTCTGAACAAGGAGGGAGACCTCAGTTGTATAAACCAGGGAAAAGGGGAAAAGGATGAGTGTGGATATGAGCACATTTAGGGTGAAGGAGGCAGGAAACAGCAAGGGATCTTCCTGACTGCCTAAGTATTTTTTTTGTAGAGTAGGAGACCAGGCACAGTGTTAGAGAAGGAGAAGAAAGGCTCCTGAAGGCTGAGCCTCGGGCTTAGAGGCAGTGACGGGGCTCACAGCGGACAAATCAAAGAACTGGCAGGCAGAGCGACACTGAAGATCACGGTGTCACAGTGGCCTTAGCAGCCAGGGCCCAAAGAGCAGCCTGGGCAGGATGCAGTGCTGCTGATCTGCTTTGGGGCTTTGTGGGACAAGTGCAGCAGCACAAGGCGGCTGGCATCTATGAGAGATGAGAAAAGTTCAGACTAGAGCAGCCTGATGGGTGGGAAAAGACAGAACAAGGGACTTGTGGTACCCATGAGCTGGAAGAGCAGGGAGGGCAGGATAAGGATGTGATGGGGGAGGGTCAGAGGTTCCTGAGGCGCTCTGAGTGGTGACTGAGCCCAGAGTGTTGTCATGTGGGTGAGTGGTCGAAGGTTACTGAGTTCCTGGCCTTAAGAAGATCCAGGGTTACAAAACCAATGATCCAGCTAGTCTTGTATTAATTTCAAATCAGATCAGATCAGATCAGTCGCTCAGTCGTGTCCGACTCTTTGCGACCCCATGAACCGCAGCACGCCAGGCCTCCCTGTCCATCACCAGCTCCCGGAGGTCACTCAGACTCACACCCATCAAGTCAGTGATGCCATCCAGCCATCTCATCCTCTATTGTCCCTTTCTCCTCCTGCCCTCAATCCCTCCCAGCATCAGAGTCTTCTCCAATGAGTCAACTCTTCGCATGAGGTGGCCAAAATACTGGAGTTTCAGCTTTAGCATCATTCCTTCTAGAGAAATTCTAGGATTGATCTCCTTCAGAATGGACTGGTTGGATCTTCTTGCAGTCCAAGGGACTCTCAAGAGTCTTCTCCAACACCACAGTTCAAAAGCATCAATTCTTCGGCGCTCAGCCTTCTTCACAGTCCAGCTCTCACATCCATACATGACCACAGGAAAGACCATAGCCTTGACTAGGCGAACCTTTGTTGGGAAAGTAATGTCTCTGCTTTTGAATATGCTATCTATGTTGATCATAACTTTCCTTCCAAGGAGTAAGCGTCTTTTAATTTCATGGCTTGTATTAATTTAGTTAGTGATTTCTTGAATAAATTTCTTACCTGTGGCTTAAGGCCTTGAGGAGATGACAGTGATGCAAAATACAGTGAGGTTTATTCAGCATCATGTATATGAGGAAAATGGAAATACTACTCTCACAAGTAGAAGATAGTCATCCCTTCCTCCATACATATCACAAAGCATGATGGATTAAATTTTTGAAAGCAACTTGAAATAAAGTTGTACATACTTGGAAGTACTGAGGTATGAAAGAAAAAAGTCTAGACTCAGGAAAATGTAGCTAAGTGTTATTCTAATTCTGTCCCTAACTAGTCTTATGATGCTGGGCAGGTTTACCACTTTGGGCCCTAGTTCTCTAAACTGTAAAATTGGGTGGATGTTGATATCTAAGGTTATTTCTTATTCTAAAATTCATAGCATTTTATAGTCCTCTGAAAAGTAGTAGTAGTCTTGTTTGTTGTTTTTGTTTTACCAACTGAGTTATGAGGGAAGCCTTGTCTAAATCAATGAAACTATGAGCCATGCCATGTAGATCTACCCAAGAAAGACGGGTCATGGTGGAGAGTTCTGAGAAAACGTGGTCCACTGAAGAAGGGAATGGCAAACCACTTCAGTATTCTTGCCTTGAGAATGCCATGAACAGTATGAAAGGAAAAAAGTTAGGACACTGAAAGGTGAACTCCCCAGGTCAGTAGGTGCCCCATATTCTACTGGGGATCAGTGGAGAAATAAATCTAGAAAGAATGAAGAGACTGAGCCAAAGCAAAAACAAAGTCCAGTTGTGAATGTGCCTGGTGATGGAAGTAAACTGAGATGCTGTAAAGAGCAATATTGCATAAAAGCTTGGAATGTTAGGTCCACGAATCAAGGCAAATTGGAAGTGGTCAAACAGGAGATGGCAAGAGTGAACATCAACATTTTAGGAATCAGTGAAGAACTAAAATGGAATGGAATGGGTGAATTTAACTCAGATGACCCTTATATCTATTACTATGGCAAGAATCCCTTAGAAGGAATGGCGTAGCCCCCATAGTCAACAAAAGAATCTGAATTGCAATACTTGGATGCAATCTTAAAAATGACATAATGATCTCTGTTCGTTTCCAAGGCAAACCATTCAATATCACAGTAATCCAAATCTATGCCCCAACCAATAATGCTGAAGAAGCTGAACGGTTCTATGAAGACCTATAAGACCTTCTAGAACTAACATCAAAACAGATAGCCTTTTCATCATAGGGTACTGGAATGTAAAAGTAGGAAATCAAGAGATACCCTAGAGTAACAGGCACATTTGGCCTTAGAGTACAAAAAAAGCAGGTCAAAAGCTAACAGAAACACACTGGTTATAACAAACACCCTCTTCAACAACACAAGAGAAGACTCTATATATGGACATTATCAGATGGTCAATACTGAAATCAGACTGATTATATTCTTTGCAGCCAAAGATGGAGAAGTTGAGAAACTCTACACAGTCAGCAAAAACAAGACCAGGATCTGACTGTGGCTCAGATCATGAACTCCTTATTGCCAAATTCAGACTTAAATTGAAGACAGTAGGGAAAACAACTAGACCATTCAGGTATGACCTAAATCAAATCCCTTACCATCATACAGGGGAAATAACAAATAGATTCGAGGGATTAGATCCAATAGACGGAGTCCCTGAAGAACTATGGACGGAGGTTCGTGACATTGTACAGGAGGCAGTGATCCAGACTATCCCCCAAAAAATCAAATGCAAAAAGGCAAAATGGTTGTCTGAGGAGGTCTTACAAATAGCTGAGAAAAGAAGAGAAGAGAAAGGCAAAGGAGAAAAGGAAAGATATAAGCATATGAATGCAGAATTCCAAAGAATAGCAAGGAGAGATAAGAAAGCCTTCCTCAGTGATAAATGCAAAGAAATAGAGGAAAACAATAGAAGGGGGGAAGACTAGAGATCTCTTCAAGAAAATTAGAGATACCGAGGGAACATTTCATGCAAAGATGGGCTCAATAAAGACAGAAATGGTATGGACCTAACAGAAGCAGAAGACATTAAGAAGAAGTGGCAAGAATACTCAGAAAAACTGTACAAAAGAGATCTTCATGACCCAGAGAACCACGATGGTGTGAGCGCTCACCTAGAGCCAGACATTCTAGAATACAAAGTCAAGTGGGCCTTAGGAAGCATCACTACGAACAAAGCTAGTGAGGTGATGGAATTCCAGCTGAGCTATTTCAAATCCTAAAATACGATGCTGTGACAGTGCTGCACTCAATATGCCAGCAAATTTGGAAAACTCAGCAGGGGCCGCAGGACTGGAAAAGGTCAGTTTTTATTCCAATCCCAAAGAAAGGCAATGCCAAAGAATTTTCAAACTACTGCAGAATTGCACTCATCTCACATGCTAGCAAAGTAATGCTCAAAATTCTCCAAGCCAGGTTCCAACAGTACATGAACCGAGAGCTTCCAGATGTTCATGCCAGATTTAGAAAAGGCAGTGGAACCAGAGATCAAATTGCCAACATCTGTTGGATTATCAAATAAGCAGGAGAGTTCCAGAAAAACATTTACTTCTGTTTTATTGATTATGCCAAATCTTTGACTGTGTGGATCACAACTGTGGAAAATTCTTAAAGAGATGGGAATACCTGACCACCTGACCTGCCTCCTGAGAAATCTGTATGCAAGTCAAGAAGCAACAGTTAGAACCAGACGTGGAACAACAGACTGGTTCCAAATTGGGAAAGGAGTTAAGTCAAGGCTGTATATTGTCACCTTGCTTATTTAACTTATATGCAGAGTACATCATGAGACATGCTCGACTGGATAAAGCACAAGCTGGAATCAAGTTTTCCAGGAGAAATATCAATAACCTCAGATATGCAGATGACACCATCCTTACGGCAGAAAGCAAAGATGAACTAAAGAGCCTCTTGATGAAGTGAAAGAGGAGAGTGAAAAAGCTGGCTTAAAACTCAACGTTCAGAAAACTAAGATCATGGCATCCAGTCCCATCACTTCATGGCAAATAGATGGGGAAACAATGGAAACAGTGACAGACTTTATTTTTTTGAGCTCCAAAATTACTGCAAATGGTGACTGCAGTTATGAAATTAAAAGAAACTTGTTTCTTGGAAGAAAAATTATGACCAACCTAGACAGCAAGTTGAAAAGCAGAGACATTGTTGACAAAGGTCCATTTAGTCAAAGCTATGGGTTTTCCAGTAGTCACGTATGGATGTGAGAGTTGGATTATAAAGAAAGCTGAGTGCTGAAGAATTGATGCTTTTGAACTGTGGTGTTGGAGAAGACTCTTGAGAGTCCCTTACTGTAAGGAGATCCAACCAGTCTATCCTAAGGGAATCAGTCCTGAATATTCATTGGAAGGACTGATGCTGAAGCTGAAACTCCAATACTTTGGCCAGCTGATGTGAAGAGCTGACTCATTGGAAAAGACCCTGATGCTGGGAAAGACTGAAGGCATGAAGAGAAGGGGCTGACAGAGGATGAGATGGTTGGATGGCATCACTGACTTGATGGACATGAGTTTGGGTAGATTCTGGCATTGGTGATAGACAGGGAGGCCTGGCATGCTGCGGTCCATGGGGTCTCAAAGAGACGGACACGACTGAGTGACTGAACTGAACTGAACTGAACTTCCCCAGTCCTAAAGAAGGGGATCACGTCTTAGTTGCTGCATGTAGGATCTAGTTTCCTGATAAGGGATCAAACCTAGGCCCCCTGCAGTGGGATTTTCGAGCCAGCCACTGGACCACCAGGGAAGTCCCAAGGATTCCACCTTTTGGTTTTTCAGATGGTAAAACTAGGACTAAAGTGATAAAGTGATTAAATAGTGAAAGAATTGGGACTAGAAAGAAGTCTGATGATCTCAAGACCTTGTGCCTTCCTAAATCTCTAAGGCCCTTTGTGCATAAGCTAAGGGAGTAATGACTGTAGGCAATAATGAAACTGTCTTTGAAGAAGCTTGCTTTCAGATTGGAAGTTACTATGGGAAGGGACTGTATCTCTTTCACTTTCTGCTGTCTTGATTATTTATGCTAATTGGGACCAAGTAAACTTAGTTAAGTGAAAGATACAGTCTCTAAATGCTCTTTAAATAATAGCATCAATCTTCTCCCCAATGACTGTTTGAACAGTTTATTTGGCGGTTCTATATTTAATGTAGGGCTTCCCAGGTGGCAGAGAAGTAAAGAATCTGCCTGTCAATGTAGGAGACACAGGTTTGATCCCTGGGTCAGGAAGATCCCCTTGAGAAGGAAATGGCTACCAACTCCAGTATTCTTGCCTGGGAAATCCCATGGACAGAGGAGTCTGGCAGGCTAGAGTCCGCATGACTTAACAACAAAACAATAGCATTTAATGTGGAAATAGAACATGAAAAGCAGCAAAAATACTTGAGTCACAGGTTTCAAAGCAGTCATAATATCATAAATAACTTCATCTCAAAAAAAAATCTTGAAGGACATTTTGAAAAATAGGAATGGAACGAGGGTATTGTGGTAAATAAAAATAGAGAAACGGAAGTCCAGATCTATTGTTATCAATGTCTGAAAGAGCTCCATGTTAGGGAGGAAATTATTCCCCGCTTCCTACTGCTGTTTTTCATATTTACTTATCTTGTTAACTTTATTAAATCCAACAGGAAATAATTTCGGCATCACCGCTAATTTGTTTTGACGTGCCTCAAGAGAGCTATTTTTTCCTTTTAAATGGTGCCTGCTGCTTTCTATCAAACCATGCCCCAACTGAAGGGGCATCTGTTATTGGAATGCCTTTTCAAAAATAACAGTGGAGTCTGAACGTCTGGAAGGTTTACAGTAAAATCTTCTATTTGGAGCCCACATTTGTGATGGAATGCTTGGATAGATTTTATTTTTTAAGTCTTTTGAGAAAAATCGTCATGTGTGATCATGTTCCTAGAGCTGAACTTCATCGGTTAAATCTGGCTTCCTGAGAGTTGAGTAAGGGGCATCCCCACTGGATGTGTCCTGAGGTCTGCTCTGAATGAGTCTACAACCCGCAGGGCACGGGTACAAGTGGAGTTCCATGATCTTTAAAGGAAACTCCTCGCTTCTGCCCAGAGTCAGTTTCTAGTAGCATCTATTTTGAATAACTTTAAGCCAATTTGGTCATCTAAAAAATATCTAATGTTCTTTTGGCATTAGATGGTAGATGTGGAAATGCTGCAAGATCACTTATTCACACCCTCACTACCAGTGAGATTGTTAAAACGAATGGCATAGTAAAATGGGAGTACATTATATGAAAGTGAGTCGTGGATCAAGTTTTGGCAGATATGTTAATATTTACTCGTAAGCATGAGAAACAAATGCAAAGATATTTAAAAGGCAGAATGGGCCAGTCTTAGAAGGTCAGGTTCTTCATGAAGTTATAGATGCAGGGGACTTTCCTGGTGGCCCAGTGACTAAGACTCGGTGCTCCCAAGACAGGGGACCCACGTTTGATCCCTAATCAGGGAACTAGATCCGACAAGTTGCAACCAAGAGTTGGTACATCAAAACTGTAAGATCCCACATGCCACAACCAAGACAGAAGATCCCATGTAATGCAACTAAGACCAGGCACAGCCAAATAAATAAATTTTTTTTTTTTTTTTAAGATGCAGGACAGAGAAGATGTAGGAAGTTGAAGCTGGGCTAGCCAGATTCTTCCTCCTGACTTATCACCTATCCCTTATGCTAAGTCACAAACCTACTTGGGTGGATTTAGACACACCAAAGTGCTAAGTAAACACTTCTGAAAAGTATCGATTCCTGATTGGAATTCTCAATTGCTAATTAACTACCCCTGAACGATAGATTCCTAATGTTAACTAACTGCTGTTAAATTGCTAGACTGGAGTCTATGTGATCAACACACCATCCCGTTGGGAGCTACATACAGCATCATTGTTCTCCCAGACTCCCAAGCTACACACTGCAGAGGGACACAACTGCCTTATCCATCAACGGACTCTCACACATCTAACTGAGTAATCATCTCTCCAATCTACCTTCTCTTCTCATCTCCAGAGCTATTGACCTAGTTTCAGTCCTCACTCCTTTTTCTCTTTTTTTGCTTCTATTCCTTTTGCCCCTCCTTTCTGTTTATATTCATCAGTAGCAAATTTGATGTGATAACCACAATTTTAAATTATATAATAATAATAATTGAGATCTCCAGGAGACAATCTTCCCAACCCACAGATTGAATCTGTGTCTCCTGCTTTGTAGGCGGATTCTTTATCATTGAGCCACTGGGGATGCCCAAGGAGAGACTGCACATGTGATTTCGAACCAGGGACCTTTCGAGTGTTAGGCAAACGAGATAACCACTACACTACAGAAACTGGGAAACATTATTGGTGATGCACCTTAATTTAAAACTCAACTGAACATCCATTTTTATGTGCTGAGTCTGGTAAGCTTAGCTGCACTGTAGTTCAACTGTTTACTTGTCTGTCACTTTGAGGCCCTTGTATTCTAGTGAGCAACTAGACTCCAGGCCTGGCACCAGGCTTCTAGCCAGTACATGTTTCTTGAATAGAAGAAAGAAAAAAGATCAAAAGAGAAATGAGTGTCACTGCTTGTCTTTTTCCATTTGGGAAGATTCAAAATAAAAATGCTGGGTGTCTCTATAGGGATAGGTGAGAACAATTCCCACGCTATGCAGTATTTTAGAATCAAAAACTGTTCCAGAATGAGGGATGGCAAAATGGGGGTGGAGTGGATGGATATTTTCTAGTGTGGAAGCCAAAAGTTATGGCTGGCATATGGAAGCAATAAAAATAATGACAGTGAAATAATGTTAATTATGTGGAATCCACATCAATACACTTTTAGGGCATCCCTGTTGAATCCTCACAGACCCTCTGAGTACGTGCTCACTGTAAGGTGCTGGAATCTTCTACTCCCCCATTTTTGTACCATGTCAGCTCTGGCTCCATTTCCTTCCCAAAGACCACTTTCCGCTCAACCTCCACTCAGGGAAGCTGGCTTGGTAGGAGAACTATTCAAAGCCCCACCTTGTAAATGGAAGGTAATGCATGAAGTTGCCAGGTTTCTCTGAAGGATTTGCATTCACTCCCATTTCTTGTTTGGGAAGCTTCCTCTGCCAATAAGAGATTTCAGACTTCACTTTTGTCTTACTCTTGTAGCCATATAACTGCATTGACAGAAGTTTGCTTTAATGGCTTATGACTCTAGAACATAAAGAAATGTTTCAAGGATGGGGAAGGGGATAATAGCATGCAAGATCCTGTATAGAATGGGCCATACAGCACCTCCCCCCTACACACACACTGCCTTTCCTTGAGCCCATGATGGGAGACCATTCAAAACGCCAACTTGAGTAACAGCCCTTAAATGGACATTGTTTGGGTATGAATGGATCCCATTGGCTTTAAATGTTTTGTTCCCCACATAATTCCTATTTTAGGCAGATTGGTTACTATAGAGACTAGAGCCGCCTTCATTATGAATGGTCAAGAAAGGACATGGGTAGAGCAGAGGTCTAGGGTCCAAGGTCCAAGTCTTAGCCCAACCACAGACTCACTGTGAGACTATCCATACTTATCCGATTGCTGCAATCCTGCCTTAACCAAACAGGAGTGAAAAATATCTGTGCTGGACCCCTTTGGAGAGTAATATTCATAGACTTTGTCTTAGGGAGTGGGTAAGATGGACGGATTGGGAATGAGGGAGAACGATTCTAACATAAAGTAAATTTAAGAAAATATTGAACTTGGAAGGCTGTTGTTGATCTACTATGCAATCAACTATCAAATGGGAAAGGACTGATTATCACATGTCACCTCTGGGGTTGGGATGTAGATAACAGTGTCTTGGGGCATTTTTTAAAAAGTGAGTGTGTGCACCATATACACCCAACCTCAAATTCCTAAACATAATTTATAAATTTGCAACTCTTTGTAAATGATTTATCCCTATCTTTTAAAAGGAATGATTATATTCTCTAGTACCCCACTGCATGCATTTTGATTTTTCAAACAACTTTTTATTTTTAAGATTTTTGTACATAAAGCTGAGAGGCAAACAGTGCAAAGAATTTCCATGTATCCATTACCCAGCGTAAACAATTATCTCATATTCTATTTAATCTCACTCATCATTATGTTTTCTTTTCTACTCTATGTTAGAGCAAATCCCAGACAATGTATCATTTTGCTTGTAAAATGTGATAGCTTTTTATTTTCTTTAATAAATGCTTTCTTTACATAACAACAATGTGCTATTTTCACACACAGAATAATTGAAAATTCCTTAATATTTTCTAGTATTTAATTCACGTTCAATCCCAGGAAATCTCAAAAATACCCTTTTGTAGTCAGTTTGTTGCATTTAGAATTCATGCATGGCCCAGGTATTGTGTTTATGTCTCTTGAGCATCTTTTAATCTTGAACTCCTTTCTCTCTCTATTACGGGCAAGAGCATGTGTGTATGTGTATGTGTGTTGGGCAGGGTTGGGGTTGGGGTGGGAGTTAACATTATCATCGCCATTGGTAGTATTTTGCTGAACAGTTTGTAAGTTAGTGACATTTTACTCTTAAATATGGGTTTCCCAGGTGGCTCAGTAATAAAGAATCCTCCTGCCAAGCAGGAGACTCGAGTTTGATCCCTGGGTTGGGAAGATCCCCTAGAGAAGGAAATGGCTACCCTTCCAGTATTCTTTTCTGGAAAATTCCATGGACAGAGCAGCCTGTCAGGCTACAGTCCATGCGATCACAGAGTCGGACATGACTTACTGACAAAACAACAACAATGATCCTTAAATATTTCAATCTATTCCCGTTAAGAACAAGGTCATTCTCCTGCAAAGTCCCATTAAAATATCACATTAGGAAATTTAACACCAACACAATACTATTATCTATTATTCATTCTGTCTTCATATTTCCTCACTTGTTCTCATAATGCCCTTTGTAGCTTTCTTTTAAAAAATCTAGGAGTGAATATAAAATCAAATGTTGTATTTTGTCTTCATGTCTCTTAGATTTCCTTCAATCTAGAACATTCATTCCCCAGGTGTTTTTGTCTTTCATGTTGAAAATTTTAAGTGTCTTGGCCAATTATTGGGCAGAATGAAACCTCAGTTTGATTTGCCTGATTGTTTGTTTTTAGTTTTTAGGAGAACTAATGAAACAATTTAGCTCAAAGTTTCCACATGTTGAGGCTGTTTTGCTCC
The DNA here is from genome assembly GCA_935064755.1 of Tragelaphus eurycerus. Lineage (NCBI taxonomy): Eukaryota > Metazoa > Chordata > Mammalia > Artiodactyla > Bovidae > Tragelaphus > Tragelaphus eurycerus. Next base: position 24,360,072 of record CAKXYN010000024.1, on the reverse strand, counting down.
TTCTCTTACTGGTGTGCATTCCCTATCTGACTTCAGGGATGTTTGCCCTGAGAGCAGCACTTATGTCTTGTATTTTTTTTTTAATGTCCTATCACTGCAGATGGTGACTGCAGCCATGAAATTAAAAGACGCTTACTCCTGGGAAGGAAAGTTATGACCAACCTAGATAGCATATTCAAAAGCAGAGACATTACTTTGCCAACAAAGTTCTGTCTAGTCAAGATAATGGTTTTTCCTGTGATCATGTATGGATGTGAGAGTTGGACGATGAAGAAGGCTGAGCGCCAGAGAATTGATGCTTTTGAACTGTGGTGTTGGAGAAGATTCTTGAAAGTCCCTTGGACTGCAAGGAGATCCAACCAGTCCATTCTGAAGGAGATCAGCCCTGGGATTTCTTTGGAAGGAATGATGCTAAAGCTGAAACTCCAGTAGTTTGGCCACCTCATGGGAAGAGTTGACTCATTGGAGAAGACTGTGATGCTGGGAGGGATTGGGGGCAGGAGGAGAAGGGGATGACAGAGGATGAGATGGCTGGATGGCATCACTGACTCGATGGATGTGAGTCTGAGTGACCTCCGGGAGTTCGTGATGGACAGGGAGGCCTGGCGTGCTGTGATTCAAGGGGTCGCAAAGAGTCAGACACGACTGAGCAACTGAACTGAAGTGAACTGAATATGGAATAAGACTCAAGTTTATTTTCAGGGGATTTTTCAGCGTCTTAAGGATGCATCTGGACCACTTAGTCTTAGTCTTGCTCTGTTTCAATTCAAAAAACAGCAGTGTGGAAGGGACAGCCTCAGTGTATGGAAACTTGGAGCTAAATTATAACAAAGCATGCTACATATGCTCTCCCTAGTTGCTCAGATGGTAAAGCATCTGCCTGAAGTGCAGGAGACTTGGGTTCGATCCCTGGGTTGGGAAGATCCTCTGGAGTAGGACATGGCAACCCATTCCAATATCCCCTTGAAACTCAGCCTAGCCTCTTCCACCTAGAAGTGTGGAGCTTCCCATCCATATCTCACAGTGAGATCAGAAGGCACATGGATCCTGTGTGGATCTCCAGTCAACAGAGTTATCTGTGTCCACTCTTGTCCTTTGGTCCCAGATGCAAACCCTGCTGTAGCCAAGAGGACCTGCTTGCGTTGGTCCTTGGTAGCTATGTATGGCTGGTGTGGATGAACCACAGAATAGCTTATTGTTTATTTTCTGGCCAGATGTCCTGGGGCCACTTAGCAGCTATCAAATTAGGATCCCCTAAAATAATGTTGGAGGTTGGCAGGAGGGCACACTCTGGTAAGGTCTGCCATCTCCAAGAGGGTCTTTGTGTCCATGCCAGTAGCTTCTTTCCTTCCTTTGCCAGGGATGTGTATTCTGTGGGGCCCTCTCTCCCATCACCAAGGAGACTGTTGGGGGTGGCCAGGGGGTGTGCAGATGGTGCCTCAAGTTTAGTCATTGCTACAAATCTGCTTGTTTCTTGCCCATATAGCTGTACTTTACCTAGCAGGCCATGTAGTGGCAGATCTGGGAAGAAGAAGGACGGGATAGGAAAAATGCTCTCTGGTAGCACAAATAGTGAATGATTTTGCATCACGAGGATATCCTACCTCCCCATCCATTCTACCTCGGGTATCATCCTGTGCCAGATTCTGACCGACAACTATGCCCCCCCAAAGGAAAATTGGGTACTTGCCATGGGAACTAGGAGCAAATCTGTACTGTTCATGCTTTTCAGAGTTTTATAGGGGAAGTGGAAAAGAACAAAAGGGTGAAGGACAGTAGTGACCTACCACCTCTAGTGACCAGGCATGAGATATTCATTATAATAACGATCATAGTTGCCATACAATGTGCTGCGCTGTGCTTAGTCACTCAGTCGTGTCCAACTCTTTGCAACCTCATGGACTGTAGCCTGCCAGGCTCCTCTGTCCATGGGGATTCTCCAGGCAAGAATACTATAGTGGGTTGCCATGCCCTTCTCCAGGGGATTGTCCCGACCCAGGAATTGAGCCCAGGTCTCCCACATTGCAGGCAGATTCTTTACCATCTGAACAACCAGGGAAACCCAAGAATACTAGAGTGGGTAGCCTATCCCTTCTGCAGGGAATCTTCCCAGCACAAGGATCAAACCAGGGTCTCCTGCATTGCAGGTGGATTCTTTACCAGCTGAGCTACCAGGGAAGCCCATACAACAGTTATTCTATTTAATTCACCCACACAGTGTTAAAGAAAGATTGCAGTTTCCATAGAAAAGGGGAAGATGCTAAAGCTCAGACAGATTTGCAGCCATTTAGATGATCAGTGGAGGGCTAGGACTTGACCCAGTTTTTTGATAAGTGTCACAAGGAGTTTTCTATAAATTCTCTCCACAACCTCCAATCTCATCATATCAAATTAGACTTAATATCCAAAGGGCTTCTTCAGAGGACAGAAGACTTGCTTGGCTTAGGATTGTTGATATAGACATCAATACAAAGAATTATGTATCTTCATATAAAAGATTCATGTAAAACTCAATTCATAAAATTAATTCATATAAAACTGAATTATGTATGTGTGTGTGCATAGTATAGGTACATATCTTGTGCTAATGAGTCTAGATGATAGGATGGAGGTATAGAAAAGTGAAACACAACAATAATTGTTTTTAGCATCAGTGCTTTTCCCAAACAACTCATTTCTAGAGCCAGGTCTGCTGAATAGCTGTAGCTGCTGCTGGCTTGAAGGCTATAGTGTCAAAAAATGTAATTGAAAGGGAGGTAAGGGTAGTGGAGAGAAGGATGCTCCTAAGTGTGTGAGGGGAAGCCACAAAAGCCCAGGCTGCCTCTGTGCCTGGCTTTGGGATTCCCAGACCAGCAGAGCTCTGGCTCTTTGCCTGTATATGGGAGGAGGGAACTTGAAGCTGGGCCAGAGGTCTGGCCAGATCAGAGGCTGAACCCCTGAACTGCTAAAGGAATAGAATTCTTTGAGTTTAGAGCCTGGGAAGTTTGTTTAGAAGGACATAGGAAAGGAAATATCGGAAAGGAATAGCTAGGGCTATCTTCATTCATGTTAGGCCTGTGTCTTCAGCATATTCCCATGCTCCAATCTTTGCAGCTAAAGGATTAAAAATGTCGTGTCTTGGTTTTCCACAGCATGCTGGAGCAGTGGTTTTACCCCAGTGATCATCATCTATATGTTATTGCAGGAGACACTGAGACAATTTGAACTCTCTAGGAGAAGGAAAAGGATGGAGTTTATTTTCCATTCCTTTTCCAAAATAGTGTCCTGGGCATCCAAAACATCAAGACTTTATGGAGAGAGGCTCTGGACTCAGAGAGACCATTCAAATCCCAGGTTTATCATTTATAAGCTGTGTGACCTTGCTGATTTTCTCAGCCTCTCTGAGCCTTAATATCCCCATCTGCAAAATATAAAGAATGATGCCTTATAATGGCTTATGAGGTTGGAAAGATATAATGTATGCCAAAATGGCTAGGCCTGTTCTCAGTACAAGGTGAGAACTGGTTTCCTTCCTCTCTCTACCTCCAATGCTCATCTTTCCCTTTTTCCTTTTCCCTAAGTCAGCACTTTAGAAAAGGCATTATATATATTTTTAATTTCTCCTGAAAGGCTGAGCAAATCTAGCATGTGGATTGGATGATGCATATGAGATGAGTGTTTATGAGAACTGCACCAGGGGATGGGACATCCTCTTCTATCCAAACACTTGGCTGCAGCTCAGAAAAGGGGACAGAAGGCCCAGCCCAGGTGTACACAGGCCAAGAAGGACCAACAACACTAAGAGAAGCCAAGTAATTTCCCCACCAGGCAGAAATTTTAAAAATAGGATATGTTTCCAGACATCTGTTTCTGTTGGGGGTCCTAGCACTGATCCTTGCTCGAGGGTCTGAGTGCCTAATTGCTGGAGGCATCTCAAAAGAAATTTAATCAATGGAGGCACAAACAAATCAGTTGGCAAGCTAGCCCAAATGAGGTGCCCTCCATTAGAATCCTATAATTGCCTGACTTGGATTCCCATCAGACAAGATACCCAGTGAAATAGTGGAAAGCTTTTTGCAGCTGGAGTGAATAGAGATCTAGTGTAGGAAAATCACTAGAAAAGTGAAGAAGGCAAATACAATGCTGAACACTTGACTGTAGCCCTAGAGTGAATTTTTGTTTCTGTTCTAAAGTTTTCTCAATAAGCCTGTAATAATTTTCAAAGAGACAGATGATAACAATGACTAGTGGAACAAAGGCAGAGGTAAAGGGGAAAAGTAATATATTTTCCAAGTTAGAGCTGTATGTTTGATAATGCAGATCTGGAACTTTGTGGTTCTGAAATGTAACTGTCTTAAAGTAATACAGCCTTTTCTCTCAATGTGTGTGTGTGTGTGTGCGCGCGCGTGCGCGCACGCGCGTGTGTGTGTGTGTACATGTGTATGTGACCAGTAACTGGTCAAAGGCAATTCCAAAGGAGGGGGTGTAGAGACTTTTTCAGCAAAGCAGAGCTCTTGAACAAGTTCTTAAAACTCACAAGGTGACCACTCTGAGCAAGACCCTTACCTGAATGTAAAAGAATTAGTGTGAGGGTGCAGAGTTTTGGAATCAGAGAGCTCACTAGAACCCCAAATCCTCCAGTTATAAACTATGTGGCTTTGGGCAAGATTCTTTTCTGAGTTAAGTCATGGGGAGATATAGGATAAGTGTGGGAAGGCTGGGCCTGGCTCGAATTGAGGCACTGCTGGAATTGAGTATTGGTGTTCTGTTGCCTTCCTCACAAGTATGAACTGGTTTTCCCTGGGCAGGCACTGCGCATAGTCTGCTCGGTGCTGTTTGCCCCACATTGCACTCCCCGATCATATATTAGGTGGATTTGCTTAGTTATCGGGAAGGGCAGGCCCCCCTCCTAACCTCAGGAGTTATGATTACTCTAAGCCCAGGGTAACCCCATCCCCCTTTCCAGTTTAAAGGAAGGCTTGAAGCTTTTGCTAAGAATTTTCCTCTCCTAGTAAAAGGCACAGATGTCGCTTGCAAAGCTGTTCTCCTTTCCTTCTATTTTCAAAGTGCAAGTGATGCCTGAAACTGCAGCCACCATCTTGGGGTCACGATGCAATAAACACAAAGATAAAAAGTGAATACCCAAAGATGAAGAAACTGGTTGTTACAAATGTAAAGAACAGACTTTTGGACTCAGTGGGAGAAGGAGAGGGTGGGATGATTTGAGAGAATAGCATTGAAATATAAAATAGATAACCAGTGTGAGTTTGATGCATAAAGCAGGGCACACAAAGCTGGTGCTCTGGGACAACCTAGAGCGATGGGGTGGGCAGGGAGGTGGGAGATGGGTTCAGGATGGGGGGACATATGTATACCTATGCTGATTCATATTAATGTATGGCAAAACCATCACAATATGGTAAAGTAATTATCCTCCAATTAAAATAAATAAATATATTTTTAAAAAAGAAACTGGTTGTTAGAGGACAGAAAGAACCTGAATTCTTGATGATATGATTGAGCACTTAACTGCTGAACTTCTTATTTGCTGAGATGAATAAATGTCTGTATTGCTTGAATCACCCTTAATTGGGTTTTCTGTCATTTGCAACTAAAAGCATTCCTATCTGATATTCCTTCCTTTTGAACAGCATCTCTTTCTGAATTGCTGAAAAGTCAGCACCCTCTCTCATAGCCCAACTGCCGTCTTTGTTTTCAACAGGCTTCAGGGGATCCCTGCTAAGGTAATAGCTGGACATAATGTATGTTTTTATCAAAGAGTATTTACATTTTAACATAGGGTTCCTGGGACTGGGAAAATTTCATCAGACATAAAGGCATAAAACCATCATGGTAGAATGACAGGTTGTGGGATGGATACTTGGCAGTGGACCAAAGTCTTAATTTCTGTCCCTTCAATCCCAGTGGTATAAGTGATCACCTGGTCTACCTACGTCTGTTGCCCAGAGACTTGCTCTACCCTATGCACTCAAAGTGTGGTGCACCAGGAGTACTAGCATCACTTGAGGGCTTTAAAAATGCAACATGTCATGCCCCACCCAAACCTGTGGAAGTGAAGCCTGAATTTTAACAGAAACCGCCAAGAGACTCACAGGCACATTAAACTTTGAGAGGTGTACCACAGAAGACAGAATTGCTAGAGTTAGAAAAAGATCAATTTTCTAGTACCAGAAGAATAGTTGGCAAGGCACAATGTTATAAAGAAAAACTCTCATATTGTCTTTTTGTCCAGCTATAGGGATCTGACGTAAATCACATTTGATGAATAAATAAGTTCAATTCTCTCAGAGTCATCTATTTGAACATGGAGACAAGAACCATCTAGCAAAACTCATTTGTTGCAAGATTACATCTTAGTTTTTGAAAGAGACATGAGTCATGTAGAAATTGAGAGATATAACAGAGATGGAAATAGTGGTCCTGTGGTCTAAGGAAGAACCGCTGGGGCCCAACATGCCCTCACATTCAGTTCAGTTCAGTTCTGTCGCTCAGTCGTAGGCCCTCAGTTAGGGAGCTTCATGTGAGCATCCACCCCTCCCTCAGATCAGATCAGATCAGTCGCTCAGTCGTGTCCGACTCTTTGCGACCCCATGAACTGCAGCACGCCAGGCCTCCCTGTCCATCACCAACTTCCGGAGGTCACTCAGACTCACATCCATCGAGTCAGTGATGCCATCCAGCCATCTCATCCTCTGTCGTCCCCTTTTTCTCCTGTCCCCAATCCCTCCCAGCATCACAGTCTTCTCCAATGAGTCAACTCTTCGCATGAGGTGGCCAAAATACTGGAGTTTCAGCTTTAGCATCATTCCTTCCAAAGAAATCCCAGGGCTGATCTCCTTCAGAATGGACCGGTTGGATCTCCTTGCAGTCCAAGGGACTCTCAAGAGTCTTCTCCAACACCACAGTTCAAAAGCATCAATTCTTCGGCACTCAGCCTTCTTCACAGTCCAGCTCTCACATCCATACATGACCACAGGAAAGACCATAGCCTTGACTAGGCGAACCTTTGTTGGCAAAGTAATATCTCTGCTTTTGAATATGCTATCTAGGTTGGTCATAACTTTCCTTCCAAGGAGTAAGCGTCTTTTAATTTCATGGCTGCAGTCACCATCTGCAGTGATTTTGGAGCCCAGAAAAACAAAGTCTGACACTGTTTCCACTGTTTCCCCATCTATTTCCCATGCAGTAATGGGACCAGATGCCATGATCTTCGTTTTCTGAATGTTGAGCTTTAAGCCAACCTTTTCACTCTCCACTTTCACTTTCATCAAGAGGCTTTTTAGTTCCTCTTCACTTTCTGCCATAAGGGTGGTGTCATCTGCATATCTGAGGTTATTGATATTTCTCCCAGCAATCTTGATTCCAACTTGTGTTTCTTCCAGTCCAGTGTTTCTCATGATGTACTCTGCATATAAGTTAAATAAACATGGTGACAATATACAGCCTTGATGCACTCCTTTTCCTATTTGGAACCAGTCTGTTGTTCCATGACCAGTTCTAACTGTTGCTTCCTGACCTGCATACAGATTTCTCAAGAGGCAGATCAGGTGGTCTGGTATTCCCATCTCTTTCAGAATTTTCCACAATTTATTGTGATCTACACAGTCAAAGGCTTTGGCATAGTCAATGAAGCAGAAATAGATGTTTTTCTGGAACTCTCTTGCTTTTTCCATGATCCAGCGGATGTTGGCAATTTGATCTCTGGGTCCTCTGCCTTTTCCAAAACCAGCTTGAACATCAGGAAGTTCACGGTTCACATATTGCTGAAGCCTGGCTTGGAGAATTTTGAGCATTACTTTACTAGCGTGTGAGATGAGTGCAATTGTGCGGTAGTTTGAGCACTCTTTGGCATTGCCTTTCTTTGGGATTGGGATGAAAACTGACCTTTTCCAATCTTGTGGCCACTGCTGAGTTTTTCAAATTTGCTGGCATATTGAGTGCAGCACTTTCACAGCATCATCTTTCAGGATTTGGAATAGCTCCACTGGAATTCCATCACCTACACTACTTTGTTTGTAGTAATGCTCCACCCCTCCCTAGAAGCTCAGAATCTCGTTATTGGCAGTGCCTGGTGATCACATGATAAGAATTATCCATATCAGTAAAAACAAACCTTAGTTTGCATAAGACTCAAGGATGTAAACAAAATTAATTAAGTAAAATATACAACCATCCCACTGGCAGAAAAGCTTTCTTTGGCCTGTTTCAGCGAACCCAAGGCATAATCAGAAGTCATCTTACTGATTTATTAGGAGATATCCATAAATCAGGGGCCAGACTTCTTGAAAGTTCCTAAAATCAGTTCATTTTTAAAATGACAGACTTACCTGGAGGAAAAATCAAAATGAGAAGGATGCTTTGTGTGCATCGAATCGTCAGGGAATAAAAAGAAAGGCATATTCCCTCCCTTTACAAAGTACAGCCCACGTGTTAGGATTTGCTGGTGGGCTGTAACCAGTTGTGAGGTAGTCACCAGCAATTTATAAGTTAAAGTTCTGAAGTCTGCGTGTGATGTGATGTTTTGGAAAGCCTCAAGACTACCCTCGGGCTCAATGATTTGCTGGCACTCACAAGACTCAGAAATTGTGATGCTGACAGCTGCGGTTTACTAAAGGGAAGGGATCCAGATTAAAATCCATGGAGAAAAGTGCATGGAAAGTAATCCAGGTGAAACCAGGTACCAGCTGCCAGATCTCCCCTCCAAGTAAAGTGGCAGGGGGATACACTTTACTTGCCAGCAACTGTGTAACAACACATGTGAAGGGCTGCCAAACAGCCACGGTCCCCTGAGTCTTAGTGTCAAGGGTGTTTTAACTTAACAGCATTTGAAGGAGGATTGTCAGTCATGGGCTATTGTGAGAGAAAAATAATGAGAGGCTGAACTATAGTTGTGGATATGGAAACAAAAGTCTTACTAGAGACAATTCAGATATAGAATCTATGGGATTAAAGTTTAAGAATTCAGTAAACAGTGACATGTCAGAGAAAGCAATGGAAAAGAAGTGAAGAGTCACATGTTTGACTGCAATGACTTTGTGCTACTATAAGAAACAGGGAAAATGGAAAACGGGCCCTGGAGACAATGAGAAGAGGCACGGGTGGGTAGGGTGGGTCAGAGATAACCCATTAGATTTGGAAATGCTGACTGTGAAATAGAATGTTCAAATGATGTCCATCACGGCATTACAAAATGATCCTGTAGTTGTGAGAGGGTTGAGGTCTGAGAAACCTTAGCATCAAGGTCATGTGGAAATAAATATCATTATCTTGAATAGATATTTTATCCAAAGACCTACAAGGAGCTAATAAGCACATGAAAAGGTGCTCAACATGGCTAATTATTAGAGAAATGCAAATCAAACCCACAAGATATCACTTTACACCTGTTAGAATGGCCATTATCAAAAAGTTTACAGATAACAAATGTTGGAGAAAGTATTAGTCCCTCAGTCATGTCTGACTCTTAAATGACCCCATGGATTGTAATTCACCAGGCTCCTCTGTCCATGGAACTCTCCAGGCAAGAATACTGTAGTGGATAGCCATTTCCTTTTCCAGGGGATCTTCCCAACCCAGGGATCGAACCCAGGTTTCCTGCATTGCAGGCAGATTTTTTATTGTCTGAGCTACCAAAGACAAAATGATGGAGAAGATGTGGGAAAAATGGAACCCTCCTACACTGCTGGTGGGAATGCAAATTGGTGCAGGCACCATGGAAAACAGTAAGCAGACTCCTTAAAAAGCTAAAAATAAAACTACCATATGACCCAGAAATTCTTCTCTTGAGTAGATATTTAGAAAAAATGAAAACACTAATTTAAAAAGATACGTGCACTCAAATTTTCATAGCAGCACTGTTTACAATAGCAAAGACATAGAAGCAACCTAAATGCCCATTGACAGAGGAATGGATAAAGAAGATATGCTACATATATACAATAGAATATCACTTAGCTATTAAAAATAATGAAAAATGTCACTTGCAGCAACATGGATGAACCTAGAGAGTGTCATACTGAGTGAAGGAAGTCAGACAGAGAAGGAGAAATATTGTATAACATCCCTTATATGTGGAACCTAAAAAGAAACGATACGAATGAACTTACTTATAAAACAGAAAGAGATTTGCAGACTCAGAAAACGAACTTACACTTGCCGGGGTAAGGGATAGTTAGGGAGTTTGGAAAGGTCATGTACACACTGCTATACTCAAAGTGGATAACCAACAAGGACCTACTGTGTAGCATATGGAACTCTGCTCAATGTTGTGTGCCAGGCTGGGTTGGGGGTAGGTGGGCAGGGTTGGGGGAGAAAGGATATACGTGTATGTATATGGATGTGTCCCTTTGCTGTTCACCTGGGGCTATTACAACATTGTTAATCGCCTACACCCCAATACAAAATAAAAAGTTTAGGGAGAGCAAGATGGTAGAGGAATAGGTGGATGTGGAGTATATCTCTCTCCACAGATACATCAGGAATACACCTTCAGACACAGAAGTGCACGCAGAACACCAGCTGAGAGAGGAGTGACTGACCAGCAGAATAGAATATCTAGAACCACACAAAACTTAGTAGGATGAAGGAACTAGGAGGAAAAACAGGAGTGTTAGTAGGGCTGGACCTGCCCTCTGCGGATGGGGGAACTTAAGCAGGGGTCTGATCCCCACATCAGGGCAACTGTCTTAGTCAGAGGAAGAACATTTAAGGCTGAGAGTGAAATAGCTGATCTGTGGCAGCCTAAATGGAACGAGAATCAGATAGTCCTTGCCACAGCCATACATGCCCCAGACAGGGATGCAGGTCCCTGGAAGGTGCAGCAACTGGCAGCTGGAGTCTAGGGATTGTGGAGCAATCCCAGGGTGAAGGCTACTGCTGACTGTGGAGAGACTGTGGGGATGTGAGAGATGAGATTGTGGTGGGAACTGCCTGTGGAGGAAAGCTGGGCAGCCATGGAAGCAAAGAGATACTGCTGAGTTATGTGTAGGGGCTGGAGCCATCACCATAGCCTCTCTCCCCCGACACACCAGCATTGGCAGCTGAACAGTAGAGAGGCTGGCCCATCAAATGCCTGATGCCCAGAACTACAGAGTAGGACCCCACCCAGGGTGTCCCTTTAAGTGCCTGATCCCAGCCAGAAGGACCCTTCTGTGTGTCTGACACTTGGAACAACAGAGAAGGACCCCAGGTAAGGGAGCCCTCTAAGTGCCGGAATGGGCAGAGCTACGAAAAAAGACCGGCCAAAGAGGCCTTCTGATCGACAGCTACAAGAGGCCAGAAAAAAGACTCTGATAGGGCCATAACTCCTGTGGCAGAGGCGGTCCATATCCCTGCATAGTTGGTGCCACCAGGGTTCCCACAGGCCAAGCAGCCGCACCACCTTCACGCTCAACTCTCACTGGGGCAGAGCTGCCACAGACAAAAAAAAAGTCTTGCATCTATGCACACAGGGTCACTTTGGTTATGTCCAACTCTTTGCAACCCTATAGACTGTGGTCTGCCAGGCTTCTCTGTCAGGGGTTTCTCCAGGCAAGAGTACTGGAGTGTATTGGCCAGTACTGGTTGCCATATCCTTCTGTTGCTGCTGCTGCTGCATCGCTTCAGTAATGTCTGACCCTGTGCAACCCCATAGATAGCAGCCCACCAGGCTTCCCCATCCCTGGGATTCTCTAGGCAAGAACACTGGAGTGGGTTGCCATTTCCTTCTCCAATGCATGAAAATGAAAAGTGAAAGTAAAGTTGCTCAGTCGTGTCTGACTCAGTGACCCCATGGACTGCAGCCTACCAGGCTCCTCCGTCCACAGGGTTTTCCAGGCAAGAGTACTGGAGTGGGGGTGCCATTGCCGTCTCCGGCCATATCCTTCCAGAGCACTATATTTCCTGCTGCCCTAGCTGCCAATTCCCCTGAGTACCTGGTGCTGCCAAAACCCCTGCAACCCAAGAAGCTGCATAACCTTCATATCTGGCCCTCACAGGGGCAAACCCGAGTCCTCCAGGGCAGCCTCAGGAGCAAACCCCAATGGATGACCTACATGCAAAGGTGAAAATAAAAGCACAATTGAAACACAGGAGCAGTGTGGCTAAGAAAGAAGACCCAAAACCTTCCCACCAGCTGAACAAGCTGCAGATTAAATCGACACGACCAACTGGGCAGACTCTATGTCTATGGAAGATATAAAATGACATTGAGAGCGCCCACAAAAGAAAATGTGCTAGTTCTGATAGCTGTGGGCATTGGAGTCAAGAACACACAGGAGTAAGACCAGATTAGAATCTGAGCTGCCCCACAACAGGTCCAGAGATCAGCACAGTGTTGGAGGGCATCCTAGGGAGAGATCAAGCCCTGAGCCTTTGAAGTGGGAGCGCTGACTCCAAGCCCTAGACTACCAGAGAACTAACCCTAGGGAGTATCAAATAGTGAAAACTCACACAAAGAAAACATCTTGAATACAAGACCCAGCATCACCCAACTACCAGTAGCACCCTGTGCAGGATGCCTCATCTAAACAACAAAACAAAAATACAAACCCAATCATCAGCAGACAGGATTACTCGGCCTTGCCCATCAGAGGAAAACAAACAAACAAAAAAAACACAGGACAAATCTCACCCTATACAAAGCTTACAAAAACCACTGGACCAACCTTAGGAGAACAGAAATCAAATGGAAGAAAGAATTCAACACTGAAAGGGAAAGGGAGACCTTAAACAAAATAAGTTAAAAAAATAATGAAAAGGCAGAGAAATACTACACAAACGAAGGAATAAATTAGAAACATAGAAGTCCAAATAAATGAAGAGGAAATAGTCAAACTACTTTAAAAGGAATTCAGAATGATGATAGTAAAGATGATCAAAAACCTTGAAAACAAAATGGAGAATATGCAAGAATCTAGAAGAATTAAAGAATAAACATACAGAAACAACACGATTACTGAAATTAAAAATACTCTGGAAGGAATCAATAGCAGAATATCTGAGGCAGAAGAACGAATTAGTGAGCTGGAAGATAAAATGGTGGAAATAACTTCTGAAGAGCAGAATAAAGTAAAAAGAATGAAAAGAACTGAGGACAGTCTCAGATACCTCTGGGACAATATCAAATGCACCAATGTTTGAATTATAGGGGTCCCAGAAGAAGAAGAGAAAAATAAAGGGTATGAGAACATTTTTGAAGAGATTATAGTTGAAAATTTCCCCAACATGGAAAAGGAAATAGTCAATCAAGTCCAAGAGGCACAAAGAGTCCTATACATGATAAACCCAAGGAGAAACACACCAAGACACATACTAATCAAACTAACAAAGACCTAACACAAAGAAAGAATATTAAAAGCAGCAAGGGAGAAGCAACAAGTAATATACAAGGGAAACCTCATTTGTTTAACAGCTGCTCTTTCAGCAGAAACTCTGCAGGCCAGAAGGGAATGGCAGGATATATTACAGTACTGAAATGGAAAAATCTACCAGCAAGAGTACTGTAGCTAACAAGGATCTCATTCAAAATTGATGGAGAAATAAAAAGCTTTTCACAGAAGCAAAAGTTAAGAAAATTCAGTACCAACAAACGAGATTAACAACAAATATTAAAGGGACTTATAAAGTCAAGAAATACAAGACAAGAAAACAGATCTACAAAATCAACCCCAAAAAGTCAAGAAAATGGTACTAGGAGCATATATATCAATAATTACTTTAAATGTAAATGGATTAAATGCTCCAACTAAAAGACACAGACTGGATGAATGGATACAAAAAGAAGATCCATATATATACTGTCTACAAGAAACACAGTTCAGACCTAAAGACACATATAGACTTGTAAGAAGATGGAAAAATATATTCCATGCAAATGGTAAGCAAAAGAAAGCTGGAGTAGCACTCCTCATATCAGACAAAATAGACATTAAAATAAGGAATATTACAAGAGATAGGGAAGGACACTACATAATGATCAAGGGATCAATACAAGAGGAAGACATAACAATTGTAAATATCTATGCACCCAACATAGGAGCACCTCAATACATAAGACAAACACTAACAGACAAAAAAGGAAAATCTGTATGACAGTGAAATTGTCTTTAAAGACATAAAAAAAAGTCTTTAATTTAAAGACAGTAACACAATAATAGTAGGAGACTTTAACACCTCACTCACACCATTGGACAGATCATCAAAACAGAAAATTAATAAGGAAGCAGAAGTCTTAAATGATATATTAGATGATATGGATCTCATTGATATCTTCGGGACATTCTATCCAAATGCAGAAGAATACACCTTCTCAAATGCACATGGAACATTCTCCAGGATAGACCACATCTTGGATCACAAATCAAACCTCAGTATATTTAAGAAAATTGAAATCATATCAAGCATCTTCTCTGACCACAATGCTATGAGACTAGATATCAATTACAAGAAAAAAAAAACTGTAAGAAAAACAAACATATGGAGATTAAACAATACATTTCTAAATAACCAACAGGTTGCCGAAGAAATCAAAAGGAAATCAAAAAACTTCTAGAAACAAGTGACAATGAAAACACAACTCAAAACCTATGGGATGCAGCAAAAGCAGTTCTAAGAGGGAAGTTTATAGCAATGCAATCTTACCTCAAGAAACAAGAGAAACATCGAATAGACAACCTAACTTTACACCTAAAACAACTGGAAAAAGAAGAACAAAAAGCCCCAAAATTAGTAGAAGGAAAGAAATCATAAAGATCCATGCAGAAAGAAATGAAAGGAATAATAGTAAAGATTAATAAAACTAAAAGCTGATTCTTTGAGAAGATAAACAAAATTGACAAACCTTTAGCCAGATTCATCAAGGAAAAAAAACAGAAGAATCAAATCAACAGAATTAGAAATGAAAAAGGAGAGGTTACAACAGATACTGCAGAAATACAAAGGATTATGAAAGTATTATGAACAACTATATGGCAATAAAATGGATAACCTTGAAGAAATGGACGGATCCTTAGAAAAGTTCAATCTTCCAAGACTGAACCAGGAAGAAATAGAAATTATGAACAACCCAATTACAAGCACTGTAATTGAAGCTATGACCAAAAATCTCCCCAAAAATGAAAGCCCATGATGACTTTCACAGGAGAAATCACCAGATGGCTTCACAGGAGAATTCTATTAAACATTCAGAGAAGAGCTAATGCCTATCTTTCTAAAACTCTTTCAAAAAATCGAAGAAGAAGGAACACTTCCAAACTCATTCTACAAGGCCACCATCATCCTGATCCAAAACCAGACAAAAGCAACATATAAAAAAAGAAAACTACAAGCCAATATCACTGATGAACACAAATGCAAAAATCCTCAACAAAATTTTAGCAAACAGAATTCAGCAACACATCAAAAAGGTCATACACCATAATCAAGTTGGGCTTATTCCAGGGCTGCAAGAATTCTTCAGTGTACACAAATCAATCAATGTGATAACACCATAACAAAATGAAAGATAAAAATCATATGATAATCTCAATAGATGCAGAAAAACCTTTGACAAAATTCAGCACCCATTTATGATTAAAACTCTTCAAAAAATGGGCATAGAAGGAAACTACCTCAATATAATAAAGGCCATATATGATAAGTCTACAGCAAACATTATTCTCAATGGTGAAAACCTGAAAGCATTCCCCCTAAGATCAGGAACAAGACAAGGGTATCCACTTTCATCACTATTATTCAAAATAGTTCTGGAAGTCCTAGCTAAACCAATCAGAGAAGAGAAAAAAATAAAGGGAGTCCAGATTGGAAAAGAAGTAAAGCTCTCACTGTTTGCAGATGACATGATACTGTACATACAAAACCTTACAGATAGTATCAAAAATTTACTAGAGCTAATCAGTGAATTTAGCAAAGCTGCAGGATACAAAATCAATACACAGAAATCACTTGCATTTCTAAATACTAACAAATGAAAAATCAGAAAGAAATTAAAGAAGTAATCCCATTCACCATTGCAACAAAAAGAATTAAATATCTAGGAATAAACTTCCCTAAGGAGTCAAAAGAACTGTACACAGAAAATCATAAGATGCTAATGAAAGAAATCAAAGATGACATAAACAGATGAAGAGATATTACATGTTCCTGGGCAGGAAGAATCAATATTGTGAAAAATGAATATACTACTAAATGCAATCTACAGATTCATTGTGATCCCTATCAAATTGCCAATGGCATTTTTCACAGAACTAGAGCAAAAACATTTCACAATTTGTATGGAAACACAAAAGACCCCAAATAGCCAAAGCAGTCTTGAGAAAGAAGAATGGAGCTGGAGGAATCAACCTTCCTAACTTCAGATTATACTACCAAGCTAGAGTAATCAAGACAGTATGGTACTGGCATAAAAAACAGAAATAAAGACCAATGGAACAAGATAGAAAGCCCAGAAACACCCATGCACTTATGGGTACTTTATTTTGACAAAGGAGGCAAGAGTATATACAATGGGGGCAAAGACAGCCTCTTCAATAAATGGTGCTGGGAAAACTGGACAGCTACATGTAAAAGAATGAAATTGAACACTTCCTAACACCATAAACACAGATAAACTCAAAATAGATTAAAGACCTAAATGTAAGATCAGAAGCTATCAAAGTCTTAGAGGAAAACATAGGCAGAGCACTCATGACATAAATCAAAGCAAGATCCTCTATGACCCACCTCCTAGAGTAATGGAAATAAAAACAAAAGTAAACAAGTGGGACCTGATTAAACTTAAAAGCTTTTGCACAGCAAAGGAAACTATCAGATCAGATCAGATCAGATCAGTCGCTCAGTCGTGTCCGACTCTTTGCGACCCCATGAACCGCAGCACGCCAGGCCTCCCTGTCCATCACCAGCTCCCGGAGGTCACTCAGACTCGCATCCATCGAGTCAGTGATGCCATCCAGCCATCTCATCCTCTGTCGTCCCCTTCTGGTGGCCAAAATACTGGAGTTTCAGCTTTAGCATCATTCCTTCTAAAGAAATTCCAGGATTGATCTCCTTCAAAATGGACTGGTTGGATCTTCTTGCAGTCCAAGGGACTCTCAAGAGTCTTCTCCAACACCACAGTTCAAAAGCATCAATTCCTCGGCGCTCAGCCTTCTTCACAGTCCAGCTCTCACATCCATACATGACCACAGGAAAGACCATAGCCTTGACTAGGCGAACCTTTGTTGGTAAAGTAATGTCTCTGCTTTTGAATATGCTATCTAGGTTGGTCATAACTTTCCTTCCAAGGAGCAAGCGTCTTTTAATTTCATGGCTGCAGTCACCATCTGCAGTGATTTTGGAGCCCAGAAAAAGAAAGTCTGACACTGTTTCCACTGTTTCCCCATCTAATTCCCATGCAGTGATGGGACCTGATGCCATGTTCTTTGTTTTCTGAATGTTGAGCTTTAAGCCAACCTTTTCACTCTCCACTTTCACTTTCATCAAGAGGCTTTTTAGCCCCTCTTCACTCTCTGCCATAAGAGTGGTGTCATCTGCATATCTGAGGTTATTGATATTTCTCCCGGCAATCTTGATTCCAACTTCTGTTTCTTCCAGTCCAGCATTTCTCATGATGTACTCTGCATATAAGTTAAATAAACATGGTGACAATATACAGCCTTGACGTACTCCTTTTCCTATTTGGAACCAGTCTGTTGTTCCATGACCAGTTCTATAATCAAGGTGAAAAGACAACCCTTAGAATGGGAGAAAATAATAGCAAATGAAACAACTGACAAAGGATTAATTTCCAAAATATACAAGCAGCTCATATACAAGTTATCATTAAGCTGATAACTTAATATCAAAAAAACAAACAACTCAATCAAAAAGTGGGAAAAAGACCTAAACAGACATTTCTCCAAAGAAGACATAACAGATGGCTAACGAACACATGAAAAGATGTTCAACATTGCTCATTATTAGAGAAACGCAAATCAAACGCAAATCAAAGCTACAATGAGATACCACCTCACACCAGTCAGAATGGCCATCATCAAAAAGTCTACAAACAATAAATGCTGGAGAGGGTATGGAGAAAAGAGAATGCTCTCGCACTGTTGTTGGGAATGTAAATTGATACAGTCGCTATGGAGATTCCTTAAAAAACTAGGAATAAAACCACCATATGACCCAGCAATCCCACTCCTAGGCATATACCCTGAGGAAACCAAAATTGAAAGACACATATATCTCATTGTTCATTGCAGCACTATTTACAGTAGCTAGAACATGTAAGCAACCTAGATGTCCATCTACAGATGAATGAATGGATAAAGAACTTGTGGCACATATACATAATCGAATATTACTCAGCCATAAAAAGGAACACCTTTGAGTCAGTTCTAATGAGGTGGATGAACCTAGAACTTATTACACAAAGTGAAATAAGTCAGGAAGAGAAAGATAAATACCATATTCTAATGCAAATATATGAAATCTGAAGCAATGATACTGCACAATTTACTTATAGGATATCAATGGAGAAACAGACCTAGAGAATAGACTTATGGACATGGGGAGAGGGAAGGAGAGGGTGAGATGTATGGAAAGAGTAACATGTAAACTTACATTCAGTTCAGTTCAGTTCAGTCGCTCAGTTGTGTCCAACTCTTTGTGACCCCATGAATCGCAGCACACCAGGCCTCCCTGTCCATCACCAACTCCCGGAGTTCACTCAGTCTCACGTCCATCGAGTCAGTGATACCATCCAGCCAACTCATCCTCTGTCATCCCCTTCTCCCCCTGCCCCCAATCCCTCCCAGCATCACAGTCTTCTCCAATGAGTCAACTTTTTGCATGAGGTGGCCAAAGTACTGGAGTTTCAGCTTTAGCATCATTCCCTCCAAAGAAATCCCAGGGCTGATATCCTTCAGAATGGACTGGTTGAATCTCCTTGCAGTCCAAGGGACTCTCAAGAGTCTTCTCCAACATCACAGTTCAAAAGCATCAATTCTTCAGCACTCAGCTTTCTTCACAGTCCAACTCTCACATCCATACATGACCACAGGAAAAACCATAGCCTTGACTAGATGGACCTTTGTTGGCAAAATGTCTCTGCTTTTTAATATGCTGTCTAGGTTGGTCATAACTTCCCTTCCAAGGAGTAAGTGTCTTAATTTCATGGCTGCAATCACCATCTGCAGTGATTTTGGAGCCCCCAAAATAAAGTCTGACACTGTTTCCAGATGCCATGATCTTAGTTTTCTGAATGTTGAGCGTTAAGCCAACTTTTTCACTCTCCTCTATGTCAAGGCTGTATATTGTCATCCTGCTTATTTAACTTATATGCAGAGTCAGACACGACTGAGCGACTGAACTTAACTGAACTGAGAAATGTGGGGCTGGAAGAAGCACAAGCTGGAATCAAGATTGCCGGGAGAAATATCAATAACCTCAGATATGCAGATGACACCACCCTTATGGCAGAAAGTGAAGAGGAAACTTACATTACCATATGTGAAATAGATAGCCAATGGAAATTTGCTGTATGTCTCAGGAAACTCAAACAGGGGCTCTGTATCAACCTAGAGGGGTGGGATGGGGAGGAAGATGGGAGGGAGGTTCAAAAGGAAGGGGATATATGTATACCTATGGCTGATTCATGTTGAGGTTTGACAGAAAACAGCAAAATTCTGTAAAGCAATTATCTTTCAATTAAAAAAAGTATAAAGTTTGAAAAAAAGAATATGTGATCAACACACGTGTGTGTGTGCATGCACACACACACACACACACACACACACACACAATGGACTATTACTCAGCCATAAAAGAGAATGTGGTCCATTGGAGAAGGGAAGGGCAAACCACTTCAGTATTCTTGCCTTGAGAACCCCATGAATAGTATGAAAAGGCAAAATGATAGGATACTGAAAGAGGAACTCCCCAGGTTGGTGTGTGCCCAATATGCTATGGGAGATCAGTGGAGAAATAACTTCAGCAAGGATGAAGAGATGGAGCCAAAGTAAAAACAATACCCAGTTGTGAATGTGACTGGTGATAGAAGCAAGGTCCAATGCTATAAAGAGCAATATTGCATAGAAACCTGGAATGTTAGGTCTGTGAATCAAGGCAAATTGGAAGTGGTCAAACAGGAGATGGCAAGAGTGAACATTGACATTCTAGGAGTCAGCAAAATAAAATAGACTGCAATGAGTGAATTTAACTCAGATGACCATTATATCTACTACTTTGGGCAGGAATCCTTTAGAAGAAATGGAGTAGCCATCATGGTCAACAAGAGAGTTTGAAATGCAGTACTTGGACACAATCTCAAAAATGACAGAATGATCTCTGTTCGTTTCCATTCAATATCACAGTAATCCAAGCCTATGCCCCAACCAGTAACACTGAAGAAGCTGAAGTTGAACGGTTCTATGAAGACCTACAAGACCTTTTAGAATTAACACCCAAACAAGATGTCCTTTTCATTATAGGGGACTGAAACGAAAAAGTAGGAAGTCAAGAAACACATAGAGTAACAGGCAAATTTGATCTTGGAATACAGAATGAAGAAGGGCAAAGGCTTTTAGAATTTTGCCAAGAGAACACACTGGTCATAGCAAACACCCTCTTCCAACAACGCAAGAAAAGACTCTACACATGGACATCACCAGATGGTCAACACCAAAATCAGATTGATTATATTCTTTGCAGCCAAAGATGGGGAGGCTCTATACAGTCAACAAAAACAAGACCAGGAGCTGACTGTGGCTCAGACCATGAACTCCTTATTGCCAAATTCAGGCTTAAATTGAAGAAAGTAGGGAAAACCACTAGACCATTCAGGTATGACCTAAATCAAATCCCTTATGATTATACAGTGGAAGTGAGAAATAGATTTAAGGGCCTAGATCTGATAGATAGAGTGCCTGATGAACTATGGAATGAGGTTCGTGACATTGTACCAAATCAAGATCATCCCCGTGGAAAAGAAATGCAAAAAAGCAAAATGGCTGTCTGGGGAGGCCTTACAAATAGCTATGAAAAGAAGAGAAATGAAAAGCAAAGGAGAAAAGGAAAGATATAAGCATCTGAATGCAGAGTTCCAAAGAATAGCAAGGAAAGATAAGAAAGCCTTCCTCAGCAATCAATGCAAAGAAATAGAGGAAAACAACAGAATGGGAAAGACTAGAGATCTCTTCAAGAAAATTAGAGATACCAAGGGAACATTTCATGCAAAGATGGGCACAACAAAGGAAAGAAATGGTATGGACCTAACAGAAGCAGAAGATATTAAGAGGTGGCAAGAATACACAGAAGAACTATACAAAAAAGATACCCAGATAATCATGATGGTGTGATCCCCACCCTGAGCCAGACATCCTGGAATGTGAAGTCAAGCATCACTACGAACAAAGCTAGTGGAGGTGATGGAATTCCAGTTGAGCTATTTCAAATCCTGGAAGATGATGCTGTGAAAGTGTACACTCAATATGCCAGCAAATTTGGAAAATTCAGCAGTGGCCACAGGACTGGATAAGGGCAGTTTTCATTCCAATCCCAAAGAAAAGCAATGCCAAAGAATACTCAAACTACTGCACAATTGCACTCATCTCACACGCTAGTAAAGTAATGCTCAACATTCTCCAAGCCAGGCTTCAGCAATACGTGAACTGTGAACTTCAGGTGTTCAAGCTGGTTTTAGAAAAGGCAAAGGAATCAGAGATCAAATTGCCAACATCTGCTGGATCATGGATAAAGCAAGAGAGTTCCAGAAAAACATCTATTTCTGTTTTATTGACTATGCCAAAGCCTTTGACTGTGAGGATCAAATAAACTGTGGAAAATTCTGAAAGAGATGGGAATACCAGACCACCTGACCTGCCTCTTGAGAAACCTATATGCGGGTCAGGAAGCAACAGTTAGAACTGGACATGGAACAACAGACTGGTTCCAAATAGGAAAAGGAGTACGTCAGGGCTGTATATTGTCACCCTGCTTTATTTAACTTCTATGCAGAGTACATCATGAGAAACGCTGGACTGGAAGAAACAGAAGTTGGAATCAAGATTGCTGGGAGAAATATCAATAACCTCAGATATGCAGATGAGACCACCCTTATGGCAGAAAGTGAAGAGGAACTAAAAAGCCTCTTGATGAAAGTGAAAGAGCAGAGTGAAAAGGTTCACTTAACACTCAACATTCAGAAAACTAAGATCATGGCATCTGGTCTCATCACTTCATGGGAAATAGATGGGGAAACAGTGGAAACAGTGTCAGACTTTATTTTGGGGGGCTCCAAAATTACTGCAGATGGTGATTGCAGCCATGAAATTAAAAGATGCTTACTCCTTGAAAGGAAAGTTATGACCAACCTAGATAATATATTAAAAAGCAGAGACATTTTACCAACAAAGGTCCATCTAGTCAAGACTATGGTTTTTCCAGTGGTCATGTATGGATGTGAGAGTTGGACTATGAAGAAAGCTGAGCACTGAAGAATTGATGCTTTTGAACTGTAGTGTTGGAGAAGACTCTTGAGAGTCCCTTGGACTACAAGGAGATCCAACCAGTCCATTCTAAAGGAGATCAGTCCTGGGTGTTCATTGGAAGGACTCATGCTGAAGCTGAAACTCCAGTACTTTGGCCACCTGATTCGAAGAGTTGACTCATTGGAAAAGACCCTGATGCTGGGAGGGATTGGGGGCAAGAGGAGAAGGGGATGACAGAGGATGAGATGGCTGGATGGCATCAGTCACTCAATGGATGTGAGTCTGAGTGAACTCCGGGAGTTGGTGATGGACAGGGAGGCCTGGCATGCTGGGATTCATGGGGTCGCAAAGAGTCGGACATGACTGAGTGACTGAACTGAACTGAACTGAAAAGAGAATGAAATACTGTCATTTGCAACAATGTGAATAGAAATATTGTACTTATCACTTATATGTAGAATCTAAAAAATAATACAAATGAATGTATATATAAAATAGAAACAGAGTCACAGACAAAACAAACTTGTGGTTACCACAGGGAAGAGAGAATTGTGAAGGGACAAATCAGGGGTGTGGGATTAAATGAAACAAACTACTATATATTAAATAGATAAGCAACAAGGAATAGATAAGCACAGGGAATTATACTCATTATCTTCTATTTGCCCTGTGTTAAAGAATCTGCCTGCCGATGCAGGAGGCGCAGGAGACTTGGGTTCAGTTCCTGGGTCGGGAAGATCCCCTGGAGTAGGAAATGGCAATCCACTCCAGAATTCTTGCCTGGAAAATTCCATGGACAGGGTAGCCTGGTGGGCTACAGTTCAAGGGGTCGCAAAGAGTTGGATGTGATTGAGCATGCATACACTATCTTGTAATAACCTTAATGGAATATAATCTGCAAAAATAGTGAATAGCTATGCTATAGATGTGAAACTAACACAATATTGTAAGTCAACTATACTTCAATTTTTAGAAAAAGAGAACGCGGTGGGAGAAAGGAGGCTGACCTAAGAAAGAAGTGTGGAGATGCTAGTGTTTAAGTGACAGGCAAGGAAGAGGCATCAGAGGAATTTAGAAGAGAGAAGCAGAAGTGAATTGGGTTGGAAGCCAAGGCAACAAAGGGAGTCCAACGTCTGACATGCCCTTGAGAAGTCAAGCAGGATGTCGGAAAGAGACTGCTGAGCCTGGTTGTCAGCAGAGAAAGCCGATGTTTCATGACCTTGAGGGGGTATGTTGGCCAGTCTTCAGGGAACAGGGGATAAGTGAATACTGGGAAAGCCAAGGACAGAACCTCTCTCCCTCATGCCTTGGGGAGAAGCAGGAACTTGTGGATGGGGGTGCGTGGGTGGGAAAGGCATGGATGTGGCACAGGGATAGGCAACCCAAAGCAAAATGTTGACCCAGTGGGCGCCCCAAGGCTTCAAAGCAAGCTTAGAAAAGCAAGTTCCCCAAAGGCCTTAGATGATGACAAGCTTCTCTTTCTCACGAAGCTGAGGCAGCTCCTTTGATAAGGCCCCTCTCAAAACTAGTGATACTCTGACAGTCCCTCAGAGACCACAGGGAAAAGGATCCCACAATCAATTATCATCCGGGTGCTCCTCACTGGTCATGGAATTTGGCGGGTCCCTATATGCTGCGTTCCAGCTCAGGATAGTGTAATTACCACTTTGTTTATTTTATAAAAGATTAATGGTTCCCCCTCCTCATTTCTCAAGAACAAACTTTCGTCTGTATAGAGTGAGTCATTAAGTATATCAGCTCAACTGCTCTGGCTGCAAGATTACAGATATAAAATCGTCTGATTTTGACAAAAAACAGCTGCAGCTTTTCTTATTCTCTTGAGTCCACCATCACATGCCGAGAAAGGCAGAGAATGTGACTGGTCAGGTCATATGACAGAGAGACACGTGACCTTCACCTTCATCAGCAATCTTCCCAAGGCCCTCCAACAAGTCACTTTCGCTAAGATGTCTCTCAAGGACAGTTTAACTCTATTCAACCTACTCTCAAGAGCTGCTCTCATGAATAAGGTAGAAAATGAAGGATGAACAGGAAGGGACATTTATGCTCAGAAAGTTTACAATCTACCAATAATACCATAAACAAAACTCACTTGAGAACTAGGACTGATTGTGGTCGAGGTGTTGACCAAAGAGCTTAAGAAGGCAAGCTCAGCCCTCAGGCAAGACTTTCTAGAGGAGGTGGCATTGAAACTCATCTTAAGGGACACTGATTGTGTGTGTGTGTGTGCGTGCGTGCACGCATGTGTGCCCACATGCATGCATGCACATGTACATACAGATGCACTGGGGTTAATCAGAGGGAAAGCAAAACATTCCAGGAGAAGGTACTTTATTAAACACATGGATGCAGAGAATTGCAGTGCATGGGTAAGGTGTGGGAAAATCAGAGTTGGAGGAGGCTTTTGGTCCAGAGATTCACAAACTTTGATGTGTGTTAGATCTACCCGGGCAACATGTGACAAATTCACTAGCCCAAGCCTTGCCCTTGGGTTTTACAAGCTATGCTGCTGGGACTTGAGGATGTTAATGATTAACCAGGGTCCCATTGCTCATTAATTAGCAGCTGAACTAGTTGGAGAACCTGTTTTCAGGGAAGGACAAGTCTTTTTGTTTGCTTATTTTTTGTTTTTGAAGGGATCTGAGGTGTAAGATTTATGAAGTGAGAAACAAAAGAGAAGACCAAAGGAGCAGGTTGGACTCAAATTATGGAAAAATTGGATTAAAGTGAAAGGAAATCAGAATATTTCTGTCAGCACACAGGGTTACTAAAAATTTCAGAGGGGGAAGTGACATTGTCAAAGTCATCAGAGACGTGATCTAAGAACAAAACTTAGGGTTCATCCTGTTGACTGGAGACAGAATCACACTGGCTTACAAATCTCATATCTTCCTGTCAGCACAGCCCCCAACACTCATCTGAAGCAGGTTCCTCTGGAAGCCCACAGAGGCCAGCTTTTTTCTCCTTATATAAATCATGAAATATCTGTGAGAAAATATCACTTCATCAAGCATCTTTCAAAACAGCTCATTAAATCCCGGGAATGCAGTCAGTGGGAGGAATGCACATTTTCATCTAGCTTCTGGACCAAGGGCAATACGTACCCATCCTCCTGCCCGACCTCACCTGGACTCCCTCCATCGTAGGGAGAGTAGCCACGAGTCTATGCCTGAGAAAAAGGCAGAGTGGAGGTGGGGGACCAGACAATAAACCAGGAGTCAGGTCTACAGATGGTAGGCCTCTCCACAACATGATGGGCAGACAGAGAGCTAGAGGATCACAACTGCGTTGCTCCTGGAGGTCTGGGGGCTGGGGATCTGGGCCCTGTTTATGTCTACCTGGCTTATCAAGAACTGCGGGAGAAGAATGGGAAAGGTAGTGCAATTTGTACTTCCTTTAGCTCAACAGTTACTTATACTGGGTAACATGTGTATGTGCATGCTAAGTTCCATCAGCTGTGTCCAGCTCTTTACGACCCTATGGACTGTAGCCTGCCAGGCTGCTCTCTCCATGGGATTCTCCAGGCAAGAATACTGGAGTGGATTTCCATGCCCTCCTGCAGGGGATCTTCCTGACCCAGGGATCGAACCTGCATCTTTTATAGTTCCCGCATTGGCAGGCAGATTCTTTAGCACTAGCGCCACCTGGGAAGCCCAAACTGGGTAATACTGGCATTTGGAAAGACAACTACTTGGGCTGCCAAGCAGGGCTGAGATGCTGGTAGTGGGGTTTGATGGTGATGGCCCTGACTGAAAGCCTCAGGGTGTCTCCCACTGTTTCTGCTGTCAATGCCTGGGCCTCAGTCCACTCAATGTCACAAGAGGAGGCAGAACCCAGAAGTAAAGAAATCTGGATCTCAAGGCTCATGCAAGCCAACTTTAGCCAATTGCTCAGCCCTTCTGGAGCTGCAGTCAGTGAGGATGCCTCAGCCTCCCAATGTGTCCAAACAAGATTGTCAGGAGAAGCTTCCTGTTTTTATTCTGGAGATTTTCATATTCAGATAAATGCCATACCTAAAGAGTGTGCTGAAAATCTAAGCTCCAGAGATATTACTAGAAGGTCAGGAGTCCATAGCTGTTCCCACGGATGTGTACACAGCCAGTTATGGAGTCACTCCCACAATGAAGCAAGGCAGCCTGATGTAACCAACACAGAGCCTGGAGATCATTGTAGCTCCTTCTCAGAATTCAAATACCTCTTTGAGGGATTGCAAAAAAGTCTTCCATATATTTTGATTCTGGGTGTAAAACTTGTTATGCAGAACATAACAATAATTGCTCTTGGAACTGGACTGCTCACAACTTTCATATATGCAAATGAAAGCATTGTAAACTGAGTTTTTCTAAGAGAAGGGTGCTCAGTGTGTTTGGTTACTGGTAGTCTTAGCAGGATTTTCCATTCTTTCATATTACACATTTTATTCTCAGTCACTTCATTACAGCTTAATTTTAAAAACTCCTACCATAGTCCATTAGAGTTTCTGGGAAGTACTTTGGTTCGTTGGAATTACAGGCTTCATTCTGACATTCCTCTTCATGGGCTTAAAATGCCTATTTACTTAAAATGCCTTCTTTCATCATGCCTTTTAAATCCTAGAATTACTGGCATATGCTTTTAGAAGAATTGTGTCAGTATTATCAAACTTTTGTTCCCATACCAGTTTGGTTTCATTACCTTATAAGCTATGGGGAGTTTAGTAACATAATTAGATGGATTCTTGGAATATTGCTGGTTTTATTCTACCTCATACTAAACCTTGTGGATTTTTTTGACATCTAAGAATTTTAAGACAGGTTTTGCCAATATTTTTTACATGACCAAGTTATGGAGTGGCTGCCAGCAAGAGACAGTGTTCAGATGCAGATGATATTTGTTCAATATGTCAAGATGAATTTCAAAAGCCAGTTCTTCTCATCTGTCAACATATATTTTATGGAGAGAAAAAACATGACGACTGTACAGAACTGTGATTTCAGACCATATAAACAAATGGAAACATGGAGTCACTTCATCACAGCTTTGAATATGTGAAGTTTTAAACTTCACATTAAGGCCCCAAAATACCAATTTCATCTGGTTACAGTGACTATTGATAAAGGCATTAGAATGGGTTTTCAAGGCTAGATGTTAAGGAAAATGTTTCTAAATGGTTTTAAAGTATACAACAAGACTTAAGTGTATAGTCCAAATTATCAAAAAATTAAATGAAAGAACTCCATATTTAAAAGTATATGTAAGTAATGTTCAATGTAATGTACATGCAACATTTATTCTTCCTAATTACTTGACAGATAGCTGCAGTGTTAAACTGTAAATGTGTTTGCTTATTAATGCTACCAAAATGATAATTGCACAACTAGGTTTTAGGGGAATTCAGCTACTCTTTCCTGACATCATTTTCAAAATAAAAACTGTTTTTCATAATGCTTTAAGACATATTCAGATCAGATCAGATCAGATCAGTAGCTCAGTCGTGTCCGACTCTTTGCGACCCCATGAACCGCAGCACGCCAGGCCTCCCTGTCCATCACCAACTCCCGGAGGTCACTCAGACTCACGTCCATTGAGTCAGTGACGCCATCCAGCCATCTCATCCTCTGTCGTCCCCTTCTCCTCCTGCCCCCAATTCCTCCCAGCATCAGAGTCTTTTCCAATGAGTCAACTCTTCGCATGAGGTGGCCAAAGTACTGGACTTTCAGCTTTAGCATCATTCCTTCCAAAGAAATCCCAGGGCTGATCTCCTTCACAATGGACTGATTGGATCTCCTTGCAATCCAAGGGACTCTCAAGAGTCTTCTCCAACACCTGAATGTAAAATTTTCTTTATCATTTGCCTTTATAATTCCCATTGAAAAAATTCTAAAATTTTAAAATAAAATTTGTATTTAAAATGAAAGTTCTAAATGCTATATTTTACCTGTAATAATCAGATTTTCTAAGGAAGATTAATTCATTGATAATGACATATTTTAATATTGTGATTTTCTCTGTAGTATGATTAGCAATCATTGAGAATAAATGGCTTAAATTGCTTTTTGTTTTGTGGACATCATGCATTCAATCCTGTCATCAGCTTTAATGTTCAGATCTTCCTTTTTGTATAATATCATGGATTATCCTGAAGTAGCTATTAACATAACTCACATGGATTAAAAAAAGGGCAACTATTTATACTTGACATCAATAGCTGATCAATGCATGAATCACCTGCTTCCTTGTATCTTCATCATGTGGAAAATTCCTGTGGCCTCTATTCCATAATTTTTCTCCTTTTGGCTTTCTGGAGGGTATGATGTAGTTTCAACTGAAAGATTAAACAAAAACATCCTAAGTGGAAGCACTCCTTATAGAAGAAAGCTCAAGATTGTAATTAAAATTTTGGTGATGCCATTGGATGCCACAGAAACTATCACCTTCGAACAAAGATAGGGCTAAAATAACCCAGAATGAGGAAACTCTCTTTGAAGAATAATCTACACTATGTATCAATCCACCTCCATTTTGTGTGAAAGGTGGAAGGTCAGAGGCCACATACTTTATCTTCACATTGTGTTCAGACAGTGTTTCTCCATAGACATGTTATTTAGAATGTAATGAAGTCGGTCTGTGTTACCTAGAATCTGCACAATGCAAGACGCACAGTACCCAAAATGCCAGCAGCTTCTTGAGTCTTGAAAAGCTGAATGTCATGGGCATTGCTGCTCTTGTGTTCCAGAGTGCACTGCTTAAACTCTTTCAAAACTATTTGAATCAGCATAACAATTCAAAATATTAGTAACATCTTTACTCTTCAGATAATGAACTGAGGTGTGAAATGGATTGCTGACTTTTCCACATGGCTACTGAGGAGTGTTGCTGGCTCTAACCCCAAGAAACTGACTCTAAATTCAGCTCCTTTCCTAAAACATTGTGTTGCCTTTCAATGCAGGCAGAGACTCAGACTGGATCTCAATACATTAGAAAATACATGCAAATGAACTGTTGCTGTTATTATATTTCTAGCCATCTTCTAAGGAGCCCGGGCCTTTTTACACAGATGACACTTTGTTCTGCGGGTCCTTTGTGGCAGGGTAGAGCTAGGACCTAAGAGGACCTGGGTTAGTTTGGCTAATGGAGGGAGCAGATCATGGAGCTTCTAGGGACAATGGGGTGGGGAGGCAAATAGGAAAGAGAACTACTGGGACCTAGTCACACCTTGAATAATGCAACATGACCTACCCATGCACTCTTCACCCACGAGTCTCAAACCTTCAGTATGATGTGTTATTCATGAAATGCTTAGAGAGCGAGTTTTGGGGATAAAATGGCAAAAGGCTGAGAATTACTGCTGGGTTGGGAGAGGCTGATGCAGACACAGCACATGTGGACTCAGAAGCCAGAGGCAAGAGGAGAGACCAGAAGGATGTCAGTCACTCAGAATCAGCAGAAATCAGGCAAGGCCTGGGATTTTCACAGATGTGTGAATTCACCCAGATGTCTCAGACTGGGTGCACCGGATCACATCTGAATCGTAGGCAATTAAAGTGAGGATCCAAACATTGCTGAGCTATAGGATACTTTCAGGTTTTACAGGGAAGAGAACCAATCTGTGTCAGAAATCACCCAGCTTGAAACTTTCCCAAAGGCAATCTAAAGATTCATCTCCTCTTTTAATAAAATTCACACACTATTTGAAGTGACTGGTCATTTACTTTTCAGACTGGTCAGGACCACGAGAGGAATTCTCTGAATAGAGTTAAAATTGGTGAATGTGAGATGTGATGAAGATCCAGAAATAAATGCTCTGAGGTCTGTTCAGCTAGTGTCCCCAGAATGTTCACTTCCATAAGCAGGAAGGAGACAACCATTTCAGGTCGTGCTCTGTAAGTAAACCAAAGATGCTTACGGAACTTTCATGACCAGATCTCATAAGAATGACAAAATGACAGAGAATGACTGAATCACATATGGAACAAGGACCAAATGTTAAATATAATTATAATCCAATTATGATTATTATACATTAAGATTCTCATAAAATCATCCAGTTTGTTCTCAATAAAAACCTGGTGAAACCTGGCTTGTATTCTTTTGGACACACTAGTCTGTTCTTGTTTTCTTGTTGGAATGTTCTGGTTTTCTGCTTTTTTTTTTGTATTCAAGACTTTATTGCTGCTTGAGAAATGTTCCTTATCTTTCAGTTCAGTTCAGTTCAGTTCAGTCGCTCAGTCGTGTCCAACTCTTTGCGACCCCATGAATCGCAGCACGCCAGGCCTCCCTGTCCATCACCAACTCCCGGAATTCACTCAGACTCACGTCCATTGAGTCAGTGATGCCATCCAGCCATCTCATCCTCTGTAGTCCCCTTCTCCTCCTGCCCCTAATCCCTCTCAGCATCAGGGTCTTTCCCAAGGAGTCTTATTTTTGCAAGTGCACTAATCTTTACGTGAGAAGCAGGAGGAGATAGTGTCCTTAGATGCC
The DNA here is from genome assembly GCA_935064755.1 of Tragelaphus eurycerus. Taxonomy (NCBI): domain Eukaryota; kingdom Metazoa; phylum Chordata; class Mammalia; order Artiodactyla; family Bovidae; genus Tragelaphus; species Tragelaphus eurycerus. The sequence continues at coordinate 24,329,143 of CAKXYN010000024.1, read as the reverse complement.
TGCAGAGCCCTGTATCTGAATCTCACTGAGATCTGAATCTGAGTGCTGCCCCCTAGGGGTTCTCTGATGCAGTGCCCTGCAGTCCTGGAGAGGATGCTCAGCCACTCTAGGCCAAGGGTCCTGTTCAAAGTCTTCAGTGCTCCACATAGTTCAGAGAAGAGAATAAAAGAAAAACCATTACTGTTACCAGTAATGCTGATGCTTCTGTGCTGATGCTTCTCAAAAGGCCTTTCAGTGCCCCCTCATTGTTCTAGTCATCTTTCCAACCTCTTGCCCAAAGCAGGCTCTGGCTTGACCTGTCCCTGACACAATTAGTCAGTGGTTGACCCTCATTTAAACACCAGTAAAACTCAGAATGGCATTGTGTTCTTTGAAAATAAACTTGATGAGCCTGATATCTCAAAAGAAATCCTGCAGTGGACCTCTCCTCAAAACTTGGGCAGTGCTTCCCATCACAGCCCGCACAGTGGAGCAACAATCTACTGTTTCCACTCTTCCCTCAGTGGCTCCAGATTTCTACTGCAACCTGTTTAGAACCCAATGTTTTATAAGGAAATGGCACAGAAAAGGAGCACAGCTACTGCTCAAGCAGGCAACTCTCAGGGTTCCAGAATTTGTATATAAGGATTTAGAAAATATCCTAGAAACCACAGTAGCAGGGTCTTCAGGGACAAGTAAGGCAACCAGAGACCCTTAATTTTAAGGGAAGAAAAATACAATAATAAGTTTACCATCTTTATCTAAATAAACTCTGTATGTTTGAAAGTGAGTTCTTTCTGGACTTTGAAGCATGGATTTGAAATTTGCATGGAATGGGAATCCATCTAAGCCAACTTGCTGTTGTTCAGTTTATGAACAACAGACTGTTGTTGTGACCCCATGGACTGAAGCACGCTAGGCTTCCCTGTCCTTCACTATCTCCCTGAGTTTGTTCAAATTCATATCCATTGAGTAGATGATGCCATTCAGCTATCTCATCCTCTATCACCCCCTTCTCCTCCTGCCCTCAATCTTTCCCAGCATCAGGGTCTTTTTCAATGAATCCGGTCTTTGCATCAGGTGGCCAAAGTATTGGGGTTTCAGCTTCAGTATCAGTCTTTCCAATGAATATTCAGGGTTGATTTCGTTTAGGATGCACTGGTTGGATCTCCTTGCAATCCAAGGGACTCTCAAGAGTCTTCTCCACAATTCAAAAGCATCAATTCTTCAGCACTCAGCTTTCTTTATAGTCCAACTCTCACATCCATACATGACTACTGGAAAAATAATAGCTTTGTCTATACAGACATTTGTCAGCTTGCCAGGTGTTAATACTTCATTCAGGACATGGCAGTCATTCTTGCATGAAACTACTAATCAGCCACATTTTTGAATACTACTCATTTCACCAATTAAAAACTATTTCAAACATTGCCTATGCTAATCAATTGGTCTCCTGGTGTACATATAGTTAATTTTATTTATGATACTAAGTGACCTAGCAAAGGAAACTATAAACCAAACACAACCTGTGGAATGGAAGAAAATATTTGCAAATGATGTGTCCACCAAGGGATTAATTTTCAAAACATACAAATACCACAAACAACTTAACAACAAAAGAACAAACAAACCATTCAAAAAACAAGCAGACGATCTAAATAGACATTTCTCCAAAGAAGACATACAGATGTCCAAAGGCATATGAAAGATGATCAACATCTCCAATTATTAGAGAAATGCAAATCAAAACTCAATGATATACCACCTCACACCAGTCAGAATGGCCATCAGTGAAATGTTTACAAATAACAAATGTTATAGAGGGTGTGGTGAAAAGGGAATCCTCCTACATCATAGGTGGGAATGTAAGTTGGTGTAGCCACTGTGGAAAACAGTGTGGAAATTCCTCAAAAAACTAAAAATAACATTGCTGTATGATCCAGCAATCCCAATCCTGGGCATATATCCAGGTAAAACTCTAATTCAGAAAGATATTTGCACCCCTATGTTCACAGCAGCACTATTTACAATTGCCAAGGCAATGGCACCCCACCCCAGTACTTTTGCCTGGAAAATCCCATGGACGGAGGAGCCTGGTAGGTTCCAGTCTGTGGGGTCGCTAAGAGTCGGACACGACTGAGCGACTTCACTTTCACTTTTCACTTTCATGCATTGGAGAAGGAAATGGCAACCCACTCCAGTATTCTTGCCTGGAGAATCCCAGGGACAGGGGAGCCTGGTGAGCTTCCGTCTATGGGGTCGCACAGAGTCGGACACGACTGAAGCGACTTAGCAGCAGCAGCAGAAACAACCTAAATGTTCATTGACAGATGAATGAATGAAGATATGATACACACACACACACACACACACACACACACACACACACACACACACACACAAAATGGAATATTATTCAGCCATAAAAAGGAGTGGAATAATGCCATTTGCAGAAATATGAATGGACCCAGAGATTATCATACTAAGTGAAGTAAGTCAGAAAGAGAAGAAATATGCCATATGAAATCACTTATATGTGAAATCTAAAATATGACACAAATGACTTATCTACAAAGCAGAAACAGACTCAAAGACAGAGAGAACAGACTTGTGGTTGCCAAGAGGTGCGACATAAGAGAGGGACAGATTGGGAGTTTGGGGTTAGCAGATGCAAACTAGTATATATAGAACACATAAACATCAAGGTCCTACGGTATAGTGCAGGGAATTATATTCAATATCCTGTGGTAAACCATAATGGAAAAGAATATAAAAAGAGAATGTGTATTTATGCATAAGTGAATCACTTTGCTGAACAGCAGAAATCAACACAATATTGCAAATTAATTATACTTCGATGAAATAAATAAGTTACCATCTTAAAGATCTTGATTCTGGCGAGCGTTCTTCATCCATTGGTAACCACCTTTGGAGGGAAGATTTCCAAAACATGGTATGGACGTGTATATTATTATATGTGAAATAGATCGCCAGTCCAGGTTCAATGCATGCGACAGGTGCTCAGGGCTGGTGCACTGGGATGACCCTGAGGGATGGGATGGGGAGGGAGGTAGGAGGGGGTTCAGGATGGGGAACACATGTACACCCATGGCTGAGTCATGTCAATATATGGCAAAAAACACTACAATATTGTAAAGTAATTAGCCTCCAATTAAAATAAGTAAATTTTTAAAAATGCTAGCTAACTGCTCTTAGAAGATAGAGTAACTTGTGTATACAACTACATCACAACACTTATACTGAGGTATAGACAGAGCTGGAAGCAAGAAAAAAGTCTTGACCAGCTGACTTTTTGTTTTGTGAATCCTACTTCAGTAGGTACTGAGTCCCATGGAAGGACAGGCTCTCTTTGCTGGAGATTGACTTGTTTTACAAGAAATAAATCTTGATTGGGCTATTTCTAAAACTTTTCATTTGGAGGACTAGAATTCCACTGACCCAGAAGTATCTAGAATAAATAGTACACCTGTATTTAGAGATTTTAGAATCTTAGAAAGAAAAGTTGAGTCAAGCTTCACAGAAATGAGTGTGTTCTTTGATTCAGTTCTCCACCTCCACTTTCCTCTGCTGCTGCTGAAAAACTCTAGTAGAGAAACATCTAACAGTGAAGAAGCAGAAATTTCAAGTGTGTTATCAAAATTCCACTGATTAACAGAAAAAATGTTACTGGTGTATCCTGGCTGAAAGGTAAAAGTCTAATTGTTTTTAAGAGACATTCTCCTTAAAGTATAAAACTATTGTTTTTGTTGACTCAAATTCTTTGTAAGATATGTCAAGCTTTTTCAAGAACAATATGGAATATAAATAAAACACACACACAGGTGCATGCATGCACACACACACACACACACCCACTGTAACTCTCATTGATACTTTAGCACAAGGTTTTTTTTTTTTTTATTTTATTTTATTTAACTTTACAATATTGTATTGGTTTTCCCATATATCAAAATGAATCTGCCACAGGTATACATGTGTTCCCCATTCTGAACCCTCCTCCCTCCTCCCTCCCCATACCATCCCTCTGGGTCGTCCCAGTGCACCAGCCCCAGGCATCTGGTATCAGGCATCGAACCTGGACTGGCGACTCATTTCATATATGATATTATACATATTTCAATGCCATTCTCCCAAATCATCCCACCCTCTCCCTCTCCCAGAGTCCAAAAGACTGTTCTATACATCAGTGTCTCTTTTGCTGTCTTGTATACAGGGTTATTGTTACCATCTTTCTAAATTCCATATATATGCGTTAGTATACTGTATTGGTGTTTTTCTTTCTGGCTTACTTCACTCTGTATAATAGGCTCCAGTTTCATCCACCTCATTAGAACTGATTCAAATGTATTCTTTTTAATGGCTGAGTAATACTCCATTGTGTATATGTACCACAGCTTTCTTATCCATTCATCTGCTGATGGACATCTAGGTTGCTTCATGTCCTGGCTATTATAAACAGTGCTGCGATGAACAATAGGGTACATGTAACACAAGGTTTTAAATTAAAATTAGGCAACTGAAATCTTAAAATAATTTCACCATAAACCTTGGTAGTTTTGAAACTGTCATTCATCAAACACCAAGTAACCTAAACTTTGAGATTAAATACCTTCCAAAGAACACGATTCAGAGAATCTTTCCCATTTTGAGTCTTTTTTGGAATGAGGCAGGTGTGGAAATATGTAAAGTAATAATAACAAAATAATACAATAAAATAGCAAATGAACCAATGCCTCAATCTTATGAAATAGCTCAGCTGACCAACATGCATTTCATTTTGCTAGGCTTTCTTTCAGCAGCTTTGATCTCCTAGATGTTGCATGGCTTTTGAAAAAATGGCAGAAATAAATCAAGGTGCAGTAAAAAGGTAGCAAAGGTAAGAACAGTAATTGTGCTTTCACTAAGCTGAGACATTGGCAGTCTCTGGCATTCATCTAGCTAGTGTTAGAATGATTTTTTCCCAAGCATCAGCTTTTTGAAAGAGACAAATCCCCTAAAGCCAGAGGGGCAAGATCTGCACAGATATGCAGGCTTGTGTGGAGGTGAGTATGGAATAAACTATATTGCCTGAATGATATGGATGAAGGGACCCAGAAAACCTCTCTGTCCTCAAACTACGTCCCTCACTACTCTGGCATGGTTGCCCAAGCTTCAACCATTAAAGACTTTATTTCTTGGTTTTAAGATTGTGATTTTCTAACTCCTTTAAGCTGCCAACATTCTCCCATTTAATAAAAAGTTAGGGGCTTCCCTAGTGGTCTAGTGGTTAAGAGTATGCCTGCCAATACAGGGGACACAGTTTCCATGCCTGGTCAGGGAAGATCCCACACGCTGTGGAGCAACCAAGCCCATGTGCCACAGCTGTTAAGGCTGTGCTCTAGAGCCCATGGAGTGCAACTCCTGAAACCTGGGTGCCTAGAGTCTGTGGTCCTCAAGAGAAGCCACTGCAATGAGAAGCCCACACAGCATAAGAAAGCCCACACACAGCCATGAAGACTGAGTGTGGCCAAATATAAAAAAATAAATAAAAAATTTAAAAAAGAAAGAAATATTTAACAAATTTTATTCAGAGGCCTAATAAAGCAGATAAAAAGCAGAGATGCTGTAACTGAAGTAGATGACCCATCCGGTGAGCCCCTTAACTCCCTCTGAGACACATCTGCAAACTGCTAAGGCTCATTGAAGGCCACTGAAAAACCACTGGGTTAAAACAGAGCTTCCCAATTGGCGTACACAAAAGGATTACACAAGTTGGGAGATACCAAGTCCTTCAGTCCTTATAGGTGGGACTGATGGGGAGGTGAGGAACTATGGCCAAGCCATCTGTGACCCGTTGTCTCTCACTTTTATTTACCTCCGTGGTGGGCTTCACTGGCGGCTCAGTGATAAAGAAACTCCCTGCCAGTCGTGGGTTCAGTCCCTGGGTCATGAAGGTCCCCTGGAAAAGGAAATGGCAACTCAGTCCAATATTCTTGCCTGGGAAATCCCATGGACAGAGGAGCCTGGCAGGCTACAGTCCATGGGGTAGCTAAAGAGCTGGACACAATGGAAGGACTAAACAACAACAACGGGAATGTTATTATCATTTTCTGTTGTGTGCCAGACATGAGAAAAGGTTAGGGAGCACTCGGTTAGGGCATTATGCTCTGACTGAGTTTATCACACTGAATTATTGCTGGTTATTAACACCTTAGCACACACTTTTCCCTGCTAATTCTCCATGGAAAGGTAACATCGTCAAGCAAATATGGGTAGGGGAGAAGCTGGAAATACGGATCATAAGCCAGGAAGCTCTCAGGAAGGAAAGAATTGAGTGGGAGGCCCACAAGAGAAGCTGGAAGTGGAGTTCTGGATGCCTGGCACCGAAAGGTAGGACGCTAAGACAAGAGGAAAGGGCCACTCAGGAAGCCCTGGAGGGCTCTAAGAGAAGGTCCTGCTCTCCCACCTCCGGAGGATCAGTCCTGCTCTCGGGCATCCGCTCAGTCCATGGCAATCCTGCACGCAAACACAGACTTTCCTCCGGAGAGAGTTTACTCCAGAGGGTAAGTGCTCATTTGGGACACCCAGAGGAGTGGATTATTCACCTGGAAGAAGGTGGACTTGAGTTTCGAAAGAGTGGGTGAGTAATTGCAAGGGGGGACCCGTCACAGAAGGAGGCAGGCCCTGACAGTCTCTGACTGAGTAAATAGTTCCACTTCCCACCTCCTCCCTCCCCAGCATCCCGTCCTCTTCCTGTTTCTCAACTTCTTTTCCCATCACTCTGACTCACAAGTGTCAGCCACAGGAGTGGCTCCCCATGTCCCAGCCCTCAGAGATCTTATTGTAAGCGGTTTCTTCTCATCCTCGTCCACTTGGTGTTGGGCACCAATCCAGACCCGACCCACTCTTCCAAAGGCGCCCCCTGAGGTGCAGCTTCCTGGCAGGCACCTTCCACAGGCAAAAACGATGTGCCTCAGAGGACCGATGCGCCAGACGGACAATCTGAGGTTTATGGGTTTTCAGCAAGGGGTTCACAAAGCCCTGCCAATTCCCCTATTGCCATTGGCCAATTCCCTTTCACTGGCTCTCCCTGCCTGTCATCTGCTTTGTCAGCCAAATCCCTTTTCATTTTTTCTCAGCTTCATCTTGGACTCAGGCCTAGTAAGGCCTGTCAAGAACATTCCTAATGTAGGAAGTTTTATCTCTTCCACCACCATCCTGAGAGGCATTGCCTGTCCTTCTGTGACACGTTTCACAGGAAGGCATTCCCGTGTCTGAAGTGGAGCATATTGGACCAAAACACCAAGTGAACAGTTGCACACATTATTATTTTCAAATGAGAATTTAAACAGAAAGATGTGAAGGAGAAATCCACTGGGAGATTGGGGGGAAGGGAGAAACAAATGGAGGAAAAACTAAAACAGGGAATGTCCTTGTACAAAACTGAAAATCTTTAGGGAGAGTCAAAAATTATTCCCCAAAAGGTACAGTTGTTTCAGAAACAGGACGCCTTGAATTCTGTCTAAATCCTCTCACCATCCAAGTCCTTCAGGATGTTCTGGGCCTGTCCCAGACTCACTTGCTTTTTTCTCACCAAACTGCTCATTATTTCTCAGCATGATTCTCTCCGTGTTGGTGAAGTATACTTACTATTACTCACACACAAATTGCTGAGGCCACTGGAGGGACTTTTCGAATTCAGTTTTCTTCTCATGGAATGACCTTGGTGCCTAGATGGGTTTGTTACATCTAACACTTACTGAGGCTTACTAGGTGCCACACATCTTGCATGGCTTACCTTATTTAATTCTCATAACAACTCTTCGAGATACGTGTCATTATTGTTCCTATTTGAGGATAATAACAGATGGGGAAATAGAGCTGAGAGAGTCCGAGCCTTTGGTCAAAGACACAGAGCTATTTACTTAGTGATGGAAACAGAATTCTAAATCAGGTGTGTCTAACCACAGAGCCCAAGCTCAGAACCACAGGAATGCTCATCATCTCCTCCTTTGTTGAAGCGGTTTAATGTGTATTGAGTTTAACGTTTAAACTATTTGTAGTTTGGGGATAGAAATGCCCACTCCCCAGCTGGCCTCAGAAAATACAACTCTCAAGCCCACTGCTCTTCAGATCTGCAGGAAAACCAATCTTTCTTAGCAGATCCAGGCAGAGACGAACACTCCCTCAGCTATTAAGTTTCTATGCAAACTGAACGCAGCTTTGGCCAACAGGGTCTGCAGACCCGTCAGCCCCATGTCCTGTAAGGTGGGGTGGGTGGGCTCTGCTTCCTATCCAGCAAGATTCATTGAAGATCCCTCAGGCTGCAGAAGTTCTTCAGGAGGGAAAAAGGAAAATCATTCACTTCTCACCCTTTGGTGCTACTCTGAGTCCGGAGGGTAACACACCAACCTGGAGCTAATTCGCAGTGGCACCATTTTAGACGCCCTTGCAGCTACATCCCAAGGCTCCAGACTGCCCCCTAGAGGACAAGATTCTCTGACAAGATTCAACCGGTTGGCTCAGGAAGCAAGAGGGGGAGGGGTGGTGGAGTGGGAGAGGAGGTGCAGCTTCGGGGAGGGAAGGTAGAGGTAGGGGGAAGGGAGGGAAGGTGGAGGTTGGGGGGAAGGGAGGGTGGAGTTGGGGTCAGGCGGCTCTTCTTCCTTTCTCATTTTTCTCTCAAAGTATTAGTTCTGTTTCAGAGGCTTCCTTGTCCCCGGATCGCAGCTGTGGTCACCCACTGACCCTTAGTTCACCTCAGATTTCAATAACTTTGAATTTCAGAGAGGAGGTATTGGAGCTTTAGTGCTTTCCCTCACAGGTCCCTGGGTTTCTCAGGCAAGTTTGCACCCTCTCCTCTCAGAAAAGTTCAAGCAGCACTTCTTAATAGTCTTAAAAAAAAAAAAAAAATCAAGCTTCACTCACTCTGCTACAATCATAATTCAGCTCTCAGGAGAAGCCTAACTACTTCACGATAACTTAGTGTCTGCCACTTAGCTCTTAGATGAATTTTGTCTCCACAAGAAATTTGGAGGCATGACCTTTGTGAGCCTTTCCATGGCTGTTAGTGCTCCTCGGAGCCCAATAACTGGTGTTCACCAACTAGGGCCCTGGAAAAGCCTCTCTGTTCCTTTTGTCCCTTTCCCATTTCCTAGCAATGTTGGGATCAAGGATGAGCAGCCCATTAATATTGGCAAGGCTGTTTGGGCTCTTCAAAGGGGAGATGTCAGAGGCAGGATCCTGGGGGGCTGTAATTATTTTATTCTCAACCGCCCTGCAGCCTTTCTGTATCAAATCTCTAATCTGTAATATTATAACGTAGCTGAATCATATTTCCAATTATCTATCTTCATCTGCATCCCCACGGGACACCAGGGTATAGACTAGAGACTCAGGGTGAGCCTGGGAAGATTCAGAAATTTTAAAAGAAGCTGATTAGCATAGTATTTGGGAGAGATTCTCTTCCCTTCTCTGCTCTGCTTTTATCTGATCCCAATTGGCCTGAGAAGGCCAGCCAGCTCCCAGCCTGCTGGCCAAGCTGCTGCTCCCTGCCTGGGTGGGTAGGGCCGTTGTGCTGAGGGAGAGATGAACTACTTCTTGCTTCCCTTTGCAGTCATCCTCCTCTTACCATACCCCCCGTGACAGGGTGTGCACTGCCACGGCTAGAGGGTGTGAGGATGTTCTTTCCCCTTTGGGTACTATGTTTCAAACGCAATGAACTGTCATGAAGAGGAAAAGACAATAAAAGTTAACCAATTCTTAACCAACTTCTGTTACCAGGCACTGTACTGACACTGTCTTTTTTAATCCTCAGGAAAACACTGCAAAGGAGCTATTATTCCATTTCCCTATGCAAAGAATTCAAGATGAACAAGGTTCACCTAGTAAATAACTCACCTAGCAAATGTTGGAGCAGGAATTCAACTCCCAACTCCCTGGTGTTCCCACTACCTGACTCTAATAGTTTGTGATCTGAGGCCTGGGTTATGGCCTTCCCTTGGGGAATTAGCCAAGACAAACTCAGCATGCTTTTCTAATTGATTTATTCTTTTTTCAATCAAAAAACATGAAAAAAGGTATGCCTAAGTGTTATATAATATTATAATTTTCCATTGCAATGGATGATACTAGTTTTAAAATGGAATTAAGCATTGCTTTTGAACTGTGGTGTTGGAGAAGACTCTTGAGAGTCCCTTGGACTGCAAGGAGATCCAACCAGTCCATTCTGAAGGAGATCAGCCCTGGGATTTCTTTGGAAGGAATGATGCTAAAGCTGAAACTGCAGTACTTTGGCCACCTCATGCGAAGAGTTGACTCATTGGAGAAGACTCTGATGCTGGGAGGGATTGAGGGCAGGAGGAGAAGGGGACGACAGAGGATGAGATGGCTGGATGGCATCACTGACTCGATGGACGTGAGTCTGAGTGACCTCCGGGAGTTGGTGATGGACATGGAGGCCTGGCGTGCTGTCATTCGTGGGGTTGCAAAGAGTAGGACACAACTGAGCAACTGAACTGAACTGAAGTAATTATCTCACTCATTTTTTCTAAGTATGGTTTTTATCTCACAGTTGAGTAAAACCTGAATTTCTAAGTCATTCTCAGTTTTTGATTTGGAACCTCCTCCTTTTTGTCTATAACGCTAGAATGTTCTGTAGCTTCAGTATCACCATGATGCTGTGAGCATCTCTATAGGAGTTATTCTGTGATGGTTAAAGGCACAGACTACATGGCCTTCTCTGGTGGCTCTGTTCTGGAGAGTCCACCTGGCAATGCAGAAGACACCAGTTCCAGTCCTGGTTCAAGAGGATCCCACATGCCTCGGAGCATGACTGATTTCTAGTATTTTTGCTCAGCTGGCAGTAGAAGGCAACCCATGTGTCACCCACAGATGTGTGTGGTGGCGAGGGTTGGGGGGGGACAGTTGAATAGCCCCATCTTTGGGCAGAGGAAGGAATTGGTGTGGATAGTAGCTGGGTATTGCTTAGCATTGCAATGAGATAGGACTCAAAGGAAAGGGAGGCCCTTTGGATTCATCTCAGTATTTTATAATAAAAGTCATCATCTGGTCATAATAAAAAAAAAAAAAAGTACTCTCTTTGTAGAGAGAGGAGGCATTTCTAATTTCAGAGTCATGAATCCAGTCATAGAAAGAAAACTGCATTTATTATTAGAAGAAAATATAATATTAACAGTAGTTATCTCTGAATAGCAAGACTACTATTATATAAATCATTTAATTTAGTTTTGGGAGCACTTTTTGCATCATTTCCCAAATCTTTGATGGATATATTTTACTTTTACAATATAAAACTTATAAAAAAAGAAAGTTTCACGAATTATATAAATTGATACCTAAGGTACTTTCCAGCTTGTCTGTTCTCTGTAAACATTTATTAATATTTTGATAACAGTTCTGATGTTTTTGTCCTTTATCGAGCCCATCTTTGCATGAAATGTTCCTTTGGTATCTCTGATTTTCTTGAAGAGATCCCTAGTCTTTCCCATTCTGTTGTTTTCCTCTATTTCTTTGCATTGATCGTTGAAGAAGGCTTTCTTATCTCTTCTTGCTCTTCTTTGGAACTCTGCATTCAGATGCTTATATCTTTCCTTTTCTCCTTTGCTTTTCACTTCTCTTCTTTTCACAGCTATTTGTAAGGCCTCCCCAGACAGCCATTTTGCTTTTTTGCATTTCTTTTCCATGGGGATGGTCTTGATTCCTGTCTCCTGTACAATGTCACGAACCTCATTCCATAGTTCATCAGGCACTCTATCTATCAGATCTAGGCCCTTAAATCTATTTCTCACTTCCACTGTATAATCATAAGGGATTTGATTTAGGTCATGCCTGAATGGTCTAGTGGTTTTCCCTACTTTCTTCAATTTCAGTCTGAATTTGGCAATAAGGAGTTCATGGTCTGAGCCACAATCAGCTCCCGGTCTTGTTTTTGCTGGCTGTACAGAACTTCTCCATCTTTGGCTGCAAAGAATATAATCACTCTGATTTCGGTGTTGACCATCTGGTGATGTCCACGTGTAGAGTCTTCTCTTGTGTTGTTGGAAGAGGGTGTTTGCTATGACTAGTGCATTTTCTTGGCAAAACTCTATTAGTCTTTGCCCTGCTTCATTCTGTATTCCAAGGCCAAATTTGCCTGTTACTCCAGGTGTTTCTTGACTTCCTATTTTGCATTCCAGTCCCCTATAATGAAAAGGACATCTTTTTGGGGTGTTAGTTCTAAAAGGTCTTGTAGGTCTTCATAGAACCGTTCAACTTCAGCTTCTTCAGCGTTACTGGTTGGGGCATAGACTTGGATTACTGTGACAATGAATGGTTTGCCTTGGAAATGAACAGAGATCATTCTGTCATTTTTGAGATTGTGTCCAAGTACTGAATTTCGGTATGAAAAGGCAAAATGATAGGATACTGAAAGAGAAACTCCCCAGGTCAGTAGGGACCCAATATGCTACTGGAGATCAGTGGAGAAATAACTCCAAAAAGAATGAAGGGATGGAGCCAAAGCAAAAAGAATACCCAGCTGTGGATGTGTCTGGTTAGAAGCAAGGTCCGATGCTGTAAAGAGCAATATTGCATAGGAACCTGGAATGTAAGGTCTATGAATCAAGGCAAATTGGAAGTGGTCAAACAGGAGATGGCCAGAGTGAATGTTGACATTCTAGGAATCAGAGAACTAAAATGGACTGGAATGGGTGAATTTAACTCAGATGACTATTATATCTACTACTGCAGGCAGGAATCCCTCAGAAGAAATGCAGTGGCCATCATGGTCAACAGAAGAGTCCAAAATGCAGTACTTGGATGCAATCTCAAAAACAACAGAATGATCTCTGTTCGTTTCCAAGGCAAACCATTCAATGTCACAGTAATCCAAGTCTATGCCCCAACCAGTAACGCCGAAGAAGCTGAAGTTGAACGGTTCTATGAAGACCTACAAGACCTTTTAGAACTAACACCCCAAAGAGATGTCCTTTTCATTATAGGGGACTGGAATGCAAAATAGAAAGTCAAGAAACACCTGGAGTAACAGGCTAATTTGACCTTGGAATACGGAATGAAGCAGGGCAAAGACTAATAGAGTTTTGCCAAGAAAATGCACTAGTCATAGCAAACACCCTCTTCCAACAACACAAGAGAAGACTCTACACGTGGACATCACCAGATGGTCAACACCGAAATCAGAGTGATTATATTCTTTGCAGCCAAAGATGGAGAAGTTCTGTACAGCCAGCAAAAACAAGACCGGGAGCTGATTGTGGCTCAGACCATGAACTCCTTATTGCCAAATTCAGACTGAAATTGAAGAAAGTAGGGAAAACCACTAGACCATTCAGGTATGACCTAAATCAAATCCCTTATGATTATACAGTGGAAGTGAGAAATAGATTTAAGGGCCTAGATCTGATAGATAGAGTGCCTGATGAACTATGGAATGAGGTTCGTGACATTGTACAGGAGACAGGAATCAAGACCATCCCCATGGAAAAGAAATGCAAAAAAGCAAAATGGCTGTCTGGGGAGGCCTTACAAATAGCTGTGAAAAGAAGAGAAGTGAAAAGCAAAGGAGAAAAGGAAAGATATAAGCATCTGAATGCAGAGTTCCAAAGAAGAGCAAGAAGAGATAAGAAAGCCTTCTTCAACGATCAATGCAAAGAAATAGAGGAAAACAACAGAATGGGAAAGACTAGAGATCTCTTCAAGAAAACCAGAGATACCAAAGGAACATTTCATGCAAAGATGGGCTCGATAAAGGACAGAAATCGTATGGACCTAACAGAAGCAGAAGATATTAAGAAGAGGTGGCAAGAATACACAGAAGAACTGTACAAAAAAGATCTTCATGACCCAGATAATCACGATGGTGTGATCACTGACCTAGAGCCAGACATCCTAGAATGTGAAGTCAAATGGGCCTTAGAAAGCATCACTACGAACAAAGCTAGTGGAGGTGATGGAATTCCAGTGGAGCTATTCCAAATCCTGAAAGATGATGCTGTGAAAGTGCTGCACTCAATATGCCAGCATATTTGGAAAACTCAGCAGTGGCCACAGGACTGGAAAAGGGCAGTTTTCATCCCAATCCCAAAGAAAGGCAATGCCAAAGAGTGCTCAAACTACCGCACAATTGCACTCATCTCACACGCTAGGAAAGTAATGCTCAAAATTCTCCAAGCCAGGCTTCAGCAATATGTGAACCGTGAACTTCCTGATGTTCAAGCTGGTTTTAGAAAAGGCAGAGGAACCAGAGATCAAATTGCCAACATCCACTGGATCATCGAAAAAACAAGAGAGTTCCAGAAAAACATCTATTTCTGCTTTATTGACTATGCCAAAACCTTTGACTGTGTGGATCACAATAAACTGTGGAAAATTCTCAAAGAGATGGGAATACCAGACCACCTGATCTGCCTCTTGAGAAATTTGTATGCAAGTCAGGAAGCAACAGTTAGAACTGGACATGGAACAACAGACTGGTTCCAAATAGGAAAAGGAGTACGTCAAGGCTGTATATTGTCACCATGTTTATTTAACTTATATGCAGAGTACATCATGAGAAACACTGGACTGGAAGAAACACAAGTTGAAATCAAGATTGCTGGGAGAAATATCAATAACCTCAGATATGCAGATGATACCACCCTTATGGCAGAAAGTGAAGAGGAACTCAAAAGCCTCTTGATGAAAGTGAAAGTGGAGAGTGAAAAAGTTGGCTTAAAGCTCAACATTCAGAAAATGAAGATCATGGCATCTGGTCCCATCACTTTATGGGAAATAGATGGGGAAACAGTGGAAACAGTGTCAGACTTTGTTTTTCTGGGCTCCAAAATCACTGCAGATGGTGACTGCAGCCATGAAATTAAAAGACGCTTACTCCTTGGAAGGAAAGCTATGACCAACCTAGATAGCATATTCAAAAGCAGAGACATTACTTTCCCAACAAAAGTGCGTCTAGTCAAGGCTATGGTTTTTCCTGTGGTCATGTATGGATGTGAGAGCTGGTCTGTGAAGAAGGCTGAGTGCGGAAGAATTGATGCTTTTGAACTGTGGTGTTGGAGAAGACTTCTGATAGTCCCTTGGACTGCAAGGAGATCCAACCAGTCCATTCTGAAGGAGATCAGCCCTGGGATTTCTTTGGAAGGAATGATGCTAAAGCTGAAAGTCCAGTATTTTGGCCACCTCATGCGAAGAGTTGACTCATTGGAGAAGACTCTGATGCTGGGAGGGATTGAGGGCAAGAGGAGAAGGGGACGACAGAGGATGAGATGGCTGGATGGCATCACTGACTCGATGGACGTGAGTCTGAGTGACCTCCAGGAGTTGGTGATGGACACGGAGGCCTGGTGTGCTGGGATTCATGGGATTGCCAAGAGTCAGACATGACTGAGCGACTGATCTGATCTGATCTGATATTTTTCCATCATTTTATTGATATACTAATGAAGATTGCGAAATGCTTGTCTCAATGAACTTAATTTCAGGAGCAAAAATCATCACCACTTATTTCTCTTCTGTCATTGTCCCTCTGGCTGAGGTTGTTGCTGTCGCTGCACACCAGAAGGGGCCTTGACACCTCCTTTCTTTAAAAAAATATTTATTCTTATTTGGTTGTGCCAGATCTTTGCTGAGACACATGAGATCTTTGATCTTCATTGTGGCTTGTGGAGGCTTTACGTTGTGGTGTGTGGTATCTAGTTCCCCCACTAGGGATCGAACCTGGGCCCTCCTTCACTGGGAGCATGGAATCTGAGCCACTGGACCATCAGGGAGGTCCCACTGTCACCTCCTTTACCAGGACCATATGCAGTTAGAAGCCTCTGGAGGTTGGCGGTGAAGGTTGGGGTGGAGAGACCAGGAATCACTGGGAAACTGGGACAGGGACGGAATCCTGACAAGACCAAGCTCTGCCGTGAGTTCAGTCATCTCATGAGCTGAGGACTGGTGAACCAAAGGTAGATTTCTCAAGAAACATGGAGTCTAAGAGCATAAAGGCGGAAAGGTCTGTTCCCCATTAGCCCTTGTTCTCTGCATGGTCAGAAGCCGGAGACCACCCCAGAGGTGTGAGTGGAAGTTCATTTTCCTGCTGACCTTTCGTCTTGAGTCTTTGAGTGATGATGGCTCTGAAAGGTGGTAATTAGTGCCAATTGAGGTGATGCCTTTGTGAAGCTGACACCTCTCCATTAGGAAATGGACTGAAGCCAATGGACCAGCTACTCAAGGCGGGGACAAAAAGCTAAAAAATGAGTGCCTGGCCAAACTCTACACAATTAGACTTTTCCTCCAACCATGCTCTAGTGCACAATGGGAACCTGTGCAAGGATGAAAATGGGAACTCCAAGGTTGAATGCCACCCTAAGCCTTGGCATAGAGACATAAACAATGACCAGGAAAAAGAGACACAATGGAAGAGAGAATAGGAATGGGGGCAGGCTATTTCAGTGTACTTTTGTGGGGCAAAATAAATCCAGTTAGAAGAGAATAGCATAGAGTAAGCCAAAGGCACTCATCTTAATTCAGTATAAAGCAATTTCATGATTTTTTAATGAGTTCTGTCACTTACATTCTGTCAAATTGCTTGTCTCCTATTCTTCTGTTCTTTATTTAATCTCCTCAGGTACCCAGAATTCTGCTAAAACTTGGCATCATCAAAGAACAAAAGCTTCACTCACTTATTATAAAAACGTGTTAACTGTTTTCTTCTTTTTCCTTTAGCCCCAACCAAGCCTTTTTCTACACGTAAACATAAATGATCTTTAAAAAACAAATATGAATGTGTCACTCCCCTGTCTAAACCAATCTCTGGTTTGCTATTGCCATTGTACTGAAGATAAACATCTAATATCCTCAACATGTCCTGGCTCTGGAGCCCCCACTGGGCCAACCTAGTGCCTCTCTCCCATCACTCTGTACTCTGCTTTGCACCTCTGTGGTCTGGATCTGGAACTTAAAACAAATTATTCATATATATATATATATACCGACATATATGGAAATGACCAAGTTTGATATATATCTAACCAAGTAAGATATGTTCCCTGTGACTAGAAAGCTCTTTCCTCTGCACTTTGCCTGGCCCACCTCCCATTTTTATTCTTCCAGCACTTGGAATGATCTTTTCAGATCCCCTCTGCCCATTTAAAGTCATGTTTTCCTTAATATTCTTTCTCATAACGCTATTCTTTCCCTTACTTAACACTTACCATCCTGCTGTGTACATTTCTTTGCCTTTTGTTTCCCCCATTCAGTTGTTAGCTCTAGGATGTAGGGACATATATACTTCATTCCCTGCAGTCAAGCCAGATGGTTTATCCCAACCCTATATATTCTGAGACTCCGTTGGTCAGGAATTGGTCAGGGGTGGGTTTTGGACATCAAGATTTTTTCATAGTTTCTTGGGTGATTCGAGTGTGCAGTGAGGGTGGAGGACTGTTTATTCAATCTACCGTCATCATTTCAGAAAGAAACAAATGAGGCCCAGACAGGTCGTGTGACTTGCTCAAAGTCTTCTAGCTGCTATTAGTGGTGGAAACAAGGACCCAGTTTCTCAAGAGCCTGGTCTCTGCATACTATGATGTCCTTTCACTTAACATGAAGAAGCTTTCTAAGAGCATAGAGAAAGCGTGTGTGCTTAGTCGCTCAGTCATGTCCAGCTCTTTGTGATCCCATGGGTTGTAGCCTACCAGGCTCCTCTGTTAATGGGATTCTCTAGGGAAGAATACTTGCTGCTGCTGCTACTGCTGCTAAGTCACTTCAGTCGTGTCCGACTCTGTGCGACCCCATAGACGGAAGCTCACCAGGCTCCCCTGTCCTTGGGATTCTCCAGGCAAGAACACTGGAGTGGGTTGCCATCTCCTTCTCCAATGCATGAAAGTGAAAAGTGAAAGTGAAGTCACTCAGTCGTGTCCGACTCTTAGCGACCCCATGGACTGGAGCCTACCAGGATCCTCCGTCCATGGGATTTTCCAGGCAAAAGTACTGGGGTGGGGGTGCCATTGCCTTCCCCGAATACTTGAGTGGGTAGCAATTCCCTTCTCCAGGAGATCTTCCCAACCCAGGGACTGAATGCAGGTCTCCTGAATTGCAAGCAGATTCTTTACCATCTGAGCCACCAGGGAAGCCCACATGGAGAAAGGTTTCTTTCAATTTTTGTTTTTTGTTAGCATAACTAACTTGTATCTGTTTACCTGAAACTTCCCTGGTTTTAGCATGTTAAGAGTCAGGGAAATACTATCTACCTCAGGTAATTGTTGTGAAGGTTAAATGAGTTCATATTTGTAAAGCCCATGACAAAAAGCCTGGTGTGTATGTAGTAGAAGATCAGCTACTGTTAGTTTTTAAATGATACAGAAGTCTTTGGGAATAGACAACCAAGGTAGAAACTCTCCCTTCCTCCCACCCTCTCCCTCTTCACTTTGTTCTCTTTTTCCTTTCTTAATACAGGTGTAAACATATAAACACAGAAAGGAGATATCTCTCAGGAAGTCTAGCAGTTGTGAGCACACTGAAATACTTTTTTTAACCAGCGCTCATTACTGTCTATCAACTCTGAATGCCACCCAGACATCTTTAGGTCGTGTAATTTCTCCCTGCCAAGAGAAAGCATTCATGGTACTCAATCATCAAGCAGCTACTTGAAACAGCTCTCTCAGGGCTTCTTAGTCCCTTGGGCATCCATGCTGTCACCCTGTCACAGTGCCTATTTCCTGGAATCTGGCTTCTGCAGACTTCCCAGTTGTTGATATTCCAGACTAGTTATTTTTCTAAGGCAGTCCTGGAGTCCTTGGGCTACCAGCTGAATTTGATCCATAGCAAGCTCTGGGAATGGCAAGATGCCAATTATGTAGAACATGGGTCATTGATATTGATTTGTTTGTTTATTATCTGCACAGGCCAACTGAAAGATGAACTTAGAGGCAACTCCAGCATGGTAACTGGGATGTTCATTTAGTTAGTCTTACCTCACTTGTTCTGGTGGTCTTTGTTTCTTTAGCAAATCCATATTCGAAGTGACAGTTCATTTGTGAAACTGTGAACTCAACAGAAATGCAGAAAATCAGAGAATTTTTGAGGATGGGACTTTGAAGATTAGCTCATCCAACCCCTTTGAGAGTATAGTGCATTTAATATTTTGTTTATGTAGCATTGTACAATCCACCAGGAAATTCCTCTAATCTTATCATTGCCCATCAGTTAGTAACAAGAGGACATGGGAAGGAAAGCAGCTGCAGATTTTGATGTGGGAGGGCATGGGCAGGTGAGGAGAATACATCTTGTGTGATATGATAGCTAGAAGCTCGGCATGAAAGGAAAAGTCTAGGGAGACTGGCAATCAATAAAATCTAACATTTTACAAAGCCATAAAAAAAGAATGAACTATTTATATATACTTATCTGATGATGTCTTAGGTGAAAAAAAATCCACCTGTAATGCATAAGACCTGGATTTGATCCCTGGGTTGGGGAGATCCTCTGAAGAAGAGAATGACTACTCACTTCTAGTATTTTTACCTGGGAAACCCCATGAACAGAGGCTACAGTCCATGGGGTTGCAAAGAGTCAGACATGACTGAGTGACTAACCTTTTCACTTTCATGTATAAACAGTGATTTTGTATAACAGTGGTAGATATCAAAATAATTATGTTGAGAAGAAGAAGCTAGACAAAAAGAGTACATACTGCATACCATTTATAAATGGTTCTAGAAAATAGAACAGAGAAAGCAATGGCACCCCATTCCAGTACTCTTGCCTGGAAAATCCCATGCACGTAGGAGCCTGGTAGGCTGCAGTCCATGGCGTTGCTAGGAGTTGGACACAACTGAGCGACTTCACTTTGACTTTTCACTTTCATGCATTGGAGAAGGAAATGGCAGCCCACTCCAGTGTTCTTGCCTGGAGAATCCCAGGGACAGGGGAGCCTGGTGGGCTGCCGTCTCTGGGGTCGCACAGAGTCGGACACGACTGAAGCGACTTAGCAGCAGCAGCAGTAGCAGCAAATAGAAAATGACCTGTAGTGATGAAAGAGCTCAGGAGTTGCTGTGACTGCACGGCTGTTATTCAGTAGGCTCCTGAAGTAGAAAACTTGGCTTCCCTCTTGAACCCTGTGTCTCCCTCCCACTCCCTGTCCCAGGACTCAGTTGGCAGGTCCAATAAAATCTACCTTTTTAATTTGAATGACTTTGTGATGTGGACCATTTTTATAAGTATTGAACTTGCTACAATATTGCCTCTGTTTTATGATTAGGGTTTTTGGCTGGGAGACATGTGGGATCTTAGCTCTCTAACCAGAGATAGAATGTGCACCCCTGTGTTGGAAGGCAAAGTCTTAAGCACTGGATTGCTGGAGAAGTCCCCAGACTCTACCTTTTTAGTACTATTCACGGTTATCTTTTTCTCTCTATTATCATAGTCACCCTCAGGTCAGAGCTTCAAACATCATATATATATGATGGATCATGGAAAAAGCAGGAGAATTCCAGAAAAACATCTATTTCTGCTTTATTGACTATGCCAAAGCCTTTGACTGTGTGGATCACAATCAACTGTGGAAAATTCTTCAAGAGATGGGAATACCAGACCACCTGATCTGCCTCTTGAGAAATTTGTATGCGGGTCAGGAAGCAACAGTTAGAACTGAACATGGAACAACAGACTGGTTTCAAATAGGAAAAGGAGTACATCAAGGCTGTATATTGTCACCCTGTTTATTTAACTTATATGCAGAGTACATCATGAGAAACACTGGACTGAAAGAAACACAAGTTGGAATCAAGATTGCTGGGAGAAATATCAATAACCTCAGATACGCAGATGACACCACCCTTATGGCAGAAAGTGAAGAGGAACTAAAAAGCCTCCTGATAAATGTGAAAGTGGAGAGTGAAAAGGTTGGCTTAAAGCTCAACATTCAGAAAATGAAGATTATGGCATCTGGTCCCATCACTTCATAGGAAATAGATGGGGAAAGAGTGGAAACAGTGTCAGACTTTACTTTTCTGGGCTCCAAAATCACTGCAGATGGTGACTGCAGCCATGAAATTAAAAGACGCTTACTCCTTGGAAAGAAAGTTATGACCAACCTAGATAACATATTCAAAAGCAGAGACATTACTTTGCCAACAAAGGTTCGCCTAGTCAAGGCTATGGTTTTTCCTGTGATCATGAATGGATGTGAGAGCTGGACTGTGAAGAAGGCTGAGCACCGAAGAATTGATGCTTTTGAACTGTGGTGTTGGAGAAGACTCCTGATAGTCCCTTGGACTGCAAGGAGATCCAACCAGTCCATTCTGAAGATCAGCCCTGGGATTTCTTTGGAAGGAATGATGCTAAAGCTGAAACTCCAGTACTTTGGCCACCTCATGCGAAGAGTTGACTCATTGGAAAAGACTCTGATGCTGGGAGGGATTGAGGGCAAGAGGAGAAGGGGACGACAGAGGATGAGATGGCTGGATGGCATCACTGACTCGATGAATGTGAGTCTGAGTGACCTCCGGAAGTTGGTGATGGACAGGGAGGCCTGGTCTGCTGCGATTCATGGGGTTGCAAAGAGTCGGACACGACTGAGCGACTGATCTGATCTGATATATGTATCCATCATCTTGAGTAGCCTCCAACCAATCTTGTTACCTATTTTTTCTACTTGTTCTAATTTATCCTCTGTACTATTGTCAGAATAACTATTAAGTATTTTTTATTTTCTAAACATTAAACTCCCCCAATATAAAACACATTTAAATTATTCAAAATAAAGAACTATACATAGAATTACAAATACCTATGTGTCTATCACCCCAAATTAAGAACTGTTCACATTTTGGAGTTTCTCTTTGGCATATTTTTTAAAAAGAAAACTTAAAATGACATCATCTTTGTTTTTACTCCATCTACCCTATCGATGCTTCACAGTTTATAACACTGTTATTGATCCCATATATAGGTATGTACTTATTTAGGTCATGTTTTTATGCTTTTATTAAAATATGTAATCCTGTGTTAAAAGTTAAATAAGTGGTACCTGCAACTTGCTTTATTGCACATGTTTAAGATTTATGCCTTTTGATAGATATAAAGATGAAATCGACTTTATATTGCTATATTATATCATATGAGCAAATCACCCTTTACTCATTATCTTATGAGTGGGGCATTTATGTTATTTCCACTAAATAGATTTGAAAGGGTCATTGGTAGGAAAAATAAAGTTGCATCTGATCACGTCCCATAACTCATATAGTCCCCATACCGATTACCTGTTATCCTATCTCATCTGTCTCCACTCTTAAACCTCTCTTCATTCAATCATACAGTCACTTACAGTTCCTCAAACCAGCACCACTGGCTGACACCTCCAGGCTGACACCACACATGCTGACCTCCTAACCTATGAAAGTAGGAAATGGCAACTCCAGTATTCTTGCTTGGAAAATTCCATGGACAGAAGAACCTGACGGGCCATAGTCCACGGGTGGCAAAGAGTCAGACACGATTGAGTAACTGAGCACACACACACCCCTACATAAGAAACTTCATCACGTTATTATAATTCTGGGGTCATTTGTGCCTCTCCCATCTGTGACTATGTCTTACTGTATGTATCCTTGGTACTTAGCATAATGCCTCCAACATAGTAGGCATTCAGTAAATAGCTGACTATGGTGGGTGGTGGGTGTGAAAATAAATTTGGAGCCAACTCACAGTATTCTTCTGGGAAAGCCCCAGGTTTCTGGAGGGGAGTAGAAGACCTCTGGAAGATGTAGAGTGGTCATGAGTCAGGAGGAACAGCACTAGGCAGCAGAGAACATGGAGGTCGAGCTGCTCACAGACCCCACGGGCATGCCACGCTCAGAAGTGCTGGTTTTCAATCCTGAATGATTTTTCTGCTATGATGGGCTCAGAGCCTACATTCAGTTTTGTATTTTTTTTTCCCTAGGTTTTCTGAAAATTTAGGTTGGGGTGTATGGGAAAAGCTAGCATTTTATAGTCATTGTTAAGATTTTTATTGACTTGAAACTAAGTGTGTGTGATAAAAAATGGTTTAGATGCCAAAAGCATGTCTTCCTTAGGTTCCAAAGAGATGCTCAAAGTCAACGTAATTAAATGAAAGAAAATTGAAATAAAACCAGTAGGATATGTCAGGACCTGTACTTGGCACACTGCTCGACTCAGGAAAGAACTGAGAGTTGTTAAAAAATGACAAGCACCTCTGATAGAATGTCTACACAAGGAAATCCATTAACCTAGAACATGCAAAGACAGATAATGAAAGATGTGAATATTTGCACTCACACACAAAGTTTGTATCAGCATTTCATCACTGCCTCTCATGAGTGTGTGCTACTTTCTTTATTTTGTTCCTTGTAAATGATTTTGCTCGTAATGTTTACAATAAAATGCAGCAGTAATAAAATATGATGAAAGATAAATGGATGTACTTTTAAAAGTAGCTGTATGGAAGATTGTTTATGTTGCATGGCAGGCCATTTTTCATACTAAAAGGGGCTAAATTTGCCTACATAAAACATGATCTTGTTCACTGCTTTTCCTGTAAAGACTACTGCAAATGCATTGCCTTCCCTAAACTCTTTCAGATTCATCCTCTAGTTTTTGTATGTTGGACACTGGCTATAAACAATTGGCTTATTGTTAGCCTTAAGTGAAGGTGAACCATTTGTCCTGGGGGATTCCTAATTCCTGGGAAGCCTGATGAGCTATATTTTTAAGGAAAACTCTTAGTCTTCATTTTGGGTCTTGACAAGAAGCAGAATAGTGACTTTGAGATCCAACACATCAGAAATGAAGACCCTTAAGAAAGATTCTTCTTCTTACTATTGTTATGGATTAGAAAGAGTCTCAGGTGTGGCCTTTATTTGCTCTTTTCTGGGCTTTCTTTCTCAAGTTGTTGTCCAAGGAGAAAGAGTTATTGTTTATTTGCTTCTACATCATCAATCTCTCCCATCTCTCTACATCCATCCCTCTCCAGCTGACTACTGAAATCTAAAGGTGTTTGTGGGTTATTTTTCTTGCCTCAATTAAGGTCTTTTGTGGGAGAAATCAGAATAGACTTGTCCTATACATGTATGGAGAAGCTCTATACAGTCAGCAAAAACAAGACAAGGAGCTGACTGTGGCTCAGATCATGAACTCCTGATTGTCAAATTCAGACTTAAATTGAAGAAAGCAGGGAAAAACACTAGACCATTCAGGTATGACCTAAAACAAACCCCTTGTATCATACAGTGAAAGTGATAAATAGATTCAAGGGATTAGATCTAATAGACAGAGTGCCTGAAGAACTATGGATGGAGGTTCATGACATTGTACAAGAGGCCATGATCAAGACCATCTCCAAGAAAAAGAAATGAAAAAATGCAAAATGGTTGTCTGAGGAGGCCTTACAAATAGCTGAGAAAAGAAGAGAAGAGAAAGGCAAAGGAGAAAAGGAAAGATATGTACTCATTTGAAGGCAGAGTTCCAAAGAATAGCAAGGAGAGATAAGAAAGCCTTCCTCAGCGATCAATGTAAAGAAACAGAGGGAACAATAGAATGGGGAAGACTAGAGAGCTCTTCAAGAAAATTAGAGATACCAAGGGAACATTTCATGCAAAGATGGGCACAATAAAGGACAGAAATGGACCTAACAGAAGCAGAAGATATTAAGAAGAGGTGGCAAGAATACACAGAAGAACTGTACAAAAAAGAGCTTCATGACCCAGATAACCACGATACTGTGATCAGTCACCTAGAGCCAGACATCCTGGAATGCAAAGTCAAGTGGGCCTTAGAAAGCATCACTATGAACAAAGCTAGTGGAGGTGATGGAATTCCAGTAGAGCTATTTCAAATCCTAAAAGATGATGCTGTGAAAGTGCTGCATTCAATATGCCAGCAAATTTGGAAAACTCAGCAGTGGCCACAGGACTGATAAAGTCAGTTTTCATTCCAATCCCAAAGAAAGGCAATGCCAAAGAATGCTCAAACTACCACACAATTGCACCTATCTTACACCCTAGCACAGTAATGCCCAAAATTCTCCAAGACGGGCTTCAATGGCATGTGAACCGTGAACTTGCAGATGTCATGTTGGAGTCAGAAAAGGCAGAGGAACCAGAGATCAGATTGCCAACATCTGTTGGATCATTGAAAAAGCAAGAGAGTTCCAGAAAAACATCTATTTCTGCTTTATTGACTACGCCAAAGGCTTTGACTGTGTGGGTCACAAGAAACTGTGGAAAATTTTTAAAAAGATGGGAATACCAGACCACCTGACCTGCCTCCAAAGAAATCTGAATTCAGGTCAATAAGCAACAGTTAGAACTGGACATGGAACAACAGACTGGTTCCAAATTGGGAAAGGAGTTAATTCAAGGCTGTATATTGTCACCCTGCTTATTTATATTTATATATATTATGTGAAATGCCAGGCTGGATGAAGCACAAGCTGGAATCAAGATTGCTGGGAGAAATATCAATAATCCTAGATATGCAGATGACACCACCTTTATGGCAGTAAGCGAAGAACTAACGAGCCTCTTCAAGAAAGTGAAAGAGGAGAGTGAAACTCAACATTCAAAAAACTAAGATCATGGCATCTGGTCCCATCACTTCATGGCAAATAGATGGGGAAACAATGGAAACAGTAATGTGAAAGTGAAAGTGAAGTTGCTCAGTCGTGTCTGACTCTTTGCTACCCCATGGACTGTAGGCCACCAGGCTCCTCCATCCATGGGATTTTCCAGGAAAGAATACTGGAGAGGGTTGCCATTTCTTTCTCCAAGAGATCTGCCATACCCAGAGACTGAACCCGGATCTCCCACACTGTAGGCAGATGCTTTACCATCTGAGTCACCAGGGAAGATGATGGAAACAGTAAGAGACTTTATTTTCTTGGGCTCCAAAATCACGGCTGATGGTGACTGCTGCCATGAAATTAAAATACACTTGCCCCTTGGAAGAAAAGTTATGACCAACCTAGACAGCAAATGAAAAAGCAGAGACATTGCTGACAAAGGTTCGTCTAGTCAAAGCTATGGTTTTTCCAGTAGTCATGTATGGATGTGAGAGTTGGACTATAAAGAAAGCTGAGTGCTGAAGAATT
The DNA here is from genome assembly GCA_935064755.1 of Tragelaphus eurycerus. Taxonomy (NCBI): domain Eukaryota; kingdom Metazoa; phylum Chordata; class Mammalia; order Artiodactyla; family Bovidae; genus Tragelaphus; species Tragelaphus eurycerus. The sequence continues at coordinate 24,303,054 of CAKXYN010000024.1, read as the reverse complement.
GATGCTTTTGAACTGTGGTGTTGGAGAAGACACTTGAGAGTCCCTTGGACTGCAAGGAGATCCAACTATTCCATCCTAAAGGAACTCAGTCCTGAATATTCATTGGAAAGACTGATGCTGAAGTTGAAACTACAATACTTTGGCCACCTGATGCAAAGAACCTTCTCACTGGAAAAGATCCTGATGCTGGGAAAGACTGTAGGCAGGAGGAGAAGGGGATGACAGAGGATGAGATGGCTGGATGGCATCACCAACTCCACGGACATGAGTTTGAGTAAGCTCCGGGAGTTGGTGGTGTTCAGGTAAGGCTGGAGTGCTGCAGTCCATGGGGTCACAAAGAGTTGGACATGAGTGAGCAACTGAACTGATTACAATCATCATCACAAACTTCATTACCTTCATAAATAAGAACGTTATCATAGTCTCAATCTTTTACTAATCATTTACTATGTTCCTAGCACTCTATGAAGACTTTTTCACACATTTTCTCATTCAACACTCACCAGAAGTTTATGGAGAAGGTTATAATACTGCTCTCTGACTTCAAATTCATGTTCTTTACCACTGTATCAAATGTATGGACACAGCACAAAATACTCTTCACTGTTTGTGGCTTTTAATTTGGGGAAAATTTTGGTGGCAATTTCTTAGTGCCAGACCTAAGTTCATGGTTCCTCAGAAGGATATTGAAAACATATCCTACAAACTCATGTTAAGTTCGTTCTAAGCAAAATATAATTACGAAGGCAATCTGCTTTTTTTTCCCCTCCGAGTAAGCCATTTCAAGTAAAATATGCAGTAGTTCTTGCTTTCCCTAAGTGTGACTTGTGGAGAGCTGATTCTCTATAATTTTAATTCTATATTTTCTCTTCAGTTACTTTTTTAAAAAGTCTTTATTTGCCAGCAAGAATCAAAGGGGAGGTGTGGTGGAAATCTATGTAATTTTAAGGGCAGATTGGCTTAGATTGATTTTTCATTTTATTCTAATTTTATATTTGAACATAATGTGGTAACCAAATTTTTAGTAATATTCTTCTTGACAATTAGGACTGGAATGCAAAAGTAGGAAGTCAAGAAACACCTGGAGTAACAGGCAAATTTGGCCTTGGAATACAGAATGAAGCAGGGCAAAGACTAATAGAGTTTTGCCAAGAAAATGCACTGGTCATAGCAAACACCCTCTTCCAACAGCACAAGAGAAGACTATACATGGACATCACCAGATGGTCAACACCGAAATCAGAGTGATTATATTCTTTGCAGCCAAAGATGGAGAAGCTCTATACAATCAGCAAAAACAAGACCAGGAGCTGACTGTGGCTCAGACCATGAACTCCTTATTGCCAAATTCAGACTGAAATTGAAGAAAGTAGGGAAAACCACTAGACCATTCAGGTATGACCTAAATCAAATCCCTTATGATTATACAGTGGAAGTGAGAACTAGATTTAAGGGCCTAGATCTGATAGATAGAGTGCCTGATGAACTATGGAATGAGGTTCGTGACATTGTACAGGAGACAGGGATCAAGACCATCCCCATGGAAAAGAAATGCAAAAAAGCAAAATGGCTGTCTGGGGAGGCCTTACAAATAGCTGTGAAAAATAGAGAAGTGAAAAGCAAAGGAGAAAAGGAAAGATATAAGCATCTGAATGCAGAGTTCCAAAGAAGAGCAAGAAGAGATAAGAAAGTCTTCTTCAGCGATCAATGCAAAGAAATAGAGGAAAACAACAGAATGGGAAAGACTAGGGATCTCTTCAAGAAAATCAGAGATACCAAAGGAACATTTCATGCAAAGATGGGCTCGATAAAGGAAAGAAATGGTATGGACCTAACAGAAGCAGAAGATATTAAGAAGAGGTGGCAAGAATACACAGAACTGTACAAAAAAGAGCTTCATGACCCAGATAATTATGATGGTGTGATCACTGACCTAGAGCCAGACATCCTGGAATGTGAAGTCAAGTGGGCCTTAGAAAGCATCACTAGGAACAAAGCTAGTGGAGGTGATAGAATTCCAGTGGAGCTATTCCAAATCCTGAAAGATGATGCTGTGAAAGTGCTGCACTCAATATGCCAGCAAATGTGGAAAACTCAGCAGTGGCCACAAGATTGGAAAAGGTCAGTTTTCATCCCAATCCCAAAGAAAGGCAATGCCAAGGAGTGCTCAAACTACCGCACAATTGCACTCATCTCACACGCTAGTAAAGTAATGCTCAAAATTCTCCAAGCCAGGCTTCAGCAATATGTGAACCGTGAACTTCCTGATGTTCAAGCTGGTTTTAGAAAAGGCAGAGGAACCAGAGATCAAATTGCCAACATCTGCTGGATCATGGAAAAAGCAAGAGAGTTCCAGAAAAACATCTATTTCTGCTTTATTGACTATGCCAAAGCCTTTGACTGTGTAGACCACAATAAACTGTGGAAAGTTCTGAAAGAGATGGGAATACCAGACCACCTGATCTGCCTCTTGAGAAATCTGTATGCAGGTCAGGAAGCAACAGTTAGAACTGGTCATGGAACAACAGACTGGTTCCAAATAGGAAAAGGAGTACGTCAAGGCTGTATATTGTCACCCTGTTTATTTAACTTCTATGCAGAGTACATCATGACAAACACTGGACTGGAAGAAACACAAGTTGGAATCAAGATTGCTGGGAGAAATATCAATCACCTCAGATATGCAGATGACACCACCCTTATGGCAGAAAGTGAAGAGGAACTCAAAAGCCTCTTGATGAAAGTGAAAGTGGAGAGTGAAAAGGTTGGCTTAAAGCTCAACATTCAGAAAACAAAGACCACGGCACCTGGTCCCATCACTACATGGGAAATAGATGGGGAAACAGTGGAAACAGTGTCAGACTTTATTTTTCTGGGCTCCAAAATCACTGCAGATGGTGACTGCAGCCATGAAATTAAAAGACGCTTACTCCTTGGAAGGAAAGTTATGACCAACCTAGATAGCATATTCAAAAGCAGAGACATCACTTTGCCAACAAAGGTTCGCCTAGTCAAGGCTATGATCTTTCCTGTGGTCATGTATGGATGTGAGAGCTGGACTGTGAAGAAGGCTGAGCGCCGAAGAATTGATGCTTTTGAACTGTGGTGTTGGACAAGACTCTTGAGAGTCCCTTGGACTGCAAGGAGGTCCAACCAGTCCATTCTGAAGGAGATCAGCCCTGGGATTTCTTTGGAGGGAATGATGCTAAAGCTGAAACTCCAGTATTTTGGCCACCTCATGCAAAGAGTTGACTCATTGGAAAAGACTCTGATGCTGGGAGGGATGGAGGGCAGGAGGAGAAGGGGATGACAGAGGGTGAGATGGCTGGATGGCATCACTGACTCGATGGATGTGAGTCTGAGTGACCTCCGGGAGTTGGTGATGGACAGGGAGGCCTGGCGTGCTGCAGTTCATGGGGTCGCAAAGAGTCGGACACGACTGAGCGAATGATCTGATCTGATGCTGGGTCTTTGTTGCTGTGTGAATTTTTCTCTAGTTCTGGCGAGCCGGGGCTACTCTCTAGTTGGGGTGTGTGGGTTTTTCACTGTGGTGACTTCTCTTGCTGTGGAGCATTGCTGCTAGGGTGCGTGGACTTCAGAAACTGTGGTTCACAGGCTCTAGAGCACAGGCTCAATAGTGGGGGTGCACAGGCTTAGTTGCCCCAAGGCATGTGGGATCTTCCTGGATCAGGGATCAAACTTGTGCACCCTGCATTGACAGGCAGATTCTTTACCATTGAGCCACCAGATAAGCCTGTCAAAGTCAGTTTGAACCCATTTACAATAAAAAAGAAAAATCCTTGAATCATGCACATATTTAATAACAATGTACAATACTTATTTTGAAAACAGCAAAACATCACTGAGTTAAAATAAAGAAGACCTAATTGAATAGTAGACATGTAGTGTATTTATTGATTGGCAAATTCAACATTGTTCAGTTCTAATAGATCTATAACAGAGGTTCAAGGGGTTCAGAGTATATCACCCCAAAACCTGCCTCTCTGGCAAGAGATTATTTTGAGCTGAAGGCAGTCAAGAAAAAGCAGATACAGGACAAGCTCACTGCCCTCCCCAATCTGCCTGAAAGCAGGTCATAAATTTCCCTTGTGAAGGTGTTCCTCCTACTTTTCCAAACCAGGAAGTTGATAACTTCATTCTGTGAGACAAGATGGCACAGAAAGTCTACACAAACAGTACAAATTAGCTCGTATCGTCCATTATTTTCTCCATATATTTACCTTCTCACAGTTGCTGCTGCTGCTGCTAAGTCGCTTCAGTCGTGTCCGACTCTGTGCGACCCCATAGATGGCAGCCCACCAGGCTTCCCCGTCTCTGGGATTCTCCAGGCAAGAATACTGGAGTGCGTTGTCATTTCCTTCTCCAACGCATGAATGTGAAAAATCAAAGTGAAGTTGCTCAGTCGTGTCCGACTCTTATCGACCTCATGGACTGTAGCCTACCAGGCTCCTCCATCCACGGGATTTTCCAGGCAAGAGTACTGGAGTGGGCTGCCATTGCCTCCAACCCTAAAAGTCTAAACGGCGTTTCCTTTGTTTTGTCACCAATATCCCCATCTTTGCCTTGTTCCTTTTACTCTGGTCTCAGAAAAAATCAATTAATTGATGAACTTTCTTACTGTCTACTGATAATAAGGCCTCTATGAAAAGTTATGAAAAGCCAAAAACCAGAATAATCAAGGGAAATATAAAACCCACAACTTTCTGAATTATAAAGTGTGGCTTTTTGATCTGATGGTAACAAAATTATAAGACACATAGTTTTTATGTGATCCATGCTTTGTCTCTGATCTGTGTTATCCCCAGGCAATTTCCCAGGACTTAACCACTAATCTAAATTCCTGGACATTGCTTGATATTTTGCCCAGTTTTCAAGACCAGTGCCTAAACACTAAACCTTTTCACGATTCAGCCTCCTGTATGTTATAAAGGTCTCTTTGGAGAGACAAACCTAGTTCACAAATGACCTAAAGTGTAAAGTCGGTTGACACTTCCCATTCCCAGAGATTATGTATCATTGCCAATATGGTATCAGATCAGATCAGTCGCTCAGTCGTGTCCGACTCTTTGCGACCCCATGAACCACAGCACGCCAGGCCTCCCTGTCCATCACCAGCTCCCGGAGGTCACTCAGACTCGCATCCATCGAGTCAGTGATGCCATCCAGCCATCTCATCCTCTGTCGTCCCCTTCTCCTCCTGCCCTCAATCCCTCCCAGCATCAGAGTCTTCTCCAATGAGTCAACTCTTCGCATGAGGTGGCCAAAATACTGGAGTTTCAGCTTTAGCATCATTCCTTCTAAAGAAATTCCAGGATTGATCTCCTTCAGAATGGACTGGTTGGATCTTCTTGCAGTCCAAGGGACTCTCAAGAGTCTTGTCCAACACCACAGTTCAAAAGCATCAATTCTTCGGCGTTCAGCCTTCCTCACAGTCCAGCTCTCACATCCATACATGACCACAGGAAAGACCATAGCCTTGACTAGGCGAACCTTTGTTGGTAAAGTAATGTCTCTGCTTTTGAATATGCTACCTAGGTTGGTCATAACTTTCCTTCCAAGGAGTAAGCGTCTTTTAATTTCATGGCTGCAGTCACCATCTGCAGTGATTTTGGAGCCCAGAAAAACAAAGTCTGACACTGTTTCCACTGTTTCCCCATCTATTTCCCATGTAGTGATGGGACCAGATGCCATGATCTTCGTTTTCTGAATGTTGAGCTTTAAGCCAACCTTTTCACTCTCCACTTTCACTTTCATCAAGAGGCTTTTTAGCCCCTCTTCACTTTCTGCCATAAGAGTGGTGTCATCTGCATATCTGACGTTATTGATATTTCTCCCGGCAATCTTGATTCCAACTTGTGTTTCTTCCAGTCCAGCATTTCTCATGATGTACTCTGCATAGAAGTTAAATAAACAGGGTGACAATATACAGCCTTGACGTACTCCTTTTCCTATTTGGAACCAGTCTGTTGTTCCATGACCAATTCTAACTGTTGCTTCCTGACCTGCATACAGATTTCTCAAGAGGCAGATCAGGTGGTCTGGTATTCCCATCTCTTTCAGAATTTTCCACAGTTTATTGTGATCCACACAGTCAAAGGCTTTGGCATAGTCAATAAAGCAGAAATAGATGTTTTTCTGGAACTCTCTTGCTTTTTCCATGATCCAGCAGATGTTGGCAATTTGATCTCTGGTTCCTCTGCCTTTTCTAAAACCAGCTTGAACATCAGGAAGTTCACGGTTCACATATTGCTGAAGCCTGGCTTGGAGAATTTTGAGCATTACTTTACTAGCGTGTGAGATGAGTGCAATTGTTCGGTAGTTTGAGCACTCCTTGGCATTGCCTTTCTTTGGGATTGGGATGAAAACTGACCTTTTCCAGTCCTGTGGCCACTGCTGAGTTTTCCACATTTGCTGGCATATTGAGTGCAGCACTTTCACAGCATCATCATTCAGGACTTGGAATAATTCCACTGGAATTCCATCACCTCCACTAGCTTTGTTTGTAGTGATGCTTTCTAAGGCCCATTTGACTTCACATTCCAAGATGTCTGGCTCTAGGTCAGTGATCACATCATCATGATTGTCTAGGTCTTGAAGCTCTTTTTTGTACAGTTCTTCTGTGTATTCTTGCCACCTCTTCTTAATATCTTCTGCTTCTGTTAGGTCCACACCATCTCTGTCCTTTATCGTGCCCATCTTTGCATGAAATGTTCCTTTGGTATCTCTGATTTTCTTGAAGAGATCCCTAGTCTTTCCCATTCTGTTGTTTTTTAAGTGATTTTAAGATTAAGTGATTTTAAAATCACACTGCCTTGTTTTAGCTCCTAGCTCCACAACTTTAAACAAATTACTCAACCTCTTCATGCCTCAATTTCTGTATCAGTAAAATGAGAATAATGGTGTTTGCCTTGAAGCCCTACCTTGTAAGGTCATGCTCGGTATCCACTGGGATGATAAAATCTAGTCAAGAATCATGAAATATTTGCCACTATTTTGATTATCATTAATTCTTCCTAGCGTTAGGTTATCAGTTCTGCCCACCTTTGACTTAACATGGAAAAGGCAAAGAGGGGCAACTCCCTTTTAATAATACTCAAATATTTAGGGAGAGGGGCTTATCCTTAGAAGAAGTAGAGAGTAATTTGAATTAAGAGGTAGGTTGCATGATGAGCAAAGAACAGTATTCCTAGAGATACACTCTTTAGAACTGCAGGGTAGATAAGCTACAGGGATCCCTCCCACCCTCCTCCGCAGCACTTCCTAGCCCGTTGTCTAACTCAAGTTTCAAGAGTGAATATTGAATCCATCTTTTGTTCTTCCCCCTTACCCCCTACAAAGAAAAGAAGCAAAGCCTTTTAGATACTTGGAAATTGTGGTTTAGATACTTTACAGATTTTCTTTCTACCAGTAGGTCTTGTTATCATTCCCTTTAATCAAATTTGTAATTCTCCTCTAAACTCTTTCCAAGTACTGCATTTTCTTTGGCACTATGGACACAGCTGGATGTGACATTCTATCAGTACCAAGGGTCGACTTCGGGTGATTATGATTAGTAGACTAGTACTGCTTTATGCTACTTTCTTAATAATTGGTCATCTGGTGCCAAATTTAGTCACATGAATACAGTACTACCGAGTTTCAAACTTGATTTCTAATTCTGCAAGTATTTTGTTCAGATATATATGTACATGGCCAGTACATTAAATTATTTGAAATATGTCATTATTACAAAGGCTGCTTTCTTATGTTCTTTTATCTTACTATGTTCGAGCAGATGTGTCTACTGTTGAGCATGGAATTCTCCATGGTGAGAATGAACCAGAGGGGTCATAAAACTGCATTCTGCAGTATTTCCCCTATTTGTTATGCATGCCTTGCTGATTTAGAAATTATTCAAGCTTCCAAAAGAGGAAGTAATTTTCAAATAGGAATAGTTAAAATTTTTCTAATGTATTAGTGTTTCTGCTGCTGCTGCTGTTGCTAGCTAGGGTGAATGTGAAAAACAGGAGTTTCAAACATCTAAAAGTTAAGAAAGTGAAGACAGAAAAACTAAAATATAGGCAGGAGAGAGAAGAAGCACTAAAATTTCTACTGAATACATGGCCATTCTGGCTGTTCAAAAAGAGATGGGATTTTAGGTCAACCATAAATATGATAGATAACCTGATGGAAGAAAGGGCCTGAGGCTATGATTGTGGAATGCAGCCGTCTCTAACTCCTCCTGTCTTTGCTATTAGAGTACTTTTTGTAGAGGAAAGACTTATTTTCTCTAGCAGTAGAGTTTCTTAATAAAGAGTTTGGATACAAAATGTATGCCCATTTGCAATCTCAGAAAACAAAGTAGGCATGAAAATCTTAGTATTATTTCTTTTTCTACCACTTCAGCATGATGTGAAAAATAATTTTTTTATTTTTGAGGTTTCACTTCTAAAGATCAAATTGGGCTAACAATTATCACTATTGACACATAAAAAGAAGAAACTCTACCAACAATCAAGATCAGCTAAGCCCCAATATCTCAAGAGCCTTTTTTTTTTTGGCTTTGCTGGGTCTTCACTGTGGCACATACGCTTCTCTAGCTGCCAGGAGGGGATTAGTGAGCAGGCTTAGGTACCTGCAGCAGGTGGGATCTTAGTTCACCAACCAGGGATAGAACCTAAGTTCCCAGCGTGAGAAGGTGGATTCTTTACCACTGGACCACTGAGGAATTCCCTCAAGGGCTTTTCAAAAGGTTTATATCTTGGTCTCATCACAGTCCAGTGCAAGTCTCTTTAAGGGAAGGCTTGAGGATGGAGGCCCTCCTCCATGCAGTCCTTTGGGCCCCTGACATGGAGGTTCTGTCATCTTCCACGACCCCGGGGGTACTCCTGGCTCCCCTGCATCTGGCTGGCAGAGAAGAGGAGACATAGTAGAGGACTGAGCCTGGCAGTGCTGGCCACTGCCGTCACTCACATTCTTTGGGGCTAACTTCAAGGGAGACTGGGAAATATAATTCAGCTGCATGCTCAGAAAGAAGAGGAAACAGGTTTGGTGAGCATCTAGACAGTGTCTGTTATATGATTTAAATTAAAGATCACATATATTAGTGGCAGGAGAGCTGAAGGTTGCTCCTGATTGTAATTCCTTTTGGCTGCAGCAAATCCTTTAAAAGGTCAAGTTAATTTAAAATTTTGAATATGGAAACAGTTCACACTTAAAAAAAAAAAATCTACTATTTTAGGGTTCTCTCAAACAATCAGAAATCTAACAGATCTTCTGGCCTGCATTTCTACTTGACATTAAATGGTCAGAACAAAGCAGCAGCCTCTCCCTTATCCAGTTCACCTTCCAGTCTGTTTCACTCACTGATCTGTCTGGCCCCATAACAAGCTTATACTTGAATTCTCTGGTCTGCATGACAATTTTACCTTTTCTGTGTTTTATATCTTGTCATTAATATGTTAATAACAACAATTGACTGCAGCCTGTCGTTATTAATTATGCTTCAGATGGAGGCGACAGCTAGTAACCAACTCAACCTAAAACTCCCTTTCTCTGCAGAAGTAATGGCTAGTGTCCAATTATGAATGAATGGAGATTTATTTTTTTAGTCTAGTCATTTGTTTAGTTATAATTCACATTCTGAATAAGAATAGTAATCTATCAGAAACACTGTAGAATGTGAAACCTTTGCTTTTCATTTCTTCCCAGGATTAATGCTTTTGGGGCTTGTAATTTTAAGATTCTTTTTATGGACTAGAGCCCTCCACAGAAAAGCAGGTCTCAAGCAACAAAATGGTCCTTAGTTTGACAGCAGAACAGTTTACAAGACTATCATCTACTTCAAGGTGTTGAATATTGGCTGTTTGGGAGAGGGGGTGGGGGGTAGATTTAATACAGCTATTAAAAAAAAAACAAACCTTAAATAAAAAGTAGATTCCAATATGGCTACCCTGTGGTCTTCTGGCTGAACTTGAACTAGTCCCATAATAGAAATTTGGAAAATCAAGTTATATTGAGGGGGTTTGGTGAGGGTGAATTTTAAATGACGAATATAACTGCTTTGCTTCTTTGGAGAACTCTGCCTATAAATATCTCAGATTTGAGTGTTAGAAGTTTGTATACCATTTTAAAAAGAAGGAACTAGATTATCAAAAGTAAAACTGAACAAATTGTTTGCAAAGAAAATACCTCTTAACACCCTAGACAGCTGAAAAAAGAAAATAAACATAGCTTAGTCCAATTAACACAGAATGAATGTACAATATTATATGGAGAGTGTTATCTTGTTTGCTTTTTTCTTAACTGAGCAGAGATTAAAGTATTATTTTTAAAAACCACCTGGAGGGTGTTTTAGTGTTTCTGGTAAAATTACTTAAGCACACAATGGCCGTCTTTCTATAACTTTAGAGTTCACATGAATTTGGTTACATAAGTTCTGTGGAGAGAAGTTTTCAGTGGATTAAAAAAAAAAAAAAAAGACCAATGAAGGAAACGACTTTGTTTTTAATTTTTATTATTGATTTGGCTGCGAGTAATAAACTGCTGGTGCAATATTGCAGTTGAGTCAGTCCTAGGTACCAGGGAATAAAGATAGAATTGTAAGTCTTGGTGAAGACAAAGAAAAATAAGCCCTTGTGAGAGAATATATGAATGGAAAATTTTTAAAAAGTTACCTTGAGAGGGTATAGTGTGGGATAGGGGAAGCTATCCCTGGAGAAAAAGAGATCTTTGGATGATGAGGGTGAGAGAGTCAGACTGAATAGACCCCATAACCCCAACTTACTTACCAGGCTCTAAATCCTCACCCAACACTAGGACATGGGAATTATTTTTTGTTGTTGTTGTTTTTGCTTTTTCATATTTTATTTTGTATTGGAGAAGGAAATGGCACCCCACTCCAGTGTTCTTGCCTGGAGAATCCCAGGGATGGGGGAGCCTGGTGGGCTACCGTCTATGGGGTCACACAGAGTCAGACACAACTGAAGTGACTTAGCAGCAGCAGCAAGAATTCAAGTTAAAGGCCCCGAGGCACCAAAGTCTGAGTGGAGAAGACCAAGGAGTGAATGCAGAGAAGTAGCACAATGAGAGAGATTCAGGTAGAAAGACAATGGATGGGGCACTTAGGTTTGAAATGTGATTCACTGACTAGATGACTCAAAGGAGGAAGTTTGAAAAGACCTGAGGCAAAGTGCGCTGAAGGATGAAACAATTCTCCCCTCAGCTCCACAGACTGAATCCGTAAGTATGAGCTTAACTGGCACTTTGGTAACAGAAGGATACATGCTGGACAGGTTCCAGTAGAGCAATAAAAACAATCAAGGGAACAGAGATTTATCTGTTGGAAAGATACACAAATCTCAGTACCTCGGCTTATTTGAATGGGGAGGAGAGTTTCATGGCTGGCAACTCTTTGAAGTGTGCACAGCACTCAAGGAGTGATTAGCCAGCAGCGTGGGTATACCTGGGAGTTGAAAGTGATGAAATGTGGACAAGAAACCTCTAAGCTGATAGCAGAAAATGCTTTTTGGAAAACTTACAAGGTAACTCCTTGAGGCCCTGATATTTTCCACTTTCCTGGACTAACTCCTTTTCTGGGAATCCACGTGTCTCCAGAAGAAACCCCCTTCTTCTCCTATGCATCCCCAGATGCAGCAGGCCGGACTGTCTGATCTCGCTCTCAGGCATACTGTGCCCAGGAGCGCAGCGGCAGGAAGACCCAAATGGGTTGGACGAGATGACTCATTTTCTTTTCCTCTCTTGGTTATTTCTATGAGTCATACACTTTCATCCAGTGCAAAATATGGAAAGTAATATCAAAAACCCTAAGATATTGTTATCAAATATTTAATGAAAAGAAAAATCCCTTTTCATATGATCCTTACAAAAATGTTTAGTCTTTTCATTTTGCTGCCATTTCTTTGATTTATCAACATCTAGGAGGTGGGGTCGGGGAAGGCAATGGCACCCCACCCCAGTACTTTTGCCTGGAGAATCCCATGGATGGAGGAGCCTGGTGGGCTCCAGTCCATGGGGTCGCTAAGAGTCGGACACGACTGAGCGACTTCACTTTCACTTTTCACTTTCATTCATTGGAGAAGGAAATGGCAACCCACTCCAGTATTCTTGCCTGGAGAATCCCAGGGACGGGGGAGCCTGGTGGGCTTCTGTCTATGGGGTCGCACAGAGTCGGACACGACTGAAGCGACTTAGCAGTAGCAGTAGCAGTAGCAGGAGGTGGGGTGAGGAGACTGGAGACTGTAAGCAAGACAGAAAGATTAAGGTGACTGGCGCTACTGCTCCGAGGCAGTGATCCAAGCTGCTCACCCTTGAAAGGAAAGGGAGATGCTCCAGCTCTTTTCCAATAAGCAAGGACTCATCCCTTGAATAAGTTAGGAGTTATGGTCAACTGAGTATTCTTCAGCTTTGGGTTTCTTGCTTGAGTCTACATGGCTGCAGACAGCATAAGGATAAGGTGGTAGGTGATTTAAGAGCATGGATTTTGACATTAGGTGGTTTTGGATTTGAATTCTGGATCTGGCACATATTAGGCAAAATCCTTGATTGCTCTGAGACTTAGCTGTCAGGTCTATAAAATAACAATTATACTAAAAAATAATTGTAATGATGACATGAACTTGTCTACTACTGACTGAGCTTCTACTCTGTACCAGATTTTTTTAATAGACTTTACATATATTATCTCATGTCATCTTCATAACTGTAGATATAGTTACTAATATTGTCATCATTTTACAGGTGTGGAATCTGAGTCACAGAAAGTTTGAGGAACTTGTCCAAGGTCAAGTGATTAGGTCATGGCAGAGGCAACATGATAGCTGCATCCTCAGGTTGTGTAAGACTCACTAAAGGTAAAGGAGCTGAAAGTACCAGTTTCCACTAAATGTACAAAAATGTACACACTTTTTAAAAATAAAGGCAAGGGAGATTTTCCAATTTTTATCTTTCTTTTTTAAATAAATGAATGAGTTTCCCTACTATTAGCATCCTTTGTAAGAGTAATTCCCAGTATTTCTTATTTTTAAACTAAATTATCTAAATTTCATAGCGATTATTTGCAAAAGTGTTGTGAACAACACTTGATCCTAGGCTAACACATATTCTCCAGCTGTATTCAAGAATACAGTTCTGTTCTCCAATCAACCAAAATAAAGATGCAGCAGAAACCATGGAAACTTTACTTTCAGTAAACATGTTTACAAATCCAGGAGCATACTTCAGAACAAAATGTCTTCTGTTTCTCTCTCCACACACATGCACTCGCGCGTGAGCGCACACATGCACACACACACACCCTTCTAATTTGATGTTCAGGGTTGTCCATGAAGATGATACTGAGAGTTTTCTTATTCAGCATCTTGGTTGGTGTATTAATCTGTTTGGCTGCCATAAAATAGCACAAACTGGTAACAACAGAAATTTACTTTCTCACAGTTCTGAAGGTTGGAAAGTCTAAGATCAAGTTTCCAACAGGGTTTGGTTTCTGGTGAGGACTCTTTTCCTAGCTTTCAGATGGCTGTCTTCTCATAAAGTCCACACGCAGCCTTTCCTTGGTGCTAGTAAAGTAGAGAGAGAGAGGTCTCTCTCTATTCCTCCTCTTATAATTGATTTAGTTCAGTTCAGTTCAGTCACTCAGTCGTGTCCAACTCTTTGCAACCCCATGAATCGCAGCATGCCAGACCTCCCTATCCATCACCAACCCTCAGAGTTTACTCAAACTCATGTCCATTGAGTCGGTGATGCCATCCATCTATCTCATCCTCTGTTGTCCCCTTCTCCTCCTGTCCACAATCCCTCCCAGCATCAGGGTCTTTTCCAATGAGCCAGCTCTTCACATGAGGTGGCCAAAGTATTGGAGTTTCAGCTTTAGCATCGGTGCTTCCAATGAACACTCAGGACTGATATTCTTTAGAATGGACTAGTTGGATCTCCTTGCAGTCCAAGGGACTCTCAAGAGTCTTCTCCAACACCACCACCACAGTTCAAAAGCATCAATTCTTAGGCACTCAGCTTTCTTCACAGTTCAACTCTCACATCCATACATGACCACTGGAAAAACTGTAGCCTTGACGAGATGGACCTTTGTTGGCAAAGTAATGTCTCTGCTTTTTAATATACTCAATTCAGTTCAGTTCAGTTCAGTCACTCAGTCGTGTCCGACTCTGTGACCCCATGAATCCCAGCACGCCAGGCCTCCCTGTCCATCACCAACTCCCCAAGTTCACTCAGACTCACGTCCATCCAGTCAGTGATGCCATCTAGCCATCTAATCCTCTGTCGTCCCCTTCTCCTCCTGTCCCCAATCCCTCCCAGCATCAGAGTCTTTTCCAATGAGTCAACACTTCACATGAGGTGGCCAAAGTATTGGAGTTTCAGCTTTAGCATCATTCCTTCCAAAGAAATCCCAGGGCTGATCTCCTTCAGAATGGACTAGTTGGATCTACTTTCAGTCCAAGGGACTCTCAAGAGTCTTCTCCAACACTTAGGACCCTGAAATTATGACCTCACTTAACCTAATCACCTCCTGAAAGCCCAATCTCCAACTACAATCACATTGGGAGTTAGAGCATCAACATATGAATTTTAGCACTGGGTTAGTCTGGACTGATTTTTACCCTGGGGCCCATGTATGTCATAAATTCATTCATGATTCATTCAATTTTTTTCCTGTGGATTATAGTTATCTCTAGACAAATTACTGACATAGGACTGTGAATCAGGTGTTTGGGTAGCCCATAAACAGATTTAATGTAATAGATAAGATCTTGTTAAAGCCAAGTGAAAAGCCGTGGAATATAGGGTGGTGGTGTTCTCTCTAAAAATAAGTTTTGGTGGCTATTGTGTTCCTAATACTGAAGGCTTTTCTGAACATAAACAAGAACCTAAAAGTAAAAGTTAGATCTGGAAAGGAAAGGGCCCATTCTGCAGAAGGAACACATTCTTTCCAAATGGTTTGCATAATTTCCTACGTTGCTTTCATGTTACAGAAAACAAACACTTAGGTGTTTGGTGACTATGTACACCAAGTTTCCACACAATCTCTGAAATCTCACTGGGGCTGGGTTAGTTAATTTAGGAAGGCTTGGTAACTTCCTGCCATGTGTCATTCAAAACTTTGGAAAATATGAATATACCATTTTCTTGCCTTTGGACACCATTCCTTATTCCTTTTGGCCATAGGCATGCTCAAATAGTGATAGTATCTGTGTATGTGGGTGGTGATGGGAGGGGTGGGGAAATGGGAGGGGTTGGATTTTAAAAATTGAACTTTTCCAACTATAAAATCTCATAGTATTCAGCTTCTTGAGCTTCAAATAGTACCCATTTATAAGGCTATTGTTTCGAGAGAAGATTTAAAAAGTATTTTTAAAAAATCTCTCCTTTAAGAAGCCAAGACTAGGGACCCTATTGGTTCTTCCCATAGGGTAGAAAACCCTCATCCTTTCAGAACACCAAGGCCAGGCATTTGCTGCTTTAATGGAAGTTGATAGGATGCAGCTGACAGGATGCAGGAGAGGGTCCTGCTCCTGATAGGGGTGTGGGAATGGTAGAGAAGAACCAACTGAAAGGACCTTTATGGCCTAGGAGGTATTTGAGTAGATGGAGGGAACACTAAGGGCAGAGAAGACTCATGTTTCTACTTAAGGGCTCCAGAAAATATCTAACTGTCTGGTTTCCACTAACCTAGTCTGCAGGACAGAGTGCTCAGGTAGGGGAGGCACTGAGGTGTGGTGAGGAAAAGCCTGGGAGCCTCCCGGGGCCCTTTGTAGAGGCATAAGGGCCTTTGCAGCAGAGGCAAGGTCTGGATGGAAGATGCTATGGAGACTTGAGGGGCTCAGAGTCTGCAGGCAGTGCTGACTGAGGTGGGTCAGTGGGTGTGAAGGCACTAGGTCCTGATCAACCTGAGAGAGACCCAGTCACCAGTTCTCTGGCCACAAACCCCCAGGTGGACAAGGGCCCTGTATCAGAGACCAGAACAGCAGGGGACCCCCACCGCCAGGCTCTGTCCCTTCCTTTCTACTTCAAGGTCAGGTAAGCCATAGCAACCTCCTCCTCCTAGTCTTCCTTCTAATTTGCCACCTAGGGAGGAAAAGACAGAAGAGGAGGGAGACAGAATAGGAAGGAAAGGAGGAAGTCTTTTGAAAGACTGAGATTTTGTGTCCAAGAACGGCCAAATATTACTAAAGCACTGTTTAAACTATAGGCTAAGACTAAGTGTTAAATCAGATAGGACTAAATGTTAAAGTTTTCTTAACAATACAGTAGCAAGGGTATCAAGTCAGATTAGCTACAGACAAAGTAAAGGAGTGACACCTTATACCCTATCTGTACTTCTGGACTACAGTGTGAGTGGATTTTACTTCATTTGCTTCTTGTGTCTTGGATGGCGGTGTGTGTGTGTGTCTTGGGTATGGCAGGAAAGGAATGAACTGAAATATAGTTTTGTTGGGAACATTCTGAGTGATACAGTCATCCCATTAAAATGGAATTTCAGGAAACGTGCAAACCCAAAACGCTGCAGAAGGTCCAAAACAAACTGATATACACATATGCAATTATGGCTCAACATTCAGAAAACAAAGATCATGGCATCTGGTCCCATCACTACATGGGAAATAGATGGAGAAACAGTGGAAACAGTGTCAGAATTTATTTTTCTGGGCTCCAAAATCACTGCAGATGGTGACTGCAGCCATGAAATTAAAAGACGCTTACTCCTTGGAAGGAAAGTTATGACCAACCTAGATAGCATATTCAAAAGCAGAGACATTACTTTACCAACAAAGGTTTGCCTAGTCAAGGCTATGGTTTTTCCTGTGGTCATGTATGGATGTGAGAGCTGGACTGTGAAGAAGGCTGAGCGCCGAAGAATTGATGCTTTTGAACTGTGGTGTTGGAGAAGACTCTTGAGAGTCCCTTGGACTGCAAGAAGATCCAACCAGTCCATTCTGGAGGAGATCAATCCTGGAATTTCTTTGGAAGGAATGATGCTAAAGCTGAAACTCCAGTATTTTGGCCACCTCATGCGAAGAGTTGACTCATTGGAGAAGACTCTGATGCTGGGAGGGATTGGGGGCAGGAGGAGAAGGGGACGACAGAGGATGAGATGGCTGGATGGCATCACTGACTTGACGGATGTGAGTCTGGGTGACCTCCGGGAGCTGGTGATGGACAGGGAGGCCTGGCGTGCTGCGGTTCATGGGGTCGCAAAGAGTCGGACACGACTGAGCGACTGATCTGATCTGAATTATGACAGACATTTCAGCACTGAGTAGCCTACTTCTCATTGGATTCTAATGGAAAAGTTGAACCAGATCTCCATGACCTATGCTCTTCTGAACGTAGCAGCCCATCTCCCAAATGTGATTTGAAACTATACTGTAAAGCAAACCTGTCCACCACTATCACGTCCTCTACCACTACTGGCAGCCAGCCCTTGCTGGACTCTCACTTTGTGCCAAGTATTTATGATCCTCTGCTAAATGCTGTACGTGATTACATTAATTAATCTCTGTAGGAGTCCTGTGAGATGGTGCTAATATCATCTCCATTTTAAAGATGGCAGAATGGAGGCTCAAAGATGAATTAAGTACTTTGTTATAGGCAAGAACTGATTCCATGGTGGATCTGTTTCTTTTACTTTACCGTTTGCTTCCTGTTACTTTTGTTTACTAAAAGGATACTGTCCATATATAATGGCTAGCTTCAGGGAACCCTGTCCCCTGCCTGAATGTTAAACCAGAATACCTTTGTTCAGGACCCTGTCCATCTGTGGATGGCTACAGGAAGGAAGAAATTGACACATCCCTTCCTGGAGGCTGGCCACTCCAGGAGATATTTGCAATATTAATGGTTTTTTAATTTTATTTCCTCACCTCCCCCCATCTCTGTTCTATAAAATACCCTGGCATCCAGACCTCGAAAAGATGGTTATTTTAAGACATTAGTTTGCCATCTTCTCAGTCAATATCCTTGCCTCAACACCTTTTCTCTTGGTTAACTGGCCTGTCATATGGCAAGCAGCATGAGCTTGACTCAATAATTATTTAAGCTAGAACTCAAGATTATGTATTACTAGTTCCCAAGCCAATGACTTTTTGCCACTTACACCATGGTACTTTCAAGCTTTTGAAAACCACTTTTAGAAAACTTTCCAGTTTCTCTGAAGTCCAATTTCAGGGGCTTTACTTTTTCTGCTTCCATGCTGATGTGACTTGATGTTCCCATGTTGATGTACCAAGGGGGTGAGATACAGCTGAAACTTTGTTCACTTCCTTTACCATGATATGTCATCAAGTGAAGTCGCTCAGTCATGTCCGACTCTGCAACCCCATGGACTGTAGCCCACCAGGCTCCTCCATCCATGGAATTTTCCAGGCAAGAGTACTGGAGTGGGTTGCCATTTCTTTCTCCAGGGGATCTTCCTGACCCAGGGATCGAACGCGGGTCTCCCGCGTTGCAGGCTGATGATTTATCACCGGAGCCACCAGGGAAGCCCATATGTCATCAAAGTCTTGCAAAATACCTGTCGGAGAGAACATGAAGTAGCTTTTGAGAGCCAACATTTATTGAGTGTTTACCACATGCCAGGCTCTATGCTAAGCCAATGTATGTGTTAATTTCTTTACTAATCCCAACAACCCTGTGAGATACAAACTGTTCTGATCCCCATTTTAGAAATCAGAAAATTGAGGCACACGTTTACATAACTTTGCCCAAGTTAACACAGTCGATTTAACTGTTAAAATGCCAACATTTAGACATTATTCATATATAAGAATCATGCTGGGTCACTCTTGGTGATGCCTAGAAGAAAGCCAAATCTTACCTATCACAGGCCTGAACTGCTTATCTATGCCTGTGTGATGGCACACTTGCGTCTGTGCCTGGGTTTAAGGACAAATGTGATGCCTACCCACCCCCAGGAAGAGTTGTGAAGTGTCTGACAAGGATCTGCCTTCCCTTTTCTTCCCAGGGCTTCCTTCTTCCACTTTAGATACTCAGGTACCTTCTTGTCCTCATCACTCCTTTCTTCTTTCATAGGACAGGCTCTGGCACCAGACATTTTGTGGGAATGGCTTATATTAGTTGGGGAAAATGTTCATTTGGGTTTTTCTCTAAGATAGTATGGAAAAATATGAATGAACTTTTTAGCTAACCTAATACTTTGCCTGGAACTTATTCATACAGCAAGACCACACCCATTTATGTACTTGTATTTTGTGCCTTTTTTTGGTTGTTGTTTGTTTAAATGATTGTATTGTTAAAGGAATTTTTGGCATCCACAAATACCTGGGAGATCTTGGGAACATGTGAGCCCATGGGGGATTCTGTAATCCTGCCCAGGAGCTCATGATTTAGCCTGTTCCTGTAAAAGTCCAGGCATCTCTTCACAGCCCCTGACACTTCCAGGACAGTGCCCGGGGCTGTGGAGAATCTGTCCAGGGAACATGTGCTTTCCCCTTGCCCAAGACGTCTCTCTGGATGGTTCCTCTCTGACCTCCTACTTCTACTAAGCGCATGTCTGGTCTGGTCCTCTCTCCTGGCAGTCCTTTTGCAATTTAGCATCTCCTCTCTTCCCTCTGCTTCAAGATCTGAGGAGGCATATTTTAATATTTTCTGGCATTTTCATCCAGATTTTAGTTAGCAAAGTATTGAATTAATTTTCTCTAATGTACTGAAACATGTCTATACTTTTGTTGTTAAGTCGCTAAGTTTTGTTTGACTCTGCGATCCCATGAACTGCAGCACGCCAGGCTTCCCTATCTCCCAGAGTTTACTCAAACTCATGCCCATTGAGTAAAGAGATATTCAATTAACAGATATTTATAGGCAGCCTAGGGCAATGGGATAATATCGTTTATAGTGTTGTGAGAAAGAGAAGTGGCAGGAAGAAAGATGGTTAAAGTAATAATTACAGCATGGTTAGCTCTGTCTTATTTTTAAACAAAAGGGCCATTGGGGCACTACTTCCTCATTAGCAAAGGTTTACAGTATTTAATGAATCTTCTCTCTGGGAATATTGTGCACATTTCAAATTTGATATTCAAATGCAAATATATTCAACCCAGCAAAGAGACAGCAAATGTCACTAACTCTCTTCATGTGGTTTGGCCAAATCTCTCACGTGGCACAGAGGAGGGATGTATCAAAATACATTCAGGAAAATGCCTGCTGGCTCCTGTGAACCCAAGTACTTCCAGTCAAACACCGACAGTGAGGAGCTTTTCCTCTTACAGCAGAAATCAACACAACATTGTAAAGCAACTATGCTTTAATAAAAATAAATATAATTTTAAAAATTTTTAAAGAAAAAGGAATTTTTTTTTTCATCTTTACGTGTTTCTTTTTTTTTTTCTCCATCTAGGTTATGTAAATTTTGTTAGCCTATTGTAAAGACTGGTATGTTCAGTGGCTCTTCCTGGCTAGAACACGTCTCTGCCCGCCAGCTCACTGTACAACCATCTCAGAGGATGAGATGTTTGGATGGCATCACTGACTCAAAGGACATGAGCTTGAGCAAGCGCCAGAAGATGGTGAAGGACAGGGAAGCTTGGCGTGCTGCAGTCCTGCTGCTGCTACTGCTGCTAAGTCGCTTCAGTCGTGCCCGACTCAGTGCAACCCCATAGATGGAAGCCCACCAGGCTCCCCCGTCCCTGGGATTCTTCAGGCAAGAACACTGGAGTGGGTTGCCATTTCCTTCTCCAATGCATGAAAGTGAAAAGTGAAAGTGAAGTCGCTCAGTCGTGTCCGACTCTTAGCGACCCCATGGGGTCGCAAAGAGTTGGATACGACTAAGTGACTGAAAATCAAGCCCACTCTTCTATGAATCTTCCCAGACCTCTTCTGCTCCCATTCATTTCCTTTTCTTGGGAACTCCACAACACTCACAAAGTAACCAATTTGTTTTGGCACTAAATAGAGTACTGATTTGGGGAAGGCAATGGCACCCCACCCCAGTACTTTTGCCTGGAAAATCCCATGGACGGAGGAGCCTGGTAGGCTCCAGTCCATGGGGTCGCTAAGAGTCGGACACGACTGAGCGACTTCAGTTTCGCTTTCCACTTTCATACGGTGGAGAAGGAAATGGCAACCCACTCCAGTATTCTTGCCTGGAGAATCCCAGGGACAGGGGAGCCTGGTGGGCTTCTGTCTGTGGCGTCGCACAGAGTCGGACACGACTGAAGCGACTTAGCAGCTAGCAGTAGCAGCAGAGTACTGATTGGATCTACTATTTCATGTATGGATCTTTCCTCTTTTCAGGGACATAGGTTTCTTAGATGAAGTTACTTTTGTTTTTCCATTAGTAAGTTTCTTATTGGGGTCCTCCTGACTCAGCAGTAAAGAATCCACCTACAATGCAGGCAACAGGAGTCAGGAGGATTCCCTGGAGAAGGAAATGGCAACCAACTCCAGTATGTTTGCCTGGGAAACGCCATGGACAGAGGAGTCTGGTGGGCTACAGTCCATTGGGTTGCAAAAGAGCCGGACATGACTTAATGACTAAACAAGTTCGTTATCTTTTTTAGATTTTTAAATTTTATTTATTTTCATTGCAGTATACTTGCCTATTCGGGAATCTTCTGGTGGTCCAGTGGTTGGGAGTCTATGTTTACACAATCGGACGCACGGGTTTGATTCCTGGCTAGGGAATTAAGATCTTGTGAGACAAGGCCAAAAAAAAAAAAAAAAGGAATGCTTATTGTTTTGCCATTTCCTCATGGTGGAAAGCCCCAGCCAGTTAGCAGTTAGCAGTGAGTATCAAAGATATGAGTATCTAGTGCTTTACAGGAGATGACTTCTGGAGATAACATCACAGACAAGACTATTGTGGAACAGGTTGAATTCTGGCACAGTTTACTCCCTCTCTAGTCTCAGGCTAATCACTTAACTCTTGCAATGCCACATGTGGAAAATACATTCTGCCTTGTACGCACTGATAAGCCTGTGTTCCATATTCCAGAGATGTGTGGGCTCCTGGCTTTGTGGGTTTGCGCATTCAAGAAACTTTGGGTGAAAAAGCAAAGATATAAACACAAAGGAACCAGTATTAGGGTCATTATATTGACGTTTCTGTATTGTTTCAGGTCAGGGGAGGATGAGACAAGGGCCCAGCTTGGGCAATTGACAAGACAGAGCGGTGGGAGCAATGGTGCTGAGTAAACGGTTGTAAATCCCCAATGCTGAACTTTGTTAACATTTTACAGAATGCTTTGTCCCTTTAAAGCAAGCTATAAAGCAATAGTGAATTCACACAGCCTTCTTGGAGGTCAGTGTGATGACTCTATTTATGGGCAGATCACTAATTAATCACAAGCTAATTTGTAGCTTGACGCTCACCAGGCTGAATTTAGAAACTAGGCACCTCTTTGCTTAGCATTCTGGAGGAGACAGCCATTGGTAGAGGTGGCACATTAAAAAAAAAATGATGCTATTTCACCCAGTGCTTGAAATGAAACTGCAGTTGGTTGAAGGAAAGCTACCCATCTCTGTCATAGCCTTTCAATGATTTATCTCTGTTCTTTCTGCCTCTTTTTGAATCCCAGCACCATAGGTTTCCAAGGCTTTGATGGTATTTTCCCAGAAGAGCGGCATATTGTAGATGATAGAGGAAGGAAGTTTATTCTCAAAGCACATGCAACAATGATATGATTGGGGGGTAGAATTTAAGAATATTAACATTTTGTTGAACATAAATTGCCAAAGAGCTTATTTTGGTAAGGATTTTCAAGGAGAGGTTTCAAACGGTAATCACTGCCTAATATTAAGGGGCAAGATGCCACTAATTCCCAGTAGATTAAAAGCACTGCTAATTTTTCTCAGGGACATTTCAACTTTGGAAAGGGCATCAACTCAGAAAAAATTAAATGCTGTCTTTGAGAGGAAATGAAGCCTTAAAGAATTAAAATATTTGCCATTAAGAGGGATTTTTCTTTAATCCTTGAACTGTGTGTTCTAGAAAGGACTGTGTATTGAATGGAGGGAGTCAGATAAGGAGGATGTGAGGTGAGGAGGAGGACATATCTCTGAGGAATGTAGCCTCAGGATACACAAATTGCTACAAAGGAGGAATTTGACAGAGGAACTGAAGAAATGAACTCAATCTCTCTTGAGGTGTCTGAGCCAAAACATGTTTTATGACTTTGATGATAAAAAAAAAAAAAAAAACAACTATATATTTTGAAGGTTGAGATAACAAAGATCAAAGCTACAAAATTTGGATAAAAAGAAGATCACTGTCATGTTTCAAGTTTTGGAAAAGAAATGAGAGAATGACCTTTGAATTACAAGGCTGAAAGCGGATACTTGGGTGCCTCAAAAAAGCAATAAAAAGCAAGAACCTTATAAACCTTTACATAAGAAAATTCATCATAATAATGTAGAATATGCACATGAATTCATGTTGCATGAAAGGAAGTTTAAAGTAAGAGTCTATCATTAAAGAAATAGCCACTGTGTGTAGGATTATTTATCTACTGTGTAAAATTCATAAAATTATTAGATGAAAAATATACTATAAAGATATTGGGCTCTTTTCCATCCATTTATTTAAAGAACTACTTTACTATCTATTGTTTAATTATATTCACAATCACTCCTGAGAAATCAGTTAGAGCAGGTTTTATCTCCTTCTTATTGTCTGGTGAGGCAGAACACAAGGGAAGATAAGAAGCTCTGTAAGGTCAAATCTAGTTGATAGCATTTCCCAGACCTTGGCCTGTGGACACCCAAAGTGAGACTCTCCATCAGACCACGAGTTGCCCACAAACCAACTCTTCTGAAGTACCCAAACCTGTGTACCAAAGTGAAACTTGAAAAAGCCTGAAGTGCAAAGGGAACTAAGAAATACATCCTTGTTCAAATCTTTTCTAGGCTGGCTTCAGGATGTTCAAGTGAATTTCTATTAGGTATTCCTATGAATTGCGAGAAGTCTAAGAGGGGTAGCCCATTAAGTCCAGGCCCACTGGAGATCCCCTTTGATGCATTCATTTGGCTTCAGAAAGCAGAGTCTTCAAGACGTGGAATAGAGGCTTTGAGGAACTGTGAGTTAGATGCCCCAAGTTGCCAGATCCCTGAGACCAAGCCACTGAGTGGGATTCTAGAGGGTTCAAGGACTCCTGGAGTGGTGTTCAAAGTTTGGTGGGAGGGACACTCAAAATGCAGGGAGGTCAGAAAAGGGGGTTACAGAGCTCTGAAAAGTGGGTTTTTGGCTTTTTACTTCCACCATTCCTTGGGGGCCATGAGACTATAACAACACAGGTCTTAAGGACAAACTGTGCTGGAATTTGAAAGACCTGTATGAATTATATACCTTCCCTGAATATCTGTGTTCTCATCTATTACATGAACAGGTTAGACTTGGTAATAGCTTTCCCGTTCCACTATGTATCATGAAACTAGTCTTCATTTAGCATCTGGAAAGACTGAACTCGTCTTTCTATCCAGAAAGATATTACCTTTATGGTCTGTTTCAGGACTTGTTTCAGGATTTACAACAGTTACTGATGGCCTTTATCAGTTGCCAAGTGTCTGGAGAGTTCTACAGTAGGTGTTGGCATTGTTCTCAGCTGGACAAGTCAGGGAAGAGCTTCAGAGGCTAAGGAGGGACTCTGCAGGAGAAAAGTGACTCAGAAATAAAACTGTTCTCTTCATTCAACTCTCAGTTCCTAAACTGGGCTCCTATTGTGGAAATTAGACCTTTGAGCAGTGTTCCATGTGTTTATTCTACTTGTATCAAAGAGGCTTTCATCTCCCTAGAGCAAATTATTAACACATTCCACCAAAGATGTGAGGGTGGAGGCCTGGCCTTGGAGAAAAAAAAAAATAATCACATCATAATGAAGAGCTGCCCGAAACATGAACTTAAGAAAAACTAACATAAAAGCCCCTACTTTTAATGACAGTAGTTGGCCAGATGCCAAGGTCCTTGTGCCCAGGGGAGCATGGCAGGCTGATTCCTTGTCTGTAGGCTGACCCTTCTGTGCCCAGGAATTTTCCACTGGAAGGCTGGTGGTGTGGGAGGTGAGGGCCTTTGCAGGATCAGCAGGTTGAGGCACTTATAGCCAGTTGCTTTCACCCTTAGCTGGAAACCAGATTTTGTTAACTGAGTGAGCAGTGACTCTTGGTTCCAGGCAGTAAATTTTTACTTCTCGAGATTGTTTGGTGGGGGAGAGGGAGGAGGGGAAAATGAAGAGGAAACAAACCAAAATAAAAAAAATACCCAACAAATCTCAGATACAGCCAAGAGGAGAAGCAGGCATAAAGTAAGTGGGGCAACGTTTCAGTTTTGCTAATGGATTACTCCCTAAAGCAAAAGACTGTGGGGAAGGGTTTCTAGACAGAGATTATGTCATTTTCTACAGCAAGTTCACTTGATTTACGGGAGCCATTTGGTGCCCAGGCTTTGAGATATAGCTTGAGTACATGTGGTAAAAGTGCCTAGTGCAAAAGAGAATACAAGGAATTATTTACTGCTGTTGAAAACCAGGACCCGGGGTCTGACTTTGTTTTTATTTGCTCTTTAAAAAATGTTTCAGAGTAACACTAAAATATATGATACCACAGATCTCATGTCCAGTAATCGTGACAACCAAGATTTGTGAACAGCCACAAATATGTTATTTGACATTAGCAACAGTTTTCTCCATTAGGGGGATAGAGGAGGAACAGAAAGAATAGAGAAAGTGAGAATACAGTGGGGCTCAAAATATTTCATCTAACGAATAGCCAGTGTATCATTGTGTAAAAACAGTGTAAGATGTTTGGCCCTCTGCTTTGCCATGTGAAACCAAGTGTTTGCCTGTGATGTGAGGAGTGACTGCTGGAATGAGTGGAGATAGATGTATATTTTTTGTGATGGCCCCAAACACTCTCATAATAAGGGAGTTTAAAACTCCTACCCTTTTAACTGTGTCACATACAAGTTTTTCAACTTTGGCTAATCACAAGTACCATTTACTCACTACTCGACTGTTTCAAAATGCTTCTCACAACAGTATCTGCGCTACTGCTAGAATTATTTACAATTAATGTATTTAGAAACTGAGGCTCAGCACGTGTATAATTGGCCCAGATTTCATTCTCTACTGTCGTTACTCTATGTTGTTGGTTCTCAACAGGGAATAACTCCCCTACTCCCCGCCCCGGGAGGGCCTTTGGTAATATCTGGAGACATTCTTGATTATCTCAGCTAAGGAGGAAAGTACCACTGGCATCAAGAGGGTAGAGGCCAAGGATGCTGCTAAACATCTTCTAGAATATATAAGATGCCTACACCCCCACTGTCACAAAGAATCCTGTCTTCAAATACGAGTAGCACTAAGCATGAGAAAACATGCTCTACATACTCTCATTTTAAAGTTCCTCTGAGTATCATTTCTGAATTCAGAATGGTCAAACCAGTTATTTTCGTTTTTTCCCAAACCCCATACTCTTCATACTAATTACCTAACAGAGGGCTCAACCTGGTTATTGGGTCTTCCTCAGTAGCCCAGCAGTAAAGAAACCACCTGCAATGCAGGAGCCTTGGGAGATGCGGGTTCAATCCCTGGGTCAGGAGATCCCCTGGAGGACGGTATGTCAACCCACTCCAGTATACTTGCCTAATGAATCCCATGGCCAGAGAAGCCGGGTGGGCTACAGTCTATGGGGTTGCAAAGAGTCAGACATGACTGAAGTGACTTAGCATGCACCCAGCTAGTTGTTATATGGGACTCTTAAACACAACATGACCAAAACGTCTCTCTTCCTTCCTCTATATTCTGATCTTGATCACAAGCTCTACCATCTAGGATTTCTCAACCTGAAAACATGATGGTCATCCTTGACTTACTCTTTCCTGTTTTCTGTCTTACTCACCTAGTCCAATCACTCTACAAACCTTTCAAATACACTCAAGAAACATCTCTTGCAATTGACTCTCCTCTCCTTATCACTGACAGCAGTTTAGCATTGGTCGTCATCATCCCACGATGAACTCCTGTTGTCTTAGCTTGGTAAACCATACCAGGCACTATTCTCAGTACCCAAGAAGTATCATTGTCCCTATTTTAAAGCTGAGGAAATGAGGTGCATAGAGATAAGTAGTTAGTCAATGAAGGAATCCAGGTTTGAACCCAGGCTGGACTCTGTGTTGTCAACTACCACATTCTTCTATCTCTCCATTTATCATCTAAGACTCAAATGCCATCTTTTCCTGCTGCAGTAATGTGCTCCATTTACTCTAAAGAGCTCCTCATTCCTGGAAATTTCTAGAGTTCTTCACATTTCTGTGCCATTGAAAATGATGTTTCCACCATCTGGAACACCCTTCCTTCCTCCTGGCTAGCTTTTTCTCATCCTCTAAGATTCAGTTTCATATAAGAGCTCTTCAAGGGCATGAATTATGTCTTATTCATTATTTTTCATCTCTAGCACTGTTTTTATAATAGGTATCTAAACAGTTACAAAACATAAAAATCACTTTCCACTACTTCCAAATCAAAGTTTCTTTGCAAATATTTTTCAGTGAAAACAGCTCCATCAATATCTTCTTCCTACCTCAAGAGGACTGATTAGAAGTTAATGCTTGCATATGGGTATATACAAAGGTGAGCTTCTTTAAAATATATTAACTATATGAATTCAATATATACATTGTATTGACTACACAAATTCAAAGAACTGGCATCATTAGTGTTCTGAAGATCATGATACATTTGTAAGGTTTGTTTATGGCCCCAAATTTCAGGTTCAATTTGAACACAAATCCCTTCTCTTTATCTTTGTCAAACAATAGCTTGTTATAACAGAGTGATTGGTTTCAAATAATTTATTTCAGAGTATAGAAGAAAACTCAAAAATATGTTTACTTTGGAAACTTTTTTCCCAAGTTCACATTACTTTATGACTTTCCACTTCCTCTCCCCTGTCCCCCAATACCATGTGTAGTTGAAGAAAAGATACAATATGGTGCAAGAATTTTAAGGCCATTCTCACTTCTCCTTCCATCATGACTACCATAGGCATGTAAGACAAATACTTCCTGTCAAGGACTATTTTTGTCATCAGGAAAAATGTGAAATACATGGTAAAAAAAATTCCTTTGGAAAGACCAGTAAGACTTTATGCTCGAAACAAAATCTGTTAATCCCCTTCTCCATTAATCTTCCCAAAACAATAGCAATTGGAAGATAAGGACAAAAGCAGAGGATAAAAAATAATATTTAGGACTGGGAGAAGTAAGATGCAAGCACTAATCAGGCTGGGCCCCAGACATGATTATACTGTGGACAAAACATTGCTCTAAGGCTAAGAGAGCTAAAATAATTACTGAGATATAGCCTTTGTTCCTCAGAAGATGGGGAAAAGCTCAATAAAGGCCATTCTTTCCTGTAGGTTTTCAGTAACATGAGGGTCGAATCCTGCATTATTTTTTTTTAACATTACATTTTCTATCTTTTTTCTCACCAAATAGGATAACTGTTCAGGATTTACACATTTTGATGTAATGGTTCCAGTAGCCTTTCCCTAGAGGATCTTAGTCTTGTCTCTGATAGATAGAGTGCCTGATGAACTATGGAATGAGGTTCGTGACATTGTACAGGAGACAGGGATCAAGACCATCCCCGTGGAAAAGAAATGCAAAAAAGCAAAATGGCTGTCTGGGGAGGCCTTACAAATAGCGTGAAAAGAAGAGAAGTGAAAAGCAAAGGAGAAAAGGAAAGATATGTACTCATTTGAAGGCAGAGTTCCAAAGAATAGCAAGAAGAGATAAGAAAGCCTTCTTCAGCAATCAATGCAAAGAAATAGAGGAAAACAAGAGAATGGGAAAGACTAGGGATCTCTTCAAGAAAATCAGAGATACCAAAGGAACATTTCATGCAAAGATGGGCTCGATAAAGGACAGAAATGGTATGAACCTAACAGAAGCAGAAGATACTAAGAAGAGGTGGCAAGAATACACAGAAGAACTGTACAAAAAAGATCTTCACGACCTAGATAATCACGATGGTGTGATCACTGACCTAGAGCCAGACATCCTAGAATGTGAAGTCAAGTGGGCCTTAGAAAGCATCACTATGAACAAAGCTAGTGGAGGTGATGGAATTCCAGTGGAGCTATTCCAAATCCTGAAAGATGATGCTGTGAAATGCTACACTCACTATGCCAGCAAATTTGGAAAACTCAGCAGTGGCCACAGGACTGGAAAAGGTCAGTTTTCATTCCAATCCCAAAGAAAGGCAATGCCAAAGAATGCTCAAACTACCACACAATTGCACTCATCTCACACGCTAGGAAAGTAATGCTCAAAATTCTCCAAGCCAGGCTTCAGCAATATGTGAACCGTGAACTTCCTGATGTTCAAGCTGGTTTTAGAAAAGGCAGAGGAACCAGAGATCAAATTGCCAACATCCGCTGGATCATGGAAAAAGCAAGAGAGTTCCAGAAAAACATCTATTTCTGCTTTATTGACTATGCCAAAGCCTTTGACTGTGTGGATCACAATCAACTGTGGAAACTTCTCAAAGAGATGGGCGTACCAGACCACCTGATCTGCCTCTTGAGAAATCTGTATGCAGGTCAGGAAGCAACAGTTAGAACTGGTCATGGAACAACAGACTGGTTCCAAATAGGAAAAGGAGTACGTCAAGGCTGTATATTGTCACCCTGTTTATTTAACTTCTATGCAGAGTACATCATGAGAATGCTGGACTGGAAGAAACACAAGTTGGAATCAAGATTGCCAGGAGAAATATCAATAACCTCAGATATGTAGATGACACCACCTTTATGGAAGAAAGTGAAGAGGAACTCAAAAGCCTCTTGATGAAAGTGAAAGTGGAGAGTGAAAAGGTTGGCTTAAAGCTCAACATTCAGAAAACAAAGATCATGGCATCTGGTCCCATCACTGCATGGGAAATAGATGGGGAAACAGTGGAAACAGTGTCAGACTTTGTTTTTCTGGGCTCCAAAATCACTGCAGATGGTGACTGCAGCCATGAAATTAAAAGACGCTTACTCCTTGGAAGGAAAGCTATGACCAACCTAGATACCATATTCAAAAGCAGAGACATTACTTTCCCAACAAAAGTGCGTCTAGTCAAGGCTATGGTTTTTCCTGTGGTCATGTATGGATGTGAGAGCTGGTCTGTGAAGAAGGCTGAGTGCCGAAGAATTGATGCTTTTGAACTGTGGTGTTGGAGAAGAGTCTTGAGAGTCCCTTGGACTGCAAGGAGATCCAACCAGTCCATTCTGAAGGAGATCAGCCCTGGGATTTCTTTGGAAGGAATGATGCTAAAGCTGAAACTCCAGTACTTTGGCCACCTCATGCGAAGAGTTGACTTATTGGAGAAGACTCTGATGCTGGGAGGGATTGAGGGCAGGAGGAGAAGGGGACGACAGAGGATGAGATGGCTGGATGGCATCACTGAGTTGATGGATGTGAGTCTGAGTGAACTCCAGGAGTTGGTGATGGACAGGGAAGCCTGGCGTGCTGGGATTCATGGGGTCGCAAAGAGTCAGACACGACTAAGTGACTGATCTTATCTGATCTGAAAACCCATAAATTCCAGGTAGAATTATATTCACTGATACTCCTTCTAAGTGATCCCAAGGTATGGATAAAGTAGTCACAAACTCAGTAGTTAACATATGCTAAATTGCAAACTGAATCTATATCTTCCAGGGAAGTGAAAAGACCTATTCCTTTGGTTATCTAAGTACCCAATGATTCCCACAACAGTGCCAGCTCTATAAGACAGTGTGTTCTCTTTATATCATTTTCATATGCCTTTGTGGAAAATTAGGAAGTAAATATTCTCCTTTGGAGCATAACTCTCTTTCATCCTACAGAATAACTAAAGTGGTTATAGAGGCTGCTCACTTCTGGTATTAGCATGTCTTTGCTGGCTACTGTTATTGCCTGGAGAATTGCCTCATTCTCCTTGCCTCGCTCCACCTTTCTACCACCCACTTCATTTTATTCACTATTTCTTCAATTTCCGTTTAAAATCACTGCCTTTCAGCAGCTGAACAGATAGACTGGGTTAGAGTTTTGGCTTAGAGCACACATTCTTAGGGCTGCCCTAGTAGCTTGGAGGCTAAAACAATCTGCTTACAGTGTGGGAGACCCAGCTTCAATATCTGGGTTGGGAAGATCCTCTGGAGAAGGGAACAGCTACCCACTCCAGTATTCTTGCCTGGAGAATTCCATGGACAGAGGCTACAGTCCACGGGGTCACATAGAGTCAGACATGACTGAACACCTAACACTACACATTCTTAACCTCAGTTAGATATATCAGAATCACCAGGAGGAGTTTCTACAAACTACTAATAACCAAGCCTGTTCTGAATCAATTAAACCTGATTATCTATGGGGGTTGGACATTAGTACTTTCAAAAATATCCCCAGGTGATGTTAATGTATAGCCAGCTTGAGAAACTTGTTCTGGAGTGTAACTCTCTGCCTATCTCCATAGCAGTTCTGAGTGACTTGCAAATATTAGTTCTCTATGTCTTTATCAATTGACCTAAATCAAATCCCTTATGATTATACAGTGGAAGTGAGAAATAGATTTAAGGGCCTAGATCTGATAGATAGAGTGCCTGATGAACTATGGAATGAGGTTCGTGACATTGTACAGGAGACAGGGATCAAGACCATCCCCATGGAAAAGAAATGCAAAAAAGCAAAATGGCTGTCTGGGGAGGCCTTACAAATAGCTGTGAAAAGAAGAGAAGCGAAAAGCAAAGGAGAAAAGGAAAGATATAAACATCTAAATGCAGAGTTCCAAAGAATAGCAAGAAGAGATAAGAAAGCCTTCTTCAGTGATCAATGCAAAGAAATAGAGGAAAACAACAGAATGGGAAAGACTAGGGATCTCTTCAAGAAAATCAGAGATACCAAAGGAACATTTCATGCAAAGATGGGCACGATAAAGGACAGAGATGGTGTGGACCTAACAGAAGCAGAAGATATTAAGAAGAGGTGGCAAGAATACACAGAAGAACTGTACAAAAAAGAGCTTCAAGACCTAGACAATCATGATGATGTGATCACTGACCTAGAGCCAGACATCTTGGAATGTGAAGTCAAATGGGCCTTAGAAAGCATCACTACGAACAAAGCTAGTGGAGGTGATGGAATTCCAGTGGAGCTATTCCAAGTCCTGAATGATGATGCTGTGAAAGTACTACACTCAATATGCCAGCAAATTTGGAAAACTCAGCAGTGGCCACAAGATTGGAAAAGGTCAGTTTTCATCCCAATCCCAAAGAAAGGCAATGCCAAGGAGTGCTCAAACTACCGCACAATTGCACTCATCTCACACGCTAGTAAAGTAATGCTCAAAATTCTCCAAGCCAGGCTTCAGCAATATGTGAACCGTGAACTTCCTGATGTTCAAGCTGGTTTTAGAAAAGGCAGAGGAACCAGAGATCAAATTGCCAACATCCGCTGGATCATGGAAAAAGCAAGAGAGTTCCAGAAAAACATCTATTTCTGCTTTATTGACTATGCCAAAGCCTTTGACTGTGTGGATCACAATAAACTATGGAAAATTCTGAAAGAGATGGGAATACCAGATCACCTGATCTGCCTCTTAAGAAATCTGTATGCAGGTCAGGAAGCAACAGTTAGAACTGGTCATGGAACAACAGACTGGTTCCAAATAGGAAAAGGAGTACGTCAAGGCTGCATATTGTCACCATGTTTATTTCACTTATATGCAGAGTACATCATGAGAATGCTGGACTGGAAGAAACACAAATTGGAATCAAGATTGCCGGGAGAAATATCAATAACCTCAGATATGCAGATGACACCACTCTTATGGCAGAAAGTGAAGAGGGGCTAAAAATCCTCTTGATGAAAGTGAAAGTGGAGAGTGAAAAGGTTGGCTTAAAGCTCAACATTCAGAAAACAAAGATCATGGCATCTGGTCCCATCACTGCATGGGAAATAGATGGGGAAACAGTGGAAACAGTGTCAGACTTTGTTTTTCTGGGCTCCAAAATCACTGCAGATGGTGACTGCAGCCATGAAATTAAAAGACGCTTGCTCCTTAGAAGGAAAGTTATGACCAACCTAGATAGCATATTCAAAAGCAGAGACATTACTTTACCAACAAAGGTTCGCCTAGTCAAGGCTATGGTCTTTCCTGTGGTCATGTATGGATGTGAGAGCTGGACTGTGAAGAAGGCTGAGCGCCGAAGAACTGATGCTTTTGAACTGTGGTGTTGGAGAAGACTCTTGAGAGTCCCTTGGACTGCAAGAAGATCCAACCAGTCCATTCTGGAGGAGATCAATCCTGGAATTTCTTTGGAAGGAATGATGCTAAAGCTGAAACTCCAGTATTTTGGCCACCTCATGCGAAGAGTTGACTCATTGGAGAAGACTCTGATGCTGGGAGGGATTGAGGGCAGGAGGAGAAGGGGACGACAGAGGATGAAATGGCTGGATGGCATCACTGACTCGATGGATGCGAGTCTGAGGGACCTCCGGGAGCTGGTGATGGACAGGGAGGCCTGGAGTGCTGCGATTCATGGGGTCGCAAAGAGTCGGACACGACTGAGCGACTGATCTGATCTGATCTGATGTCTTTATCACTGTATCATACAATAAAATGGGAAATTTTGTTCACCAGGAAATCTCCATGAGAGAGAGAAAAACTCATTTTCTGAGTGTGTGTTCCTGTCCCTGGGAGCAAGAGAGAAAAGTTGTTGGTGTGGGTGATTCTGCATGGGTCCTCTGGGAGCTCTTCTCTAATCAAAAGTACAGGCTGGTTCTTTTTTAAGCTTACCTTTAGTTGCTAACCTGTGCTTATTTTAAAGTGATTCCATGAAGAGCCTGGGTCACGTGGATATTAAGTAAACAAATGAATGAATAATCAAGTGTTTGAAGAAGTAATTAACAAATTAATACTATTTTTTTTTTACATCTGATTCAACCTCTAATTTCCACAGTAGTCTCTCTTCATAAAACTGTTTTTAACATACAGTTTTTTTTTTTTTTCATGCCTTGCAGGCATTGGCACATACATCTAATTGCCTATTGAAACTTTCCACTTGAAAGTTTAAAGGATGTTTCAGATCTAAAGTCCAAAACTGAGTTTTCGATTCTCCCTCTCCTCAAAGCTGCTCCTACCAGACATTTCCCCACCTCAGCCTCTCTCACCACAGACCTTGAAGTCAGCCTTGATTCTTCTCATCCTCTGTCTTTCTCTCCCTCCCTCCCTCTCCCTCTTTCTTTCTCTCTTCCTGCCTCT
The DNA here is from genome assembly GCA_935064755.1 of Tragelaphus eurycerus. Taxonomy (NCBI): domain Eukaryota; kingdom Metazoa; phylum Chordata; class Mammalia; order Artiodactyla; family Bovidae; genus Tragelaphus; species Tragelaphus eurycerus. The sequence continues at coordinate 24,268,783 of CAKXYN010000024.1, read as the reverse complement.
CTCCCCTGCTTCTCTCTGTCTCCCTCCCTCTCTCCCTCTAATCTAGCTGCTAATGCTAATGAGGGTCACTTCTGCTCTCACAACATATCCCACATCTTAGTTCTTCTGGTCACTATCATTGCCTCGTTGTTATTCAGTCACTAAGTCATGTCCGACTCTGCAACCCCATGGACTGCAGCATACCAGGCTCCTGTGTCCTCCACTATTGCCCAGAGTTTGCTCAGATTTATGTCCATTGAGTTGGTGATGCTATCTCACCACCTCATCCTCTGGCCCTCTTCTCCTTTTGCCTTCAATCTTTCCAGCATCAGGGTCCTTTCCAATGAATTGGCTCTTCACATCAGGTGGCTAAAATATTGGAGCTTCAGCATCAATCCTTCCTATGAATATTCAGGGTTGATTTCCTATAGGATTACTGGATCTCCTTGAGGTCCAAGGGACTTTCAAGAGTCTTCTCCAGCCTCACAATTCAAAAGCATCAATTCTTTGACCTTCACCCCACTCTGTCTCTCACCTGCAGTGTGCCAGCAGTCTCCACCATTGGTGTTTCTGCTTCTGCCCACTTCAGTCAACTCCCGATCTTGCAGCCAGAGGGATCCTGTGTTAGTCAGATAACATCATTCTTCCACTTAAACTCTCAGAGGCCCCTATTTCATCAGCAGAAGCCATGTACCTTCAAAAGCTTTTAAAACACTGCATAAACTGTTTCTTCATTATTTCACTGTCCTCATTTACTATGAGGCTCCCCTTTATTTGCTATGCTCTGACATAGCCACATTGGCCTCTTCGTTGATCCTCAGATGTCATGTTTCTGTCTCAGGGCCTTTGCACTTGTTGTTTCTTCTGCAGGACACTTTATTCCAAATGTCCACACAACTCGTTCCATCGCCTCCCTTGGGGGTTTGCTTACCTGTCACCTTCTCACTCAAGCCTATTCTGACAACCCTACTTAAAATAGCCATGTCCTTTGACTGTGTAGATCACAATAAACTGTGGAAAATTCTGAAAGAGATGGGAATACCAGACCACCTGGTCTGCCTCTTGAGAAATCTGTATGCAGGACAGGAAGCAACAGTTAGAACTGGTCATGGAACAACAGACTGGTTCCAAATAGGAAAAGGAGTATGTCAAGGCTGTATATTGTCACCATGTTTATTTAACTTATATGCAGAGTACATCATGAGAAATGCTGGACTGGAAGAAACACAAGTTGGAATCAAGATTGCTGGGAGAAATATCAATAACCTCAGATATGCAGATGACACCACCCTTATGGCAGAAAGTGAAGAGGGGCTAAAAAGCCTCTTGATGAAAGTGAAAGTGGAGAGTGAAAAGGTTGGCTTAAAGCTCAACATTCAGAAAACGAAGATCATGGCATCTGGTCCCATCACTGCATGGGAAATAGATGGGGAAACAGTGGAAACAGTGTCAGACTTTGTTTTTCTGGGCTCCAAAATCACTGCAGATGGTGACTGCAGCCATGAAATTAAAAGACGCTTACTCCTTGGAAGCAAAGTTATGACCAACCTAGATACCATATTCAAAAGCAGAGACATCAGTTTGCCAACAAAGGTTCGCCTAGTCAAGGCTGTGGTCTTTCCTGTGGTCATGTGTGGATGTGAGAGCTGGACTGTGAAGAAGGCTGAGCGCCGAAGAATTGATGCTTTTGAACTTGGTGTTGGAGAAGACTCTTGAGAGTCCCTTGGACTGCAAGAAGATCCAACCAGTCCATTGTGAAGGAGATCAGCCCTGGGATTTCTTTGGAAGGAATGATGATAAAGCTGAAACTCCAGTATTTTGGCCACCTGATGCGAAGAGTTGACTCATTGGAAAAGACTTAGATGCTGGGAGGGATTGAGGGCAGGAGGAGAAGGGGACGACAGAGGATGAGATGGCTGGATGGCATCACTCACTCGATGGATGTGAGTCTGAGTGACCTCCGGGAGTTGGTGATGGACAGGGAGGCCTAGCGTGCTGCAGTTCATGGGGTCGCAAAGAGTCGGACACGACTGAGCGGCTGATCTGATCTGATCTGATCTGACATTCCCTACCCCCCGTTCCTTCTGCATTTCTTCCACAGTACTTTCACCATACTATATATTCTGTTCATGTGACGGGTTTATTTTCTCCCTCTCTCAGAATGCTTGATCAATGAGAGGAGGAATTTTTGTTTGCTTCTCTGCTTCTTAGAACACTCTGGCGTCTGGATGGCTCTCAGAAATATTTAACTAGATTAATGAAATCAAGTACAGAAGGTTCTTTCTTGCATGGAAATTCAGAGGTATAGAGAATGATATATTTTCCCTCTTCATCCCTGACTCTCATTCCCTTCTCAGCTTACATTTGCTTCTTATTTCTTAAACCTGAAGTTTCTTGGAAGTGGCATGACCAGGGTCACATTCCACTTTCAGTCTGCAGTGTTAGTTCTAGCATTTAGGACATTGCATTTCACTAGTGGCAAATCCACTCCAATCTCTTGTCTATATCTTGAGTACGGGTATGCCTAGCATTCTCACCTCGTGTTAGAACTTGTCTGTTTGAAAAGCCACACCTGAGATCTGAGGTTCAGCATTCTGACCTGAATCTTTAGTCATTCAGTTGTGTCCGACTCTTGTGACTCCAAGGACTGTAGCCCGCTAGGTGTCTCTATCCATGGAATTTCCAAGGCCAGAATACTGGTGTGGGTTGCTATTTCCTTTTTCAGGGCATCTACCCAACCCAGGGATCGAACCCAGGTCTCTGAATTGCAGGAGGATTCTTTACCGTCTGAGGCACCAGGGAAGCCCATAACAAATATCCAAGTAAATCCATCTAGATTTTTTGAAGTATCTTTAATTTATTGCTTTTCACTCAGTGAAGCACTGTGATCAGAATGTGCACTGTTCTCAAAAACATAATTTTCAGACAAGTATTAATTTGTATATTCTGATTTGCTTCTTATCTGGATAACCCACTGATAGGCTCCATAGGATGGAGAAAGCATAGGTGCTAAGTAACTGGAATGGTTTGAGTAAGACCCTGAAGGTATAAGGTACAGGATGAATATGTTTTGAAGGGAAAGCAGGGGCAGGTCAGAAGCTCAGAGTGTAAATCCAGGTTTTCGGAGTAGCCAGGCAAGAGCTGGTACTAGACACCAAGCTGGGTGCTTACGAATCTCTTGGGACACCCAATGTGCAAAGAATCTTACAATCAACTTAGGCCAACCTCTTCACTGAGGAAACTGAGGCCCTAAAAAGAGCAAAGTTCTGGGCAGCAGGACAGGCACTGACTTAGAACAGCTTCTGAAGTTTGCTATCAGCTGGTACAGAGTGGAGACAGCATGCTCTCTAAGGTGGGCACAGAGTGGACAGATGTGAGTGTGGCAGAAGCCTGGCAGGTGGAGAGCTCCAGGGAAAGAAAGCACTCTATGTTTCAGAGGGCTCAGAGTCGATCTTCCCCAAGGGAAGCTGTCAGCCATAGCCTGGGCTGCTGTTTCCCTCCTTGAGGCTGAGAGTGAGGACAAAAACAATCCTGCCTTGGGAAGGTTGAGAGTCTTTGGGTGGAACAATGGATGGGGTGGAAACTTTCCCAAGTCAGCACTGTGTTGTCACTGCTCCTGCTGCAGCTGTTCTAGATGATGGTGCTAATAGGCTGAGTGTGGGTGTGTTCTTTCCTGACACTGACTATGATAATGGCCCTCTTTTTAAATGTTTTGGACTTCATCATCACTCCTTGCAAGTTAGGATTCTTGAATCTTCTATTTTGGGTGACCTCCAGCCAACAACAAGCCCTCCCATCTCTGTACCATTGCCTGGTGGCTCTGGTTGGAATCCAACACAGCAGAGGCAGGGGAGGAGACATGCTTTACAAGGGCTAAATTTCCATCCTTGAGGCTCCCTTCAGCCCTCCCTCCACCCCTCACTCTCCCTTACGCCCCAGGCTTGCTTCTCTGCTGCTCCAGCCCCTGATCAGGCACTCTGCTTTGCACTGGGATCTCTGCCCACAGTGTGGCCGAATGGATGAAGGAAGAACAGCTTCCTTTATTAAGAAAATGTCTCGACGGGTCGAGGTCTCCTCATCTCATCATTTCCTTTTGCAGGCCACTGACTTTCAGGGCCCCTAGCTGTCAAGAGGCTTCTCCAGGAAGACAAAGCAAGCCTGTGCAAGGCCAAGGTCAGCACATAAACATCTGGCATTCTCAGAATGCTCTGGTAACGCAATACAATCTGAGCTGGATTTGCTACATCTCTTTCTACTTTATCCTTGTCTTCAAAAGTTTCAAATCAAAACGACATAGCCAAGAAGGAAAAAATGCTGATAGTGGGCTTCAGATGGTTGTAATTATAGAGACATCATTCAGCCGTGTCTAACTTTTTGTGACCCCTCGGACTGTGGCCCACTAGGCTCTTCTGCTCATGGGATTTCCCAGGCAAAAATACTGGAATGGGTTGCCATTTCCTTCTCCAGGGGACCTTCCTGACCCAGGGATTGAACCCACGTCTCCTACATTGCAGGCAGATTCTTTACCATCCGAGCCATAGGGAAAACCAGGACCAACTAACATCTTTTCTGATCTATTGTGGCAGATGCCAAGCGAAAACAAAAATGACTCAAAGTTAAAGGCAAGGTTTTTAATGAAATATGAAAGTAGCTGAGATAAATCATGTCAAACAAGAAAGCTAAAAGTCAATTTAGGGAAGTTCTTTAAGCCTATGAAGAGAATTAACCAGACTTTAGGGACAAAGTGAAAACAAAATGTATTAGTAAAATAATCAAAAGTGAAAGGATACATTTATTTAGAGAGGTTTTGGGGAGAGACTATTGGATTTCTATCTTTGGTGATATATTGATACATAGATTGAATACAACTTCAGAATAGCTAGCAATCTTGAAAATGAAGAGCAAAGCTGGAGGACTCACATTTCCCAGTTTCAAAATTTACTACAAGCCTACAGTAATCAAGGCAGTGTGGTACTGGCATAAGGACAGACTTATAAATCAATGGAACAGAACTGCAAGTCCAGAAATAAATCCTTATATTTATACCACAATTTCTTTATCCATCCATCTATTCATGGGTATTTGGATCCTTTCTGGTTTCTGGTTATTACAAATAAGCTCCTATGAATATTTGTATGCAAGTCTTTATATGGACACACACTCTCATTTTTCCTAGGAGTGGAATGGCTTTGTTATATGGTAAATATATACTCAACTCTTTTTAAAATCATTTTTCATATTTTAGTAAAAGTATACAACATAAAATTTACCATCTTAACCACTTTAAATATACAGTGGAGTGGTGTTAAGCATTCACATTGTTGTAAAATAGTTCACACTTTTTCATCTTGCAAATCTTAACTCTATATCCATTGAGTAACAATTTCCCTTTTCCCCTCCTCACAACACCTTCTATTTTATTTTCTGCTTCCATAAATTTTACTACTTTAGATATTTCATATTAGTAAATTATATAGCATGATTTTTTTGTGACTGGTTTATTTCACTTAGCATAATGTCTTCAAGTTTCATTCAGGTTGTAGCATATGACAGAATTTCTTTCCTTTTTAAGGCCAAATAATATTCCATTGTATGCATATACCATACTGTGTTTATCCATTCATGTACCCAGGGACATTTTGGTTCTATCTTTTGGTTAGTATGAAATAGTGCTGCTATGAACACAGGTGTGTAGCATTTAAAGAAACTGCAAACTATTACCTAAAGTGGTTATACTGAATTACATTCTAACCAGTAATGTATGAAACTTTTAGTTCTTCTATATCTTTATCAATATTTGGTACAGCCAGTCCAATTAATTTTAGCTGTTTTTGTAGGTGTGCAGTGGTAGCTCACTGTGCTTTCAATTTTCACTTTCCTAACGACTAATGATATTGAGGATTTTCCATGTGCTAATTGCTGCCTTTGTATCTCTTTGGAAAAGTTGAGGACCTTTAGGTGAAACAGCAGATGGGGTGGAAACTCTCCCAAGTCAGAGCTGCTTGTCGTTATTGTTCCCGCAGCAACTATTCTGGACAGTGGTGCTGATGGGATGAATGTGGGTGTATTTCTTCTTCACAGTGACTATGACAATGGTCTTCTTTTTCAACATTTTGGACTTTATAATCTGTTCAAGTCACCTGTGCATTTTTTGAAATTGTATTGTTTATTTTCTTATTATTGAGTTTGAGATTTCTTCATATGTTTTCGATACAAATCCTTTATTATATATATTTTAACTATTTTCTTCCAGTTTGTACCCTGACTGTTCATTTTCTTTTTAAAAAATTTTATCATTTATTACATCTTTTTTTGCATTTTTAAAAATAATATTGATTTTTTTACTTGTGGCTGCGATGGGTCTTCACTGCTGCATGGGCTGATCTCTGGTTGTGTTGCACGGGCTTCTCATTGCAGTGGCTTCTCTTGTGGAGCACAGACTCTAGGGTGTCCGAGCTTCAGTAGTTGTGGTACACAGGCTCAGTAGTTGTGGCTCCTGGGCTCTAGAGCGCAGGCTCAATAGTTGTGGGGCGCAGGCTTAGGTGCTCCAAGGCATGTGGAATCTTTCTGGATCAGAGATTGAACCTGTGTGTCCTGCATTAGCAGGCAGATTCTTTACCACTGAGTCACCAGGGAAGCCCCCATTTTCTTAATGTATTTTTAAAGAGCACAAGCTTTAGCTTTTATGAAGTTTAAGTTATCAGTGTTTTCTTTTATTGATCATATCTTTGGTGTCATATCCAAAAAATCTTTGCCTAACCCAAGGTCACAAATATCTTTTCTGTGTTTTCTTCTAGAAGTTTTGTACTTGTAAGTGGTAATTTTAAGTCTGTGATCCACTTGAGCTGACTTTTATATATTGTGCAAAATGTGGATCAAAGTTCATATTTTTTAATGTGACTATTTCAACACTTTTCTCCATTGAATTTTCTGTGTCTTTGTTGTCCATATGTGAGTGGGTCTATTTCTGGACACTCTATTCTGTCTTATTGATCTATCTTGACACCATTGCTACAATATCTTCATACTGTAGCTTTGTAAATCTTGAAATCAGTTAGCATTAGTCTTCCAACTTTGTTTTATTTCAAAGTTGCTTTGGCTATTCTAGGTCTTTTGTGTTTTCATATAAATTTTTGAATTTCAGTCCATTTCTATAAAAGGTCTACTGGAATTTTTTTTTTAGAATCACATTGAATCTGTAGATTATTTTAGGGAGAATGGACATCTTAGTTATAAGGAATCATTTGATGCATGAATACCATACATTTTTCCATTTATTTTGATCTTTAATTTTTCTCACTGATGTTTTGTGTGTTTTATTGCACATGTCTTACACATTTTTATCAGCTTTATCCTTATGATTCCATATTTTTAGTGGTATATAAAATTCTTAATTTCCAATTTTTCATTGCTAATTTGGTCTGTTTTTTTAACTTTTAGGTTTGTCTTATTAAGATACTTCTGTCTCCCTTTTCATTACTAAATGGGTAAGCAGCTCAAAAGTGTTTGTTTATTTTGAGAAACTTATTGGCCAGATGCTAGTCGTGAAGGTCTGGGAAAAGAAAAATTCACCACAAGCTTTTTTCACTACCTTCATACAGGCAGAATCTCCTCTCTGTGTCTTTGGATAAGGAGAACACTTCTCTTTGGATAAGGAGAACAGCCTCTGCAGTTCTTTTCTGGGCTTCCTGATTTTCTATGGCTGCAAACAAAACCCACAGAGACTGAGCTCCTGGCACGAATGCTACCAGTTTTCTAATCACTTGGCTTTGGCTGCTGAAGGTCTCAGAGCTTCCTGGCAGGAAGTGGGGCACAGACGGCAGGTGGCCCTGCCAGAGCAGCTGAAAAAGAGCTCTATTCACGGCAGAATTGTATATCCCCAAAGTGCTGTAACAGCACTGCGTACCTGCCAGCCTCAGGGAGGGCTGATTTGAGTAATTTAGGTTTTGTCTTCAGGAATAATCATTAAGAGTTGTCAGCAGCATCCATGATGCTAAAATAAAGAGTCATGTCCAGGGAATGGCAGAGAAGTTACAAATGGGCGCCCCTGCAGGCATGGAAGACTAAGAGACTATGGATTCATTTCAATCCAGGACAGCCTGATTCAGGAAGCACTGAATAAGAAAAATGCAAATATGTTCAGTGGAGTTAATGGTGTTCTGAAGACACAGGTGCATGCTAAATCGCTACAGTCGTGTCCAACTCTTTGTGACCCTGTGAACTGTAGCCCGCTATGCTCCACTGTCCATGGGATTGTCCAGGCAAGAAAACTGGAGTGGACTGCCATACTATCCTCCAGGAGATCTTCCTGACCCAGGATAAAACCCATGTCTCTTACATCTCCTGTATTGGCAGGCACGTTCTTTACCACTAGCGCCACCTGAGAAGCCCCATACACATCTGCTTACACAGAAATCAAGCCAATTGTTTATATACACCTTATAATCCAAAAAGTCATTTGAAGTCTGTCCAGATATTAGAAAGATTCAGTGGCTGACATCCTCTGTCTCTCTTGTTTTGGTTGAGGCTGTTTTTTAATTAGGAAAAAAAAAAATGAAATTCAGTACTGTTGAATCAGAAAGTTCACTGCAAGAACTTTGACTAAATTTGGTGATGCAGTTAGTGGTTCTATAATTTAATCTCTACTAATAAACCATGGTTAAAGGCACTGTACAAAAGGGGTTTTCCTCCATGAAAACTTGTTTGGGTGGACCAGGGTGAGTCAAGGGTCATGGCTTGGCTTGTACAAATCACTCAGTTTCTCTCCAGCTGCCTACAAGGCAGATTAGATGATCAGATCAGATCAGTCACTCAGTCGTGTCTGACTCTTTGCGACCCCATGAATCCCAGCACGCCAGGCCTCCCTGTCCATCACCAACTCCCACAGTTCACTCAGACTCACATCCATCAAGTCAGTGATGCCATCCAGCCATCTCATCCTCTGACGTCCCCTTCTTCTCCTGCCCCCAATCCCTCCCAGCATCAGAGTCTTTTTCGATGAGTCAACTCTTCGCATGAGGTGGCCAAAGTACTGGAGTTTCAGCTTTAGCATCATTCCTTCCAAAGAAATCCCAGGGCTGATCTCCTTTAGAATGGACTGGTTGGATCTCCTTTCAGTCCAAGGGACTTTCAAGAGTCTTCTCCAACACCACAGTTCAAAAGCATCAATTCTTTGGCGCTCAGCCTTCTTCACAGTTCAATTCTCATATCCATACATGACCATAGGAAAAACCATAGCTTTGACTAGACGGACCTTTGTTGGCAAAGTAATGTCTCTGCTTTTGAATATGCTGTCTAGGTTGGTCATAACTTTGCTTCCAAGGAGTAAGCATCTTTTAATTTCATGGCTACAGTCACTATCAGCAGTGATTTTGGAGCCCCCCACAATAAAGTCTGACACTGTTTCCCCATCTATTTCCCATGAAGTGATGAGACCAGATGTCATGATTTTCGTTTTCTGAATGTTGAGTTTTAAGCCAACTTTTTCACTCTCCTCTTTCACCTTCATCAAGAAGCTTTTTAGTTCCTCTTCACTTTCTGCCATAAGGGTAGTGTCATCTGCATATCTGAGGTTATTGATATTTCTCCTGGCAATCTTGATTCCAGCTTGTGCTTCTTCCAGTCCAGTGTTTCTCATGATGTACTCTGCATAGAAGTTAAATAAACAGGGTGACAATATACAGCCTTGACATACTCCTTTTCCTATTTGGAACCAGTCTGTTGTTCCATGTCCAGTTCTAACTGTTGCTTCCTGATCTGCATACAAATTTCTCAAGAGGCAGATCAGGTGGTCTGGTATTCCCATCTCTTGAGAAGTTTCCACAGTTGATTGTGATCCACACAGTCAAAGGCTTTGGCATAGTCAATAAAGCAGAAATAGATGTTTTTCTGGAACTCTCTTGCTTTTTCCATGATCCAGCAGATGTTGGCAATTTGATCTCTGGTTCCTCTGCCTTTTCTAAAACCAGCTTGCACATCAGGAAGTTCACGGTTCACATATTGCTGAAGCCTGGCTTGGAGAATTTTGAGCATTACTTTACTAGTGTGTGAGATGAGTGCAATTGTGTGGTAGTTTGAGCATTCTTTGGCATTGCCTTTCTTTGGGATTGGAATGAAAACTGACCTTTTCCAGTCCTGTGGCCACTGCTGAGTTTTCCACATTTGCTGGCATAGTGAGTGTAGCATTTCACAGCATCATCTTTCAGGATTTGGAATAGCTCCATTGGAATTCTATCACCTCAATTAGCTTTGTTCGTAGTGATGCTTTCTAAGGCCCACTTGACTTCACATTCCAGGATGTCTGGCTCTAGGTGGGTGATCACACCATCGTGATTATCTGGGTCGTAAAAATCTTTTTTGTACAGTTCTTCTGTGTATTCTTGCCACCTCTTCTTAATATCTTCTGCTTCTGTTAGGTCAATACCATTTCTGTCCTTTATCGAGCCCATCTTTGTATGAAATGTTCCTTTGGTATCTCTGATTTTCTTGAAGAGATCCCTAGTCTTTCCCATTCTCTTGTTTTCCTCTATTTCTTTGCATTGATTGCTGAAGAAGGCTTTCTTATCTCTTCTTGCCATTCTTTGGAACTCTGCATTCATATGTTTATATCTTTCTTTTCTCTTTTGTTTTTCGCTTTTCTTCTTTTCACAGCTATTTGTAAGGCCTCACCACACAGCCATTTTGCTTTTTTGCATCTTTTCCATGGGGATGATCTTGATCCCTGTCTCCTGTACAATGTCATGAACCTCATTCCATAGTTCATCAGGCACTCTATCTATCAGATCTAGGCCCTTAAATCTATTTCTCACTTCCACTGTATAATCATAAGGGATTTGATTTAGGTCATACCTGAATGGTCTAGTGGTTTTCCCTAGTTTCTTCAATTTCAGTCTGAATTTGGCAATAAGGAGTTCATGGTCTGAGCCACAGTCAGCTCCTGGTTTTGTTTTTGCTGATTGTATAGAGCTTCTCCATCTTTGGCTGCAAAGAATATAATCACTCTGATTTCGGTGTTGACCATCTGGTGATGTCCATGTGTAGAGTCTTTTCTTGCGTTGTTGGAAGAGGGTATTGGCTATGAGTGGTGATGGACAGGGAGGCCTGGCGTGCTGCAGTTCATGGGGTCGCAAAGAGTCGGACACGACTGAGCGACTGATCTGATCTGATCTGATCTGATTGGCTATGAGCAGTGCGTTCTCTTGGCAAAACTCTATTAGTCTTTGCCCTGCTTCATTCCATATTCCAAGGCCAAATTTGCCTAAAGTGTTTCTTGACTTCCTACTTTTGCATTCCAGTCCCCTGTAATGAAAAGGACATCTTTTGGGGGTGTTAGTTCTAAAAGGTCTTGTAGGTCTTCATAGAACCGTTCAACTTCAGCTTCTTCAGCATTACTGGTTGGGGCATAGACTTGGATTACCGTGACATTGAATGGTTTGCCTTGGAAACGAACAGAGATCATTCTGTCGTTTTTGAGATTGCATCCAAGTACTGCATTTAGGACTCTTTGTTGACCATGATGGCCACTCCATTTCTTCTGAGGGATTCCTGCCTGCAGTAGTAGATATAATGGTCCTCTGAGTTAAATTCACCCATTCCAGTCCATTTTAGTTCGCTAATTCCTAGAATGTCGACATTCACTCTTGCCATCACTTGTTTGACCACTTCCAATTTGCCTTGATTCATGGACCTGACATTCCAGGTTCCTATGCAATATTGCTCTTACAGCATCCGACCTTGCTTCTATCACCAGACACATCCACAGCTGGGTATTCTTTTTGCTTTGGCTCCATCCCTTCATTCTTTCTGGAGTTATTTCTCCTCTGATCTCCAGTAGCATATTGGGTCCCTACTGACCTGTGGAGTTTCTCTTTCAGTATCCTATCATTTTGCCTTTTCATACTGTTCATGAAAACAGTATAGGGTAAGTTTACCATTAAGGCTGGATTTTTGATATTTGAAAAAATAAAAAACTCATCGTAGGTGTGAATTCTTTCCATAGATGAGAACCACATTTGTCAAATGAATTCTAGACCAGAGAAGTTTACAAAAGGACTCCTGGGTGTCCCCACCTGGAGTGAAGAATCTGAGACTGTAACTTCCTCTCAGAGGTGCCTGGGTCGGGTCAGTAAGCAAGAAAATTCTTCTGGTCTTTCCCAAATTTTTTCATGAACAATGCACATGGAATAACTCACTATGAAGTTAAATTTATATGAAAGTGTATACAATTAAATTTCAAAATAAATTTCTTAAAATCACATTTGTTTGCTTATTGTTAATGGATCCTAGGAAAACCTTTGCATTTTTTTTTTCATTAAGTCACAATAATTTAATTAAAAATGCACTTTCAGGGGTGGTGGAAAGGAGAGGATGGGATGAACTGAGAGAGTGGCACTGACATATATACATTGCTGCTGCTGCTGCTGCTAAGTCGCTTCAGTCGTGTCGGACTCTGTGCGACCCCAAAGACGGAAGCTCACCAGGCTCCCCCGTCCCTGGGATTCTCCAGGCAAGAATACTGGAGTGGGTTGCCATTTCCTTCTCCAATGCATGAAAGTGAAAAGTGAAAGTGAAGTTGCTCAGTCTTGTCCGACTCCTAGCGACCCCATGGACTGGAGCCTACAAGGCTCCTCAGTCCATGGGATTCTCCAGGCAAAAGTGCTGGGGTGGGGTGCCATACTATGTGTAAAATAGAAAGCTAGGGGCACGCTGGTGTAGAGCACAAGGCGTTCAGCTCAGTGCTTTGTGATGACCTAGAGGAGTGGGACGGAGTAGGCGATGGCACCCACTCCAGTACTCTTGCCTGGAAAATCCCATGGACAGAGGAGCCTGGTAGGCTGCAGTCCATGGGGTCGCTAAGAGTTGGACACGACTGAGCGACTCTACTCTCACTTTTCACTTTCATGCATTGGAGAAGGAAATGGCAACCCACTCCAGTGTTCTTGCCTGGAGAATCCCAGGGACGGGGGAGCCTGGTGGGCTGCCGTCTATGGGGTGGCACAGAGTTGGACACGACTGAAGTGACTTAGCAAAGGAGTGGGATGGGGGTGGGCGTGGAAGGGAGGCTCAAGACGGAGGGGATACATGTAAACATACAGCTGATTCACATTGTTGTACAACAGAAACTAACATTATAAAGCAATTATACTCCAATTAAAAAAATTTTTTAATGCACTTTCAAAATAAAACAAACATTTAAAGAGCCATATATGATCATTTCAGAGAGGACTAGACATCAAGGCCACAAAGACAGCAATGCATTGCTAGTGAATTGTCTTTCCCACTGTCCTCCCATTCCAGGTAGGAGGGCTGCAAAACTATCTGACCATGCTTAGGCATTGGTTGAATGAATGGCAATTACCGGAAGTACAGGAAACCTTAGGCACAGAGTGATGCTGAAAGGATCTAAAGTGTTTCTCAGGGGAGAAGAGTGCTTCTATTTGCGAAGATTTGAGAATATGATGGTTCTAAAAATTCAAACACAAGCCCAGAAACTTTCCAGAGTCAACCCTTTACATTGGGGTTGGGCGAGAGTATTTACAATAAGCACTGTTGGAAGAATGCTATTAATTAGGAAAGATGATCTTGGATATTCTGATCTCCTATTGCTGGCAGTTCCTTAGCATTCAGTGTTGTAAAGATCACATTACTTTTCCCTTCAAAGCCTGATTTCGGGAAGGGATCTGGCACGTTCATTCTCCTTGAGTTTCAGTAGTGGAAAGAGTTTATTGTGATCAATCTATTTTTGATCAACATAAAAGGTTTAATATATTGTAATAGCTCTTCTGTTTACTTTTTAATAGGGATTAATGTCTTAACCGGAGAAGGCAATGGCACCCCACTCCAGTACTTTTGCCTGGAAAGTCCCATGGACGGAGGAGCCTGGTAGGCTGCAGTCCATGGGGTCGCTAGAGTCGGACATGACTGAGCGATTTCACTTTCACTTTCATGCATCCACTCCAGTATTCTTGCCTGGAGAATCCCAGGGATGGGGAAGCCTAGTGGGCTGCCATCTATGGGGTCGCACAGTGTCAGACACAACTGAAGCGACTTAGCAGCAGCAGCAGCAGCAGCAATGTCTTAACCCAAAGAAATATATTTCTTAACCCAAACCCATAGAATTAAAGACGTCACTTAAAGGACGGAGAGAGTTCATTTTGTAGGGGAAGAATTACTTTATAGCAGAACTAGACTGTTTACTTCACCCATTTTTATTTAAGGCCAATTGATCATTCCGTAGTGTTTGGCCTTCCTACATAATAAGAATGGTGACTACAAACAAAGCAAGTGGATTCCTGTAATCAAAATAGGCAATCCCAATGGACTGATGAATTTTATCCTGCACATCTCTCAGTAGCTTGCCCTGTACTCAGGCTTAATTAGGTACTTAAATACCCATCTGTATTTGCAAAGAGGCAAAGTTTAATTGCTTTTATCTTTGTCGAAATAAAAATAGCCATTCTGCATTCTTAAGACTAAATAGAGTCTTTGTGATAGGTAATATAAATTCTATACTTTAAAAATAATTCTTGGACCATGTTAGCATTAAAAATTTCATTAAATCATTACCTAATGGAGATAAAAAAGATAGTCTGTAATTTTTAAGAACTGTGTTTATGGATACATTCTCTATTTCACCTTTTCCATTTCTCTCCAAACTGCTTCTATCTAAGCAACTTAACTCTGTCAGTATATGCTTAATTCACTTCAAGATATGTGTCCAGCAGTGTACGTGTTAGAAACAATCTGGCTCTTTGAATACTGTGAATGTGCCCCATTTCCGCCAGTTTTCCTTTTCAGTGCCTGCATGTACACTGTGTTGTAGACCCACAAGCTGGAGACCATATACAAGCCTGATCTCCTTGTTTTGTTTTAGATTCAAAATTCCCAACAGGAAAGTAACTATTACAGTAACCAATCTCAGAGTCTTGTTTACTTTTTTATAAATTCCTAACCTTTTCCTGCTGTAGAAAGTATGCAAGGCTCAGGTTGGGTCAACAACAGAGTCAAGGTTAACTGTGGGAGAGTGCCATGGGAAAGAACCCAACTAGTCCAAACATTCAAATATCATAGACAAGTTAGACCAACTTGAACATTACCCATCACCTCAGCACATGTGCATTTAATATATTTTGTTAAAAGACTCTAAGAATCTTAATATGTGCTTTTTCCCTTTGCTTCAGAGAGAGGATTTCAACACTGTTTTTTCTTACAGCACTGCATTTTCTGCTGGGATAATGTCCTTGGCCTCTGGAACAGCTCATAAATTACATCTCCTGAATTACAGCGTACAACAATTAGCAAAATGGTTTCCTATTCTCCTGGGAAGGCCAGGTAGGAATGACTACTTACAGAAGTGATGAAGTATAGAACTTCTGCTTTAGGCAAAGAGCCGCAAGGGACTCATGAATTTTTTTTCTTTTACATTTGGAATTTTGTTTATCTTGGCTCTATTAATTCATATACGTATGAGAAAAATGCAGCTCCAAGCTTGTGTCACCAAGGTTAACTGAGCAGAGAGAGATGAGGGCAAGCTTTCAGAGCTGCAGCATCTCTTGGCAGTATATCTATCTGACACAGCCCCTCTGCTGTTCCAAGTCTATTCCTGTGCTTGAATAAGGAATACCTTCACACATGGGAGAGTCTGGTAAAAACACACCTGGCCTCACTTCCGCATGTGATTTTCCGTTCAAGGTTTGTCAGGTTAACTTAATCTCAGAGGATTCCAGTGCTTTCAAAGTAGAAAGAATTTTTATTATAGCCAAATAATTTGGGCAACTGTGAGGCTGAACAAAAAAAGGTAAATAATTTTCTTTATTGAAAAGCCATCAATAAATATGCTAGCATCCATTGTGACTGTATAAGAAAGGAGGAGGATCATTTCCCACAGACATTTGACTTTGGAAGACTTTTCTTTACTCAGAATATCTCTAAAAGAAAATCTCAAGTTCTGCAAGGAATCAAGCCACAGTCAAATTTTAACTGAAAGCTGTTTCAGTCACTGACACTCCAGCACAAAATCAGGACTTCGATTTTGCTGACCTGGTTGAATTCCATGAGCAATGTCACTTTGGACCAAATCCAGAGCCAGTTTCAGTATCCTATCACAAAAAGCCCGTCATCAGTCTATGAGATAGGTGTGAACGTGTGCTTTTCAAAATCTAAAGCTCATTAAGTAACTTCTAAAGAGTTATTGTTACTTGATTATTAAAGTCCCAGCAGAATTAAAGATTCATGGGAGAAAGGGAGGTCTGTGGGAAAGTACAGCCGTTGTCAAGAGTGACAAATTCCTTGAACTATTAAGGGTGCAACTCTAACTCCCCAGCTTCCTTGAAGGGCCTCTTATGAGGAATGCACCTAAGTTTGTGCACTATATCTTAGGGGTACTATCATGTTACTACTATGATATCAAAAATTATTCAGAATGGGGAACACGTGTATTCTGGTGGCGGATCCATCTCGATGTATAGTAAAAGTAATACAATATTGTAAAGTTAAGAAAAATTTAAAAAAATAATAATAATAACAAAAAATTATTTTGATTAATTAAGCAAAAATAATATTTTTAAATATTCAAGGGATGCTAGAATATTTATGTTGATGTTTTCTGGTACAAAGAGATTAAAACCAGAAAAGAACAACTGATATCTCTCGATTGGACTCTGGTCTGGCAAGAGCTTTTATTGGCAGGACTTTGGGGCTGCTTCCGATTTTGTATCCACAGGGCTAGAGAAGAAAAAGGTAATAGAAGGCTAGGACAACCTAGCCAGTCTAAGACCAGGTCAAGCCAATTTTAGTCTTCAGTTCGGTCCAGTTCAGTCGCTCAGTCATGTCCGACTCTTTGCGACCCCATGAATTGCAGCACGCCAGGCCTCCCTGTCCATCACCAACTCCCGGAGTTCACTCAAACTCATGTCCATTGAGTCAGTGATGCCATCCAGCCATCTCATCCTCTGTCGTCCCCTTCTCCTCCTGCCCCCAATCCCTCCCAGCATCAGAGTCTTCTCCAATGAGTCAACTCTTCGCATGAGGTGGCCAAAGTACTGGAGTTTCAGCTTTAGCATCATTCCTTCCAAAGAAATCCCAGGGCTGATCTCCTTCAGAATGGACTGGTTGGATCTCCTTGCAGTCCAAGGGACTCTCAAGAGTCTTCTCCAACACCACAGTTCAAAAGCATCAATTCTTCGGCACTCAGCTTTCTTCACAGTCCAACTCTCACATCCATACATGACCACTGGAAAAACCACAGCCTTGACTAGATGGACCTTTGTTGGCAAAGTAATGTCTCTGCTTTTGAATATGCTATCTAGGTTGGTCATAACTTTTCTTCCAAAGAGTAAATGTCTTTTAATTTCATGGTTGCAGTCACCATCTGCAGTGATTTTGGAGCCCCCAAAAATAAAGTCTGACACTGTTTCCATTGTTTCCCCATCTAATTCCCATGAAGCAATGGGACCAGATGCCATGATCTTCGTTTTCTGAATGTTGAGCTTTAAGCCAACTTTTTCACTCTCCTCTTTCACTTTCATCAAGAGGCTTTTTAGTTCCTCTTCACTTTCTGCCATAAGGGTGGTGTCATCTGCATATCTGAGGTTATTGATATTTCTCCCGGCAATCTTGATTCCAGCTTGTGCTTCTTCCAGCCCAGTGTTTCTCATGATTGCTTCTGCTGCTGCTGATTAGGTTCAACCAAATCAGAACCAGGTCACTTAAAGGGTAAAGGCATGTATTACATTGATCATATTTATTGACTCAGTCATCCAAAGCTCATTTAAGAGACTCTGGAGCTACCTAAGGAGAAGGCAATGGCACCCCACTCCAGTACTTTTGCCTAGAAAATCCCATGGATGGAGGAGCCTGGTAGGCTGCAGTCCATGGGGTCGCTAGGAGTCAGACACAACTGAGCGACTTCACTTTCACTTTTCACTTTCATGCAATGGAGAAAGAAATGGCAACCCACTCCAGTGTTCTTGCCTGGAGAATCCCAAGGATGGCGGAGCCTGGTGGGCTGCCGTCTATGGGGTCGCACAGAGTCGGACACGACTAAAGTAACACAGCAGCAGCAGCAGGAGCTACCTAAATCTGAAGTTTAGTCCTGGAAGGTAGTTAGAGATCATTTAATGCAAACCCCCACATTAGAACCTAAGAGATGGAGGCCTAGAAAGGTCTCAGGGTATGCCCTCAGAGTGACTTCAGGCCCAGAGTATAGTACCTCTGGGAAGCAGACAGTCAACCTGTTTTTCCACCACAGCAATAAATCTCTGTTTCTGATAGAGCAGAAACCTAGCTTTGCAGATTTCCCATGGGATTTTACAATTAAAGAAGCATATATACCTACTATAAATCTTCTTGCTATAAAAATCAGAGACCAGTTTTATGAAGGAAAAATATGGAAAGATATACAAAAGGTAGCTTTGGCCAGAGATACAAATCAGACAGGAGAAAGCTTGAAGTAATACTCTGATCTGTACACAGATAAGACAGCTCCCTGCTGAGAGTAAACAGACTTCTCAAATGAGTGCCTCTGGGATCTCAGAGTGATGTGCCAGTCCAGAGAAATCTAAGTAACAATCTATTTCTTTTGAGACTTCTGCTTCTGGTGAGGGTAGAGACAGATGGTAAAGACCACCACCCCTTCAATAACAACAAAATAACCCAGACAAAGTAAAAATTATATTTTTCTTCAGGGCAGGGGAAGAGAGGTGGATGCAATGATGCTTTGATAACTCAATCCCAAGAGAAATAAGCTTTTTTTTTTTTTTTACGTGAGCAGAGGGTCATGACAGCTTCTATACCTTAGGCATGTACATGTTGTGGGTACAGGCAGAATCTGGGTATAGATGGAGAGATTTTTTTATGGATGGAGGGACATTGGTCACGCTTTCTGGGATAGTGGGGTCTGGCTAGAAGGACTGGAGTCTGGAAGGTCCCCCAGATGCAATATAGAGCACTGGGATCAACATTTCTCCTGACCCTCCCCTCATCATCATGAGGCTTGCTGAGAAAAAGAGCAGCCGAGGGAGTGACTGGTAAGCAGAGGGAGATTGTATAGCTTTCACATTCTGGAGCCCTGCCAGAGTTTAATACAAAGCAAACTAAAAACATCTGAAACTTCAACCAGTCCTCATCCAACTCATCTACTGACAGGTCAAACAGTCAGCAGATGAGATAAGGGAAGTTGGGCTAAACACAGGTAAACTCAATATTGTTAAAGCTATGACCCAGTGCAGCCCAAGGAGAAATCTGAATTACCAACTCCATCTTCTGGTTATCATCAGAGAAGAAATTCTTGTACTCTTTAGGAAATAAATAAAACAAAGATATACTTTGATATCTAGTGTGCATTTAAATACAATAGCCAAAAATCTATTTAAGAATTATCTTACATGGAAAGAAGTGCATACATATATGTAATACATATTTAAGAAAAACAGTGATTAGAAACAGATTTGCAGATAATAGTTATTACAGTAAGTAGACAATGACTATAAAACAGCGATTATAAATATGCTCTATCATTTACTGGAAAAGGTGATTATATTGGGTAAAGAGGTAGAAATTCTTTAGAAATAGAAATAAAAACTCTTTAAAAAGAACCAAATGGAATTCTCGAGCCAAAAAACTACAGTCCCTGAAAGTTAAAGATCACTGGATAAAATTAACACTAAATGGGACACTGCCTGAGAAAAGATTAATAAACTTGGAAACTAGGCAACAGAAATAATTTGAAGTAAAAACGAAAGAAGGAAACAATTGGAAAAAAAAGAATGTCAATAACCTGTGGAATAATATCAGGGATCTAATATATTATAATTAGAGTCCAAACAAAAGTGGAGACAAATAATTGAACCGAAGAAATATTTGAGCTTCCCCGGTGGTTCAGTGGTAAAGAATCAGCTCATCAGTGCAGGAGACATGGGTTCTATCCCTGGTCTGGAAAGTTCCCACATACAATGGAGCAACTAAGTCTGTGCACCACAACTACTGAACCTGTGCTCAGATCCCAGGAGCTACAACCACTGAGCCAAGTGCCACAGTGACTGAAGTCCAGGACCCTAGAGCCTGTGCTCCACAATAAGAGAAGCCACCGCAATGAGAAGCCCACGCGCCCAAAGAGTAGCTCCCGCCCACTGCAACTGGAGAAAGCTGTTGCAGCAACAGAGACCCAGCACAGCCAAAATCAATAAATGTTTTAAAAGAAAAGAAAAAATATGAAGAAATAATGATTGATTACAACATCATGGATAGACTTGGAGGGCATTGTACTAAGTGAAATAAGACAGAGAAGGACAAATACTGTATGATAATTGCTTATATGTGCAACCTTAAAAATACAACAAACTAGTGAATATAACATGAAGCATTCACAGATAGAGAACATACTAGTGGGGAGAGGAAATGGGGGGCAGTATAAGGTGGGGGACTGGGAGATACAAGCTACTGAGCAGAAGGTAGGCTAAAGGAGGCAGTGTACAATATGGGGGACATAGACAATATTTTGTAATAACTAAATGGAAGGTAACTTTTTAAATTGTATGAAAATAAGAAATTTTTAAAAGAATGGCTGAAGAAATTTTTAATTTTGAAAAATATCCCACAGATCCAAGAATGGAATCCAAGAAACTCAATAACCCTCTAATGGGATGATGCAAAGAAAACTGTACCCTGGCACACTATAGTCAAATTGCTGAAAACCAAAGAAAAGAAAAAAACGTAGAAAACATTCAGGGGAAAAAACGACATTACATAAAGAGTAATAGCAATACAAATGGCAATTAAAGTCTCATTACGAACAATGTAACTCACAATCCAAGGAAATAATATCTTTAAGTGCCAAAAAGAAAACAAAACAAATCCTATTAACCCAGAATTTTGTATCTAGTGAATAGATCATTCAGATGTGAGGGTGAAATTGAAGACATTTTTGGATAAATAAAATCTAAGATAATTTGTCACAGCATACCTGCATTATTAAAAAAAAAAATACTAATTAGAGGTCTTTAGGCTGACGGGAAATGATAACAAGTGAAAACTCAGATCTATATAAAGGAGTGAAAATTGCCAGAAAATGATTATGTGGGTAAATATAAATAATGTTTTTTCCTCAACTTATTTGAAATACAATTAACTGTTTTGAAAGCATAAATAATAAAAATGTATTGTGGGGTTTATAAAATATGGGGGAATATATGGCAACAATACATAAAGAATGTGAAGGAATACATAGTAAAGTCTTATATGTGAAGTTCCATAATATTAATTCAATGACAGTTGTTGTTTTTTGCTGTTACAGCCAGAGGGAAACTGAAGTTGAGAGGGGCTCTTTGATTGGAACGATGTAATAAAGCAAGTTAGTGATCAAACTTACGCTAGGAAATATGTCTTCAGATTCTAGGCTATTGCTCTTGAAGCAAAGTTGGGGTTTTTCCATAACATCTTATAGAAAAATCTGAACTAACTTTTTGGCCAACCCAGCATATTCTATGGATGCCTTGTGGTTAATCCAAGGCTTTGTATAACTAAATGGATCTTACTTCTTAGTCTACAAAATTTTCTCTATAATGAGTCAATTTATCTAAGATCCCCCATTTTCCCCTATGAGTCAGCATATATTATTTATAAAATGTACAAGGGAAATGGAAATACACATGGTTCTGCTTCCTTTACAGTTTCTCTTTTCTGTTGTTTCTCCTGAAATCAATTTACCTCCCTCCATCGACTAAATCTGGTTGCCTCATCTGTTAATCAAGAACAAATAAAGAGAAGTAATGTGAGAATAGGGAAGTTTAAGTATAGGGTCTTTGGAAGGGTGTTCATTTAACCAGATAATATAAAAAGAAATGAAAGTCCATTTGTTGTTGTTCAGTCACTAAATCACGTCCAACTCTTTGTGACCCCATGGACTGCAGCACAGCAGGCTCCCCTGTCCTTCACTATCTCCCAGACTTTGCTCAAATTCATGCCCATTGAGTTGGTGATGATATCCAACCATCTCATCCTCTGATGCCCTCTTCTCCTTTTGCCTACAATCTTTCCCAGCATCAGGATCTTTTCCAATGAGTCGGCTCTTTGCATCAGGTGGCCAAAATATTGGAGCTTCAGCTTCAGCATCAGTCCTTCCAGTGAATATTCAGGGTTGATTTCCTTTAGGATCACTAGTTTGATCTCCTTGCTTTCCAAGGGACTCTCAAGAGGCTTCTCCAGATCACAATTTGAAAGCATCTCTCCTTTGGCACTCAGCTTTCTTTATGGTCCAACTCTTACATGCGTACATGATTACCGGAGAAACCATACGTTTGACTATACGGACCTTTGTCGGCAAAGTAATGACTCTGCTTTTTAATATGCTGTCCAGGTTAGTCATAGATTTTCTTAAAGTCCATTAAGTATAAGAAAATTGGGTCTCTTTGTTTTTTACTGACTGTAATATGAGCTTTTTATTTCCTGGTTTGCATCTAGTGTATCTTGACTATGAAGGAGGGTTATGTCATCCAGTCTCGTTGAATCAGATTTTAGCACAGAACAGGATGACCTTCAATAATCATTGGCAAAGAATAAGTAAAAGTGAGATTCATGCCCTCTCAGATATTCCAGATGCTCTCTGCCTGTCAGTCAGCAAACAGCCCTCCATCTAACAGGCCATGTGCAAAACAAAGAACATGGGAGGCCCACTCTCATCAGTTCTCAGCTTTACATGGACCAAGAGGAATCCTTTGAATCCTAGGCTCTAAGAAAAGGCAACTGGGATCTCTTGTCCCCCCATATCAGATGACAACCCAACATAACCAGGGTTTCTAGTGCAGAACAATTGTAAACAGCTGCTGTAAGCTTGAGGAAAAGCAGCTCCATTTTTGTGTTGGTGTACAGGGCACTTCTTACATGGGTTATTTAGAGGTAGCACAGCCTTGCAAACAGATCAGTCCTTCTGGTTGGACCAACATAAGAATTCAGGAGGCAATGGTGGGGAAATATTTCAGATGTATTAATGCACTGTGCCCAAGAATGGGGTTTAGACATTTCCCATGTTTGTAGAAAATCATGGGAAAGAACCATATGATTTTCCTGGTTAATCTTGATTTAACAATCAGAGCATCGTTCAACAAAGATTGTGACAGAGTAGTCAGACTCAAAGAGACAGAAAGTAGATGATGGTTGCCAGGAGTCGGGGGAGAAGGAAATGGGAATCATTGTTTAATGGGGGATGGAGTTTTAGTTTGGGAAGATGAAAAAGTTCTGAAGATGAATGTTGGTGATGGTTGCATAACAATGCAAATGTACTTAATGTCACTGAACTGTACACTAAAAAATAGTTTAAATGGTAAATTCTATGATGTATATATTTTACTACAAATTTTTTTTTTTTAAAGGGAAAACATCCACTGTGAGTGAGTTCATTAGCAGTTGGCCCCAGATAGCTTGGAGAAATTGATAGGAGTTCAATATTGTTTTTAATATCTGGCAAACTTTGTATACTTTGTACAGAGATCCCACTGGATTTCTCAGATTCTTTCTCTGTAAATATGCAGGACCCACTTCTGTTTTGGAGGGGAGAAGGTAAGATTGGGAGATAAAGGAATCCAAAAATAAAACTAAATATATTAGCATTGATATTCTGTGCCAGGCATTATGCTACTATTTAATCCATAGTTTGTTCAACCCAGGACTGAAAAGACACCTATAGATCTGATTTTAAAAAAAAAAATTCTTTCATAATGCCCCAAGTCCTTTCAATGAGCCCAACTGACCCGCTTGAGAATAGCAGGTGTGTTCTGATGGGATTGAAGGTCATGCAGTTGTGAAACAGCTTTAATGTCACTGTAGCTCACTTTCTCAAAATTTGAACCACAAGCGTCTTTTTAAAGAAATATAAACCTTTTTTCTATCCCTGAGAATAAATCCATAGACCCTGGTTTGAGAAACAGTGACTTAAACAACTGAAACCTTCTTCCAGGAAGCTGCCTTGCAGTTGCGAATTTACCACTGCAGAAGAGAGTTTTGTTCTCCTAATAGATCACAGTAAAATTTAAGATCATCATTGTATGAAAATCACCAAATATAAAATTATTTAATTTTCTTATGCTTTGTGGGCCTCCCTCACCCTTCAAGAACTCGCTCAAGGACCTACCTCTGTTTGACAAATACTCCCATTAGAAAGTTTGGGGAATCTCTGACAGGCATGATGGATGGGGAAAAAAGCAGGGAAAATAAAAATGAAAGGTTTTCTTGCATCATACAGCAAATTTCCACTGGCTATCTAATTTTATATATGGTAATTTGTATATGTTTTAATGCTACTCTCTCAGTTCATCTCCCCCGACTCCTCCCCACCCTGCTGTGTCCACAAATCTGTTCTCCATGTCTGTTGGCTCTGTGACAACCTAGAGGGGTGGGATGGAGTGGGATGGAGTGGGAGGTGGGAGGGAGGTTTAAGAGAAGGGGACATATGTATATACCTATGGCTGATTCACGTTGATACAGAAACCAACACAATATGATAAAGCAAGTATCCTCCAATTAAAAACAAATAAATGTTTAAAAAAAAGACAAAATGGAGCAAGTAATAAACTATTGGGTGAAATAAAAATTTTGTCTCAAAAACAAAAAAAGATTTTGGCAGTGGTGGTGAGTCTCAGCAAAAACATTTTTAAATATGCATTTGCTTCCTAAAATGGGAGGTAGGCTTAGGAAATAAATGTGTTTATATGGAGGGAGAAATTCTTTGTAAGTAGTTATTTTATTTTCAGTAGATAGTAGGTGACTTGACTGAGCACATTCAGCTATTTTAGGAAATGGTGCCCAGTGAAAATATTCTTCTGTAACAAGACTTGGGGTACCTCCATTTCAGCATCCCCATTCTTCTCAAGCAAGCTGATCTGAGGAGATTTATTTGGAAATTGAGAGAAAACTGCCTTGTGAGTATATGAGCTGATTTAGGTTGTCCCTGGGGCTATACAGCTGCTAGCCATTTATTGCCTACTTGGTCTATAGACTGGGATTTTTTTTTTTCCCTTTCCTCTCTGTGGTTCCAACAATAGAAATAATCATTTTTTAAAATGGAAACGAGCCCACTCCTTTTTCATAATCTCAGCTACAAATCTGCTTTTGATTCTGCATGTTTCATTTTGTTCCCTGAAGGATAATTTGGAGATTTGAGCAATTATCCCAAGACTCATAGGAGACTGTCTTTGGAAGGCGGGCAATTCTGCTGTGGTGGAGTCGGCTGCTGTCAAGCATTAACTTCTTAATAATGAAGTCTTTCAGGCCCTCAGCTATCGCACAAAGATGCACTTGAAACTAGCGGCTTGGCGGAGTGTAAGCGGACCACTTCTATTCTTTCCCCGCACAAAATAGTCCTCTTGATCTCTGGGCTGGAGCTATTTTTATTTTAGTTCACTCCTTTTTTGCTTTTTAACTTGCCCTTGGTGGGCAAGTCTTTCACTTATATTTTGATCCACTGCTTAATCAGTTGCCTCCCCCCCCGCCCCCACCCCCCAAGAAGACCTGCAAAAAGACAACGTTTCCAATAGCCAGCAATGTGCTCCTCCTTTCAGTATATTTAGAATCTTCCTTTTTTAGAAGAGCAATGACTCAGCTTCTGAGCTACATGCACATTTGCTCCTCTGATCACAGCACACTTCCTGCTATTAACATGTAATGTCTCTGGCACAGCACTGGGGACAATCACACCTGCAATTAACAACCCAATTAGAATGGATCTTTGCTTGGCAAGCGGGATCCACCAGAAGTTCAAGAACAGCTGCCACCCTCCCCTCTGATTCTCTCTCTGCTTTTCAAGCTCAGAGCAGCGAAATGAACTAGAATTTTGTTTTCTGTGCTATTTGCTAAGTCACTTCAGTCGTGTTCAACTCTTTGCAACACTATGGACTGTAGCCTTCCAGGCTCCTATGTCCATGGGATTCTCCAGGCAAGAATACTGGAGTGGGTTGCTGTGCCCTCCCCGAGGGAATTGTACAAGCCGTGTCTCTTATGTCTCCTGCATTGGCAGGTGTGTTCTTTACCTCTAACACTACCTGGGAAGCCCCGTAGACCCTACAGACTGCTGCAAAATTACATTAGTCCTTATGAATAACTTGTTTCATCAGGCAGAAAAATCCAACAATGATATAATCCTCTATTTTATCAATGGAGATACTGCAAATTATTTATTTAATACTTTACTAAAATAATGACATTACGTGACTGAGGACTCATATGTTCTAACTCATTGTTACATTTCTTGAGTCTAGGACAATGAAGTTAAATTTTGGTGACACCTTAGAATTAGTAAAGATAATGGTACTACACTGATCGTAATAAAGCTATAAGCGTGGATGAGTCCCGAACAGATCATTTCTTCAACCCTCTGCCTCTACTTAAGTCAGGCTTCAAAAATCTATCTTCATTTCCCTTAGGCCTTCCTTTTTCTGTGCATAAATAACACAATTTTTTGAGTTGTCATGGACTTTTTAATTTTTAAAGTTTTAAGAATAGTGTCCAATTCAATGTCCTCATCTAGATTTGCCTTTTGGCCCCAATCTAAAGTAACTGAATCTCTGATAAGTACATAATGGCCAAGGGGATGCACAGAAGTGTGAGTCCTGCTCAGGAGCCCAGGGAAGGGCCCTGGAGCTGAAGGGCTCAGGAGCCCAGGGAAGGTACCACATCCCCTGACTACATTAATCAGCCATGCCTGTTACTATAATAAGCCTCTGGAGATATTTTACCAGGATCACAGAAGCAATCTGTGATGCCCAGAGTGGAAGGGAAAAAAAAAAAAACACCAGCTCAGCTTTATAAATCTCATAGAAAGGAACTTTGCCTCTTTTACAGAATCATTCTTCTTATAATTTGATTTTTTTCAAAACCAGAACAACAGAACATAGAAATAAAGCCTCTGTAACTCAAAATGAATTATGGAAATGTATTTCTCTCTGTCCAGTTGTATAATTGAATTCAGTGTTCTTGTCCTTCAACAAAACCCTTACTATTATTAGCTGAAAATATGAGTTTATAATCATTTTTTAAAATTCTTATGGATCTCATCCATGGAATTTGTTTTTTCTTCAATACTACCCTTCCTCTCAGGGACTCATTACTCATTTACACATCTAGAAAGTAAATAATGTGCCATTTACTGAAAAAAAAAAATGCAGCCTCCAATTCATGGCACCAGGATATGCTTTTTTCCCTCTTTCTCTCTCTCTCTTTTTTTAAACAAGACAAGCATTTGGAAACAGAATACTTTAAAAGGAAAAGATCAGAACTTGTTTTTCAATGAGTTGAGAACAACAGGCACCATTGTAGCCCAAAGCAAGGGTCTTACATACAGTTCAGGGGCTGAAAATCCTTAACAGACTATTATATGTAAGCTCAAGATTTAGATTAAATATTCTTAGGTTCCAGATGGATTCCAATTTCTTTCTTAATGTGTATATCTATTTCCAAATTTAATCATGACTTTTTTTAAAGACCTCTGTATTCTGATAAATTAAAAACACTGGTAATAAACATTTTAACTAGAAATGGGGGCATATTTTCACCACCACAGTTAACACCACAGGGAAAATTCTTCCCAGCATCCTCTGAGTTGGGGAACTAGGGCACAATCTGGTTTCATTGAAAGTGTATGGTCAGGGTCTACTCATCATAGCATCTACTCAGGATCTGCTCATCATAAAGGGCAGCGTGAACCCTGTCTGTGTATGACACCTGTATCTTTGACAGGCATCCCTGGGCATACAATCATTAATCTTATAAGCATCTCCTGAAGGCAGATGACTGATCTCACCTGCGCTGATTGAAGCTGGATACACTGGGCTTCCCTGGAGATGAGAGTAGGAAAAGAACTACTGAGGCTGCCAACTTTTTGTCTCACAGAGGACCAGGGATGAAGCGAAGAAGAATAATACTATTAATAAGATGAGGGAATATTTATTTCATGCTAGGCTCTGTTTTTCTCACTCTACGTTTATGAACACATTCCTAACAGCAATATCAGGGAGGTACATGAATATTTCTATTTTCAGAGGAGGGAATGGAGACACAAAGAATTTAGCTTGAAACCAAGTAGTCTGACTTCAGAGGAGCATTATTTACAAGGAGTATAATATGGGGCCTAGGTAATTTAAAATGATCCTCATTCTCATTTTAAAAAGTAAACCAAAATAGATGAAATTAATTTTAATAATATGTTTTCTTTAGTTCCCTGGAAAACGGAATGGCTAACTACTCTGGTACTCTTGCCTGGAGAATTCCATGGAGAGAATTCTACAGTCCATAGGGACGCAAAGAGTCAGACATGACTGAGCTACTAACACACATCCCAGATTTTACTATTTCGGCATGTAACAACATAATTATTAATGAGATATGTGACATTTTTAATGTAACCCTTTGCCATCCACTGTGTATTTCACACTTATAGTACACCTCAGTTTGGAGTAGCCATGTTTCAAGTGTTTGATGCCACACATGGCTAGGGTCTACTACTATTTTTTAAAATGTATTTATTTATTTAACTGTGCTGGCTCTTAGTTGCTGCACGCAGGATCTTTAATCTTAATTGTGGCATGGAGATCTTTAGTTGCAGCATGTGGGATCTAGTTCCCTGAACAGGGATTAAATTGGGCCCCCACTTCATTGGGAATGAAGAGTCTTAGCCACTGGACTGCCAAGGAAGTCCCAGGGTCTACTGTTCTTAAGTCAACTTTCTAAATATTTTCATTTTATGGGTGATGTGCCCTGCCCTGCAGTATTATTACTACTCTCTGTGATTGGAAGCAGCTTCTAAATGCAGAACATAGTGGAGACAGGGATTGGTATGCAGTTTCTGGGAGAAGTGGAAGAATGAGATCCCTTGCATACATTTGGAGTTCCTGTCGATATTAGAATAAAGGCTGGCTCTGGGATGCGTCAGGCTGACAGAAGCAGCCCTCAGCACATGTAGTGGGCCTGCATCTTCTTCTCAAGCTCCCTGTGGGCTCACTGAAAAGACTCTGCATAAGACAGGGACACAGAGGAGGCTGCCCCTACAGACAGTTCTTGGTGTGGGCACTTAGCGAGGTTTGGCAGGTCCACCCTGGGTGTTTCTGTTGGGAGGAAAGTGAGAGCAGGGTCTTCAGAAGGCATGTCATGGGCTGTCCCTCTACCAGCAAGAGATGGTTTTGGAGAGAGAAGGATGTTCTGTGGGCTCATTACTGATGGCATGAGAAAGACACAAAGAGACAGCGGCAGTCTCCAGACTACAAGTCCCAGGGCTGTGTAAATTACTTATGTTTCCTCTGTCTTTCCCTCTTTCTGATGACAGTTCTCTCTAGGGCTACAGTTTCAGTATCTCTTTTACTCTGTTAACAAATGTCATGAAAAACTCACCCGCTGTTCTGCCTTCCAGGTGGATTATAGACATCTGTCTCTCCTACCCAATCCAGGTGAATGGTAGACGGCGTTCTCTCCCACCTGAGGTCTTGCCTCTGCAGGGAAGCAGATGCTCCAAGTGATCAGGTGGGCTTTAGAAGCCTTGGCAGTGGCCAGGGAACCAGGGTGGTCTCCCTAGTGTCCTTGGTGGCCAAGGGTTGTTTAGTGCGGGGGACTGTCGCAGGGCTGTTGAGAGAGTGTCGCAGGGCTGTTGAGACGCTTCCTTCTCATCAAAGAGAGTAGGACCTGTTACTGGGAAACCAGCTATTTCACATCCAGACACACTCCTGTTCTGCTCTGAAGTTGTTTTGGAAACTGCAGTCTTGCCCACGATAGCCCACCTCCTCAGCCTTGCTCAGGTTTACAGATGGAGGGTCGGAGCAGAAAGGAAAAGAGGATTGGAGTAGGTATATGTATATATAAACATTTCTGCATTTGTACCCCAAAGAAAGCATTTTCCCATAGAAATCACAAGTCAATGTCATTCAAATTTCTTTGACCATAATTCACTGTGAGAAAAACATTTAATTTGGTACAACTACTTTGATATTTACCCAGTAGGGATATGTACGTATGTACATATATCTAACAAAAGACACATGCTAGAAAGTTCACAACAGTACTATCTGTATACTAAAAAACTGGAAACCCAAATATCATCCACAGGAAACTGGTTTAAAAAGTTATGTGTGGTCATACAGTATACAAGAATGAGCAGACTACAGCCACATTGTTCTCTCAAAAATAATGTTGAGTAAAAGAAGCCAGACACAAAGACACAAAAGATTATATGCTATACCATTTCATTTACACAAAGCTCAAAAATAGGCAAAACTAACCTGTGGTTTAGGTATCAAGCTAGTACATTTTATCTTTCAATCGACAACATGAAGCACATGTATAATTGAATCAAAAGGATAATGAAACAATTCTTATTTTTACTGCATGTAGAGAGAGCACTTATTTTTTTCTGTTCTGTTTTTCTAAAGCCTAATTTGTTGTTTGTTGTTTAGTCGCTAAGTCATGTCTGACTCTTTTTGTGACCCCATAGACATACATAGCGCTTTCCACTTTCATACGGTGGAGAAGGAAATGGCAACCCACTCCAGTATTCTTGCCTGGAGAATCCCAGGGACAGGGGAGCCTGGTGGGCTTCTGTCTGTGGGGTCGCACAGAGTCGGACACGACTGAAGCGACTTAGCAGCAGCAGCAGCAGCAGACATAGCCCGCCAGGCTCCTCTGTCCATGGGATTTCCCAGGCAAGGATACTGGATTAAGTTGCCATTTTCTCCTCTAAGGGGATCTTCCCAACCCAGGGATCAAACCCATGTCTCTGACACTGACAGGTGGATTCTTTACCACTGAACCTTCAGGAAAGCCCAAAGCCACTCACTAAATGGATTTTATAATCTTTAATGAAGTGTGACCTGAAAACACTGTTACTAAGGCAGGTTAGGCTCTCAGAGTAACCCACAGGCTACCTAATCTCTCTAAACCTGTTTCCTCTTCCATAAAAGGAAGATAATAATGGTACCCACCTCACAGGGTGGCTGTGAGGATAGGATGAGTTAATGCACCTTAAGCACTTAATGCAATCAATAGCTGGCACGTGTTCACACACATGCACACCTACACACACAGGCTTGTATTAATATTTTTATTGCCCAACACTGCCTGGTCTTTCCTTGGGCAAATAAACCTTTTAAATCCCTGCTCAATACCCACTGATCATGTGAACCAATATTCTAGCAAAGACACGGAGTGACTCATTGCTACAGGGAAGCCAGGTTCCTCGAGATTAGGACTTCTGGCATTTCCAGTAGATGTGAGCTTCTTTAGATTGTTTTTGTATTGCCACCCCACATTCCACTGGACTGTTCTCTTGTCTGCTTTGGTCTTTTAGGCAGGGCCTGAGATCATCTGGGCATGTACAGTGTAACTGTATTTGTACAATCCTTATTTTCAAAAAGTCATTTTAGCTTGGGAAGTGTTGGCCACTGCAAAGAGCAACCGTCCTATTTGGCCAGGGGGGTCTGACCAGCCCCCATCGCTTCCTCCAACAACAAGGGCTTTATGCGCTCATGCAAAAAAGACCAGCTGTCAGCTTAAATTTCCCTAATCCAGCCAGATCCCCTCTCGGCCAATCAACAGCCCCTATCTGGGGAAGCCCATCTGTGAAATGCAGCAGTCCCCTTACTGGAACGACATGTCATAAAAATTAGTTTGGGCACTAATCTAAGGAAGCTTTGTGCTGAGTCGAGGGACTGCGAGGTCCCTGTCGGTGTCCTTCTCTTTGCCAAAGAGCTGGACCAGATGAGCAGTGCAGAGCTGGAAAATACAGCGAGCACCCCCACCTCTTGCCCCCTCCTCTATGATGCTATCCTTGGGGCTGAGGGAGGAAGTCCCCACTTCCCAGAGTCCTTTCCTCCAGGCAGCTGGCTGCTCTGTCACGCAAAGGGGCTAAAAGGATGGGTGGAAGAAACTACATTGCTAGTGGGTTTTGTATGGGTTTGTTGTTGTGGCTGGCTGCTGTTTTCTGTCTGCGAGGTTGCATTACTAACCCTGTTGTTTAACAGATTTGTTTAAAAAGGCCACACAAACTCATCTCACTAAGAAAGAATCTTTTAGTGTGAATTTTCTGTCTCACCTCTGGAAGAACAGTTGCTCCCCAAACGTGTTTTTTGAACTACTGAGAAAATAAAAAATTCAGACTTCCATTTGTGCTGTGCTAAGTCGCTTCAGTTGTGTCCTACTCTTTGTGACCCTATGGACTTAGCCTGCCAGGCCCCTCTGTCTGTGGGGTTCTTCAAGAGAGAATACTGGAGTGGGTTGCATTTTGCTGTATGTTAATGGCACAGGTAACATTTTCCCCCTCAGCCCACCTATCCTGACTTGTTTGTTTGTTTCCTCTCATTTTATACCACACTCTCCCACAACTTTTTCTTTTCTTTTCTTAGACTCTTTCCTCTTTTCAGCCCCATCACAGGACCATGGAGAGACTTGCTGCTGCTGCTAAATCACTTCAGTCGTGTCTGACTCTGTGTGACCCCATAGACGGCAGCCCACCAGGCTCCCCCGCCTCTGGTATTCTCCAGGCAAGAACACTGGAGTGGGTTGCCATTTCCTTCTCCAAGGCATGAAAGTGAAAAGTGAAAGTGAAGTTGCTCAGTCATGTCCAACTCCTAGTGACCCCATGGACTGCAGCCCACCAGGCCCCTCTGTCCATGGGATTTTCCAGGCAAAAGTACTGGAGTGTGTTGCCTTCTCCAGAGAGACTTGAGATGGATGAATAACAGCTGGGCAGGTGGCAGAACCAAAGCTGGCCTGCAGAGCGGTGCCAGCTCTCCTCTCAGGCCTGCTGTCTGGGGGCAGAAACTGAGGGAGACCTGGCTTCAAGGATCCTGCAGGGTGGGGTAGGGAATCATTTGCCCACTTATAAAAATTGTTAACCATTCACACTAGAGTATGAACGTACACAGAAGGCACCGGCATAGCAAGGGTTTGGGACTGCCTGCCCAAATCTAGATACAGTGTCTGGCAATTTTATTTCCACTACTTCTCCATGCTTGAGTCATGTTTATTCAGCTTTCCAGTGATTTTTATCAAGGTCCTCCTATGTACTCTGCATCCTTTCCAGGTGCCTAGGGAAATCCTATGTCAGACAATTCACCAGTCAGGCTGCCTGGAAGTGTGCACTAGGCTGACTTTGACCAATTAAAATGTAAACTTTATAGACAGGCACTCAAAGGATTTGGAGCAGGCCTCTTTACATCCTTAATTGACTGGATAATGTGCTTCATCTGTGGCATTTTAAAAAATCACCACGCCATGGATCACAAATTTTGAATCGTATTTTCAAACAATCACGTAGACATTTTCACACTTGCCCATTTTTATGTAGTTTAACTCCTGCTTGAAAATATTTTGGAACTTTTCCTAAAAGTATAGATCTTGTCCTAGAAGTTTAGATGTGTGAATTCTATAGTGGAGTTTGAGGGGAGGGGGGATGGAAATCTATCACATTCTTATATTTTAAAAAACTATAGATTTTTAAAAATATATCTTTTTCTCATACTAAATAGGAACATTTTATGACTTATTTTAAATTTTTTAAATTTTAAAGTAATCTTTGGTGTAAAGGGAATCAACGTATTGGCTGCATCTTTCCTCCAAGGCAACATAATTAATTAGATTCCAGTTTAGGTCAGCTCTGAGCGATCTAGAGAGTATTTTCTAAAAACTCTGTACACACGTTAAGTTAGAACAAAAGAAATGCAGTTGTGTCTGACTCTTTGTGACCTCATGGACTACAGTCCATGGGCATCTTCCCAACCCAGGGATCAAACCCAGGTCTCCTGCCTTGTAGGCAGATTCTTTATCAGCTGAGCCACAAGGGAAGCCCAAAGAAAAGCAATCAATCTATTATTAATAGTTAAAACCACATGCTTATGCAATTTTTAAAATTTGTCTATTATACCATTTAATAGCAAGTCATGAAGACTTTCTGGTAGAGGAATTCATGGAGAGAGATTATAACACCCTCTAGGCTGAAACTCCAATACGTTGGCCACCTCATGCGAAGAATTGACTCATTGGAAAAGACCCTGATCCTGGGAGGGATTGGGGGCAGGAGGAGAAGGGGACAACAGAGGATGAGATGGCTGGATGGCATCACTGACTTGATGGACGTGAGTCTGAGTGAACTCCAGGAATTGGTGATGGACAGGGAGACCTGGCGTGCTGCGATTCATGGGGTCACAAAGAGTCGGACACGACTGAGCGACTGAACTGAACTGAACTGAAAGCAGTGGTCTCCAACCTTTCTCCAGGGGCTGATTCACGGAAGACAGTTTTTCCATGGACCAGTGGGGGCCGGGTGGAGGGGGCGGTTGTTTTGGGATGATTCAAGTGCACCAATCTAATGCCACCGCTGATCTGACAGGAAGTACTGATCTGTGGCCCAGAGGTTGAGGACCCCTGCTCTAAAGCAAAATTGAAATGAATTAAAGCAACAGAAAGGGGGTTGAGGAAGAGAAGAGAGCATGGTAGAATAGACACAACTTTAGATCTCAGAATAGAAATCATAGTGAGCTTGAGGGAAGTAGATAAAAAGAAAATTTTATTCATTCATTTACTCATTTGCTTCTTTATCAAATACAACTAAGGGCTCATTAACAGAGTACCAAACACTGTAAGTGCATGCAAGCATGCTCAGTAGCTCAGCCATGTCCAACTCTTTGTGATCTCATGGACTGTTGTCTCTGTCCATGGGATTCTCTATGCAAGAATGCTGGAGTGGGTTCTAATATTTCTCCCAAGCTCATGTGATCCCTTTAAAACTACCTTTCCACTCTTTTCTATTATGTAGGACTCTCTTTCCATCCCAGTGAATCCCTTCCTCAACACTTCACACAGTCACTCCTAACCTCCTCCTTGGTTTCACCTGTCTTTGCTTCATTATTATGCAGTCCATTTTCCCAAACTCATCCTTCTTTTCCTAATATCATACTCCAGTCCTTGCCTTAAATTAATAAACAATTTGTGTTGAGCTCCAGTATGGAGCTGTGAGATTTATTGCACAAAAAGAAGTACAAGATGGTACAAGGAGCTATGATTCATGCTTACAACCCAGAGAATGTGGATAGCACATCAAGAACCAGTTGGCTGTTCCATGCAGTGAGTGTTACAGGAGTTTGAAAGATGGAAAACCACTGGAAGTTTCTTAAGGAACTGAGACTGACATCTTAAAAACAAGATTTAGTGGATGTAAAAGAGAACAAAGACATCCCCAGGGAGTGTGAAAGATGCCTACCCCAAAAAAGCCCACCCCTGTGGCCATCGACTACTTGCTGCTCTGTGAGCACATCCTGGATTTAAACCTTCTCTCTGTCTTGAATGTATGCTCTTAAGCACAGGCTTAAAAGAACAAGCTCTGGTGTCTCAGCTGGTAAAGAATCTGCCTGCAATGCAGGAGAACTGGGTTCGATTCCTGGGTTGGGAAGATCCCCTGGAGAAGGGAATGGCTACTCACTCTAGTATTCTGGCCTTGAGAATTGCATGGACTGTATAGTCCATGGGGTTGCAAAGAGTCAGATACAACTGGGTTACTTTCAAAAAAACAAAGGTGGGTCAGTGTATCTCTGTGGCTTTTCCTTTTTTCTTTGTCCTATTTGTTTTAAGCCTCTTGAGAAAAGGCTCATATCTGATCTTTAGTTTAAAGGGACCGGTGTACTCTGCCTCAGTGACAGATCATGAAAGGACTAGCAGGTTATAAGAATTTAAGGTCCCGGGAATATATTTTTGACAATCAGGTCAGTCCCTGTGAATGGAGAAATAGATGAAAGACTGGAATTGGGCTTTGTACAAAGAAAGTGTTCTAAACATACCAAGTCAATAAGTATTGATTTATCCTACCAGCCATAATACAGTATAATTGTTGTTTACTTGTTCAGTCATGTCTGACTTTCTGCCACCCTATAGACTGTTCATGGGACAGCCCACTAGGCTCCTCTGTCCATGGGATTTCCCAGGTAAGAATACTAGAGTGGGCTGCCATTTTAATGCAGCCATAGAATGAGAGAGAACAGCAAAATGGGGTCAAGATATGCAGTAAGAGTAAGTTGGGTAATTCAGAAGAAAAAGGCTGACTGGGTCCATAAAGGAGAGGCTGGAGTCCCTGGAGTCTGTTGTGCTGGGGACATGAATGGATGAAGAAACACTAGGGAGGGCATCTGCTTCTGAGACAGGACTCACATAATACTGAGTGATGTCACTGGCAGCACATCTGAAAGATCATGGGGCTGTAAGGCTGGCTGGGTTCAATTTCCTGTTTAATTTTAGGTTGGTTGGTTTTGTGTTTATATCTACATCAAGGCAGCTTCTGTGAAGTAAGGGAAATCTCAACAAAGTTTTCTAATTTTTATTGTATTTATGAAGAGTCTCAACCGTGAAAAACAACTGCCAGCTAACCCAGCTTAATAAAAATAGAAAAACAGGACTCTTGCCAGGAAAGTCTGTGCATTCTTGCATCTTTCTCTAATATTCATCAAGAAAAATTATCCAGTTGTTAAAAATAAATAAAAAAGACTTCTGTGTGTCCTTTTAATATGCTTGGTTAAGAGTCATCCTAC
The DNA here is from genome assembly GCA_935064755.1 of Tragelaphus eurycerus. Taxonomy (NCBI): domain Eukaryota; kingdom Metazoa; phylum Chordata; class Mammalia; order Artiodactyla; family Bovidae; genus Tragelaphus; species Tragelaphus eurycerus. The sequence continues at coordinate 24,232,265 of CAKXYN010000024.1, read as the reverse complement.
ACCCTAGGGGAAGGTAACACCGTCTGTCATAATAATTAGGGCCCAGACTCTATAAAATTAGATGTTATAGAAAACTGATACATTGCAAATGGTTTTTAGAAAAAAAGGTAACTCCCATGGCTATGGCTTTGTTGCCTCATTGGACATTAAGCAGTTTGATGTCTAAATTTGCGATCTTATTTCAGAGTTTTCCTTTCCATATGTTGGCTCTCGTATTCCTCTTTGAGTCAGCTTTGTCCTCTCTCTACTTCTATCATTAACAAGTTTAATAAATAAAAAGATGGTCACAATTTGTATATTGGTATAAGAGATATGCTTTTAACTTTTTAAAAATTATAACTTGACAACTCTGAGAAGTCTAACTTGGTATCACAGGTTGAATTTATTGATTAACAAGCACCTGGAGTATGATGCATCTCTAGTCATATTAAGGACTCTCAAACCTTGTAATTAGCATCAGTAATTTTATACAATATATTTTATCCACGTCCATGCACAGAAACATTGGAAAGAGAGAGGAAGAAGAACTAGCATTTGCAAGTCACTGAGCAAGTCCTTAGTAGGGTCAGCAACAGAACCAAATAATTTTCTAATTTGCAAGAAAAGCTCTTCCCCTATGCTGCAGAACTGGTCTTCTGCAGAAGCACAAACCCATGCGATTGTGCAATTCTTGCAAGTTGTCAAGTCAGAAAGCATTTCAAATAGAAAGAGGAACTTTAAAAAAAATGTATCCCTGGGGAACAACTATTTTCCCTTCCCCTACTCCAAAAGGACTCATAATTCATTTCAACTGCTTTGGATTTTCATGGCATCATCTTTTTTAAAAATGAAAAATTGAGACCTTATGGAGAGGCATCAAACATAGGAACAAGTGTAATTTTCTTTTGAAGAGGTCTACCTAACTACTTTCAGTGTTTAAGCTCTATAAGTCTTCATTACTATGGGAATCCTAAAACATCTGAATTTTTTTTTTCTTAAAATTAACCCGGAATCAGCCAAAGAACCAACACCAATTACTTTAAAAGATCTATGACAGAATTGAGTTAAGCTCCCCAAATGTCCTACTTCCAGTTTTTTAGAACATGGTGAATTTCTTATGGTGTAAAATTACTACATAATACAAATTGAAATTTGCCATGTATACACGCACACACACACACACACACACACACACACACACACACACATAATTATTGAGTTCCTGCTATATACATGACATCAGACAGAAAGGTATAAGTTACTTTGTACCTGAAAGGAGCTTACAGTTTAGTTGGAGAGGCAACAACCAAGTAATACCCTTTTGTAAAAGGACATAAAAATACCCTTTTAATGTAGTTAGAATGCAGTTTCTGTTTTAGCAGATCTTGTTCATTTTGGGGCTGCAACCAATAAAACTATGGTGTGTTTCACAGTGCTTGTGCTCAGTATCATCTGACTCTTTTCGACCCCATGGACTGTATCCTGCCAGGTTTCTCTGTCCACGGAATCTTCCCTGCAAGAATACTGCAGTGGGTTGCCGTTTCCTTCTCCAGAGGTTCTTCCCAACCCAGGGATTGAACCTGAGTTTCTTGTGTCTCATGCATTTGCAGGAGGATTTTTTTACTACTGTGCCATTTGGGAAGCCTTAATTTTCTGGCCAGGGATTGAACTGGCACCCCTGGCACTGGAAGTGTAGTCTTAACCACTGGACCACTAGGGAAGTCCCCAAACTATGGTATCGCTCCTCTAATTAGAGTAAGGCGTGGTACAGTAGTGCGTGTGTGCGTGTGTGTGTGTGTGTGTGTGTGTGTGTGTGTGTATTCTACTATAGGACCTATTTTTCATAGGGACTATTTGGAAGGTTGGAGAAGGAAATGGCAACCCACTCCAGTACCCTTGCCTGGAAAATCTGATGGACGGAGAAGCCTGGTCGGCTACAGTCCATGGGGTTGCAAAGAGTAGGACATGACTGAGCGACTTCACTTCACTTATTTGGAAGGTAAACAGAAAAAAAGGTCAAAGGAAAGAGTCTAAGATTGGTCATTTATCTCACTTGATCATTTATTTAGTAACCATATTCCAGGAACTAACAGATCTTATGAAGGAGGCAAAGCACCAACCAAACACCTGACACACAGTAGGTATTTAATAAACATTCAGTGAGTTAAGTTACAGATATATCAGAAGTGAACTTTGATTTTAGTGAGTTTATAGTGTAGGAGGGAAGCTGCATTTTCTATTTAGTCAAATAATTATAATACCAAGGAGAAAGTGAATTCCATGAAAGAGATATAGATGAAAAACTTGGAGGTCACAGGGGTCAGTTAGTGTATCAGATTACACTTTGGGGATCAAGTGTCTGTGATTTGGACAAGGATGGGTTGGATATTGACTTGTGGTGACAAAACAGAGGGACTTTGTAGGTAGAGGAGGAGCATGTGCCAAGACTGAGGGGAAGAACAGTGTGAGACCTGAAGAGGTAAGCTCAGTTTGGGTATTAAAAGATGGTAGGAAAAGAGCTTGAGAAGGTGCAGTAGGTTTAACTACTGATGGTTCCTATTAACTTGTATGCAGAGTACATCATGAGAAACGCTGGCCTGGAAGAAGCACAAGCTGGAATCAAGATTGCCAGGAGAAATATCAATCACCTCAGATATGGAGATGACACCACCCTTACGGCAGAAAGTGAAGAGGAACTAAAGAGCCTCTTGATGAAAGTGAAAGAGGAGAGTGAAAAAGTTGGCTTAAAGCTCAACATTCAGAAAACAAAGATCATGGCATCAGGTCATTCACTTCATGGGAAATAGATGGGGAAACAGTGGAAACTATGTCAGACTTTATTTTGGGGGCCTCCAAAATCACTGCAGATGACGACTGCAGCCATGAAATTAACGATGCTTACTCCTTGGAAGGAAAGTTATGACCAACCTAGATAGCATATTCAAAAGCAGAGACATTACTTTGCCAACAAAGGTCCGTCTAGTCAAAGCTATGGTTTTACCAGTAGTCATGTATGGATGCCAGATGCCATGATCTTCGTTTTCTGAATGTTGAGCTTTAAGCCAACCTTTTCACTCTCCACTTTCACTTTCATCAAGAGGCTTTTTAGCCCCTCTTCACTTTCTGCCATAAGAGTGGTGACATCTGCATATCTGAGGTTATTGATATTTCTCCCGGCAATCTTGATTCCAACTTGTGTTTCTTCCAGTCCAGCATTTCTCATGATGTACTCTGCATATAAGTTAAATAAACATGGTGACAATATGCAGCCTTGACGTACTCCTTTTCCTATTTGGAACCAGTCTGTTGTTTCATGACCAGTTCTAACTGTTGCTTCCTGACCTGCATACAGATTTCTTAAGAGGCAGATCAGGTGGTCTGGTATTCCCATCTCTTTCAGAATTTTCCATAGTTTATTGTGATCCACACAGTCAAAGGCTTTGGCATAGTCAATAAAGCAGAAATAGATGTTTTTCTGGAACTCTCTTGCTTTTTCCATGATCCAGCGGATGTTGGCAATTTGATCTCTGGTTCCTCTGCCTTTTCTAAAACCAGCTTGAACATCAGGAAGTTCACGGTTCACATATTGCTGAAGCCTGGCTTGGAGAATTTTGAGCATTACTTTACTAGCGTGTGAGATGAGTGCAATTGTTCGGTAGTTTGAGCACTCCTTGGCATTGCCTTTCTTTGGGATTGGGATGAAAACTGACCTTTTCCAATCTTGTGGCCACTGCTGAGTTTTCCAAATTTGCTGGCATATTGAGTGTAGTACTTTCACAGCATCATCATTCAGGACTTGGAATAGCTCCACTGGAATTCCATCACCTCCACTAGCTTTGTTCGTAATGATGCTTTCTAAGGCCCATTTGACTTCACATTCCAAGATGTCTGGCTCTAGGTCAGTGATCACATCATCATGATTGTCTAGGTCTTGAAGCTCTTTTTTGTACAGTTCTTCTGTGTATTCTTGCCACCTCTTCTTAATATCTTCTGCTTCTGTTAGGTCCACACCATCTCTGTCCTTTATCGTGCCCATCTTTGCATGAAATGTTCCTTTGGTATCTCTGATTTTCTTGAAGAGATCCCTAGTCTTTCCCATTCTGTTGTTTTCCTCTATTTCTTTGCATTGATCACTGAAGAAGGCTTTCTTATCTCTTCTTGCTATTCTTTGGAACTCTGCATTTAGATGTTTATATCTTTCCTTTTCTCCTTTGCTTTTCACTTCTCTTCTTTTCACAGCTATTTGTAAGGCCTCCCCAGACAGCCATTTTGCTTTTTTGCATTTCTTTTCCATGGGGATGGTCTTGATCCCTGTCTCCTGTACAATGTCACGAACCTCATTCCATAGTTCATCAGGCACTCTATCTATCAGATCTAGGCCCTTAAATCTATTTCTCACTTCCACTGTATAATCATAAGGGATTTGATTTAGGTCATACCTGAATGGTCTAGTAGTTTTCTCTACTTTCTTCAATTTCAGTCTGAATTTGGCAATAAGGAGTTCATGGTCCGAGCCACAGTCAGCTCCTGGTCTTGTTTTTGCTGATTGTATAGAGCGTCTCCATCTTTGGCTGCAAAGAATATAATCGATCTGATTTCGGTGTTGACCATCTGGTGATGTTGGGGAAACAGTGGAAACAGTGTCAGACTTTGTTTTTCTGGGCTCCAAAATCACTGCAGATGGTGACTGCAGCCATGAAATTAAAAGATGCTTGCTCCTTGGAAGGAAAGTTATGACCAACCTAGATAGCATATTCAAAAGCAGAGACATTACTTTACCAACAAAGTTTCGCCTAGTCAAGGCTATGGTCTTTCCTGTGGTCATGTATGGATGTGAGAGCTGGACTGTGAAGAAGGCTGAGTGCCGAAGAATTGATGCTTTTGAACTGTGGTGTTGGAGAAGACTCTTGAGAGTCCCTTGGACTGCAAGAAGATCCAACCAGTCCATTCTGAAGGAGATCAATCCTGGAATTTCTTTAGAAGGAATGATGCTAAAGCTGAAACTCCAGTATTTTGGCCACCTCATGCGAAGAGTTGACTCATTGGAGAAGACTCTGATGCTGGGAGGGATTGAGGGCAGGAGGAGAAGGGGACGACAGAGGATGAGATGGCTGGATGGCATCACTGACTCGATGGATGCGAGTCTGAGTGACCTCCGGGAGCTGGTGATGGACAGGGAGGCCTGGCGTGCTGCGGTTCATGGGGTCGCAAAGAGTCAGACACGACTGAGCGACTGATCTGATCTGATCTGATGTATGGATGTGAGGGTTGGACTCTGAAGAAAGCTGAGCACCAAAGAATTGATGCTTTTGAACTGTGGTGTTGGAGAAGACTCTCGAGAGTCCCTTGAACTGCAAGGAGATCCAACCAGTCCATTCTAAAGGAGACCAGTCCTGGGTGTTCTTTGGAAGGAATGATGCTGAAGCTGAAACTCCAGTACTTTGGCCACCTCATGCAAATAATTGACTTATTGGAAAAGATCCTGATGCTGGGAGGGATTGGGGGATTGAAGAGAAGGGGACGACAGAGGATGAGATGGCTGGATGGCATCACCTACTCGATGGACATGAGTTTGAGTGAACTCCGGGAGTTGGTGATGGACAGGGAGACCTGGTGTGCTGTAATTCATGGGGTTGCAAAGAGTTGGACACGACTGAGTGACTGGACTGAACTGAACTGAACTGAACACCACGCAGAATTTGAACCCAGAGCTGAAGACAAAGAAATAATACTGAAGATCGTTTCCCTGTTTTGAGTTATAGGCTGCTGCTCCTAGAAGAGGAAAATGTTTGTATTCTAAGTTGGATTCCTTTAAGCAACCTTAGTATGTTTGACGATATTGGTTTATTTTGGAGTAATCATGTCTTAGAATCCTATGGTTTCTTTGTTCACTTAGAATCACCCTCGGTCCACAGGATTCTCCGATCTAGAATGCTCTGCCCACAAAGGATCCACATCATATCCTTCCAAGAAGGTTGCTGCTGATGTTTTGACTATAAAAGACAGCTGGGGGTGGAGGGCAGAGTCAGTCATCCTTCCTAGTCTCTCCATGGATGAGACACTTCCCCTCTAGCTTGACTCCTTACACTGGGGTCTCTGACCAGAAACGATTCTTCAGTGATGGAGGTCAATTGTCTTTCACCCATGGCTGGCTCCCTGTGGACCTCTGCCAGCAGTGCTATTGGAGAGCCCTTGATGCCCTTCAGTTACTGTGCCACGCTGATTTACTCTTCTGCTGACTCTTCTCAAGCCCATGGTAATGAAATGTTGATTAAAATATTTGATTGAGAGGTGGCAGCAGCTGCATCAATATTAAATAACAACTGTTACTGAGTACTCACTCACCATGTTCTGAGTTGCTGACAGAATGCAACAAAACTGAGACAAGAACTAATCAGAATCCCCATTTACCAAGGAGAAAAGTAAGTTCAGCAATTGATGAACCTTGCCCACAGTAATAGCGAGAGGAACAGTCAATGGACTATGGCATTCTTTTTACAACTTTACTTTTTGAAATTGTATTTGTTTATTTTTAGCTGCACTGGGTCTTTGTTGCTGCACAAAGACTTTCTCTAGTTGAGGTGGGCAGACTTCTCACAGCTGGGGCTTCTCCTTTTGTGGTACACAAGCTCTAGGGCACATAGGCTTAGTAGTTACGGTACACATGGTCTTAGTTGCACCAAGACACGTGGAATCTTCCCAGACCAGGGATCGAACCTGCATGCTCTGAATTGGTAGATGGATTCTTAACTACTGGACCACCAGGGAAGTCCAGACCGTGGCATTCGGATGTGAAAGCTTGGGAAGGTGGCCTCTCTATACAGAGTTCTTCTCATTGTTGCCTCTAACCTACCCCTCATCCCCCAATTTAGTTTCACAGGAAGGTAGATTGCACAACTAAAACACCAGCCTGGGCTTTGGGTTCCTCATCTTATCTGACAGCCAGTTATCGTCTGTTTCTCAGGAATGTCTTTCTAAGCCATTGTTTGCGTCATTTCAAAACCAGAGAGCTATGTAGTTTCTGTGAGACCCATTCCTGGAAGCTAGAGATTGCAATCCAAGGCTGAAATATGCCTTGATGGTCACTGTCAACTCATTCTTCCCTTTATTATCTACTAGCTTTGGGGGACTTTTAAATCTTTAGATATATCTTAACCCGCTTTCCAAAGCACTTAACCTTATCAGATCTTTAAAGAACCTTATCAGATCTTTAGTTTCATTCTTTCTTTTTCTTTGACTATCTAAATTTGTACAACTAGAAATGTTTTCTCACACTCAGTCCTTATCCCTCTTGGGATTTCATGGTTTTAGTGGATATTTTTCTGAATTCATCTGATCTTTCCATATATCTCTAGAATTTAGAAGATTGATGCCCAGTAATGTCTACAACTATTTTAGTGGAGACTCTAGCAAGTATGCCCAAAGAAGGAACTCTATGTCTAGAACTAAATTCCTTAGATATGGCATCACATGGTAAATCTAACCTTCCCTGCAGCCCCTCTTCACATCACTGTCCTTAGGATTCACTGTCCTTCTCACCCTTCTTCTTTTGCCAAAATAAGATGGTATTTCTTTAGATTTATTCATTGAACGAATTAAATATATCCATGCCCCTAGAGTAGCACATAACTATACACAAAGGGAGCACACTAAATTAGGCATCAGACTCTACAATTGGAAAAAAAAAAGAAAGAAAAATTAGAGATATTTGCGCTAAAATAAGGTCAGATGGAAAGTTGTCATATATCAATTCTGAAGGGTTTGCAAGCTCCTAGTCTGTACCATGAATCCTCTGCTGGATGCATAACACATTTAGAGCAATCAGAATGGGGCCTAGCTTGTTCATGATATTATAGCCCCGATAAAGAAGGAAAACCTGTGCCATGCGTATTTATAGTCAATGAAATGCCATTGCAACAGCCCATCTTCTTATATTCCATGCTAGAATAATGGGTTGGGGAGCCTCTCCCTTCTCCAGGAGATCTTCCCAACCGAGGGATCGAACCCAGGTCTCCTGCATTGCAGGTGGATTCTTTACCAGCTGAGCCACCAGGGAAGCCCAAGAATACCAGAGTAGGTAGCCTATCCCTTTCCCAGCAGATCTTCCTGACCCAGGAAATGAACCGTGGTCTCCTGCATTACAGGCAGATTCTTTACCAACTGGGCTATCAGGGAAGCCCATATTCCATGCCATCTGTGTATTAATCAAATTACTTCCCTCATTCACTCAGTAAAAAGTTTTACGTGAATATTATGTTCTAGAAGCTGCACGCTAATACTACTCAGTTCAAGTTGGCCATCCTTCCATTTTCTAGAACCTCATAGAATCTCAGTATTCTGAAACCCCTTCTAGATAACATAAGGAAAAAATCAGAAAAAAGTTTTTTTTTAATTAATAAAGAGGTTTTAAAGATGTTTAATGGTTGTTCCCATTCATCATAGTATTTAAAATGTCTTAATATTTGGTTGAAGGCTGAGCACTGAAAAATTGATGCTTTCGAACTATGGTGTTGGAGAAGACTTTCAAGAGTCCCTTGGACTGCAAAGAGTTCAAACCAGTCAATCCTAAAGGAAATCAACCCTGAATATTCACTGGAAGGACTAATGCTGAAGCTGAAGCTCCAATACTTTGGCCACCTGATGTGAAGAGCTGATTCACTGGAAAAGACCCTGATGCTGGGAAAGGTTGAAGGCAGGAGGACAAGGGGACAACAGAGGATGAGGTGGTTGGATGGTATTATTGATTCAATGTATATGAATTTGAACAAGCTCCAGGAGATGGTGATGGACAGGGAAGCCTGGAGTGCTGCTCTCCATGGGGGTCGCAAAGAATGGAACAAAACGTAGCAACTGAACAGCATTTCGTTAGCATTTTTAATAATACATATTTCAAAGGACTTTCACAAACATTCTATAGTTAAATGTTCACTTTTAGCATTTGAGTTTGGAGTGTTTGAGAAAGTCTTCCTCACTATGAACTCCGTAAGTGCAGAGACTGAATTTTATTATTGTTTATTTCTCTAGAATCTCACCCAAAGTTAGGTGTGCAAGCTGGTTTTAGAAAAGGCAGAGGAACCAGAGATCAAATTGCCAACATCTGCTGGATCATCGAAAAAGCAAGAGAGTTCCAGAAAAACATCTGCTGCTGCTGCCGCCTCTAAGTCGCTTCAGTCGTGTCCGACTCTGTGCGACCCCATAGACGGAAGCTCACCAGGCTCCCCATCCCTGGGATTCTCCAGGCAAGAACACTGGAGTGGGTTGCCATTTCCTTCTCCAATGCATGAAAGCGAAAAGTGAAAGTGAAGCCACTCAGCGACCCCATGGACTGGAGCCTACCAGGCTCCTCCGTCCATGGGATTTTCCAGGCAAAAGTACTGGGGTGGGGTGCCATTGCCTTCCCTGAGAAAAACATCTAGTTCTGCTTTATTGACTATGCTAAAGCCTTTGACTGTGTGGATCACAATAAACTGTGGAAAATTCTTCAAGAGATGGGAATACCAGACCACCTGATCTGCCTCTTGAGAAACCTATATGCAGGTCAGGAAGCAACAGTTAAAACTGGACATGGAACAATAGACAGGTTCCAAACAGAAAAAGGAGTATGTCAAGGCTGTATATTGTCTCCCTGCTTATTTAACTTCTATGCAGAGTACATCATGAGAAACGCTGGCCTGGAAGAAGCACAAGCTGGAATCAAGATTGCCAGGAGAAATATCAATAACCTCAGATGTGCAGATGACACCACCCTTATGGCAGAAAGTGAAGAGGAACTAAAGAGCCTCTTGATAAAAGTGAAAGAGGAGAGTGAAAGAGTTGGCTTAAAACTCAACATTCAGAAAATGAACATCATGGCATCTGGTCCCATCACTTCATGGGAAATAGATGGGGAAACAGTGGAAACAGTGTCAGACTTTCTTTTTCTGGGCTCCAAAATCACTGCAGATGGTGACTGCAGCCATGAAATTAAAAGATGCTTACTCCTTGGAAGGAAAGTTATGACCAACCTAGATAGCATATTCAAAAGCAGAGACATCACTTTGCCAACAAAGATCCGTCTAGTCAAGGCTATGGTTTTTCCAGTGGTCATGTATGAATGTGAGAGTTGGACTGTGAAGAAGGCTGAGCTCCGAAGAATTGATGCTTTTGAACTGTGGTGTTGGAGAAGACTCTTGAGAGTCCCTTGGACTGCAAGGAGATCCAATCAGTCCATTCTAAAGGAGATCAGTCCTGGTGTTCTTTGGAAGGACTGATGCTGAAGCTGAAACTCCAACACTTTGGCCACCTCATGCGAAGAGTTGACTCATTGGAAAAGACTCTGATGCTGGGAGGGATTGGGGGCAGGAGGAGAAGGAAGGGGACGACAGAGGATGAGATGGCTGGATGGCATCACCGATTCGATTTGGATAAACTCTGGGAGTTGGTGATGGACAGGGAGGCCTGGTGTGCTGCGATTCATGGGGTCACAAAGAGTGAGCGACTGAACTGAACTGAAGTGATTTTTGAGTGAATATCTTCACATTAATGTTTGTAAGTTATCTTCCCTACTGATATGTAATGGGAGGTTGTTTCCACTATTTCCTTTTCTTGTGCCCAGCACTGTTGTCATTAGACAAGGCACTTGGCAGGATTTCACCCAGGAAAAATGTCAGGCTGGACTTAGAGCATGAGTAGGGACAATGCCATGTTATCTAGGCACACCGCTTCTCCTTGAAGCCAAAGTTTTTCGTGTCACCCTTTATGAAAAGTCTGACAAAAACACAAAGTTGCTAGGCGGGACAAATGAGAGAACTAAAGTTTACATTGAGGGTAGTAGTTTCACAATGCCAATTATTAAGGTTTCAGAAATATTAAGATAGATTTGAACAAACTCAAGATAGACTTGAACAGTAAGACGGCATCTAAACCAAGTGTTTATTAATATGCCTTCTTCAATTCTCTGCTTTCACAGTGGACTTGGGAATTATTTCCTCAAATTATATATACCAGCTGCGTGGGCTGCTGGTAAAAAACACCAGGCCATTCAAGGAACAGAATGTAAGAAATGACAGAAATAGCTGTCTGGTATCCTGGTCTCTGGAAGAAAACAAGATAAAAAGCCTGGAAGGTACTCAAAAAGCAGAGGTAGATGTGAATTTCAAGAGGGTTAACATCTTGCTATTTCCACCTTTCTCCAACAGAGATCTTAAATAGACTATCAATTTCCCTAATTATCTGTGAAAACATTCTTAGGAGATAACCCAAGACTTAAAGGTTAAAAATGTGTTCTGTCAATGGAATGTGCATTGGCAGAAAAATGTTACAAGATAATTTTAGGTCCTGGAGCTTAGGTATTATCCTGTGTGATCTTGGAAAATCATCTAACCTCTCTAGATCTCCATTTTCTAACCTTGATAGGAATATTTTAAAATTGGCCCATTTATCTCTTAACATAGATGATGGAGGAGGAGAGCTAATAGAGACCTATTTAAATAGTGTATTTTTCCTTTTTGGACTCCAACTCATCTCTGAGTAGAAGTAGTCAATAGAAAAGGATTGAAAAGTCAGTTACATAAAAGTTGGTTTCAGACATAAGAGAAGTCTGCCTCATTTGACAGGCAGCAAGCCTGCTGCTGCTGCTGCTAATTTGCTTCAGTCGTGTATGACTCTGTGCAGCCCCATAGATGCACACATCCCAAGCTTTTTATTCCTTTTTCTGTTTGATTTTGATGAACATCTGTTTGGGTGAGGTAACCTTACATGTTTGCTGTGGTAAAAACACATTGTGAAAATATCGTATTCTTTTATCCTGCCAACATGAGAACCAGAGGGAGGAAGTGAAGATTAGCTGGAATGATTTGCATCAGTAGATGTGAGCCAAGCTACTCAGAATCTTCCCAGTAAGTCCTGAAACCTTCAGTATCTATTTTACACACACACACTATATCTATATCTATCCCCATCCATCCAACCATCCATATGTACTCACCTCCCACTATGTGCCAGATGTTTTTTGAAGCTTTCAGGTTATGTAATTGAATGAGAGATGCGTGCTTCCTGCTTTCAGAATGCTTACATTCCAGTGTGGGGAGAAATCAAATAATGAAGTCAGAAAGTAAAGTGTTAAGATAAATTCAAATAATTACATATGCTATGAAAAAACTCATAATAATTAAACAGAGAGTATTAGGCAGGTGAGAACTGGGGCTGAAGTTTGACAACTTTAGATACAATAGTCTGACAAGATCTCTCTGAGAAGTTGACACCTGAATTAAAATGTTAATATGTAAATGTACCACACAAGGGACAATCTGGAAAAAGAACTGAAAGAGTAGTTGGAGTGGCTTAGATGAGGGAAATCTGCAGGAAAATGGAGAGATAAACAAGAGCCTGACTATATACTCTATTAACTTGAGATTTATTCTAGAGTGAATATTCTGCTCAGTGTTTTTTCCCCCTTCATTCTGATAATTTCTATTGAACTATCTTCAAATTCACTGATACTTTCTTCTCCTGGGTCCAGTCATGTAAACACATTAAATAAATTCATTTCTGATATTGTAGTTTTCAGCTCTATAATTTCCACTTGATCCTTTTACAGAGTTTTTATTTCCACGCTAAAGTTCCCTATCTAGCTTAAAGTACTTTCCTAAAAAATGTTCATTGAGTGAATGAATTGGTTTTGATACCCAGTCAATAAGAAGGATATTTTTAAAATACAGAAAAATAAATTTATTTGAGCACTCAGATTATCACAAATTAGCTATCTTCCACTAAGATTCAATAACTTCTGGTATAAGCAGTTAACAGATATTATTATTTGCATGTTTTGTAAATTTCACCTTACTTTGGGAAGGACAGGAAGGACTGGCGTGCTGCAATTCATGGGGTCGCAAAGAGTCAGACACGACTGAGCGACTGAACTGAACTGAATGCTACAAAGCATTTTCATATTATTGGGATATTTTTTAAATTGAAGTATGATTGATTTACAATGTTGTATTAGTTTCAGGTTTATATATATGTGTACATATGAATATATATATTCTTTCTCAAATTATTTTCTGTTATAGATTATTATAAGACATTAAATATAGTTCCCTGTGCTATACAGTAGGTCCTTGTTGTTTATGCATTTTATGTAATAGCCCACCTTTCCCCTTTGGTAACCATGTTTGTTTTCTATGTCTGTAAGTCTGTTTCTGTTTTGTAAATAAGTTCATTTGTATTATATTTTTAGGTTCCACATAAAAGTGATATCATATTTGTCTTTACTTATCTAACTTTCACTTAGTATGCCAATATCTAGGTTCATCCACACTGTTGCAAATGACATTATTTCATTCTTTTTTTAAGGCTGACTAACATTCCACTGATTATATGTACTATGTCTTCTTTATCCATTCATCTGTTAATGGACATTTAGGTGCTTCCATGTCTTGGCTATTGTAAACAGTGCTGCAATGAACACTGGGGTATGTGCATCTTTTACAATTACAGTTTTTGTCTTTTCCAGATATATGTAACAAAGGTCCATCTAGTCAAAGCTATCATTTTTCCAGTAGCATGTATGGATGTAAGAGTTGGACTATAAAGAAAGCTGAGCACTGAAGAATTGATGCTTTTGAATTGTGGTATGTGAGAAGACTCTTGAGAGTCCCTTGGACTGCAAGGAGATCAAACCAGTTCATCCTAAAGGAAATCAGTCCTGAATATTCACTGAAAGGACTGATGAGGAAGCTGAAACTCCAATACTTTGGCCACCTGATGCAAAGAACTGACACATTGGAAAAGACCCTGATGCTAGGAAGGATTGAAGGCGGGTGGAGAAGGGAATGACAGAAGATGAAATGGTTGGATGGCGTCACTGACTCAATGGACATGAGTTTGAGTAAACTCCGGGAGTTGGTGATGGACAGGAAAGCCTGGCCTGCTGAAGTTCATGGGGTTGCAAAGAGTTGGACACAACTGAGCCACTAAATTGGACTGAGATTTATGTCCAAGGATTGTTGGATTACGTGTTAGCTTTATTTTAGTTTTTTAAAGGACCTCCTTACTGTTCTCCATAGTTACTGCACCAATTTACATTCCCACCAACATTGCAGGAGGGTTCCTTTTTCTCTATACTCTCTCCAACATTTATTAGTTGTAGACTTTTTGATGCTGGCCATTATGACTGGTGTGATGTGGCAATACCTTGTAGTTTTGATTTTCATTTCTCTAATAATTAGTGATGATGAGCACCTTTTCATGTTGAGCATCTGGATGTCATTTTTGAAGAAATGCCTATTTGGGACTTCGCCCCATTTTTTTCATTGACATTTGATTTTTTGATATTGAATTATATGAGCTATTTGTATATTTTTGGAGCTAATCCCTTATCAGTCTCATCATTTGCAAATATTTTCTTCCAGTTTGTAAGTTGTTTTTCATTTTGTTTATGTTTTCCTTTGCTATGAAAAGCTTTTAAGTTAATTAGGTACCACTTATTTATTTTAGTTTTTATTTCTATTATTTAGGACATGGATCTAAAAAATATTGCTGTGATTTATGTCAATGACTGTGTTGCCTATGCTTTCCTCCAGGAGTTTTATAGTATCCAGTCTTACATTAAAATTTTTAATCCATTTCGAATTTATTTTTGTATATGATGTTACAAAATGTTCTAATTTCATTGTTTTACATGTAGCTGTCCAGTTCACCCAGCACCACTTACTGAAGAGATCATCTTTTCTCTATTGTATATTTTTCCCCCTTTGCTGAAAATTAATTAATTTCCTCCTTTGTAGGTGTGTGGGAGTATTTCTAGGCTATGTATTCTGTTCCACTGATCTATACATCTGTCTTCATGCCAATACCACACTGTTTTGATTATCGTAGTTTTGTAGTATCAAAGGATTATGCCTTCAGCTTCGTTCATTTTCCTTAGAATTCCTTTCACAATGCTGGGTCTTTCATGATTCTACATATGTTTTAAGCTTATTTATTCTAGTTCTGTGCAAAATGTCATAGGTAATTTGATAGGAATCACATTAAATCTGTAGAGTGCTCTGGGTAGTATGGCCATTATATTAATTGTACTAATTCTTCCAATCCAAGAGCATGGAATATCTTTCTGTTTCTTTAAATCATCTTTAATTTCCTTTATCAATGTTTTGTAGTTCTCAGCATATAAGTCTTTTGCCTCCTAGGTCAGGTTTAATTTCTAGATTTTTTTTTATATGATTTTAAAAAGGATTTAAAAAAATTTTCTCTTAGTGATATTTCATTGTCAGTGTAAAGCAATGCAACAGATTTCTGCATGTAAATCTTATATCCTGCTACCTTGATGAATGCATTTATTAATTTTTGAGTGATTGGTATTTTTGTGTTTGGTCAGCACCCTCTGGAAGCTCACAGGATTAGACCCACAGGCACACGAACTTTGCTTAATAGTATAGAACTATAGAAACCATAATTAATGTCTTCCTTTTGTGAATGCTTTGAATAAAACCAGAATGTCTTTGAGCTCAGTTTTATCCCTAGAAAAGAAGGTAAGTCATTCTGTTGGTAAGACATAGAATATGAGCAGATTACACATGATTAAAATTCTTTCTCTCCAGAGAATCGCTATGGAAAGTTTCTCTAAATGGAACAGTGAAAGGGAAATATGACTTTCACTGGGAGAGGAAAATCCCAGAGGTCTGTCCTGCAAAGAACAGAGTGGGAGGGAATTCCAGAATTTAATAGTTCAGATTCAAAAGAAAAGTGAAAGCAAAAAAAAATGAAGTTTCATACAGTACACTAAATGTTTCTGGAGAAGACAACAAAATAACAAGACAAGGCTGTAGAATTCTCCAATAAGAAAAACATGAAAAGCAATGGACTCACACTAGTTCAGAGATAGATGCCTCTGTCAGGGGTCATACATAAAGTTGCAATCGTTGCTATGTTTTATTAGTGATTATTAATATTGTGACTAAACACAATGCCACCAGCTGCCCTGAGTGTGCTTTAAGTACAGGAAAAAAACAGAGAAGAATTTCTTAAGGTGAGAGACACATATTGACATGTATTATGAATCTGCAACAACACTCACATAGGCACATGCACACTTGCATATACACAGATTCACAGGGGTACTACATTTTATCCTCTCGGTAGATACTGAGACTCTTTCATATTCGTCTGTACTTTGCAGACATTATATAGAGAGACAGACATCTGAATTTGGCCAGTGGCAGGGTTGCCCGGTGATTAATTAGATCAGCGCATGGCTGGGATATGCTGACCTTTCCTGTCCCTGCTAAGCCCAAGGCCTCTGCTTCTGAGTGCTTTCCTCTTTGCAAACTGTAGCAGCGGCGTTCTTTTCAAAATGCTTCACAAACTTTACTTCTCATTGCCCTGAGGAGAGGCCTTTATTAGTCTCTCCACTTTACTGACTGGAAAGAACTGATCTGCTTAGGGTCCAGTGGGAATTTAGTGCCCAAACTGGAATTACAACTTCAGAGCCTTTGAATCCAGTCCAGAGCAATGGCCACTTAAGACAAATCTGTCTTGGCTCTTTTCCCCTTCTGCTCTGTCTCTGCAGGGGTAACTCACCCCAAGGATGCGTTCTTATCAGTCTGTGAGTTTGGGTTTTGAAATACTTAAGGTATTTTTGATGTTTCAAGTGTATTTGTGCTATTCATGATGTGGACAGAGGTTAACTGTTGATTAAAGTTAAGGAGCTAGTCTGTGCCTGGATTTATATATCCCAGGACAAGCTAAAGTCAGACAGTTGGAGAATGTTAGGTATTAGGGAGTAGGATGTGAAGATTGAAAAAGTCCTTATGCATGGCTGATGGGAGAAATATTGTTTTCCCTCACACCTCACTGAGTAGGCCCGTGGCTGCATCTCACTGCAAGGCGGTCTTCTGATGTCATCTTCATTTCAGATAGCCACACGTCCAGCTATAATACATGCTACTTTTACTATAGAAGAAGGAGTGAGTAGTACTGGAAGATAACTAGGAATTGCTGCCTCCCAAATTAGAGGGTTTTTTCCCCAAAATTATTATGAATAATGGAGTAAATAACCACACAGAAAAATGGGGCAGGGATCAAATGAACCTGTCATCAAATATTTGCTTTTTTGCAGACCTTAGAATTAAAGGGAATATTTAAGATCTTTCATCAACTTTGTTTTTATTTATGTTGTTGTTTAGTTGCTCCAACTCTTTACAGTCTCATGGACTGCAGCATGCCAGGCTTCCCTGTCCATCACCATCTCCTGGAGCCTGTCCATTGAGTCAGTGATGCCATCCAACCATCTTGTCCTCTGTCGTCCCCCTCTCCTCCTCCTGCTTCATTTTATGTTACTTCATTTTATTTTACATATTTGTTTTTGACCTCAAATAGAGTGTTGATTAAACCATCAGCTCGTTTTGACAATAACATCATCACTCACACCATGCTTGGATCTTGTTTCATTTACAAATTTTTAATATTTTTTTTTTGGCTGTGCTGGGTCTTTGTTGCCATGTGGGCTTTTCTCCAGTTGTGGCGAGCAGGAGCTACACTCTAGTTGCAGTGCGTGGGCTTCTCCTTGTGGTGGCTTCTCGCTGCAGAGCATGGAGTCTGTGGCACGTGAGCTCACTGGTTGTGGTGCATGGGTTTAGTTGCTTCGAGGCATGGGGGAATCCTCCCGGACCAGGGATCAAACCCAAGTCTCCTGTGTTGGCAGGCGGATTCTTTATCACAGATTCAACGTTTCATTTTTAAATGTCCTCCAGGCAGTCCTTAACAGGTCCATCTGCGTTTTAAGCTATACCCTGAATGTGTTTGATACTTATCTTTGAAATTATGTTTCTTTGTAAATTATCTAGTGTTTTTTACATGTATTTTCATTTTATATAAATTATACTGGGACTTTGGGTCTTTTTAGAATGCCCTTCCCCGTGCTGATCCACACACGCACACAAAACCTTAACATTTTATTCTACTACCTGTAGGGTATTATCTTCACATTTAGGTATTTCATCCAACTGGAGTCTCGCTTTATATTGATATAAAGAATGGCTCTTGTTTTGCTTTTTTTATATATTGACCAAAATTTCCTACCAACATCACTAAACAATCAATTTTTTTTTTCTTATTGATCTGAACTAACACCATTATCATAGATCAAGTTCCCTGATACTCTATGGTCTTTCTCTCTCCTCTTAGATCTCCATTCCATTCCATTTGTCTATTTGTCTTGACCTCTTGAACTAGTTTCATATTTTTAAGACCATATATAGAATACTGTGCTGTGCTTAGTTGCTCTGTCATGTCTGACTCTTTGCGATTCCATGGACTGTAGCCCGCCAGTCTCCTCTGTCCAAGGGGATTTTCCAGGCAAGAGTACTGGAGTGGGTTGGCATGCCCTCCTCCAGGGGATCTTCCCAACCCAGGGATCAAACCCAGGTCTCCCGCATTGCAGGCGGATTCTTCACAGTCTGAGCCACCAGTGAAGCAGCCATCCCCACCAGCAAAAGCCTTTTCCCCTTTTAACAGGACTATTTAGGTTTCTAAAGTGAAAGTGTTAGTCACTTAGTCATGTCTGACTCTTTGTGACCCCATGGACTGTAGCCTCTCACGCTACTCTGTCCATGGGATTTCCCAGGCAACAATACTGAAGTGGGTAACCATTCCCTTCTCAAGGGGATCTTCCCAACCCAGGGATTGAACCCAGGTCTCCTGCAAGTACACACACACACACACACACACACACACACACACGCACACGCACACACACACACACACACACACACACAAAACCCACTGTATGTATACAGTGAAGTATTGTCCTAATGACTGACTGAACTAGACTGACCTGGAAAGTGTGACCTGCAAATGTGATAAATGACTCTGTGCACCATATAAATGGAAAGAAAATGGGAAACCAGAAGGAAATCAGGACTCCAGCAACTATCTTTGCCCCTAAAGGAGGTATGTATGATGACTACACCCAATTTCCATGCAAAGAGCGACTCGCCTCTCTGTCCTTCTATACTTCTTGATTTTTGTCCATAAATGTATTTTTCTTTCTCATAATTGCTCATTCAACCATGTTTCATAAAAGATTTAGAATGTCTTACAAAAAATGCAATTAACCAAGCAAAATATAATAACACCAAAAGGGATGAGAAAAACAAGCCAAGGGAAACATTTAAAGTTGTACCTATTTTATTTGGAGCTCAAGTTAGTTCAATTGACCTTGATCTTTCTTCCATGTGTAGTTTCCCTCCTTCTGGTTTTCACAAGGTTATTCAACTTTTGGGTTTTTTCATTGTATTTAGGACAAGAAAAGAAAACCTCTGGACAAGAGGAAACAGAGGTTTGGAATAAAGAGCTCTGGGTGGATGGTAGGGGCGGGGGGCGTGATTTCCTAGACCCTGTGCAATTATCTGATACAGATAGAAAAAGTTTAGTAGAAAGAGCAGAGACTGAGACCCAGAAGGCCTGGACTCTTGTCCTACTGACTGGCTGTGACCTTGACTCAAGCACAAACTCTTCCTGGTTCATTGCCCTCAGCTGCCAGGGAAGGAGGCTGCCCTAGGTGGTTCCAAGGCCCCACCCACTGCCAACAGTCTCTGATCCTGCATGCGCTTTTCCTCCAGAATTAATCATCATCTCTCTCCAGAGACATTTTACAACTAACATGCACACCGGGACAGCTATTAGTCCTGTAACTGAGAAAAGTCACTCCCAGAAGGCTAATTAGCCTCCTCCGTTGGTTCAGAATAATTGCTCCATAGTATTCACATCACTTTTTTACACCAGGACTTCCTATTCTGTGGTAGGCCTAACAGATGTATCTGATGCATAAAAGAGGAGAAATAATAAATGCATTCCACAGCTTAGAGGAAATAACTCTCATAAACCGTAGTTTCCAGCAAATATCCAAAGAAGCTAGTCACAGAATTAGAGAAGACCGTTGTCATACAACCGTCCTCTGGTGCTCTCATCTTCTTGAGTTATCCCTTTTTATCAACTAACTGCACTGATGGCTGGCATTCAGGCACCTCCCAGTTACACCTGAGATCCATCAGGGAAGAGGCTCTGATTATCCCCTAACATTGCTTCAGAGGTTGCCCTTGGCTTCTCTGTCACCCCAGCTATTTCACTGTGCTCTAGCTTCACTCAAGGTGACCACCATTCAGAGTGATCTCAGAGCTTTATCAAGGTTGAGGCATGTCAGAGTGGAATTCATGCCCAGAACACAGGAAATGATTCAGGCCTAGAACTACTCAGAGAACCCACTGGCTGTGTATCATACAGATTCCCTTACTGGCTGTGATGGACTGACTTGTGTCCTCTTAAAATTCACAAACTGAAGCCCTAACTCAAAAATGTGACTGTATTTGGATACAGGACAACCAAAGAAATAATTAAAGTTAATGACATCCCCAGGATGGGGTTAATGACAGGACTATAAGAAGAGACAACAGAGAGCTCGCTTTCTCTCATTCTCTCTCTCTCTCTCTCTCTCTCTAAATTTCTCTTCTTTCTCAGTAAGAGAGAGGCCATCTGCAAGCCAGGAAGATGCCCTCACCAGAAACCAAATTGGCTGGCACCTTGATTGTGGACTTCTCAAATGCCAGAACTATGAGAAGATAAATTTCTATTTTTTAAGCCACCAATGTGCAGCCATTTTTATTTCAGTGGCCTGAATAGACTAAGACACTGGCTTTCTCTCTTCTTGGCCTAGGTCTGTTGAATCTACCCTCAGAAGAGTCCTTTCTCCATCACTCTTGGTCCTCTGCATCTCTCAGCTTGGCCTCCAGGGCCCATGTAGTCTGATCCCTGCTCTCCTCAGCAGCCTCATCTCCCACTTCTCTCTCCTCCACCCAGGCCCTGCAGCCACCCGGGCCTTGGGTAGTTCCTGGAGAGGCACACTGGCCCTCCCACCACAGGACTCATGCGTGTGGTGCTCCCTCTTACTTCTATGCCCTGCTCCCTCCTCCTCACCCATTACCTGCTTCACTGCTCAGCTTCATTAGATCTTAATCAGTCAGCACTTCCCAGAGAAAGCCTGGGTTTAGGTCAGCTCCTTTTCTTACATGCTTGCACAGAACCATATTCTTTTCTTTGTACACCTTTAGCAACACACAGAACTCACAGAAAGTGTCTTTTCTTTAATGACATCTCAGGTCTCAGGGAAAAGTCTAAACTAGACCTTGGTAGTTGGATTCCTGTACTTCCTCTAATCTGAGCTAACTGAAAGGTTAGTCAATATTTTTCCTATTCTTCTGCCTTATGGTATTTCTTTGCATAACCCAGCGCTCCAAATGATCACATTTTAATCAATTTGTAGATTTCTGAATTACTGCAGTTCCTAATTATCTAATATTTATATTCTAAAAGCTACAAAATTGAAGTTAAAAGAACATCTTTGCACATCTGGAGAATTTGTTTTTACCTTCCTGTGCTTCTTTAAAACTCAAAATCTTTCATTTTATATACTAAAGAGTTTATATCAGCTTGAAAATTTGGCATAAATCATTTAGCATTTTTATTATTATCGCTAATTTTTAAAAATCCTTCTTTTTATGTGTACTTTTGCTTTTATTATAAAAGATAGATCAATATACTGAATCTCCATATACTGTTACTCTCATTACACATCAAAATCAATCATCTCAAGACCAATGTTGTTTTATCTACACTCCCCCCAAAAAATACTGTTTTCAAAGAGTTTATCTTTAAAACAGGCTGTTTTGCTGTTTTGGATCAAAAATGAGAATACATCTTTTAACATCTTCTTTCTCTTTTAACTGGATATCTGCCCTAGGAAGTAGACAACTTAGACTTATCTCTATAGGTCAAAAGACTGAGAAGACTGTTGCTATGAAGGAAATGGAGTCTGGGCTGACACTCCTGATTGCTTAGCAAACAATCCCCCTTTTGTCCACTCTGCTCAGGTGTTGGGAGTCAATGTAGCAAGGAAGAGCAACTGCTCCCTGGGATAAGGGAAGGCTTAGATTCTGGAAGCCTTTGAGGGTGATTCCACTCCTCAGCAGCATGATTAGTGTAGAGGGATCATGTGATCCACTTTGAGCCAATCGGGAGTAAAGGAAAGTATCCTGAGCCTTCTGGGAAAATTTCCTCCTGACAAATGACAGAAAGTAGCCTGCTCCTCGGGGAAGGCAATGGCACCCCACCCCAGTACTTTTGCCTGGAAAATCCCATGGACGGAGGAGCCTGGTAGGCTCCAGTCCGTGGGGTCGCTAAGAGTCGGACACGACTGAGCGACTTCGCTTTAACTTTTCACTTTCATGCATTGGAGAAGGAAATGGCAACCCACTCCAGTGTTCTTGCCTGGAGAATCCCAGGGACAGGGGAGCCTGGTGGGCTTCCGTCTATGGGGTCGCACAGAGTCGGACACGACTGAGGCGACTTAGCAGCAGCAGCAGCAGCAGCCTGCTCCTTGCTTTTGGCCTTGCGTGCAGTTGCTGAGGAGGTAGCACTTGAAGTTGTGGCAGCCATGCTGGGACCAGGAGAGGAGAGGGTGCTGATTTACTGAGGAAAGAGCAGTGGAATAAGGGGAAGACCTGACTCCTTGATGTCCTCATCAGGCCTTGGAAGAGTGTGGAGAGAAAAATTCGTGTGTGCTAAGTCACTTTGGTTGTGTCCAAGTCTTTGCGACCCTATGGACTATAGCCAGCCAGGCTCCTCTGTCCATGGGATTCTTCAGGCAACAACACTGGAATGGGTTGCTGTGCCCTCCTCCAGAGGATCTTCCTGACCCAGGGATTGAACCAGAGAGAAAATAAGCCCCTCTATTTAAGCAACTTTTAGGTAGGTATTCTGTTTCTTGCACTCAAGAGCAAATGAATTGATAAAGAACCAATACCAGTGTGTTTTGCTTATGCAGATGACCAGTAAACAGCATCTGCTCAAAACTGAGCAAGTGATAGTTACACCAGGATCAACGGGAAAAAGAATGTGGCCTGCCATATCAGTAAACACAGGATGTGGCAACCATCAAGTCACTGTCTATCCCAGATGGTGAGCCCTAAGGGAACTCAGGAAGGAGACAAATAGACTTCTGGCAGCCATGCCCTCAGTCCTACAGCCACACCCACCCTCAACAATGCACCCTGAGGAGACTAAGGATGGGAAAGCAAGGATGCTGGCCCCAGATAGCTGAGGTGCGTATCAAAGGAAAGACTTCTGTGAGCCCAGACTTTCATATCTTCCCGTATATAGACAAGCGCTAAATTCCTTGAGATATCTGGTTTTCCTTAATTAATAGTATCTTGTGAGGTTCCGACAACCTGATCTTTGTTGCAAAAACTCCTATGTATCCTGGCTCCTCCCTTACCCCTTTGGAACAGCTTCTCTGATCTATCTGAAAGGCTGTGTCCTGGGCTTAAGTTCTCAGTTTTGTCTGCCAAATCCTCAACTTTTAGGTTATGCTTTTTTTTTTTCTTAGTTGATAACTTACTCAACATTTACTGAGCACTTACTATGAGCCATGGACTCATAGTACTAGAAACTCATAGTACTAGGTACTGGAAACTTGAGTATAAACAAGGAACAATTTCTACTCTGAAAAACCCTTATTCAGTAAAAAAAAAAAAAAAAAAATTTAAAGACCTGACATTTCCAGGGCTCATTGTCTTATTTTCTTGGGAAAATAAGACAGGTCAGCCACCAAACAGCTGGACTTAGAGTGGGGAAGGATGCTTGAGAAGTTATAGAACCCAGAAGTAATAAAAATCATACATAGTGACATTCCATAAGGAAGGCTGGTCTCTGGAATAGCCTGATTGGCAGGTACATACATGGCATAATTTCAGAAACTCTGGAAAGGGCTTTTACCACTGAGAAATTCCTCCTGGTACCTAAATGCTGCACCTAGAGACTCACTCCTTTGGATTAAGGATTTGTCTCTTTGTAAATTTCAAGTACCCTGGAGAAGCGACACATTACTATTTCTCCATCATTTAAAAGGAAAATTAGAGCCTTCAGGAGAGTTCTGGGAATTGAAGAAAGGTGAGTAGAAGTGGAGAGAGGAGAAGTGGGCTCCCTAAGGAGACTAGGGGACACTGAAGTGACTCATATGTTAGCTCAGGGTCACCTCTGAGCCAGCAGAAGTAATCCCCCGAAGGGCAGGTGATCTGAGATTTTTCCATTCCTTCTTTGGCTTTGTTTTTCTTTAGGAAAGGTTTGTAGAAAATTGAGACTCCATCCCCAAAAGTGTGGAATTTATTTTACATAAAGATCCCATGGGCCACTCTAGCATGGAAATGAAGTAGGGAAGGGTCAGGAGAGAGAAGTCCTGTCGTGCTACTCATAGTTCTTCCA
The DNA here is from genome assembly GCA_935064755.1 of Tragelaphus eurycerus. Taxonomy (NCBI): domain Eukaryota; kingdom Metazoa; phylum Chordata; class Mammalia; order Artiodactyla; family Bovidae; genus Tragelaphus; species Tragelaphus eurycerus. The sequence continues at coordinate 24,207,995 of CAKXYN010000024.1, read as the reverse complement.
AATGCACCCCCAGGGAAACAGTGGGAAGAAGAGAAGCTCTCTGCCTTAGTGACCCGAAACTGAAAATACATAATTATCCAGAAAATATAAACAAAAAGTGGGCTACTGAAAGGAAGGCCTGAGTGATTTCTCTGTGCTTGAAGATTCTGGTTGGGCACTTCTAAGTGTCTCAACATTGCTTGTGGAGCACTGCAAGGTTGTCCTCCCCACCACACTTCCTCCTCTCTGATCCTCCCCCTTGTCTGCAACCCTCCCTTCCTGGCAATTCCCCTTGTTTCCCAAAGAAGCTCTGCCCAGAGTCTCTACTACAGCTTCTGACTTCCTCCTAGACAGAGGGTTTCAGCGCTAAAGCTTTCATAATCATAGTCAAACAGAAGTAGAGAGATGAAAAAATGCCCACATGTGTGGATAAGAACAGCATTGACCTTTTTATGTAAAAGTGAAGTTTTGTCTTGTTCAGTTGCTAAGTCATATCCATCTCTTTGCAACCCCATGGACTGCAGCACACTGGGCTTCCCCGTCCTTCACTATCTCCTGGAGTTTGCTCAAATTCATGTCCATCGAATTGGTGATGCTATCTAACCAACTTATCCTCTACTTGTATTGCATATTGTCTTATGCATGCATGCTAAATTGCTTCAGTGATGTCCAACTCTGTGCAACCCTATGGATTGAAGCCTGCCAGTCTCTTCTGACCATGGGATTCTCCAGACAAGAATACTAGAGTAGGTTGCTGTACCCTCCTCCGGGAGACCTTCCTGACCCAAGGAACAAACCTGTGTCTGTTAAGTCTAACCTGCATTGGCAGGCACGTTCTTTACCACTAGCACCACGTGGGTAGCCCATATTGTCTTATACACCTGAGTAATTAATTGTCCTTTTTTTGCTTGTCAGGAAGCTCTAACCCTGGTTATTTATTTCCTACTGTAAGTATTTCCCACTGGGTTTCTACTATGTGCCAGGCAGCAAGGTGAGCATGGAGGGCAAAGTGGTTGGTGACTCTTGTAGACACAGCCCTGCCTTCTTGAACGATTTTCATTCTATTGCGGAGGCCACTAGAAGAGTGGGAAAGACTTAGAAATGAAGATTCTTGGAATGTACATCAGGGAAACCCCATAGAATGGGTGATGCACAATTCCCCAAAGAGTGAAGAGGTGACATCTTCAGAAGAAGATGGAAAGAAAGATCAGATGACTAAAACAACAGCCAGTGGCTATCTACTGTAGTGAGGGGCTGAGACTGTAAATGTGGACAGACGTAGCTGAGACAGCATCCAGCTAGGGAGCTGCTCCAGGGAAGTGGACTAGAGTTAAGGCAGAGCTTGGCTTCCCCAGACTGGGAAGGGGAAGTTGGCAGGGCACGGAGGGAGGGGGTGGTGATGGTGGTGGTGCTCCATCCAAGTAGAAGTAAGAAGCCTAAGGAAGGCAGAGATAGGAACTAGCACATCATAGTGGGGGAAATTGAAGAGGCCTACACAAGAGAATCCAGGGCTGGCACTGAGGAGCAGTGGGGAATAGTGTGGCATGGTAAGTACAGGCTGTAAAATCTATTTCTAATTCAGTCCTTTGCAAAAATTGTATAACTCTTCTTAATTGGGAAACAGTATAGTCATGGCCACAGTGTCTTTTTTTTTTTTTAATTGGGATATAGTTGCTTTCCAATGTCATGTTAGTTTCTGCTGTACAACAAAGTGAATCAGCTATATGTATAAATATATCCCCTCCCTCTTAGACCTCCCTTCAACCCCAGTCTCATCCCACCCATCTAGGTCATCACAGAGCATCGAGCTCAGCTTCTGGTGCTCTACAGAAGCTTTCTATTAGCTATCAATTTAACGCATGGCAGTGTATATATATGGAGATATATGTATTAATTTCAATCTCCCAATTCGTCTCAACCCCTCTTTTCCCTCTGTGTCCACTCATCTACTCTCTATATTTGCATCCTGATTCCTGCCCTGCAAATAGGTCCATCTGTACCATTTTTCTAGATTCCACATATATGTGTTAATATACGATATTTGTTTTTATCTTTCTGGCTTACTTCACTCTGTGTGACAGTCTCTAGGTCCAACTCTATAAATGACCCAATTTTGTTCCTTTTATGGCTGAGTAATATTCCATTATATATATGTACCACATCTTCTTTATCCATTCATATGTCAGTGGACACATAGATTGCTTCCATGTCCTGACTACTATAAATAGTGCGTCAGTGAATATTGGGGTCTGTGTGTCTTTTTGAATTATGGTTTTATTAGGGTGTATGCCCAGTCGTGGGATTGCTGGGTCATATGGTAGCTTTATTTTTAGTCTTTTAAGGAACTTCCATACTGTTCTCTGCAGCAGCTATATCAATTTACATTCCCACCAACAGTGAAAGAGGGTTCCCTTTTCTCCACAGCCCCTTCAGAATTTATTATTGTATATTTTTTGATGATGGCCATTCTGACTGGTGTGAGATGACACCTCATTGTAGTTTAATCTGCATTTCTCTAATAATTAGTGATGCTGAGCATCTTTTCACGTGTTTATTGGTTATCTGTATGTCTTCTTCAGAAAAGTGTCTATTTAGTTCTGCTCACTTTTTTGTCTTAATTGTTGGGTATAGAGGTATTTGTTTTTTATCTGTGATGACTATCTAACAGTATTTATCAGTGATTTCATTCCCTTAAAGCTCATCATTCCGAAAACGAAGATCATGGCATCTGGTCCCATCACTACATGGGAAATAGATGGAGAAACAGTGGAAACAGTGTCAGACTTTATTTTTCTGGGCTCCAAAATCACTGCAGATGGTGACCGCAGCCATGAAATTAAAAGACGCTTACTCCTTGGAAGGAAAGTTATGACCAACCTAGACAGCATATTCAAAAGCAGAGACATTACTTTGCCAACAAAGTTTCGCCTAGTCAAGGCTATGGTCTTTCCTGTGGTCATGTATGGATGTGAGAGTTGGATTGTGAAGAAGGCTGAGCACTGAAGAATTGATGCTTTTGAACTGTGGTGTTGGAGAAGACTCTTGAGAGTCCCTTGGACTGCAAGGAGATCCAACCAGTCCATTCTGAAGGAGATCAACCCTGGGATTTCTTTGGAAGGAATGATGCTGAAGCTGCTGCTGCTAAGTCGCTTCAGTCGTGTCCGGCTCTGTGCGACCCCGTAGACGGCAGCCCACCAGGCTTCCCCGTCCCTGGGATTCTCCAGGCAAGAACACTGGAGTGGGTTGCCATTTCCTTCTCCAATGCATGAAAGTGAAAAGTGAAAGTGAAGTCGCTCAGTCGGGTCCGACTCCTAGGACCCCATGGACAGCGGCCCACCAGGGACCTCTGTCCATGGGATTTTCCAGGCAAGAGTACTGGGGTGGGGTGCCATTGCCTTCCCCGGATGCTGAAGCTGAAACTCCAGTATTTTGGCCACCTCATGCAAAGAGTTGACTCATTGGAGAAGACTCTGATGCTGGGAGGGATTGGGGGTAGGAGGAGAAGGGGACGACAGAGGATGAGATGGCTGGATGGCATCACTGACTCGATGGATGTGAGTCTGAGTGACCTCCGGGAGTTGGTGATGGACAGGGAGGCCTGGCGTGCTGCAGTTCATGGGGTCGCAAGGAGTTGGACACGACTGAGCGACTGATCTGATCTGATCTGATCATTCCCACATACCACAGACTGGCAAACAGATAAACAGTCTCATACTTTTATCCCTCCTCTTCGGGACAGCAGAGGGTGAGAGGGGTGGGGAAGCCCAGGAGGAGGAACAGGAGTCTGGCTTCAGCCTGGTATCTGGCTCTAATTAGCCAAGCCCTATCTTTGAGAGATCTGCCTTTTAAAGGCACATAAACAACACTGCCCAAGGCCCCTAAAGGCCATCAAGACATTTTTTAAAGCTGAAAACACATAAAATATGCACATTTTATAAACACTGAGAAAACCATGATGAGAACCAGAAGTTTCAGCAAGAAACTCCATTCCAACCTTATGCTAAACTGCCTTTCTAAGAGTTCCTGGATCTTCCCCTCCCCAGGGGAAATTTTCATGAAGTCTGAATGGGCTTTCCTGCAATATACCTAGAGGTCTGCTTTGGCTTCAGGAGTTCATGAGTTGAAGTTCTTTAAGTACACCTGGGAGAAAGTGGAAGTGTTAGTCTCCCAGTTCTTTATGTTGTTGTTTAGTCTCTAAGTCACATCTGATTCTTTGAGACCGCATAGACTACAGCCCATCAGGCTCCTCTGTCTATGGAATTCTCCAGGCAAGATTACTGGAGTGGGTAGCCATTCCTTCTCCAGGGGATCTTCCTGACCCAGGGATCGAACCCATGTCTTCTGCATTGTAGGCCAATTCTTTACCATCTGAGCCACGAGGGAAAGCCCACATACCAAGCAATGAGAGAAAATTTGCTCTTAGAAAAAGGAATAGTCTAGCCCTATGTTTCAATTACAGAGAGTTTTTTCATAATTAAACTGCCCAGAGGTGGAACCGTGCTACCTGGAGTGCCAGGTCTAGGGTATGTGGTTCTGTTCTTGCCCAGGACTTCCTCATGGCTTAGGGATTTACTAGGTCTCTTGTTACATGGGGTTTAAAGTCAGTGGTATTCTTTAATAGGTTGGAAATGATTTGGGGCATTGAAAGGTGATAGGGACAGTGGAGGCTTTGGGGACCTGAGACAGAAGACAAGGATTTCTCTCAGACTTAGGACACCCTTCATCCCTTAACAATATTGGGTAGGAGACCAGCAAAAGACTGTTGTGACAGCTGTTTCTGAAGCTGACTCTTCCAGTGACTAGCTTAGCAAGTCAGTTCACCATTTTGGGCCTTGTTCCTCACTGAAAATTTTCTTTGAGACTAAAAAATGCTAAGTTTCCTTCTAGCTCTAGCATGTTCAGATACTGCGATCTTGAAGAAAATCCTAGAGATACTGGCGAGAAGGGGCAGCCCATATCTACTCCACCATGACTGGGCTCAGAACAGGAGGTATTGAGAGGCATTTCCAGGCAGTGGAAGTTGGTAAGGCTATGAAACAGTTGTAAAGTATTACTAGATGGTGAAGGTTTAAGAAGGCACCTTGGTTTCCTCCTTAAAATGTCCACCTGATGTCCTTTGTGTGCTGACACCCATCTGGGCACATCCAGTGTCCAAAGCAGCCACTCCTGAGGCAGCGGGCATCAAAGGCACCTTTTATAGTGTGAGGGCTCCTGAAAGCATGCCTCTGTTTCCCATCAGCCTGAAGAGCTTGACTTGACACACTCTTTTCAAAGGCCCATAAACATCTTGTACCTCCCTCTTCCCAGACCTGACATTATTATAATAAGACTCCCTTTTTGTAACTATCTCTCTCTGAACCCTCTGAAAACCAGGGCAATACTGAAGACCAAGGTCTCAAAAGGCAGCTGTCACTTTAATGTCAGTCTAAGACCTCAACCCCATTTAATTTGTACTAGAATAGGGCAATCATTTTAATCAGTTATCAAGATGAATATAAAGAGAATCTACCCCCCCGTATCACCACCCTCCACCCCACCAACTGCTAAAAAAATATTGCAAGTAGAGGAATTAAATCATAAACCCTGGATAAACTCTCCCACTGCCTCATAGTTTCCTTATTTAAAACTGTTGACCTTCTTACCCAATCAAATAAGACCTCAGCCTAGGTCTTGGGGGCTTCGCAGGAGGCTTACTGGTAAAGAATCCACCTGCCAAGGCAGGAGACACATATTTGATCCCTGGGTTGGGAAGATTCCCTGGAGGAGGAAATGGCAAATCACTCCAGTATTCTTGCCTGGAAAATATCATGGACAGAGGAGCCTGGTGGGCTACATGGGGGGTCACAAAGAGTTGAACACTACTGAAGCAACTTAGCATGCACACATGTTAGGTCTGGGCTCTTTGGGGGGAGAGAGGCCGCTTACCCTGGGCCCATATGTTCCCTTAGTGAAACCCAGTGAAGAATCTTCAGTTAGCCACACAGACCAGATGTATCTTCTTCCAGAGGTAGAAGTATGCACAGGTTTAGGGGCAGTGGTTTGTTCATTCCCCAAAGTCACTAGGGTGAGTTTTTATTTTCTGTGTGCCTATAATAGTCAATAGTGAAAGTAGCTCAGTCGTGTCCGACTCTTTGCAACCCCATGGACTATGCAGTTCGTGGAATTCTCCAGGCCAGAATAAGTGGAGTGGGTAGCCTTTCCATTCTCTAGGGGACCTTCCCACCCCAGGGTTGAACCCAGGTCTCCCACATTGCAGGTGGATTCTTTACCTGCTGAGCCACAAGGGAAGTCCAAGAATACTGGAGTGTGTAGCCTATCTCTTCTCCAGTGGATCTTCCTGACCCAGGAATCAAACTGAGGTCTTCTGCATTACAGGCAGATTCTTTACCAACTGAGCTATCAGGGAAGCCATGCCTATAATAATTAGGCTTAAATATAGGTGAATCGACGGCAGACTGCCGGATCATGGTGGTGGATGCTAGGGAGACATTTTTGAGACTAAACAAAAAGGCCACTGCTCCTGAAAATACTTTCACTGCCCCCAGCATTGCTGGGTTGGATGAATCCTCCCCCTTTAAGCCTTTGATCCTCATCACAAAACAATTGTACTTAGGGCATTGTTGAACAGATCTCTGCACATGGGCCAATTCAAGAAAAACAAGGTGCTTAAGAGTCAAATACATATAATACAAACACACAACAGCAACAGAACTTTAAAAAAAAAAAACCAGAAAACATAATTTTCTTGCTGCTACTCTTTGCAAGAATTTGAGTTTCATCTTACAGCTAAAAAGAACCACATGATTAGCCTGCCCTGCAGAATCTGACTTTAATATTGCACCTTTAAATAAATTTGATTGCAGAGGAAGACATATTTGAAGCAGGCTTATTTCATCTTTCCATATTGACTTCATAAACTACTTGGCTCCTCTCTTTGTGCCCCTAAATTTTGTGCTCTATAATTGTTAAACACAAATGACTACATAACAACATCTTTACTTCCAAAGAAGAAGTTCTTGGGCCCACTTATTCTGAAATACATAATTTTTATTAGTTGTTTTTCTTTTCTTGTTGGCAGGCATAGCAGGTATTTAAAAAGTTATTCAGAGAAACAGTCCTCTCGATGCACATCAATGTGAATACCTTTTTTCTATTTCTCAGATTAACTGAATAGGTTTTCACCACCTATCTTCTTGTGGAGAGATGGAATGTACCTTTTCAGTTTCATTAATGCTGCCAAATTTCTCTCCATAGTTGTGGTTCCAATATATGCTTGATCTGTATGCACAAGTGCTCCTGTTTCCTCACATCTTGTTAATTTTTGTTATTGTTTGTAACTCCCTGATTACCTATGAACTGAAGCATCTTGTCACATATTTACTGACCATTTATACTGCCTCTTCTGTGAATTGTTAATATCCTTCTCAATTGGTTGTTGTTATTGCTGTGCAGTCTTTAAGTCATGTCTGACTCTTTGTGACCCCATGGACTGTAGCATGTCAGATTTCCCTGTCCTTCACTATCTCCCTGAGTTTGCTCAAATTCATGTCCATTGAGTCCATGGTGCCGTGCAACCATCTCATTCTCTGTACCCTGCTTCTCCTCAATCTCTCCCAGCATTGAGGTCTTTTCCAATGAATCAGCTCTTCATATCAGGTGGCCAAAATATTAGAGCTTCAGTTTTAGCCTCAGTCCTTCCAATGAATATTCAGGGTTGATTTCTTTTAGGATAGACTAGTTTGATCTCCTTGCAGTCCAAGTGATGCTCTAAAGTCTTCTCCAGCACCACAATTCAAAAGCATCAAGCCTTCGTTCTGGTCCAACTTTCACATCCTTACATGACTACTGGAAAAACTATAGCTTTGACTATATGGACCTTTGTAGGCAAAGTAATGTCTCTGCTTTTTAATACACTAAGTTTGTCATAGCTTTTCTTCCAAGGAACAAGTGTCTTTTAATTTCGTGGCAGCAGTCACCATCCACAGTGATTTTGGAGCCCAAGAAAATAAAATTTGTTACTGTTTCCAATTTTTCTTCATCTGTTTGCCATGAAGTGATGGGACTAGATGCCATGATTTTAGTGTCTTGAATGCTGAGTTTTAAGCCAACTTTTTCACTTCCCTCTTTCACCCTCATCAAGACTCTTCTGTTCCTCTTCACTTTCTGCCATTAGCATGGCCATCTACAGTCTTGATTCCAGTTTGTGATTCATCCAGCCCAGCATTTCACATGATGTACTCTGCATAGAAGTTAAATAAGCAGGGTGACAATATATACCCTTGATATAATCCTTTCTCAATTTTTAACTTGTCCATTGTTCCATCCCTGGAGGAGGGCATGGCAAGCCACTCCAGTATTCTTGCCTGGAACACCCCAATGGACAGAGGAGCCTAGTAGGCTACAGTCCATAGAGTTGAAAAGAGTCGGACATGACTGAGTGACCAAGCACACTGTTTCATGTCCAGTTCTAGCTGTTGCTTCTTGACCTGCATACAGGTTCTCAGGAGGCAGGTAAGGTGGTCTGGATTTCCCACAATAAGAATTTTCCATAGTTTGTCATGATCCAGAGTCAAAAGCTTTACCATAGCCAATGAAGCAAGAATAGATGTTTTTATTTGGACTGTCTTTTACTTATTAAATTGGACGATTTCTTTTTATACAGAGTGCAATTATCTTCTTCAGACTATTTCTTCTTTCTTTAACAGCATCTTTTTTCCCACAGTTTTTCATTTTAAAAAAAGTTCAGGTTTTCCATCTTTCCTATGATCTGTGATTTTTATATGAGAGTTACCCCTATTTTGGACTTCCCTGGTGGCTCAATGGTAAAGAATCTGCCTGCCAATGAAGGAGATACAGGTTTGACTCCTGGTCCAGGAGGATCTGACATGCCAGAGAGCAACTAAGCCCTTGAGCCACAACTATTGAGCCTGTGCTCCAGAAGCCAGGAACTGCAACTATTGAGCCCATGTGCTACAATTACTGAAGCCTATGTCTCCGAGAGCCCATCCTCTACAATAAGAGAAGCCACCACAATGAGAAGCCTGTGCAGTGCAACAAAGATCAGCCACCACCCTCCACAACTAGAGAAAAGTCTGTACAGAAACAAAGACCCAGTACAGCCAAAACTAGAAAAAGAAATAAAATTACATTAAAAATGAACTTCTTAAAGTAAAAAGAAAGTTTCTGCTATTTTAATAATAACAAAATTCTCCTATGTTTTCTTCTAAAAATTTCAGAGTTTGTCTTTTTTACATTTAAATCCTAATAAAACTGAAATTTATTTTGTATGTAAGAAGACATAGAGATCTGATTTTATCTTTTCCATCTCATTCATTCTTGTTTTTAAATGTGTCTTTTTGTGTGGTTAGGTTTTTTTTTCATGTCCTTAATCACAAAATTATTCATGCTAATCACATTATTGATCAAACTAATGGCACCCCGCTCTAGTGCTCTTGCCTGGAAAATCCCATGGACGGAGGAGCCTGGTAGGCTGCAGTCCATGGGGTCGCTAAGAGTCAGACATGACTGAGCGACTTCACTTTCTCTTTTCACTTTCATGCATTGGAGAAGGAAATGGCAACCCACTCCAGTGTTCTTGCCTGGAGAATCCCAGGGATGGTGGAGCCTGGTGGGCTGCCGTCTGTGGGGTCACACAGAGTCGGACACGACTGAAGTGACTTAGCATAGCATTAAGTTATTTGAAGTTCTTAGGTCCTAATTCTGTTGTTTGCTTTGTTCCTAATTCTAACTCTTAGAGGATTGTTTCCTTGATAGTCTAATTTTAGATTGTGAGTTCACCTTCAACAGAACTTTATTTGTGGATCTGGGTAGACTGGCTTTCTTTTTGCTTCTGTGTGGTACCCCTGGTATACCACATGCCCAAGACTAATGTTTAACATAATTTCTCATCCAGAGTTTCTAAGCCTGCATAGGTATAAAAATAGTTAACCTCAAACTTATGAAGTAGGGACTTATGAGTACAAATCATCAGGGAAACTTTGTCTCTTCATGGAACTCTGGCAGAGAAACACAAACTTCCCTATACTAGTTGGTGGACTTTTTATTGTTGTCGTTGTTCATTCTTTCACTGAGATACAACCTTTTGGAGTTCAGGCTACTCAGAGTTGAATATATATTTACAGCAAAAACACAACCACTTGGTAAAGTGATGGGCACATAATTAAATTACCCAAGGGCAACCTTGATTGATGTGCAATGAGCTAAACAAAGATTTTCTGTCTCATAAATTAAGAACTAGTAATTGTATTGTAAGAATCTACATCCTATGGCTGATTGCTAAATTCAGAGAAGGCTTGTCTCTTGGTATAAAATGATACCAACATCCACTTTATTGCTTGAAGATTATATAGTTTATGGTGGAAGGGAGATGTTGGCACTTTTTTGCCATCCTCTAGATTCTTCTCATCCTCCAGAAACCTTCTACCCCATCTGCCATGCCATGATGAAAATGCTACCAAAAACACTCAACAAGAGGTTGCTTAGGATAAACCTGAGAACCTGTGTCCTTGTTTGGGTATGAGAGAGTGTATTTAAGCAGAGCTACCCATCCGACCATTTCTCCTGGAGGCACACTCCCTGTTCTCTTAGGAGCTTATTAATCACCTTTATGCTCTCCTGACTCCTAATCACAGGCGTTTCCAGTGTTGTCAAAACACTGCCTGCCTACATCTGTTTTGCCTACTGGCTTGGGTTCCAGGGATTGTTTGTGAGAGAGGGAGAGGACAAGAGATTGACAGTCTTATGTTGACACTGTGGGGCTATTTGGAAATGAGAACAATCCAGATCTGATGTTGTAATTCCTCCTTTTATGGGCAAAAAAGCAATGTCTCAGCATGAATGAGTATAACCAAACACAAAGGGACACACCCGAGACACAGTATCACAGTATGCACTCCCCGGACACTCACCATGTTTTTGCTGTTACCACTGTAGGACAAAAGGCAGAAAGACAATCTTTGCTTTCCTCTCCCAAGTCTACTACCATTAATGAAATGAATAAAACATGAAACTTAAAGAGAAAAAAATTCCTGATTTATGTATATTCCTTTCATTTTCCCCTCCTTATCAAGCTATAATTCTAATTCAGTTCAATTCAGTTCAGTTCAGTTCAGTCGCTCAGTCATGTCAGACTCTTTGCAACCCCATGGACTGCAGCATGCCAGGCCTCCCTATCCATCACCAACACCTGGAGTTTATTCAAACTCATGTCCATTGAGTCAGTGATGCCATCCAACCATCTCATCCTCTGTCATCCCCTTCTCCTCCCACCTTCAATCTTTCCTAGCATCAGGGTCTTTTCCAATGTGTCAGTTCTTTGCATCAGGTGGCCAAAGTATTGGAGTTTCAGCTTCAGCATCCGACCTTGCAATGAATATTCAGGACTGATCTCCTTTAGGATGGACTGATTGGATCTCCTTGCAGTCCAAGGGATTCTCAAGAGTCTTGAGTCTTCTCCAACATCATAGTTCAAAAGCATCAATTCTTCAGCGCTCAGCTTTCTTTATAGTCCAACTCTTACATCCATACATGACCTTTTTTGGCAAAGTAATATCTCTGCTTTTGAATATGCTATCTAGGTTGGTCATAACTTTCCTTCCGAGGAGTAAGTGTCTTTTAATTTCATGGCTGCAGTCACCATCTGCAGTGATTTTGGAGCCCCAAAGAATAAAGTCTGCCACTGTTTCCACTGTTCCCCATCTCTTTGCCATGAAGTGATGGGACCAGATGCCATGATCTTAGTTTTCTGAATTCTAATTACCACTCATAATAATATTGGATTCATTTTAATTATATAAGTATAGATTTTCATTGATAAAAATTAAAACAATACGGATAAATCAAAACCTTTCTTTGCCTAGTCTCCGAAACCTACAATGCTCCTCCATTGTGTATCCTTATTATTCATCCACTATGTATCCTTTTAGACTTTTTCTAAAGCATATACATTCATATATATATATATATATATATATATATATATATATATTCACAAGTTAGAAAGCATATATTTTGTTTGGTGGGAGTTTTCTTTAAGGCATGAATTGTGTCATATTCTGTACATTGTGCTACAACTAACTTTTCTCACTTAAGAATATATGCTGAACACATTTTTCCTATCAATACCTATTTATGATCTTATTCTTTTTAATGGAAGCATAATCTTCCATAGAGTGGATGTATAGTAGATAATTTGATTATGTTCAAAAGCTGGAAATTTGGATTATTTAAAATTTTTTCACTATTGCAAATAATGCTATGATGCATTCCCTTGTATGTATCTTTTTGGGCACATGTGCCAGTGTTTTGTCTAGCAAAGGTACTGAGAAGTGAAATTTCTGGTTTTAAGGGTAATGCTTTATTCTTTAAAACAATAATAAAAACTATATATGTATGTACGTATGAATCTATCTATATAGTCAGCTTGGCTGCCATACCTAGTATCATAGACTGAGTGGCTTAAAAAACATTTACTTCTCATATTCTGGCAGCTGGGAAGTCCAAGATCAAGGTACTGGTAGATTCAATTCCTGATGGGGGCCCTCTTGCTGGTTTGCAGACTGCTGTCTTCTTGCTATGTCCTCATATAGTGGAGAAAGAATGATCTCTGGTCTCTCTTCCTCTTCTTATAAGGACATTAATTCCATCATGAATACCCCATCCTCATGACCTCATCTCAACCTAAGTATCTCCCAAAATCCCACCTCTAAATACCATTATACTGGAGGTTAGAGTTTCAACATATGAATTTATGGGAAGGACACAAATATTCATTTCATCATCTATCTATTTACCTAAATAGAGAAAAAATTCCTATGAAAAAAATATTTTCAAAGTCAGGATAAAGTACTCATAAATCTAAAAGCAGTCATATGTCAATTCGAACATATCTATAAAACATTAGATATGAGTGTTCTAAACATACCAATTAAAAGAACAGTAATTGTCAGATTGGATTAAAAGAAAAAAAGCAAGATTCAACTATATGCTACTTACAAGAAACCTGTTTTAATTCTAAAGACATGAATAATTAAAAGTAAAGGAAGAGAAGCAAACACTTATCAAACATTAATAAAAAGAAAGTTAAAGTGCCTATATTAATATCATTCAAAGCAAACTTAAGAACAAGGAACTATTACCAGGGATGAACAGATACTACATTATGAGAAAGAGGTTGATTCATAAAGACTTTGCAATCATAAATGTGTATGCATCTAATGAGACAGCTTCAAAATACATGAAACAAAAACTGACAAAATTGAAAGGAGAAATAGACAAATCCGTAGCTGCTGTTTTTTTAATCACTTTTCTCTCGGTAATCAGTAGAACAAACAGAGAGAAAATTAGTAAAGATGTAGAAAAACCCAAGTAATACTACCAACCAGCTTGATCTAACTAACATTTTGGTAAAGCGTCTACCTACAATGCGGGACACCCAGGTTCAATCCCTGGGTCAGGAAGATCTCCTGGAGAAGGAAGTGACAACTCACTCCAATACTCTTGCCTGGAAAATCCCATGGACAGAGAGAGGAACCTGGTAGGCTACAGTCCATGGGGTCACAAAGAGTCAGACACGACTAAGTGACTTCACTTTCTTTCTTTCTTTTTCACCTAAAACAGCAGTTTAAAAATTGAAATCATCAAAGGTATGTTCTCTGACCATAACACAATTAGATTTTAAAAAATCAGTTACAGAAAAATATTTTTTAGGATCCTCCAATAAGTGGGAATTAAACACGTTCTAAATAACATATGAGTCAAAGAAAAAGTCACAAGAGAAATTGGAAAGTATTTTGAATTGAATGAAAAGTAAAACACAATAGATCAAAATTTGTAGGATGCAGCTAAAGGAGTCTTAGAGGTAAAGGTATAGTGGCAAATTCTTACAACAGAAACGTTATTGGGAAACTCACAGAATTGAAAGGAAGATTGGAGAAACACAACAGGCAAGAGCAAGGGAGGAGACAGTATCTAGGCCCACAGCCAATATCCTACTTCCCGCCCATCCTGTGAGAGCACCATTGCATGAGTTATAGGCCACTGACCACGACAGGCTGCCTGAAGTTTTTACCCGCTCCAGAAATTGGCTCTTGTCTGCTACAGTGCAGATCCTGGCACACACATGATCAGCTCCTTCCAAACGACAAGCTGAGATCTCTTTGGTTTGGTGTTGTTTTTCCTGAGTTAAATAGAAGATTCTCTCTTTTTTCTCTCAAGTGAATGTACTAATACTTTTAAAATTAATTATTAAATAAAAATAACAGTAATCTAAGCAGACTCTTGGCAGAGGTAACTCTCATACCAGCTATTTTTCTGACCTCAGGCAAACCATAAACTCTGTTGGACTTAATTTCATTGTCAGTAAACTGTAAAGGTTGGACAAAGTGGTCTCTGAGGCCCAGCTATTAAACTCTGTGATCCAGAGTAATACCCTTGAGATACCTGATACGCTTTAACCTTGGAGGGCATGGATAAATGTCTTTCACTTCTCCCCAAAGTCTCAAGAGAGACCATGACTTCGAGTTTTACCTTGTCTCTCCATTTATTCTCACCTTCCCAGTACCAAAAGCAGCATTACGAATAAAGTAGATGCTTAGGAGACTAATTACTGAATATGTAATGTGATACCACCACTGAACGAAGGACAAAATCTGATCTTATCCATCCATCATCCCTAATAATCGCCTGCAGGTCCTGCCCACATTTAGGTTCTAGGACATTTATTCCTAAGACGCTCTACTCATCCTTATGGTTAAAGAATTGAAGCAACCCTCCTGATTCCATTCTCTCTGAAGAAGTTACATAATTTTTTTTAGTCACCTGGATTATTCTGTATTGTAAAGTATAGTTTATCAGAATAAGTAATTCGCTCCTTAATTTTTTGTTAGTACATACTCTACAGTCCTTTAAAAGCTTTAGAGCCCTGAAAAACCCAAACCCTTTCATGGAAATCAGGCAAAACCCACTTTAAAGTTTCTCTTCCCATATATGAACGTATTCTGTAAATGCCACACTTTTCCTGGGCTTTGTCACTGAGGGCAAAATACAGAGCCCCGGTCCATGACTGGACAATGGGTTATAATGAGGTGGGTAACCTTGCAGCATAGTGAAAACAACACAGGCTTTGTCAGGTGGCCCAAGATGCGGATCACACTCTGCCTCACTAGCTGTGTGGCCTCAAGTTCATAATACTTTCTTATCAGGGCTATTAAGAAAATTTTAAAAGTGTATGTAACACTTCTGTCCTCTGGTAGTCTTCCAATGATGGTAGTTGTTAATACGATTACCCAAGCAGAGCAATGTTGATGAATACAATAGACATTCTAGAGTAACTGGTATCCAAACGGGACGAAACACAAAGGCACACTGTGGGAGGGAAGCACAACCCAGACTAGGTGTAAGGAACGGCTCTCTGATTTCCACAAAGCTGGCTGAATGGAATCTCCTGACATCAGCTCATCAGACACAATCTCCATGGGCTTTTATCAGAGCCAGTCATGCTTTACTGTAGTCCACTAAAAAGCTGTTCGTTGTCTCCTGACATGATCTCTATGCCAAGAATATTATCGGTCTCTTCATGCAGAGGTACATACAATGCGCTGGATCCTCCTGGAATGTCTCCTTGTCTTTTATTTCACAAGACCAACAATTCTGCATCCCTTCGTCTCCATCCTAGCTCTGCCTTGACTCAGGTTGTTATCTCCGGTTTCCTGGACTCTTGCATTAGCTTTATCTCTAGTCTCACTCCCCTACAAGCCATCTTTAATCTTGCTGCCAGGATGATCTCTCCATTGCCTCCCTATCGTTTGAGGGATAAATCATATTCTTCTGTAGCACGTATGAACCCCTCTATCATCTCTCCTGCCCACATCCTGCCTAAATACCCATTGCTTCTTGCCGTCCTCCCCCTATTCACCTTCCCAGTCTCCCAAGAATACTGATCTAGCTCCATGTCCTGGAACACTCCATGTTCTGTATGCACACGCAGTTAGTTTCTCCTGACACGAATGCCCTCTGCTATTAATAACTTGTTTACCTGAGAACATCTGCTCAGCTTTCTTGAAGCCTTCCCTGACTCCTTCACTTGGCTTAAGGCTCTCCTCCAGAGTCAATCCAGCCTCCAGACAAATGTTGCTAAAGCAATTGACCTATTGTAGTGTACTTGTTCACCTATTTATACCTCACAACTGAATCATAAGGCCCTTGAAAGCTCTTCAATAACAAGAACTACGTGTGTTTCCATATTTATATCCCAAGGACCTAACACGACATCTGGCATGTAGTATGTGCTCAATAAATGATGAGTCCTGTTCATATCAGTTAGGAATGAGTTTGGCTACAGGTGATGGAATACCTGACTAAAAGTAGCTTGAAGAAATAAGTATTGTTCCCCACAGATAACAAGACTTCTGGAAGCAGATAGTTACTGGTGTTGTCTTATCTGTTTACTGATGCCATCAGACTTCTGCAAATCCAGAGAGATCTTGTTAAAATGTGAGTCAGACAACATCACACCCCTACTCACAGTCCTCACATGAACATTCAAGGTACCACACAGGGTGAGTGCCTGCTTTTCTTTTCCCTATAGTACTTACCACTGTGTGTGACATACTACATCCTTTACTATTGTATATGAATATAATTAATTGTCTTTCTCTCTTATCACCACTAAAATGTAAGCTTCAAGGAAGCAAGCATGTTTGTGTGTTTTGCTCACTTTTGTATCTCTAGCAACAATATCAGTGCCTGGCACATGATAGACACTAAGTATTAGTTTAAATAAATGAATGAATAGATCTTTCTGCTTCACCTCTCTCAGAGTCTTGGCTTGTCTTTGCATTTGTTGCCTCATGGTTATATGATGGCTGCTATCTTCCAGATATCATGCACATGTCCAAAGCAAAAAAGAAGAGGGGGATGGGAAAAGTGGTACCAAACACATGGGTCCCCTTCTAATAGGAAAGCAAAAACTTTCCCAGTGCCAAGCTGACTTCAGCTCACATCTTATTGGCTCAGGTAATGTCACAAGTTTCTGCCAGCAGTGAGAGCAGTGAGGAGCAAGCAGGTAACCAGGCATGTTGCTATCCTGAACAAAACTGGTAAGAAGACGGGGAGTTGGATATAGGATGAGTAACTAAGAGGTCTGCCATGAAACTGCTTAAGGAAGGACCCACACCTTGGGAACCGAGTGGGAACTATGACACCCCCTCCTAAATCATCTCTCTGCATCTCATTTTCTCAGATGGCCACAGGAGTAACACAAAAGGGGCAGGCAGCCTGTGGTCTGAGCCTGAGGGAGTGCAACAGAGACACTGGTGTCTGCTTCCTGGAAGCTTACGGGAAGGCTGGCATATAATACTGTTCAAATTATTGCATTACTCAGGCTCACAGGCATGTTTGGCCTTGTCCAGGCAAAGAGTTCCTTCACAGCCTCTAAACTTGGTCACCATAGATTAGCCCTGTGCAACCTTTGGGTCCCCAGATGCACATTGATGAAGAAGCCTTGGAAGCTGCTGAATTGCCTGCATATGGACTCAGTCAGGCAGAAATATCATGCAGTATCCTCCAGGCTCTGTGTGTGCTCTTCCAGAAGCAAGAGGGTAGGATCAGAACCCGTCTCTGCCTAGTGGGTCTGCACTGCTCTACATCCTCCAAGATGTGAATGAAGCTCATATGAACTCGAGGGAACCGGCGTGAGGGTGGCTCAGGTCATGGCTATCACGGCAAGTGTGGCAGAAATGACTCCGGGAGAACAGACAAGGCTAAAGAAGGTGCCGGGACCTTGAAAGTTAAGGCCTAAGGCAAGGAGTCATGATGAAACTTGCTTCACTTACTCCAGCTCTCACCTTGATTCCATCATGATAATCATCACCTTGCTCCTCGCCAGGTGAGGGGCTCCATGAGGGCAGTGGTGGTGCACGCGTCATCTTTTTGTACCCTTAGCACCTAGCACACTGTCTAATGAATAGTAAACAGACACTGAATAAATGAATGCAAGATTCTCTGAAAACAGGAGATGACAGAAAAATGGGGGACAGAGACTCAGAGGGAATCCAATGCACCCTGTGGTTGCACAATCCTTCTCCATAGCCTTTGCATTACAGTCTAAAGGTTTTAACTAACTTCATGGCTTAGATACATAGAAAGATTTTCTTTTCTATTTTTTGTTGAAGAATTGATGCTTTTGAACTGTGGTGTTGGAGAAGACTCAAGACGAGAGTTCCTTGGACTGCAAGGAGATCCAACTAGTCCATCCCAAAGGAAATCAGTCCTGAATATTCATTGGAAGGACTGATGCTGAAGTTGAAACTCCAATACTTGGGCCACTTGATGTGAAGAACTGACTCTTTTGAAAAGACCCTGATGCTGGGAAAGACTGAAGGCAGGAGGAGAAGGGAACAACAGAGGATGAGATGGTTGGATGGCATCACTGAGTCAGTGGACATGAGTTTGAGTAAACTCCAGAGTTGGTGATGGACAGGGAAGCCAGGCGTGCTGTAGTCCATGGAGTTGCAAAGAGTTGGACACGACTGAGTGAGTGAACTGAACAAAAAGAGGGGTAAAAATGCAAGCTTGTCTACGGGATTTAAAAATTATCAGTTTAATATCAAGATAGATAATTCACGGCTAAGAAATTCCATGATTCTGTGATTCACCTCAGCTCTTTACTGTGAGAATATTTATCATCAAAAGGATGATAAATTCCTTGACCCAAGGAAGTTTGTTGATGTGATCCTAAATATTTCTCATTGAACATGGTTACTTTTAATAAATAAATGCAATATCTTTAGCAGCTAATCGTCTTCTCATTTAATTAAAATATCTGTCATCTCAGATGTGGCATCCCGAGGCTGAAAGTCCCCAAAAGAAAGAGGCGATTTTCCCTGCATCACATCCTGGAGTGTTTCCAAAGCTTATAATGGTGGAAAGGAGATCCCTCTTATCTCTGATGCCAGCCAGTAGTATTCTATCCAGACTGTTCCCACACACTCCCAACCAGATGAATTGTATTTCAAGAGAATAGGTCCTTAACCTGTGCACCATCTGATTTAGAATGCTGGCTTTTCCTGGCTTAAGAATTCAGAAAGGAAAAAAAGAAAGAAGAGCTATAATTATAATCCCCCGAGCTCCCACCCCTGTTGTGAGTATCCACAGGCTTGGGAAGTTTGTCAATGTGGTGGAAGAAGATAGTTGCTGCTCAATAGCTGCTGCATTGGATATCCATGTGGCTGCTGCTTCTGCTATTGTTCCCCTCTGCCGTAAGGAAAAGGTGCATATGAAGTCACTGGCTACACGGGACTGTCCTATGTGATGCGATGCCGTGATTCGGCCGTCTCTCACAGTACGGCTTTTCATTCCAGGATAGTCCATTGTGCTGCTGTTTTGGAAGGAGCCTGGCGTGAGCACAGAAAGTCCATACAGCCACCCACAACTTGATCTACTAGTTGTGAACGGAAACTTTTGAACACGTTCCACCAGCAGCACAATGGTACCATTTACTACTTTATTCTCAGGGGAAAACGTTTGCTGTGTGAATAATACCAGGGACTTATGTAAGGCTCTTCATTTTCAGGGAGCTTTATGGATGTTCAGCAAATTCACACAACACCCTGGTAAGGTAGCAAGGCATTGTCATGCCTTCTTTACAGAGAGAGAACCCAGATCACAACATTGAATTTTCCCAAGGCCAAATGGACAATCAGTCTCTCTCCCAGAGAGACCATACTCTTCTGCTAGAGAACACAAACAATTTCCCGCCTACAGAAAATCTCCACAGGGTTCTATCCTGAATGTAATACTTGAGCATAACTACTTTGCTTGTTGATATATCTCCCAATGTTGCCTTAACTTGGGTTTTGTCCACATGGATGAAAAGGACACAAGACAAGGTGGGGGTACTCATATAGGATAGTGGTGAAGGTTTTGGCATTTCTCACTTGCTTTGCCATTGAGGAATTGTCCAATCTATGTTCACAGCATTTGGGGAGAGGAGCTGAGTATTCCTAAAACCTTGTAATAAAAAGCAAAACAATTCTTCCTACAATATAGGACAGCTTTGTTGATTTCAACTGTTAGTTAAGAAATAGAGGGAAAGTTTTCAGTATTAAGTATAGGAATTTGCAAATATTTTCTATAATGAGTTAGACTGGGGCCTCCAAAAAGATACCTCTAAGTCCTAACCCTCAGGACCTGTGATTGTGACTTTATTTGGCAAATCAGTCTTTGTGTGTACAATTAAGGATCTTTAGATGAGATCATCCTGCATTTAGGGTAGGACTAAATCCAATGACAGGTATTCTTAAAAAAGAAAGGCAGAGAGAGATTTGAGACACATACATGAAAAGGGGAAGACCATGTGAAGATGGAGGCAGAGACTGGAGGTATCCAGCTACAGTCCAAGGGAACTCTGATGATGCAATGGCTGGATGGCATCACTGACTTAATGGACACGAGTTTGAGCAAACTGCAGGGGATAGTGAAGGACAAGGAAGTCTGGCGTGCTGCAGTCCATGGCGTCGTAACGAGTTGGACGTGACTTAGCAACTGAACAACAACATCAGATACTTAGAGAAAGGAATGAAATGGATTCTCCTTCAGATTACCCAGAAGGAGCCAACTCTGACAACACCTTGATTTCAGTCTTCTGGTCTCCAAGACTGTGAGGGAATAAATTCATGTTGTTTCATTCCAACCAGCTTGTGGTAATTGGTTATGACAGTCTGAGGACACCAGTACACCTCTTCAATTTTTTCTACAGAATCATATGAATTTTAATTCAATTTAGCTAAATACATACCATATCATATCTTTTAGTGTGTGTGTGTGTGTTAGAGGGCAGTGTAGCTCTAAAGTGGTTGATAATTACTCTTCTAGATAAACAACAATAGTGAATGAAGAACTGCATCACCCTGACTTGCTCCATTGTGAAAGGAGAGAGGCACCATGAAGGGAAGAAGAGTCAAGAATTAGCAGAGTTTTTCTTACTGACTTACTCTACTCTGTAGTATTAATGCATATATATTCCACTCTTCCAATTTATCCTATCCCCCCTCTCTTCTTTGATGTCCATATGTTTGTTCTCTACATCTGTGTCTCTATTTCTGTTTTGCAAATAGGTTCAAGTGTACTATTTTTCTAGACTCCACATATATGCACTAATATTACAGAGAGAAGTTACCTTACCCTTAATAATGAAATATATTGTTACCCTTAAAAATACATCCCAATATACATTAGGTACAGACAAATACTGGTTGATTCCACTCATTTGAGGTACCTAGAATAATCAGATTCAGAGTCAGAAAGTATCATAGTAGATGCCAGGGGCTGGCATGAGGGGCGGAGTTATGGGAACTTGGTGGTTAATGAGGATAGAGTTTCAGTTTAGGAGGGTGAAAAATTCGGGAGATGGATAGTGGTGAGAGTTGCACAACAGTGTGAATGTACTTAGTGCCACTGAACTGTGCAGGTAAATATGGTGAAAATAGTATGTTTTATGTTTGTGACTTCTACCACACACACACACACACAAAATGAAAAAAAAGAACCAGTTGAGTGAACTCAAGTTCTAATCACAAAGCAATAGTTTTCATACCTTCTTTTCTGCAGGCCACTGCACCACAGAGCACGCATGGCGAGGTGGGGCACAATATGTCTTTTAATAATCATGTGGTTATAATTATTATTAATTTAATACCATATGTTACACAAAATTTAACTATTATAAAAATTCATAATATGGAAAATGAATATGCATATGGTACACATCACCTTGGTTTTCTTCCTCTGAAAATATGTGTGCTCTTTCTCTCCCCCTTACCCATCCCATGTCACCCCAACCCACCCAGCCTTTTAAAAACTGGAATGAAGAACAGGTCTTTAGGACAGCTTCTAGTTTTTTGGCCTATTTCATTTTCATGAAAAGAATATTTACTGAGTGTTCTGAGATGTAAGTCTTGTTTCTTGCAAGCCTTGGGTCAGGTATAAAACTCTCACTAAATACATCTGACTTGAGATTACATTTTTGGTTAAAGGACAGATGAATAAGAGGCTTAAAGAATCCACCTGCCAGTGCAAGCAGACTTAAGAGAAGCAGGTTTGATCCCTGGGTTGGGAAGATCCCCTGGAGGAGGATGTGGCAACCCACTGCAGTATTCTTGCCTGGAGAATCCCACAGACAGAGGAGCCTGGCTGGCTACAGTCCATAGGGTTGCAAAGAGTTGGACACAACTGAAGCAACTTAGCACGCATGCACAGATGAGTAAACTTTTTGTCAAGTGTCAGATAGTAAATATTTTAGTTTCTGTAGGTGTGAGGTCTCTGCAGGTGCAGTGTGAAAGCAGTTACAAACGTGTAAGCATGGCTGTTATACTATTCTTCTACTGCGGCACAGCAAATGGTCATAAACTTGGTGGCTTAAAACACTCACTTATTATTTCTAATTCAATAGGTTAGAAATCCGGGTGGGCTTAGCTGAATTCTCCATTTAGGGTCTCACAGGCTGACATGAGAGTGTTGGCAAGATGGGCTTTTATCTGCAGGCTCTGAGGAAGAGTTCACTTCCAAGTTCATTCAGAGTGTTGAAAGAACACTAGTTCTTGTTGGTTAGAAGTCTGAAGTCTCAGTTGCATTGCTGTATGTTGGCTGAGGCCATGCTCAGCTCTTAGTGCCATTTCTCAGGGCCAACCTTCTGGTCTCCCCTGGTGCTGCTTGCTACCCCTTCAGAGCGTGACTCAGAGGTTATACCCTTTCATCAACACAGGGTCCTACCAACTCTTCCATAACTGTGTGGGACAACGGAGGACCACCGGGGCATGGCCCCGTCCACAACTGTGGCACATGGTGATTCTTATGGCATTTGCACTCACTAGGCTTTCTCCTCTTTTCACTGTTAAAACTCATTTATTTATCAGACCTGCTGGCTCTGATTGACCATCCTCTTTGTCACTACTCCTACCTGACTCACTCTTTTTGCTCCCCAGAGCCACTGCTCATGAAGACTGTGGGACTAAACACCCTTGGGTATGTTCAGAAGGTCTTATAAAATGACATCATGAAGTCACCAGCAAAGAGCTGCCTATCTGCTGAACAGGGATTAACTCTGCTGTCTGCTTGCTCAGGTGGGACCTCTGCCCCTACCCCCTGCCCAGGGCACCACCAATGAAAATGAGGAAGCAGCCTCTGTCCCTCGTCCTCCCCCACACACTTCACAATTGTTTCTTGAGGAACTTCCATATTCTTGAGGGGCTTCCCTTTAGCTCAGATGGGAAAGAATCTGCATGCAAAGCAGGAGATGAGGGTTCAATCCCTGGGTCAGGAAGATCCCCTGGAGAAGGGATTGGCAACCCACTCCAGTATTCTTGCCTGAAGAATTCCAGGGACAGAGCAGCCTGGCAGGCTACAGTCCATGGGATCATGAAGAGTCAGATATGACTGAGCAACTAACACTTTCACTTTCATTGCGGTCTCCTTCCTGAATACAGCTCAGCAGGCCAGGCCCTTTCCTGAGGCCCCTTGCTGGACTCATTGCCCACAATCCTCTTTCTCTTCCACTTTCCTAGGGCAAACACATGTCCATGCAATGAAGGTGAAGCTTGTGCTGTTGAAGCCAGGGCTGTCTTCACTTACAACACTTAACTTTCTCTTCCTGACCCTGGATCTCAGGCCCTGAATATGTGGCTCCTACCCTGGCAGGGGAACTCGTGTACCAGCTCAGTCACCTCAAGTTGATACTACCAGAAAGATACAGGGGTTTCCTGTTATTATTTGTGCCCAGAATTGTTCTGAGCCTTAGACAATTTTCTTTTCCTATTTTATAAACAAAAGTGTTATGTCTGACCACCCAAGAAGACCCTGACTTGAGCCACCAAGGAAGATGAGATCTCTATCCCCAACTGGGTGTCCTCTCTGAAGATTCATGATGCAGATTTGCCCCAGCAAAGAGAACTTATCAAACTTTACCTTCTTTGCTTATATTATGAGAACAGTGGCCTTATTATTGGTTCTCAAGTTATGGCATTCTATTACAATATGAAATAGTGTTTCAAATTATACATGTATTTCCTTCTAGAAATGTTGATACACATCCCTAGGAACTTTCTTTCCAGCCTGTAGAAAGCCAACGCTATAAAACATAAGGGGAACAAAAGGGAAGATGGACACCACACAGAGAACAACTCTCTGGGATTTAGAGAGAAGCAGAGAAGAGTTCCACTGTGAAGCTGCTTTTCCAGATGTTTTCCAAGCTGACAATGTTCTCAGAAATGGGTATGTGTTCTATCTCAACATTACACCGTGCCCATTATATTTGAAATGGCACAGCTCATTATATTATGCTGTATATCTTCTAAAATGAAAAAGCTCTCACCTCCACACCATAAAAGCCCTGCTTAATAAATTTCTTGCTTCTTATGCATTTAAGTCAATATGACTCTCTTCTGCACCAGGCAATCCATTTTAAATCTTGCCATTAGTGGATCCTGGAGGAGCAATCTCCAGTCCACAGAGCCGGTTGCAGGAATATGTGTGAACTCAGACACCCCCAGCCAGTGGCCGGGGAGGGCTCTGCATGTGCATTTTGGGTGTGGGAGTGGACCTGGTGGAATTGTGCCAGAGACACAGAGATCACAGCTAGCAGTGCTCTCTTTTGAACTTGACCATTTAAAAATTTCACCTTTCCTTGAGCAGTATTGAGAGCTAATAAAATGTATCATAATCCCAGGGTGTGAACAACCATGAGACTTCCATCACTCCAGCTCAGCAGAGGCAAGGAAAAAAACAACAGCATGACAACCCAACTGACATATAAGAACAGGCATCGTTCCCCTGGCAGCTCAGCTCTGCGTGGTCTTGTCTGGTTTGGTACCACAAAGTGCCACTGTTCAGTTTAATACAGCTGATCTGGCCTTTCAGAGGCACATGCAAACACAGGCTAAGACTGTGCCCACCAGGACTGACCTGAAAGAAAGGGAGAGGAAAAGATGGTATTACTGACTCCCTTTCATGTCCACAGAGTCCTGTGAAAAGGGAGCAGAGGGCTTAGTCATTGTTTCAAGCCCTTGAATATTACCATGACCAGGATAAGTTGGGTTCTGCTCAGTATTTGATTTGAGTTTCAATTATTTTAGCAGTAAACAAAGTAAGGTCTTGATGAAGGTGAAAGAGGAGAGGGAAAAAGTTGGCTTGAAATTCAACGTTCAAAAAACTAAGATCATGGCATCTGGTCCCTTCACTGGCAAATAGATGGGGAAACAATGGAAGCAGTGAGAGACTTTATTTTGGGGGGCTCCAAAATCACTGCAGATGGTGACTGCAGCCATGGAATTAAAAGACACTTGCCCCTTGAAAGAAAATCTATGGCAAACTTAGTGTATTAAAAAGCAGACATTACTTTGCTGACAAAGGTCCGTATAGTCAAAGCTATGGTTTTTCCAGTGGTCATGTATGGATGTGAGAGTTGGACCATTAAGAAGGTTGAGCACTGAAGAATTGATGTTGACGCTTTTGAACTGTGGAATTGGAGAAGTCTCTTGAGAGTCTCTTGGACTGCAAGGAGATCCAACCAGTCCATTCTGAAGGAAATCAACCCTGAATATTCATTGGCAGGACTGATGCTGAGGCTGAAGCTCCAATACTTTGGCCACCTGATGAGAAGAGCTGATTCATTGGAAAAGACTCTTATCTTGGGAAAGACTGCAGGCAGAAGGAGAAGGGGGTGACCCAGGATGAGATGATTGGATGGCATCACGGACTCAATGGACATGAGTTTCAGCAAGCTCCAGGAGATGGTGAAGGACAGGGAATCCTGGCGTGCTCCAGTTTATGGGGTTGCAAAGAGTCAGACACGACTGAAGGATTGAACAACAACAAGACGAAGCAAAAGCTGAGTGAATCACGTGCGTTAAAATTTTGAAAGCCTTTCCCAACAGAAAGATAGCTAATAACTTTTTAGCCTACATTTTATATGAGGAAAAACAAATGCTTCAATAAAGTGTCCCAAATTCTTAGAAGAATCAGAGACACCAGTGACTTCAGTGTCTCTGGCCCAGTTTCGGCCTTGGCAGCAGTCCCACTGACAGGACAGAGGGCTCTTTGGGAAGACAGAGGCTATTTGAAAGGCGAGTATTATTCATAAATTATCTACAAATGGTCCAATTCCTACAAGTCCCAAGTTGCTTAGATTTTCAGAGGGGAAATTTTAATCACAGATCATTTCAGGTTGATTTTGTATAAGCTGAGGACAATTTTGAGAATTTAAATGACCAAAAAAAGGCAAAACAGTCTCTCCTGGGACTGCTCAGGAGACTTGTCCTTGCTTGTGATATGCTAGTTAATTATCATCTGCATTTTGCTTTATAATTCACAAAGCCCTTTTCTCAGACTCTCAGAGGCCTCACCCTCTGCACCTGGGAGGAGCTGCTGAAAACATTCTCCAGGGAGAGAACTAATGGTTAATTTACTGTTGGAGCATACCTAGCTCGTTAGCTGTTGGCACAGGTTAGGTATTAGAGACCAAGTATTAGAGTTCCAATTCTACCTGTCTTCCCTAAGCATTTCCCCAGATCAGAAGCTGTGTCTGATCTACACGTAGCCATCTCCTTGCCTTCCTCCTCTCTCCCTTCCTCCCTCCTTCCCATCCTTTTTCCCTCCTCCCTCTCACTCTTCCCTTGTTCCTTCTATCCTTCCACCCTTCCATCATCCCTTTCATTGTTTCTTCCATTTATCCAATAATTGTTTATTTGGCCTTCACTCTGTGCCAGCTGGCTTCCCAGATGGCTCAGTGGTAAAGAATCCACCTGCCAATGCAGGAGACATGAGTTCAATCCCTGGGTTGGAAATACCCCTTGGAGGAGGAAATGGCAACCCACTCCAGTATTCTTGCCCAGAGAATCCTATGAACAGAGAAGCCTGGCAGGCTATAGTTAGTGGGGTTGCAAAGAGTCAGACACTACTGAGTACTGAGCACGCAACACACGTATGTGCCAGCCATGGGATTAGGTGTTAATCAGAGATCAAAACACAGTTCCTTCAGATGACAGTGGAGGAAAAAGTAGGACCTGAACCAAACTCTCCCTTATCACTGAGCTCTGTGGAAGCTCATAGGTTTTAGCACATGAGAATCCATATAATCAAAGGAATAATCCTCTACCATCTCTATTTCCACAATGATGAATATAAGATGATCTGCCTGAAGGTTATAAAACTACAAGCAAAGTTGGTGGGGGATTCTCTCTTGGGTCTTTAGACAGAATGGCTGTGGTTCTTCCGGGTATGTTTTTGGTTTAGTTGAGGAAAACAGAAGAGACAGAGGGATGGTCATGTATTACCAGGCCTATTCAATGAACTGCAGCTGAAGGAATGACTTTGAATCATAGATAATGTTTGCTCAAAGTAGGCATTTGATGATTTTAGAATAAGTGATCCAGAGGATGGTTAAGGAAGAGTGTTCATCCTTGCCCTGGTTCATTGACTCATATGCATAAAATATATAAAAACAGCCTAAGAAATATTTACCTACAGAAAAATGACTGATACAGCAAGCAAATCATAGGAATATAGGTATGTTATTCATTTAGAAGGCCAATTGCTGGCCTAATATATACTTGTAAAATTGATTTACAAATTAATTCTCTAGGATGAATAATACAGTGATGATTCTAGTAATGTTGATTGCCACAGATGTAAGAATACAATAATAAAGAAAGTAGGACAAAGCTAGGTAACCCCGAGTCTCCCAGTCTCTAGCATATATTGAAATTACCTCGAGGGTTTGTCAAGACTTGCATGAGGAGGCTCACCCCCAGAGTTTCTGATTTAGGAGGTCTGATAATTTGCATTTCTAATAAGATCCCTGGTGGAGTTGAGCTGCTCCTCCATCTGGGACCACAGGGAGAACCCCTGAGTAGAGGTCGGCTTGAGAAAGACCATAAACGGTCAAGGCAGAGCAAAAAGAACATGACTGAGTCGGGGGGCATCTGGTGTCGGGGACTTTGAAAACTACAACTCTTGTGAGGTACAACTCCAAGTGCCAAAGTTAGAAAAGAAAAGATATGTTTTAAAGCTACAAAAAGACATTAAATATTTTTGATGAGAAGCAAGGTGGATCTCAGAGGAGGGCATGGCAACCCACTCGAGTGTTCCTGCTGGGGAATCCCAAGGGACAGAGGAGCCTGGTGGGCTGCAGTCCATAATGTCACAAGGAGTCAGACAGAACTGAAGCGACTTAGCACGTGTGCACGCATGCTGGATCTCACAACCCATGTTTCAGAAAGATAATTCTAATGACAAGGTAAGGGCTCTAGGTCTTTTTGCAGAAGAATTTATCTGGGTGGAGCGAGTGAAAGTCACTCAGTCGTGTCCGACTCTTTGCGACCACATGACTATATGGTCCATGGAATTCTCCAGGCTAGAATACTGGAGTGGGTAGCCGGGGTCTCTGGCTATTCTGTATAATTTTGATACAGTGAACTAAATGAGATAGAGAAATTAAGTGACATGATGCAAAATAAACTGATATTATCTTTTAAAAATACTCTAGTATTATCATATAACAATACTATTGATTTCTTATTAAAATATTTTAAATTTAAGCTGTATATATATATATATATATATATACTTTTCATAAAATTTTTCAAAAATACAAAAAAGAGAAAAGAAAGTCAATAACTCAAACTTCCACCACCACCAGGAAAACACTAGTGTATTGTATAGTGTATTGTCTCCATCTTTTTAATGCACAAGAGAATTTCATTCTCTGTTGTGATCATACTATAGATAAAGGTTTTCTTCCTAATTACTTTACAAAATTTATTTTCTTAAGTCATTGTAAGCTCTTGCTAAACACAATAGTTGCACATGAGTATGCTATAGCAGATACTGATGTTTGCCTATATAACAGTCATATTCCAGATTTTTCCATTCCTGATTTCCAAGATTTTTAGGCCAACACTTCTATTATTTGAATTAAGTAAATCTTGACTAGTATTCAAAAAGAATCATGGTAGTTTCTTCTTGCTGGTAGTTGATTTAATGGCTGTTACTGTAACAAAATTTTTATTTTGACACAGTTCTCCAAGATGGAAGCTGACTGAAAAATGATCTCCAAAGTCATAAGATCCTAATCCCTGGACCTGTAAATGTTACATTATTTGGAAGATGGCTCTTTTCAGATGTGATTAATTTAAGCATCTTGAGATAAGTCAATTTCACTGAATTATATGGGTGAGCCCTAAATGCCATCACAGGTGTCCTTACAAGAAAGAGGCAGGGCTTACTTCTATAGCACATGTACTAAAATGCAAACAATACAGAGATTAGCATGGCCCCTGCACAAGGATGTCATGCAAATTTGTGAATCATTCATATTTTAAACAAGGGATGGGGCAGGCAAAGGGAGATTTCACACAGGCACACAGAAGAGAAGGTGATTTGAAAATGGAACAAAGAGAGATTTGAAGGTTGGAGTGATGTGGCCACAAGCTGAGGAATCCGAACAGCCACCAGAAAGTGGAAAAGGAAGGAATGGGCTCTCCCCTGGAACACCCTGAGAGAGGATGGCCCTAATGACACCTTAATTTTGACCTAGTGATGCTGATTTTGGACTTCTGGTCTCCAGAACTGGACAGAATACATTTCTGTTGTTTTATGTCACCATGTTTGGTGTCTGCAGGCAACTAACATAGATCAAACCCTTCTTGAAATGTTCTGTCCGTTAAATAGACATGGTCTATTAAATGGAAAGGTCTTCCTGGAAAGACTGTCTTACTCTTAAAAGGAAATACATGGTGGGAGGGAGTCTTACTTCTTCCTCTGGGTGTTGTTGCCCCCACATACAGCATTAGAACTGGAGCAGCCGTCTTGTGACTGCAGCTGGGACACAAGCCCATGCGCCAAGGATGGGAGAGGAGAAAGATGGGACAAACTTGGGCCGTGGATGACATCATCAGGCTGCTTTAATTAACCAGCCCTGGGACTTCCCTATAATGAGACTTCTTCTTACATGAGATAATTTTCTTACGTGAATTAACATGGTTTTTAAGGCTTCTTTAGTTGGGTTTTCCCTTACTTTCAGCTTAAAGCAACATAACAAATGCATGCATCAAATGGATTATACCGTAATTCAAAAATGGGCAAACTGTGACCCGCAAACAGCTACCTGGTTTTGTAAATAAAGTTTTATTGGATCCCAGCCTCAACCACAGACCACCGTCTATGCTCTTTAGCACCACAACAGCAAAGTCAGGTAGTTGTGAAGGAGATCAAATGGCTTACAAGCCTAAAATTAGGCTATCTGATACTGTAAGAAAAAGTTCACAAGCTTCTGCCGTTCTTTAACACAACTATCCCAACTGTCCTTTTATTGTTGAATATCGTTTTTCTAGTTTCTCCAAAAATTGTCTTTTTTACACACGCTTTTAACCTGTCACTTGGGCATATTCCTACATATAAGATTGAGTGTGATCCACAGAGAAAGAATCAAATAAGAAAATAAATAAGCATGCATGGAAACAATTTACAATAATCTTCTAGATCATCTAGGGCTTCCCCAGTGGCTCACCAATAAAGAATTCACCTGCAATGCAGGAGATGCAGGTTTGATCCCTGGGTCGAGAAGATCCCCTGGAGGAGGGCATGACAACACACTCCAGTATTCTTACCTGGAGAATGCCATGGACAGAGGAGCCCAGCGGGTCTATAGGGTCCATAGGTTCTCAAACAGCTGGACACCCCTGAAGTGACTTAGCATACATGGTTAGATCATCTGTAATCTTATCAAAGTCTGTGAAAGGTTGTGATCAATGTGTGAGATAGCATTTTCCACATATAAATAAATATAGGTGATCACAACAACTTAATTTAAAACTGCAGGCTAGTCTAGAAGAAGGATAAGAAAACAAGCTTTTCTTTCCCTATTTCAAGTTTAGTCAGCCAAACCAAACTTCCTCCTGGGTTGAAAGATGTTGGTGGAACTTACATCATAGTGAATGTTACTACAGCTGAGAGAGAAAGGGCCCTGGACCCGGTTTCCAGTAGGCAAGTCTGAAGCACCCACACTTCACAGCTACAGCCTGTGCAGGGAGATAACTATTGTTCAGTATATAAAGCAGGACTCAAAGTGTGTCATGTAAATAGAACCAACCGTATACTTATTGGTGTTTGACTTCATGCCATTTTTTTTCCCTCTTAAAGAGGAAAATGGTCACTTCTTTTTAGAAAGTTCCCCTCAGCTGAGCTGTGCTCTGAAGGCACCTTCCTTAGAGGGATCTGGGGGGCAGGCAGTCCTATAGTTAGAATTGTGGCTGCACAAAAGCAGGTTGCAGGAGGGCGTGACTGACCAAATAACCCTTTGAACTTTGTAAGAAAGTCAAGCTGCAGCTGTCCCAGCCAAACACTTCTACTTTCTTTCCTAGAAGCCGTTTGAGGAGGTCTCTCTTGGTGCAGAAAGAACAAGATGGATGCAGCGTCTAAATTTTTGTGGGCACTTTCAGGTTGCCCCTGGGACCGAATAAACCAAGGAGGTGCATAGTGACCTGAAATATCCTTAAGGATGAACCGCACCTTGTCCGTCTGTCGGAAGGAGCCATCTAGGATGAACCTGGCGGCCTGGAGAGAGTCCAGAGTTAACAGCCCCTGAAGGCAATTTTCCATAAATGCTTAGGATCTGGTGATACTCCTAACACACACACAGACACACACACACACACACACACACATGGCCAAATGCAGCAAAAAAAATCACCATCAAATCCTCAGAAAATCACTGATAGTAGTGTCAAACTCAGAATACAGATAGAGGCAACTATTCAATTCCACGAGGACTCAACAAGAATCAATGAAAGTGCCCATTTGGAACTTCCAGCCCATTCGGTGCTGCTTTCTTCCCAAAATATCTGATACAGGAGACTTCCACTTCCTTTCCCAAAGAATGCTGGATGAGTGTTAGGTTTTTCCATATCAACCTGGCAAAACAATGAGCCTCCCCTCCTCCGCCTTTTCTTAACTGAGATAGACATTAAAATCTGTGAGTGAAAAAGCACTCATTATATTGAAGGTTTTTAACTCTTCTGTAATATTTAAAGTAAAAATGGGAACTCATAAATAACTAAAAGAAATAAAACTTTTTATTTGAGATATTAGGAAAAGAGCATTTAAAACTTGGGCACCTTTCCTTTAATAACTTGGAAAGATTTTTGTGCGTTTATCTGCTATCTCATTTAAATTTTGATATCAGTTCATTTGCTCAGTTGTCTCCAACTCTTTGAGACCCCATGGACTACAGCACACAAGGCCTCCCTGTCCATCACCAACTCCCGGAGCTCGCTCAAACTCATGCCCATCGAGTTAGTGAGGCCATCCAAACATCTCGTCCTCTGTCGTCCCCTTCAATCTTTCCCAGCATCATGGTCTTTTCCATGAGTCAGTTCTTCGCATCAGGTGGCCAAAGTATTGAAGCTTCAGCTTCAGCATCAGTCCTTCCAATGAACATTCAGGACTGATTTCTTTTAGGATTGGCTAGTTTGATCTCCTTACTGTCCAAGGGACTCAATATACACCCTATAAAATGAGCTAGTCAATAGCTACTGAGGCTCAGGGTGATTAAATGACATATTAAGTTTGCATTGTTTTCTTATTAACCATGTTTGTGATCATTATTAGTCTGTGCTTCTAAGTATTTTAAAACACAGAAAGCTAGAAAATTATTCATTAGTTCATAATGTGAGTAAAAATTGTCAGCCAAATAAAGGACCCTGATTTGGCAAGGAGGCATAGATTTTACCATCAAACAGATGCATGTAAGTAGCTAGAGCTTCAGAAAACTTACTTGGCCCTCTGAGCTTCATTTTCTCATCCATGAGATAGGCATAGCAATATCTACCAAACAGCACTGTTACAAGAATTAGAAATAAAATTTGGGACTTCCTTGGTGGTCCACTGGCTAAGACTCCAAGCTTCCAATGCACCGGACCTGGATTCAACCCCTGGTCAGGGAACTAGATCCCACATGCCACAACTAAGATCCAGTGCAGCCAAATAAAATATGCAAAAGTTCTGGAAAATGGTAAAAACTCTCTCACTGTCAGGTATAAATGCATATAGAAATGAAAAAACAATAAAGCAAATATTCAGCACACAGATAGATTGGAAATATTGAGAACTAAAGTGTTTTATTTCTTTAGTAAAAATGTCATGTAGAGTAGTTAGAACAGTGCTTGCCTTCTCATCATGTAACAAAATACAGAGCAAGTACCTTTTCTATGCTTTGGTAGATTGTCAGTCTCTTTCATAAATTTGGATGTTTCCACCATTTTATCCTTTGTACTTTTAATACCATGATGTATCCAAGAGTCCTTTTAATGTGTGTGCATGGGAGGGAGGGCTAGGGGAGGGATTTTTTTTTTTTTTTTTTTGGTGGTGTCACTTCTCCTGAGACATCATCTTTTTTCATTTTCTGCATTTATGGCAATAAATTCCTAAATTCCTTTGGTCTTTGGTCACTTACCAGAGTGGCTCCAATGTCAACATTCCCATGCTCAGCTGGATTTTCTAAACGCAATTTACATTCGATTTGAATTTTCCTTCCTGAATTATCACCTTTTGTTTCTTTCTTCACTTTCATTGTTGTTGGCAATTCATTCCATTGATCCATTTGTGTGAAATGGCACATAGGTGATCACTGGAAGACAAGGAGGCAACCCAACAACACATTTTGCTGTTTGTGGGTAAACGGAATAACAAATGCACAGTGATCAATCACTAACAGAGTCTGAAAGGAGTGACATGACTGTGATGGTGAGGTGCACATTGAAGAGGCGATGAGCTCCCTAAGTATGTGCCCTGATGAGCTAGCGGCACACTTTGTCCTTCATGCAACTACGCACAGTTCAGATACCAGGGTGACTGAAATCTGAACCATGTTGCTAGAGGGGACTGGTTTTATTTAACTAAACTCAACTGTGGTGACTGAAATTCACATATATTGAAGTGAAGTGAAGTGAAGTGAAGTTGCTCAGTCGTGTCCAACTCCTTGCAACCCCATGAACTGTAACCTACCAGGAATCCTCCGTCCATGGGATTTTCCAGACAAGAGTAGTGGAGTGGGTTGCCATTTGAGGACTATCTGTATTATCTTTGGGTTTCTTGGCACTGGGACTTGCATACGTGTAACAGTGAAATGGTTGTACATTTTAAAGAAGCCAACATTGATTTTATTTTGCCAAGTTGTTTTTTTCCCCCATTGTGTAAAATAGTAGGGTGTGGCCACAGAGAGCATTGTTGTTTAATCATTTCATTAACAATCCAGCCCACATATCTTTTCTCCTCACCCCATGGACCTGCTGTTTTAGGATAATTCCATCTCGCTCACCAAGTAGTAGTGAAGGTATTTCCTGTCTTCATGAAAAACACTTCCATCTTCTCCCTGCCCCAGGGAGGAAATGCAGAGAATGCTTATCCATCACAACAGGATGTAGAGCTGTGTACCTGGGTCCTTCCCCATGTTTCAGATTTAATGCAGTCACAACCCAGGCACAATTCTAAGCAATATGCCATATGTGCGGTTCCCAAGAGAAATCAGAAAAAATCTGCAGGAAGTTAGGCAGGGCAGCAAGCCCCAAAGACATTGAATATTCTTTGCCATAATATTCCACTTCCTTTGTGGTTTCCATGGAATTTAGTATATACCTTGGTGTGGGGGGTGGAGGTCGTAGGGAGGTTTGAGGAGTATGGAATCTGCATTTGTCTCATCCTGGTGCAGATGTTAAAGTGAGAAAAGGAACATCAGGAGCTAGAGGTGCATGAAAAGGGAAGAGCTAGGGCTGTTAAGATCAGAGTGCATCCTAAGATCATCATGGTTTGACAAAAGTGTGTAGTAAGAGGAATGTGTCTTAGGGGGCATATCCCAGAGGGTGATTCTGAATGCAAGTAGTTAATTTGGGTGGTCACACCAGGAAGACCAGGAGGGTGGGGAGATGAACCAAGGAAAGCAAGGAAGCAATACAGACTATGTCAAAGAGCTGGTTTCTAATGTGGGAAACCAGGGCTCCATCACCCTGGGGATGGACGTCTGTGGAACCATAGAGAAGACACCTCAGGACTGTCTCTCAAGAGACAAGAAAGCTGTTGAAGACAGCTCAGCCTCCTGGTTGAGAACAACTGGTTATTTTTTAAATTCTCAGCACTTATGATCTGCCCTGCATGTAGCAGAACACACCCTGAGAGGCCAGAGGGAGGCTAGAGGCAGAGTCACAAATGCTTGCAACAAATACTCATCTGAAGTTTATGAAGGTAGGGTATCAAGAGTGTATCCACTATTGGGCTCTAACTGTGGTCTAGGCACTGTTCTAAGAACTTTGCATGTATTAACTCATGAATACAGGCAAGCCTACAACAAACTGCAAGGTGGACACTATTATCATCTTTTTATAAATTAGGCACCGAGAAGTAACTTGCCCAAGCTCACAGTCTAGGAAGTTGCAGAGGAAACAATGATAATGAGTATGATAAAGCTTCATGTAACCTCTATACCATATTGCCAACGCCCCCTGCAATGAGTACTTGATTGTCTCTATTTCCTTTATTTTTCCACGGCTTACTGTATGGCTGTGGAATAGCTTCATTTTTTAATAGGATAAGTGAAGAACATTTAGTGGAGCAAGTCACTTTACAAGCAGGGTCCCCAAGGTACCAGCCGATTCTGGACAGGATACCAGAGCTTATATATTAGAAAGAACCACTCTTTTCTTACTGAAGCCACTTTGTTTGGGAATCTTGTCATCACAGTGGCCCAATCTATATCATAACTAGCACACAGGACAATGTCGGAGTTTTAGTTACAGCTCCAGACAATGTCAGAGTTTTAGTTACAGCTCCAGACACCAAACACAAAAAAAGAAAGGTGGACCCAGCACTGCCTGAGACCTCACACAGGAGGCGCTGATTCAGCATCTGTGTACGGACGTTCCTGCCCTAGCTGGGCTGGTCGTGCCTGTCTCTTCTCCTGCGTTGACTAAAAGAGGGCTCAGCCTCTTTTAGAATTTCCTTTCCTTGTTCAGGGAGCTGGTACAAGAGACAACACGATTAAGCCCTCCCCGACTTCTCCACGAGTCACTGCTTGATTCTGAGTCTGCCTCACCAAACCAGTCCTGAGGTCTTCGTGCCCAGAGCTGTCAGCAAACCTCCCACTCCCTGTTTGTGTTGGCTTGTGTCACCCTGCCACGCTGGAGGTGTCGGCTAAAGCTGTTTACTGGCTTCATTTAAAAACACCTTAAGGTGTTCTTAAAATTCTGCTTTGAGCAGTGATACAGACAGGGATGGCAATGAGGGCGGAAAGTAATGGAGATAAATAGAACATAACAAAATTGCAATGAAATCACAGAGAAAAACACACAGGAACTTGTAAAAAAAAAAAAAGTGGTATGTTATTTAAACCCAGTTTTACACAAACACACACATATACATATATGCATGTGAGTCCTGCTATGTGTGCATGCTTGGTCACTTCTGTCGTGTCCAACTCTTTGCAACCCCATGGACTGTAGCCCTCCAGACTCCTCTGTCCATGGGATTCTCCAGGCAAGAACCCTGGAATGGGTTGCCATGCCCTCCTCAAGGGGATCTTCCTGACCCAGAAACCGAACCTGTGTCCTTTGAGTCTCCTGCATTGGCAGGTATATTCTTTACCACTAGCATCACTTGTATATATGCACACATATAAATGTATATGTGCACCAGTATATAATTTCAGGAGATAGTCTCATTTTTATAAAGTTCATCCATCCATCCATACTACAGGCCATGTCCTAGGCTAAGTGAACTCCACAGCATATACTTTTAGGCTAAAACAACAACTGAAAAATAGTAGACAAAATATTCATTTAATATGCTTGAAAAATAATAGCATCTAAAAGCAGATTCTAGGAGATCTTCCCTGGTGGCTCAGATGGTAAAGCGTCTGCCTGCAATGCAGGAGACCTGGGTTCGATCCCTGGGTTGGGAAGATCCCCTGGAGAAGGAAATGGCAACCCACTCCAGTATTCTTGCCTGGAGAATCCCATAGACAGAGGACCCTGATAGGCTGCAGTCCATGGGGTTGCAAAGAGTCGGACATGACTGAGCGACTTCACTTTCACTTTCACTAAAAGCAGATTCTATTGCAACAGGCACACACGAGCTTCCCTGCTGACTTCTGTAGGGCCAGTGAACACATAACCGTGAGACATGGGCAGAACCAGACCCATACACAGTAAAGGGCTCAAAATCAGTTCACAAAGAATTATCAAACAGCCAAGTTTAAATGGTGCTTGTCCAGTCTCCAGGAAACAAAAACTCAGGAGGAGAAGATCACAGAGTCAGTTAGTGGGAGACTCCAGGCCCATTGCTTGGGTCTTTTACGCTGCACAGCACTCCGTGGTCTCCCTGCTTCGGTATTTCTTCTTTATGACGGTTCACTGCACCCCGCACTAGCGGGACACTCCCGAGACTTCCGGTCCCTCCCTCTGCACCACCCTCCTATTTCCTAGAGTCAGGCCACTCAGATACCTGACTCACCCAACTCTCACCCACAGGGCCTGCCCACCTGTCTGCCCTGATGTGGGCGGGGATTCGTCAGAAGGGAAAGTAAGGGGGAGGTCAGGAGAAGAGTGGGGCTTGCTCCTCTTGGCAAGTGGGGAAACCCAAGTAACAAGACAGGAGAAGCTGACTCGGCCTCCCTTCCGCAGCCCAGGAGCAACCTCTAGGCATCAGCATCTCTGCCTCCCACAGTCTGACACACAGCCTCTTTGTTTTGGATTGAAACTATCATCACTAGAAACTACTGTCTACGTTTTCTTTTTTTCCCCAAGAGTTAAATGAATTAAGGAAGTGTTTCTGGAAGTCACTTGAAAGGGGGGCTTGTAAGCCAAGCAGGAGTGTGCCAGATGGGTTCTGCTCTTCTCT
This sequence comes from Tragelaphus eurycerus, assembly GCA_935064755.1. Lineage (NCBI taxonomy): Eukaryota > Metazoa > Chordata > Mammalia > Artiodactyla > Bovidae > Tragelaphus > Tragelaphus eurycerus. The sequence continues at coordinate 24,170,063 of CAKXYN010000024.1, read as the reverse complement.
GGGCTGACTATAGGAAGGCGGCTTGTTGGAACCAAGGCACTGACACTCTCCAGTCCCCAGATAGGCACAGATTCTCTTATCAGAGTTTCCCACAAGAAACCAATATTGATGGGGCACGAGTTCCTTCTACCTGGAAAAGAAGGGTCTTGCTCCTGATGAGATGGGAGGGGATAGGGAAGGAGTGTAAACAGTCTTTGGCTTGTGTTCAGATCTGTAGCAGCATCTGTTCCCAATCCTCACTCCAGCAGTATTTCTTAATGTAACATTGGATCATTGCTTAAACAGATTAGAATTCCGAAAAACAGCAGCTTGCGATCATGATTACCATTCAGTGGTAGCTCTGGCTTATAACTTTAAAATGTAACCACACTGAAGAAAACACTACAAAAGACAAGAAATGGAGGAGATAAACACGTGGTACATTAGCATCGGTCTTCGTCTAGTTTTGGTTGTGCTGTTCTTAGATGCTCGGTTGTGTCTGACTCTTTGCGACCCCATGGACTGTAGGTTGCCAGGCTTCTCTGTCCATGGGGATTTTCCAGGCAAGAAAATTGGAGTGGGTTGCCACACACTCTTCCAGGGGTTCTTCCCAATCCAGGGATCAAACCCAGGTCGGTCTCCTGCACTGCAGGCAGATTCTTTACTGTCTGAGCCACTAGGGAAGTCCAAGAATACTCCAGTGGGTAGCCTAGCCCTTCTCCAGGGGACCTTCCAAACTCAGGAACTGAACTGGGGTCTCCTGCATTGCAGATGGAATCTTTACCAGCTGTGCTACCAGGGAAGCCCCTAGTTTTGGTTATATGTTCTCAAAGTACTTTTTAGGGAGAACCAAAGATATATGAAATGTTTAAAATACCACAGCCCTTAATCCTCTGATTCTTGGCGATGGGTCAGTGGGCTGATCTTCAACCCAGGTATACTTCAAAAATACAGCTAAACCACTGCTTGGGGAACTCCTGAGGGTCAAGAGGCCTTAATTTCCATTGTCTGGGGTCAGCATTAATCTTCATTTTAGAAAAATACTTGAAAGAACAGGAACTCTGAAACCAACTCTTATACTGGGGGCTCCTGATCCTCCCCTCTCAAGCTGTATTTTCATCTTTCCCTGGGAAATCTTTTCCTTTGATTTCTGTCACAATTGCCGCACTGAGCCCAAAGGGAGGTATTAACATTCTGGTCCAAGCCTCAACAAAACCCCTTTCCCTTGAGATATTTGTTGAACAGGAATTGCCTGTCTATGTTTATTTAAACATATTTGCCACATGATTAATGAGCAATGTGAAACGCTTACACCTGAGAATCATTAAACAGGTAATCTCCATTTCCCCTGCTTACCCTGACCTTTCCTCAGCTTACAGGTGCATCAATATACATCCTGTGTCTGTAATCCCTCTTGTGGTTGTGTTAGTCAGAGGAGGCTAACTCCTTGACAAGACTAAAATTCCAGCGGCTTAATGCAACATAAATTAATTCTCACTCCTGCCCTAGTCCCATGCAAAGCTGCAGTAAAACTCTGTTCCATGCAGTCACTGGGGGACCCAGGCTCATTCTTCTTATACAAGGTCCCACCTTCTTCTCATTCTTTCCAAGCCTCTTCATTTGCAGAAGAGCAAAGAGAGCACATGGAAAAGGTGCCATGTTCTCATGTGAGGCATGTTCACTCTGATGAGAACTAGTCTTGAGAACCACCTGGTGCATAAGGATTGAGAAGTGCTGTCAATCAGAAGGAGAAGGCAATGGCACCCCACTCCAGTACTCTTGCCTGGAAAATCCCATAGATGGAGGAGCCTGGTAGGCTGCAGTCCATGGGGTCGCTAAGAGTCGGATACAACTGAGCGACTTCACTTTCACTTTTCACTTTCATGCATTGGAGAAGGAAATGGCAACCCACTCCAGTGTTCTTGTCTGGAGAATCCCAGGGACGGGGGAGCCTGGTGGGCTGCCGTCTATGGGGTTGCACAGAGTCGGACACGACTGAAGTGACTTAGCAGCAGTCACTCAGAAACCCTAGAAGGTAGGACCTTGGATGTCAGTGGTGAAGGGTAACAAAGCATATTTCTAATTCTCCATAAAAAATATGGAAACTGCAAATGTGCTTCATCATGTAATAAAGGGCAGGAACAGAGAGGTGTTCTTGGCTTCCCAAAATGCATATAGTAACAGAATCCCTGGGTACATTTAGGTGTTCTTTTTCAGTTGAGAAATTTCTTAGCCTACAAAGGCCCCCCTTTCCCCTTTCTTTTGTGATTGTAGTAAAATATATGCGTGCATGCTCAGACGCTGAGTCGTGTCCAGCTCTTTGTGACTCTATGGACTGTAGCCTACCAGGATCCTCTGTCCATGGGATTTCCCAGGCAAGAATACTGGAGTTGGGTTGCCACTTCCTCCTCCAGGGAGATCTTCCTGACTCTGAGATCGAACACACATCTGCATCTCCTGCCATTGACTGGCAGATTCTTTATCGCTGAGCCACCTGGGAAGCCCATGGTAAAATATATATAACATTAAAACCTAAAAACTTAGCCATTTTTAAGTATACAGTTCAGTGTGTGAAGTACATTAACAGTGTTGTGCTACTAATACCAAGAACACTTTTCATAACCTCCGAGTAATGTTAACATTCAAGAAAACAAAATCTATGTTCACAATTCCTCATATAAAGAAAGACTGCAAACATTTTTAAGAGTTCTGTGACAATAAAGTTGTTTTGGTTTCAGATCAGTTTTCAGAATATTGGTCGTTATTGAGAAATTTTACCTATGCTTCTATTTGTTTTCACTGTGGTAAAATATGTAACTCTGGAGCCAGAGTCAGGCAAGCCTGAAAGAGTCGACATAAATCAGAGAGGCTGTGGAGAGGGGCATAATCAAATTGATGTCTAATACACACCTTGAACAAATTCTTCTTTGATTTTCCTTTGTGATTTTTTTCATAGTTCTTATTTTATAAAATCATAAACTCTGAATTTGAAGGGACCTGCAAAGCCCACCCTGGTGTCTCTGGCATTGCTTGGAATTAGTTTTCTGTATTCAGTTCTTCACTGGGCCTCACCAGCATGTGGATACAGTGTGATCACAATGTAATTTCACCGCAGTGATCACAATGAACAGGCACCTCTGCTTCCAATCACTTTCAAGTCTCTTCCAGTGGTAAGTCAATAAACAGTGTCCCACATGGGCTCACTGTCCTCTATTCTCCTGCTCTAGATCTCCATCAAGGGGTTGCTCACCACTGCCTCCGCTGCTGCTACTTGCTCCCATGGCCAATACTGAGATCCTCACGCTGGGGGCCATCACCTAGGAAACAGTGCCAGACTGTTACCTCTCCTGACAGATGAGCTGCTCTCACTGTGATCCAGGCAGAACTAGAGAGCAGGGCTTCCCTCCACATTTATTTGAAGCTGACAAGCCCTCTTCCTGAAGGACTCATCCCCACCCCAGGCAGTAAGCCTGGAGAATAGTCATTGGCTTGACCTCTTTATTCCTCCCTCACCTCCCCTGATAGCTCAGTTGGTAAAGAATCTGCCTGCAATTCAGGAGACCCCTGTTCGATTCCTGGGTCAGGAAGATCTGCTGGAGAAGAGATAGGCTACCCACTCCAGTATTCTTGGGCGTCCCTTGTAGCTCAGTTGGTAAAGAATCCACCTGCAATGCAGGAGACCTGAGTTCGATTCCTGGGTTGGCAAGATCCCTGGAGAAGGGTAAGGCTACCCACTCCAGTATTCTGGCCTGGAGAATTCCATGGGTCACAAAGAGTTGGACACGACTGAGCGACTATCACTTCATTTTTACCTCCAAGAAGCCCCCAGTACTGAATACAAACTTCACCCTTACTGACTCTCTCCTCCTAAAGCAAAGAAACTCAGAGAGGGAGCTTATGCTCCCAGCCCATCAGTCCGTCATGTAGCCCCCGATACGTCTGAATCTCAAGTTCATGTACTTTTCCTTTTTGATCTTCCTGGGGCATCATAAGGCTTCCCTGGAGCTTAGCTGGTAAAGAATCCGTCTGCAATGCAGGAGATCTGGGTTCGACCCCTGGATTGGGAAGATACCCTGAAGGAGGGCATAGTAACCCACTCCAGTATTTCTGCCTGTAGAATCCCCATGGACAGAGGAGCCTGGTGGTCTACAGTCCACGGGGTCGCAAAGAGTTGGACAAGACTGAGTGATTAAGCACAGGCATCACACACTGAGGACAGATAAGCTTATGTCTTTTTTTCTCACAGCACAAAAACCACAGCTATTCACTGCCTGACAAAGAATGAATTAAAGAACCAAGATACCCTCCACACAGTTTCCCTGGTTACCTAGCCATTCCAAGACAGGTAGTATAAAGTTGTCATATTGTTTCCCAAACAATTGTTTTTATATATGTAGGGATTTTGTTTACATAATTTACTTTGTTGATGTCTTTCCAAATATGAGGTTTTCTAGTCAACAACTAGAGGTTAATATTCACCAGCTATGTAGAATAAAAAATGTTACCAGATTCCACTGGAATGATCATTTACGTTTTTTACTCAAATAATAATACTCTTTTTAAAAAGTCCAACCATAAGCTGGGCCCAAGCAAGAATGGAAAGTCTGGCAATCAAATACCTGAGCTCTTCACAGTGTTACAATGAATGGTTCTTTTCTTTCTCTGTTTGCTGGTCTTTTCTAGTCTTGCCTTCCATTTCACAGCTTTGTTAAACATTCAGGTCAAGGTTAGACCAAGGGACTATCTCAGGGTGGGAGGAACTGAATTTAGCCACACAGGGCCTTTCCCCAGTGAAAACATTTATCGCCCAGCCAAGGAGTCTGTCTTTAGAGTCCAGTAGAAAAGAAAGGAAGAAAGAAAGAAAAAAATCTCAATTTTGCTTTGCTTTGCCCCAAGCTAACCCTGTTTCAGGTTACCTGGAGGCCGTTCCCTGCAGTCGGGAAGGTGTTAGACCTGAATTCTATTTCGAGCATTCACTCTGCCTCTCTGTGACCTTATCCTGGCCATGTCTTCAGCTATGCTCCACCCTCAGCCCCATTCTGACCCTAAACCACCAGCCTCTGCCACCCTCTCCTTGCTGCAGTGTGGTAAGACCAGGAAGTCTGTAAAGTCCCAAACTCAGGTGGTTCTGATGGAGCCGCTAGTGCCAACCAGCCTAAAGGGATTTCTGGAAATGAGCCTCAAATGCTGGCTTCCTGCACGTCTGACATGAAAATTCTAAAACTGATCACTAAGGTATAGACACGGAGATTTGATCTTCCATTATGGTGGAATTCACCAGATTCCTGAATGCCCACAAAATCCCCTCCCAAGGGAATGGCTGTTGTTGATTAGTCACTAAGTTGTGTCTGACTCTTTGAGACCCCATGGACTGTAGCCTGCCAGACCCTATCTGTCCCTGGGATTTCCCAGGCAAGAATACTAGAGTGAGTTGCCATTTCTTCTATGGGGGGTTCTTCCGGACCCGGGATCAAGTCTGCGCCTCCTGCATTGGCAGGCAGATTCTTTCCTGCTGAGCCACCAGGGAAACCCACAGTAGCATTCCATGCCTGGATCCAATGGGGCTTCCCTGAGGCTCAGCAGGAAAGAATCTGCCTGCCAATGCAGGAGGCTCGCGTTCGAGCCTTGAGTTGAGAAGATGCCCTGGAGAAGAAATGGCAACTCACTCTAGTATTCTTGCTTGGGAAGTCCCATGGTGGGCTACAGTCCTGTCTCAACTGTGTTGTTGAGTTAGACACAACTGAGTGACTCAGCAACAAAGGAATGGCAAACTGCTCTGCACCCGTCCTACGTTTAGGACTTTAGTCTCACTTCGTGGGAGCCATTGACAGCACTGGCACTCATAAATACCTGAGGCAATTCAAAAGCATGATCTTACTGGTAAGGAGAGAACAAAGCTGTCCCTTTTGGAGATGGTTGTCTCAGTGTATTCTGTGGTTTTCACTTTGTATAAACTCTGATTGCACATGATGCTACAGCTGTGTGTTAGAGGCAGCATAGCCCTCCTTGAAAAGGTACAAACTTTGGAGGAGATGAGCTATATCCAATCCTGACTCTACTTCTTAGGAATTATGTGGCCTTGGACACTGTATTTCATGTCTCAGCCTTAGTTCTATACAATGGGTTTTCTAAATGGAACTAATTCATCATATTTTGAGACAACTGAGAAAGTGCTTGTACAGTGCTTCAGTTCAGTTCAGTCGCTCAGTCGTGTCCGACTCTTTGCGACCCCATGAATCGCAGCACGCCAGGCCTCCCTGTCCATCACCAGCTCCCAGAGTTCACTCAGACTCACGTCCATCGAGTAGGTGATGCCATCCAGCCATCTCATCCTCTGCCGTCCCCTTCTCCTCCTGCCCCCAATCCCTCCCAGCATTAGAGTCTTCTCCAATGAGTCAACTCTTCGCATGAGGTGGCCAAAGTACTGGAGTTTCAGCTTTAGCATCATTCCTTCCAAAGAACACCCAGGGCTGATCTCCTTCAGAATGGACTAGTTGGATCTCCTTGCAGTCCAAGGCACTCTCAAGAGTCTTCTCCAACACCACAGTTCAAAAGCATCAATTCTTTGGCGCTCAGCCTTCTTCACAGTCCAGCTCTCACATCCATACATGACCACAGGAAAGACCATAGCCTTGACTAGGCGAACCTTTGTTGGTAAAGTAATGTCTCTGCTTTGGAATATGCTGTCTAGGTTGGTCATAACTTTCCTTCCAAGGAGTAAGTGTCTTTTAATTTCATGGCCAAAGTCACCATCTGCAGTGATTTTGGAGCCCCCAGAAAATAAAGTCTGACACTGTTTTCACTGTTTCCCCATCTATTTCCCATGAAATGATGGGGCCAGATGCCATGATCTTCGTTTTCTGAACGTTGACCTTTAAGCCAACTTTTTACTCTCCACTTTCACTTTCATCAAGAGGCTTTTGAGTTCCTCTTCACTTTCTGCCATAAGGGTGGTGTCATCTGCACATCTGAAGTTATTGATATTTCTCCCAGCAATCTTGATTCCAGCTTGTGTTTCTTCCAGTCCAGCATTTCTCATGATGTACTCTGCATATGTTAAATAAGCAGGGTGACAATATACAGCCTTGACGTACTCCTTTTCCTATTTGGAACCAGTCTGTTGTTCCATGTCCAGTTCTAACTGTACAGTGCTTAATACATGTCAATTCTTTGTTGTTTATTAACAATAGTAATAATATTAAGGTTTGTGAAGAAAAATATCTCATGAATGGTGAGCAAATAGAATAGATTCTAATAACTCCTTTGTGGCCCTAAAGTATCCTGATACATATTCCTATCTTAGCACATGTAACACTTGTAAACAGAGGTGTTACTTGTTTATAGAGTCACTACTCTGAATCCCCTTCTCTTTCAGTGTTGAATCACAATGTTTCCTAGTACCAGTCCTATAGAATCTTTGCTTATTGAATGAAATGTAAAGTCATAAATTAATGCTGCTACTGCTAAGTCGCTTCAGTCGTGTCCGACTCTGTGCGACCCCAGAGATGGCAGCCCATCAGGCTCCCCTGTCCCTGGGATTCTCCAGGCAAGAACACTGGAGTGGGTTGCCATTTCCTTCTCCAATGCATGAAAGTGAAAAGTGAAAGTGAAGTCGCTCAGTCGTGTCCGACTCCTAGTGACCCCATGGACTGCGGCCTACCAGACACCTCCGTCCATGGATTTTCCAGGCAAGAGTACTGGAGTGGGGTGCCATTGCCTTCTCCGATAAATTAATGAGGTGTAAGCAAATGATTGAATATGCTCTGGAAGGGAATATTTAAATCATTAAGCCAAGGCAATTGTTTCTTATACAAATTATTTCTAGAAAAATAGCATTTTGTTTATTATGAATTTTCCCACTCTCCCTGCCCCGCCTCCCCCAACACACACACCCCACCCAGTCTCTCAGGAGGGCTAAGTCCCAGATTCAGAGTATTTTCCCAAAAGTTGTTTAGGTATTAAAAATGTTAAACACAGTCTCTAAAACTGTGGGAGACTTTCGATAGGATGAGTCCCTTTGCAATGCTGCTTTGACCTCCAGATGTGGAAGACAGGCATTTCAGAGTGGATGAAAGGAAAGAGAAGTGCTAACTGCACAAAAGAGCGTCTTATCGTGGAAATCACTAGGCGTCTGAGAAGTGTGCATTTTAAGTTTCCTAAAGTGAGAACTGTGAGCAGGCAGAGAGAAGCAAGTCTCGCCTGGATGCATTTTCTTGTGCTGGCAGTGGGCAGGCACAGCTTGCTGCAGATGCCACAATGCCAGAGGCCTCAGTTGACTTTGTAGAATGTTCTCTAATCCATCAGAACCATTGCAGTAGATATTTTGAAAACTAAGAGAATCATCTCCAGCATTTTACCTCAAATGGGAACTTACTCAAACCATTATTCAAGCTTATTGAAATGAACTTATGTTCCTACCCACAGGATTAGCTACATAATTTATAAATCCTAGTGGAAAGCGGAAAGGCAGAGTCCTTTTCAAAAATTAAGCTTTTCAGGATGATAAGAGCAGAACCTTAAACCAAGCATGGGATCCCCTCTGAGCAAGAGACTCTGTGCAACCACAAGAGTCAGAGGTCCTAAAACCAGCTCTGGTGGCTACTGACTATTTAGTAAGTCAAGCACTGGGGATCTCTAATCCAGCCCGACTTCTGTCAGGCCTGCTGCTGCGCATTAAACCAGAAGGCAGACACCACCAACACCTCCGCATTAGCCTTCCTCAGACTATCGTACTTCCTCCTAGCCTCCACCAGATAACCAGTTTCATAGTGTTTTTTCTCCTTCAACTCTTTAGTGTCCATAAAGCAGTTCAAAGCTATCTAAGAATAAAAATAAATAATATTCACAAAACAACAAGAAGAAAACCCCCATTGGATCTAAAGCCTTACAGAACTGTCTCCCTGGGACTTGCAGTTGGTGTTGAATGATGTGGCTGCTCGGGGGTCGGGTGGGGAGCTGGGGCGGGGAGGAAGTAGAAAGGACACAGAGGAAAGCCGAAGAATCTAATCTGAGGCTGTAAACCCAACCCCAGAGAAAACGCTCTTAGGAGCCACGCCCCCGAGTCCTGCCTCCCACGGTATGCACAAGTAAACTGCTTTCTGGATACAGTCGCTTCAAAACTGGAGCGGGGAATCCCACACCGAAAACAACAGAAACTCAAATGGCTATAATTGCAGAGACAGAAAAGAGAAGCCGAGATGACAGCCAGTAGGGGCGGAATGTCTTTCTCGCTGGTGGATAATTTGATAAGGAACCTGGATTCTGAGCGGCCTCACAATGGCCTATTTATCCGGCTCTCACGCACCACCGGCAGCCCCGGCTGGGAATCACGGGGGTGGCGGCTGTCCCCGGAAAACGGCGGCGCTCGGCACAGGAAAGCCAGCTGATAAACTGATCTGCAGACAACGCTTCTTCCTTCCTGGGAAGCGGCCACAAAGGCAGCCAGCTGACCTCTGCCGAGCGCCGTTCCCTGGCCGGGGAGAGCGGCGAAGGGGGATGGAAAGGAGAGGGAGGCAGGGAATCGCCGGACACCACCCCCACCCTCTCACCCCAACACACAGTTTCATTTGGCAAAAGCATCACAAGGCGTGATTCAAGCCGAGCCCACGCTAGCAAAGCTCGGGCTCCGTATCTCTCCCAGCCGGGTGGGGCGGGAAGGGAAGGGAACCGTGCCGGTGCCCTCTCCCCACCCCTCCCCGCCCCTCGGCTGCTCGGCTGCAGCCCAAGGCCCTTCCGGCCCCGTAGACTGGGCCCCCGGGCTGGGAACTAGTTTGGTGGCGACTGAACCCATTGGCAAGCCTTTCTCCTACTGTCCCAAAGGGCGGCCCCTCCCTACGGCTTTTGGTCAAAAGCAAAAAGAAACACAGACATTTGTGTCACCCTATTAAGCACCCAGGGCTTTGAATCGTGCATCAGGCGCAAAGACTTCTCATCCTCCCCTTGGCAGGGTGGCCTGGTAAATACAATAAAAAGCTTTCAGGGAGTTCCTAAAATTTACCCCCTAACTTCCCTGGCCACAGGGAGAACCTTCCTAGTTAACTTCTCTCCCCACTCCACCCCATCCCTTTCTATCACATGAAAACATCTTATTTTCATGTTATCCTTTTTTTAAAAAAAAAAAAAAGACAATTAGCAACACTGGCAGGAAATCAGATGGTGGATTCTGAGATGGTCCAGACGCTCCCCAGGAAGCCCTGTTTTCAGGAGAGTTGACCCGGCAGCTGGTCCCTGCTGCTCTAAGATGTATGCCTTCACTTTTTCACTCCGACACTTGGATTTGAGTCTTGAGTGAGCCCTGGAAAGAGCTGCCTATGGAGGAAATGGTCTGGAAAGGGCACTCCAGGAGACAGCAGAAATCCAGGCAGGAGCACCAGCTCTGTGAACTTGGGGACCTCCGCCTGCTGGCTGGGGAGGGGCGTGGCCTCCAGGCTGCAGGTGGGGCAGTCAGCTGGGAGCCAGGATGTCCTTGATCTACTTTCCAAGTTGCACACAACTCCCACAGAAGGAAGAAGGGGTGAAAGGGGGTCAGATCTTCAGCTGTTACTATGCCCTGGTACAGGAGACACTATCTACGGTGAGCTCACTGACTCCAGAGGGCTCCAAGGAGCCCACATCTCTTGATCCTGGATGCCAGGATCTCCTCTCCAAACCTGTCCTACTCAATATGCTGCCATTAACAGGGCTATGCGGTTTTGGTGCGGTCTCCAGAAGAAATTTTCTCCAGTTTAGCACCTACAGAGAAGCACTTTGGAAAGTGGGACGAGGTATGCCTAAGAGCACAAGGTCTCTGAGTAGACTCCTCTAGAAACATGGCTCTACTCCAAGGAACGGAGTTGCTTCTTGACTTGGGAACAAAGAGAGTTGCAGGAAAGATCTCTTGTGCTCTGTGGCCGTTTGGAGACCTAAGTACATTAACCCTGCTGAGTAAGACTTCCATAACCTATCAGGGACCGCCCTCCAGTTATCCCAAAGAATCCCCAGTCGGCTCCTGGGACCTTACCAATCCCCCCAAACCCCAACAAGATTTCCCATACCCCGTGGTTCTGGTGGGGTTCCTATCAGAGAAAGATGTGACAGCAGAATGCAGTAGCTACTTTTGGTCTGAAATGAACTTCTAGGATTTTTTATACCCATTGTTCTTGCCTGGAGAATCCCAGAGACGGAGGAGCCTGGTGGGCTGCCATCTATGGGGTCGCACAGAGTCAGACATGACTGAAGCGACTTAGCAGCAGCACCCACTATGGGACATTGTTACTACAGTGCTTCAGGAAACTGAGAAATAAGGAGCTCCTTCTTAGGAATAAATTGAGGATCTGTTTGAAATCCAGTAATTCCTAATACGGTTTGGGACAACATAGACAAGTATATGAACTATGGTGACTATTTTCAGAGAAAGGAGATTCTGCATTTGCTGGGTCACAAGTTTTATAATTTATTCTTGATATCAGTATCTTTGCAGACATCTGGGTAAAGTTCATTTATTCCCTGTGTGTGTGTCAGTCACTCAGTCGTGTCTGACTCCTTGCGTTCCCAGGAATTGTAGCCCACCAGGCTCTTCTGTCCATGGGATTTTCGAGGCAAGAATATAGGAGTGGGTTGCCATTTCCTCCTCTGGGATCTTCCTGACCCAGGGATCAAACCTGCATCTCCTGCATTGTGGGAGGATTCTTTACTGTCTGAGCCACCACACTTGTTTAATGAGCTCTCACAGGAACCTGTGGACAATGGCTGTTCACTGCCTGCCCAGCTGCTGTCTCTGACTCTGTTCCCAAACTCAATGAAAAAAAGTCCCTGAGAAGAATCAGCCTGGGGCATCCCAACCCCATCACAGTTAATGCCTCATCCAGAATTATTTGTCTTTGCCTCATTAGATTGTAAACCTGCCACCCCGACCCCTGATGGCTTGTTATTTCTTTGGCTTCCACTCTGCCCTTGAGGACTTCCCTGGTGGCTCAGACGGTAAAGTGTCTGCCTACAATGCAGGAGACCCAGGTTCAATCCCTGGGTCAGGAAGATCTCCTGGAGAAGGAAATGGCAACCCACTCCAGTATTCTTGCCTGGAAAATCCCATGGGTGGAGGAGACTGGCAGGCTATAGACCATAGGGTCACAAAGAGTCGGACATGACTGAGCGACTTCACGTTCACGTTCTGCCCTTACCCCTCCGATCTAATGGCAGACATGGAGCTCCCCTGCTCCCGACCATCCACGCTCTCCCTCAAGTCCTGCTCTTCTAGCTACTACAGTAACTTCCTTGCCCCACCCACTGACCTGTACAACAGGTGTTCCTGGAAGGACTGCCCCCCAAGAGGGGGTTCTGACACATGCTGCCCTTCAACTGCTTTTAATACAACTTCAGACAGCAAATTGCCAGGAGACCTCAAGACTGTGATCAGTTAACACCATCAATAAATACACAAGGATAATATGTTACTTTGTCAAGAAAATGATTCAGATTCAAAGCCGTTTATACATAATGGCCTATAAAATGGCCTCTGTTTCCAGTCCATCTTGTTCAATGTCTTCTCCCATGTTCCCCCTCCCACTTCCTTAATGATTTAGTAGAATGATCTTTTCCAAGAGCTGAGTTAGTGTCTTATTACAACTAAGAAGCAGCAGAGAGATCTGGTCTCTAAAGCTACTGTTCCTCCAACCCATTGGGCAGTCGTTCCACCTCACTGGCCAATCTGGATCAGAAAAGAGAAAATCTCAATCACTGGGATTATTTTTCAAAACTGAAGTTCTCTACTGAACATAAAAAGTAGTACAACATCTATGGAAAGCAATTTGGCAGTTCCTCAAAAGTTTAAACATAGAGTAACCATATGACCCAGCAATTTCATTCCCAGGTGTACACCCAGAAGAACTGAATACAGGTATTCAAACAAATACTTGTATACCCATGCTCACAGCAGCACTATTTGTAGTAGCCAAAGCCGAAAAGAATGAAAATATCCATCAAGTGACAAAGGGTAAACAAAATGTAGTGTATACATACATGGAATATCAGATCAGATCAGATCAGTCGCTCAGTCGTGTCCAACTCTTTGGGAACCCATGAACTGCAGCACGCCAGGCCTCCCTGTCCATCACCAACTCTCAGAGTTCACTCAGACTCACGTCCATCGAGTCAGTGATGCCATCCAGCCATCTCATCCTCTGTCGTCCCCTTCTCCTCCTGCCCCCAATCCCTCCCAGCATCAGAGTCTTCTCCAATGAGTCAACTCTTCGCATGAGGTGGCCAAAGTACTGGAGTTTCAGCTTTAGCATCATTCCTTCCAAAGAAATCCCAGGGCTGATCTCCTTCAGAACGGACTGGTTGGATCTCCTTGCAGTCCAAGGGACTCTCAAGAGTCTTCTCCAACACCACAGTTCAAAAGCATCAATTCTTCGGCGCTCAGCCTTCTTCACAGTCCAGCTCTCACATCCATACATGACCACAGGAAAAACCATAGCCTTGACTAGGCGAACCTTTGTTGGCAAAGTAATGTCTCTGCTTTTGAATATGCTATCTAGGTTGGTCATAACTTTCCTTCCAAGGAGTAAGCGTCTTTTAATTTCATGGCTGCAGTCACCATCTGCAGTGATTTTGGAGCCTAGAAAAATAAAGTCTGACACTGTTTCCAATGTTTCCCCATCTATTTCCCATGTAGTGATGGGACCGGATGCCATGATCTTTGTTTTCTGAATGTTGAGCTTTAAGCCAACCTTTTCACTCTCCACTTTCACTTTCATCAAGAGGCTTTTGAGTTCCTCTTCACTTTCTGCCATAAGAGTGGTGTCATCTGCATATCTGAGATTATTGATATTTCTCCCAGCAATCTTGATTCCAGCTTGTGTTTCTTCCAGCCCAGCATTTCTCATGATGTACTCTGCATATAAGTTAAATAAACATGGTGACAATATACAGCTTTGATGTACTCCTTTTCCTATTTGGAACCAGTCTGTTGTTCCATGTCCAGTTCTAACTGTTGCTTCCTGACCTGCATACAAATTTCTCAAGAGGCAGATCAGGTGGTCTGGTATTCCCATCTCTTTCAGAATTTGTCACAGTTTATTGTGATCTACACAGTCAAAGGCTTTGGCATAGTCAATAAAGCAGAAATAGATGTTTTTCTGGAACTCTCTTGCTTTTTCCATGATCCAGCGGATGTTGGCAATTTGATCTCTGGTTCCTCTGCCTTTTCTAAAACCAGCTTGAACATCAGGAAGTTCATAGTTCACATATTGCTGAAGCCTGGCTTGGAGAATTTTGAGCATTACTCTACTAGCGTGTGAGATGAGTGCAATTGTGCGGTAGTCTGAGCATTCTTTGGCATTGCCTTTCTTTGGGATTGGGATGAAAACTGACCTTTTCCAATCTTGTGGCCACTGCTGAGTTTTCCAAATATGCTGGCATATTGAGTGCAGCACTTTCACAGCATCATCTTTCAGGATTTGGAATCGCTCCACTGGAATTCCATCACCTCCACTAGCTTTGTTCATAGTGATGCTTCCTAAGGCCCACTTGACTTCACATTCCAGGATGTCTGGCTCTAGGTCAGTGATCACACCATCATGATTATCTGGGTGGTGAACCTCTTTTTTGTACAGTTCTTCTGTGTATTCTTGCCACCTCTTCTTAGTATCTTCTGCTTCTGTTAGGCCCATACCATTTCTGTCCTTTATCAAGCCCATCTTTGCATGAAATGTTCCTTTGGTATCTCTGATTTTCTTGAAGAGATCCCTAGTCTTTCCCATTCTGTTGTTTTCCTCTATTTCTTTGCATTGATCGCTGAAGAAGGCTTTCTTATCTCTTCTTGCTATTCTTTGGAATTCTGCATTCAGATGTTTATATATTTCCTTTTCTCATTTGCTTTTTGCTTCTCTTCTTTTCACAGCTATTTGTAAGGCCTCCCCAGACAGCCATTTTGCTTTTTTTGCATTTCTTTTCCATGGGGATGGTCTTGATCCCTGTCTCCTGTACAATGTCACAAACCTCATTCCATAGTTCATCAGGCACTCTATCAGATCTAGGCCCTTAAATCTATTTCTCACTTCCACTGTATAATCATAAGGGATTTGATTTAGGTCATACCTGAATGGTCTAGTGGTTTTCCTCACTTTCTTCAATTTCAGTCTGAATGGAATATAATTCAGTCATAAAACGAATTGAACTACATTCCACAAGATGAATAAACCGCCAAAATTTTATGACAAGTGAAGACAGACAGAAATAAACAGTGATATATTATATGATTCCTTTCATATGAAATATCCAGACATGTTAATCAATAGAGATAGAAAGCAGATCAGTGGTTGCCAGGGGCCGAGGAGAAGGGATGAATGGGAGGTGACTACTTACTGGGTACAGGGTCTCCTTTGGGAGTGATGAAATGTTTTTGAACTAAATAGAGGTGATGGCTGTACAACATGTAAATGTCCTAAATACCACTGAACTGATCACTGTAAAACAGCTAATTTTATATTATATGAATTTCATCTAAAACAAAAAACAAAACTTCTATGTCTTTGAAGAATCAGTTTATTCAGGTCCTTTCAAACCCTAATGGTCATTCTCTGAGAAATACAAGACTGAATGGGGAGGTGTTAGGAAGACGAAAATGACAAATGTTTATTCTTATTCTACCTGGCTGATCACAATGATGATGGTGACGATAATGATGGTAATGACAATGATGAGAAAAGAGGCTGAAAAGGGGCCCCACGGGCCAGGACAATACTGTATTCACAGAACACCTAGAGTAAGACCATATCCTCAGAAACCTGACACTTTGACCCTCCGTGACCCATGGTTTCTTCAGCCTTGCCCAGAGTGAGGGCTGTAAAGTGATGGACCCAGGATCCCCACCCGTGTTTCCACAGTAGTGGAACCAACACGAGTTTGACTGTACCACATGGTCTCCCTAAAACGGTGGTGGGTATTTATCATTATAGCTCTCAGACTGTGAGAAGGCCTCCTCCACAGACCTATATATAATAAAAATAGCAGCTAATAGTGAGTATGTAACACTTTCCAGGCACATTCCTGTATAATTTACATATATTAAGTGGTTAATTTCCACCACAGCCCTGTGAGTGCAGCACTGTATTTATCCCCATTTCACAGATGAAGAAAATGAAGGACAGAGAGATGACAGTTCTGTCCATGATCCCGCAGCTGTCAGGCAGTGGCATCTCACCGATGGAGAGAAGGCTGTTTGCTACACAGCTTCTTACTTGCTTCGTGAGCACCTGAGTGAATACTCCCCATCCCCCCACTCCCACCCACCACTGTCCCTTGTGGAATTCAACATGTTTCTCCTTTGCTCTTTCAGGGGGATCATGTCCTCCAACATCTGGCCCTGCTGCCTTTGTGTACCCTGGAGTGGAGACTTACTGAGTTTCTTTACCAATATTTTCATGCTGTTTCCTACATTAGAGATATAAATACAACAAAACAATAGCTTGTCTTTCGTTTGCCTTTGCTATTGTTTTTGCGATGAGCTCTCTGTGAAAGGACATTGAGACAATATACAAATAACTCTAGCTCTGAAATTAAAGGCTTTTCTTTGCTGCTACAGGAAGTCCAGAGGAGATTTATTCTTTTTCCTGGGGAGAGAGTCTGATTCATAATTTTGCTTTATCTTGGTCTGCCATTTTGCTTTTCTCTTCCTCCTGCTTCTCTCTCCAGAAAACCTAGTAATGCTGAGCCATAAAGTCATGGCCCTCCCAAGTCAGTAAATTCAGGGTGCTGGGGACCTCACTGGGGAAAGAGGTCACTCGTCTGAGGAGGGGTTGGAAGTGGCCTCAGTGATAGCTACTCTAATATAGCCACCTCTCCATTCTATAGATGAGGTGCTTGAGCCACAAATGGCAAAGAGACGGTCATGTCCCTAGCTCATCATAAGATGCAGAACGTAAGGCCTGGCCACACTTCTAGTTTTACATCCAAACTTTTCCCCTGCCAGGCCAACTTCTTCCAAGTTGCCCCTGAAGGCAGGAGAGCATTGTTTTAAGAGTTGGTGGTTGCCAAGCCTTCCTGGAAGAGGTTTTACCAACAGCAGATATCAGAGGTGGTAGAAACCAGGTCTAGGGACAAGGTTCAAGGCAGGAGGAATAGAGCAAAATGTCTGATGTTCAATCCAATAGATTGTTAATTTCAGAGACAGGCAGTCCAAAATTCTTGATCATTTCTTAAGATAAATTGTTCTAGAAGTTGTGCAAGATGGCTGAAAGTGCAGAGTACAATGTTCCTTCACTGAAAATCCACTGTAGTCTTGGCACTGTTCAGGGAGCTTTCTGTGCATCATCTCATTTCATTCTTAGAACAATGCAAGTTCTGCAGTAATTCTGTGTTCTGATGTAAGTTTTATTAATCTCCTTTCACAGAGCAGTCACACAGCCAAAACTGATCATCCATAGAAACTGTTTACTTTAAGAGGCTTTCCACTAAGCGACCTGGCCTCCCCAAAATGAGAAAGGGAGCTCTTTTTGCAGACCCCTGGACTTCCATGGTAGACTCTTCTTTCCACTTCCAAAAGTAATTTTAAAACTGTCATTGGTAGGATTTCCCTGGTGGTCCAGTGGTTAAGACTCCATGTTTCTGCTACAGGGGTTACTAGTTCAACCCCTGGTCAGGGAACCAAGATACCACATGCTGCATGGCATGGCCAAAATAACCCCCTCAAGACAAACAAAAAACTGTCATTGGTATAGTATTTATTTTGCTAGACTTAGTCCCAAGAAGACCAATAGGAAGTCCCTGTAAGAGGGTATGGCTCTTCTGACTTCACCCAGAGGCAAGGTCTAGGTCCCTAGGCCATCCAGCAGGCCCTCTGGAAAGGAAGATTGTAGCCTGTCCTCTCCTCCATCCCTAGGTGGGTCATCCAAAAGACGTATCCTAATAGAGTGGCCCAGAGCTGGAACTCAGACATCACATTGACTGAGAAAATATCTACTGATGTTTACTAGCTGTGGAGTCTTAGAGAAGATACTTAGCTTTTCTATGCCTCATTTCCCTCATCTGTAAAGTGGGGTAATAATATCACCTGCTTCATAGTATTGTTGAGAGGATTAAACTAGTTGGGCCTAGAGGATTGCCTGGCACACTATAAGCATAGCTATTAATATGCTTTGAGAAGTCATTTATCCTTAGACTTGGATGGGACTGAAAAGCAAAAAGAACCCTGGAACCAGCTACCATTTTTACTGAGCACCTAATCTCTTTAGTGGGCTTCGTTAGTGGCTCAGTGGTAAAGAAACTGCCTGCCAGTGGAGGAGACACAGTTTGATCCCTGGGTCAGGAAGATCCCCTCGAGAAGGAAATGACAACCCACTCCAGTATTCTTGCCTGGGAAATCCCATGGACAGAGGAGTCTGGCAAGCTGCATGGGGTTGCAAAAGAGTGGGACATGACTTAGCAACTAAACAAATTCTTTAGTAGGTATGCTTTATCTTTGGGATTCACAGGTGGCGCTAGAGGTAAAGAACAGGCCTGCCAATGCAGGACACCTAAGAGATACAGGTTCAGTCCCTGGGTTGGGAAGATCCCCTGGAGGAGGGCATGGCAACCTACTCAAGTATTCTTGCCTGTAGAATTCCGTGGACAGAGGAGCCTGGCAGGCTATGGTCCATAAGGTTGCAAAAAGTCAGATACATTTACTGTTTCTAACCTTTACAGAAACCTTGTTAGGTAAGCATTGTTATCTCCATTTTATAAATGAGGAAACTGAGGCTCCCAAATGTCAAGCAGGTCACATGGCCAGAAAGTGGCCAAGTTGGTGTCTGAATCTGTGTCAGACAGGCTACAGGTCTCTCCATTGGCTCAGCTGCTTCCCTAACCCTGAGTTAGTAGTTTTAAGCAAAAGCCATCTTTAAACATAATGTTGTCTATTATTTTCATTTTATTTTTTGGTGATAGCTGGGGAGGAGGGATTGGTAGTAAAAAGTAAACAGTGTGACTGTGGTTGAACGCTCCCTCATGAGCCCCTTTGAAAACAAAATCAGGGAAGAAAACACTGCATTTACCCGAGCTGCTGAGGCCAAAGGGTGTCCCTGCTGTGCTGCACACCCCCTTTTCGAGAATGTATCTGTGACTCATCCCACATCTATGATAACTAAGTGGACTGAGACCCATGACCAAGTAAATACACTGTCATGGATTCAAGACCCACCCTCTCAGAAAAGAGGTTCAAAGTAACCTTTATCAAAACCTCTATGTTCTGCAGTGTTCTGGTATGGGGAATTGATGATGACAATGATAATAACCATAAATAGCTACGATTTACAGTTTATGAAGGTGCCAGGCGCTATGCTAAGTGCTTTAAATATATTTTCCCATTTATTCCTTGCAACCATTGTTTATAGGCCCCCAGTCCCACCCTTTCATAGGCTTTCCTGGTGGTTCTGTGTAATCTGCCTGCAATGCAGGAGACCAGGTTCGATCTCTGGGTTCGGAAGATCCCTGAAGAAGGAAATGGCTACCCACTCCAGTATGCTTGCCTGGGGAAATCCACAGACAGAGAAGCCTGTCCATGGGGTTGCAAAGAGTCGGACATGACTTAGCGACTGAACAGCAGCAACAGTCCTATACTAGGAGGTGTTAGGAAGGGAGAAAGAGAAGCTGCTTGCAAATACTGGTCATAGATCAGATTCTGTCACATCCAAGGAAAAGAGTCTTCAACTGGGTCCCTTTAAAGAAAGATGAGGAGAAACTCAAAGGCATGATGCTATTATTTGTGTTGCTTTCTGGGTATGAAAAACAGGAAGAATAACCACCAACACACTAAGGTTCTTTCAAGACATGAATCATAAACCAGATCAGCAGGTATGGTGAAGGGCTTGTCAGTTTAGCAGCTGTCGCTATACAAGGAGACAAGCGGTTGGTCGGAAGGAAATGCCAACGTTCACCCCCACCACAGCCTCCCTCCCACATGCAGCCATTTTGCACACTGTTTTGCCTTTTCTGCTGTTTATTTTGTTAAGACTCTTAAACCTGTCAGCGAAGCGGTTTCCAGCCCAGTGTGTGTGGTAATAATCTCCCTTTCTAAGAGATAAGCACCCTGAGTGAGGCCCGATTGGAAGACAAACTAACACACCAAAGTTGCTGAGCACACAGGACTCTCTGCTCAGGCTTTATTTGCTTGAGGAAAAAAGGAAACAACGTTCAGCTTGGAGATTTGGGAAGCTCACTTAGATGGGACTGGAAACACCTTGGTGAAAAATGCCAGTGCATGTGGGTATGCCCCAGCTGAACATACACTTCTTGCAGCAGAGAGGCAAATGGAAGAAAAATGAGTAGGGAAGACCTGCTGGAGAATTCCAGAGAAAGGACCTTTCTGGCAAACTCAGATTTTATGCAAATGTCTCATATTCTAGGAGATAAATTAAACTTCTACCTCTAGAACAAGGCAGGAATTTATCTCCAGACAATGAAATAAAACAAGGTAGTCAGATTGTCTTATTTTCTAAAATCAAATGAACTCCTTCTCTCTAGGGCAGGACATTGATTCTTGGCCATAAGGAAGGAGGGTTTCCCAGTGGGGCTAGTTGTAAAGAACACAGCTGCCAAGGCAGGAGACTTAAGAGATGCAGGTTCTATCTCTGGTCAGGAAGATCCCCTGGAGGAGAGAATGGCAATCCACTCCAGAGAATCCATGGACAGACCAGTCTGGTGGGCTACAGTCCGCAGGGTCGCACAGGGTCGGACTGAGAGACTTAGCAGCAGCAGCATAAGGGGGAAACTCCCTACCAAAGATAATGTACCATCCCTGTGGCTGCGATGTCAACTCTTTAAGACCTGTGCGGCAGTCACCGCCCTCTTCTGTGCTGACAGAGCCCTGATTTCTCTATTCAGGGGCAGCCTCTAGAAGCCTAGAGGGAGCTCCTGAGTAGTGGTAGTGCTGCAGAGACCTTTTTGCCAAGACTCCCAGGGTTTTTAGTAATAGGCAGCTCTGATTCCTGAGTGGATTCTGTTCCTAATTCATTTACTCAGAGATGAGAAACTGAATCTGAGGTCGTGGGCTTGACAGGCTTTAAAATGGCATCTGGAAATGTGAAGTAATGGCTTACTTGAACAACTGCCTAAGAGTCTCAGTTCACTGTCTCTACTTCTGCTCCCACTTCACTCCTTTCAGCATCTACACAGCTATACCTGTGTTATACTGATGCATTCTCAGGGCGCCCTCATCCAATCACAAGACTTCTGCCCTCCAAGGACAAGCTAGGGGATGAGGACTTTTTTTTAATTTCAAACTGAATAAAGTGCCCATTTTACCTTGAAAACCTAGCCAGCAAGTAGATTGAAAGGAGGTAAAAACACCTGGAAAGGTAGATCACAGAGTGCAGGTTCTGTCCCCTCCAGAAGTTTTTCACACTACAGTTTCGTTGTCCATGGGCCAATGAGGCCGTTTCTAGGTCTCTGAAATGGTGTTTTGGAAGCAGAGTTGTCCCATGTCAACAAGCATAACATTTCACCTGGAAAGTTTTTTTTTTTTTTTTTTGCTTCTTGTTTTGTTAGTCTGTTTTTAGCATATTTCTGGAGCCCAACTTCTTGCAATTCTAATTCTTCGGGCCTGGGATAGGGCCTGGGGAACTTCCTCTGTGCTCAGCCCAGGAGATTCTGACCTTGGAAGATCCTGGGTCTACTCAGAGATATATTGCTTGGGACTCAGAGCCAGGCATTTAATCTCTTCAAAAGCAGCCTCCACCTCCCTCTCATTATAAGTAGCCTTTTTTTTTTTTTTTTTTTAATCAGAGTTAAAATTGCTCAGTCAGAGGTTTTGCCAAAGCACTCAGCAAAAGTATTTGCATTTGTATTTTGTTGATTCCAGAATCTGAAGCATTAAGCAAAGTTTTGAAAAGGAACCTAATATTATTTTTGAGAGGAGATTTTCTCCAGCTACTCCATATTGTGCAGAAACTGAACAGGGCTGGTATTCTCTGGAAGACATTTTTGGGCAGCTTTGTACACTGTCTGATGTTTTCACTGTTTCTCTCTAGAGCCCGGGAATGACTTGGGGGAGCTCCTCTATGCAAATGAATAGGTAGCCTTATCTGGTCTTCAGAAGTTCCCTTTCCAGGGAAAACCACTCTGAAGTTGGTTACAGACCAGGGTCTGGATTAGAGGCCCCAGCCGGGCAAGCACTTCAAAATAAACAGAAGGGGTCACATGATTTATCGGGTGATGAGTGTTTGCTGGAAGGCATGTGGTGTGAGGTTACTGTCCAGTCAGGGGCAAAGAGGGGAAAAAAAACACAACAGAAAACTCCTACTTGCTTTTGTTTTGAAGGGAAACTCCCCTCCTGTGTGTTTCCTCCCCAGGAGACTGTTTCTGAAGCAGAGCATCCAGGCAAAGACTGACGCTGTTGCTTTCTGTGGCAGCAGAGCTGAGCACACGAAGGGGTTCTTTGGGGGCACCCCGGTCAGCCGCTCATTCATGAATGGCACCTCTATTCTACAAGGGGTTTCTTGCTACATGTTTCCAGAGAGTCTTCTCAAATATTGCTGTGTAACAGGTCTTTCCCTTGACCAGGCTGGATTTTCAACTGGTTACCCAAAAACATTTGCTTGATACTTGAGGATGAATCACCCATTGGACAGACGAACCCACTTGCTCCGGACGAACCCACTTGCTCCAGGCTTTTTTTTTTTTGCAGGGGTGGGGCGGGGTGGGGAGGATGGGCTGGGGGCAGTCAGGCTTGCAAGTTAAACAAAAGAGAGGTGATGGGCTGCTTAGACTCTGGTCCAGGGCAGAAGCCTGCCTTGGCCAATTATATCAGGTATTGAGCTGCTTCGCTCTTTACTGGTTTTCTGGAGTTCCGAATGCTGAATATCCACTCTCAGGGGTCAACTACAGTTCATAAATTCCAGCATAGTGCTCACATCTTTTCTACTGTGGCCTGAAAGTTCCTTATCACATTTGCAAATCAAAGAGAAAACACCAACAGCCTAATCTAAAAATGGGCAGAAGATAGGAACACACAGTTCAGAGAAAAAGAAATGTAAATGGTGCTTAAGAACGCGAAATGATGCTTAACTTTTGTTAAGTCTCATTTCAAGTTATTTCAAAATAAAATGACATAGCTTTTAAAAAGTTTACTTTCACCCAAGATAAATGCAAAAACTACATGAACTGGAAGAAAGTACAAAGGGGACTTCTAGGTTGTAGGGTCTATGCTGTTTCTTAACTGGGTGTTTGTTAGGCAATGCACTTAATTTGCAAAGACTTATTCAGCTGTACACTGATGATAAATGTACCTTTATGAATAAAGCATATTTCAATTAATATTTTAAAAAATTGCATTGCAATTCCATTTTTTACCTAGTAGAATGGCAAAGATAAAAATGTTTGATAATAGGCTCTATTGACCTGATATGGAGAAATA
The DNA here is from genome assembly GCA_935064755.1 of Tragelaphus eurycerus. Lineage (NCBI taxonomy): Eukaryota > Metazoa > Chordata > Mammalia > Artiodactyla > Bovidae > Tragelaphus > Tragelaphus eurycerus. The sequence continues at coordinate 24,146,719 of CAKXYN010000024.1, read as the reverse complement.
GGCATTCTCATATATTACAAACAGGAATATAAAATAGTACATTTCGATGGTGGACAAATAGGCTATGTTTCTCAAATGTGTAGATGCACCTATCTTCAGACATACCAATTTCACTTCTAAAATTGATCCTATACACACCTGCACATAATGACATGAATACAGTGTCATTCTCTACAGTAGTGTTTGTAATGCCAGAAGATTAGAAACAACTTAGGTGTTTTATTCGGGGAAGGCAATGGCACCCCACCCCAGTACTTTTGCCTGGAAAATCCCATGGACGGAGGAGCCTGGTAGGCTCCAGTCTATGGGGTCGCTAAGAGTCGGACACGACTGAGCGACTTCACTTTCCCTTTTCACTTTCATGCATTGGAGAAGGAAATGGCAACCCACTCCAGTGTTCTTGCCTGGAGAATCCCAGGGATGGGGGATCCTGGTGGGCTTCCGTCTATGGGGTCGCACAGAGTCAGACACGACTGAAGCGACTTAGCAGCAGCAGCAGCAGGTGTTTTATTTAGGAAAGAGGCTAAACTAATCACTACACACCTGTAAAATGGAATATTACCCAGCTATAAAGGCAAAACTGGAAATTCTTAATGTACTGCAATATAGAAATCTCTAAGACATATTCTTGCATAGAAAGAAAAGCAAGAAATGGGGAAGTGAGTATACATTCTATCATCTGAATAAATAAGGAGATAATTACATATATCTTTCTTGACATATAAATAAACTATCTCTGGAAGAACATACAAGAAAATTGCAACACAGCTTCCAAGTGGGAGAACTGGGCAGTTGGGGGACAGAATTCAAAGGAAGACTTTTACTGTATCTCAAATGTATGTTTTGAATTATGAATGACATGATAGTATAATCTAGAAAAAATAAATGACATTTAAAATCTACAGTCTGCATTTTTTGTTATATGTAATATAATGACATTTTTATTATTACTTGGTCTCCACTTTGATATTTTCTTTCTCTCATGTCCTCTTAGTTCTAGTCCCATCAAGTCAATGGTTTCTTGGCAGGGGCGGGCAGGGAAAATTCTAACACGTTAGATCCATGTATCAATCATTATAAGACATATCTTCAGAAACGTTCAAATGGGAGAAACATGTGGTATCTAGAATGGAGGAAACTGGTTAATCTGCTTTGCCGATTACTCACTTATCAGGCCCCAGACCATGAACTACCATTAAATGGCAATCACTGGCATTTTTTTCACATTTAAAAGGTGTTACTATTTTAAAAAACATTAAGACACACCAAGTATGCAATGTGAATTCCCAGAAAGGGAGGCCTACCTGGAGAGATGCTGAACAGACAAGAGTGAGAATTGGCTGCAGAGAATACCATAAAGATAGGTACGGAAGGAACCCCACATGCCTCTATTTGGCTGAAGTCCAGCCGTAAAGGAGTCACCCCCAAAAATAGGACTAAAGGAGCAATTCTATGGCTTTGAGGGTTTAGATGAGTTCCTTTTCTCTGTTTAGCATTAACCCTTTAGCAGAGCCTTTCCAAAGGACAAGTCCCACGGACTCAGTTCCACCTCTGGCTGTACATTTTTTCCTAATCAGCAGCTAATGGAGGCTCACGCCTGGCAGTTTCCTCGCGTTGAAATGTGGTAGCAATAAGGGATTTTCCTCTCCTGCTTTTTTTAAAAAAGTAACTGCTGTGAAGTAGGATATTGTTGTTTGGTCACTAAGTTGTGTCTGACTCTTTCGTGATCCTATGGATTGTAGCCCACGAGGTTCCTCTTTCCATGGGATTTCTCAGGCAAGAATACTGTAGTGGGTGGCTGTTTCCTCCTCGAGGGGATCTTCCCACTCAGGGATCCAACTCGAGTGTCCTGCATCGGCAGGCAGATTCTTTACCACCAAAGAAGCCTGTAGAGTACGATACTCCTGATCAGACATATTTCTATCCAGTATGTAGAGTAAGGTCCATAGCATCTTCCAGAAGAGGAAAGAATTTTATCCGGAGGGAAGAAAATCAGCCCTTAGTTGCTCTCGGGTAGCTGCTGATGCTGACCAGCCTCTGAACACCCCGGTTCTGCAGCAAGGCCGGAGAACTGCGGGTACTGATCCTACTGCCCACCAGTTGCTTGTGAGTAAGACATGACCACGCCTGGCAACATAAAAACACAGCACTGTTCACACCCAGGGCCTTGTTTTGGCTGGATTTCTTTTTTGTACTATGAAAGGATTTTCAATTTAAAATAGAACCAGAGGATATGGTCCTTTCACACATGTACCCTCAGAAGAATGGAATTAAAGAACCGAGAGACAGATTTCTGGTAAATACGTGATTTACAGAAGACCTATGTTTATTCCCTGACCAATGAACATGTACCAAAAATCTCTCCTCATCTTCCAGCCAATGAACTTACTGCTTGGACTCTGGCTGGACTTCCCCCCTTTTATACTGCTGCTAAGTCGCTTCAGTCGTGTTCGATTCTATGCAACCCCACAGACGGCAGCCCACCAGGCTGCCCGGTCCCTGGGATTCTCCAGGCAAGTATACTGGAGTGGGTTGCCATTTCCTTCTCCAATGCATGAAAGTGAAAAGTCAAAGTCGCTCAGTCGTATCCGACTCTTAGCAACTCCATGGACTGCAGCCTACCAGGCTCCTCCGTCCATGGGACTTTCCAGGCAAGAGTACTGGAGTGGGGTGCCATTACTTACACATAAATACAGCCCACTCCAAACCCTTACTGGACCTGCCATAGCTCACACAGCATGCATTTTCTGAATGTCATTTCAACTGTTATTCTCAAATAAATTCAATTTTTGGTTATACAAATGTCTCAATTTACCTCTTTATTTACATTGATAGTACCATCTTCCTTTAGTTACAAGGACAATAAATCAACAATTTTGGAGTTGTATTCCACCTATTAGGGGCCAGTCATTGTGAAAGTCTCCTTTAAAAGACAATAACAAAGTATCTTTACATTGTCTGAAATAGCTAGAAAAAAACCTCACAGGTCTCCTGGTCTCTTAACCCTCTATATGATGAATTCTATCTAAATTTTAAAGACACCCCTCCCCCTTCAATGAGCTTCCTAGTCTCTAAAATTTCATAAATAGGTACTCTGGACATTTATTCAAGTAAAAAATTATCCATCCTTATATTAATCCTTATGTTAAGCTTTGTATAGACTAGAACTTTCTGTATTGTGATGATGAAGAGTTACTGAACAATATTTTTCTAAAATATTGTTTTAGAACCAGTTCTTAACTCAAATTGTTCATTTTATGGACAAGTACACTGAAGCTCAGATCAAGAGGCCAGAGCAGACTTAGGTCAAGACTCTAGGCTTCCTGACTTCCACTCAGTGCAACACTCTTATAGGCATACTGGGCTCTTTTTCTTATACATATAAATTGCTAAATCCCTTAACAATTAAGCAATTCAATTGAATTGTTAAGTTAAATTAAGAATTTAATTGTTAAATTCTTATTTTGTTATCTAGACTAAAATCCTTTATCTCCTAAACTGCACCTGTTCCCTTCTTTTTTTCTTTTTCAGTATCACCTACTAGGGTCTGTACAGCTGACCCACTAGCTTCTGGTCTACTATGACTACCATTGCATTTTCTCCTATTCCCCCTTGCTTCCTGAATAGGCTCTGATTTCCTTTTTTCAGGGTAGTCTGTTTATTCTCCCCTCTATTGTATTATCTCCTGCTTCCCACTAATGAGCTTCTTCCTGTTTTTGACAGATGGTTCTCTGTTTTGACAAGGTAAAATTGATCAGCAATTTAAACCCATGTGAAACATCTCTAAGTACAAACTTACTACAGGGAAAGATTTAAATTATGCCGACTTCCTTGCAGATAATCACTTGGAAGGCAATTTTAATAGCCAGATGAATTCTAAATGGGGAGCTCTGTTTAAACTTTGTATTCCATAAATAGAAACAAAGTGCAGACATCCTGCTTCTTGATTTCTTTGGTCATCTGAAGCTTTCAGAAGATGCTTTTATTTGTTTTTTTGATTTCTCTTTTCTTCTGCATGTGAGATAGTGACTAGAGATTGTCCATAGCACACCAAGGGCTGGAATGACCCCTCAGTTTCCTGTTGCAGGTAGATGTGCCCTGAGATCTTGGTCAACACCTCACTGCCTATTAAAGATGGGCCCAGTGAACCTTTCATTCCAGTCATCCACACAATTGTGGATTTGATAACTTGACTCCAAAATGAGACACTCCTGACCAGATACTCCCTATGAACTCAGGTGACTTAAGAATCTGAGTTTGCATTTTTAAAAGTTTGTCTCACAGACTCTTTGACTTTCAAAAATACAAATAGTTAAGATATTTTTCATGCATCGGAGAAGGAAATGGCAACCCACTCCAGTGTTCTTGCCTGGAGAATCCCAGGGATCGGGGAGCCTGGTGGGCTGCCATCTATGGGGTCGCACAGAGTCAGGCACGACTGAAGTGACTTAGCAGCAGCAGCAGCAAGATATTATCTAGATTTGGGATTGATAACACGGGGCCCACAGAAAGCTCCAAGGTCTGTGAATGGATTCAGAAGTTGTACCAGCCAGGATGGGTTAAATTATGCTGTGAAAACAAACAGTTCCAAAAATCTCAGTAGATGAAAGCAACAGAAGCTTAAACAATAAAAGCTTGTGCATGCCTCATATTTAAGTCAAGGTTGATTGAGGACTTTACACCTAGACCACTGTCATCCTCATTCCTGGACCTGATGGAGGAGCCACCATCAGGAACTTTATAGGCTTCAAAGCAGAATGCAAAAAGAGCACTGCTGTTAATTCTTCAACCCAGATGTGTTACCCAGAACTTCTTTCTGCTCACACTTCATTGGCTGGTGCCTGGGTTCAGTGGGGTCAAGTGTAATCTTCCTGCAAGAAGGAAAACTACAGTGGAGAACTGTTCACTGCAGGGTCCAGGAACTCTTGAAGTAGTGTGCAAAAGGATGTGTGAATAGGCCTAGGTGACTGTTTCTGGACAGCAGTGGTAGAGTTTTCAGTCTATTCTGAAAAGGGTCTTTGACCACCAGCTCTGCCCCATGCCCCCCTCTCAAAAAACACCCAAAGTTAACCAATGATCCTTATCCAAACTCCTTATTTTACAGATAGAAGAGCTTGAAAGCCCAATCTTTAAACAACTTGCCAAAAACCAAAACAACTTGCCCTGAACTTGCTAAAACAACAGTTAACTGGGAGCAGAACGACCTCTGAGACTGTATCAGGGAGAGGCAACACTCCCAGGCACAGCAAAAGGCTCCAGAGTGTGTTACCAGCTCTCCACATTCAGATTTAATTTAGAGAGGAAGAAAGAGGTCATGGGAAGGGGCTTTGTTTCCTGTAGGTTTCAAATCCCAAATGGAGGTTGGAAACGGGTAGAGGATCCTCCTTGGAAACTTTTGAAAAATAGCTCATTTGAAGAGATTCCAATGCCAAGAAAAACGTGACCCCGTGTCCTCCCCCACCGCTCGCCTTTCCTTCAGCCCTCTTTCCTCTTGTCAGGTAACCTGGGCGTCCATCACATCCTTCCAGCTTCCTCGTGTCTCAGCTTCCCGCTGGGGCCCAACAAAAGGCGTTATCCTGGAAGAACTGGGTTTTCCATCTCTTTTCATAACTCTGTTTCCTTTTCGGAAGACCATGTGTTTTCCTTAATTCATTTTAACTCCCCACCCTGTCACCCCCCTTTACTTTAACCTCACTTTCATCTCAGGCTGGAATATTGCTTAGCTTCCCAACCAACAGGGTAAGGTTTTACTTTAGCCATTTAAACAAACAAAAGCTCCTCTGACCCTCCAAGCATGAGGACCGAGATTAGGATTCAGGAGAAAACTTGGCCATGTATCTGAATTCTCAATTCTCTTTTCTCTTCCCCTTCACTCAGTATTTTCTGTTTTCCCATTTTCTATCCCTTTTCCCATTGGATTTGTATTAGGCCATGATGGGGGATCAGAAAAATCAAGTGTGGTGTGGAATGTGGAAGTTATTGACTACCAAGATAGAAGGGGGAAACATGAGATTTGTTCCTTTAGAGAAGTATTTTTATAAATTGGTTAACTCAAACAACCAGTCTCTGAATAGTTCTAAAATTCGAGGTAATTTGGTATCATATAAAAACACACAGGTGGAGAGTGTGTTGAAACAGAAGATCTAAATTCTGGACTAAAGGTCACTCGGGACTTGATCAGTGGATAAAGGAGCATTTCTTCTTTCCTTTTCCTAACGGAAATTTGTCCCTTACACTAATATAAGCCAGCCTTCAATGTGTGGTTGAGTCCTACTGACTGCAAAGACTGACAAATAAGGGGGTCTTTCTAGTATCCTGGGATTGATAATAAAATCAGAAAAGAGGGAATAAAAAATATCTTTTGTATTAATAATAGAGTTCAAGACAAAACCCATTCCAACCAAGAGACCCATTATCAACCATTCATCCTAGGGTGGCTATGTTCAAATTGACTGGTTCATGCTGTCAATGTGGCTACAAAAGCAAGAGCTGAGACAATCAGATGAGAATGTGTGGACATGATCTGGGAGGGTCCAGGGATGGGTGCACCTCACAGAACAGAGGCCCATTGAAAGTCTTGGGCAAGAGTCAGGATTTGGGAATTTGGATACAAACTCTGCTTTTACTAGCTGTGACATCCAAGACAACCACTGAATTGTACTTGACTTTAATTTCCTTACCTTCAAAGTGGTACTGATGGGCTCGATGATTTTGGAAGGAATGATGCTTTCTTTGGAAGGAATGATGCTAAAGCTGAAACTCCAGTACTTTGGCCACCTCATGCAAAGAGTTGACTCAATGGAAAAGACTCTGATGCTAGGAGGGATTGGGGGCAGGAGGAGCAGGGGACGACAGAGGATGAGATGGCTGGATGGCACCACTGACTCGATGGATGTGAGTCTGGGTGAACTCCAGGAGTTGGTGATGGACAGGGAGGCCTGGCGTGCTGCGATTCATGGGGGCACAAAGAGTCGGACACGACTGAGTGACTGAACTGAACTGAACTGAACTGACTTTTGTTGGGACTATGAGACAACTTAGCTGAGATATTGTAGAAAATAATTAAATAATTGGCTGTTAGTGTTAGTCGCTCAGTTGTGTCTGACTCTTTGCGACCCCATGGACTATAGCCCACCAGGCTCCTCTGTCCATGGAATCCTCCAGGCAAGAATCCTGGAGTGGGAAGCCATTCCCTTCTACAGGGGAATCTTTCCAACCCAGGGATGGAACCTGGGTCTCACATATTGCAGGCAGATTCTTTGGGAGTTATGTTATTGTAATTTCAGCCACCATTAATCCTTTCAGAACTGCCAGTGGGAATACATACATAATAATGATGATGACTATTATTGATATGGCCCCAGTAAATATTAGGAGCATTGAATTTAATGGATGGTTAGACAGGCCACCTTGGAGGCTCTTTCTAAACAAAAATTCCCCATGATTTCAGGATTCTCTATGCGAAATGCTAAAAGAGTTCAAGTCCAGGATCTTTAGGAAAGAGGTACCTGTCTTTGCTTCTTTTTTATTTCCCCCCTCATTTTTAAAACTGAGATTCTCTTTGGGATTTGTATTCTACTGGGAATCACAGTTCTTTCATACTAGGGTCCTGCCTTTAAGACCTCAGTTAACCTAATTACCTCTTTGAAGATCCTATCTTCAAACACACTCACACTGGAGATTAGGGCTTCAACATACAGATTTTTAAGGGGACACAATTCAGTCCACAATATACCCTAACTCCTTAGTCTAAAGTTCCCTCCATAATATGCTGCAAGCCAACAGCAATGGAACGTCAATGTTTTGGGAGAGATTTCAAATAATTATGGTAGTCTTGGATATTCAGAGGCATTTAATGTAAGGTAATAAATAACAAGATACAATGTTCTTCCTTGCTCTGATTTTAAGCCATTTCAAGGATGCCTTGAGGGCCCATGTCTTGGCAGCTTACAGAATTGGTAGAGTTCTACCAAGAGTTTTGTCTCAGAAGAGAGGAGGCTAAGACAGGAGAATGTCTATTTCATTAGATATTTGAAGGACTGCCATGAGAAAATAGAACTGGATCACAAATCACAGATATCTGGCATATGTGACATCATTTCCCTTTCTACCCTTGGCAGACATTACTTATCAATCATGGCCTTCACCAAAGCCTCAGAATACACTCAGTACAGTACTCTAAATAGTACTATTTTCTGAAAAGAAGTGGTATATAAGGAAAAATAATAAAAATAACATTGTCCGTAACTAACATTCATAGAGTGCCTACAAACTGCCAGGTACTGCTCTCAATTCTTTCACACAGAAACCCATTTATTTCTCTCTCATACCCATTCTATGAGGTAGGCACTGATGAAATTCACACTTTCTAGGTGAGGACACTGAGACACAAGTACTCAGTGAAGAGGGGGAGGCATGTGGGTTTGAACTCAGGCCACGTGGCTCCACAGACATGATCAGCATTACTCTCCTATAGTGTTCACCCTGCTTGGGTAGAATTTATCCCACATAAATTCCACAAGCTCTCTATCAGATCTAGTCCCTTAAATCCATTTCCCACTTCCACTGTATAATCATAAGGGATTTGATTTAGGTCATACCTGAATGGTCTAGTGGTTTTCCCCACTTTCTTCAATTTAAGTCTGAATTTGGCAATAAGGAGTTCATGATCTGAGCCACAGTCAGCTCCTGGTCTTGTTTTTGCTGACTGTATAGAGCTTCCCCATCTTTGGCTGCAAAGAATATAATCAATCTGATTTCGGTGTTGACCATCTGGTGATGTCCATGTGTAGAGACTTCTCTTGTGTTGGTGGAAGAGGGTGTTTGCTATGACCAGTGCATTTTCTTGGCAAAACTCTGTTAGTCTTTGCCCTGCTTCATTCCATACTCCAAGGCCAAATTTGCCTGTTACTCCAGGTGTTTCTTGACTTCCTACTTTTGCATTCTAGTTCCCTATAATGAAAAGGACATCTTTTCTGGGTGTTAGTTCTAAAAGGTCTTGTAGGTCTTCATACAACTGTTTGACTTCAGCTTCTTCAGCATTACTAGTTGGGGCATAGGCTTGGATTACCGTGATCTTGAATGGTTTGCCTTGGAAATGAACAGAGAACATTCTGCCGTTTTTGAGATTCCATCCAAGTACTGCATTTCAGACTCTTTTGCTGACCATGATGGCTACTACATTTCTTCTAAGGGATTCCTGCCCACAGTAGTAGATATAATGGTCATCTGAGTTAAATTCACCCATTCCAGTCCATTTTAGTTCGCTGATTCCTAGAATGTCAACGTTCACCCTTGCCATCTCCTGTTTGACCTCTTCCAATTTGTCTTGATTCATGGACCTGACATTCCAGGTTCCTATGCAATATTGCTCTTTACAGCATCGGACCTTGCTTCTATCACCAGTCACATCCACAACTGGGTGTTTTTTTTTGCTTTGGCTCCATACCTTCATTCTTTCTGGAGTTATTTCTCCACTGATCTCCAGTAGCATATTGGGCACCTACTGACCCAGGGAGTTACCCTTTCAGTATCCTACCGTTTTGCCTGTTCATACTGTTCATGGGGTTCTCAAGGCAAGAATACTGAAGTGCTTTGCCATTCCCTTCTCCAGTGGACCACATTCTGTCAGACCTCTCCACCATGACCCTCCTGTCTTGGGTGGCCCCACTCGGCATGGCTTAGTTTCATTGAGTTAGACAAGGCTGTGATCCATGTGATCAGACTGGCTAGTTTTCTGTGAGTATGCTTTCAGTTTGTCTGCCCGCTGATGCCCTCTTGCAACACCTACCGTCTTACTTGTGTTTCTCTTACCTTGGACATGGGGTATCTCTTCATGGCTGCTACAACAAAATGCAGTCACTGCCAAAGAATGCTCAAACTACCACACAATTGCACTCATCTCACACGCTAGTAAAGTAATGCTCAAAATTCTCCAAGCCAGGCTTCAGCAATATGTGAACCATGAACTTCCTGATGTTCAAGCTGGTTTTAGAAAAGGCAGAGGAACCAGAGATCAAAATGCCAACATCTGCTGGATCATGGAAAAAGCAAGAGAGTTCCAGAAAAACATCTAGTTCTGCTTTATTGACTATGCCAAAGCCTTTGACTGTGTGGATCACAAGAAACTGTGGCAAATTCTGAAAGAGATGGGAATACCAGACCACCTGATCTGCCTCTTGAGAAATTTGTATGCAGGTCAGGAAGCAACAGTTAGAACTGGACATGGAACAACAGACTGGTTCCAAATAGGAAAAGGAGTACGTCAAGGCTGTATATTGTCACCCTGTTTATTTAACTTCTATGCAGAGTACATCATGAGAAACACTAGACTGGAAGAAACACAAGCTGGAATCAAGATTGCCAGGAGAATTATCAATAACCTCAGATATGCAGATGACACCACCCTTATGGCAGAAAGTGAAGAGGAACTCAAAAGCCTCTTGATGAAAGTGAAAGTAGAGAGTGAAAGGTTGGCTTAAAGCTCAACATTCAGAAAACGAAGATCATGGCATCCGGTCCCATCACTTCATGGGAAATAGATGGGGAAACAGTGGAAACAGTGTCAGACTTTGTTTTTCTGGGCTCCAAAATCACTGCAGATGGTGACTGCAGCCATGAAATTAAAAGACGTTTACTCCTTGGAAGGAAGGTTATGATCAACCTAGATAGCATATTGAAAAGCAGAGACATTACTCTGCCAACAAAGGTCTGACTAGTCAAGGCTACGGTTTTTCCAGTGGTCATGTATGGATGTGAGAGTTGGACTGTGAAGAAAGCTGAGTGCCGAAGAATTGATGCTTTTGAACTGTGGAGTTGGAGAAGACTCTTGAGAGTCCCTTGGACTGCAAGGAGATCCAACCAGTCCATCCTAAAGGAGATCAGTCCTGGGTGTTCATTGGAAGGACTGATGCTAAAGCTGAAACTCCAATGCTTTGGCCACCTGATGCGAAGAGTTGACTCATTGGAAAAGTCTCTGATGCTGGGAGGGATTGGGGGCAGGAGGAGAAGAGGACGACAGAGGATGAGATGGCTGGATGGCATCACTGACTCAAGGGACATGAGTCTGAGTGAACTCCAGGAATTGGTGATGGATAGGGCGGCCTGGTGTGCTGCAATTCATGGGGTCACAAAGAGTTGGACACGACTGAGAGACCGAACTCAACTGAATTCCACAAGCAGATCTAGAGCTCCTAGGGGAACACTACGGAGTCAGATTTGTTCAACAAAAGAAAATAACTTTTTAAACAATTGAATTGTTCTAATAATGGCATGATAGCCACCTGAAATATTAGGTGTTCTATCACTGGAGACATACAAGCATAGTTGTAGGACTGTGTGTTAGGGTTATTATACAATGGATTCCTGAGTTGGGTAAAGGGAGGGGTGGTTTGGATACATACCCTTAACTTCCCATCTGGCTCTAAAATTCAAGTGTTTCTTGACTTAAGCTGTGTCAACAAAACTAAATGAAACCCACAAGTGACATCCTTCCTGATTTTTTTCTTTTTTGCCATCTCCCTTAACTCTCAGCATTGTCAAACACAAAGAATGTCCAGGATTTGAATAAATCACATTGAGTTTTAAAAATAGACACTTGATAGATGGCATATAAAATCCACCAGGCCCCAAATACAAACACTAGTCTTGAAAAGACAAGATTAAACTCTATAAAACCATTGTTCTTTAATTGAGCAGGTTTATTCCACTTTTTATTATCACTTTTCTGGGGGAAAGGATCAAAGTTATAGCAACAGTAAAAGATAGGGAGGTTTGCTAGTTGTTAATGAAGTTGACAATGTCTTCAAACATTAACTCTCTATCTCTCTTCAGGAATGGCATGCTTCGCAAAGCAAGCATCCTTTTCTGGAATGTGACCTTGGACATTTCTAGCAGCAGCAGAGAGAAATGCCATCCCTATGAGGTTACCACTTACGATGGGAAAGAGTATTAATGGCAGGTGCCAAATCATTGGAGACGAAGATTCACATATGCTAAATACTAAGGAAACTTTTAATATTTTATATGCCATCCAAAATTCTTACCTGAAAGACTCTTCTATACTTCTGGAAGGCTGGCATTACACCCTAAGCCAGGTGTAAATGGCCAGTGTTATTTTTGCACTGCTCCTGAGACCTCCTGTTTTAAGACAGAGGCCTGACTCTCTCCTTGGCCCAGCTCCAATCCAGACTTTAGATTTACTTCCTGGAACTTTGAGAACAAAACTCAGAGAAGAGTCCCTTCTCATTTACTAGCCAGTGTATTTCAGAGGGCTGACCAGTAGAATCAGCTTATATGACTCCAGTACTGAATCAAGATATATGACCTTGGACAAATCACTTAAGACCTCAGTGTCTCTGTCTCTTATTTTTGGATCTATATATTCAATGCAATCACAATTAAAAAAAAAAATCAAGTTATTTTGTAGACAATGACAAACTGACTCAAAATTTCATATGGAAATGCAAAAGATGCAGAATAGCCAACACAATACTGGAGAAGAACAATACAATTGGAAGATTGATGCTACCTAACTTTAGATTTCGGAGAAGGCAATGGCACCCCACTCCAGTACTCTTGCTTGTAAGATCCCATGGACGGAAGAGCCTGGTAGGCTGCAGTCCATGGGATCACTAGGAGTTGGATACGACTGAGCAACTTCACTTTCACTTTTCGCTTTCATGCATTGGAGAAGGAAATGGCAACCCACTCCAGTGTTCTTGCCTGGAGAATCCCAGGGACGGGGGAGCCTGCTGCGCTGCTGTCTCTGGGGTCGCACAGAGTCAGACACGACTGAAGCAACTTAGCAGCAGTAGCAGCAACTTCGGATTTTACTGTAAAGCCACAATAACCAAGACAGTGTAGTAATGGCAAAAGACCAGACAAATAAATCAACAGAATAAAGAGCCCAGAAATAGACCCACATATATATAGGCAATGGCACCCCACCCCAGTACTTTTGCCTGGAAAATCCCATGGACGGAGGATCCTGGTAGGCTCCAGTCCATGGGGTCGCTAAGAGTCGGACACGACTGAGCGACTTCACTTTCATTTTTCACTTTCATGCATTGGGGAAGGAAATGGCAACCCACTCCACTCTTCTTGCCTGGAAAATCCCAGGGACAGGGGAGCCTGGTGGGCTTCCTTCTATGGGGTCGCACAGAGTTGGACACGACTGAAGCGACTTAGCAGCATATAGAGTCAACTGATTTTTGACAAAGAAACAAAGGCAAACAATGGAGCAAAGACAGTCTTTTCAACAAACTGTGCTGGAATAACTGGCAACCACATTAAAAAAAAAAAAAAAAAAACCTAGACGCAGAACTTACAACCTTCATAAAAATTATCTCAGAATGGATCACAGACCTAAACATAAAACTCAAAAGTACAAAACTCCTAGAAGATAAGAGCAGAAAACCTAGATGACTGTGAGTATGGCAATGATTTTTTAGATAACACACCAAAGGCCCAATCCATGAACGAAATAATTGATATGCTGGACTCCGTCAATATTAAAACTTTGGCTCTTGCAAAAGACAATGTCAAGAGGAGGAGAAGCAAGCCATAGAATGGGGAAAAAAAATGTTTGCAAACAACAAAGGATCAAATCAAGGATAAAGGATTGTTATCCAAAATTCATATGCCATCAAGGAAATGCAAATTAAAACAAGATACCACTAAACATCTATTAGAATGGCCAAAATCCAGAGCACTGACAACACAAAATGCTGGTGAGGATGTGAAGAAACAGGAACTCTTGTTCATTGTTGGTGGGAGTGCAAAATGGTAGAGCCATTTAGGAAGACAGTTTGATAACTTCTTACAAAACTAAACTTACTCTTACCATACCATCCAGCAGTTGAGCTCCCTGGTATGTACCCAAAGGAATTTAAAATGTGTGTTTACACAAAATCTTACACAGAGATGTTAAAAGCAGTTTTTTTCATAATTGCCAACACTTGGAAGCAACCTCAATAGATGAATGGATAAGTAAACTGTGATACATCAACCTTGTGGAACATAATTCAGCACTAAAAAGAAATAATCTAAAAATCCACAAAAAGACATAGAGGAATCTTTAATGAATATTACTAAGTGGAAGAATAGGAAAAAGAGTACGTTAAGGCTGTATATTGTCACCCTGCTTATTTAACTTATATGCAGAGTACATCATGAGAAACACTGGGCTGGAAGAAGCACAGGCTGGAATCAAGATTGCTGGGAGAAATATCAATAACCTCAGATGTGCAGATGACACCACCCTTATGGCAGAAAGTGAAGAGGAACTAAAGAGTGTTTTAATGAAAGTGAAAGGGGAGAGTGAAAAAGTTGGCTTAAAGCTCAACATTCAGAAAACGAAGATCATGGCATCTGGTCCCATCACTTCATGGGAAATAGATGGGGAAACAGTGGAAACAGTGTCAGACTTTATTTTGGGGGCTCCAAAATCACTGAAGATGGTGACTGCAGCCATGAAATTAAAAGATGCTTACTCCTTGGAAGGAAAGTTATGACCAACCTAGGTAGCATATTGAAAAGCAGAGACATTACTTTGCCAACAAAGGTCCATCTAGTCAAGGCTATGGTTTTTCCGGTGGTCATGTATGGATGTGCAGGTTGGACTGTGAAGAAAGCTGAGCACCGAAGAACTGATGCTTTTGAACTGTGGTGTTGGAGAAGACTATTGAGAGCCCCTTGGACTGCAAGGAGATCCAACCAGTCCATTCTAAAGGAGACCAGTCCTGGGTGTTTATTGGAAGGACTGATGCTGAAGCTGAAACTCCAATACTTTGGCCACCTGATGTGAAGAGTTGACTCATTGGAAAAGACTCTGATGCTGGGAGGAATTGGGGGCAGGAGGAAAAGAGGACGACAGAGGATGAGATGGTTGGATGGCATGTCACATCCACCGACTCAATGGACGTGAGTTTGAGTGAACTCCAGGAGTTGGTGATGGACAGGGAGGCCTGGTGTGCTGCGATTCATGGGGTCACAAAGAATCGGACACGACTGAGCAACTGAACTGAACTGAAATGGAAGAAGCCAATCTGAAAAGGCTACATACTGTATGATTCCAACTATATGACATTCTGGAAAAGGTAAAACTATGGAGAAGGTAAAGAATTCAGTGTTTTCCAGGGGTTGAGTGTGTGGAAGAGATAAATAGACAAAACAGAGAATTTTTAGCACAGTGAAAACAGGCTGTATGATACTGTAGTAGTGGATACATGCCATTATACATTTATTCAAACACCAAAGTGAACCGTAACATAAACTACGGACATTGGGTTATTACAACATGTCAGTGGAGGTTTATTGATTGTAACAATGAATGAAGGAGGTTCTTCAGGCATGAAAACAGGGAGTATATGGGAAATCTCTCCACCTTTCCCTCAATTTTTCTATGAACATAAAACTTCTAAAAAATAAAGTCTAAAAAGCATGTATAATGCTCAGAGCCTTGCTTATCTTCTCCTTTATTAAAGCCATTAGCTGATGACTACACATCCTTGAGAAAGTCACTGTGATAGGGTGTCAACTTTGAGGTCACAAAGCACTTGGAAACAATTACATTAAAACCAAAGAGAGATTCAGCCTGAAGCCAGGATGCACCACAAGAAGCAATTATCAATTCTTATCTTTTTTTTTTTTTCATTCCAATTAGATGTTCTTTATTTGGATTGATTTACAGAATTTTTTTTCAGATAAGTAACTTGATTGATATTGGAAACCCGGATAATACCCCTGGGTGGGGTTCTCTTACATCAACGTTTTCATTCATGCATGCTCAGTTGTGTCTGATTCTTTGCAACCGCCTGGACTGTAGCCCACCAGGCTCTTCTGTCCATGGAATTTTCCAGGCAAGAATACTGGAGTGGATTCCCATTTTTACTCCAGATTGTCATGTTTAGGTGAGTAAAACTCATTTCCAGTAAGTTTGAGAAGTGTTGCTTACTGAACAGTCTCTCTTAATTCATCTTCTGAGGAAAGTAGAGAAATCTTGCAAATTTTAACTGATCTACTAGTTCCCAAACATCTATGACTACAGATGCCTTATTCCTTATTGTACGTGCATACTCAGTCATGTCTGACTCTTTGAGACCCCATGGACTATAGCCTGCCAGGCTCCACTGTCCATGGGATTTTCCAGGCAAGAATATTGGAGTGGGTTGCCATTTCCTCCTCCAGGGGATCTTTCCAACCCAGGGATCGAACCTGTGGCTCCTGTGCCTCCCACATTTGGAGGCAGATTCTTTTACCATGGAGCTACCTGGGAAGCCCTTGTTAATATTTTCTACATGTAGATTCTACAACTAACATGTTGGGAATATTGTGCTAAATATTGTGCTAAAAACAGATAGTCACTACTCCAAATTTTCTATTTTTGCACAGACACCCCCATACCTGGAGACAAGTCCCAAACTCTTTAGCCTGGCTTTTTAAGGTCCTTCATAGTATCTTCCCAACCTAGTTTTACAGCCTCATTTCCCACTGCTCTTCAATGCCAATTTGCTGCTCTAACAAATCTCTTCTATTCTTTGTTCCATAAATATTTTACATCCAATTCTCCACCCCTATTTATGTACATCTTCTTTAGGAAGGTGTTGAATTTCATTAGGACTTGGAGAAATATCAGAAGTTCTTAATTAGTCATTTAACAAATATTTATTGAGTGTTTGCTTAAACATTGTATCTCTTGGGATGCTTTGTTGAAAGCATCATAAATAGGCTCTAGCTAATTTAAGAAGAGGAATTTATTGAAAGGACATTGGGTAACTCAAAGAATTTCTAGGGGTCCAGAGAATAGTCTTGAAGACTGTGCGGCCAGGAATGCTACTATAAATTCCACTGCAGGATTCAAACAGGGAAGACAGCAGAGCCATCATCCTGAGTCTGGACATTACAGCTTATACTGTCAGCTCTGGCAGCAGTGGTTCCTGGATACTGACGCTTGAATCACTGACTCTGCTGTCTCCAGGAATTGGACTAGTTGCCACAGTATCCAGTGCTCACCACCGGCCTGGGTCCTGCATGTTCCTTCCTTCCTAAAAATCATAGTTGCAAAGATACTAGCTGATGGGTAGTAGCTGGATCATATGCCTATGTCGGAAATGTAAGGGAGAAATCCAGTGCCTGGAATTTTCAGCTTTAATAAGAGGAACTGTCACATAAGATAGGGGTTTCCTGAGAGCGAGGTGCTTCAGATGAAGAATGGTCAAAAAAATAATTATTTACTACAGTTATATGATGGATGAATAGAAAATAAGGGAAAGAGGGGGACTTTTCATACTCCCAAAAGAGTTCACCTAAGTAGACAAGATAAATAGATGAGATTATTGGAAAATGAGAGAATTTATAAGAGCATAACAAATTGTACTGTTTAATTTAAAAGTACTAAAATAACACTGTGGCTTAGAGGGTAAAGCGTCTGTCTACAATGCGGGAGACCCAGGTTTGATCCCCGGGTTGGGAAGATCCTCTGGAGAAGGAAATGGCAACCCACTCCAGGATTCTTGCCTGGAAAATGCCATAGATGGAGGAGTGTTGTAGGCTACAGTCCATGGGGTCGCAGAGAGTCAGACACAACTGAGCGACTTCACTCACTCAAAATAACTTTGAACATAATCAACAGAGTTAAAGAAAAGTGTACTTCACAGCTTCAAGCCACTGCTTTCCCAATAGATATTTTTCTAGGACAAAATTTATATAAACAAGCTCTGTTTCCACTTGGAATATTTTCACACAGCCTTCCAGCTACACTTTCTAAGTTTATCTAAATAGAGACAAGTTCCTTGGTCACCTAACAGGTACATGGTGCCCAGGACAGAGCCATCTATAAATCTACATATTTGGTTAAGCAAAAATGCCAGCTTTCTTTCCCTTCTTGGGAAGATAGACTTTCAGGCTAAAGAATCAGGAAACAATACCATGAACTTGGGAATGAGTGTAAGTTCTTGACCTGCAGTCAGGCAGCGAACATGCCCAGTGTCCTGGGAAACTCAATAACATTCTTCTGCATTGTGTGTTTGCCCCTTTCCATGGGGAAGGGCAAAGCTAGGCTGCACAGGGGGAACCGCCATGTGGAATTGAGAACTGAGTGTTTTTCCTGTGCTGTCTTAAGATCACTGCTGCACAGAGCATTTAGAGCTCTGCTCCTGCAGTCAGTCAGTGTCTACTCGAGATTAACAATGGGAGTCATGTAGGAAAAAGTGGATCTCTTGGCTGCTTATGGGACCTCCAGGGTCAGCAGCCAGGGCCTCCACCCAGAGCAGCTACCTGGCCACAGGCCTTGCTGCTCCTTCCCTTTCTCTTTGATGCCATGCTGCTCTCTGCCTCACATTCTTCACCTTTCTTAGAGTCATTTTGGCTTCTGGAAAGAGGGTGGAAATGAAAACAAAAATAGAGTCAACGAGGTGACAACTAGTCAATTAGGTCACAGCTTCACTTCTCCAAAAAGGGGAGATGTGTGCAATACAGTAGAAAGAGAACTGGCTAAATATCCTTCTCTGGTTACTGACTGAGTGACCTCTGGCAAGTTCTTCTTCCACATCATCATCAGTAAAACTGGGTATTATGAGAAATTGGTTTGAAATTACAACAAGCTATAAAGAACAATGGGTTTCACTGATAGCTCAGCCTGAAAGAACCCACTTGCAATTCAGGAGACACAGGTTCCATCCCTGCGTCAGGAAGATCCCCTGGATGGGATGGCTACCCACTCCGGTATTCTTGCCTGGGAAATCCCTTGGACAGAGGAGCCTGGTGGGCTACAGTCTATGCGGTCAAAAAAATCAGATATGACTTAGCAACTAAACAACAACATAAAGAACAATAGCTATGCCTGTACCTGCAACTAGGTTGATGCAGAAATTGTATTCTTCAGTCCTAAGGAACACAGGAGAGACTGCAGCTCAAGCCGCCAGGAATGGACAGTCTATGGGCTTCTGCTCTGGCCCTTGGCTTTGTTTGTACCCATGAATGTTCCTAAGGAAAAGCCCTTCTATATTTGGATTGGTGGGTACAACGAGAGCAATGGCTGGAAGAGAGGCTGTCATGCAGCCTGGGGACCCATCTCACTATCTTGGATTCCCTCCTTTACACATACATACAGACACACACACACTCTCCAACCCACACATACCTGAGAAATATATAAAATGTGATAATAAATGACTGATGTTCTAATAAGTACAGTACAATGTTGTGCCAAGAATAGAGACTCTGGACCTAGATTCCCAGGTTTGGAAATCGTAACTCTGCAAGTGGTTTGCTCTATGACCTTAGTTGTTCAGTCACTCAGCCATGTCCAACTCTTTGTGATCCCATGGACTGCAGCACGCCAATCTTCCCTGTCCATCACCATCTCCTGGAGCTTGCTCAAATTCATGTCCATTGAGTCGGTGATACTGTCTAACCATCTTATCATCTGTCACCCCCTTCTCCTCCTGCCTTCAATCTTTCCCAGCATCAGGGTCTTTTACAATGAGTCGACTCTCCACATCAGGCCAAAGTATTGGAGCTTCAGCATCAGTCCTTCCAATGAATATTCAGAACTGATTTCCTTTAGGATAGACTGGTTTGATCTCCTTGCAGTCCAAGTGAGTCTCAAGAGTCTTCTCCAGCACCAGACACATTACTTAATCTTTCAGTGCCTCAGTTTTCACATCAACTAGGCTAATTATAGTACCTATCATATAGGGCTATTGTGAGGATTAAATAAATTAATATAGTTATTATTTATCATGAACTAAAATTGGTAAAAGTGAAAACAAAATTTTATTTTAAATATTGTGTTCACATATAAAAATGAATACAGTTGTACTGGAAGTTTCAATAAAAATAAGTTACTGTGTATATATATATGTGCATATGTATGTATATATGCACATGATTTTTTGAGTCCTCACCTGAACCTCAAGCTTAATAGATACTATGACTGACCAATGGCCAGACAGTTTAAATAACACGTCCAAGAGCTAAAAAGTGAGGATCTGGGATTCAAACTCAGGTTTTTCTGACCCCCAAACTCCCCATAATGCACGCTTTCTCTCCCCTGGAAAGTTGCCACCATCACTCAAAATATTCAGAATTCTTCTTTGGGAATTTTCTTCAGAGCTTGGTGACTTGTTTAAAATTTCTTCAGTATTGGAAATACTTCTTTTCAAAAATAGGTTGCCAGAAATTCTCAAAAGTACTTTACTGTCAAGGTGAATAACCCAACTGGGTGATGATATGTTAAGCTAAAAATAAGGTGTGATTAATGTCCTTAGGTGACTGGTAAATCGGTCCTGGAGACAATCCCCAGAGAAAAGCTGTGAAGTGTTTTTGAAAATTCAGTATTGCATTCCCCAACTCTCATTTGATTACTTTGGTTCCCCCAAAGTAGGGAATCCCATAGACCGAGTTTTAATGATTTGATGGTAACCTCCTGTATGTGGAAGAACACTGATTAAGACAGTCTTAACTTCCAGATGTTCAAGCTGGTTTTAGAAAAGGCAGAGGAACCAGAGATCAAATTGCCAACATCCACTGGATCATCGAAAAAGTGAGAGAGTTCCAGAAAAACATCTATTTCTGCTTTATTGACTGCCAAAGCCTTTGACTGTGTGGATCACAATAGACTGTGGGAAATTCTGAAAGAGATGGGAATACCAGACCACCTGACCTGCCTCTTGAGAAACCTATATGCAGGTCAGGAAGCAACAGTTAGAACTGGACATGGAACAACAGGCTGGTTCCAAATAGGAAAGGGAGTACATCAAGGCTATATATTGTCACCCTGCTTATTTAACTTCTATGCAGAGTACATCATGAGAAACGCTGGGCTGAAAGAAGCACAGGTTGGAATCAAGATTGCTGGGAGAAATATCAATAACCTCAGATGTGCAGATGACACCACCCTTATGGCAGAAAGTGAAGAGAAACTAAAAACCTTCTTGATGAAAGTGAAAGAGGAGAGTGAAAAAGTTGGCTTAAAGCTCAACATTCAGAAAATGAAGATCATGGCATCTGGTCCCATCACTTCATGGGAAATAGATGGGGAAACAGTGGAAACAATGTCAGACTTTATTTTGGGGGGCTCCAAAATTACTGCAGATGGTGACTTCGGCCATGAAATTAAAAGATGTTTACTCCTTGGAAGAAAGGTTATGACCAACGTAGATAGCATATTCAAAAACAGAGACATTACTTTGCCAACAAAGTTTCATCTAGTCAAGGCTATGGTTTTTCCTGTGGTCATGTATGGATGTGAGAGCTGGACTGTGAAGAAGGCTGAGGTGCTGAAGAATGGATGCTTTTGAACTGTGGTGTTGGAGAAGACTCTTGAGAGTCCCTTGGACTGCAAGGAGATCCAACCAGTTCATTCTGAAGGAGATCAGTCCTGAGTGTTCATTGGTAGGACTGATTTTGAAGCTGAAACTCCAATACTTTGGCCACCTGATGCAAAGAGTTGACTCATTGGAAAAGACTCTGATGCTGGGAGGGCTTGGGGGCAGGAGGAGAAGGGGACGACAGAGGATGAGATGGCTGGATGGCATCACGGACTTCATGGACATGAGTCTGAGTGAACTCCGGGAGCTGGTGATGGACAGGGAGGCCTGGCGTGCTGTGATTCATGGAGTCACAAAGAATTGGACACGACTGAGCAACTGAACTGAACTGAACATAAATACAAGTAAGATTTGGGATCTGTCTTTCCACAATGATGTTCCCCTCTATGGTCTTCAGGCTCTCCAGGACTCAGGAACATTGTGGAGCTCAGTCTGACATGGGAAGTGGGACAACAGTGAGCTAGGCACTTTCTCAAACAACATTCTGGGGAGGTGTTATTTCATTTACTCAGTTCAGTTTAGTTCAGTCGCTCAGTTGTGTCCGACTCTTTGCAACCCCATGAATCGCAGCACACCAGGCCTCCCTGTCCATCACCAACTCTCAGAGTTCACTCAGACTCACGTCCATCGAGTCAGTGATGCCATCCAGCCATCTCATCCTCTGTCGTCCCCTTCTCCTCCTGCCCCCAATCCCTCCCAGCATCAGAGTCTTCTCCAACGAGTCAACTCTTCACATGAGGTGGTCAAAGTACTAGAGTTTCAGCTTTAGCATCATTCCGTCCAAAGAACACCCAGGGCTGATCTCCTTCAGAACGGACTGGTTGGATCTCCTTGCAGTCCAAGGGACTCTCAAGAGTCTTCTCCAACACCACATTTACTCCTCAGAACGTCCCAATTCACAGGGAGGACACTGAAGCCCACAGCAGGGCCCCAACCTACCACAGGTCACACAGCTGGTTGAACAGAGCAGATACATGAATGGCTCATGAATCCAGGTTCCCCTCACCCCTTTCTGCGGCCACAGCATGTTCCCACCAGCTCAGCCCTGAACACCTGTATGCTGGGCCCTATGAAGCAGCCTAGATTTAGAGGCAGAACTGGGTAGGCAGGGATATAATTAAGTTATTATTAAAGCTTGTTCTTGGCTCCTGAAACATGTGAGATACCAGGAGATCATCTCTTTTCTGCAAGTGGTTTACTCAGAGCCCTGAACTCCAGTGA
The DNA here is from genome assembly GCA_935064755.1 of Tragelaphus eurycerus. Taxonomy (NCBI): domain Eukaryota; kingdom Metazoa; phylum Chordata; class Mammalia; order Artiodactyla; family Bovidae; genus Tragelaphus; species Tragelaphus eurycerus. The sequence goes on along the minus strand of CAKXYN010000024.1, from coordinate 24,124,166 downwards.
GATGGAGCTCTCTGCCACCTCATCCAGCCTCTAAGCTTTCTCCTTCAGAGATGCTGCCGCCACAGGCCACTCTCCCAGAGGAGGCTGCCTGGGAGAGGGTGCATGTCATGTTCATGCCCTTGATACAGTGCTGTATGTTAAGTTCTAGCCCAGCCAAATAAGCAGATTAAACAGGGAACCATCCCATTCTCAGTAATTTCTTACATCTCATCTACCCCAGATGAACAAATCTACAGAGAAATGGGGACAGACCGGTGTGGGAAGAAAGATGGAGAAAAAACTTAGCTGAGTTTGTATTTTAATTGGAAAAAGTCAATGTTCCAAGAGAGGATTGGGAGGGACTTGTAGACAAGAGCACATGGTCAAAAAATTAAGTGATCCAAACCATGTTAACTATTTGATTTGTTCTCTGACCACATAACCTCCAGATTCTTGACTTGTTCCATTCTGCTGGTTCTTTTCACATTATGCCTATTATAATTTACCTGCTCAGAGAAAGGCTTTGAAGTCCTGTTAATATATGACTCCAGGAAAATCCATGGTAGGGAGAAAAATTCAGCTCCTCAACCACTCTGAGGAATTCGGCTCTCTAAGGAGGCATTGTTTTAAAACCAAGAACAGGCCAGAGATTACCAAGATCAGGTTTCACTCTTTCCCTCCCAAATCCTGATCCCTAATCCATTAGAGCTAATTTTGCATGATCCCTTTTCTGTATACTCTGGGGCTTGGGGTGGGTTTCTCTTAGATGGAGGAAGTCAGGAAACGTGTTTCAGGGAAAGAGAAGGGGATTCATTTCATAAAGCTGCCAAAAATAAGTTCACGCTGGTAACAGCACGTATGATACGAACCTGCTCATACATGCTGAATAATCATCTGCATGGGAAGTTGTTTATAAAGATGATGACATTTAGGGTTTGGCATCTCAGCAGTTTTACTTTTGATCTTGGAAAACTGCCCAGCGTAACCAAATCTTCCTCAACCTGGCTTGCTTGTCATTTTAATTATTTTGAGGGTTGGGGGCCACTCTGTCTCCTAATTGTGGTGTATCAGAAGCCTATTTTCTGATCTAAAATGAACTCAATGGATGGACCTCAAAATCTGTGGTCAAACAGCAACAGCGCAAACTTCAAGATGTTATTTATACTCAAAATCCCAGCCTGCGGCAGATCATGTTTAACAAATTTCAAACCTCTTAAATTGAAATCTGAAATAGAAATTCAGTAAGTTCTTAATTACATTTGCCCCAAAGGTAACAAGGAGTAGGTTCCAGTCTTCATGGGTCTCCAGTCAAACCTGGATTCCCACTCAGCTCAGTCATTTGGCCCCTGGGTGGGGCTGGTCTGCCTCTCAGGTCTCCTCTTGCCTCCCTCAGAGTCTCCGAGTGGGGCTGAGGACAGAAGGAAATGGGCCTGGAGTTCTCAAGCAGCAGTTCCAGAGGGAGAAGAGGACTCTTTTGTTCTGAGTGGTCCGGGTAGGTGACGGGAGTGGAGAAAGGGAAGCCAGGGAGCCGGGATAGTTGGAGATCTGGATGTTAGGATTAGGATGAGATAGCATGGGGGCCACTAAATGTTTCTTCTGCTCCTCAGAAAGAAGCAATGGACAGACGTAGCTCCCTGAAGACAGACAGGCATCTTGCATCCGGGCTTCAGGAATGACACTGCCACTGAGAGAGAAGCCCAGTCTAGATGCAGCATTTGAGCATGGCTCTACCTATCATGGTTGCTCGGTGGTTAAGAACCCACCTGCCAATAATGCAGGAGATGCAGTAGATTTGGGTTTGATCCCTGGGTCTAGAAGATCCCCTGGAGGAAAAAATGGCAACCCACTCCAGTATTCTTGCCTGGAGAATCCCATGCACAGAGGAGCCTGGTGGCTACAGTCCATGGGATTGCAAAGAGTCAGACACAACTGAAGTGACTGAGTTTGCAAGCACACACGACTTATCATGAGGCCAAATATAGACCTTTAGTGAAAGACAGAAGATAACACTCCTCTGGCTGATATGAAAAGAAATTTTTAAATCTTTGATGCAAATTTTTTTCCCTAAAATTGCTGGAGAATCTTGGCACCAAAACTTTGAGAAACAGCTTTAGTTTTCTCCCACCAGTCAGTAGATGTTTGAGAAAACACTCACCCAGCTCTAGGTCATCCTATGTGCATGAAGGGGCAGCTTTGTTGTTACTACACACTCACTGGCTAGGGTGAACTGATCATGTGAGAATAAGGATTCAGACAGCTGATTCTTGGGCAGTTGGGAGCAGGATTGATCTCAGCAGTGTATGCTTTTGTGGCTTTAGGAGAAGTTCATAACTGGCACCAGTTCTCCCTGGCTAGGGTCATAGTTTCCTGTTGCTAAATACTTTGAATATCGCCCTTCATTGAGATTCTGTTACAAAAATCATAATATGTTAATATTTTGGCCATTCCATGCATAAGTGATCATAGTCACATATTTGAAAGACAAACTAAGTTGACATTTCCCTCACTTTGCCTTCTAAATACAACATAGTATGCCTTCAGCAATCATTCCTCCTCTGAAATTGATTCCACTAAGGTCACCAATGACTCTTATTTATTAAAATGCCACGGGTACTCTCCAGCCTTCCCATACTGGATTTGGCAGTTAGTAGTGTGATCTTCTCCATCATTTTTGAAACTCTTGCTGGTGTCTTATAGCCTCCATGACTCCCTATCCCCTGGATTTCCACGTCTCTCTCTGGCTATTCCTTTCAGTCTTCTTCATGACTCTCTTTGCCAGTTACTGAAGTCTCTTCTCAATCTATACTCTCTTCTTGGGCCACACCTATAGTTCCTACTGCCACCTATGTGGTGGCTACCAAGTCCACGTTTCCAGGCTTCACCTCTCACTCACTCTCACTCGCGTTACTGCCTGAAACTGTCTCCCCACCCTGCCCCCGTTTGTGGAAAAATTATCCTCTATGACACCGGTCCCTGGTGCCAAAAAGGTTGGGGACCACTGCTTTAAAGGGCTATGCTCTGTCCTTTCTTTGGTCACATCCCTAGTCGCATGTCAAAGAGTACATAGGGTCAAAGAGATGTGGCTACTCTGAGCCTATATACCCCCTTTCTAGGCTCTGTTTCTGTGCTCAATACTGCAGGTTCCCCGTCTAAATGGTCCAAGTCTGCCTCTGAGGGATTCTGCCCCAGATCTGTCCTTCCAAGACTATTGCATCACTGGAAACTCACACATAGGGTTGAAGGTGGCTAAGAAGTGGCCATTTATGGTGGGGAGGGGTGTGGATGGAGGTTGGACATAAGGGTTATATTGTCCATATCAGATCAGATCAGATCAGTCGCTCAGTCGTGTCCGACTCTTTGCGACCCCATGAACCGCAGCACGCCAGGCCTCCCTGTCCATCACCAGCTCCCAGAGGTCACTCAGACTCGCATCCATCGAGTCAGTGATGCCATCCAGCCATCTCATCCTCTGTCGTCCCCTTCTCCTCCTGCCCTCAATCCCTCCCAGCATCAGAGTCTTCTCCAATGAGTCAACTCTTCGCATGAGGTGGCCAAAATACTGGAGTTTCAGCTTTAGCATCATTCCTTCCAAAGAAATTCCAGGATTGATCTCCTTCAGAATGGACTGGTTGGATCTCCTTGCAGTCCAAGGGACTCTCAAGAGTCTTCTCCAACACCACAGTTCAAAAGCATCAATTCTTCGTCGCTCAGCCTTCTTCACAGTCCAGCTCTCACATCCATACATGACCACAGGAAAGACCATAGCCTTGACTAGGCGAACCTTTGTTGGTAAAGTAATGTCTCTGCTACATATGTGCAAAATTACTTGTGGTTCAAGACGGAGCTGGGGTGTTAGGCTGAGAGAAAATAGAGGTAGGATGTGGGATTGAGGGCTCTAACTGCATTCTTTCTACCAGCCTCATAAATATTGGGAGCAAAGTGCTGCTTTCAAAGCATCTTTTACATGCCAAGTACCAAGTTAAATGATGAAAATCTAAGATGAACCAGATATAATCACTGACTTCAAGAAGCTCAGAAACAAAGAAAGGAAACATTATAAAACCAGGTGAAGATCATATTCATAAAGACATGTTTAAAGAGTTGTGTGATAAGGGAGAATCAAGCCCTTTCAGGTATAGGTAGCCTTCCTATATAGGATAATATTTCAACTGGAATTTGAAGTTTGAAAGTAAGTTTGACAAGCTTGAGAGAGCCACTGTAAGCAAAGAAAACAGCAAATATCCAAGGAACCATGGTACTGAGTGAGCTGGGAGCACAGGGGAGGTGGCTGGGAAGATAGCAAGGACTGGCATGAAAGACTTGTGGGATTTTCCAAGGAGCTTCTACTTTATCTGGAAGGCAATGGGGAATCTAAGGATTTAAGAAGGAAGATTAATATGGTCTTATTCACATGTTTGAAAGATTTCTTCTCTAGACTCTTAAGGCAGGATCTCTTATTCTCCCCAACCCCTTTTTCCCCTTAAGAATCCAACCACTACTCTGTTGCCAAAATGATCCTACTAAAATACGAACTGAAACTGAAAATGGATTAAAGACATAACTAAAGCTGGGACACTATAAAACTCTTAGAGGAAAGCATAGGCAGAACACTCCTTGACATAAATTACAACAAGATCTTTTCTGATTCACCTCCTGGAGTAATGAATTATACAAATAAAAAGTTTAAAATGTTTAAAAGGTTTAAGTTTAATCATCAAACTTAAAAAGCTTTTGCATAGCAAAGATAACCATAAGCAAACAAACAATAAGACTATCCTCAGAACTGGAGAAAATATTTGCAAACAAAGCAACCAAGAAGGGATTAATTTCCAAAATACATGAACAGCTCATGCAGCTCAATATATATGAAAATAAATAACCAAATCAAAAATGGGGTAAGATCTAAACAGACATTTTTCCAAAGATGACATATGGATGGCAAAAAAAAAAAAAAAAAAAAAAGAAAGGATGCTCATCATCACTAGTTATTAGAGAAATATAAATCAAAACCAAAGTGAGGCATCACTTCACGTGAGTCAGAATGGCCATCATAAAAAAATCTACAAGCAATAAATTCTGGACAGGGTGTAGAGATACACTGTTGATGGGACTATTAATTCGTACAGCCACTAGGGAAAACAGTATGGAGATTCCATTAAAAAAAAAAAAAACTAAACTAAAAATAGAGCTACCATAGGATCCAGCAATCCTACTCCTATGCATATATCTGGACATAAGGATAATTCAAAAGGATGTATGCACCCTGATGTACATTGCAGCACTATTTCCAATAACCTGGACATGGAAGCAACCTAAATGTCCATCCGCAGAGGAATGAATAAAGAAGATGTACTACATATATACAGTGGGACATTACTCAGCCACAAAAAGGAAGAAAATAGTGCCTTTTGCAGAGACAGGGATGGACCTAGAAACTGCAATACAGAGTGAAATAAGTCAGAAAGGGAAAAACAAATATCATATATCACTTACATGTGGAATCTATAAAAATGGTACAGATGAACTTACTGGCAAAGCAGAAATAGAGTCATACACATAGAGAACAAACATGATTACCAAGGTGAGGGAGAAGGATTAATTGGAAGATTAAGATTAACATATGATACCACTATAATGGCAGGGAGTGAAGAGCAACTAAAGAGCCTCTTCATGAGGGTGAAAGAAGAGAGTGAAAAAGCTGGCTTGAAAGTCAACATTAAAAAAACTAAGATCATGGCATCTAGTTCCATCACTTCATTGCAAATAGATGGAGGGAAAAAAGAAAGCTGTGACAAATTTTATTTTCTTGGGCTTCAAAATCACTGCAGATGGGAACTGTAGCTATGAAATTAAAAGATGCTTGCACCTTAGAAGGAAAGCTATGACAAACCTAGACAGCACATTAAAAAGCAGAGACATTACTTCACTGACAAAGATCCATATAGTCAAAGCTATGGTTTTTCCAGTAGTCATATATAGATCTGAGAGTTGGACCATAAGGAAAGCTGGGCACCATAGAAATGATGCTGTAAAACTGTGGTGTTGGAGAAGACTCTTGAGAGTCCCTTGGACTGCAAGGAGATCAAACCAGTCAATCCTAAAGGAAATCAACCCTGAATATTCATTGGAAGGACTGATGCTGAAGTTGAAGCTCCAATACTTTGGCTGCTGCTGCTGCTGCTGCTGCTAAGTCACTTCAGTCGTGTCTGACTCTGTGCGACCCCATAGGCGGAAGCTCACCAGGCTCCCCTGTCCCTGGGATTCTCCAGGCAAGAACATTGGAGTGGGTTGCCATTTCCTTCTCCAATGCATGAAAGCGAAAAGTGAAAGTGAAGCCGCTCAGTCGTGTCCGACTCCTAGCTACCCCATGGACTGGAGCCTACCAGGCTCCTCCATCCATGGGATTTTCCAGGCAAAAGTACTGGGGTGGGGTGCCATTGCCTTCCCCGATACTTTGGCTACCTGATGTGAAGAACTGATTCACCAAAAAACACCCTGATGACAGGAGGACTGAAGGCAAAAGGAGAAAGGGGTGGCAGAGGATGAGATGGTTAGATAACATCACCAACTCAATGGACGTGAATTTGAACAAACTCCAAGAGATAGAGGAGGACAGAGGAGCCTGGCATGATGCAATCCATGGAGTCGCAAAGAGTCAGACAGGACTCAGTCACTGAACAATAACAATATCACTACTCTGTATAAAATTGGTAACTAATGAGAACCTACTGTATAGCACAGAGAACTCTACTTAATGATCTGTGGTGACCTAAATGGGACTAGAATCTAAAAGAGGGGATATATGTGTACAGTAACTGATTCACTTTATAGCAGAAACTAACACAACATTAGGAAACAACTAAACTCCAATAAAAACTTTAAAAAAAGTAAAATAAAGAAGCATCACCTGAGGAAAATAAAAAAATTAACTATAAACTGGATGCTGTCACTCTTTTGCATCCTCTCATTGCCTAAGGGTTAGAGTACAAAGTCTTCAGCACAGTTTTCAGGACCCTTTATGTCCTGCCCACCTGCCTTCTCAGTCTAGTCCCTACCGCTCTGCCACAGGCTTCTTCTGTCACAGGCTTACCCAGAGACTTGCCCCATCCAGAAGGCACCATGCTCTCCATTTACTCTGTACCTGTGCCCTTCCCCGGCTCGTCACCCTAAACCACTCCTTATCTTTCAAGCACCCTGGGGTAGTGAAAAGAGCACTGAACTCACATCCAGGCTGATCAGGGTGATATTCTTGGCTCTGCCACATCCCAGCTCTCTAATCTCAGGCAGGTCACTTCAATTCTCTGAGTTTTGGCTGTTTCCCCACCTTCAGGGACATAACATCCATTTTTGATGCCCACTGTGAACACTAAATAAGGTAACGTAAGTGTCTGGCATGAACTCAGCAGGCTCCTCTTGGAGTGAACCCTCTGGACCCACTTGCCCGTGGAACTAAGCCTTTACCCAGAGCTAACCTAAGCTGTACTCGCCTACTTTGTATTCCTGTGTCTGCCTTGATTCTTTGTTCTTACCTCTGGCCTCGTTCTGGTCAATGTCCTTCACACCAAAGGAGATTCTGCTTTCTAAATCCCCAATCACTGGCTGACATCCTGCTCCTAATCCAGGGGATTCTTGAAATCATAATGTTGCCATTTGCACACTGAGCAGACAGACCCTGCGACTGCCCCTCTATTTGCAGGCTGATGTTAACACCAATGGAATCAAGCTTATTGCATCCTTTGGATATAATTTTGTGGCTGTTATTCACCTAAGAAGTTGTCTTAGCTCCTAAAACCAAATTCTGCTTATTTCTAGCTTATTCCCACTTCCTTACCAACTAGCAAAAAAGTGTATACTCCATGATTTATGACTAATAACTAAAGTATAAGTTATCATCTAAGTCACAATGCTTTCAGACAGAAAAGGCATAATAGGAGTTAATTGGATGTGTGATCAACCAACACGTAATCCAAATAGCCTTGGTCAAGATAAGAGTGAGACCGAGAAAGAGCGTTTCCTTCTTCCATTCACCTCCTCCATGGGTTGTGGCTGTTCTGCCTTTCAGCTCTAGCAACGTCTGTCCTAATTTTAGTTTGCTCTAGTCAGCTCAGCCTGTTGTTATAGTTCACTCAGAGAAGCATCCAGTCACGAAATGAGAGAAAGAGCATTGTCCCACTGCCTGGACTGCCCACGGCCAAGAGCAGCCCTGCCAGGGAGCTCTGCTGCGACAGGGTACCAAGGGTAGATGTGGGTGGGAGGTGAGGCAGCTGCTTCGTGGCGCTTGTCATTCTTACTTGACAACTGTTTGTGTTTTAGAAACTCTTGGCGCTGGGTTATAACACCCCACCCACTGTCTTGGTAACCACCACTTGCCCTCCCTATGAGAGGTCTTGCCAACTCCGAGATGAGGCAAGGCCACGCTCAGCAGCCCTGGCTGGCTCCTGCTCTGGCACTTGAAGGGCCCTTTCTTGCATCTGGTCAAACCCACAACTTCCTGCAGCCCTAAAAATCAAGTCTTTAGAAGGGGATTCAGGTGTCAAAATGCTACCTCCCCCAGAGATGGGCAATGAGCATAAAAACTCCCTTCTGCTTTTAATCAGTATATTGAATGCTAAGACGATCCTTAGTCTGTGCGTTGCTGTGAGAGTCCATGGTGTGCTCTACACGGTGCGAACACATTTCTTCTGGCATTTGATAATGCATCGCCACTCAAAGGAAATTCCCTTCAGCCTTTCTATTTCACCATCACATATGGCCTTGAGCCAGCCCACCGCATGAAACTCCTAGGAGTAGGGTGAAAGAGAAGAAAGAAGCCAGGCCCACTTTGCCCTATAAGCATGACAAAGATCAGGGGATAGGGTACAGAAGTGCACTGAGGGGTTAAATGTCCCCATTCACCAGTCTCCCTTCTTTTGCCTCTATCTCAGATTTGAGGAATTTTCCATGTTACTTGTTTAACATCTCTTGAAAAACAGTAATCCCTGAGCCACGGCCATGTGCCAGTGTTTCTAATGCAGAGGGTCACCTATGAGCCGTCCCTACTGCCCTAACAATTTCAAAGTTCGTCAGAAAAAAAAGAAACACGGCCTCAGAAGGCAATTAATGGAATGAAAAGTTCTAATTATTAAAAATTCTGCATTTGCTTCAAAGACATATTATCTCAGGCCAATGTGATGTAAAGGTTTGAAATTATAGAATTTGTAAGACAAGGCATTAAGTCTGGAATATGGAATTTTTCCAATACAACACACCTGCATTGGATGAATATACCCAGATTCAGTGAAAGTCGCTCAGTCGTGCCCAGCTCTTTGCAACCCCATGGACTATACAGTCCATGGAATTCTCCAGGCCAGAATACTGTAGTGGGTTGCCGTTCCCTTCTCCAGGGGGTCTTCCCAACCCAGGGATCAAACCCAGGTCTCCTGCATTGCAGGCAGATTCTTTACCATTTGAGCCACCAGGGCCACCCAGATTGAAGTGTGATACTGAAGCCCTTGCTCCAGTAGCCAACTTTGTAAAGAGTCAGAGTAGATGGAACCAGTGCTAAGAGCTACTCCAGTCAGAGACCCTCACAAGTTTGATGAAAGGCAAGGGAAAGAGGAAGAGAAGGAAGGGAGCTCACCTTGAAATGGAGATTCCAGGGTCAAGAGAGGTCAGTGTAACTTTCTGAGCTATGCCCTCCTTGAGCTGAGCCAGGTCAGTTTTGCCAAATGTTTTCAACCCAGTGAATGGTCGACTGGCTTTTTCCGTTTCAGCCTGTAGGAATGTGCCTCTGATTTTATAACTGCAGTCAGTAGAACAATGGGATTTGCTTTTGAAATTTTGCTTTTCAGACACTAGTGCTGCAAAACATCTATTTCTACTGGCTTGCCAGTGGAGCTTCTAAAACCACATTTTTTTTAAGCACTGGATTTGTGGTAAATAACATGCCCAACCTCTCTCTAGAACTAGAACCACGGTTGACACCCTCCACATTCGGAGCTCAAAGCCCTGGTCAAAGACAGTTGTTCTGATTTATTCGTGGATGAGAGCCACATTGAGCAAAAGCACAGAGGCAAATAAACAAACAAACAAACACAGACCATGGAAGTCAAGTTTACCTTTGGGTGCTTGGCCTAAAGTAGGGAGATTAGTACCTAAAAGCTCACTTTCTGCTGGGAGATGGGTCTGCATTTGAATTTGAAATCAACTACATAAGCAAATCATTAAAACTAAACTTATCTTCCTCATCTGTAAAATGGGCATGTCAATTGTACTAACATTTGATTTTTTGTAAAGATTAAGTGAAAAAAATGCACAGAAAGTTGCACAGGGAAAGCAAGACCATATTGTATACACATAGAACAAAACGAAACAGAGGACTCTTGGGCCCACCGAATGACCACGGTTCTGTGTGAGGGCAATTCCAAAGGGCTCTGGTTGGCTTTGTTACTTGCCTCTTTTTGCACGTTCTCATAGAAAGTGATTCTTACTAATGACTGGCATGTTTTAGACAAAGAGAGCACTGGAGGGCCCCTGGATATAACTGACCAGGAGACTAGAAACACCACCCTGTGCTTCCTGCTAGACTCGGGCTGGTGGTACACTGTGGCTTTGACTAGAGCAGAGCAAGTTGACCAAGATAATAGCTCCAGCCACTAAATGTCATGTTCTCAGAGGAACATGTGGTCGTTCTCCAAATAATTGGCCAATTAAATTTTAAACCCAGGAGTCTTTTTCTTAAAACATACATATTTTTATGACTGTTTCAAAAATATCCAAGATCTGTAAATACATTATTTATAGCCTTGTAAAAATGTGCCAGATGAGCAGGAAAGACGGCTGGTTTACTTTGTCTTAGGCTCTCACTGTGGCGGCTTGAGGGGTTCAGAGCTGTTGCTTTCTCTCTGTTGTTAGCAACTAGATATTTTCCAAATAACCAGTTATTCGAATTGAACCTGTTCTTTTTTTTTTTTTTTTTAATAATACACAGACACACACAGAGTTGTATATACAAAGACGATTTGAATGTCCCCTCCATGGGCAAACATGAGGAGCTGTCACAGTTGGAATATTTGTTTCAAGGCTTCAGTTATCGTTAGGTGATCCTGGGCAGAAAATTTAGCTTTTCCGGATCTCAGGTTTCTTAAATATAAATAAGTAGATCATCTTAGGCCCACAGATGTGTTTTGTTTGGCCAATATTGTTTTAGAAATGCGAATGACTTTTCTAAGCATTCACTCTCCAGTTCCCACAGTCTTAACCACCCCTAAAATCATCCAGCTGATTGCCTTCTTGTGTTTGCTTCACTTGTTCAGTTCCTGAAAGCATTTGGATCACAGACCCTGAATGAAAAGATCCAGAGGGCTTCCTCTAGCTACGAGACTCTGCTATGCTGATTCTATCTAGTTGCTAAATTGTTTAATCTCTTTGTTGGGAGAGTAAATAAAATTCTCATTCTTTTACAGTTAGGCTTATGACGTTATCAGGAACAATTGAAGCGTGGCTCAGACAAAAAAGAAAAACCATTACTTTCTGATAGGAAACTGAAGTTAAATCTCTTTGCAAATATTTTTGAAGACCCCTATTCTTTAACTCTAGATTCTTCAAGGTATCACGTATTTCAAGCAGACAACTCTGTCTCCTTTTTGTATCTGAAACTCTCCCAAAGTTTCTGTTTGTCTTTCTTCCTTCATTTTTGGCTCTCTCATTAAGGATATTGGGCAAATATTCCTGACAACTTAAGCTCTAGATGTGACAAATAGAGATTTAAATTGTATGATTAACCATCAGATCCACAAAGGGATAACTTGACCTTCCAGTTGCTTTGGGCTTGGAGCCAACAGAAATTGAGTCAGACCTTCGTCTTGAATAAAGGCTTGAGGGCCCAAGTCAGATCTAAGAAGGGTAGAAAAGTCTTCACTTGTAGAGTTTTTCTCAAAGAAGGCAACATCCTTCCTGCCAAACCCGGCTTAATGGCTTCACCATCCAAAGGTTATAGATTTTATTGACCCAACTGGAATTCCATCCTGAGAGCACAATCTGTTCCACTTTGATCTCAGAGGCAATATACGTGAGGCAATGATTTCAATTTTGTATTCATTGCTGAATTGCTATAAATTGGGGACAATTGCCTCAACTTTCCTTGTCTGAATCTCATTCATCATTTATAGCAGAGCCACTGCTCCCAAACTGACCATGGCCTGGGACAGTGCACAGTCATCCGGGGGTCATATTAAAATGCTGATTCCAATTCAGTGGGTGTGGAGGAGGCCCTGAGATTCTGCATTCTGATTGCTCTCAGCTGCTGGCTTCTGGTCCATGACCACATTGAGAGAAGGAAGGACTTGGAAAGCTTTGTTCATTTCACTTAGGTGTTTCTTTGCTTCTAAGCGTCAAATTCTGTGCCAGGCTTTGGGAATACTGAGATACATGGGACACAATCACTTTTCCCCTCAAACTCACCATTTTAACCAGTACACAGACACATAAGTATCTAGTTATGATATATATATACTGTCTTTACAATATGTACAAAGTCCTGCAGAAGTTAAAGAAGAGAGCTGAGAAATAAAATCATAACTGATAAAGTACAAATACTCCTCTCTCTTTGGATTTCCCTTTCTTTTTTTCCTGTGCATGATCCATCAGGAAAACCAGACCTGTAATGGGAACCCAGATCAGACCTCCCTTAAATTAATATCCCCAAAGGTCAAGTTTTAGACAAACTGCATATAAGCAGATACTTTCAAAAGATAATTTTCAAAAAGGTAAAATCACATTTCTCAAGCAAGTATAAAACGAATGCATGTCAACTATTTTAGCCAACTAACTCTGCTTCAAGAACAGGCCCTGTATATATAAGCAACACTGGGATAAGACTGCTGGGTTAGATACAGAACTGGTTAACATCCAATAGGCCTATAAACTGTGAACTTTTAGGGTGTTTGTTCTATTGGACAGAAACTACTTGTATCTCTAGCAGATAAAAATCTACATGATAACAGCACTTCTGTAGAGCTGTAAAATATCCCAGACCATAGGAAGCCAAACTTAGCTCTAAAAGAATTCATGGTATTTTCTTTTTCTTATTTTCAAGAAAAAAATTTTTATTTATTATTTTCTTATTTATTACTTCAGATAAAATTTGTGATTGTACACTCAGCCTCTCAACAATTATCATGAGGAAGGAGAAGATCCATCCTTACCTTAATCATATCTATGGATACTCAAGGATATTAACCTTCCTTTAGTTTGATTGGATTTCATTGCCAGATGAAATGATCTACACTAATAATAATACATGTCATTCACTGAGGTACTAACTAAATATATATTTGAGTTTCATTATCTCTCCAATTTTCAGAACAGTTCTTGAAGTAAGTAAAATTGTCCTGATTTAACAGTTGGAGAAATAGTCTCAGGGGGTTAGACGCTTTGCTTAAAGACACTCAACTAATGGCAGAACGAGGCTTCAAAAACAAACATACTGTTACAAAAACAAGAAATACTTAAGGAACAAAGGTGAGGCTATAATGCTAGGCAGGAGCAGGTTGGCTTTGGGACTCCTGTGACTTGAAGGTTTTTTTCACAGTGCTTAAAATGTCCAGCATCAAAGTAAATCCTTTGGGTAAAGACATTGTTTTCACAACTCATGTCAAAAATTAAAGAACACTTGATACCAAATGAATGGGGAAGTGTAGAGATAGCAGTGACAGATATCGTGGGATTATGCACCCAAAGGAAATTGGTGTCTCAGACTCCAGGGCCTAGAACAGCAGAAGACTTAAGAGGGTTAGGTTAAAATCCCAGGTAATTTAACATGAAACCAGGGTAAGAACTATCTGGGAGAAGAAGTTTTCAGAGTGAATGACTAAGACAGACTGTTAAAAATTGAGAATTTATGGGCTCCATCCCAGAGTCTCTGATTCAGTAAGCCTGGATGGAGCCTGGGAAAATGCAATTTTTTTTTTTTTTTTTACAAGTGTCTAATCCCTTAGTCTAATAACAAAAGTGATCATTCAGCTCAAAGTGTGGTGGCCCTTGCCTATCTGGCCCATGTAGCTTACCTGTGACAGAGGCTGTCTTCTCCCTCTCCAATCCGCCCCATCTAGCCATTGATCATTATTTATCATTATTCATGTCTTGTTTGCCCAGTCTATGCAGACTTAAGTGTGCATTCAAATCATCCAGGAATCCCATTAAAACGTAGATTGTGCTGCAGCTGGTCTGGGATGGGGCCCTAAACCTCTAATAAATTCTCTGGGGAGGCAGATATTGCTGGTCCTTGACCACACTTCTAGCAGCAAGATTCTCCGTTATTGATTCCTCATTTTGGCTGAGGGCTTCCCAGGTGGCACAGTGGTAAAGAATCTGCCTGCCAATGCGGGGAACTCAGGTTCAATTCCTGGTCCAGGAAGATTCCACGTGCCCTGGGGCAACTAAGCCTATGTGCCACAACCTCTGAGCCTATGAGCACAACTTGGAAGTGATGCTGGGCTAGGGCTTCCCTGGTGGCTCTGACGGTAAAGCATCTGCCCGCAATGCGGGAGACCCGGGTTCGATCCCTGGGTCGGGAAGATCCCCTGGAGAAGGAAATGGCAATCCGCTCCAGCACTCTTGCCTGGAAAATTCCATGGACGGAGGAGCCTGATAGGCTACAGTCCATGGGGTGGCAAAAAGTCGGACACGACTGAGTGACTTCATTTCATGAAGCCTGTGTGCCTAGAGCCTGTGCTGTGCAATAAGAGAAGCCACTGTAAGGAGAAGCTCAATGTGTATGTATAACTGAATCACTTTGCTATACAACAGAAATTAACACAACATCGTAAATAAACGATATATCAGTAAATCTTAAACGGAAGATTCTGGTGTGTTTGGTCCTGACATAATGGTCATTATGTCCTGGCCAAAGCTCCATAATGATGATGACACACAGTGGACTTGAGAAATGCTGCTCCAGGTGGACCAGGATTACTAGTGCCAAACCTCCTTTGTCTCTTTCCCACCAATTTCTCCCTGGATTTCCATTCAAAGACCCTTGCACACAAACCTGGGCCTTGCAGGAAAAGCAAGGAAAGCCTTTGCAACCAGAGACCTGGCTCCTGCCCGTTGTCCCAGGAAGTTCAAAGACCAAGGGCAGCAGACATAGTGTTGACTCAGCATTGCTCCCTGAACAGGCCTTGGATATTGGTGAGTTTAACTTGGCATTTATAGTATTCACAGCCACTTCTCAACCCTTATAATTATATCCCAGATCTCACTCAGCCTCCTTCAGCTAAGGTTTAAAAGCTAAGAGCTTTCTTAAAACATCCAGCTATTAAAACTTCATGGCCTTTTACAATATGTCAGTTGACAGAGGTATTATGAAACACTGCCTGGTGTAATTAAAATTACACTGCAATTGTCAACACCTATTAATCAAGCACACTGTGTGAAGTGATAGTCAGATCGCACAGTCTGTTCCCTAGATGGCTAACCAGGCCTGGGGCTTTCCTAATCCATCCCCAAAGCCTGGGGGCCTTGCCATCAGCTGTGAGCTGCAAAGACCAGACACTAGACCAGAAAGTGGCCAGCCTGCTAGTGACTTCTGCTCTCATCTTCATCTCCTACAGGAATTCTGGCTTCCTACTACACCTTCCAAGGGGACTTCAGGAACAGCTTGAGCATGCCAGGTGTTCCATTTCTCCTTTACGGGTCCAGCTACACTGATATAAACAAACCTTGGTTTGTGACTCTCAGTATGACTACCCAAGTATCTAAGATGAGTATGGTCTTGGCTGGCATCCTTGAGAATGTCCTGTCTCCTTGCCACCTATCACCACCAAACTCCTTCAAGAAAAGGTCCCCAGATGCTTCAAGCTCCACAACACTGCAAACTGATGTCACCACTTCTTTCCTCTATCCCTTGAATATCACCAATCCCATCCTTGTAGCAGAATCCAGTGTTCTCTCAATCCTCACTCTCCATAAACTCTGTTTTCAGTTTCATGCTGTTGATCTTGGTTCTTCCTCTAAAGTTCACATCTTGGGAATCCCCTGAGGGTCCAGGAGTTAGGACTCCATGCTCTCACTCACTGCCAATGGCCCAGGTTCAATCCCTAGCCAAGGAACTAAAAACCCACAAGCCACACAGTGTGGCCAAAATAATTTTTTTAATAAAAATAAAAAACATAAAGTTCATGTTTGACTCCCGGGTCTACGTCATCTAGCCCATGCCTACCCTTCCTTTTTATCTCCTGCCCCCTTCTTCCTCATTCTCTAGGATCCTGTTACACTGGCCACCTGCCTTCATTTCCACCCTGCCATGCTTTTCCTACCTCAGCATCTTTGCCATGCTCTTCCCTCTCCCAAGAACTCACCCTACTCCTCTTTCAAGGCCAGGTTCTTCTCATCTGCCCGCCTCAGCTGAAATGACACCTGCTGAAAGAGGTCTTCCTAATCTCCCCCTCAAGAAGCATATGCCCCCCTCTCTGAATATTCTCTATCACAGTATCAGCTTATTTCCTTCATCGCTTATATCATTTGTAGTTATTGATTAGTTTCTTTTCTTACTTGATCCATCTGTCTTTTCCAGTGGATGATAATAGCCATGAGCATAAAGACCATGTCTATCTTGCTTATCAATGAATCTCCAGCAACAGGAGTCAAATTTTTTGACTAACCCACCCTGTATCATTTCTCTTCCTTGGCTCTGAAGTGTTTTGTTCCCTGGTCTTGCACTGAACCTCCTTTCCTTCATCTGTCTCCTCCATCATTTCTTAAGAGTTATCCTTGGCCCTCATGTCTTCTCAGGGACATGGTTAATTCATGGATAAACTCCTCTTCAGGTCTAAGAGCCACATCTCCATCCCACTATTCTCTAGTACCTGATATCCACCTTTGATGTGTACCTTCAGATTGTTATATTTGCTGGACATTTCTATCAAGATGGTCAGCTTCTCTACTAAACCAGTCTTTCCTCTTGACTTCATTTCTCTTGATATTATTACCATCTCTTTGATCATTGAGGCTTAGAATCTCAACATCACTTTTGACTCTGATCCTTTCCCTTCAATCAGATTAAGAGCTACACAATAACTACCCATTTGCTTCTGTCACTGCTCTTATTCAGACCCACACAACCTCTTCCCTGGACTAGAGAAATTACCTCTTAACTGTTCTCCCCACCATGATTCATTCTTCTGCCACTAGACTGACACTGACTGATCTTCCCTGTATTATGTCAGGGCCCAAACACTTTCAATGTCTCCCTACTGACAACAAGGTGTACTCCAAATTCCTTAACCTGACAATCAGGCCCTTGGTTACCTCTCTTGCTGGGTCTCTAGCACCACCCAATCTCCAGTTTCCATGTTCTAATCAAATAGTATAGCTTCCTATTCCCTGTTCTCTGAACTTTTTCATGTCAAATTCTTTGCTTCTGCCAATTTCTTCACCTCAAATGCCCTCTTCCATCTTCATTTGACAGATTATTCAAGAGCCACCTGCAAGGATACCTTGTGAATCTTTTTTTTTTTTTTTCTGATTCTGTCCAACAAGAGTGAATGGTCCTCATCCTTAATAGTCTGTCTACCTCTTACATCACTTTTCTTTGAATTTTAGTATTTGTATACTTATGTTTCTTTCAGACTGCATTTAAGTTCTCTTAGGATGGAGGAAAAAAAAAAAAACATGTCTTAACTATCACTACTCTGATCTGTACATACATACACACACATGCACAAGGACATGTTAAGAGTCCTGAATAAGGACTACAAATAATGACTATCCTCAAGGTAGCCTATAGAGAACTCGTTGTCACCCATGAAGGGGTGAAGCCAGTTTACATAATACAGATGCCAGAGTAATGCTGTGGCTTGTTTTCTGTAGAGCTTAGACTTTAATCCTAAACTAAAACAGCCCATGTGATTATCCTCCCAGCTGTGATTTGACTACATCCTCCTGGCTGAATTCATGGAAAGATATCAGTCTAGATCTAGAAGAAACCACTCCATTTGCCTGAGAGCCTGGATACAGAGCCGGAGTCAGCACAGACTGACCATCAGTTCTGATCCAGTGAGGTTGTACAGGCAGGCATTTCTGTAGCATGACATGGAGTGTTTGCCAAAGAAAACTGAGGACTTTCACCAGCAACAAATGGTTTTCTCACCACTGAACTCATGTTGCACTTTTAAATCATTCATCTTTATGAAACTTAATCAGGCAATATGTCAAGTCATCATTGTAAGTGGCTAGCACTCACTCATAGGGGACACTCAATATTTTTTTAAACAAAGATTGAATCAATGAACTTCTCTATTCCTTTCCCACTTCGGAAAGCCTACACATTCTAATACTAGGAAGATATATCTTCTTGGCTACCACTGACACTTCACAGGATACCTCCAATCACTACTGCTTACCCAGAAACTTTGTCCAGGAATCTGGCATCATTAAGTCTCCTGCTCCACTGAAAAATTCTACCTCTACCTAGAGTTCCATGTGGAAGGAGTGAAAATAGAGATTTAAAATCAAAGAGACCCAGTGCTGCATTCCAGCTCTGTGACCTTACACCTATATTGTCCAATATGGCAGGCATCAGCCACATGTGGCTACTGAAATATAAATTAACTTGTGTCAGACCCCATGGACTGTAGCCTGCCAGCCTCCTCTGTCCATGGAATTGTCCAGGCAAGAATACTGGAGTGGGTTGCCATGCCCTCCTCCAGGGGATCTTCCCAAGCCAGGGATCGAACCCAGGTCACCTGCACTGTAGGCATATTCTTTACTGTATGAGCCACCAGGGAAGCCCCTAATTAAAATTAGATAACATTAAAAATGTAGTAGAGTTGACTCATTGGAAAAGACCCTGGAGTTGGGAAAGATTGAAGGCAGGAGGAGAACAGGATGACAGAGGATGAGATGGTTGGTTGGATGGCATCGCCGACTCAATGGACATGAGCTTGAGCAAACTCCAGGAGATGGTGAAGGACAGGGAAGCCTGGTGTGCTGCAGCCCATGGGGTCACAAAGAGTCGGATGTGACTGAGCAACTGAATAACAACAACAACAAATTTGGTTCCTCAGTAGCACTGGCCGCGTTTGAGGTGCCCAGTAGCCACAGAGGGCTAACAGTTTCCATGCTGGACAGTGCAGAGATAGAATGTTCCCAACACCCCTGAAAGTTCTGTTAGACAGCACTGCCACAGACAAGTCTCTTAATCTCTTGGGAGCCTCAATTTACTCATTTGTAAAGAGCAAGTCAGCTGGACTAGATGGTACCTAAGGTTCTTCCCTTCTCTGAAAATTTTGGAAAGTAGAGAAACTAGACATGTTTCCTTTGAAGCAGTCATTAGAATAGAAGATAGCCTGAGAATAAGGACAGTCAAAGCTGAACCACTCAATAAGCTCAGGACAGGCCTTGGGGAAAGGGGAGAAGTTGGCTTTGGCACAGGGCCACACAGGCTCTGACTGTGCTAAAGCCACATCGGTCTCTCACCCCTGCACCTATACCCCCCTCTTAAACCTTTCTCCAGCTTCAGAAATTATCTTCAGCTCTTTGAGCCTCCTCTCCATAGGGAAGAGTTGACTAATGGCAACTAAGTACCATTTCATTTTAGCATTGATGGCTAAATGGTCCAAAGTCACAGCTCAGCCTGCCAGAGGGCAAGATCACAAGGCAGGATTTAGGAGGGTTCAGAGCTAGCCCTTGAACCGTCACTGCCCAGTTGTGTAACCTTGGACAAATTACCTGCTGGAGCACCCTCTCTTCAAGGGTAACATTATGTAAAGCTATGGACTTCAAGGGCATCCCTGAATCCAAAATTCTAGATTGTAGCATTAGGTTTTCTCAGTGGGGAGGTTGCATTTTCAAGGTAGAAGGAGAAGTCAGCATTTGTCTTTGGAGGGACAAGCTAGCTTGGCCCTGAGAAGATGGGAAGGGTCTCGTGGAAGAGAGCATTCCCCTCCCCCAAAGCCTTAGGCTGGGCAGCACGGAACAATCTGTCCTTGTTCTGACTGAACTCCCTCCTGGTGATGAGTCACACGACGGAAAGGTGTGCCGGGCGCCCGCCTGCCATGTCTGGTTAATGGAATGCCTTATATGGCACTTCTTTTTCTGACAGGTGATATGTTCCTGGACATGAAGTTCATTTTAAGTCAGTTTTTCAGGTGATGTTCAGACAATGTTTGTTTGGTTTGGTTTCACACAATATTGTCTCAAAGGTAACAGCCTTCCCACTGGGAAGTTCCTTTCTGGACACGTCCAGCTGCCACCACTTCTAATGCCATAGAAGTCACTCAGATCGAGGGACCAAAATGAGGGCTGCAGAGTCCCCTTCCCCTCTCACATACATCTCTGTGTTTTCCTGAGAAGAGGGCATCCTCAGGGGCAGGAGCGTAGACAACCAAAGCCCTACAGGGTTCTACGTCCAGGATACTGAGCCTCCCCTGTGGTCTTCCCACCCTTGTGTCCTTCTTCTCATGGCACACGGACTTCTGCAGGACAGAAAGACTTGGCATGTCCATGATGGCTGAACAAGGACGATGATGAGACAGTATCCTGGAAAAGAGACAGGGTCGGGGGCAGAGCATGGCGCTGCATTCTTGAGACCAGTCCACCCTGCTCACGGACTATACACCAGGCCTTCTGCCTGCCCACTCCCAGCAGAGAATACTGGCCTATCTCAACTGAAGGCCATGATGCTTCAGCCCCTGGCAATAAAGGCTATGAACCTGCCAGATCCTGGAGTTTCCCAGTACCCTGTATGAGGGCCAGTTATGTGTCAGGGCCAGTGCCTTTCCACATAGGCTCTAAGCCTTACAACCACCCTACAAGGCAGGTATTATCTTCCCCACTTTACAGAAGAGGAGTGAGGGTCAATAACTGACCTCACCCAAGGCTACCCAAGCAGGCAGGTGACTGAGCTAGGACTAGCGCTAGTTCTGAGAGGCTTCCATACCCACACTCTGGTTCCCCAAAGATCGGAGCCTTCCTAAGAGTGCATGAGTTTAAGGGACAGAGATTGAGAAGTTTGAGGAAAAAGCCTAGGAGAGGAGATACATTACATTTTTAAGCTGTTGTAAAAAAAAAAAAAAATTATCACAAACTTAGTGGCTTAAAGCAACACGTATTTATTCCTTTAGAGTTTTGGAAGCCAGAAGTCTGAAATCAAGGTGTCAGCAGGGCTGGTGTCTTCTGGAGGCCCCAGGGGAGAATCCATTTCTTTGCCTTTTCCAGCTTCTAGAGACCACCTCTTTTCCTTGCTCCCATCAATCTGACCTCTCGTTTCAGTCCTCGACATCTACATCCTCCTGTGACCTTCCTGTCTCCCTCTGATAAGGACCCTTGTGATTACATTAAGGGGCCACTCAGATAACCTGGGATAATCTCCCATGTCAAAGCCGCTTAATCACACCTCCAAAGTTTCTCTTGCCAGATAAGGAAACATGTTCACAGGTTCCAGGGATCAGAACATGGACATTGAGAGGGGGAGACATTTATTCGCTACCACAGAGGATTTCTCATTTAGCTTGAGAACTTGGAATATTTCTGGGAAGCTGTTTAGATCTCTTCCTTCACATCTTCTCAGCTCTCTTTTCCTCCACTTGGTAGGAAGCAGGTCCACAGAGATCCCAGGGTCATGAAAGGGTCAGAGCAGAAGACCTCAGCTTCGGGCTCCGGGCACATGTACCCATGTCTTCCTTGCCCCTGTGCGTCACATCTTCCCCATGCGGTGGTGGAGGAGAGTGAAAGGCCAGTGTTATCAGGTAGCTGGTGGCCTTAGGGTTGCTACATTAGCTTTGTCACCCTGGCAAGGCTTCTCACATGGAGGAGTCCCCCCATTCTTTTCAAGCTGCCTGCCACTCTCACACTCCTGCTGAGAAAAGAGCACGCATTTGTTTTAACTACTTAGCATCTTATTGCCCTTGGATAATGTCCTGTGTCCCTCCATGATCTATATGAAGCCCTGCAAGATGAAACTCTTGCCCATATTTCCCACCTCAGTTCATGCCACTCCCCTCCCCTCCACTGTGTTCTAGCCACATTGAAACGGGTGATAAAGGAGAATGTTTGTGATTTCAGCAGAATCTTTCTTATTTTTATTTTTCCTGGTACTGTTAGGTGCCAGCAGTGGCTGAAGTAGTCAACTTATGTTGGAGGTGGGGTTTCTATAATGTAAAAGCTTTCTTTCCAAACAGAAAGCCTATCTTAACAACAATCCCCCTTACAGAGTTATAAACACTACATACTAATATATAAACTAATATCTTTAGGCCACTCAGTGTTGTAACTGGAGGCCATTAGAATGGCTTCCTCCTCCAAAGACTAATGCATATTTTGCAAAACTGCTTATGCACCAGCGCCCAAAAATCTGTGTGGTCAGAAGGTGGTTACTATTACCTTCACTTTATGGATGGGAAAGTGAAAGTCGCTCAGTCAAGTCTGACTCTTTGTGACCCCATGGACTGTATAGTCCATGGAATCCTCCAATGGGTAGCCATTCCCTTCTCCAGGGGATCTTCGTAACCAAGGAATTGAACCCAGGTCTCTCATATTGCAGGGAAGACTATCTCAAAAAAGAAAGTCAAATGACTTTTAAACAGCAGTCCCAAGACAGAACCCAGTCTTTCCTACTCAGAGTAGACTCTTCCCTGCCCTGTATGCTGAGTCTTAGGGCCTTGAAGGTAAATTGGTAAGATACCTTGTAAAGGAGGGCTTCCTTAGTGGCTCAGATGGGAAAGAATCTGCCTGCAATGCCTGAAGGCAATGGCACCCCACTCCAGTATTCTTGCCTGGCAAGTTCCATGGACGGAGGAGCCTAGTAGGCTGCAGTCCATGGGATGCAAAGAGTCGGACATGACTGAGCGATTAACACACATGCACACTTGTAAAGGAAGAAAGCAATCAGAGAGGTCTGTAAAATGATAAGTAGCACAAATTGCTTGCTGTTAATTTGATGCCAGTCGAACACAATTTTAAAAATACGTCATTGGGAGGTTTAGATTAGTTGCTGCTGCGGCTGCTGTTAAGTCGCTTCAGTCATGTCCGACTCTGTGCGACCTCGTAGACAGCAGCCCACCAGGCTCCTCTGTCCATGGGATTCTCCAGGCAATAACACTGGAGTGGGTTGCCATTTCCTCCTCCAATGCATGAAAGTGAAAAGTGAAAGTGAAGTCGCTCAGTCGTGTCCGACTCTTAGCGACCCCATGGACTGCAGCCTACCAGGCTCCTCCGTCCATGGAACTTGCCAGGCAAGAATACTGGAGTGGGGTGCCATTGCCTTCTCCATAGAGGTACAAAGCAGAGGGTGAGAACTTCCAGGGAAACATCAGCCTGGTTGACTTACTGCTTTCTGCCCAAACATGCTCTGCATCCTTCATCCCCTTCTGGGCAATCTACCTGCTTGCCCTTCCAACTCCACACTCTGATCCAGAGGTCAGGAGGCAACAGCTGAGGCCACTGGGAGGTGGGAAGGATAGAAGGGTACCCGAAACCACTTCCTCTCCATCCCCCAATGAGTCCTCAGAGCTTCTCTGTAAGTAATTGATTAACCTTGCCCAGGTGGTCTCTGGATTATCAGTAAACTTGGGTCAGTTTTCTGTTTGTGCATTTACTTGTTTCTAATGCCTAGACTGTAGATGAGGGAACGGGCTCTGCTCTTTGGTCAATGGGCTCCAACTCTATGATCAACTTGGCAGGTCAGTAACTTTCTGAATCCTAGTTTTCTCATCTGAGCAACAGAAATAATGATAATACCCACCTCTCAGGGTTTATAAAGAGGATGAGTTAAGATAATAATTCAGAGTAGTTTCTCAGTAGGGTTATCATTGAGTTCATTACGCCTGCCATCTTGAATATAGTCATGTTCATTAGATATTTATTCAATAATTTAATGATACATAAAGTCAAGATAAATTGTGGGCTCCACATTGCACACGTGAACCAGAGCTCTGGAACTCAAGTTCTGACATACTACTCTCCTTTCTCAGGGATGATTTTAATCTTCAGAACCCATGTATAATGGTCATTGCAGGGCAAATGTAGATTGGCAGTGATGATCATTAAACTTCCAGGAGGCTCCAGGAGCCCTTTCCCTGACCACTCTACAACAATTAATAGGTCTCAAACAATATTTTTATAACAGTTTCAAATAGCATCCCTAGTGGCTCAGATGGTAAAGAATCTACCTGCAATGCGGGAGACCTGGGTTTGATTCCTGGATCGGGAAGATCCCCTGGAAGAGGGCATGGCAACCCACTCCAGTATTCTTACCCATGGACAGAGGAGCCTGGTGGGGTACAGTCCATGGGGTTGCAAAGAGTCAGACACAACTGAGTGACTAAGAACAAAGGATAATATTATATTATTAAACTGTTTCCTTTCATTTATATTTATTTATGTATATCCATAAATATAGCATACTGAATTTAATGCCATAGAGTTATAGGCTATATAGTTCCTAATGTGGGTTTCGATCAAAAATCTTTGAGAGATGCTCTTTTTAGTATGGGCACTGTGGTTCAGCAACTGTTCAGTTGCTAAGTCAGGTCTGACTCTTTGCAACCCCATGAACTGCAGCATGCCAGGTTCCCCAGTCCTTTGCTGTCTCCCAGAGTTTGCTCAAACTCATATCCATTGAGTCAGTGATTACTGCACAACCTTAGCTGAATATTTAGAGCAATAGTTACTGGTTATTGCCCATTTTCATGTCTTTGGGGGTTTATGTATTTTGACAGGAGGAAATAGCAACACTGAATATGATGGCCCAGAGTTTGGAAAAGACTCCTGTTCTCATGCTCCTTGCCTCAGTCACCCCATTTCTTCAGGGAGCAGATTTATGGTAGGTACATTTTAACCAGTGGAACCATTGACTGATCAATGCCTGGGGAGTTAAGATCAGTGAAACATATCAGTGGCTGCTTGCTGGCACTGCCTCTGCTTGTGTATGTGGCACAGGTTGGACTTTAGAGAAAGATCACAGAAAATGATGTTCTCCTAAATTTCTTGCCCTGAAAACTGTATCTTCAGCACAGCTCCTGACATTTCCTGAGTTGTATGGGAGCACTTGCTGTGCACAAGGAAAGATTCTGAGCAGGAAAAGGAACCCTGTGGGGAGCTAAGAAGCATGCAAGCACCCTCTGAATACCCATACTCTTACAGGAAATTAATTACCTCTCCCAGTAATGTTAATAATCACTCCATACAGTATCCCAACTCAGAAATAAGTACTCATGCTGGTTTGCATTAGACAGAACCTAATGAAATAATAATACCACTTTTCAGGGATCATGGAGAAGACTCACCAAGTTAATGCAAAATTAAGGGTAGGTGATGATGAGAAAAAGACTCTGATGCTGGGAGTGATTGCCGGCAGAAGGAAAAGGGGACGACAGAGGATGAGATGGCTGGATGGCATCACCAACTCGATGGACATGAGTTTGAGTGAACTCCGGGAGATGGTGATGGACAGGGAGGCCTGGTGTGCTGCAATTCATGGGGTCGCAAAGAGTCAGACATGACTGAGCGACTGAACTGAACTGAACTGAACTGATGATGAGAAATGATGAAGGCAGCCTTCTCAGGGTAAAGTGCTATGATGCTGTGGAAAGAGCAGAGGCCCTAGAGTCAGAATGCCTGGCATGCAGTTCTAATTTCACCACTAACCACCTATGGGTCTTCTTGACATACCGTATCCTCTCTGAGCTTCAGCTTCCCGATCTGTGAAATGTAGGAGTTAGTATAGGTCATGGAGCAGAGTAGGGAGAATGTACAGCAATGTAATTACTAAATCAAATAACTGCTTATCCATTGAAAAATTTATAAGGCAAAAAATAGAAAACCCATCAAAATGAGGCAACTCTGAATGAAGCATAATGGGGAATCTAGCTTCTCCTAGATTACTCTTCTGATAGGCAGAATTCTAGGATGGTCCCCAAGATTCCCAGCCCCAGCATATACACACTTTCTACTTAGTTATTCAATCAGACACTAATCTGAGTACTGCTGTCAAGGAGTTTGGAGAAGTGTTTAAAATTCTGTGTTGTGTTGCATGCTCAGTCACTTCAGAAATGTCTGATTCTTTGCAACTCCATGAACTGTAGCCTGTCAGGCTCCTCCATCCATGGGATTCTCCAGGCAAGAATACTGGAGTGGATTGCCATGCCCTCCTCCAAGGAATCTCTCAGACCCAGGGATCAAATCCACATCTCCTTCAGCTCCTACATTGACAGGCAGATTCTTTACCACTGAGCCACCTGATGTGTGAGTGACATATTATACGGGGCAGGCAGCTGATTGGATGAGGTGGTTTACCTTCCTCCTAAAGCTCTAATCTGAGATGGTCAGGATCTCTTTTGTTCTCCTGGTCACCACACAAGGAAGGAATTATATTCAGAGATAGCAGTCAGCCCACCTGACCACTCCTAACAAGTAAAGAACGAGAAGACCTTGGCCTAGGAAGCTGGTGGAGCCCATCTGTATCCGTTGGGTTGTTCCCTTTGAATGTTCCCTGACGCAAAGGAGGAAATTCACAAGTGACTCTAAATCTCACAGTGTTCCAATGAAAACAGGAATATTGCCTGTGGAAACACTTCCTGATTCAGAAAAATAGTTATGACCTCTAAGACTCTAGTTATCCCCATCATGTGCCAGTAATCCCTTGGTGGAATTCCTCTTTCAGTATGGAGAGACTCCATAATAGAGTCTTAGCTCTGCACTTATTTGCTATATGTCTTAGATAAGTTGTACAGCTTCTTAGATCCTCAGTTTCCTCATTGACAGCTGATAATGAGAGTGCCTTACTAAATAAGAGTGTTTACTTCATAGAGTTCTGTTGAAAATTACACAAGATAAAGCACACAAAAGATCTCATAGGGTGTTCAACAACTATCAGTACAGCAGTAGTAGTAGCATTTTTATGATCATTTGTCCTTTAACCATTTCCATATTTTAGCTCTATTGGAATCACTTTTTCCTTTCTGGGAAAACCTTGAAATCCTGCCTCTGGCTTGGTATCAGGACAGCACACTTGTGCTTAGTCGTTTAGTTGTGTCTGACTCTTTGAGACCCCATGGACTAAAACCCACCAGACTCCTCTGGCCATGGGGATTCTCCAGGCAAGAATACTGGAGTTGGTTGCCATGCCCTCCTCCAGGGGATCTTCCCAATCCAGGAACTGAACCCAGGTCTCCTGCACTGCAGGTGGATTCTTTACCATTTGAGCCACCAGGGAAGCCCAAGAATACTGGAGTGGTAGCCTATCCCTTCTTCAGGGGATCTTCCTGACCCAGAAATTGAATCAGGGTCTTCTGCATTGCAGGCAGATTCTTTACCAGCTGAGCTACCAGGGAAACTCACTATTCTGCATACTTATTCCTGCAGAATTCATGGAATATCTATATAATGTCCAAGGCTTTCTTAGTAACAAGTGCCAATGGCCTGAAAGAAATGATTTTTATTCTCTGGAGCTTATATTTTTATATAAAAAAGATATTAAGTGTAATAAGATAAGTTAAAGTCCTTAACAAACTACAAACTGCTATGCAATCTTTATTTTTTTTTTTTTTTAGTTTTCATTTCTTTTATTGATTATCAGAAACATTACAAACATCTAGTATGAACAAATTGTAACATGATAGTGTTTAGTTTGAACAATTAATACATTTCAGATATAATATTATACATATTTCAATGCTATTCTCCCCAATCATCTCACCCTCTCCTGGTCCCAGAGTCCAAAAGTCTGGTCTATTCATCAGTGTCTCTTTTGTTGTCTCGTAAATAGGGTTATTTTTTACCATCTTTCTAAATTCCATATATATGCGTTAGTATACTGTATTTGTGTTTTTGTTTCTGGCTTACTTCACTCTGTATAATAGGCTCCAGTTCCATCCACCTCCTTAGAACTGATTCAAATGTATTCTTTTTAATGGCTGAGTAATACTCCATTGTGTATATGTACCACAGCTTGTTTATCCATTCATCTGTGGATGGACATCTAGGTTGCTTCCACGTTCTGGCTATTGCAAACAGTGCTGCTATGAACATTGGGGTACAGGTGTCTCTTTCAATTCTGGTTTTCTCAGTGTATATGCCCAGCAGTGGGATTGCTGGATCATAAGGCAGTTCTATTCGCAGTTTTTTGAGGAATCTCCATACTGTTCTCCATAGTGGCAGTACTAGTTTGCATTCCCACCAACAGTGCAAGAGGGTTCCCTTCTCTCTGCACCCTCTCCAGCATTTATTGCTTGTAGACTTTTGGATAGCAGCCATTCTGATTGGCATGAAATGGTATCTCATAGTGGTTTTGATTTGCATTTCTCTGATAATGAGTGATGTTGAGCATCTTTTCATGTGTTTGTTAGCCATCTGTATGTCTTCTTTGGAGAAATGTCTATTGAGTTCTTTGGCCCATTTTTTGATTGGGTCATTTATTTTTCTGGAATTGAGCTGTAGAAGTTGCTTGTATATTTTTGAGATTAGTTGTTTGTCAGTTGCTTCATTTGCTATTATTTTCTCCCATTCTGAAGGCTGTCTTTTCACCTTGCTTATAGTTTCCTTTGTTGTGCAGAAGCTTTTTAAGTTTGATTAGGTCCCATTTGTTCATTTTTGATTTTATTTCCAATATTCTGGGGAGGTGGGTCACAGAGGATCCTGCTGTGATGTAAGTCAGAGAGTGTTTTGCCTATGTTTTCCTCTAGGAGTTTTATGGTTTCTGGTCTTATATTTAGCTCTTTAATCCATTTTGAGTTTATTTTTGTGTATGGTGTTAGAAAGTGTTCTAGTTTCATTCTTTTACAAGTGTTTGACCAGTTTTCCTAGCACCACTTGTTAAAGAGATTGTCTTTGATCCATTGTATATTCTTGCCTCCTTTGTCAAAGATAAGGTGACCATATGTGCGTGGATTTATCTCTGGGCTTTCTATTTTGTTCCATTGATCTATATTTCTGTCCTTGTGCCAGTACCATACTGTCTTGATGACTGTGGCTTTGTAGTAGAGCCTGAAGTCAGGCAGGTTAATTCCTCCAGTTCCGTTCTTCTTTCTCAAGATAGCTTTGGCTATTCGAGGTTTTTTGTATTTCCATACAAATTGAGAAATTATTTGTTCTAGCTCTGTGAAGAATACCGTTGGTAGCTTGATGGGGATTGCATTGAATCTATAAATTGCTTTGGGTAGTATATTCATTTTTACTATATTGATTCTACCAATCCATGAACATGGTATATTTCTCCATCTATTAGTGTCCTCTTTGATTTCTTTCACCAGTGTTTTATAGTTTTCTATATATAGGTCTTTAGATTCTTTAGGAAGATATATTCCTAAGTATTTTATTGTTTTCATTGCAATGGTGAATGGAATTGTTTCCTTAATTTCTCTTTCTATTTTCTCGTTATTAGTGTACAGGAATGCAAGGGATTTCTGTGTGTTAATTTTATATCCTGCAACTTTACCATATTCATTGATCAGTTCTAGTAATTTTCTGGTGGAATCTTTAGGGTTTTCTACGTAGAGGATCATGTCATCTGCAAATAGTGAGAGTTTTACTTCTTCTTTTCCAATTTGGATTCCTTTTATTTCTTTTTCTGCTCTGATTGCTGTGGCCAAAACTTCCAAAACTATGTTGAATAGTAATGGTGAAAGTGGGCATCCTTGTCTTGTTCCTGACTTTAGAGGAAATGCTTTCAATTTTTCACCATTGAGGATAATGTTTGCTGTGGGCTTGTCATATATAGCTTTTATTATGTTGAGGTATGTTCCTTCTATTCCTGCTTTCTGGAGAGTTTTTATCATAAATGGATGTTGAACTTTGTCAAAGGCTTTCTCTGCATCTATTGAGATAATCATATGGTTTTTATTCTTCAGTTTGTTAATGTGGTGTATTACGTTGATTGATTTGCGGATATTGAAGAATCCTTGCATTCCTGGGATAAAGCCCACTTGGTCATGATGTATGATCTTTTTAATGTGTTGTTGGATTCTGATTGCTAGAATTTTGTTAAGGATTTTTGCATCTATGTTCATCAGTGATATTGGCCTGTAGTTTTCTTTTTTTGTGGGATCTTTGTCAGGTTTTGGTATTAGGGTGATGGTGGCCTCATAGAATGAGTTTGGAAGTTTGCCTTCTTCTGCAATTTTCTGGAACAGTTTGAGTAGGATAGGTGTTAGCTCTTCTCTAAATTTTTGGTAGAATTCAGCTGTGAAGCCGTCTGGACCTGGGCTTTTGTTTGCTGGAAGATTTCTGATTACAGTTTCAATTTCCGTGCTTGTGATGGGTCTGTTAAGATTTTCTATTTCTTCCTGATCCAGTTTTGGGAAGTTGTACTTTTCTAAGAATTTGTCCATTTCTTCCACATTGTCCATTTTATTGCCATATAATTGCTGATAGTAGTCTCTTATGATCCTTTGTATTTCTGTGCTGTCTGTTGTGATCTCTCCATTTTCATTTCTAATTTTATTGATTTGATTTTTCTCCCTTTGTTTCTTGATGAGTCTGGCTAGTGGTTTGTCAATTTTATTTACCCTTTCAAAGAACCAGCTTTTGGCTTTGTTGATTTTTGCTATGGTCTCTTTGGTTTCTTTTGCATTTATTTCTGCCCTAATTTTTAGGATTTCTTTCCTTCTACTAACCTTGGGGTGCTTCATTTCTTCCTTTTCCAGTTGCTTTAGGTGTAGAGTTAGGTTATTTATTTGGCTTTTTTCTTGTTTCTTGAGGTATGCCTGTATTGCTATGAACTTTCCCCTTAGGACTGCTTTTACAGTGTCCCACAGGTTTTGGGTTGTAGTGTTTTCATTTTCATTTGTTTCTATGCAGAATTTGATTTCTTTTTTGACTTCTTCTGTGATTTGTTGGTTATTCAGGAGTGTGTTGTTCAGCCTCCATATGTTGGTCTTTTTAATAGATTTTCTCCTGTTATTGAGATTTACTCTTACTGCATTGTGGTCAGAAAAAATGCTTGGAATGATTTCAATTTTTCTGAACTTACCAAGGCTGGATTTATGGCCCAGGATGTGGTCTATCCTGGAGAAGGTTCCATGTGCACTTGAGAAAAAGGTGAAATTCATTGTTTTGGGATGAAATGTCCTATAGATATCAATTAGTTCTAACTGGTCTATTGTATCGTTTAAAGTTTGTGTTTCCTTGTTAATTTTCTGTTTAGTTGATCTATCCATTGGTGTGAGTGGGGTATTAAAGTCTCCCACTATTATTGTGTTATTGTTGATTTCTCCTTTCATACTTGTTAGTATTTGTCTTATATATTGTGGTGCTCCTAAGTTGGGTGCATATATATTTATAATTGTTATATCTTCTTCTTGGATTGATCCTTTGATCATTAGGTAGTGACCTTCTTTGTCTCTTTTCACATCCTTTGTTTTAAAGTCTATTTTATCTGATATGAGTATTGCTACTCCTGCTTTCTTTTGGTCTCTATTTGCGTGGAAATGCAATCTTTAGTATCATTATTATTACTGATATTATTACCATTGTTCATACTATAAGCATCCATAGAGTAATCACAGGATTAGATGCTTAATAAGTATTCTTAGAAGTTAAATGGGTAAATTTCTATGTGAACCTGTGGAGTGGGAAAGATCCTGGGTAGGGTAGGCAGGCAAGGCTAGTGTCTGAATTGCTCCTTGAAGGTGTGGGCAGAATTGGGCAGACAGAGGGAAAAGCAGCTCAATAAGATCCTTGATGTTGAGGCTGATCATAGTATTATCAGGGTGACTAAGAGGTCTGAGGAAGCATCACTGGACAAAGCTAGTGGAAGTGATGGATTTCTAGCTGAGCTGTTTCAAATACTAAAATACGATGCTGTGAAAGTGTTGCACTCAATATGCCAGCAAATTTGGAAAACTGAGCAGTGGCCACAGGATTGGAAAAGGTCAGTTTTCATCCCAATCCCAAAGAAAGGCAATGCCCAAGAATGCTCAAACTACTGCACAATTGCACTCATCTCACACACTAGTAAAGTAATGCTCAAAATTCTCCAAGCCAGGCTTCAGCAATACGTGAACCATGAACTTCCAGATGTTCAAGTTGGTTTTAGAAAAGGCAGAGGAACCAGAAATCAAATTGCCAACATCTGCTGGATCAACAAAAAAGCAAGAGAGTTCCAGAAAAACATCTATTTCTGCTTTATTGACTATGCCAAATCCTTTTACTGTATGGATCAAAACAAACTGTGGGAAATTCTGAAAGAAATGGGAGTACCAGACCATCTGACCTGCCTCTTGAGAAATCTGTATGCAGGTCAGGAAGCAACAGTTAGAACTGGACATGGAACAAACTGACTGGTTCCAAATCGGGAAAGGAGTGCGTCAAGGCTGTATATTGTCACCCTGCTTATTTAGCTTATATGCAGAGTACATCATGAGAAACGCTCAAAGCAATGCTCAGATGCTTGATGGACACAAGTTTGAGCAAGGTCTGGGAGTTTGTAATGGACAGGGAAGCCTGGTGTGTTTCAGTTCATGGGATTGCAGACATGACTGAGCGACTGAACTTAACTAAATTGAAAACAAAGCCATCAATTTTTAAAAAAAGGTTCAGCAGAAGTTTGTGTTTGAAACACAGGAGATACAAGACCAGAAACAATGTAAGGAAAAAAACAGTATGTTAAGCCTGAGCCATAGATAGGCTGGCCCTTGCTCTCTCTTGATCCCTCTTCCAGAAAAACATCTACTTCTGTTTCACTGACTATGCTAAAGCCTTTGACTGTATGGATCACAACAAACTATGGAAAAGCCTTAAAGAGATGGGAATACCAGACCACTAAAGCAGTGAGCCCAGAGGTGCTTGGATCTGAACTCAGAGCAAACCTTGGTATAATAGACACCTTATCTTCACTGTAGGGTGGATCAGGTTTGTAACCTAAAAAAATGTATCAAAGGAAAATATAGAAATTATTAGAAAATATTTAACGTAATAATACAAAGACTCATCCATTAATTTTTAAATCAGTTCAGTTCTGTCACTCAGTCGGGTCCGACTCCCTGCCATCCTATGGACTGCAGCACACCAGGCTTCCCTGTCCATCACCAACTCCTGGAGCTTGCTCAGACTCATGTCCATTGAGTCAGACCCTAGGAATATCTCTCATATTGAAAAATGATTTATCTTTATTATATTTCCAAGCAAAAAATTGTACATAGAAATTGAAATTCTTTTACCACAATCTGTTTACAGAACCTGAAGATTCCATATCAATGTGGTCCCAGAACAGCAGCATCAGTATCATCTAAGAACTTGTTAGAAATACAAAGTCTTAGGCTCCATTCTAGAGCTACAGAACAGAAACAGAGGGTGGAGCCCAGCTGTCTGTTTTAACAAGTCTTCCAGGTGATTAACTGCATGATAATGTTTGAGAATCACTTCTCTAGGTCATGTCCTATGTATATTTACCAGCCTCACTTGGGAAATGATGTCAATTCAAAGACAAGAGCTGCTATGCTATAAAGGGCAGAAGCTCTGATGGCAAATAGAGGACACTTCCATCTTCCCTGTCTATGCCAGTCACCACTAATTACCACATTTTTTCACAATGAACCATTGTGGCAGGGGCCTTTAGTGAGTTTTCCACTTAGAAATCTGGGAGGGGACAACCTCACCAAAGTCCCGAACCATTATGGAGTTGGTTAGGGAAAGCTGAAGTAGACTAGAAATTTTACCTGGAAGAATTTGGCAAGAGAGAGAACCCAATAGAACATCTCTTATTCTCCAAGTTTGGGGATTGCATGTAGGAAATCCATAATTTCCTATTGCCCAAGCTGAAGAACATGTGCTAAAAGATTACTGGATCAAACAAAACCTGGAGTTCAAATAAATAAATCCACAAAATGTCCATACTTCAAATACAGAATTAACGGCAAAGTATCAGATGTTAACCTAAGGTCCCAAAAGTCCAGGTGGGATTAAACACCTCTGTAGACATTAATACAGGTTGCCAATGACCAGATGGGTCAGGCACACCTCAGCAGAGATCAGAGAGGATCCTGAGGACAGTTTAGTCCAACAACCCCTCTCCCAACTGCCGTGTGCAAGAAGAATAAGCTTCTGCCTACCAGAAGAGAAAAAGGAAGCGTAGAAGGGGACTGCCTTGAGGAAAGAAAAATGGTCTTGAGGGTTTGAACTGTAACACTGCCCAGCGTTTACTCAAAGGAGACCATTTAAATTGGGAGATTGAGTTACCTATGAGACTGTGAGCTAGACAGCAATCTTAGATCAGTTGCAGGAAATAAAAGTTAAATTTGGGGGCAAGCATCTAATTTATAACTGTTCATAAAGCCTCTGAAATATATTGATTTTTTTTTTTTTTTAATGCTTAGGTGTGTCCGTCTTGGTTCAGCTAGAATAAGTGGGGATAGGAGGCAGAAGCAAAGGTTGGCCCAGCCTTGGAGAGCTGACGGGCTCCAGGTTGCAACACGAGGTGCCCTTGTCCCACTTCAGAATGCTTCCCCTATAGCCCAAAACGTTTCGACAGTTAGTGCCATTTGTTCCAGTCACATCTCACAGCTGGTAACTGGAGAAGGTGAACATGTGCTTCCAATATTCACTTTTCATAGACTCATTAGGTCAAAGATCATCTGGGCAAACCCTCTCATTTTACGGATGAGGAAACCAAGGTCAAAGAAGCTAAACTAAATGACTCATGAACTGTAGACAAGGCTGGACCCTGAATCCAGATTGCTTCAGCTCCCCATCTATTGCTCTAACATCCCAAACTTTCATAAAGCAGAAGTGATCAATTCTATACACTGTAGCCATATTTCAAAACCCAAAGAGTCAGAATATTATCTTTCTTTAAAGCTTCCATTAATGTTTGCTTCCCTTCTTTCTACATTTGTCTTGAGAGATGTGAAGAGCTTCCTGGTGGAAAGCTATTCTGAGAGAAGCTGAGATGAAGCATTCATGATCTATGGCTGCCAAAGTTAGCTCCTTCACAGCTGTACCAGCACATTGGAGGCTGTGAGGCAGACAAGCTGTCTTTGGTGCTGTATTAAGAGGTGTAAGTGTCTGAAATTCTGCAAATCAAAAGGGCCTTCTGGATGGCAGCTGCCTCCAGTCTGTGAAGGACCACCCTGGTTTGTCTGAAGGAGAACTTTGCATGACTTTCAAAGAGGGCCAGAATCCAAAGTCTTGATCAGCCTATGAGAATGTCAACACATCTTAGGATTTGGTACATATCTTATTCCTTCTGTCACCTAAAGAATTTTGTCTTTAATTTACATGGGAAGTAAAATGGATATCAAAGCAACTACCTGGATAATTTAATCCCAAAGCACATGCTTATACTTTAAGTCTCCTGGAATGACTATTCATGAATTGACTCAACTGCAAGTCTTATCTGTTACTGTGAAATACATCTCATGGAGAACTGTGTCTGGCTCAGGGTTCAGATAAAGAAATTTACCTGTAACTCTCATCTCAAGAGTCCAGAACCTTCCCAGTCCCTCTGGATGAAGGATTCACCAAATCCCTCCTTTGTGAGAGAATGAGAGAACCATCTCCTTAAATTGCATTAGCAATAATAATTTTATTATGGGTTGTTTCTTATGTTTTTTTAAACTTTCTCTCCATGCACAGGGTCTCTTCCTCCATAATGATAGCTGGCAGAATAACAAACATGGATACTTTTCTCTTTTAATTCTTAGGGTATGTGCTTGACCCCTATTGGCTCTAACATGAGGCAATCAAATAAATTCGATAGAGTTTACGCCAAGTCTTGCTTGTTATCTTCTATTAACTATTTAATTTCTGATTATTTTTGGCATTGAGACAATGCATACCTAGCTCTGGGATAAACAGTGATTCTAAAGACATATTTGCTTATCAATTAACATGTTTTAGTGGGACTTCCCTGGTCATTCAGTAGTTCAGAATCCACTTTGCAATGCAGGGAACACGAGTTTGATCCCTGGTTGGGGAACTAAGATCCCACACACTGTGGAGCAACTAAAGTCCATGCACCACAATTACTGAAGCCTGCGTGCTCTGGAGCCCCAGTGCAACAACTAGAGGGTCCATGCACCACAATGAAAGATCCTGCAAGACACAACCAAGATTCCACATGCTGCAACTAAGACCTGATTAAGCCAAATAAGTACATAAATAATAATATATTTAAAAAAAAAAAAACATGTTTTACCTTTTCCAGAACTTGAAAAGTTAAACAGATTATATTTGTCTAATGGTAAAGTTTGCAGGTATTTCAACATCAAAATTTCCTCAGCAAATGTTTAATACTGCCTTGCTGATGCGCCTCTCATTTCAACTTCAGATTCTCATATTGGTCTAAATAAGGCTTTCAAATCTTTATAGATTGCTCCTTGTTTTCTACAAAGGAGAAAAGTGCACACATATGCAGAGCCATCTCCTTTCTTTGTCTCTCCTGTCTATGCCTTTGCTCTGCTCTCAATGCTGGGTAAGATAGTTATCTTTACTCTCATCTTATTCCAAGTCCTTGGAAAGCAGTTTGAGATGGCTGATCTCAGCTGGAGGTCACAGGGAGGCAAGCAGTATACATCTACTCTAGAGGGCAGAGGTCCTAGATACAAGGACCCTCATCTGCTCACTTGGATGGTCCTTCCTTACACAGTCAAGGTTTCTGATGGGTACTGTGGAACAGCTGTTAGCTCACAGCCACTAGCAGATGGGCTTCCTGGCATATTTGTGGCTGGTGGGCTGAGTCCTTGGAAGAGATAGCACCATGATAGAGAGAAGAGGAAAAAAAACCACCCTAGGATATCAGTGCCACCTCCTGCCCCCACAGTGAAGGGTTACACACCACCATCTGTACTGGTGGCAAATAAGCAGGTACATTTCATACAAAAAAGTAACATTCATTCCTGAACTTTCTTCCAGGTTTTTCATGGATGATGTTGTTTGTACAACTGAAGCTTTTTAAAAAAAATCCCCACTCTGAATGATTTTTCATGAGAATAATATACTTCTAGAACTTAAAGCTAGGAAAGATAGCTCTTATCTAGCTAAACACTTTCATTTTAACAATAAAAGAAACTAAGTCCAAAATGTTTAGGTAGTTTTTCCCAAATTTCTAGACTAGAAGAGCCATGGTTAGAATTAACAGACTTGTAAGCATAATTCTTTTTAAGAGATGGTTTTAATTATTTTGAAAGCAGTACATGTTGAGAGACAGGCAGTGTTTGATAGCACAGAGTAGCAGCAGTCTATCTGAGTGGTGTTAAAAAAAGACAACAGGCCCAAATGGAGTTGCTTGTGCTAAGCCCCAGATCACCAAAGCGGAAAAAAAGAGTTAAAGTGTTGGTCATTCTGTTGTGTCCGACTCTTTACAATGCCATGTACTGTAGCCCACCAGGCTCCTCTGTCCATGACTTCTCCAGGCAAGAGTACTGAAGTAAGGAACCATTCCTT
This sequence comes from Tragelaphus eurycerus, assembly GCA_935064755.1. Classification (NCBI taxonomy): domain Eukaryota; kingdom Metazoa; phylum Chordata; class Mammalia; order Artiodactyla; family Bovidae; genus Tragelaphus; species Tragelaphus eurycerus. The sequence continues at coordinate 24,086,834 of CAKXYN010000024.1, read as the reverse complement.
TCTCCAGGGGATCTTCCTGACCCAGGGATCGAAACCAGGTCTCCTGCATTGCAGGTGGATTCTTTACCACTCTGAGCCACCAGGGAAGCCCACATCACCAAATCAAGACTTAATTACAATTTCAGCTTTCCCAGAAATGGAATCTTAAACCAGTCAGTTGGGAGTCGCCTGATCAACACTAGCTAGCTACTCTGCCTGATAAGATGCCTGCCATCCCCTACAGAAAAGTAATGTTGCAATAACCAAATTTTCCCCCTCTGGTATAAGTTCCTTGTTCCTGCTCCTTTTTGCCTATAAGTCTTTCATTTTGTACAGCTTTCTGGAACTTTTTCTATCTGCTAGATTGGATACTACCTGAATCATGAATCATTGACTAACATAAGATCCTTAAATTTTACTTAAAAGCATTGATAGGTTTTGGTGTAAGATCTAATTGCAAGGCTCAGTTCTCCTATGTTTTAGCCATGTGTCCTTGAGGAACTTACCAGACCCTTCTTACCCTCTGTAAACATTTGGATAATAGTAGCATGGAAGGCAGTTAGTAATATAACCCAGTCCTTCCCTGTAACAGAATTCTGATCCTGGTGACAAGGATAAGGGGACAATTCCTAGGGTCATTAAGGAAGTCTAGGGCAATTTTAATGCATATCAATGAAAATTCCTTACAAATGCTTCTAGTAGTAGCCCTGTCTGCATGGGGGCTTTGAAAATGCTTTTCCTCTGGCTCAAGTCTGCTTTCACAACTCTAACATTTTTTTCACGTTCTCTACCCTCTTTCTCCATATGCTCCAGGCAGGCAGTGAAGCCAACCATGGTGGTCCCTTTCTCCTCTCAGTGGAAGGCTGGTGCAGGCATGGGCCTGTAAAGCATTGTGTGTACTATCTTGGGAAGTGGGGGTGTTCTGGGAAAGGTATATAATGAGAGACACATTGGGAAAAAGACTGGATGCACATGCCACCTGTGGATGTGACACAGTGGTCATCTTGAGGCCACAAGCAGAGCTTAAGAATCACCTGCCATGCTGACAATGACAGAAAGTGAAAGTGAAAGTCGCTCAGTTGTGTCCGACTCCTTGCAACCCCATGGACTATACCGTCCATGAAATTCTCTAGGCCAGAATACTGGAGTGGGTAGACTTTCCCTTCTCCGGGGGATCTTCCCAACCTAGGGATCAAACAATGGCAGAGCAAAAAGAAATATCAGATCTTGAAGTTCCTGAGTTTATCACGCCTGGAGGCATTCTAGCCTAGAATATCTTAATATCTAAGGTAACAAGCTCTGCTGCTTAAGCCAGTCTTGTGTTCCTTATAGCTGAGTGCATCGCAACTAGAACAGTAGTACTTATCATATAAAGTTATTCTGTATAGTGAATGATAAATGCAGTATGGGAAATAGTATATGACCAAGCACAAAGAAAGAAGGAAATATCAGTTGTCACCACTGTTGTAGTTATTATTATAGGAGAACATAAAGTAAAAAAAAATATCTCCCACATTTCCTCATCCTATTCTCTAGCAATAAAAATTTGTTAATAATATTTTATGTATCTTTATGTCAATTCTTAAAAAATGACAATAAATAACTTTACATACTATTTTTTCACTTCCAAGAGTTTTCCAAATAGATACATTGATGCCCAGTTGGAAATTACTTCTAATCCCCAAGAGTATATTTCACTTTATAATCTTCCAAAGATTTAGAAATACTGCCTTCTAGCTAAAAGCATTTGGCTTTTCAAAATCCTCCTAAATGTAGAAAAAAAATCTTAGAAATGGCAAAGAACATAAATAACCATCATCGAGTGCCCTCGTGCACATTAAGGGCCAGTTGCTAAGAGCTAGTGGAGAAGGCAAGGGCACCCCACTCCAGGACTCTTGCCTGGAAAATCCCATGGACAGAGGAGCCTGGTAGGCTGCAGTCTGTGGGGTCGCTAGGAGTCAGACACAACTGAGCGACTTCACTTTCACTTTCTACTTTCATGCATTGGAGGAGGAAATGGCAACACACTCCAGTGTTCTTGCCTGGAGAATCCCAGGGACGGGGAAGCCTGGTGGGCTGCCGTCTATGGGGTCGCACAGAGTCAGACACAACTGAAGCGACTTAGCAGCAGCAGCAGCAGCTAAGAGCTAGAGCCCGACCACACTGATAGGAGATTTTTGTTGGAAGTGAGTTTTACAGTATCTGTGGAAGCAGTTACTCTTTTGGACTGTGTCAATGACTGGATCTCTTTCCAAGGACATGTCATGCTAAGTCAAATGACCATCCAGACACAGCCTGCAGCTCTTGTTCTCTAGGGACCAGGCACCGTTCCCTCTGGTAACCACATGAGCCACAGAAATTCAACCAAAGTTCAGGAGACCCAAGAGGAAATCACCAAGCAAGGTGGGTGAGAAAAGGCTGAAATGTCCTCCAAAATTTCCTCCAGAAATGATGGCAATCAGCCAGCATTTCTGACTGATAAACGACATGCAAAAAACAAGGATCCAAGATTTTCTCAGATCTCTTTCTTTCCTTGGACTTTGTAACAACTATTCCCTCGGAGCTCTATGGGCCACAGGAGCATACAAAAAAATATGTTTATCCACCGAAAGGAGTAAGGGAAATGATTAAAAATTTCCCCAAAGTTCAAACCTGTCCAAAAACTTCCTGTTTCTAAAATATGGTTTGGGAAGCACTTATTGATGCTTTAATGGGTGGAAATCTGCTATTTGGGTGTAGAAACGTGGTACAGTGCGACTTTGGAGTTAAGCCAAAAGTTCTCAACACAGCTTCCCTTTAGAACCATACAAGAAAGTTTAAATGCTGACACCAGGACCCAATCCCAGGCTACCAATTAAATCAGAATCTGTGGGACTGGAGTTGAGGCCTATGTGAGTAGGTAGGTTAAGCATGTATATGTGAGTTTTCTTAGTTTCCCAGCTAAGTCCAGGGGTGAGAATTTGCTGAGTTAGGCCCAGAATTAAACCCTGGCTCCCCATCTTCTCAACTGTGTGACTACAGACACATTATTTCTTCTGTAGGCCTGTTTCTTCATCTGTAAAGTGGGGGTTACAATAGTATAATAGATTGAATTATGCATGTAGAGGACTTAGCCTAAAACTCGATAGGCCATGTCAGGTCCATCCTCTTTATACGGTAATGTCAGTGCAGCCCCCTGCAGAGTAGGTCTGCACTGGAAAAAAGAACCAGTAGGTGCTAGAAGAGTTCATTAAGAGAAGTGCCACATTAAGAGAAGTGCCACTTTCTCTTATCTGGCCCATCCACTGGGCTTGTGAATTCCTGGAAGAAAGCAAGTGTCTTGAAATAGCCACTTAAAATGAGTGCATTAAAAAGAATTCTGCACTGAGGCAAAAAAAAAAAAAAAAATCTTGCACCTCTTCTCTTCGCTGGCAATCATACAGGAAGATGATGAAAAGGCTACCACGCCCTGCTGCTGTGGACACTGGCCAATCTGTTACAAATGTCATAGGCAGTAAACAGCCTAACACAAAACATGCAGAAAAGCAAGGACCGGTGTTCACCTGGCACCAAGCGCGGCCAGTGAGCCTCCATTGACAACAGGCCAGGATTTCCATAAGATGACAACTTTGTATGCTTGTCTCCACCACTACATTTGGATCCCTGGAGCTGGGGACTGTATTTTTTAAGAATCGTGCTATTGTGTGTTATTTGTGCTCAGTTGCTCAGTCTTGTCCAATTCTTTTTGACCCTTTGGACTGTAGCCTGTCAGGGTTTTCTGTCCATGGGATTTTTCAGGCAAGAATACTGGAGTGAGGTGCCATTTCCTACTCTAGGGGATCTTCCCAACCCAAGGATCAAACTCAAGTTTCCTGGGTCTGCTGCATTGCAGGAGCAGATTCTTTACCCACTGAGCCATCAGAGAAAGCTAAGCTACCACTAATTGAATGCCTTCCAAGTACTAGGCATATATACATACACATAATTAAATATTTATAACATTATGGGGCACTTCTATCCCCGACTGTGAAGAGGAAAAACCTAAGGCTTAGGAAGAGGAATGACTTTCCCAATTCACATAAATAAAGAGGATGACCAAATCAAAATCAAAATATGTGCCTGACTCTTAAGATTTTTTTATCTCAGGCCTAAAAATGTGCCTGGCATATAGAACATCTTAATGTTTGATGAATGAAGCAAGTTGTGTTTTTTTTTTCCCCCCAAAAGAAAAGCAAAAGAATTCAAAGTCAGAATTCACATCATCTTCATAACCTCTACCAGCCTTTATTGATTTCTTCTGGACCACAGTCAGGAATAAACTCTCCTTAGGGGTAGCTATGGAATTCTTTAATCAACCTGAGAAAAATTAGGATTAGTGACTCATAATTTTATTTGAAATGTGAAGGCAAAATTCACACATGCGTACCTGTCTTATCTCCCCAACTTGACTGTAAGCTCCTGAAAATAGAATTATGTATAATATACTGTGCATTATCCCACAAGCCTAAGCAGAAATATGTGTCATCCTTGAGAAATGTTCAAGGGCTGACTAAAATCCTACTGTGAACTTGGCCTCCTCTCAACATTTTTATTCATGTGGAATCAAATTAGAATGAGCATCCAGGATAGCCTAGAAGAGGAGAAATCACAAATGGCAGCACGAGGCATGGATGTTAAGGGCAGAGCAGCCCTCCCAACCTCTAAGCTGTGATGCGGTTGAAACTTTAATCAATTCCATGTCTAAATGTCTAGTCATCTCAAGCACACCTCACAGAGCACTCTCATCCCCACCCCCAGCCTTCTCTTTTGCTGTCTCTGAAAATCCATCTTTGGTTAAGTCAGTTCTCCTGATAAAGCAGTGTAGTTCAATTCAGTTTAGTCACTCAGTTGTGTCTGACTCTTTGCGATCCCATGGACTGCAGTACCCCAGGCTTCCCTGTCCATCATCAACTCCCAGAGCCAGGGGCAAGGGGCAGGAAAAGGAAGCAGGCTATAGTCCATGAACATAGACAAACCTAGAAGCATCGGATCACAGAGAATTTAAACTTGAAGCTCTTTAGAAAGTACAGAGTTAAGCTTCCAATTTCACAGACAAGCAAACTAAGACTTCACATAGAGAACCGATGGCCACACAACCAACAAGTGCCAAGGTTAGAACTTGAGCCCTGGATCCTGGCTCCCAATCCTTTTCTTTTGACTTCTCTAGGCTCTCTCTTTAAAGAGTGAGTAAGGGAAGAGCCTACGGGATGACTGGGAAGAGTTGAGAGGCTGTCCAGAAGTTGGAGTGGTGAGGATGGTGTGGACAAAGAAGCCTAAGTTACTACAGAAGTGGGTCCAGCATGGCCCTCCTGCGGCCAAGATTTCCCCTGCACACACAAGGTCAGATTAAGGGTCATTAACTGCTCAATTCAGAAGAGGTATTTCTGACCATGTGACCCTCACTTTTTCAGCTACTTAAAGGACAGAGTAAGCAGACCAATCGTAGCCAGGAAAACGTAAGAATTCAAGTTTTCAGGAATTGGAGGCCTCCTTTTCCATATAATCAAATCTAGAGAGAAAGATAATAGTTCTTGAGCGCTGAACTTCTCAATCAGGAAAAGACATTTATGATGCCAACACACTATCAGGTCTTCTTTACAGCCTGATAACAAGAAAAAAGAAGTCCAAATTACTCATGTGAAAACGTGACTTTAATAGCTTCATAAACCTGAAAAGATAATAGCTGCACAGATTATCCAGAAGAAAAAGAAAGGGTCTTTTTTTTTTTTTTTTAAGCTTCAACTACTTAAATCTTTTCTTATTGAAGTTATATTCAATTTAGATCTTGTCCCAGAATAGACTTCCCTGGTAAGCTGTGCCAATTTGGGATGAGTCTTACTTTAACAAATTTACTCTTTTTTAAATTTTATTTTTAAAATATTTATTTACTTGGCTTTGCCAGATCTTAGTTGTGGCATGCAGGATTGTTAGTTGCAGCATGTGAACTCTAAGCCGTGGCATGAGGGATCTGGTTTGCTGACTAGGGATCAAACTCAGGCCCCCCAGCATTGGAAGTGTGGAGTCTTAGCCACTGGGCCACCAGGGGAGTCCCAACAAATTTCTTCTTATGAGCTAACATGCTTCTCAAGGTAGTTCATTGCCAACACTCTCCTCTCTTAAAGAGTGGATGGATAGTAGGTCCTCAGCCCCTTCATAGGCACTGCTTCTCATGGTGTGCTGCCTTGCTGCTGAGCCATCGGCCTTCTGATAAAGCTAGGCCTGAAAGGCATCTGAAAGCCAAGCATATGGCTAGAGTGGTTGGCCTGATTTGCTGCTGTGAGTGTGCCTAACTGCTGCTATTTTAGAAGGGAATGAATATCCAAGATGAAGCCCTTGTTAGTACCTGTCTGATCTTGAAAGATCTTGGCCAGCCACGTGTTCTCTTGCTTTTCCAGCAAGACAGGCTTTCATAAATGATCTTGTAATTTTTATCTTCTGGCGCCACAGCTGTCAAACTTTGCAGCATGAATCCATTCATGTTGCAAGAGCCATGACACACCCAGTGAAGCTGGCATTGACCCCTGAACCCATCCATCACAGGTGAACTTCATGCCTTGGTATTCAGTTATAGCACATTCACTCAAATCAAATCCTTCTGACATCTCTTCAGAGTCATCCAGGGAAAAATCAGCTTGTGCACTGGTCCTGCTCCTAGCCCACTCAGAGCATTCCTACTGGAATAGGAATGTAGGGACTCTCAAATCATGTTCATAGAGGTGTTCTTTGATAGATAAGAAAGACCCACATCTGGAATGAGGGAAGCTGGTTCTTTTAGCTAATGGCATTTTTATAACCTCAAGAGAAGGCAGATTATTTTGGATGTGAGGCCAAACTTTTTAAACACTAGATTCTTTCTGTACATAATTTTACTTACGTTCATTTTTTATAGACAGTTTTGTTGTGTTTTGGGTTTAAGCCATGATAAATGACCCTTCTTGTGTTTTTCTTCTGCAGATTACATCAATATTAGGCACTTACTATGTGTGAGGCTTTTTGCTTAGAGTTTTAAAAACAAAAATTTATCTTTTGGGATCAGACTCTTGGTCTTTCTAAGCAAGTGCTCTGTCTCTATGGTTCCTCCAAAGGGGCAAAGAGTGTGTGTGTGGGCGGGGCAGGGGGGTTGTGTTGAGAGACGGGAGGCGGTGCAGGACAACCTTCAGATCAGATCAGATCAGATCAGTCGCTCAGTCGTGTCTGACTCTTTGCGACCCCATGAACTGCAGCACGCCAGGCCTCCCTGTCCATCACCAACTCCCGGAGGTCACTCAGACTCACATCCATTGAGTCAGTGATGCCATCCAGCCATCTCATCCTCTGTCGTCCCCTTCTCCTCCTGCCCTCAATCCCTCCCAGCATCAGAGTCTTCTCCAATGAGTCAACTCTTCACATGAGGTGGCCAAAATACTGGAGTTTCAGCTTTAGCATCATTCCTTCCAAAGAAATCCCAGGGCTGATCTCCTTCAGAATGGACTGGTTGCATCTCCTTGCAGTCCAAGGGACTCTCAAGAGTCTTCTCCAACACCACAGTTCAAAAGCATCAATTCTTCAGCGCTCAGCCTTCTTCACAGTCCAGCTCTCACATCCATACATGACCACAGGAAAGACCATAGCCTTGACTAGGCGAACCTTTGTTGGCAAAACCTTAGAGACAGCATTTTCAGAGAAAGACCTGGGAACTCCTTTAGAGAACCCTAGGCTATTACTGTCTTATTTTGAATCTAGTCATTTTGCCCTGTTGCACATCAACAACTGAGGACTTCACATTTATGCTGCACCTTCTTTAATTGTTCAGAGTCTATCCTCTTTTAAGTTTCAAAATAGCTCTTTGGTGATATGTCCCTGTACACATTATTTGAATCTGTCTGATGTTACAGACCATTCTTACACTAGATATTCCACACTGTGCTCTTTTCTCTAACTGCCATTTTAGGTCTCAAAGGCTGGTTTTTAATCAACAACTGTGGTGGTGCCATTGATCCTGAGTTCCTCCATGTGCCCTCACCTGCCTCTTTACTGGGCAGAGAAGTAAATGCCATGGGTTTTGCAGTCCTATTCAAACCACCACCAAGCATGGGATGTCTTGGACCGTCATTTATCTTTTGAAAGGATGTTCTCAATCTCTGTCTAGATTGGGGAGATGACCAACATGCCCACCTTCCAAGAAGAAAGCCCAGTTCTTCTACCTCTATGAATGCTTATTCCCTACCTCAAGCCCCATGCCATTGCTCTTGATGGTCAAAATGCTAGGTAAACCAAGTGTTTCCCAGACGAGGACTGCCCTGCCCTCCCTCAAATACTGTGTGTCTCTAACTCTCAAATCTGAAACCTCCAGAAACATCCCCCTTAGTAAAAACAATTGAAGACCTAGAATATTGTTTTCATTGAGAAGAACTTAAATTTTTATCTGGACCATCAACTCCATCTTATAGATAAGGACACTGAATTCTTCCTGAAAAGACCTTGAATAAAATCTCCAGAGAGTGTTTGGAAATGGGTCCTTAATCTTTGATGGACTTAAATACCTTGGCAAAAAAAATGTGGAGGTAAAGAAAGTGCTAGGCCTTTTTCCATTACTAATACTTTACTGGATTATACCAACAGTAAACAAAACCACTGTCTGTGTGGATGGATTGTTCTTCCAAAGATCTCAAAGTGGAATGCTACTAGGGGATTTTTTTTCCTAGACTTTTAATTCAGGAGCTAATACTGCAGTGATTGGAGAGAAAGAAACACATATGCCTGCAATTCCCTAGTACTGTACAGAAGGTGATGGCACCCCACTCTAGTACTGTTGCCTGGAAAATCCCATGGATGGAGGAACCTGGTAGGCTGCAGTCCATGGGGTGGTCGCTGAGGGATGGACACAACTGAGCGACTTCACTTTCACTTTTCACTTTCATGCATTGGAGAAGGAAATGGCAACCCACTCCAGTGTTCTTGCCTGGAGAATCCCAGGGATGGGGGAGGCTGGTGGGCTGCCGTCTATGGGGTCACACAGAGTCGGACAGGACTGAAGCGACTTAGCAGCAGCAGTAGTACAGAGGACCAAACAGCTTCCTTAGGAGTCCTTTTTCTTATAAACTCAAGCATTCGATAAACTTATGGCAAAATCCTCCCTTTTAAATTCAAATCAATGGATGGGGGAAAAGTAGATGATTAACTAACTAAATAGCTAACTAATGGGTTTTAGAACCAGAATCTTATTGGAAGGATTCAGGAAAGAGTTCTTACATATGAAATTGTACTCTACAATTTCACAGTGAGAGTCCAGAGTGATTTTTCAAAACCTCTACATATCACTGTAGTTTTAGAATACATTCTGGTTAGCGGAAATAAAATTTGGTATAAACAGTTTGGAAAGCAATTGGAAATATGTATCAAGAACCCTAAAAATATTCATGCAACCTGATTCAGCCAATTTTACTTCTGAGAATCCATCATTAGGAAATTAAGCAAAATACAAACAAAATTTTTTTACTACAGAAGTATTTACGGAGCCAAAAAGTAGTAAAATTCCCAATGTCTATTAACAAGGAAATGTCAGTAATATATGGTACAAGCACTCAACTGTCATTACTAAATGTCACAATTGTAAAGTTTTTAATTCCATGCAAAAATCTTTATGATGAAATGTTAAGTAAAAAGAGCAGGGTGCAAAGTAAGCGTGTGTGTTGCTCAACATTACATATGCATATAAACAGATTTGAAGAAAATATAACAAACTAAATAATATTTACACAATATTTACAGGTAAGATTTCTTTCATCTTTATTATACATTTCTACATTTCTAAATATTCTCCCATTAAAGTGTGATTCTCCTAAGAAATTTTATTTTTAAAAATCAAAGAAAAGAGTAAATTCAAACACATGATAAAAAGTATGCAAAGGTTAAGTCACAGCTATTGCTTCATGATTCTGTTCTTATTTTATTGAATACATAAATAAATGTAAGAGGGAAGGAATATCTCTACTTGATTTTCAGAATTCACTTGAAGCTATCCCCAGGGAATTATAGAAGCTGTCAATGAATCCACTGTTCTCCACATACAGTGAAGACAATTATCAACATGCCTAGAATAGCAAGTCTGTCCAGCATTGAGCACAGACCATGCTGGTCCACCTGCGCTAATGAGACACAATATTAACAGAGAAGTTATTGCTTCAGTTCAGTAAACTTTTAACAGGCATATACTATGCTTATATTAGGCTGGACTTCCCTGCTACTAAGACAGTAGGAAAGAGCAGACATGAGTCTCCCCCTCAGTAATTTGTAAGCAAGACAGACCTACACAGGTAACTCAACACAGGTGAACTAAGGGCAGCAGCTGATGAAATGATGTGGGAATACAGAGAAGAAATTGGCACTCCTTTATGGCAGTGCGTTTTGTCCATACCTAGGCAACTAGGTAAAAACAACCCATTTATTCAGTGAAATATCTTTTTCCCATTTATGGAAACTAATATTCTGCAACCATGAGAATATTATGCTTTTACTGTGTCCCGTAATATTTTTCTAACATTTTTATAGGTTCTACAAGGACTTACTTTACCTACATGTTCACATATATCCTCAACAGATTCCTTTTAATAAAGGTGAGAACATGTCCCATGTCAGCAACTGAGGGACAAGGACAAGAAGACTAAGACAAGGTTTCCACTGAGTCCTTTTCCTTCTCATTGTTGAATGCCTCTCTGGAAAACAAAGACAGAATGGAAGCCTATTCAAAAGTTTTTTTGAATACTTTTCATTCAGGGAACTTTTCTATTGAGGCAATTAGTCTATAAAATCATAAAGCAACTTCTGAGTCTTGATTAAAAAATAAAGCCACAGTCAGGATCAGTCAGGAAGAATCAGAAGGTTATTCTAAAGCAAACCTACATCTTCCATCTTGAGATTTTGACTTCCTCTGCTCCCTGACAGTCTCCAGCCTTGGAGAGTGTAGAAGGGGAGGGAACTTGGGAAAGCTGGTCTTTATCTGTCTAAGGAGCAGGAAAAGAGCAATGAAAGCTGTCCAAGATATGGAGTATCATATTCATGTGTCACCTTCTTTTCCCACTTTTCGCTCCTTTCTCATGAACAAATATCATATATTAACACACACACACACACACACATATACATTTATGGAATCTAGAAAGATGGTACTGATGAGCAGGGCAGCAATGGAGAAGCAGACGTAGAAAACAGGCTTATGGACATAGGTGAGGGGGAAGAAGGAGAGGACTAGGTGAATGGAGAGAGTAGCGTGGAAGCATATACACTACCACACGTAACATAGATAGCCAATGGAAACGTGCTGTATGACTCAGGGAACTCGACCTGGGGCTCTGTAACAACCTAGAGGGCTGGGGCAGGGTGGGAGGTGAGAGGGAGCTTCAAGAGGAAGGGGGACATATGTATACCTATGGCTAATTCATGCTGATATATGGCAGAAACCAAGCCAATATTGTAAAGCAATTATCATTTAATTAAAAAAATAAATACATAAGAAAAAATAACTGTCAGTTTAGACACAATGGGATTGAAAAGATTCAGTCTCTTAAGGAGCTGACATTCTAATAAGATAAATCTCAGTTTGTGTAAGAAGCCTTGCAGATCTGTATCCACAAACAGGACACGACATTCCAAGACACCCACATATTTACTGCTCATAAATATGTCTATAAAGGCTTTTGAAAAGGAAGATAGATCTGGTTTGAGCTGAGGCAAAACATCATGTTTATACTAAATGGAAGTAAAAAATGCTTTATTTAATTCTAGTTTCAAATCAAAGATTCTAAAGGTCTAGCCTTGGTTTCAAGCTAAGCCAAGCTGTGTCATTTTAATGACGCATTTTAGGAAATAGGGGGAAATGGAGTAAAAAGGAGGTCTTTCGTCAGTATAAACACAAGTAAGATTGTGTTGCTTGAACAGGGTTCACTGTGTCAAAATCTGCCCTAAATATTTTAATCCTCTGTGTGTTTGAACGTCTGGGTGGTCTGAGCTCGTAAAGTGGCCTCAGTGAAGACACAGTCCCTCTTCCGTTTCTCAGAGTTGTGAGCAGCCGCTCACTAGCCATGTTGTATAAATGACATAATGGTCAGATAAACCTTAGTGATTCTGCCCAGTAATTACTTTAAAACAGCCCAATTAGCTTTTGTCTCATGTTTAGTTAAAACCATGCCCTTGGAAAGGTCATGTGAAAGACTCAGAAGAAATTAGCGAAGTATTTGATGAAGCCCCAGTTCCCAGAAAGTTATGGAACCTCCAGAACTGAAACCACTCCCTCCTCTCTCTCAAAACCATGGGTGGAGCTTTATCCACCAAAACATTGCTACCTGGTCAGCCCCAGAGCTAACACAGCACTGTGGAAGGAGGTGTAATGATCAGAAAATCCAAAGAGCAATCATTAAGTCTGTATCATACCAACAAAAATAGCCACCCTTGCCTGAGTCTTACACAACCTCAGAGGGCCAAGGATTTTCACATCCTGCCCAGGCACAAGCATCAGCATCAGCCTCTGCAACTGCTTTATCCCTGAGCTCCATTTCCAGCCCAGGACCTCGCTCAGGGCCTCGTTTCTTCACTATATCTCTGCCGTTCTTCCACATCAGACCCTCCAGAAGGGTCTCTAGGCAAGGAAAGCATGTCCACTCTTCCTCTATGCCTGTGTGATCTTTCCCTCTAGTTTCTCCCATTATCACTCCAGTTAATTGCTCTTGTCTATAATGAGTCACCCTTGCAAGCCTGAAGGCTTTCTATTCTCTTGAGAAAGATAGGTGCTTTCTTTTATGGTTCTCTTAAAAGGTTGGCTTAAAGCTCAACATTCAGAAAACGAAGATCATGGCATCTGGTCCCATCACTGCATGGGAAATAGATGGGGAAACAGTGGAAACAGTGTCAGACTTTGTTTTTCTGGGCTCCAAAATCACTGCAGATGGTGACTGCAGCCATGAAATTAAAAGACGCTTACTCCTTGGAAGGAAAGTTATGACCAACCTAGATAGCATATTCAAAAGCAGAGACATCACTTTGCCCACAAAGGTTCGCCTAGTCAAGGCTATGGTCTTTCCTGTGGTCATGTATGGATGTGAGAGCTGGACTGTGAAGAAGGCTGAGCGCCAAAGAATTGATGCTTTTGAACTGTGGTGTTGGAGAAGACTCTTGAGAGTCCCTTGGACTGCAAGAAGATCCAACCAGTCCATTCTGAAGGAGATCAATCCTGGAATTTCTTTAGAAGGAATGATGCTAAAGCTGAAACTCCAGTATTTTGGCCACCTCATGCGAAGAGCTGACTCATTGGAGAAGACTCTGATGCTGGGAGGGATTGGGGGCAGGAGGAGAAGGGGACGACAGAGGATGAGATGGCTGGATGGCATCACTGACTCGATGGATGCGAGTCTGAGTGACCTCCGGGAGCTGGTGATGGACAGGGAGGCCTGGCGTGCTGCGGTTCATGGGGTCGCAAAGAGTCGGACACGACTGAGCGACTGATCTGATCTGATCCCTAGAAAAATTCCATTATCCCAATCAGGGGCTGGAAGGTAAAACATAAATTCCTAACAGTCCCTATGGTTACTCTTTAGTAGGATAATATAAGATAAGGTGATAAGCAAGTAGAAACGCAGTTTGCAAAACTATATGGCTGACAGAGGAACTGCAGAAGGTCAGAATCATTTGTAGATGCAACTCTTCAAAATATTTTAACTACAGTCTTAATGATTGATTTCCTTTAGGATTGACTTGCTTGACCTCCTTGCAGTCCAAGGGACTCCAGAGCCTTTTCCAGAACCACAGTTTAAAGGCATCAATTCTTTGGCACTCAGCCTTTTTTATTGCCCAGCTCTCACAACCAGACATGACTACTGGGAAAAACATAGCTTTGACTATACAGACCTTGGTTGGCAAAGTAATATCTCTGCTTTTTCATACGCTGTCTAGGTTTGTTATAGCTTTCCTTCCAAAGAGTAAGTGTCTTTTAATTTCACAGCTACAGTCACTGTCCGCAGTGATTCTGGAGCCCAAGAAAACAAAGTCTTTCAATGCTTCCATTGTTTCCACATGTATTTGCCATGAAATGATGGGACCAGATGCCATAATCTTCATTTTTTGAATGTTGAGTTTTAAGCCAGCTTTTTCACTCTCCTTTTTCACCTTCATAATCTTGAATATTCATTGGACGGACTGATGCTGACGCTCCAATACTTTGGCCACCTGATGCGAAAAGCCGACGCATTGGAAAAGACCCTGACGCTGGGAAAGATTGAAGGCAGGAAGAGAAGGGAACAACAGAGGGCAAGATGATTGGATGGCATCGCCAACTCAAAGGATGTGAGTTTGAGCAAACTCAGGGAGATAGTGAAAGACAGGGAAGCCTGGTATGCTGTAGTCCACGGAGTAAAAAAGAGTCAGACATAACTGAGCGACTGAACAAGTCTTAATGGATAAGTCTAAAGTGAATTTTCACACTTTTTTGCCCCAGTTAAAACCATTAGAACTCATTAGCACCCAAGGCAAAGAACCGTTAATAAAATAATAAATAAATAACTTTGTTTCTATTTCTATTGAAAATGCCAATTATTGACTTAAATTATGCTTTTTTACATACTACAGTAGGCAAAAAGCATTGTTTGAGCCTTGGTCCCTAGTCTAACATCAGTAAAATTTCACCTAACTCTTCTCATGTTCCAGAGAACTAAGTTAAAAGCTAAAGGGTAGAATTTGCATGTAGGTGGAAACTCACATCCTACTATTTACTTGAGAAACTAGTGATTTTGATAAGGTTTTATTATCTAACTTATCTTAATCTAATGTTTATCTTTAATTATACAAATGAGAACCATTTGCTAGTGCCTAAATGCAGAATTTAAACAGAAGAGGACACTGAACTTATATCGCCTCCTCTCCTTCTTTTTTCTTTACATTCCCTAGATATTTAATCCTAAGAAATAGTAATTTATCTAGCATAGTCTCCTATATCAGAACTGTGCCATGCTCGGTCACTTAGTAAGTCACTCACATCCTACTCTTTTGAGACCCCATGGACTGTAGCCTGCCAGACTCCTCTGTCTATGGGATTTTCCAGGCAAGAATACTGGAGTGGGTTGCCATTTCTTATACAGGGGATCTTCCTGACCCAAGGATAGAGCCCATGTCTTCTGTGTCTCCTGCATTGGCAGGCAAATTCTTTACCACTGAGCCACATGGGAAGCCCTATATCAGAACTTTGAGGCACCACACAATCATGGAACTAATATATAGCCTCCCAACTTTTAGTTAGTACTCCTACTACAAAAATTTTTAATTATACAAAAGCTGTCATTACCTTGCAATTCCAGTCTTTCCATTGTCCCCACCTCACTTGGGGAGGCTCAAGAGGAAGAGACTATCCTTGGGCTGGATTCCTTCTGGCTTCTGCCTGATGCTCTATCCAGAGGCACTCCCAGCTTTCTCATCTCTCTGGGGACTCATCCATGGGCTTCTCACTCAAGCCTTTTTAAGACCCTTGGGCAGATTTTCTATCTGGGACAAGTTTTCAGTTATTTGCTTAGCTTTCCATTTCTTATGAAATCCAAACCTTAACAAAGGTTAAGGACCAACTTTGGTTTCTTTATCTCTGCATCATATTTTTCCTGCCCTTATTTTCTTCCCTGGAAACAATGACTGCTATTCCCCATGTTCCTGAAGATTCTCTCTCCTCTGAAAATCTCTAGGATTGAACACTACACTGCCACCATGGAACTTTCTGTAGTCTAACCCCCCAAACAGTGGACACAATACCAAACTATCAGTCTGTTGCTTCAGGCCAACCAATATGCATACTGGAGACATCCTGACAAGTACACCCTAAATGTCCTCCTGAAGTGAGTCCTTGAGGCCAATATGCTAGCTCACACAATTCAGGCTTTTCTAAGTGGGACATCCCCAGCAAAGGGCATCCCAACCCACATAATCCTGTTACAAGCTCAGTTCTGAATCATGTGCCTTGACCAGTTTTGGTACTCCATCCCATTGTCTCTGGATTCTTACAATGGCCCTCCTTTTCACCCATGCTCTTACTGATATCCTCTGTCCTCCGTTTGAGCGGATACCCAGCCAGCACCATCTTCCTGGCTCAGCCTGACAATTAGGCTGATTCTTCTTTAGCCACACTTGCTGGATAATGTTTGTCTTGCTTCTCCTGATAACCTGGGACTTTCCTAGGTCAGTGCCACTTTCTAGGTCCAGCAGGTTTCTCCCTAACATAGCAAATGAAACAGAGTAAGAAAATAAAATAAAGGATTCTGAATTTACAAGAGAACAGTTGAGGTTCTCAAATTTAGCACAGTCAGGATCAGGTAAACTGGTTGGTTCATTAAATCTTGATAGAAGCAGAAGTACTGAGTACACCAGAGAGCAGCCTTCTAGCTAGAGCAAGTGGTGAGTGTCAAGGAAGCTAGTGGGTTTGCTAACTGGAGGTCAGTTGCTTTAGCAACCTCTACTCCAATTCTCAGTTTCTTTATAACAACCAGCAAGATTTACCTTCTAGCCTAAAAAAGAAGAGACAGGAAAGAGCAACATATGTTGAACAATCAGCTTAACCTGGGCTATTTCCTGTTATGGGGAAGAGGCTTCTTCAGAAGCTCTGTCCCACTCACCCATGACCTAGAACACATTCTGAGAATTATCAGTAACCTCAGCTGAGGCTTTTCCCCAAATGCAGAAGATGCTAGCACAAACAATTTCAATTCGAATTTCAAAGTAGATGGAATGTGAATAATGAAAGTCATATTCTACTAATATCTTGATAATAGCATTATATGATTGGACCAATTCACAGTGGTAATTGCAACCTGGTACATTATTCATTCAGTATCTGAAATCTTGGAAGAGACCCTACACAGCACAGTCAGAAGGCTTGGAGAGGCTAAAGCCCTCTCTGTTGTTTCAGTGGTGCCAGTCCCAGCATGTTTAAATACTGCTGTTGCTTGCTGGGTGCCAATGTGGTTTCACTAGCAAGTGTGGGCAAGGATATTTTTTAGAAATTGAAAATGATTGCTGCCAAACTGTGAAACCAACTGCTAAATCTATCTACTTTAAAAAAAAAAAATCCTCTATTCATGTTTAGTGAATCTGTGCAAAGATCCTTCTTGTCACAAACACACTTAACTCAAGGACCTTTCTAAGAAACTCCTGTGGGGAGCTTAAACTACAATCAAAACATTAAGTGATCTCTCCGCTCCCCTCCCATCATTCACTTGCAGCCCTGGCAAGTCAACAAGACGGCTTCTCAGGAGCACATCCAGATGAATTAGAGTCCTTAAGAAGACCTAAGTAAAGGTGGACTTTCTGGGAACAACTGTCAACTGAAGGGCATTTATCACTGAAGATGTCTGCTATGGGGGTTTTGATATTTCACCAAAAGGAAAAAAAAAAAAAAGAGGGAGAAAAAGAGAGAGAGAAGAAAGGGAGTGAACTTAGATATGCAGAAGGCCAAATCCACAAGTATTTGTGAGGCTATAAATATTAAAAATATACATAAATCATGTGCATGGATGCGCTACTCTCTCTTCCCACACCCAGCCCATAACTATACTACTGATTTCTGGAAAGCTAGGACATTTCCGGGCTTCCTTGGTAGCTCAGCTGATAAAGAATCCGCCTGCAATACAGGAGACCCCAGTTTGATTCCTGGGTTGGGAAGATACCCTGGAGAAGGGATAGGCTACCCACTTCAGTGTTCTTGGCCTTCCTGGGGGCTCAGACAGTAAAGAATCTGCCTGCAATGTGGAAGACCACTCCAGTATTCTTGCCTGAAGAATCCCCATGGACAGAGGAGCCTGGCGGGCTACATTCCATGGAGTCACAGAGTTAAAGAGTCAGACACAACTGAGTGACTAGGCACAGCAAATAGCACAGGACATTTTCATCATGCTCAGCCTTCATCAAGGCTAGTATAATGCTCTCCACAGGGCAGCTGCTCAGTAAGTACAGTGGGTAAGGGCAGGGGCTCAAGAGAGGTCTGCCTGCGGCTCAAATCTTTGGCATACAAACTTTAGGCATACAACATACTCTTTCACTTACATCCTTCAAATGAATGTGAAGCACTTAAAAGAAGTGACTGGCACATAATAAATGCTAAGTAAATCCTGGTGATTATTAACTATGGTCTGCTGTGCTTTATGTGTGAATGACTGTATACCCCACAGATTCTTAGGAGGAAAGACTCTAAAATGGAAATAGTTCTCAACTGGTAGAATACAGACACATTGCATCTTCAAACTCAGGGACATGGAATCACTAAAATTATGTCCCCAGAAATAACAGATAGATAATATATACCTCCTACAAACTAACCACCAGAGGGGAAGTGCTGTGGAACTGCAGGTGTGATTGTGGCCAAATAGAAACTACCTTGGCATAGAGAGCAAGAAATCTAAACTATAGTCTAAATCTGTCCTGAACAAGCTGTGTGACTTTGGTATAATCATCATATCTCTCTAGACCTCAATGCATTCATGTATATAATGAGAAAATTGATCTAGCAGTGTTAGCCAACAGGACATCCTGCTCTGATGGAGAAGTTCTGCATCTGCACTGTCAGGTATGATAACCACAAGTGACTATGGAGCACTTAAAGCACATACAATGCACTGAGGACCTCTGTTTTAAGTTTCACTTTATTTACTGATAATTAAAGTGTTTCAGAAAACGAAGATCATGGCATCTGGTCCCATCACTACATGGGAAATAGATGGAGAAACAGTGGAAACAGTGTCAGACTTTATTTTTCTGGGCTCCAAAATCACTGCAGATGGTGACTGCAGCCATGAAATTAAAAGACACTTACTCCTTGGAAGGAAAGTTATGACCAACCTAGATAGCATATTCAAAAGCAGAGACATCACTTTGCCCACAAAGGTTCGCCTAGTCAAGGCTATGGTCTTTCCTGTGGTCATGTATGGATGTGAGAGCTGGACTGTGAAGAAGGCTGAGCACCAAAGAATTGATGCTTTTGAACTGTGGTGCTGGAGAAGACTCTTGAGAGTCCCTTGGAGTGCAAGGAGATCCAACCAGTCCATTCTGAAGGAGATCAACCCTGGGATTTCTTTGGAAGAAATGATGCTAACGCTGAAACTCCAGTATTTTGGCCACCTCATGTTAAGAGTTGACTCATTGGAGAAGACTCTGATGCTGGGAGGGATTGGGGGCAAGACGAGAAGGGGACGACAGAGGATGAGATGGCTGGATGGCATCACTGACTCGATGAATGTGAGTCTGAGTGACCTCCGGGAGTTGGTGATGTATAGGGAGGCCTGGCGTGCTGCGGTTCATGGGGTCGCAAAGAGTCGGACACGACTGAGCGACTGATCTGATCTGATCTGATCTGATCTGAAAGTGTTTCCTAAGATCTTTTAGATTAAGTATTTTCAAAGACCTTTATTGGTTCTACAATTCTGTGATTCATAGAGCTTCTCTAGGTAAAAATGTGGAAAGCAAGTATTATTATGCTGCTGCTACTGCTGCTAAGTCGTTTCAGTCGTGTCCGACTCTGTGCGATCCCATAGACGGAAGCCCACCAGGCTTCCCTGTTCCTGGGATTCTCCAGGCAAGAACACTAGAGTGGGTTGCCATTTCCTTCTCCAATGTTTAAAAGTGAAAAGTGAAAGGGAAGTCGCTCAGTCATGTCCGACTCTTAGCAACCCCATGGACTGCAGCCTACTAGGCTCCTCCATCCGTGGGATTTTCCAGGCAAGAGTACTGGAGTGGGGTGCCATCGTCTTCTCTGAAGTATTATTATAGTGGATCATAAACCTTATTCAGTGTCTAGAGTCTGTTTACTTGGTGGGTAACTAAAAGCAAATATATGAAAAGAAACCATTAAGAAGTACACAGATCTTGAGAAATTAGAAATGGTCCTGCCTGGAAGGAGAGGAGTACTCCAATGATCCCCCAATGATATTTTCCAAGTCTTTGATAGTACCAAGTTTGAAATATCTCACCTTCTGAAAAGTAATAACCAATAGCAATTGATGTTTATTGAGTACTGTGGATTAACTCTTTGATTCACAACAATCCTGTGATATAGACATATTATCATTCTTGATTTACAGAGGAAGAAAGTGAGACACAGAAATGTTAAGTAACTTGTCACAAGCTATCCAGCTACAAAATGAATGGATGAGCCAGGCTGTGAACTTACACAATTAGCTCCAAAGTCTATCTTTGTAAAAAAAGAAAACAAACTTCTTAATGAAGAATAACACATACAGATACAAGACAGTGCTCAAAGTGTATATGTGATGAATTTTCACAGAGCAAACACACCCACATCATTTCCAGAAAGTTAATATTATTATGGCTGCATTCAGTCACTGCTCACTCCAGCCCAACTGATTTCTACCACCACAGATTAGCAGAGCTTTACTTTAACCACTGTGTTGTTTATCCCTGAAGACAGTGTTAGAAGATCATATCCTTGTAAACGAGAGAAACAAACACATACAGCAAGATAAACAGCTATTAATTAATGATCTCAAATCCATCAGTAATAAAAATGGGACAGTTCATAGATGGAGTTGCTCATTTGCTCAGTACATATTTATTAAGCACCTACTATCTGGCAACCACTGTGCTGAGCACTGGGTTGTCAACTCTGATCAAAATAGACAGGGTTTCTGCCTCATACAATATCTACTTCTTGATCCAACTCATTAATCAATAGGTAGCTCAGAGCGGAGGAGCCTTACTCAGCGGTCTTGGAGGTGGCCAACAGGCTTGGTGGCAGTGCCAAGGGTAGCGCCAGTACCCCAGAGAAGAGTTGCCCTGACTTTGGTCCCTGTAATTTTAGCAGAATGCCCTTCGAGCTTCCTGGAATTTTGGAAAGGTGACAACTGGAGCTCATTGCATGAGTTTCCACTAAAAATAACTTTATAAACAATTTCTAAATACTGTCTTTATAAGCAAAAACTTAAGAAAAGTCCACAGGCTTAATGTTACCAGAGAGATTACAACATGAGAAGGGAGATGTGGGAATACTGTGTGGACGAGGCAAAAAAAAAAAAAAAAAAAGAAAGGCCACCAGGGAACTCCACCCCAGCTGATGAGGAATGATTGCTCTCTGCCGACAGGCAACTGAGCAACTCTCGCTAATATTTTCCAAAGCAACAAAGACGCTGATGCAACACACTACAGAGTCCAGGGATATTTCCGACAAATATATTCTAAACCAAAACAACAACAGCTTCTATATGCTGCTAAGACTTGAGATGCTTCAGTCATCATGACCTCGGCATATCTTAACTATGTTTGGCCTCAGTTCAGCAACAGTTCTCTGGCTCAGGGAGACTGTATATGCAATTCAAGTCTTAAACACACTCAGGTCTTGCTTTTTCCAAAGCCCTCTTGATCTTCCCCCTTGAAATGCATAGGCTAACATGACCCTCGGGAATTGTGCAAACCTACCAACACACCACGAGGTCAGTTGTTTAGATATTGTTGGGTTTTCTTAATGCTGAGAAAATAGCATGGGAGCCCCGCAGGAACAGTGCCATCACTGTGTTTTTCTTATCCAGCCTCAGTTCTCACACTAGCCGGAGCTCTTGCGTCTACTGTACAATGAAAACATACTGTGGGAACAACTGGAATCACATCTCAGGGGAGGGGAAGGGATGCGTTATCTGTTGTTACCCAAGTCTGTGCTGTCCAACCAGTCTCACTCATCCTCATGTCAAATCACATAGCTAATGGAGCATGACTGGCCCTGAGGGCCCCACTCTATTTATTGTCCACAGTGAATGCACGTAAGCAGTAAACAGGACTTCCAACCACAGAAAGTTATTGGGGCTGTACAGAGCGCTCGCAGGGAAACCCAAGTCCGGAGAGGGCAGCTGGTATGCAGTGAATTGGAAGAGTGGCCCCGGGTTCTTTCCTACAAATGAGTAATAGGGAGACTCCCAAGAGCTTTGCAGTGCCAACGAGGAGCAGTCAGGCTTAAGCAAGAAACTCTACATGGCTCAGGAAGTTCTAACCTGATGGAAAGTCTGAACAAGAGAAAAGAAAGGGTTTGGACATCTAAATCCTTACTCCCAAACTTTCCTTTCATAGGGACCTTAGCTTGAGTACAGTGGGACCTGGCAATTTTCCTGCTCTGGACTCATGCCT
Organism: Tragelaphus eurycerus; assembly: GCA_935064755.1. Classification (NCBI taxonomy): domain Eukaryota; kingdom Metazoa; phylum Chordata; class Mammalia; order Artiodactyla; family Bovidae; genus Tragelaphus; species Tragelaphus eurycerus. The sequence continues at coordinate 24,064,712 of CAKXYN010000024.1, read as the reverse complement.
TTGACAAACCAGAGTGTGAAAACTGATGCTTCATTCTAGACTATACGAAGCACACTGAAAGCCACTTTGTAAAAAGCAAAGGTCTGTGCAATGATCTGTTCCCTGGGTCCCTTGCACTAACGGCCATTTAAGTTTCTGGAGCCAATAAATGATCATTTCTGCCCCTGTGGCTGAGTGACAGAATTGCAAGGCATATTCTGATGGTTTTCTCTTCCTATGGCCAAGGTCTCTCTGCCCTGTACCCTGTTCTTTTTCTCAAGGGATTGGAGTTAGATTATTTCATTTATTCATTTATCCACTCAGCATATATTTACTAAATACCTAGTATGTATCAGGCACTATTTTAGGTGCTGAGGATACAATAATACAAAAGGGAGCCACCCCCTTCATGGAGCTACCATTCTAATAGAACAGAAAGATGAAAGACAAACAAGTGAGCAGATGCATCATTTAATATCAGGCAGCAATAAGCAACAAGAGAAGAATAAATCAAGCTAAAGAGATGGAAAATCATTGTAGTTAGGGTGGTCAAAGAAAGCCCATCTCAGCAAATGGCATTTGAGCCAAGACTTAATGATAATGTGAAAGCCACATGGGACACCTAGGAGAAAAGGGATAAAGTGGTAGTAGAAATAGAAAGTGCAAAAGCTAGAAGGTGGCAACATGCTTGGCCTGTAGGAGGAACAGGAAGCAGATCAGTGTGATTGGACTATAAAAAGCAAGGGGAAAATAATAAAAGGTGGTATCAGAGAGGAAGACAAGTGCCTTATTATGTAAGAACTTTGCATTTCATTCTAGGGGGATGGGAAATCGTTTGAACACAGATGAGATATGATCTTTATTGCTAAACTTTGTGACTCTCAGCAGCCCCACTCAATCATAGAGTAGGACAGAGAACCAAAGTTCAAGCTGGAGAATAGACAGCCAATCCAGTTCCAGTTCAGTCGCTCAGTCGTGTCCGACTCTTTGCAACCCCATGAATGGCAACACGCCAGGCCTCCTTGTCCATCACCAACTCCCGGAGTTTACTCAAACTCACGTCCATCGAGTCAGTGATGCCATCGAACCATCTCATCCTCTGTTGTCCCCTTCTCCTCCTGCCCCCAATCCCTCCCAGCATCAGGGTCTTTTCCAATGAGTCAATAAGATGTAAGAAAAGACATAACAGCTACAGCAATTCCAACAGGTCAAGGCTCAGATGTGACAGCAAGAGCAGGAGGATTCTTTAATACAATTTCCTATCCTCTGTCCCTTCTCTGTGGGAGGTCCCCATTGCTGCTGTTGGGATATGAAGAGATGTTGGGAAACATCCACTCATCCTTTAAGAGTTAACTTAAACACTCTCTCTTCTGTGAAGGACAGACTGTGTTTCTGTTAACATGGATCACACTGAAATATAAAGACATGATCATGGGTAAGAATAAATACTCTAGAGTTAGTGGGTAATAGGCTAATTTCAATGTATGTTGCTCTTGCTTGTCGGAGTGGGGAAGATACCACACCCCGGTAGTGGGAAAGGTAGGTCACTCTGAAGGGAGTACATGCTTCTGCGTCATTCATCAGGGAGTAAGCAACTCCTGGGGTAAGAAGCAGAAAACCCAAGGGGAAAGGGATTTCTTAGGGACTGAGGAAACTGGGCTAGACTCTCAAGCACAGAGAGGCCTGACCTAGTTCCACTAGATAGGACCAAGCTGACACCGGCCATTGGAGTTAGTCAGGGAGTTGACCCAGGAAGAAAATGTGCACCTGGGTTTGTGTACAAGTTCTGTCCCTGTTTAGAGTGAAATTAGTGGAAGGAATAAAGTTTCTGCTCTCCAGAGGTGAGGACTGAAGGGAGGGTTGCTCTATCAATGAGCAAGGCACAGAGAAAACAGAAGTGAAGTGAAATCGCTCAGTCGTGTCCAACTCTTTGCGACCCCATGAACTGTAGCCTACCAGGATCCTCCATCCATAAGGATTTTCCAGGCAAAAATATAGGAGTGGGTTGCCATTTCCTTCTCCAGGAGGTCTTCCCGACCCAGGGACTGAACCCGGGTCTCCCACATTGTAGGCAGAGGCTTTACTGTCTGAGCCACCAGGGAAACTGGATATTTTGTGTCCCTGGTGGCTCAAGTGAATGGCTACTTGTTTCAGGATTGGTTGTTTGGCAACAGCAACAACAGAACACAGAATGTGGCCCATTTCTTGGATACATAGCTCCAATCCAACATCCACAAATTTCTTCTATGTATCAAAACTAAGTTCTAGATTTATTAGAAAGACATGCTGCTTTCTTTTAAAAAAAAAGCAGCAGCATGCTGCTGCTGCTAAGTCCCTTCAGTAGTGTCCGACTCTGTGCGACCCATAGACGGCAGCCCAACAGGCTCTGCCGTCCCTGGGATTCTACAGGCAAGAACACTGGAGTGGGTTGCCATTTCCTTCTCCATTGCGTGAAAGTGAAAAGTGAAAGTGAAGTCGTTCAGTCATGTCCGACTTGTAGTGACCCCATGGACTGCAGCCTACTGGGCTCCTCCATCCATGGGATTTTCTAGGCAAGAGTACTGGACATGAGAGCATTTCATATGATATAACCCTTCTGAAACAACAAATACTTTGGAGATACTTGGGGCATTTTAGGGGAAAGAAAATGCTGGGGAAGGCTGGACTTTCCACTTTGGTGGACAAATGGAAGTTTAGGGTTGTTCAGTGTTAGGCTACTGATGTAGTATTAGCAGCACCTAACAGCAGCAAGGCTGATCTCATACATTATTGAAGTTTTGGCTGCTTTGCCTCATTCCTTGAGAACAGAGAAGTCACGTTATCCACCTTTTTCTCCTGCAATAAGCAAGGTGACTGGCATGTAGGAGATGTTCAGCAGATGTACAATGAACAAATAGATGAATGATGAAGGGGAATTGAGATGGCAGGCACTGGTGGGGAGGGGTGGAGAAGGAGAAAGCCAGGCAGAATTCACCATATGGGAAAGCATGTGTTCAGACCAAATACTTGCGTGCTTTCCAATACTTTCAACTCTATAAAGGCAGATGCTTCACATGTAAAATCACATGCCAACTTTGATCTTCCAAGATAGGTCTTTCTACATTATCAATAAAGGAAGTGCTTGCCAACCTGTTCTACCACTACAGAAACACAATGGACAGTCACACACCAAAGAATGGAGGGTTTTGTTGAATCAGATCAGATCAGTCGCTCAGTCGTGTCCGACTCTTTGCGACCCCATGAACCGCAGCACGCCAGGCCTCCCTGTCCATCACCAGCTCCCGGAGGTCACCCAGACTCACACCCATCAAGTCAGTGATGCCATCTAGCCATCTCATCCTCTGTCGTCCCCTTCTCCTTCTGCCCTCAATCCCTCCCAGCATCAGAGTCTTCTCCAATGAGTCAACTCTTCGCATAAGGTGGCCAAAATACTGGAGTTTCAGCTTTAGCATCATTCCTTCTAAAGAAATTCCAGGATTGATCTCCTTCAGAATGGACTGGTTGGATCTTCTTGCAGTCCAAGGGACTCTCAAGAGTCTTCTCCAACACCACAGTTCAAAAGCATCAATTCTTCAGCGCTCAGCCTTCTTCACAGTCCAGCTCTCACATCCATACATGACCACAGGAAAGACCATAGCCTTGACTAGGCGAACCTTTGTTGGCAAAGTGATGTCTCTGCTTTTGAATATGCTATTTAGGTTGGTCATAACTTTCCTTCCAAGGAGTAAGTGTCTTTTAATTTCATGGCTGCAGTCACCATCTGCAGTGATTTTGGAGCCCAGAAAAACAAAGTCTGACACTGTTTCCACTGTTTCTCCATCTATTTCCCATGCAGTGATGGGACAAGATGCCATGATCTTCGTTTTCTGAATGTTGAGCTTTAAGCCAACCTTTTCACTCTCCACTTTCACTTTCATCAAGAGGCTTTTTATTGAATAAGTATGTTAAATAAAGGAGCTACCTGCATTAGACAGTCTTCACTCAGGAAGAGGCCAGCAATCATAGCCTAACATATGTGATCCACTGCAATGTCCAAATTGAGGTTAAAACCTAAGAAGCTGCTTGTGTAAGATCAAAGTTGTTAAAATTCCAGAAAAGCAACTAAATTCTGAACTTGCCATTGACTCCATCCAGCAGCTAAAAAGATCTTAATTACTATTTTGATAACTGGTGGGAGCACTGAATTTTTATTTAAGAGACATGAGTTTGAGTCCCAACTCTGCCGTCATTTGATTGTATGAAACCGGCCAAGTTATTTACCACTCAGAAATTCAGTATCCTCATCTGTAGAAGGGAGATAATAATAGTCAGATTACAGTGTTACTGTAAACATTAAATAAATTATACATGTTAAATAACCTTGTGATGTACTGAACATAACATGAAAATAAGTCATTTTGTAATATATTGTTGTTACTAGAATTATAATGAGATAAACCACTAGACTTACGTACAACTTATTTACTTAATTTTTGTTACTGAAGAATGTAGCCAAGGAGAAACGTTGAACTTTACACAGGTATGTGTATTCTAGTCAACATATTATATATGACACCTCTTGAGGTGTTTTCTTTAAATGTCACTAATCAAAGTTAAATGAAGAGGTCCCTGGGGGAAACATGAAAACTACTAGAGTGAAGAGTAGTTTTATAATTTATTATCTTTCACATTTTGTTTTCCAAATCCATCTCAAAATGTTTGCTCCTTATGATCATTCAGACTTTGTAAAATATGGCCAGAAGGAAAGACCCTTCCAGGCATGACAAGGTCAGAAACTATAAATATAAAGATGGATAGAGTTGATGACATAAAAATTCTAAATGTTAACAGAGCAAGAAACCAAGCAACAAAATTAATACAGTTGAAAGATTAAATACTGGGGTAAAATGCAGCATATGGAAAAGAGAAAGTAGTAAATTCCTGCATTTATAAAAATTTTAATTAAAGAATTTTAACAATACAATGGAGAAAATGGTCAAATAGCACAGAAAGATAATTCATAAGAGAAGAAACACAAACGACCAATAAGCAAGAATGCCTAATTTGCCTAGTAATTAAAGGAGTGCAAACTAAAACAAGATGCTATTTTTCACTTATCAGATGGGCAAAGGTTTAAAAGAATGCTAACGCTCATTGCTGGTTAGGGTGTAGGAAGTGGGCACACGCATTAACTGTTGGTGGGAATTAATTTTGGTACAACCTTTCTGGAAGGCAATTTGGCAAGGCCTATAAAAATCTAAAATATGCAAACTCTTTGACCCAACTCTTTCACATCAAGAAATCACGAGACAAACACACAGGATGTCTGTACAAAGTTATCACTCATGGAGTTATTACAGAAAATTGGAAGCAACTTAAATATCTAGGGGATTATTTTTAATAAATAATGAAACATATGTACAGCAGAATATCAAAAACAGTGATGTTGACCTAGTCATTGATGTGAAAAGATGTCCATAACTAATAGATGAAACATATTACAAAACAGTAAAAACTATCAATCAGGTTACTGCCAATGGGTGGGATTATGGGTGATATTTACTTTCTATAATTTTCTCAATTGCTCTATTCATGTTTTTATATATCAAGCGTGTAATAACTACTTTTTCATTAAAAGAGATAAAATCTACTTCTTTTTTAAGTAATATAGCTATTCTCACAATACTTGTTTTGGGGCTTCCTGGTAGTTCAGCTGGTAAAGAATCCACCTGCAATTCAGGAGATCTATTCTCACAATACTCATTTTACATCATAATATTTTAAGTATAACTGTCTTTTTCTTAGTAGGTTTCAAATGAGATATATTTGAGACAATACAATATGCTCTCAGTGACGTGAAGTGAAGTGAAAGTCACTTAGTCGTGTCTGACTCTTTGCAACCCCATGGATTATACAGTTCATGGAATTCTCCGGACCAGAATACTGGAGTGGGTAGCCTTTCTCTTCTCCAGGGGATCCTCCCAACCAGGGATCAAACCCAGGCCTCCCACATTGCAGGCAGATTCCTTACCAGCTGAGCCACAAGGAAAGTCCAAGAATACTGGAGTGGGTAGCCTAGCCCTTCTCCTGCGGATCTTCCCAACCCAGGAATCAAACTGGGGTCTCCTGCCCTGCATGCGGATTCTTCACCAACTGAGCTATCAAGGAAGCCCAATGTGCTCTCAGATAGAACTTAATTTGTTTTCATCCTCACAATCTGATATGCTGACATAAAAGCTAAAGTAATGAATCATCCTCCTTCCCCAACCCTTCTCTAGGGATTTTTGCTCGCTTTCCTACTTTTCTACTGCTAACACAAATCACAGCTCCAAATCAAAGAACACAACTGTATGGAATATGCTTTTCACACAACGCTGCTGGTCCCTTCTCTGCCTTCTGCCTGCCTATCTCCAAGGTGACCACAGGCTCAGGTTTGGAGTTACTCAAAAGCAGCAGTATAGTTCCACTTGAAAAAGCAGTCAAGTCAGTGGAAAATGTACTCAGGATGAAAGAGATTGGCTCATATAGCAAACAGAGCATATCATTTAACCATTCGGGTTCTAGAATAAGACTACACATTTAAATTCTGACTTATTAGCTTTGCAATTTTGGCAAATTACTCTAAGACTTCGTTTCCCCATCTATAAAATGAGCACATGAATCTCTTCTTCATAGGATTATTATGAAACTAAAAAGAGAAATCACAACCAAAATATTTGATGCCTAACATGTAGTTAACACTCAGGAATGGTAGTCATTAAAATTATCATTTGTCTTAAATATCTGTTGTTGTGGAATTATTCTAGTTTCTGTAGGCCAGGAATATGGGAAAGGATTAGCTGAGTCCTCTGGCTCTGGGTCTCTCACAAGACTGCAGTCAAGGTGTCAGCTGGAACTACAGTCATTTCACAGGTAAATGGAGGAAGGATCCACTTTTACTGAATTGGCAGGATTCAGTCCCTCATGGGCTACTGGGATTAAGGCTTTAGTTTCTCGGTGAGGTGGGTCTCCAGTTGTCAGAATACGGCAGCTTGCTTCATCAGAGTGAGCAGGTCAGAGAGAAGACGGAGGGACAGCATGAGGGACTGTCACAGTTTTTGATGACTCAGTCTTGGATGTGACTGCCTTTCCTTTTTGCCACATTCGGTCCCTTAGAAATAAGTCACTGGGTTCAGCCTACACACAAGGGGAAGTGATCATATAGGGGAGTAAATAGCAAGGAGACAGAGATCAATTAGGGCCATTTCAGAAAATGCCTACCACATCATTGTATAAGCTTTTCCAAGAAAAGACTGGCTTCTGAGATCTATATTGTGTGACTTCGGTAAACCCAGATGAATTGCAAAGTGTCCAACCTGAGTAAGTGGATCAAACATAGAACTATTATCTATGTTTATATGATGATGTGGTAGTTCAAAGAGAGTTCCCACCATGAAGGAAAAATGGGTGCCACAGAGGTCCTCTTTGGTGATTTTATTACAAAAACAATGGAAATTTTGTTTGCTTGTTTTCCAAATATAATCCAACTCTCCACCGTGTAAGATGCTCTATAACCAGTTTTTAGAGATATTAGATACTACCTCCGGGGAAGGCAATGGCACCCCACCCCAGTACTTTTGCCTGGAAAATCCCATGGACGGAGGAGCCTGGTAGGCTCCAGTCCATGGGGTCGCTAAGAGTCGGACACGACTGAGCGACTTCACTTTCCCTTTTCACTTTCATGCATTGGAGAAGGAAATGGCAACCCACTCCAGTATTCTTGCCTGGAGAATCCCAGGGATGGGGGAGCCTGGTGAGCTTCCGTCTATGGGGTCACACAGAGTCGGACACGACTGAAGCGACTTAGCAGCTTAGATACTACCTCAGCAATTGGGGTCATTTTTTTCTTAGTGCAAAAAATGGTGGCCCCACATTCAGGATCCACTTAAAGCACAGTCTGCCTCTTACTGTCTTCTGGCTTCTAATGGTTCTGGGGCCTTTTTTATCTTCATAATATGCCCCAGGTTAGGCGTACTCCCATTTTCTTCAGTCCTCAAAGCACCAGGATGACTTTCTGTTATTTGATTCAAAGAGCAACTTAGTTCTCTTTGAGTTTTTTGATTCTCTTTCTAGATTATGTTTGGAAAGATTATATTTGATTCTCTTTCCAGAAAAAAAATTCAGAACATTTTCTTAAAAAGCAATTATTTCCCTAAAAAGAATTTCATCTTCTGAATAAAGCAGTTTGTTAAATTGTGTAATGTTCTTTCTCACTACACAAATTATATTTCATTATTAAATTAATATTAAAGGTTATCAACTGACTTTACCACAGAAACTCTGAAGGCCAGAAGGAAGTGTCATGATACCTTTAAAGTGATTTAAAAAAAAAAGGTCAAAAAACCCCACAAACATAAATACTCTACCTGGCATGGCTTTAATTCAGATTAGATAGATCAAAAGTTTTACAAATGAGCAAAAGCTAAAAAAGTTCAGCACCACCAAGCCAGCTTTACAAGAAATGTTAAAGGAATTTCTCTACATGAAAAAGAAAAAGCCACAACTAGAATCATGAAACACAAGCTGGAATCAAGATTGCTGGGAGAAATATCAATAACCTCAGATATGCAGATGACACCACCCTTATGGCAGAAAGTTAAGAGGAACTAAAAGCCTCTTGATGAAAGTGAAAGTGGAGACTGAAAAAGTTGCCTTAAAAATCAACATTCAGAAAACTAAGATCATGGCATCTGGTCCCATCACTTCATGGGAAATAGATGGGGAAACAGTGTCAGACTTTATTTTTCTGGGCTCCAAAATCACTACAGATGGTGACTGCAGACGCTTACTCCTTGGAAGGAAAGTTATGACCAACCTAGATATCATATTCAAAAGCAGAGACATTACTTTGCCAACAAAGGTCCATCTAGTCAAGGCTATGGTTTTTCCTGTGGTCATGTATGGATGTGAGAATTGGACTGTGAAGAAGGCTAAGCGCTGAAGAATTGATGCTTTTGAACTGTGGTGTTGGAGAAGACTCTTGAGAGTCCCTTGGACTGCAAGGAGATCCAACCAGTCCATTCTGAAGGAGATCAGCCCTGGGATTTCTTGGGAAGGAATGATGCTAAAGCTGAAACTCCAATACTTTGGCCACCTCATGTGAAGAGTTGACTCATTGGAAAAGACTCTGATGCTGGGAGGGATTGGAAACAGGAGGAGAAGGGGACGCCAGAGGATGAGATAGCTGGATGGCATCATTGACTCGATGGATGTGAGTCTGAGTGAACTCTGGGAGTTGGTGATGGACAGGGAGGCCTGGCATGCTGCGATTCATGGGGTCACAAATAATCAGACACAACTGAGCGACTGAACTGAACTGAACTGAGAATCATGAAAATTATAGAAAGAAGCAGCTCATTGGTAAAGGCAAAGATACATGAAAGGTAATAAGGTAAACATGTATGGCTATACACAAAGTTAGTAGGAAGATTAAAACAAAAGCAGCAAAATCACCTATATCTTCAATAAGTAGTTAAGGGATACATAAAACAAAGATGTAAAATATTATGTAAAAACCAGTAATCTTGGGAGGAGAGGAGTAACAATGCAGCATTGTTAAAATGTGTTCAAAATTTAAAAATCAGCAACTTAAATATTCTCTCTCCCTCTCTTTCTCTCTTTCTATATATATATAGGGATTACTATTTTAAAAATGTCATGGTAACCAAAAGCCAAAAATCTTTAAGAGATACACCAAAAAAAGAGAAAGAAATTCAAGCATAACACTAAAAACAGCTATTAAATCACAATGGAAGAGAACAAAAGAGGAAGAAAGAAATGAAAAAGAATTATAAATAAACCTAAAAACAATTTACAAAATGTCAATAAGTTTATACCTATTAATAATTTCTTTTTTTTTAAATAATTTCTTAAATAAACTAAATTCTCCAATCAAAAGAAACAGAATGACTGAATGGAAACAAAATTAAGACTCATATCAGTTCAGCCCAGTCCAGTCACTCAGTCATGTCTGACTCTTTTGCGACCCCACGGACTGCAGCACACCAGGGCTCCCTGTCCATCGTCAACTCCCAGAATTTACTCAAACTCATGCCCAGTGAGTTGGGAATGCCATCCAGCCATCTCATTCTCTGTCGTCCCCTTCTCCTTCTGCCTTCAATCTTTCCCAGGATCAGTGTCTTTTCAAATGAGTCAGTTCTTCACATCAGGTGGTCAAAGTATTGGAGTTTCAGCTTCAACATCAGTCCTTCCAATGAATATTCAGGACTGATGTCCTTTAGGACCCATATGTGCTCAGTCGTGTCCAACTCTTTGCAATCCCATGGACCAGACAGTCCACGGAATTCTCTGGGCCAGAATACTGGAGTGGGTAGCCTTTCCCTTCTCCAAGGGATCTTCCCAGCCCAGGGATCAAACCAAGGTCTCCTGCGTTGTGGGCAGCTTTACCAGCTAAGCCACAAGAGAAGTCCATATAGTGCTGTCATAAGAGACTCTCTTCAGATCTAAAGACACACACACAGACTAAAAGTGAGGGGATGGAAAAAGTTATTCCACGTGAATAGAATTCAAAAGAAAGGCAGGGTAGCAATACTTAGAGCAGACAAAACAGACTTTAAGACAAAGACATAACAGGCAAAGAACATTACATGCCAATAAAGGGATCAATTCAAGAAGAAGATGTAACACTTGTATTGCTGTGTGTGTGTTTGTATATATATATGTGTGTGTGTGTGTGTATACACACACATACCAAACATAGGAACACAAATACATAAAGCAAATATTAACAGACATAAAGGGAGAAATTAACACAATAATAGTAGGGGACATCAACATCTCACTTACATCAATAGACAGACCATCCAGAGAGAAAATCAATTAGGAAACCCTGGTCTTCAATGACACATTAAACCAAATACATATGTATAGCACATTATATCCAAAAGCAGCAGAATACACATTCTTTTGAAGTGTACATGGAATATTCTCCAGGATAGATCATATTGTAGGCCAGAAAACAAATCTCAGCAAATTTAAGAAAACTGAAATAAAATCAAGCTTTTTTTTCTTGCCACAATGCTATGAAGTTAGAAATCAAAAGGGAAAAAAGTACAAAAACACATGGAGGTTAAACAACTTTCTATTAAAATCCAATGGATCACTGAAGAATTTTTGTTTTAATCTGGAGATATGGAAATGAAAACACAACTCAAAATCTACAGGATGAAGCAAAAACAGTTCTAAGAGGAAAGTTCATAACAATAAAAGCCTACTTCAGGAAGTAAGGAAAATCTCAAACAAACAGCTTAAATTTACACCTAAAAAAAGAAAAGAAAGAATGAAGAAATACCAAAGTTAATATAAGAAAAGAAATCATAAAGATTAAAGCATAAATAAATACAGACTTAAAAATTATTGAAAGGATCAATGAAACTAAAAGCTGGTTCTGTAAAAAGATTTAAAAAAAACACTGATAAACCTTTAGCCAGTCTCATCAAGAAAAAGAGAAGGCCCAAATCAATAAATTCAGAAATAAAAGGGGGAAATTACAACTAACACCACAGAAATACAAAGGATCATACGAGATTACTATGAATAACATATCCCAATAAAATGGGCAACCTAGAAGAAATGGACACATTGTTAGCAACGTACCATCTCCCAAGATTGAACCAGAAAGAAATAGAAAATATGAACAGAGCAATTACCAGTAATGAAGCTAAATCAGTAATTTAAAAACCCTCAACAAATAAAAGTCCAGGGCTAGTTGGTTTCACAAGTAAATTCTATCAAACATTTAGAGAAGAGTTAACACCTATACTTCTCAAAATATTTCCAAAAATCACAGAGGTAAAAATGCTTCCAAACTCTTTCTGTAAGACCAGCAGCACACTGAAAACCAAAAGATATTAGGACATAAAAACCAAAGACATTAGGAAAAATAAAATTACAGACCAATACTACTGATGAACAAAGATATAAAAATTCTCAACAAAATATTAGCAAACGAAATTCAACAATACATTAAAAGAATCATATACCATAAGCAAGTGGGATTTATTCCAGGGATGCAAGGATGGTTAAATATTCACAAATTAATCAATGTCATACATCACATTAACAAACTGAGGAATAAAAATGTTATGATCATCCCTAGAAGTAGAAAAACTTTTGACAAAATTAGATATCCATTTATAATAAAAACTCTCCAGAAAGTGGGTATAGAGGGAACATATCTCATATAATAAAGGCCATATATGATAATCCTACAGCTTATCATAATACAGACTAATAACATCACACTCAATGGTGAAAAGCTGAAAGCATTTCCTCTAACATCAGGAATGAGACAAAGATACCCATATGCCAGCAAATTTGGAAAATTCAGCAGTGGCCACAGGACTGGAAAAGGGTAGTTTTCATTCCAATCTCAAAGAAAGGCAATGCCAAAGAATGCTCAAACTACCACACAATTGCACTCATCTCACATGCTAGTAAAGTAATGCTCACAATTCTCCAAGCCAGGCTTCAGCAATACGTGAACTGTGAACTTCCTGATGTTCAAGCTGGTTTTAGAAAAGGCAGAGGAACCAGAGATCAAATTGCCAACATCCGCTGGATCATGGAAAAAGCAAGAGAGTTCCAGAAAAACATCTAGTTCTGCTTTATTGACTATGCCACAGCCTTTGACTGTGTGGATCACAATAAACTGTAGAAAATTCTCAAAGAGATGGGAATACCAGACCACCTGACCTGTCTCTTGAGAAATCTGTATGCAGGTCAGGAAGCAACAGTTAGAACTGGACATGGAACAACAAACTGGTTCCAAATAGGAAAAGGAGTACGTCAAGGCTGTATATTGTCACCCTGCTTATTTAACTTATATGCAGAGTACATCATGAGAAACGCTGGACTGGAAGAAACACAAGTTGGAATCAAGATTGCCGGGAGAAATATCAATAACCTCAGATATGCAGATGACACCACCCTTATGGCAGAAGGTGAAGAGGAATTTAAAAGCCTCTTGATGAAAGTGAAAGTGGAGAGTGAAAAAGTTGGCTTAAAGCTCAACATTCAGAAAACGAAGATCATGGCATCTGGTTCCATCACTTCATGGGAAATAGATGGGGAAACAGTGGAAACAGTGTCAGACTTTATCTTTTTGGGCTCCAGAATCACTGCAGATGGTGATTGCAGCCATGAAATTAAAAGACACTTACTCCTTGGAAGGAAAGTTATGACCAACCTAGATAGCATATTCAAAAGCAGAGACATTACTTTGCCAATAAAGGTTCGTCTAGTCAAGGCTATGGTTTTTCCTGTGGTCATGTATGGATGTGAGAGCTGGACTGTGAAGAAGGCTGAGGTGCCGAAGAATTGATGCTTTTGAACTGTGGTATTGGAGAAGACTCTTGAGAGTCCCTTGGACTGCAAGGAGATCCAACCAATCCATTCTGAAGGAGATCAGCCCTGGGATTTCTTTGGAAGGAATGTGAAACTCCAATACTTTGGCCACCTCATGCGAAGAGTCGACTTATTGGAAAAGACTCTGATGCTGGGAGGGATTGGGGGCAGGAGGAGAAGGGGATGACAGAGGATGAGATGGCTGGATGGCATCACTGACTGGATGGAAGTGAGTCTCAGTGAACTCCAGGAGTTGGTGATGAACAGGAAGGCCTGGCGTGCTGCAATTCATGGGGTCACAAAGAGTCTGACACGACTGAGCGACTGAACTGAACTGAACTGAACCCACTCTCACCACTTTTATTCAGCACAGTATTGGAAGTTCCAGTCATAACAATTACACAGGAAAAAGAAACAAAAGGAATCCAAATTGGAAAGGAAAAAGTAAAACTGTCACTGTCTGCATGTGACATGATACTACATATAATATCCTCAAGACATCACCAGAAAACTACTAGAGTTCATCAATGAATTAGGTAAAGTCACAGAATACAAAATTAATATACAGAAATATGTTGGCATTTCTATACACTAATGACGAGCTATCAGAAAGAGAAGTTAAGAAAGTAATCCCATTTATCATGGCATGAAAAAGAATAAAATATCTAGGAATAAATCTAAGGAAGTAATTTTAAAAACTGTACCCAGAAAACTATAAGGTATTGATGGAAGAAACTGAAGATGACACAAACACTTGGGGAATTTTACCATATTCATGGATTAGAAGAATTAATATTGTTTAAATGACCATACTGGAGAAGGCAATGGCACCCCACTCCAGTACTCTTGCCTGGAAAATCCCATGGATGGGGGAGCCTGGTAGGCTGCAGTCCATGGGGTTCTAAGAGTCGGACACGCCTGAGCGACTTTCACTTTCACTTTTCACTTTCATGCATTGGAGAAGGAAATGGCAACCCACTCCAGTGTTCCTGCCTGGAGAATCCCCAGGATGGGGAAGCCTGGTGGGCTGCTATCTATGGGGTAGCACAGAGTTGGACACAACTGAAGCAACTTAGCAGGAGCAGCAGACCATACTACCCAACGAAATCTACAGATTCAATGCAATCCTATCCTTTTCATTATAGGGGACTGGAATGCAAAAGTAGGAAGTCAAGAAACACCTGAAGTAACAGGCAAATTTGGCCTTGGAATACAAAATGAAGCAGGGCAAAGGCAGGGCAATTGTATAAGCTTATACAATATTAAGAGTATTGCCAAGAGAACACACTGGTCATAGCAAACACGCTCTTCCAACAATACAAGAGAAGACTCTGCACATGGACATCACCAGATGGTCAACACCGAAATCAGATTGATTATATTCTTTGCAGCCAAAGATGGAGAAGCTCTATACAGTCAGCAAAAACAAGACCAGGAGCTGACTGTGGCTCAGATCATGAACTCCTTATTGCCAAATTCAGACTTGAAGAAAGTGGGGAAAACCACTAGACCATTCAGGTATGACCTAAATCAAATCCCTTTAGATCTGATAGATAGAGTACCTGATGAATTATGGACAAAGGTTCGTGACATTGTACAGGAGACGGGGATCAAGATCATCCCCATGGAAAAAAAATGCAAAAAAGCAAAATGATGTCTCAGCAGGTCTTACAAATTGCTGTAAAAAGAAGAGAAGTGAAAAGCAAAGGAGAAAAGGAAAGATATTCCCATTTGAATGCAAAGTTCCAAAGAATAGCAAGGAGAGATAAGAAAGGCTTTCTTAGCGATCAATGCAAGGAAATAGAGAAAAACAACAGAATGGGGAAGACTAGAGATCTCTTCAAGAAAATTAGAGATACCAAACAGCTTATACAATTGGATATAAAATTTTTTTTAATGGGCAGAAAATCAGGCACATGAAAAGATGATTCACGATGTTGAACATCAGAGAAATAAAAATAAGTACTACAATGAGATATCACCTCACATCTGTCAGAATGACCATCATAAAAATGATCACAAATAATAAATATTAACAACAATGTAGAGACTGAGAATGTGCAGAAAAGGGAACCCTTATACAGTGTTGATGGGAATGTAAATTGGTACAGTATGAAAAACAGTATGGAGGTTTCTTAAAAAAACTAAAAATAGAACTACCATATGATCCAGCAATTCCACTCCTGGGTGTATATTTGAAGAAAACAAAAATGCTAATTTGAAAAGATATATACACCCCAATGTTCAAAGCAGTATTATTTACAATAGCCAAGATATTGAATCAACCTAAATGCCCATCAACAGGTGAGTAGATAAAGAAGAGGTGACATGTATATATGTATGTGTAAGTAAATAAGTATTAGTTGCTCAGTTGTGTCCGACTCTTTGTGATCCCATGGACTATAACCCACCAAGCTCCTCTGTCCATGGAACTCTCCAGGCAAGAATACTGGAGTAGGTAACCATTCCTTCTCCAGGGGATCTTCCCAATCCAGGGATCAAACCCGAGTCTCCTGCATTGCAGACAGATTCTTTACCATCTGAGCCAACAAGGAATGAATATATATTAATATACATATACAAACACACACACACAATGGCATACTATTGTCCATAAAACAGAATGAAATGTTACTATTTGCAACAACATGAGTGGACTTGGAGTGTACTATGCTTAGTGAAATAAGTCAGACAGAGAAAGACAAATACAGTATGTTACACTTATATGTGGAATCTACAAATAAAACAAACAAATTAATATAATAAAATAGAAACAGACTCACTGATATAGAGAATTAGCAGTTATCAAAGGCAGAGGCGGAAGGAAAGAGAGGCAAAACAGGGGTAGATACAAATTACTACTACTATTACAAATTAATAGATACAAACTACTCTGTATAAAATAAATGAGGTACAAGGATATACTTTACAGTGCAAGCAACACAGTCAATATTTTAGAATCAGAACGACTTTAGAATTCTATGGCTTTCAAGAATAGGCAAAACAAGCCCATGGAGATGAAAATAAGAATAAATGTTACCATAGGCTGGGGAAGTTGGGTAGGAACTTTCTGGGGCGCTAAAAATGTTTTATATCTTAATCCAGTGATGACTGGGCTTCCCTTGTAGCTCAGTTGGTAAAGAATCTGCCTGCAGTTCAGGAGACCCAGGTTCGATTTCTGGGTTGGGAAGATCCCCTGGAGAAGGAAATGGCAACCCACTTCAGTATTCTTGCCTGGAAAATCCCATGGACAGAGGAGCCTGGCAGGCTACAGTCCATGGGGTTGCAAGAGTCGGACACAACTTAGCGACTAAACCACCACCACCACCACCAGTGGTGGCCACATGGGTAAAAAGTATGTAAAAAGTTTTTGAGATGTACATTGTAAGTGCCTGCCATTTATAATATAGAAATTATATCTCAGTCCCATGGTGGTCCAGTGGTTAGGACTCTGCACTTTCATTGCCTAGGACACGAGTTCAATTCCTGATCTGGGAAATAAAATCCTGAGTCGGACACGACTGAGCGACTTCCCTTTTACTTGATGGATGTGAGTCTCAGTGATCTCCGGGAGTTGGTGATGGACAGGGAGGCCTGGCGTGCTGCAATTCATGGGGTTGCAAAGAGTCGGACACGACTGAGCAACTGATCTGATCTGATCTGATGGGATGGAAATAGAAAAAATATTGAAAATGTTTTTCAAAATTGAAAATAATTTTTCTAGTTAGTCAGAATTTCCCACTCTACTTCCATGGTAGCAGTTTAGTTGCTAAATCATATCTGACTCTTTGAGACCCCATGGACTGTAGCCCACCATGCTCCTCTGTTCTGGGATTTCCCAGGCAAGAATATGGAGTGGGTTGCCATTTCCTTCTCTAAGGAATCTTCCTGAACCAGGGATCAAACCTAGATTTCTTACACTGCAGGTGGTCTCCTGCATTGTAGGTGGATTCTTTACCAACTGAGCCACCAAGGAAGCCCTACTTTCATAGAACCCTCCAAAAAACTTCAACATTCTACCATGTCCTGTTTAGATAAGTATATCTTCTGACCTATCCCTCAAAAATCACTTACTCATCTGTTATTTGTGGAGCATTCACTATATCCTCCAAAGAGCAGAATTGTATTTGTGGAGCCACAGATGGGAAAACAACCAGTTTATCCCTAGAGTGCACCTGCCCCATGGTAGACTAGGAGCCTGGGCTTCTGAGTGAAACACAGGAGGGTCAACTCTCAGTCATATATACAAGTGTCTGGTTGAACTAGAAATTCAGGGGAAGGCATCTTACCTACAGACAGGTGAGTGAGTGTGGAGATGGGAGCACCTTGCCCCCTTTTAATCTCCTGTCCTTTTTGTAATGAGCCTGTCTGACAGAAGATGTGGTGGAGCATTGGAAGAGGGTGGTTCACCTTGACAAATGAAAGGTCGCCAAACCACCTTCTAAGGTGTTGAGACAATTCAATAGGAATCATTTCTTCCCTTCAGAGTACAAAGAACAGATGGCATCTAGGGGGGTTGTCTAGTGCAGGGTGGGGTCAGAGCCAGTGTTGTAGACACAGGGAGGAAGGTTAGAATGACAGGCTTTCCAAGCACAGCACATGGGAACAGGGGGTGGGGAGGGGGCTTGGTAAGTTCCCAGAGTCTGCACCAGCTGAAGGTTTCTGGTACCACTGTCTTCAAGGAAATTCTAAATACCTTCCAAGCTTCCTACTCTATGAAACAGAATTAGATCCATGCTTTGTTGCCAAAGGCACAATCAGCCTGTCATTGGTGTTCACCAAGGACAGTAGATACAGTATCCAAAGGAGCCAATGACCAAGTTTCTTTTTTCAGGAATTTTAGGCCTCAATGCAAAGAAGCAGTGTTATGTATAAAATTTGGGTGAATCCCACTGTATTGTTCCTTGCTCACTGTCTCATTATCCTCAGCTTCTAAAGATGATGATATCTTCTCTTACCTCAAACATTTATAACCTTTCACCAAGAAATACCAAATTTTAAAAATATGTATTCTGGTCATTTTACAACTACATACTTTTCTATTTAAAAATTTTAAGAGAAAACACACTCATGTATCCAGAAGCTTACAGCACAAACTCTTAAAAGAATGTATGCAGAATACCCTAGAGTTTGTTAAAAAGAAAGAGAGAAATTATATTAAATACACATCAATTTTAAATAAACATTAATTCCTCTGAAATAGTAACTAGGAAGATACTTATTCCAACAAAATCTCGTCTTTGAAACTATCTCTAGAGCTACTTCATCAGTGGCCTGTAACACAGTGATAGATAAAATAAAAGATTCATTATTTTATAATTACAAATTTCTTCAGTTAAGAAAGATGTTGTTCCAACTTACAATCAAAACCAAAACCACCCTTAAAAAGAATGATTAAAAAATGCCTGCAATTCAAAAGTGTAATTTTTTTTTTAAGTGTGGTAAGCAATGGTGGCATTACAGGAATGTGTGACAAGCCTCCCGTGCAATGCTTAATGGAGACAACAGTCATTTTTTTTTTTTATAATAAGACTTTTTTGTGAAATATCTTTTTTAAAAAGAGAGGGAATTCCATGGTGGTCTAGGATTCAATCTCTGGTCAGGGAACTAAGATCCCAGAAGCTGTGCTGTGCAGGCGAAAAGAAAAAGAAACAGAAACCCACATAATTTTCAATCTCATTATAATGTCATCATAATTCTTTTAGTTGAGTATACTTATACATATGTACCATATATCATCACTTTTTGAATAAGTCTTTTCTATTTTTTAAAAGATAATTTGTAAATTTTTCCTATTAATAAGTTAACATAAATTAATTGAAGAGATCAAAAAACTCAGACAAGTTTTGAAGAAAGTATAACCACTTATGGTCCCACCAATAAGATTAATTATTTTAAAACAAGCTTTATATATTACCTTAAAAAGGTTAGAATGAAGTTGAGATGACCCCGATGGTTGAGAAATAATATTCAGGAAAATTTGTATTTATCTTGTAGAAACTGAATACTGGGAGAGAAAATCAAGTTACAGCATTTGGTCTGCAAGTCAGATCTCAAGGTACCAATGTCAGACATATAAGTGCCTTTGGCATTAAGGATTCTTAGCATATCATCTGAATAGTAGTGCCTTTCCTAGCTGAGAAAAGTCATGTCTCACAGAACAGAGGAAGTCATGGGCTGTTTGTCTTTCCAGGCAAGTTGGCCTGAGTAAAACAGAACAGGAGGTGTTATCAGCCTTGCCCTCTGGAATGTAGAATGGGGCCACTGAAAACTTCCGTCCACTGCATGCATGCATGCTAAGTCGTCTCAGTCATGTCCAACTCTTTGCAACCCTATGAACTGGAGCCTGCCAGGCTCCTTGTCCATGGGATTCTCCAGGCAATACTGGAGTGGGTTGTCATACCCTCCTTCAGGGGATCTCCTCGACACAGGGATAAACCCATTCTTTTATGTCTCCTGCGTTGGCAGGCAAGTTCTTTCCCACTAGAGCCACCTGGGAAGCTCTTTCAGCCACTGTGTTCTGTAGTGTCAGCTCCTCAGTCGTGTCTACTCTTTGCGACCCCATGGACTATAGGCCAACAGGCTCCTCTGTCCATGGGATTCTCCAGGCAAGAATACTGGAATGGGTCACCATTTCCTTCTCCACAGGATCTCCCCAACTCAGGGCTTCTGCATTGCAGGCAGTTTCTTTATTATCTGAGCTACTGGGAAGTCCAACCACTAGCTATGGCCAAATCCTATCAACACTCCAGAAAAAGAAAAGAAAAGAAACCTACTCTTCTTAAGGGCACAAAAGTTCACCTGTGAAGGCCAAAGTAAAGAAGAAACCGTTCTTGACAAACACCTTCCAGGGTCCTGGAGTCCAAATATTTACTCACTAATGATTGCACTTGTGAGCCAACAAAGTCTCATGCATCCCCCTGCAACTTCCTGCATGCCCTTGGCCATAGTGATGCTTCTCCCCTGTGTCTTGGTCACTGAGCTGGGTGCTAACGCTATGGACCTGGAGCAGAAAAGGGACCAGTCTGGGCTGGAGAAGCAAGTTCAGGAGATATTAGCATATAATATGGACTGAAGTAATAGACTGAATTATATCCTCAAGGAAGAGCACATAGAGGAAGAAGAGGAAAAGACCAAGACAGAGATCAAGGAATCCTTAAAGTCTGGCAGGACATGGTGACTGCCAGAATGTAGGGGACAAGGAACAGGGGCATGCACAATGTGGTACTTGTTTGAATGCATACCATGTTATCATCATTTGTTATAAAGTTCTCCTTTATATTGAGTATCTCAGTATAAAGACTTCGTCCTGTTTATCTTTGGGCCTTTCTTAGTACCCAGCAGGTACTCAATTGATATCCACAGAAGAGAGAGTAGAAGAAAGAGGAGAGAGAAGGAGAAAACGGGAGAGACGGAATGGGAGCTAGAAAGACAGGAAGGAGGAAAGCAAAGAGGTAATATTTCCACAGAGTCCATGGCCACCTTGCCCATGATAAACTTAGAATGTTGGTGCCTAAATTAAATTCGGAACCAGAAGAGACAGAGCAAGAAGGCTGGATACAGAACATCTGAACGCATGTCCTGCAGAACATACTCTTGCAGAACTCAAGGCCAGCTCCAAGAAACGAGCCTCCAGAACAACGATGAGGAGCCCTGATCCCACTCAGAAAGTACTGCAGTGTTTCTAGACCTGTAAAAGAAAATAGTGTAACTTCAGCAAGGTTGCTGAAGGCTTCTTTATTGGTTCCTTGGGCTGTTTAAAGACAAAGCAGTAAAATAGATCTGAGGAACTCAGTTGGCCCATAGTCTGTTCACACTGGTGCACTGGCTTCCAGGAGATAAGACTGTGAGGTGGATAAAGGAGTGGGCAGAGTGGCTCTGGTTCCCATGGCTTTCATACTGCACCCGTGGTGGGGTCCCCACAATGATGCCAAATGATAGTTCCCTAAATGACCCTGGTCTGCATCTTTTAAACACTCCTGCTTATTTTCTCCCAATAAAAGATTCTCCCCATTTGACTTTGTAGGTCCTTGAAGCTAATAAATTATGAAACTGCTTGCCTAGAAAAATATTTTTTATGGAAAGAATCAATTGTAATCTAGAGGAAACACTCACTGTCTGAATTCCAACAAACCTGTTCCATGATATGGTTGAGTTCTTGCACTCTGTGCAAAGCCAAGAGACATACCACGAATAGAAACAGTTCAAGGCCCTTGGTCCAGCACTCCTGCTCTGTAATGCAAATTCAGCCCTCTGATAGGAAGGTGGGGTGAGAGACAGGGAGGGTCAGAAAAATCTTTTTATCTGACCATACTTGGAACTTTTTGTTTAGTCTGGAGAAACCCAAACGATACAGTTCTTAAGATTATGTACTTTTCCCCTTGCTGTTTGTGTATGCTACATGCACCCCCCAAAAAATAAATAAAATAACTGTCCAATTACAAAACACATTTCTAGAGCAATTTAAAGTTGACTTGCTAAATAATGAATTACAACAATGTACTGCTTTTCTGTAGTTCCTTTAGAATACAACATTTAGTCTCTAGATACTTACAGGAATTTCCTTGACAACACAGATAATACCTCATTTTTCAAATTAAAAAAAAATTTGATAAACAGTCCAGAATAAGCTTATTCTTTCTGACCGAGTCCTCATTACCTGTCCAATTTTCCCCTCCAATTTTCATTCCATTCCTCCCCATTCCCAAGAAGGGCACTAGACACCACTCATTTCTTTGCAGCATTCACACACAAACAAGCATGGATGCCCATGGCATTCACCAAATTTTCTTATTTTCTACAATCTTGATGCTCTGGTATTTGGGGCATTGATCCTGGAGAGACTGCCCCTTCTAGTGCTAGCTGTCTTCCAAAGACAGCAAATGACTTCCCCAGAAGCAAGATTTTAATAAACTGGCCAACCAGTTCAGAGTCTATACCCCTAAGCATCTCCTTTATCAAATTCTCACACACCAAGCCAATATTTTTCCCCTGCCCTGAATCACACCAGGGCTAGATATCAGAAATCTAGGGACCAACAACTCTTACAACCCAGAATCTACCTAAATTATCCAAATTATTCAACATGCCTCCCCTGCCTCATTCATTCCTCCCCACCCCCCACCCCACCCCCCAAACAAAACCCAGGAAAGGCTCCCTCCATGCTCTGCCCTGCCCTCTCTGCCTCCTGATTCATCCTGCTTCCTGTGTGGCCCTGCATGGCCTGCTGTGCTGGGTCTCATGTTTCCACAGATCTGCAAGTACGAAACTCTCTCTTCGTGATAATCATTTGTGTCTGTGTGTCTTACCATACCTGATTTGAACAAACTCCAGGTACATTATTTTTAATA
Source organism: Tragelaphus eurycerus (assembly GCA_935064755.1). Lineage (NCBI taxonomy): Eukaryota > Metazoa > Chordata > Mammalia > Artiodactyla > Bovidae > Tragelaphus > Tragelaphus eurycerus. The sequence goes on along the minus strand of CAKXYN010000024.1, from coordinate 24,042,000 downwards.
CACCCATATTCTGAGAAAACCCAATAATCTAAGTGTTTTAGAGTTCACTCACTTTTACTAGGCCACCTAAGAAATAGAAGGATAAGGATGAAAAATTCTAGTTCAAGGATTTAATCCCTAGAGCAGAAGGTAACTTCTAAGTCTCAAATTTCATTCTAGCTGACAATAAGAACCCTTACTTTGAGTACTAGGTATGTGGACCTAATTGTGTTTTTATGAAACTGTGCAACAGGTACACATGTATTTATGAACCTCCCAAAACTAGGCATAATAACTCACACATTTTTGCTTCTGCTATTGCTCCTAACACATGGAAAGATCAGGAGGCGTAAACAATACTGATAGTGATTAGGACCTGGCCACTGAAGTTAGAGTTTGGCTCTGTCACTACCTTGAGCAAGATATTACTCAAGGATCAATTTCCTCAACTGTAAAACGAGCATAATGACATGACATACCTCATGGAGAGGGTGAATACGTAAATGAAAATATAGGTAATAAATTTAGCAAAATTCCTAGAAAATAGTATGCCTTCAATAAATATTTTCTACTACCATCACTGTAATGGGTGCTTTAGTGTGATAGTTTAATAGCTTTTAAGACAAAGTCTCTTCTTGTTATGGTAAAATAGCTTGTACCTATCCATCAGTTTAGTCCGAAAAAAAACAAAACAGAAAGGGAACATTTATTAAGTACCCTATGAAAGCCAGACTCTGAGCTAGACCTTTTGCATTATTAATTTTATCTCATCCTCACAACAACACTATGAAGTAACATCATATCTGTCTTACAGATGAGGTGACTGAGGCTCAGAAACACCAGTATCCTCAAAATAACACAACTTGTAAGTAGCAGAGTCAGGATTTGGACAAAATTCTGCCCAGCTCACAAGCCTACTGCTCCTTGTTGCTTCTTGAGTGGAACTCGAATCCAGCATCCTTGGGAAGTTCAACTATTTTAGGGATTCCTGGGAATTGGTAGAAAGCAAAAATGACACAGTGATATGCTCCTTAGCAAAGAGAAAATATTCAAGATCGCCACTGCAAACCAATAACACAGAATAGGGATACAAGCACTGAGAGAAAACATAAAAAGACAGAAGTAGATGAAATAAGAACTGACAGAATTTAGAAAAGAAGTGGAAGAAAAACATTCTAGCATCACAAAAAATGGGCTTCCCTGGTGGCTCAGATGGTAAAGACTACCTGGAAGGCAGGAGACCCAGGTTCGATCCCTGGATCAGGAAGATTCCCTGGAGAAGGAAATGGCTACCCATTGCAGTGTTCTTGCCTGGAGAATTCCATGGACAGAGGAGCCTGGTGGGCTGCAGTCTATAGGGTCGCACAGAGTCGGACCCAACTGAAGTGACTTAGCATGCACACGCACGCATGGTAAGAAAAGTGAGTAAAACAGCATATTGGAAATAAGCAGAGTTTTATTTAAGTTTAAAAAAGAAAAAAAAAAAAGATGATGAATATGAAAGAGACTAAGTCAGAAAACATGAGCAAAATTGGTATCCCTGAAGAAGAGAATCCAATAATGGAACAGTAAAATATTTCAAGATACAATTCAAAGTGACTTCTGCTCAGGTGGGGGCCCCCCAGGATGAGGAGGTCCTTCTCTAGAGAGTTAGAGCCAACAGAATTCTTTAATTCCAGCTCCACCAGCCAATCCAAGGAGTGTAACATTTTGAATAACAAAATTGATTCTTTGGTTATAAAAGCTAAAGAGGAATTACTTAAATTTACAAATTGAAAGATGTATCTTGTCCCTAGGGGGAAAAAAAACACAACACAACTGGCTACAAAAATTTTTTTAAGAATCATTTTAGTATCCTGGAAAAACAAACAACCATCAAGTCACTTAACAGAGGTGGGAAAAAATCAGTGCTAGAAAACAGAAAAGCAAAGCCAAAAAAGTCCTCAGGAATATAAAGTGTGACCTAAGAATTTTATTATGGACCAACAGAAGTGTAAAATCAATGGGTAAACTTTTCTAAAAATGTAAGAGGTCAGGGGCCATAGCTTTTCATTTGTGAAAGCTACAAGAAACAAATATTACCCAACCAAAAGAATAAAACGTCCTCATTAAAGAATGACTGGTTGTTTTGTGTATTTCATCCAATTAACTGGAAGGAGAACAACTAGAACAAACGTGGGTATTTATTTATACAGTAGAAGGTACAAATCCAGAGCATGTATATATAATTAATAATATTTTTAAGGTGAAGAAGAGATGTGTGATGATAACTCAACACTGAGTTTTGCTCTTTCTGTTCAGAGTTAAAGACCCCAACCCAGAGTCCAAGGGATGGACCCTGGAAGCCAGGACCTGAGGAGAGCGTTGTAGGTAGCTCTGCCCCAGCAGACTTCGGTAAGGCAAAAGAACTGTGGTTGGAGGGGCCTTAGTGAGGGAATGCTGAGGAACTTTTGACAGTGTCCCATGAGAGTATCACTATTTGGGCAGTTGCTGTCTTAGATTATTTCCCGAGAAGCCTACCCTGAAATGTGGGTTCCTGTGAAAGTAAGTGATTTATCAAAGAGTGCATCAAAGAATCTAAGAGGGTGGGGGAAACCTGACCGGGAAGGAGAAGGGAAGGGACTAAGATTTCAGGCACAGTCCCAGTCTCCCAGGCTAATCCCTCTGGGGGCTCTAGAATATAAATTACCTCTCAGAGCTTGTCTGTTTGGCAGCAAGGGGGCTAAGCTTTCGTTATTCTGTTCCATTCAGTCATTGGCTCTCAGGGAAATGTGCTGGTTTAGTCCCTCAGTTGTGTCCAACTCTTGAGACCCCATGGACTGTATGTAGGTAGCCCACCTGACTCCTCTGTCCATGGGATTTTCCAGGCAAAGCTGCTGGAGTGGTTTGCCATTTCCTTCTCCAGGGGATCTTCCCAACCCAGGGTTCAAACCCAGGTTTTCTACACTGCAGGCAGATTCTTTACCAACTGAGCTACCGGGGAAGCCCCACTCAGGGAAAGGGGGATGATATAAACCCCCAGTCTCCCAGGCACACCCACTTCTCTACATCTACAGGTGAAGAGGCTACAGCCCAAAGGTGCTCCTCAAAGGAAAGGTGTAAACCACCCAGTCCACCACCCCTGGAAGAGCCAGAGGTCACAAGGTAAGCATGGAGGAGCAGCAGAAGAGCAAGGCTAGGAGTTGGTGGAAGGCAGACGACACCCCTGGGAACATCTGAGCCACCGCCAGGCCCCAGCTGGAGAAGGGGAGGTGTTTGCATTGGTAACAGAGACTGATTTTTTGATTCCATGTTAGTCCAGACTTTTTAGTAAACGTGAAGCCATTTGTTAACACCAGAAAATGACAAGAAAAATTAAGGATCTACCAGAGAATTCATCTGTGGGCAGGCAAGAAAACAGGAGAGTAAATTTCAGGAGCCAGGGAACAAGCAGAAACAAAGATACTGCTTATACCCTCCGAACTCTAACTCATTCACCGAACTGCTTACAAACATATGCTGTTGCTTCTGCTAAGTTGCTTCAGTCATGTCCGACTCAGTGTGACCCCATAGACGGAAGTCCACCAGGCTCCCCCGTCCCTGGGATTCTCCAGGCAAGAATGCTGGAGTGGTTTGCCATTTCCTTCTCCAATGCATGGAAGTGAAAAGTGAAAGTGAAGTCACTCAGTCGTGTCCAACTCCTAGCGACCCCATGGACTGCAGCCTACCAGGCTCCTTTGTCAAACATATGCTAGCCACCCTATAAATATGCTTATATTCACATAGATGATCTCAGTAAAGATATGCAACAAATCGGTAATAACAGCAGTTGCCCCAGGGGAAGGAACCAGGTGACTTTGGGGCAGAGGAGTGAAGTAAAAGTCAATTTATGCCTTTGAATTCTGACTATAAACACGTATTTTTTAAAAATACAATCACTTCCATTTAAAATCTTTTAATGAGTATGGAAAATAAAGCAAATAGAAAATTAAATAGGAAGGTAAGCTGGAGTCAGGCAAGAATTAGTTTACAAAACATATAAGATAAATCTTATCAAGTTGCTGTGGAACAGAAGACAAATCTGGCTCTGGGTTCTTGGCGACCAATGTGAAAAAAGTAACACCACTATTCCCAGCATCTACCAGATGAAAACAAACCACTTGTTCAAGAAAAACAAAGCTATTCCTAGAACTAAGATTAGAATTAAATTTCTCCTATAGGTCCTCTCTTTTGGATCCTAAAAAGGAATGAACAAAATTTCACTAACCTCATTATTATAAACACAGGGGCAAAATTAATAGACTTGCTAATCTCATGATATTTGTTAGTATTAGTAACAAGAGCAGAAGGTGATGCTGACCAAGATTATTATCGGCTTCATGGGTGAAGTAATGACATCACAGCAATTATTTGGCTGTAGTAGGAGAGGTGGGAAGAAAATCAAGGGGGCTAACAGCAGTGAGTCATTAGGCTGCTGCTGCTTGAAATTCATTTAATCTTCCGAGTCAGATGCAACCAACTGTGAACCGAGGATTAAATGTCACCACTGTTTGTCTTCAGATAGTAGTTGAGTTTTGTGACATATTCAGTATGTAGTAAATGAATGGTACGAATGCAGCACATGAATGGTGCAGAATGCTCACCTATTTTTCAGTGCAACACAAAGCCAATGTGAATCACCATTACACAACCTATTAGAGTGGATGAGATAAGAAAGAACGACCATACCAAGGTTGTGGAGCAACTGGAACTCTCATACCCTGCTGGTGAGAATGTAAAGTGGGGTAACCACTTCAGAAATTAGTTTGACCTTTTCCTTAAAAGCTATACATACACTTATTTATGATCTAGCCATTCCTAATGATTTTGCCTAAGAGAAGAGGAAAACTGATCATACAAGACTTGTACACAAATAGTAGCAGCTTTATCTGTAATAGCCAAAAACAGGGAGGAACGCAAATGTCAAAACAACAGCTGAATGGATAAACAAATTGCAGTGGAGCCACAAGAGAGTCCCACTTACCAATAAGAAGAAATGAACTCTTGGCATATGCAGCGTCAGTGGTTAGGTGGTTCTTATGTGGAAGGCATTTTACACTTTTTCAGTTTAGCTTCACAGGCACTCTACAAGGTAAATAGTATTCTCTTTCTAGAGCTGAGAAAATGGAAGCTTAGAGAAGGTAAGGAGTTCATTGGGGTCACTCAGCTGGTGAGTGGCCAGAGGCAGCACACAGACCAAGCCAGCCTGATGGAAAGTCCTCATACACACTTTGCTCAACAGGAAGTGCTTTGGGTTCCTTGGACCCAGCAGCCTCTTTGAGATGAGGCAGTATCATTCAGGAGATGACTTCCTAAAACAAGAAAGGGTCCAGAGAAGGAAAAACAATTTTTTTCAAATGATACCCAGGTGACTCACCCTTTCTTGTCACTCTGTTCCAAATTTTCATGTCTTAATCTTGATATATCAGATCTAGGTACCCATTGGAGCGCTTCCCAGGGAGGCTGCCCTTTTGTCTCAAGGCACAGGTCTGTACAAGCAGCAGCTCCACCTGGACATCTATTACCAGAGCAAGCTGCAATTTTATATTCTCTTACTGTTTACTTCTGCCTTAATTACAGGGTGGGGGAAAAGAGCGCCTAAGGTTTGCCAAAAACTTGGGTGATTTTTTTCAAGTTCCTTCCTTTCTTTCTAGTTGTTCAAGTCTGTTGGGAAAGGCAAGAAGAACGCTTTTGGAACTGAACTTGCTGATGAGTTGCCAGGGTTTAGAGATCTCTGCAAAGGTCGTTGTTTTCTGTAAAGGTCATTGTCTTTTCATGAAAACCCCGGCGAAGCATGCCAATGCAGGAAAGCCACCAGCTTGCCAAATGTTCAGTGTCCCAGTCACCTGCTCTTCCTGCCCTAGGAAGGATGTGGACGATCTCTGGAGTAAAGGCATCAGATCGGTTTTGTTCCTTTCTTGCTCTTAAATCAGCTGCAAAATGCACAAACAAAGTACACACAGGCCTGTTCTCAGAACCCTGTGCCACTGCCTCGTTAAACGCCAGCAGCTGCTGGGTGTTGCACAGAGTGCGATAAGCAATGTGACATTCGTGGCCATTCACATCCTGAGCCTGGATCATTGTGCTCTCAACGGAATTTCTGAGGTTTCAAGCCCCAGAGAATATCCCACCAGTGAAAACACGGACAGGCGGGTGAGGACCAGGCAGGGGGTCCTGGGTGGGGTGGGAGGGTGCACAGCAGAAGTGGCCAGAAGAATCAAGCAGCCCAATCACGAGTTACTTGCTCTTTGGAAAAGCGACTCTGCTGACAAGAGAATTAGGGCAGGATGATTTTGGCAAGCCACGTGTTGTGTTAGCTGCACAAACTTTTTCTTTCCTCTTCGGCAGCCTCTTAATAATTGGGTGGGAGCTTCTTTTCACATGTCGTGAAGAGGCAATTCCTGTCAGATGTTTTTCAGAGGGGTTTCCACCTTATGTTTGCCAAGCACACACAACTCCAGATGCAACTCTGAGTCTATTCAGTTTGAGAAGATTAGAGTTCGCAGGCATTGGCAGGGTTTTTACTTTCCTGCTGGCCTCATAGTTTCTCATATAAAGTGAATTTTTACTCTTATCACTACAGCAGGTCTTAATGCAAACTACGAGGGAGAGGAAAGGGTCCAGAGAGTCACAGGGGAAATTGGCACCTCACTGGAAGCTGCCAGACCACATGAGAGTGTCCTGATGGGAGACATTTTCCTTCTCCCAGTAGGTGCCTCTATTTCACCTCCTTATGGGCAGATACTCACTTCCATTCCCATATGGGGCTTGTTGGAGGAAATTATTTCAATTACTTCCCTTCCATCTTCCTGCCCATTCCAATAACCTCTATGTCTCACTATTGCAACTGCAATAATCCTCGCAAGAGATGGTGGTGCTGGGACAAGTGGTAACAGTGGAGGTGGCACAAGGAGGAAGTTTCTAGATATGAATAAAGTTGCAGGATTTGCTGACGGACTGGGTTGGCTGAATGCTCTCAGTCTTGAAACTTCTGGTAAAGGGATGGTCCCAGCAGTGAGTTCAGAGAGACATAGGACTGAGCTGTGCATGCTCAGCCATTTCCAACTCTTTGCAACCCCATGAACTGTAGCTTGCCAGGCTCCTCTGTCCACAGAATTTTCCAGGCAAGAATACTGGAGTAGGTGTCATTTCCTACTCCAGGAGACCTTCCCGACCCAGGGATCAAAGCTGCATCTGTGGCATCTCCCCTACTGGCAGGCGGATTCTTTACCACCGCATTACCTGGTCAGGTTCAGAGAGGTATACATGCACCTTAAAGTCTGGCACTTGGGCAAGGAGCAGAAGTCCAATTTATTGAGGACCTGCTAAGTGCTCGGTGTGACCTTACATACTTTTCACAGAGACTTCCTCCTCACAAGTCTTCGCAGTAGGTTTGACTATTTCCACCCCCATAGAACCTGTGTCTGACCCTAGAGGCTGTCACCCCGAGCCCCTTACAAGGGACAGCCCCTGGGGTGTGCACAGCAGAGTCACTCCGTGAGGATCCATAGGCTCAGCAAGGGCAGGCATCATAGTGAGGGGGCCTGACACCTTCCCTACTGTTCAGCTTTTCAGCAGAGCTCCAGGGTGGAGCTGCAAGACCTGGGTCTGACCCTGCACTGAGCTTCTTCAACGGGATGCAGGATGCAACTGCTGGGGCTGCAGCTGCCAGAGGCAGGAAAGCCAAGCAGGGAAAGGCAGGCAATCCTGTTGACCCTTCCAAACCCCAGATCCAGCTTTCCCATGCTGACAGAGAGGGCACAATCGGGGCACAGCTGGCAGCCCCCGTAGGTAAAGCCTCCCGAATTCAGAGTTTCCACATGTTGGTCTCCACACCCCAACTTTCAGCTAGCCATCCTGGAAGAGTTCCGAGGTCACTGTTTCCAGGCCAGCCAGGGCTGTTGGGAGGAAACGGGCCCACTCAACCCCAGTGCACCTGCACTGGGCGTAGTGTATTTCTCCTCTGGTTGCCAGAGCAACAGAAACAACAGTGGCTGCCTAAACCCCCTTAACACCACAGCCCAGGCGGACCCCAACCAATGGAAGGCAGACTTTGCATCTTGATTTCTCCTCTTTTTTTTCCCCACATACCTAAAAGTATCTTCTCTGAAACCAAGAACTTACCCAATCCTCATCATAAGCTGAAACTATTCTCAAAGCTCGTCATTAAAAACAAAACAAACAAAAAAGACAATTGCCTAGAATCTGCCCCCTCCTGTATTTTGGATTTCTGGCTAGCCTCAGATTAAGCCCCCAACTCACGCTCCCCACAAACAAGCTCTTCCTGGCATGTCTGGGTTTCTCTGAATCGCAGACACCAGGGATGGAGGGAGAAGCCTGGACCCAGGCTTGGAGCCGAATACCCAACTGGGGGAGTGTCCTCTGGAGGCTCCTCTTCCGAATGATTGTGCAAGATGCTTTTTTTCCAAACCCAAGTGAAGTGTGCAGTTTCCCAAGCTGCAGCCACAGCTGCTGACTACAGAGCTCATACCCCAACACACGTGGGCTTGGCTACTGCCCTCACCAACAAACCCCGTCTCATACCCCAGACCCATGTGTGTGGGTTTTTTTCCACAGAATTTTTTTTTTTTTTTTCACAGAAAATTCCTCCTCACAAGTAGGTGCAGTCCTTTATGAGAGGATTAGTGTCTTCATTCCACATGAGGACCCACTTCAAGAGGACAAATGAGTTATAATCATTTATGACACCAACTGACTTCTGGGAAAGTGACTAGGAAATGGACGACTTGTCCCGCCTATTAATTTACCAATGGACATAATAAGTTCAAGACACACTTGCACGGAAGCAGAGAAATATGGCACCAGCCTCCAAGTCCAAGTGTACAAGGGGCACGACCGGCTTACATGTGCTCTCCCGGCTGCAGAAAAAGAATGGAGACAGGATGCCAGGGTTCTCCGCCCCACCCCGTTCCGTTAGCATCCACCACAGGAAGTACCCTGGAGGAAAAGGGGGTAAAGCACCTCTGTGCTATTTCTTGAGTTCTCTCTGAAATCCCACAAATTAGATATAGCACTTCCCACACGTTACAAATAAGAAAATCCAAGTTCAGAGAGGTCAAGTGACTTGCCTGAGCTCATAGAGCAGGCACATAGCAGGACCAGGACTTGAATCCAGATTTCCTATTTCATGTTTTTCTTCAGTGGCTTATTGAAAGACTTACGGGAGAGGCTCCTTTCCTTAATTATTCCGTGCAGTAAACCAGGGCATATATACCAAGCCCTCTTTTCGATTCTATTTTTAACTCTCTCCAAAATGTACTCTGTACTTTAATAGGTACTTGAATGGGTGAAAAAATAAGAGCGAACTTTCACTGAAAATCAAATTTTAGTTTCCATTCTGCTCACAGATTTTTCAGAGAGCATCTCCCATGCACAAAGCACTTTGGATATTACAATGCCATGTGATACATAGTTCCTCTACTCAGACTTGAGATGGGCTGGGAAGACATGGACCTAAATAACTACCATACAACACAGACATGATTGGTATGTGCCCCAAGAACAGTGCCCTCAGAGTACTGGGAGGTCCAAGGGGGTAAGACATACTGCTATTTGACATGATCAAGGAAGGGTTCCTGGAGGAGATGACTTTGAAGCTAAGCCTTATCTGTCACATGATTTTCATAGATAGAGATTGAAGATTTTAACTTTTAGAAAATATCTGATTGGACTTCAAATTTTTGTAAGTAAAATAAGAATAATATTTCCAGTATCATTCTATAACACATCCTTGGCAAGGAGCATTTCCCAGATGAGAAATGGAAAGTGGCAGTGTCCAGAGAAATGGAATCCAGCAGCTCGATTCATCTGACTCTATCCTAAGTCCATGCAGAAATGGGTGACAGGTCTCCACAAACTTTGTGGCACCTTCTCTCCCCTCACTGTGGTTCCTGCCTCCCTGCAACAGCCAGCAAAAACCCTACCACTGTTGTGGCCAGGAATAAGGGTGGGCATCATGTGTTCATCCCTAGGCTCATGTGTTCATCCCTATTTCTCACTCACCATTCAGAAATCATCAGGATACTTATTTCCCACGATAGAATAAAGCAGGTCTTATGCAAACTGGTGGTTCCAGGACCATTTGTACCAAGAATAAGGTTTTTCTTCTGTCTTCTCTATCAGCCTTGAAATTCTGACTCTTTTTCTTTCATTGTTCTCCTGTATCCATCTTTAATAGAGCAGATCATCACTGAATCCACAAAAGCAGTGTGCAATGGCACCCCACTCCAGTACTCTTACCTGGAAAATCCCATGGATGGAGGAGCCTGGTAGGTTGCAGTCCATGGAGTCACTAAGAGTCGAACATGACTGAGCGACTTCCCTTTCACTTTTCACTTTCATGCATTGGAGAAGGAAATGGCAACCCTCTTCAGTATTCTTGCCTAGAGAATCCCAGGGATGGGGGAGCCTGGTGGGCTTCCATCTATGGGTCGCACAGAGTTAGACACTACTGAAGCGACTTAGCAGCAGCAGCAGCAGGAAATCTCAGGGTTCTAACAAGCATGGGATGTGTCTGTCTTATACTTAATTCTCCCTATCAGAAAAGCCTTTCTCCCTCTTTCCGTTCAACCTAGTTACCTCCTACCCAGTCCTTGAAACCCCACTCAAAGGGCACCTCTTCAGGGAAAACTTTTCCCCTTCACACATATGTATTGAGGCCAGACTTCCCTATTGTTGTTGTTTAGCCACTAAGTTGTGTCCAACTCTTTTGCAACCCACCAGGCTCCTCTGTCCATGGGATTTCCCAGGCAAGAATACTGGACTAGGTTGCCATTTCCCTCTCCTGGGGATCTTCCCAACCCAGGGATGGGACCCATGTCTCCTGCATTGGCAGGCAGACTCTTTACTGCTGGGCCACCAGGGAAGCCCCTAGGCGTCCCTACTACCTACTCTCATTTTAATTCCTTCGAATTTTAATCCTTCCTAGTTTGCAGTTACATTAGTGTGAATCTCCTGTAGCAGATCTTAATCTTTATGAAGGCAGGTATAACCTAGGATTATCATCATATTTGCCACATGGAAAGTACTCTGTCAATAACTGTGGACCAAACATCCTGATGTAATGATAAGCAGAGTCAGACAGCACTTGGCTGGAATGCCAGCTCGAAAACTTACTATTTTGACAATTAATTATATTCCCCATATTTCAGCTTCCCCTTCTGCAAAATGAACATAACAATATCTATTTCACAAGGTTATGTTAGGAAAAATATAGATAAAAGCATCTAGCTGGCACTTTGTAAGTGCCCACTCAGTAATATTCATTTCTTTACCTCTCCTGTCACCTAACCAGCTCACCAGGGCTCCCAGGGCATCTTTGACCTTGACCCTCAGCCCACACAAACCTTCCTTCATAAACCCAAAAGTCCTCCCTAGAATTCAGATTAAATGTGAATTTAATTCACATTCAGATTTCAGATTAAATCTGAATTCAGATTGAAAATGCTCTCTGGGGTTATCTGAAGCTGAGTGGTGAGTTTCCACTCATCACCTGTGTCTGTCAGGATTATAAGCCACAAGCAGCAAAAACCAACTTATTTATTTAAGCAGAAAAGCTATAAAAAGCAAATGGGAAGCTCAGAATTCCTAGGATGGTGTGGAATCAAGCTCAAGCTCTCTACCAAGAACAATGCTCCGAGTTGGGCCACAGGGCTATTTCGAAAGTTTATTTTAGTTGCTCTTAGCCTATGGAGAATAAGAGCAATTCCATGTTTACACAGTATGTTAGGCAAGAGTTTCTCTTCTCGTGTGGTCACCTATGGCAATGTCTGAAACAGCCAGTCCTGGTGAACATTCTGCTCTTAATGTGGTCCCCAAAATAGTATTCTTTGGGCAAATGAATTTGAGGAAAGTTCCCCTGTGAAAGTCACAAGGCACAATAGCCAATTATAGGCTCTGAGAAGTCATGAGATAATGAAATTTGTTGAACTTTTCAACCCAACACTTTTGAAGCTTATTTGACTACAAACCACTGCCATATTTTATTGGGGCTCTCACGACACCTCTTGACATCCATACCATGCTGCTACACAGATTCCTTGAGATCTACTCAGAAGAGTCTGTGAATTTCCTTTTACTGTCTGTCCTGCCTCCCTCAAGAAAGTTATCACAAAGTAAGTGAATCTTGATTGAGCCTAAGATCATGGCATCTAGTCCCATCACTTCATGGCAAATAGATAGAGAAAAGTGGAAGCAGTGACAGATTTTGTTTTCTTGCCTCCAAAATCACTGCAGACAGTGATGGCAGCCATGAAATTAAAAGATGCTTGCTCCTTAGAAAGAAAGTTATGACAAACCTAGACAGCATATTAAAAAGCAGAGAGATCACTTTGCTGGCAAAGGTCCATATTAGCCAAAGCTACGGTTTTTCCAGTAGTCATGTATGGATGTGCAAGTTGGACCATAAAGAAGGCTGAGCACCGAAGAATTGATGTTTTTGAATTGTATTGGAGAAGACTCTTGAGAGTCCCTTGGACAGCAAGGAGATCAAAGAAGTTAATCCTAAAGAAAATCAACTCTGAATATTCATTGGAAGGACTGATGCTGAAGCTCCAGTACTTTGGCTATCTGATGCGAAGAGCAAAGTCATTGGAAAAGATCCTGACGCTGGGAAAGATTGAGAAGTGGGCAACAGAGAATGAGATGGCTGTATGGCATCACCAAATCAAGGAACAAAAATCTGAGAAAACTCTGGGAGATAGTGGAAGACAGAGGATCCTGGCGTGCTGCAGTCCACGCGGTCACAAAGAGTCAAACTCAACTTAGCAAATGAACAACAGAGAAGAGAAACATGGATGGTACTGCTACTACTGCTAAGTCACTTCCGTCGTGTCTGACTTTGTGCAACCCCAGAGATGGCAGCCCACCAGACTCCGCCATCCCTAGGATTCTCCAGGCAAGAACACTGGAGTGGGGTGCCATTGCCTTCTCCATGGATGGTTCAGGGAAGCATATTACTTGCTGCTCCAAGTCCATGGACCAGTAGTACCAGCATCACCTGAGAGGTCTGGGAAATGGAGGCTCTCAGGCCCCAACCCAGACCCAGGAAAACAGAATCTTCAGTGAAACTAGATCCCCAGGTGATTCGTTTGCACAGGAAAGTCTGAGTGATACTGACATAGATAACTTCCACACCTGTAAGCTCCAGTTCCAAGTAATGAATGTTTAAGGAATTCAATTACCACCCAAATTCCCTCACTAGATAAATGGTGTCTATACCTCCAGGGGATCTGGTTCCTCCCTTTAGCATTTTACAGAGCTCAGCATTCTTGCACAGGGATTGTCTACACCCTTTGGGATTTCGGGACTTTAAGGAAACCTTAACATTTTGTGGTTTGGCCACAGAGAAACTGAGCTGCCTTCTATGATCTTCTTTAAAACATCCTGTGGGAGGCCCTGGCCCCTGGCACTGAGGGATGTGCCATCCACATCACTGTCTGCCAAAAGGTGCTATTGTAGCTAGCTGCAGACCACGTGACATTTAGAAATCCAGCTCTGTAGAGCACAAAGGGAATTCTAAAGAATTCATTCATTTTCTGCAAAAACTAGGGTCTCTCAACCACCAGTAGATGTGTTAAGTAAGATATTGTTAAGTAAGATATTTAAAAAATGTAAAGGTACATTTATTTAAAATGTAAACTATAAACAGAACCAGTTTTGGCATCTGGAGCTTAGCCTGCCTGATGCCTCATTCACCTGCCTTAAATTACAAAACGTCTTACTATTTCCCATAAAGCCCTGCTTTCCTGAGCAAGATTTCAAGGGATTTACAGTAACGCAGACCTGGGTTCAAACAAGGGCTCTGCTACTTACTAGTTCAGTGGCCCAAGCATTTTGCTTTACCTCTCTCAGCTGTGGATTCGTCCCTAGAAAATGGAGCCATGAGGGCCAGTTTCACAGAACTGTTGTGATAAGGACTCCATCAGGTAGTGTGGGCAGCACCAGCACAGTGGCTGCCTTGTGTTAAGGGCTCCAACCTCATTGCATATGGGACACCCACATACCCTTTCTCCAAGCCCACTCACAAGTCTCAACTCAAAACCTCCCTGCCCACCACAGTCTTCCAGTCTGACGGGACCACCCTCCTAATCCACAAGCTGTGGGAATAACAGCATGAATCTTCCCTTACTCCCCAACTACCCCTCCCACTTACCACAGACCACAAACTCTACAGGCTTTCTAGAGATTTAGCTAATTTCATCCCCCACCTTTCCCAGCACCCCTCTGGGGCTTCTCTGGCCTGTGAAGGGCTTGGGGAAGGAGGCAGAGGGAGCTTGGCAGTAAATGCAAGAGGAAGGGCTGAAAGTGTCCTTTTTCCAGAAATCTACAATCTGGAGTCTATTCCCATTGCTTCTGAGACTAAGGAAGGAAAAGGAAAATTCGGCATGTTTTTCTTTTAAGTCATGGGGATAACCTTTCTTCTATTTAAACTTTGAACTGTAGAAGTTGATTCTACTAACCAATTCTCACACATGGGTACAGATTCTATCTTTGGAGGGGGTGATATTATGATATATAATAAATATATATTTGACCTTCTTCCACAGTTCCCAGCACTGAATTCCTAAAACCCTTGAAATCTCCTAAGTGATGAGAGCTATAACGCGGTCTTTTATTATGTTACTGCGGTGACTCAGTAAGGACCTCACCTAAGGATGGGGTTGGCTGCCAAGAGGATCAATCAAGTGATTAGAAGGTTGAAACTTTCAGCTTTACCCTCCTTGACCTCCAGGGAGGGGAGAGGGACTCGGGATAGAGTTCAATCGATGGCTAATAAATTAATAAAATCAATGGCTAATGATGTAATCAACCATGCCTATGGAATACAGCCTCCATAAAAACCCAAAAGGACATGTTCAGAAAGCTTCTAGTCAGGTGAACAGAGAACCCTTCCTTCACCTCCCACCCTCTGACAGACGCACACTCATTGGAAATTGGAGTCATTTTAGGGGGGATAGAGAAAAATTATTTGTAAGTCACTCACTCATCCTTTATAGAGAAGAGACAGAGAAATGACTCCAAGTGACATGTGGAGTGAGATGGGAGAAGACCATAGGCCACCAACAAATATTTGTTCTAGATCTATTTGTGGGCTCATTGTCAATACCAAGGGAATGCCATTGTTAGTCATCCCAGCAAGAAACAAGCGTTTCCCAGAAAGATAACTTGTTCTGTGGACCAAAAGAGTGCATATTAGCAATACTAAAAAGGTGGAGATGACTGATGTTGCTAAATAGCAAGTCATATGCTTAAATGCATTAAGCAGAAAAATGCATATTAAGACTTTTTTCTGAAATATGCTCTACCAATAACTATATTTTAAATAGTCAACAAAATGATTGTTTAAATTCAACAGTTCTAGGTTTCTTAAAGTACTTGAAGGAGGCCCACTTCCTACATCCAAGGCTCAGGATGGACCCCCAAAGGACTTAATGTAGGTCCCAGATAGGGAATCTATCTATAGCTGCATCTTATGGAGTGACTCAAAGTGTGGTTCATGGACCAGAAAGACTGGCATCACTGGAGTTACTAGCAATGCAGTCTCAACACAGACACAGAATACAAATTTATGGTTACCAAAGAGGATGGTGGGGTGGGGGGTGGACAGAAATTAGGAGTTTGGAATTAACATATACACATGACTATGAATAAAACAGGTAAACAACAAGGACCTAGCGTACAGCAAAGGAAAACTCAATAACTTGTAATAACCAATAATAGAAAAAAATTTTGAAAAAGAGTATATATGTATAACTGATTCACTTTGTTGCACACTTGGAACTAACAACACTCTAAATTAGCTATGCTCCAATTAAAAAAAGGAAAAAGAAATGCAGAGCCTCAGACCCCATCCCAGAATAAGAATCCACATTTTAACAAGATCTGCAGGGATTCAGGTGCTCATTGCAGTTTGAGAAGGGTTGTTTTAGAACATCAGAAGCATAAGGAATTATCCCAGAGGTTATTCTCTGAGGGAGAGTCAGAGGAAGGCAGATTCATTCTGTCACAGCCATAAAACAACTTTAAGAGATAGTGCTTTTTTGAAGCATTACTCAGCAGGCCAGGAGTATGGCACTTTTTTCAGACACCCTAACACATTCCTGCTTTGATAAATCAACAGTCTCAATTTAGAGGTAGACTCTTGAGTCAGGAACAGTCAACATGCCAATATACCCACGGATCCACATGTCCCTTTCAAGAAGCCTACCTGTGGTTCAGAAGGCTCATGAGGTAAACTTGTTCTTTACAGCCACACTCACTTAACTAACCCTCAACCATCAACCATATCTTAAATTGATGTGCCAGAAAATACAATAACAGATTGAGCAACATCAGTGAAATGGAATCATAGGATGAAAGAGGAGGACAGAAATGGAAGGGATATATTACAACTTCTGTAGGAATCAGGACCAGTAGAATGTGTGGTTTTAGGCTTGGGGTAGGGATGAAAACAGAGAAGGCAATGGCAACCCACTCCAGTACTCTTGCCTGGAAAATCCCATGGACGTAGGAGCCTGGTAGGCCTCAGTCCATGGGGTCACTAGGAGTTGGACACGACTGTGCGACTTCACTTTCACTTTTCACTTTCATGCATTGGAGAAGGAAATGGCAACCCACTCCAGTGTTCTTGCCTGGAGAATCCCAGGGATGGGGGAGCCTGGTGGGCTGCCGTCTATGGGGTCGCACAGGGTTGGATACGACTGAAGCAACTTAGCAGCAGCAGCAGCAGGGATGAAAAAAAAAAGTAGAAAGGGGTCAACAGCAAAAATTGTCCTAACTGGCCTCTGGCTTTTATTGAATAAATTCAAATGTGTTCTTAAGGCCCTTTGACTTTCTGAAAATTTCTGACAACTTATGATTAGAGTGTTTGATGAAGCAGTTTAGACTGAGCAGAAGAATGTCTATACCAGAACATTTTTATCAGATTTTTAAAAATGCACCCAAAGCTTGTGTGCAACATATAAAAATAGGCATATTTATTTATAACGTTGAAAGCAGACCAATTCAATCTGTGTAACCAACTGCCTGCCTCCAACTGCCTCTTCCTTTGCCCCTATTTTGCCATTTTGAGAACTGCTAGAAAAATTACAGTAGTGCATTAGCAGGGTTCTACTTCCAAATTCTACAGTGAGAGAGAGCAAAATGTCACAGAAAAATGGTAAAAGACTGAAAATTCCCTTTTAGAAAGGCTGATGGAAGAGTTCATTTACATGGGAAAAAGAAGCTGAAGGCATAAAAAAGAAAGCCCTTTCGGTGGTACTTATCCAAATTTTATCTTCTATCTGCACTCACATATCTTCCACTTTAAAATCCTCTGCCCAAATTTTCAGAATAAAATTTAATTCTTCTGCAATTCTGTCTCATCCCCACTGGAAGAAAAAGTGGGCTTCTAGAGCAACAGCCCTGAAAGGCCCCTGACTTGGATAAGAGGAAATACACAATGTATAGTAACCTCTACCATTTGTATGGCCCTTCCCCTTTATGAAGTCCTCCAACATACATCATCTCAAGCCTCTGAAGAGGTATGAATTGTGTTTAATTAAAGCCTGGGTGATGGAAGTGAATAGAAAGTTATTTTGAGGTTGTTCACACATCTTCAGCTCCTCTTATCAAGCTTTCAGAGCTCTATTCTAAACAGTTAGGGGGTGGTAGGAGGCAATTATGTCTCTTCTCTAGCAGCTGCCAGAGATTACTGCCGTCAGAGTAATTATCACCAAATAATTGTTCCCTTTCTTCCTTGCTGATGAGGCAGAATGGGAACACAGACTCATATGAAATAGATTTTATACTTTCCGAATACTAGTTGGATAGCTCAGGTCAGTGGACACCCACTGAAGGATTTCCATGTTGTGCCTTAAAGAAAATTAAAATTCATCTCAGACAAAAGGAAAAACCATCAGATGTCACCTACATGAAGTTAACCAGTTTTCCTGAAGTTGAGTGACTGTGGTTTCAGATGGGAAAAAAAATGCCTATTTTAGGTTAAAATGGATTTCCTCTGCTGAAGATGATTTCGGAAGATGGTAACAAGAGTAGCATTTTCTTACTCTGAACTTTCAGGCAAGTACCTGGTTTATCCCTGTAGTGGTATTTGTGAAAAGACAGTGCTGACAACCCCAGCCCACTCTCTGCCTTTATGACATTCACAGGGAGATTATTAAAATTGTTTACTTGGCTGGGCTCTGGAGCAGTCACGAAGTCCAAATTCTCTAACGGAGTCCTCAAAGTTGTCACAGGACTGAAGATAAGACAGGCTATGATGTGAGTGGACAGTTCTGCAAAGTTGGCAGCATTACTTTCAGGCTCCCATCTACCCCAGACAGCTGTGCAATGAATGTTCCATACAAACAAATACTTATGGGCAATTCAGTACAAATTAGTTGGCCAGAACACAGCTGAATAGATTGTCATCAGAATATTTACAGTCTGTGATATAAAGGTGAGAAGGTGGCCATCTCTATTCTCTCGTCAAAGTTCTTGATCCTCAATTGTTGTTGTTCAATTGCTAACTCATGTCCGACTCTGCAACCCCATGGACTGCAGCACACCAGGCTTTCCTGTCCTTCACCATCTCCTGAAGTTTGCTCAAACTCATGTCCATGGAGTTGATGAGGCCATCCAATCATCTCATCCTCTGTCACCCTCTTCTTCCCCTGCCAATCTCACTCAATAAACCTACATTATTATTGCCTAATGTGTACCAGACAATGTGGTAGGGGCTAGAGCAGGGAGGAGCCTGGGGGAACCAAGATAAGCTCTCTGCCCTCAGTGGGTTCACTGTGCGGTTCCTCATTCTTTTCTGACGGAGGCAGACTGGCAATAAGACTTCTGAATTAGCAGTCACAAGATCAGAGTTTGAGACTTGGTTCCACCGCTTGCTAGCTTTTGACCTCCCTTTGCTTCAGTTTCTTCATCTGTAAATTAATGGTAATGATACTCTGGCAACCTACCTCACAGAATTGTTGTGAAGACCAAATAAAATTGAATATGAAAAGTCATTGCAAAGTATTATGCAAATGTGAGCATTATTATAATTATGGATCACAGTGAAAGAGCTATTAGATTCCTAAAAACAATGCTACCTCCAACATGAACAATAACAACCACCCACAGCAGCTCCCATTTTCTAAATCCTCTAAAATCAGCACATAAGAAAAGTCAAGTTTGCTTTCCTTTAAAGGCAAGGGTGTATCATAAGTATCTGGGTGACTCTAGTGCCAAGAGCACAGTAGGTGCTCAAATACATTGAAAAAACAAAATTGCCATGTGGTTCCACAGTTAAAATAGACAAAACGGAACCAAAGAGGCCACTCTGGCCACTCCTGGTAGGAAAACGGGGCTCAGAATCATACATCTTAATGGTTATAATTGATCAACTTATCTTCTTTTATAATTATGCAACTATGTCAGTAGTAATAGTAAATTCGAAACTGTTTTATGTAGACCAACTATAAGCCAAAGGGTTCCTCCTCCTTGTCTCCCAGCATAACAAGACTCATTGCTAAGAGCTTTGAATGTTGCTTATGTTTCACCAAGATTGTAAAATCATAGTCAGTAGCCTATGAAAAGGGTCTGAGAAAAGTACAGAACCATGACTTCTTAGATAACTGGAAGCTAGCTTCATAGGTATAAAGTTTAAGGAGGAAAAGGATTCAGAGTCTAGACTGGGTAGGACCCAGCACAAAGACTCAAGACACACATCAATTTCTGGGGCTTTGATTTCCAAAATGATGATAATGGGTGGAGCTGTAATTAGGGTTCCACTTTTCAGCCTTAGGCAAATAGCTTATATCTGCTCATCTATGTTTTCCAAATCTGAAGGCAGGAGGAGAAGGGGACGACAGAGGATGAGATGGTTGGATGCCATCACCAACTCGACGCACATGAGTTTGAGCAAGCTCTAGGAATTGGTGATGGATAGGGAAGACTGGCGGGGAAGGCAATGGCACCCCACCCCAGTACTTTTGCCTGGAAAATCCCATGGATGGAGGAGCCTGGTAGGCTCCAGTCCGTGGGGTCGCTAAGAGTCGGACACGACTGAGCGACTTCACTTTCACTTTTCACTTTCATGCATTGGGGAAGGAAATGGCAACCCACTCCAGTATTCTTGCCTGGAGAATCCCAGGGACAGGGGAGCCTGGTGAGCTTCCATCTATGGGGTCGCACAGAGTCGGACACGACTGAAGCGACTTAGCAGCAGCAGCAGCAGGGAAGACTGATGTGCTGCAGTCCATGGGGTCACAAAGAGTCTGACATGACTGAGTGACTGAACTGAGCTGAACTGAAAACATATATAACATCTTTCTCAGTATACCACAAACACAACAAAAACAACAAATATCCCTAGGGCCTATGAGAAGTGAATGGGAAAGGGAATTTTAAAAAGTAATACTTATTCGCTTAAGCCAGTGCAGAAACTGACAGGGAAAAGTATGGGGAACAGAGTTGGGAAAAAGTACAAGAACTTGGTTGGGGGCAGCAGGAAGCTGGCCTAGAATAAAATTCTCTGCATGTAACTGTGAAACATATACCTCTAGTCAGGGGACTGAGTACAGAATAGACCAAGGATTCTTTATATGGACTTGACAGCACCCACTCCAGTGTTCTTGCCTGGAGAATCCCAGGGATGGGGGAGCCTGGTGGGCTGCCGTCTATGGGGTCGCACAGAGTCGGACACGACTGAAGCGACTTAGCAGCAGCAGCAGACAGAGGCAAAAGATATTAAGAAGAAGTGGCAAGAATACATAGAAGAACTATACAAAAAAGATCTTCATGACCCAGATAACCATGATGGTATGATCACTCACCTAGAGCCAGACATCCTGGAGTACAAAGTCAAGTGAGTCTCAGGAAGCATCACTATGCACAAAGCTAGTGAAAGTGGTGGAATTCCAGCTGAGCTATTTCAAATCCTAAAAGATGATGCTGTGAAAGTGCCGCACTCAATATGGCAGCAAATTTGGAAAACTCAGCAGTGGCCATAGAAATGGAAAAAGTCAGTTTTCATTCTAATCCCAAAGAAAGGCAATGCCAAGGAATGTTCAAACTACTGCATGATTGTACTCATCTCACACACTAGCAAAGTAATTCTCAAAATTCTCCAAAGGAGGCTTCAACAGTATATGAACCTAGAGCTTCCAGATGTTCTAGCTGAATTTAGAAAAGGCAGAGGAACCAGAGGTCAAATTGCCAACATCCATTGGATCATAGAAAAAGCAAGAGTTTCAGAAACACATCTACTTCCACTTCATTGACTACACTAAAGCCTTTTACTGTGTGGATCACAACAAACTGTGGAAAATTCTTCAAGAAATGGGAAAATGAGACCACCTTACCCGTCTCCTGAGAAATCTGTATAAAGGTCAAGAAGCAACAGTTACAACCAGATATGGAACAATGGACTGATTCCAAATTGGGAAAGGAGTACATCAAGGCTGTATATTGTCACCCTTATTTAATTTGTATGCAGAGTACCTCACGAGAAATGCTGGACTGGATGAAGAACAAGCTGGAATCAAGAATGCCAAGGAAAATACCAATAACCTCAGATATGCAGATGACACCACCCTTATGGCAGAAAGCAAAGAGTAACTAAAGAGCCTTCTGATGAAAGAGAAAGAAGAGAGTGAAAAAGCTGGCTTAAAACTCAATATATGAAAAACGAAGATCATGGCATCTGGTCCCATCAGTTCATGGCAAACAGATGGGGAAACAGTGGAAACAGTGTCAGACTTTATTTCCTTGGGCTCCAAAATCACTTCGGATGATGACTGCAGCCACAAAATTAAAAGACACCTGTTCCTTGGAAGTAAAGTTATGACCAACCTAGATAGCATATTAAAAAGCGGAGACATTACTTTGCCAACAAAGGTCTGTATAGTCAAAGCTATGGATTATTCCACTATTCATGTACGGATGTGAGAGTTGGACCATAAAGAAAGCTGAGCACAGAAGAATTGATGCTTTTAAACTGTGATGTTGGAGAAGACTCTTGAGAGTCCCTTGAACTGTAAGGAGATCCAACCAGTCAACCCTAAGGAAATCAGTCCTGAATATTCATTGGAAGGACTGATGCTGAAGCTGAAGTGCCAATACTTTGGCCACCTGATGCAAAGAACTGACTCACTGGAAAAGATCCTGATGCTGGGAAAGATTGAAGGCAGGAGGAAAAGGGGACAACAGAGGATGAGATGGTTGGATGGCATCACCGACCCAATGGACATAAATTTGAGCAGCTCCAGGAGTAGGTGATGGACAGGGAGACTTGGCATGCTGCAGTCTATGGGGTTGCAAAGAGTCAGACACGACTAAGTGACTGAACTGAACACCTTATAGTAAGTCGTGTAACCACCTATGGCCAACAGTCCAGTTACATGTGTGAAAGAATCCACCATGCCCTGCCATCATAGCACGAAAATATATTAGAGCATCTGAGAAGAACTCCCAAAGTGCAGAAATCCAGAGTATGGGTGTGGGTCAGACAAAACAGGTGCCCCACACAGACTTCCCACTTCTCTTGTTCAAACCCAGCTTACTTTTCCCCTCTACCACTCTCCACGGGACATATTTAAAAAGGAAAAATTATCTTGAAACCAAAGATATTCACTTACATTTCAACAAAGTTGATTGTTTTTTGAGGGAACACAGGAAAAGAAACAGATAAGGAGAAGGGAAAGGAAGCATATAAACAGAACTTGTATCGGACCCCAAATCGTTTCAAGTAGAAGGACTTTCAGAAATATTCTTACCTCCTCATCTCAACAGAGGCCAAAACAACTAAATGTGCTGAATCAAAGCTCTGGCCAAAGAATATGTCCGCATAGGTAGGCCTCTTCTGTCCAGCCCTGAATCCAGCCTCTCCAGACCCAATCATTTTATCTGGGGTCCCAGATCTACTCAGGATGGCTTGTCAACAGGTGAAGGAAAAGGCATATGGTGAAGACTTGCCCAAGGCCCCAGATGTGGTGAATTATAACCAAGATCTTCCAATATCATCCACCTGCTCTTGCCTGCTCATGAATAATGTTCTGTTTTATTTTTGCCTTAGGAGGGACTTGGTTTCATTTTCCAAAGAAACCAACTCACCAATTACCAAACTGTCAAACCTAGAGGAGGGATTTACCATTATTTTTCAAATCCGTGCACCGAAAGTACACCTAACACAATACCTTAAAACTGATTCCAGGAACAGATCTTGTAACTAAATAAAGTTTATTCATGAAGGAACACATATGCACACAGCAGATCCGTTCCATTCTGTCTGTTGGCCTTCTCCCTTCTTTTATCACATGTCCCTGGCTCTGGGATTGTGTCATGGCCAGTCATAAGACTAAGGATGTGTTAAGATGTTGTGTTGACAGATATGTAGAACACTAGTTTCACAGTTTGGCCCTATGTTTCAGTTGATACAAGTAACATACACATACTTTTACTAAGAAATAAATATAAAGCAGCCAAAACCAAATAAGTTCTGGATCACTGGGGCTTTATACCCAAGCCTAAGATGGTGTTCCTGGAATGCAGCCCAAGATCCTCCTACCCATTGTCCCTCACCCTCTTTGTTGTTGTTCAGTCGCTCAGTCATGTCTGACTCCTTGCGACCCCATGGACTGCAGCAGGCCAGGCTTCCTTGTCCTTCACCATCTCCCTGAGCTTGCTCAAACTCATGTCCATTGAGTTGGTAAGGCCATACAATCATCTCATCCTCTGTCATCCCCTTCTCCGCCCTGTCTTTAATCTTTCCCAGCATCAGGGTCTTTTCCAATGAGCTGGCTCTTTCTATCAGGTGGCCAAAGTATTGGAGTGTCAGCCTCAGCATCAGTCCTTCCTATGAATATTCAGGATTGATTTCCTTTAGGATTGACTGGATTGATCTCCTTGCAGTCCAAGGGACTCTCAAATATGGATCAAGTGTCCTCACCAATCCAGGCTTTAATCCTCCTGCGGCGCATGATCAATGCTTCTTTCTCACTCCTCTCCTGAAGATTTCCGTGTTGTGACTTTGGAAACCCTTTCTTCCACTATATCATGTTCCTCTTCTGCTCATCTTGTCTAACACAGAGTGTGGTTCTATTCCTTAGTGAACTCCTCATGTACTGGTCTAAGCTTGAACTTCTACTTCTCTACTCTGAGCACCTCTATGAGGCATCAACTCTATTTCCTGACCAGAAGTAGAATTTCACTCTCCCCCTGTTCAAAAGCTCCAAAAAGCTTTAGATTCATTCACAGAATCCTGTTTTATGTACCTCTTTATTTTCCTGGGCTCCAAAATCACTCCAGATGGTGACTATAGCCATGAAATTAAAAGACGCTTGCTCCTTGGAAGGAAAGCTATGATAAACCTGTACAGCATGTTAAAAATAAAAAAAACACCACTTGACCAAGAAATGTCCATATAGTCAAAGCTATGGTTTTGCCAGTAGTCATGTACGAATGTGAGAATTGGACCGTAAAGAAGACTGAGTGCAGAAGAATTAATGCTTTTGAACTGTGATGTTGGAGAAGACTCAAGAGTCCCCTGGACAGCAAGGAGATCACACCAGTCAATCCTAAAGGAAATTGTCCCTGAATATTCATTGGAAGGACTGATGCTGAAGCTGAATCTCCAAAACTTTAGTCACCTGATGTGAAGAACCAATTCACTGAAGAAAACCCTGATCCTGGGAAAAATCGAAGGCAAAGACAAAGAAGGTGGCAGAAGATGAGATAGTTAAATAGCAGCACCAACTCAATGGCCATGAATCTGAGCAAACTCTGGCACAGTTAAAGACAGGGGAGCTTGGCGTACTTCAGGCCATGAGGTCACAGAGAGAAGAACATGACTTAGCAACTGAACAACAAGAGATTATCATTAAATGAAGCAAGTCAGGAAAAGACAAATATCATATGATATCACTTATATCTGGAATCTGAAACCACGATACACATGAACTTCTTTACAAAACAGAAACAGACTCCCAGAAAACAAACTTATGATGACCAAAGGGGGAAGGGGGGGGGAGGGATAAATTAGGAATTTTGGATTAACATATATACACTAGTATATATAAAGCAGATCAATAAGAAGTACCTACCTACTGCATAGCACAGGGAACTATATTCAGTTTCTTGTAATAACCTATAGTGGAAAAGAATCTGAATTTAAAAAGACATAACTGAATCACTTTGCTGTATACCTGAAAAGTTTTAAACCAACTATGCTTCAATTAAAATAATACATTAAAAAAAACTACTGTTGTATCAGCATTAAAACAGATAGATCAAGGGAACAAAACAGGAAGCCCAGAAATAAACCCATGCCTGTACGGTCAACTAATTTGTGAAACGGAAACCAAAAATATACAATGGGAAACGACAGTCTCTTAAAAAAATAATGTTAAGAAAACTGGACACTGCACATAGAAGAATGAAACTGAGCTGCTATCTTACACTATACACAAAAGTTAACTCAAAATGGATTAAATATTTGAATGTAAGACCTGAAACCATAAAACCCCTAGAAGAAAACATAGGTGGTAAACTTCTTAACACCAGTCTAGGCAATAATTTTTTTGTATTTGACACTGAAAACAAAGGCAGCAAAAGCAAAAATAAACAAATGGGACTATATCAAACCAAAAAGCTTCTGCACAGGAAAGGAAACCAACAAGAAGAAAAGGAGAAAATATTTGCAATCACATGTTTGTTAAGGGGTTAATATCCAAAAATGTAAAGAACTAATACAATAGCAAAAGATCTGAATAGACATTTTCCCAAACACATTCAGATGGCATACATGAAAAAATGCTCAGTATCACTAATCATTAGGGAAATGCAAATCAAAAACACAATGAGACATTACCTCACACCTGTTAGAATGACTATTATCAAAAAGACAAAATAAATGTGGGCCAGGATGTGGAGAAAAGGGAATTCTTGTCCTATAAGTGAGAATCTAAATTGGTGCAGCTGCTATGGAAAACAGTATGGAAAGTCCTCAAAAAAACTTAAAATGAGCTACAGTATGATCCTGCAATTTCATTCTGGGTATGTACCCAAAGAAAATAAAAGCACTAACTCAAAAAGATATATATACCCCCATGTTCATTGTAGAATTGTCTACAATAGCCAAGATATGGAAACAACCTAAGCGTCCACCAACAAATGAATGGATGAGGAAGATGTGGAGTGCATGTGTGTGTATAAGAGTTGCTGAACTGCCATTTGCAAACTCACGCATGGAATTCAAAGGCACTGCTGCTGCTGCTGCTAAGTCGCTTCAGTCGCGTCCTACTCTGTGCGACCCCATAGACGGAAGCTCACCAGGCTCCCCTGTCCCTGGGATTCTCCAGGCAAGAACACTGGAGTGGGTTGCCATTTCCTTCTCCAATGCATGAAACTGAAAAGTCAAAGTGAAGTCGCTCAGTCGTGTCCGACTCTTAGCGACCCCACGGACTGGAGCCTACCAGGCTCCTCCATCCATGGGATTTTCCAGGCAAAAGTACTGGGGTGGGGTGCCATTGCCTTCCCCGTTCAAAGGCACTATGTTAAGGGAAATAAGTGAGACAAAGTAAGACAAATACTGTATGTTATCACTTATGTGTGGAATCTAAAAATAAAGGAAGTTCATGGCTATAGAGCACAGGTTAGACCATATGGAAGCTCCATTTTTAGTTTTGGAAATATATCAGAGAAAAAAATAGAAAGGATACATGCGCCGCAATGTTCATTGCAGCACTGTTTACAACAGCCAAGTCATGGAAGCAGCCTAAGTGTCCATCGACAGATGAACGAAAAAAGATGTGGTACATATATATTGGGTTGGCCAAAAAGTTCGTTTGAGTTTTCAATAAGGTTTTATGGAAAAGCGCAGATGAACTTTTGGGCCCACCTAATACAGTGAAATATTACTCAGCCATTAAAAAGAATGAAATAATGCCATTTGCAATATGGATGGACCTGAAGATTATAATAATAAATGAAGTAAGTCAGAGAAACACAAATATCACATGATATGGCTTATATGTGGAATCTAAAAAAAAAAAAAAAAAATGCTACAAATGAACTTATTTACAGACTTAGGAAAAGAACTTATGGTTACCAGGAAGGAAGGGTAGGGGGAAAGATTGGGAGTTTGGGCTTTACATGTATATGCTACTATATTTAAAATACAGCAGTGACCTACTGTATAGCACAGGGAACTCTGTTCAATATTCTATAATAACGTAAACAAAAAAAAAACTTTGAAAATTGATACACATGTATGTATAACTGAATCACTTTGCTGTACACCTGAAACTAACACAACATTGTTAATCAACTCTGCTCCAATATAAAATAAAAATTAAAAAAAAAGAACAGATTGTGCTTGACAGAGGTGAGATGTGGGTGAAGTGGGTAAAAGAAAGCAGAAAGTACAAACTTATGGTTATAAAATAAATCACGGGAATATAATATATAGCATGGCAACTATAGTTAATAATACTCTATAGCATATATGATGGTTGCTAAGAGGGTAAATATTAAAAGTTTTCATCAGAAAAAAAAATTATGTAACTATGTTTGGTGACAGATGTTATCTAGACTTAGTATTGTGATCACTTTACGATATATAGAAATATCAAATCATTATGTTGTACATCTGAAACCAACACAAGTTGTATGTCAAACATACTTCAATTTAAAAAAAAAAAAGAAAGAAAACAGCAACTGCTATTGGGGAACCAGAACTTCCTGCTATAGTAACCCTCTAAGAAACTGCATAGAACATTTCTCAGCATGAAGGCAAGGAAGCAGGGTTACTTCTCTAGCCAGGCCTGTCCCTCCTTGGCTGAGGGTTGCTCCTCAGGCAATACTCTTGGCACTTGCAATCTAATCTGTCTGCTTCCAAGCTCACGTTCATGACCAGAGAATACCCACAGGTAGAGAGAAGCAGGGGGATGTCTATTTGTACAGGCTGTCCATGGTTGAACCCTGGCGCATCTGCTACAAAGATGGTTGTTGCTGTCACTCAGAGATCCCCCTTTTGTATGATCTTTCAGAATCCAACTTAATTTAAGATGTATTGAATGCCTACATTACATAATGTACCAGACTGGACCCAGGTGAGTACAAAGATGTATAAGATACAGTTCTTCCACACACATAGAACTACATATCTGATACATGAGAAAAGCAGAAATATAAGTCACCATAGAATAAAGTAGAATATGAGAAATGTCGTATTGGAGCCACAAGCTATGAGAGCGAGAGGAAAATGAGATTCATGTTGACGAGAGGGAAAAGGCTATCAGTGCAGTTTTCCAAAGCCAAAATATTTTAAGCATATGCTAAATCGACAAACATCCAATTCCCACCAAAAGCAAGAGAAGAAACATTCTTTCACAGGGCCCTAAAGCCAGAAAAACAGCAAGAAAATTAGAACCATTTTATCTCAACTCATAGAAGGAAATAAGTCACATACTTCAGTATCACCCAGCCTTCTAGATACATTTTAAATGAAATCACAACAGCAAGATAGTCCTTCTGCTTCATATTTCATTGTCCACTTTTAGTCTGCTGTCATGAGAAGAATCACAGTATTGACAGCCTTTATGGGACTCTCAAGCTCAAGGAACGTGCCCTTCTCCTGTTTTCCCTGCAACAGGCAGTTACTTTCCAGGTCCCTGCTATTGACAGATCATTTTGGAATGAAGCTGAACCAGACCTCAGCAATTTTCTAAATCCAGGTGAAGAAACTGGCTGACTTCAGCATGAAAGACAAGGGCTGGGGAGCAGAAGGTGGTTGGATGAGTCAGCCCCCATTCGTGGAAAGCAGAGGTTTTGTTAGGAGAATCTCAAGCTTTCATTTTGTGGTATTTGGGAGCTTAATTCCTTGCTTCTAATTAGATGTCTGAACTGTAATCACAAAGGTATTTCACAATTAGTTTCTTAGATCTGTAAGAGGTTCTATGAATAAATTAAGTGAGGGGAAGAAGAGGGGCCATGTGGCGAAGGAACAGAAGGGGGCTTCAGGAAGCTGCCTGCTGACTAGGTGTCAGAGATGTCACACCCCAACTCCAATATCCAAATACTATTGATGGAGAAGTATGAGAATGAAGGCCTGGGGTGGCGGTTCCTTGTTCTTTTTGTCCAGGTCCTGCTTTCCTGACTCTTCTGGCTTTCCTGCTCTAAACCAGAGACTTATAACAAGTTTGGGGACAGAGCTAGAAGCAGCAATTGTACTGTCACAAATCAAGTTCTATGTGGCTATGCCCCTGCCACCATCTCAGATGCCAGAGGGCAACAATAGGGAAGACAAGGTTGTATGGCTCTGTGGAAAAATAGCAGACTGAATCTTCCTTCTCTAGCTATTACTCCTTCAGTGTCAGCTGAGAACACTGGGGAATACTTCCCAAGATTCTCTCCTTTGATCCCTAACAGAGAGACTCAACAGCATTATCATGCCCAAGCCAGCCACAATCCAACCACTCTATTACCAAAAGCAGATCTTGCCTAATGCCACCATATACTATCCAGGGGTACTGAAGACTGTATGTTTTCCAGAGGGAAGAAGAATGCCGTATTCAGAAGTTCGAGTCCAAAAGAAATCGGGGTCCTGAGCATCTCCCCAAGTGTGTTCTGTGATTTGGCTACACAGTGTTACTTAAGAACCACAACAGAACAATCCCTAGTAAGGATAAGTCCTAGATCACTGGAGCCTGATTCCCCAAAGCAAAAAGTCCTAGATTACTGTAGTTTGCGGTCCAAGCCCGGCCTGTCTCTTTTTATTTGCTCTTAAAACATTTTCAGGTGAAGAGTAAGAATGGAAACAATAATATATATGATTTTTGAGGGCCTCCATATGCCAACTGCTTCAAAGTCATTACTTCATATTACAACCCTGAACGGTAAATATTATTATTCTCTACTTCATAGGTGGGATCAAGAGGTTGAGATTAAGGAACCTGACCCAAAATATACAGCTAATAAATGACACAGCCAACTCAGAAACCAGCTCTGACTGACTGCAAAGCTCTTTCCACTCCAACATGTCCTGTCTGCTAGCCTGAGCACACCTGATGAAACGTGGACGGTTCCTGTCTGGGAAATGGGAGTGAGTTGGCTGTCAGGCAGACCTGAATCTGATTCCACAGTCTGCCATAGGAATTTGAGAAAGTTTCTGGGATTCAGTTTCCTTATCTGTAAAATGGGGGAAAAAAACAGTACTTAACCTCATCAGGTTGTTAAAAGGACTAAATGAGATACTGTTTGTAAGACAGTTACCATAGTGTCTAGCACATGGTCATGCTTGACAAATCTTGGTGATTATTGTAGTTAGGGTCTGGACTCAGAGCTCCCCAAAGGACTTTAAGTTTTTTTTTAATTTGGATGCACAGAATTGGGTAAGCTATAATCTTTGATTTATGACACATTCTCATCATTAATCCATGGGTCCTCTTTATTAACTAATGTATTTATTTCACACTCAATACCCACAAAACTACCACTCAACATATACAACTGACAGTAACTTACACTCCTTATGCATACTAGGGACTTCATGTTTATATAACATGTATGCTTACATATAGCCACGTTGTTGTTGTTTTAGTCACTTTTGCAGCCCCATGGACTACAGCCCACCAGACTCCTCTGTCCATGGGATTTCCCAGGTAAGAATACTGGAGTGGGTAGCCATTTCCTTCTCCAGGGGATCCTCCAGACCCAGGGATCAAACCTGGGTCTCCTGTATTGCAGGCATATTCTTTACCATTGAACCACGTGGGCAGCCCACATGGAGCCGTACATCTAGTCTAAATGTGTCAGCACAATGAACGTACTCAGTGTTCACTGGAAAAATGACAGAATCAATAATTGTAACATTTCTTCATTGATCTCTTGTACAATGTGACTGAGTGTTAAGACAGAAGTCTTTTAGCCTCATTGGACCAGATAATAGATACCATACTCTAAAAGAGATGCAATGCTCAGAATAGAGTTTGCAAAGGCAGTATATACAAACAAGTTTTTAAAAATTATTATCCCTTTATCACATTAAGAGAAAAGCCCACTAAATTGAAAGATGAATGGTCATTTAAGATAGGAGGATCTGGGGAGAGAACAATGGTGGCACTCTGAGTCTCATGCCCATCCCATGGGGTAGGGCTCAGAATGCTTTCCCTGGACCTGAAGTCAAGAAAAGGGATATAAGTGGTCCACTTAAGAGACTGATCCATGTGCCCTGAATATGGTTGATGTCTGTCTCAGGGCTGAGACATGTAAAGAGCAAGTAGTAAAGGCTAGCAGGCTGCTGTCACAATGAGTAAAAGAGCATGGTTGCATCATGATGGAACAGTGCTCGCAGACACTCAGAGTAGAAGATACATGAGTATTTCTTGTGGATCAGCCACAAAAGACAGAGATGGCCTGAGATCATCTCACATCCTAGCCAAGAGGGCTGTCTGGAGGGGCAAAGTGATGCCATAGGAAGGCAGGCCATCAAGAGTCCCAAGGTGAGAAACTGTAAACCACCAGCAAGAGAACTACAAAGCCACCCCTAGAATGAATAGACTGCAACTGTAGGACTCACAAAGTTCCCCCAGAAGAGCTGGCTACAGCCACCTCCAGGCTCTGATACATCTCACAGTGTTGGTTAAGTAAGAACTTTCCTGCTTCCTTCTCTCTTCTCCTTCCCCTACCTCCAACCCAGGAAGAGCCAGATGCAGCCCAGAGAGTGGATGAGAAGGGCTGAGAAACACAAGGCAACACAATGGAGAAGCAAATCTCCTCCTCATCCACCTCCTCCTCCACTGGAGATCTGCATTTGGGATGGGCAGCAGTGATAGGGAGATGTCTTACCTTGGAAGGAAATGTACATTTTTCTTACAACATTGGACTGGGCATAATAATTACGAAACTGAGACTGTTTTCTGACTAGGAATGATCAACATACTTGTCCAAGAGGGTCCAGCTTTCTGGATTGGAGAAATTAGCTATGTTCAGAAGAAATGAAATTAGCTATGTTCTGCATAGGGCTTCCCTGGTGGTGCAATAGTAAAGACTCTGCCTGCCGAGCAGGAGACACAGGTTCGACCCCTGGGTCAGGCAGATACCCTGCAGAATGAAATGGAAATCCATTCCAGTATTCTTGTCTGGAAAATCCCATAGACAGATGAGCCTGACGGGCTACAGTCCATGGGGTTGCAAAGAGTCAAACACGATTTAGCAACTGCATGTGTGCACACACACACACACACACACACACACACACACACACACACACACGTTCTGTGTAAATTCTGTGGGTCCCACTTGCTGAAAGTAATGGTTATAGTTATAGGAGCTCAACTGAGATCTCTAAGGATCAATGTACAGTCCTCTAGACATACCCTGGGCTTATCAAAAATTCTGACCCAAAATGGGATCAGGAGCCCTATTTTGGATTTCTCTCTTCATCTAGGGTAATCAGGAGTTTGAACTGTGCCCAGAAAATGTTGGAAGAGCCTCCAGATTTTCTCCATTGTGATCAGCCTTGAGATGCTCATTAACCATTGAAAAATAAGTGACTGTTCTGCTTCTATGTCAAGGCTAGATCTTTAATGAAAACTGGTAGCCTTCCCCTTAGTGGTCCTACCACCTCTTTGAGCTGCCAGCAACAGGCAGAGCACTGGTTCTCCTACTCTGGAGGTTCACTCCAAACCCTGTCACCTTCATGATTTGAGGGGTTCTCGCTATTTTTCATGCTTTCAAGCACATTTTGTCTATTTCATCCCTTCCAGAACTCCTCTGCATAGCATCCCTCCATGAGGCTTTAGGTATACAACCGTCCTCTTAATCCAAGGTCCACGCTTGAAGGAATAATCGAAAGTGTGAGTCGCTGAGTTGTGTCTGACTCTTGGCGATCCCATGGACTATAACCTGCCAGGCTCCTCTCTCCATGGGATTCTGCAGGCAAGAATACTGGAGTGGGTTAGATGGCCATTCTCTTCTCCAGGGGATCTTCACAACCCAGGGATTGAACCTGGGTCTCCTGTATTACAGAAAGATTCTTTACTGTCTGAGCCACCAAGGAAGCCCTTGTCTATAGCAACTTCTGCTGTGCTCCACCCAGAATTATGTGCTTGTCACCGAGCTCTGCAAGCTTCATTCCCATTGCTCTCACTTGCCATCTTCTGCAGAGGCCTGCCCTGAATATCAGTTTCACTTGGCCTGGAAGCACCCAGAGCTGGAAGTGCCTGGGAGTTTACATTCCTGCCACCCAGGGCTCATGGCTAATGAATGCCTGATGCAGGAAAGTGAAAGTCCAGCTCTCTTGCCCAGATCTAGGACAAACTGCAGTGTAGTTTGGACTTAAGCATTCCTCTTGGGACCCAGCTAAGGGTGGCTTCTCACTTGGAGTCACAAGCTTCCTTAGTATTTCTAAAAGCCTTACCTGTCCTGCTTGCCTCCTGGTTTTGCTTCCCTCCCTTCCTGATTTCTCCTTAGAGCAGTTTATCACTACCCATTTATACAGGAATCCTCTTCTCAGGATCTGCTTCCTAAACCCACCTAAGACAAAAGGGTAGACCCACTCTGTTTTCCCAAACCTACTAACTTTATGCTGCAAAAAAGAACTAATCTCTAAGCAGGAAAATAAAAGAATGGGGGTCTCAGGCAGGAGCGGCTCAGTGACCCAGAGCACAATCCAATCCTAAAATCCCTCATTCCCCTCCAACCTCAAACAGCAAAGAAGTTAGAATGACTTCTTAAGCACTCTTTGAGTGCCTAAACTCAAAGACATTAATCACAAACAAACTTTTATTCAAATTTGTTTTGACTCTCCCTCCTTGTTTTCAAGTCTGTTTGGACTGCCAATCTTTTAGTACCTGAGACTGAATAAACATTCCACTTAAAAGCAGGCATTTTAAATGCTGAATACCTATTGAAAGCTAAGAGACCATGAGGATAAAGGTCAAGATAAGCCTAAAATGAAGTCCCAGTGAAATTCTATACCTGTTTCTTTATATGGAATGGTGCAAAGCTAAGTTGATTGAACTGGATGATAGAGCAGCAGTCCTCAGAAAAATCAACAGAGGTACACTGTGCACCTATTTAAAGGACATCAGCCCATTAAGAAGACCTACGCAGCAGAACTCATGGTCCTAAAACAGATGGGGAAATGGCAACTCCTTAGAAATCTGGAAGTGGAGGCCTCTGACTCCTGGCTGGGTCTCACCAATGTGGATGCACCTGCTATTTCCTGATTCCCCACTTAGAGAGCACTGATGAGTCACCAAGAACTCAACATGTCCCTCCTTGACCACTTGGGACAAGTCAGCCAGGACTGTCTTCTGACTGTGCACAAAAGTAGTGTGACCCCCATCACTCCAAGCAACTTTATAGGGAGAAGAGTCAATGACAAAAATGATGACCACATTTCACAGTTCCCCATTTAGTCCTGCCCTCCTTTTCACAAGTTGTTCATTACAATCAGAATCCACATCAGCCGGTATCCAAATTTACTTTGTTTCAACCCTCCCCTGAACCAACTGGGTTAGAATTAGTGGTGGGGCAAGTGCTGATGAAGACTTAGGTTCTAAGAGTTGAAACCATAGCAAAATGTCTTTTTATGAATATTTTCATTTGTTGAGAGGAGCATTAACAGGAAAACATTAGGAGGCAAAACAGCTCAGTTGAGATTAGTGCTGGAGCCAGCCAGCCAGTTAAAATCCAACAGCAAAGCATTCCAATTGTGAATCCTTGAGCAAAGTTCTTTGACTCTACGGTGCCAGTTTCCTCATTTGTCAAATTAGAATAATATAAGTGGCAACCTCATAACAATAATAAGCTCTGTGAGTTAATACTTGAAAAGTCCTTCGGTAAGTTGTTGTTGAGGCACTATGTCACGTCCGACCCCGTATGACCATGGACTGCAGCACGCCAAACTTCCCTGTCCTTCACTATCTCCTGGAGTCTGTTCAAACTCTTGTCCAGTGAGTCGATGATGCCATCCAACCATCTTATCCTGTGAAAACACTTACTAAATAGAACCTGTGACTGTTTTTGCAATTGCTGTTATTTATTTCTCTATCATCATAATCATCAGCCAGCACTTCCCTAAGAAAATTTACAAACTTGAATCAATTTCTGTTGCCTCTTAATTGAAGTTAAACAAATACCTGCCCTACCACTCAAGTTCCAAGTATCTGAATAAATCTCTCAGTTTGTCTCTACATGTATCTTGATCTAAAAGTCTATTCTATAGAACTCTTAAGCCAAATATCTCTTGCATTCCATTCTATGCAACTCCTCTGATATCTCAGAAATTCAAGTGATTCAAGATAAGAAGTCTCTATTTATACTGGATATTGAACATGCTGTAAGAAAAGCATAGGTCAAATAACTCAATTCAGTGTGTTTCTCTTCTCGCTACACAGAGACTCACTGCTACAGATTACTAGGTTTAAACAAAACCAGTAATTGAGTACTTTTAGTACTTTCCCTTCTGTTATTCCACCAAGCTAAGGTTATTTTCTGTTACCTGATGTGTAAGAAAAATATGTCCCTCTTCTCTCTTTCATCCTCACCTTCTCTAGTGGGTCCAACTTGCAACCTGAAGAGTATATGTGGTCTCTACTAAATTTCAATACCAATACTCAAACGGGTTTGATACTCAATAGTACTAATACTGCCTAATATTCAAACACTAAAGGAGCATAAATAATGAAGTAAAACACATGGTCAGGACAGGCTTCAGAATTTGCAGGGCTTACATCACTTCATCCTTATGGCAGAAAGTGAAGAGGAACTAAAAAGCCTCTTGATGAAGGTGAAAGTGGAGAGTGAAAAAGTTGGCTTCAAGTTCAACATTCAGAAAACTAAGATCATGGCATCTGGTCCCATCACTTCATGGGAAATAGATGGAGAAACAGTGGAAACTGTCAGACGTTATTTTTTTTGGCTCCAAAATCACTGCAGATGGTGATTGCAGCCATGAAATTAAAAGACACTTACTCCTTGGAAGGAAAGTTATGACCAACCTAGATAGCATATTCAAAAGCAGAGACATTACTTTGCCAACAAAGGTCCGTCTAGTCAAGGCTATGGTTTTTCCAGTAGTCATGTATGGATGTGAGAGTTGGACTGCGAAGAAAACTGAGCACCGAAGAATTGATTCTTTTGAACTGTGGTGTTGGAGAAGACTCTTGAGAGTCCCTGGGACTGTAAGGAGATCCAACCAGTCCATTCTAAAGGAGATCAGTCCTGGATGTTCTTTGGAAGGACTGATGCTAAAGCTGAAACTCCAGTACTTTGGCCACCTCATGTGAAGAGTTGACTCATTGGAGAAGACTCTAATGCTGGGAGGGATTGGGGGCAGGAGGAGAAGGACACGACAGAGGATGAGATGGCTGGATGGCATCACCGACTCGATGGGCGTGAGTTTGGGTGAACTCCAGGAGTTGATGATGGACAGGGAGGCCTGGCGTGCTGCAATTCATGGGGTCACAAAGAGTCGGACATAACTGAGCAAATGAACTGAACTGAACTGAACATCACTTCATGGCAAATAGATGAGGGAAAAATGGAAACTGACAGATTTTATTTTCTTAAATTCCCAAATCACTGTGGACAGTGACTGTACCCACAAAGTTAAAAGACACTTGCTCCTTGGAAGGAAAGCTGTAACAAACGTAGACAGAGTATTAAAAAGCAGAGACATCACTTTGTTGACAAAGGTTTACATAGTCAAAGCTACGGATTTTTCCAGTAGTCATGTACGGATGTGAGAGTTGAACCATAAAGAAGGCTGAGTGCCAAAGAATTGATGCTTTCCAACTGTGATGCTTGAGAAGACTCTTGAGAGTCCCTTGCATTGCAAGGAGATCAAACTAATCAATCCTAAAGAAAATCAGTTCTGAATATTCATAGGAAGGACTGATATTGAGGCTGAAGCTCCAATACTTTAGCCACCTGATGCCAAGAGCTGACTCAATGGAAAAGACCCTGATGCTGGGATAGATTGAAGGCAGGAGGAGAAGGGGACAACAGAGGATGAGATAGTTGGATGGCATCACTGACTCAATGGACATGAGTTTGAGCAAAGGACAAGGAACCCTGGCGTGCTATAGTTCATGGGTTCACAAAGAGCAGGACACGACTCAGAGAAACTGAACAGTGGAAGTACAAAATGAAAATGTTGGGCCCCTTATTCAAAAATTATTAAAAATTTCAAGATGGTGACAGCAGAGCATCAAACTTAAGTACTGTCTGCAGAAGTCATATGCCCAATAAGGCCTGATCCTGTTCACAGAGCTATCACCACCAGCACTACCACTCTGGCCCAATACTCCTAAAACTGCCATCTCTTGCTTCAGATCTCTTGTCCAGATTTCTGCTCAAGACAAGAAAATCATTTGTCCTCATCCTCCTGTGAGACTTTAGGGGTCACATGCCATTCACTTCATCTATAGTATCCTGCTCACACAGACCCTAGTCTCTTCAAAGCTTTTCTCAGTACAGTTTAGATGGGGCATGGTAAAGACAGAAGGGGCTACTCTCCCTGCTGACATCAGGGTCCTGGAGTTTGGGGGCAGATAAGGAGGTAGCAGAGACATGGAATGTGCTTCAGGGTGAAGTCTGCAGGGACTCCCAGCACCCCAGAGTTCTCCCTATTTGTCTGCACTATACACTGCCCAGAAGATCTAGTTCTGGTGTGTGCAACTCTAAACAGGTAGGTGACATGTAGCTGTGGCTGTTTTGCTTTCACAGGCCTATTTGCATTTTCCCTACTTCCCTACCATTGAGACCTCAATACACACAAGGAAAAAAGACTAGACTTGGAGTCAGAGCCTTGGTGCCTCATCTTGGCTCTCACTAGCTATGTCATCCCGGGCAAGTCACTTAACCTCTCCAAGCTTCAAGTTCCTCACCTATAAAGTGGGGTAATGAATGCAGGCTCTGCATACCCCACAGGATTACAGTAATTCTCAAATAAGATACGATATGTGAATGACCCCCGAAGCAGGACCTGTGCCCCACCCACTTTTCTTTATTCTCATCTCTCTAAACATAGCACAGTGTATTCAATAAATGTTGGATGAATCAATAAAAACCGCATAAACAAATCAATTTTGTGAGGGCAAAAACCATTAGCTTTCATTTTTAATTCCTATATCAAAAGGTTACCAGAGGTCCTACTGTATAGCACAGGGAACTCTGCTCAATGTTATGTGGCAGCCTGGATGGGAACGGAGTTTGGAAGAGAATCGATACATGGATATGTACAGCTGAGTCCCTTTGCTGCCCACCTAAAACTGTCAGAACATCATTTATAGGCTATGCTGCTGCTGCTGCTAAGTCACTTCAGTCGTGTCCGACTCTGTGCGACCCCATAGACGGCAGTCCACCAGGCTCCCCCTTCCCTGGGATTCTCCAGGCAAGAACACTGGAGGTTAATAGGCTATACTCCAATATAAAATAAAAAGTTAAAAAAAAAGGTTACCAGGTAACTTCCAAAGAATATTCCTTCGTTAATACAAATAATGGTTCCTCTTTTCTTTCCCTGGGTTTCAGAACTGTAATGTGAGTACAGTCACTTTAAAATTCTTTCCTGTTTTCCACTCTCTCTAATTACATGGTATCAGGAGCCAAAAGATAGACCATGAGATCCTGAGGTTGCTACAACTTGCAAGTGACGCAAATTATCATTAGCAAACTGCATCTGGAACTGAGTTAAAGCACTTCACCCAAAATGATCCCAGGAGAAACAGCTCACTCTAATGACAGTAAAACCCAAATTCACAGCTTAAGGAACAACACAGCATGACCAACATGTAGCTGTATCAAAAGCACTCATTACCACTAAGGCAGGTTGTACGGAGACTAAACCAACTGCCCTTATCTGCAATAATTTTTAAAAACTGCTACCAAAGCATTTCACACATGCTGAAAACTCCAGGCTAAATTGGTTACAAGACATAAGGCCATCAGCACATTCAAAGAAATAGTCTCTGCAATTATCACTAATTAACCAGCCCTAACAGCTGGGAACCGGTTGGAGAGGTTTACACTTGAATGTAAATGAGGGAGGAGGGACCTGTGTAACGAGATGAGGAACATACTTGTTTTGTTTTGACTTCTTTTCAGACATATTTCAGTTTACATAAATATTTGAAGGTTGGATCAGACAGGATTTACAGCACAATGGTATTAGGAATGTCTTTATAAAAACTTGGATATGGTCTAAATTAGTTTTCAAGGAGGGGTAGAGGTGGGAGCAGAACTTTGATTTTCTTTTTTAATATTTAACTTCACGCCCTGACCAGCACCTCATACCACTTAATAAATCACAGGTAGCTCTGACTTCGAATGAGTGAGCAGCGTTTGCATGGCTTCAATTTCGCTATAGATTTCAGAAGGAACAGACACTGCCTGCAGAGCATGCCAACCTTTTGGCTTAAGTGCTGCATGTGTGACCTCTGGTTGACCTTGGGTTCTGGGATTGGAGGGTTAAAGTAGTCTTTTGGCATTTGAGCCTGATTTTTTTCTTTTTTTCCTCCAAAAGTGTTTAGAGAAATAAGAGAGGGCCCCACCCTATGCAACAGGGCAAGCTGTTTCCTGCAGGAGCAAGAATTCCTGGCTATCTCAGTGCCTTGTGAAAAACACTTCTTCAGGAGAGGAGCTCTTTCTCAAAGGATCTACTTCTGCTCTGTCTCTCTTTCAGCATCTGCTTTTGCAAAGAGTTCTTTTAGAATCAGCACGTTCTTCTGCCTAAACACATGTAAAACAAAGGCAATGCTTGAAATGCCAAGTCTGTGTTCCCAAGGTAAGAGTTGGTCCCAAACAGGAATCTGACTAGTTGAACCTCTTGGAACATGGGCTTTCTTAGTTTTCTTCTGAAGGTTGATAGTTGAGGGGCAGGTGGACTATGGGAAACTTAACCTACATAATTATCTCTTTAATAAACGTACACTTTTATTAAGCCTGATGTTTGATTACAGGTATATGTGAAATGAATTAGCCTACTTCTGAGTAAAGTAGGAAAGCCTTCATAAAGAGGTTTTATTGTTTACATTCAATGAAAGGAGAAGTCTGACTCAAAGTACTCAGATTTAATCTCGTTCTAAATTAAAACCGTTCTATTATACTATAACTACTGGTGCTGTCAGGAAAGGTGAATCCAGGATTTTTGCCAGCCACAGAATCCCTTTATACAAGGAAGGTATACATGTGGCCACAAACAAACAAACATGCCTGGTTTATTGGCAGCTGTCCTCAGTGCAGGAAGAAGAAGAGTTTATTTTCCTTTAGGAACCCACACTTGAATAATGTGCTGGTGCCCTAGCTGTTTCATAACTCTCCATGTAATTAAGCAGTTGGCATGACCTTCCAAGGCAAGATAATAATAGGAGTTAAGCAAAGGCAGGGCTTGTACACAAGGACACTTTGGACTGCTCAAACTCACAAATAAAAGCCCTCAAATAAATGCAAAATTCTTTCAAATTCAAAGCATTTTACCAGTGTAGTGACAGCCCCTCCAACTACCCACACAACCCTGCATGTGAACATGGTGAAATCTTCTGTAATTCAAGAACGGCAAGGTACAATTCAAAAAGGGGTTGGGGGTGAGGGGGAACAGATGCTGGCTATCATTCCTCAAAGCCACCTCCACTGTCCAGATGAGTTCAAGGATGAATATCAAAGCCAGTCATTTGCAAAAGTAAATTGCTATAGAT
Source organism: Tragelaphus eurycerus (assembly GCA_935064755.1). Lineage (NCBI taxonomy): Eukaryota > Metazoa > Chordata > Mammalia > Artiodactyla > Bovidae > Tragelaphus > Tragelaphus eurycerus. The sequence goes on along the minus strand of CAKXYN010000024.1, from coordinate 24,001,309 downwards.
TGCCAGAAGTAAGCTGGTTTTGAAAAAGAAATGACAATTAAAAAAATAAAACAGCCAGAAGCACACATTATATCGCCACTTGACTTTTAGATCTTAAAGTCAATATCTAATAGAGCAGATTTGCACCTTTCCTGGAGACAGAGTGGCTGTCCCGAGTGGCTCAATAAGCAGGCAACAGGTAGGTGGGGTGGCAAATACTCCCCCAAAATGGAAGATGGCTGCCACCAATGTGCTCCCCCAAAATGGAAGATGGCTGCCACCAATGCCTTCCCTTCCTGCACACACATACTGCCTCTCTCATCAAGATGTGTATCCCGATTCTCTCTTTGAAGCTGGCCTTAGTGATTAGCTGGACAATGCTGCTGCTGCTGCTGCTAAGTCACTTCAGTCGTGTCTGACTCTGTGCAACCCCATAGATGGCAGCCCACCAGGCTCCCTCGTCCCTGGGATTCTCCAGGCAAGAACACTGGAGTGGGTTGCCATTTCCTTCTCCAAGCTGGACAATAGATACAGCAGAAACAGTCATATGACTTTTGAGGCTAGTTCATTAGAGCCTGACAATATCCTGAGACTTAAAGAATACTCATTCGTGTACTAGCCTCCACACTTAAGAGAAGCGCAAACCTCATGAGAAGTCACTTGGGGACATCCTGGTAGGTGGTCCCAGCTGGACTCCCAAACAATAGCCAGTACCAGCTGCTGACCACATGGGAAAGCCACCTTGAATGGGCCGTCCCAGCCAACATCTACCTGCAACGACATGAGTGACCCCAAGCAAGAACTGCCCAGTTGATCCCAGTTAGCTCACAGATACAGATAAGACTGACATGTAAGTATGTGCACATATATACATATTTGTATATATCAAGAATAATAAAATGACACCCAGGCCCCCTCTACTATACCCTGAGCTTTGAGGGCCCTGTGTTCCCCTTCCTGGTCCCCAGTACTGAGGTAATGCTACACCAAATAAGCATTAAATATTCTTTTGCTTTCCTTCATAGTTTTACCACATGTGTATTTCCCTAAACAATGTATCAATATATATGTTTAATATGATAATGTTAAATTGTATGTGTGTATTAGTTGCTCAGTCATGTCCGATTCTTTGTGACCCTATGGACTGTAGCCCCCCAGGCTCCACTGTCCATGGAATGAATTGCCATTCCCTCCTCCAAAGGATCTTCCCAACCCAGGGATCCAACCCAGGTCACCTTCATTGCAGGCAGATTCTTTACTGTCTGAGCTACCAGAGAAGCCCATTTCAATATATATATTTAATATAATAATTATGTTAAATTGTATATAAATTATAATTATACATGTATTAATCTTTACCTTTATTGTTAGTTTCTTTTTTTTTGTCTTGTATGTGAAATCTTTCCCTATTCTGAAGTCATATAGTCTCTATTTTTACTGAAAGCTCTTAAATTTTGCCTTTTCATTTCTAAGTCATAAATCTCTTTGGAAGAGGAAAGCATTTTCCATTGTTTAATCCATCATAAGGATAATCAATGGACCCGTACTTTTAATTACATAGTTCTTCCTTGTCTTTGATCTTATACCTAATGAAGATGACATCTTTTAGGAGTCTCCGATTTATGCAGAACTCTTCAATTTACCCTTATCTTGATTAAGCTCCAGTTTTTGCTCCCCTTGAGAACATCTGGCCCATTAAAATCTAAACAAAATCCACCAGTGATCAGCATAAGGAAATGTTGTACTAGACAAACACACTACTCCTAGGTCACATCCTCCTGTGGAATCACTCTTTCTTCTGTTTCTGGCTTCTAATTATTCTTAGTTTACCAACAGCTGAATCATACTTTATATCTATTTCGGGGAATACACTGGCAGTCCAGTGGTTAGGACTCCATGCTTTCACTGCCAAGGGCCCAGGTTCAAACCCTGGTCAAGAAATTAAGATCTCACAAGCCACATAGTACAGCCAAAAAATTAATAAAAAAATATTTATTTATTGCAGGTGTCAGTATAAGATTTTCTATACTTGCAATTTAAAATGTCACCCTTACTTTTAAAGCTAAATCAATTGTGTTTTTTTCCCCCCAGTTTTTTTAACTTCACCTATGAATTGGTTTCTTTTTCTCTTTTTATGGGCTTCCCTGGTGGCTCAGACAGTAAAGTGTCTGCTTACAATGCAGGAGACCGGGGTTCAATCCCTGGGTCAGGAAGATCTCCTGGAGAAGGAAATAGCAATCCACTACAGTATTCTTGGCCTGGAAAATCCCATGGACAGAGGAGCCTGATAGGCTACAGTCCATGGGGTCACAAAGAGTCAGACACGACTGAGCGACTGGTGGCTCAGACGGTAAGGAATTTGATAATGAAAGTTCAATCCATGGGTTGGGAAGATCCCCTGGAGAAGGGAATGGGAACATACTCCAGCATTCTTGCCCGCAGAATCCCATGGATGCAGGAGCCTGGTGGGCTATGGTTCATGTGGTCCCAAAGAGTTGGACACGACTGAGTGACTAACACCCTCGTCTCTTTTTACACTATTGTTATTATTTTTATTCTGATTGGCTGAGTTACATTTTCAAGATATTTTCCATGAAAAGTTTGTGAATAATTCCATTCCTGAGAATATTTTAGTACTGGCCTCACATGAGAACAACGCCTCAGCTGGGTAACACTCAACATTCTTTCCCCCATAACATTCTATAGATGTTATTTCATTGTCTTCCATCAGAAAATGCTCCTGAAGAATCAGAAATTAGTCAGAACTATTTGACTGCTTTTGTTTTTGTAGTTACAAGTTTATGGAAATGAGGAGAGAATAGGAATAACAGTGACCTGTTTCCACTTGTGGACATTGTAGAATTTTGTTTTCCTTTACTTAACTTCACCAGAACATATTTTGAAATGTGGTTATAATTTATTAATTTTTCTTGGACCACCATAAACGCTTTAAATCTAAGGACTCAGATCTTCTTTAACTTTAGAAAAGTTTTCTTCTAGTATATCTTTGAATCTTTTTTTTTTCTCTTTTCTTCTCCATGAATAGTTTTTTTCTGTGTCTTGGATCCCCACTGGCTATTCTTCAAATCCATAACTTAATTTCTAATCTCTTGCAACTCAGGCCTTTTCCTTAGCCACTTCTGTGATTTTTCTCAATCCTATCCTTTATCTCACTGATTTTGGTGCTTCACAGTATTAATATTGTTCTTTTATTGCCTCTAACGTAATTTAAATTTCTATAACAAGACAACAATGCTAGATTGCAGTCATGAATGCTCTGTAGCAGCAGTCCCCAACCTTTTTGGCACCAGGGACCAGACTGGTTCCATGGAAGACAACTTTTCCACGGACGAGGGTGGGGGGAAGGTGTTGGGGTGATTCAAGTGCCTTACGTTTATTGTGCATTTTATTTCAATTATTATTACATCAGCTTCACCTCAGATCATCAGGCATTAGATCCTAGAAGTTGGGGACCTCTGCTCTATGGTATTTCAGATTTAGGATGGCCTTAATATCACAATTTCTACCAGAAGTAAAAAGAAAAAGCGCAATTGACTTTATTATGAAGGAGGGAAAAGTGTACACACAAAGGGATAAATTGGCATTTGTAATGTCTTTACAAGCTCTTATTTTGTCTCTTTTCTTCAAATGTACATTCCATATTGAGAAATAATTTAGGAAAACAGCCAAATATGAGTAAGCTTGGCCACACCCAGAGTGAGCTGACAAATTCCTTTTCTATTCTGCAATTCTATAACATAAACTGTTCAGATAGTTTCAAAATCCCACCAATTCCTCTGATGTATTGAGGAAATATTTGTACATCATCTTTTATTTTTTAATGAAATAACCAGTTTGCTATGAAAATTAAGAGTCCTTAGATAGAATCCTTGGACTGCAAGAAGATCCAACCAGTCCATTCTGAAGGAGATCAGCCCTGGGATTTCTCTGGAAGGAATGATGCTAAAGCTGAAACTCCAGTATTTTGGCCACCTCATGCGAAGAGTTGACTCATTGGAGAAGACTCTGATGCTGGGAGGGATTGAGGGCAGGAGGAGAAGGGGACGACAGAGGATGAGATGGCTGGATGGCATCACTGACTCGATGGATGCGAGTCTGAGTGACCTCCGGGAGCTGGTGATGGACAGGGAGGCCTGGCGTGCTGCAGTTCATGGGGTCGCAAAGAGTCGGACACGACTGAGCGACTGATCTGATCTGATCTGAGATAGAATCCTGCACAAAGAATCAAAAGAAAGATGAAATAGTCATAGTGCTTTACATCTTTAGGGTCTAAATGAAATACAAAGGAACCCAGAAAATCAGAACCTTCTGCATATGCTGAAATACCCAGACCAAATCACTTCTAATTTCCCTTTGGAATATAACAGTATTCACTTTGGATATGAAATAATTTCACAGATTCTAATTTCAATTATTATGGTCTTCTTATGACTGGGGAACCTAAGGTGCTATGGAAGGAGCTCTCTAAAAATAGTTCATGAACTTAGAGTTGAATAAAGACCAGGCCTGTTATTTATCTCATTTGTCTTTTTTCAAAATGCGTATAAGAATGTCTATTCAAGGAACTCCTGCCCCTTAAGAGTAGGTGGAACTACTATTGCGAAATTGTCACTTTCAAGGGAAAATTCTGTGGGCAACTTCTTTTATGTCTGGACAAATGAGAGCTGTACAGGAATTTTCTAATTAGTATGTGGTGATGGCTCCATTCAGTAGCCTTGGCACAGGGCTCTGACAGGGACAACACAAGAATTTTCTTAAGTCACTTCTCCAAGTATAAGAAAAGATGCATGGAATTAGAATTATTTAACTTAATAAGAAGGAATTATTTAATTTAAAAGGCGAATGCCAAGGGCTAAACTTGCTATTCTCTAATACCTCATGAGTACAATTCTCTGTGGCCCACAAAGAAGAAAATTAGACCACTGTGGGCAAAAGAGATGGATTACAGGGAACTTCCAATTATAAAGATCAGAGGAGAAATAACTGAAGAAATTACAAAATATAATTACAACAACAGTAGTTATCAGTTATTGAGTATATTATATTTCACTTTTGGGACTTTTCTTGTGGTCCAGAGGCCAAGACTCTAAGCTCCCAATGTAGGGGGTACAGCTTTGATCCCTGGTCAGGGAACTAAAATCCTGCATATCACATGGCATGGCTGAAACAAACAAGCAAAAAAAAAAAAAAATCCTGCTAAGTATATTATATATCACTTTCCTACTTTAAGCACTTTATAGACATTATCTTATTTAATCCTCATAATGGTATTCTATGACCTTACTGTTCCCTTCATTGAACATCATTTATTCCACATTTTTAGAGGGCCTTAGGGTCGCAAAGAGTCAGATACAACTGAAGCAACTTAGCACTTCTATGTGCCTGGCACTGTACTCAGCAGTAGGATTAGAGATTCATAAGACTAGACAAAGTCCCTATACCCATGAAGCTTTTATTCCAGGCAGGAAGGGGAGGTTAACAGTAAACAAACAAACAAGAGAAGTAGCTTATAGTGAAAAGTATTATGCAGAGACATTTCTTTGTCAACAAAGGTCTATCTAGTCAAGGCTATGGTTTTCCAGTGGTCATGTATGGATGTGAGAGTTGGACTATCAGCTGAGTGCTGAAGAATTGATGCTTTTGAATTGTGGTATTGGAGAAGACTCTTGAGAGTCCCTTGGACTGCAAGGAGATCCAACCAGTCCATCCTAAAGGAGATCAGTCCTGGGTGTTCATTGGATGGACTGATGTTGAAGCTGAAACTCCAATACTTTGGCCACCTGATGCAAAGAGCTGACTCATTTGAAAAGACCCTGATGCTGGGAAAGATTGAGGGCAGGAGGAGAAGGGGATGACAGAGGATGAGATGGTTGGATGGCATCACCAACTCAATGAACATGGGTTTGGGTAGACTCTGGCAGTTGGTGATGGACAGGGAGGCCTGGTGTGCTGCAGTTCATGGGGTTGCAGAGTTGGACATGACTGAGCGACTGAACTGAACCGAACTGATTATGCAGAGATTAAAAACAAAGGGATAGGGACTTCTATGGGGGTCCAGTGGCTGTCCACTCTCTCAATGTAAGGGTCCTAGGTTCAACCCCTGGTCAGGGAAATAGACTCCACATAAAACTAAGTGTTCACATGCTGCCACTAAAAAAAGACCCCACATGCTGCAATGAAGATCAAAGATCCCATGTGCTGTGACTAAGACCTGGCACAGCTAAATAAATAAGCAAATAAATAATTTTTAAAAGAAATAGAAGGATAAGGTGGCTACCAGCTCATCTTGTAAAATAGACAATCAGAAGAGGTATCTCTGAGGAAGTGAAATCTGATTGAAGGAAGGAAGCAGCTAAGAAAAGAGAGGTAGCAAGAACATTGCTGACAGAAAGAGTAGGTAGAGACAAGGACCTAAGGCAGGAACAAATTCAATCACTGGAAGGCCACTGAGACTACAGCACAGCAGATGAGAGTAAAGAGCAGAAGATGACCAAGGGGATGTCAACAATGGGTTATGGGCTTTCTGAGGGCTAGGGTAAAGACTCTGGATTTTATTCTAAGCCTTGTGGGTAACCCTGGGACAATTTTAAACAAGAGAGTGAAATAATCCATTTTTTTTTTTTTCTCTTTCTAAAGCCTTACTTTATCTTCTGAGGAGAGAACGGGCCCCAGGAAGGCAAGAATGGAAGCAGGGGGATTTCTGCAGAGAGATCATCCAACCTTTCCTTGGAAGTAGGAAGAAGCTTCCCCCAGAAGAAATGGATGCAGGGCACTTGGTCACTTATCTGTTCCGTAATTCAGTCACAACTACAGCATATTAAATTCTCCCACTGTATAGAAGCATGGATGGGCTTGTAAACTCCCCAGGTAATAAACACTGTCTTTTTCCTTTTAAAACTTTTAAGTCTTGGCAGCAATTAACTTACTTACCAACATACCACAATTTGTACCAAAAAGCAAATAAATTTGGGGGGAAAAGTGCATTTTTGCACTATTTTTAGTCATGCAGAAATGCCTTCAATTAGAACTTGACGTGGGCCAACTGTTATCTGTGATGCAAGGCTGACTCTATCCAGAAAATATTTTTCTTTTGTTTCTAATAGTGTGTCCCACAAAAATCAATGCACAGGAATTCTTAAGAAACACTTTATGACACTGAGGAAACTCGGCCTACCAAAGTTATTAGAAAGAAACAAACAGGTTTTAAGGAGGTTATGCCTCAAATTTTGTTGCATAAGGGGAAATTAACAATGTGGCATACAGGATTCAATCCCTTGACTAAGGGGGAAAAATAAAAGGGATCATGAATCTCCATGCATCTCTCCTTTTCTTCCTATAATAGTCTCAAGTCAAATGAATGATGCCTAAAGTTTATGTCCTTCCAGTATATGAAATAGGTATTAGAAACACAGGTTTCTGTTCAAGATGGCAACTGGGGAGGATCCTGGGATCACATCCACTCACAGACATAATGAATTTGCAGCTAAGTATAGCACAAGTGCCTGGGGGAGCAGTGGTTGGGGATACACTAAAAACTGACTGATTCTATGCATCAGGCAAACAATTGGAGAGAACACCCACATGGAAGGGGTAGAAAAGTCTGGGACATAATCTCACCAAAATCCCACCAGCTGTGAGGCAACCCACAGACAGGAGGGAACTCAAAACCCAGAGCTTCTCCCTGAGGAGGGAATGGTTTGAACCCCACAGCAGTTACCCCAACTTTTAAGACAAGTACCTGAGAGACAAGCCCCCAAAACATTTAGCTTTGAAAACCAAAGGTGCCCCAAGGCCCACCAGGTAACAGAAATCTGAGAAAGGACCCTTAGGGGGCTGGCTGTGGGCTCACTCACCCCAGGGCTGATCCAGAGGCGTCCACATTGTTGTGAATGAGGCCCCTTTGCTAATCTCGCCTGAAAGGCAATCATGGAATTCAAGGCTCTGGGGCGCCACCTTCAATCCTCACGCTAGTCAGGGAACACCAACTTTTGTTTGTTTGTTGTTGTTTTAATACAAGGCTGTTTTTCTTTCTTTCTTTTTGTCCTCTTTTTTTTCTGTGGACATTTATACACTCCCTCTCTGACTAATTCCAGTTCCACAGCGGTGGGCGCCATGTCCACGCTCCAGGCCGTGAATAGCTCTAAAAAAAAACCCCCCCCCCACCAGGATTTCCATACTCTAGGAGGGGAATATTTACAATGTCTAGGGTCCAGGTTTTGCATCTGCTGGGCAGGGGACACTCCGACTACCTGGTTTTGGTGGCCACGGTGGGCTTGCTTTTCTGGGTCCCAGAGGCTTGCAACAAATGGAAAGACAGTTCTTGGCAGGCTACCACCTCAGGGCACAGTTCAGGCTGCTAACTGAAACAGCAGCCCAGTCTTTTGGTGAGAGAGGCCCATTTGCTTGGCCTGGAGCGTTGACCTGAGGCGCAAGCTTCCGTTTTGCCACACAACAAGAGGCCTGTAGAGTGCCTCTCAGGTCTCGCAGAGGAGAGGCTGTGAGCGCCATCTTTGTTCTCCCTATGCCTTCCTACAGCTTGCTGACATCTCTTTGAAGGGGGCTTATACACTGCACTGTCTGGAGCCCCTTGAAAGTACCTTCCAGATCGCCTGGCTCAGATTGCCTGGGGGCTTATGCATGGGGGGGCCCACAGGACTGTATATGTATTTGCATATTTTAAAAGCTGCTACCCAAGGGTCTGGATTTCAGTCAGCCTGAATCTAGGTGCGTAAATCTAGATGCTCCTGTTTGTTACACTGACAGGTTTTGGCACAACCTCAACTACTGGAAGCCATTAACAATGAAATAATTGGCTTCGACCATCACAAAGATTTGAGAGGCAACCAAGAGCTAGGGCAGTGTTGAATGATGAGTTTCGTTTCCTACTCCTTCCAGACTGGGAGAGGTGCTGTTTTGTCTACTACAGAGAAACCGACACAGAGAGTCAAGCAAAATGAGGAAACAGCAATATGTTAAAAATGAAAAACAAGATAAAAATCTCAGGAGGGAAAAAAGCCCTAACGAAACAAAGATAATTATCAGAATTTGGAAAAACAAAGGTAAATGAAACTTTGAATTTTAGTAATTAAATAATTTATTTAATAATTTAATTTTTAAAACTAATGCAGAAACCCTTGATCTGTTTCTTGCAACAAGTAGACTGCCCAAATCACATCTCCTATAGGACATCATTCAGGTATGACCTAAATCAAATTCCTTATGATTATACAGTGGAAGTGAGAAATAGATTTAAGGGCCTAGATCTGATAGATAGAGTGCCTGATGAACTATGGAATGAGGTTCGTGACATTGTACAGGAGACAGGGATCAAGACCATCCCCATGGAAAAGAAATGCAAAAAGACAAAATGACTGTCTGGGGAGGCCTTACAAATAGCTTTGAAAAGAAGACAAGCAAAAAGCAAAGGAGAAAAGGAAAGATATAAACATCTGAATGCAGAGTTCCAAAGAATAGCAAGAAGAGATAAGAAAGCCTTCTTCAGCGATCAATGCAAAGAAATAGACGAAAACAACAGAATGGGAAAGACTAGGGATCTCTTCAAGAAAATCAGAGATACCAAAGGAGCAGTTCATGCAAAGATGGGCTCGATAAAGGACAGAAATGGTATGGACCTAACAGAAGCAGAAGATATTAAGAAGAGGTGGCAAGAATACACAGAAGAACTGTACAAAAAAGAGCTTCACGACCCAGATAATCACGACAGTGTGATCACTGACCTAGAGCCAGACATCCTGGAATGTGAAGTCAACTGGGCCTTAGAAAGCATCACTACGAACAAAGCTAGTGGAGGTGGTGGAATTCCAGTTGAGCTATTCCAAATCCTGAAAGATGATGCTGTGAAAGTGCTGCACTCAATATGCCAGCAAATTTGGAAAACTCAGCAGTGGCCACAGGACTGGAAAAGGGCAGTTTTCATCCCAATCCCAAAGAAAGGCAATGCCAAAGAATGCTCAAACTACCGCACAGTTGCACTCATCTCACACGCTAGTAAAGTAATGCTCAAAATTCTCCAAGCCAGGCTTCAGCAATATGTGAACCATGAACTTCCTGATGTTCAAGCTGGTTTTCGAAAAGGCAGAGGAACCAGAGATCAAATTGCCAATATCCACTGGATCATGGAAAAAGCAAGAGAGTTCCAGAAAAACATCTATTTCTGCTTTATTGACTATGCCAAAGCCTTTGACTGTGTAGATCACAATAAACTGTGGAAAATTCTGAAAGAGATGGGAATACCAGACTGCCTGATCTGCCTCTTGAAAAACCTATATGCAGGACAGGAAGCAACAGTTAGAACTGGTCATGGAACAACAGACTGGTTCCAAATAGGAAAGGGAGTACATCAAGGCTGTATATTATCACCCTGCTTATTTAACTTATATGCAGAGTACATCATGAGAAACGCTAGACTGGAAGAAGCACAAGCTGGAATCAAGATTGCCCGGAGAAATATCAATAACCTCAGATATGCAGATGACACCACCCTTATGGCAGAAAGTGAAGAGGAACTAAAAAGCCTCTTGATGAAAGTGAAAGTGGAGAGTGAAAAAGTTGGCTTAAAGCTCAACATTCAGAAAACGAAGATCATGGCATCAGGTCCCATCACTTCATGGGAAATAGATGGAGAAACAGTGGAAACAGTGTCAGACTTTATTTTTCTGGGCTCCAAATTTACTACAGATGGTGACTGCAGCCATCAAATTAAAAGACGCTTACTCCTTGGAAGGAAAGTTATGACCAACCTAGATAGCATATTCAAAAAGCAGAGACATTACTTTGCCAACAAAGGTTCGTCTAGTCTAGGCTATGGTTTTTCCTGTGGTCATGTATGGATGTGAGAGTTGGACTATGAAGAAGGCTGAGCACTGAAGAATTGATGCTTTTGAACTGTGGTGTTGGAGAAGACTCTTGAGAGTGCCTTGGACTGCAAGGAGATCCAACCAGTCCATTCTGAAGGAGATTTCTTTGGAAGGGATGATACTCAAGCTGAAACTCCAGTACTTTAGCCACCTCATGCGAAGAGTTGACTCATTGGAGAAGACTCTGATGCTGGGAGGGATTGGGGGCAAGAGGAGAAGGGGACAACAGAGGATGAGATGGCTGGATGGCATCACTGACTCGATGGACGTGAGTCTGAGTGAACTCTGGGAATTGGTGATGGATAGGGAGGCCTGGTGTGCTGCGATTCATGGGGTTGCAAAGAGTCAGACACGACTGAGTGAATGATCTGATAGGACATCATTATGTCCTATATACACATCTGTGTCCACAGACACAATAATTTAGTAGTGATTTTGTAAAGTCAATGTCAATAATAGTAACCATATTTGTTAAGAACCTCCTATAAGTCAGGCACTGTGTTAGTTGTTTCTAGTTCAGTTCAGTTCAGTCACTCAGACATGTCTGACTCTTTGTGACCCCATGAATCCCAGCACGCCAGGCCTCCCTGTCCATCACCAACTCCCAAAGTTCAAACTCATGTCCATCGAGTTGGTGATGCCATCCAGCCATCTCATCCTCTATTATCCCCTTCTCCTCCTGCCCTCAATCCCTCCCAGCATCAGAGTCTTTTCCAATGAGTCAGCTTTTCACATGAGGTGGCCAAAGTATTGGAGTTTCAGCTTTAGCATCATCCCTTCCAAAGAAATCTCCTTCAGAATGGACTGGTTGGATCTCCTTGCAGTCCAAGGCACTCTCAAGAGTCTTCTCCAACACCACAGTTCAAAAGCATCAATTCTTCGGTGTTCAGCCTTCTTCATAGTCCAACTCTCACATCCATACATGACCACAGGAAAAACCATAGCCTAGACTAGACGAACCTTTGTTGGCAGAGTAATGTCTCTGCTTTTGAATATGCTATCTAGGTTGGTCATAACTTTCCTTCCAAGGAGTAAGCGTCTTTTAATTTCATGGCTGCAGTCACCATCTGTAGTGAATTTAGAGCCCAGAAAAATAAAGTCTGACACTGTTTCCACTGTTTCTCCATCTATTTCCCATGAAGTGATGGGACCTGATGCCATGATCTTCGTTTTCTGAATGTTGAGCTTTAAGCCAACTTTTTCACTCTCCACTTTCACTTTCATCAAGAGGCTTTTTAGTTCCTCTTCACTTTCTGCCATAAGGGTGGTGTCATCTGCATATCTGAGGTTATTGATATTTCTCCGGGCAATCTTGACTCCAGCTTGTGCTTCTTCCAGTCTAGCGTTTCTCATGATGTACTCTGCATATAAGGTAAATAAGCAGGGTGACAATATACAGCCTTGATGTACTCCCTTTCCTATTTGGAACCAGTATGTTGTTCCATGTCCAGTTCTGTTGCTTCCTGACCTGCATATAGGTTTTTCAAGAGGCAGATCAGGTGGTCTGGTATTCCCATCTCTTTCAGAATTTTCCACAGTTTATTGTGAGTTGTTTCTAGACCTTTCCCTAAAAAGAAAAATGCTTCTAGAGCTACTGATGACTTGTGTCTCCAAAATCTAAGAAAAGTCTCTATAATACTCTTTGGGGCTCACTAGAAACATTTCCCATTAGGAAATGGCAATTTGATTGTTCTGCTTTTCCACCTAAGAAGGAGTTGAAGGGATTTAGTCTGGATGGAAAGAAGAGCTTCCTAATGCCTAAATTATTAAAAACAGAAATACATGTAATATTTAAATCACACAGAGCTGGCCTCTAACCAAAGAAGAGAAAGGTAAGACATAAACACAGAAAGCATTTAATTCCTTCTTTGTATATGTAAAAGGTATAAATGGTGTACTTTGAAGATAGAAACAGGATCCAGAATTGATAAATCATGTGGTTAATGTCATTATGTAAAACAGCTATGAAAACATTTGAAGCAAAAATAGTATACGTTCTCCCATACCTGTACAAACATTAAGGGCTTTCCCATGAAGATAATCACTAAATAACAAATAATGCCATTTGTTCTAGTCCTTAGTAATTGCTAAAAGTCACATTTACATTATTACTTTTTTCTTTTTCTGTTTTTAAAAGTAGTATTTTCTCATTAAAAGAAAATCTGGGACATTAAGAAGATTAAGATGATAAGAAGGCAAATCACCCATAATCTCATTACTCAGAATTTATGACTTTAATTTTTTCTGGTAGATTCATTCTAGCCTTTTCCTTAAACAAACTTTATCTTTTTTTTCACAGTTAAGAAACAACTGCATAAACACATTTTTTGAAATTTTTGTTTCAATTAATCTTATGCAATGAGTACTTTCCCAGGTCATTAATAATTCTTCTTCCATGTTAGTAGATACAGAATATTACATTTCTAACTAAACCTCTATTTTCAAGCATTTAGGCTATTTCCAGTAATTTCCTATTATGACAAAGCACTAAAAATATAATATTAATGACATCACAACACACCTCTATAAAACAGTAAAAGAGCTCCTATTCCATGAATAGGCAAACAGACATGGTACTTTCCTCCATTAAGCTGGATCATGAAATAATTAGAAGAAAGACAGTCTAGAGCATTCTCTCTGATTGCAACATATTGATTAATAGGGTAGACCTCATCACCAACATGAAAGATGTTCAGTATCTTTTTTTGCCCATCTTTGCTATCTACTACCAATCCCTCCTCTCCAAGAAAACTGTAAGTCTGTTGGCCACAGAAATGGCCCTGTGCACTTTAACCTCAAACCAAATTCCCCAAAGTACCAACATTGATCTAGAATATTTCCTCACCAGGTATCACTGTGTCCCACAGCTGCAACAGTACCATTTGCATTATTTTATATGTAATGGTCTTCCTTGGACTTTGTATCATTGCCCCAGACTGTTGCTTCACATTTATACAAGAGCAAAATGAACGAAAGGACAGAGACTGCCTATTGAAGAAGTCTTTTTATTGGTCTCACCACATTGCTAATGCTGGAAACTCCTTTGGCTTCAGCATCGAAGATTTCACTTGTTAAATCAGTTTGAACATATTTTCCACATAGAAAGGAGGTTTTTTGTTTGTTTGTTTGTTTGTTTAAAGACACCCCCCACCATCCCCCGGCAAGGTACAGGGCCACAGGACTTCTCCAAGACAAAAACTGAACCAGGACAACAAAGAAATTGCCTGCTCCTACAACCAGGCTAACAGGCACCAAATAACAAGAAGCAAAGTCTACTCCTGGTTGAAGATCAGGAGCAGAGAGAAAAGCCTCTGAGATACAGGAAAGCTTAAAGCTGCAGATGGGGCAAGAACATTGAAAAACTCTTCCAGTAATTCAACCTCCACCACAAAGTAGTAGAGGAATTTGAAGCTAGTGATACATTGAAGGTAACTATGTTGTTGTTCAGTCACTCAGTCATGTCCAACTTTTTGTGACCCCATGGACTGTAGCACTCCAGGCTTCCCTGTCCTTTGCTATCTCCCAGAGCTTGTTCAAACTCAAGTCCATTGAGTTGGTGATGCCATCCAACCATCTCATCCTCTTTCATCCCCTTCTCAATCTTTGGTTCTTCTCAATCTTCTCAATCTTTCCCAGCATCAGGGGCTTTTCAAATGAGTCAGTTCTTCCATCAGGAGGACAGAGTATTGGAGGGTCAGCTTCAGCATCAGTCCTTTCAATGAATATTCAGGACTGATTTCCTTTAGTATTGACTGATTGGCTCTCCTTGCAGTCCAAAGGACTCTCAAGAGTGTTCTCCATCAGCACAGTTCAAAAGCACCAGTTCTTCAGTGTTCAGCCTTCTTTATGGTCCAATTCACACATCCATACATGACTACTGGAAAAACCATAGCTTTGACTAGACAGACCTTTGTTGGCAAAGTAATGTCTCTGCTTTTTAATATGTTGTCTAGGTTTGTCATAGCTTTTCTTCCAAGGAGCAAGTGTCTTTTAATTTCATGGCTGCAGTCACCATCTACAGTGATTTTGGAGCCCGAGGAAATAAAGTCTGCCACTGTTTCCACTGTTTCCCCATGGTAACTATAGCAAAACAAAAAACAAACACAAAATCAACTCCTGATTGATTGAATAACACTATCACCCTCTTCCCCCACTGATGGCCTAACAAAGGAAGTGTCATGTCCATTTCTAGTCATACAAATATTTACCTCAGATCTGTTAGATCAGGCAATCAATCAAAATTAGAAAATACACCAAAATATTAAAGATAACAACTCGTTTTCAAAACACAAAGCAGCCAACAGAAGAGACTTAGAGATGAACCAGATGTTGCAACTCAGAGAAGTAATTTAAAATCACTAATTAATATCTTTAAAGGTTCTACTAGAAAAGGTGAACAGTATGAAAATCCAGATGGAAATCTTAAGCAGAGCAGTCAATACTATAGGGGAGAAAAAATGAAAATGCTAAAAATAAAAAATAATAATAACAGAAAAAAGAATGCCTTTAACTGGATGATTAATAAACAATAAACCAAAGGAACTAAGTGGAAAAGACATTAGTAAACTTACAAAAACAGTCATTAAAAATTCCCCAAATTTATAAAATGGAATATTATTAGGTAATTAAAAAAGAATGAAATTTTTCCATTTGCAAAAATTTTGTTGAACCATGAGGGCATTATGCTAAGTGAAAGAAGTCAGACAGACAAAGACAAATCCCATATGATCTCTTTTGTATGTGAAATCTTTGAAAAGAAAAAAATACCCTTGTAGATATAAAACAAACAGCATGCCAGTTGTAATTAATGATACTGTTTGTAGTATGATACTGGCATAAAAACAGATATATAGATCATTTTAATGGGATAGAAAGCCCATAAATAAGCCCATGCCCTTATGGTCAATTATCTACAATAAAGGAGACAAAGAATATACAATGAAGAAAAGACAGTTTCCTCAATAAGTGGTGCTGGGAAAACTGGACAGCTATTAATACACATAGAAAAGTGAAATTAGAACATTCTCTAACACCATATATAAAGGCAAACTCAAGAATGGATTTATGACCTAAATGTAAGATCAGCTACTATAAAACTCCTAGAGGAAAACATAATCAGAACACTCTGACAAAAATTGC
Source organism: Tragelaphus eurycerus (assembly GCA_935064755.1). NCBI lineage: Eukaryota > Metazoa > Chordata > Mammalia > Artiodactyla > Bovidae > Tragelaphus > Tragelaphus eurycerus. The sequence continues at coordinate 23,985,293 of CAKXYN010000024.1, read as the reverse complement.
AGCAATATTTTTTTAGATTCATTTTCTAGGGCAGTGGAAATAAAAACAAACAAACAAAAAACCTACAAAAATAAACAAATGGGGCCTAACTAAAATTTAAAACTTTTGCATAACAAAGGAAACCATTAATAAAAATAAAAAAACAACCTAAGGACTGGGAGAAAATATTTGCAAATGAAGAGAACAACAAGATTAATCTCCAAAATACACCAAAAGTTCATGGAGCTCAATATCAAAAAACAAACAACCCAATCAAAAAATAAGCAGAAGATCTAAATAGACGTTTCTCCAAGGAAGACATTCAAATGACGAAAAAGCACATCAACAGATGCCTAACATTAGAGAAATGCTAAGCAAAACCACTGTGAAATATTTCCTCACACTTGTAAGAATGGCCATCATCAAAGTCTACAAACAATACATCCTGGAGAGGGTGTGAGGGAAAGGGGACTCTCCTACACTTGTTGGTGGAAATGTAAATTGGTATAGCCACTATAGAGAACAGTATGGAGGTTACTTAAAACACTAAAAAATAGAGCTACCATATGATCCAGGAATCCCACACTGGGGCATATATCCAGAGAAAACCACAATTCGAAAAGATACATGCATGCTCCCCAGTGTTCATTGCAGCACTATTTATAACAGCCAAGACATTGAAGCAACCTAAATGTCCACTGACAGATGAACAGGTAAAGAAGATGCGGTACAAATAAACAATGAAATATCACTCAGCCCTTATAAAAAAATGAAATAATGCCATCTGCAACAACATGGATGAACCTAGAGATTATCATACTAAGTGAAGTAATCAGACAGAGAAAGACAAATATCATATGTTTTATATATGGAATCAAAAAGTGATACAAATGAACTTATTTATGAAACAGAAATAGACTCACAGACATAGAAAATAAACTTATAGTCACTAAAGGGGACAGTGGAGTGGGGTGAGATATAAATTAGGAGTTCAAGATTAACATATACACACTACTATATATAAAATAAGGAAGCAACAAGGACCTACTGTAGAGCACACAAACTATACACAATATCTTGTAATAACTTGTAATGGAAGATGATCTGAAAAAGAACATGTATAGTCAAGGCTATGGTCTTTCCTGTGGTCATGTATGGATGTGAGAGCTGGACTGTGAAGAAGGCTGAGCACCGAAGAATTGATACTTTTGAACTGTGGTGTTGGAGAAGACTCTTGAGAGTCCCTTGGACTGCAAGGAGATCCAACCGGTCCATTCTGAAGGAGATCAGCCCTGGGATTTCTTTAGAAGGAATGATGCTAAAGCTGAAGCTCCAGTATTTTGGCCACCTCATGCGAAGAGTTGACTCATTGGAGAAGACTCTGATGCTGGGAGGGATTGGGGGCAGGAGGAGAAGGGGACGACAGAGGATGAGATGGCTGGATGGCATCACTGACTCGATGGATGTGAGTCTGAGTGACCTCCGGGAGTTGGTGATGGACAGGGAGGCCTGGCGTGCTGCAGTTCATGGGGTCGCAAAGAGTCGGACACGACTGAGTGACTGATCTGATCTGATCTGATCTGATATATATATATGAAATCACTTTGCTGTATATTTGAAACTAACGCATCACTGTTAATCAACTACACTTCAATTTTAAAAAAAAAAAAAAAAAAGAATAATACTGTTTGCATTGAAAGTTACAAAGAGAGTAGACGTAAAACTCTCATCACAAGCAAATGAAACACTATATAACCATGTGTGGTCATTTCTAAATATATTCAAATATCAAATCATTATATTGTACACCTGAAATGAATATAATATTTTATGTCAATTATACTTAAATTAAAAAAAAATGTTTAACTACCCAAACAAAAACAAAGAGACAAAAAGTGAGTGAAGAAAAGCAAAAATTATAGAGCCATCAGAACTATGGGTCTAACTTGTGTAAGGTATAAGAAATATTTGAAGAGATAAAGACTGAGAATTTCCCCCAAGATCATGAAATATATAAGCCACAGGTCTAAGAAGCTCAGAGGATTGCCACCAAAATACATATTAAAATAACAAAGTAAAGAAGGAGAAAGAGAAGGAAAACCCATACCACCCACACACATCTAGACCCATCATAATCAAGTGGATTAAAACTAAATATAAAGAGAAAATTTTGAAGACAGTCAAAGAAAAAGGAAATAGTACATACAGAAGAGAAAAGAGAAAAGATAAGAATGCCAGTAGGCTTCTTATCTGAAACTATACAAGCCAGAAGAGAGATACCTCTAAAATACTGGGCTGGGCCAGGGGATGGGAGTTGTAGGGGGACAATTAACCCCAAATTTATACACAGTGAAAACTTACTTCAAAAATGAAAGAAGAAGACTTTTTCAAATATGGAAAAATTAAATTTGTTACCAGCAGACCTACACTACAGAAAATGTTTAGGGAAGTTCTAAAGACAGAAAGAAAATGATACTAACCTGAGAAACGAGCAGAACCCCAGAAAGAGTTAAAATTAAGCTTTTCCTAGCTTCTGATAGCTGATAAGTCACTTCAGTCGAGTCCGACTCTGTGTGATCCCATAGACGGCAGCCCACCAGGCCCCCCGTCCCTGGGATTCTCCAGGCAAGAACACTGGAGTGGGTTGCCATTGCCTTCTCCAATGCATGAAAGTGAAAAGTGAAAGTGAAGTCGCTCAGTCGTGTCGGACCCTCAGCGACCCCATGGACTACAGCCTACCAGGCTCCTCCGTCCGTGGGGTTTTCCAGGCAGAAGTACTGGAGTGGGGTGCTTCAGGTGGATGAAATTATCTTTAACATAAAAAGTCAATTGAGTAAACTCTGTTGGTGCTCCACCCAGACCCCATTTACTGGGCAGGAGCACCTTCTCCCATGTGCTGGAGGGGGAAGGGCTGCTATCAGCTCACAGCTGCACTCTGCTCTTGAGAATTGTCCTTGGCAAATGGCAAAAGCACTTGGACACAAATATGTGGGAGGTTATGCCTAGCCCTCAAGTGGGCTGCAGCCAAAGACTCACAGATATGGGGGACCAAAAAGACCTGCCTCCTTACCTCAACCTAACTTTGTGGTGCTATTGGTGTTTTAGAGTTCCCTGTTCACGAGCTGAGGCTAGCATTAGCTGAAAGAACATCCTTGTCCAACCTTTTCCCCTGCCTATCCTGTTTCCTTCCCTTTCTGTCAAGTTTCTCCTGAAAACTCTCCTTCAGGATTCCCTATCTCAATCTCTAATTATGAGGACCCTAACCTAAGACACTCAATGTTTCCCACCAAAGCATGATGTTGCTGTAGTTTTTGTAATGCTGTTTATCAAGTTAAGGACTTCGTTTTTATTTCTAGTTTCCCGAGAGTTTATATCAAGAATAGGTGCTATTTTTTTCTGTCAGTTTTCCCTACATTTATTCTTATTATCATAATGGGTTTTTTATCTCTCGTTCTCTCTCTTTTTTTTTTTTTTGTTAATGTGATAATTTGTGTATAATATATTAGAATTATTGGAATAAATGAAACTTGGTCATAATCTTTTAAAAAAGAATTTACTAAACTATTAATAGTTTTTAAACAGATTTGTAAAATACAAGGATTTTCTTTTGTGTGTGTGTTGTGTTTTTTTTACAAGTGTTCACCTAAAAATGATAGGAAGGAAAATCATTGGGGCTAAGCAGAGAAGAGAAGGAGATATTCCAAATACATTTACACTTTCTGAAGTTGCTAACTACAGAACTCCAGGTTGGCAAAAACAAACAAACAAACAAACAAAAACAGCCCTGCCTGCTGGTAAGGGGGCACTGAGAGGGGATGCAAATTTCCATGAATTGTCTGACTTCTAAAACCAGCTTGTGCTTGAAAAACCAATGCAACTCTACACTACAGCCCATGGGCAGACCTTTCTGAGCATCAGAACACACGGCTCAAAAATCTCAGGATTAGAAGAGTATAGAAGGAATCCAAAAGCAGGCATAAGCCTTTCACAAAATAGATTTTCCGTAAATATTGGCAGATCAACAGATTTCTGTCACTTTTAGTCATAGAATCCCTTTCTCATCTTTATTTGGTCATTTTAGAAGTTGGAGGAACTTGGACCCAGTTGCTAGAGTCATTTCATCACTAAATCTTTATCTTCATTAATGAGAAAAAAATAGCCATCAACATTCTGACTAGAATATGCATGAGTCTTTATGTATGGAATGATGTCACCAAACAACCCCACCCCTCAAATACACAAGCTCTGGAGTGATGAAGAGTTGAGCTGTGACCCAACAGACCCATTCAATCTCTCCTGTAATTTCTGTTCTTGAGGTGGCTTATCAAGGCTGATACAGTCTTTAACTGTAAGGGTAAAATTTTCCAAGCCTGTTACCCACTCTAAGTGTCTTTTTGCAGTCTGTTCTAAATTCTGCATTCCTCCAATGCTGTGAACGTATCTTGTCTTTCATTCTGTCTTCCCTGGGAAAATCCTAAGGACACAGGAGATTTAGTCAATCCTTACTGAATAAGATATGACTGGCCCATGGACCTCCACACTGGACCTCCGTTTCACTAACACCATTCTTTAGCCTGAGGTGCTACTAAAAAATGTATCCATGACACTGAAGACCAAAATCCTTATATACTCTGAAATCATTAGCTTTCTCTAAATTTCTCTCTATGATTCTTCTACTTCTTCATGAAATCCAGTGCCCTTAACCTGAAGATCTAGACTGCTAAGAGTACTTTTCAAACAGTTGATCAGCCATGAAATAAATACTCTGTGATCATCTGATTGGTGCTGACTTATGACTTGGTTTTTCAGGGAACTCTCCCATGTCTCAGTTTAATCATTTCACCAAAGAAGAGCTTGTGCTGTTTGTCAGCTCAAACCACTGTTGTTAAAAGAAACTGGCCTCTCCCTTATTTGTCCAGATTTGATCTGTTCTTTCCCACCTTTTGTAAAAGTATTTCTCTGAACAATCTTATTGCTGATGCAGCTAGTATTAATTAGCCACCAATAGCTTGTTTCTTCTTTTTACCCTGGAATCACAATGGAAAATGGCCCCTATCCCTTACATCTTTGGCTTCTAATCTTTTACCAGAGTTCTGACCCTAAGCATTTTGTCTTAAATAACATTATATCAAGTTGCACCAATTAATTTTACTTTAGAGATCATCAGATTATTGGAGGAGGTGGAAGAAACCTCAGTAGTTCACTAGTCAACTCCATTTTACCAAAACTGAGCTCCCAATATAAATGCCTTAGACTACGCTTAGCCTTAGCTTCCATGGTGGCTCAGATGGTTAAGAATCTGAAATGGGGAGACCCAGTTTCAATCCCTGGATTAGGAAGATCCCCTGGAGAAGGGAATGGTTACCCACTCCAGTATTCTTGCCTGGAGAATCCCATGGATTGAGGAACCTGGCAGGGTACAATCCACAGGGTCACAAGGAGTTGGACACGACTGAGCAACTAACATTTTCACGTTTAGAGATAGAACTGAGACAAAACATCAAGTGTAGCCCTTTTCTAGAAAGCATACTGTATTACCCTATGAGCATGACCAAATATGAGAAAATGAGCTTGCAGGTTCATGCCCAGCAACAGGAAAATTTCCCAACTCTCTGGAAACTATGTTGTAATTTAGGTAAGCAAGATCTCACTATGGCTTTCTTGCCAGAATGAGGTAGCAGGGCTGCCCTGAACAAGGACACCTCCTGGAGATTTTCTTGCTGTGTACTGAAGACAACAGAATGGGAAAGACTAAGGATCTATTCAAGAAAATCAGAGATACCAAAGGAACATTTCATGCAAAAATGGGCTCGATAAAGGACAGAAATGGTATGGACCTAACGGAAGCAGAAGATATTAAGAAGAGGTGGCAAGAATACACAGAAGAACTGTACAAAAAAGAGCTTCACGACCCAGATAATCATGATGGTGTGATCACTGACCTAGAGCCAGACATCCTGGAATGTGAAGTCAAGTGGGCCTTAGAAAGCATCACTACGAACAAAGCTAGTGGAGGCGATGGAATTCCAGTGGAGCTATTCCAAATCCTGAAAGATGATGCTGTGAAAGTGCTGCACTCAATATGCCAGCAAATTTGGAAAACTCAGCAGTGGCCACAAGATTGGAAAAGGTCAGTTTTCATCCCAATCCCAAAGAAAGGCAATGCCAAAGAGTGCTCAAACTACCGCACAATTGCACTCATCTCACACGCTAGTAAAGTAATGCTCAAAATTCTCCAAGCCAGGCTTCAGCAATATGTGAACCGTGAACTTCCTGATGTTCAAGCTGGTTTTAGAAAAGGCAGAGGAACCAGAGATCAAATTGCCAACATCTGCTGGATCATGGAAAAAGCAAGAGAGTTCCAGAAAAACATCTATTTCTGCTTTATTGACTATGCCAAAGCCTTTGACTGTGTGGATCACAATAAACTGTGGAAAATTCTGAAAGAGATGGGAATACCAGACCACCTGATCTGCCTCTTGAGAAATCTGTATGCAGGTCAGGAAGCAACAGTTAGAACTGGTCATGGAACAACAGACTGGTTCCAAATAGGAAAAGGAGTACGTCAAGGCTGTATATTGTCACCATGTTTATTTAACTTATATGCAGAGTACATCATGAGAAATGCTGGACTGGAGGAAACACAAGCTGGAATCAAGATTGCCGGGAGAAATATCAATAACCTTAGATATGCAGATGATACCACCCTTATGGAAGAAAGTGAAGAGGAACTCAAAAGCCTCTTGATGAAAGTGAAAGTGGAGAGTGAAAAGGTTGGCTTAAAGCTCAACATTCAGAAAACGAAGATCATGGCATCTGGTCCCATCACTACATGGGAAATAGATGGAGAAACAGTGGAAACAGTGTCAGACTTTATTTTTCTGGGCTCCAAAATCACTGCAGATGGTGACTGCAGCCATGAAATTAAAAGACGCTTACTCCTTGGAAGGAAAGTTATGACCAACCTAGATAGCATATTCTAAAGCAGAGACATCACTTTGCCAACAAAGGTTCGCCTAGTCAAGGCTATGGTCTTTCCTGTGGTCATGTATGGATGTGAGAGCTGGACTGTGAAGAAGGCTGAGCACCGAAGAATTGATGCTTTTGAACTGTGGTGTTGGAGAAGACTCTTGAGAGTCCCCTGGACTGCAAGGAGATCCAACCGGTCCATTCTAAAGGAGATCAGCCCTGGGATTTCTTTGGAAGGAATGATGCTAAAGCTGAAACTCCAGTATTTTGGCCACCTCATGTGAAGAGTTGACTCATTGGAGAAGACTCTGATGCTGGGAGGGATTGAGGGCAGGAGGAGAAGGGGACGACAGAGGATGAGATGGCTGGATGGCATCACTGACTCGATGAACGTGAGTCTGAGTGACCTCCGAGAGCTGGTGATGGATAGGGAGGCCTGGCGTGCTGCAGTTCATGGGGTCGCAAAGAGTCGGACGTGACTGAGCGACTGATCTGATCTGATCTGACCGAAGACAAAAAGGGTCCGTGACAGATCTTTTTCACGTTCTTGATTCACTGACAACTCATAAGGCTTCACCGGAAACGGTCTCAAACACCTTATGTCTAACAGCATGTTAGAAATCTCCCTGTGCTATTCGTCTTCCCCACCCTAACCTCCTACCCTCTTCTCCCAGAGTGGTTCCACAAAGGGGAGGGCAGAGAGCAGTCGCCTCTAAAGTCTGGGATGGGAGCCTGCTAAAAACTGCCCTCTTTCCAATAAGAAATTGTTTTTTTCAGACCTCTGTGTGAACAGAACTTGAAAACTTGAACTTTGAGTTGTGATTTAATACCTGAAATTCCTTTCATTCCATAAGTAAAGATAAGGCTTTCAGGGTAAACAAAGCAAGACTAAGTGTTCTCTGGACTCATTAATTCACATAAAGGGATAAATAACTGATATGGGTCATTTCCTAGAACTGGTTTTGGAAAAAGAGGAGGGGAAAGAGAGGTCAAGGGCACTGCAGGAAGAAAAAGAAAGGCTAGAGGCAATGAAGAAAAACACTGACCCCTTCACCGTCTGCCCTGAACAGCGCTATGTCTAATTGCTTCTTGAACTGTTCTTCACATTTTTTTTCCTTTAATCAACTTTAACTAAAAAGGTAACTGCTGCTGGTTTTCAAATGTACAAGGCCGTCTTTAGGTGGCATCTACCTAGACAAATCTACCTAGAATTGATGCTTTTGAACTGTGGTGTTGGAGAAGACTCTTGGGAGTCCCTTGGACTGCAAGAAGATCCAACCAGTCCATTCTGAAGGAGATCAATCCTGGAATTTCTTTAGAAGGAATGATGCTCAAGCTGAAACTCCAGTATTTTGGCCACCTCATGCGAAGAGTTGACTCATTGGAGAAGACTCTGATGCTGGGAGGGATTGAGGGCAGGAGGAGAAGGGGACGACAGAGGATGAGATGGCTGGATGGCATCACTGACTCGATGGGTATGACTCTGGGTGACCTCCGGGAGCTGGTGATGGACAGGGAGGCCTGGCGTGCTGGGGTTCATGGGGTCGCAAGGAGTCGGACATGACTGAGCGACTGATCTGATCTGATCTCTGACCTAGACAAAGATGAACGGGAAATCAGATGAACGGGAAATAGTTGCTTATAAACAGACATTCTACAAAATATGCATTAATAACATGCCTGCTCTACTGATTATTGTACCCAGGATGGTATTTTATAGTAATTTGGTCCTTCAGCTGGAGAGCTTAAAATGAAAAAGGAATCATAGATTTATAAAAAAAGAGAAAAAAATCGGTTTTCCGTTCGCCCTCTATAGTGTTGTATGCATTAGAAATCACAAAACCATGAAAGATAAAATTAATGTTTATGTTAAAGGAATTTCCATATTGGTGTGATTGTTTCCATAAATGGAAAAATGGAAGTGGTGATGATGTTGAGAAAATGATAGCATGCAATCACTTTTTATTTTCCGGGGGAAAAGGAGGCAGAGAAAGAAAAGGAAAAATATAGAAGCAGCTAGAGCTTCCATTTACACACTGCCTGGGTTAAAATGTAATTGACAAGATTAATGGCTGCATAATAATTGCTTTTATTGTTAACCATCTGGATGGTGGAATGCAGCAAGTAGAGAGGGTCTGTGTGCCAGGTGTAATCTTGCTAAAGAAGATGTTCAGGAAGAACTAACTGTGGAGGGAGACCTGCTGATGTTCCCTCTGGTGGGGCTTGCCTCTCTGCACTGCGTAAATAGTCTCACTTCAAAATTGCTATATCCACTGTGGTGGAACAGAGCCAGGTGGGCCCAGCCAAACTGCTCCACCTGAGGAAGACAAAGAAAGAAAAACATTCAGGGTCCAGAGAAAGCTCTCCTTTCTGTCCTGTCCAAGTTGTAAAACAAACAGCAGTGTTCCTCTTGGCTGTTCCTTGCACTGCCCTGGGATGTGCTGGGAAGCACTCCCCTTTCATCTGCAGATTTACACGGATGTGAAGATACATCCCTCCCGCTCTTTCCTGACCCACTTTCAAAGCTCCTGCTTCTAGCACTTCTCACTGTGAGTTGAGCAAATAGACAGGACTTTCAGTCATGGATCATACAGAGGATTTCCATGGAAAGGTACTGTGAGTCCATCTGCTCTGTCACTGATCTTCTCTTGTCTTGCCTCTCACATGGACCAGAGTGATCTGATGGACAAAACAAGGGCTGTGTCATTTCTCCTCACATGGCCTTGTTCTAGTCTGGGTCACACATGTTCTCCTTGATTGCCTCAACCTTCATGGGTTTCCTCATTTTCTAACAAATCAAGTTCAGATTCCAGACATCCGAGGAGCCTCTGGGATAGGGGGAGGCTAGTACTAATACTTGTCCTCCTGTCCGCTCCACCCTGTCTAATTGTGTAGTTTCATAACTTTCCTCCTTCCATCTCGATGTCTTCTTCGACACCCCCTCTGAGTATATTCAAATCTTATTCCTTTGGTGCAAACCATGCTGTATCTCCCTATTCTTCCTTCTTCTACACCTTATACTTTATAACGTTTATCCTTACTGTCATTAAATACTTACAATGTAGTCACTGGTGGGGTGGCTTTCCTTCTTACTAGGTAATAAACTCCCTCAAGAGGAGGACTGCATGTATTATGTTCTTTGACATATATCTAGCAGTGGGCCAGTAGTTGGTTGTGCTTAGATTAATTGTCAAATTAATAACTATATTAATGAATGTAAAGACTAGTTCAGATTTTTCACTTCCTTCTTTGACTCAGTCTTCGGCCTCTCCAGCTGAGTATACTATTAGTCATCATTTGGAGTAACTAGTGAATCTCTTGCTTCCTGCTGGCACTATCATTTTCCATGTTTTATCATCGTTATCTAGACCTTAGATTTATCTCCCTTGTTATTCTAAGGTTCCTTGAGAGCAGAGACTCTCATTTATTCTTTAACTTTTCACAACTCCAAATAAAAGTTTTTCTAGCTGGGACTCAAAAACTGTTAGCTGAGTGGTAGAAAATTTTTTTAATTTATCTCTCTTTCTGCTTATTTATGTAATGCCCATAGTTCCATAATCTGCACACACATTACTTTTCCTACATTAGAGAAAAAGAAATAAGTAACCAGTCAACAAATCTTTTCAGTTTCAGCCTTGAGGCATATGCTTGTTCCAGGGGCATTCCATTCCATCTGGCTAAGTCTTGAATTTCAAGATATGATGGCAGGACATGAAGAAGCTCTAAGTTTTTGCCAGGAACAACAGAGGAGGGAAAAGGCTGGAGCCGTGGGGGAAATGAAGACAGCAGGATTAAGTACTTGCAAGTGATGGTTTAGATGGAAAAAACAGAGCTCTAAAAAACTCACAGGAGTGATAGGCTTTGAGTTGAAGCCTTTATTCTATATAAACTTGAGCCGAAGTCTTTATCCTGTATTTTCTGTGTGACCTGGAGAAGGTCACTTTTCTTCCTGGATCTGTTTCCATGTGGGTGAAAGGGCATGAATGATGCCTATCTTTCAGACTGGTTATAGGATTTCTCTAATGGCCCAGTGGTTAAGATTCTGCACTTCCAATGCAGGGAGCATGGGTTTGATCCCTGGTTGGGGAACTCATGGAAAATTCTGAAAGAGATGGGAATACCAGACCACCTGATCTGCCTCTTAAGAAATCTGTATGCAGGTCAGGAAGCAACAGTTAGAACTGGTCATGGAACAACAGACTGGTTCCAAATAAGAAAAGGAGTACGTCAAGGCTGCATATTGTCACCCTGTTTATTTAACTTCTATGCAGAGTACATCATGAGAAATGCTGGACTGGAAGAAACACAAGTTGGAATCAAGATTGCCGGGAGAAATATCAATAACCTCAGATATGCAGATGACACCACTCTTATGGCAGAAAGTGAAGAGGGGCTAAAAAGCCTCTTGATGAAAGTGAAAGTGGAGAGTGAAAAGGTTGGCTTAAAGCTCAACATTCAGAAAACGAAGATCATGGCATCTGGTCCCATCACTACATGGGAAATAGATGGGGAAACAGTGGAAACAGTGTCAGACTTTGTTTTTCTGGGCTCCAAAATCACTGCAGATGGTGACTGCAGCCATGAAATTAAAAGACGCTTGCTCCTTGGAAGGAAAGTTATGACCAACCTAGACAGCATATTCAAAAGCAGAGACATTACTTTACCAACAAAGGTTCTCCTAGTCAAGGCTATGGTCTTTCCTGTGGTCATGTATGGATGTGAGAGCTGGACTGTGAAGAAGGCTGAGCGACGAAGAATTGATGCTTTTGAACTGTGGTGTTGGACAAGACTCTTGAGAGTCCCTTGGACTGCAAGAAGATCCAACCAGTCCATTCTGAAGGAGATCAATCCTGGAATTTCTTTAGAAGGAATGATGCTCAAGCTGAAACTCCAGTATTTTGGCCACCTCATGCGAAGAGTTGACTCATTGGAGAAGACTCTGATGCTGGGAGGGATTGAGGGCAGGAGGAGAAGGGGACGACAGAGGATGAGATGGCTGGATGGCATCACTGACTCGATGGATGCGAGTCTGAGTGACCTCCGGGAGCTTGTGATGGACAGGGAGGCCTGGCATGCTGCGGTTCATGGGGTCGCAAAGAGTCGGACACGACTGAGCGACTGATCTGATCTGGGGAACTAAGAGCCCACATGCCTCATAGTGTGGCCAAAAATTTAAAAAACAAACAAACAACCCAACAGATTGCTTATGAAATTCTTATATGAGAAATTTCTCTGCAAATTCATGAGTGTTTTGCAAGTAGTATTACTTAAATGGTGGCTGAGGACACAGAACTGGAGTGAGACAGCTTGAGAGGGTTTGAGAGATCATACACCGAAGCTTACATTTCATTTGGAGATTAAGGGGCAGAATCAGCCTAAAGCCCATTTGGGGTGATGCTACTTCCTGTTCATCTGATCTAATTAGCATAATGTCATCAGTGTGACGTTTTATAGACTGTTAAGAAAAAAAGATGAAAAGAAACCCCAGAATTAAAGCAAGAGAAAGTGCCTAAGCCAGGCACTCTAGTCAGATAACAATCCCATTTCTTCTTCCTGAACATGCAACACACTACATTCTCTAGACTCCCTTGCAAATAGGTATGGCCATGAAGGAACATTTCATGCAAAGATGGGCACGATAAAGGACAGAGATGGTGTGGACCTAACAGAAGCAAAAGATATTAAGAAGAGGTGGCAAGAATACACAGAAGAACTGTACAAAAAAGAGCTTCAAGACCTAGATAATCATGATGATGTGATCACTGACCTAGAGCCAGACATCTTGGAATGTGAAGTCAAATGGGCCTTAGAAAGCATCACTACGAACAAAGCTAGTGGAGGTGATGGAATTCCAGTGGAGCTATTCCAAGTCCTGAATGATGATGCTGTGAAAGTGCTGCACTCAATATGCCAGCATATTTGGAAAACTCAGCAGTGGCCACAAGATTGGAAAAGGTCAGTTTTCATCCCAATCCCAAAGAAAGGCAATGCCAAGGAGTGCTCAAACTACCGCACAATTGCACTCATCTCACACGCTAGTAAAGTAATGCTCAAAATTCTCCAAGCCAGGCTTCAGCAATATGTGAACCGTGAACTTCCTGATGTTCAAGCTGGTTTTAGAAAAGGCAGAGGAACCAGAGATCAAATTGCCAACATCCGCTGGATCATGGAAAAAGCAAGAGAGTTCCAGAAAAACATCTATTTCTGCTTTATTGACTATGCCAAAGCCTTTGACTGTGTGGATCACAATAAACTATGGAAAATTCTGAAAGAGATGGGAATACCAGACCACCTGATCTGCCTCTTAAGAAATCTGTATGCAGGTCAGGAAGCAACAGTTAGAACTGGTCATGGAACAACAGACTGGTTCCAAATAGGAAAAGGAGTATGTCAAGGCTGCATATTGTCACCATGTTTATTTAACTTATATGCAGAGTACATCATGAGAAATGCTGGACTGGAAGAAACAGAAGTTGGAATCAAGATTGCTGGGAGAAATATCAATAACCTCAGATATGCAGATGACACCACTCTTATGGCAGAAAGTGAAGAGGGGCTAAAAAGCCTCTTGATGAAAGTGAAAGTGGAGAGTGAAAAGGTTGGCTTAAAGCTCAACATTCAGAAAACGAAGATCATGGCGTCTGGTCCCATCACTACATGGGAAATAGATGGGGAAACAGTGGAGACAGTGTCAGACTTTGTTTTTCTGGGCTCCAAAATCACTGCAGATGGTGACTGCAGCCATGAAATTAAAAGACGCTTACTCCTTGGAAGGAAAGTTATGACCAACCTAGACAGCATATTCAAAAGCAGAGACATTACTTTACCAACAAAGGTTCGCCTAGTCAAGGCTATGGTCTTTCCTGTGGTCATGTATGGATGTGAGAGCTGGACTGTGAAGAAGGCTGAGCACCGAAGAATTGATGCTTTTGAACTGTGGTGTTGGAGAAGACTCTTGAGAGTCCCTTGGACTGCAAGAAGATCCAACCAGTCCATTTTGAAGGAGATCAATCCTGGAATTTCTTTAGAAGGAATGATGCTAAAGCTGAAACTCCAGTATTTTGGCCACCTCATGTGAAGAGTTGACTCATTGGAGAAGACTCTGATGCTGGGAGGGACTGAGGGCAGGAGGAGAAGGGGACGACAGAGGATGAGATGGCTGGATGGCATCACTGACTCGATGGATGCGAGTCTGAGTGACCTCCGGGAGTTGGTGATGGACAGGGAGGCCTGGCGTGCTGCGGTTCATGGGGTCGCAAAGAGTCGGACACGACTGAGCGACTGATCTGATCTGATCTGATGTGACCAAATTGTAGCCAAACTAATGGAAAACAAAATGATGTTGGTCTTTCCTAGACCAGGCACATGAAGACCTTCCAGCTGTGTTCCTCCATGCTATTTCCCAATCTAGAGGATGGGTACTCATGCCCAGTGACTTTGGAAGCCACATGTTGAAGATGGTGAAGCCACAAGACAAAGTTGCTCCAAGTTCTGCATCACTGCTTGGAGTTTGCATCCTTATCAATCAGGATATCTGTTTCAGACTTTACATCAGCAAGAGAACAAGTCTATTGGGTTTAAGCCAGTATACATTTGGGGGTGAGATTATTACAGCAGCTACATTACATTAATCAATTAATTAATTTGATGTGTACAGTAATTAATCATTACATTAATTAATAGCATGGATGAACTGGGGAGGTAACTGAGGACCCCTCTGCCTTTTTGAATAGTGAAAGTGAGAATTAAAAGAAGAGGGAGTGTGAACTATGGGTAGTCTTTGAAGCTAGGGTCTCAGAATAAATATCAAACTATGGCTTTTAACAAAGCAGGTACTATTCCACATCATGACCCAATCAGTCCATATCTGTCCCTGTTCAGTGACTCCCATCTACTCTGTGACCTTGGCCATGGCACTTAACATGTCCTTGACTTTCTATTTATAACCACAAAAGAAAAATACCAATCAAGTTTCTACAGTAGTTTCTCTAAAACTCCAAGTTCCTTCTCTAGCTTTCCCTCTCGCTCTTCCCCAACCTCCAAATAATTTTTAATTGTTTAATGTGGGAAAATGTTTTATGAGAATTGCATTCCTTTCTGAGCCACTGCCTGGGTCATTTAAAAATAAACAATAGACAAAGGGAAACATTAACCTGGGGGACTTTATAATAATACCCTCCAGGGCTGATCCGTGATTGGCTAGGAGGATAAAAGGAGTTAGGACATTTGTGGCCACCCAAGCTACATTAAAAAAATTCAGCTTTCCTCTCTTCTCCCCAACAGGTATGCTCCAAATGGAGATGATGTCAAATTAATTCTGTGGTCCTGTCAGTTCCTATTATTGCTAAAGTGTTCTCAGATGTTCAGAGAAGTCATAGGCCAGTGAACAAAGATAGTTACTAAAGGCTAAAGTTGTAGAGACTCTGAAGCCCTTCAAGCAAAGACAAGGCGTAAACAGGATTTATTATAATAATAATAATTATTATTATTTTAAGCACCTAAAGTCTATCATCCAAGACATGGAAACTTAGCTTTTGAGTCTTTGTAATAAAACTTTACCACTTTTCTAGCCCTTATTATAGAACCAATAAGAGATTAAACTAGAAAACAAATCTCCAAATGAGTAGCTATCTTTTAATTAGTAAGCACTCTCCTTCATATAAAATTCCATGCCAGTCTCTAATAGCCACATTTAATACTTACCTAAAGCCTTTCATCTGAAAAGCTCAAAGCACTTCTTACAAATACCAATGCCAATTCACTCAAAATTCCTGTAAGTCAAGGAACTATAATTCCCATCCACAGGATATTTTGCCCTTTGCTAAGGTTTGAGCTCTTCCCACGTTGAAGGTCAGGAAGGGCAACGGTGAGGAGACACCCCTCATCCAAGGTAAGGAGCAATGGCTGCGCTTTGCTGGAGCAGCTGTGAAGAGATACCCCACGCCCAGGGTAAGAGAAACCCAAGTAAGACGGTAGGTGTTGCAAGAGGGGATCAGAGGGCAAACACACTGAAACCATACTCACAGAAAACTAGTCAATCTAATCACACTAGGACCACAGCCATGTCTAACTCAATAAAATTAAGCCATGCCCATGGGGCAACCCAAGATGGGCGGGTCATGGTGGAGAGGTCTGACAGGATGTGGTACACTGGAGAAGGGAATGGCAAACCACTTCAGTATTCTTGCCTTGAGAACCCCATGAACAGTATGAAAAGGCAAAATGATAGGATACTGAAAGAGAAACTCCCCAGGTCAGTAGGGGCCCAATATGCTACTGGAGATCAGTGGAGAAATAACTCCAGAAAGAATGAAGTGATGGAGCCAAAGCAAAAAGAATACCCAGCTGTGGATGTGTCTGGTGATAGAAGCAAGGTCCGATGCTGTAAAGAGCAGTATTGCATAGGAACCTAGACTGTCAGGTCCACGAATCAAGGCAAATTGGAAGTTGTCAAACAAGAGATGGCAAGAGTGAATGTCGACATTCTAGGAATCAGAGAACTGAAATGGACTGCAATGGATGAATTTAACTCAGATGACCATTATATCTACTATTGCGGGCAGGAATCCCTCAGAAGAAATGGAATGGCCATCATAGTCAACAAAAGAGTCCGAAATGCAGTACTTGGATGCAATCTCAAAAATGACAGAATGATCTCTATTCGTTTCCAAGGCAAACCATTCAATGTAACAGTAATCCAAGTCTATGCCCCAACCAGTAACACTGAAGAAGCTGAAGTTGAACGGTTCTATGAAGACCTACACGACCTTTTAGAACTAACACCCAAAAAAGATGTCCTTTTCATTATAGGGGACTGGAATGTAGGAAGTCAAGAAACACCTGGAGTAACAGGCAAATTTGGCCTTGGAATACGGAATGAAGCAGGGCAAAGACTAAGAGAGTTTTGCCAAGAAAATGCACTGGTCATAACAAACACCCTCTTCCAACAACACAAGAGAAGACTCTATACATGGACATCACCAGATGGTCAACACCGAAATCAGATCGATTATATTCTTTGCGGCCAAAGATGGAGAAGCTCTATACAGTCAGCAAAAACAAGACCAGGAGCTGACTGTGGCTCAGACCATGAACTCCTTATCGCCAAATTCAGACTGAAATTGAAGAAAGTAGGGAAAACCACTAGACCATTCAGGTATGACCTAAAGCAAATCCCTTATGATTATACAGTGGAAGTGAGAAATAGATTTAAGGGCCTAGATCTGATAGATAGAGTGCCTGATGAACTATGGAATGAGGTTCGTGACATTGTACAGGAGACAGGGATCAAGACCATCCCCATGGAAAAGAAATGCAAAAAAGCAAAATGGCTGTCTGGGGAGGCCTTACAAATAGCTGTGAAAAGAAGAGAAGCGAAAAGCAAAGGAGAAAAGGAAAGAAATAAACATCTGAATGCAGAGTTCCAAAGAATAGCAAGAAGAGATAAGAAAGCCTTCTTCAGCGATCAATGCAAAGAAATAGAGGAAAACAACAGACTGGGAAAGACTAGGGATCTCTTCAAGAAAATCAGAGATACCAAGGGAACATTTCATGCAAAGATGGGCTCAATAAAGGACGGAAGCAGAAGATATTAAGAAGAGGTGGCAGGAATACATAGAAGAACCGTCCAAAAAAGATCTTCATGACCCAGATAATCACGATGGTGTGATCACTGGCCTAGAGCCAGACATCCTGGAGTGTGAAGTCAAGTGGGCCTTAGAAAGCATCACTACAAACAAAGCTAGTGGAGGTGATGGAATTCCAGTTGAGCTATTCCAAATCCTGAAAGATGATGCTGTGAAAATGCTGCACTCAATATGCCAGCAAATTTGGAAAACTCAGCAGTGGCCACAGGACTGGAAAAGGTCAGTTTTCTTTCCAACCCCAAAGAAAGGCAATGCCAAAGAATGCTCAAACTACCGCACAATTGCACTCATCTCACATACTAGTAAAGTAATGCTCAAAATTCTCCAAGCCAGGCTTCAGCAATGTGTGAACTGTGAACTTCCAGATGTTCAAGCTGAATTTAGAAAAGGCAGAGGAACCAGAGATCAAATTGCCAACATCCGCTGGATCATGGAAAAAGCAATAAAGTTCCAGAAAAACATCTATTTCTGTTTATTGACTATGTCAAAGTCTTTGACTGTGTGGACCACAACAAACTCTGGAAAATTTTTAAAGAGATGGGAATACCAGACCACCTGACCTGCCTCTTGAGAAATCTGCATGCAGGTCAGGAAGCAACAGTTAGAATTGGACATGGAACAACAGACTGGTTCCAAATAGGAAAAGGAGTACATCAAGGCTGTATATTGTCACCCTGCTTATATAACTTATATGCAGAGTTCATCATGAGAAACGCTGGGCTGGAAGAAGCACAAGCTGAAATCAATATTGCCAGGAGAAATATCAATAACCTCAGATATGCAGATGACACCACCCTTATCGCAGAAAGTGAAGAAGAATTAAAGAGCCTCTTGATGAAAGTGAAAGAAGAGAGTGAAAAAGTTGGCCTAAAGCTCAATATTCAGAAAACTAAGATCATGGCATCTGGTCCCATCATTTCATGGCAAATAGATGGGGAAACAGTGGAAACAGTGTCAGACTTTATTTTTCTGGGCTTCAAAATCACTGCAGATGGTGACTGTAGCCATGAAATTAAAAGAAGTTTGTTCCTTGGAAGAAAAGTTATGACGAACAAAGCAGAGACATTACTTTACGAACAAAGGTCCATCTAATCAAAGCTATGGTTTTTCCAGTAGTCATGTTTGGATGTGAGACTATAAAGAAAGCTGAGTGCCAAAAAGAATTGATGCTTTTGAACTGTGGTGTTGGAGAAGACTCTTGAGAGTCCTTTGGACTGCAAAGAGATCAAACCAGTCCATCCTAAAGGAAATCAGTCCTGAATATTCATTAGAAGGACTGCTGAAGCTGAAACTCCAATGCTGAAGCTGAAACTCCAATACTTTGGCCACCTGATGCAAAGAAATGACCCATTGGAAAAGACCCTGATGCTGGGAAAGATTGAAGGCAGGAGAAGGGGATGACAGAGGATGAGATGGTTGGATGGCATCACCAACTCAATGGACATGAGTTTGAGTAAACTCTGGGAATTGGTGATGGACAGGGAGCCCTGGTGTGCTGCAGTCCGTGGGGGTCACAAAGAGTCAGACATGACTGAGTGATTGAACTGTACTGAACTCTACTGAAATCATAACTCAGCCAAACCATTCACTAGTTATGAGTTATAAACTAAAAAGTCGTCCTTAGTCCATGGATTTAAAAAATTTTTTAATTTGATAAATCTACTTGGAAGCCCATGATAGTAAAATTTCTTACTTAGAACCTCAGCAAATTTCAAACATGGTGTCAACTGACAAAATATACAACCTAAAAGTTGAGAATGTTTTATTCAGGGACATTACTGAGGCCAGGAGACAATCTCTTACATAGCTCTGAGTACCTGTTTCAAAGATGTTAGGGGAAAACCAGGATATATAGGAGTTTTTGCTGAAATGAACAAACAAACCTGTAATCAAATATCAAAAGATGACTGCTAATCACAAAAAAAGCAGACATCTCAAGTTAAAGATTTTAGTGCCTTTCTATGTATGGGAAGTTGCAAGAGTCTGGGCTCATTGAAATTATTCCTCTAAAGACATGTTTACTATATAGGGGCAGTACTCTGATTTTTCTCCATCCTGAACTCCCTTCATGGCACACTGGTGTGGGTGGGGAGGGCTGGAAGCTGCAGTAGGTAATTTTTTTTTAACTTTTGACCACACCAAAAGCATGTGAGATCTTACTTCCCAGGCCAGGGATCAAACCCTTGCCCCCTGCAGCAGAAGCATGGAGTTTAAAGTCTTTTTCTTACTTTTTTTTTTCTTTTTTGTATCTTAATGGTTGGCAACATTCATGTTTACTGGAATGGCAGGCAACATTCTTTGTCCACAATGATAATGACCAAATAGTAAGGACAGGAGTTGAGGGAACTTGTGAGTAGATAAAACAGATGTTAAACATTCATATCTAATAGTCGAGAATTTAATTCAGAAGAGATATTTCAGAATATCACTCAGAGCTAAGACACCCTTACTTTGTCGACAATTCTAATAAGCTTTTTCATTTGATTTCTCCCATTGTCAGTCCATGAAAAGTGGCATGTCAGAAGTGTCCAGACACTAGAAGGAAGAAGAGTTCTTGCAGCTGGCAGCCAATAAGCCAGCAAATCAACAAGGTTACCTTGAATGTTAACTACTTTTTTGGCACTTTAGCAGATGTTAAGGGACAGAAAAGTAACATTATTATCCTTGCTTTCCATAACTTATACTTTGCTTGAGGGTAGAAAAGAACTCTCCACATAAGAAACAAACAGAAACAATCCACGGAGCACTGACCACAAACTTTCTAAAATTCAGAGAAATCAGCAAGGAAGAAAGTACAAAAATTTCACTAAGACCAAATCATTTTTTAAAAACTAGAAAAATTAGAGCTGCCCTTTGTCACAAAGGCTGAAAGGACAGAGGTTCATGACATTGTACAGGAGGCAGTGATCAAGACCATCCCTAAGAAAAAGAAATGCAGAAAGGCAAAATGGTTGTCTGAGGAAGCCTTGCAAATAGCTGAGAAAAGAAGAGAAGTGAAAAGCAAAGGAGAAAAGGAAAGATATACTCATCTGAATGCAGAGTTTCAAAGAAAAGCAAAGGGAGATAAGAAAGCCTTATTCAGTAATCAATGCAATGAAATAGAGGAAAACAATAGAATGGGAAAGACTAGAGATCTCTTTAAGAAAATTAGAGATACCAAGAGAACATTTCATGCAAAGGTGGGTACAATAAAGGACAGAGATGGTATGGACCTAAGAGAAGCAGAAGATATTAAGAAAAGGTGGCAAGAATATACAGAAGTTCTATACACAAAAGATCTTAATGACCCAGATAACCACGGTGGCATGAACACTCACCTAGAGCCAGGCCATTCTGAAATGCAAAGTCAAAGAAGGCAGGGTGGTGAGGGGGGAGATTAGGAAGCATCACTACAAACAAAGCTAGTGGAAGTGATGGAATTCCAGCTGAGCTACTTAAAATCCTAAAAGAGGATGCCGTAAAAGTTCTGCACTCAATATGCCAGCAAACTTGGAAAACTGAGCAATGGCCACAGGACTGGACAAGGTCAGTTTTCATTCCAATCCCAAAGAAAGGCAACGCCAAAGAATGCTCAAACTACTACACAATCACACTCATCTTACACACTAGCAAAGTAAGGCTCAAAATTCTCCAAAGGAGGCTTCAACAGTACGTGAACCTAGAGCTTCCAGATGTTCAAGCTAAATTTAGAGAAGTCAGAGAAACCAGAGATCAAATTGCCAACATCTGTTGGATCATAGAAAAAGCAAGAGAGTTCCAGAAAGACATCTACTTCTGCTTTATTGACTATGCCAAAGCCTTTGACTGTGTGGATCACAACAAACTGTGGAAAATTCTTAAAGAGATGGGCATACCAGACCACCTTACCTGCCTCCTGAGAAACATGTATGCAAGTCAAGAAGCAACCAGACATGGAACAATGGATTGGTTCCAAATTGGGAAAGTAGTACATCACAGTTGTATATTTTCACCCTGCTTATTTAACCTATATGCAGAGTACATCATGTGAAATGCCAGGCTGGATGAAGCACAAGATTGAATCAAGACTGCCAGGAGAAACATCAATAATGATATGCAGATGACACCACCCTTATGGCAGAAAGCAAAGTGGAACTGAAGAGCCTCTTGATGAAAGTGAAAGAGGACAGTGAAAAAGCTGGCTTAAAACTCAACATTCAAAAACCAAAGATCATGGCATGTGGTCCCATCACTTCATGGCAAATAGATGGGGAAACACTGGGAACAGTGACAGATTTTCTTTTCTTTGACTCCAAAATCACTGCAGATGGTGACTATAGCCATGAAATTAAAAGACGCTCCTTGGAAGAAAAGCTATGACAAACCTAGACAGCATATTAAAAAGCAGAGACATTACTTTGCCAACAAAGGTCCATCTAGTCAAAGCTATGGTTTTTCCAGTAGTCATGAATGGGTGTGAGAGTTGGACTATAAAGAAAGTTGAATGCCAAAGAATTGATGCTTTGAACTGTGGTATTGGTGAAGACTCTTGAGAGTCCCTTGGATTGCAAGGAGATCAAACCAGTCAATCCTAAAGGAAATGAATATTCATTGAAAGGACTGATGCTGAACCTGAAGCTCCAATATTTTGGCCACCTGATGCAAAGAACTGATTCATTTGAATATTTCCCACCTGATGCTGGGAAAGATTGAAGGCAGGAGGAGAAGGGGATGACAGAGGACGAGATGGTTGGATGGCATCACTGACTTGATGGACATGAGTTTGAGTAAGGTCTAGGAGTTGATGATAGACAGGGAAGCCTGGCATGCTGCAGTCCATGGGGTCACAAAGAGTCAGACACAATTGAGCAACTTGTCATAAAACCAAAAACCAAATGTATGAAAAGTGATGCCTTGAAATCATTGTGGGAGATATTTAAAACGTTTTTATTAAAAAAAAAAAAAAGTCTTACTCAGAAGAGAAGATGAAGAGTTTTAGCAAGCTTCAATATCTAAAACAAAATGATTTTTTTTTTTTTTTTTTTGCATATGCCTGGAAAACTGAGTAAGAAGGAAAGAGTGAGATAAAGTTTGGAATGTATACTTCAACACAATTATGTTTTTTTTTAAGTCTTCCTTTTGTATGCTGCCCTTTAAATGGTTTCAGTGAAACAGTGTGGAGGCAGAGTTGTAATTGTTCAGTTGATCAGTCGTGTCCGTCTCTTTGTGACCCAATTGACTGCAGCACACCAGGTTCCCTGTCCTTCACCCTCTCCCAGAGCTTGCTCAAATTCATGTCAATTGAGTTGGTGATACCATCCAACCATCCCATCCTCTGTCATCTTCTCCTGCCTTCAGTCTTTCCCAGCATTAGGGGCTTTTCTAATGAGTTGGCTCTTCGCATCAGGTGGCCAAAGTATTGGAGCTTCAGGTTCAGCATCAGTCCTTCCAATGAATATTCAGGACTGATTTCCTTTAGGATTGACTGGGTTGATCTCTGCAAAGTAATGGGTTCATTGACCCCTTCCCTTCAGTAGTCCTGGGTTGCTTGACCTGCATAGGATCAGCTCCCCCGCCCTGCCCTGCCTCACCCCACCAGCTGGGACAATTCTTGGAGAACTCACACCATCCCAGCCAAAGTGCTCTTCTTCAAAGAGCTTTACAGATAATATTATCTGTAAGCAGGATTCTGAACAAGAACTTCATGAACTACTCTCCTCATGACCCAAGTTGGGAAAGAGGGCCAAGTCTGTCTACTAGCATCAGTGGAAAAGAGTGATAATAAAGACTGTAGGCCGAAGGTTCTGAAGGAGAGCAAATATATACGCATCAAGTTTGCTCTCTGACTCTTTGGAGATAGATACTGGCTTGGAATTTGAGGGTCACCAACTAACACTTTGGAGAAGGAAATGGCAATCCACTCCAGTGCTATTGCCTGGAAAATCCCATGGACAGAGGAGCTTGGTAGGCTACAGTCCATGGGGTCGCACAGAGTCGGACACGACTGAAGCGACGTAGCAGTAGTAACTAACACTTTGACTTTCTCTTCAAGATAACCTGCAAGTCTCTCTCTTACCAACAAGAAAAGCAATACACCTCTAAGAAACGCATTTAGTTTTAAGCATTAAATGAGTTTATTTTAAATGTTTATGATATAAATGAGCATAAGTGACAAGTAGTGGAAGTGAAAGTGGTGTCTCACTCCTTGCGACTCCATGGACTGTAACCTGCCAGGTTTCTCTGTCCATGGAATTCTCTAGGTAAGAATACTGGAGTGGGTTGCCATTCCCTTTTCCAGGGGATCTTCCTGACGCAAGGATCAAACCCAGGTCTCTCACATTGCAGGCAGATTCTTTACTGTCTGAGCCACCAGGGAAGCCCAAATGAGGATTAACACACATACACAGAGACACAGATAGTGGTGTGGTATTATATACATGTATAATGATGTGATTTGAGAGGCACCAAGGTAATATGAATCCCTCTCCCACAAACAAGAAAAGCGATGCAGGACAGTGGAGAGGATAATGGTTGTCTCTCCTCCAAGTGAAACACAGGCAATAAAAACAAAGTTCTAGGAATTCCCTGGCTGCCCAGTTGTTATTGCTCTGCGCGTCCACTCTTGGGGGCACCAGTTCAATTTCCCTGGTTGGGGAATGAAGATCCTGCATGCCTAGCAGAATGGCCAAAAAATAATAATAATAAACTTTTTAAAAATTTTAAATAAAAACAATGAAGTTCCTATTGGCTAGGCACAACTAATGATATATGTTCCGCGTAAGTAGCCATGTGCAGATATGTCCTAGATCAAAGACCGCAGAGAATAGTTTTCAAAAATGGAAGGAATTATATTCTCATTTTTTTTGAATGCCATTCACAGTGTAACAACTACAAATGTGACTTACTTTTAAACTTAATTTGCATATCCTTCAGTCTAGATTCTAGACAAACAACAAAGCAGTAGATCAAGCCCAGATTTGTAGCATTTGAGAATTTCTATGGTGCAAAGGCTTCCACCATGGCCAATTTCAAGCTTTGAACTTAACATCACAGAAAAACAGAGTTGGAAAGGGATGAGCAATAGCTCACCATTTTATAGTGTTTCCACCAGACACATACAATAGATAAAAGGAATGTCAAGAGTAGAGATAATAGCAAAGAGCAGCAAAATTACCAGGAAGTGATGAGTTTTACAAATTTACTACCTTTGTGTTTAATTCAATTTTTTGACGAGTTTATATAATTTGATTTTTAACAGTGGTTGCGCTCACAAAATTCCTGAAAATTGAATGATCAGCTCTTGAGAACCAGTACAGCCCCGATTTAGCACACCCCAGTTTCCATTCATTCCTGAGACCTAGCTGTATTTCTGTACTTCCCTGATAGCTCAGATGGTAAAGAATCGGCCTGCAATGCAGGAGACCTGAGTTCGATCCCAGGGTTGGGACAATCCCCTGGAGAAGGAAATGGCAACCCACTCCAGTGTTCTTGCCTGGAGAATCCCATGGACAGAGGATCCTGGCGGGCTATAGTCCATGGGGTTGCAAAGAGTCAGACACAATTGAGCGACTTTCACATGAGCTATATTTCCACTGTGATTTCAGGAGCTGGTAAATGCCCTCATCTGTTCAATCTATACTGATCTCGTTGTCTTCCTGTCGCCTGCAACCAAAAGAATGGAGGCATATTGAAGAGATCCCTGCCAACTAGAGTGGATGGGGACTGCTTTAAGAGGCTACTACCTCTGAAGACCAATATTCCAGTCTACCTCTATGCTGCTGCTTTTTTCTTTATTTTTAAAACTGGGCTTTCTATGAAAAATCTAGCCATGCCATGCAATGGTCCCTTTAAATGTCTGCCCCAGATGCAAACTGTTTAATCAGCTGAGCGGAGCCTGCAGACCCCACAGGATGTTCACAGCTCACAACCGCTCCTGCCCTTCCCAGGATCCCCAGCATCACTTTGTGAAACCACACAGGGTGGAGCCCAGGCTTCTCCCTGGAGAGGAAGTGGCTGCCGGAATGCCAGATGTGCCATTCCCACAGCAGCTGGTGGAGGGCCCATCTCTCCCAGGGTGAAGAGCCGCCTCTGCGGAGACCAAGCCCCGGAAGTTCGCAAAGTTTCCACAGGCAGAGGAGAACCCAAGCCGCACAGGGCCCCAGGCAACACAGGATGAGAAATAGAACATTATTCAGGGCTGATGCTCCCACCCACCTCCTTTGTTTCCTTCCTCCAGTGTTTGGAAAACCTGTTTAAAGAGTTATTCGAAGTGTTGTTTTTTTTTTTTTTTTTCCCCCCCAAGCCTCTAATCTGTCTTCAAAAATATCCTCAAAGAGGAAACAAAGATTGTTTGCTAGCAGTCACCAAGGGTGGAAATGGCCAGGAAAAGTCTTTCCGGTACACCTAGGAAAGAAAGCCACAAATTAGAGCTTGGGGGGGTTGGACAGACTCCAACCAGGTCCATCGGTTAGCAGGGCTCTATGTGTTCTGCTGTTTTTAAAATAAGGAGCAGCTGAAGTCCACGGTGCTCTGTGAAACCTGGGGGAGGGAAGATGAGGCCAGAGGGGAAACAGGAGAGCAAGGGCGGAGATGTTACGGATGATGGGAAGTGGAGAGAGGGCTGGATGGGAGAATCGGTAGGGAGATCAAGTGTGCAGTTCATCTGAAATCTTGTGTAATGTACATTTTCTCAGGGGGGTTGAGCCGAGCCCTTCAGCTGTGCATCCGAAGTTTATTAAAAACCTGAAATTTCCCGTAATTGGACCTCATTAATAAATTCCTCAGGGTTCCAGGAGCCTCTGAAGAGGTAGAACAAGGGTCTGGACAGATGAGAGCAACAGGAGGTTGTAAGATCCCAGGCTGTGGAGTTAATTCCATTTAATCAGCTTGGAGAAAGTGTGCATTCACAACAACCCCCAGGACACACACTGAGCCCTCCACCCTCTTCAGCAGGGCAAGAGTTTTCTCTCTTTCACTTCTCCCAACTTTTTAACCCCCTATTTCCAGCCTGGGTAACTAATTGCTCCACAGATTCTACAAGCCAACTGTTAGGGACTAATGCCTCTCTTCTCTTAGGACTCTCACTGTTTCTATAGTAGGTGTGATTCCAGCAGATGAGCCCATAAGACTGTCACCTCACAGCCTCCTCTGTTTATTTCCCAGCCTCCACCGCCCACCACTGCCCTGCTCTGCCACACCCCGCTCCTCCCCTCCCATCTTTATTCCCATCTCTATTCTCAGTTGCTAGATTGACCCCAAATTTACATGTAATCCCAAACCTTGAATTGAGTACATTAGCACTGGCGTGTTGCCATAACAAACCTTCAGTGGTTAGTAAACGGCAAGATGGCTTGGCTTGTAATAAACCTTCTCTTTTTTCCTCTGGTAAAAAAGAGCCTCAGATGTAAAATGTCCAAGAGTCAGATACCTGGGGGAAAAAAAGAAGGGTAATGCCAAAGCTGGAAAATCAACTTCTGAATAGCAAAGGACAGAGGTCAAATGCAGGAATTTTGCCAGGGCTCCAAATAGTTCATTCTCATAGCATTCACATCTTGCAAATTTTCCTTCCTCTTCTTTGCATTTCAGTGAGAAATATTATCTAATAAAACCTGCTGTAAGAGGCATAGAAATATCAACCTCCACTCCCAAGGATTGTCAGTTTCCATCCCCAAGGACACCAAGGCATCAGCAGAGTCAGCTTCTGGTAAGAGTCCTCTTCCTGCTTCATAGCTGGTACCTTCTTCTTGCTGTGTCCTCACATGGTGGAAGGGGCTGACGTCTCTTGTGTAAGAGCACTAATATAAGGGCTCTTCCCTCATGACTTAAGTATTTTGCAAAGGCCCACCTCCTAATACCATCACCGTTGGGGTTAGGATTTCGACACATAATTAGGGGTGGGAACATAAATATTCACTGGAACTGGGGGCAAGGAAAGAGAGAGGCTTTGATTTATTTTTGTCTAAAAATTTTGTCTTAGTTTTTAAAACATTCGTTTTTAAATCAATAAATAAACAAACTGAACTCTGGCAATACCTCCTGTGCTGGTTGCTAACACTTTTCTGATGCCCAAGATCTCCCCTAGACAAACACAAGGTCCACCTGTTGTTATTGTTCAGTCCCTAAGTTGTGTCTGACTCTTTGCGACCCCATGGACTTCAGCACACCTGACTTCTCTGTCCTCCGCTATCTCCCAGAGTTTTCTCAAACTCATGTCCATTGAATTGGTGATGGTATCTCACCATCTCATCCTCTGCTGCTGTCTTCTTTTGCCCTCAATCTTTCCCAGCATCAGGGTCTTTTCCAAGGAGTTGGCTCTTCGCATCAGATGGCCAAAGAATTGGAGCTTCAGCTTTGGCATCAGTCCTTCCAATGCATATTCAGAGTTGATTTCCTTTGGGACTGACTGGTTTGATCTCCATGCAATCCAAAGGACTCTCAAGAGTCTTCTCTAGCACAATTTGAAAGCATCAGTTTTTTGGTGCTCCACTTCTTTATGGAGGAGGAAATGGCAAACTACTGCAGTATTCTTGCCATGAGAATCCCATGAACATGAACAATATGAAAAGGTTCACCCAGCCAGTCCCCACTGGCCAGTCCTTCAAACTGAGGAAAACCTTCCATATAGAGTTGCTGCTGCTAAGTCACTTCAGTCGTGTCCGACTCTGTGTGACCCCAGAGACAGCAGCCCACCAGGCTCCCCCGTCCCTGGGATTCTCCAGGCAAGAACACTGGAGTGGGTTGCCATTTCCTTCTCCAATGCATGAAAGTGAAAAGAGAAAGTGAAGTCGCTCAGTCATGTCCGACTCTTAGCGACCCCATGGACTGCAGCCTACCAGGCTCCTCCATCCATGGGATTTTCCAAGCAAGAGTACTGGAGTGGGGTGCCATTGCCTTCTCCGCCATATAGAGTTATATCCATACATATTAGTATAGAGAAAACTCCGTATCAGAATAGTGGTCAAAAAACAAAAATTCAAACTTCTGACAGTCCCTTTCCCAATCACTCACTCAAAAACAGTTGAAAAAGGCTTGGTTGCCAGGCAACAAAGTGGGATTTTGGGAATAAGCAGCCTCTAGCTCCACCTGCTTCCTTGAAGCAGGGGCTAGTCTGGGTGGGGCCAGGAGCGGGGCACCATGGAGGTTGGTGGGCACAGCTCTCTTGCCTATACCACTGCGGGGAAGAGATGAGGAGACTGAGAATCCTGCTCCAGGATAGGATTCTAACTATACAATGTTTTGGAAAAGGTACAACTATGGAGAAAGTAAAAAGATCAGTGGTTGCAAAAGGTTGGGAGTGGGGATAGAGAGAAAAAGGTGGAGCACAGAGGATTTTTAGGGCAGTGAGAATACTCTGCATGACCCTGTAATGGTGGATACATGTCCTTATACATTTGTACAAACCTTAGAATCTACACCACCAGGAATGAATTTAAACTATGGACTGTGGGTGACTAGGATGTTTTGATGGAGGTTCATCTGTTGTAACAAATGTACCACTCTGATGGGAGATGTTAATAATGGAGGTGACTTTGAAGGTGTGGTTGGTGGGGGAGGGCAGAGAATATATAAGAAATCTCTGCACCTTTCTCTCAAAAAATAAACAAAAGTATTTTATGAGATAGCAAATAATGCTTCACATATGCTTCCCAGGTGCCATAGTGTTAAAGTATCTGCCTCCCAGTGAAGGAGACGCAAGAGACAAAGGTTCAATCCCTAGGTCGGGAAGATCTTGTGGAGTAGGAAATGGCAACCCACTCTAGTATTCTTGTCTGGAAAATTCCATGGACAGAGGAGCCCAACGGGTTACAGTCCATAGGCTCGCAAAAAGTCAGACACAACTGAACATGCACCTTTTTTTTTACTTTTTTGATGCTTGTTGGACGCTGCTGCTGCTGCTGCTAAGTCACTTCAGTTGTGTCTGACTCTGTGTGACCCCATAGACGGCAGCTTACCGCTAACTAAAAGCAAATCCTGCCATAAACATTGCTACTGCATCCCCCAGGAGGAAGAACAGTGCTGTGTGCTCATCTCTCACCTGCTTCTTGTGGCCAGGGATACTTCATCCTCAGGGCTTGGCCAGCTTCCACCTGGAATTTCACTCTTAAATACTTGGTGATGAAGGTGGGGGTGCTTTCCTTTTTTTTAACTCCACATATCTTTATAACTTAGATTTTTACAAGAGTACTTTCCTGCATTGCTTCTTTAAAAATAAAATAAAATACTAATCTCTCAATTCATCCCACCGACACATTGAAATATATACATTTCCATATGTAAAATGGATAGCTAATGGGAAGTTGCTGTATATATAACACAGGGAGCTCAACCTGGTTCTCTGTGACAACTTAGAGGGGTGGGATGGTGTGGGGGGTGGGAGGGAATATCCAGAGGGAGGGGACATATGTATACTTATGGCTGATTCAAGTTGTTGCATGACAGAAACCAACACAACATTGTAAAGCGATTGCTGAGCTACTGCTAAGTCAATTCAGTCGTGTCCGACTCTGTGCGACCCCATAGACGGCAGCCCACCAGGCTCCCCCGTCCCTGGGATTCTCCAGGCAAGAACACTGGAGTGGGTTGCCATTTCCTCCTCCAATGCATGAAAGTGAAAAGTGAAAGTGAAGTCACTCAGTCGTGTCTGACTCTTAGCAACCCCATGGACTGCAGCCCACCAGGCTCCTCCATCCATGGGATTTTCCAGGCAAGAGTACTGGAGTGGGGTGCCATTGCCTTCTCCATGTAAAGCGATTATCCTCCAATTAAAAATAAACTTTAAAAACTAAAATAAATAGAACTTTGTAGTATTATATTAGTTAAGCCTCTGACTTCAGTTATAAACCAGATATCTGCTCAAGCCTTTCTGCTCTCTTAGAGTTATTAACCTTGGCTTAAACTTGCCTTCTGAGGCTTGAAATAGGTCCATCCCTTCCCCACAATTGTCCTGCCTCCATCCCTCATTCTCCTCTTTGCCTGGGCCCCACCACCTCCCTGTGCAATGTCTCAGTGGAACACCACACCAGGATGTTCTCAGACCCCACTGTCTTCTCTGGTCTCATGATAAACCCAGGAATTTCACAAGGTTAGTAACTCTCTTGGGCACGATGAGAAGGCATAGCTGGTCTCTCCACCATTTTCAGCCCCTGAGGCAGTGGAGTCCACATTCTCTCACTGTCTGCCTTTCTCAGCTCTCTCAGGAACTCTAATGAATCCATTTCTTGTCATTTGAACAGAAACTAACTCCAGCTAGCTTAAACCAAGAGAAGTATGTCATGACAGTACTGGGGGTCTTAGGAAATTTAGACGGACTGTAAGAGAAACTGGGAAGTCGAGAGGACCATCTCTGTGTCTCCTCTCTGCTTATACATCTGCATTCTTCTCTCTCTACTGCCCATTTCCTTTGCTTCTCCACCACATGAGGGGATGTGGCTGCACCTCAGTAAACCAAGTGTCCAGCTACATAGAAAGGCAAACTGGCTGCCTCAGAATCCCAGTCCCAAATTCCGGGCAAAGAGTGTCAGTCGGTGGTTCCTTGTCTATCACCAGCCAGAAGAAAGAGGGTCTTATAACAGCAGGTCATGTGAAAGGGGAATTGTTCACAGCTGGGCACCCTTGGGTGTGTATGTATCACAGTCTTATAGAATAGACAAGTAATATTCTTTTTTTTTTTTTTGACAAGTAATATTCTTTCTAGGATTTGAGATTTGATTATGTTTTCAAGAAAGCCATTTTTTTTTAAATTTTTACTGAAGTGGAACAAACCACAGACTTTGAGATAAGAGGCATTTTCTTTTGAGTCTTTGTTTAGTCACTTAATAACTGGACAATGTTGAGACAATCACTTAACCTCTCTGGTCCTCAATGCCCTTGATTATGACATGCGTTCAAAGGGTGATTGTGAGTGCGGGATGATACCACTTTTCTGAAGCATCTGCTTCACTGTGGGTTCTCAGTAAAGGCTGATTCTCTTCTTTTATTTAGGCTATTAATAGTGAGAGTAATCCTTGTATAACGTCGTCTGTCCATGACACTCCCTTGCTTAAAGCCTTCCTGGGGCTTCCCATACCCTCAGAATAAAGTCCTATTTCCTCAAGATAATACAAAAAGCCCTGAAAGATCTGCAGTCCACACTATCACTCCCCATCACACCTATGCCAGCTACACTTGCAGTTCTCAGCCCTCATCCTGCTCTCTCTCCTTCCTGGTTCTTCTTCCCACCCAAATCTGCAACTGGGTCTGCCTAATGTCTACTCCAGTACTTTGGTCACCTCATGCGAAGTGTTGACTCATTGGAAAAGACTCTGATGCTGGGAGGGATTGGGGGCAGGAGGAGAACGGGACGACAGAGGATGAGATGGCTGGATGGCATCACTGACTCGATGGATGTGAGTCTGAGTGACCTCCGGGAGTTGGTGATGGACAGGGAGGCCTGGCGTGTTGCAATTCATGGGGTCGCGAAGAGCTGGACACGACTGAGTGACTGAACTGAACTGAACTGAACTGAACTGAATGTCTACTCCTTCTTGGGGACTTTTCCTGGGAGAGTCTTCCTTGGCTATCACTTCCACCCACAAGACTATACTAAGAATCCCACCCAATGCTACTAATCAGGAACTTTCCTCAGCTTCCCTGGGAACCAGCCTGCCCAACTTAAAAGTTCTAGTGAATTTGCATTGGAAGATAGCCCAGATCAGATCAGTCGCTCAGTCGTGTCTGACTCTTTGCGACCCCATGAACTGCAGCACGCCAGGCCTCCCTATCCATCACCAGCTCTCAGAGGTCACTCAGACTCACATTCATCGAGTCAGTGATCCCATCCAGCCATCTCATTCTCTGTCATCCCCTTCTCCTCCTGTCCCCAATCCCTCCCAGCATCAGAGTCTTCTCCAATGAGTCAACTCTTCGCATGAGGTGGCCAAAATACTGGAGTTTCAGCTTTAGCATCATTCCTTCCAAAGAAATCCCAGGGCTGATCTCCTTCAGAATGGACTGGTTGGATCTCCTTGCAGTCCAAGGGACTCTCAAGAGTCTTCTCCAACACCACAGTTCAAAAGCATCAATTCTTCGGCGCTCAGCCTTCTTCACAGTCCAGCTCTCACATCCATACATGACCACAGGAAAGACCATAGCCTTGACTAGGAGAACCTTTGTTGGCAAAGTGATGTCTCTGCTTTTGAATATGCTATCTAGGTTGGTCATAACTTTCCTTCCAAGGAGTAAGCGTCTTTTAATTTCATGGCTGCAGTCACCATCTGCAGTGATCTTGGAGCCCAGAAAAATAAAGTCTGACACTGTTTCCACTGTTTCTCCATCTATTTCCCATGTAGTGATGGGACCAGATGCCATGATCTTCATTTTCTGAATGTTGAGCTTTAAGCCAACCTTTTCACTCTCCACTTTCACTTTCAAGAGGCTTTTGAGTTCCTCTTCACTTTCTGCCATAAGAGTGGTGTCATCTGTATATCTGAGGTTATTGATATTTCTCCTGGCAATCTTGATTCCAGCTTGTGTTTCCTCCAGTCCAGCATTTCTCATGATGTACTCTGCATATAAGTTAAATAAACATGGTGACAATATACAGCCTTGACGTACTGCTTTTCCTATTTGGAACCAGTCTGTTGGTCCATGACCAGTTCTAACTGTTGCTTCCTGACCTGCATACAGATTTCTCAAGAGGCAGATCAGGTGGTCTGGTATTCCCATCTCTTTCAGAATTGTCCACAGTTTATTGTGATCTACACAGTCAAAGGCTTTGGCATAGTCAATAAAGCAGAAATAGATGTTTTTCTGGAACTCTCTTGCTTTTTCCATGATCCAGCGGATGTTGGCAATTTGATCTCTGGTTCCTCTGCCTTTTCTAAAACCAGCTTGAACATCAGGAAGTTCATGGTTCACATATTGCTGAAGCCTGGCTTGGAGAATTTTGAGCATTACTTTACTAGCGTGTGAGATGAGTGCAATTGTGCGGTAGTTTGACCACTCTTTGGCATTGGAGCAGCCGGGAAGAGATATCCCACACCCAAGATAAGAGAAACCCAAGTAAGAGGGTAGGTCTTGCAAGAGGGCATCAGAGGGCAAATACACTGAAACCATACTCACAGAAAACTAGTCAATCTAATCACACCAGGACCACAGCCTTGTCTAACTCAATGAAATTAAGCCATGCCCGTGGGGCAACCCAGGATGGGCGGGTCATGGTGGAGAGATCTGACAGGGTGTGGTCCGCTGGAGAAGGGAATGGCAAACCACTTCAGTATTCTTGCCTTGAGAACCCCATGAACAGTATGAAAAGACAAAATGATAGGATACTGAAAGAGAAACTCCCCAGGTCAGTAGGGGCCCAATATGCTACTGGAGATCAGTGGAGAAATAACTCCAGAAAGAATGAAGGGATGGAACCAAAGCAGAAAGAATACCCAGCTGTGGATGTGTCTGGTGATAGAAGCAAAGTCCGATGCTGTAAAGAACAATATTGCATAGGAACCTGGAATGTCAGGTCCATGAATCAAGGCAAATTGGAAGTGGTCAAACAAGAGATGGCAAGAGTGAATGTTGACATTCTAGGAATTAGCGAACTAAAATGGACTGGAATGGGTGAATTTAACTCAGAGGACCATTATATATACTACTGTGGGCAGGAATCCCTCAGAAGAAATGGAGTGGCCATCATGGTCAACAAAAGAGTCCGAAATGCAGTACTTGGATGCAATCTCAAAAACGACAGAATGATCTCTGTTCATTTCCAAGGCAAACCATTCAATGTCACAGTAATCCAGGTCTATGCCCCAACCAGTAACGCTGAAGAAGCTGAAGTTGAACGGTTCTATGAAGACCTACAAGACCTTTTAGAACTAACACCCAAAAAAGATGTCCTTTTCATTATAGGGGACTGGAATGCAAAAGTAGGAAGAAGATAGCCCAGTCCACGGCTAATTTCCAAAAGGTTCCACCACTCTCATCCCAGCTGACAACAGAGCTAAAAATGACTCCCCAGGACATCTACCCAGTAGTCTTAGCATTTACCCTGGTGGTTGTTTTTCAGTCACTCAATCATGTCAGACTCTTTGCAACCCCATGAACTGCAGCACGCTGGGCATTCCTGTCCTTCACCATCTCCCAGAGCTTGCTCAAATTCATGTCCATTGAGTGGGTGATGCCATCCAATCATTTCATCCTCTGTTGCCCCCTTCTTCTCCTGCTCTCAATCTTTCCCATCATCAGGGTCTCTTCCAGTGAGTTGGCTCTTTGCATCATGTGGCCACAGTACTGAAGCTTCAGGTTCACCATCAGTCCTTTCAATGAATATTCAAGGTTGAATTCCTTTCGGACAGACCAGTTTGATCTCCTTACTTACTGTCCAAGGGACTGTCAAGAGTATTCTCCAGGACCACAGTTCCAAAGTATCAATTCTTCCGTGTTCACCCTTCTTTATGGTCCAAGTCTCACATCTATCTACTGGAAAAACCATAGCTTTGACTATACTAACCTTTGTTGGCAAAGTGATGTCTCTGCTTTTTTAACATGCCGACTAGGTTTATCATAGCCTTTCTTCCAAGGAACAAGTGTCTTTTAACATGGAACAACCCTCAAATTACTGGAAGCTTGAGTTAGTTACCCTCTCCCTCACTTCCCCAAATCTATTTCTCCATCCCTTTACTAGACTGCAGGAAATACTGTTCAGAGAACATTCATCATCCCATTCATACTCTAGCTTGTCCCTATTCTTCTCAAAGCCTGTTACTCAAGCCACCACCTCCCTATTATGGATCCTACAAACCTACTCAGCTTTGGACTGAGTCACTCTGGTGAGCAATCTACCTATGTCCTATGGAGCTTCTAGTCAATCACACCCCCTCCAAACCCTTATCATATAACCTGCTATCATGCCAAGTCCCGTCTCTCCCCGCCCCTGGACTTAACAAGTGACTGAAGTTACACAACAAGCCAAGGGCCAAGACCAGAAGTCATTCCAAGATTTATGATCTCTAATCTATCAAGGTTCAGCAATTCGTCTCTCCACAGTTCTCTGAACTGATAGCTTTCCATATGTTGATATAATAGTTTAAGTGTGACTCATGTTTACTAAGGGTCTACTCCATGTCAGGTTCTGAGCTAAGCAATATTTTCTCATTTAACCTTACAACAAGGACTTTACAGATGAGGAAACTGAAGTTTAGAGAGATTAAGAAATGTAATCAATAGCCTAATAGAAGGGCGGGTTAGCTTAAAGAGCAAAGCAAAGTCTTACAGCATACCAAATATGGCAGCTTTGGATTCCCGTATTTCTCCCCTATAATTAGGAGTTTCCTAATTTTAAGCCATTAGTATACAAACTTGACTTCATTTAAACACAGGAGAGAGAGAGAATTCACGTCAGTCAAACAAAGTCTGAGGGTCCAGAGAAACAGCCCAGCCCCCAGCTATTCATCTTCTCAAGTGTTCAGGTGCCTCCTTAGAAGATGTAGAGAAGACACACAGCTTTTGCTTCACTCATCGACTCCTTTTGTTAACCTGAATGTGATGTAAGAACAGGTTTTGCAACCTTGAAAAGCTTCTACAGACATTTGCTGTCTGTCTTATACAACAACTACATCTATGATTAACTTGATTATTCCCAGTCAATCTGATGTCTGGACTACAAATTATTGTAAACTCTTGCTTGTTTACTTAACACAATTCCAAACATTCCCTATATTCCATTTTTGGAAGGCAATAGTTACTTATTGTTATAGCTAAATCATGAAATGAGAAACTTGTGTTGGTTGTGTTGCTTCCCATGTAAGGAAGAGCTCATAAACCTCGTGGCCTTCTGATGACACTGACCAGCTTGACTGGCAGGTAGAGAAGTTGTCAATCATATCACTATCCTTGTAATCACTGTAAGATGAATAGATATCTGTCCACCAAACCTTTCACCCACTTCTGGAACTCAGGGGGACCAGAGGCTCTTGGCCAACATGCTGGGCAAAAGCTTCCAATGGAAATTTCTGCTGGTTGAACATGAGCTTGTTCTGAAGCGGGATCAGACATCTGACTGCTGAATGTGTGGCTTCCCAGAAGATTCAGAAACATGCTTGATGTGGGTATGGGATGGGGACAGGGGAATTCTTGCGGTCTACAGGGCAGAGAAGTGCTCCAAACACAACAGTAGAGTTTGGCAAAACCCAGGAACATCATGCCAAGACCTTTTCCCTTCACTTTTAACCCCATATGCATTTCAAAGGGAACTTAATCCTCATTTCAGGAGCAAGTACACATTAGTCATCAGTGTAGAGTGATATTAGCAGTAAGGACTCATTCTAAAATGCCCCACTCTTTTTTTTTTTTTTTTTTTTCCTATCCAATTTCTACTTATCCCTCAGTATCCAATCTCTCCACATTAAGACTTTTCCATCGAATCTTCCCTGGAGGAGGACACGACAAACCACTCCAGTGCTCTTGCCTGGAGAAATCCAAGGATGGGAGCCTGGCAGGCCGGCTGCAAAGGGTCGCACAGAGTTGGACACAACTGAAGCAACTTAGCATGCATTGAATCTTCCATGGACACTGTAGGCGAGAATAACCACTAGTCTATGACAATATAACGCTCATTACTGAAAAGGTGGCTCTTGACCATATACAGCCTTATGGCATCTTTTGAATTATTTAACTATATATACATGTGTATGTATGTCCACATTCATCTCATAACTTTCAATGTACTTAGTCAAAAACTGAGAACCTGCTCCTTCCAGATCTGCGCTTGTTGTTAGGGATGCAGTGGAGCATAAGAAAAGTGGATCTTGGCCCTTCCCTACCTCAGCATGGGGAATCACATCAGTCAGAGTCTAGACAACGGAACACATTCATAATGTTATTTCCAACTGAAAGGGATTTAGTGAAGGGAATGGAGTGCTTACAAAACTGTTGGGAGGACTGACAAGTAAGTCAAGGAACCATCACTGGACCATTTATCTCAACGATATACAGTTTTAACTCTGATCTTGAAAACGGGGAGATGCTATTACTACTGACACCACTCTCTCTTCACAACTAACTCGAAGCTGGAGACCAGAATTGGGATGTCATGCATATCCACCACAACCAACTCTAACATCTCTATGGCCTTGCTCACCAGCAAGAGAAATTTGAGTGTATTTTCTGAATTTTGTAAAGGAAGGAAGAAGGGGATGAGCATGGCCAAAGACTTCTGTGTTCTACACAGCACAATACAGCAGTCAGGCATGTGCTAAACACAGATGACTGAACTGCCTTCTCTTTCTTGCACCTGGTATTTAAAAAAAAAATTTTTTTTTTATTGAAGGATAATTGCTTTACAGAAT
Source organism: Tragelaphus eurycerus (assembly GCA_935064755.1). Classification (NCBI taxonomy): domain Eukaryota; kingdom Metazoa; phylum Chordata; class Mammalia; order Artiodactyla; family Bovidae; genus Tragelaphus; species Tragelaphus eurycerus. The sequence goes on along the minus strand of CAKXYN010000024.1, from coordinate 23,947,420 downwards.
TTTGTTGTTTTCTGTCAAACCTCAACATGAATCAGCTATAGGTATACATATATCCTCTCGCTTTTGAACCTCCCTCCCATCTCCCTCCCCATCCCACCCCTCTAGGTTGATACAGAGCCCCTGTTTGAGTTTCCTGAGCCATAGGGCAAATTCCTGTTGGCTATGTATTTTACATACGGTAATGTAAGTTTCCATGTTCCTCTTTCCATACATCTCACCCTCTCCTCCCCTCCCTCCATGTCCACAAGTCTATTCTCTATGTCTGTTTCTCCATTGCTGCCCTGTAAATAAATTCTTCAGTACCATTTTTCTAGATTCTGTATATATGCGTTAGAACATGATATTATCTTTCTCTTTCTGACTTACTTCACTCTGTATAATAGGCTCTAGGTTCATCCACTTCATTAGAATTGACTCACGTGCGTTCCTTTTTATGGCTGAGTAATATTCCATTATGTTTACATACCACTGCTTCTTTATCTATTCATCTGTCAATGGACATCTAGGTTGCTTCCATGTTCTAGCTATTGTAAATAGTGCTACAATGAACATTAGGATATATGCGTCTTTTTCAATTTTGGTTTCTCAGAGTATATGCCTAAGAGTGGGATTGCTGGGTCATATGGTGGTTTTATTCTTAGTTTTTAAAGGAATCTCCATACCATCTTCCATAGTGGCTGTATCAATCTACATTCCCAAAAACAGTTCAAGAGCATTCCCTTTTCTTCATACCCTCTCCAGCATTTATTGTTTGTAGACTTTTTGATGATGGCCATTCTGACTGGTGTGAGGTGGTATCTCATTGTAGTTTTAATTTGCATTTCCCTAATAATGCCAGGCTTCAGCAATACGTGAACCATGAACTTCCAGATGTTCAAGCTGGTTTTAGAAAAGGCAGAGGAACCAGAGATCAAATTGCCAACATCCGCTGGATCATCGAAAAAGCAAGAGAGTTCCAGAAAAACAGCTATTTCTGCTTTATTGATTATGCCAAAGCCTTTGACAATCAACTGTGGAAACTTCTCAAAGAGATGAGAATATCAGACCATCTGACTTGCCTCTTGAGAAATTTGTATGCAGGTCAGGAAGCAACAGTTAGAACTGGACATGGAACAACAGACTGGTTCCAAATAGAAAAAGGAGTATGTCAAGGCTGTATATTGTCACCCTGCTTATTTAACTTCTATGCAGAGTACATCATGAGAAACGCTGGGCTGGAAGAAGCACAAGCTGGAATCAAGATTGCCAGGAGAAATATCAATAACCTCAGATATGCAGATGACACCACCCTTATGGCAGAAAGTGAAGAGGAACTAAAAAGCCTCTTGATGAAAGTGAAAGTGGAGAGTGAAAAAGTTGGCTTAAAGCTCAACATTCAGAAAACAAAGATCATGGCATCTGGTCCCATCACTTCATGGGAAATAGATGGAGAAACCATGGAAACAGTGTCAGACTTTATTTTTCTGGGCTCCAAAATCACTACAGATGGTGACTGCAGCCATGAAATTAAAAGACGCTTACTCCTTGGAAGGAAAGTTACAACCAACCTAGATAGCATATTCAAAAGCAGAGATATTACTTTGCCAACAAAGGTCCGTCTAGTCAAGGCTGTGGTTTTTCCAGTGATCATGTATGGATGTGAGAATTGGACTGTGAAGGAAGCTGAGTGCTGAAGAATTGATGCTTTTGAACTGTGGTGTTGGAGAAGACTCTTGAGAGTCCCTTGGACTGCAAGGAGATCCAACCAGTCCATTCTGAAGGAGATCAGCCCTGGGATTTCTTTGGAAGGAATGATGCTAAAGCTGAAACTCCAGTACTTTGGCCACCTCATGCGAAGAGTTGACTCATTGGAGAAGACTCTGATGCTGGGAGGGATTGGGGGCAGGAGAAGGGGACGCTAGAGGATGAGATGGCTGGATGGCATCACTGACTTGATGGACGTGAGTCTGAGTGAACTCTGGGAGTTGGTGATGGACAGGGAGGCCTGGTGCTGTGATTCATGGGGTCACAAAGAGTCGGACACGACTGAGCGACTGAACTGAATAATGAGCGATATTGAGCATCTTTTCATGTGTTTGTTAGTCATCTGTATGTCTACTTTGGAAAAATGTCTGTTTAGGTCACTTTCCCACTTTTTGATTGGGTTGTTTGTTTTTCTGATATTGAGTTGTATGAGCTGCTTGTATATTTTGGAAATTAAATCCTTTGTCAGTTGTTTCATTTGCTATTATATTCTCCCATCCTGAGTGTCTTTTTTTCATATTGCTTATAGCTTCCTTTGCTGTGCAAAAGTTCTTAAGTTTAATCAGATCCCACTTGTTTACTTTGGTTTTCATTTCTGTTACTCTAGGAGGTGGGTCATAGAGGATCTTTGATTTATGTCATCGAGTGTTCTGCCTATGTTTTCCTTTAAGAGTTTTATGGTCTCTGGTCTTACATTTAGGTCTTTAATCCATTTTAAGTTCATCTTTGTGTATGGTGTTAGAAAGTGTTCTAATTTCATTCTTTTACATGTATCTGTCCAATTTTCTCAGCACCATTTATTGAAGAGGCTGTCTTTGCCCCATTGTATATTCTTGCCTCCTTTGTCAAAAATAAAGTACCCATAAGTGCATGGGTTTATTTCTGGGCTTTCTATCTTGTTCCATTGGTCTGTGTTTCTGTTTTTGTACCAGTACCATACTGTCTTGATGACTCTAGCTTTGTTGTATAATCTGAAGTCAGGAAGGTTGTTTCCTCCAGGTCCATTCTTCTTTTTCAAGATTGCTTTGGCTATTCAGGGTATTTTGTGTTTCTATATGAATTGTGGATTTTTTTTGTTCTAGTTCTGTGAAAAATGTCATTGGTAATTTGATAGGGATTGCATTAAATCTGTACATTGCATTTGGTAGTATAGTTGTTTTCACAATATTAATTCTTCCAACCCAGGAACATGGAATATCTCTCCATCTGTTTATGTCATCTTTGATTTCTTTCATTAGAGTCTTATAGTTGTCTGTGTACAGTTCTTTTGTCTCCTTAGGTAAGTTTATTCTTAGATATTTAATTCTTTTTGTTGCAATGATGAATGGGATTGATTCCTTAATTTCTCTTTCTGATTTTTCATTGTTAGTATATAGAAATGCAAGTGATTTCTGTGTATCGATTTTGTACCCTGTAACTTTGCTAAATTCACTGATTAGCTCTAGTAACTTTCTGATACTATCTTTAGGGTTTTTTTGTATACAGTATCATGTCATCTGTAAACAGTGAGGGCTTAACTTCTTTTCTGATCTGTATTCCTTTTATTTCTTTTTCTTCTCTGATTGCTTTAGCTAGGACTTCCAGAACTATGTTGAATAATAGTGGTGAAAGTGGACACCCTTGTCTTGTTCCTGATCTTAGGGGGAATGCTTTCAGGTTTTCACCATTGAGAATAATGTTTTCTGTTGACTTATCATATATGGCTTTTATTATGTTGAGGTAGGTTCCTTCTATGCCCATTTTTTGAGGAAGGCAATGGCACCCCACCCCAGTACTTTTGCCTGGAAAATCCCATGGACGGAGGAGCCTGGTAGGCTCCAGTCCATGGGGTCGCTAAGAGTCGGACACAACTGAGCGACTTCACTTTCATTTTTCACTTTCATGCATTGAAGAAGGAAATGGCAACTCACTCCAGTGTTCTTGCCTGCAGAATCCCAAGGACAAGGGAGCCTGGTGGGCTGCCGTCTATGGGGTCGCACAGAGTCAGACACGACTGAAGCGACTTAGCAGCAGTAGCAGCAGCATGGGTCCTGAATTTTGTCTGCATCTTTTGCAGACAAAAGGCTTTTTGTCTGTGGGAGACCCAGGTTTGATCCCTGGGTTGGGAAGATCCCTTGGAGAAGGAAATGGCAATCCACTCCAGTACTATTGCCTGGAAAATCCCATGGACAGAGGAGCCTGGTAGGCTACAGTCCATGGGGTCGCAAAGAGTCGGACACGACTGAGCGACTTCACGTTCACATTCATTGAGATTATCATATGATTTTTATCTTTCAATTTGTTAATATGGTGTTATCACATTCATTGATTTGTATATATTGAAGAATCCTTGCATCCCTGGAATAAACCCAACTTGACCATGGTGTATGAGCTTTTTGACGTGTTGTTAAATTCTGTTGGCTAAAATTTTGTTGAGGATTTTTGCATCTATGTTCATCAGTGATATTGGCCTATAGTTTCCTTTTTTGTGTTGTCTTTGTCTGGTTTTGGTATCAGGGTGATGGTGGCCTCATAGAATGAGCTTGAAAGTGTTCTTTCTTCTGCAATTTTTTGAAAGAGTTTTAGAAGGATAGGCATTAGCTCTTCTCTAAATGTTTGATAGAATTCTCCTGTCAAGCCACCCGGTCCTGGGCTTTTGTTTCTTGGGAGATTTTTTATCATAGCTTCAATTTCAGTGCTTGTAATTCAGTTATTCATAATTTCTTTTTCCTCCTGGTTCAGTCTTAGAAGATTGAACTTTTTAAAGAATCTGTCCATTTCTTCCAGGTTATCCATTTTATTGCAATACAATTGTTCATAATAGTCTCTTATAATCCTTTATATTTCTAATAGTCCTTCTTAATTTATAATTTTATTGATTTGATTCTTTTTTTCTTTTTTTCTTGATGAGTCTGGCTAAAGGTTTGTCAATTTTATCTTCTCAAAGAACCAACTTTTAGTTTTATTAATCTTTACTATTGTTTCTTTCATTTCTTTTTCATTTATCTCTGCTCAGATCTCTGATTTTGATTTCTTTCCTTCTACTAATTTGGGGGGGGGTTTGTTCTTCTTTTTCCAACTGTTTTAGGTGTCAAGTTAGGTTGTCTATTTGATGTTTTTCTTGAAGTAGGATTGTATTGCTATAAACTTCCCTCTTAGAACTGCTTTTGCTGCATCCCATAGGTTTTGCGTTGTCATGTTTTCATTGTCATTTGCTTCGAGGAATTTTTTTATTTCCCTTTCATTTCTTCAGTAACTTGTTGGTTATTTAGAAACATGTTGTTCAATCTCCATGTGTTTGTGTTTCTTACAGTTTTTTTCTTGTAACTGATATCTAGTCTCATAGCATTGTGGTCAGAGAAGATGCTTGATATGATTTCAATTTTCTTAAATTTACTGAGGTTTGATTTGTGACCCACATGTGCTCTATCCTGAAGAATGTTCCATGTGCTCTTGAGAAGAAGGTGCATTCTTCTGAATTTGGATGGAATGTCCTGAAGATATCACTGAGATTTATCTCATCTAATGTATCATTTAGACTTGTATTTCTTTATTAACTTTGTTTTATGATGATCTATCCATTGGTGTGAGTGGGGTTTTAAAGTCTCATACTATGATTGTGTTCTTGTCAATTTCTCCGTTTATGTCTATTATGGTGACTGCTTTATTGACTATACCAAAGCCTTTGACTGTGTAGATCACAATAAACTGTGGAAAATTCTGAAAGAGATGGGAATACCAGACCACCTGATCTGCCTCTTGAGAAATCTGTATGCAGGTCAGGAAGCAACAGTTAGAACTGGTCATGGAACAACAGACTGGTTCCAAATAGGAAAAGGAGTACGTCAAGGCTGCATATTGTCACCCTGTTTATTTAACTTATATGCAGAGTACATCATGAGAAATGCTGGACTGGAAGAAACACAAGTTGGAATCAAGATTGCTGGGAGAAATATCAATAACCTCAGATATGCAGATGACACCACTCTTATGGCAGAAAGTGAAGAGGGGCTAAAAAGCCTCTTGATGAAAGTGAAAGTGGAGAGTGAAAAGGTTGGCTTAAAGCTCAACATTCAGAAAACGAAGATCATGGCATCTGGTCCCATCACTACATGGGAAATAGATGGAGAAACAGTGGAAACAGTGTCAGACTTTATTTTTCTGGGCTCCAAAATCACTGCAGATGGTGACTGCAGCCATGAAATTAAAAGACGCTTACTCCTTGGAAGGAAAGTATGACCAACCTAGATAGCATATTCAAAAGCAGAGACATTACTTTGCCAACAAAGGTTCTCCTAGTCAAGGCTATGGTCTTTCCTGTGGTCATGTATGGATGTGACAGCTGGACTGTGAAGAAGGCTGAGCGCCAAAGAATTGATGCTTTTGAACTGTGGTGTTGGAGAAGACTCTTGAGAGTCCCTTGGACTGCAAGAAGATCCAACCAGTCCATTCTGAAGGAGATCAATCCTGGGATTTCTTTGGAAGGAATGATGCTAAAGCTGAAACTCCAGTATTTTGGCCACCTCATGCGAAGAGTTGACTCATTGGAGAAGACTCTGATGCTGGGAGGGATTGAGGGCAGGAGGAAAAGGGGACGACAGAGGATGAGATGGCTGGATGGCATCACTGACTTGATGAGTGTGAGTCTGAGTGACCTCCGGAAGCTGGTGATGGACAGGGAGGCCTGGCGTGCTGCGGTTCATGGGGTCGCAAAGAGTCGGACACGACTGAGCAACTAATCTGATCTGATCTGATCTGATGGTGACTGCAGCCATGAAATAAAAAGACACTTATTCCTTGGAAGAAAATTTATGACCAACCTAGACAGTATATTAAAAAGCAGAGACATTACTTTGCCAACAAAGTACTGGTCAGGTCCTCCTGCCTTCTCTCAGCTGGTGTCCTGCATGTACATCTGTCTGAAGGTGTATTCCTGATGTATCCATGGAGAGAGATGTACTCCACGTCCACCTACTCCTCCACCATCTTGTTCTCTCACGTGGTAGATTTTTAAGTCAAGTAACGGTTTACAATTGACATTTCTCTTTTGGGCTGGATTGGTCTTCCTCTCTCTTACCTTTTTTTTCAGATCAGATCAGATCAGTCGCTCAGTCGTGTCCGACTCTTTGCGACCCCATGAATCGCAGCATGCCAGGCCTCCCTGTCCATCACCAACTCCTGGAGTTCACTCAGACTCACATCCATTGAGTCGGTGATGCCATCTAGCCATCTCATCCTCTGTCGTCCCCTTCTCCTCTTGCCCTCAATCCCTCCCCAATCCCCAATCAGAGTCTTTTCCAATGAGTCAACTCTTCGCATGAGGTGGCCAAAATACTGGAGTTTCAGCTTCAGCATCATTCCTTCCAAAGAAATCCCAGGGCTGATCTCCTTCAGAATGGACTGGTTGGATCTCCTTGCAGTCTAAGGGACTCTCAAGAGTCTTCTCCAACACCACAGTTCAAAAGCATCAATTCATTGGCACTCAGCCTTCTTCACAGTCCAGCTCTCACATCCATACATGACCACATAGCCTTGACTAGACAAACTTTTGTTGGCAAAGTAATGTCTCTGCTTTTCAATATGCTATCTAGGTTGGTCATAACTTTCCTTCCAAGGAGTAAGCGTCTTTTAATTTCATGGCTGCAGTCACCATCTGCAGTGATTTTGGAGCCCAGAAAAATAAAGTCAGACACTGTTTCCACTGTTTCCCCATCTATTTCCCATGAAGTGATGGGACCGGATGCTAAAAAAAATCTCTATTCATCTTTGAAAATACAGCTCAAGCATGACCTGTTCCTGGAAGTCTTTCTTCTTCTTGCTAACATAAGAACTGGCCATGCTCTCCTTAGGTTCCCCATGCAAGCAAATGTAGATTCTCATCATGAAGCCTACTCTACTTCTTTGCACTGATACCACCTGTCTCTCTACTTGACTGTAATGTGTTTAAAGCAATTCTGTGGCATGTGGTAGTGACAGAATTAATGATTGCTGAATGGATGGGCAAAGCTGGGGTTTTTACCACAGACCCAAAACATAGGTGGAAATTCCTGTAGTACCTATTACCCTATCCAGTCAAAGAAGAACTAAATAAACGAGTCTTCCTGTTTTCTTCTACGCTGAAATTTTGGACAGTTTTTGTATATTTTAGCACTGGAACGTGCATACCATGTGCTAAGTCACTTCTGTAGCATCTGACTCTGTGCAACCCTATGGACTATAGCCCACCAGGCTCCTCTGTCCATGGGATTCTCCAGGCAAGAATATTGGAGTGGGTTGCCATGCCCTTCTCCAGGGGATTTTCCCACTCAGGGATCACATCCACGTCTCTTACATTTCCTGCATCTGCAGGCAGTTGGGTTCTTTACCACTAGGGCCACCTGGGAAGCCCTGGTGGTACAGTGCTTGATGAATTTGCAAGATACTGTAGCAAAGAACTGAATAAGGGTAGCCTGGGCAAGGAATCAGTTCAGTTCACTTGCTTAGTCGTGTCTGACTCTTTGCAACCCCATGGACTGCAGCATGCCAGGCCTCCCTGTCTATCACCAACTCCCGGATTCTACTCAAACTCATGTCCATTGAGTTGGTGATGCCATCTGACCATCTCATCCTCTGCTGTCCCCTTCTCCTCCCACCTTCAATCTTTCCCAGGATCAGGGTCTATTCAAATGAGTCAGCTCTTCTCATCAGGTGGTCAAAGTATTGGGAGTTTCAGCTTCAACATCAGTCCTTCCAATGAATATTCAGGACTGATTTCCTTTAGGATGGACTGGTTGGATTTCCTTGCAGTCCAAGGGACTCTCAAGAGTCTTCTCCAACACCACAGTTCAAAAGCATCAGTTCTTGGGTGCTCAGCTTTCTTCACAGTCCAGCTCTCACATCCATACATGACTACTGAAAAAACCATAGCCTTGACTAAATGGACCTTTGTTGGCAAAGTAATGTCTCTGATTTGTAATATACTATCTAGATTGGTCATGAATTTCCTTCCAAGGAGTAGGCATCTTTTAATTTCATGGCTGCAGTTACCATCTGCAGTGATTTTGGAGCCCCCCCACAAAAAAAAATAAAGTCTGACACTGTTTCCCCATCTATTTGCCATGAAGTGATGGGACCAGATGCCATGAGCTTAGTTTTCTGAATGTTGAGTTTTAAGCCAGCTTTTTCACTCTCCTCTTTCACTTTCAGCAAGAGGCTCTTTAGTTCTTCTTCACTTTCTGCCATAAGGATGACATCATCTGCATATTTGAGGTTATCAATATTTCTCCTGGAAATCTTGAATCCAGCCTGTGCTTCATCCAGTCCAGCATTTCTCATGATGTTATAACTGCATATAAGTTAAATAAGCAGGGTGACAATAGATGGTCTTAATGTACTCCTTTTCCTGTTTGGAACCAGTCTGTTGCTCCATGTCCAGTTCTAACTGGTGCTTCCTGACTTGCATACCAAGTGCAGATTTCTTAAGAGGCAGGTCGGGTGGTCTGGTATTCCCATGTCTTTCAGAATTTTCCAGTTTGTTGTGGTCCACACAGCCAAAGGCTTTGGCATAGTTGATAATGCAGGAATAGATGTTTTTCTGGAACTCTCTTGCTTTTTCCATGATCCAGCGGATGTTGGCAATTTGATCTCTGGTTCCTCTGCCTTTTCTAAAACCAGCTTGAACATCAGGAAGCTCACGTTCACATATTGCTGAAGCCTGGCTTGGAGAATTTTGAGCATTACTTTACTAGCATGTGAGATGAGTGCAATTGTGCGGTAGTTTGAGCATTCTTTGGCATTGCCTTTCTTTGGGATTGGAATGAAAACTGCCCTTTTCCAGTCCAGTGGCCACTGCTGAATTTTCCAAATTTACTGGCATATTGAGTGTAGCACTTTCACAGCATCATCTTTCAGGATTTGAAATAGCTCAACTGGAATTCCATCACTTCCACTATCTTTGTTTGTAGTGATGCTTCCTAAGGCCCACTTGACTTCACATTCCAGGATGTCTGGCTTAGGTGAGTGATCACACCATCATGATTATCTGGGTCATGAAGATCTTTTTTTGTGCAGTTCTTCTGTGTATTCTTGCCACCTCTTCTTAATATCTTCTGCTCCTGTTAGGTCCATACCATTTCTGTCCTTTATTGAGCCCATCTTTGCATGAAATGTTCCCTTGGTATCTCTAATTTTCTTGAAGAGATCTCTAGTCTTTCCCATTCTATTGTTTTCCTCTATTTCTTTGCATTGATCATGGAAGAAGGAGTTCTTATCTCTCCTTGTTATTCTTTGGAACTCTGTATTCAAATGGGTATCTCTTTCCTTTTCTTTTTTGCTTTTTGCTTCTCTTCTTTTCACAGCTATTTGTAAGGCCTCCTCAGACAGCCATTTTTCTTTTTTGCATTTCTTTTTCTTGTGGATGGTCTTGATCCCTGTCTCCTGTACAATGTCATGAACCTCCGTCCATAGTTCATCAGGCACTCTCTCTATCAGATCTAGTCCCTTAAATCAATATCAAAATCAGATTGATTATATTCCTTGTAGCCAAAGATTGAGAAGCTCTATACAGTCAGCAAAAACAAGATCAGGAGCTGACTATGGTTCTGATCATGAACTCCTTATTGCCAAATTCAGACTTAAATTGAAGAAAGTAGGGAGAACCACTAGACCATTCAAGTATGACCTAAATCAAATCCTTACAATTATACAGTAAAAGTGAGAAATAGATTTAAGAGCAAGGAATAGGAAGCAGAAAAAAGTTAGCATTGGTTAGGACTCTTTTAGTTGTAAACTAAATGAGTTGAGCTAACAGAAACTAGTTTACAGAAACTCAACTCAAATGAGACAAAGGAATAAAATTAAATGTTCTGATCAGCATAACTGACAGGTCAGGATTCTGGCTTCAGGCATAGCTGGATCCAGTCTACACTCCATGTTAGGCCGGGTCTGTCACTGTGGCCCAGTTTTCCTCTGTGGCCTATGGATTTCTCACAATGACTCTTCCCACATGAAAGCAAAGGTGATCACCACAGCTCCCAACTTGGACTCTACATAGCCAGCACCTCAGTGGAAATGGAGAGTTTCTTTCCCGATACTTCTCCCAAATCTTTCTGCTCATGATTGACTCTGTTGTGACCCAGTCTGGGTCCCAACTATCCCCACACAAAGCCAGGAGGATAGAGGATCAGGCCAGGGTGCTGTGCCCACCCTGAAACCAGGGAACCTCATGGTCAAATCAGTCCCATCAACATCCATGGGCTGAGTGTGGCTCTCAAAGGAAAATTGAAGTGGTGCTTTAAAACAGAGAAATGGAGATGTTGGGCTGGGAAAACAGCACATTTCCTGCAGTGGACATCTAGGACTTTGCTATCTCCAAAGCTACACTCTTCATTTTGAAAGAGATTTTGAGCTATTCTGGGGCTCAAGATTAACAGCCAAACTGGAGACATTCTGGGGTTGCTTCCCTGATGCCCAAGGAGATTGGTACAAAACAGAGAAACTTTTTACATCATTTCTAAGTTTCAGTTGAGACTAGTGGGGAGAAGGGGGAAAGCCATCAGTGTGGGGTCTTGAGTTATAAAACAGAGAGTAAGAAGGAAGAGGAAAAATGCTTGAGATGTAAATGTAATGAACAACAGGAAATAATTGAAAAGGAAGTGGCTTCCTCTCGTGTGTCAGGCCAGCCTTAGGAAGAACAAGAGAAGCACCTTTTCTGGAGCCTCAGCTGCTCTGCTGCCTTTCCAGCCGCCTCCTTAGAAAGAATGAGGCTTTAACAACCAGCGTGGTATCGGCGCTGGCTTCCACCCAAGCCTGAACAGTGCCCTCATTGAGGGACCCCGGGGCCAGCCCTGGATGCCTTTCCTTTCTCCTGCACCCCCTCAATGGGCCATTTGTGGGGCTAACAAGGACCGGGAGACACACTGCCCATCTTCTGCAAGCCCCCAGCAGCTGCAGGATTCCTCTAAAGGACCCCTGCACATCTCTGCTAAGAGACCAGCAGGATGGATGCTGGGTTCAGAAAGAGGTCCCTAGGAGCCTCCTAGATGGAAGAGAAAAATACTCCTCAGTTCTCCTCTCCCTTCCAGGCCTTTCTCCCATCTCCTGGGATGGTGTTGCTTCACCCTGCAAATATTTGGTATCCTGCCTTCTTGCAGGGTAGACACTCTCCCTATTCCACTCTCCTTGCTGTCTGGGAGAGAGAAAAGAGACAAGGAATGAGCTGAGAGTCTATGATTGCAGCTATGTTCAAATAATCCATCTTTATAGCCCTCTTCAAAGGCAAGATAAAGATGACCTAGAGTGAAAAGGTGGCTAAAAAATTTCTATCAAACACCAAGATCACAGCTACTGTTTGTACTGATCTTATTGATCCCATAACAAGACAAAGGAATGGTAGAGAGCAATCTATTTCTCCAGCACCCATTAGGTAATGACTGCTATTGTCCTGAGGAAACAGACCAGCATACTGTCCAGAGTAGGCAGATGAGGATGCGTTGTCTGCAATTTCCTACCTCCATGGAATATAAGGATGTGATTTTATATTTTCATTTAGAAGGTACAAGTTGACCTCTGCCTAGATGTCTCCCTCCAGGAGCTTCTTCTTGCATGTAAAAATCTCCCATTCTTGTAACACTGCCTTTGTTTGTAGGCTAAAGCAAATGTCCATTTGTCCTAAGTTGCTTCCTGTTATGTCCAACTCTTTGTGACCATCAGGACCGTAGCCCACCAGGCTCCTCTGTCCATGAGATTCTCCAGGCAAGAATACTAGAGTGGGTTGCCATTTTCTTCTCCAGGAGATCTTCCCAACCCAGGGATCAAACCCACATCTCTTACATCTCCTGCACTGGCAAGCAAGGTTCTTTACCACTAGCACCACCTGGGAAGACAAAAAGCAAGTGTGGTCAGCATGAAATGAAGCACTCCACACTATTTGGTGGGAATTTATTGAAGTATCAATTTCTCAAAACTTCAAGTCTTATAAGTCATCAATATTGTGGTGGGATGCAGGTGATCCTGTCATTCCCAAAGTAACAGCTGGGGTAAAAGGGAGACAGGACAGCTCTGGAGACAAACTTTACCTACTTAGTAATGGACGGACTCTGAAAGGCAACCTAATGCATCCTCACGCTTCAATCTCCCCACAACCTCCTTGCCAGAAGGTTGATCTCTGGCCTCATTCTGCAGGACCAGGGGGCTTCCCTCCTTCCATGTCAGGGCATTTCACTTTTGAGCAAATCTTATTCATCAGAGAATTTTCCTTTATTTTAATCCTCAAAGGATTTCCCTTGCAATCTTCAGACATTGATCCCAGTCTTAGCCTAGTGCCAGACTATCAAATTCCAGAAAATCCTCACCCTTTCTGATAAATATTTCCAGACAGCAATCATTCAGGACTCCTCCCGAGCTTTTCCTCTTTGGGCTAAATCATGGCTCCTGAAATTCCTGCAACAGTTTCCCACAGGATAGAGTCACTTGATTTTTGTTTGGACCCTTTTAAAGACACGGAATTCAGGCGAGGTTTGGCCAGGGTTAAAATAAAGGCCCACCCTTGATAGGAGAATTCTAACTCATGAATGCCGTCTAAGAGTTGATGCTTGTCATGTGATACTTCAAGTTCCCACTGAACTTCCTGGGGATAAAACTCATGAGACTTTTCCCATGGACATCTGTTAAGCCAGTCATCTCCAGTCAATTGAATGATTTTAACCTAAGATCTGGGATTCCCTGATGACTCAGCTGGTAAAGAATACACCTGCAATGCAGGAGACCCTGGTTTGATCCCTGGGTTGTGAAGATCCTCTGAAGGAGGCCATGGCAATCTGCCCCAGTATTTTTTCCTGGAGAATCCCCATGGACAGAAAAGCCTGGCAGGCTGCAGTCCATGGGGTGGTGAAGATTTGGACACAGTTGAGTGACTAAGCACAAACAAGAGCACAACCTAAGATCTAATGTTCATTTCTTATAAAATTTTATCCTTTTTGTATCAGTCCATAAATCTAACTTGTGGACTTCTTTTAGGAATATTGATTCAGATTGAAGAACAATGGCATCCCACTCCAGTAGTCTTGCCTGGAAAATCCCATGGATGGAGGAGCCTGGTAGGCTGCAGTCCATGGGGTCGCTAAGAGTCGGACACGACTGAGAGATTTCCCTTTCACTTTTCACTTTCAGGCATTGGAGAAGGAAATAGCAACCCACTCCAGTTTTCTTGCCTGAAGAATCTCAGGGACAGGGGAGCCTGGTGGGCTGCCGTGTCTGGGGTTGCACAGAGTTGGACACGACTGAAGTGACTTAGCAGTAGAATTTATCCTCAGATTTATGTAATCTACACACATCCAAATGGGTGTGCTCTATTTGCAATCAAATTATTAAGAAAAGAGAAGGCAACACTGACAAACTCAGATGAATAGTCCTGAACTCAGTGTTAGAGACCTTTCAATGCTGTGTTAATACAAGAAAAATAGATTCTAGGATGCTGAGAACTCACTCCTGCTTTCCACCCCAGAGACACCTCACATAAAAGAATATTGTACTATTAGACAAAAGGAAGTATTTTTATGTTTTTCTTTAGTTGATTTTGGATATGGGTGGTCAGTACTGGTTTCATATTAAGCAAACATAAGATTCTAGGGATGTAGCAGAAGCAATGGCCCTTTAACCTATCTTAGGCCTTAAGTAATCAGTCTCTGACCTTTAAAGATTATGTTTTATTAAAACAGCCTTCTTGCCAAAATCCAATATGCTTCTAAGACAGATTTCCAAACCAAAGCTTATCCAATCGATATGACAATAAAAGGCTCATCGAAACATTATGCCTGTATTTTCCCAGAATTCTCCAAACCTTTCCCTAAGAGGTGCCATGTTTTCATTTCCCAAGGAAAAAAAGAACCACTCTATAAATTATTTTCAGAAACTATTATGAATTCCACATCCAAGTTCTTGCAATCATATTTGAATGTTCGGTTAAGGCAGTTCTCAGGGTGGAAGCCTCCCAGGCTGAATGCAGAAACCCCTTCTGGCAAAGTCGTGTGAAAAATGTCTCAACCAGATGCTTTTTCTAAGCCATTCCCAAGCTTCACGTCAAACAGAGGCTGAGTGTGAGCTGAAAGATGGCTGGATAATAGCATGAGAATAAATAAGTCACTTATTTCAGGTTTCTAATGGAAAAGAATTTACACTGAAAAAGAAATGCACAGATAATTTCAGGTTTTGAACAAGTGCAATCATGGGGTGAATACCCAAAGGGAAACAAACCCAAGTAATTTTGTTATTTTGGGAGCTCGAGTCCATTGGACTATTAATCCCTTTTCTATAAGCACCTATTAAAAATAATACGTTGGATCAAACCTTACCTTGCCACATTTCAGTTTTATAAAGGGAAGTTTACTTCTCTCTACACAGAGCTTCTTCAGCGTTACTGGTTGGGGCATAGACTTGGATTACTGTGACATTGAATGGTTTGCCTTGGAAACGAACAGAGATCATTCTGTCGTTTTTGAGATTGCATCCAAGTACTGCATTTCGGACTCTTTTGTTGACCATGATGGCCACTGCATTTCTTCTGAGGGATTCCTGCCCGAAGTAGTAGATATAATGGTCCTCTGAGTTAAATTCACCCATTCCAGTCCATTTCAGTTCTCTGATTCCTAGAATGTCGACATTCACTCTTGCCATCTCTTGTTTGACCACTTCCAATTTGCCTTGATTCATGGACCTGATATTCCAGGTTTCTATGCAATATTGCTCTTTACAGCATCGGACTTTGCTTCTATCACCAGACACATCCACAGCTGGGTATTCTTTTTTGCTTTGGCTTCATCCCTTCATTATTTTTGGAGTTATTTCTCCACTGATCTCCAGTAGCATATTGGGCCCCTACTGACCTGGGAGTTTCTCTTTCAGTATCCTATCATTTTGTCTTTTCATACTGTTCATGGGGTTCTCAAGGCAAGAATACTGAAGTGGTTTGCCATTCCCTTCTCCAGCGGACCACACCTACAAGACCTTTTAGAACTAACACCCAAAAAAGATGTCCTTTTCATTATAGGGGACTGGAATGCAAAAGTAGGAAGTCAAGAAACACCTGGAGTAACAGGCAAATTTGGCCTTGGAATACGGAATGAAGCAGGGCAAAGACGAAGAGAGTTTTGCCAAGAAAATGCACTGGTCATAGCAAATACCCTCTTCCAACAACACAAGAGAAGACTCTATACATGGACATCACCAGATGGTCAACACCGAAATCAGATCGATTATATTCTCTGCAGCCAAAGATGGAGAAGCTCTATACAATCAGCAAAAACAAGACCAGGAGCTGACTGTGGCTCAGACCATGAACTCCTTATTGCCAAATTCAGACTGAAATTGAAGAAAGTAGGGAAAACCACTAGACCATTCAGGTATGACCTAAATCAAATTCCTTATGATTAAACAGTGGAAGTGAGAAATAGATTTAAGAGCGTAGATCTGATAGATAGAGTGCCTGATGAACTATGGAATGAGGTTCGTGACATTGTACAGGAGACAGGGATCAAGACCATCCCCATGGAAAAGAAATGCAAAAAAGCAAACTGGCTGTCTGGGGAGGCCTTGCAAATAGCTGTGAAAAGAAGAGAAGCAAAAAGCAAAGGAGAAAAGGAAAGATATGAACATCTGAATGCAGAGTTCCAAAGAATAGCAAGAAGAGATAAGAAAGCCTTCTTCAGCAATCAATGCAAAGAAATAGAGGAAAACAACAGACTGGGAAAGACTAGGGATCTCTTCAAGAAAATCAGAGATACCAAGGGAACATTTCATGCAAAGATGGGCTCGATAAAGGACAGAAATGGTATGGGCCTAACAGAAGCAGAAGATATTAAGAAGAGGTGGCAAGAATACACAGAAGAACTGTACAAAAAAGATCTTCATGACCCAGATAATCATGATGGTGTGATCACTGACCTAGAGCCAGACATCCTGGAATGTGAAGTCAAGTGGGCCTTAGAAAGCATCACTACGAACAAAGCTAGTGGAGGTGATGGAATTCCAGTGGAGCTATTCCAAGTCCTGAATGATGATGCTGTGAAAGTGCTGCACTCAATATGCCAGCACATTTGGAAAACTCAGCAGTGGCCACAAGATTGGAAAAGGTCAGTTTTCATCCCAATCCCAAAGAAAGGCAATGCCAAAGAATGCTCAAACTACCGCACAATTGCACTCATCTCACACGCTAGTAAAGTAATGCTCACAATTCTTCAAGCCAGGCTTCAGCAATATGTGAACCGTGAACTTCCTGATGTTCAAGCTGGTTTTAGAAAAGGCAGAGGAACCAGAGATCAAATTGCCAACATCCGCTGGATCATGGAAAAAGCAAGAGAGTTCCAGAAAAACATCTATTTCTGCTTTATTGACTATGCCAAAGCCTTTGACTGTGTAGATCACAATAAACTGTGGACAATTCTGAAAGAGATGGGAATACCAGACCACCTGATCTGCCTCTTGAGAAATCTGTATGCAGGTCAGGAAGCAACAGTTAGAACTGGTCATGGAACAACAGACTGGTTCCAAATAGGAAAAGGAGTACGTCAAGGCTGTATATTGTCACCCTGTTTATTTAACTTATATGCAGAGTACATCATGAGAAACGCTGGGCTGGAAGAAACACAAGTTGGAATCAAGATTGCCGGGAGAAATATCAATAACCTCAGATATGCAGATGACACCACTCTTATGGCAGAAAGTGAAGAGGGGCTAAAAAGCCTCTTGATGAAAGTGAAAGTGGAGAGTGAAAAGGTTGGCTTAAAGCTCAACATTCAGAAAACGAAGATCATGGCATCCGGTCCCATCACTTCATGGGAAATAGATGGGGAAACAGTGGAAACAGTGTCAGACTTTATTTTTCTGGGCTCCAAAATCACTGCAGATGGTGACTGCAGCCATGAAATTAAAAGACGCTTACTCCTTGGAAGGAAAGTATGACCAACCTAGATAGCATATTCAAAAGCAGAGACATTACTTTGCCAACAAAGGTTCACCTATCAAGGCTATGGTCTTTCCTGTGGTCATGTATGGATGTGAGAGCTGGACTGTGAAGAAGGCTGAGCGCCGAAGAATTGATGCTTTTGAACTGTGGTTTTGGAGAAGACTCTTGAGAGTCCCTTGGACTGCAAGGAGATCCAACCAGTCCATTCTGAAGGAGATCAGCCCTGGAATTTCTTTGGAAGGACTGATGCTAAAGCTGAAACTCCAATACTTTGGCCACCTCATGAGAAGAGTTGACTTATTGGAAAAGACTCTGATGCTGGGAGGGATTGGCGGCAGGAGGAGAAGCGGACGACAGAGGATGAGATGGCTGGATGGCATCACTGACTCGATGGATGTGAGTCTGAGTGACCTCCGGGCGTTGGTGATGGACAGGGAGGCCTGGCGTGCTGTGATTCATGGGCTCGCAAAGAGTCGGACACGACTGAGCGACTGATCTGATCTGATCTGACACAGAGCTTACCTTTTTCCTTTCCAAACTCTTCTCAATTTATCAACTGATACTGATACTGATGCTGGTACTCTTCTCACTCATTTTGTGGCAACTCTTCTGGTAAAATATTACTTCCCTCATCTAGTTCTAATACCCAGTGTCTTCCCACACAATGTCACCAAATCCATTCCTCACACTATCTCCTCATCCATCCCCTCCTTTGTTTCCCTATTACTTTCTATTGGGCTTCACTGATGCAGAATCTGCCTGCAAAGACACAGGAGACACAGGTTTGATCCCTGGGTCGGGAAGATCCCCAGAGGAGGGCATGGCAACCCACTCCAGTACTCTTGCCTATAAAATCCCACGGACAGGGGAGTCTGGCAGGCTACAGTCCAAAGGGCCGCAAACAGCCAGACATGACTAAACAACGAAGTGCCTCCTATTGGGATGACATAAAACGAGTCCATCCAGCTTTGGGGTTGCTCTTTCTTTTGATATCCAGATATAATTTTTAGAACTGCAGAAGGGCTAGCCCGATATTTCAGAAAATCAGCTACAGGATGCTTCCCCTGGGGGAGAGCCTGTCACTTCTCTTCTCAAACCCCTGGTCCAGGATCCTCTCAATCAGCCCTGACCCTCTTGTCCACTCTTTACAACTCTTTATCCTTTGTACACTCGCTGTTCTTGCCTCTTCTATCAGTCACTCTCAATGTAAGTCCATGATGCATGGACTAATGCTGAAGGTATGGAAAACTTGGAAAGGAATTATACAGTATATCATAAAATCTAACTCGGGCATCACTGCTGCTAATGTCCATTCGTAAGGAATCCTTACCTGGCCACGTTCCTGGGCATACCCTCAGAATGTAGTCCCAGCTACCACTTCCTCTCTTCCTCACCCATCAAAAGAAAACTTAATCTTCCTCAATATTATGAAAAAGAAAACAACCCACCAAAACTCTACAGTAATTCAGCCATCTTGAAGTACAGGTATGTCTGTAGTCAGGTTTTTTAGTATCAATTTTTTTAATTTAGTAAAAATTTTTAATGACATAAAAATGCAAAATTACTGGAGCATTATTTATTAAAAGTCAGAGTATGTCAATATGATGTAATAGCATTCAGTTCCTTAAGGTCATTGTGCTACCTCTAAAAGGAACAGCCTCTGAGCAAATATTCGCAGCACCTTTCAGTTGTGGGAAAATTGCTTATTATGTAATGTTAGAGAAAACTAGGATCCAAATGGTATACAGAATGTGATTTCAACTCTGTAAAAAATCTGGAAGAAAGCATGCCAGATTATCAATAGGAATTACAGGAATATGGGTGTTTGCTATTTTATTGCTTCAGTTTTCTGTGCTTTTTAAGCCCGCTGGGTAATCACTGTCTTTTAAGACCATGCAGACCATTGAGATTTGCATACACCAACACCTGCCTGACAGATGTAAGATCGTTTTTAGGCTGAGGTTTAACCTAATCCAGAGGAAATATCTCATTCCATAAGATTTGGCTCAGACATCACCTGTGAACCCCTCTATGCACACCCATCTTCCTCCCACTGGGCAATTGGTTGCTTCTTCCACCTCCAAACTATAATGCTCTGTACAACACTTTTTAATACTTCTCACATCTGTATCAGTCAGGGTCTGTATCAGCTTATTACAAAGAAGCAGTATGGAAGAAAATCACAAAAGATGGTGCATTCCCAGGGAACAGGAGGGGCTGGTACCACCTCTAGCCTGAAAGGGTAATAGTGGGGAGTGGTTCTCAGAGTCTGGCAAAGGAATGAGAGGGATGCTTGGCAGGAATTGGAACCAGCCTATAGCAAACCCTCAGGAAAGGAGCAAATTCACTCTCTTGGCTTCTTCCAAAAGTCTACTGGTGTTTGTCAAGGGCCAAATCCAGCTGGAAGCCAAGGAGCAAGAAAGCCCTGTAACGTGATCCATAGAGGGCAGCCTCCCAGGAAGAAAGCCGAAAGAAAGATGGTGAGTGGACCTGGGTGAGTGGACCTGGAGGGATAAACCAAAGATCCGGTACAGTCACACAATTTTTGATTTACAGGTGCAGCCCCAGTGTCTGTTACCTGAGGTCCCTCTTCCCCTTAACATTGCAAAGCATGCAATATTTCAGTGCTTGGGCTGAATTTGCAAAGTCCAGACTCCTTCCATTTTCTCTGCAGTGGATTTCAGGGGATGAAGCTTCTCCTGAGCTGGGCCTTACTTCATCCGGCCCGGTTCCTCCATCTGCCCTCCTCTCACTAGACCACTTCCTCCCATGCTGGGCACCACCCTTCTTCCTTCCTCTTTCTCAAAGCAGTATGAATCTGTGGATTATTGTATGTATCAGACATCTAACTGAGGAGTAGGGGACAGAGTGGGTAGTTGCAGCACAGTGTAAGGAACAACGTCAAACCCTTTCGAAACATTCTTTCATAAATATTTATCAACCATTGTCTACTATGAAGAATTTCTCATTTATGCTCACCACCATCTTCCAGGGACCCCATCCCCTCAAGGGCCTTCTCCTTCTCATGAAAAACCTCCAAAACCCTAAACTCTGTAACACTGTTGTCTAAATCTTGAGATATTTTACTGCAATGGTTTTAAAAAGTCAAATTGGATTACTTTCTAAATAAAAAGTTTTACTGGAACCAGGACCAGTTAGGGTGAGGAAAGTGAGATAAGATTATACACTTGCAGGATCAGATTCTCTCTTCCTTTAAAATTCGCACCCTTTTAGGTGCATCATGGACTTTTTTAGTTTTTAAGTGTTACATTCTAAAAGTATTTATCTTGATCACTAAGTTTTTTGGCATCCCCTTCTTTCTGCATCTAAGGCAAATGCTTCACATCACTTTAGTCCTGACCTTGCCAGTTCAGGAGGAGAGGGAAGGGCTCATCTTTCCACATTAAACATGCCCATTAAAGTGCTTTTCCAAACCAAAAGCTAACTCTTTTCCAAACAAAATTTTGATAACTGCCAGTCAGTGTGTGTATATGTGTGTGTGTGTGTGTGTGTGTGTGTGTGTGTGTTTGGGCACGCCATGCAGCATGTGCGATCTTAGTTCCCCACCAAGGACCGAACTTGTAAAACAGGGTTGTGTTAGAAGCTCAGTGTCTTAACCACTAGACCACCAGAGAAGTCCCCAAACTCCTGCCAAATTTGAGAATAATTTCTTCCTGCTATCCCTCCCCATTAGACCATGAGATCCTCCAAGACAGAAAATGATAGAAAATGCTGCTTTCCTGTTTTTGTATCCCAAGTGCCTATATTAATAGATGAATTATAAATATTTACTAAATATAGGATTTAGGGCAAAAATTTGTAAGTAAGGTCAGTTTGTTACTTGTTGAATCTATTCAGAGCTTTTCTTTCCCATGCTGAAATGAAAAATCTTAGAAAACTAGCTGGCAAAGTTTTAAAGAGCCTTCAATCTAATCTTTTCATTTCACACATTAGGAGACAGAGGCTTATTTCCATGGTTATATTTGCAAGTAATTTGCCCATGATTTACCAAGAGTCACTAGCATTTCCTACTGTCAGAGTGCCATCCTACCTGAATAATTTTGACAGCCTCCCAGTGGGAAGATAGGAGTAAAAATTTCCAGGAGTTCAGGAAGCCCCCCCGCCACCATTATAACACTATTATTTCTCCTAATAGAAACCTAAGTGCGGGCACGGAAAGTGAAGCTCATCATGTGAGCACACACACGAGATGGGAAGTGGGAAAATTCCTGCCACAACCTAATGACCTGAGTCAGAACCAGAGTCTGAGACACAGAAATACAAACATTAAACGAAACTTTTCTATCCAAGCCAGAATTTGTGTTTGCCTGAGGTAAAGGCATGCATGTAAGAGCTGCAGAGAGAAGGACATCGGTGCTAAGGAAAGTTTGCTTCTTTACAATGAACTCATTGTGTCAAACTGCTGAGGCACCCAGCAAGCTGACAAGGGTCCCTTCACCCCTGTGCCCAGGACAGCTGGCCAAAGGACATGTAGGGTGACAAGCCGCAAACAGTCAGCACTAATCTCTTATCCCGGAATAGCCCAAAGAACCCGTCCAACCTGACTGGCTGCCCTTCAGAAACGCCTTTGGAATTCTTTGTTCAGTCTTGCTTGGTTTACTCTGGACTGTCTCTCCTGGGACTTCTCTGGTGACCTGATCTCCAGCCACGACAACATCCCCCAAGAGATCCACCAGCCCCTAGATTTGCCCAGCAGGTGACACTAATAAGATCCAATGAGAAGCAATGCATTCAAAACAGACGCGAAATGCATTCACACACAAGTCAGAGTTGCCACAAAGTCTCTTCTTCCTCACCACATTCCCCAGGCAGAAAAGAGGTCAAACCGACCTTGAAGGAGAAAGGCCTTTTTTGATCAGTTACCATGGCAACACCAGCCTTGTCTCCCTAGGGCACCTGCCCCTGGGGCTTGCACCTGCCAGCTGGTAGCCAGAGTGGCCCAGCAGCCTTAGTTCCCTGACATTGGGCTCATTTCACCAACAAAGGTGGCGGCAGTGCCAGTTGGCTCCATGCTATGGATACCTGCCCACTAAGCACTGGCCTGGACATCGGGGACTTTCACAAAGGCCAGCCAACAGCTGGCAGGCAGGCACCACCAGGTCACTGTCATTCTGGGCTGAGTTGGAGACAAAGGCTGTGTCTGTAACATGGTATCACCCCCTCCACCCCGCCAACCCCCTGCCCCCGGGGTTTTATTTTCAGCTCCACGTCCCTTCCTATGGGAGGACAGTGTGGCTGAAGACGCCTTTCTTGGCTTTCTGTTCCTTTAGCATTAACCTGCCTGTGAATGCTGCTGAGGAAAAGCTCCCCTGTCCCATGTCTCATTGTACTTCAAATCAGAAAGTCACCCTCAGCCAGTGGTTCAGATTCGGAGCTGGTAACCCGAAGCCGCATCAGACTTCCCCACCCTGGCTCCAGACCAAGGCCTCGGAGGATTTCTTGTCACATGAGGTTAGTGGAGTTTCACATCCTCTAAAGCCAATCTCTGTTGAAACTCTCGAGTCTCACATGGCTTCAGCTCAAAACAACCACCCCACTCAGCTGCTCCCGAACTGTTTCAAGCATCGAATCAAGAGACTTGAGTTCTTGTTCAGCTTAGTCTACATAACCCTCAGCCACCACTGGTTCTCTATCACTTCATACGGAAAATGAAGGGCCAATACAGCTGTCATTAGGGTCCCTTTCAACTCTTTCCTAAAAAAAAAAAAAAAAAGCCTTCATTTTCCCTTTTTCCTACTACTTTCTAAATACATTGCTAACCTGATTCTCTGAAAATGTGAAAATGAATAGAGATTATTTTAGTTTAAAAAATAAATGGATATACATAACAATATGAATAAATTTCAAAATTTGAATGAAAGAATGCTCATGAAAAGTTCTAGAATAAGCAAAACCAGTTTACGGTAAAAAGAAATATAGGAAAGCGGTAACCTCTGGGAGTGAGGTGGGAGCAGGGACTCCCTGGAGAGAGGCACGAGGAACTTTCTGAGGTGAAGACTATATTTTATATCTGGATAAGGGTTTGGGTCACACAGGTGAAAGCCTTTGTCAAAACTCATAGAATGCTCTTCTTGAGACAGATTGAGAGAGGGATGAAGAGATAGGTAACAAAATTATTCTAACAAAATGTTCATTGTAGAATTTAAGTGGGCATATAGGTGTTCACAGTGTAATTCATTCACTTTTCTGTATATTTCAAAATCTTCACAATAAAATATTGGGAGTAGGGGAATATGCTATAACAAATTACAAAATTCCCTTCCCACCCACTCTCTCCCTCTCTCTTGACTGTCATCTTTTTTCCCACAAAATGAGCCAGTGGAAATGGCAATATTTATTGACCTGAGTGGACAATTCAACAGAACTCTGTGATGAGTAATTCTTTTATCACTGCCCATGGCCTCCAAGGAAGGAGGACACACGTCCTGCACATCCAGAGCCCTTCCTTCCACCTCACCTTCCACAGCACAATGATCAGAAATGGGTTTCCTGTGAGGCTGGCTACCCGCCCACATCAGGGGTTGGTCTCTCTTTACCCCTCATAAATCTGTTCTGATTTTCAACATCCTAACAGCCTTAGAATGAATACATGGCAATTACGACATTTAATTCCAAGTGAAATGGGAACATACATTTTTAGAATCACTCTGGAGGTATGTCAATTACCAAGAGACACATTACAAATACATCTTTAACTAGACTCACTATGCTGCTACCCTACCATAAATGGAAATATCATAAATATGTTCCTGAAACACTGACTTTCTTGACCACTTCCCTTTAAGACTCTCAAAACACATTCTTCTTTGTTCCTTCTCAACTTGATTTCTTCTCCCTGAAAATCTTTAAGCCAGACCCACACAGAAGAGCTTATGTTACTAATGTCTTTGCAGATACCATCGGAGATGTAATTCACAGCTAATTTCTTTGGGGGAAAAATTAAAGGAAATAAAAAAATACTAAGAAGGCAGAGTAAATATATTTCCTCAGGGTAGAATTCATGATTTTTGTCTATTATTCTCATTGGCAAGTTAATAAAATCTGACAGAAATACACATTTATTGAGTACCAGATATGGTCAAGGCCTTGAGTTACCCAAAGGATTAGTTTCTTCACTCCAAACAAGTATATAGTCTAATCCAGTGGAGGATTTCAAATATAAGCTTATACAAAGTTGAACAGTAAAATATTCAGATACTTATTCCATGCAGCAGTGGAAAAGGTGTCCAAACTGCATGAACAATGAACCAAGGACTGGATGGTGGGAACTCTGGGAATTTAAGAAAGGACCTAACACCTCTGACAGGAGTGGAGGTCAGAGGTCTTACTTACAAGAATGGGATTTCAACTATGTCTGGAAGAATAGGTAGGATTTGGGAAATGCGAGAAGGGGAAAGACCACCTTGGGAAGGTTCAGTTCAGTTCAGTCGCTCAGTCGTGTCCGACTCTTTGTGACCCCATGAATTGCAGCACGCCAGGCCTCCCTGTCCATCACCAACTCCCGGAGGTCACTCAGACTCACATCCATCGAGTCAGTGATGCCATCCAGCCATCTCATCCTCTGTCATCCCCTTCTCCTCCTGCCCCCAATCCCTCCCAGCATCAGAGTCTTCTCCAATGAGTCAACTCTTCGCATGAGGTGGCCAAAATACTGGAGTTTCAGCTTTAGCATCATTCCTTCCAAAGAAATCCCAGGGCTCATCTCCTTCAGAATGGACTGGTTGGATCTCCTTGCAGTCCAAGGGACTTAAGATTGGTAATTAAAGGGGCACTTCTGTTCTCAGTACTTGAACACCAAAGCATCATTCCATTTATTTATTTAAATAAACAAGTAAAGCCATAATATGTCAGATATTGATAAGTGCCACAGACAGGAGGTGTCGATTGAAGGGGTAAGGAGGGTGGTTGCTATGTTTTATATTTAAGATGGTTTTGCTGATAACCTGGGATGAAAGAAATGAGAAAGCAAGTTTTGTTTGTATCTGGAGGAAGCACTTTTCAAGCAGAGAGTCAATAGTGCAAAGACCTAAGCAGGAAGAGGATCTACTTGAAACAGCAAGAAAACCAGTGTGGCTACAGCAGAACGGGTGCAGGTACAGTGGAAGGGGATGGTATCTGAAAGTGGTTGATGCCAATCATGTGAGGTCTTTTAGAGCAATGGAGGGGCTCTGCTTTGTATGGAAGGTGAGATGGCAAGATGTGGAAGGTATGGAACAGAGGAGCAACAGGGTCTGATTTCCATTTAAAAGAATCACACGATGTACATGCTGAAAAAAAATTGTAGTCTCTTATTGGCTATGACAATAATCCATGTGAGAGATGATCATGGCTTGAACTATGATGGTAATGGTAGAGACGGTAAGGAGGAGGAAGATTCTTAGAGGTTCAAGCCATGGGACTTCTTGGTGAACTGGACATGGGGTATGAGGAAAAGAGAAGAATCCTGCTTTTCCTCTTGAGCAGCTTTTGGGAAGAATTGCTTTTTGATAAAATGAGAAAGACTATGGGAGTAGTGATTATGGTTTGCAGGGGAGGGGATCATGAATCATGAGTTTAACACCAACTTTTTAGAGTGGAGATGCTTTTTAGGTACCCAATGATACATCATATTACAGACATCCTATTAGAGATGTGTCTCAAGTATGCAGCTGAATATACAATAGAATTCAGAGCTAAAATCCAGCCTGGAGATCCAAATGTTGATGTTGTTAGCATCTGGATGATATTGAAAGCCATGAGATCAAATAAGATCATAGTGAAGGTAGATAAAAAAATATTAGAGGAGCCTTGAGACACTTCAGTGTTTGGAGGTCTGTGAGATGAGGAGGAACCAGCAAAGAAAGAGGAGGAAGGGACCAACAGAGATACAAAGATCAGAGACCAGTACCCCAAGTTAGGTGAGCTATCAGCGTATCCAAAGCTGCTGGCTCTGGATGCAAAATGCATTATAATGGGCAAATCAAAAAGTAGCTGCCTGTGTCTCCTGCTGTGACATCCACATTGCATGCGTGCTCAGTAGTTCAGTTGTGGCTGACTCTTTGCAGCCCGTGAACTGTAGCCCTCCAGGCTCCTCTGTCCTTGGGATTCTCCAGGCAAGAATACTGGAGTGGGTTGCCATTTCCTCCTCCAGGGCATCTTCCCAACCCAGGGATCAAACCCACATCTTCTGCGTCCCTATTACATCCACAGCCTCCTGTTAATAGTAATAATAGAAGAATAATAATAATTAAGAACTACCACATATTGAGCATCAATCAAATTCCAAGGATTGTGCTTTGGCAAATCTTGCATGCCAACTCTGATAGATAGATAGTAGCTACTTAGGTCATTGTGTTGAGGAGTCTGAGACTGCTTCTCAGCTTAAAGTAAAGGATTGAGTTGCAGGACTCCTCTGGTGGTCCAAAGGTTAAGAATCCACCTTGTCATGCAGGGGACAGGGATTCGATCCCTGGTCAGGGAGATAAGATCCCACATTCCAGATAAGATGCCGCAGAGCAACTGAATCTGTGCGCCACAACTCCTGAACCCATGTACTCTGGAGCCTGTGTGCTGTGATGAAAGATCCCACATGACATTAAAAACAAAAAAGATTTAGTTGTGATTCCTGCCATGGACATTGAGGAACTTGCCTCCTCTTTGCCTAAGAGGCATGATCCCTAAGGCAATGGCACCCCACCCCAGTACTCTTGCCTGGAAAATCCCATGGACGGAGGAGCCTGGTAGGCTCCAATCCATGGGTTGCTGGGAGTCGGACACGACTGAGCGACTCATTTTCACTTTTCACTTTCATGCATTGGAGAAGGAAATGGCAACCCACTCCAGTATTCTTGCCTGGAGAATCCCAGGGACGGAGCCTAGTGGGCTGCCGTTGATGGGATCGCACAGAGTTGGACACGACTGAAGCGACTTAGCAGCAGCATAATAGGACTTTACATACATTTTCTATAGGGCTCACAACCCTTCAGTGGTGCTGTAATGAACACCATGTTACAAATGCAGGAACTTAGTTCAGGAAAGTTTATTGCTTGCCCTGAGTTGGCACAGCTAGATATGGCAAAGGGGAGACCTGGCCCAGGTCAGCTGGCCCTTGTCCCACGCTGCACAGTTTCTCTCCCCATCAGAAAAGTGCACAGAATTTCAGATTCCCCAGGGTACACCCCTTCTAATTGAAACCTATGCCACAGAAAGCATATAATGAAAGGTATAAACTTCAAAAGTAATGGTTCCTTCACGCTTTTATAGAATATGGTCCAGCTGGATCCATGAACTGATTTAGAGAGATATGTTTGCAAATTTAAGTACAAGAGAAAAAGGAACAAAACATGATGCAGAAGTAGTCAAAGTGATTTTAGCAGAAGTTTTTTTCAACCTAGGGCAGTTGAAGATGACACAAGTAAGACCAATCATTAAAAATATGACTATTATTTTGTCTTCATCATTCCCATAGCAACCTAGTAGTATTGCCTGCCAAAAAATAACTCAGTAGGCACCAAGAATTCTCAGCTTCTCTTTTAGCACCAAGCCCTTCCCACAGTCATTTATATTAACATTTGCAAAAGATTTATTTCCCTTTGATTCAAATAATTTCACATTCCCAAGAATATCTGGACTGGAGCATGGCCAGTTGCCTGCAGGGCCTGCAGCCGTCTCCCTGGTCCTGGGTAGCTCCCTGGGTGCGCATGAATGGCTCATTGTTAAAGACAAACCCACTGCAGAAAACACAAAACACAGAAGAGGAATCAGTCTCCTGTTCTGAGGTCTAGTCTGGATTTTGAGCAATGAAATTGAGTGGGCGTGGCAAGCACCTAAGGCTGTTGTGAGTCAGAGATAGATGCCTTTTAGCAGGCCTAGGGCTCCTCTGAGATGCTGCCCCAGGTCACCATAAACAACTCATCCAGGAGATTCTGAAGCCGGATCCTTCCATGTAGCCATGCAGAAGGCTAGAGCAGACACAAAACTGAAAGTTATCTTCATCACCCCTCGGAATCTGTCAAACACCAACTGTAAGCTGGAGGAAACACTATTGAGAGAAAATGGAATGGAAGTCATCTTCCAACGGTGTATACGGCTTGAACCACTGACCAAAAATCCAAGCAGAGTGCGACCTTTAGACTCTTATATGATGGAGACTAAGAACCCATATTTTGCTCTGATTTTTGCTATTAGCTTTCTGCATATATTGTTTTCTCTCTCCCAGCTAATAGCACACTTTGGGGAAAGATCCAACTGCCCACTTCTAAGTCTCTTAAAATCGAAGATTAAAAAGTGCTATAATTTTAGTATTTCTTGGAATTGATCAACCTTTCACTAAATTCATTTGCAGACTGGATTAACTTCTTTCCTGATGTAAACTTTCTGCATTTAGACCATGTTTATTATTTCAGAGATAAATTGAAAAATGCCACAATTAATGCTTGATGAGTATCATTTAGTAACCACATGTCTATAGTTCAGATATGGCTATTTTCAAAAAGTTACACCTTCTGATACTTATTTAGACTTTTTACTGTCTTTATTTGAGCCATTTCTTTTTTTAATTCACTTATTTTTAATTGTAGGATAATTGCTTTACAATATTGTGTTAGTTTCTGCCATACATCAACATGAATCCAGCCTTAGGTATATATATGTTCCTTCCCTCCTCCTGATTCTCTATCCCACATTCCCCCTGCCTCCCGCTATCCCACCCCCTTAGGTTATCACAGAGCACCAGGCTAAGCTTCCTGTTTTATATAGCAGTTTCCCATTAGCTATCTATTTTAAATATGGTAATGTATGTATTTCAATCCTACTTTCTCAATTCATCCCATCCTCTCCTGCCCCTGCTGTGTCCATAAGTCTATTCTCTGTCTGAGTCTCTATTCTTGCCTTGCAATTAGGTTCATCAATTCTACATATATGCATTAATATACTATATTTGTTTTTCTCTTTCTGACTTACCTCACTCTATAATAGGCTCTAGGTTCATCCACCTCATTAGAACTGAAGACGACCATATTTCAAGATAAAATTTTCATATCACATTATTTCTCCAAGCTCTCAAAAACCCACCAAAACATATCAGGGAAAAGCAATGAAGTGATCCAGAAACAATAGACTAATTCAGCTATGGTCATAATTCATTTATCTGCAAAAACAATAGCTATATCTGCTCAAGTGAACAATATATCTGACTTTATGCCTTGGAGAAAAATAAACCTAACTTGTTAAAACATGCCTCTCTCTTTCAACTGCCCTACTTAACATTCTGCAAATAAGGCAAAAAAAAAAAAAAAAAAAAAACAAGCTATATGGAGTCTAAACTTCTACCCTGTGGACATATCTCCATCTTCATTGAGGCCATTAATATATTAAAAACACTGATGAAGGGCTAGTTGTTGGGTAAAGTCATTTTTCCCTTGACATTTATTATCAGTAGAAAAGTTTTTCTGTTTTAATACCCACATTCTGGCATATAATTACTGTAATAAAGTCTATTTCACTCTGGGTGACTGCTGCCAGTATTATGAAATCATGGCAATGGTTGTAAAAATAAGGGAGGTCACAACCTTTCCACACACACACACACCCACTCTGCAGCTGATATTAAATAGCTTTGGTGGGAAAATGCAGACCTTTAAACTTTCTCTACCAAACTCAATGCATTCTGTATTAAACTTCTTCTTTAAAACGGTTTGTGTTATAAGAATTCAAAAACTGCGTATGGCCATGGAGGGGATAAAAAGAAGAAGAAGAAACTTATACTTAGTTAGTTACTAAGTCCAACTTGGATATAGAACAATAACAACTGTTTCTTTGTGCTAACTATTTTTAATGATATGCATTACATGCGTCGGCCTGTCTATTGCCCAGACTGTTCCAGCCTCAATCCAGGTTTACTAGTACGTTGTTGGCAAAGGACAGCATTGGGAAAAGTATCCATTTCGATGTTTTGCATTTTGATAGAGATAATACTGCCTAACAGCATAAATTCCCTCTAAATCCTTAAACCACCACCATGGCTTCCTGACAACGAGACAGTCAACCTTGAAGTACATCAGACACAGTACAAACATCCTCCTTCCACCCCCAGCAGTACTCAGTATTTTGATTCACCCTCTCTGGGCTTAACCTGCTCAAATATTTTAATCCAATTGCTTTCAACTATTCTCTTACGTAACTGTTGGATGTAATTTCTCAATTCAACTCAAGCTAATTCAGGATCATAATAAGGACAGATAGGCCCAGAAGGAGTATCTTGTGCATTTTTTAAAAATTTTCCATATGGAATAGGAATTTCTTTAAGGAGGATCTAAGGAAACACTGATTTTAAAAGTAGAGTTTTGGCTTTCCAAATTCAAATGACCTTGAGTAAAGATACTGCTTGGGAGATTAGAAGATCAGGGTCTCTCTTTGCCCTTGGAATGAGAAATCCCTAGAATCCATTGTCTTTCAAAGCAACAAAGAGAATATGGATGCGAATAGAATGTTGGAGAAAAGGTGTGTTAGACCAACAAGAGAGTACCAAAAGAGTACCATACAGAGAAAGCCAACCCTGGGATTCACTTACCCCTGCTTGGATCAGAATTCTGCTGTCATCTACTTTATTTCCTGGCCTTATAAGTGAAGTGAAGTGAAGTGAAATCGCTCAGTCGTGTCCGATTCTTTGTGACCCCGTGGACTGTAGCCCACCAGGCTCCTCCAGCCATGGGATTCTCCAGGCAAGAATACTGCAGTGGGTTGCTATTTCCTTCTCCAGGGGATCTTCCTGACCCAGGGATCGAACCCAGGTCTCCTGCATTGCAGGCTGACGCTTTAACCTCTGAGCCACCAGGGAAGCCTGGTTGTTTAAAGAGGAAAAGACCTATAATAACCACATTGGAAAACAGTCTGTGGCATGCACACCCTTTGACCAGAAATTCTGCTCCTAGATAAGTCTCCTGGAGAAATCTGTACCTATGTGCCCATACTGCATGTCTAGGAATGTTCACAGCACTATTGGAACATTCACAGCATATATGGAGTCATAATGGCTCCAAACCAGAAGCAACTCATGTCCATCCCTAGGACATTGTGGTGAATTCATACAATGGAAAACTATACAGCAGAGAAATTAATAAACCAGAGATTTGTGCCAAAACCTGGATGAAACTTGCTAACATAAGGCTGTATGAAAAAGGCAAGACACACACAAAAAAACCCCACACAGAATTATTCCATTTATGTAAAATTTTTAAACCAGCAATATTAATCTATACTGTTTAAAGATATACATACAGGCAATAAAACTTAGGAAGAAGCAAATAAATGATTTTCACAAAGACTATCTCCTTTGTGAGATGAGATAAGGTTGTAATTACAACTCAAGATGGGAACTATAGGAAACTTCTGGGATGATAATAATGCTTTGTTCCTCATCCTTCACAATTTTTCTATATGGATATTTTATCTTTTACTTCAAAACTGAAAAAAAAAACAAACAAAAAACCCCACCACTCTTAAAAAGAGAAGTTTGAAAATTCACTTCTTCATGGCAAAGATAAAGACCTGGAGGTCAGGGAGATTAAGTCAATTGCCCATTTTTTCTGACACCTACTGTGCAGCTCAGTCACAGAGCCTCTTCTCCAGTGCTTTGGGCAGGGGTATATATACATTCTGAAGACTCAGAGGGCCTGTCATTGCTGCATTCATTTCTTCAGTCCAGTTTGCAAACTGGCCCACTCCTTTCCCTCCCTCAACATCTCTCCTTGTGGGTCCACAGCCAACATCCACCTCTGAGCCCCCTGGACAGATGTGTACACGATACATGAATTCACAGATAGATACACACACCCACTGTACCTTGAACCCTCTCTTAGGTCTACCAGGAGTGACTATTTCATATTTAATCTATAACCTAAAACCTATCATGCTTTGCATGTTACAGATATCTAAAACCAAAATAAAGCTTGCTAACTACTAATATTAAATCTAATGCATCTATAGATACTTTTCAAATTGTTAGTCATTCAGTTGTATCTGACTCTGTGGGACCCCATCTAGCCTGCTAGATTCCTCTGTGCATGGAATTCTCCAAGCAAGAAAAGTGGAGTGGATTGCCATTTCCTTTTCCAGGGGATCTTCCCAACCCAGGGATCGAACTTGGGCCTCCTGTACTGCAGGCAGATTATTTACCATTCAAGCCACTGCTTTTTAAGCATCCCTCCAATAAACTGTGGGAGGGACAGTACAAGCTGTAGACTTGCCATTTGAGGATTCTCTTCCTGAACTACTTCAGAGCTGCACAGAATATACTACTTTTATAATGGAGTTTTTAAAAAAATATTAATTATTCTCTTTCTTTCTAAAAAACAATCAGTTGCTGCAAAAATATTTAGCCAGAAATTTTTTAGAAAGTAAAATTGTGAATTAAGAAATTCTAGGGAAGGCATTGCATACAGATACAAATAATAAGATGATTTTAAAGCTTACGCAGGAGTCTATTACTAAATCTCTCCAAGTCAGTGGTATTATTGGATGTTTTTTCATATTTAAAGATTTATTTACTTATAGCAGTGGGAGCAGTTTTAGGCTCACAGCAAAACTGAGAGGAAGATGCAGAGATTTCCCATTTACTTCCTGTTCCTACAAAAGCATATCCTTCCCCATTATCAACACCCCACGCACACACGAGTGTCCTGTTTGTTATAACTGATACAGCTCCGTTGGCACTGCTGCTGCTGCTGCTGCTGCTGCTGCTGCTGCTGCTAAGTCGCTTCAGTCGTGTCTGACTCTGTGCGACCCCATAGACAGCAGCCCACCAGGCTCCCCCTCCGTCCCTGGGATTCTCCAGGCAGGAACACTGGAGTGGGTTGCCATTTCCTTCTCCAATGCATGAAAGTGAAAAGTGAAAGTGAAGTCACTCAGTCGTGTCCGACTCCTAGCGACCCCATGGACGGCAGCCTACCAGGCTCCTCCGTCCGTGGATTTTCCAGGCAAGAGTAATGGAGTGGGGGTGCCACTGCCTTCTCTGTCCATTGGCACATTATCTATCACCCAAAGCCCATAGTTTATATTAGGGTCCACTCTTGGTGTTGTACAGTCTATGGGTTTGGACAAGTGTGCAATGACATGTATTCATCATTATAGCATTATCACAGAGTCTTTGCAGTGCCCCAGATATCCTTTGTGATCCACCCATTTATCCCTCCCCTTTCCTTTAACCCCTAGTAATCACTGACCTTTTTATAGACTCCTTAGTTTTGCCTTTTCTAGAATAGTATATAGTTGGGATCAAACAGTACACAGCTCTTTTCAGATTGGTTTCTTTCACTTAGATATATTCATTTCAATTTCTTTCATGTTTTTTCATGGCTTGATAGCTCATTTATTTTTAGCACTGAATAATATTCTATTGACTGGATGTACTTAGGTTTATTCATGCATTTACTGAAGGACATCTTAGTTGCTTCCAAGTTTTGGCAGTTATGAATAAAGCTGCTATAAACACCCATATGTAGATTTTTGTGAGGACATATGTTTTCAAAATCATGGAGTTAATGCCAATGAGCACAACTGCTGAATTGTATGGGAAGAGCGTGTTTGGTTCAAAAAAAGAAAAAACACCAAACTGTCTTCCAAAGTGACTGTACCATTTTGCATTGAACCAAAAACTTCAGATTTGACAAGGTAAATGTAGAAAAGTGAAGCTTTATCTCATACATGAGGAATTCTAAGATAATTCTCCTAAATACCAGAACTACAGAAGAAGCTAAAAATCCAAGATAGACAATCCCACCAAGCATAGCAAAAGCACAGAAGGGAAGAACAGGTTAAAAACATAGGCAAGAGAAGAAAAATATTACATAAGAAAAACCAAATAAAGGGATTGAGGACTTTCCTCCAAATAAACTTGCTTTCCTTCTCAAAGAAGCCCTATGCAAATCGGAGTTTTCCAGTCATGGATAAATAAGAAGGAACTATCATTTCAAGAAGAACTGGCCATAGGGGAAAAAACGCTTTTGTCAGAAGAAAGGCAATATTTCCAATCTTGCACCTTATCAGTAGAAGGACAATGTAACCAAAGACATCTGAAGAAGTCAAAATCCTCTGTGTGTCATGCTGGTATCATGCCAGTAGCAGATAAAGCAAAACAAGAGGCGTGATTGTTTTACTTTTTTTTTTTTTTTTCTTTGAAACAACCCCATGCACAAAGATTTGGTTTCCACCTTCAGTAGGATGAACTCATTTAGTTAAGATTCCAGACCATACCACTTCTTGAAAAATAATTCTCAGGAAATTTGCTCTCTGGTTCTCTAGTCTGTACCTGACAGTTCAATCCCCACCCTTTACCATGCTGCTCCAGCCCAACAGCCCATAGTGAGAGCCTCTTGGCTTTGAATTCCTGGGACCCATCACTTGTTTGAACTCATTGTCACAGAGCATCGCCTAGGGGCTTCACCATTCCCCAAGCAGGCATGGTTTGTTTCCCCATCCAGATTAAAATGTCACGGGAGACGGACTTCTTGTGCTTTCTTGTGCATCCCCTATCACAGTGCTGAGCTCACAACAGGGGCTCAAACCTTCCCCAGTGGTTCATCACTCCATGCAGTCTTCCCATCTGCAGCTCAAAATCACCAGAATTAAATTCCCTTACAGCACCACCTACCATGGGAGTCATGGCTCCCCTGACCCCTGTCCTTCCAGTGCCTTCTCTTTCTCTGTTTTACTGTAAAAGCAGATGGTGCACAGAAACAAAAATCACATCCAGGTCTACGAGTGTGCATTTTAGGAAAACAACAGCTCTCAACACTAGGATACAGACTAAGTCACCACTAAACTTTAACATACTCTGATGGTAACACAGCTCATAAATGGTGATAAGCACCTGGGCAGGATCACTGTGAACAACAAAGCAAATCAAGGAACAGATTGAAGCTTTTATAGTAATTTGGGATTGGACTGTCAAAGCTTTCAGTAGTACTGTATATTCTGCTCTAATGGGATACGTATATTCCTAAAAATAACCTGGTTTGTCAAAAGTTGTGATATTAAAAAAACTGATTTTGTGGAAGGGGAAGATATGGAGATTAGGATTAAAGTTTCAGTCACAACAACCAACAGTAGAGAAATTTTACAATTACAAGTAAATATTATCTTAACCTAAAATGTATATATCCAATGATTAAAGATGACAACCCATACTCAAATGTTTCATTCCACATATTCAGGAATTTCTCAGTCTTTTCCATGCCCTTTAACTTTTATTTTGAATTCTGTGTGTTGAGCTCCTAGTCTTCAACCAAAGAACAAAGGAATATAAACCAAATGGCAGAACAACTCAACAAGGAGACACACAGCAGCATCTTCCCAGGCTTTGCAGGACTATAACTTTTCTCCCCCTTCTTGCGGTCCTAGTCCGTCAATCACCCACAATAATCAAAGGTAGTTGCATAATGCAACAATGCTCCTTGATTAATAAAATACCTCATATCTAATTTCCATTATGAAAACTCTTAATGTAGGAAAAATGGTTGGATTCCAAGTTCAAGATTAATTTGGGGCTTTTCACATCAATCACTGGCTTCCTGGGGCCACATCCGTGATGTTTCTGCAAGGAGTCTATGGCCATAAAGATAGCCTTGCATGCATGCGTGCTCAGTCTCTTCAGTCATGTCTAATTCCTTGCAACCCTACAGACTGTAGCCCACCAGGCTCCTCTGTCCATGGGATTCTCCAGGGAAGAATACTAGAGTGGATTGCCATGCTCTCCTCCAGGGGATCTTACCAGCCTGGGGATTGAACTCACATCTGCCTGCATCTCCTGAAATGCAGGCAGATTCTTTATCCACCCAGCCACCTGGGAAGCCTGACATTAGTCTTACCCATTGTTTTTTTTTTTTTTTTCTTTTTCCATCTTTTTTTTTTTTTTCAGGGGAAAATGGACAAAGGAAAGGATCAATGAGGGTGGGAGGGAAATGGGAAGAAAGAAGGGGGAGTGATGGTGGGGAGGAGTATATGTAATTTCTTAACCAATGGCTTTCTGTTTTTAATCACAAAGAACACTTAAAAAAAATCATGGTGAATTCATCTTATATTAGGAGGTTTGTTCTCGAAATGAAAAGTTCAGGAAACAAAAAGTCCAGTTTGGGTGTCCTCATCTTTAGGCACATCTTGGTATTTTGTATTGGTAAGTCTATCTTTACCACAATATATTATTTAGGACAGGATCACATTTGTCTCCTCTTCCTCCCTACTACCCAAAGTGGTACCAAACCCACAAAATAGTCAATAAACCTCCACAGAGTGAACAAATAAGTCTTTTTTTTTTTTTTTTAAACTCTCCTGAGTGAACTGAATTTTTTGAGGCTCATAAGTAAATATGTTTTCCTCTTTACTTTGTCTATTATAGCCAGATTATATGAGTGGGGTATTAAAGTCTCCCACTATTATTGTATTGCTGCATATTTCTTCTATCATATTAATTAATGTTTGTCTTAGATATATCAATGCTCCAATGTTGGGTGCATATATATTTATAATTGTTATAACTTCTTTTTGGATTGTTCCTTTAAGTCATTATGTGTAACCTTCATTTTCTCCTTTTCAAGATCTTTAAAGTCAGTTTTATCTGATATATGTATTGCTACTCCTGTTTCCTTATGGTCCATATCACCCTTTTAGTGATTCCTATCTAGAGAATGTCCTTTAGTTTTTGTTGGAGAAATGGTTTAGTGGTGCAAAATTCTCTCAACTTTTGCTTATCTGTGAAGCTTTTGATTTCTCCTTCATATTTGAATGAGATCCTTGCTGGATACAATAATCTAGGCTGTAAGTTATTTTCTTTCATCACTTTAATTACGTCTTGCCATTCCCTCCTGGCTTGGAGAGTTTCTATTGAAAGATCAGCTGTTATCCTTATGGGAATTCCCTTGTGAGTTATTTGATGTTTTTCCCTAGCTGCTTTTAATATTTGTTCTTTATATTTAATCTTTGTTAATTTGATTAATATGTGTCTTGGGGTGTTTCGCCTTGGGTTTATCCTGTTAGGGACTCTCTGGATTTCTTGAACTTGAGTGGTAATTTCCTTCTCCATTTTAGGGAAGTTTTCAACTATTATCTCCTCAAGTATTTCCTCATGATCTTTCTTTTTATCTTCTTCTTCTGGAACTCCTATGATTCGGATGTTGTAGCGTTTGATGTTATCCTGGAGGTTTCTGAAATTGTCCTCATTTCTTTTGATACGTTTTTCTTGTTCTCCCTGATTCATTTATTTCTAGGATTCTATCTTCTAGTTCACTAATCCTATCTTCTGCCTCTGTTATTCTACTATTTGTTGCCTCCAGGGTGTTTTGGATCTCATTTATTGCATTATTCATTATGTGTTGACTCTTTTTTATTTCTTCTAGGTCCTTGTTAAACCTTTCTTGCATCTTCTCAATCCTTGTCTCCAGACTCTTTAACTGTGATTCTATTTTGATTTTGAGATTTTGAATTAATTTCACTATGATTATTTGGAATTCTTTATCAGGTAGATTCCCTATCTCTTCCTCTTTGGTTTGGTTTGGTGGGCATCTATCCTGTTCCTTTAGCTGCTGGGTATTCTTTTGTCTCTTCATTTTGTTAAAATTGTCAAATTTAGAGTGTCCTTACTATATTCTGGTAGTTTGTTGAATTCTCTTTATTGAGGCGGTTTACAGGTCTTTTCAATATCTGATCTCTGCCTTGTTACAGAGGGGGCGGAGATGAACACCCAAATCTAAACCGGCCAGGTTCAGGCACTCGGATAATCCTCAGAAGCACAGACTCGGTTGAGTCTGCGTTTTATGCCCTTCCCAGATCCGAGTAGCGCAGGTGATGAAATGTTCAGGGAGCGCAGCTGCTGCGACTTATCGCCTCTCCGCCGCTCAGTTTTCTGGGTATACAAACAGCGCACTTTCTCAGGCAGATGTTGACCATCCAGAGCCCCAAGAAGCATGAGTCAGCACAGAAACCTACTCACAGTTCCGTTAGACAGTGTCTCTCTAGGGCTATAATTGCCCACTTCTGGCCCTGGCTGCCTGTCACCGGAGTGGGACGGCCTGCAGCCGGCCAACTCTGTGCAGCCCTTTGTTCCGTAGGTAGTCCTGGTGGTGTCTTAAGTTAGGGCTGGCTTTTGATGTAGTAGATAACCGACAGTCTGGTTATTTGGCTCAGATAGCGCCCGAGGTAGCCAGGCCAAATCCTTTCTCAAAGCAATGCAGGCCTCGCCGCTCCTCCTAGCCCAGCCCCCGCTTGCCAATAGCAAATGCTGGTGTCCGCGCCACTTCTCCGCAAAAGGAGTTACCGCAGGGCTTGTTTTCTCGTTTTGAAGACAATGAGCTGTCTTTCTAAGTGCCTGATGTCCTCTGCCGGCATTCAGAAGTTGTTTTATCGAGTTTATTCAGCATTCAAATGTTCTTTTAATGGATTTGTGGAGGAGAAAGTATTCTCCCCGTCTTACTCGTCCGCCATCTTAGCTCCTCCCCCAGCCTTACCCATTCTTAATGAGCCTCTCCAGATTCACTTTTCCCTGGAAATGCAGGAAAAATGGTTATTGCACAGTAAACAAAATCCAAAAATTTAGTAGAAAAGGCCAGGTGTGTCTCCTTAAGGTATAGGCACTTCTCCATAACAAGAATGATTTTGGAGGTAAGACTGAAGGTGCCTGTAGCCATACCTCCAGAGTAACTCTTCACGTCCTATGTCTCACTGGGATATGGCTTTTTAAAACAATGTCATCAACAGTGAAAAGTAGCAGATTCCTGAGGAAGGCGTAAATAAATATGTATTAGGGAAAAAAAGTCATCTGGATTGTCTTCTACAGAATCCACCTAATCTATCCTAGATGAATGGGTGAAGAGTCTCACTTTCATGTCATCTAATTAAGTCTATTAATCCCATTTGGTACTAACATATCAGTCTGAGCTTATTTGGGATTTTGACTAAAAAGCTTATATAAAATTTTGATTAACTACTCATTCTAAGTTATTGGGAGACCCTGGGAAAGTCAAACATGATTGCTAAGTGCTCTGTCTGGATAGTATAATCCATCCCCACACTTTCAAGGAAGAGTTCAAAAGCCCCATTTCACAGATGAAATAAACAAGACTTTGCTCAAGAACATGTGCTTGGTAAACTTAGTGGAATCAGGATCAAACCCAGACCCTCTGATTTCACCCATATAGGTTTAACCACTACCCTACACTGCCTTTCCTGGATAAGCCATAAGAACAAAGGGTAGAAAAGATGATTGGTGATTTGCTGGTGCCCATATCACATCCCCAGGGGCTGGGGGTGGGGGGCTACAGTCCATAGGTTTGCAAAGAGTCAGACATGACTGAAACCACTTAACACACACACAGCCTTCTTTATGATCCAGCTCTCACATTCATGTGTGACTACTGGAAAAAACCATAGCTTTGACTATACGGACCTTTGTCACCAAAGTGATGTCTTTGCTTTTTAATACACTGTCTAGTTTTATCACAGCTTTCCTTCCAAGGAGGAAGGCATGGCAAACCACTCCAGTATTCTTGCCATGAGAACCCCTTGAACAGTATGATAAGGCAAAAAACTTTTGTATTAAATTATCCAAAAAGCAGTTCTGGTCCTCATGTTGTCATATGCTGCCCTTTTATACAATCTTGACAAGTCTCGAAGCTTAACTGACAAGTTCTCTTCATCCAAGTAAAACTTTTTAAGGCCAAAATGAAAGTGAAAGTGAAGTCACTCAGTCGTGTCGAACTCTTTGCTCCCCCATAGACTGTAGCCTACCAGGCTCCTCTGTCCATGGGATTTTCCAGGCAATAGTACTGGAGTGGATTGCCATTTCCTTCTCCAGGGGATCTTCCCAACCCAGGGATCAAACCCAGTTCTCCCACATTGTAGGCAGATGCTTTACCATCTGAGCCACCAGGGAAGTCCTTGGTGGGCTTTTAAGGCCAAGCCCTTTCTAATTATGTGACTTTAAGGGGCATATCTAGGACCCTATTGGTGACGGTCCCCCTAAATTCCCGAGGGTATGTCTATAGAAGAAGCAGTGACGGGATGAGAAGAGACATGATGTTCATCCAATCCAACCCTATGTTTTCACAAATGAGAAAAGCAAATTGCTCAGAGAGTTGTTGGGCTGTGCACCATCCCCCTCAGGCACTAAGAACTGGAAGAGCAGCCCAGTGGCTCACACAGCACTGCCTTCTCCACAAAAAGCCAACCACGGACAAAACCCAGCCTGAAAAATCCTTCATGGTCCCCATCTCCTGTTGCTCTAGAATCAATATGGGATACTGCCTTGTGCAAATATCATAAAGACTCCCATCCTGCCTGTATGAACAGTAATGAAAAAGCCATAGTCCCTCAGAAACATACCATGCAGTCAATGGTACAATCATATGTAGTAATCATAGGTTTGCAGAGTTTTAGAGCTGAAAGAGGACTGGTGGATGGTTATACATTGCTAGGTGTCATTAACGGAGAAGGCAATGGCACCCCACTCCAGTACTCTTGCCTGGAAAATCCCATGGATGGAGGAGCCTGGTGGGCTGCAGTCCATGGGGTCGCTAAGAGTCGGACACGACTGAGCGACTTCACTTTCACTTTTTCACTTTCATGCATTGGAGAAGGAAATGGCAACCCACTCCAGTTTTCTTGCCTGGAGAATCCCAGGGGCAGGAGAGCCTGGTGGGCTGACGTCTATGGGGTCATGCGGAGTCGGACACGACTGAAGTGACTTAGCAGCAGCAGCAGGTGTCATTAAATTGGAAAAACTATATATTTCTCAAAATAACTAGCAAATTGTTTCTTTTTTTTTCATTTCTCCAAATGTTTTATTTTTCCAGAGAGCAATAAAAATAATTAAGATTTATTGGGTGATTATTATGCTAACTGCCTTAAATGTATTACATATTCCCTACATTGTAGGTACAATTATCACCCCCTTTAACCCTGATAAGTGTCAGTCGCTCAGTCATGTCAGACTCTCTGCAACCCTCTGACTGTAGCCCACCAGGTTCTCTGTCCATGGAATTCTCTAGGCAAGAATACTGAAGTGGGTTGCCATTCCCTTCTCCAGGGGATCTTCCCAACCCAGAGATTGAACCTGGATCTCCTGCATTGCAGGCAGATTCTTTACCATCTGAGCCACCAGGGAAGGCCCTTAACCCTGATAGCTGCACCATAAACTCAGAGTAATAAGTTAATATTCAAAAAAATAAAATCTGTGTATGCAATTCCTCACATAATAAGACATCATAAATATTTTTTAGAGGTCTGTGACAGTAATGTTATTTTGATTGAAGACTTATTTTCAGTACACTGATTATTACAGGGGAATGTTATTTGTTTGTTATGATAAAATACACATAACATAAAACTTACCATTGTCACAAATTTTAAATGTGCCATTTAGTAAATTATATTCATATTGTTGTGCAACCCATTCCAGAACTATTTCATCTTGTAAAACTGAAACTCTGTACCTACTGAACAACTCCCCACCCCCACCCCCCCAGTCTTTGGCAATCACCATTCTACTTTCTGTTTGTGTGACTCTGACCACTTTAGATACCTCAGATAAGTGGAATCATGCAGTATTTGTCTTTTCGTGACTGTCTCGTTTCATGTACCGTCATGTCCTCAAGGTTCATCCAGGTTGTAGCATGTCAGAATTCCTTCCTTTTTATAGCTGAGTAACATTCCATTTTAAGTATATAACACACACTGTTTATCCATTCACCTGTTATGGACACCTGGATTGATTCTACCTCTTGGCTACTATGAGTAACGCTGTTATGAACATAGGGGGTACTAGCAAATTGCTCTGAAGTAAAATAAACTGGCTACATTTTGTAGTGTTAATTCCAGCTCATAGTCATACATTTGCATTCTCAAGAAAAGCAACCTCAGTCCCTCTTATCCAGTTATTTACATTTGGAATAAGTTAAGCCTTTTGGCCAGTCATGATCGGGTGTAACCATTCATCCCATCACTCAGAGATGAAGAAACAGGCTCACAGAGGGCTGGCCTTGCAAGACTCATTTTAAAAAGTGGTGATAAAGTTCTTTAGGGAGATAATATAAGCATAGTGATTATAAATATAAGTCTGGCATCAGAACTCAGTTCTATCATTTACCAGCTGTGTGACCTTCAAAAAGTTACCTAACTTCTCTAAGCTTCAGTTCCTAGTCTCTAAAACAGAAGGAGTGATAATAGTAGTCCTTGTGTCCTAGGGTCAAGGTAAGAAATAAATGAAATTATCATGTAAAGAATTCAGTGTAGTGTCTGGCATACAGTAAGTGCTCAAGAGTCGTCAGTCTTTATTCTGTGGTTATAGGTCACCAATCCCAACCCCCTCATTAAAGATGAGGTCCAACAAGATAAAGCACACACTGCTGCCTTGATAGGCACAGAACTCTGGATGGGCAGAGCCCCCTTGTCTGACATGAAAGTGATCAGAGACTGACTACCGTTTTAATCACAGAAGTTTGCTTTATTTCCAAACTTTGATTTTAAAAAATACACCACTTAACCTAGGGTTGACCCTTTTAAGCACACAGGCTTAAAAAAATAAGAAACAGGAACTGAAAATGTTAAAAAAAAATAAAATAAAATCTGAGCAAAACCAAGTAAACATCGCAGACATCTTGCTGCTAGAAAAATCCTTGACCCCATAAGTGTGTCTTAAAATCTTGTTCAAAATGTATTTGGTTTTCTTTTGCTTTTGCATCAAATGTGAGTCATCATAGCCAGCGTGCAAAGATCACTACTTTTTAAATAATGATCCCTGCATTTACTTGGCCTTTTCTCAGGCTGTGCCTCAGCATTTCTGCCTTTGCAATTCCAATGGACTTAGAGTTTAACATATTTGGGCAGTTTGTTGGACTCAAGGCAACTAGGAGCCACATTAGTATAGAAGCAAAAACTTTCCCTCCATCACCTTACACCTGAGTAATTCCCAGTCCCAGAGAGGCTTCCACCTCCAGCATCCTATCTAAGCCCCATATCACAGCACCTTTCTAGCCAATGGTATGCTTCCTCTAGCTGTCCACACAATTTGAGGAGCCTACCTGGCCCTTCTTTGATCAGATTTACATTCCACAATGTTCAGGGTTCATAGTGAGAAACAACAGTAAAGACTTCTTTCTTTCCCAGGTCATGCTGCTTTGCTCCTATTCACTGGTGATACCTTCAGGTCAAGAAGCACCCAGCACAGAAGTGGCTAGCAACTTTGGCTGTGCATTAGAATCCTCAGCAACACATTTTTGTAAAACTGCAAATGCCTGGAGGTCACCCTAGTTCATCTGAAACGGAACTTCCGAGGATAGAGTAGAGAATTCAGCGGTTCTCAGAAACTCTGCAGGTGGCTGTGATGGGTAGGGAGGTTGAGAATCTCTGCCCTAACCGAAACAGGAAGTCAGATTGCAGCATCAGGCACCATGTGTCAAGATTGGCCATGTTCAAGGTGAAACATAGAACACCTCAAGCCATGTCATGGGCCCCAATAAGTGACCCCAATTCATCACTAAAGGGGAAGAGGTCCTTTCCCCAGCTAATCTGGACATCAAACCCACACAACTCATTTCTAACTTAAGCTACTGAAGGCCTGATCCATGCTCCAGTCAACTGCACACCCTGAGTGCTCATCTTATCCAGCCAAACTCTGCTTCCAGTCTATCTGCAGTGACTACACCTGCACAACTAGACTTTACTGAAGAGTAAATTAAGTAAGGTAGAATTGTATTCAGTAATGGCTCTACAGTTCATTTCAGTCACTCAGTCGTGTCCGACTCTTAGCGACTCCATGGACTGCAGCACGCCAGGCCTCCCTGTCCATCACCAACTCCCAGAGTCCACCCAAACCCATGTCCATTGAGTCAGTGATGCCATCCAACCATCTCATCCTCTGTCGTCCCCTTCTCCTCTTACTTTCAATCTTTCCCAGCATCAGGGTCTTTTCAAATGAGTCAGTTCTTC
Organism: Tragelaphus eurycerus; assembly: GCA_935064755.1. NCBI lineage: Eukaryota > Metazoa > Chordata > Mammalia > Artiodactyla > Bovidae > Tragelaphus > Tragelaphus eurycerus. The sequence continues at coordinate 23,902,791 of CAKXYN010000024.1, read as the reverse complement.
GCAGCAGGTGGCCAAAGTATTGGAGTTTCAGCTTCAGCATCAGTTCTTCCAATGAACACTGAGGACTGATCTCCTTTAGGATGGACTGGTTGGATCTCCTTGCAGTTCAAGGGACTTTCAAGAGTCTTCTCCAACACCACAGTTCAAAAGCATCAATTCTTCAGTGCTCAGCCTTCTTTATGGTCCAAATCTCACATCCATACATGACTACTGGAAAAACCATAGTTTTGACTAGATGGACCTTTGTTGGCAAAGTAATGTCTCTGCTTTTTAACATCCTGTCTAGGTTAGTCATAACTTTTCTTCCAAGGAGCAAATGTCTTTTAATTTCATGGCTACAGTCACCATCTGCAGTGATCTTGGAGTCCCCAAAATAAATTCTGTCACTGCTTCCACTGTTTCCCCATCTATTTGCCATGAAGTGATGGGATCAGATGCCATGATCTTAGTTTTCTGAATGTTGAGTTTTAAGTAAAACTTTTCACTGTCCTCTTTCTCTTCATCAAGAGGCTCTTTAGTTTATGGCTCTTAGGAGATTACAGAGGACACCACCAGCATTCTTTATAAACAACAAGCCAGAGAACATGAAAATGGTCAAGATCTAGAAAGCAGGCAGATCACCGAACTACATATCACTCAAGAAAGATGAAAGAGGCAGACATGCTGAAAGTGTTCAACAGCAAGATTAAAAGGAGAAGAACATTCCTGGAGGCCCATCCTGGTACAATCACAGTGGCAGACAAAGAATCAAGGCAGAGACTGTAGAAACAGGATGAAGAAGCAGAGTGGCATAGTGGGTATATAATTGGGCCCTGGTAGTAAACTGTGTGGATTGAACCCTGGCTCTGATCCATAATTTGGAACAGGTGAAAAAACAAAACAAAATACTCTGAGCCTCAGTTTCCTCATCTGTGAAATGGGATAGTAAGTATGAGGGTCAGCATAGCAGCTGATACTCAATTAAATGTTAGCAATATCATTGTAAGAAAAGGAGGCAGTTCTTAGGACCCAAGATAGAGGCTTAGTCGAAAGAAAATAAGACAGGGACTTCCTTGGAGGTCCAGTGGTTAAATTTCTGCACTTCCACTGCAGGAGGCCTGGGTACTATCCCTGATTGGGAACTAAGATCCCTCAGGCTGCGCACAAGACAAAAAAAAAAATGGAAATAAGACAAAAAGGCCTGTTATCCTGTCACAAGTCGGAGCAGACCCTGCTGCAGAAAGAGAAGCCAGGTTACTGTGGTCATGGTGGCAATAGACTAGAGCTCTCAGTTCTGGTTTCTTTGTAAAAACAGAGTTGGACCGAGAGCCTTGGGCTGAGTGGCCTTAGCTGCAAAGGTTAGAGGCGTGCAGGCAAGGGAGCCAAGCTGATCATTATACCCATCCATGGCTTGGCACAGGTTCAAAGCTGAGGGCACTCCCTGAGACTGCTACAGGTTACTTTCCTTTCAATCCACAGTCCTTCCCCATGTGGCCCTTACCTTCAGGAATTACTTTAAAAAAAAAAAACAAAAACTAGTATTTTCTAACTCCAGCTGCAGGTTCCCATTTTAGTTTCTCTAGCACCTCTCCTGTTTTGCTTAGCCTCCCCACCAGCCTTCATCCTAGGCCCTTTAAACAGGCCCACGGAGTGCCCAGAGTCCAAAAGAAGGCTTTCTTCCCTACCCTTTCTCCCCACCCCCACCCGGTCCCACACCCTGCCCACCCCCAACCAGCTGGAGTCTTATTAGCCTCCAACTCCACCCTATAAAGCCTTCATTTAGGAATTCTCATACATATTCCATGTTAATAACACCCACCATCTTCCCTGGAAAGTTCCCATTAGCTTTTCCTTAAGCTCTCAAAATACAGTAAGACTTCACATTCATGTCTTAACACAGAAACCTCTGTCCTGCTGGCTCTTCAGTTCAGTCATTAGGGAGAAGGGAAGCATTTGACAATACTCTGAAAACAAACCACATCAGGAAGTGGATAAATGGGGACCTTTTTCTAAACATGTTTGCTTCTGACCTTGTCCCCTCCAGCCCCCTAAGCTGACATACGCAGGAGACTAAACCCGCACTCTGCTTCCCAATGCAGCACAGAAATGTTTGGGGGTTTGTCCCCAGGACAGACCAATAGACCTATTCTCTTCCAGGACAAAGCTTGAGCCTTTAACCCTGTGCAGCCACTTCACAAATTAGTGGTAAGGCAGTTATGCTAACATAGCTCAGTCATGTCGGACTCTTTGCAACCCCATGGACTGTAGCCTGCCAGGCTCCTCTGACCATAGGCTTCCCCAGGCAAGAATACTGCAGTGGGTTGCCATTCTCTTCTCCAGGGGATCCTTCTGACCCAGGGATCGAACACAGTTCTCCTGCATTACAAGCAGATTCTTTCCATCTGAGCCACATGGGAAGGCAGTTACAGATCTGTGGTAAGAGGAACCAAGCTAGAGAGCCCACATGGAGCCATCCAACAGCATTAGTGTGGCTCAAGATCAACAGACGTCCATCATAGAAGGTCAGAAACTATAACACAAGTTATAATGCAGAGGTAAAATCTCATAACTACATTTGAAAAACAGTACCCATATGCCATATTAATGCTTTTAACAACACATTCTAGAAATGCTCTATCCTTTTACTTTGGGCTGTAAGTATTACCTCCAAGAATCATAGAACTTGAACTTGGGTTCTGGGCCAAACAAAGAATAATCAATGTGAGAGGTTTTTTTATTAAGTGATTAAAAAAAAGATTGTATCAAGGATTGATGTTCCCTTTACAAGGTAAAGCAATGTGAGTCCTCATCTAGCAACCGTAATTTATATTACTACCTCATTTCAATTAAGATTAGTTTTCAGAAATCCTAGTACATATTCAACTTCTTTGTTCCTATGTATTTGTTAAAATATGATCATATATTCAATATAGCTTAACTCCAAAAATTTTAATATTTCCAATATTAAGACTTTAGCACTAGATAACCACCTACTGGGAAAATGCCAAAGAACTGATTAAAAGTTCACATTCCTTTTTTCATTTATTAAAAAAAAATGATTTGGTATACGATAATAACATCTTTGGGAGATATGTTTTGCTTTCTTTTAAGATTACTGCACAGCTGGAAATCAATTTAATTTGCATGATTTCTTGTGCAGTTTCTTCTTTTGTTCTACAGATTTTCTTGATCTCCTGTGCCTCAAAATATTTTACTATCAAAATAGCTGAGCTGCTATTATTTTTGAAAGACTTAATATAGAAGACTTTTAACAGTTACAGGAAGTTGAAGTCGACTTGAAAGACATTATTGATTTTAATAGATTAATTATAATTTGACAGTGAGAAGCTGGGGAAGGAATTGAAGAGAGTAAGAAGAATATGAGAAGAAAGGAGTTTCTTCAATAAAACAATTTTTGTTTATTTTTTAACCCAAAATTGAATCCACTTTTTATTCATTTTCACATTAAGTTATAAACACATTTTGAGGTGTTATTTTTAGATGTTTTTAATTTGTCTAGTCTAATATACAATCTAAAAATTTTCCATTTAGGGTGTGACAACGCTTAAAAACAAAACCAAAACAAACACTTTTTCCTGTTCTGTATAAGGTGGGTGGATCAAAGAATGTCTGGGCAGATAAGGGAGCTTCAGACTTTGGGCAGCCCCAGTTACTGAAGAGGATAAAAAGGAGGGTACTTAAAAATCATATCTGTGAACAGTTTCTTGCCCAAAAAGTCAAGACAATTCTCTAAACACTTGTTGGTAAATGTTCAATTCAGTTTGCTACATTTCACTTCTTGACAGGCTTCAAAGGCTACAGATTTGAAATTTTATTGGGTGAGAAGGTTTTGAAACTCAAGTTCCATTTATCCTTGGCCAAGTCCAGCAGTCGGATTCCTGGGATGCAGACAGGGGAAGGTCAAACTGTTGAAATGGTTTCTGATGATTTCCTCATCATTCAAGCTCCCCAGAGAAGGAGTCAAAAATGATTGGTGTTTTGTTTTAAGTATGAGTTTAAAACACAACCGAGAAGAGTTTTTATTTTATTTTGTGTTTCAGCAGCCAAGATCAAAGATATTCTGACTCTGTAAATTGAGTCCTACCTTTCTTATTGGGTAACTTCTGTTTGGTTGGTTGGTTGACTGGTTTTTATACTGGGCACATTGATGCTTTGAAAGAAATCTGAGACTTGTTAGAAAGGAAAAAAGGAAAAAGAGATTTTGAGTACGTGCATTAACTAACTATGTGGGCTTCTCTGATGGTTCAGCAGGTAAAGAATCTGCCTGCAATGCAGGAGATGCAGGAGAAGCATGTTCAATCCCTGGGTTGGGAAGATCTCCTGGAGAAGGGCATGGCAACCCATTCAAGTATTCTTGCCTGGAGAATCCCAAGGACAGCTATCTGTTGCTATATAAAAAATTACATCCCAAACTTTTGGCTCTAAGCCTTTCAAGGCAAACCATTCAATATCACAGTAATCCAAGTCTATGCCCCAACCAATAACACTGAAGAAGCTGAAGTTGAATGGTTCTATTAAGACCTATAAGACCTTCTAGAACTAACACCCAAAAAAGATGTCCTTTTCATTATAAAGGACTGGAATACAAAAGTAGGAGGTCAAGAAACACCTGGAGTAACAGGCAAATTTGGCCTTGGTGTACAGAATGAAGCAGGGCAAAGGCTGATGGAATTTTGCCAAGAGTATGCATTGGTCATAGCAAACACCCTCTTTCAACAATACAAAAGAAGACCCTACACATGGACATTGCCAGCTGACCAACACCAAAATCAGATTGATTATATTCTTTGCAGCCAAAGATGAAGAAGCTCTATATACTCAGCAAAAACAAGACCAGGAGCTGACTGCGGCTCAGATCATGAACTCCTTATTGCCAAATTCAGACTTAAATTGAAGAAAGTAGGGAAAAATACTAGACCATTCAGGTATGACCTAAATCAAATCCCTAATGATTATACAGTGTAAGAAGGAAATAGATTTAAGGGACTAGATCTGATAGACAGAGTGCCTGATGAACTATGGACAGAGGTTTGTGACATTGTACAGGAGACAAGGATCAAGATCATCCCCAAGAAAAAGAAATGCAAAAAGCAAAATGGCTGTCTGGGGAGGCCCTATAAATAGTTGTGAAAAGAAGAGAAGTGAAAAGCAAAGGAGAAAAGGAAAGATATAAGCATCTGAATGCAGAGTTCCAAAGAATAGCAAGGAGAGATAGATAAGAAAGCCTTCCTCAGTGATCAATGCAAAGAAATAGAGGAAAACAACAGAATGGGAAAGACTAGAGATCTCTTCAAGAAAATTAGAGATACCAAGGGAACATTTCATGCAAAGATGGGCTCAATAAAGGACAGAAATGGTATGGACCTAGCAGAAGCAGAAGATACTGAGAAGAGGTGGCAAGAATACACAGAAGAACTGTACAAAAAAAGATCTTCATGACCCAGATAATCACGATGGTGTGATCACTCACCTAGAGTCAGACATCCTGGAATGTGAAGTGAAATGGGCCTTAGGAAGCATCACTATGAACAAAGGTAGTGGAGGTGGTGGAATTCCAGTTGAGCTATTTTAAATCCTAAAAGATGATGCTGTCAAAGTGCTGCACTCAATATGCCAGCAAGTCTGGAAAACTCAGCAGTGGCCACTAGACTGGAAAAGGTCAGTTTTCATTCCAATCCCAAAGAAAGGCAATACCAGAGAATGCTCAAACTACTGCACAATTGCACTCATCTCATGTGCTAGTAAAGTAATGGTCAAAATTCTCCAAGCCAGGCTTCAGCAGTATGTGAACCGTGAACTTCCTGATGTTCAAGCTGGTTTTAGAAAAGGCAGAGGAACCAGAGATCCAATTGCCAACATCTGCTGGATCATGAAAAAAACAAGAGTTCCAGAAAAACATCTATTTCTGCTTCATTGACTATGTCAAAGCCTTTGACTGTGTGGATCACAATAAACTGTGGAAAATTCTGAAAGAGATGGGAATACCAAACCACCTTATCTGCCTCTTGAGAAACTTGTATACAGGTCAGGAAGTAACAGTTAGAACTGGACATGGAACAGCAGACTGGTTTCAAATAGGAAAAGGAGTACGTTAAGGCTGTATATTGTCACCCTGCCTATTTAACATATATGTAGAGTACATCATGAGAAATGCTGGACTGGATGAAGCACAAGCTGGAATCAAGATTGCCAGGAGAAATAACAATAACCTCAGATATGCAGATGACACCACCCTTACGGCAGAAAGTGAAGAAGAACTAAAGAGCCTCTTGATGAAAGTGAAAGAGGAGAGTGAAAAAGTTGGCTTAAAGCTCAACATTCAGAAAACTAAGATCATGGCATCCGGTCCCATCACTTCATGGCAAGTAGATGGGGAAACAGTGGAAACAGTGTCAGACTTTATTTTGGTCGGGGGGGGGGGGCTCCAAAATCACTGCAGATGGTGATTGCAGCCATGAAATTAAAAGACGCTTACTCCTTGGAAGGAAAGTTATGACCAACCTAGACTGCATATTAAAAAGCAGAGACATTACTTTGCCAACAAAGGTCTGTCTAGTCAAGGCTATAGTTTTTTCCAGTAGTTATGTATGGATGTGAGGGTTGGACTATAAAGAAAGCTGAGCACTGAAGAATTGATGCTTTTAAACTGTGGTGTTGGATAAGACTCTTGGGAGTTCTTGGACTGCAAGAAGATCCAACCAGTCCATCCTAAAGGAGATCAGTCCTGAGTGTTCATTGGAAGGACTGATGTCAAAGCTGAAACTCCAATACTTTGGCCACCTGATGCAAAGAGCGGACTCATTTGAAAAGATCCTGAGCTGGGAAAGATTGAAGATGAGAGAAGGGGACGACAGAGGATGAGATAGTTGGATGGCATCACCAACTCAATGGACATGAGTTTGGGTAAACTCCAGGAATTGGTGATGGACAGGGAGGCCTGGGGTGCTGCAGTCCATGGTGTTGTAAAGAGTCGGACACGACTGAGAGACTCAACTAAACTGAACTGAACTCAATAACCATGTGTTTTCCCAGATAATTTCTGAGGAAGAAGAGTGAAGAAGCAGTTCACTTGGGGATTCTGTCTCAGAGTCACTCATGAAATCATAGCCGAGCTGTCAGCCAGGACTGCAGTCCCCTGAAGGCTCAGGATCCACTTCAAGGTAAGCCACATGGCTGCTGATAGGCTTCAGTTCTTCACTGGCTATTGGGTGGAAACGTCATCTCCTTACCACTTGGGCCTGTCCATAAGGCTGCTCACAATAAGGCTTGCTTCCCCCAGAGTAAGTGATCTAAGAGACAGAGGCAGACAGACAAAGAGATGGACCAGGCCCGAGATGGAAGTCACAGCTTTTAGAACCTATCTCAGAAGTGCTATTTCTATACTTGAGCTATATGTTATTGGTCACAAACAGATCCCCCTGGCACATGCTAAGAGAGGCTCACATGCCCCCACCTATACCGGGAGATAGGGATTGTTAGGGGTGGGTTGGCTTGGAGGTGGGCTATCACAGAAGGCAGCCAGCAGTATCTGCCAAATGTTGACCCCCTCTTTTTTTTTTTGGCTTGCCACATGAGTTGTGGGATCTTAGTTCCCTCACCCAGTATTGAACCTGGGCCCTCACAGTGAGTGCACAGAGCCCTAACCACTGAACCGCCAGGTAATTCCTGACCCCTTAATTCATATTTCATATACCACTATTGATATTTCACACAGCCACAGCACCTGGGACACACAAAAAATATTTTTTGAATAGGTGAGTTGAGAACTGTACACTTCAGTGTACACTCACTGTGCCACACTGCCAGCTTTTGGCCAACAATTAGCAATATAACCATTTTATTAGGACTTCAGCATTTCCTTCTGCGATTATTTGATAGGAGTGATTTTCAAATGATGTTCTAAGGGGGCCCAGATGACACCTCCTCAACCCTTCTTGATTCAATCACAGCAGCTCCCCTGAAGTCTATTTTACGTATTGGCTTTCCTTTGAAAAATAATTCTTTAACTAAAATAGGCAGGGGTGGGAGAGTGTGAAACTAAACCTTTCTTATGCATTTCGCCTATATTATTTTAAACAAACATTAGAAAATGGAAAAATGAAACTGTGGATAGTGCTAAAAAGTACTGTACTCTAAATTTAGAAATCCTTGGGGAAGCCCAAAGCAGTAAACACTTAATGTCAATTCAGTCATTAGGTTTAAGCTGGTTAACTTTGGATTCAACTGCACAAAAATTACATATGCAGGGACACACACACAAAAGACAGGGGAAAATATATGCAAAAATCTAGAAGGATGCAATTAAAGACTATGTCTTAAAAATAAGTTTAAATTAATTTTTAAAAATTTTTTCTAGTTCTTGAAGAGTGAGGACCTTCTGAGAACATATGTCACTTTAGACCTTTATGTCACTTTCCTATTAGTTTGGGGGTACAAATTACATAGAGAGGTAGAATCTTATCTGAATGTCTGTAAATTTTCTGGATTCATCATCTCATATCTAAAATTCCCCACATTTCCATGGCTAGCCAGACCCTAGTCAAATACTTAAAGTGTTTCAAAGGGCCCTTTACAGCCATTGGGCCTTGACGTCATCTTAAGCCAGACAGACTATTTGGATTTCTAGCAAAGTAGCCTTTCTTCACCCAAGTCTCAAAAATCACAAGTTTCTCCAGTTATCTTCTAATTTTGTGTGTTCTATCTTAGCATAGGGCAAAGGTCATTTGCCTTACCATTAGCTCCAAGTCTCAGGTAATTTCAAAGTATTCAAATATCTACACATTGATGCTAAAATTTCATTAAGGTATATCATATCCTCTTAATTATTCCCATAGAAAGGAACAAGGAAAAAATTAATGAATTAGTCTTGACTTATAAGGGAAACAAAGACCTGAGCTATTGAATTATACTATCTAAAAGTGAATGTTATGGATTGAATCATGTCCCCAAAAAGGTATGTTGAAGTCCTAACCCAAACTATGTAACTTTATTTGGAAATAGAGTCACTGCAGATGTAATCGGGGGAAGGCAATGGCACCCCACCCCAGTACTCTTGCCTGGAAAATCCCATGGACGGAGGAGCCTGGTGGGCTCCAGTCCATGGGGTCGCTAAGAGTCGGGCACGACTGAGCGACTTCACTTTCACTTTTCACTTTCATGCATTGGAGAAGGAAATGGCAACCCACTCCAGTGTTCTTGCCTGGAGAATCCCAGGGACGGAGCCTGGTGGGCTGCCGTCTATGGGATCGCACAGAGTCGGACACTACTGAAGCAACTTAGCAGCAGCAGCAGCAGATGTAATCATAATGGAGTGGGGTGGGCCCCTAATCCAAAGATAATTTTTTTTAATCTATTTTGGCTCCAATTATAAAGTTGAGAGACTTCCCATTAAAATCTAGATTCTAGCTTCTCTTAAATAAGAAAATCTGGCAGCAAACTAAAACTCAGGAGGATTCTAATCCTTCTGCATCTTATCTGCCTTGAATTATAGTTTTTTTTCATCATTAAAGTAAATTATTGTTTCTTTTTTATTTTATTTTATTTTATTTTTTTCAGATATGATATTATACATATTTCAATGCTATTCTCCCCCATCATCCCACCCTCTCCCGGTCCCAGAGTCCAAAAGTCTATTCTATACATCAGTGTCTCTTTTGCTGTCTCGTAAATAGGGTTATTTTTATCATCTTTATAAATTCCATATATATGCGTTAGTATACTGTATTTGTGTTTTTGTTTCTGGCTTACTTCACTCTGTATAATAGGCTCCAATTCCATCCACCTCCTTAGAACTGATTCAAATGTATTCTTTTTAATGGCTGAGTAATACTCCATTGTGTATATGTACCACAGCTTGCTTATCCAGGTATTTTTATACCTGCTTTACCCTCTTCCAAGGGCTTCCCTGGTGGCTCAGATAGTACAAAATTTGCCTGCAATGCAGGAGACCTGGATCTGGTCCCTGGGTTGAGAACATCCCCTGGAGAAACGAATGGCTACCCACTTCATATTCTTGCCTGGAGAATTCCATGGACAGAGGAACCTGGTGGGCTACAGTCCATGGGGTCGCAAAGAGTTGGACACGACTGAGCAATTAACACGCACATACCCTCTTTCAAACTTAAATAAATCTCACTTATCTATTCATCCCCTATCACAGCAGTTGTCAAACTTTTGCAGGCCCCAGAATCACCTGGAAGCCTTGTTAAAACCAACCCACTGGCCCTACCCCAGAGTTTCTGATGCAACAGGTTTGGGGTGAGGCCAGGGATTTGCATTTCTAGAACTTCCTAGGTGGCACTGCGGCGGATGGCCCAAGAACCACACTCTGAGAACCACTGCCCTACAACACAGTGTGGGGTTTTGCACATAAAATGGGTTCAATAAATTGCTCAATTATTATAATTATTGTATAGAGATTAAGAGGGGCGTCCCTGGTGGCTCAGATGGTAAAGAATATGCCTGCAATGCAGGAAACCCAGGTTCAATCCCTGGGTCGGGAAGATCCCTTGGAGAAGGAAATGACTACCCATTCAGTATTCTTGCCTGGAGAATTCCAAGGACAGAGGAGCCCATTCCACTACAGTCCATGGGGTGGCAAAGAGTCAGACATGACTGAGTAACTAACAGTTTCACTTTCACTTCAGAGATTAAGAGCACATAAATACCATTTGCAACTTCCAATTTCATCACTATGACTTTGCACAAGTTACTGAATTTATTTGTACCTCTAGAGCCCTCCTTGTTTAATTAGAAAAATAATAGCACTTGTGTAACCCAAAAGGCTGGTATCAGTATAAAATGAGTCGATACAGGTAAAATACTGCAGCTGATCATCAGTGTTCAGTACACATTAGCTATTATTACTATTTATTAATTCTTTCTTGGTCTGTATGTTTGAAGCCAGAGTCTTCCTCTCATTTTCCTTAATGTAACCATCCCCTGGACCTTCACCATTATCTAAAGCTCACCCATAACAGGCACTGAATAAACATTTCCTGAACGAATGAAGGAAGAAGCTAACACACATTCAAATTGTGTGGGCTGAATATGTCAGTTAGGACAACCAAGCTGAGCTGACACTTTTCTAGAACTCTTATAATTCTAACACAAAGCTGAATTAAAATGGGTATTCCCCACATTAAAGTGTAAACTCAGAGATGATTGTTAAGTGTAATAATTCCCCAAAGGGGCATTAACAGCTCGCTTTTTGCACACACCCTTGGTGCCAGACACTGTTCCCTGTCCTCTGTGCTCATTCACCCATCGAATCAGACCTCGTTAATGTAAAACCTCAAGTTGATATATCAGTTAGGAATTGCATTTGACGACTTGTGACAAACTCCAAAAATAATGACCTGAACACACAAAGGAATCTTCTTTCCTAAGGAAAGACCAGAGGAGGCAGGTCAGAGCTGGTATGACAACTAAACAAAATCTTCAGGGACCAGGGCACCTTCTCTCTTCCTGCTCCACAGCTCAACCCCCAGCTCTGTCTTCAAGGTCACCGTGGTGTCCAGCATGGCTAATTGGGGCAACAGCCTCATATCAGCTTTCCAGGCAGCAGGGAGACGGGAAGGGCAAAAGTATCTGCCCTCCCTTTGCTGAAGGCTTCCTGGAAGTCCCACAGAATCCTCTGCCCAAGTCCAGTCAACCGAAACCTGGTCACACGGCCACACGGCCACACCCCAGGGGAAACTCGATCTTTGAGCTGAACCCGTTGCCACCTTGGGAAGCCAGATTCTGTTAGTAAGGAGACAGGGAGTGCCGGTCTAGAGAGCATTTGCTGTGTGTGTCTGCAACAGCTAACCCATGTACACACACACACACACACACTCACACTCTGCATCCTGGGCTCACACTGAACAACAAATCACACATTCGGAACACGTTTCAAGTTTGTTAGGTAAGTTACTGTGAGGGCAGGTTTCACTCACACATTTCTGCCGTCACTTTTTTAATGAGGCAAAACATGAACCTTAACTATATCTCAGCCTTGGGGAAAGCAGCTGGCTCAGGCCTCCGTGCTGTGCATGTGAGGAGTGTGAATTTGGATCACACACACACACACACACAACACACACGCACACACTGTGATGATGCTGGCAGTGGGGATAAAAATAAATACCTCCCAACACCCTCCACACTGTGATCGCAGAATTCAAACCTTAAGCCCGAGGGTGCTGAAAGCAAACAGCAGGAGAATGGACACCCTGTAACACCTCCTTCAAGGAAAGCTGATAGGATCTGTAAAAATCGGAGACTTTTTTCAGCCGGAAACTCTCCTTCTCTCTCCCTCTCTCTCCCTCTGTCTTTCTCCTCTCCTCCTCCCCATTATCTAAAATGTATCAGGGTTGCAGTTTTAATTAACTTTGTGACTTAAGTTGTAAAGCACCTGTATGCAAACACCCAAGAGCACCTCCTCCATTGAAACCCTCTAAGCCCGCAGCTAACCTGGATTTCCAGCTTCTCTGTGGTCTGAGCCTCACAAGGCAGACAAAAACTCCTTTATAAAAGTGCTCAGAAAGAACTGAACCCTGAAATGATAGGGTCTCTGTGCTCTTTGTGCAGCTAGGCAATTTCCCAGCAAGGTTTCAGGTTTTGCAGTTAGCTTTTGTAATGACAATAAAAGAGAGATAGTAACCTTTACAGTGAGTGGCAGCAGCAGGCTAACACTAGGCTGTGTGAAAACGGATCACATTACCTGGAGCCTCACATTGCAGCAGGGGGTTATTGTACAAAACTGGGTTCTGTTGTGGGCATCCAGGTAGCCTTTCTTCATTGAGGCAGGCCATTGCACCTGTGTGAAGAGGATTTTTTTTTTTCCATTAAAGGAAAAATTCCCTCCCAGCAGTTCAACTGATATTGAAAGTCACTTGCTAAGTGGATTTGCTGTGGGTTGGGGGTCAGGGAGGGGGAATGGGCAGAGAGGAAGAAATCTTGCAAGGAGCAGGGCAAGTCTCCATAGGCTAGTTACTACTAAGTATACTATGAGGCTAACTGTACTACATAGGCTAAGTCTTACCACAGAGTGAAACTGTTCAGGGATACCCTTGGTAGCTGTGCGTGACCTTTGGTTACCTGGATTAAGCCGCTGGACTAACAGACTTTGGAAACTGCTGGTCATCGTCACTTACACATTCCTGTGATGAGAATGAATGCTATTAAATTAGGAAGTGATTGGGATTTACCTGGTCATTTGGTGGTTAGGACTCCACACTTCCACTGCAGGGGGCATGGGTTACATCCCTGGTCCGGGAACTAAGAACGCGCAGGCTGCAAAGTGGCAAATAGAAAAGAACTGTTTCCAATTCTGAAGACTTTCTTTTAACTTAGTTCATGGAACATGAGCACTGCATACAATTATACCCTTCCTAGTAAATACCAACATTAAAAATCACATTTGCAAGTAGAAAATCGTTCTTCGTGCTGACCTTCTGCTCGTATCACTTAAAGAAAATGGTTCTTATCTATCAATATTAATAGGCCTTCTCCACATCACCATGGAGGGATTGAAACTGTGTGGAAGAAGGGGTGGATGTTGGAAATTCAGTGTCCATAAAGGCTGCTCAATTGACAGATGTGTACTGAGGAGGACAGTCATGCAATCAATAAACATGTATTTATTGTATTGTACACCACTCTAAGACACTGTTCTAAGAACTAACTAGACCAGATGCCTACCCTGGTAGAGCACAAACCAACATTTCTTACTCAGATGCATGGGCAACTTTCTGCACTAGGCATCACTGAGGCAAAAAGATCAGTAAATGCACAGCTGTTAATAGCCCTCAGGTTTTTTACCCTCTAGCAAGGGAGATACCAATGCCATGTTAGGAGCTTCAAAGGATACTGTCAGAGCTCAAAAGAGGTTCATATGCATGTGAAGTGGTCTGAGACTAGTAAACTTACAGAGAAAACCAAATGGCTATCAGTTGGGAAGTGGCTGAAGAGTTGCAGAAGGGAGCATAGTAAGATGAGATCAACCCAGGAGGGTGGTTTAGGATTGGCTAACTCTGAATTGGAAGTTTAGGGCTGGCAGCCCAGGTCCCTGCCTCGCTGTATAAATTCCTGCTGGGCCCAACAGGTCATCACTGAGGGCCAGAGCCCATCAGGACCCTTTTAACCATGTGTATGTGTCCTACTCCATCTCTGAGGCTTCCTAGAGACTGAAAAGTATGTACCTCAGGAATCAAAAGCAACCTCAAAGAAGTATTGTGTTTGGCTGCAAAGTTTTTTTTTTTTTTTGAGTCAATATTTCAAAATCAATGGAGGTAAAAATTAATTTTTATAATAAAAAAATAAAATTTTATTATATTTTAAATAAAAATATAAAATTTTTATAATAAAAAATATAATAGCAACCAAAAACAAAGTACCTGTGGCATTAAAATTTAAAAAATTTAAAAACAGGATGGGGGACACATGTACACTACAATATTGTAAAGTAATTAGCCTCCGATTAAAATAAATTAATTTTTAAAAAATAAAAAAATCAATGGAGATTTCTGTCCTCTTTAAAAGAAACTAGAAGATACAACACAGGCCTGAACCATGGAAATTTGAGTTCAGAGCTTAAATTTCTGACTTCCACCTCACCATCCAGGGTAGGCAGCTCTTGCCTTCCATACATAGTCCCCACCACTTCCTGCAGCATCGTCTACTCCGAAGTCATCCATCAGCTGCCATTTCTTATGAAAGTTACAACACTGGTATTTTATAGCAAAGAAATATCTTCTTTTAATGTCACTGTCAAATATGGGGACATGACAGACCTGAAGGACTACGAATCAAGGGGGAAAAAAACCCCAAATATCATTTGCTTCACTCTACAATTATTTTTAGAGGACCTATTTTGAGCCAGGTACTGTTTTAAACACTAAGGTTATAGGGGTAGGGGGTGGGAGCATGTTCCTTCTGTGTCAAGCTGTTTCTTACTTGAGAGATAGACGATCATCGGAAATATAATTGCACTTCAGAGGGTGGTACACAATATGAGAAGATAAAAAAGCAAGGACAGGGTACTGGTGGAGGGTCGATGGTGGGGGTGGGGTTGAGCGGTGGGTAGGGACAGACATGTTAGTCACAGAAGGCTGCTCCAATGAGGTGACGTTTGAACAGACAGCAGAAAGAACTGGAGGAGTGAGCATTGAGATGTATTTCTTTGTGGAAGGGGAAAAAAAAATCTTTCACTGTATTTAATATGCAAATGGTTTTTGTGTCAAAAGAGCCCATGACATTACCATGAAATAAACCAAGGTAAAAGTTACAGAGCAGCACACAGAAAACCTAAGGCCCAGTTTTCAAAAAGCCTGCTTTCTAAATGAAATGATTTTTTAAGTTTATATTCATTTCACTAAAGACAAAAATTCAGTTTGATATTGGTAATCAAATTACTTTGCAATCTTAGCAACTTTATGGATTAGGGAAGAGTATCTCCATTCTATAATAGAAAAGTAAGACAGAACAGTTAGTAAAAGCCCCTGCTTATGGCAACATGGTTACTAAGTAGAGAAGACAAGGCTAATCTGACTCCAGCCCCAGCATCTTTCCAAGGCTAGAGCTTTAATATTGCTCCTCCTCTGCAGCACCTGTAACAAGAGCAGAGTGAGCAAACCTGGGGGCCGAAGTGAAGCGTACAGAGTTCAGAGGGCCAGAAGGTATTTTTGAGCATTAGCTCTAGATACAAAGTTTCTTCATGATCTCATGCCGTTTTTGAAATACAAACTCATTTTACATCTGTTCCTTAATGTATCTGTATTCTTTCAATTTGGGTCAGATAAACATACTACAAGAAGATGTGCTGATTTTTTTTTTTTTTTTTTTGGCTTTTGCTTTTTTTAAATTGGAGTATAACCAGTTTGATCCCTGGATGGGGAAATCCCCTGGAGAAAGAAGTGGCAACCCACTCTGGTATTCTTGCCTGGAAAATCCCATGGACAAAGGAGTCTGGTGGGCTACAGTCCATGGGGTCTCAGAGTCGGACACGATTAAGTGACTAACCAGTACTACTATAATTGCTTTACAATGCTACGTTAGTTTCTACTGTACAACGAAGTGAACAAGCTATATTATACACATATCCCCTCCCTCTTGGACCCGCCTCCCACCTACCCACCCCCATTCTCCATCTACGTCATCACAGAGAACCGATGTGTCATTTTTACTGCTTAATTTTGCCTGTGCGCGTGCTAAGTCCCTTCAGTTGTGTCCAACAATTTTGTAACCTCATGGACTGTAGCCCACAAGGGTTCCTCTGTCCATGGGATTCTCCAAGCAAGAATACTGGAGTGGGTTGCCATGCCCTCCTGCAAGGGATCTTTCCAACCCAGGGATCAAACCCACATCTCCTGAGGCCCCTGTATTGCAGGCAGATTCTTTACCATTGAGTTACCATTTACCATGCCCCAAATGCACTGAGTACCCCAAATTAGAAAACAGGGCCAGAAGTCCTACAGAATTAACTAGCAGAACCAGAGCCAGCAGTGACTTGAAGACCCACCAGGGCTACAGATCATAATATTCTACATCAAATGCACAATTTTTAAGATACATAAAAATGATATTTTTTAACATCGCAATAAGCAAGCACGTATTACAAAGTGGTATTCAAGTATCACAGTTCAGTTTACTTGCTGTAATTTTCAAGATGTTGAGCACATCTGGAGATAAAATAGTGCAATCTAAGAAAACTCAGGATGGCAAGATCCAAGAATGAAGTTACTATCATTGAACACAAATCAGTGGATTACTGAGACAAGTTTCCCTTTACTGCATAAGGTCATTTTTCATTAAGAATAAAATGCAACGTTATTGCTCTGGAATGTATCACAAAGATGCTTCCAAGGGTTGATGTCTCTGCTCTCTTCTAATCATAAACTGTTACATATGGGTTTCTGGGGTTCTATGGATCACACACGCAAAGAACTCTCCCTTGTCTTCTCTTTCAGTCTTTGTGTAATTGCAGGGAGTACTTATCAATTTTTAGCTCATCTGTAATGGAGAGACCCCCTTCCCTGACTTTTCCCTAAAGTGAAGTGAAGTCGCTCAGTTGTGTCCAGCTCTTTGCGACCCCATGGACTGCAGCCTCCCAGGCTCCTCCGTCTATGGGATTTTCCAGGCAAGAGTACTGGAGTGGGTTGCCGTTTCTTTCTCCAGAGGATCATCCCAACTCAGGAATTGAACCCGGGTCTCCCACATTGCAGGCAGATGCTTTACCCTCTAAGCCACCAGGTAAGCCCTTTTCCCTAAAGGACTGTATTTATACTGCATCTGGTATTTTACCCAATCTCCAAGGAGAAGGATGAACTTGGAAGGAGTCTTTCCTCAACCCATTCATCATGCTTGCAAATGGCTGGCATCAGTCCACATTATTTCCCTCACATTCCAACACATGTTGTTCCAAGGCATCTTTCCGTACCATGTAGGAAAGGGCCCCACATGCCAAGAAACAACCAAGGAATCTGATATTCAATCCAAAGACCTTTGAAGAAGATGCTGATGTTGGTTCACTTGAACTAAAAGCTTCTAGAAATGAACCCGGGTGTAAGTTAGTAGCAGATTTAGAAGGAAGATGCAGAACTGTCCTTCCAGGGCCCATGTCAAGGGAGGTGGTTGGGGGAAAGGCTTGTTTCATCTGCAAACCATCTGAGGAAGCAACTGACAGGGCAGTTTTTTTTAAACGCTTTCCTATGGCCTCTGACCCTCTGCTGCTTCCCTCTGTTCATTTCCTCTGCCTCCTTATTTCTGCCCTTTAAAAGGACTGATGATGCAAATCGCTTCAGCCCCCACTTGCTCCATGGCCCTGGGTTAGGCTGTCCTTATTTGTCTTCCCCATTGCTGGAACTGCCTAACATCTCCTCTCTCAGGTCTGCTCTTCCTACTGCCCCTAGAGCAAACGCAGCAAAGCACAGACCTGGTCCAGCCCCTCTCCTAATTAAAAGTTTCAGAGGCTTCCCGTGCCTGCAGGACAGGTCCTTTTCATAGGACCTGGGTTATATTTCTCTTCCATGTCCTGTGGTTCCCTGCCCCCTCTACTCCTTGGAAGAAAAGTTATGACCAACCTAGGTAGCATATTCAAAAGCAGAGACGTTACTTTGCCAACAAAGGTTTGTCTAGTCAAGGCTATGGTTTTTCCTGTGGTCATGTATGGATGTGAGAGCTGGACTGTGAAGAAGGCTGAGCGCCGAAGAATTGATGCTTTTGAACTGTGGTGTTGGAGAAGACTCTTGAGAGTCCCTTGGACTGCAAGGAGATCCAACCAGTCTATTCTGAAGGAGATCTGCCCTGGAATTTCTTTGGAAGGAATGATGCTAAAGCTGAAACTCCAGTACTTTGGCCACCTCATGCGAAGAGTTGACTCATTGGAGAAGACTCTGATGCTGGGAGGGATTGGGGGCCAGAGGAGAAGGGGACGATAGAGGATGAGATGGCTGGATGGCATCACTGACTCAATGGATATGAGTCTCAGTGACCTCCGGAAGTTGGTGATGGACAGGGAGGCCTGGGTTGCTGCGATTCATGGGGTTGCAAAGAGTTGGACATGACTGAGCGACTGATCTGATCTGAAACCTTTTATAATTCCATCCACATGTTTCTTAATCCTGTGTTATTGTAGAAGCAGAGAATTCTAGTAAGCCATTCAATTTTAACCGTATTTTAATATGAAAAAAATTCCTAGAACTATTTCTGTGTTCAAAATAGCATCCAAGTAGGCACAATGTTGAACTGATTACAGTGAATCTTATTAAATATGGCAATACCAGTTATGAGTATGTTCATAAATTCTTATAGATTTAGCAAGATATAAATATTGAACATTTACTATTTATTCATTAACAAAATAACAATGAACACTCTAATAGACTCCTACTGTGCATCTTACTCAATGCACCCTCATCCAGAGGTCCTGGATTTTCTTCTGATATAATTTCTTTGCTGCTGCTGCTGCTAAGTCACATCAGTCGTGTCCGACTCTGTGTGACCTCATAGACAGCAGCCCACCAGGCTCCCCCGACCCTGGGATCCTCCAGGCAAGAACACTGGAGTGGGTTGCCATTTCCTTCTCCAGTGCATACAAGTGAAAAGTGAAAGTGAAGTCGTTCGACTCCTAGCGACCCCATGGACTGCAGCCTACCAAGCTCCTCCATCCATGGGATTTTCCAGGCAAGAGTACTGGAGTGGGTTGCCAGTGCCTTCTCTGATAACTTCTCTCAGATCAGATCAGATGAGATCAGTCGCTCAGTCGTGTCCAACTCTTTGTGACCCCATGAACCGCAGCATGCCAGGCCTCCCTGTCCATCACCAGCTCCCGGAGGTCACCCAGACTCACACCCATCAAGTCAGTGATGCCATCCAGTTCATCTCATCCTCTGTCATCCCCTTCTCCTCCTGCCCTCAATCCCTCCCAGCATCAGAGTCTTCTCCAATGAGTCAACTCTTCGCATGAGGTGGCCAAAATACTGGAGTTTCAGCTTTAGCATCATTCCTTCTAAAGAAATTCCAGGATTGATCTCCTTCAGAATGGACTGGTTGTATCTTCTTGCAGTCCAAGGGACTCTCAAGAGTCTTCTCCAACACCACAGTTCAAAAGCATCAATTCTTCAGCGCTCAGCCTTCTTCACAGTCCAGCTCTCACATCCATACATGACCACAGGAAAGACCATAGCCTTGACTAGGCGAACCTTTGTTGGTAAAGTAATGTCTCTGCTTTTGAATATGCTACCTAGGTTGGTCATAACTTTCCTTCCAAGGAGTAAGCGTCTTTTAATTTCATGGCTGCAGTCACCATCTGCAGTGATTTTGGAGCCCAGAAAAACAAAGTCTGACACTGTTTCCACTGTTTCCCCATCTATTTCCCATGCAGTGATGGGACCAGATGCCATGATCTTCGTTTTCTGAATGTTGAGCTTTAAGCCAACCTTTTCACTCTCCACTTTCACTTTCATCAAGAGGCTTTTTAGCCCCTCTTCACTTTCTGCCATAAGAGTGGTGTCATCTGCATATCTGAGGTTATTGATATTTCTCCCGGCAATCTTGATTCCAACTTGTGTTTCTTCCAGTCCAGCATTTCTCATGATGTACTCTGCATAGAAGTTAAATAAACATGGTGACAATATGCAGCCTTGACGTAGCATCTTCTAAATTGGCTATAAATAAAAATTCAGGTCTCAGAGATGAACTCAATAGAAAGTACTCCTAGAAGTAAGCACTTCAGAGCAGGTTGTGTAAAACATCTTTAATAAGTTTAAAGTTCTTGAACTGGAATCAATCTAGGTACAAGGAATCAATCTAGGTACTGTGTGTGTGTGTGTGTGTGTGTGTGTGTGTGTGTGTGTGTGTGTGTGTTTAGTCGCTCAGTCGTGTCTAACTCTTTGCGACCCCATGGACTGTAGCCCACCAGGCTCCTCTGTACATGGGATTTTCTAGGCAATAATACTGAAGTGGGTTGCTGTTTCCTTCTCCAGGGGATCTTCCCACCCGAGGGATTAAACCCAGGTCTTCTGCAGTGCAGGCAGATTCTTTACTTTCTGAGGCACCAGGGAAGCCCAAGTACAACACAGTCAATGTAAAAAATTGATAACTTCAGGAATTATGTCACAGATTATGAGATGACAGTTTACAGAATATTAGGGTAAGAAGAACATCAGAGAACATCTATTTCGATTTCATCTTTTGCAGAAGTAAGATGATACAAACAGGTAGTGACATAATCAGAACTAGGACTTGGGTTTCTAAGCTCTCAATTCAGTGCTTAATCTATTTATCATAATCTGTCACATATCCTGAGTAATTCACTTTCCATCCATTTACAATAGAGTATCTTTACATATAGAGTCACAAATTCATCACCATGATAATCAGCACCTGGTTTGATAAATGAAACTAATCAAATTTATGTCTCATGAGTTTAAAATTAGGACGAGAGACTGAGTCAGTGGAGAGAAACTGAACTGAGAGACTATGCAAATAGTATAGAATTAACACCAGGTGCCATTTGGGGCCTATACAGAAAGATTAGTGTAAGTTACCACAGAGTCCCAGAAGGATAGATTGTAGCCTGAGTTTCACTTTCCCGAAGTTTTTCTGGAGTCTGGTGACATTTGGACTTCATGAAGGTTATTTGTATTTTAAAGTAATATCCCTCAATGAGCTTACTTGAACCAGCTTAAGTGGATTTCCCTTCTTTGTAACAAAAGTCCCTGAGTAGAAGGCTCTTCCCTCTTTTTGCTTCGAAACTAAGCAACTATAAAGGTGAGTGTTGAATAATGGGATAATAAGAATGGCCTTTGGGATCAGCACAAAGGGCTGGAATAATGCAAGAGATTGAGTTTAGCCAAATACCACCTGTGGTTAGAAACTGTCGTTGTTGGGGGAAAAGAGGCTGAGATCTCCAAGTTGTTAAGTCAGTTTAGGGGCAGTCCCTTGATATGACAAATATATAGGTTTTGAGTGGTGCATTTTCTGCCCACTTCCAAATCTAAACTTAGCCTGGTCATTCCAAACCAAATTAACAAAGGAGCCTAATTTGTGAACATGAATTTTCACAAATTGAACTCTAGTATCAGTTTTCACAATGTGAACTCCCATATTTTAGGGGTGGGTCAGTACTTAAGTCTGGAGTAGGAAATGGCAACCCACTCCAGTATTCTTGCCTGGAAAATTCCATGGGTGGAGGCTTCTGGTGGATTACAGTCCATGGGGGTCGCCAGGGGTCAGATGTAACTTAGCAACTGACCACCACACACACATGCACAGTACCTAAGTCAATAGGGCCTCTTCTAGTTTCACACTGGTCTTATTGGTTTCCTGGACCCCTCAGACAGTCAATACACCTAAATATAATACAGCATTTTAAAAGATCTTCTACCCAGTAGCATTAAACACAGTTGTATTAGCACTATTTGTTGTCAACCAGCAGCCATTTTCCTACTTCTTTGTTGACAGAACCCTGAAGGGTTCTGTCAACAAGGTGACCCCATCCCTAGCTCACCAGCTCAAGAAAAAAAAAAAAAAGATGAATTTAAGATAATCATGAAAATGCCATTCCCTTTTTCAGTGATTGGTACAGACTTGTTCTTTTCTAATCTAGCCAATGAGATAATAGTAACTAATATTTATTGAATGATAGCTATGTGCCCTCGTCCAAGGATTTTACAGGAACTCATTCTTTTTTCTTTCAATACAATTCTGTAATATAAGGTCTATATCTGTCCCTATATCATGTCTTCTAGAAAAATGAGATAATTAATTTTCTTCATGGTTTAAGTCATTTTGATTTGGACTTTCTATTACTTGTCACAACAAACATTGGAACTAATACTCCAATTCATTTGTCCTCTTCTCTTTAGAATCCCATTTCAACATGTATGCAAAGATAGCAAATGGCAATTCTTTCCTTCCTAATTCCTATAAGAGTTTTTTCAGATTTTTTTTTATGTGGAACATTTTTAAAGTCTTTATTGAATTTGTTCCAATATTGTTTCTGGTTTTGTTTTTTTGGCTACAAGGCATGTGGGATCTTAACTCCCTGACCAGGGATGGAACCTGCACCCCCTGCATTGGAAGGCAAAGTTTTAACCACTGGACCACCAGGAAGTCTCTATAAGAGTTTTTTCTTATCATTACTTTGAGTGAAAAAGAGGAGGCAGAGGAGAAAAAGTCTCATTTTCTTGTTAGATTTATTATTGTGTGTGCACGCAAGCTCAGTTGCTTCAGTCATGAATGACTCTTTGTGACCTTATGGATTGATCCTGCCAGGCTCCTCTGTCCATGGGATTTTGCAGGCAAGAATAATGGAGTGGGTTGCCATGATCTCCTATAGGGCATATTCCCGAGCCAGGGATCGAATCCACATTCTCTTTATCTCCTGCATTACAGGCAGATTCTTCACCACTGAACCACTAGGGAGGCCCAAGATTTATTATTAGGATATCTTATTATTAACTTTATTCATGAAAAATCACCTTGTAAGTAAATGAATTTGAAGTATATTTTTAGTACAAATCCTTTCAAAAAGATGTACAGATAGCTCTTTCCAAGCTTGTATTATTTCACTTAGGAGTATCACTTGCTGAAGCAATGATAGATTCTTCAATTTTTCATCTCAGGACTCTGACTGCATAGTTACTGAGTGAAATCCAGTCTTTTAATTTTTATGATTTTAATTTTTGGACCATTTCAAATTATTTGTTCATTAGTGAACCATTCCCCCATACAATAACATTTTCACTACATGCTTCCTGGTACATCGTACATTGGTTACATTTGTACATATTTTTGAAGATATAGGAAAAAGTATGTTTATTTAGTAGATGTATGTAATAGCCATTATATAGGCTCTTGGCTATTACATTCCTAATATTATATTAATAAATTATTATTCATGTGTTCTCTTTTTGCTCTCTGGCCAACAAAAGGCAATTCAATCTGACAACTTTTATATGTTTTATATAAATATTTGAACTACATTGACATAGCTTAATATAGTAGTAGAACCAAATAACTAGATGTAAATGCTAACTCTGCAATTTACTCTATTTGTAGCACTGGGCAAGTTAATATGTTTGTGCCTCTATTTCCTCAGATATAAAATAGGGATGATAATAATAAAAATAACTATATTTTAGGGTTATTGTGAGGATTAAAGGAATACATACAAAGCACTTAGTAAGTTCTAGCACATAGTAAGGACCCTAAGTATTCTCATTATTATTATTACCAGTGTTAATCCTAATTAACAGACAACTTGGTTAACAGTGGCTTAAACCATGAGATTCTTTACCACCTGAGCAGATAACACCACTTTAATGGCAGAAAGTGAAGAGGAACTAAAGAGCCTCTTGATGAGGGTGAAGGAGGAGAGTTAAAGAGACAGCTTAAGACTAAATATTAAAAAAAACTAAGATCATGGCATTTGGCCCCATTACTGCATGGCAAATAGAAGGGGAAAAGGTGGGAGTAGCGACAGATTTCCTCTTCTTGGGCTCCAAAATCACTGTGGATGATGACTACAGCCATGAAAAAAGATGATTGCTTCTTGGCAGGAAGGCAATGACAAACCTAGACAGTGTGTTGAAAAGCAAAGACAAGACTCTGTTGGCAAAGGTCCGTATAGTCAAGGCTATGGTCTTCCCAATGGTCATGAACAGTTGTGAGAGCTGGACCATGAAAAAGGCAGAACACCAAAGAACTGATGTCTTCAAACTGTGGTGCTGGAGAAGACTCCTGAAAGTCCTTTGGACAGCAAGAAGATCAAACTAGTCAATCTTAAGGGAGATCAACCCTGAACATTCACTGGAAGGACTGATGCTGACGCTAAAGCTCCAGTATTTTGGTCATCTAATGCTCACAGATGACTCATTGGACAAGTCACTGATGCTGGGAAAGATCAAGGGCTGAATGAGAACAGGAGGACATCAGAGGATGAGATGGCTGGACGGCATCACTGATGCAATGAATATGAACTTGGGAAAATTCTGGGAGATGGTGAGGGACAGGGAGGCCTGGCGTGCTATAGTCCATGGAGTTGCAAAGAGTCAGACACAACTGGGTGACTGAACAACAACAACAAAACCAGAAGAACACATGTTATTAATATTTACTTAAGAAATCTGTTGGCCTTGGGGCTGGTTTTTAACTCAAAGATACCATGAAGCAGTCAGGCTCCTCCCGTCTTCCTGCATTGCTAGTCTCACTGTATTGGCAAATTTCCCCTCAAAGTCTGCCTCTTCGGCTGCCTCAATAGGATGAGGGCAAAATTTTTAAAAAAACTATTCATCTCCTGATGAATATTTATCTTTTCAGAAGAAAAACATCTCCCAGAAATAGTCAATAGATGTCTTCTTTATGTCTTATTGGCCAGAACTGTGCCACATGACCACTTCTAGACCAATCACTGGGAAAGAATACAATTGCCATGATTGATTTAGACTAACCATGAGTCACTTTTCTGGGGCTGGGCCTTTTGTTGCCTGATCAAAACCAGGTTTCTATCACCAAGGGGGAAAAAAGAATAACCACTGGGTGTAGGACCAATAGTGTGTGTCATCAACAAGCTTTCATTTGTTGCCTGCTATATGCTCAGCTTGTGCTCCTAATGAAACTGTAGAAACTACCAAAAGAACAATGATATTTTCTTTTCTCCTACTTATTTGACATGATTAGATTGAAAGCTACTTCTGCTAGGCCCTACTAAATAACTAAACTAAAGCCTTTAAGTCCACCTTCCTAATCCACTCACTCTGAGTGGCTTCACTTACTGTCCGTAAATGTGGTGGATCTTCCTTTTCTTGGTCGAATCTTTGCATTCCATCTCCACTTTCGAGTAGGGATAACTGAAGGACTGAACAAAGAGTGAACGATCCAAAACTCCATGTTTAGAAGATCTGAGCACCCCAGATACCCAGGGGCAAATTCCATTTGTCTTTTTTCTTCATTCTATTAAGGACCTACTATGAGCCAGGCAACAGTTAGAATTGGTCATGGAACAACAGACTGGTTCCAAATAGGAAAAGGAGTACGTCAAGGCTGCATATTGTCACCATGTTTATTTAACTTATATGCAGAGTACATCATGAGAAATGCTGGACTGGAAGAAACACAAGTTGGAATCAAGATTGCTGGGAGAAATATCAATAAACTCAGATATGCAGATGACACCACTCTTATGGCAGAAAGTGAAGAGGGGCTAAAAAGCCTCTTGATGAAAGTGAAAGTGGAGAGTGAAAAGGTTGGCTTAAAGCTCAACATTCAGAAAACGAAGATCATGGCATCTGGTCCCATCACTGCATGGGAAATAGATGGAGAAACAGTGGAAACAGTGTCAGACTTTGTTTTTCTGGGCTCCAAAATCACTGCAGATGGTGACTGCAGCCATGAAATTAAAAGACACTTGCTCCTTGGAAGGAAAGTTATGACCAATCTAGATAGCATATTCAAAAGCAGAGACATTACTTTACCAACAAAGGTTCGCCTAGTCAAGGCTATGGTCTTTCCTGTGGTCATGTATGGATGTGAGAGCTGGACTGTGAAGAAGGCTGAGCGCCGAAGAATTGATGCTTTTGAACTGTGGTGTTGGAGAAGACTCTTGAGAGTCCCTTGGACTGCAAGAAGATCCAACCAGTCCATTCTGAAGGAGATCAATCCTGGAATTTCTTTGGAAGGAATGATGCTAAAGCTGAAACTCCAGTATTTTGGCCACCTCATGCGAAGAGTTGACTCATTGGAGAAGACTCTGATGCTGGAAGGGATTGAGGGCAGGAGGAGAAGGGGACGACAGAGGATGAGATGGCTGGATGGCATCACTGACTTGATGGGTGTGAGTCTGGGTGACCTCCGGGAGCTGGTGATGGACAGGGAGGCCTGGCGTGCTGTGGTTCATGGGGTCGCAAAGAGTCGGACACGACTGAGCGACTGATCTGATCTGATCTGATGAGCCAGGCACTTTCATAAAATTCTTTCCATTAATTCTCATCCCCAAAACTCCATGAAATGTGTTTCAGGTAGAGGAAAGAGAGATTAATACAGATAAAATGACTTGTGCAAAGCCATCAGCTAGTAATAGGAAAAATAATTACCCCTTATTGACCATATGCTACATTTGAGCCGTGCACTGTCCTAAATGCCACTCATGAATTCATTCCTTTAATTCTCTTAACCACCTAGTGAAGTAAGGATTCAATCACAACTGATACTTCCCAAGCACCCTCTATAGATGAAAAATCTGAAGTTCAAAAGCTAAGTCAGTTCAAGTTCACCCAACTAGAAAGTGACAGGTATTCTACAAAGCTGGGTCTAATTCAAACACTTCCTGTTAAAGTCACACCCACCCCTACACTGCAGGAAATTGAACCCAGGCCTCCTAACTCCTGGGCCTATTCCAAAATCCCTAAATGAGAATGGAACACTCTGATGTTTTATTCTACCAGTTTGTCCTGTGAAGTGCTCTCCAAGTAGTTCATAATTGGTCCAGTTGTCTAAAACAAAGTTGGGAATTTATCCAAAAGTATTTAGCAAATTAACAACTCCAGCTTTCGTTTCTGAGAGCAGATAGGCAAAGCTAGCTGATTCCTATTGAGTTTAAAGAAAGAGACCCTTGGGGAGATAGATAATCAACATTCATCATGTTTCTGCTTTGCCCTCAAGACCCAGATTAGAGGCTAACATTTGAATTAGACAAAATCACACAGTTGTGCACTTTACCTACTCTAAATTTTGTTAACTGCTCTGTGTTTTAAAAATAATATGACTAGGGACTCTGCTATAAACCATTAAGACCTTTTATGTGCTGTTAGCCCCAGATTAGAGCTTGCCAGGAAAGAGATTTCACAATTGCTAACTGCTTCAACTTCGCCCCTGAAGGAAGCTTTCTATCCCCAAGTATCTATGTTATGTGGCCTTGTTCTGGGGGCCTCCTACTCAAAAGTGAACTGGGGTGCTATCCATAGAAACATAGAGTTCAAAGGATCATTCCTTGCCTGTTTGCAACCCTACTAGGGACTTATAAGTAGTGTAGGGAAGTATTTCTTTTATTTCTTTTTCTTTCAGTTTTTGTTTGTTGCTGCTTTGCCTTGGGTACCTAAGTTTTAAATATTCTTTTTGTTTTTGTTCAGCCACTAAGTTGTATCCAACTCTTTTGTATCCAACCCCAGTACTGTAGCCCACCAGGCTCCTCTGTCCATGGGATTTCCCAGACAAGAATAGTGGAGTGGGTTGCCATTTCCTTCTCTAGGGGATCTTCCCAAGTCAGGGATCAACTGACAGGTGGACTCTTTACCACTGAGCCACCAGGGAAGCCCAGGTTTTAAATATGTCACCAGTCAAAATATTATCTAATCCTGTACCAAAATGCATTTATTCTCATAAAAGCATGAGGTTTCAGATAGCAGAATCTGATAGCTGAACTCTGACACTAACTCCATAGCCCTATACAGCTGGTCCTCAGTAGCTTGGAAATTGTGTTTTAGGGAAGCATATGTGTGCGGATCAAGCCAAGTTATATAAACAACCCATCAAGTTAAAAAAAAGATGGTAGGATAATCCTAGTGAACAAGCTATTTAAGAAGATTCAGAGGCCTGTGTAAAATAAATGATTAAAGAAAACAGTGTAATAAAGTTATAGTCACAGTTTTCCTTCATCTGTATACCAAAACAAACACATATATACACCCTCCAGAAACCATGTCCTGGGTTAGTATCTGGCTTTGCCTTCCTTCATGTCTAGTGCTAGGAGATAGAAGAAAATGCCCCTTCTAAATATAGAACAATGCAATATAATTAGTGCCGTAATGCATGAATCTATAAAGAACAGGGGAAATGAGATGAAGAAGCAAGGTTTTTGACCCCCCAAAATCCTTTAAAGATAATTTACTGGTCTAACAAAGACTTGTTTCATAAAGAAAAAATTGTGGCTCAGAATTAAGAAGACTTCAGTATCTTCCTTCATTTGGGTGAAGTACTGATATATGTACACTGGCATGTGTAAACTAGATAGCTGGTGGAAAGCTGCCATATAACACAGGAAGCTCAGCCTCGTGCTTTGGGACCACCTAGAGTAATTGGGGGGAGTGGAATTGGGGCGAGTGGGAGGGACGCTTAAGAGGGAGGGGGATGTATGTATACATATAGCTGATCGCTCTGTTGTACAGAAGAAACTAACACAGCATTGTAAAGCAATTATACTCAAAAAAAAAAAAAGAGTATATATATGTATAACTGAGCCAGTTTGCTATATAGCAGAAACTGGCACAACAATGAGAATCAACTATACTTCAAGAAAACAAAAAAAGAATTCCAGTTTTAAAAAAACAGTCTCCATCATATGCCGGGAGCCGGCGAGAGGACCTCCGCCCATGGCAAAGGTCATGAGGAAGGAGGCTTGACATACGCAAAATGAGGTCAAGCCTCAGGAGCCCCCCTGGAAATCCTCGAGCATCTACCCCCATAACCAGAGTCTGCTTACTTTCTGCTTTGTGCTCTCACCTACACCTCTGACTTTACGGGGGGCTGTCCCCCACTACCTTTCTCTGAAAAAAAGAGCTAACTTACAGCTCCAGTTGATAATTCCTGGGTGTGACAGTGTTTCAACCTACAAACTCTTATGGAAATCCTCTAGCCTGCCTGAATAGGCTTTTCCGGCCACATGTGATTGTTCAGAGCCTCCCAACTGTGAGAGGCATGAGATGTCCTAAACTGTCTAAATACAGATTCCATTGAGCAGTTAAAAGATTGATTAGAAATTGTATTGGTGAAGAGTTTTTCACTTGTTGGGCCAATGTTTGCTGCTAAGTCTCTATGTCCCTTACCTACCGTGTCCTTGGCAGTGTATTGATTGATATAATTGGTTTATAGAAATGTAAGTAGTAGCTTTAATGTTTGTAACCTTGGACCCTTGAGTTAATTCTTTCTCTTGTTATAACCCACCACACCTTTGCCCTATAGAAATGCAACTCCAATGCCTTTGGAGGGTGGCACCTGACTAATCACCTTTAGAGAAAAATAAGTTTTCTGAAGAAAGGGTCTTAAAATGTTGACAGGCCTCCGGGCCAGAAGATGATGCAAATCACCTAAACTTTTGCATATGATAAGTTTGCAGGAAGAAAGCCTGGCTTACTGCATGACTCTACCCCTTCCCCCGTTATCCTCTATGCATAACTTAAGGTATAAAAACTACTTTGAAAAATAAAGTGTGGGGCCTTGTTCACCAAAGCTTGGTATCCCCATGTCGTTCTTTCTCTTACCCTCTGGCTGAATTATTCAGCCTCCTCTCTCCACAAAATGTTCTCACTGAGCTATCCTCATTTTTATTACCCTTTATATCTTTAATTAACCCATAATTAATCGTTTCCTGACCCCCACCGACTCCGTCTCCCCTTCGAATTCCCTGGATCCACCGGGGCTGGACCCCGGCAATCATACTTTTATCTCCCACTTAAAAGAACTTTGTAAATTATATTCTGGAGAGAAAATGTTATTTATAAAAACAATCCCAAAACATTTATAAAATGGCAATAAGAACATACATATCAATAGTTACTAATACTTTAATTAACAATTTAATGTAAATTGACTAAATAATCCAACCAAAAGACACCAAGTGGCTGAATGGATACAAAACCAAAATCTGTATACATGCTGCCTACAAGAGATTCACTTTAGATCTAAAGACACACAGAAACTGAAAGTGAAGGGATGGAAAAGTTATCCCATGCAAATGGAAATCAAAAGAAAGCCAGGGCAGTACTTATATCAGACAAAATAGATTTTAAAGTAAAGAACTGCAAGAGACAAAGAAGACATTAATAATGATTAAGGGATCAATCAGAGAAGAATATGAATATATATACACCCAACATAGGAGCAACCAAATATATAAGCAAATATTAACAGACATAAAGCAAGAAGAAATTGACAGCAACCCAAGAGAAAATGCTTTCTGTAAGGAGCTTAAAATGTGAATAGCATAAAAAAAACCTTAGAGCTGAGACAGATTTCTAGTCTAGGATCAAAAGCACCACTGCCATAATTAAAATTGTTCTCTAACACAGAGGAACCACAGCCCAGTGCTGCCAACTTACAGCCCTAGTGTTTCAGCTAACCACAAGGAGTTAATAATTATTGAGTGCTAACTATACAGGCTAAGCACCTACATGCATTATCTCTTTTGAAAAATCGTGTTTGGAACAAAGATTTACTCTCATGCCTAGAGCACAGAATCTATGCTAGAGATTATGTTCAAAGAAATTATTTCACCAAAATAATTGTAGTTACTTTATCAGCTGCTTTGCAAACATTGATTTTTTTTTTTTCTTTAAGATCTTGGCTCAGAAACAAGCCAAAAAAGCATAGCACAGTCGTCTAAACCCAACCTTAAAACTGTCCTTGTCTCAATTTCTTGCTCTTGTTTGAAAAGCCAGACTTGACATAAAAGTCCGACTTCACTGGGTGTGACTGGCAGGCCCAGACAGGAGAGGTGCACATTTCTTTTTGAGGATCAGCATTTGGGGCAACTTCAGAGCAATGTCACTGTGTGGCTAGCGTCCAGATCTCAGGGTGAAAGCTGAGGATATAAATAAGCTGAAAAAGAGAATATCTGCAAACAAAAAAGGGAGACCCGACTGCAGGTTAATGTGGAACAACTGTGAAGTCTGGAGGCCAGTTCAGGCTGAAAGGAGGCGTGAAAGCTGTGGATGCTGACAGAATCAGATCAGGTCTTCCAGTGTGCCTGTTGGTGTACCGAGGAAACCAGGAAAGCCTAGGGCAGCACCTCACAAAACCAGCTCAGGAGAGCTGCCCAAAAAGTGGTCCAGAGGCAGCCTGTACAGTCAGCAACCCTGAAACAAACATTGCTCACAAATGTAATGCCAGATGGGCCGCCTCTCAGGAGCAAATGCCATCTTTCTTTCGATTAGTTCAGAAACTTGCCTTCCAGAAATCAGAGAAAATCAGCTCTGGAGAGGTTGGATGCAGTGGAAGTTGTGTATGTTTCCAACCCTGTGACCATCTTTTTAATTCTTTTGTCCCCTGCCTGTTCAGTAACCTTTTTCCTTCCATGAAAGTATTTTTTTTCCTTTGCAATGGGATTTTCATCTTACGGTTAGATTACATTCATTTTCATTTTCATTTGTCCTACAGTGTTTTTTCTTTAAAAACATTTCTATAAAAATAAAAGTTGTCTATTATAGAATATACAGGAAAAAAAAAACACAAAGAAGAAAATTAAAATTATACCTAATCCCACCACCTGATTACCACTGCTAATCTTTGTCTTTATTGAATTCAAGTCTTTTAATTTTTCTTTGTTTGTATGTATATATACACATACTTATATTGTGCAAATGTTTGCACATATAGTCAGTTATTTTATAAAATTGGGATCACTCCAAGGTACAGTTTCGTGATCTGCTTTTTTCCACTCAATATGATGGCAGCATATTCTCAAGCCATTAAATATTCTCTGGAAACACATTTTTTTAAATGACTATAATTACTCTTTCTATTCAGCCGTTGACATTGAGCACAGTACATTAAATGGAGTGATATATGGATTGCTCCCCCTTTTTAATGTAACTTTGAGCCATTTGTATTTGATTGCACTCATCTTAATGCACTGTCCTATTGTTTTTCAAGATCATACAATTTAAGTGCAGCCAATTAAATTGAAAATACTAAGACTGAGAACATCAGGAAAGATTTATTGCTGGTATAAACTATCAAGGATGCCTAAGCCAGCTATATTTCTCAAAACAGCCATATCTACAATCAAATAAAGTTTATCTCCTTTAAATAACAGATAACTTATTTTTTATGATTTTAGATATTACAGTAGGCTGACTTAGTCAAGTCATGACCTGGGATGGCACTATGCTACCTATTGGATGTTGACTTGCAAACATCTGAAACCTTTTATCCCATTAGATGTTATTTGTTAGCATGACACCATCTGGTCATCTACAAAAATCTGGATAATTGACTGCATTATCAGTAGGACTTAACTTTTGAACAGCTTTTATTCCCAATGTTTGATTCCCTGTGTTTGGCTTCAACCTGGTTGTTTGGAGCTCTCAGGAAACATTCTCCCAGAGAAATAGGCTCGAAGTGGTAGCTGACAAGGAACCAGAGGCATAACATACCACACTCAGTTCAGTCGTGTCTGACTCTGTGACTCATGGACTGCAGCACACCAGGCTTCCCTGTCCATCACCAACTCCCGGAGCTTGCTCAAACTCATGTCCATCAAGTCAGTGATGCCATCCAACCATCTCATCCTCTGTCATCCCCTTCTCCTCCTGCCTTCAATCTTTCCCATCATCAGGGTCTTTTCAAATGAGTCAGTTCATCACATCAGGTGGCCAAAGTATTGGAGTTTCAGCTTCAGCATCAGTAATTCCGGTGAATATTCAGGACTGATTTCCTTTAGGATTGACTGGTTGGATCTTCCTGCAGTCTAAGGGACTCTCAAGAGTCTTCTCTAACACCACAGTTCAAAAATATCAATTCATCAGCACTCAGCTTTCTTTATAATCTAATTCTCACATCAATACATGCTGCTGCTGCTAAGTCGCTTCAGTCGTGTCCGACTCTGTGCGACCCCATAGACGGCAGCCCACCAGGCTCCTCCATCCCTGGGATTCTCCAGGCAAGAACACTGGAGTGGGTTGCCATTTCCTTCTCCAATGCATGAAAGTGAAAAGTGAAAGTGAAGTCACTCAGTCGTGTCCGACTCCTAGCGACCCCATGGACTGCAGCCTACTAGGCTCCTCCATCCATGGGATTTTCCAGGCAAGAGTACTGGGGTGAGTTGCCATTGCCTTCTCTGGATCCATACACGACTACTAGAAAAACCACAGCTTTGACTAGATGGAGCTTTTTTGGCAAAGTAACGTCTCTACTTTTTATTTATTTATTTTTTCACCGTCTCTACTTTTTAATATGCTATCTAGATTGGTCATAGCTTTTCTTCCAAGGAGCAAGCGTCTTTTAATTTCATGGCTGCAGTCACCATCTGCAGTGATTTTGGAGCCCAAGAAAATAAAGTCTTTCACTATTTTCATTATTTCCCCATCTGTTTGCCATGAAGTGATGGGACCGGATGCCATGATCTTTAATTTTTGAATGTTGAGTTTTAAGCCAACTTTTTCACTCTCTTCTTTCACCTTCATCAAGAGGCTCTTTAGTTCCTCTTCACTTTCTTCCGTAAGAGTGGTGTAATCTGTGTATCTGAGGTTATTAATATTTCTTCCAGCAATCTTGATTCCAGCTTATGCTTCATCCAGCTCAGCATTTCACATGATGTACTCTGCATATAAGTTAAATAAGCAGGGTGACAATATACATACCTGATGTACTCCTTTCCCAATTTGGAACCAGTCTGTTGTTCCATATCCAGTGCTAACTGTTGTTTCTTCATGCATATAGATTTCTCAGGAGGCAGGTCAGGTGGTCTGGTATTCCCATCTCTTGATAATTTTCCACAGTTTGTTGTGATCCATACAGTCAAAGGCTTTGGCATAGTCAATAAAGCAGAAGTAGATGTTTTTCTGGAACTCTCTTGCTTTTTCTATGATCCAACAGATGTTGGCAATTTGATCTTTCATTCCTCTGCCTTTTCTAAATCCACCATGAACATCTGGAAGTTCACACTTCATGTACTGTTGTTGAAGCCTGGTTAGGAAAATTTTGATCATTACTTTGCTAGCATGTGAGATGAGTGCAATTGTGCAGTAGTTTGAACATTTTGGCATTACCTTTCTTTGTGACTGGAATAAAAACTGACCTTTTCCAGTCCAGTGGCCATTGCTGAGTTTTCCAAATTTGCTGGCATATTGAGTGCAGCACTTTCACACATCTTTTAGGATTTGAAATAGCTCAACTGGAATTCCATCACCTCCACTAGCTTTGTTTGTAGTGATGCTTCCTAAGGCCCAGTTGACTTCACATTCCAGGATGTCTGACTCTAGGTGAGTGATCACACTATCGTGGTTATCTGGGTCATGAAGATCTTTTTTGTATAGTTCTTCTGTGTGTTCTTGCCACCTCTTCTTAATATCTTCTGTTTCTGTTAGGTCCATACCATTTCTGTCCTTTATTGACCCCATCTTTGCCTGAAATTTTCCCTTGGTATCTCTAATTTCCTTGAAGAGATCTCTAGTCCTTCCCATTCTGTTGTTTTCCTCTATTTCTTTGCACTGATTGCTGAGGAAGGCTTTCTTATCTCTCCGTGCTATTCTTTGGAACTCTGCATTTCAGATGAATATATTTTTCCTTTTCTCCTTTGCCTTTAGCTTCTCTTCTTTTCTCAGCTGTTTGTAAGGCCTCCTCAGACAACCATTTTGTCTTTTTGCATATATTTTTCTTTGAGATGGTCTTGATTACCGCCTTCTCTACAATGTTACCAACCTCCATCCATAGTTCTTTAGGCACTCTGTCTATCAGATCTAATCCTTTGAATCTATTTGTCACTTCCACTGTATAATCATTAAGGATTTGATTTAGGTCATACCTGAATGATCTAGTGGTTTTCCCTACTTTTCTTCATTTTAAGTCTGAATTTGGCAATAAGGAGTTCATGATCTGAGCCACAGTCAGCTCCTGGTTTTGTTTTTGCTGACTGTACAGAGCTTCTCCATCTTTGGCTGCAAAGAAAATAACCAATCTGATTTCGTTATTGACCATCTGGTGATGTCCATGTGTAAAGTCTTCTTTTGTGTTGTTGGAAGTGGGTGTTCACTATGAACAGAGCATTCTCTTGGCAAAACTGTTAGTCTTTGCCCTGCCTCATTTTGTACTCCAAGGCCAAACTTGCCTGTTACTCCAGGTATCTCTTGACTTCCTACCTTTGCATTCCAGTCCCCTATGATAAAAAGGACATTTTTTTGTTGTTAGTTCTAGAAGGTCTTGTAGGTCTTCAAAGAACCGTTCAACTTCAGCTTCTTCAGCATTACTGGTTGGAGCATAGACTTGGATTACTGGGATAGTGAACGATTTTCCTTGGAAATGAACAGAGATCATTCTGTCATTTTTGAGATTGTACCCAAGTACTGCAATTCAGGCTCTTTTGTTGACTATGAGGGCTACTCTATTTCTTCTGAGGGATTCTTGTCCACAGTAGTAGATATAGTGGTCATCTGAATTAAATTTGCCCATTCCTGTCCATTTTAGTTCACTGATTCCTAAAATGTTGATGTTCACTCTTGCCATCTCCTATTTGACA
Organism: Tragelaphus eurycerus; assembly: GCA_935064755.1. Classification (NCBI taxonomy): domain Eukaryota; kingdom Metazoa; phylum Chordata; class Mammalia; order Artiodactyla; family Bovidae; genus Tragelaphus; species Tragelaphus eurycerus. The sequence continues at coordinate 23,867,081 of CAKXYN010000024.1, read as the reverse complement.
ATTTCCCTTAATTCATGGACCTAACATTCCAGGTTCTTATGCAATATTCTTTACAGTATTGGACTTTACTTCCATCACCAATCATATCCACAACTGGGTGTTGTTTTTGCTTTGGCTCCATCTCTTTATTCTTTCTGGAGTTATTTCTCCACTCTTCTCCAGTAACATATTGGGCACCTACCAACCTGGGGAGTTCATCTTTCAGTGTCCTATCTTTTTGGCTTATCATACTGTTCATGGGGCTGTCAAGCATGAATATTGAAGTGGTTTGCCAAGGGGTACCATATAACAGTGTAATAATCACACTGGGGAAACATCAATTCAGCGTACTTTAGTGGGACCACTGACTTTTTTCTCACTTTTCACCCCAACTACCCAGCAGCAGCAGTAAGGATTCCAGAGAGCTATCTCAGAACATTCAAAGAAGCAAAGTCCTGAAAAAAAAAAAAAAAAAGGCCCAATGGCTCCAGGGAAGTGTGTCTGCTCCTCAGAGCCTTCTCAGTGTGGTTCACCTTCCAGATCCTCTGCTCTGAGCACCTCAGGGTGATCTACCTGCTTCAACTTTCTGCCATTACCATCTGCGGACACTCCTCAAGCTTGACTCCCTATACTTGCCCTCTTTCCAAAATTTTTAAGCCTTACTTTTCCTCTAAAGAATTTAAAATCTTTTTTGAAGTTTGCCTAGGAGTTGGTGCTTCCAAGAATACTAAGAAAAAGTGAAAGCTTCCCTGCCAAATCCAACCACAATTTTAGCATTCTATAGAAAGACAAGGAGGGCAGTGGTGGTGAGGATACAAAGTGGAATTAGAGAATACAGAGATCTAGAGGAAAACAGGCATCTACATTTCAGAGGGCACTCCATTCCCGTGACTCTCCTGAATATCAGGGCCGCTGGAGAGCAAGAAGGAAGAGCGAAATGGTAAGTAGAGACTAGGCTTCTTCCACGAGGGACCTCAGGAATATTAAAGGAGAAATCCTTTAATTGGAGAATCAGCTTCCCGTCCTATTTTCCTCCATTTTGCTATTATAATATCACCACTTAAGTGGATAGTAAACAGGGAAGTCAACGGTTCATAAATTCCTACCATTGTCCAGGCACTGGGGCTTTTACAAATGAGGAAACTGAGCCTCAAGGAGGTTAAGTTAGAAACGAAGAGAAGCAAGAAGAGGATGAAGCTCTTAGCAGGAGTGAAGCCAAGAAGAGCAAGTTGGAGGACAGAAGGATGCCCCAGAGAGTGTCAGCTGGGAAGGGGAAATGGCTCTCTGTTCCCTGTCTGCCATTCCCTATCCCTACTTACAATGGGGCTACCATTCCAAAGACCATTCCTACATATGGAATGAAATTAAGGCATGCATCTGTTGATGGGGCTGTATTCTGATTTGGCATCATGTTTACACCACCATGATATGTTTCGGTTCCTATCAAAAGAGCTCAGAAAAAATTACTTACAGTTAAATGTTTCCACCCAGGAATTCGTTCCTCCTTCCCTGGTCATCCTGCACTGTCAAACTGAATTTTTTCCCAAGATCCCACTTGAGTCTACAGTCTTTAATTCTGCAAACAAGTTGTGATTTAAACATGAATTCAACTATTTTCAAAATGGACCATGTATGTCTTACTTTCAGTTGTTCTTATGTGAACAGGACTTTTTATTCAACCTAGGACATAACCAAACTCTAAATTTCATTTCTTCCCCTTTAGCTGGATATATCAGTTTAACATTTTAAGCTAATTTGTTTTAAAGCCTTCTAACAAATCGAAGTTGTAGGGTCTCTCCCCTAGGAGAGACTTTTCCTAATCTCTAGGAAAGTTATCTTTCCTATGATAATTTAAAGCTTTCTCATTTTATTTTGGGTCTTCCCAAGTGGCATTAGTGGTAAAGAACCCACTTACCAATGCAGGAGAGCTAAGAGACAGTTCAATCCCTGCATCGGGAAGATCCCCTGGAGAAGGTCATGGCAACCCAGTTCAGTATTCTTGTCTGGAGAATCCCATGAACAGAGGAGCCTGGAGGGCTACAGTCCATTGGGTCACAAAGAGTCAGACACAACTGAAGTGACTTAGCCTAGCATTGCATCTTATTTTAATTAATCACTTAGCATTATTCTCACTGATAGGTAAGATTAACAACAACAACAAAACCCATTCCTAAGTGAAGGAGATGGACTAGAAAGCTCAGACAGGAATTGATATCTTAATAAATATTCTCTGATACTTAGCAAAGTTCATATTTCTTTTCAGTTTAGAACTCAGCATTACAAATGCTGTAGAAACAAAAACATGAACATTCCAGGCAAAGTCTTATTTTTGAACAGCAGGAAAACACTTGACAACCATGCAGAAAAGGTCCAAACCTTTCAACAGTGAATCGGGAGGCGTGTGAAGTTCCTACCAGCACCAACATCAACAAAAACGGACATTTCAGAAGAGTCTTTGGACTGCCTAGTATGCACCCCACTCCAGTACTCTTGCCTGGAAAATCCCATGGACGGAGGGGCCTGGTGGGCTGCAGTCCATGGGGTCACTAGGAGTCAGACATGACTAAGCGACTTCACTTTATTTTTTCACTTTCATGCATTGGAGAAGGAAATGGCAAGCCACTCAAGTGTTCTTGCCTGGAGAATCCCAGGGGCGGGGCAGCCTGGTGGGCTGCCGTCTATGGGGTCGCACAGAGTCGGACACAACTGAAGTGACTTAGCAGCAGCAGTATATAGAAAAAAATTCCTTGGGTTTCTTCCTGTCCCCACTGTCCCCTAAGCATGGAAAATAAGCAATAGCTTTATTAGCACTACCTTCAGTGAGGGTGCTTCTTCACAATCTAAGCACACTGGACAACTTTATTGCTCAAGAAAAGCAGGGTCTAGCTCCTCAGACTACAGCCATGCCAAATCCCAGAGGCAAAACAAGATTGCCTTCCTTATTATGATGGGATGTAAGATGTCTCTAAGGCTTACAGTTCAACTTTTACAGCACTTCCCTTGGCCTTCAGAATTACTCTATATTTACAAGGTACAGTTCCTTCATTCCCACAGGCAAATTTATTTGCTAAAACTGGAACAAAAAGTCAAAGTATAATGAGTTCAAAGACTTCAAGTCCAAAGATTTCTGAAGACTTTGGATTCGATATCTATTTTGTGCCTTGGGGTTATTATCTATGTGGATTAGGTTATTGTGGATAAGGAGAACTTGTTCTTTCTTTTTAAAAAATTATCCTTAAAATTAGATGAATATAAAATTATGGCAAGTAAATGCATTTATAGCATATTGGTATGACCTATTATGCTATACCATGCATCATTGCTTTACTTTCCCCATTCAGTCACTAATAATTATGTTTTAAAATAATAAGCCCTATCTTTCCTTGTGAGTATTTACAAAGCACAAGTTTTCAATAGCCGTAATTTTTCTTTTTAAAGAGTTACATGATATCTTTCAAATGAGCCTGCATTTTAAAGTATCCAGTTCCATTATTATGATTTCCCTTTATTTTAGGTGTACTTATTTTATAGTACCCTAATTTTCATATTGCCTTAATAAGTTCCCGGGATATACATTTTCCTAATTTTTATTCTGTTTCATCTTGTGATATGTGGTGTGTGTGTATGTGTGGGAATGGATTCTGTATGCTGTGGATTGTAGAAATATGCTTATTTTTATTTTTTTCTCTAAAGGAAGCCCTGCTGCTGCTAAGTCGCTTCAGTCGTGTCTCACTCTGTGTGACCCCATAGACAGCAGCCCACTAGGCTCCTCTGTCCCTGGGATTCTCCAGGCAAGAACACTGGAGTGGGTTGCCATTTCCTTCTCCAATGCATGAAAGTGAAAAGTGAAAGTGAAGTCGCTCAGTCGTGCCCGACTCTTAGCAACCCCATGGACTGGAGCCTACCAGGCTCCTCCATCCATGGGATTTTCCAGGCAAGAGTAGTGTAGTGGGGTGCCATTGCCTTCTCCGAAAGGAAGCCCTAGGGGTTTCATTAGTCTACAATAAGTTCCTATATCAATTTTTCAGCTTGGCGGTCCCCAAGAAGCAGGTAGGGTAAATTTGGATTTCATTGGGTAAATGAGATGGTTAGACAGCACACCAATTCAATGAACATGAGTTTGAGCACACTCTGGGAGACAGTGGAGGACATATGAGCCTGACATGCTACAGTCCCCGGGGTTGCAAGAGTTGGCTACAACTTAGCGACTGAACAACAACGACAAAAACATGGAATTTCAATTTGTCACGAAAAGTATTTTTTCCACCAGGACCCTGGGTACTCCTGAGCTTCCTTGGAGCTTCCTTGGGCCTGTGGGGAATTTTTAAAGTTTACCTTTTACTAAAAGGGAAGGCATCCATAGCCCTGGCTTCAGGCTAGGATCTCAGCAGCCGGGAGTAGGCCAAGGACAGGTCTTTAGGCATTGAAACCCTATCATCTCCCTAGGCATTTGGGGCATGTATCAAAGTCTAATTCTCTTCTGGGCCATGATGACAGCTCCGCATGAGCTTATCATCTTAGTTTTGAATTTCTTCTTTTTTTTTCTGATACCTGGAGATTTCCCCTTCTTCCTTCCAAGTAAAGCTTTCTATTTTTAACATTTTAAATTAAAATTTCTATTTTATTTAAAAATTTTTTATTTTATATTGAAGTAGATTTGATTAACAATGTTGTGTTTCTTTCATGTGTACAGCAAAGTGATTCAGTTTTACATATACTTGTATCGATTCTTTTTAAAATTCTTTTCCCATTTAGGTCATTACAGAATATTGAGCAGAGTTCCCTGTGCTATACAGTAGATACTTGCTGTTGTCTATTTGAAATGTAACAGTGTATACATATCAATCCCAAACCCCCAATCTATTCCCCTCCTACCTCCCTCCTCCCCCAGTAACCATAAATTCTAAGTCTGTGAGTCTGTTTCTGTTTTGTAAATAAGTTCATCTGTATCACTTTTTTGTATTCTGCATGTAAACAATATCATATATTTTGCTTTCTGTATCTGATTTACTTTACATAGTATGATAATCTCCAGATCCATCCCTGTTGCTGAAAATGACATTATTTAATTTTAAAAAATTCATTATTGTTATGTGTTTTTGTGTGTACAGAGCTTCTACAATAGCCTGTCATGTTGTTGGAACCAACAATCTAAAAAACCTTTATGTAATTGTCTCGTTAACTCATCAGGACAGGGAAATAAACATATTTCCCCAATTTTAGAGGAGAGTAGAAATTCAGATGTATTAAGTCGTAGAGTCAATTCATGATGAAATAAGACTGGTGACAACTAGGCCAGTGTTCTTTCCATTCTGGAAACTGTGGCTCAGATCCAGTCTCCTAGAGATTCCTAATCAAAAGGTTGAAGTCTTTCAACCTTTTGGCACTAGAAACTGTCTTCAGGCTCAATCAACAATGCCTTAACACATATATCCTATTATGTTTCAATTATATCTAAATTTTGTAAATAATGAAATGTAACTTCATTTAGAAGTAAAACTCCAAATAAATCTACTTCTTGGTGCCTAATTCAGAGATATTGGCCACATAGTCCTAAGGAGATTACATATACGTATATACACACACACACATACACACACACACACACACACAAATACATAACAAAGGATGATTGTGCAATAGTTCTCATAGTAGCAAAATGTGAGAGAAAATGTAAATGACCAATAATAGGGCAATGAATAATGTCCGACTCTTTGCGACCCCATGGACTGTAGCCTATCAGGCTCCTCCGTCCATAGGATTTTCCAGGCAAGAGTGCTGGAGTGGACTGCCATTTCCTTCTCCAGGGCATCGTCCCGACCCAGGAAACAAAGCCGGCTCTCCTGCATCGCAGGCAGATGCTTTACTGTCTGAGCCACTGGGGAAGCCTAACTGTGATATTATATAGGGGTTAAAAAGTGTGGTTCTGTGTAAACTGACATGAAACAACTTTCAAGACAGTGTTGAGCTGCAGCATAATACAGAATGATGTAGTTTGTTAAAAATGCATATACCACACATAAAAAGCAGTACCAAGTCTTTTTATAGATGCACATCTGTATGTGAGAGCAGAGCAAAGTTAAGGGTGGATACAAGCTACGCTACTAATAGCAGTTCCCTCCGGGGCGGGGGTGGGGGTTCTGGAAATGGAGCTCAGGTCAGGAGAGGGAAAGCAGGCTCCATCTTTAGAGGCTGTATAACTGAAATTCATAACCTGTTGTATTTAAGTGCTTTCAAAAAGAGGCCATGTAACTGAACTCACAATAGCTTTTTTTTTTTTTTACATTGTGTTATTTCTCAGTCAACAGACACTAAAAAGACATATGTTAATCCATGAAAATTGTTGAAGCATTGTGGGCCTCCTAATCACATTACTGGTGACCTCTGTCCTTAGCCACATGCCTCTCTGTGTAATTAATGGCTATGCTAAAAAGGCTAGAAAAGCAATCTGGAATTATTGTGAAACTATAAATCCTGGGTACACAAAGTCCATGACTAAGGCTAATAGATCACACTGAGGTGTACATTAAGAAGGAAAGTGTCATGGAAAACAGAAGTAGTTTCTTCAAAAGATTAAAAATACAGTTGTCACCTGATCCAGAAAACTCACTCCTGGGCATATATCTGGATAAAACTCTAATTCAACAGGATTCATGCACCCCTAGGTTCATACCATCACTATTCACAATAGCCAAGATATGGAAGCAACCTCAGAGTCTACTGACAGATAAATGGATAAAAAAATGTGATATACATGTACAATGGAAACTTATTCAGCTACTAAAAAAAAGAATGAAATAATGCCATTTGCAGCAGCAATATGGATGGCCCTAGAGATTATCATATTAAGTGAAGTAGGTCAGGAAGAGCAAATATCATGATATCACTTACATATAAAATCTAAAATATGATACATATGAACTTATCTATAAAGCAGAAACAGACTCTTAGACATTGAGAACAGACTTGTGGTTGTCAGCAGTGAGAGGGGAGGCAGAGGGATGCATTGAGAGCTTGACATTAGCAGATACAAACTACTATATATAGAATGAATAAACAAGGTCCTACCATATAGCACATGGAACTCTATTCAGTGTGCTGTAATAAGCCATAAAGGAAAAGAATAAAAAAACAGAATGTGTGTGTGTGTGTGTGTGTATATATATATAACTGAATCAGTTTGCTGTAGAGCAAAAATTAACACATCAGTAAATCAACTATACTTCAATAAAATAAATTTAAAAGGAAAACAGGAAGTATCATATGAACCTGCTGCTGCCACAGAAGTTAAAATATCACAGGCTCTCACTGTGCAAGCCTGCCTTTACTCCTACATCAAACTATGAAATCAAACAGATACAAAGATCAAGCAACCAAAAAAATTCATGTCTTTCTTGTGTCTTTGTTGTATATTGTTTTCTGTCTTGGAGATCCTTGCTAATTGCTATGAGAAAGACACACTAGGTGTTTCTATTACCACTGAGAAAACAGCACTTTTTTTGTTTTCCCCTTAGATTCACTAAGTTTAAAACAAAACAAAACAAAACAAAAAGTGGCCCAAATGTATTGAGATCTCCTTCTGTTACAAATTTCTACAAATACAGGCTGAAAAACCTTTAGGTCCAAATCATTTTTAGCTACTAAAGACCAGGTGGTGTTCCAGGAGGGCTCATGGTGAAGAGGCCAAGAAAGAAATGGTCAGGGAAGGTGCATTCTCAAACAGACACTATGAGTTAGCTTCGCAGGTGGCTCAGTGCTAAAGAATCCACCTGCTGATGCAGGAGTTGCAGGAAACGTGGGTTCGATCCCTGGGTCAGGAAGATCCCCTGGAAGAGGAAATGGCAATCCACTCCAGTATTCTTGCCTGGAGAATTCCATGGACAGAAGATACTAGCGAGCAACAGTTCATGGGGCCGCAAAGACTCGGACATGACTGAAGCCATTGAGCACCCACACAACAATGATAATAATAATGAAAAGATCTAGCATAACACCAATGAAGAAGTCAAAACACTCATGGATGTAAGTGCCTCTCAGTGAGGTTTAGACCCATGCTGCTGACCAAAGTCATACAACGGGGTTTAGAGAAAGCAGTTCTTATTCAAAATAAAGTTCAAAAGTCATAGGAGGAATCCTCCAAATGCTTGCTTTAGACAATTAGTTTCCTATCACTTTTTAAAGAACACATATCCCGATAAAGAACATTTTCATACAGATTTAAGCACTTTAATCCACTTTCAAATGCAATAAAATCATTCCTCAGATATTGGCTGAAGAACACAAAGACTCCAGAGTCTTGTGGAACCATGGAAATATTGAAATGATGGTTTTTAAATAAAGCATTAACTTTAGAAATGCCAACCCAGCAAAGCCCTTAGCTGTTTTTTTTTTTTTTTTTTCAGTTTCTTCATCATAAGCGCCACTATACACTTTGTATACTCAAAATTTAACCAGTTTTAATGTTATCCCTTCAAGTAAGGGTTCATCTGTACCCACTGAAACTTCCTTATAAATCTGAACAGAAGTATCTTAATTTCCCACTCTAGATAGAACCTTGGTTGAAAGGTTGCAATGAAAAGTTGCATTGCATAGGAAATTAAACTGTGTATTCTCATCCTTCATGTGTGGCTTAGTTTTTCTCAGCTGTGCGTTAAGATCTCCGCCTGCCCACCAGGTGGGCAGTTTGGGCAGATATGCTAAAAGTAAACAGAGAGTGAGAATTAGATCTGAAATTCCAAGAGCATGTGTTATCACACAAGTCAAAGACCAATAATCACAGGAGTGTTATTTCCACCCAGGCCTTTACAAATCTATTTAATTTTTCCATTTAACAGAGGAAGAAACAAATTACTATGGCTGCCATTAAATAGAGCACTTTGCTTTAATGCATTCTCTAATTCTCAGTGCTACTTTGTGAGGGAGATACTACCCCATTTAGAGATTAGAAAACTGAGACTGAAAGATACTAAGACTTCCCTCAGATCTCCCCTCAAATGTCATCTGTGAGGTGTTTCCTTCTTAAATAGAAATCCCTCCCTGGCACTCCCTTCAATCTCCTCCTCATCTTGCTGTATTTTCTCCCTGCCACTTACTTCCAGCCTGACGCATCATACATTTACATCTTTGTAGTTTGTCTCACCATTCTTGCTTATAAGCCTCATGGGCTTTACTTTGTTCATGGCTATATCCCCAGCACAGAAGAGTACTAGGCCCATCAGATCAGATCAGATCAGTCGCTCAGTCGTGTCCGACTCTTTGCGACCCCATGAACCGCAGCACGCCAGGCCTCCCTGTCCATCACCAGCTCCCGGAGGTCACTCAGACTCGCATCCATCGAGTCAGTGATGCCATCCAGCCATCTCATCCTCTGTCGTCCCCTTCTCCTCCTGCCCTCAATCCCTCCCAGCATCAGAGTCTTCTCCAATGAGTCAACTCTTCGCATGAGGTGGCCAAAATACTGGAGTTTCAGCTTTAGCATCATTCCTTCCAAAGAAATTCCAGGATTGATCTCCTTCAGAATGGACTGGTTGGATCTTCTTGCAGTCCAAGGGACTCTCAAGAGTCTTCTCCAACACCACAGTTCAAAAGCATCAATTCTTCGGCGCTCAGCCTTCTTCACAGTCCAGCTCTCACATCCATACATGACCACAGGAAAGACCATAGCCTTGACTAGGCGAACCTTTGTTGGTAAAGTGATGTCTCTGCTTTTGAATATGCTATCTAGGTTGGTCATAACTTTCCTTCCAAGGAGCAAGCGTCTTTTAATTTCATGGCTGCAGTCACCATCTGCAGTGATTTTGGAGCCCAGAAAAACAAAGTCTGACACTGTTTCCACTGTTTCCCCATCTATTTCCCATGCAGTGATGGGACCAGATGCCATGATCTTCGTTTTCTGAATGTTGAGCTTTAAGCCAACCTTTTCACTCTCCACTTTCACTTTCATCAAGAGGCTTTTTAGCCCCTCTTCACTTTCTGCCATAAGAGTGGTGTCATCTGCATATCTGAGGTTATTGATATTTCTCCCAGCAATCTTGATTCCAACTTGGGTTTCTTCCAGTCCAGCATTTCTCATGATGTACTCTGCATATAAGTTAAATAAACATGGTGACAATATACAGCCTTGACGTACTCCTTTTTCTATTTGGAACCAGTCTGTTGTTCCATGACCAGTTCTAACTGTTGCTTCCTGACCTGCATACAGATTTCTTAAGAGGCAGATCAGGTGGTCTGGTATTCCCATCTCTTTCAGAATTTTCCATAGTTTATTGTGATCCACACAGTCAAAGGCTTTGGCATAGTCAATAAAGCAGAAATAGATGTTAGTGCCTAATAATTATTTGTTCAATGATGAAATTATTAAAGAAACCTAAGGTGTTGGAGAAGACTCTTGAGAGTCCCTTGGACTGCAAGGAGATCCAACCAGTCCATTTTGAAGGAGATCAACACTGGGATTTCTTTGGAAGGAATGATGCTAAAGCTGAAACTCCAGTACTTTGGCCACCTCATGCGAAGAGTTGACTCATTGGAGAAGACTCTGATACTGGGAGGGATTGAGGGCAGGAGGAGAAGGGGACGACAGAGGATGAGATGGCTGGATGGCATCACTGACTCGATGGATGTGAGTCTGAGTGACCTCCGGGAGCTGGTGATGGACAGGGAGGCCTGGCGTGCTGCAGTTCATGGGGTCGCAAAGAGTCGGACACAACTGAGCGACTGATCTGATCTGATCTGATCTGAAGGCCACTAACGGAGAAGGCAATGGCACCCCACTCCAGTACTCTTGCCTGGAGAATCCCATGGACGGAGGAGCCTGGTGGGCTGCAGTCCATGGGGTCGCTAAGAGTTGGACACGACTGAGTGACTTCATTTTCATTTTTCACTTTCATGCATTGGAGGAGGAAATGGCAACCCATTCCAGTGTTCTTGCCTGGAGAATCCCAGGGATGGCAGGGCCTGGTGGGCTGCCGTCTATGGGGTCGCACAGAGTCGGACACGACTGAAGCGACTTAGCAGCAGCAGCAGCAGCAGCAAGGCCACTAAGCTAGTATTTGGTGGACCTAGCACTTGGATCCAGGACTACATCTCTTGAGCATGCACTTTTAAACATTTTGCTATTACTTGAGGTCACTTCATTTTCTCTGAGGAATCAGCTTCTTTCACATCAGGATATTTTGCAGGAATTCCAGGCCATTCTTAATTTTCTCTGGTTACCTCCCTTGCTGTGACTACACTACGAGGATACTTATTTGGACTCCCAGACGGACTGAGAGGCCTAGATGAGATTCTACACTCAGCTAATGAGAGATCAAATCTCTCTACATCTCACTTCTTTAACAAAGAGCATTCCTTTTGTTCCAGCTCTCACTCTATTATTCTAAATTTTCAGAACAGATATTTACAACATGCTAAGGACTCCCAAAATGATAATGAAAGCCTCCAAACCAATTTCAATGAAATTAAAAAATAACTGTGTATATCTTACATTCCACTTACCCAACCCCCATCACCAAAAAACAAACCCAGAACACCTATTGATAGAAAAATCTGCAAGAAAACACACAAAAATATTAACAGAGGTGGTTTGTGAGACCTGGGATAATTAAAAAAAATTTTTACTCTGTTCATACTATATTACTTTTATAATGAAAAAATACACTTTATTTTAAAAATAAATCTAAAAATAAAGATACAGCCAACATAACTCTTAGGGAAAGCAACTCTTATCAAGAAAGCAACAATTCGTCTGTTCTATTATTTTTTAAATACCATTACATGTGAGTCAAGAAGCAATAGTTAGAACCAGACATGGAACAATGAACTGGTTCCAAATTGGGAAAAGAGTACATCAAGGCTGTATATTGTCACCCTGCTTATTTAACTATATGCACAGTACATCATGCAAAACTCTGGACTGGATGAAACACAAGCTGCAATCAAGATTGCTGGGAGAAATATCAATAACCACAGATGTGCAGATGACACCACTCATGGCAGAAAGCGAAGAGGAACTGAAAAAACTCTTCAGTTGATAGTGAAAGAGGAGAGTAAAAAAGCTGGCTTAAAACCCAACATTCAAAAAAAATGAAGATCATGGCATCTGGTCCCATCACTTCATGGCAAATAGATGGGGAAACAGTGGACACAGGACAGACTTTATTTTTGGGGGGTCCCCAAAATCACTGCAGATGGTGACTGCAGCCATGAAATTAAAAGACACTTGCTCCTTGGAATAAAAGCTATGACCAACCTAGACAGCATATTAAAAAGCAGAGACATTACTTTCCTGACAAAAGTACTTATAGTCAAAGCTACAGTTTTTCCAGTAATCATGTATGGATGTGAGAGCTGAACCATAAAGAAAGCTGAGTGCCAAAGAACTGACACTTCTGAACTGTGGAGTTGAAGAAGACTCTTGGGAGTCCCTTGGACAGCAAGGAGATCAAACCATGAATCCTAAAGGAAATCAATCCTGAATATATTGCAAGGACTGATGCTGAAACTCCAATACTTTGGTCACCTGATGTGAAGAACTGACTCATTGGAGAAGACCCTGATGTTGGGAAAGATTGAAGGCAGGAGGAGAAGGGGATGACAGAGGACAAGATGGTTGGATGGTATCACTGACTCAATGGACATGAGTTTGAGCAAGTTTCAGGAGATGGTGGAGGACAGGGGACCCTGGAATGCTGCAGTCCATGGGTTTGCAAAGAGTCAGACACAACTGAGCAACTGAACAACAGCGACAATGTGTTAAGCACTATATTATTCCTCTAAAAAAAAACAGATGATCAGTCTTTATAAAGTTTAAAAACGAGAGTCAATGATTACAAGATTTTATTTCACTTTAAAAAATGGGTTAGATTTAATTAGACGATAGGAAGAAGAGAGACCTACTCTGACCCTGAAGCATGTGTATTTTCCATAGACACCATGTAACTGCCAGGTTTCATTCTAATTCAGGCGTGTGTAAGAGTCAACTTAACACTGACTCAATTTGGGGGTAGGACACGAGTCTTGATCAGAGCCAGGACACTTTTCTAATGAATATAGGGTGGAATTCTCAGTTTGGAATCCCCCACCTTTCCTTTCTGCCATTATGGTGCTCCCCTTGACTGTCTCACTCTCCTGGTCCCTGGAGTCTCTGCCTCTCTGATATTTTCTTTATCCACCAGGGCCCTCAGTCATGGTGACAGCCAGCATCTCCTTGCCCACTCCCTCAGATTTGCCATAGCAGAACACATCTAATGAGAGAGGGCAAGAAGAAAGCAGCCAGGCTCTTCTGTAGTCACAGTTTATAGACTCATTAATAGTCTTAGTGTTACCTAGTCTTTCAAAAACAATAGGGCAGTAATTAGCTTGGCTTGGCCAGTCAGCCAGCCCACAGTAAAAGGCAATAAAATGGGAATAAATGGAAAGATAGAAAATAAAAGAGGTTTATAAGCAACATACCTTAAAACATTTTATTATCTTTTAAAATGAGAAGGCTTAGACTTTTAATTCCATAATTAATAGCCCACGAAGCTACTTGTCTGGACAGAGGCATACCATCTTTAAGCACCAGAATGAGACTGCCTAGGAGCACAGCAAGGCGCAAATTATGAAATTTTTTTATAGACAGCAATGATGTTTCAGATCCTCTGATCTTCCTCATGAATTTGCTCCCCAAGAGTAGTAAGTGTTCTGCTGTCCCTGATGGAGCCACCTGGACTGGCAGCCTAGGAGCTTCACAGGGCAGTTATCAAGCAGTTCTTTACCTCTAGTGGAAGCCACAACGTCTATTCCTGGACTTGGTGCCCACTTCACAAACACCCTAGTATGCTTTCAGTGTACACACACACACATACACACACACACACACACACACAGAGACATGGGCTTCCCTGGTGATTCAGAGAGTAAAGAATCTGCCTGCGATGCAGGAGACCCAGATTTGATCCCTGGGTCAGGAAGATCCTCTGGAGAAGGAAATGGCTACCCACTCTAGTATTCTTGCCTGCTGCTACTGCTGCTGCTAAGTCGCTTCAGTCATGTCCAACTCTGTGCGATCCCATAGACGGCAGCCCACCAGGCTCCCCCGTCCCTGGGATTCTCCAGGCAAGAACACTGGAGTGGGTTGCCATTTCCTTCTCCAATGCACGAAAGTGAAAAGTGAAAGTGAAGTCGCTCAGTTGTGTCTGACTCTTCGCGACCCCATGGACTGCAGCCTACCAGGCTCCTCTTGCCTAGAGAATTCTATAGACAGAGAAGAGCCTGGCAGACTGCAATCCACAGGTTGCAAAGAGTCAGACATGACTGACCGACTATCACTTTCACACACACACATACACACACACATATATTTGTGTATATATGTGTACACCCATATATATATATATATATTTGTGGAAGTGAGAAATAGATTTAAGGGCCTAGATCTGATAGACAGAGTGCCTGGTGAACTATGGAATGAGGTTCGTGACATTGTACAGGAGACAGGGATCAAGACCATCCCCATGGAAAAGAAATGCAAAAAAGCAAAATGGCTGTCTGGGGAGGCCTTACAAATAGCTGGGAAAAGAAGAGAAGTGAAAGGCAAAGGAGAAAAGGAAAGATATAAACATCTAAATGCAGAGTTCCAAAGAATAGCAAGAAGAGATAAGAAAGCCTTCTTCAGTGATCAGTGCAAAGAAATAGAGGAAAACAACAGAATGGGAAAGACTAGGGATCTCTTCAAGAAAATCAGAGATACCAAAGGAACATTTCATGCAAAGATGGGCACGATAAAGGACAGAGATGGTGTGGACCTAACAGAAGCAGAAGATATTAAGAAGAGGTGGCAAGAATACACAGAAGAACTGTACAAAAGAGAGCTTCACGACCCAGATAATCATGATGATGTGATCACTGACCTAGAGCCAGACATCTTGGAATGTGAAGTCAAATGGGCCTTAGAAAGCATCACTACGAACAAAGCTGGTGGAGGTGATGGAATTCCAGTGGAGCTATTCCAAGTCCTGAATGATGATGCTGTGAAAGTGCTGCACTCAATATGCCAGCAAATTTGGAAAACTCAGCAGTGGCCACAAGATTGGAAAAGGTCAGTTTTCATCCCAATCCCAAAGAAAGGCAATGCCAAGGAGTGCTCAAACTACCGAACAATTGCACTCATCTCACACGCTAGGAAAGTAATGCTCAAAACTCTCCAAGCCAGGCTTCAGCAATATGTGAACCGTGAACTTCCTGATGTTCAAGCTGGATTTAGAAAAGGCAGAGGAACCAGAGATCAAATTGCCAACATCCGCTGGATCATGGAAAAAGCAAGAGAGTTCCAGAAAAACATCTATTTCTGCTTTATTGACTATGCCAAAGCCTTTGACTGTGTGGATCACAATAAACTATGGAAAATTCTGAAAGAGATGGGAATACCAGACCACCTGATCTGCCTCTTAAGAAATCTGTATGCAGGTCAGGAAGCAACAGTTAGAACTGGTCATGGAACAACAGACTGGTTCCAAATAGGAAAAGGAGTACGTCAAGGCTGCATATTGTCACCATGTTTATTTAACTTATATGCAGAGTACATCATGAGAAATGCTGGACTGGAAGAAACACAAGTTGGAATCAAGATTGCCGGGAGAAATATCAATAACCTAAGATATGCAGATGACACCACTCTTATGGCAGAAAGTGAAGAGGGGCTAAAAAGCCTCTTGATTAAAGTGAAAGTGGAGAGTGAAAAGGTTGGCTTAAAGCTCAACATTCAGAAAACGAAGATCATGGCATCTGGTCCCATCACTGCATGGGAAATAGATGGGGAAACAGTGGAAACAGTGTCAGACTTTGTTTTTCTGGGCTCCAAAATCACTGCAGATGGTGACTGCAGTCATGAAATTAAAAGATGCTTACTCCTTGGAAGGAAAGTTATGACCAACCTAGATAGCATATTCAAAAGCAGAGACATTACTTTACCAACAAAGGTTCGCCTAGTCAAGGCTATGGTCTTTCCTGTGGTCATGTATGGATGTGAGAGCTGGACTGTGAAGAAGGCTGAGCGCCGAAGAATTGATGCTTTTGAACTGTGGTGTTGGAGAAGACTCTTGAGAGTCCCTTGGACTGCAAGGAGATCCAACCAGTCCATTCTGAAGGAGATCAATCCTGGAATTTCTTTGGAAGGAATGATGCTAAAGCTGAAACTCCAGTATTTTGGCCACCTCATGCGTAGAGTTGACTCATTGGAGAAGACTCTGATGCTGGGAGGGATTGAGGGCAAGAGGAGAAGGGGACGACAGAGGATGAGATGGCTGGATGGCATCACTGACTTGATGGGTGTGAGTCTGGGTGACCTCTGGGAGCTGGTGATGGACAGGGAGGCCTGGCGTGCTGCGGTTCATGGGATCGCAAAGAGTCGGACACGACTGAGCGACTGATCTGATCTGATACCCATATATATATATCTTATATATATGTATGACTTAGTATATACATATAAACATATAAACGTTTATATTCATAAACATTTATATACATATAAGTGACTTAGTACATACATATACACAGATATATATCTGTGTCTGACTCTTTGTGACCCCCTGGACCGCCCACCAGGCTCCTCTGTACATGGGATTCTCCAGGCAAGAATACTGGAGTGGGTTGCCATTCCCTTATCCAAGATATGTGTATACATATGCATGTATTACAGTATGTTTCTATAAATATATTGATATATATACACTCACATGCATATGTATTAAATATATATAATGAACTAAGCACAAAGCCAAACATAAATGCCACTTTGGTTTACATCAATGCTGGATTTCAATTTATTCAAGTTTTTTCCACAGTCATTCTGACTTGCAATGTTACAATGGAGAAACCTTAAATGTTTCAGACTAGAAGTGAGACAGTTGGAATCGTCTCACCACCCCTATCTGGTTCATCTCCAAATCTGTTTCCTGATCAGCAAAAATTCCCTGGTGGCTCAGATGGTAAAGCATCTGCCTACAATGTGGGAGAACTGGGTGTGATCCCTGAGTCGGGAAGATCCCCTGGAGAAGGAAATGGCAACCCACTCCAGTGCTCTTGCCTGGAAAATCCCATGGACGGAGGAGCCTGCGGCTACAGTCCATGGGGTGGCAAAGAGTCGGACACAACTGAGCGACTTCACTTTCACTTTTCACTTTCATCAGCAAAAAATAATGTTACTGTTGTTGTTGAGGATGATGGTCCTGGTGGCATTGTCCCCACAGTCTTGTTTGAGAAAGTGCTGCTACTATGGTATCTTTGAGTTGTGCAGGAGCAGTGAGCGATGCTGAGATCCTTTTTTTTTTTTTTTTTTTTAAGTAGTTTGACTTTATTTATTTATTTTTTAATTTTATTTTGCTTAACTTTACAATATTGTATTGCTTTTGCCATACATCAAAATGAATCCGCCACAAGTATACATGTGTTCCCCATCCTGAACCCTCCTCCCTCCTCCCTCTGCCCAGGGAAAACCAAGGGAGGGAGGAGCCAAAGCTAAGGGAACATAGCTGGGCAGAAAGTGAGCCCTCAAGGGTAGCAGCCAGCAGCCAGAACTATAGTGTGCAAAGGGGCAAGGTGACCTCAAACAGCACACACCAGTATGCATAATGCTCTGATGCTGAGTGGACATAGCACCTAGAGACCCCAGACAAACAAGTACCAGCACACCAATTTAGGACGTCCTGGTGCAAAGCAGGATCTAGCTCAGAAAAAAAAAAAAAATTGGAAAGGGTTAAGGAGTACATATTGTCTCCAGTTAATCAAGTTATACTTCAAACCTAATTCCAAGGTTGAAAAGTAAGCATGAGGAGAAAGACCACAGCTCTTACCACAATTTTTAGACCCACTACCATCCCAGGATCAGGGAGAGCCAGGTGTAAGGCAGGAAGAGGAAACAGAATTGCTAATACCCTCCAAGCCTTGATCAGGATGGCTCTGGATTGGAATTTATCAGTGGAAGATCCTTGATATTATAACAAATGTGCGGGGGGTGAAATAGGGAAATGAGGGACTGCCCTGAGATCCATTGAAATTTGCCAGTGAAGGTTCTCAGCTCCCTGGCATTAAGTAATTGAAAAGCCCCAATGGGAAAGCAAATGTATTGAGATAAGTACCATGGTTGTTAACATTGGACATCTACCCTAGCACTGATGGTTAGTGGAAGACTTCTTTTAAATCTTTGTGCTTCCTGAAAGTGAGCATGTGCATGAAAAATCAATACCTCTGAATTCATCAGTGTATTTCTACTATCAGTAGACAGGGAACATGGCTCCTTGGGGCACAGGCCTGGGAACTGTCTCCTTAGATATCAAGATTAGCAACAGGGACAACTGTCTTTCAGGTTCTACATGGAACAACCCTCCAAAGCCAGGAGAGAATACTCAAGACTAGGAATTTTATCAAGCTCCAGTCTTGACACTTTCAGGGAACCCAGTGGTTACATCTGATCTTGACCAGGAATTTCCTAACCAGCTTCTGGATAAACGCTTCAGTTCAGTTCAGTTCAGTTCAGTCACTCAGTCATGTCCGACCCTTTGCGACCCCATGAATCGCAGCACACCAGGCCTCCCTTTCCATCACCAACTCCCGGAGTTTACTCAAACTCATGTCCATTGAGTCAGTGATGCCATCCAGCCATCTCATCCTCTATTATCCCCTTCTCCTCCTGCCCCCAATCCCTCCCAGCATCAGAGTCTTTTCCAATGAGTCAACTGTTCGCATGAGGTAGCCAAAGTACTGGAGTTTCAGCTTCAGCATCATTCCCTCCAAAGGAATCCCAGGGCTGATCTCCTTCAGAATGGACTGGCTGGATCTCCCTGCAGTCCAAGGGACTCTCAAGAGTCTTCTCCAACACCACAGTTCAAAAGCATCAATTCTTTGGCACTCAGCTTTCTTCACAGTCCAACTCTCACATCCGTACATGACCACTGGAAAAACCATAGCCTTGACTAGATGGACCTTTGTTGGCAAAGTAATACCTCTGCTTTTCAATATGCTATCTAGGTTGGACCTAACTTTCCTTCCAAGGAGTACGCATCTTTTAATTTCATGGCTGCAGTCACCATCTGCAGTGATTTTGGAGCCCCCAGAAATAAAGTCTGACACTGTTTCCACTGCTTCCCCATCTATTTGCCATAAAGTGATGGGACCAGATGCCATGATCTTTGTTTTCTGAATGTTGAGCTTAGTTAACATTATTTTCACTCCGTCTGGGTCAGTGACTAAAAGGTTAGTGGCATTTTGTTTTAAAACTTCGGGGGAATTTGGTTTCTTGCAAACAGAGCAGCTTGAGCAGAACAATGTTTTTCAGGCTGCTCATGGAATCATCTGGAAACTTAAAAAAAAAATCATCAGTATCAGGGCTTCACCCCTAGAGATTCTGACTTAATGTGTCTGGGGTAGGCAATATGCCAGGGAATGTTTCAAAAGCTCTTCAGGTGAACCTTAGCCCTTCTCAAACTATTAACGTGGAGCTGAAACCCTCAGGATCTTTCAAAACTCACAGATCCCAACCCAGTAGGTCTAAGGGGGAGCTTCGGATTCTGTATCTTTAACTATTACCCAGGTGATGCCCAAGCTGTTTGTCTATAGGCCATATATTGACATGTCAGAAAATGGGGGATAGGGTCAGAAAAGAGGGTTTCACCCTCATTTCCTCCCAGGGGTAGGGGGATAGGTAGGCGAGCCCTTTCTGACCAAAGCAGACTCCACCTCCACCCCAGATCTGTGGCTTTTTCTTGAACTGTCTGCCAAGTTGAGCAGATGCTCCCAGATCTCAAAGATGACCTTCTGAATTCGCTATGAAAGTAAGCAATTATCCAAATGCCCAGGAAGGCCTCAAATCAATCAAGGCGACACTAATGGGAATCCAGGAGCCAAGCAGTGAACTTTAAACAACAACAAAAAAATGAATCTGCCTTTGTTTCACTCTGGCTCTGGGCTTGTGGGGAAACTCCATGAGCGGAAGCTTGTGTGGCCCTCACCCCGTCAGATGGTGAGCAGGAGCTTCGAGGGAGGAAGAGGGCCCCCTTGATGCGCGGTGGCTTGGCAGGGCTCCCCTCACAGACCACAGACCTCTGCGGACTAAGCCTTGGCCCGACCAGGTGAGGTCCTCCTGCAGTGGGTACCGCTGTCTCCTCTGCCTTCACCTTCCTGACCTCCTGCTCACGTCCCTCCCTGATCAGACACGTTGAGTGAGAGGAACTGCAAACCCTGTCTGACCTCCAGGTCTGTGCGATCCTTCAGCCTTACCTCCCAGGATATTCTTGTTTCTCCTCCCAAGCTAGGGGGAGCTGTCTGCTCCACCAGAGCTCTCAGGATGGAATCCCCCAACTGGAAAGTCTCCCTTTCACATTTCCAGTGACCAAAACACTCCTACTTTCCAAGGTCCTGCTTTAGGTCTATCTTTCTTGTCAATCCTACCCTCAGCCACCAGCCCCTACACCTTCCTGGACACTTCTAGAACCTTCCTCTGCCAGCTAGAGCATCCATTAATACATGCCCTGCTGCTCCCGACTTACTATCTTTTCACAAGAATATGGTGTTTCTCCTTCAGCTCATCAGAAACTGGCCGGCAGCACAGTGTCTGTACTTTCTTGTACCTCCTGTCCCTGGGGCAGTTCTTTGCAAACAGATGCTCAGTAAGATTTGTCACCTGTTTACAGAGAGCTCACCACAGTGGATGAGGCTGAGGTTCCCGGAGGCCAGATTCTCGGTCGTGTTCACTGACAGACAAGCCTCTCCACCACTAAGAAAAGCCTCAGCCGCCTCACTGCCTCAGATGCCTCTGAATCCAGGGGTGTTCACCATGAGGTAGCACCATACCATCCCTCCCCTACATTCCCCCAGGGCCCTGTGCTTCAATCCAGCCAGTCCAGTCCAGGCCAACCCTCATGCTAGGATGTTCACTCAGCTCAAAAACAGAACCTCGGGCCTAAATGATTTTCACTCTTTGTAAAGAAGTCAAAGGTCTTTGCAGGATCAGGCCCTCAGCCGGTTCCTCTGGACAGAAAAAATAGGGTGTGGTTGGCAGAAAAGTAGAGACCCTGCCAAACAACCATCTCGGAGAAAAACCACTCACACAGCTAGAATGAACAGGTATGGCCACCCCACTAGCCCTGAGCAGAACTCTGCACCGGCGCAGGGTACACAGAGGAACACCATCCAGTGCCGACTAGCCAGGAACCACCACCAAACTTTTCAATGGGGGGAAATTTTCCCAAAAAAAAGAAAAAACAACAATGGAAATTACCATGTGGTTCTTGGAATGTACCATGGGAATCCTTGGAAAGCAGAACCTTGCTAAGAGGTCTCAGGAACGCCCCAGTGTACTGGCAGCCCTTGACAAACAGCAAAAGAGA
This sequence comes from Tragelaphus eurycerus, assembly GCA_935064755.1. Lineage (NCBI taxonomy): Eukaryota > Metazoa > Chordata > Mammalia > Artiodactyla > Bovidae > Tragelaphus > Tragelaphus eurycerus. Next base: position 23,845,740 of record CAKXYN010000024.1, on the reverse strand, counting down.
AATGGCAGGGCTCAGAGCTCTAAGGCCCTGCTTTTTCCTCTCCCAGGACACATGGCCAAGGACACTGCCTTCACAGGCACAGAGGGCCTGCCTCAGCCAGCTTCTGTGTTGGCCTTGGGCGCTAGACTGTTCTGAGTCCTCCGCCGCCACCATCAGGCTCCGCTTTTGTTTCCGTCCGACTTCTCCCAGGTCCCAGTGATCAGGCCTTCCAGAGAGGGAAGAGCCTTAGATTCACTCAAGGTGGGGTGGGGTGGGGTGGGGGGAGACTTTGCAATTAAATTGCTAATTAAGGAACTACCAACCTGAAGAAGCTAATTTGCACTGACCTATTTAAAATATCTAGCAGCAGATCAGGCAGGCATTGAGGCACAGCCCTTTTATGCGTCAGCCAACTGGCTTTCTTTCAGAGCAGCGGCTATCAATAATTCCATGCTGAGGACCATCTGATAGGAAATCAACCGCTGGCCCCTGGAATGCCAGCATTCCCCACTGCTCTGTTTTCCCAGTTGTCAGCTCTGTTTATAAATTGTCCATTTATAGCAAATCCAGCACCTGCTATGAACACCTCATCCTGCCAAGTGTTGGAGTACGTCTCAGAAAGAGGCACTATAGACTTTTTCAGTTCCTTTTAACCTTTTCCCGGTCCAGGAGTTTGAATATTTGCATAGGAATTCTGAGGGAGGACATATTCTGTACAGAAAAGGCTAGATGATCTATTAAAAGTTAGCATTTTGCTCTACTTTAAAAAAAAAAAAAAAAAGGACAGCAAAGCATCATTCTCTTGGGATACACAATGCTCTCTTTCTGAACAAGTCTGACATTGGGACACATTTAAAATAACCCCTAAAAAAAATTCCTCAGGGTAAAAATGCTCTGGAGAAAACTCAGGGAAGGCTTTCTTTTTAACTCTATTATGTAGCTTTTTAGCTCGCTGTCAGCACAGCCGCTTAGTAGATAATGCTGCCTGCTGCTTGAACCCATTATGTAAAATATATTTTAAAATACCATCTTCGGTGCTGGAAACGCACTATGTGACCTAGAATTTTTTTTTTTCCTTGTCAAATTATCCATCTGTAAAGTGCCTAGAATTAATTCTCAAAATTCCACCCCTGCCCAAAATAAACATGTTTCTGTTCACTTTGCTCTATGCAAAACAAAATAAAATCTATGGCACAAGTAGAATATTCGTGGAGTGTGGGTTCCTGGTTTATAAAGGGTTGTGAAGGTCAAACCAGACGTGTGTGGATAACCTTGGGGTGGTGGGGCAGCCAGCTTGATGCTTCGGTTTACAGCTTGCAGTGGTAATCCTCCTCAAGCAGAAGACTGTCACCCTTTTAAAGCCCTGAGGGAGATCCTGAAGAAGATCACGTGGGCAGAGGCAGCTGAACTCAGGGGGCAGCATTCCTGAGCCCCAGCTCTGCCTTCAGCCAAGGAGGCGGACCCATACTTTTAGGAGAGGACTCAAGGGCTTGATGTTTCTTTTCTTTTAAAAATAGAAAAGTTGAGTTATCTGGCTATAAAAGACAACCCAGGCAAGATTATTATTCATGTTCGAGCAAAGTAAGGTGGTCGTGAAATCAGGAGAAACTGAAGTGATTCAAAAATTAGAATCAGAGAGCATGAAATTAAACACCTGTGATACTAGAAATGTTGCTCTGACAACGTGTCTTTCTTTGCACAGGGCAAGGTCCTCAGCTTTCCGGAGCATTCCAAAAACTTGTAGCTTTTTGTTGCAGTCCATATAAATTAGGCTAATGTTATACTGCACAGGCATCATTTCCTTCCATGGTGGGATCGTGCTTCATCAGTTATGTGTTACTCCCAGGCAAAGCATCCTTGCTTAATTTTTCATCACTGGATGACTATCTGTTTTACCAACCTGGATTCTCTCACTCATCTCAAAAGTCAAGCCCCCGTTACCGGAGATGATCTCTGAGATGCCCCTGCTGGAGAAAGGAATGTGCAAATTAGGAGACTACAAATCAGTTTGAAAACTCAATGACTCCTTCCCATAAATCTGTGTCCTTAATATTAAAAATCATTTAGAGGTGCTGAAAAGAAAGAGAACTGATCGTTAACAAGAAGCAACAGCCCTACTCTCTCTGGGGCATGGATTAGTAGTTGAGAGGAGTAACGCAGATCTAAATCCATATTCTGCTACCAAAAATAGAAAAGAGGAAACCTTTGAAAGCAAAGGAGGCCTAAGAATAACCATCAGCAACGAGCTGGAGCGACATGGGCAGGAAGCAAAGCTCAAGTGGCAGTTTTGTGCTGCCTTTTTTTTTTTTTTGTCCCCCTTCCCAATGGCTTTCACATTCATCCTGTTAAAAAGATAGCTTCCAAAGACAACCCCTCCACACAGACAGGGAAGCCTTCAGAGCCTGCTCTTCCGCAGCAGCTCAGAGGTCTGGAGCTCCACATACCTTCCACGAGGCCTTGGCTTGGGTGCTACTTCCCCCCATGAATCACTTCAATCTGTTTAAGGCTGCACAGTGAACCCTTCACAGGCCACGTTCTGCACAGCGTCCTCAGCAGGAAATGGTTGGCTGAGCAAACATTTGTTTCCTGTTTTGCTTTTGATGATTTTACATTTCAACTCAACCTAGCTTTCCTCTTTTTGTTTTTGTAGTAATGAAAATCAACACACCAAACCAACAAAATTGGTTATATCTCATGTGCTTTGAATGATGCTATTAAAAATACACTTGAATATATCTTATAAGAGGTATTGGTGTTAGAAGAGGGCAATGGAGCTTCGGAATGGCCTGGGGACTGCTGGAGAGGCACAGAAGATAAAAGGGTTACTAGAAGGAAGTTGAGGGAGTTTAAAAGCCTGAGGTTGGAAACTAGGGGATAGGGAGAATGCAGATAAAACAGACATTGAGAAGATAGAACCTCTGCAAGCCATACAACTTGATGCAAATTTGAAGCAGGTGCCCCTTTTGCTGAGCACACATAGGACCTGTGAGAGCACAGAGCTGGTTTGGTCAGGTGCCCTTCTGAAAGGCAGGACCTGTGTATAATATACGTGGTGCTCAGGAAAAATGTGTGCAAGAGACTGCAAGGCCCAAAGGAAAAACTGACCAAAAAAAAAAAAAGTCACTGATGCTTCTGTAGCATACAGGAAATCCTGTTTTGAATCATAGATCTTCGCTGGTGGGTGTGGGTGGGGGAGGATGGTTGGCAAATTTGATTTCTCCAGACTAGCTATATCAAAACGTTCCAGTGGAGCTTTTTATCCTCTGTCATGTTTTATATGATACATGTATCATTCATCTCACAAGAGCTTTGCATTCATCACATCTAATGAATAACATGAAGGATTAATACAATTTATATTTGTCAGGATCACAATCCATGCCTAGGCAAAAATTGCTATAACTAGTTATAATCCGAGCACAGCCCTCAGCCAAGACCTAAAAGTACTTGGATTTCACAGGATGAACAGTTGGGGACTCTTTACAGCCTTGATCTCAAAACCCTTGAATATCTTATTGAAACAACTGGTAAAACTTCAGCCAAACAAAAATACAAAAACCTCCACTCCTCAGACAGATTGCTTTCATGGCCCCAATTTGTAATATAATTCCTTATCAAATCTGTCTGGGTTAGGTCCATGAATTACATCATGGTTAGGAAAACTGAAGTGGGCAAAAATTAGAATTAAAATCTCATAGAAAATAGAGAAGAGAAGAAACAGAATGTGACATTTCATACCTATAACATAATCAGTATGTAGCAACGCACTATTCTCACTCAGAGCATTCAGTGACCACTAGGGAAACATTAATGGCGACAATTTACAGATTTTATAGCTCCTCAACCACTGTCCATGCACCATCTTGTCAAATCCTCGTAACAGTCCTCTGAAGTACGCATGGTTTGTCATCACCTTTTGGTAGATGAGAAAACTGAGAATTCATACAAGCTGAGAGACTTTCCCAGGACAATCCAAATACTGAATGACAGGCCAGGCTTCAATTCCAGGCCTTCTGGCTCAAACAAGCGATCGTGCTAATATGCTGGCTTTCTAGTTCAAACAGAGGCATTGTCTCTGAAGATGGTCTTCTGCATCATGGACAGGTCTACCTATTTCTGGGATGAAAAACAGCCTGATGTGGGATGGGATCAGCAATGATCCCAAATAAGTTTATTTGTTTTATTTTTTAATCAGGTCCCACATATGAGTGATATCATATGATATATATCTTTCTCTGACACTTCACATAGTATGATAATCTCTAGGTCCATCCAAGTTGCTGCACACGCCATTATTTCATTCTTTTTTTGGCTGAGTAATATTCCATGCATGTGAACGCCACATCTTCTTTATCCATTCCTCTGTCAGTGGACATTTAGGTTGTTCCCATGTCTTGGCTACTATAAGAGTTACTATGGAGACTGGGGTGCATGTATCCTTTTGGATTATGGTTTTCTCTGGATATATGCCCAGGAGTAGAGTTGCTGGATCATATAGTAATTCTATTTTTAAGTTTTTTAAGAAACCTCCATACTGTTCTCCATAGTGGTTGTACCAATTTACAGTCCCACCAACAGTGTAGGAGGATTCCCTTTCTCCATACCCTCTTCAGCATTTATAATTTGTAGACTTTTTGATGATGGCCATTCTGACCGGTGTGAGGTGATTTTAACAGAAAGGTGTTTAATGAAGTTTAAAATAAGTCTTGCAGGGAACCCATGGCTGAGGCTGATTCTAAAGGTGGGTGCATAGTTGATCACTTGTTATTTGACCAACCATCCAAGTGAGAGCAGTCATGTGTGCCAGCTCAGCATCCAGATCAGTAACTTCATGTAAAAGGCTAAGATTAAGATCCTTCAGACAGTTCCTCTGCCAAACACATTTTTGGAGAAGTAAGATGATAACTGATGTCAGTTGACAACAGTCTCTGAGTTGTCTGTTTCTATAACATCCTCTCTATCTTAATTCAGATTGCTGATTTAAAAAAGTATTTTTCAAAATCGAAGATGCCTCTTTACCCTTTAAAGAGTCTGCAACCCATTTGAGTTGATATAGAATATCTTTATCTCAAGTTGTCTAACAAGTACTGATATACTTTGGGATGTTGTAAGGTCAAGGCTGGCAGTGATCCGTTAGTAGGCCTGCTTCCTCAGAGATTTCAGCCATGAAACCAAACGATGATGACAGATGGTCAGACTCATCTATCATCACATCTTTACAATAAAAGCATCAGCCCTTAGAATAAGTCTAGTGTAAATGACACATACAATCTAACCAAGTAACAAGTGATCATTCCCATAAGTAGAGCCTTCCTGCTTATCTTCAGTCCTGAGTGTCCAGATTACGTTGTTTAAAAATATTTCCCAACCTGCTCTATGATACCAGCTCCACTTCGAGTTCTCGAACCTAGAAAAATTCTCGTTTTTATGAGATGCATGCAAAAATGTTCATGGCAGTACCGTTTTTTTTTTTTTTTAAGTTAGAAACAAGCCTAACTGGCCCTCATGAGAGAAATGGATTTAAGTGTTTTGACTCAGTGTGAATACAGAAGAATGATAATGAATACAATGAATGGACTGATGTACACATTTCATGATGGATAAATCTCAAAATATTGTTGAATGAAGAGAAGCAAACTGAAAAAGACTATGTTGAGTGTGCTAATTGTTGTAATTCATTCAGGCTGCTACAACAATATAACCACAGACTGGGTAGCTTACAAACAGCCAAAATGTATTTCTTACAGTTCTGGAGGCTGGAAAGTCCAAGATTATCGGTCATGCCTACATGACCAGGTTCTGGTAAAGACCTCTTACAGGTGGCAGATTTCCAACCTTTCATTGTGATCTCACATGGAAGGGGCCAGGGACCTCTCTGGAGCCACTTTAATTCTATTTGTGAGGGCTCTGCCCTCAAGATGAGATCACTTCCTAAAGCCTCCACCTTCTAATACCATCATTCTGGGAGATTAAGATTTCCATGTGCATTTGAGGGAAGTGTCTCACAAGTACTCAGATCATAGCACTACTATCTAAGCAAAACTTAAAGCATAAAAAATAAGCTATGAATACCTACAAACATGAAATAAATGTATTAAAGCATTCATAGAAATTACACACATCGACATCACAAATGCTTATCTCTGGGGAAGGGTAAAAGAGATGAGGAGAGCTTTACTTATAATTCTTTTCATCTTTAGATAGATTTAAAATTCTTTTCACAGTAATCAAAACAGTATGCTACTGGCATAAAGACAGGCATATCAACCAGTAGATTGGAAAAGGAAGCCCAGAAATAAACATCTCTGCCTATTTGGTTAAATAATTTTTAACACAGTTGCCAAAACCACTCAATGAGGGGAAACGATAGTCTTTTCAATGAAAGAAAAGGGAAAACTGGATATTTATGTGCAAAAGAATGATGTTGGATTTATACTTTATACTATATATAAAGCTAACTATATAAGATTAACTCCAAATGGATTAAGTTCCTAAACACAAAAATGAAAACTACAAAACTCTCAGAAGAAAGTGTGGGGGGAAAGCTTCATGGCATCAAATTTGGCAATGACTCCTTGGATATGACATCAAAAGCATAGGCAACAAAAGAAAAGATAAATTATTCTTCATCAAAATTTAAAATTTTGTGTATCAAATAGCACTATCAACAAAGTGCAAAGGCAACTCATAGAATGGGAGAAAATATTTAAAACTCATATACTTGATAATAGATAAATATCTATAAAATATAATGAACGGTTACAAGTCAACAACAAATCCAATTTTAAAATGGGCAAAGGACTTGAATAGATAGTACTCCAAAGAAGATATACTAATGAGCAACAAGCACATAAAAACATATTCAACATCATTAACCATTGCTGCTGCTGTTGCTGCTAAGTCGCTTCAGTCGTGTCCGACTCAGTGCGACCCCACCAGGCTCCTCTGTTCCTGGGATTCTCCAGGCAAGAATACTGGAGTGGGCTGCCATTTCCTTCTCCAATGTATGTATGCATGCCAAGTCGCTTCATAGGGGACTGCAAATGAAACAAATGAGATACCACTTCAAATCCATCAGGATGGTTATTTTAAAAAATAACTCAAAACTGCAAATATTAGGGAAAATGCAGAGAAACTGATGCATTACTGGTAGAAATGTAGAATGGTGCAGCCACTGTGAAAGGCCACATGTTGGCTCCTCAAAAATTTAAACTTAGAATTGTGAAATAATCCAACAGTTCCACTTCTGAGTATATCAGTTCAGTTCAGTCGCTCAGTAGTGTCTGACTCTTTGTGATCCCATGAACTGCAGCACGCCAGGCCTCCCTGTTCATCACCAACTCCCAGAGTCCACCCAAACCCATGTCCATTGAGTCAGTGATGCCATCCAACCATCTCATCTTCTGTGGTCCAGTTCTTCTTCTGCCCTCAATCTTTCCCAGCATCGGAGTCTTTTCAAATGAGTCAGCCCTTCACATCAGGTGACCAAAGTATTGGAGTTTTAGCTTCAACATCAGTCTCTCCAATGAACACTCAGGACTGATCTCCTTTAGGATGGGCTGGTTGGATCTCCTTGCAGTCCAAGGGACTCTCAAGAGTCTTCTCCAACATCACAGTTCAAAAGCATCAATTCTTCGGTGCTCGGCTTTCTTTTAGTCCAACTCTCACATCCATACATAACTACTGGAAAAACCATAGCTTTGACTAGATGGACGTTTGTTGACAAAGTAATGTCTCTGCTTTATAATATGCTGTCTAGGTTGGTCATAACCTTCCTTCCAAGGAGTAAGGGTCTTTTAGTTTCATGGCTGCAATCACCATCTGCAGTGATTTTGGAGCCCCCTAAAATAAAATCAGCCACTGTTTGCACTGTTTCCCCATCTGTTTCCCATGAAGTGATGGGACCTGATGCCATGATCTTCTTTTTCTGAATGTTGAGCTTTAAGCCAACTTTTTTACTCTCCTCTTTCACTTTCATCAAGAGGCTCTTTAGTTCTTCTTTACTTTCTGCCATAAGGGTGGTGTCATCTGCATATCTGAGGTTATTGATATTTCTCCCAGCAATCTTGACTCCAGCTTGTGTTTCATCAAGCTCAGTGTTTCTCATGATGTACTCTGCATAGAAGTTAAATAAGCAGGGTGACAATATACAGCCTTGACATACTCCTTTTCCTATTTGGAACCAGCCTATTGTTCTGGCTCAGAGGTTAAAGCGTCTGCCTGCAATGCAGGAGACCTGGGTTCGATTCCTGGGTCGGGAAGATCCCCTGGAGAAGGAAATGGCAACCCACTCCAGTATATCTTGCCTGGAGAATCCCGTGGGCGGAGGAGCCTGGTGGGCTACGGTCCACGGGGTCACAAAGAGTCGGACACGACTGAGCGACTTCACTTTCACTTTCACTATTGTTTCATGTCCAGTTCTAACTGTTGCTTCCTGACCTGCATACAGGTTTCTCAAGAGGCAGGTCAGGCAGTCTGGTATTCCCATCTCTTTCAGAATTTTCCACAGTTTATTGTGATCCACACAGTCAAAGGCTTTGGCATAGTCAATAAAGCAAAAATGGATGTTTTTCTGGAACTCTCTTGCTTTTTCCATGATCCAGCAGATGTTGGCAATTTGATCTCTGGTTCCTCTGCCTTTTCTAAAACCAGCTTGAACATCTGGAAGTTCACGGTTCACATATTGCTGAAGCTTGGCTTTGAGAATTTTGAGCATTACTTTACTAGCGTGTGAGATGAGTGCAATTGTGCGGCAGTTTGAGCATTTTTTGGCATTGCCTTGTATCCCTCAATAAAAAGCAAAACCAAGGATTGAACAGTTACTTGCACACTAATATTCGTAACAGCCGAAAGATGGCAACAACCAAATTGTTGATTGACAGACAGATGGATTAAAAAAATGTGTACACACACATAATGGAATATTATTCCGTCTTAAAAAGGAATGAAATTCTGATTCATGCTACAACATGAGTAGCTCTTGAAAACATTATGCTAAGTGAAATAAGCCAGTTACAAAAGGACTAATGTTGTATGATCTCAATTATGTAAGTTACCTAGAGGAACCAAATCATAAAGGAAGATGTTATTGTTATTCAGTTTCTAAGTCATGTTCAATTCTCTGCCACCCCATGGACTGTGTAGCATGCCAGGCTTCCCTGTCCTTCACCATCTTTCAGACCTTGCTCAAACTCATGTCCATTGAGCCAGTGATGCCATTCAACCATCTCATCCTCTGCCGCCCCTTCTCCTCCTGCCCTCAGTCTTGCCCAGTATCAGGGTCTTTTCCAATGAGTCAGCTCTTTGCATCAGATAGCCAAAGTATTAGAGCCTTATCTTCAGTTTTCCAATGAATATTCAGGATTGATTTCCTTTAGGATTGATTGGTTTGATCTCCTTGCTGTCCAAGAGAGTCTCAGAGTCACATCCAGCACCACAGTTCAAAAGCATGAGTTCTTCTGCCCTCAGCCTTTTTCATGGGCCACCTCTCACATCTGCACATGACTACTGGAAAAACCATAGCTTTGACGATATGGACCTTTATTGGCAAAGTGATGTGCTGTCTAGGTTTGGATAGTGGCTACCAAAGGCCGGGGGAGTTGTTGTTTAATGGGTTCAGAATTTCAGTTTGAGAGGAAAAATTCTGGATATGGAAAGTGCTGTTACACAACAATGTAAAGGTACTTAATGTGGCTAACTGTACACTCAAAAGGGTTACACCTATCATTTTTGTGTTATGTATACTTATCACAATAATTTTTTTTCTAGTGTGGGAGAGAGATGAATCAAATATGGCAAAATGCTAAAGTTAAAATCTTTTTTAAACTCAGATGGTCTATTACATTAGTTTCTGTACTTTTCTGTGTATTTGAATTGTCTCAGCTGTTAATTTTTATAAACTTCAAAATAACAGTTTTCTTAAAATTATTCTGACCCTCACTTGCAGGTAGAATGATGCAAATATATAATAAGGTACTAGAGGCTAAAGGTTGACTCTCTAATTACTTAATTAGATTCCTGTGATCTAAAACAATGCTTCTCAAATTTAGCATGCATACAAATTACCTAGAGATCTTACTAAAATGCAAATTCTGATTCAGTTGGTCTGGGTTGTGTGCTAAGTCACTTCAGTCATATCTGACTTTTTACAGTCCAGTGGACTGTAGCCTGCCAGGCTCCTCTGTCCATAGAGTTTTCCAAACAAGAATACTGGACAGGGTTGCCATTTCCGACTCCAGGGGATCGTCCCAACCCAGGAATCAAACCCCGTCTCTTAAGTTTCCTTCATTGGCAGTCAGGTTCTTTACCCCTTGTGTCAAAATGCAAATTCTGATTTAGTTGGTCTGAACTAAGTTTCCATTTCTAAAAAGCTCCCAGGTGATGCCAGTTCTGCTGGTCCTCAGGTACATTTTGAGTAGCAAGGACAGAAAGAATGATCACATTCTACATATATTATCTTCCATTTAAAAGTTTTCTTAATTATGTACTTCTAGATAGACAATTGAAGCTAGATTTGGTTATTCTTAAATGAAAAATTTGTCATCTTATAATTTGCTTGATAGATTACTGTAAAGCAAAATAAACAAACCCTAACCATTATTGAAGATACTTCACAAGGACTATATGTTTAAAAATCCTAAACTGGAAACTTTGACTCAGCTGTCAAAATCTATAATAAATGCATACTTTAGGACATACTAATCCATCTTCCCCAAAGGAGTTGTGAAATAGGAATTGCTTTAGCATACATTTCCACTGATGGCAAGTTACTTCACTTAATTATATGGTCCTTAAACCGGCTCTTTATTTTGTAAATTCCAGGATAATCCTAGGTTGAGAGCTAATAATTTCACCTACCATAAGAAGACTGATTAACTGCCCCAAACTGAAAAAAAACCCAAAAGAAGATTTCTTGCCAGAATTGTTTAGGATCTGTTCTGTCTGGTGGGCTGCTGGGTGCTAATCTAGTTAAGTGAATTAAAGCTTCAGGAGATAATACTCCCAGAATGGGCTTAAATGTGATCCACCCCATTGCCAAAAAGAGATCCTTTGTATCCTCCAGTTAACCATTGGCCTACTGGACTCCTCTTAAGAACCAAGTGGTGCATGTGTGTGTGCCAAGTCACATCAGTCATGTCCAGCTCTTTGCAACCCTACGGACAGTAGCCTACCAGACTCTTCTGTCCATGGGATTCTCCAGTCAAGAATACTGGAGTAGGTTGCCATGCCCTCCTCCAGAGAATCTTCCTGACCCAGGGATCAAATCCTCCTTACCTCCCATGTCTCCTGTACTGGCAGGCGTGGTTTTTCCACTAGCCCCACCCGGGAAGCCCCCAGAATCAAATGGTGAGAGTCTCTAAGTGAGTGTAGTTGATTAAGAGTAAGCAAATTCAAGCATAATCATCCCACTATGAGCTTGTTTGTTTTTTTTTTTTCAAATCCAGGAAAGTTTTAAATAATGTAAGGCTATGTGTAACGTTCACTAAAATTTCATCAGCCTGTGCTTTCGGAGGCATGAATTGTCTTTAGTCCAAACTGAAAATTTTGACAAATATCCTAGGTCAATGGTTGTTTGCTCTTTCAAACAGAATAATTATAATAATACATATGTACAGCTAACTTTTATGGTGCCCTACCTCTGTGCCAAGGCTTGTTCTACCTGCTTCACATGAGTTCTCTCATTAAATCCTTATAACAACCCTGTGAGACAGGTATGACTATCATCAACTCACAGTTAAGAAAACGGACTCAAATCACTATGTTGTACACCTGAAACTTATAATATTGTACCATCGTGAATTTGAGCAAACTCCAGGAGATAGTTGAGGACAGAGGAGCCCGGCGTGCTACAGTCCATGAGGTCATAGCTTAGCAACTGAGCAACAACCTCAACTCTACCTTAAAAAAACAAAAAACAAAAAACCCACAGAGAACAGATTCAGAAAGTAAAAAAATATATCCAAAGCCACAAAGTAAGTAGCAGTTTCTTTCAACGGTGATGCTCAATTGCTGGTGTTAATTGTAATTGTGAATCCCAGTTATGAAAGGTGTCAAGCAGGGCTGCACCAAAATACTTAGTAAAACTCCAGTAAGTTGGAAGCCTGCCCCTTTCTTACAGCAGTCATTCTCCTCCTGTCTTTATTCATGCTCATTTGGAGCAGTCATTAGAAACATATGGGCCTGCTACTAATTGCTGTCGAAAATTTTTTGATATTTGGCACAGTCTGCAATATTTAAGTAAAAGTTCACTAGAACCTCTATTAAATGACTCAGCTCAGTTTAGCCACTCAAGGTAGTTAACATTAGGAGGGCTAAAATCTAAAGGTGTGCAAGTTTCTTTCTGAAGAATGGCTGGCTATAGTGCGGGCCTGGAAATAAAAAGCTGGGGCTTGGATGGTATCAGCATGTTTTTGTTTCTAAAGCAATTGAATTCCCTTCCAAATGACTTACTTTCCACACAAAAACTAGGTTCTTCCTTCCTGGGCTTGATACTTCATTGGCAAGTAGAAGAACTCTATATACATGTGAAATATTAATAGTTCAAAAGGAGGTCATGCTGAATCAAGAATCATCTATCCCCCTGCTGTGTGAGTGTCAGAGAGCTCACATTCTGGGTAGGTCAAAGGAGGAAAGAGCTAGAAAATATTGATAGTATCAAGTCAGAAAACAGAAAGCCCAATATATTTCAATCCCATTGTAGTCTTAAATTATAGCTTTTACTGATGGAGTCATTATTTCAAAAAGACATTTCTCAATTAAACATAATTCAGGGGCAATTTGCTTGTCAGAGGCCAATGGCCGACTCTTCTGGATTCACAGAGCACATATTTCTCAGGATCTGAAGGCACAAAAGATTTATTTATCTTAAGATTAGGGGACCAAGAGGCTTCCTAACAATACAGAAAAATGAGTGATCATTCTTTTCAAATTAGCAATTACAAACACTACCAAAAAATATCTAACAGAAGAAAAGCCATTACAGGACCTAAAGCTCAGTTCAGTTCAGTCGCTCAGTCGTGTCCGACTCCTTGCGACCTCATGAATCGCAGCACGCCAGGCCTCCCTGTCTATCACCAAGTCCTGGAGTTCACTGAGACTCATGTCCATCGAGTCAGTGATGCCATCCAGCCATCTCATCCTCTGTCGTCCCCTTCTCCTCTTGCCCTCAATCCCTCCCAGCATCAGAGTCTTCTCCAATGAGTCAACTTTTCGCATGAGGTGGCCAAAGTACTGGAGTTTCAGCTTCAGCATCATTCCTTCCAAAGAAATCCCAGGGCAGATCTCCTTCAGAATGGACTGGTTGGATCTCCTTGCAGTCCAAGGGACTCTCAAGAGTCTTCTCCAACACCACAGTCCAAAAGCATCAATTCTTCCGCGCTCAGCCTTCTTCACAGTCCAACTCTCACATTCATACAGGGCCACAGGAAAAACCATAGCCTTGACTAGACAGAACTTTGTTGGCCTAAAGTACATTTCCTTTATTTTTCTTTAACCTCACATATACAGAGAGAAAATGGCAAATAAAAATTGCATCCTGAGAAGAGTCAGAGCTACAGCAAGGCCATGAGATATGGAACATACTATATTTTTTAGTTTGTTTATTTACAGATTGAGCCACCTTAATTACTTCTTTGGGGTTATGCTAAAGGCACGGGTTTATTTAATGAAAAGCAGATGATTTAATGACAATCATCTCGAGGCCACTCACCAGAGATACATGCACAGGGACTGGAAATACGGGGTTAATGCACAGGCTCATGGCAGTTTTGCACAGAGCACTGGCCAGTGCTTAACTGATGAGGAAACATAGGAAACACAGATATTGTAAAACAAAGATCATTTATTATTATACTCACCATATTTCCAGACTTCATGATTACCTTGTAAAATTCAACCGATTATTCTAATAGACTAGGACTTGTCAAAAATTTTGGTCTTGGAATCTCTTCACACTCTTAAATTACTGCAAACCCCAAAGAGCTTGTTTTTAGGCAAGTTAAATCTATCAATATTTACTGTGTAAAAATTAAAATTGAAAATTTTTATATATTTATTCATTAAAAATAAACCCATTATATGTTAATATAATGTTACAGTAAAAAAAAAAAAAAAACTATTTTCCAAAACAAACAAAAAAATCAGTGAGAAGAGTGGCTTTGTTTTACATTTTTGTTAGTGTTAATGCCTGGGTAACAAGAAGGAACAGTTGAGGGAAAGGGTGTATACAATGTCTTTTGTGAACAGAAAATACTTAAGGGGCACTGTGAAAAGTTCTTTCACCAGTGCTACATAATTTTATCCATAAGCAATTCTTCTTATACTTTTAACATCTGTAAGCAATTTCCACTTTATAGAGAGAGAAATTGAGGCACCCAGGGCTTAGATGACTTGGGTAAATCAGTGGATAAGATATAGACGTGAATACTATCAGCCCAATGTTTTCTCTCCTACGTCAGTGGTTATACCCCCCAAAAAAATTCAGCCCGATTTTTTATACATATTGTTGATTATATCTGAGGTATTAATTCTCTGACGTTGCAGTGAAAGCGTCTCTGACCTACCTCCAGGTATAATGGCAAAAACAAAAATAAACACATTGAACCTAATTTGAACTTAAAAGCTTTTGCACAGCAAAGTAAACTATAAACAAAATGAAAATACAACCCTCAGAATGGGAGACAATAATTGCAAAAGAAGCAACTGACAAAGGATTAATGTCCAAAATATATCAGCTCATATGGCTCGATATCAGAAAAACAAACAACCCAATCAAAAAATGGGCAGAAGACCTAAACAGACATTTCTCCAAAGAAGACATACAGATGGCAAATAAACACAGGCAAAGATGCTCAACATCACTCATTATTAGAGGACTGCAAATCAAAACTAGAATGAGGTATCACCTCACACTGGTCAGAATAGCCATCGTCAAAAAAATATACAAACATTAAATTCTGGAGAGGATGTAGAGAAATGGGAATCCTCTTGCACTGCTGGTGGGAATGTAAGCTGTTAGTGCCATTATGGAGAGCAGTATAGAGATTCTTCAAAAAAAAAAAAAAAAAGAAAAGAAGAAATCTATCATATGCTCCAGCAATCCCACGGGCATATACCCTAAGAAATTCTAAAAGACACATGTACTCTCAGTGTTAATTACAGCAGTATTTACAATAGCCAGGATATAAAACATGCTACTTTGAGTTGATCTGTGAACCTAGTTGCTTTGTGCACCCTATCTTTGTTCTATAAAAAGAGCTTCTATTGGATTTTGATTTATAGTACTAAATATACTCTGACAGAACTAAGCCAAAGCCCCAATGTTCTTAAGGCTTCATTCAATTAAAGGTAGGAATAAAATTAACCTTCCTAAAGTGAAGATAACATTCATACTGGGTGGAATATTTTTTGGAACAATGATGGTTTTTGCTGCCTGTATTTCTGCTTTTGTCACTGGACTTCCATCTCTCACCCAGGCATTTAGCTCATTATAGATACCTGAATTATCAATAGCAACTAATTAGCCCTTTATTAGGACATTGTGACACAGTTGTGTCTGTTGATAGTGGTTTCTCTTCACTCGCCCCAGCCTGCCATCTTGCATCCTGCCCTTCATAGGTTCACAAAGGGCGGACAGCAAGCAGAGTTGACTCAATTAAAAGAAAAAGAAAAAAAAAACCAACACTGCTATTAAACCACTTCCAAAATGCTTAATCTATTGACAGAGAATCAACAGCATACCCTCAAAAGAATATGTGATTCTTTTTTTGTCTTGAATTTGTACAGGGCATTTCTAACAGCAAAAATCAAAGCACTCCTGAAGATATCTTAAATCATCTTAATATTGATTCAGTGCTTTTAGTGTTCCTGACATTATTCTAGCCATTGTAGGGGATGTAAGGCCTGCTCCCTGCCTTATTGAAGCCTAAAATAGATGCAGAAAAATAGTAATTATAGCATATATGTCAAGGCTTATCTTGAAGATATTGTTCTAAATGCTGTATGTACATCATTGCATTTTCCTCCCAACTATTTGGGTAGGTATTTTGAAGTCGCTCAGTTGTGTCTGACTCTTTGTGACCCCATGGACTGTAGCCTACCAGGCTCCTCAGTCCGTGGAATTTTCCAGGCAAGAGTACTGGAGTGGGTTGCCATTTCCTTCTCCAGAGAATCTTCCCAACCCAGGGGTCGAACCCGGGTCTCCCGCACAGGGGGCAGATGCTTTACCATCTGAGCCACCAGGAGACACAGTGTTTACCAGCAAAGAAACTGAGGTTCAGGAAGAGTAAACAATTTACCCAAAAATTGTGTTATGACTCAAATTCATGCCTCTTTGATTCTAAAATTACCTATAATGCTACGAAGTGTAAAAACTTAAAATAGTAAAACATCCTCCGCAGATTACAATGAACATATCTAAAATGTTCCTACAACTTTCCAGTCCATAGATAGAAAAAGAAGTCACAGAAATATCAATATGCACAAATCCTGTTTTGTTTCACTGTACCCAGAGAGTGTCAGGCTGCCCTTTCCTCTGTTATTTCCCGAATCTGCAAAAAGAGAGGCAATCTCACACATGCCCTCTAACAGACCTGTCAACCAGGGCTCTACAGAACTTGAAGAGTTAGAAGCTGACTTTGAATAACAGGGAGTCATCCCCTTGGTATAATGAAAGAACGACTCTCAGCTGGCTATATCAATAGTGTTGAGAGGACACACAAATAATTCCACTAATTTAGATTTAATTTTGGAGTGAGCTCAGAGATGGTCACTTACATACACACTCACAGATTGAACCTGGTTTCCCAAATCTCAGTCATTAATAAGGGCATTCATGTCTTTGTAACTTGAATTATAAATAAGAAAAGTTTATGCAAATATGAAATTGGGGAAGATGAGAAGTTTATGCAAATATGGAATGGGGAAGTTTTTTTTTTAGGAAGATAGGGAATTTTTGAGCTTGGTTTCTGTTACAAAGAAAATATCATATGTTCACTATACTAATTTGTCTTTCTGAACACACAGAAAGAATGCATTGTCTGGCTTCTTCTGCAGACAAGTTGAGAACTGAGGGAATATGGATGAAAATAATTAAGCCATTTGTTACTCTGGTCAGTAAAAACATCTCCTTCCATTCTCCGGCCTGCTCTTTCTCCTTCATGGAGGTCTCGGAAACCCCATGTTCAGATACCATAATCAAACAAGGAAAGAAGTCTGAATCCTTGAGTCTTTCACTGGAGATGAGATGCTGAGTAAAGCCACCTGACCTGAGTTAAACCCCAGCCTAAGTAAGAAATAAATCTTTGTTCCATGAAGCCAGTGAGATTTGAGGAGTTATGTTACTAAAGCACTGTTTGATCTATCCTGACTGACTTTGTCCCTTGGAGGAAGTTCCAGGACTCTCAGCAAACTTAGCAAATACCAGCAATGTTTTTCTTCAGGAAATCACTGTTTGATGCTTAGAATAAACAAACAACTGGGAGAAAGATTGTGGGAGACCTGGAGTCATGTCACCCAAAGATCGTTTGGTGCTAAGATGATAAGGGAGGAAAGGGACTAACAGGAACGTTACCACAAAGGAGCACGAAAACTTAACCTGCGTCTGCTGGCAGGTCCATGGGAGGATATGCAGGACTGGATTCTGAGGTCCTTGATCGAGAGAGCTGAGACGTAAAATTGGATAGTGAATGCTATGCTTACTTGGAATTATTTTTCTGAGAAACAGGATTCAACACCTTGAGTGAACCAGGAGATAGCGTAAACTTACTAGTATCTTGGCTCCCAGAAGTTTGGAGAAGGTGGTGGACATGCTAAGTAAAGTTGAATCCAGAATTACCGTGGTGGTTGATGGATGAAGGGATTAAGAAGCCCAGGGAAGTGGGCATGCTGGAATGGATATATTAGACACAACCAGAAGACTTATTAGAAGATTACCACAGGCTGGCCCAAAGAATACACCATCTGTCAAGCCGTAAGGTATACACTGGGCTTCTCGAGTGGTAAAGAATCCGCCTACCAATGCAGGAGATTTGGGTTGGATCACTGGGTAGGGAAGATTCCCTGGAGTAGGAAATGGCATCCCACTCCAGTATTCTTGCCTGGAAAATCCATGGACAGAGGAACCTGGTGGGCTACAGTCCATAGGCTTGCAAGAGTCAGACGTGACTGAGCGACTGAACAACAAGGATACACTACCAAGAGGGGTGAATACTTAGTGGTGGCTCCCCTCGTAGGCCAGGGCTGACCAAGGTAGGAGGTACCATTACAGAGCTGAGCTTATTGAGGCAAAGGCAATGACAGCACCTTAAAACCTGCCATCCAGGTAGAGCCCTTAACTGCCAGAAGCCAGGGGTTTGTGATGACTGCAGGAACCAACACGGCTGTAGTGGTGTTCTGGGGTGCCTAACTCAGAGCAAAACATCCACAGGGTCAAAATCATAGACAAGGGGCAAGGGTACTACTCAGTTTGTACCAGTAGATAACGTTAAGGACAGATGACTGGAGACTGGGGGCACTCATCCCAGTAAAAAGTCACAGTTCTTGCCCAGTTTCTGGACTTGAGCCACTTTTCAGAACCTACTGATTGAAGATGTGGACAAGTCTCCAGGAAAGAGAATACTGTTACACTATTAAGAAGGAACCACAAGCCCTGAGAAGGCTTTTGAGGTTCTTGAGATAGTATATCCCACATTGAGGGATGCTTGGTCAGTCCATATATTGGGGGACCCAAAAAGCTACCCTATTTTTGTGGGGCCCAGAACAGCAGGTCTAGCCTATGATAAAAGTAACCCCATCACTAACTAGGGCCATGTGCACACACTATGATGTTGGAAGTATCCATAATAGGAGAGGATGCCATGTGGAACTGATAACAAGTCTCAGTGGGAGAATTATACTACAGATGTTACAGGTGTTAATCCCTGACTCGTGTCTGCTTCTAGGAAATCCAACCTATGGCTGGGGTAAATGGGATGTTTCTAACATTGCCCCAGGGTTAGGAGGCAAGACAGAAAGAGAAATTAGGTAAAATACAAACTTTATAAGAAGCATATATTTTAGGTCTATTTATATATGATGCTTCTGTATTTAGATTACTTCCATAAACAACTCATTACTTCCCCCATGAAACACTTTCTGAAGAATATTGCTAAGATTTGCTCTGTGTACCTTTCATGGAAGGAGGCCACTGTTCTTTATCTTTCCAAAGTCACACAAGACCCAGCACTCAAGCAACAGCAGCAAAAGCCTTATCCTTGTATTCACTGATGAAGGCTGTCAAGGAACTGAAGAACCACAGAATACTGAGGATGGAAAAGATTTTTCAGATATTTTCCCATCTTACTTTGGAGCTATGGCTTGAGACCTAAGAGGAAATCTATGGGGGTCTTCTAGGAAAGGCTCTTGCCCTAATAAAAAGACTCACAAGACTCACAAGTAACAGTAAATTCTCCTCTTCGATCTGATGGACCTGAATCCTTGGCATACTAAATCACTTCAGTCATGTCCAGCTTTGTGCAACGCTATGGACTGTAGCCCACCGGGCTCCTCTGTCCATTGGGGATTCTCCAGGCAAGAATACTGGAATGGATTGCCAAGCCCTCCTTCAGGGGATCGTCCCAACCCAGGGATCGAACCCGTGTCTATTAGGTCTCCTGCATGGGCAGTCGGGTTCTCTGCTGCTGTCAGGAGAGACATCACTGTGACTATGACAGTGCAGTAAGACAAAGCTGCTATCTGTGGATATTTCCTTGAGCTATCGAGCCAATCCATGAAATAAGCCTAAGTCCAGATTTTGATTTTGACAGAATATGTTCCTTATTTTAAAAGTCATTTTTACACTTGGATACTCTGATTCATGGGCTTCCCTGGTAGCTCAGCTGGTAAAGAATCCGCCTGCAATGCAGGAGACCCCTGTTCTATTCCTGGGTCAGGAAGATCCCCTGGAGAAGGGATAGGTTACCCTCTCCAGTATTCTTGGACTTCCCTAGTAGCTCAGATGGTAAAGAATCCATTTTCAATGCAGGAGACCCAGGTTCAACTTCTGGGTTGGAAAGATCCCCTAGAGGAGGGCATGGCAACCCACTCCAGGATTCTTGCCTGGAGAATCCCTGTGGACAGAGGAGCCTGGAGGGCTACTGTCAGTGGGCTCACAAAGACTCAGAAAGGACTGAGCGACTAAGCACAGCGCAGCACTCTGATTCATAGCCAAAGCACCCTGATTATGGATTATCTAATCTAACAGTTTGGTTTCACAGATCAAGAAACTGAGACGCTGAGTAAGTAACTTGCTCAACACCCACAGTGATTAAGTGACAGGACTACAACTCAAATACAGACGTCCTGATTCTTGGACTAAAGCACTTTGTACCAAATCTTAGAGAACATTCTAGCTGGAATTGAAAGGAAGTGAGATGACTGGAGAGGGGCCTGCTAGTCTCTGAAGGGAAACAAGCCCAGGCACCCAGGGAGAGAGGGCTTCTGCTAGCGAGTGAGGATCCCTTCAGGACAGAATTCCAGCCAGTTGTGAGTGACTGACCTCTTAGCCCATCCTGTGTTCCCAGAAAGCCAATGAAAAGTAAGCTTTGACAATGTCACTGTCCTAGATACATAAAAATAACATTACTGTACATGACCAAAAGTGAACCAGATTCTCTGAATTTTTTTTTCCAACTTCCAAAAATAGTTAGGACTTTCTGCCAAAAAGAATGGGACTTCAATTCCCATGAAAAAACATCACTCCGTGGCATTTGCTCCAATGTAGAAATAATTAAATACACTCTGAAGAATGGAATTCTCAGGGCTCTCACCCCACCACCCTGTTTTCTGAAAGTAAAGGGGCGGGGGGTGGAAATGGGACAATCACAATATAGTAAAGAAAGCACTGGACTTGGAATCAGGAACACTGGGCTCTAGCTTGAAGGACACTTTTGCCATTCCTTTCAATCACCCAGTGATTTAACCCTTTCTTTACAGGATTGTGGAATATCTCATTGTGTAAGTTTTAAAAGTCAGATACTTATTTTCCCAGCCTCCTTTGCAGCTATCATTTTAAGTTCCACTGTGAGGGTTAATCTGATTTGTCAACCTGCTGGACCATGCATGGTATACCCAGAGATTCAGTTAAGTGATACTCTGGGTGTGTCTGTGAGTATGTGTCTGGGAGGGTGTTTCTGGGTGAGATTAACATTTGAGTCAGTAGACTGAGGAAAGCAGACTGATTGCCTTCTATAGTTTGGGAATGCCTCGTCTACTCCCTGGAGAGTCTGAAGAGAGCAAGAAGCAGGTAAGAGAGAATTTGCTCTTTCTGCCTGAGCTTCCTCAAGCTGGGACGCTGGTCTCGTCCGGCTTTTAAATTCAGATTGGAACTTATACCATTGGTTTTCCTGGTTCTTAGGGCTTCAAACTCAGACTGAAACTATACCATCAGCTTTCCTGGGTCTCCAGGCTTGCCAAGTGCAGCCTCTGGCACTTCCCAGCCTCCATCACCATGTGACCCAACCCCTTACAATAAACCATAAACATACAGGAAATTATACACACACACACACACACACATACACACACATATACACACATACACATATACATGTATACACACACATATATAAATATATAATATTTTCCTGTTTCTCTGGCATATTTATATTAATATTATCCACCAGCCCCAAAACACCATCCCCAGATTTTGAACAGAAAGCCAGTGTGTCAAAGGAGGATCTGGAAAGGAGGGTTAGTGAAGAGAAGAGGAGAAAGAAGAGAGTTGATTAAACACTCCTAGTGGAGATTTGACCTGGAGTCACAGGAAAGCATAGCATGGTTTTACAAAAATGGCAAAAGGTGTGGGGCTTTTGTTTTCTCTCTCGGTGTTGAGGCCTTGGACGTTGTTGATTCACAGGTCAGTCCTTGACTCTCAGCTGGACTGGAACCTCCCTGAGGAGAGAGACTTTAATAACCTGTTCGCCGCTCTATCCTTGGCACCTACCTCAGTATCTGAAGTCCTGTATCTGCTCAAAAAGGTTTGTGAAATGAAGTCTACTTTGTGTAAGACATGTCAGTCATTTCTGGTAAATAGGATCATTTTCTTTTGAGACTGATCAAATCAAACCTTGCTCAATCTAGGAGCTTTAAGGAAACCTCAGGCTAACAGAAGCATAATCATAACCAAAGAGATTTAGATTTGGCCTAAACTTCAGGTTTGACTTTGATTGCAACAAGCCACAACACAAAACATTGCACGTTTCTCTAAGAAGAAGGGTCTAGTGACCGGTTCCTTGGCCAAAATGGTGATATCTTCCAGTCATGCACATTCTCATATCTTGTGCCAGGATGCACTGGGGTATGGGGTAACAGCACCTGCCAGGACCACCTCCAACCAGACACTCTCAGCAGTGGCTCAACTCTCATTCTGGTCTTGCTTATTACATTTTGCTTATACAATTAAAGGAGGAGAGGGGGATCAAGGGAGCAAGCAGATTCCCCCCTTTACAATGTAGCATGTAATCAATCTTTACATTTTTAGTTACTTATTGATATGTTTATTATACTCCAAGAGAATTTTAGTTCATAAGTTAGCAGAAGCCTAAAGTTAGATGTGTACAAAAATTGAAAATGTTGCTCCTTTTGTCACAATGTTATTTCTTCAGGCCAGTGTGTGGGCGTGGCAGTAAAAAAGGCAGGCACACACAGACCCTGGACAGTTCTAAATTGGAACAGAAACTTCTGGGCTGACCCTGGGTGTCCTAAACCGCTTTAAGGTGTAACGAACATGAGCTAAGTCTTCATTAGCTTGTGTTACATGTCAATCACCATCTCAGCGCTTTATACATATTAACTCAGGTAATGACTGAGTGACTGAACTGAACTGAACTGAATCCTCACACATGTCCTCGAGTATGTTACCATCCTCATCCCCATTTTATAGATGAGGCAAGGCAGGCACAAAGGAGTAACTGGCTCAATTCACACAGCAAGGCAGGGAGGAATCTAGATTTGGACTCACATCTGATTCCAGAGTCTGTGCCCTTAATTACGCACATGAACACTAACCAGAAAAGTCAGTGCCTTCCCCCAGAAATAACAGGTGCTTATTTCCAAAAAGATGAACCAGGGCTAAGAATCAGTGAGTAGAGAAGGAGGAGGAACAGAATTTTTGTTTGTTTGGTTTTAAGTCACAAAAAACTCCATCCTTGGTGGTGTTTACTGCTGACTAAAAAAATAAGATGCTCATAGAAAACATGAAAAATAACAAAATACAAAAAATAAAACATATCTCATGTAAATCTGAGTTCTTTCAACCCACCCACGGGTTTCACTCATTCATCTGCCCACCTACCCAAGTATTCAGTGTAATTTTGCCTTGTGCTACATTTGACTCTGTTGAACAAGTGAAATAGAATAAGTCACAAAAACCATTCAGTTTTAGTTAGTTTAGAAGTAAAAACAAAGCACATCTAAGAAATGTCTTCTTGTGTACAGTTTGAGGCAAGCTGCAATTAGAAGTGATACAAATGGAGCGCAGAGGATTTGAAGGCAGTGAAACTAAGCTGAATGATACCAGGTTAAGCTTGAACCCTGATGTAAACAATGGACTCTGGGCAATTATGGTGACTCACTTCTAGGTTTATCAATTGTAACAAATGTACAATATGCTGTTGGGAAATGTTGAGAGTGAGGGAGGGGAGGCTTTGCAGACTTGGGAGCAGGGGATGTAAAAATAAGCTCTGTACCTCCTACTCAGTTTTGTGGTAAACATAAAACTGCTCTGAAAAAGGAAATTTAAAAAATTAAAAATTAATAGTGTGAAAAAAGTCACACAAATTTAAAACAACAAATGCTTTGTGTTTACTCTGTGCAGCACACAGTTCTCAGAAACTCTATGAGTTAACTCATTCAGTCCTCACTACAACCAAATAAAATGAGACTATCTTTAAATCCCCCTCTTACAGATAAGGAAACCCAGGGGCAGAGAAGCTGCACAAGTTACCAACAGTCACAGTTGTTAATAGTGAGTGGAACCAGCCTATGAACTTGAGCAGTGAACTCCAGAAGCCACACTCCTCATTTCTATTGTCTGTTGCCTGCCTCCCGGGAGGTTTGGAAAGCTAAGGATGGAGGGATTACTTCCTGGGATGGGCAGGGGTGTGTGGGGAGGAGGAGGGAAGCTCAAGAGTGCCAAGAGAGGGACAGAGGAGCGATTGAGGCAGATCAAGAACAAGTCTTCACTTTTCCCCTTCCTGAAGTATATTTCAGAGCCTCACAATACCAGGGTGGAATTCTAGATTTCTGGTCATTGGGTGGAGGGTTCACACCAAGCAAAATGACAACCTTTCCCGGAAGGGCAATACTGGCTGGCATGCCCAGCACTGACAAGCACTGCGGATATGCAGTCTTTAGCGCAGAGTAGAAGATCTCTGTCTCAGTTAGTGGTGGTGTCCGGGGCCTCCCTCTTCCTTCCCCTCACAGCCCTTTCTATCTCAGATCCCTTCCCAGTGAGGGCTGCCCCAGGACACCACCCTGCCAGCATTCCCCACACCCTCTTGCCTGGCACCTCTGGCCAGGCTGCAGTTGGGCCTCTGAGGCGTGGACTGGCTGGGGAGAGCCCAAGCTGAACCTCACAGAATGGGAAAGTTCAGTGTTGGCCTGAGGGCTGGCAAGTCACTCAACAGTAACTCCTCATTCTCCACCCCAGTAGAGCCCTCAGCATACATCCAGACCTGCGGAGGAGGGCTGGTCTTAACAGGTCTGCTACCCTCCACTCATCCTCCTTCAAGGGGCATTAGCAAGATTTCTTCTGACTGAAATTTCTTTCTGCGGAATTTTGTAAGCATTCAGCCACTTCTGACGCTTAAAACGCTACCAAACTAAACTTGAGTACATTTTCAAAAGTGGTGGGTGGTAACAACTCCCAAGATGGTTGCCATCACTTTCTACCCTCCCCGTAGGCACTGGCCGCTCTCTGCCCGGGAGGTGGAATCTAGCCGTACTTACTCTGGGATCGGGGCTGGCCTCTGACTGCTCTGAACAGTAGAGAATGGTAGAAATGACATTGTGCCAGCCAGGGCCCTAGCCTTGAAGGAACTGACCTCTTCTCCTCCCATCTCTGGGCCCCCAAATGGGACGAACAAATCCAGGCCACTCCACTGCACTGGACAGGCCACGTGGTGGAGGAGCGTGGAGACATTAGACTCACACATGAGGAAGCTCTGCTGAATGTCCAGTCTGGTGAAGTCTCCCAGTGACGCCAGGCCCAGCCTCTATTTGACTGTATGAAATCCCAAACAACAACTGCCAGGTTCAAACCATTCTACCCAGAGACTCCTGAATGATGAATAAATTAAGTCATTCATTTTAGGATCAGTTTGCTACCCAGCAACAGATAGCCAAATTATGATCATTCACTTTAACCCAGTAATTTTAAGAACCTAGAAAATATTCTGGAATATAGACCAAGGCTCACAAACAAAGATGTTTAATACTTCATTAATGATCACAAAAAAAGTAGAAAAATAGGATAATAGTTAAGTAAATTGTATACGTGATCTATTATGTAGTCAGTAAAATAATGCCTAAATGTGTTTAATATCATGAAGTATTTACAATATACTAACCAAAAAAAAAAAAGGAAAAGAAGTTGAGTTCCTCAAATTGTAAATACTGTATGATCACATAATATGCGTATAGAGATGATTGGAAGTTAATTTGCCAAAATGTTAGCATTTTTAACTGAGTGTTAGAAATGAATGATAGTTATTTTCTTCTTTATGTGTCTCTTGATTTTTCCAAGTTTTCTACAGTGGCATGTATTTTTATTTTTTGGATTATAAAAGGCATGTATACCCATCATAAGAAAAATAATTCAGACCACACTAAAGGTCATAAAAGGAAAGTGATGGGAAAGCCAAGTTCATCTTATGGAGATAACCACTGTCAACATTTTGCTGTTAACATTTAGGATCTATTTTCACCTATAGATTTCCATATAGTCAAATGGACCTTAGGAAGCATCACTACGAACAAAGCTAGTGGAGGTGACAAAATTCCAGTTGAACTATTTCAAATCCTAAACGATGATGCTCTGGAAGTGCTGCACTTAATATGCCAGGAAATCTGAAAAACTCAGCAGAGGCCACAGGACTGGAAAAGGTGAGTTTTTATTCCAATCCCAAAGAAAGGCAATGCCAAAGAATGTTCAAACTACCGCACAATTGCACTCATCTCACACGCTAGTAAAGTAATGCTCAAAATTCTCCAAGCCAGGCTTTAGCAATATGTGAACCGTGAACTTCCAGATGTTCAAGTTGGATTTAGAAAGGGCAGAGGAACCAGAGATCAAATTGCCAACATCCACTGGATCATTGAAAAAGCAAGAGAGTTCCAGAAAAACATCTACTTCTGCTTTGTTGATTATGCCAAAGCCTTTGACGGTGTGGATCACAACAAACTGTGGAAAATTCTTAAAGAGCTGGGAATACCAAACCACCTTACCTGCCTCCTAAAAAATCTGTATGCAGGTTAAAAAAGCAACAGTTAGAACTGTACATGGAAAAACGGACTGATTCCAAATCATGAAAGGAGTACATCGAGGCTGTATATTGTCACCCTGTTTATTTAACTTACATGCAGAGTACATCATGAAAAATGGCAGGCTGTAGGAAGCACAAGTCGGAATCAAGACTTCCGGGAGAAATATCGATAACCTCAGATATGCAGATGACACCACCTTTATGGCAGAAAGCGAAGAAAAACTAAAGAGCTTTTTGATTAAAAAAAAGAAAGAAAGAAATTGAAAGGAGAGTGAAAAAGCTGGCTTAACACTCAACATTCAAAAAACTAAGATCATGGCATCCAGTGCCATCATTTCATGGCAAATAGATGGGGAAACAATGGAAACAGTGACAAACTTTATTTGCTTGGTCTCCAAAATCACTGCAGATGGTGACTGCAGCCATGAAATTAAAAGGTGCTTGCTCCTTGGATGAAAAGCTATGACCAACCTAGACAGCATATTAAAAAGCAGAGATATTACTTTGCCAACAAAGGTCCATCTAGTCAAAGCTTTGGTTTTTCCAGTAGTCATGTATGGATGTGAGAGTTGAACTATAAAGAAAACTGAGTGCCAAAGAATTGATGCTTTTGAACTGTGGTGTTGGAGAAGACTCTTGAGAGTCCCTTGGACTGAAATGAGATCCAACCAGTCCATCCTAAAGGAAATCAACCCTGAATATTTATTTATTGAAAGGACTGATGCTAAAGCTGAAACTCCAATACTTTGGCCACTTGATGCGAAGAACTGAATCATTGGAAAAGATCCTGATGCTGGGAAAGATTGAAGGTGAGAGGAGAAGGGGATGACAGAGGATGAGATGGTTGGATGACATCACCGACTCAACGGACATGAGTCTGAATAAGCTCTAGGAGTTGGTGATGGACAGGGAAGCCTGGTGTGCTGCAGTCCATGGGGTCACAAAGAATCGGACATAACTTAACGACTGAACTGAACTGATAAGATTTCCATATGTAAAGGTACATTTTTAAACAGGCTAGGATATTGTAAATGCTGTTGTTTTTTATCTTTGTACCTGTTTTGTAAGAACATAAATCTTTAAAACTAAAGTTGATAGAATTTTTCTGAGAAATCTCATGGCCTTTAACCCTCTTTCACATACAACTTTGCAGAGATATGTAAGTACACACAAATAATATAAACACAGGGGCAAACCTACCAGGCCCAAAATGATAGGGTTAAAATTATGGCACTTAACAGCAATTCACAAATGCGGAAAGCTGCTATTTAGCAACGTGAAGGAGAAGACTTCTTGGGGCTCCCTTTTCTCTTACAATAGCAGGCCTTTATTAGCGGACTTTGAACTTGACACTCATCCACAGTAAGTGAGGCCTGTTACACACAGAGGTTAGTTACAGGCAGAGCTATGCCCAGCCAGCCTGCCTGAGTTATCAATAGAACTCTTCCTTCTCTGCCTCAGGCTGGCTCTCTGACCTTGGACAAATGACTTAATTTCTGTAAACTTCCATTTTCTTATCAAAAAACAGAGGCAAATCTATTAATGACCTCAAAGTGATACTGTGTTGAACTGGACAGTCCTTGTGATGTGCTTAGCACATTCAGTTAATATCTAGGTGGTGGTGAAGTCATTCTTGTTTTCTAGAAAGGGTTGTTACATTTGATTTGACTTGAATCCCAACCAGACAACTGGCATTTAGTCCTTGCCCATATTCCGCTCTCCTGATGATGAAAGGTTTTAAAGACTGGAAAATGAAAAAAGCAACAGCAGCCCACCTTATACATTGTATAGTATGTATGCTATAATAATGTTCCACAGTCTGTTAGTATTCCATGGCATTAACAGAAAGCTTGGAAACAGGAAGAAAATAACATTCAGGTGTTTACACATTTTATTAGGCATTAGACATAACAAGAAGTGTTTTACCCTTAGAGAAGGGAAGAAAAAGGCAAACACCGTTTTTACATGTTTTTAATATGCCAAGCAGCGTGCTCAGAGCAGCTACAGAACTAAATCCTCCAGACACATATTATTACACTCATTTTACAAGTGGGAAAACTGAGGCTTAAGGAAATTAAGCAATTTACCCAAGGGCATACAGTTGGTAAATGGGAGACCCAGGATTTGAACCCAGTGTGTTTGATTCCAAACTTCTGAGCTCAATCACAAGGATAATCTTCCCAGAAAATTCTATGGTGTAGGCATTACCTGCAGTGTTACCCAAGGTTACCTCCTAAGAGGGTCTCCATGCCGGAATACTCAACATCTTTTCGGAACAGTCACTCCTTCATGGCCCACAGATACTGGGTTGGCGAAAAGTTCATTCAGGTTTTTCCATAAGATGTTATGGAAATGTTATGGAAAAACCCAATGAACTTTTTGGCCAACTCAATACTATTTTCTTGTTCAGAAGCTGATTTCATGACTCCACAAATTACCGAAAGAGGATTTTAAACAGTCTCCCATTTTCCATGGTTTCCCCTGGTCAACCATGACCTGAAAATATTAAACAGAAAATTCCAGAAATAAACACTTCATAAGTTTTAAATTTCACATCATTCTGAGTAGCATGATGAAGTCTCGTGCTATGCCACTGGGAACATGAATCAGGCCTTGTCCAGAGTATCCCACCTGGTAGTCACGTGGTAGCCATGTCGGTTATCAGATCAACTCTTGCAGGGCGGCCATACTTGTGTTGAAGGAAACCTTTACTAATAATGGCCCCAATGCACAAGAATAGTGATGCTGGCAACTCAGATATTCTCTTACTGTGCCTAATTTATGAAATAAACTTTACCATAGATAGGTATGTATAGGGAAAAAAAATCATATATATACAGGGTTCAGTACTACCCACTGATTCAGGCATCCGTTGGGGGCTTAGAACACATCTCCCATGGATAAACCAGGGTTAATCTCTCTATGGAGGTTCTAATTTACTATGCCCTCATAGCCCCAGGCCCATCTTGGCCCAACTGAGCCAGCAGAGAGAAGCACTGCCCTCATGTTTGCCAAGGGCCCCCTCTGCTTCCAAAGGGATGCTCAAGCAGTTTCCCCATCCCCTCAGCTCCTGAGATTTTCCCTCCATCCAGCAGTACCTATGGCTTTTTTCCTCGGTTTGCTCTGCTCTCTCTCTCATTGATTCTTTGCTCTGCCACCAGTGACCTTAAATGGCTTTCCCAAATAATCCACTTCCCCCCTCCACCACCACCCTTTCAAAGTTTCCTAGAAAGCTTTGGTGAAAGTATGTTCTATTTGTTTGTTTCAGTGTGCTTGGGAAACCACTCTCTGTGGAAAAGGAAATTAGAGAGAGAGAGAGAAAAAAAAACCTCAAAATTACCATTCATCGTTCCTAGGAACCTACCCTATCAGTGATTTTTAAGAAGAAAGGAAAACTTGTCAAACCTCTCTTGCCTCTAAAATTCGCTGGCAGGGATGCTTCTGGCTTTTAGAAGTGTATTCTGGATAGGCAGGCTATCTTGGGGGCTGGATGACCCTAAGGAGCGACAGCTTCTGTTTTCTAAAAGTTACATTACTTAGTCTATGGCACACTCTAAGTACAAGGACCTTATTCCTCAGAGTGTTCAGTTCTTAAAAATCTCAGACCTTTTAACTGCTAGAAGGGAAAAACCACCCTGAATTCTTTTCCCCAGTAAAACAATATTAAAACATGGCTCCAAACTAACAAAACAAGATTTCTCTGCTTTAAATGATGTGCCACTGTTGCTTCTACTGACCACTCCCTCTGGCACATTCTATATTCACATATGAAATACGATTCTGAAAATACTTCTTTTGACCTACGTAAGTCTTTATCTTCCCATGTTAATTGTTTATCTCCACCTCAATTATCTCACAGAGACATCAGTCAGTGTAAAACTTTTACTACTTTTCACTGATAAACCCACAGAAAGGGGCTTTTATTTGAGATGAATTAACTGTTCTCTCTCCTTCTTGTATGACAGTTTAATATTTATGTGGCCACAAGAAAAGCTTTCAATAGCTCAACCTTCAGCCCTGGCTTTGGTGAGAACCAGGAATAAGAATGATAATCTTGTCTAAACAACCTGAAGCCGATTCCAGCCTTGACAGAAGGTTTTGCAGTTTTGCCTCCCAGAAACGTCCAAGACTTTAGGCAGAATGTGACAACAGAAACCACGATATTGCCGTACAGGCTTCTCTTTAAAGGATTTTGGCTGATTCATCTGCACCTCATTATTAATTTACCTTTCGCTGCAGCAGAGGCCAAAAGAAAAATGCCCAAGAACCAAATCTCAAAGAGGCCTCACTGAGCAGAAGGAACAGGATTTATCCTGCTGTTTCTGGAAAACAGTCCCCGATTAGTACAGAAATTAGAACAAGTTGTTCCAGCAACAGAAGGTTGCTTCTTTACCAAATTGGCTTTTTAAAATCCTAGTTTACAAATTATAGAAGTTCTTAATAACTTTTAAAAGTCACTCAACATCATTTTTTTTTTTTTGTACACATAAGCATCTTTTGGAGAAGGCACATTAAAATGTAGGAGATGTGCTAAGTTTTACAGATGATGTGAAATCAATTGAAACCAGGGTCAGACAACCACGAGGTGGACCAGGTTGCTGCAGTATTTAAATACACTTGTTTAAAACTCTAAGAACACAGATATAGATGTGCAAGTGGATACACACTTTCATCCTGGACTGATAATCATGAACGATGACTATGTTTGCTTTTCGTTTCACATTCAGTGTAAAGCTACTCAGTTGAGCTTTCTAACCATATACTAGTGACAGTTTCTTTATAGTGTAATAAGTATTATGGTCAGTGAGGCTATTGTCCATTTTGATTCTTCTATTGTCTTATGTTAAAAACCAAATACATTATATTTTTCAATTAAATATCATTTTACCCATTCTATTATTCAAAAAATATTGGGGAAGTAAGAAGCCATCTCAATAAAGTTAGAGCTAGTAGAAAAACACTATACAAGACCTGCTCTAGGAATCCAAACAGATTTTCTCCTGTTAGCATATTTAATTCTCTGCCCACTCACGACCAGTAGATTTTAGTTGTATTATGTTCTACTTGTTAAACTTTCTGAAATTAAAAAAAGCACTTCAAGACCCACCAGAATAGAGAATTTTTTGAATGCCATCAAGTTATCATATGGTAATATTATATTTAAGTAGAGCCATAGGAGTTGGGGGAGGGGAATCTATGGTTTCATGAACTCTACTGCAGGTTTTGGGTAGCGTATGCTGTTCCTCAGAGCTATGGGTACTTTTATATGTCTTTACTTCTTTGTTCCTCACAAAGTATTATTGTTTTATGCTTTCCATTGTCCAGTCCCCCAGAACCTTGACTGAAGAACCAGCAGTCTGTGTGGGGTTTGAATTCACCATTAACACCCAGGGTAACCTCAGTCCACAGAATGTAAGAAGACAAGCGAGGCAATGTTTGTGGAGTCCAGTGGCTGAATCCGTTCCACTCCAGAAGAAATGCCCCGATTGTCCTTCCTAAGCAAAAATTGCCACGATTCCCCATAAACATGCAGTTGTCCGTTGACTGTTATAAATAGACTTTAATACACAACCAGCTGTCGGAGAGAGTTTATAACTGTTGACCAAAGACACAGTGGGGAAGGGAAATGGGAGATTTCCACATAGCAGGAGAATGGCTTGTCAGCAGTGAGTGAGCTTGTGCACAGATCCCCCATTTAAAATATGTCAGCATGCCTGGATTTGAGCTAAAATTAGGGGACAGCACAATGGGCTTCATGTGGGAGTCTTCAATAGATACTCTATTCTTCTCTCATGGGCACCCTTGAATTCAGGATTGTGAAATAAGTGGCAGTTACCAGCAGAGAGCCTGTAAAGTGCTGGTCAAAGGAGATATTTCAGATGATACAGAGCAAGATGCACCAGTTGGGCTGTGATAGAATTAACCTCTGCCCCTAGCTCTTCCCATTTCCGGTACTATTTTTCTTTCTATTTTCCAAGATGTCTCCTTTGCCTTCTTTTCCAGCCTCCCCAGATAATCATTCTCTAAGAGTGTTCTGAACAGTTTAGTTTAACTAGACCCAGTCCCTGGGGCAAAATGGTGTCTCAAAGTCTAATGGGGTGTGACAGAATGGGGCCCAGAGCCAGCCTGCTCTGAGTTTCAACCAGCCAGCGGGAGATCACTGGATGTGACTGTGGCTGAAAATGGATGGGCTGCTGTTGCAAAGCTCAGTGAAACTAAGCAGGGAAAGAGAGACATGCCTTCAAGGAACAAAGATGGATATAAAGGGGACAGACAGAAGACAGACACAGAAGCAGAACCCAGAGGGAAAGATGTGTGTTTCTTTCCCCTGTAAAATACATAGGAGCAAAGAATGAAGATCATATTTTCAAAGAAAATAGTGCATTGTGTGCATTTTTTAGATATACCTTTTCCCAAAGGTCTGCAAAATATGCTATAAGACACTGCAATTTCTCTTCATATCCTCAGTATAATCCCCACCCCCCAAAAAAACATTTTAAGAGGTATTCTGAATTTTAATTGAAGTTTAATTGACTTTATATTAGATTCAGTTATGATATTAGATTTGATATTTTCTTATATTACAAAATGATCACCATGATAAGTCTCATTACCATCTGTTATCATACAAAGACAGTACATAGCGTTTTACTATTTCTCCCACACTTTACATTTCATACTCATGATTCACTTACTTTGCAACTGGAAGTTTGTACCTCTTCATCCGCCACCCCCCCAACTTATTTCACTCATTCCCCTCTCACCACAGCTCCCTCTTTAGCAGGTCTGTGTTCTGTATCTGTGCCTCTGTTACTGTTTTGTTTGCTCATTCGTTGTGTTAGATTGAATATATGAGTGATATCACATGATATTTCTTTCTCTGTATGACTTATTTCACTTAGCATAATACCCCTTAGATCCATCTATGATATTGCAAATGGCAGGATTTCACTTCTTGTGACTAATATTTCATTGTGTGTATATGTAATCCCACATCTTTAGCCACTTGTCTGTGGACACATATGTTGCTTCCATATTATGAGGGTATTATAAATTCTCTTTGGAAAACAAGCCTCTTATGACTGGTGCTCTGTGATAACCTAGAGGGGTGGGATAGGGGCAGGGTGGGAGGGAGGTTCAAGAGCAAGGGGAAATATGTATACCTGTAGCTGATTCATTTCATTGTACAGCAGAAACTAACACAACACTGTAAAGTAATTATATTCCAATTTTTTAAAAAAATGATCATAGCACAGTAATGGCATATAACTTTAAATACCTTTTTAGTATCCACCAATAGTATTAATACACTTGGTTAATTGGAACTATGTTCCTATGCAAAGGAAGCAGTCTGGCAGGGCACACGTCAGGCCCAATGGTAATGACTTTGGAATAGGATTGGTGATGGAAGGCAGGCCTTTCATTCATAAACTTTACTATTCTTTACATTTATAGCACAAACTACTTCCACAAATGTGTTAGAACTTCACTGGCAAAGGTACGAAAAAAATATCTACCAAACAGGTTAGTACATCTGCTTTACAAAATACCAAGCTCTGAGACAAAGCTTGGAAAAGACAAGAGCCAGAAGCTGTTCTGTCTTCTAGTTGAGTCCCCATCCCAACCACCATTCTTCCATATTGCCAACTCCATAAATTATGCTGCAAGGGGCAGACTGACATGGAAAACTATGACCATCTGCTGAGAACGTGAATGCAGCTATATTAAGATTTCCAACTGCAGGTGATGTATACTCCTCCCCTTTCCTAGAATTTTATAACCCATCAGCTAACATTAAGGTACTGAGTAAATGCAGAATGTCAACTTGAACTTTCAGTTTCTCTTCTGCACCAACATCTAACAAGTAATTTTTGCATTTATAGCTACACTGGAGTACTTCCTTATATTTTTGTAGCTAGGTTTCAGAACCTAAAACCAGAAGACATGAGTAAACACTGTAAAGGACAAACATTTCAAAGAGCAATTTGAATTGCTTCTCTTCTCTGGGATCCTTGACAATAAGACTTGAGACCCAATATATTCACTCATTCTGATTCAGACACTCAAGGACCTCAAAAGAGAGCATGAGATTCACAAAATGATTACGGATTCTAATAATTATTATATAGATTATAAAAGATTTCTAAGGATAGCAAAAGAGCTAATATAACTAAGTTAAACCATCTTTAGGCAGTGGTGGCGGTGGTTTAGTTACTACTGCTACTGCTACTGCTAAGTCACTTCAGTCGTGTCCGACTCTGTGTGACCCCATAGACGGCAGCCCACCAGGCTCACCCGTCCCGGGGATTCTCCAGGCAAGAACACTGGAGTGGGTTGCCATTTCCTTCTCCAATGCATGAAAGTGAAAAGTAAAAGTGAAGTCGCTCAGTCGTGTCCGACCCTCAGCGACCCCATGGACTGCAGCCCTCCAGGCTCCTCCACCCATGGGATTTTCCAGGCAGAAGTACTGGAGTGTGGTGCCATTGCCTTCTCCGGTTTAGTTACTAAGTCATGTCCAACTCTTGCAAGCCCATGTACTATAGCCTGCCAGGCTCCTCTGTCCATGGGATTCTCCAGGCAAGAATACTAGAGTGGTTTACCATTTCCTTCTCTAAGGGATCTTCCCAACCCAGGAATCAAACCCAGGTCTTCTGCATTGAAGGCAGATTCTTTACTGAGCTACAAGGGAAGCCCATCTTTAGGCAGAAAGTCACTCAAATGATAATGAGAGACAATCTGTCTGTTGGGGGGCTTCCCAGGTGGCTCAGTGGGTAAAGAATCTGCCTGCAGTGCAGGAGACACAGGAGATGCAGGTTCGATCTCTGAGTTGGGAAGATCCCCTGAAGGAGGGCATGGCAACCAACTCTAGTATTCTTGCCTGGAGAATACCATGGACAGAGGGGCTGGCAGGCTGCAGTCCATAGGGTCACAAAGAGTCAGACACAACTGGAAGGACTGAGCATGCAATCTCTCTGTGAGGTCAAAGTTCTCTGCCACCGAGGGGTAGTCTCCAGCAGTGTCCTTCCTGTCCAGTGGTGCCCAGACTCCCAGCTGACACTCACTAGCAGCTAAGGCCTGGAGTCCTCTACCATGGCTGTCCCATGCAGAGTGCTCCCTTGGATCGAGTCCTCACCTACTCCAAAGAGGCTAGGAGTGTTAGGTGTGGAGGAGTTGACCATCTGAGGCTTAAGACAGCTTTGGCCCAGCTGCAGGCCTATGAGACAGAGACAGAGAAGTGGAGGGAAACAGATTGAAAGGGTCCAAAAGCAGAGCCCTGTTTAACACTAGTAAAGGTTTTCCCCCAACCCCAAGGGCAAACACACCCAAGGAGGAGGGAAGCTCCTCCTTCCCCTCCTGTGTGACCCCCAAGGTGACACTACACCCGGGCAACTCACTGTCTGGAGCAGTATGCAGACATCCTGACGTGCAGTGGGCCCGGCTGGCTCAGTGATGGGGTAAGAATAGCACTAGAGGGGCCTCTGCTCCCATCAAAGACAAGCATCCAAGGAGGAATTACTTTCATAGCTTCATCCTTCATAACATGCTTTGAGAAATAGATACCAAGGAACTTCAAAGAGCTCTCGTCACTATGAGGACTAATCCAAGTCCCCAGTAGAGTCCCAAAACTTGAATGACTGTGGGGCCAGTGGGAGGCTCCGAGGTGTCTAAAAGCAGCCACACGTTTCTATTAGGGATGTGTTCATGCAACACACACTCATTGTGTTCATCATCTTGGACCATCAAATAGAAAAGCCTGACCTCAAAGGGACCACTGACCTCTGTGGAAGAGCCAGGTGTCTCCTGATAGGAAGGGAAACTGGATGCAACAATACACTCTCTGCAAGCAGCTCTGCGAAGTATCACCTTGTGATCCTACAGATGACAGAGCTTCTCTGCTGGACACTTAGCCTGGCCAGGCCCTAGCTACCAGTGACACTGGTCTGGGAACCCACTTCAGGGACAAAGGGCTCCTGCAGGCAGGCAGGTGAAACAGAAGGCGCTGCTCGAGGAGCCAGGACATAACCAGCATCCCTGTATCCCGCTTGCCATTAGGTATGGACATGCTTGTTCAGGCCAGTGTCAGCAACTAAGTGATGGAAATGTTTCCTTGGCCATGAGAGTGGGTACCAGCTCCACCTAATACATTAGCAAACAGTAGCTAGATCTCCAATAATGGTCCTCTCTCTGACTGATAGGATGGAGAGACAATGGCAAAAGAACCCAGAAGGAATCTTTGGGTGCTCCTCCAATGACCTCAAACTCTAGAACTAGTTCAGCTGGATGGGGGTGGGGAGCAGTAGGTATTCAGGCCTGCAACTGTATCAAGGAAATCCCCGAGAAGGAGGCTGCTTCAAAATGGAGAAGCCAGTAGCTGTATAGGATGCGGGAGCCTATAAAGAAGAACAGAGGATGCTGGAGGAGGCTGCCATCACAAAGCATCTAGCCAACGAAAAGCCTTCCTCCTCATGCACCTATCTCAAACGATAGGGCCAAGTCTTAGCAGACCCAGGGCATGTACACACATCGACCCCCCTCCCACCAAGCCAGCTCTTGACTCCTCAGCAGTCTGGCATGGAAAGAGCTTCCTTTAATCCCATCACCTACCACTCACATTAAGACCAAGAAGGATAGCCCTGGGGTGGACCATCATCCCAGTCACCATGACCCAGGACAAGCCACTAGCCCTGTCATGTCTTGTAACACACTCCAGTTGCCCAGGCTAGTAGATGTACACTCCACATTTTAGAGCATCCACGCATACAGAATATTAAGGACATCAGCCACAAAGCTTAAGAATACCTCACCCATCACAGCTGCAGAGCTGAGACCAGGAAACACACTTCTTTCCTGCTAGACCCACTCAGGGTTACTTCCTGCCTCTAACTCCTTGCTGTATCATCCAAGAGGTCCAAACTGTGGTCACTTACTACTCCTACACTGGCCCCACAAAATGCTACCAGACAGTGTCGGGAACATTCTTTCCCTGGCAGGGACCAGAGCTCTAGTTACATACTCCTGAACATGAGGAGGGAGTCACATTGCCTGGTAGAAAAGATCTTATCCATAGAATAAGATCTGGGAAGGCAGAATCTGGCAGGAAAAGTCCAATAGCTCAACTCAGGTAAACTGCATGAACCAAAAGCCCAGAGACAGAAGCACAGGGACAAACCAACAAATCAGAGTGGCTTCTCTTACTGCTGACCTGACATTGTTCCTGCTCTCAGAGGTTGGTGGCCCTATTCAAGGCCTTTAAATGAGTGTAAGCCCTCAACCAAACCCCATTGATTTGCACATCTCATACACAATCAAAAGAAGAGACACTTATGGTTTATTTATCCTCACTTAAAAATTTAGAGTGTGCCCAAAATAATACAAATCAAAAGGAGTCACAATCAGAACATTCCATCTTTAGAAATGCTCCACCAACATTAGCTTATGAACTCACTCGGCAAGCTGGTGAGGTAGGCGTGATTATCCTTGTTTTGTGGATGGAGAAACTGAGGAAGGAGCATGTAATGACTTGCCCAAGGCAGGCATGAGGCTGCGCAAAATGCAGAGTAGACACTATGTTAAGACAATTGCTTTGGAGTTTTGTCTCCTAAAAATCAAGAAATAAAAAACAGAACCAAAGGAGAAAAGAAACTTAATTTGGAAAAATAAGCTTTGGTGAAAAGAATAGGGTTGTTTGTTGTTGTTTTTTTTTTTTAAGCTAAGAACAAAATTTCACAAGCTAATAATCTGTATGCCTCCAAGGTTCCTGCTCTGCATATAAGTTAATAAAGCAGGGTGACAATATACAGCCTTGACGTACTCCTTTTCCTATTTGGAACCAGTCTGTTGTTCCATGTCCAGTTCTTTTTTTTTTTTTTTTTAATTTTATTTTGCTTAACTTTACAATATTGTATTGCTTTTGCCATACATCAAGATGGATCCACCACAAGTATACATGTGTTCCCCATCCTGAACCCTCTCCCTCCTCCCTCCCCATACCATCCCTCTGGGTCGGCCCAGTGCATCAGCCCCAGGCATCCGTTACCAGGCATCGTACCTGGACTGGTGACTCGTTTCAGATATGATATTATACATATTTCAATGCTATTCTCCCAAATCATCCCACCCTCTCCCTCTCCCAGAGTCCAAAAGACTGTTCTATACATCAGTGTCTCTTTTGCTGTCTTGTAAACAGGGTTATTGTTACCATCTTTCTAAATTCCATATATATGCGTTAGTATACTGTATTTGTGTTTTTCCATGTCCATTTCTAACTGTTACTTCCTGACCTGCATATAAATTTCTCAAAAGGCAGGTCAGGTGGTCTGGTATTCCCATCTCTTGAAGAATTTTCCACAGTTTATTGTGATCCACACAGTCAAAGGCTTTGGCATAGTCAATAAAGCAGAAATAGATGTTTTTCTGGAACTCGCTTGCTTTTTTAATGATCCAGCGGATGTTGACAATTAACTTCTATGCAGAGTACATCATGAGAAATGCTGGACTGGAAGAAACACAAGTTGGAATCAAGATTGCCGGGAGAAATATCAATAACCTCAGATATGCAGATGACACCACCCTTATGGCAGAAAGTGAAGAGGAACTCAAAAGCCTCTTGATGAAACTGAAAGTGGAGAGTGAAAAAGTTGGCTTCAAGCTCAACATTCAGAAAACGAAGATCATGGCATCTGGTCCCATCACTTCATGGGAAATAGATGGAGAAACAGTGGAAACAGTGTCAGACTTTATTTTGGGGGGCTCCAAAATCACTGCAGATGGTGACTGTAGCCATGAAATTAAAAGACACTTACTCCTTGGAAGGAAAGTTATGACCAACCTAGATAGCATATTCAAAAGCAGAGACCTTACTATGCCAATTAAGGTCCATCTAATCAAGGCTATGGTTTTTCCAGTGGTCATGTATGGATGTGAGAGTTGGACTGCGAAGAAGGCTGAGCACTGAAGAATTGACGCTTTTGAACTGTGGTGTTGGAGAAGACTCTTGAGAGTCCCTTGGATTGCAAGGAGATCCAACCAGTCCATTCTGAAGGAGATCAGCCCTGGGATTTCTTTGGAAGGAATGATGCTAAAGCTGAAACTCCAGTACTTTGGCCACCTCATGTGATGAATTGAGTCATTGGAGAAGACTCTGATGCTGGGAGGGATTGGGGGCAAGAGGAGAAGGGGACGACAGAGGATGAGATGGCTGGATGGCATCACTGACTCGATGGATGTGAGTCTGAGTGAACTCTTGGAGTTGGTGATGGACAGGGAGGCCTGGCGTGCTGTGATTCATGGGGTTACAAAGAGTCGGACATGACTGAGAGACTGAACTGACCTGAAGGTTCCTGCTAATGACCGCCACCTACACTGTGGTTATCTTTCTAGTCAATGAGAGGTTGATCGTAATATTCTTTCCACCTGATATGCTTTATTTTTCAATGAGTAGGTTTTTATGAAGCCCCAATTAAATATGTAATGAGCTTATGGAATTCCTTACGTATGGATGGAATTTCTAGCAAACATGACTTTCCGTTTTGTTTAAATTAATCTTCAAATTTTCAGCCAAGAATAAAGCAGTTGCTCCTGAGTAATTCCCAAAATTTCCCTAAATGACTTCAAAAGCTATATCAAGTATGAACACGTTAAGTAAAATCCTTCATGAATTTTAAAATTGCTCTAAATAAAGATTTTCAATAGTAATCTTGAATGAGAGTCTTGTTTTAGTAATTTATAGCTAAGCAGCTGTTGTTTGGGTAGCATCTTCAGTTTCTTTTTCACAAGAAAATCTGAAAATGAGTCATGTAGACAGGAAGACCAGATTGCTTTCCATGGTAAATGTTATTATATTCTTGTCTCATAGAACTTTTAAAGTTTCAGAAAAGTAAACACCAAAAAAGATCATTCGTTAACCATTACACTGGAGAAAACATTAGCCAACGATATATTCAACTTACATTCCAATGAACTTTCTATTTTTGTATATCATTGCCATATGACCCGTGAGTGTATGTGATTACCTCATAGGCTAGCAAAATACAGGTCAACTTCTCCGATGCCCTGCAGTTCAGCGAATGGCTCTTCAAGGGTGCAAGGTAGGATGGACTTCTCAAGTTACTTCCCCTGGTATGCCTCTCTGCACCGCTCAGTTCTGTCCTCCTGGACTCGGCGAGAATCAGGAGCTGATGAAAAGCACATAGTTACTGATACGCTCAGGATCCTCTTGGCACTTGAGCTAATTTATGTAAAGCATTCGTTATAAATTATAAACTTCAGTTCTCATCTGTAGACAAGAATGTCATATATTTCAGTAATGCAATTATTTCTAAGCTTTTGATTGAGTACTAGCAAGAAGAAATTAACATTTAACCCTATATGTATGTGTGTTTATTCATTCATTAATAAACTATATATGTATATTCTCTAATATATTACATTATATATTATGACAACAAAAATAGACATTGAAAAGGGATAAGAATTTAGCAGTTTATTCTTACTTTCAACAGATAGTCTTCAGAGATAGTCTACAGATAGTCTACTGCTGTAAGGGAATGTTAACTCTATCTTGAAAATAAAGGATGATAATTATAATTAACATTTCATAGTATAGGTAAATACTGCTAAATATCATTAATTCTAGTGCTTTATATATATTAACTTGTTTTATCTTGGTATCAGCCTTATGCAAGAGGTATAATCTTCACTTCCCAAATGATGAAATTGAGAACAGACTGGTCACGTAACTTGTCTGTGGCCAAATAATTACAAAAAGGGATGTGATTTAAACTGAGGCAGTCTGGAGCTAGACTCCAGCTAACCTGAAAATCTGAAAGCCTGGCAAGTTGTTATCCTTCTAACTAGTGAGTGACAGAGGCTCCAATGCATTTGTTTCCAGAATACCTGCATAATGGCATGTATCCTACCATATTAAAATTGTTGCTTTGAGTGTTCCTCTCTTCCAGGAGAATGCAAACTCTTTGAGTTTGGGGACTGAAGTATTTTTATGTTTGCATCACGGCTTTGAGCACAGTGCCTCACATCTAGAAAGCACTTGTTGAATGACTATATGAAAGAAAAAAAGATTTTTAAAATGGATAGATCAATTGGTAGTTTTACCCAAAATTACTAGATAGTCACTGAAATTTGAATGTCCTTGAAATAGGGACAAGAAGCTATCCTACCAACAAAGATACTCTCAGACTTTGTTCCTAATGGGATGTTGCTGCTGCTGCTGCTGCTAAGTCGTCTCAGTCGTGTCCGACTCTGTGCGACCCCATAGATGGCAGCCCACTAGGCTCCCCCATCCCCGGATTCTCCAGGCAAGAACACTGGAGTGGGTTGCTATTTCCTTCATTGCTAAACCAACACATAGGAAAAAACATCCTGCTAATGCTATCCAAGCCCCTTCAGACAGGAGTACTGTCCCACCCATGAGCCTTCCAATTCTTGACCCTAGAGAAACTGAAAAGGTGAAAGAAGAAAAGATGGGAATTTTGTTCATGGAAATAATATTTCTCAGGAGCCTTATTCACACTCCCTCTCATGAAAAGAACAAAACAAAAGGCAAATCTGCCCTTGTGCTCTGAAGTCAGCAGGAAACTATTTCATTACTAACTTAGCCTGGAAATCACTAGGGGTGAGGGGGGAGGTTGAGGGATGGATGGGTGAATGAATGAATGATGGACTTGCCTTCTAAAAACTGGAGTTGAGATATCTAGTTTTCAATCCAGTCTTAGTTCAGCATAAGTGGTTACATTTCTTTTAGCAATAGACTGTTACAGCAAAAGCTACTCAAGCTTCAAACTGATATTTATCCTCAAACCCTGGGAGTTAGTGTATTTCTTTTCCTTAGTTTTGCATGATGCAAATTAGCAGCAGTAGTTGTGGCACATAAACTCTAGGGTGTCTGGGCTCAGCAGTTGCAGCTCATGAGCTTAGTTGCCCCACAGCACGTGGGATGTTAGTTCCCTGAC
Source organism: Tragelaphus eurycerus (assembly GCA_935064755.1). Taxonomy (NCBI): domain Eukaryota; kingdom Metazoa; phylum Chordata; class Mammalia; order Artiodactyla; family Bovidae; genus Tragelaphus; species Tragelaphus eurycerus. The sequence continues at coordinate 23,803,274 of CAKXYN010000024.1, read as the reverse complement.
CAGGGTTTGAAGTCATGTTCCCAGCATTTGGAGGCAGATTCTCAACCACTTGACTTCCAGGGAAGTCCCTTTTAACAGGATAAAAGCAATAAACTGGTTCCAAGAACATGGAGGACTGTGGTACTGGAGACTCTCTCATATTATAGCATGTGGAAATGCTTAATACAAACTGAACACCAAAGAAATAACAGAAAATCTGAAGATGCAAAAAATGGGACGGGAGGACTTCCCTGGTGGTCCAGCAGTTAAGAATCTGCCTGCCAACGCAGGGGACATGGCTTCGATCCCTGGTCTGGGAAGATTCCACGTGCCGTGAGACAAGTAGATCCATGCACCACAACTGAGTCCACAGACCACAGCTACTGAAGCCTGCATACCTAGAACCCGTGCTCTGCAACAAGAGAAGCCACCGCAATGAAAAGCCCACACACCACAACTAGAGAGGAACTCTCACTCGCTGCAACTGGAGAAAGCCCTCACACGGCAACAAAGACCCAGCACAGGAACAATAATTTTTTTAAAGTGATACGGGCATACGGGAACCTACAAGGGGAACAGTAACCAAATGCCACAGCATGTCCCAGGGGGTGGGGTTTATTACCTACCTGGGAACAGAGATGTGACTTGGGCCCAATGAAGTAGGGACCTAAAACTGAGACTCTTCATAAAGCTGAGACACTCCCCACCCACAGTGACAGGAGGATTAGAAAAACTGCTCTTTGGCCAAGCAAAGTTGGTCTTTTCCTCAGGTTCTCAGCAGAAAAAAAGAGATTATGTGGGAGATTTCAGTCCCCAGTGGGCCTTGTGTGAATGTGGAGACTTAACACTGGAGGATGTGGAAATTCCAAAGTGAGATACTTGAAACTCCCTGGACCAGAAGAAGCAAAAATGAAACCCCCTGCTAGAAAACCCCCTCCACAGCCCAGGATAGCTCAGTCATCCAAAGACAGAAACAGAAAAGGTCAGTATTAAAAAAAAGACATTTTCAAACAAGGAGAGTCTACCATCCTAAGTCCTTGGCCAAAAGAGCCACTAAAGACTGTTCTTCAGTGCAAAGGAAACTGAAACCAGAAAGAATTTCTTATAACTGCACAATATAAAGACAGCCCAATTTAAAAATGAGTGAAGAACTGGAATAGACATTTCTTTAAAGAGGAAAACGAAGGACCAATAAGCATAAGAAAACATGCTCAACATCATTAGCCAATAGAGAACTACGAACAAAAACCACAACGAAATATCAATTCATACTCACTAGGACAGCTACAATTTTAAAAACCAGTAACAGTAAATGTTGGTAAAGGTATGTACAAATTAGAGCCCTGATACATTTCAACTGTGAGTGTAAAACAATGCAACCATTTTGTTGGAAAATAGCTTGGCAGTTCCTCAAAATGCTAAACAGAGCTATCATGTGACCCCATAACTCTACTCCCAAGTATATACCTATGAGAACTGAAAATATATTCACACAAAAATTTGTACATGAATGTTTGCAATAGCAGTATTCATAAGAGCTAAAGGTAGAATTCAAATGCCCATCAGCTGATGAATGGATAAATAATGCATGACACATTTATACAATGAAATGTTATCTAATATTATAAATAAAAAGGAATAAAAAATAAAAAGATGGATAAATAAAAAGGAATGGAATACTCCTACATATTACAACTTGGATGAACCTTGAAAACAATATAGTTAAGGGCCAGAAGTCAGTCTCCAAACCATCTATTATAGTATTCCACTTAGGTGCAATGTCCAGAATAGGCAAATCCATAGAAAGAGAAAGTAGTTTAGTGGTTGCTAAGAGTAGGGAGTAGGAGGGAATGGAGACCTACTGCTAATAGATATGGGCTTTGTTTGGGGTGATAAAATTGTCTTAACATTAGACACTGGTAATGCTTGCACTGTGAATATACTGAAAACCACTGCATTTTATACTTTTAAATGGTGAATATTATGGTATGACTTCCCTGGTGACTCAGAGGTAAAGAATCTGCCTACAATATCGGAGATCCAGGTTTGACCCCTGTGTTGGGAAGATCCCCTGAAGAAGGAAATGGCAACCCACTCTAGTATTCTTGCCTGGAAAATCCCATGAACAGAAGGGTCTGGCAGGTTTCAGTTCACGGGGTTGCCAAGAGCCGAACACAACTGAGCAATTAACTCTTGTATATTTTCATTATGGTGTGTAAATCATATCTCAGTAAAGTTGTTATAAAATAAAGGATAATGAGAAAAAACACGTAGGATGCAGAGAAGTAGAACTTTGAGGAAAATCAGTTCAGTTCAGTTCAGTCACTCTGTCGTGTCTGCTTCTTTGTGACCTCATGGACTGCAGCACACCAGGCTTCCCTGTACATCACCAACTCCCAAAGCTTTCTCAAATTCATGTCTATCAAGTCGGTGATGCCATCCAACCATCTCGTCCTCTGTCGTCCCCTTCTCTTCCCTCCTTCAATCTTTCCCAGCATCAGGGTCTTTTCCAATGAGTCAGTTCTTCGTGTAAGGTGGCCAAAGTATTGCAGTTTTAACTTCAGTATCAGTCCTTCCACTGAACACCCAGGGCTGATCTCATTTAGGATGGACTGGCTGGATCTCCTTGCAGTCCAAGGGACTCTCAAGAGTCTTTTCCAACACCACAGTTCAAAAGCATCCATTCTTTGGCACTCAGTTTTCTTTATAGTCCAACTCTCACATCCATACATGACCACAGGAAAAACCATAGCCTTAACTAGATGGACCTTTGTTGGCAAAGTAATGTCTCTGCTTTTTACTATGCTGTCTAGGTTGGTCAAAGCTTTTCTTTCAAGGAGCAAGCGTCTTTTAATTTCATGGCTGCAATCACCATCTGCAGTGATTTTGGAGCCCAAAAAAATAAAGTCAGCCACTGTTTCCACTGTTTCTCCATCTATTTGCCATGAAGTGATGGGACCAGATGCTATGGTTTTAGTTTTCTGAATGTTGAGTTTTAAGCCAGCTTTTTCACTCTCCTCTTTCACTTTCATCAAGAGGCTCTTTAGTTCTTTTTTGCTTTCTGCCATAAGGGTGGTGTCATCTGCATATCTGAGGTTTTTGAGATATCTCATGGCAATCTTGATTCTAGCTTGTGCTTCATCCAGCCCAGCATTTCACATGATATACTCTGCACATAAGTTAAATAAGCAGGGTGACCAATATACAACCTTGACGTACTCCTTTCTCTATTTGGAACCAGTCTGTTGTTCCATATCCAGTTCTAACTGTTGCTTCCTGACCTGCGTATAGGTTTCTCAGGAGGTAGGTCAGGTGGTCTGGTATTCTCATCTCTTTAAAAATTTTCCATAGTTTCTTGTGATCCACACAAATATATAAACTTAAATACATATATTGAGGAAAATTTGAACATTAATGAGTTAGTTTTCAATTCAAGAAATCAGGAAAACAATCACAGAATACTCCCAAAGAAAGTAGACAGAAGGAAATAATTTGGTAAGAACAAACATCAATAACAGAAATCCAAAGAGAATGTCAATAAAACCAAGCTCTAGTTCTTTAAAAAGACTAAAAAATAGTAAAACTTTATTATGAGAAAGAACAAAGCCCAGACCAAAACTAGGAATGGGAAAATGAGCATTCATTACTTTTGAAAAGTAGACTTTTTTAAATTCTAAGAGATTCTATGGGCTACTTTAAGATGATAAGTTTAGCTCTTGGAAAAATGCTAATTTCGTCAGAAAAAAAAAAGTCTAAAATGTTTATAGGGGAAATTATAAACATCTATTGCAGATAAAAATGAAGACTTAAATATATGGTGGAAATCTCCCACCATATTGTTCTGTAGTAATTGTCTCTGTAGTAACACTGTCTTTCTTCTCACTCCTTAAGTGAGTTTTTAATTAGAGAGTTGATTTATCTGACTTCCATGAGCTGCATTTGCTCTACTGGATGGAGCTAGCCTATTAAACTGTCTAGGGTTGGACATGACTGAAGCGACTTAGCAGCAGCAGCAAGAAGTGCAGATTCACCCTCTCTGCTGCCTGTCTTCACTCCAGCTGACCTTAAGTAACAAAGCTGGCTGGATTATTTACTTTGCAAGTCCAAACTTTCCCTCTTTCACATATTCACTGAAAAGCTATACAACGATATTCCAGGTAGCATCCTTTAACAAAGGGAAAATTGAAAGTAATCTAAATGTTCAATGATGGGACAATAGATGAAAATAAAATTGAAGAATATTTACACTGTAGAATACCATAGAGTCTTAAAATACATAAGATAGCTCTGCATTCATCAAAGTGATTAAATCTCAAAAACAACATTTCAAGAGAGATTTATAAAAAATTTTACAAACCATGAAACAATATTGTATCTTGCTTATGGATGCAAACACACATGTTAAGAACATAAAATATGAAATAACTTCAGGATAGAGATTAGTTTTGGGATTCAGGGAAGGGAATTAAAAAAGGAAGCTTTCATCTTTATCTAACATATAATTTTATTTCTTCAAAAAAATATTTGAAGCAAGAGCAGTGAAATACCAGCACATATTAAAACTGGTTAGTGATTGTCTAATGCTTTACTATTGCTACTGATTTTTATAATTTTATATGGTTTAATAATTGAAGAAACAAAATGAAGCTTTATAAGAGCTTCATTTATTTATGTTCCTCAAATTTTTTCTAAGTGAAGTCATCAGCTACATTTACATCTCCTTAATTATATATGAGAAACACATTCCTTAAAAACTAATAATACATGGGTAAACCTATGGCTGATTCATGTTGAGGTTTGACAGAAAACAACAAAATTCTGTAAAGCAATTATCCTTCAATTAAAAATAAATAAATAAAATTTTAAAAACTAATAATAGCAAAGTAACTTCACATTTGTCAATTGTCACTATGATGTCAAATATCTATACATTTTGAAGAAAACAAAAATATATATACACAACTAAAATTTTTTTAGTTGTTTTTGGAGAAGGGTAAATATCAGAGAAGAGCATTTTCTCCATCTTTACGTGGTGTGGAAATGGACTTGAAGGATATAAAGAAAGAAAGAACATAATTTATCCCAAAGAATCCATCTAGAATGCACCACTTGAATGAAGCCAGAAATGATTGTCTAGTGCTTTGGGGCTTTTTAAGAGGATTTGAGGGACTTACTTGGATTCTTAGATATTTGAAATAGGATAACCGACTTTCAGCTTTGAGGTACCTGTGGACCTTAAGTTCAGTTGGTTTCTTTCTGGTAAGACGAAGTTTTCCTATGCCCAGCTTCCAAAATGTTATCTCAATTTCACCTGCAAAAATTAGATTATCCATTTTATGTGAGGGAAGTTAGAAACTTGGCACTTGATTTTGTATACATAGTGTATAGCTTCTTAGAGTCAGGGCCCTTTGGACACCGCAAACATTGAAAAGATTATGGAGTCCTTTTACCTCATTGATAATTCAAATTTCTACTTTGACACAAAACTTTCATGTATGCTAAAATTAAGAGTTCCTTTCTATATTTTTGAGTGTGAAGTTCTGGAAAATTATATCAAAGTTGGGCTTCCCAGGTAGCTCAGCTGGTAAAGAAACCACGTGCAATGCAGGAGACCCGGGTTCAATTCCCAGGTTGGGAAGATCCCCTGGAGAAGGGATAGGCTACCCACTCCACTATTCTTAGGTTTCCCTGGTGGCTCAGTCAGTAAAGAATCCACCCGCAAATGTGGGGGATCTGGGTTGGGAAGATCTCCTGGGGGAGGGCGTGGCAACCCACTCCAGTATTTTTGCCTGGAGAATCCCCATGGACAGAGGAGCCTGACAGGCTACAGTTCACAAGGTCACAAAGAAGCAGATGCTACTGAGCAGCTAAGCACAGTACAGCACACGTCAAAGTTAACTTGTTTATTTATAGAGAAAGAATACTTTTGCTCTGCTGGTACTCTGAACACATCATAATCTGTGGGGCAGTTGCATGCTGTCTCAGCTAAGTTAAAGGATTCTTCAAAGCAACCCATTATTTTAAAACTTAGAAGTGACTAGAAAAAGCTACTAGAGGTTCTAAGTTTTCACATTGGTTTCAGGAATGGAATTCTAGACTGAAAAAGCAAACACTCAAGTAGTTAATCAGGTGGCTCAGATGGTAAAGTGTCTGTCTGCAATGCAGGAGACCTGGGTTTGATCCCTGGGTCGGGCAGATCCCCTGGAGAAGGAAATGGCAACCCACTCCAGTACTCTTGCCTGGAAAATTCCACGGACAGAGGAGCCTGGTAGACTACAGTCCATGGGATCGAAAACAGCCGGACACTATCGAGCAACTTCACTTTCACTTTCAAGCAGTTAAATGATTAAGTACCACAGGGCTGAAGCCTAACATTGAGATACTCATTTACATTCTCCCATCCTCTGACATGGGAGAAGGTAATGGCAAACCACTCCAATATTCTTGCCTGGAGAATTCCGTGGACAGAGAAGCCTGGTGGGCTGCAGTCCATGAGGTCTCAAAGAGTCAGACATGACTGAGCAACTAACACTTCACTTCACATTCTCTGACACAAAACGAGAATGTGAGGCACCTGTGCAGTTTAGACCTACGACCTTCTGCATATGTTACATGAACCTTTGAAAAAGCTATACTCTTTAGCTTCAGGACTGTTTTTGTTGTGGTTGATAGAGTGCAATTACTGAAATAAGATTGTCTTGAGATGTCTTTCTCAGCCAGTGCTACAGACTGTTGCAAATAAAAGTTATGTAGAAATATATTTTTTAAGTTTCAAAAATAAGGTTAATTGGAACAGAAGATAGAGCTAATTAATTTTAAGCTCATGCCATATTACTTTATATTTTCATAAACTTGTTTTGGGAAACTTGTTGAGAGCAGAGACTGTCTATCTGTGACACCCTGCACAGTATCCAATGAGGTGACTGGAGAAATGTCCAGCTGTTAGATTACAAATATGTCAACTCTTTTCAAGTTATGTGAAGATGTTAAAAAGCATATGAATTAAAATTCACATTAAACTAAAAATTTGATTTTTTAAAACAAACACACAGAACTACCTGAGATATTTTTGTAAAAAGTCCTCTTTTTTGTCTGAGTCTCCAGTAGTCATGTATGGATGTGAGAACTGGACCATAAAGAAGGCTGAATGCCAAAGAACAGATGCTTTCAGATTGTGGTGTTGGAGAAGACTCTTGAGAGTCCCTTAAACTGCAAGGAGATCAAACCAATCAATCCTAAAGGAAATCAACCCTAAATATTCATTGGAAGGACTGATACTGAAGCTCCAAAACTTTGTCCACCTGATGCAAAGAATCAACTCATTGGAAAAGACCCTGGTGTTAGGAAAGATTGAGGGCAAGAGGAGAAAGGGGTAGCAGAGGATGAGATGATTGGATAGCATCACTGACTCAATTGAAGGAGAAGGGAGCCTTGTGTGCTGCAATCCATGAGTTCACAAAGAGTCGGACATGACTTAGCTATTGAATGACAATGATGACCAAATGGATTTAGTAAATCCAAGAACAGCACCAATCAATCTGTTAATTAACCAATGTTATTAAGTCCTTGTGATATGAAAAGAATCTTAACAGTTACTCTGTGGAATTTTTTTAAAGGCATAAAGGTTTTGCCCTTAAGAGGTTTATAATTTAGTCAAGAAGAAAAAGCTTAAGTATATGACTGAAAAACTAACACATATTAAAACATAAATTGCATAAGACAAAAAAACACAAAAGCAGACAGAGGCAATACATGATCAACAGTCCAATCTAAATAAATACAATGTTTTTGTAAAAGGAAGAAATTATTGCAGAACAAAATTTGCTATACTAAAATTTCACTAACCAGGAAACACTGAAGGATGGGCCAGCCACACTGACCAGTTGGGCAAGAGTTGCTCCAGTATTAAGACCAAACTAGGTCAGACTGTCTGGGTATTTACATGTCTTCAAGGTTGTGAACTGAGGTAAGCAGGGGAAAGACTGGAGTAAACAAGCTGAGGTTGGAAAACCGAAATGCTGAGTGCCTTGCACACCTCCTGGGAAAACTTCTGCTCCAGCAATGGGATGCATTTGATGTGCTTAATATGGATGGATACATTTGCATGTACTCTTACAAAATGGGTAGTATTGTTTCGACTGCATGCTAACTCTGTCTCAGCCTTAATGAGATATAGTTCGCATACCATACAGTTCAACCATTTAAAATGGATTAATCTTCTCTGCACTGATGCAAGACTAGCAACAAGGCCTACTTTCATTCTGTTCTAAGTTATAGTGTCTGAACAGAGATGCATTAGCTTTGCTAGTTCTTCCCCCAACTATGCTGTCTCTGTACCAGTTAAAATCTATTAATAGATGCTTCCACTTTGTGAAATAGTCTAATTTTTCTAAGCTGTAATTTTTGTTTGAAAATGCTCAGCAAATGATTTTTAAAAAGTCATGAGAGCCCAAAATAATAGAAAATAAAATGAACAAACCATTGGTTTTTAGCACCTTCACAGAGTTGTGCAACTGTCACCACAATATATATTACTATATTCTTATTTTCCTATAAAGAAACTGTACCTACTGAGGAGACACTGCCCATCGTCTCTCTGCCCAGTCCTCGGCAGCCATGAATCTACTTTCTGTCTGGATGGATTTACTTCTTCTGGACATTTTGCATCAGAGAAACCATGCAATGTATCTTCTTTTGTGTCTCATTTTTTCACTTAACATAACAAGGTTTATTCATATTGCAGCACAAATAGGTATACACTTCATTCCTTTTTATGGCTATATGATATTTCATTGTATGAATTTACTATATTTTGCTTTATCCACTCCAATTGAATGGATAACTTTTGGGCTATTATGAATAATGCTGCTATGAACATTCATGTACAAGTTTTTGTGTGAACATATGTTTTCAGTTCTCCTGGGTGGAAGTGTAAGAATGGAATTGCTGCATCATATGGAATGTCTATATTTAGCATTGGGAGGAACTACCAAACTTTTTCAAAGTAGCTGCACAATTTTACATTCCCATCAGCAATCTCTCCTCAGTTTCACTAACACTTCTTATTTCTCTTTTTTGTTACAACCATTGTAGTAGATGTAAAGTGGTATTTCAGTGTGTTTCTGATTTGCCTTTCCCTGATAGTTAATATTCTTAGGCATCTTTTCATGTGCTCATTGACCACTTTTATATCCTCCTTGGAGAAATGTGTATTTCAATCCTTTGTCCCTTTTGAAATCAGGTTATCTGTCTTTTACTGCTGAGTTGGAAGAATTCTTCTTATATACTCTAGATACAAGCTATTTGTCAGGGTTGAGTTTTTAATCTCTTAATAATGTCCTATGAAACAGAAAAGCTTTGCATTTTGATGAAGTACAAATTATCTATTTTTTCTTTTGTTTCTTGTGCCTTTGGCATCACACCTAAGAAATGATTATGAAACACAAGGTCACAAAGATTTACCCTTATGTTATCTCACAAGAGTTTTATAATTTTAGCTTTTACATTTGATTCAGTTTGAGGTAATTTTCATATATTCTGAGGTAGGAATTCCATTTCATTCATTTGCACATGACTATCTCATCCCAGAGTCATTGGTTGAAAATACTATTCTTTCCCCATTTAATTTTCTTAACACTCTTGTCAAAAATCACGCGAGTGTGTTAAGTCACTTCAGTCGTGCCCAACTCTGTGCAACCCTACAGACTGTAGTCCACCAGACTCCTCTGTCCATGGGATTCTCCAGGCAAGAATACTGGAGTGGTTTGCCATGCCCTCCTCCAGGGGATCTTCTGGACCCAAGGATCAAACCTAGGTCTGGCAGGTGTGTTCTTTACCACTAGCGCCACCTGGGAAGCCCCTAACAAACATCAGCTGACCCTAAATGTGAGGGTTTACTTCTGGATTCTCAGGTCCTTCTATTAAACTAGATGCCTGGCCTTACGCCAATACCACAATGTCTTAATTACTGTTGCTATTTAAACTGTTTTGAAATGTTTGGATTTTCCAATTTTGTTATTTGTTACGGCGGCATATTTTTTATTCCTAGCATTTTATTTTTTATCTGCATATCCCTTTATTGGTTGATTTTGAAACAAAGATCTAGTGATAATTTTACATAAAAGCTGTCTTTTCCTCTTTGTGGAGGTGTCCTGTCATTCTCTTCTCTGGGTTGATGTAAACACCAAAACTCCTCTTGCTGGAACTGACGGAGGCAATGCTTCCAAACAAAAGCCTTCTGTGAAGGTGGCAGTTCTTCCTTCTTCCTCAAAGTTCCTTCTTAAAGCAGATCTCGTCTCTTTGCATTGTTGTTTTAAACTCTTGAGACCTTTAGGAGAATTACTCTATCTCTGATAATTCCAGTCGAACTGCTCAAGCTGAAACTGAGTGAGTGCGTGTATTAATAACAGGCTTTTCTTTAAACTCCTTTGCTCTATACCTCTTTCCAATGCTCTCTTTCACATTACTAGGGAATAGTAGTCTCTACAAACGATCCATGGTCAATTGATGACACTAGTTGAATAAAAGCCAGTTTTAAATGTTAATAGCAGTTAACCAAAAAGAAATCCAAATCTATAATTTCTAAAATTACCTATAAACACTTCATATATGTTGTTGCATATAGAAGTATAACAACTAACACTTATGTAGTACTCTCTGTGTTCCAGACACTATTTAAGTGCGTTTCCTATTTTAACTCATTCCTTCCTCTCACTGATACTACAAGGTACTATTATTCTCATCTTACAGATGAGGAAATCAATGCATGTGGAGATTAAGTAATTTGTTCAAGGTTACATTAGTATTAAGTTGCAGAGTCAAGCTGAAACTTGGACAGTCTTGCTCCAAAGTGTGTGTGTGTGTGTGTGTGCCACCTGTTCATACCAACATGGTATAATACCATCACATGGTAGAGGTAATCAGAGAATACCACAACACATGATAGTGTGCAGTGTGGTTCAGAGAGAGTGGAAAAGTGATCAGAGAAAAAAGAGGTCCTTATGAATAGAAATGACTGGAAAAGAACTTCCTAAGTAGAGAAGATAGGAGAAGGCCATAGGTCAGTTTGCTCTAAGTCAATTTACCAAATGATCAAATTATCAAATGACAAATTTGCTAAAATTTGTCATGAAATTCACTGCAGCTAGTTATGGTAACACTGCAGCTGTTACCATAAGAGCCATCCACATGCCTAAGAGCAGAAAGGGATAGAGGTATCTAAATTGTGAGACTGATAGTCATTTAACAAGTCTAACAAGTCTCTAGCTATAGGGTTATAGCAATGCTCCACGGAAGCTGAAAAGTGAGGAAAGTCCCCAGTAAGGCCATGAGTTGGTGATTCAGCACATTAATCATTTGTGGAATTGATTTTTGGTGAACTGGCTTATGGCGAATTCACTGTCAATGAATCGATTTTTGCTGCATGCGCCTGATTCAACATCTAGAACTGGAAGTTATGAACATTGGTTTGGTCCTACAATCCCCAAATCAATGACCTTGAATCCTTTTTTACTGTAACCTATAGTAAGGAATAATGGAGAAGGCAATGGCAACCCACTCCATTGTTCTTGCCTGGAGAATCCCAGGGACGGCAGAGTCTGGTGGGCTGCCGTCTTTGGGGTCGCACAGAGTCGGACACGACTGAAGCGACTTAGCAGCAGCAGCAGCATAGTAAGGAATACACATTTGCACTTTACAGTGTGACCACACACACCCCACCCCAAGATTCACATTGCTCTTACCTCAGGCAATTCACTCTGGTATTTTCTATTATATTTCTTTTTTTTCCAAACTGGTTACAACCTAATAAAATGATTTTGCAAGCATTCAATTGGTTATGACCTGCAGTTTAGAAGACCTTATAACAGAAAACCTGTTGTAACTTTGAATACACACTACAAGGTCAATAGTCCTATAGCACCAAACTAACATGCGTAATACTATTTTGGAGAAAATAATGGATATAATTCTAACTCAGTGTTCCAGGATACAGTTCTCCACTTATAATGAAACAGGGAACATTCTGTCCATTAATACTCTAAATTCTGCTGTGAGGCTGTTGGGAGATCCTGCAGATCCAAATTGCTGGTATTGCTGCCATGACCTGGTGGGCACCTGTGGAGCTAGTTAAGGGGCTGAGAGCAAGAGTATGGCTTGACCACCAGATGCCTCACTAGTGGGGCCTGTCCTTTTCCTCTACCAATTTTACCAGTTCCACTTTTCACTGCTAGAACTTGCTATCTGGTGACTGTAAGAATTGCTCTTTCCCTTGTTCCACTAATAAACCAAATGCTATTTTTTCACTGCCTTTCCTATCCTGAAATCAAGTCATCAATCCTTCAAGCTTTTCTGAGAGGGGTACAGTGCTAGTGAAAATAAGATGTAGATGGGCCATGTAGGAAAGAAAGAATTACACACAGATTCTTATGGTGGGTTGTCAAGTACAGCAACATTGATTTACCACCATCTTGAGAAAAACCAGACTTGGGCTGGTCTGACAGGGTTTTCAGGTCATCTGGCTATTTTAGATATTATTTATAATTCAGTGACATATAAATATTAGAGGGAAAAATAATTTTTTAAAAGTATATCATGTGCTATCAAATAATGTCCCTTCATTTACCATAGATTTAAACAAGTTAGATGCTGATTATACTTCAAGTGTAAAATGCTGAAGGCCTATTCTGCCCTTTTGAGTTCAATTAAATTTTTAATTACTTGGTTAATGGAACTTCAGGAAGGACAAGTGACATTTCACTCAAAGACTTTTCTAAAGTTAAGAAATGAACAGCAATATTTTTATGTGCTATTATTGGCTGATGACCAAACAACGCTTTTGTTCAGTTTTAACCAACTCCATTCGTTCAATTCCAAGGGATTTGTACCAAACCTATTGAATGCTAGGCCTTCCCCAGTGACTCGGCGGTAAAGAATCCACCTGCAATGCAGGAGCCACAGGAGACACAAGTTCAATGTCTGGGTCCTGGGTTGGGAAGATCCCCTGGAGGACGGCATGGCAACCCACTTCAGCATTCTTGCCTGGAGAATCCCATGGACAGAGGAGCCTGGCAAGCTATAGTCCACAGGGTCGCAAAGAGCTGGACACGACACAACTGAAGCGACTGAGCACGTGCACACACACACTGAATGCTAACAGAACAGACTGGAGTCAAAGACAAAGAATAAGGAAAATATCTGGGATTTACAAATCTCTGAAATTATACTCTTTGCAGCTGGAACTTTCCATATTGGAGTCAACCCACAACTTACTTTAAAGAGAAACTTTGATTAGCATTCCTTCAGTTATGAGGACGTTATAAAGCAAAGCGCTTTCATGGCACCTTTGTTTTAGATTTTTTTCTTTCTCAACCATGTGAGCATCTTTAGAAGAAAAAGAAGAAGAAAGAGCTGCACTTTGAAACAGACTTCACTGAACAAGGTGAGTGTGAAGTATTCAATGTGCAAAACTGAGAAAACACAAAACTGAAAGTATTATATCGGCATTTGAGTATCTTGAATGCCTACTGGGCCTGCTGAATGATCTCACTGAATGCATAAGAATCTGCTCTGGTCCCACATTCTCTGGTGTCACCCTGCTACCTCTGTGAGTTGAAGGGTTAACACTAATGAGGTGACACGGCAGGCATGGTCCCTGTTTGAGTTACTCAGCATCATTCTGAGAAACTTGATTACTTTTACCACCAACTAAACTTCCAGCTCCAATGAACTGCTGGGACATCTTGCACTACTGCTCTCAATAGCACTGGCTGAGAACTGTGAGTGATTATGGTATGGTTACTCAAACAACCTTTAAGTGCCTGGTACCTTATCAGCACTCGATAAATATTGGTTGACTGATTAAGTGCCGCCAGATTATTATACAATAATACCTTTATTCTTCCTGGAAACAGTGACATAGAGTGGGAAGAATACCAAATTTAGGGTTAGTAGCCTATCCTGCCAATTTGCCAGCCAAGTGATTTGGGGCAGGATGAAAAATTCTCCCTGAGGCTCCATTTCCAAGTCTATAAAATGGGAGGAAGAAATCGGTCTCGAAAAAGAGTCGTGCAAGAAATAGGGTGACAGAATTTAAAACACCTGCCGCATGAGGGAAATCTCAGTAAGCACTGGGTGGATCAGGTTCAAAATCACTCACTCTCATGAATGAGTTTGTCCCTAATGTTGCTCTTTCCACCAATAATTTTCTTCCATATATTTATTTTGTTCTCTGGATTATCTAGTATTCCTCCTCCCTTAAAAACAATCAACTCATTTTTGGCAAAGTACAGATGCAGGCAAAAATAATAGGAATATGAAATACTACAATGTCAATAAAAAAGGGAGGAAAACCTTCTTTGAGAAACTAGGAAGCTCACCAGGCAGCTCCAGGCTCCTCTGTGTACACTGATAAGGGAGGCAATGAATCCGGTGGCAAATTCCCTGGGTTAAAACATTTGGAACTTTTTACAGAGAATCCAACAGATTTAAGTTTATGTCATCCTCTCATCAGGGATGGCCTCCTGGCAGTCACCTAAACTGGCATTATAGTTAGATTAATATGAAAATGTATGACAGATGCTGAAATACTTCCCTTTAAATAAAATGAAATTAACATCCAAAGAAGAAGAAAGAAATACAAGGGGCTAAAAATCAGCTGAGTTAGAAGGGGCCGGAGAAGGCAATGGCACCCCACTCCAGTACTCTTGCCTGGAAAATCCCATGGATGGAGGAGCCTGGTGGGCTGCAATCCGTGGGGTCGCTAAAAGTCAGATACGACTGAGAGACTTCACTTTCACTTTTCACTTTCATGCATTGGAGAAGGAAATGGCAACCCACTCCAGTGTTCTTGCCTGGAGAATCCCAGGGACAGGGGAGCCTGGTGGGCTGCTGTCTATGGGGTTGCACAGAGTCCGACACGACTGAAGTGACTTAGCAGCAGCAGCAGAAGGGGCCACTCCAAACATATGTTCATCCTCTAAAGATACTAACAGCTTGGGTCTGGGACAGGCCAGACTGTTTGGGAGCTGCTTTTTCTCTTCCGCCAGACCAGAGGATAATCAGTAACTGCCACATGAGTAGCAGAGCTGGGCCTGGGCCTGACACTCAGTGAGGAACACCAGTT
Source organism: Tragelaphus eurycerus (assembly GCA_935064755.1). Taxonomy (NCBI): domain Eukaryota; kingdom Metazoa; phylum Chordata; class Mammalia; order Artiodactyla; family Bovidae; genus Tragelaphus; species Tragelaphus eurycerus. The sequence continues at coordinate 23,788,174 of CAKXYN010000024.1, read as the reverse complement.
GCATACAACACTCTTGCAAAGTCCCAAGTCTCTTCAGCCTTCAGTGTAGAACCTTAAGTACCACCCAACATGCAGTCAGCTGTTTCAGGATGATAAAGAATTCCTTTTAGGAAAAGATAGCAATTTTAAAATTGGCTTAGAAATGTCCCTATATTTCAGAAGATTTCGATTTCCAATGATATTCCCATATAATTTTCATCCCTGAAAATTTTAGTGTCTGAAAAGTTTAAAAAACCTAAATCTTCTTGGAATTAGTTCACCTGACTTAGTCAGTAGCTCTTTCTAAAGGAGATGACTCTTCAAAAACAAAACTTTGAGATGCTCCGAGATATCAAGTGATTTAAAATATGAGGAAGTGTTTATTTCCAAGGTCTTACTCTGCCTGGTCCACTGATTTCTTATCTTAAAATGAGTTGGCACTCCAGTATTTTCATATGTGCTAATGAGCTATAACACAATTTCTGTTCAGTCACTAAGTCGTGTCCAACTCTTTGCAACCCCATGGACTGCAGCATGTCAGGCTTCCCTGTCCTTCACTATCTCCCAGAGTTTGTTCAAACTCTTGTCCATTGCCCACCCATTTAAATGACTTCAGTAATAAGAAGATAGTCTTGTGGTTTCCCCCAACATTAGGAGTGCTTCTCAAAGAAAAGCCATTCTTAGTTTACCTTTCCCTCTCTCAGACTAGGGTAGGATATGACTTATTTTGTAGATGACAAATTGAGGAGAGTAAATGCTTCCTTTTAAGCTTTCATATCTTACCATCTTCTCCTACAATTGGTCCTGCAGACACTCTGCCACTAAATCATCTGAAGCAACAGATGCATCCTGAAATTGCCAATAAATATGTGTTTGGGGAGGGCTCTCTGCAGACATTTCCTGTGTTTTAGAGCCATTACTACATTGACACTTTTACTTTTTCATCTTAGAAATTACTTTTCTTTATAATTTAGAAATGGAAGTCAGTGAAGGTGTCCTCTTAGCAAATGCAGAGCAGTACTAAACTGAGTCCCCAAATCAAGACTGTTTCCCTCACCTCATGAGTTGTATTTTTCACTTTTCTTTTTTAACTTTGCAAAAACTTTAATTTCTTAATGTACTTAAAAGCATGCTATGTCCACAGTGTGCGCTGAATATATCACAAGGATTAGTCTTTCCATGTTGCAATTCTTTCCCCCCACTTTTTATTTTATATTGGAAGATAGCCAATTAGTAGGCTTTCCAGATGGCTCAGTGGTGAAGAATCCACCTCCCAATACAGGAGATGTGGGTTTGATTCCTGCTGCTGCTGCTGCTAAGTCGCTTCAGTCATGTCCAACTCTGTGTGACCCCATAGATGGCAGCCCACCAGGCTGCCCCGTCCCTGGGATTCTCCAGGCAAGAACACTGGAGTGGGCTGCCATTTCTTTCTCCAAAGCATGAAAGTGAGAAGGGAAAGTGAAGTCGCTCAGTCATGTCTGACTCTTAGCGATCCCATGGACTGCAGCCTACCAGGCTCCTCTGTCCATGGGATTTTCCAGGCAAGAGTACTGGAGTGGGGTGCCATTGCCTTCTCCGGGTTCGATTCCTAGGTTGGGACAATTCCCTGGAGAAGGAAATAGCAACCTACTCCAGTATTCTTGCCTGTGACATCACATGGACAGAGGAGCCTAGCATGTTACAGTCCATGGGGTCACAAAAAAGTCGGATATGGCTTAGTAACTAAACAACATAGATAATTATCAATATTGTGATAGTTTCAGAGGGACAGTAAAGAGACTCAGCCATACATATAAATGTATCCATTTATTCTCCCCCAAACTTCCCCCTGATCCAGGCTGCCACATAACACTGAGCAGAGTTCCCTGTGCTATACAGTAGGAGTTTGCTGGTTATCATTTTAAATATACTAGTGTGTACATGGCAATCTCAAGCTCCCTAATTATCCCTTCCCTAACTTATCTTGTAAATAAGTTTGTATCATCTTTTTAGATTCCACATGTAAAGGATGTCATATAACATTTCTCCTTCTCTGACTTATTTCACTTAGTATGACAATCTGTAGGTCCATCCATATTGCTGAAAATGACATTATTTTATTATTTTCAATGACTGAGGAATATTTCATTGTATACATGTACAGCCATGAAATTAAAAGACGCTTACTTCTTGGAAGGAAAGTTATGACCAACCTAGATAGCATATTCAAAAGCAGAGACATTACTCTGCCAACAAAGGTCCGTCTAGTCAAGGCTATGGTTTTTCCAGTGGTCATGTATGGATGTGAAAGTTGGACTGTGAAGAAAGCTGAATGCCGAAAAATTGATGCTTTTGAACTGTGGTTTTGGAGAAGACTCTTGAGAGTCCCTTGGACTGCAAGGAGATCTGACCAGTCCATTCTGAAGGAGATCAGCCCTGGGATTTCTTTGGAAGGAATGATACTAAAGCTGAAACTCCAGTATTTTGGCCACCTCATGAGAAGAGTTGACTCATTGGAAAAGACTGTGATGCTGGGAGGGATTGGGGGCAGGAGGAGAAGGGGACGCCAGAGGATGAGATGGCTGGATGGCATCACTGACTGGATGGACGTGAGTTTGAGGGAACTCCAGGAGTTGGTGATGGACAGGGAGGCCTGGTGTGCTGCAGTTCATGGGGTTACAAAGAGTCGGACATGACTGAGCGACTGAACTGACTGAACTGAACCATATCTTCTTTATCCATTTACCGTGTCTTGGCTATTGTAAACAGTGGTGCAATTAACACTGGGGTGCAAGTATCTTCTTGAATTATGGTTTTCTCCAGATATATGCCCTGGAGTGGGATTTCAGGGTTATATGGTAGCGCTATGTTTAGTTTTTTAAGGAACCTCCATGCTGTTCTCCATAGTGATTTAACCAATTTACATTCCAACTAACAGTGTAGGAGGGTTCTCTTTTCTCTATAACCTCTCCAGTATTCATTGTTTGTAGATTTTTTTGATGATGGCCATTCTGACTAATGTGAGGTGATACCTCATTACAGCTTTGATTTGCATTTCTCTAATAATTAGTGATGCTTAGGATCTTTTCATGCACTTTTTGGCCACCTATATGTCCTCTTGGAATGATGGGGGAAAGGACAGTTAGGGAGTTTGGGATCAACATGTACACACTGCTATATTTAAAATGGATAACCAATAAGGATCTATTGTATAGCACATGGAACTCTGCTCAATGTTACTTGGCAGCCTGAATGGGAGGGGACTTTGAGGGAGACTGGATACATGTATCCTTTGCAGTCCACCTGAAATTATCACAACATTTTTAATTGGCTACACTCCAATATAAAATAAAAAGTTTTTTAAAAAGTTAACATCTATGAAGTACTTATCACATACTGCCATATAGTAAATGCTCAATAAATAATTTATAACTGTTAATAATTTTTAACTTCCTATGCTCCCTGGAAACTTTCCAAGATCCTCTTCCTACAAGCTTTCAGATTTGTTTCATGTTACAGATATGGCTCCTTTTCTGTCATTCTCTTCTGTGTTTCAGAGTCCCACTCCTCAGTTCTCTCTCCCCTTTTCCCTTCCTTCTCTCCTACATCTCTCCTTCTCTCTCTCTCTCTCTCTCCCCTCAATTATTCCCAATAAGAGCTAATTAGAATGCATATAGAAATTAATTATCACCTTCTTCTAAAGAAAGTGCACAGTTATATTTGCAAATGAACTCATATCACTTTCAGGAAAAAGAACTTCTTTCTCATTAGGGAGCAAATGTGATTGATGCTCAGATCCTAAGGAGTCTTGGACAGCTTGTGTTTGGTAGTGACCTGTCTCAGCTGGTAAGGAATCTACCTGCAATGCAGAAGACCCTTGTTCCATCCCTGGGTTAGGAAGATCCCCTGGAGTAGGACATGGCAACCCACTCCAGTATTCTTGCCTGAAGAATCCCATGGACAGAGGAGCCTGGTGGGCTACAGTCCATAGGATCACAAAGAGTCAGACATGACTGAGTAACTAAGCACAGCACAGGACACAGCGATCTAAGTCAACTCCAGTTACTTGAGCATCTACTACATGCAAGGCACTGAGCTAGGGGCTCTGGGGAGGCAAAGATGATGAAGAGGAGATGGTCCCTCCCTCTGGGGTCTTATTAGCCCGTGGAAAATGTTGACATGCACACAAGTGGCTCTCATGCAAGGCAGGTCTGGAAGTTCTCCTAGGGAAAGGGCATCTTCTCACCTTCTCTACCCCCAGCACCCAGAAGGGGCCTGCCTGTTAGCAGGTGCTTAAAAGTACTTGCTTCAGACCTAGGCACGAGGATAGAAGTGCACCATGTGTCACAAATTTGGAGAACAAATGTTTTAAAGAACACACCGCTGCCCTGGTCACTTGGGTCTGGGGTGCAGTGCTGGTTCAGCGTGACGCATAACCCTAAACTCCTGTTCTTGAGATCCATGCCTCTCAGGATCCAGAGATGCATTGCTTCACACGCCTTGTCCCCTGGTCTTGACGGGTCGAGAAGGTCTGTGGCTATACTGCTGCCCATGTTGGAGATCAACATTAATTTGTAGTTGGGGAGAATCTTACTAGTAGATGTATTCAATAAGAGATGAGAAAAATAAGCTAACTTGTCAAATCTGTCCCTCTGATAACAGGAATGCAATGGATTCCTGAACAACCACATGTCATATCCTAGGCATCCGAGTGTCCATGTCCTTGCTTTTCTTTTTGACCTATCTCATGGGTCCTGGGCTACTCACTCATTGGGCCAGTATTCACAACAGTAACACACAAATGCTAAGAAAAAATTTGTAATATTAAGTAATGTATATGACCTAGATTTGTATAGGTATAGACAAAACATGTGATGTTGCTATTCCTTACATTAGCAACTGTATGGATATTGAATGCTAGGATTGCAAATAGTTTTATCCTAATAAAATACTTGATTACATTTAGTTCAATTTTTTTTTAAATTTTAAATTCAACTTTAAATATTTTTTTATTTAAAAATTTGATATATCTTTATTCCTCATCCAGTTACCCCATCAATGGAACACCAGATATAAATATAATTGTCTTTAATATTTTGTTACCAGTCATATAAAAAAAAATCACAACTTTACACAGTGTTCAGTTTTGTCTTTATGGAAGTATATCAAGGTAGAAGCCTAAAATATATTTTATCCACTGTTGGTTTACATTCTGACTTTTAACTAATTTAAAATGTTGTTATGGGGCCTTCATGTGTACTCACCCTGCCCCTTCAAAGGTTAAGAATGGGCCAGGCCCAGGGGTGGTGGTGGCCAGAGTTTGGGTGTGGAGTGGATTTAAGGAAGAGTTTTCAGAAGAAGAGGGCTCACAGGTTAAAGAGTGGAGGAAAGGATAGCATGACCTGCTCCCAACCTGGGGAACAGATATCATGGTGGGAGCCCAGGTACGAGACAGGGTGAACTGTGCTGAGAACCCAGCAGTCAACAGTGGTAGGCTGGGGGTGTGATGAAGGCAGGTGACAGGTCTATGCTGATCTCATTTCTTGACTTTGTGTGGTGCCCAACACACAGGAGCAAATGCATTTAATATTTGATAAATGAAAGAAAGAAGGAATCTGGACTCTATGTAACATGGAACCACTAAAGAGTTTGGTAGAGGGGACAGAATCAGAACTGTAGTTAAGAAAGAAACGGACAAGGGTACCTGAAATTTATTTGAAAGTTTAGCTGTTGGAGGTAGAAAGAGTAATATGCTAACTTACATGTTACTAATTTATATCTATTGTGATTTGTTATTTCCTGAACATACAAATGTGGATATTTGTAATTATACAGAATGAATGAAAAAAGAAATCTGGAATCTGCACTCTATATTCTATGTAATATGGAACCACTAAAGAGTTGGAGGCCTAACCAGACATTCAATGGTCCATAAAACTCCTAAGTTTTAGGTATAACAGCTCTAGGGCTGTGCTGTCTGATAACACTGGTCACTGTCTATATGCGCCTTTTGAGCATCTGAAATGTGACTCAAATGATGTTCGATATGTTCTGAAGAGTAAAAAACACACTGGATTTCTAAGATGTAGTAAAAAAATAATGACAAAATCTCATTAGTAATATTTTATATATTATGTACTGAAAAAGTAATATTTTGGATATACTGTATAAACTATATTACTGAAATCAATTTCACTTGTTTCTTTTTAGTTTTTCTAATGTGGCTACTAGGAAATTTAAAATCACATATGAGCCTTGCACTTGCAGCTCGCATTACATTTTATCAGATGGTACTGTTCTAGTGGATATCACTTTTGTATACCTCTTTAGCAGTGTTGACCCCAAAACAATGCAAATCAATGACAAAATAAAGGTACAAATGTTGCAAAAGATGAAGACGTTGACTAAACCACCGGAAGTGATACCAAACTTCCTAGATCTTGCATTAAGGTCTTGTCAGCATAGGATTTAGCAGAGTTAGACCAGTAGACCACAAAAGAAGAGAAAATCAACAAGGACACTGATACAAAGAACGAAATTGAATATTACAGGAGGACCTTGGAGAAATGTATGAAGTCTGCAAGAAGATCCAACCAGTCCATTTTGAAGGAGATCAATCCTGGAATTTCTTTAGAAGGAATGATGCTAAAGCTGAAACTCCAGTATTTTGGCCACCTCATGCAAAGAGTTGACTCATTGGAGAAGACTCTGATGCTGGGAGGGATTGAGGGCAGGAGGAGAAGGGGACGACAGAGGATGAGATGGCTGGATGGCATCACTGACTTGATGGGTGTGAGTCTGAGTGACCTCCGGGAGCTGGTGATGGACAGGGAGGCCTGGCGTGCTGCGGTTCATGGGGTCGCAAAGAGTCGGACACGACTGAGCGACTGATCTGATCTGATATATTTGGAAAAATGATAGTCATGATTAAGCCATAAAACTTAAAACAGAAAACGAATATTGCCTTATACACCAAAAAAGAGCAACTGACAGGGTTCAACAGAATTCAAAGAATCATTCAGAGTTGTAAAGGTAAGTAGAATTTGGCTAACTGTGAGATAAATCAAATTTCATTAGTTGCAGTTGTATTTTTAAATATAAAATCCCGATTCAGCTGGCTTTCATTATTCATTACAAAAATTTAGTTTCTGATTTTAAGTACTTGCAAATATAAGCAAAATATTTAGATGGCTGATTAATAAAAAGGAATCTCATATGTATATATAGTATAAACTATTTTCCTTTAGCTTAAAACATAAGCAACAGGGTTTTATCTTGTATAGTTTGGGGGTTTTAACCAGTATTTGGGTGGAGGGCCTTGGTCTTTTGAGTACGGGTCCACCTATCCAGAGGCTTTCTCACATCTCTCATGGTCTACAGTTTTCACTCTTACTGTCTTTCAAGCAAAGTGAAAACTGAGAGATACGTACAAAGTTCTTATAGAATTGAATGCTTTTTTTCTCTACTCTTTCACAATCCTCATATCCATAACTGATTTGACAGAGACTCTTTTCAGTATCTCGCTTTCACTCATTCTTTCAAGGCATTTAATTTAGTTTTCATCGGAATAACTTTTTGTTTTGCACTTACATAGTCATGTTTAATAGGACTTAATTAAATTCCATAGGACAGTTACAGCAGCTATTGTAAGATTTGGGGACAAATATGGTGGATTCACTGGGGTCCATAACTCACCTGGTGGGAGCAGAAGTATTCAGGTATCATAAGCATTCATTGTGCTGCAGCATCCCTCTGCCTGCTGCACACCACACCAGGAATGACAGGTATCTGTTACTAGAGGAGTCAGAAGTGGAGGTTAGTGAAGAAGCTTTCTACTATAATGTCACCTACTGGCGTGCTGCGATGCATGTGGTCACAAAGAGTCGGACACAACTGAGCCACTGAACTGACTGAACAGTGTACGTGCAAAAGGTCAACTATCCCATAAATGACAAGATTTCCTGACTTAGGACATCTGGAAACACTTGGAAGTATGAACAGAGCACAGAGAAACCAAGTTCTCACCCCAACTCTCCTGCAAGTATTCCATAATAATATTTATAACTCTGATAGGATACCAGCTTTTACTCTATTCTCAAGGTTATCTTCTTACTCTTTATGTCTACCCAAGACAAAGATCTCACAGAGGAGTGAAACCCCACACACAGATGGATCTGAAATTCTAGCACAGTCAACTTGATGAATACCCACTAATAAAAATATTTGCAAATGGATTGTAAATATGAAAAACAACAAACAATATCTCAAGAGAAGGAAATTTCTTGTGTGTGCATAATAGGTATTTAAGAAACACAAGGTGAATGATATACAGACTGAAATATTTCTGCCAGTGCCTATTACATTTGTTCATTCTAAATCAGTGTTTATGCACAAGAAGGAAATGCACCAATATTAAACTGGATCCTCCAAATGAGTGAGATTCAGGAACTGAAGTATGACTTAGGTGATCCCCAGAAGCACTATGTAGAAGCAGTGATCTGTAAAATATTGACGTAAAGGTTACCAAAGTTGTCATAGCATAAATGAAATTACTGCAACATTTGTGTCTGAGAGAAAATAGAAATAAAGAGGTTGGAAATAGGAACTGGAATTTTCAGTGTACAAGCAAACTTGGAAGAGTCACAAGTCTCCTTTATGTCATTAAAAAAATCAAATTAAGGCAATTTGACATATGCCTTTACGCAGTAATATAAAGCAGGACCCAGCAGCACCAAACTAGAGACAGAATTCTAACCATGCTTAAGATGCAAAAATTTTGGTAGCAATTCCACAGGTTAAAGTTTCTTCAAAGAAGATTTTATATCAACATATTATGGAGGAAGAACACCCTTTTCAATCAAGCACATCCTTTATAATTCTTCCTTAAAAAATAAGTTTGTCAGGGCAAGGTGCATAATGACAACTCGAATATATACACAAAAGATTAAAGGGGGAAATGACTCAAAGCACCAAAAACCAGGTGAAATACCAGCACTTAAGGTTTTGCCATGGCAGTGTGATGGATGGAGGCCAGAGACTGTGGCTAGTTGATAGTACTGTGCTCTTCTCACTCAGTCCCATTTTCATCACTGTGCACAAATGAAGAGGCTAAAGTAAATGTTTTACTGGATCCCGTTCTGTTTTGCTACTCTTGCCAAACTTCAAAATTGGAAGAATTTTGAAAAGCTGAAGGCATCTACCTACTTTTCTCATTTACAGTTAACTAAGTACATGTGTGCAAATTTAAATGTTTTATAATCTAAATAAGAAAGAAGTTTATCCTTCCCAACGTAAGTTTTGGTGGGTGTAACAATCCGGGAAGACCTCGGAAATAACTACTGTTTGCTTTGGATGATACACTTGGCTACCATTAAAAGACTGTATAATCATAGCCTAACTGTAGACTTCAAATTTTAACAGATTTATCTAAAGTTTCAAAATTTGTACCGTTGGATGTAACTAAAACTAGCTTATGGCAGACTTCGTAGCAGTTAACACAGAGCTAATATGAAATCTGAACCCGCTTTAAAAATCCCTCGGATATCACCATCCTCCTCAGTTACCATTTATAGCCAAGAAAGAGGTTTTCATTTTATCTGTTTCCAAGAAATCAAAGGAATTATTTTGTAGACAGTTTAGACTTTTGTCTAAATATATGAACACTGACAAGTTAGCGCTTTCCTTTCTCTTCCTGAGCAGCTCTCTCCCTCCACGACACTCCCCGAACCTACCCCCGCCTTAATTCCTGTTTCACAAAGTAAATCGAGGGACTCGGTTCCGGGCTGGAGGGAGATTTCTCAGCACTGACACACCGGCTGGAGGAAAAGAAGGGAGGGGAGAAGTAAACGCGACAGCGAAGCCAGAAGAAAGGTCTAAAATCATTAACATGTAAATGGTGCTTTTCCATTCCAAAGCACCTTATCGCCAGACGCCCTCAAGGACTAGCAGGGTTCGTGACGCCGCTCTGGGCAGCTCGGGCTCCGCGGGGGATGGGGGCGGAGGGGACCCGACCCTGCGGGGAAGAGGGACGTGCAGCCAGAGGCATAGGGCTCGGGGAGGGTCAGAACCTGGCGGAGGATGACAGCAGCCAGCACTTCCTGGTTCCTTCCCCAAACATGCTGTGGTCCTGCATATCTGCCTTTCCCAAAGACAGCGGAGGAAAAAAAAAAAGATTTATAACGATTAACCTCGACCACCCCACCCCACCCCCACCCCCCCACCCCCGACCCCATTGCCCGGTCCTCTCGGTCTCCCTCTAGCTGGGGGCGGAACAGTGGGTGAAGAGGGTGTCCCAAACCTGTGATTTCAGGTTTGGAACACGATATTCCAGAAACTTCTGTTTTATTTGTAGCACGATCTGGGGGTGGGCAAAAGATGAGGAAAGTTTTTTTTATATATAAACTTGTGTTTTGGGTCCGCGGCATCACGTCAGCTGAACATTGGGTTTCTTTTGCTTTGCAGCAGGCGAGCGCCCCGGGCGCCACCTGCGCGTCGCGCGCGGAGTGGAGGCGGGGGCGGGGGTAGGTCGGTCCGCGCCGGGTTCCCCGACGCCCACTGCAACGGGCATGCGAATGACAGACTGCAGACCCCTTCAACGCACCGTCCATCAAAGCTCGAATTGCAACTCCCTTAGGGAGAGCGCCGGCCAAGCCGGGCCGAGATTGCGGCGGAGAGGAAGCGGAGCTCTGCCTCCTAGGCTCCTCCTCTCGCCGGTGCAGCCCGGGACTACCTGGCGGCGCGGCGGGTGAGGCGCGCGAACCCTAGCGTGCCCCCGCAGCAGCCACCTCGGCGGCCCGCGCGCGGGGCTGAGCTAAGAGTCCACTCTCCACCGAAACCGGCGGCCCGCTGTCCCCGCAGTCCTCCCCCCACCGAACCCCGCGCACCCGCCCGTCCGTCAGTCCCGGCCGGGGGCCCGAAGGGCCGCGCTCACGCAGTTGGCGCAGCCAGCCCTACGCTAGAGGCGCAGAGCCCGCCCTCCGCCCCCTGCACTCTCCCCGCCCCCTCCCTCCCCTCGCAGGGGCCGAGCGAATGTAGCCCGCGAGAGAAAATGGCGGCGGCGGCGGGGAATCGCGCCTCGTCCTCGGGATTCCCGGGCGCCGGGGCAGCGAGCCCCGAAGCGGGCGGCGGCAGAGGGGCCCTCAAGGCGAGCAGCGCGCCCGCGGCAGCCGCGGGGCTGCTGCGGGAGGCGGGCAGTGGGGGCCGTGAGCGGGCGGACTGGAGGCGGCGGCAGCTGCGCAAAGTGCGGAGTGTGGAGCTGGACCAGCTGCCCGAGCCGCCGCTTTTCCTCACCGCCTCGCCGCCGTCCTCCTCCACTTCCCCGTCGCCGGAGCCCCCGGACGCGGCGGCGGGCGGGAGCTGTTTCCAGCCTGTGGCGGTGCCGCCGCCCCACGGAGCCGCGAGCCGCGGTGGCGCCCACCCTGCCGAGCCGGCGGCCGCACCGCACAGCGGCGCCCAGAGCCCCGCGGGGGCCGAGCCGGGGGAGAAGCGGACGCCCGCTGCCGAGCCGACTGCGGCGGCCCCGGCCGGGTGAGCAGCGCGGCCCGGGGAGCGGCGGGGACTTGGGGGGCTGGCTGGCTATTGCAATGAATGAACCCTGGCATCGCGCAGGGCGTCCCGGGGCTCCGCAAAGCAAGGCTGCGCGCGGTTATCCGGGACCCGAACCCTCAGGCACCCCCTTTGACCCTTACAGCTTCGGGCGGCGCCCCGGACCTGGCCTGGGGGACCGGACGGGGGCCCGGGGCGGGGACGTGCTGGAGAGTTTGTTATTGTTTGCAGACATGTGACAGGCGTGCGAGCCGCGCTGCTTGGACCAATTGAGATAAGGTGTGGGGGGCCGGGCTGGCTTTGTGGGGCTCCTGGAATCAGGGCTCTCCGAGGAGCCCCGGAACGGGACCTTGGCGCTGCCCTCCGGGTCAGGCTGGAAGAGGCGAGCAGCAGTGCGGCGGCGGCGACCCCGGACCTGAGTCTCGGGGGGCGCGGGGGTGAGGCCTGAGCCTGCGGACAGGCGGTGTAGGTGGGCGAAGTAGGTGGGCAGCCCTGCCCGAGGCCGGGTTGGGGGGCCGGAGGGCGGCGGCGCAGAAAGCGGTGGGGTCCCCCGGTCCGTGACAGGCAGAGCCTCTAGGCAGGTACCGGAGGCCGGGCCGGAACGGAGGCGGCGCGCCCCCAGCGCGGCCGCAGGGGGTTCCGGGTGGACGGCTCCGTAACGCCTGTCAAAGCGGTGCGGGCTGACGGGCTGCAAGCTCTCGGGGGCTTGCGGGGTGTTAGGACTGAGAGTTTTCTAATCGCGTCCCCCAAGGGACTCCTAGAGTCCTGGGGAATACAGACCGCACCACGGAGACTTGAGTGACTTCTGTTTGGAGTTTGAATTTGGCCTTTGAAGTTTGCATTTGGCGGAGTGGTGTAAGAGCCAGGACCGGATGTGTCAGCCATTCAGTTGCAAAGCGGTAGTGCCTACTCCCCGCAGCCTCTCCGGCGTGCTTGGGGACCGCGGCGCGGGTGCGGTGCTTCCTGCTCCCTGCAGCTGCGCGGGCCGCCGCCGGTTTCCAGTGGACCCAGTGCGGTGTGCTCCGGGGCCCTGGGCTGCCTGCGCGTTACGGTATATGCAAGGTAACTCAGGCCAGCCGTTCCTGGCCTGGCTCTTTGGCAACTAGAAATTTTTGTGTAAGGAAATTCTTTTACATGTGACAGCCATAGTCCTTGTTTTTGTTTGTTTTAAAATCTAACTAGTGTATGCAGAGCACAGGTTTGAGGGATGTTTTGAGTTGCTGGAAATGTTTGATAGTCACCCGTTTCCCTGTAGGGTTTCCTGACCTTTATTCTGAATGTTTTAAGGACTGCCTTGTATTGGTTTCCCTTGTGAAACGAATTTGACAGAAGGAATCATTGGCTTTCGTTAATTATCTAGTGATTTGGCACTTTTGGGGGCAACTTGATTATTTGTTTAAAACCGCAGTTTGTTGATTGCTACTTAGAAGTTGCCCCCCTCTCTTTCCCCACCTCGCGGGGGAGGGAACCCTAAAAATGTGGTCCGCAGTGTGCCATGGCAATGTTGAGAGGAACGGAGACTTGTGACTGTGCTGGTTTTCTGTGTGCACTTGTACATGTAGCTTAGTCTTACAGGGGTTATGTTTCTCTACACTACTGCTCCTTTGCAGATTGCATTAGAACTTGACTGGAATGATTCGTTGTAGGCGATTGTTACTACAAGTGAGGTCCAGTTAAAGATATTAAACCCTGAATTTGAGAGGTGAATTTTGTCTTATTCCCATGATACCAAGTTTTTGGATGCAGTAAATAATTTAGCAAGCCTCAACATTCTAGCCATCTTAACGAGCTATGAATAGAGTAGAAGAGGAACCACTGTAAAATTAATGTATAGATGTTTAGTGTTGTCTCCACACAAAAGAAGAGGACGAAAGTGAAAGCAGATAGAATTCATGGAGTGAGTAATCCATGTTTAATCTTTGCATTTTATAACCTAGTTTTTCCCCTTCCCCTTTTTTGAAAGGGTGGATTATAATTGCACAGTATATGAAATAATAGACTAATCGGCAAAATCATTTTTTAAAATGAATTTCACTGGCCAGAATGCTGTTTATTCATCCCAAATGTTATACATAAACATTTCATTTATAGTAAAATATTGATTTCCTCTACTTTTGAAGTAGTTTTTTCCATATTTCCTTGTTCATGGGGTTGAAATTCATTTAAATCTGTTGGTATAAGCACTTTGACTGTAAGCAGTAAAATCGCAATTGAACTTTACTTTTTGGATAATAGGTACATTCATACTTTAGTAGGATCATCTAACATTGAGATTTTGAAATATTTTTATGTTTCAGTAGTACTGTACATCTGGACACCCATCTGTCGTATTTTTTTAAAGAGAATTCCTAAAGTTTTTAAATTTCATTATTTGTTCCAGTTTTTGATCTTTGGTGTAGAAATTGAAATTGTGGAAAATACATTTTGGAGTGTAAATAATATAAATAATACTGATATTAAAAATAGAAGATTTTAAGTCCACCCGTCTTTTTCAGGTTAGTAACTGAAATCAGTGAAATTTTTTTGCCTGTAAGTGGCGCCCAAGGGTTTGGGATTTTTTCCTTCTATTACAGAATTAGGGGCTTTTCCTTCCTATTTACTGTCTTTGAAGAGAAATTACAGTGTTACTCTCCATTGAACAGGCTATTGTGAGTTTGGTAGATATAATTACTCCATCCTATTTTTGTAACTTAAAAAAAAAAAACACCTAACTATCAATTTGCTGGCCCCATGGAAGAACAAGATATGCTGTACTTGTTAATGTTAGTTTTTCCTTAAAACTGAAGCTGTTTCATAGGCTGCTTTTATATCCTCATATAGCCCTCAGCTTTCACTTCCTTTTAGAAGCTTCTGGACTAAAAATATAATTTAGTGACTTTTTACTAAAGGAGGTGTAGGAAAATTATTGCCCCCAAATAAGTTTTTAAAAAAAAAAAAAATTGGTGATGTTATAAAATGAAAGAAGTAGTTACAGAAGTTAGTCTTACATGAATTTGTAAGTTATGTAGTTAGGAATTGTCTCCAAGCTTTATTTTGAATCAGGTAAGAAAATGAATGCATTCTTCAAAGATTATTAAATATAATTTTGAAAGGGAAAAAAAAATTAGAACTAGAATTGTTGCCAACTTTAGTTTTCTTTTCATATCTGATTCTGGCATGAGTGACTGGTTAACCAACATTCCTTAATACATTATTTCCAATATGCTATAATAACTCCATTTTGCTAGATACGAAAAAAAGAGGAAGTAGCTCTGTTCATTGATATTCTTTTTCACATCTCCTGTAGTACCTCAAGCATATGTTGCACATTTTAGAAATGGTTGCTGACTTACTGACTTGGAAAATTTCAAAATATGGAATGAAAGGAGTGTTCTTTGCTTTCAACAAGAGCTAAAGAACCAGCTACAGCTTGCCTAGGCTGTCTGCTGATCAGCCCTTGACAGTTGCTGGGAGCATTCCAGAAGAAATGCTGGGGTGGCTGGGGCAGTTAATAGGGAATGGATTCCCCTGAGGAAAAACATGGGGCATTCAGAAGTTCTCTGAGTTGGAAGGCACAACTTTTGCATTTTGTATCCAGTTTTCTTGGGTTGAGGGTTATTTTTCTTTGAGGAAGGCAATAGGAGAATGTGGCATGGAGAAGCATTAGTCTCCAGAGGCTCCTTAAGAGCTGCAGTATTTTGCACTTCTAACCTTGAAATGCCTTGCTATATCAGATATACCAGGTATAGTCCTTAGACTTGGTTTTTTTCTTCAGTCCTGGCCTCTTTTTATATCGTAAGCTGAAAATTAGAATTACTTTAAAATGTAAATGGGTAAAAAAGATTAATGTGAGGGAAATACGCACTATTAAGAATCATCCCAAGTTATTTTTAAGAAATAATTTAAGAACATTTTGAAATGCGAAAGAAATAATCAGAAACAGAATTGAAGTAAATCTTCATTTATAAATGCTCTCACTGCAAAGCTAACTGTGCTAGTTGGGTGTTCTTGCAAGAAAATAAGAGGATTTTTGCTGTGGTTAATAAACATGTTCATTGATCAAGTCGAAGTACTTTTATATAGTCACTTTTCTTGCCTTCTGTGTGTCAGGCGAGTTATATATTAGCTCATTTCATCATGTCTGCAGCCTTCCAGTGTGTTGTAATTTCTGTTTTCAAGAGGTAGAAACTCATGTGTGATGCTAAAGCCCCGTGATCACACGACTGGAAAACAGGCTAGGATTCCAGTCCTTGACAGTCTCACTGCACAGTCCATTTCTTTCCATCCCTCTCTGCTGTCTCCACTTTCTTTTACAAATTAATGACCAGATTAATGATTTGAAGGAGGAAGTTGTCCTTCCAGAGTCAAAGTGAGAATGATAGGTTTCTACCCAGTGCCATTGCCGATGCGTTTGTCTCGTGATGTGTACATAAAGCATGGTGCTTGTAACCTGGCCTCATACATGTAATACAGGTAAACTGTGCTTAGATCACCTCATCATGTTAGGCAGGGAGAATAAATGATTTGTCTTAGATCACTTCATTGTGTTAGTCAAGGAGAATGGTTGATGAGTGTTGAGTGTTTTCCTAGGTTTCTTGGTTTGTGTGGTTAAGTAGAAGGAAATAAAGAAGCTAATATAATATCACACATTCATTTTAATCATCACACGTGAAAACTGTTCCAATAGAGTCAGATCCTATCCGTTTGTACTTGTTTTAGATTTCATCCATCCAACTTTTATGAACCTCTGCGAGGTGATTTTCTGCGTGGTAGAGAAAAATGTCATCAACGCACAGGCTCTGTTTCTGCTGGCAGATTATATTATGAAGAGGTTTCACACTGCCATGTTAAGTGTTGTGAGAGCACCTGGATTAAGGATTAGTGCTCTGAATCTCACCCACAGCATTTCACACGGTATCTCTGCAGTGAATTCAGTAGTACTTCCTTAGCTTTCTGAGGAATAATTGACCTTCCAGGACAGTAGTTAAAGGTGGAAGCTTTGTTCTGCTTTCTGCTTGTACCTTTGGTCTGCTGGTTTTTGCTCTTTCCCTTTCTTAGGACAGATACATACTGTAGCTTTTCCATTCCAGCAGCAATGGCAAAAGGAATTTAGATACAGATTACTTTCAAACTATTTCTGCCTATACTCTTAAAAGGTATGAGTATGGAACTGCAAGTTCAGATGTGATTTTTTTTTTTTTTTTCCTATCTTTCTTGAAGAGAAAATTAAGTAGGGGATACAGGAGCAAGAAACTGAGGATCTGCCAACACTGGCTTTAAAATTCAGGCTTTATTAGTAAAAGCAACTCTGCTAGTTAGGGAACTAACATTGGGAAACATACGAAGTATGCTCTAGGCTATAAAATAATCAAGAAGATATCCTTGTTTCATTTACTCTGGCCTATCATGGGGTCGCAAAGAGTTGGATAAGACTGAGCGACTGATCTGATCTGATCTGATGGGTTGGTTTAGGTATGTTTGGTATGGAAAGGAGTTCTGTACTGTTAGCGATAGAATCCTTTGAAATAACCAGTCTGGTTAGTTTTGTTAAATAGATTGAGGTTTGTTTTTTTTTAATTTTATTTTATTTAACTTTACAATATTGTATTGGTTTTGCCATACATCAAAATGAATCTGCCACAGGTATACATGTGTTCCCCATCCTGAACCCTCCTCCCTCCTCCCTCCAGATTGAGATGTTATAGAGAGCCAAGAGCTGTTAAGTTCTTAAGACACACCAAGTGTGTATTTCTGAAAATGCAGTCTGTCACCTGGGAATTACTGATGAGACCTTCGGTCCTCTCGAAGACTGAAGGAAGTGCCTGGAGCTTACCCAGTGCTGTAGTTAGCGTGTTAACTAAGTGTCACAGTAAGCATGATGATGAGTGTATGTGGAGTAAGAAGAGGGTAGATACTAGGGTGGGGGGGGGGTAGAGATTGTACTCTTGATAAATAGTTGGGATTATTGCCTTCCTTTATGGCCTAAATAACCATTCAACCGATACAGCATCAAATAATCTTCAAACTGGTCGTACAGCATTCTGAATACTAAATATCAATTGCTGACAGACAAGGAACTCTGTCTTATTCTTTATGCCATTGCCCATCACCTAGAGTCTGGCACCCATGAATGTTGATGTATGTGAGTGTTGTTCAGTCACATCCCACTCTTTGTGACCCCATGGACTGCAAAACACCAGCCTTCCCTGTCCTTCACCATCTCCCAGAACTTGCTCAAACTCATGTCCATTGAGTTGGTGATGCCATCCGACCATCTCATCCTCAGTCATTCTCTTCTTCACCTTCAATCTTTCCCAGCATCGGGGTCTTATCTAAGAGCATTAAGATGAGCATTAGGATGAATTAATTTTCCCAAAGTGTTAGGATGAATTAATTTTTAAATAAGTGTATCAGAAGATACACCAACTCATGATTTAATGTGATGTGATTTTAATCATAATCTAGTTTAAGGCAAGTTTTGAAGGTAGAAACTATTTCTTATGAGTTTTGGTGTATTGCTTGGTATTCTGTAGCAGTAATTAGTATTTAGCAAGCAGTGATTAATAATGTTGACCAATTTTATATAATGTAAACCTTACAGAATTAGTTGAATAACTCAGTGTAGTTACAAAGTAATTGGAGCCATGTGTAAACTGTCAAATATTGAGAAAATTGAGTTTCTGGAGTTTGAGTGTCTAGTTATTTGTACTGATGGGTAAGCCCTCCTGATTGTCTTCTTAACCCTGCCAGCCCTTCTTTAATGGCTCCTCAGCTTCTTGAGCTTTAATATTAGAACATCCTCAGGTCCAGGCCTTCTCTCATTTCCTCTCTTCCACCCCCACCCCAGTCTCATTAATGCCTTTAGGTCAACTTTTGACCTTTCATGAATTGAGTGTAGAGTTTATTTTCCTAGCCATGACCTCTCCTAGATGCCACACCTCTCTACAAAACACATCCATACTCAGGCATCTGAAACCAAATTTAGGATTTTCCCTACACCTTGCCCTACTCTCTGCTCATGAAGTGGCAGGACCAGAACCTAGTAGTTACCCTTAACAACTCCTAGTCTTCGGTTCCGTATCAGAGGCTGGTGCTTTGGTCTGTTACATATTCCTAGTCCAGGTTTCCGTGATCTCTCATTTGAACTAACATAGTAGCCTCCTAACTTGCTCCCTCTCTCCTGCTTCCTCCCTTCCAGTTGGTTCTCCATATTGTATGACCAGAGTGATCATTTTAAAATGTAAATCTGAGTGTAGCAGTTTTCCTGTAGAAAAGTAAAATTGAATTTTTAAACGTTCAGATGCTTTCCATTTGGATAAAGATCAGGGAATTCTTAAGATGTCCCATAGAGTCCCTGCCGCTGGTTAGCCCCTGGCTGCCTCTCTGGGCCCATCTCTGATCACACACACCCTATTCTCAGCAGGACTGCCTTCATTTCCTGACTCAGCACACCACCTCTGCCATAGAGCCTTTGTGGCACCTCCTGCTCTCTGTCCTGGAGCACTTTTCCCAGTCCTGAGTCAGCTCCTCCCTTTTCAGATCTTAGCTCACTGAGGCTTCCACAGGGAAGCCTTCCTTCCCTGATCTCCTAGACTGCCTTTTTAGCTCCATGTCCTTGCTGTTAGTGCTTTGATTTTGTATTTGTCTCATTTGGTGAATGGTTGCCTTCCCTTGAAGACTGAAAGGACATAAGTGGGCAGAGCCTTTGGCTGGGTGGGAACCCAGAACCTAGCAAAATGCCTGGCCCAGAGTAGATCCTCAGTAAGAATTTGTTGAATAAATGGATGCAGGTAGTTATGATGTTGCAAGATCAAACCAGTGGATTGTCTGTTCTTCCCCTTTGGTCAGATGTAATCAAGACTTAGCTGAGATGGGGTTAAATGGCAAAACCCTAGATGATTGGTGTTTCCAAATATTCAGTGTGTGATAGATTCATTAGGAGGCATCTGAGGTATTAGACACACCAAATGCCACAGGTGAAGTAGGATGGCTTAATGTGGTACCGAGGAAAGAGCTATACTGCATGATAATACGCTGTAAGAAGTGTTTGCTCTGTGTATTTAGTTCTGCTCTTACCAGGGAGTTGAAAGTGTGTGTGTGTGTGTGTGTGTGCACACATGCGTGTGTGTGTATGTGCACACATGCGTGTGTGTGTATGTGCATATGTATATAAATAAATACACACCTGGAGCTGTTATGCATTAATACAAGGATTCGTTTTTCTGAATTCTCAGAGTGTTATCTAAATTTAGGATACATGTTTAGGATTTTTGTCCCAATTACCCTACTTCATCCAAAATTTATGAATTTGCTACTGATAATGATTCAACTTGGGATAAATAGTTCACATTTGCATTAAAGAAAAGATTTGCTAGACAAGTACTGTGTGAGATTTCAGGAACCAAGAACCCACGTTAACAGAAAACGTTTTAAAATGTACTGGTGGTAACTAAACTCTCCCGTATCTGGAACATGGTTTAGTACTAAGAAGTAAGAAAAGAAGGCTCTGAACTGCCAAAGGGCCTGTAACAAAATCTGTGCTTTGAAGTTCTTTGATTTTACACTTAGAAGAGTTCCAGGGGCATTCACTCAGGATTTGCTGACATTTCTTTATTATTCTTGTAGTCTTGTCTATTTGGTGTCCCAGTGTTCTTGCCTGGAGAATCCCAGGGACGGGGGAGCCTGGTGGGCTGCTGTCTATGGGGTCGCACAGAGTTGGACACGACTAAAGTGACTTAGCAGCAGCAGCAGCAACGTATGTGCAGCAATTAAAAGCAGCCAGTTAGAAGACTGATACTTAGAGCAAGAGACAGGTTCCCTAAAGGCAAAATATAGGCAGAGCCCTGACAGGTGAGAAGAAGGGAGGAGAAAGGGACCTGCTAAGAGGACATTGGGACATAGCAGTTGGGGGCCGCCTGGTGTTGGAACGCTTAGTTCCACACACCTGGATCGCCTCTAAGATTATGAATTTATTAAATCACAGCACTTTGCCACATTACTTTTGGGGCATCAGCTTCCTTATTTGAGAGTGATCAGGATTACATGATTGGTTTTGTTTTCTGTAATGATAATGACTGTGGCTTACAAGATTGTTGCATTTCCCTCCCCTCAGTCAGCCAAGTGAGAAAGCTTGTAACACATTAAGGAAGTTTTCTGTCCTGATAGTTGTAGCAAGTATTTTGATCCTCAAAGTGGAAAGCATCTAAATTCTCTGGAAGACGTGGTCCTGTAGCCTTGGTGCTGAATGAATGAGGTGTTCTTTAGAATTACGTAAAATTGGATGCTGCTCACTACCAGAGTCCTGTGGGTTGGCTGTGTGGCAGAGTTCTTTGCTCTGTTTGTTGGCCTGAGTCATTTTATATCCTGCAATTAAAAAGATGCCTTAATAGTTAATCACCACCACCAATATATACTGCCCTTTCTCCTTGCTAGACTGTGAGAAGTCAGACAGTAAGCGCCAACTTTGCAACGTTGACCAAGTTATTTAATTACTGTGAGGACTTTGGTCTAATAAGATGGCTGCTTGCGAAAGGCTTGGATTCTTGATGTTCACATGTCTTAAGATGTTGAGTGTTTTGACAAAGACATTTCGCATTTCTTTTTGTCCTCTTTCAAAATAATTAATTGGCTATACCTATTATTTATTATCTGGATTTTATTGATATTCTTAAATTCTTCTTAAGTAATAAATCAGATTATTTTTATTGATCCTTAGATTTAAAAAAAGATATGACTTATTAATTAATGTGGATAACTAATATCCCTAAAAAACTTTTAATGTCAGTATAAACTTATTTTGAAATTTGAAAATATGTTTCAGTTTTTCTGGCACACTGGCATTTCTACTCTATTATATAAGGTCCTTGTGATTTTTCTGAATTCAGAATTTTTAGATTAAGCTTTATTAATAAAATGGTTAGACAGTCCTTTTGAAAGCAACAGAACAATTTGTTTTAAACATTTATTTATCTTTTAACAACAGAACAGTACTATGTAGACTGCTATACAGTTTTTTTTTTTTTTCCTTAACAGCATTTTGTTTATTATCTTAACGATGAATGTAGAGTTGTTGTTTTCATGACTGCATAGCATTCCATTGTTTGGTTGTCTGATTAACCAATCTCTTCTTTTTAGACATATTGTTTATTGTTTGGTAGTTATCACGCTGTAGTGACTACCATTGTATGTACATTTTCAGATATTTGTGCATTTGGTTTTGTAAAATAAATATTCAGAACTAAAACTGCTGAGTCAAAGGGTTATGCATATTTCAAATTTTCATGCAGCCAAATTGCCCTATAAAACATCCTGCCAGCTTACATTCATCTCATGGTATATGAGAGTGCTCGTTGCTTCACATTCTTGCCAGTGTTTGATATTAGTCTATGAAAGATGGTTTCTTATTTTAATTTGCATTTCTTAGGTTTTTAGCATCATAGTACAACTTGTATTTATTAACAATTTCTACTTCTTTTGTGACTTTCACATGAGAGAGAATTATTTTTTTTTTTAAGTATCCTTTATGTATTAGAATATTAGCTCGACATTTATTGGAAATGTTTTCCTCTACTTTTGTGTTATGATTTATGAATTTCAACGATACTGTTGTTCCATAAAGAGGCTTTAAATATTCCTTCAGATTTCATTTCTTTCTCTCTCTCCCTCTCTTTTTGAATGGTCTTACTCTAAAATGAAAATATTACTTCAGAATTGTTGGAAGAACAAAGTGTTTGTATAAACACTGTAAACATGCGTGGTGCATGATGAACGCTCTGTAGGCAATAGCTATTATTATTCCCTGCTGTGAGATTATAAAAATTCACCAGTCTTTTCTAATACTATTTGTATAGATTAAAAAAGAAATTGTCTCTGATCTATCTGAAGTTTAAGGCCCTAACTTTATTTTCTCCAAATGATTGGCTAGGTTTCCCAGCATTATTTATTGATGAAAAGTATCCCCTTTATCATATACTAAATTTGCAAATATTTCGACGTTCCCAAATACATTTCTTTATTTCAGATCTTACTCTTGCACAAAGGGCTAAATTCTTAAATAATCACATTTCAAGTTTTGTGCAAAGATCCTTAAAGAATGTCATTGACTGGAGAGAAAAAGATACATCAGAAGACTATTAGTTGTGTCTTTGCTGAATCATTTCTATAATATTTTGGTGCCTAAAATGCCTTGGCTTCAGTGACAGAACCCTGCACACCGCTGCCTCTGGGATAGTTTCTCCAGGAGGTGCAGCTCAGCCAGATGCTGCAACCACCACACACCCAAACGGAATCTCCATCCTCCCGGTCAGATCTCCTGGTCCTTTGGGGTGCCATTGGTTTAATTCCTGCCACCACCTCCGGAGCGGCTGTGGTCTTACGCTGGTCTTCTCATCCTCAGCATCCAATCAGTCTCTAGTTCTATTGTTGTCAGTTGTCTGCTAGCCCTGGAATCCACCCCCACAGCTGCTAACCCAGGGTCAGGCCTCTGTCACCTCCTCCCAATTCTTGCAAAACTTCTTCCTAACCAGCCTCTGGCTCCTGGACGTGTTCTCCTCAGTCACTCACTGCAGTTAGAGTGAGGTTTCT
This sequence comes from Tragelaphus eurycerus, assembly GCA_935064755.1. Lineage (NCBI taxonomy): Eukaryota > Metazoa > Chordata > Mammalia > Artiodactyla > Bovidae > Tragelaphus > Tragelaphus eurycerus. The sequence continues at coordinate 23,765,110 of CAKXYN010000024.1, read as the reverse complement.
ACTATGGAAGTCTGATCTTGACACTAAAGTAGACAAAAATCTAGTCCAGTCTTCTCATTTTAAAAATGAAGAAACCGAAACACAGGCTTAAACAGTTCAGATAGGTAATCAGTGGCAAAGGTGGGAAATCCCAAGTCTGTCAGAAATAATTGGCACTGTTTCTGGCATTCAAGAATAATTTCCATTCATGCATATTATACATGTATATAATATACATTTTTTCTATATTATGCATGTATAATATAGATTTTATACCTTGTGAGTGGTCAATAATTTATGTAATGTGAATTGCTGGTGTCCAGCATGCCTTCTATGCACAAACTGAGGCCAAGAGAATGATGAAATGCTATAGAATGAACTCCTCCGCACAGTATACTGTACAGTTCAGAAGATGCTTTTGTATTTGCTGCTGTCTAATTGAAATATTTGTTACTGTAATCTTTCAACCTGAAAATCACACAATATCACTCTCAACTTAGATTCTCTTAGTTATTTGGGTCATTAGCGTCTTAATAAATCTTAAAACCTACATTTGCTTCTTTTAAGATATTTATTAATGTAAATTAAATACAACAATTCAACTTAATTCCCTAGCTTTAAACTGTGTTGATATTGTGCTCTACAATTTTGAATGGCTGTGTTCTATCTTTAAATAAGTGAATTCAGAGAGGAAAAAAAACTTTTCTCCATCCGAGAATAAAGTCCCGACTCCTTAATGCAGTTGAGAAGCTCCTGGTAATTGGCTCTGCGCCCCTCTCTGCTCCCCCTCCTGAACACCCTGCTCCAGTCATTCAGGGCTGGGTTCACACTTTTGTTTCCCTGGCTGGCCCTTCTTTTCTCTTAGTGCGCAAAATGTTGTTTCTTCTGTCTAGAATACTTATTTTGTCTCTGCTGTGAGGTAATTTTTAATATGTTTTTATTCCCCCTGCAATGAACAATTTTTGGTATTCTGTTGTATTAAATAGAAATGTGACTATTTGTGGAAGTCACTTGTTGTTGTTCAGTCGCCAAGTTGTATCCAACTCTTTGCGACACCATGGACTATAACACTCCAGGCCTCCCTGTTCCTCACTGTCTCCCAGAGTTTCCCCAGAAGTCGATATGTATTGTGAATTCTACTGAACTCTTTGATTTAAAGTTCCTTGGTATCTGAATTAGTTTTGCCACTTTTAGGCCTTTTTAGGGACTTGCCTGGTAGTCCAGTGGCCAAGACTCCTCACTCCCGACGTAGGGGGCCTGGGTTCGATCCCTGGTCAGGGAACTAGATTCCACATGCCGCAACTAAGAGTGCATGCTGCAAGTAAAAATCCTGCAACCTAGATCAGATCAGATCAGATCAGTCGCTCAGTCGTGTCCGACTCTTTGCGACCCCATGAACTGCAGCACACCAGGCCTCCCTGTCCATCACCAACTCCCGGAGGTCACTGAGACTCACATCCATCGAGTCAGTGATGCCATCCAGCCATCTCATCCTCTGTCGTCCCCTTCTCCTCCTGCCCCCAATCCCTCCCAGCATCAGGGTCTTCTCCAATGAGTCAGCTCTTAGCATGAGGTGGCCAAAGTACTGGAGTTTCAGCTTTAGCACCATTCCTTCCAAAGAAATCCCAGGGCTGATCTCCTTCAGAATGGACTGGTGGGATCACCTTGCAGTCCAAGGGACTCTCAAGAGTCTTCTCCAGATCAGGTGCAGCCAAATAAGTAAATAATTTTTTTTTTTTTTTAAAGGAAAACTCATAAATATTTTTTAAAAGTTTTTCCTTTGTCATCCCATGTATGGTCATGTCTTACTGAACAAGTGTTTAAAAAGAAAAATTCTTTTAAAATTATAATACATTATGGTAAAGCGAATCAGATTTTTCTTTTAATTTGTGTTAAAATGTCAGAGGTACAGTCTTGGGAAAATATTTTGGTGCCAGGCAACGTCCTGTCGACCCTCTATTTCCATGGTTGCAGAACTTGCAGGTACCGAGAGCTGACTGTTCTACATGGTTTTACAGTATATGGACTTGAGCATCTGTAGAGTTTGGTGCCCGCAGGAGGTCCTGGCACCAGTGTTCTGTGGCTCCAGGGGGACGACTGGATTGCTGTCACCCACAGCAATCCAAGACCCCTCAAGTCAGAGAACAGATAAGCTCAGCGCTTGAGCACAGAGGCTGATTGTGGCCTAGGTGCATCCGTCACAAGGTTTCTATCAGCCGCCTGGCCTCCATGGCAAGGTGCCGGGGAGCTCATGGGTTGTAGGAAAACAAACACGTAAGTTGTAGGGTCATTGCAGATCTTTTTGTCTGGTCTGTGGGTGGTTTTTCTAGAAAAACGGAAAGGCAGAGTAGTAAACACACCGGGGTGAATGCCCACTGTCAGCGCTGTCTTCACTCCTGACCCTAGTGGGTCACGCCTTCATGAACACTCTGGAAATGACTTGCTGTGAGCTAGGCGCCAAGGTGCTGGCGACCCAGCAGTGGGGAAGCCCGTGAAGTTTAACGAGGTAACAGACTGCCTGGTGACAAGGGTGGGGCTGGCCAGTCTGCTGGGAATGGGAGGGTACAGGAAGGTTTTCCGGGAAATGGGAAGACTACTAAGTCCTGAAGAGTGCAGAGGAGTTAAACAGGTGAAAGGGACTTGGAGAGAGACTTCGTGGCCTGGGGGTAGAGGCAGGGGTGTGTGGAGAACACAGAGAGGCCTGGAAGTCCGTGGAGGGTTGTGTGCTGATACGGAGAACTGTGAGTGTAGTTCAGGTAGCCCTGTCTGGGTAGGGGCAGGCCTCAGCAACCAAGCCCGAGAACCACGCAGGGCTCTCTGCGTCCATGCTGCTCACAGTGCTTGGGACAAAATAGAAAGCCTTTGTAGTTTGACAGGTAATTCCAGCACCTTAGGAAGTGGGTCAAGAGGCCCAAAAGAGGAGGTACATCAAAGCTGGAGCAAGACAGTCTATGTCTGAGGCCGCAGTCTAGGAGCTGTGGCTCTTGCATTTCTAGTAGCTCTCTGTAGTTTCAGGAGCTCTCAGGGAAATGTTCTCAGGCAGATGAATTCCAGCCACCCTGGTCCCTGAATATGGTTTTGAAACTGCACGCACGATTACATTTCAGGAGCCGCACAAGGACGCTGGGCCCGAGGAGGCGGAGCCTCTTCAGTCACTCACCTGTCACTGGACTCCAAGAGAGTCACTTAATTTCTCCGAACCTCAAATTTCTCATTTTGAAAATGGAGTGAGTGGCGGTGATTAGATAAGATAATGCAGCACCATTCTTAACGCAGAGCAGCAATCAGTAAACACTTTTTGTAATACAACTGCAAGTAACTGTGAAGACTCGCTACTAAAACATTTGGCTGTACGGATGAGGAGGATGTAAAGAGACTGACAGTGCCCTTACTAGTTACCATCAATTTAACAAAGGCAGTTTGTGTAGATTATGCAGCATCTCTAGAGCAATATAGTTTCATTAGTATTTCGAAATTATTAGAATAATAGAAAACGCAACTTTCAAAATTATGTAATGTGGGATAAACCATGTTATCGGTAGGACGTTGATTAGGGTTCTCATCACTTTGTGAAGACCTAAGGCTGGTCTCCTGGGCCCCTTTTCTCATCTGTGAAAAGAAGAGGTTGGCTCACATAATCTTTTTGTTCCCTTCAAACTCTGGCAAATAATATTCCAAAATTTTAATTTTAAAATTATTTCTTATGGCTAAATTTAGTTCTGATTATTCAAACAATTAGATTTTTGAACTTATTAATTCTTGGAGTTTTAAAACCTGGGTATCAACTATAAAAAATGCAAATGAAAAGCAGTGAAGGCTCAGAAAACAGAGAAGTCATATCTGTTAACTGACATTAAATGATAAGTATTTTTTAAAAAGCATACAACTATGCTGGGAGAACATATTTTTAAAAATGGAAAAATTAGGGCACAGTCACTTGCATGTTTGTGTTTAGTAAATGTGTGTAGAGAGTAGTTTTGAAAATAACTTTTAAGTCTAATTCTTGTAACTTGTGTGTGCTTAGTCGCTCAGTTTTATCCCACTCTTTGCGACCCCATGGACTGTAGCCTGCCAGGCTCCTCTGTCCATGGGGATTCTCCAGGCAAGAATACTGGAGTGGGTTGCCCTGCCCTCTTTCAGGGGATCTTCCTGACCCAGGGATTGAACCCAGGTCTCCCACATTGCAGGCTGATTCTTTACCATCTGAGCCACCAGGAAAGTTCAATTCTGGTAACTTGACTGCTGTTAAAAACATTTTACCCTTAACTTTAATTACATAAGGAAAGGATATTCTCTAGGGATAACCTCTAATAAGCAAAGCAGTCCTTTGACTTTCTTCTTATGTTTATAAAGACCTTTTTGTAAATATACATATGTATACAAACTTTTTTTAACTAAAAAGACTTTTAAAAAATGACACTGAACTGTATTGTTTCCTAATTGTGAAAATTCAGATTTCTGTTTTGTAGGTTCTTTTCACGTAATTTGTAGAGAGTTGGCAGTTACTGAACAGTATGAATTTCACGATCAATCTTTTTTTTTCTTTTTAATCTTTAATAATTTGGAGCTCAAGTTCTAGAAAATCTTGACTATCAAATAGTTTTGGAATAGAACTTTTTGACTGATTTAATTGTGGTTACATTGATTTGAAGCATATTCACACCTGCAGACTCTCTCACCCACCACTGTTCTTCATCTACACAGTTGAAGCTGCTCATAATTCAGTGCTGAGCACAGGGACCTCCAACAGTAATTAACTATTTGTCTTAGATTCCTGGTAGTGAAGAATACTTGACCCTTCCTACTTCTGTCAAAACTCACACAGCTCTCACGTCCCAATTGTTGTGGGAGCACTTACTGCATGATGGGCTTCCCAGGTGGCGCTAGTGGTAAAGAACCCACCCGCCAGTGCTGGAGATAGAAGAGACATGGGTTCGATCTCTGGGTCAGCAAGATGCCCTGGAGGAGGGCATGGCAAGCCACTCCAGTGTTGGAGAATTCCATGGACAGAGGAGCCTGGCAGGCTACAGTCCATAGATTGCGGAGAGTCAGACACGGCTGAAACAACGTAGCACACGTGCACACACTGCATGCTCCCACCACGAAGGCTGTGATAAGAAATAGAGCAAAGTCCTTTTGAGTCTTGGTTGCTTTAGCACCATTCTTGTAGCTGGTTGTGATTGATTTTGATGGCTGGCTATAGGTTTTGTCACCAGTTAGCATGTCATTTGCACAGTGCGAACTGGAATCATCCTGCAGTTTTATAAGTGGATAGTGGAACATAACCCTCCACTGCAAGAAGATTTGCTAAAAGAATTTTAAACAATACCAAAAACAAATGAGAACAAAACCTACACTTTGGGGACTTAGGTCTGTAAAGGCAGTTTTGGCATCAAAGAGAAAAAGGTTTATGCTCAAAACTTCATTCTTCTCCCTTACACCTCCTAGGCCAAGTTCTGGTGATAGCATATAAAACTGTTGGTGTCTAAAGTCAGCTCATCTCTAAATACGGCAACTTGAAATATGTTCAGAATTGCATGTGTAATAGACTGCTTTATTCTTATTGAAGGTTCCCCAAAATACTGAAGGTATTTTAATTACTAAAAATAAGTTAGTGGAAATTTCTTACATAAGTAGAAAATATAGTCAGCCATGCACTGAGCCATGAAATTGTGTGTGTGTGTGTTCTGTCTCTGTTTCTTTTTCCTCCAGTGCCCAACACACACATGCCACCTCTCTCTGCCCCACTCCCCCAAACACACACATCTTTCTAAAGTACTGACTCTTCATTCCATGCTGACAGGTTGTACTGGAACTTGCTATTACAGAGTCTTCAATGAGCAACTTACACTGAATTCTGTGGCCAAACCCCTATAGTGCCAGTGCATTCACACTTTTTCCTGTATTTCTCTGTTCTTTATTAAAAATAAATCTCATTTTATAAATGATCTATTGAACATTTATAAGGCTTTGCATTTTTTATGAAATCTTCTTGACACTTCAGATGACCTATGTATATGTGTCTGTGCTGAGTCATGTCTGACTCTGCAACCCCGTGGACTATAGCCCGCCAGGCTCCTCTGTCCATGGGATTTCCCAGGCAAGAAAGAATACTGGAGTGGGTCGCCACTTCCTTCTCTAAGGGATCTTCCCAACCCGGGATGGAATGTGTATCTCTTATCATGCTTTTACTCCTAGGCTGACTTCCTGTCCTTACACTGTTGGTTTACCCCTGCCCTATAAATCTGTTGCAAAAGTTAGCCCAAAGACATAGAAAATTGCATGCTACCAATTATTTATTTTTTAGGTGCCTAATCTAGGAATTGTTTCTGTGTACTGTGGAGATTGTCTGCACTGTGAATATTGATAATAATACATAGCTTTGGTAAACAGTTTCTCCTTAAGGAATAGCATATTTAAAATGTTGATTCATTCTTTACCATGTGCCTAGGAGCCACATGTGTCAAATCTTCTGAAATAGAATATTTTGTCTTCTTTCCACAAACCATTAAAATCTCAGCATTCCAGGTCTGTCTTCTACAGCTCTCTTACCTGTGAAAACGGGATAAGGTTTTGGCTTTTTAGGATCATGTGTGTGAATTTGCGGTTCAGAGGCTGTGGTCACTGTGGCTGTCTGACAGCCGTCACCAACTGTCGTCCAGGATTATGTCCCCTGTCGTCGTCATGGGGGAAACGGTGACATGCATACTCTTAGCTGCTGGAGTGTCAGATTCTACCCCACAGCCCGGTGACTATTTTGGAATCTCCCCTATGAGTCTGGGATGTGAAACATCACTAGTCTCACCTTGGATCCTGGGTAGCAGAATGGTGGGTGAATTCCTCAGCATGGATCATTTCAGATGTCTCTCAGAGCTGCTTTTCCTGAATAAGGCTTGCTCAGAAGGATGTTTGTTCATGGTGTTCAGTCGGTAAGTCGTGTCCGACTCTTTAGCGACCCCATAGATTGTAGCCTGCTAGGCTCCTCGGTCCATGGGATTTCCCAGGTAGGAACACTGGAGTGGGTTGCCATTTCCTTCTCCAGGGGATCTTCCCAATCCAGGGAGCAAACCTATGTCTCCTACATTGGTGGGCAGATTTTTTACCACTGCACAACCAGGGAAACCAGCTAAACACACAACAACAACAACGAAACAACAAAAGGGTGCTGAACTGTTCTTGCCTGCTGGAGCATAGAAGCAGCCGCGAGGTTGGAGACCAGCTCAGGAATGGGACAGAGAGCAGGAAGGGCTGCTTGTGGTGTTGGTGGCTAGAATCCATCTCTAGAGCCAGTGAACTGTGAAACCTAATCAGGTTTTTTTCCAAGGTACGTAGATTCTGAGAGAGGAAGATGGACCACAGAAGACCTTGGCCTAAAATATTTTTAACCTCTGATTTGTAACTTAATGTAAGAACCTTATGAACATTCTAGTCTGTTTCAAAATATATCTGTGATTGCTTGTGTAGGACTAATAAAAAAAATTAGAAATGAATTCCATGAGAATTCTTCTTTGAGCTTGAGTCGAGTAGCACTATGTGAAGATGAGATAGTATGGCTAATACATTAAAAACCAAAATTATTCTGATACAAAACTTCGGTTTTCTTTACTGTGTCAGTTAAAATGAAAAGCCTACTAAATTGCAGTTCAAATTCAAGAGTTCCTTGTGGACATACTTGATTCCTTCTTTTCCTCTGTTAGCCCTATGGGATAGGGAATCGCCAGCTGTCTTTAGTTTAAAGATATTTAACCTGCTTTGCAGCTGCTTATTGTGGTGGACTCAATGTTGGTGTTGGCTCAGGCTCACCAGTCCTGTCTTAACACTTCTGCAGGACATTAAGTTATTTAACTGTTTTGAATTTGACTGTCTTCATCTGTGAACTAGAAATAATGATACCTTTCCTGCTACCAGAATTTGAGAAGATTGAATGAGATGCTGGGATATGAAAGTACTTTCAAAGGGTAAAAATGACTAGAATTTATGGTCACAGTAAAAGTACCAGCTCTGACTCAGAGTGGCATTAGAGAGGGCCCATTGTTGTCAGGAGGTTGAGCCCTGTGGTGTAGTGCGGGGCTGGGGTACCCATGCCTGGCTGACCTTAGTCCATCCCCGTTTTGCTGCTTTCTCCTGCTGTGCTTGTCTTATTGGAAATAGCAGTAATAGTTAATTTACTCTGAGGACGTACACTGGTACATTATATAGCTTGTCTGGGTTTAAGCCTAGTCCTGTCCTTGTAAAGTGCGGTTTTTATGCCGATTTTACAGATGAGAAAACAGGGACCCTGAGAGATGAGGTAACTTGGCAGCTAGTGGGTGGGTGAAGCCAGGTTGTGATCCCTGGCAGTTTGACTCCAAGATGGCTCTTTAACCTTACGATAATCTTTTATGCATATTTTACTATTTCTTTAAAATCAGGAGATGAGTTACATCAGAGAATACATGTCTTTATCCATTATTCATTTTCTTGTCTTTTATTGAAGTAAAAAATCATACCTAATGATGATATTTTCAATTCTGTGTAAGTCTTTAAAAATATACAAGAAGCATCAGTGAAATATTTTTTTTAACATTCTTCATTGTTATGTGACATTCTTATAAAATAAGGCCAGTTGTAAACACAAATTTAGACTTCAGTATGTTGACTGTGCTAGAAAAGAGAGTAGGCTCAGGGTGCAAATGTGGTTGGATTTGTTCATGTGCAAACCTTTGCCAGCAGAACGGGAGCTGTACTTGGAGTGCACAGTCAGTGTTAACACTCGTGGAGGCTTTACAGAGTGCTTGCACACGGATCCCTCCTCACCCTGTGAACTGGCCTACTCCCATTGTACTCCTCAGGAACCAAGTGAAGTAGAAAGAAAGTGAAAACTCCTGACCCTCTGCTCTGGGTACGCACACACCCCCTCCTCTGGCCTTCTAGGCCCACACCTGTGTGTCCCAGTGCACGCTTGGAGGTAGCGGCCTTGGGTAGCTCACACCTGTGTGTCCCAGTGCACGCTTGGAGGTAGCGGCCTTGGGTAGCTCAGGCATTCAAGATTTATTTCTTTACAACTGAACATAGCTATTAGAGCTCTTTATAAATGAGTCATGAAAATAATAGCTAGTTTTCATTTCCAGTGGTTTTAAATTAAAGCTCAATTTAGACTTTGGCCTTCTTTTAATTGGTGTGTTTTGATTGTTGGTTGTGCCTGTTTACTAATTTGAGTAAAGATACCAGTTTCTAAGGCCAGCATCCAATAGAGAGTTATGCTTAAATGGACTTAAGTTCATTTTTTTCTCTTACTGATGTTTGTTCTCTACTGGTAATATAGATTAATGAATGCCTGCCTATCAATATTTTGTCTTCAGCAGGCATCTTCTTCTATAATTAAAAAGAGCTTAGTGGCTCTGAGAGAATTCAGTAATCTCCCCAACAAACAAAGGAGATTATCTTTGAGTTTAACTATAGAAAGGTCACTCAGGTAAAACTGAAATCTCCTTTAAGGCAAGATAAATATCTTTGCCCTTAACTGCGTCTCTAATGTTCCATTGTTTTGTTTTCTTAAGTAACAATAGTAATGTGTTTGCTGTCCCAGAAGTCTTATGTATGTGCTGCTTATGGAAACTTAGACTATCATTCCAAACTCAGTAATGTTTACTGATATACCAAATGTATACAGCTGTTCTAGGAACTCAGTTATCCCCAGGTTAGAGCTGGGTAGGTAACAGGATGATTCTGTTGTGTTGTCTAGCCAGTTGCTGATTATCAGTAGCTAGTTTCATGAGAAGCTCTTTGAGAAAACTGAGTAGTGGTAGTTTCTGCCTGAGTTTGACCATTTCCATGTACACACTGGATATTACACAACTCCATGAATGCTGCCAACTGATCATCTGTTTAGGGTACAAATGATGTAGGCAGTGAAGAAAAAAGAGGAGAGAAATACTGTTGCACTTAAGAAAGCCCTCTTAATAAAAACTTGTGTTGACATCCTCTCCAAAAAAGTCAAGAATGATTCAGTGTGAGGCACCTGAAAATATTATTATGTGTATTATATTTATATACAGCCTTTAAGAAAACAACCTGTAGGAAGTGAAATATGCTTAGCTTTATATTTCTTATTACATTGATAGTAATTCTGCGTCTGGGATTGAAGTTTCCTGGCTTCTCACAGTGTTTCTCATTAATGGTACCTTTGCTCAGCTCAGTCTTGGGTTTCTCAAAATCTCACAGTGGCTGAGAACATTTTAATTTCTTAATAGTTAGGCCCAGGCCCATCTCCATGTCACTGAAAGGACAGTGGGGAATTCTAGCTCATATCCCTCGCTTTGAGGAGTGCCAGGATTTCCTGGAAGGGAGCAGAGACGATCCCGCAGGACAGATGACACCCGAGAAGCAGAGCAGAGGATTTCATCCAAGGAGAAGACGGTCAGCGGCTGAAGTGCCACGGGGCAGGATGCAAGGGCCGCCGCCACCATCCCTAGGCCAGCAGTTTTAGTGGAGTGTTGGGCACCAGAGCCACTGACCTTCCCTAAGGGATGACAGGGCTGTGAGAAAGCACAGGCTCCTCTTGGGAAGCCAGAGGAGGACAGAGTAGGGGAGAGGCAGAAGCCCCAAGGATTTGCAAAAGCAGGAAGCGTTTTGGGATTGGCTGGGCTGGGTTTTATTTTAAGGCAGGAAAAAGGGAGAATGCTTATAGGCTGAAGACGGTGGAGCAAAGAAGGGAAGTTTGTTGTTAAAGCAGTGAGTGTTCTTTCCTGAAATACTGACATTTCTCAGGGAGGGGGCTTGGAGGATGCTTGACTGCATAGTGACTAGAAAGCCAATCCATGATTAAATTTGCCATAGTTACGAAATACATGGGTAGGAGTTTTCTCTGTGTTTAAATTATTATTTTTCAGCATGTAAAGAAACATTTATCCACCGGACAAGTTTTTTAAGAATTAGCTGCTGCTGCTGCTAAGTTGCTTCAGTTGTGTCCGACCCCATAGACGGCAGCCCGCCAGGCTTAGCCATCCCTGGGATTCTCCAGGCAAGAACACCAGAGTGGGTTGCCATTTCCTTCTCCAATGCATGAAAGTGAAAGGTGAAAGTGAAGTCGCTTAGTCGTGTCTGAAGGAATATAACAGTGATGGAAAAGACAAAAATTCCTGCCCTCATACAGATTATGTCTTCACAAAAATACGGTTGTAAGTAATCCTGGAACCCATTTCATGGTTTCTGGTTGCACTTTTTTTCATGCTTTGTGGCCTTCCCTTGGGGTGACATGAACACGTAAGTGACCTTCCTGCCCCAAGGGACCTGAAGATTGCTTTCTGTCCAAGCCTTGCAGGTGGCTCTTGCTTCACTCCACCCTCTTCCTAACTGTCACCCGCAGTTACCTCATAGAAATCCTTGGGCAGCATGTGTCCCTGACTGGGAGCCAGTCAGGTTTTGATGTTGAAGGCATGGGTGTGGTGATTAGTTCTGGGGAGTTAATCCAGCCTACTCTGTTGGTAATAATAAAATATCGAAGTTTTAAAATGATTTCTTTTTAGAAAATAGGGCATATTTAGAAATATCCTTGTAAATGCTGCTTATTATCTTGCATAACCGGGAGACTTTGTTGGATGGAAAATGGTAGCGATATGGCTAATATTTCAGCACTCACGCAGTTTATTTTTGCTTCAGGTAGAGGGTGACTTATATGTGGCCAGTGGTTGTGCCATTGATAAATTATGTCCCCTAAACAAATTTTTGAAATTTCACCATATTTATAGTGATTGTCAAATTGTGATGGGAAGGTTGTTGAGAAGAGCTGCTTTAGCTTATAACATTCGTTCGGCAGACTTCTGTTGAAGAGAAGGGGCCCGGAAGCGTGGTGCACAGCCTGCCACTCTGGGAATGCTCACTTGGAGCACTGAACAAAATTGATTCAAGTCGCTACTCTCACAGTTTATCTTAATTCATTTGAATTTTATGTTTTAGTTGTATTTATGTTTTTACCTCAAACTGCCACTGCATCCCCTCTCCCAAATGTTGGAATAAAATTGACATCCTAGAAGTAGATGCTCTATTTTTTGTAGTTACTAGAAAGCAAATCCGGTTTCAAATGGATCCTGCCAGCTATGCCCCCTCCAGAACTATGAGAATCCAAGTTTAAGGAGTCTTGATTTGGGATTCGAGCACTCTACCTTCCCCAGAGACACCCCATTCATTGAGCTCCTCATCTAGTTCCCTTTCTCCTTTCAGGTTGCTTCCTAGTGTAGGGTATAGTCTCGTGACTTCTGCCTCTTCCCTCCCAGGCACAAAATCTTTTTGAGGTTTTCTGCAAACCTTTTTCTTGTTAACTGCAGGAAAATGAGTAGGCATTAACAAAGTTAGAGACATAGACATATTCTCAAGTTATGGAAATGTTTTCTCTGCTGAAGTACATGTGTTCTAGGCTCCTGGTTTTTGGCTTCTTTTACTGGCCATCTCTGTGTTTTACTGGATATGAAATCTGCCACTTTTACTACAGCTGGTATTCCCAGTTCTTCTCTCTTTCTGTAGCATCCCTAAAACTAGTGGTGGGGACTTAGTTTACACAAAGGCCTCAGCAAAGCTTATTTACATCTTAGAGAACTTTGTGGCCTGGAGACTCATATTGGAGAGGTGTTGCTGTCTTACAGCCTGGCACGCACAAGTAAAAGGCATTGCAGAGTCAGTATTGTTCGAGTGGAGGATGAGTAAGACAGAGGCCTTGCCCCAAAGTGAAACACAGCCCAAGGGGAGAGATCAATCTGTTCCTTTATTCAGCACATATTATGGAGAATCTGCCATATGCCAAGCTTTGTGCTAGGGCAAGGAGCATAAAGTTAAAACTCATTTCTGCTCTCAAGGATTTTGCAGTCAGACAGGCAAGAAGCCATTATAACTGAGTGCTGTTTGCTGAGTTGGGACAGAGGAAGGCATCCACCCCCATGCCCAAGGTTAGAGGGGCTGTGACCAGTGGGGAAAGCCGAAGGCAGCTTCTGGGACAGTTTCTTCAAGGGAGGGTGACCCTAGATAGAATTTGAGAAATAATATGGGAACAGGACATACCTAAACAAGTTTTTCTAATTAAGGAAAATTAGGCAAACTCTATTTTTTGCTTCTTCTGTATACTAGGTTAAACTCACATTTTATCAATTGTCAGCATTGTTTCTATTTTTCAACTTAAACATTTGAGATTGAGTATCAGCCGGAGTGATAATGAATTTAATCAGTTATTTTAGTTAAAAAGAATATTCATATGTGTGCTTATGAAGGACTTACTGTCATGTTTTATAATGAAAAAAATAATACAGTCTATATATTACAAGTATAGTTTTTCCCCATTTCCATTCAAATTATTCTTTTATAATGAAGTTCTTTAAAATCAGAAAATGGTTAGGAAGAACGTGTTTTGAATCATATATCAGGCTAAATTTTATATCAAAACCCACCAGTTTAAAATAAACACAATGCTTTGGTTCTTCTAAATTGTAGCTTTTGCTGCAGTGAAGAGAAATAAGCATATTTAAGAATACCTACAATCCATTGAAATGAGAAGACATTATATAATGTCATTATATATACAATTATATACATTATATATACAATTATATAATGACATTATATAATGAGAAGACAATATAATGATTCAGACTGTATTTGGGACAGGATATTGGAATTAATGTGCCTTCTCTTTCAAATCATTAGTGGGCAGATGGTATTTTAAATAATTGCCTGTTAAATTTTTAAGGAAAGAGTGCCACCTATTGAATGAAAATTTTATCTTCTTTCATTCCATTCCTAGAGTGTTCTGTTTTCCTTTGAATCTTTGGTTTCTTCAACTGTGTGCTATAATTAATTGCAATAATTTTTGACAGTGAATAAAGCAGTTAGATTCACTCTTGATCCTATCTTCTAGTGGATTAACCTAGGGTGGCTAGTTTTCTTAGAGGGAGTTTGAGCCTCCAAAACCAGTTGCAGAAACAAAACCTAAATATAAGCATGATTCAGCACTTTGCAAGTTTCAAAACCTTCCCATTATTTTGATGTATTCTCTAGCTGAAAGGGTTTGTGTTTGTTTTAAGATGAGTGTGTGGACACTCAGTGAGTAGGAATTATTCCCAGGAATAATTGAAAGGGATTGAGGAACATATTGGTCAGGATCTACTGGGGAGACCTCAGTCTCCTCGGGGATGTTAGTACAGAGACTGATCACAACTTGGCCATAGGTCACTTGGGGAGATTCCTGAGGTTACAAATCCCAAACACCGGATGCAGAGTAAATCACGTGGTGCTTTTTGGTAGTTCTTATCTGTGAAAGGTTGAGAACATGAACACAAGCAGACACACCAGTATCAGAAGTAAAAGACTTCATTTGGGAATTTATATGGTCATCATCTGAAGTTTATTGGCACGTTAGTGGTGTATTGGCGACAGGGAGGCCTGGCGTGCTGCAGTTCATGGGGTCGCAAAGAGTGGGACACGACTGAGCGACTGAACTGAACTGAACTAAAGGCATCAACTGTCTCCAGCTTTTCCACTTGTTTACTGGACTGTGCAAGTAGGGAATGATTTTTTTTTTTAAAGGAGGTGAACTGTATGCTAAGTTGATTTATACTTGCTGATGTAGACAGATTGATAATACAGCCCACCGAGGGATGATATTTTGTGTTAAAATCCTGAGGTCAAAAACAAAACAAAGTATCTAGTGTACGTTGTTCAGTCGCCCAGTCGTGTCTGATTCTTTGCGACCCCCTGGACTGCAGCAGGCCAGGCCTTTCTGTCCCTCACCATCTCCCAAAGTTACAGTATAAGGTATCATTCCATATAAAATGTTTTAAGTTGTCTAATCCAAATATGTCAAGCTTATGTCCTGAATATCAAATGTAATTCACCAAAGATGAATCACTTTTTTTTTTTCACTTTAAAGAATAAATTGCATCTAAGAGAGTAGATCTTAAAAGTAAAATAAATAAGTAAATAAATTGCAGTGATTGCATTATGGGAAGAGCAGGCTTGGTGGCTGCAGAGAGCTCTGGACTCAGGGCGTTAGAATTCAGATTGGGACGCTGTCACAGCTGAAGCTGAGGCTTGGCCAGAAAGCCACCATGCTTCATTTCTCATTTCTGGCTCCTGCTTGACAGCTTTTTGACTTGAAGCACTTAAATGTACAGAATGATTATGTTTCTTTTAAGGAGGAGAAAGTTCTGGTTCTTTTCTTAAAAAAAAAAAAAATGGATGTAAACCCATGTTTTGTGGGCTCTCATTTGTTGGCTGTTTCTCCTGACAGTTGTTTTAGCTTTCTGAGAGAGCTCTGATACAGTCCGTTGTACATAATATTCACCCTTTTTAGTAATTAGACTTGAATTGATTTTACCATAGTGACTATTAGGGAAACTGAGTCCAAAAGTTTTAGTAATTTCCAGCCTGAGTTTTCACAGAGTCTATGGATCCATGTTTGTTCTATGGTAATGGTAATGTTGAGAAAGGATTCTCACATTTTAAAACACCAGGAGACACTGAATTATAGATGTACCAAGAATATTTTATGCAGATAAACTATTGGAAAGTACTCTCCTGAATTAACAGAGTCTGTAGATCCTGTTGAGCTATATATTTTTTTATATCTCCCTTGCAGAACTATAGTATTCACATTGTAGCATTAATCAATGACGTCTTCCCAGGTGGTTCGGTGGTAAAGAATCTTCTGTCAAACAGATGTGGGTTCAATCCCTGGGTGGGAAGATCCCCTGGCAAAGGAAATGGCAGCTCCAGTCTTCTTGCCTGGGAAATCCCATGGACAGAGAAGCCTGGCAGGCTGTGGTCCATGGGGTCCCAAAAGAGTTGGACACAACATAGCGACTAAACAGCAACAATTAATTAACAACTAAACAGCAATTAATAAATGAATCATGTTCGTTCTGCTTGTCCCTGAAATATCATCTTGTAGTCTGATCTGATTTGGTTAAATTCTTGAATTCCCGAAAGGTTGGGGATAACTTAAGATTCTATAGCTGGTTAATGGCCTTGTTATGACTTCCCAATCCTGTTATTTTTCACTGGTTCCATGAAACCTTCCACAGTGTAGAGAAAAATAATTTGGTAGCACATGTTTATTTTTAAGGAAACATTTTAGCCATGCAGAGGGAAAATATCAGAGAATAATATAATGAACAGCCATAAAATCTTTACCTGTATTTAAGAAATGCTAATATTTTATCATATTTGCTGCAGTTGGGTGTTAAGGAAATGAGTGTGCTTTAGACACAGCTGGAGCCTCCTTTGTCTTCTTACCCTCGCCCTCCTCACTCCCCAGAGGTAATGGGCCACTGTAGCCTGTTAGCAGTCTTCACATCCCAGATGTCTCTAATCAGCATTGTTACCTCCTGAAACCAGAAAATATAGTTTTATTTTGCTATTGTTATGCAGAATACATCATGAGAAACGCTGGACTGGAAGAAACATAAGCTGGAATCAAGATTGCCGGGAGAAATATCAATAACCTCAGACATGCAGATGACACCACCCTTACGGCAGAAAGTGAAGAGGAACTAAAAAGCCTCTTGATGAAGGTGAAAGAGGAGAGTGAAAAAGTTGGCTTAAAGCTCAACATTCAGAAAATGAAGATCATGGCATCCAGTGCCATCACTTCATGGGAAATAGATGGGGAAACAGTGTCAGACTTTATTTTTCTGGGCTCCAAAATCACTGCAGATGGTGACTGCAGCCATGAAATTAAAAGACGCTTGCTTACTCCTTGAAAGGAAAGTTATGACCAACCTAGATAGCATATTCAAAAGCAGAGACATTACTCTGCCAACAAAGGTTCGTCTAGTCAAGGCTATGGTTTTTCCAGTGGTCATGTATGGATGTCAGAGTTGGACTGTGAAGAAGGCTGAGTGCTAAAGAATTGATGCTTTTGAACTGTGGTGTTGGAGAAGACTCTTGAAAGTCCCTTGGACTGCAAGGAGATCCAACCAGTCCATTCTGAAGGAGATCAGCCCTGGGATTTCTTTGGAAGGAATGATGCTAAAGCTGAAATTCCAATACTTTGGCCACCTCATGCAAAGAGTTGACTCATTGGAGAAGACTCTGATGCTGGGAGGGATTGGGGGCAAGAGGAGAAGGGGACGACAGAGGATGAGATGGCTGGATGGCATCACTGACTTGATGGACGTGAGTCTGAGTGAACTCCGGGAATTGGTGATGGACAGGGAGGCCTGGTGTGCTGCAGTTCATGGGGTCGCAAAGAGTCGGACACGACTGAGAGACTGATCTGATCTGATCTGCTTTTCAACTAACATATTAAGGGAAACTGTGAAGTAACATAGACCAGAAGGAAGAGCACAGGGCCTCAAAGCTGGAGAAACCTGGTTTGGAAACTCAGAATTCCCACTTGCTGTGGATTCTTAGACTTATTAATCTTCCCCGCAGAGTTTCTCTGTTTGCACAGTGTGGACACTGCGTCTTACCTTGTAGCTTTGTGAGAGGTTTCACGGAGCCCCTGGCATAATACCCAGTATGGACGAGGGGCTCTGTAAGGAATAGCAGCAGTGTAATAATGAGGATGATGGTAGTTGTAGTTATTTAGTGTGTGCTCACCATACACTTGACGCCATTTTAAGTGCTTCATCCACGTTCATTCTTTTTAAAACTGTGAGATGATAACTATATGCAAAGGGTTTAAAACAGTGAAAGGTACATAGGAAGTGCATCAGAAATATTGGCTATATCTCCATTTTACAGAAAAAGGAAATTACTGGAAGGAAATTGGGGTGAACTTGCTTTTGAGAACTTTTTACCTGTAAGCGTATTTAATTCTATGATAGGTATTATTATTCTTTTTATGGTGAGGAAGTTGAGAGACAGCGAGGTTAAATAACTTGGGCCAAAACCATCCAGCTGGTCCATGTCAGACCTTGGATTTTAACCCAGGCCTTCTAGCTCCAGAACTCTCATCACTGATCACCATGCCATATCTTGATGACACTTGTGGTACAACTTCTTTATCTCCCCTATCCCAGGAACATGTACGTCAAAGTCATGCCATCTCCTTTCAGTAAGAAGCCCTTTTGATTTTGCTGAGTATACAACTGAGATTTTACTGGTTTGGGCGGCTGTTGCCCCATCAGTGCCCCTAATAGACAACCCCGTAGTTTCTAAACTCCCCAGTGGGGACCTGTCATGTACTAGTGAACAGATGTGGGCAGTTCCCTGTAGCCATCTCTGGATGACGTGGAACAGTGGACTGGTTCCCGATTGAGAAAGGAGTACATCAGGGCTGTTTATTGCCACCCTGCTTATTTAACTTACATACAGAGTACATCATGCGAAATGCTGGGCTAGGTGAAGCACAAGCTTTAATCAAGATTGCCAGGAGAAATATCAGTAACCTCAGATATGCATATGACACCACCCTTATGGCAGAAGGTGAAGAGGAACTAAAGAGCCTCTCGATGAAGGTGAAATAGGAGAGTGAAAAAGCTGGCTTAAAATTCATCATTTAGAAAACTAAGATCATGGCATCTGGTCCCATCACTTCATGGCGAATAGATGGGGAAACAGTGGAAGCAGTGACAGACTTTATTTTCTTGGGTTCCAGAATCACTGCAGATGGTTACTGCAGCCATGAAATTAAAAGACGCTTGCTCCTTGGAAGAAAAGCTCTGACAAACCTTGACAGCATATTAAAAAACAGAGACATTACTTTGCCAACAAAGATCAGTCTAGTCAAAGCTATAGTTTTTCCAGTAGTCATGTACAGATCTGAGAGTTGGACCATAAAGAAGGCTGAGTGTCGAAGAATTGATGCTTTCGAATTGTGATGTTGGAGAAGACTCTTGAGAGTCCCTTGGACAGCAGAGAGATCAAACCAGTCAATCCTAAAGCAAATCAGTCCTGAATATTCATTGGAAGGACTGATGCTGAAGCTGAAGCTCCAGTACTTTGGCCACCTGATGTGAACAGCTGACTCATTAGAAAAGACCCTGATGCTGGGAAAGATTGAAGGCAGGAGGAGAAGGGGATGACAGAAGACGAGATGGTTGAATGGTGTCATTGACTCAATGGACATGAGTTTGATCAAGCTCCAGGAGATGGCGATGGACAGGGAAGCCTGGCATGCTGCAGTCCATGGGGTCGCAAAGAGTTGGACACATCTGAGTGACTGAAAAGCAACCATGACAATGTCTGGATAGCACTGCCTCCTTCAGCCACACCGGTCTCACTGCCTCTGCTTTCCCCTGACCTGCTCTGCTCCCCACCAGTCACTGCCGGAAGCACTGTCATCAGCGCTGAAGACATGTGAGTGCTTCCGCAATGTCAGAGCTCCAGGGGTTTTCGAGAAGTGAGGGCTGTTCCCCAGGCCCCTTTTTTATTTCAAGTTCTGGGGTTTTCCTCTAGGCATGTAGAGATTTTTAAAGTAATGGCTTGTCAGGGGTTTTTCTTGGCTGGTCTTTGTCTTCTCTCCAGGCTTAAATCTTAAGCAGAGTGAATAGAACGGGCCTGGGGCAGATCTTAGTGAAAGACTCTGGCCTCTGCAGTGCAGGAGACCTGTGTTCAATCACTGGGTCAGGAAGATGCCCTGAAGTAAGAAATGGCAACTGACTCCAGTATTCTTGCCTAGAGAATACAATGGACGGGGGAGCCTGGGGTCCACGAGGTTGCAAATAGTCGGACACAACTAAGCGACTGACACACTGGTCTCTGCTAGTGGTTAGACTAGGCCAAATTTGAATGTCTGACATCCACTGCTCTTAGGATGAGTTCATACCAGGTGAGTTTACTCATCTCTGGCTGGCTGTCAAATAATCTTATCACCTATATTTTGATTTTTGGAGGCTTAGTTTCATTGAAGGCAGTTGCTGAATTTTATGGAAGCTTGAAAAGCCACCATTGAAACAGTATCAACTGGTATTAATTTCTTGTCTGTATTTTTCTTCTTAGACCTATTGACTAATTTGAGCCAGAAAGGATATAGAGATGATCCTGTACAAATTTCTCACAGTATATTCTAAGGACCGCCACTCTGTCAAAGATGTTTTGCTTATAAGGACTTTTGTGCCAAATAGTGTGAGAAATACTGTTACCTTCTTTTTTTTTTTCCTTCTTGAAAAAGTATGATGAACTTGTCTTTAAATGAATATGTTTAACTTTATCTAGTGTTTCCTAAACAGAATCATAAATTGTTTAGTACTCTGTTGGACATTATTTTCACCAAAGCTGTTTCTTTTGTCAAGAAAATCTTTTAACCTTCATCAGCTTCATGCCTGCTAGTCCTTTTCTTTCCTTAAAAACTATTGAGGCATCACCTCCTTTGTAGGTCTTTCCAGGACTCTGCTAGAAAAAATTAAGGATGGAGATCCACTCCGTCCTTGCAACTGTTTATGATCTGTTAAAATACTCCTATTGTAGCAGTGCTGGCATGTTTTCTCTCTTCTGCTAGACTAAGCGCCTAAAGGGATGGAGATCCTGTCTCTTTTCTTTATCCCACTTTGTATCTCTGTTGCCTAGTTCAGAGCTTACACATAGTAGGCGTGCCAGCATTCATTGAACAGAATGGTTTTCTAGCTTTAAAAGCATAGAGAAGAAAAGCGACATTTGTCAGGAAGTCATTCTTCCTCATTCTGAGCATCCCAGTTAACGTGCCTTTCCACCAGCTAGAAAGAAGTACTATAGAAATAGTACTAGCTGTTCCATGGGGTTTGAAAGAGATCATTCTCCTAGCACAGGCTATAAGAGGGCTTTGTGCTCTACTTCAGCACTATATGCCTTCTCCATTAATCTGGGAACATTAAAAACAACCAAAGGGTTTTTATTAATACAGAAGGTATTCAAGGAAATGACAACCCAACTCCAGTATTCCTGCCTGGAAAATCCCATGGACATAGGAGCCTGGAGGGCTACTGTCCATGGAATTGCAGAAGAGTTGTACCCAACTTAGCGACTCAACAACAGTAGCTCATGTTACATCTTTAACTTTACTTTTCTTAAACTGTGAAAGGGAAAGTGTGCAGTAACATACCACTTTCCCAACTATTAGTTTCGTTCATTTGATCTTCAGAATATTCAAACCCAAGTGGTTACATTTCTTTCAAGATAATTGGCTTAGTAAAAATGTAGTCACATACCCATTGGAGAATGTTTCAGAGAAACATACTTAAGAGCTCACCATAATACTAACTTTGGATCTTTTTGATGAAAACCAAAATGGCGAAGGAGCAGCCATCTTTCTCCCCTGGATGCTTCCCTTGTGCCACGGATTGTGTGCCAGTGCCCTTGGCAGAGGACAGGACACGGCTTTGCTGAAAGCAGCCTCATAGTAGTAGTATATAGAAATTTCTGATATACTTCTCTAAAAGCTCACTTAGTTTATGCATCAGTTGTCTTTTACACATTCCCAACCCTAGACTCATCAAGTAGCATGAAAGGGGAATTCTTCAAGGAAATACACATTTAGCAAAATACTATAAAAAATTAGCATCCTTTTCCTTGCTTACTGATCTATATTCAACAATTAAGGAAGAGGATGCTCACACATCCCAGTTTTGTTTTGTTTTAACAGTTTCTAAAGGTTCTTCGTCAGTTATCAAGGACACAACAAAGGAAGGAATAAACAGTGGAATTTTTAGCACTGAACATTAAAAGAATACAAGCTCACAGAGTGAAAAGTATTTGAAGCTTTCGTGGGTTTTTGTTGGAGAGGAACAGATGAGAAATGGAACCATACTTAAACTCCCACTGTGAGCATTGGCTCATCAAAAAACAGTTTGCATTAAGCCTGTAGATTTTCTGAGTTCATGAGTGAGAAGAATTGTGTCTCTTACCCCATGAGAAGGTGGCTAGAATAGTATTATAGTATTTATAAATTTTGTTACAGAAGTGGTCACTTTGATGAGTACTGAAAAAAAGTAGTATTTCTGTAAAATATTAAGTTTAAGTAGTAAATATTCCAGTGCCAGCTAGTAGCTTGTCAGTCCATTTTGTTTTGTCTGTCATGGTAACAGAACCACACTCACTGTTTTTCTGTCACTAAGATATTCATATATTTTGTGAGACGATGAATTTTACAAAATCGCGAAACTCATTTCTGCCCAGTTCTGACCGTTTTTACAGTTTTCACTTGTCTGCATAAATATCATCGTCAAATTTCAGTTCATAATTTGAGACAAGTCAGTGAATTTCATTGGAGTTAAGACATTACAGAACTGACCTGTTGGTTTCACTGCAGTCGGTTTTGTTTTCTGCCCACACAGGAGTGGTATTAACTTGAAAAGACACCTGCCCTCACCTTCTCTGGTTTTTCTCTTTGATTGCTTCTTTAAAAATATTGCTTTTTTTTTTTTTTCAATTTCAAATTGCTGAATCTTCTAGGATTTTAATTTCCTTACTAACCTAATTTGATTACTGACTTTATTCATCTTATTTCCTTTTTCTTTAAAATTCTTGTCAATTTTAATAGTCATTGCATATCCTTGATTTTCTCTACATAGCTACCTCCCCCTTGACTTTTGCTGTATATATGAGCTATCTGAATTATCTTTTCCTCTAACGAGTTTTAACTTCTATTGCAGTTTGACATTTTCTGACATTTACTGGTCAGCTACATACTTGTCAGTACATATGATTATTATCTTGTATTATCCCCCCAACTTGATAGCCTAATTAGTTTCATACTTACATTGGATGATTTTTATACTTTTCTATTAGCACATTTAGAAGGAAGAATGATTATTTTTTCCAGATTTTGATAGAATATCTTGGTTCCATTATTGAGTGATGACATCAGTAATACAGATTAAATTGATTTGTTTGTGGTACATTAATAACTTGGATGTAGTGGCTTTTAATGGAATCTACTAGCTACATTTCTGAGAGACGTGGATGCCCCAAGGAAACATCTTAACCAAGTTTTTGCATCGCTGCTTTATTTTTTTTTCTTGGACTGGGTAGGTATTAAGAAATGATTTAGAAAATCACTTTGCATTGGACCTTTTCTTTGTTTATCTGGGTTCTCAGCCACAAGAAACATAGCCCTTTTAGTTTGATATTATTTATTCACTATCTGGGAAGATCCCCTGGAGAAGGAAATGGCAGTTTGCTCCAGTGTTTTTGCCTGGGACAGTCCCATGGACAAAGGAGCATGGCGGGCTACAGTCCATGGGGTTGCAAGAATCGGATGCTACAGAAGCACAACAGCACAAACTTATCTACCTGAAAGTTTAGCCTTGATGTTTTACCTTAAATGTGTCAGTAACTTTGGAGGCTGTTGAAGTCCATCCAAAATGCTCATATGTCAATTTTATAAGATTTACTTTACTTTGATAAAACCTGCAAAACAGTCTTATCATTTGACTACTCTTAACGAATGTTTGTGATCAAGAAAGGTTTCTTTTAATCATTAAATAGTCTTGAGCAGAATTAAAAAATTAAAAATAAGATTCATGAAAGAAACTAGAATCTTTTTTCTTTCTTCCCTTAAGCCTCTGTTGATCATAATAGAGTCCTAATTGCTAGTTACCGATATTTTATGTACATTAAAAAACATATGTTTTAATGATGTCTGAGCTTGTAGCACACTGACTTAAAATTATCAGCAGTAATTTACTTCTCTGTAGAGTTTACTCGTTCTGTAGACTTTATTAATAGCTTTAAATATTTTCATACATTTCTAGCATGCATATTAAAAACATATAGTATGGAAGAGCTGTGCAGTTAAAATACAGTTTTCTTTTTGATTCTCTTGTCTTCTCTAAAGGGAGACTTTGAAGCATGTAGTTTACTCTGTGTACGTGTAGTTGCTTAGTCATGACCGACTCTTTTCCACCCTGTGGGCTGTAGCTCACCAGGTTCCTCTGTCCATGGAATTCTCCAGGCAAGAATGCTGGAGTGGGTTCCCATTCCCTTCTCCAAGGGATCTTCCCAACCCAGGGATCAAACCCAGGTCTCCCACATTGCAGGCAGATTCTTTTCCATCTGGGCCACCAGGGAAGCCCAGTTTACTTCATAAACTTCATCAAAAAACGCTTCCATAGAGTTGCCACCTTTAAAAATGGCTTAAAATTGCCTAGTAGCTCTGCATTTTGTAAATTCCCTGTTAACTATATTCATACAGTGATTGTTAAATCAGTCTTTTATGAATTGCTAATTTAGAAGTAGGAAACCTTTTGAATATTCTTCCTGTTCTCTTTGAAATGTTTATATACCCCAGAGGCACTCATTTGTGGTAGAAGTTAGGGGTTAAACAGGCTGTATGTGTCTATTACATGTGCTGGATACAGATCAGATCAGATCAGATCAGTCGCTCAGTCGTGTCCGACTCTTTGCGACCCCATGAACTGCAGCATGCCAAGCCTCCCTGTCCATCACCAACTCCCGGAGGTCACTCAGACTCACATCCATCGAGTCAGTGATGCCATCCAGCCATCTCATCCTCTGTCGTCCCCTTCTCCTCCTGCCCCCAATCCCTCCCAGCATCAGAGTCTTCTCCAATGAGTCAACTCTTCACATGAGGTGGCCAAAATATTGGAGTTTCAGCTTTAGCATCATTCCTTCCAAAGAAATCCCAGGGCTGATCTCCTTCAGAATGGACTGGTTGGATCTCCTTGCAGTCCAAGGGACTTTCAAGAGTCTTCTCCAACACCACAGTTCAAAAGCATCAATTCTTTGGCGCTCAGCCTTCTTCACAGTCCAGCTCTCACATCCATACATGACCACAGGAAAGACCATAGCCTTGACTAGGCGAGCCTTTGTTGGCAAAGTAATGTCTCTGCTTTTGAATATGCTATCTAGGTTGGTCATAACTTTCCTTCCAAGGAGTAAGCGTCTTTTAATTTCAGGGCTGCAGTCACCATCTGCAGTGATCTTGGAGCCCAGAAAAATAAAGTCTGACACTGTTTCCACTGTTTCTCCATCTATTTCCCATGTCTTGATGGGACCAGATGCCATGATCTTCGTTTTCTGAATGTTGGGCTTTAAGCCAACCTTTTCACTCTCCACTTTCACTTTCATCAAGAGGCTTTTGAGTTCCTCTTCACTTTCTGCCATAAGGGTGGTATCATCTGCATATCTGAGGTTATTGATATTTCTCCTGGCAATCTTGGTTCCAGCTTGTGTTTCTTCCAGTCCAGCATTTCTCATGATGTACTCTGCATATAAATTAAATAAACATGGTGACAATATACAGCCTTGACGTACTCCTTTTCCTATTTGGAACCAGTCTGTTGTTCCATGTCCAGTTCTAACTGTTGCTTCCTGACCTGCATACATATTTCTCAAGAGGCAGATCAGGTGGTCTGGTATTCCCATCTCTTGAAGAATTTTCCACAGTTTATTGTGATCTACACAGTCAAAGGCTTTGGCATAGTCAATAAAGCAGAAATAGATGTTTTTCTGGAACTCTCTTGCTTTTTCCATGATCCAGCAGATGTTGGCAATTTGATCTCTGGTTCCTCTGCCTTTTCTAAAACCAGCTTGAACATCAGGAAGTTCACGGTTCACATATTGCTGAAGCCTGGCTTGGAGAATTTTGAGCATTACTTTACTAGCGTGTGAGATGAGTGCAATTGTGTGGTAGTTTGAGCACTCTTTGGCATTGCCTTTCTTTGGGATTGGGATGAAAACTGACCTTTTCCAGTCCTGTGGCCACTGCTGAGTTTTTCAAATTTGCTGGCATATTGAGTGCAGCACTTTCACAGCATCATCTTTCAGGATTTGGAATAGCTCCACTGGAATTCCATCACCTCCACTAGCTTTGTTCGTAGTGATGCTTCCTCAGGCCCACTTGACTTCACATTCCAGGATATCTGGCTCTAGGTCAGTGATCACACCATCATGATTATCTGGATCGTGAAGCTCTTTTTTGTACAGTTCTTCTGTGTATTCTTGCCACCTCTTCTTAATATCTTCTGCTTCCGTTAGGTCCATACCATTTCTGTCCTTTATCGAGCCCATCTTTGCATGAAATGTTCCTTTGGTATCTCTGATTTTCTTGAATAGATCCTTAGTCTTTCCCATTCTGTTTTCCTCTATTTCTTTGCATTGATCGCTGAAGAATGCTGGATACATCTGCAGTGTTATTTCCCAGATCTTCATTGATCTGGGAATGATCTGGGAATAGGAGTGATAACCAGCTATGCTAAATCCAGATCATTGATTGTTTATCTAGCCCATGGCGTCAATTCCTCTGGGTGCTTAGTTTGTGGCAGCAGGGTGTGGCCCAGGGAAAGGACCTGCCCTTGAAGAACTGGCACTTTCCATGTCCAGGTTGGCATAGGTCAACTAGAGAGTGAGTATTTGCAGTGTGATTATCCACTAATTTTTTGGTTAATTTTGGTTAATTTCATACAACTTATACTGTGCTGTGCTTAGTTGCTCAGTTGTGTCTGACTCTTTGTGACCCCGTGGATTGTAACCCGCCAGGCTCCTCTGTCCGTGGCAATTTTCCAGGCAAGAATACTAGGGTGGGTTGCTAGGCCGTCCTCGGGGATCTTCCCGACCCAGGGATTGAACCCAGGTCTCCTGCATTGCAGGCAGATTCTTTACCATCTGAGCCACCAGGCAAGCCCACTTTTCAAAATCCTGTATCTTAAAACTCAAATGGAGTAGTATTTTATTAGAAACCAATCCTTGATACCAGATGGATTGATTTTTAGTATGTATAATAAGACAATTCAGAATAATTTTAAAGTGTGAATCAATCAAAAATAACTAAGGTAGTATTAAACTGCTTATATTATAATCATTGTTGATAATTAGTTATTTGTTGTCTTTGTTATTTAACCCCCGTATTATTCCACTCTTGATGAGTTAACCAGAACATGAGCTTTTTGAGGATGAAATTCTGTGCCTGTATCCTTCAGAGGGCTAACTGGGAACGTTTGCAGACAATACTGCAGATAGTTTTTGTCCCCTGATAAAGATTTCTGGTAGAAATTCAATGTATTATAAGATTGATTATATCAAGAAATCAACAGCCCTTTATTGTACTAAAGTCAGCATATTTACTCTGCACTGAGGGAAGAAGAAAGTTACTTGTTTCTTTAGTTCTCAGAGCCAAATGCTCCTGAGCACAACTTGAAGTGAAATCTTATGGGGCCTAGTTTTCATAACATGAGCCACTTTTATGTATTATGTTGTAAATGTTGCATTACATAAAGATGGAAGGGTTACTCTTACCAATGATTTTATTTAGTCCTCCTTGCTCAGAAGAGGGAGGAGTTGCCATTGACCATATATCTCTGGAGGAATTACCTTAAGGGAAAATAGAGTTGTTTTACCACTAAGATACAGATTTTTTTGGCCTCAGTTCTAGGTCTCCAAATTTTAAGCACTAAAATAATAAGTTTCCTTTTGCCCTGAGAGTCATTCACATCTGAATTTAAATCCTGTGTTTTTTGCATACAGACTTTATTACCTGGGACACATAACGTAACCTCCTGGTTTGTTTGTTTTTTGGTTTTTAACCTGCCAGTGGGATAGTAAGAGTCTCATCATCCGGACTTCCCTGGTGGCCCAGTGGTTAGGAGGCTGTGCTTCCACTGCAGGTGGCGCAGGTTTGATCCCTGGTCAAGAACTAGGATCCCACAAGCCCCAGGACGTAGCCAGCAACAGAGAGTCCCATTCCCATGAGAATTGACTGAAGCGACCCGCCTGGAGCTGTTGGCACAGTGCTGTGTCCATGGTAAGGGGTTGCTGGCCCCTGTTGTTATGGCCTTTATGCATCACCACACTCTCCTTATCCTTACCAAAGTCTCCTTCTCTTGCTTTTTACCTGGCAACTTAAATTTTAAGGATCCCAGAGTGGTCTAGTTTTGTTTTGGGAGATAGTTCCTCCCTTGCTCTCCCTCTTTTCGGTAACAAAGCTTATGGGTTTTAGTATGTGAATTCCTGCTGCTAAGAGAACTTCACAGGTAGGCATCAACTGGGTGGCTCTGAATTGTGCCTGACCCAAATACTTCAGTTTATTTTCCAGGGTTCTTTGAGATTGCCTAGACACCGAGAGAATTGAGATTCTCTCTAAATAAAGTTATCCATAATCTAAACTGTTCTGGAAATCTTTATTTGTACTAAGGTTAAACCTCATTAATTTCTGGAAAGGTTTCATATCACTGTAGTCATTATTACTGTTACAGTGAAGTACTCCACTAATTTATACAATTAATGTGCTCCTTTAATTCTTATAATGAAAGTCACCATTTTAAAAACTTGTTTAAACCTCTTTGAGTCCTCAAGCAAGTATCAGCATAGACTTCTGATGATGGCTTGTTATAAAAACAGAATCAGATTTGACAGTGACCTGCCAGAACAATGAAGACCACAGGCTTCAGAGTCAGATTGACTGGGGTTTGGGCCTGTTGAGTGTCTTCTATGTTGAGTTAGTGTTTGCATCGGCTCTTTGGGTGGGGTTGCAGGGGAGAGGGATACGTTACGGGTGATTTCAGTACACAGCGAGGGACCTGTGAAGTTTCTCCCCTGGAGCGTGTACACGTGGCCTTTGGAGAACGTGGTGATTTACCCCCCGGGGAAACACGAAAGTAGCTTCAGTTGACTGACAGCATGGATGGGGGAGCAGGTACAACACTTGTGTTCACTTTTATTGCTTCTTCCCCTCTCCCTGTCTCTAACCACATCTTCCTTCTGACTAATTTCTCTCTGTTCTCCCTTATTTCTGTCTGCTTGCTCCTAGTTACTGCTTTGCTATTTTTTCTGTTTGGATGCCATTTTTCCCACAGTGACACTCTCCAGGTATCTTGTATTCAAACTCCCATAGAGAGAAGGGCTGGTTAAGATGTACAGCACCATCCAGTGCAGAGGGTCTTTGGATCAGGGCACATTCCTGCACCAGCCAACTGTGAACTGCAAGATGGGTTTAGATGTGTAAAGCATGGTGCTCCGGGTGTCAGAGACCACTGGGAAAGAAAGGTGGCTATGACTGGGCAGGCCTCTGGCCTCATGTCAGGTGCCTCTGTGGCCTGTCCAGGACACTTGGCGCTGATGACAGAAGAGTGAATAAGGTGTAGTAACCCGTCCTGGAGGAGCTCCCGGTGTGATGAGGGAAGCAGGTACTTAAAAACTGGAGTCTATGCTGTACGATAATTAATACTATTAATTGCATCCTGGGAGGGAACGGCTAACTGCAGTAGAAGGGTGGTAGGAAATTCTTTACTGAAGACATGTGAGATTTCAGAAGGTATATTCCTATCAGGAAATAAATCCTCAAAGGCAGAGAGACATGAAATATCTTGATGTGCTTAAGAAGAGGGTGTTTTAGTGCCATGAGAAGAGGCCAGTGGCTGGCATGTAAGAGGTTCCAGGAAGAGGGTCTCGTATATGATACGAATGAATATTGGAGTATTAGAACCAAGGAAAATCTTCTCCCAAAAGACAAGAAGAGGGAGATCTACAGGAGTGACAGTCTAATCAACAGTGGCTGGTACCAGATAAATGGAGGACCGAATGGCTTCATTGGGAAGGGGCAAGTGAAGCATCTCGTTTTTTAAATATTAGCAGGTACATTCTGTAGGTCTAGAGAGAGACTAAACCATATAAACCTAACCTCAGGGGAAAAGGTTTTTTGAAGCCGTAGGTCAGTTAGAGATTCATTCAAAAAAAGTAAGAAACCTCATGTTTTTTAAATCAATATGAAAGGAGGATAAAGCTTAATCTGTAACAATGTTAATCTGTTTAGATTAGTTCATGTTTAAAAAAAAAAACTTTCCTGTTAAAACTATATTAATTGGTAAGATGATGAATCTCAAAAATACTGTTGTGGGTTGCCATTCCCTGCTCCAGGGTCTCTTCCCAATCCAGGAATTGAACCTGGGTCTCCTGCATTGCAGGCAGATGCTTTACCATCTGAGCCACCAGGGAAGCCCTATATACATGCACACATATCTGGTAAAAGAAAAACCCTGTTTATATTTGATCTGTGAAGATTACAACAAAACAATAAATATGTAAGAAAAACTTGTTTTTCTCCCCAATTTGGTTTTTGTTTCAGAGATAAATGAAGCTGAGTAGGTATGGTTCCCACCCACACCCCCCCCCCCTCCGCTGGCAAGTGGAATAGAATTTACTCTATATTTCATTGAATTTAAGATTCCATTGGTTGTGAATTGTATCATTATTTTGTATATCATGGAGAAATTTTAAAAAACCCTGCCAATTATAACAGCAGTTTGATTTAAAAAGGCATTCAGATTTCAGAGATATTAAAATGTGAGGCACAGGCATGAGAAAGTTGAACTAAGAGATCTTATAGACAGAGTATCTGAAGAACTATGGACGGAAGTTCGTGACATTGTACAGGAGGCAGAGATCAAGACCACCCCCAAGGAAAAGAAATGCAAAAAGGCAAAATGGTTGTCTGAGGAGGCCTTACGAGTACCTGAGAAAAGAAGAGAAGCTAAAAGCAAAGGAGAAAAGGAAAGATATACCCATATGAATGCAGAGTTCCAAAGAATAGCAAGAAGAGATAAGGATGTCTTCCTCAGTGATCAATGCAAAGAAATAGAGGAAAACAGTAGAATGGGAAAGACTAGAGATCTCTTCAAGAAAATTAGAGATACTAAGGGAACATTTCTTGCAAAGATGGGCTCAGTAAAGGACAGAAATGGTATGGACTTAACAGAGGCAGAGGATATTAAGAAGAGGTGGCAAGAATACACAGAAGAACTATACAAAAAATATCTTCATGACCCAGATAACCATGATGGTGTGCTCACTCACCTAGAGCCAGACATCCTGGAATGCAAAGTCAAGTGGGCCTTAGGAAGCATCACTATGAACAAAGTTAGTGGAGGTGATGGAATTCCAGTTCAGCTATTTCAAATCGTAAAAGATGATGCTGTGAAAGTGCTGCACTCAATATGCCAGCAAATTTGGAAAACACAGCAGTGGCTACAGGACTGGAAAAGGTCAGTTTTCATTCCAGTCCCAAAGAAAGGCAATGCCAAAGAATGCTCAAACTATCGCACAGTTACACCCATCTCACATGGTAGCAAAGTAATGCTCAAAATTCTCGAAGGCTTTTCCAGAATGTGAACCGTGAACTTCCAGATGTTCAAGCTGGATTTAGAAAAGGCAGAGGAAGCAGAGATCAAATTGCCAACATCCGTTGGATCATCGAAAAAGCAAGAGAGTTCCAGAAAAACATCTGCTTTATTGACTATGCCCAAAGCCTTTGACTATGTGGATCACAATCAACTGTGGAAAATTCTGAAAGAGATGGGAATACCAGACCACCTTACCTTCCTCCTGAGAAATCTCTATGCAGGTCAAGAGGCAAAAGTTAGAATTAGCCATGGAACAACAAACTGGTTCCAAATTGGGAAAGGAATATGTCAAGGCTGTATATTGTCACCCTGCTTATTTAACTTATATGCAGAGCACATCATGAGAAACACTGGGCTGGCTGAAGCACAAGCTTTAATCAAGATTGCCGGGAGAATATCAATAACCTCCGATATGCAGATGACACCACCCTTATGACAGAAAACGAAGAACTAAAGAGCCTCTTGATGAAACTGAAAGAGGAGAGTGAAAAAGTTGGATTGAAGTTCAACATTCAGAAAACGAAGATCATGGCATCTGGTCCCATCATTTCATGGCAGATAGATGGGGAAACAATGGAAACAGTGAGAGACTTTATTTTCTTGGGCTCCAAAATCACTGCAGATAGTGACTGCAGCCATGAAATTAAAAGATGCTTGCTCCTTGGAAGAAAAGTTAGGACCAAACTAGACAGCATATTAAAAAGCAGAGACGTTACTTTGCCAACAAAGATCTGTCTAGTCCAAGCTATGGTTTTTCCAGTAGTCATGTATGGATGTGAGAATTGGACTATAAAGAAAGCTGAGCACTGGAGAACTGATGCTTTTGAACTGTGGTATTGAAGAAGACTCTTGAGAGTCCCTTGGACTGCAAGGAGATCCAACCAGTCCATCCTAAAGGAAATCATTGCTGAATATTCATTGGAAGGACTGATGCTGAAGCTGAAACTCCAATACTTTGGCCACCCGATGCGAAGAACTGACTCATTTGAAAAGACCCTGATGCTGGGAAAGATTGAAGGCAGGAGGAGAAGGGGATGACAGAGGATGAGATGGTTGGATGGCATCACCAACTCTATGGACATGAGTTTGGGCAAGCTCCAGTGTTGGTGATAGACAGGGAAGCCTGGCGTCCTGCAGTCCATGGGGTGTCAAAGAGTTGGATATGACTGAGCGACTGAACTGAACTGAACTAAAAATGTGAGGCACAGGCATGAGAAAGTTCAACTAAGAGTGGAGAGTTTATACGAGTTTAATGGAGGAGGTGGTGGCTGGGCCCAGGACCTGTGTCCCCATGGAAGGCATGGAAGCGCTGAAGCTCTGGAGTTCTGGAAGGACACGCAGAGGGTCCTAGCTGCCTTCCTTAGGCTGGATAATTTTTTTTAATATGAAAAAATACACATTTTAGAACTAATAATATGTAAATATTACTTATGAAGATATTAGAAAAAAAGCGTTTAAATTTGCAGATCAATTTAGGAACAACAAAAATTGTTCCACTGAATAACATTTCAATTACAGACTGAGTCTTATATTAAGTACAGAACTGTAAAAAGATTAGGTAACGTGAGTAATCATTAAATTTTAAAACTAGGAAGGTCCTTAGAGCTGCCAAAGATGTTAACAAATGATCGTTCATTTAGTATTTGTTTTCATACCTATTGTAAGCCAGGCATTATTAGATGTTGGGTATATAGCCATGGATGGAAACACTGGTCCTCTGCCTTCACGGAGCTTACAGTTTGGGGGTCAGTGCGGTTTATAGGTTTGCCTACAGCAATGAACACTTCACAGAAAAAGTACAGAGCTGTGGAAGAGTGGAACTAGAGGTTCCTAATTGAGAGTGGGAAGGGTCTGTAAGGAGTTGAAGAAAAGCCACTGAGTGGGTAGAAATTAATGAGGTAAAAAGGAGACAAGAAACAGCTTGTGCAAAAAACCTGAGCAGGAGCGATGGAGCCAGTCAGTGAAAGAAATAGAGTGGGGTGGGGGGAGGGGGTCTGGGTGACTTCAGTTGAGGTAAGACTGGATGATGCAGGGCCTCATAAGCCATAACATTTTGGATTTTTACTCAGCCCAGGGGGAAGCCACCAGAGGGTTTTAACCGGGGAAGTGACCTTGGCTGCTCTGTGAAGCCTAGATTGGAGTAAGGTTCAAAGTGAAGAAGCCCCCTCAGGAGTCTGCTGCTAATTGAGACCAGCTAAGGTGACAATCTGACCTGAGCATTGACTGAAAGTATATGTTCTTGGGGATAATTTGTATTAACTGAAGTCTTAATTTGTGTACATTTGGACCCAGCAATTCCATTTCAGGGCATTTATTCTAAAGGAACAATCTTCAGTTCAGTTCAGTTGCTCAGTTGTGTCTGACTCTTTGCGACCCCATGAATCACAGCACGCCAGGCCTCCCTCTCCATCACCAGCTCCCGGAGTTCACTCAAACTCAGATCCATCAAGTCGGTGATGCCATCCAGCCATCTCATCCTCTGTCGTCCCCTCTTCCTCCTGCCCCCAATCCCTCCCAGCATCAGAGTCTTTTTCCAATGAGTCACCTCTTCGCATGAGGTGGCCAAAGTACTGGAGTTTCAGCTTTAGCATCAGTCCTTCCAAAGAACACCCAGGGCTGATCTCCTTTAGAATGGACTGGTTAGATCTCCTTGCAGTCCAAGGGACTCTCAGGAGTCTTCTCCAACACCACCTTTCAAAAGCATCAATTCTTCAGCGCTCAGCTTTCTTCACAGTCCAACTCTCACATCCATACATGACTACTGGAAAAACCATAGCCTTGACTAGACGGACCTTTGTTGGCAAAGTAATGTCTCTGCTTTTGAATATGCTATCTAGGTTGGTCATAACTTTCCTTCCAAGGAGTAAGCGTCTTTTAATTTCATGGCTGCAGTCACCATCTGCAGTGATTTTGGAGCTCCCAAAAATAAAGTCTGACACTGTTTCCACTCTTTCCATCTATTTCCCATGAAGTGATGGGACCAGATGCCATGATCTTCGTTTTCAGAATATTTAGCTTTAAGCCAACCTTTTCACTTTCCTCTTTCACTTTCATCAAGTCTCTCTTTAGGAATAATCTTAAATGTGTGCAAAAGTTGAGCTACTGGTATGTTTAAATATTTATATTTAATATTAATTATTAAATATAAATAATAGAGGATAGGAATAAGAAATTGGTTTGAAAAATTATAGTATTTTCAAACAAGTGGAAAGGAAAGGAAAATCATACCCACTTGAAGGAAGCCACATTGAGGAAGATTTGTTTAGATAAGGAGAGTTTCCTCCGTGTGTTTGAGTGGGTACTAGGGAAAAGACACTGAAAATACAGAATTGAGAAGAGATACTCATGAAACAAATTTGGGAGGAGAGATCTAGGACCAGGGGAAAGATGGCACTTTGCAGGATTGCAGGAGCTTCTGGTGTAAAACTGCACTGCGGTTCCACGGTGTGACTTCTGTTTTGAGTACTAGCCTGGGAATCTTTAAGCCATGCCTTGCAACATTGTTACTGGGTGGAAAGTGCTTTTCATACCAGAGAGTTGTAAGTGAATTTTTAGTGTGCAATCAGCCCATCAATTTGATTGCCTGTAAATTTGAGTTTTCCTCTCTAAGGATCGACTGAGCAGAATGAATTTTTGAGAAAACATTTTGTCTCTCCCTTTTCCCCTCTCCCCTCTTCTGTCCCTGTCCCCTTCTTTTTCCCTTCCTTTTCCTCCCTTCCTTCCCCTTATATCCCTCCCTCTTCCTCTGACCCACGTCTAACATGTACACTTTATGATATATTCAGAGCAGAAAAGCAGTCAAATAGTTGTAATAAAAAATCAGCATCCTCCTTCCCTCCCATATTGCCTCTTTGTGACAGTTTTTATACCTGTGTAAGGGAAATATTTTCCTATGTGGTGTGTCTTAATGCCCCTCTGCAAGTTTCAAATGTTATGTATTCTTTGCATTAGTAAAAATATCTAGGCCAGTTTCAGGCACAGAGATATTTAACACCCTGGTTTCCACTCCCTCCATAGTATTGATGCTTAAGTAAAACCAGTTAACTGTTATTTCCTTTCTAGTGCCTGTTTTAAGTAGGTTTTGGGCGGGGGGGGGGGGGGATTGTTGTTGCTGCTGCTTTGCAAATACTGCTGCTTTATAGTAATGATTAGCTGAAATATTCCTAGAGGAGTTTGAATTTGACTTTTTGGTAAGCTTGCAGTTCACTGCTGCTTTGCAAATACTGCTGCTTTATAGTAATGATTAGCTGAAATATTCCTAGAGGAGTTTGAATTTGACTTTTTGGTAAGCTTGAATTTGACTTTTTGGTAAGCTTGCAGTTATCATCTCTGGTATTTCCTTGAATATTTCCTTTTCCTATCAGTGTAATTAAAACAAAAAACTGTAGCTTTACAGAATTTCCAAAATAGTTACTGAAGTTAACTGAGTATTTTTTAAATTGTTGCTTCTCCCAGGATGCAGTTGTTTTAACTCTTTCCTTATAAAAACAGGTTTTAAAATCCATGCCTATATATATTGTGTGTTTCATATATCCGTGTGTGGATATGAGTGTATTTTGAAGCTAGTGGGTGTTTTACCTATTCACCTTTGTAGAGTTCTCAAAAGTTACCAGCTTCCTGAATATTTTATTATAACTCCACAATACATTATGGTGTAAAGGTCAAAATGTTTCTACCAGGTAATTTTTTACTATTTATATATGGAGTACCCCAAGTACAATATCATTTTCTGAGAAAACAAGTTTAATTAATGAGACTTTGAAAAAATACTATGGATTAGAAGATGTGGTTAGGTTTCACCTAGATTATTAAATGTTTAACTTATTTCCGCAAATGAGCATATTTTCCAGATTTTATCTGTATTGACTTAAGTTATTGGAATTCCTGGGATAAATAGTAGTAAAATGCTCTTCTAAATATTTGTCTGTCATATACTTGAGTATGTTAAAA
Source organism: Tragelaphus eurycerus (assembly GCA_935064755.1). NCBI lineage: Eukaryota > Metazoa > Chordata > Mammalia > Artiodactyla > Bovidae > Tragelaphus > Tragelaphus eurycerus. Next base: position 23,729,165 of record CAKXYN010000024.1, on the reverse strand, counting down.
TGGTATAATTAGAAACAGTGCAGTTTTCATGAATGTATTTGTTAATGCAGTGCTTAATGTCTTGAGATGCTTTTTATTAACTACCTAGAAACAAAGGAAGGTCTGTACTAAGATTACTAGTAAGCCTGCACCTTCAAAATAGAACCTTACTTTTTAAAGACATTAAACTAGTGTTACCAGGCAGCATTTAACACACTCCAAGTTACAGTGTAAATTCAACAACATAGTATGATTCATAATGATATTTTCATATCTCGCTTAAGTCATTGGGGATTTTAGCAGTTATCTTTTTAGTTACAAGTCCATTGAAAGTATGAAGTAAAACCATATTGTTCTTGAAAATTATTTTTCATATATAAATCTCATTCTCCTTATTTTTCCTTCTGTTTTTAGTCGTGAGATGGAGAATAAAGAAACTCTCAAGGGACTGCACAAGATGGACGATCGCCCAGAAGAACGAATGATCAGGGAGAAGCTGAAGGCCACCTGTATGCCAGCCTGGAAGCATGAATGGCTGGAACGGAGAAACAGGAGAGGCCCTGTGGTGAGTTACCTGCTAGAAGGGAGAAAGCATAGGAGGAAGTGGAAAATTAAGCATAAATAGATCCTCTTGTAAGCTTTTTTTTCCCCTCTTCATTTTAAATGCAATGCAGTTTTATTTGCTTTGACATTTTCTAGACATTTGAACAAAATGTAGCTAACGCTGTGCTCATTAAGCAACTTAAACTGTTTTAAAGAGTAATCCCTCTGGTTGAGTGGGAGAGGTAATGCTTAAAGCAACACTGCCCTCTAATGTCAGTGTCTCTAAAATCCTTTAATTAGCTATTTATACTGTACTTAGAAAAGTGATTTTTCCAATTTTATTTTAATGTTTTATCTCTAAGGTAGGATCTAAGGATCTTAATTCTAAATCTTTTAAATTCATGTATGACAACATTTTAAAATGTATTATGTAAATATTATCAACATTCAATTGATGAAGCCTAAATGACTGAAATCTGTGTGGTTAAAAATAGCCTTACACTTACAGCTTAAACTAATAAAGAAAAGTTGATATATTTTCTGTTGTATTTGTATAATATTGCATAATTTTAAAAACTGAGTTCTTAATCTTATATTCACATTTACTTCTTTTTTTATTTTTTAAGTAATAAAATACTGGCATTTTAATTTAGGTGGTAAAACCAATCCCTATTAAAGGAGATGGATCTGAAATTAATAACTTGGCAGCCGAGTCTCAAGGAGAGGGCCCAACGAGCGCTGCTTCCTCAGCTCCCAAAGGCCGACGGAGCCCGTCCCCTGGCAGCTCCCCCTCAGGTCGCACAGTGAAATCTGAATCTCCAGGAGTAAGGAGAAAAAGAGTTTCTCCGGTGCCTGTAAGTTAATGTTTTAGCAAATGTGCTAAGTTTCTACAGTTTTAAAACATAACACAGGAAAGATTGGCTAGCCATCTGTTAGAGCAGCGTTCTCAAAGTGTGCCCACAGGGCACCTGCATCCGGGTACCTGCCCTCAGATGCTTTCTGTGGATCCATTAGGTCAAAACTAATTTTGTAATAAAACTGAGATGTTATTTGCCTCTTGCACTGCATTGACATTTACAGTGGTGAGTAAAGCTGCTGGTGCATTTGCCTGAATTAAAGCTATGACGGTAAAAGCTGTATTCCTCACTTGGGTATTTGACAGACATTTTCCTTACAAAGAATTAAGTAAGACTCACTTCAAGGAAAACAACTGATCTTTTTCTTTACTAGCGGTAAAATTTGAGATTTCAAGCAAAAATTAGAGTTTTGGAAAACCCTTAATCCACCACTGTCAGCTTGAGAGCTTCTCAGTACTTAGACTTTTAATAGGCCAATAGTATTATCACTTGTGGGGTTTTTTGTTTTTTGTTTTTTTTTTTTTGTATATTGCAACATGAAACATATGAACTTTTAGAAGATCTGCCATTCCTTTGATGTAGTATCAAAGATGAATATTCATTATTATTTGAAAAGGATTTCCCAAATACATATCTACGTGAGGCCAGATTCTCTTCATGTACTCAACCAAAATACCATATCACAGCAGACTGAATGCAGGAGCATGGATGAGAATCTCAGTATTGAGATTCAGTACTCTGATTCAGTCTATTGAGCCAGACATCAAAGAGACTTGTAAAAAGATAGGTCCTGACCCTCCAAGACAGAGACTCCTACTGGCAGGAATGCAAGTTGAAACTTTCTAACCTTGAAAAGCAAATTAGTGATGGCAAAATAATTGTGGTATAGTGACCAGAAGGGGGAGATTTCCTCACACCTGAGGTTGTGAAAGCACATAAATGCTTCAGAAAGTAAATTTTACAGTAAAGCCCAAGATTCTCAACAGTATTTATCAGCTTTATGTGGACACACCTTTAAACTAGCTATTTTTTTAAAAACTCAAAATAGGAACATCATTTATTAGCTCATTAATCTGAAATAGGGCAGGGCACAGCAGGAGTGGCTCATGTGTGCTTCCCATGGCATCTGCAGACGCTAGAAGAGCCAAGGCTGCTGCTTCACTCCCCTGTCTAGTGCTTCAGCTGGAACAGCTGGGGGCTGTTGGTCTCTTTCTCAAAGCACAGAAATCGGGCTGCAACAAGTGTTTCAAGCTAGGAAAGCAGGTGGAATAGATTCTCACAGCCCTCAGAAGGAACCAACCCTGCCAGCACCTTGATCGTTGATTGTGGACTTCAAGCCTCTGGAACTGTGAGACGATACATTTCTGTAAAAGGTGATTCAAGAGAACAAATCCCAGCATGGATGCTCTTATGAAGCCACCACTTGCATTATGTTTACTAATGCCTTCCTTATTGCCCAAATCTAGTTATATGCCCAAATCCCAGCATCAGTGTGGTAGGGGACTACGGAAGGGTGTATAAATATACTGGGAGGTGTGGTCCATGGGGTCATCAAAGCGAAAGTCTACCGCAAATAAAGAATTGTGTCTCCACCCCCCACACCCTCTTTGGGATATATATTAGACAGGGTGACTTCTTCATGCTAACGGCTACCTAACGTTTCATTATCTGGATAAAGATCATTCATGGCTTCTTTGAACTACATACTAGTGGTCATTTACGTTCCTTGTCAACTTTTCATTACTAAATACAATCTTGCAAAAATATTTTTTATGCATACATCCTTTTGCACATCTAGTGAGCATATCCATAGTGTGAATACTTAGCAAGTCCAATAGTATATGCATGTGTACTTGTCTTGGGTTTTGTTTTACTTCTTAGTAATTGCCTATTTAAAAAATAATGGTTTTATTAAGATATAGTTCATATAGTGTACAGTTAACCCATTTAGTTGTACAGCTCATTGAGTTTTGATATATTTACATAGTTGTAGCCATCACTACAGTAAGTTTTAAAATATTTTCATCACTCCAGCAGAAAACCCCAGACTAATTAGCAGTCTCTCCCCAGCCTTAGGCAACCACTAATCTACTTCCTGACAATATACAATTTGCGTGGACCTTTTATATAAATGTAATCATATAATATGTATGGGCTTCTGTGACTGGTTTTTTGCTCTCAGCATCATGCTTTCAAGGCTCATCTGTGGTATAAATTGTATCATTTTTAATTGTAGAATAGTATTCTACTGTATGGATATACATATTTTGTTTATTTACTCATTAGTTGGTGGGCATTTGATTTCCACTTCTGGCTTCATAATGCTACTGGGAACAGTTGTGTACACATTTTTGTGTGGACATAGCTTCATTTTTCTTGGGTAGATACATAGGAGTGGGATTGCTTTACAAAGCTTTACAAAATGAGATTGTTTTACAAAGCAGGTACACCATTTTACATTCCCACCAGCCCTGTTGGAGGGCTTCCTTTTCTTACCAGCTTTTATTACCTTTTACCTGTTTAGTTTGGCATCAAAAAGAACTAGACTTTCCACTGGGCAGTGATGGAAAGACCAAGTTCTAGGGGAGTCAGTGAAGCGGAGTGAGTGACACATATCCCCCTCACACAGGCTGCTGCTCTTCAGCAGCCTCCAGTGAGATGTCTTAACCTGGGAAGAGTCACTTACCACTCGTCCTCCACAGAGAACTGCATGGAGCTGTTTGTAAATGACCAGTCATAGGAAGCACATTTAGTGATCCCTTAAGTGGAAGCTGGGAAACTGGGTGTTTAGTTTTCATCACTAGAAACAAGTCATTTTACCTGTTTAGGAAGCACATTTTCTATGCTTTTTATTTTGGTTTACATAAAACTTTTCAAAGATGTCAAATACTTATAATTTGTAAAATTACCACATGTTTGTCTCTCTTGGCCAAAGATGTATTATTTTAGGGATGACAGATTTTAAAATTTTACTCATAGCAATATGTCAGACAAATGCATTTGCAAAACACATTTTGTCCCATCATATTATATATTGAGGCATTTTTGGGTGAATATAAAAAAGGTCTGGTGTGACCTTTTTTAGGTCATTTTTTTCTTATGGAGGAGTAAACTTCTTAGCAATTTACCTAATTTTTAAAATATTGTGAAGTTTCAGAGTGGGAGAATCACACCACCTCGAAGAGCCCCTTCACCAGATGGCTTCTCACCATACAGCCCAGAGGAAACAAACCGCCGTGTAAACAAAGTGATGCGGGCCAGGCTGTACTTACTGCAGCAGATAGGACCCAACTCCTTCCTGATTGGAGGAGACAGCCCAGACAATAAATACCGGGTGTTTATTGGGCCTCAGGTAGGAACTGTCACCATTTTACATTTTATTAGGATCTGGTACTAACTAAATATACTGTGACATTCTTAAATTTAAATTAGTATGTAATTCTCTTGTAATCTAAAGAGAGTTAGAACATTTGGGGAACTGTAAACTCTTTAATGTGTTTATAAAGGGTTTTACTATGATTTGATATACTTCAGAATACAAATTTGGTCTTTTTATAACTTATTTAGGGCTGTGCCGAGCCTCTGTTGCTGCTTGGGCTTTTTTCTAGTTGTGGTGAGCAGGGGCTGCTCTCTTAATTGTGGTGCAAGGGCTTCTCATTGTGGTGGTTTCTCTTGTTGCAGATCATAGGCTCTAGGGTGTGCGGGCCTCAGGAGCTGTGGCTCGTGGTCTTGGTGGCTGTGGCTCCTGGACTCTAGAACCAGGCTCACTAGTTGTGGTGCATAGGCTTAGTTGCTCCAAGGGATATGGGACCTTCCTGGACCAGGGATCGAACCTCTGTCTTCTGCATTGGTAGATTGATTCTTTACCACTGAGCCGGCCACCAGGAAAGCCCCTGGTCTTTTTAATAAACCAAAAATAAGAGATTAATTCATGGAGATAGCTGTAGACTTTTCTTGCATATCCTTATATATCTTATTATATAATGATAATGAGAAATTAACAGAAAGTTTAGTATAATAAACTTGGAAACATTTTTAAAGGGATCACCCTAGGAGTTCTAGTGGAACACAGATTTATTAAAGTAGAGGTGTTTTTTTTTTGTTTTGTTTTGTTTTTTTAATTCTTTAGAATTGCAGCTGTGGGCGTGGAACATTTTGTATTCATCTGCTATTTGTTATGCTCCGGGTATTTCAGCTAGAACCTTCAGACCCAATGTTATGGAGAAAAACTTTAAAGAATTTTGAGGTAATTTTTTAAAATAAATGCTTTGGAGTAAAATTGTCTACTAATTTTTATGATACTCCTGAAATTTTTCCATAAGCTTTAAATTTAAGTAGACAGTGGTCATTTCAGAGGTGTGAATGTATTTAAGGATTACTTGATGTTGGTAAATAGTTTTCTTATAAGCTATGGACTAATTAGTTTTTTTCTTCTAGAGTGAAAAAAAGTAAACACTGACCTATAAAAATACTGTTCATAGTAAACTATATGTATTCTTATTTTCGAAGCTCTTAAATTGGCTTTGTGAAAAACTTATGAAATAAAAGCCAAATAATTTAACCTATAGAACTCATTATCTGTACATTATGGCACAGATGTCATGTTGCTGTCTTTTTTCAATGTTAGGTTGAGAGTTTGTTCCAGAAATACCACAGTAGGCGTAGCTCAAGGATCAAAGCCCCATCCCGTAACACCATCCAGAAGTTTGTTTCACGCATGTCAAATTCTCATACATTGTCATCATCTAGCACGTCTACATCCAGTTCAGAAAACAGGTCAGTACTTTTTAAGGAATTAACAGCATTATGCAGTGTTACTCTTTAATTTTAGAGGTTATTTATATACATATATGTAGGGGTTATATATATATGGAGAGGGAAATGGCAACCCACTCCAGTGTTCTTGCCTGGAGAATCCCAGGGATCGGGGAGCCTGGTCGGCTGCCATCTATGGGGTCGCACAGAGTTGGACACGACTGAAGTGACTTAGCAGTAGCAGGGGTTATATATATATAACCCCTATTATATTATTTATGCTATATATTTTATATATATAATATATAATATATATAATATATATAACAGGGGTTACATATATATATACATATATTTAGGAGTTATATATACATATATTTATGTGTATATATATATATATACACTTGTTAAGTTGCTCTGAAATGACTTAACTATTGAATCTTGGCTTTCAAGTTAAAAATCACGGGTAAAAAATATTAACAGTCATCAAAGTATATTTGGATATTTTGTCCTGAAGCCTATGGTGTTGAAAATGGCACCTGAAATATCAGAATATAATAAATGTCCGTTTCATAAGAAAAATTAAGGTATAAAGTAAGTGGCTACTGTTCATCAATTTTCACTGTGCCAAGCACCTTTTATGTTGTTATTAGGTAGGTTTTACCACTTTGGGAGATAACGAACTTGAGGCATTGTGTAAAGAATATGTCTGTAATTCTTTTATAAATTATGTACAAGGCAATGTGGTTATCCAAAATTACTTTCAAATATAGGATTTTTAAATTTCATGGTATCACTTCTTCTCTCATAGATAGTCCTCAGGGAATCCTCATTACAGCATGTTTTACATGTGAGAACATAAGTAGGCTCTTCCGAACAGAGAGACTAATCATTTGTAATTAAGAGATACAATACCCATTAATCATAGTTATTAATTAAAACCTGTGTTGCTTCTCAGATTTTTCCATTGCCTAATTGCTAATAAGACTAAACTCATAATCCTGAAAGATCTGAGTTGTAAACCAATATGACAGGTGTGGAAAAAATTAAGAGTATTATCATAAAAAGTCATGCCAGTTTTCTTTCATTTCCAAAATTTCTTTATTGGTTTTAATGAAAAAAAATGAGGTTCTTCAAAATTACTCCAGAAAAGAGTACTCCTTTTTTTAGAAGGGCACCTCCTATGTGTTCTCAAGAACTTCAGTCTGAGAAGCACTGGTCCAAGTGATCCTGTCATTTTCTTTCCATCAATCTTTTAAGAATTGTTGAGGAATCAGGCAAGAGCGCGATGAAGTAAAGAACTGAGAGAGAAGTGTTTTTTTATCTATGGAAAAAGTAAATGTTTGAATTTTCTTATTTTTTATTAAATAGATTGATTTTAGAATGAGAGTGTTAGGAGTTTTTTTTTTTGGGACATTAGAGATTTCCAAGTTGACATGGTTCAGTGATAAGTAAAACCAGAACCGGTCATGTGAACAGACTCTTAGCCTTCATTTCTTCTAAATAAATGGAAAAAATTAGCTTTATTTCTCAAGCTTCCTTACCCAAACTTATTCTAGAGCCTTTTTCCTTTTGATTCATATTTCTGTAGCTTTTTATTTTGGAAAAGAAATTAATGCTTAAAACCAGGTAGCCAGTAGAAAGTGTCTCTCTCTAAGATGAAAAAGGCACCCTCTAAATATGGGCTGGCCATAATTCGTGGGTTTTTTTTTTAAATTAATTTATTTGGATTTATTGTATCCAAGGGGGGAAACTCAAGAAGTTGTAATCTTAACTAAGAGTATACTGTGTAGGTAAGAAGGTTAATGTTTCATATAATCACAAAATTTTATGTCTAAATATTTTAAGACTAAAATCAAGAAAAAGAAAATTTATCTGGCGATCTTATCACATTTTATATTAATTTAAAAATAGTATATAAGAAGCAATGAAAAACAGAATTGGGACAGATTGAATATATAAAAAAATAATTAACAAAACCGTACCACCAAAACAATAGAAACCTGTGATCCAGTACAGAAGTGGGCAAAGAGCATGAGAAGAATTTTCACAGAAGAAGAATTTCAAGGGGCTAACAAACATATGAAAATTTTTCAGGCAACCAAAAACTAAGAAAATGCTTATTTAAAAAAATATATTTTATATATATATATCAGATTACTTTACAGAATTAATAGATTGTAATGAGACAGTTCAGTTCTTATAAGATATGCTTTACTATATGTAAAGTGGTATAGCCTTTCTGGAAAAAAGTAACGTGACTTTTGAAAACATTTATAGTCATTAATCAGAGAAGGCAATGGCACCCCACTCCAGTACTCTTGCCCGGAAAATCCCATGGGTGGAGGAGCTGGAAGGCTGCAGTCCATGGGGTCGCTGAGGGTTGGACACAACTGAGTGACTTAACTTTCACTTTTCACTTTCATGCATTGGAGAAGGAAATGGCAACCCACTCCAGTGTTCTTGCCTTGAGAATCCCAGGGACGGGGAAGCCTGGTGGGCTGCCGTCTATGGGGTCACACAGAGTTGGACACGACTGGAAGTGACTTAGCAATAGCAATAATCATTAATCCAGTATATGTATTACTTTTTTTTTTTTTTTTTAAGAAAAAAAAATTTAATCTGAAAAATGCCCAAGACTTACATATATGGCTGTTTCTCACAGTACTATGGTGAAGAACTTGGAACAACTTAAATATCCAGCAACTGAAAGGTTAAGATATACCCATATTATGAATATCTCATGCAGCCATTAAAATTATGCTTTTGAAGACTATTGAATGGTATGAAATAAAATCCAGATTATACTATCTGTCATGCATGAACCCATTTTTTATATATAAAAGGTATTACAGGTGCTTAAATAAATGAGTAAAAATTTTAATAGTTTTTAACTGGTGGTATTACAGGTAACATTTTTATACTTTAAATACTTAGGGCTTTGAGGGTTATTGGGCCTCTGTCATAGCTATTCGACTCTTCCTGTAGCTGAAGTAGCCACAGACAGCATGGGGCATGGCTGCGTTACTGCCAATACTTCTCATCTTATTATTTTTAAACAAATATAAAGTCATGACATAATTTGATCTGCAACTTGCTTTTTAAATTAAAAAAAAATGTTTTCACTTTATATATCAAGAACATTTTCCTCAGTACAAAAATGTATACTACTTTCTTATTACAGCCATGTAAGATTATATGGATATAACACAATGTATTTTGCTATTGCCATAATTAATGGACATTTGTGCTCAGATGCTCAGTCATTTCTGACTCTTTGTGGCCCCATGGACTATAGCCCGCCAGACTCCTGTTCATGGGATTTCCCAGGCAAGAATACTGGAGTGGGTTGCCATTTCCTACTTCAGGAGATCTTCCCAACCCAAGGATTGAACCTGTGTTTCTGTGTCCCCTGAATTGGCAGGTGGATTCTTTCAGATCAGATCAGATCAGATCAGTCGCTCAGACGTGTCCGACTCTTTGCGACCCCATGAACTGCAGCACGCCAGGCCTCCCTGTCCAACACCAACTCCCGGAGGTCACGCAGACTCACATTCATTGAGTCAGTGATGCCATCCAGCCATCTCATCCTCTGTCGTCCCCTTCTCCTCCTGCCCCCAATCCCTCCCAGCATCAGAGTCTTCTCCAATGAGTCAACTCTTCGCATGAGGTGGCCAAAATACTGGAGTTTCAGCTTTAGCATCATTGCTTCCAAAGAAATCCCAGGGCTGATCTCCTTCAGAATGGACTGGTTGGATCTCCTTGCAGTCCAAGGGACTCTCAAGAGTCTTGTCCAACACCACAGTTCAAAAGCATCAATTCTTCGGCGCTCAGCCTTCTTCACAGTCCAGCTCTCACATCCATACATGACCACAGGAAAGACCATAGCCTTAACTAGACGAACCTTTGTTGGCAAAGTGATGTCTCTGCTTTTGAATATGCTATCTAGGTTGGTCATAACTTTCCTTGCAAGGAGTAAGCGTCTTTTAATTTCATGGCTGAACTCACCATCTGCAGTGATTTTGTAGCCCAGAAAAATAAAGTCTGACACTGTTTCCACTGTTTCCCCATCTATTTCCCATGTAGTGATGGGACCATATGCCATGATCTTCGTTTTCTGAATGTTGAGCTTTAAGCCAGCGTTTTCACTCTCCACTTTCACTTTCATCAAGAGGCTTTTTAGTTCCTCTTCACTTTGTGCCATAAGGGTGACGTCATCCGCATATCTGAGGTTATTGATATTTCTCCCAGCAATCTTGATTCCAACTTGTGCTTCAGTCCAGCATTTTTCATGATGTACTCTGCATATAAGTTATATGTTGGATTCTTTACAACACCTCTATTTTTTTGCCTAATTAAATGCAATGGATTTTCTGTTTACTTGAGATATTTCTGAAGGAAAGCATTCTAGAAAACAGGTTCTTTTAGGTCATGGATATGTATGTTTAGTATCTTAAGAAATACTAGCAAAGTTTTTTCTAAAAATTTAAATTTTTTCACTCCCACCAGTAGTGTATATGAGAGCCTGTTTTCCTATCATTATCAACTTATTTAATTTTTGTCAGTCAGATTATCCCATCCCTACCAAAGACAAATAAAATAAGAGCTTTATTAATATAACATGTATTTTGTACTTCTCTTTTTATGTTTATTCACTGTTGGTCTTTCTTAAGTCAGCTGCCTTTTTATCTTCTTTGCTTGTTTTACTGCTGAGTTGCTAATATTTTTCTTACTGATATCATACTTACTTTGTATATAATGGGAATGGTATATATAGTATAATTATATTTATCATATAATTCAAATACATATAATAAAGTTACAATTTTGCCATAAATGAAATCATTCTGTACAAGTTAGAATTCTGTCATGTTATCTACTCTTTTTTCATCATATAGTACATTATAAATATTTTTCTTTGTCATTATGTATAGATCTCTGATCCTTTTCAAAGGCTTCATAGTGTCTGGGTGTACTTTTTTTTTTACCTCCTTTTGATGTTCCTGTGGTTGATTTTTTTTTTCATTATGCTAAGTAGTACTGTAATGAACATTCTCACACATATATCTTTATTATTTGTATCTTTATTTCCTTATGATATATTCCTAGAAGTCTAGTTGAAAGATTGAGTACATTAAGAATAGTTGTTTCTAGCTCTTTCCATCATCTTTCCATGCTGCCATAATGATGTGCTTGAATGTCCTGGCTGATACTTTCAAGAGCATCAGTAATGCTGAAAAGAGAGGCAAATGCCAGATGCTTATTAGGCCATGTTCATCATCCAAGTCATCGTCAGGTTTCTAACTGTGATGATGAAGCATGGTTACATTGGTGAATTTGAAATCATCGATGATCACAGGGCTGGGAAAACTGTTGTGAACCCCACGGCCAGGCTAAACAAGGGAGGAGTGATCAGCCCCAGATTTGATGTCCACCTCAGAGATCTAGAAATGGCAGAATAACCTGCTTCTGTCCCATCAGCCTGGTTTCACTGTACTGACAACCCTACCTGGCATCATGGACCATGAAGAAGCAAGACAAAAACACACAGGAGGGAAAATACTTGGATTCTTTTTCTAGGGATGTAATACATTCAAATAAAATGCCTCAGAGGATCAAAAAACAGTTGTTTCTAGATTTTTTTCTAGGAAAGTTGGACCAGATTATATACTCACCAAAAGTGTCTGAAATAGGCCTTCATACTTAAGGATGGGGAATAGATGAGTTCTACAGTCCTTCCAATACTTGAAATCTTAACAGTGTTGGCATGTAGTATGTTTATACATAGATCTTATGGTAGTTCATTTATTCAAAAGGTGTACTAACAAAATTTGGGTGATACATGTATCTCTTGAGATTTAGTTCATTTATTGAATTATATTCGTAGCAAGGAAAGGTTAATCCACATTCAAAATTACTGTATAACAGCAGAAATACTTCTCAAATAGTTTATGTACACGACGCTCCTAAACAAGAATTTGTAATCAATTTTTTCATAGTCTAAAGAAGCCAAAATTGTTTTTAGCATATGGCTTTAATTCTGTTAACATTCTTTTGTAGTTAATGCCTTTGTGTCCCCTTCCTTATAGTATAAAAGATGAAGAGGAACAGATGTGTCCTATTTGCTTGTTGGGCATGCTTGATGAAGAAAGTCTTACAGTGTGTGAAGACGGCTGCAGGAACAAGCTGCACCACCACTGCATGTCAATTTGTACGTGGCGCCTTTTCTCCTGTGCTTAGTCAGCATGGTTCCTCTACGAGCTAACTGTATGATGTAGGATTTTAACGTGGCCTTAGGCGACACTGGTGAGAGGCGGAAAGAAGTACATACCTAGGCCCTATGTGAACTTCTCAACAAATAAGACTAGATCTGTTAGGAGATCTGTGTGAGCAAAGAAATGTTATAAAGTGTGACCCCTGGTAATGAAAGGCGTGCCCAGAATTAGAAACAGTTCCGATCTGGTGGGTGCACCTGGAGGGAAGGGGATGGAAGAATGCCTGGGCAGGGCGTGCCAGAGAGGGTAACATCAAAGCAAGGTTTGCATGACATGGCCAGATAATCAAGTGGGCAGGATGTTTTGGAAAACAGTAAATAAGATACTTGTTACATAACTAATAAAATAGCATTTGCAAAAATTACAAGCATCAGAATAGCCTACTGTGTTTTCCTTTTAGGTAAACGTTATAGGTAAACGTCCTTTAGGTAAACGTTATATAAGTTTTGAGGCTCCTTCCATATATAAACCCTATACTAGCCATTATGAATAATAATTACATAAATAGTAAATGTTAAACATTTATGTTTTTGTAAGTTTTTTTTCCATAATTTTTCAGGGGCAGAAGAATGTAGAAGAAATAGAGAACCTTTAATATGTCCCCTTTGTAGGTCAAAGTGGAGATCCCACGATTTCTACAGGTAATAATTATGCGTTAATGATTTGGATATTGTTTAATAAGAATAAAAATGCTCTCACAGTGTCCTTTAAATCTGTTCATTCTTCTTAGCAATCTCTGTTCACTTTGCATTCAGCCACGAGTTGTCCAGCCCTGTGGATTCCCCTTCTCCCCTGCGAGCTACACAGCAGCAGACTGCCCAGCAGCATGCCTTGGCTGGATCCCAGCGGAGGAATCAGGAGAGCAATCTTAACCTTACTCATTACGGGACTCAGCAGATCCCTCCTTCTTACAAAGATTTAGCTGAGCCTTGGATTCAGGCAAGTAGTTCTTGTTCTTCATGCCTCAAAGAACCATTTGAGGCTAGTTAATGTAGTTGTCTCCCCAGTTTATAATTTAACAAAGGACTTTTGCTTGCCTCCATCATGACTTGTATTCCACTGAAAATTTTAATTTGACCTTTGGTGTTAATACTTTGCTGGGGCTTCCCAGGTGGCTCATTGGTAAGGAATTCGCCTGCCAGTGTGGGAAACGCAGCTTCAGTCCCTGGGTGGGGACAATCCCTTAGAGAAGGAAGTGGCGACCCACTCCAGTATTCTCTCTTGCCTGGGGAAATCCCATGGACAGAGGAACCTGATGGGGTACAGTCCCTGGGGTCACAGAGAGTTGGACACGACTGAGCAACTAAGCATGCACGCACTCATACACATTAATACTATGCCACTTATAACAGCTGGAACTTTAAAAATTCTTTGCAGTCTTACCTCCCACCTCTAGACTAAGAGACATTAAAGTGGATATCCTTATTCAAGGATAGACATTAGAACCATTTAATACCAACTTGTTGCAGTGTTTAATCCCACTCCTGCCAAGAATTTGTTATTTTTCTTACTTGTTGCCATTTAAACTCAGTTTCTCCAATTGGTATTTTCATGACATATGTCAGGTACTTAATACTTGCTGAATGGATGAATAAGAAAAAATATGTGGCATTTACCTTGTATATTGATTGCTGAAGAAGGCTTTCTTATCTCTTCTTGCTATTCTTTGGAACTCTGCATTCAGATGTTTATATCTTTCTTTTTCTCCTTTGCTTTTCGCTTCTCTTCTTTTCACAGCTATTTGTAAGGCCTCCCCAGACAGCCATTTTGCTTTTTTGCATTTCTTTTCCATGGGGATGGTCTTGATTCCTGTCTCGTGTACAGTGTCACGAACCTCATTCCATAGTTCATCAGGCACTCTATCTATCAGATCTAGGCCCTTAAATCTATTTCTCACTTCCACTGTGTAATCATAAGAGCTTTGATTTAGGTCATACCTGAATGGTCTAGTGGTTTTCCCTACTTTCTTCAATTTAAGTCTGAATTTGGCAATAAGGAGTTCATGGTCCGAGCCACAGTCAGCTCCTGGTCTTGTTTTTGCTGATTGTATAGAGCTTCTCCATCTTTGGCTGCAAAGAATATAATCGATCTGATTTCGGTGTTGACCATCTGGTGATGTCCATGTATAGAGTCTTCTCTTGTGTTGTTGGAAGAGGGTATTTGCTATGACCAGTGCATTTTCTTGGCAAAACTCTTAGTCTTTGCCCTGCTTCATTCCGTATTCCAAGGCCAAATTTGCCTGTTACTCCAAGTGTTTCTTGACTTCCTACTTTTGCATTCCAGTCCCCTATAATGAAAAGGACATCTTTTTTGGGTGTTAGTTCTAAAAGGTCTTGTAGGTCTTCATAAAACCGTTCAACTTCAGCTTCTTCAGCGTTACTGGTTGGGGCATAGACTTAGATTACTGTGACACTGAATGGTTTGCCTTGGAAACTAACAGAGATCATTCTGTCGTTTTTGAGATTGCATCCAAGTACTGCATTTCGGACTCTTGTTGACCATGAGGGCCACTCCATTTCTTCTGAGGGATTCCTGCCCGCAGTAGATATAATGGTCCTCTGAGTTAAATTCCAGTCCATTTCAGTTCTCTGATTCCTAGAATGTCGACATTCACTCTTGCCATCTCTTGTTTGACAACTTCCAATTTGCCTTGATTCATGGACCTGACATTCCAGGTTCCTATGCAATATTGCTCTTACAGCATCGGACTTTGCTTCTATCACCAGACACATCCACAGCTGGGTATTCTTTTTGCTTTGGTTCCATCCCTTCATTCTTTCTGGAGTTATTTCTCCACTGATCTCCAGTAGCATATTGGGCCCCTACTGACCTAGGGAGTTTCTCTTGCAGTATCCTATCATTTTGCCTTTTCATACTGTTCATGGGGTTCTCAAGGCAAGAATACTGAAGTGGTTTGCCATTCCCTTCTCCAGCGGACCACACCCTGTCCAATATCTCCACCATGACCCGCCCATCCTGGGTTGCCCCATGGGAAACAGAATGGGAAAGACTAGAGATCTCTTCAAGAAAATCAGAGATACCAAAGGAACATTTCATGCAAAAATGGGCTCGATAAAGGACAGAAATGGTATGGACCTAACAGAAGCAGAAGATATTAAGAAGAGGTGGCAAGAATACACAGAAGAACTGTACAAAAAAGATCTTCATGACACAGATAATCATGATGGCGTGATCACTGACCTAGAGCCAGACATCCTGGAATGTGAAGTCAAGTGGGCCTTAGAAAGCATCAGTACGAACAAAGCTAGTGGAGGTGATGGAATTCCAGTGGAGCTATTCCAAATCCTGAAAGATGATGCTGTGAAAGTGCTGCACTCAATATGCCAGCAAATTTGGAAAACTCAGCAGTGGCCACAGGACTGGAAAAAGTCAGTTTTCATCCCAATCCCAAAGAAAGGCAATGCCAAAGAATGCTCAAACTACCGCACAATTGCACTCATCTCACACGCTAGTAAAGTAATGCTCAAAATTCTCCAAGCCAGGCTTCAGCAATATGTGAACCGTGAACTTCCTGATGTTCAAGCTGGTTTTAGAAAAGGCAGAAGAACCAGAGATCAAATTGCCAACTTCCGCTGGATCATGGAAAAAGCAAGAGAGTTCCAGAAAAACATCTATTTCTGCTTTATTGACTATGCCAAAGCCTTTGACTGTGTAGATCACAATAAACTGTGGAAAATTCTGAAAGAGATGGGAATACCAGACCACCTGATCTGCCTCTTGAGAAATCTGTATGCAGGTCAGGAAGCAACAGTTCGAACTGGACATGGAACAACAGACTGGTTCCAAATAGGAAAAGGAGTACGTCAAGGCTGTATATTGTCACCATGTTTATTTAACTTATATGCAGAGTACATCATGAGAAATGCTGGACTAGAAGAAACACAAGTTGGAATCAAGATTGCTGGGAGAAATATCAATAACCTCAGATATGCAGATGACACCACCCTTATGGCAGAAAGTGAAGAGGAACTCAAAAGCCTCTTGATGAAAGTGAAAGTGGAGAGTGAAAAGGTTGGCTTAAAGCTCAACATTCAGAAAACGAAGATCATGGCATCTGGTCCCATCACTTCATGGGAAATAGATGGGGAAACAGTGGAAACAGTGTCAGACTTTGTTTTTCTGGGCTCCAAAATCACTGCAGATGGTGACTGCAGCCATGAAATTAAAAGACGCTTACTCCTTGCAAGGAAAGTTATGACCAACCTAGATAGCATATTCAAAAGCAGAGACATTACTTTACCAACAAAGGTTTCGCCTAGTCAAGGCTATGGTCTTTCCTGTGGTCATGTATGGATGTGAGAGCTGGACTGTGAAGAAGGCTGAGCTCCGAAGAATTGATGCTTTTGAACTGTGGTGTTGGAGAAGACTCTTGAGAGTCCCTTGGACTGCAAGGAGATCCAACCGGTCCATTCTGAAGGAGATCTGCCCTGGGATTTCTTTGGAAGGAATAATGCTAAAGCTGAAACTCCAGTATTTTGGCCACCTCATGTGAAGAGTTGACTCATTGGAGAAGACTCTGATGCTGGGAGGGATTGAGGGCAGGAGGAGAAGGGGACGACAGAGGATGAGATGGCTGGATGGCATCACTGACTCGATGGATGTGAGTCTGAGTGACCTCCGGGAGTTGGTGATGGACAGGGAGGCCTGGGGTGCTGCGATTCATGGGGTCGCAGAGAGTCGGACACGACTGAGCGACTGATCTGATCTGACCTTGTATATTAGTCATTTTTATTTGTAAGAGTAATTTCCATTCCTTTACCTTCTCTTCTGCATAAATGCTTTCTCATCCTTAGTAGATCAGAATTTCAGTTGGTTGGTTGGATTCTAATGGTTTTCTTTGCTGTTATCAGCTTAGTCTATTTTTTTTTAAATGTATAATCCAAAACCAGACAATATCTCCAATAGATTATAGTGAAATAAAATGTTTTTGATAATCTGGTAAATTCTATTAAATTTGTAAGCAGACACAGGTTAACTCATTATGCTTATATATACATCAGTAGAATTTCTATTTTTATTTTTGTGACTGTTATAGTCCTGAAGCTTTAGAATTCTCTTTTCTTAGCATGTTAACAACCCAATAGGATTCTAATAAAATTTACAGACTTAATAAATATTTTATCTAATTCATTAATGGTATTTAACATAGCCCCTCACCTGCCCCTTCATGATTCCTCAAGAAAACTCTCAAGTTGATACTGAGTCTTGGATGCCATTTTTTCAAGGCAGTGGTCTAGTTTATTTTGCTTAAGCTGTAGGTTGGACTAGGCTATATATTCTTGTTTTTTTAGGAGGAATATCATATAAGACATAAAACTAGTGGTATGCTGTTTAATAGTGCTGTGCTTAGTCGCTCAGTTCTGTCCAACTCTGCATCCCCAGGGACTGCAGTCCGCCAGGCTCCTACATCCATGGGGATTCTCCAGGCAAGAATACTGGAGTAGGTTCCCATGCCCTCCTCCAAGAAGTCTTCCCAACCCAGGGATCGAACCCAGGGTCTCCCACGTTGCAGGCAGATTCTTTACCATCTGAGACACCAGAGAAGCCCCATTTAACAGTGCTAGGCATACAATCAATTCACTAGATTCTAATTGATTTAAGTCTCCTTACTATCACTCTAAAACAGAACACACAAAAACTGTCATTATTTGTTTCCCCCAAATCATGTTTATTCAGTCTCTAATAGTTAGAAATTTTTCATATGATGTTATCTTAAGACATTAAATTTACCTTTAGCTAACTGGTCCATAATGTCAAGACCATGCACCCTTTTTTTCGGGACTCTCTGGCTTTGCAGAAGTGGTAGTGATTGCTATAATGATGTCATTGTAGTAATCACTTTAATTATTTAATTAATTATTTAATTAAAATAAATATTTAATTAAATAATTATCAATTATTTAATTATTATAATCACTTTAATTATTATACATATTTTTCATTATCCTTTGCTGATTTGAACACAGTTGTTTTTTAGTCTTTTGGGTTTTTCCACTCTATTCATTGTATTTTTTTCTAATTAACCAAGTAAGAGAAATTCTGTTAACTTCTTAAACACCTTGCTCCAGTACTTTTCTTGGTCTTTTAAAATCTTGCTTCAGTTTTTTTCTCTGCAAACTGTGTTAACAAAAATACAAATTTGGAGTTCTTCACAGATACGTTTAGTTTGTTTTAAGTACAGGAGCACAGAAATATATATATATATATATATATCTGATTACTTAATGGTGTTCACTCTTAGTTTTACTTGAGCTAATAAATAAATGTTAAGGACTTTTGATAATTACTAGTTAAATTTGAGTAGGTCCTTATGGACACATTTGAAAATTTTATAGTATGGTGAAGATTTAAATGTCCTATTTTCCTTTAGTAATCAAAAGTCATACTTAATTCAAAACACTTTAGTTTTTCTTCACATTGAATTTATTTTGTCTCTTTGACTATAGGTATTTGGAATGGAACTCGTTGGCTGCTTATTTTCTAGAAACTGGAATGTTAGAGAGATGGCTCTCAGGCGTCTTTCCCATGACGTTAGTGGGGCTCTGCTACTGGCAAATGGGGAGAGCACTGGAAATTCTGGGAGCACTAGCGGAAGCAGTCCAAGTGCTGGAGCCACCAGTGGGTCTTCCCAGACCAGTATCTCAGGAGATGTGGTGGAGGCATGCTGCAACGTTTTGTCAATGGTCTGTGCTGACCCTGTCTACAAAGTGTACGTTGCTGCTTTAGTAAGTAGCTTTATTCTCTAACTGTACCTTTTATGGGTTTGCGTTGGGTTGTTGGTTTTTTTTTCCTTCTTGACAGCTTGCAGATATCATTTTTAAGATTCAGTAAAACTACATAATTTGATTTTGGAAAATCCAAATGTTGCTTTTATTTTATAATCCCAGGAAATTGCAATTTTCCATTTAGCATCTTCACCTAGATTCTACTTATTTTAATCTGGTCAAGTTTTCTTATATGCTATTGTAAAGTAGCAATAGCTAGCTGTTCATATCTTTGTTTGCCTTACCTTATACATGACCAGATTGAAAATATTTTATGGGATAGCAAAGTAACCAAAGTTACCTTTGGTTTTTTAAAAAAATTTAGTATTAGTAGACATTAAGAGCTGATTTTTAATAAACATTGTATGCAAATTCAGAAACCTTTTCACAAAAGAGGGTTCTGTGACATAAATTACTGAGTTGTTTTTCTAGTTTAATCTGTTAGAAGCTGTGTTTCATGGTGAGACAGAATGACAAGGAGGCTGTTCTGTAATTTTGTAGGCTAAAAT
Organism: Tragelaphus eurycerus; assembly: GCA_935064755.1. NCBI lineage: Eukaryota > Metazoa > Chordata > Mammalia > Artiodactyla > Bovidae > Tragelaphus > Tragelaphus eurycerus. Next base: position 23,709,462 of record CAKXYN010000024.1, on the reverse strand, counting down.
TATGAGTATGTACATCTTTAGAACAGTTTCTCAACCTCCACACTTACAGGCATCTTACACGTCACAGGATGTTGAGCAACATTCCTGGTCTTTACCCACACTACATAGCAGTGGCAACCCTCTCCTCTCCTTAGTCATAACCACCGGTAGTGTCTCCAAGCATTGCTGAATGTCTCCTGAGGGTTAAAAGTGCCCCCAGTTCAGAACCAGTGCTTCAGAATAATTCTTAGCTGATCTTTTGAAAACTCATTCATCTCTCCGCCTCCAGTCTTCCCTGCGTGCTAAGTCACTTCAGTCTTGTCTGATTCTTTGCGACCGAATGGACTATAACCCTCTAGGCTCCTCTGTCCATGGGATTCTCCAGACAAGAACACGAGTGGGTTGCCATGCCCTCCTCCAGGGGATCTTCCCCACCCAGGGGTGGAACCAGAGTCTCTTCTGTCTCCTGCGTTGGCAGGCCTGTTCTTTGCCACTAGCGCCACCTGGAAACTTCCACTCTTACTCTTTTTCTAATCCATCCTCTGACATCTATGCCTATAAAATCTTCTTTTTTGAATAACAGTATGGCATAGGGTTATGAACATTAGTTTGGAGTCGAAATGGAGTGAACTCATAATTTACCATCCCAACTGGAATACTTGAATAATTTGCTAGTTAAACTAGGACTAGCCTAGGCTGTCTGGATGTATGGTCAAAATCAGAGAGAACTTGATTCAAATTCCCATTCTCCAGTGTGCTGGCAGTGTAACTTTAGGACTCTTAAATTTTAGCTTCCTCACCTATAAAATAATGAAAATATTTATCTCTATCTCTCAGGTTTGAAGTAGAAACCTCTAACCATAATGTCTAGTGCATTGTAGCAAAGTTGAATATAGTGGCCATCATTATTCCTTAAATGCCGCTTTATTCCCCAGCTCAGAAACCTTTAGAGGTTTCTGTTTCTTCGACAGCATTTCCTAAAGCATATTCTGTGGAAGTCTGGACGGGTTATAGAAGTTCCCTGAAGAAAGAGTCTGTGTTCACTTAAAATTGGTAAGCACAGAGTCACATGAGGTTAAATGGGTCTATTCACTGAAAGGCTTCTAGGAATCTTCATAAGTTAATATACATTAGGAATCTAATCATGGCATAAGATGCATTATCTCCCAGATTTATCTTACCATGGTCTGTTTTTCATGTTAGCATCTTGAGGGACCCAGCATCCTACAGAATACTATAGAATAAAGACCAGCACGCTGTAGAATAAAGATTACTTCTTTCTTCTTACTGTTTTCCAGCATAGAGCTTCAGACATACTGAACTGTTTGGTATACTGCCTTACCATCCAGTTATTTATTACCAAGTTCAGATGGTGTCCCAGTGCATTCGTGAGCTCCTAGAGTATAGGGGCTCTGAATAACACTGTCTTCCGATTCCTCCACAGTTACTTAGTGTGCCAGACACCGTGGGGGCAGGTGTGGTTCCTGCCCTCGGAGCTCTCCTTTCCCTCTCTCCCCTTCCTCTTGCCCTTCTATGTTTTCTCTTCTCCTCTCTCCCCATATATAATTTTTTGCTGAACCATTTGAAAGTTGTGTGTAGGCATCATGACATTTCACTTCCAATACTCTAGCATGTATCACCTAAGAACAGATACATTATTCTGTATAACCACAATGCAGTCAGCAAGCTCTGAAAATTTAGCATTAATAACAGTATTATTATGTACTATAAAGTCCATATTCAAATATCCCCAGTGTCCCAACTGTGTCCTTTACAGCTAAAACCACAGACTTTACTCAGATTTCATCGGGTTTTCCATTAATGTCTTTTTTCTCTTCTAGGATCCAATCCACAATCTCACATGTCCTTTAGTTATCATGCCCCCTTAATCTCTTCCCATCTGGGACAGTCCCTCAATCTTTCTTTGTCTTTTGTAGACCTTGACACTTTTGAAGTGTATTGGCCAGTTATTTTGAAGAATGTCACTGTTTGGTTTTATCTGATATTTTCTCCTTGACACTTTTGAAGTGTATTGGCCAGTTATTTTGAAGAATGTCACTGTTTGGTTTTATCTGATATTTTCTCCTGATCACATTATATTTTTTATAAGAACACCAGAGGTGATGTGCCCTTCTCAGTGCATCAGTATCAGGGAGTACATCACATTGGTGTGTCTTATGGTTGGTGATGCCATCATCCTTCATCACTTGCTTAAGGTGATGTCTACTGGGTGCTGTGAATTCACTCTTAGTAAGTGTCTTGGGGCAGATACTTTGAGACTATGTAAATACTCTGTTTCTAGCCACAGAGTTCAGCATTTGTTAGTGAATCTTGCCTACAGCAATCATTACTGTAGTATCCTAATGATGAGCTTCTATTCCCCATATTCCTTCTGTATTATTTAATTGTAACTCTTTTATGAAGAAGATCTGTCTTTTCTCATTTATATATTTATTCAGTTTTTTATTTCTGTCACCATAGACTTATGGGCATTTATTTTATTCTTTGGGTTATAATTCAGTACTGTCATCATTTACTTTGTTGCCCAAATTATTCCAGCTTTAGCCATTAGAGGCTCTTTCAGATTGGCTCTTTTTCTCATTTTCTTTTTAAAATAACTATTTTGAAATTAATTCAGACATTTAAAAATTATAAAAAATAGTTGAGAGTTCACCATTTAATTATTCAGTTTTTTATTTGTATCAACTCATGGATTCTTATTTATGGGTCATAATCTATTCCTATCATTGTTTTATTTCTCAAAATGTCTCAGATTAGGCCATTGTCTCTGATGCTTTTTAAGTGTAGTTAAACTGACCTTCAGTCTTTTCCCCCAGAAAACGTTGAGAGCCATGCTAGTATATACTCCTTGCCATAGTCTGGCAGAAAGAATCAAACTGCAGAGACTTCTCCGGCCAGTTGTAGACACCATCCTAGTCAAGTGTGCAGACGTCAATAGGTAAGGCCCTTTAAATGAACTGATTCAAACCCGCTTGTCCCAAAAGCCTAGCACAGGGCCTCACACCTGCTGAGTGTAGGATACATGCTTATTAAATGAGGTCTGGAATATTGTTTTCTAATGTGAGATTTGAAATTACCATGTAACGTTTAAAGCTCTTAAGGACTAGAAAGAAGAACTAATGGCAGGTGAAAAACAGGATAACAAACAGCATGGACCTCCACATTACTGTGATTCTTTTAAAGTAATATTCTTAAAACTGAAATCCAGTTGATAAGAATAGCTGATATATGAGGTATAATCTCATTTTAGAGAATGAATTACACAGGATAGGAACCAATAAAATTATTATACATGGTTTGTGTTATCTGGGCTCCAAAATCACTGCAGATGGTGATTGCAGCCATGAAATTAAAAGACACTTACTCCTTGGAAGGAAAGTTATGACCAACCTAGATAGCATATTCAAAAGCAGAGACATCACTTTGCCAACAAAGGTTCGCCTAGTCAAGGCTATGGTCTTTCCTGTGGTCATGTATGGATGTGAGAGCTGGACTGTGAAGAAGGCTGAGCACCAAAGAATTGATGCTTTTGAACTGTGGTGTTGGAGAAGACTCTTGAGAGTCCCTTGGACTGCAAGGAGATCCAACCGGTCCATTCTGAAGGAGATCAGCCCTGGGATTTCTTTGGAAGGAATGATGCTGAAGCTGAAACTCCAGTATTTTGGCCACCTCATGCGAAGAGTTGACTCATTGGAGAAGACTCTGATGCTGGGAGGGATTGGGGGCAGGAGGAGAAGGGGATGACAGAGGATGAGATGGCTGGATGGCATTACTGACTCGATGGATGTGAGTCTGAGTGACCTCCGAGAGCTGGTGATGGATAGGGAGGCCTGGCGTGCTGCAGTTCATGGGGTCGCAGAGAGTCGGACACGACTGAGCGACTTATCTGATTTGATCTGTATTATCAGGACCAAAAAAAAAAGATTTTAAAAAAATTTCATAATTTTGTGATGGAATTTTACTCTGAGAGTTTATGTCAAATAACAATAATTCTATATATCCCTGCAATATCCTTAAAAATCAGCAAGGGACAGAACAGCCCTAATTGGAGGTATAAAAATACAAAGTAGAGAAATGTGGTATGGTGATAAAGGAACATGACGAGCTATGCTTTTATTAGACCACTGGTTCTTTCTCTCTCTCCTTTTTTTCCCCTTTCTATAAAGTGGGAGGAAAAGACCATTTTTCATACAAAAAGCATAACCCAGTCAACACATTGGGCAGTTCTAATCTCTTCATGTCCCAGCAGATCCCAGGTGGTTTAGGAGCACTGACCCCCTTAGTTTGCCCCTGCAGTTACCTCCTTTTGGAGCTCTTCCAGGCCAACTTTGTCTTCCTCCCTAAATCACATAGACATAAATCTCTATAGACATATAGTCTGTAGAGGGTCTCAAAATTTAAGCACTTAACTTTGACTTGTTTGTCATCTTTTCAAGTCTGTCTAACTCCATTGTCTCTCTGCACAAGACTACACATTGTAAGAATTAGAGGTTTTCTTGTTGCTTAGAGAGAATACTATAAATATCTGAGAAAAATTAACATATTTGTAAAATGCCTAGAAAAGTCATTTCATTTCTTAATATCATATAGGTTTGGGGTTTTGTTTTTTTTTCCCCTGAGAATTTCAGTGCTTTTATAGCAATTGTTTTGTTGTCCACTCTGAAATTCTAAAGTCAGGTTGTTTGTCTGGTCACTTGAATGATGGAAGATTATAAGAAATATGGTAAAGAGATTTTATGATATTTAGAAGTCACTCTGGCTATATAAAAAGAACATAAAGTTTTAGATGGTAAGATTTTGTTTTTAACAATTCTTAGTAAAAATCCAGAAATCAAAATGTTGGAATCTTCTTTCTTATTTTAACAATATATGATAATGAAAATAAGCCTTTTATATGGTTTGATATTTAAATTAATACTTGTGTAAGAACCAGTAGTGAAGATTCTGTGTTTAACACAGAGAATAAGGTAAAATTTAAGAAATTAGACCTAATAATAAATATTATGACTGATAGTGACATCAATAATGCAATTTTAGTGATAGTCCTGAAAAACATTTTTTCCCACCTTTTCACATGGCATTACATTACTACTCTCCTTTAATATGTATTTTATCCAACACTCAAGCCTGATGTTGCTCCTTTTGTTTTTAGTCGCACAAGTCAGCTGTCTATATCAACGCTGTTGGAATTGTGCAAAGGCCAAGCAGGAGAGTTGGCAGTTGGCAGAGAAATACTTAAAGCTGGTAATAATTTTTCACTTAAAATTAATATAGCATATTTTATCATTTTCCTTAGACAGTCTAATCTCATCTCTAATACGGCCGTTGCAGGATTTTGAAGTAATTTTATAAATTGACTTGGTCAGCCAACATTTAAAATAGGAATTAATCTGAAAGATAAATTCTTGAAATTAATATAATTTAGAATATTTTTATTAAACTTAATTTGATCATATTTTTAGGTTTTAATATCACTATTTTTCAGTTATTTTTGCTTTCTTTTTTGTAGGATCCATTGGTATTGGTGGCGTTGATTATGTCTTAAATTGTATTCTTGGAAGCCAAACTGAATCAAACAACTGGCAAGAACTCCTGGGCCGGCTCTGTCTCATAGATAGACTGCTGTTGGAATTTCCTGCTGAATTCTACCCTCATATTGTCAGTACTGATATTTCACAAGCTGAGCCTGTTGAAGTCAGGTAATTTTTCTTCTGAAAATGTGCTTCTTTTCCTCTTCTTACCTAACCCATCCCACCCCCACCATACCTATCCAAGAAGGACAAATTTTAGATTAATGAAAGACTCAGAAACTTCAGAGCACATACAGGTTACCAGTACTTAAATATTTGATTGACAAACACCTAAAGTCTAGGCTATTTAAAATAAAATATATAGATCTTTTATACTGAAGCAGTTTCTTTTTGGTTTGTTTTTTTTTTTAATGTAAAAGCTATAAAGTAGTACAATTTTATTTCTATACATTTTGCAGTAATGTTAACTTGTTTTGTAATTGAATGTGCTTCTTCTTTCAGGTATAAGAAGCTGCTGTCCCTCCTGACCTTTGCTTTGCAGTCCATTGATAATTCCCACTCAATGGTTGGTAAACTCTCCCGAAGGATATATTTGAGTTCTGCAAGAATGGTTACTGCAGTACCCCATGTATTTTCAAAACTGTTAGAAATGCTGAACGTTTCTAGTTCCACTCATTTTACCAGGATGCGGCGTCGTTTGATGGCTATCGCAGACGAGGTGGAAATTGCTGAGGCCATTCAGCTGGGTGTAGAAGACACTTTGGATGGTCGACATGACCGCTTTTTGCAGGCATCTGCCCCTAACAGCTATCCAGAAGCCATGGACAATAGTTCCTTTGAACGCACGGACCATTTAGAGAAAGCTGGAAAAGGACTGTGTGCTACAAAATTGAGTGCCAGTTCAGAGGACATTTCTGACCGACTGGCCAGCATTTCAGTAGGACTTCCTAGTTCAACAATGGAGCAGCCAAAGCCATTGGTTCAAACAAAGGGCAGACCCCACAGTCAGTGTCTGAACGCGTCTCCTGTATCTCCTCATTCCCAGTTAATGTTCCCAGCCTTGTCAACCCCTTCTTCATCAACCCCATCTGTACCATCTGGCACCGGGACAGATCTCTCTAAGCAGAGACCTCAGGGGTTTGTTCCCTGCAAAATGCCTTCTGCATCTCCTCAAACACAGCGTAAGTTTTCTCTACAGTTCCAGAGAAACTGTTCTGAAAACAAAGACTCAGATAAACTTTCCCCAATCTTCACTCAGTCAAGACCCCTACCCTCTAGTAATATACACAGGCCAAAGCCATCTCGACCTACCCCAAGTAATACAAGTAAACAGGGAGATGCCTCAAAAAATAGCATGACACTTGATTTGAACAGTAGTTCCAAATGTGATGACAGCTTTGCCAGCAGCAGCAATAGCAGTAATGCTGTTATACCCAGTGACGAGACAGTGTTCACCCCAGTAGAAGAGAAATGCAGATTAGATGTCAATACAGAGCTCAACTCCAGTATTGAGGACCTGCTTGAAGCGTCTATGCCTTCAAGTGACACAACAGTAACTTTTAAGTCAGAAGTTGCTGTGCTCTCTCCTGAAAAAGATGAAAATGATGATACCTACAAAGATGATGTGAATCATAATCAAAAGTGCAAAGAAAAGATGGAAGCTGAAGAAGAAGAAGCTTTAGCGATTGCCATGGCAATGTCAGCATCTCAGGATGCCCTCCCCGTAGTTCCTCAACTGCAGGTTGAAAATGGAGAAGATATCATCATTATTCAACAAGATGTAAGTATGGAGTCTTTTAAGTGGTTAGAGTTTCCTTGGACCATACAATAAAATAAATCTAGTTCAGAAATATGGCTTCTAATGTGAGTTAACTATAAGCAGCAGATTTTTCACACAGAATTGTACAACAATTTTTGTGTCACTGCTTGAACATAAATACTTGTTGCCTATTTCAGAGGCACTTCTGGTTGATTCTACAATGGTGAATCACTTATGCATTTGACATTGGTTACCAACAATGTCCTTTCAGAGGTCAAGTTTCAGAGGTGATTGGGGAAACCAGACTAAACAAGAGTAATATTTTGCTAGGCTAATTTCACAAACTCATACTCTTAACAGTAAAAAGATTGCTTTCATTTATTATGTAGACACCAGAGACTCTACCAGGACATACCAAAGCAAAACAGCCTTACAGAGAAGACAGTGAGTGGTTGAAAGGTCAGCAGATAGGCCTTGGCGCCTTCTCGTCCTGTTATCAGGCTCAAGATGTGGGAACTGGAACTTTAATGGCTGTTAAACAGGTAAATGTCTAGTGAGCTTATAAATGATTAAAATTATAAAAATGAGTAAAAAAACAAAGGGTATATCCCCATGTGTATATATTTTAGTTCTTTAAGTTTTCAGAAACCTGAATTTCAAAAGTAGATGTTGCCAGGGCACCAAAAGCATCATGAGTCTATTTGAAAGTTGAAGCATGGTTCCCATAAGATGCAGTATCCAGATGGGCCTTACAAAGGTTGTGTTTCTTATTGTGCTTTTTTATATTTATTAGAGGTATGGTTTTATACTCCCTTCAGCCAAGTTACTGGTGCAGTGTCACCTTGGGATTTCTGTGGTTTACTCTTTATAATGAGCATGCTTATCAATATATGATAACAGTCAAGTTTTCATTTTCAAGTCATGTTGGTTCTTATGATTGGTCTTTTCTCATTTTTTAGTCTGTCTTCTGACAGTTTTGAAAGAGTGGCTGTGCCTCAGCCATTTATCAAATCTCCTGATATTTTTCTGCTGCTTAAGATAGTCTTTGGAGAAGGCAATGGCACCCCACTCCAGTGTTCTTGCCTGGAGAATCCCAGGGACGGGGGAGCCTGCTGGGCTGTCGTCTATGGGGTTGCACAGAGTCGGACACGACTGAAGCGACTTAGCAGCAGCAGCAAGATAGAGTCTTATTATCTAAGAAGACTTTGACTTGGTTTTTTTAAAACAAGTATATACATTGCATCCATGAGCATAATAAATGCAATCTCCTATGGATAGATAAGCTAATTTGGGTTTGTCCATTTTATATCAGATTGTTAATGAAAATTATAAATAAAAACTCATCAGGATTCAGAACTTTATATAAATGTTTATTGAAACAGGTGACATATGTCAGAAATACATCTTCTGAGCAAGAAGAAGTAGTAGAAGCATTAAGAGAAGAGATAAGAATGATGAGCCATCTGAATCATCCAAACATCATTAGGATGTTGGGAGCCACCTGCGAGAAGAGCAATTATAATCTCTTCATTGAATGGATGGCAGGTATGTTCATGTTTTAAATAGAAAAGAGTAATACATAGATTTAACTTTTGCTTGATATTAAATTTAGGAAAAACAGTTTAATAAACACTTATTTTATTAAATAGTTTAGGTTTCTAAAAGCAAATTGCTCTAACATAGTACTGTTGTATAAACTGTAAATATTTTGTCGTTCATTTAAATATAAATAAGATATTCATTATCTTTTAAACTTTTTCAGTGTGTCTTTTAAAATGATTGTGTGCCATTGTTTTATAGGAATAATTGTTCAAACCTTCTATGATAAGATCCATATATGTCCAGTTGGCCATCTTTAATTGGATAGATTTATGAAATATTTTAACATAACTATAAAAATGAAATGAAGATACAGCTTTTAAAACTTACAAGTATACTAGCACTGAAGCACAGAGTTGAACCTTGTCATCTGCTTTAACAAACAGACTGAGTTTTATTCTATATTATATAGCATAATACAGTAAAATAAATGACTTGGGGTGTAATGAATACATAAGTGCTTGGTTTAACTTCTTAGATCTTTTATGTTTGAAGAGGGTATTTCTATTTACAAATCAGTTCTTTACTATATTCTCTGATGTTGGTTGTAGGTGGTTGATGGTTGTATATGTGTTGACTATAAATACTTCTTAGAAGAGGCTTACTGAGTTTGTGACTTGTTGTCCCAGGTCATAGATGGTAAATAGTGAGATAGGAAGCTTAATTCTGGGTTCTTCTGGCTCCTCCCATTCTTTTTACTTAAGTATTTCACTGTTTACTTAAGTATTTAAGAAAGATATTTTGTGTATCTTGGTCAAAAAGAAGTGAATTGTACATATGAGAAATAGTTCCATCTAAAATTGTTAACTTTTAAAGGTTTCTGAAATCTTGACTTTCCAGAAAACCAGTTCATGTGGGTTCCATGAAAATGTCTCCTAATTGATAGACTTTAAGATTACTGGAATGTGTTAGTTTTTAACTCAGTTTCACTTCTAATGCAGATGATAAATATTTCAAATGTGAATGTGAGCTCATGCATTGCAAGCTTATATAATCAAAGTATATAATAAACCATTTAATTATGGCTTAAATTTATGATTAATTATTATTACATGTTTAGGGGGATCTGTGGCTCATTTGCTCAGTAAATACGGAGCCTTCAAGGAGTCGGTAGTTATTAACTACACTGAGCAGTTACTTCGTGGCCTTTCATATCTCCATGAAAACCAGATCATTCACAGAGATGTCAAAGGTAAGAATTCTTTTCATTACTATCTGCTTACTACCAATAAGCAGAAAACAAATGTCATTTTAAAACTTGGACCTTTGTTGATAGCTTCTAACTTGAGCTCCACTATGGGATTTTTTCCTCCAAATCTCTTCTGAGTACTCAAATTTCTCCTAAGTAAATCATTAGAATTACCAGAAGTGAAAAGAACTTTTAGGATAATATATCTTGCCTTTCTTAAGCTGTGACTTTTACACAGTTTTACGGCTAATTGGTGGCAAACCGAGTACAAAATATAGGTCTCTGATTCCCCCATCTTGGTCTCATGATGTACTGCTTCCCCAAAGGTTTCTGTTCTTGGTTTTATTTAAAATAACTGGGATATTATAAACTTCTTTTAAGAAAGCACCTCTCAAATCTGTTGCAGTTTGGTTTATTAAAATCAACTTTGGGGAATTCCCTGGTGGTACAGTGGTTAGAACTTCACGCTTTCACTGCCAAGGCCTGGGTTCGATCTGTAGATGGGGAACCGAGATCTTGTAAGCTGGGTGGCATGGCCAGATAAAAAAAACAACTTGGCTTTCTGACATGAATGCCTTTCTATAACATTAATTTTTTATTAAGCTATAATTATGAAATTACAGTATAAAGTCTGAATTGGTCTATCTAGGTCAGTATGTTTAAACAGAACTTTGTCTTAAAAGTGTAAACTACACTAAAAATTGAACTCTGAGGAAAGATTTTGTTAGGAATCATTATATTAAAGGCTTAACACTAAAGTTTCACAAAATCTCTGCTTTTATTCCTAATGCATTGATGTTTTACCCCATTTTCCCTCTGAGGCTTTGGATTTTACTTATTTTACATTGCGGAAAACTATATACCTTTACTAATGAAGTGAACTGGGAAGGAGAGTAGATTTCTCTGACATGGGGTTTTTCTTTTGTCGTTGTCCTATTTCATTAGTAGCATTTTACTGAGTTTTTGATCTGTTGTTTTTAACATAGAAGGTTATTTGCTGTTTCTGTTGGCAGGTGCCAATTTGCTCATTGACAGCACAGGTCAGAGACTGAGAATTGCTGATTTTGGAGCTGCAGCCAGGCTGGCATCAAAAGGAACCGGTGCAGGAGAGTTTCAGGGACAGTTATTGGGGACAATTGCATTTATGGCACCTGAGGTGAGAAGCAACTCTGAGTGTGATGGAAGAAAATATTTTGGAGCTCTGTGTGGCAGCGTTACACCAAATAATTTTGCAGTGTTATCCTGTATGTGCTTACTAACTGGAAGTCCACGGCCTTAAACTAAGGTTTTGATGATCTCCTTCATCTTCAAGTCCTTAATCCCTGCCTTTCCATAGCCTTTAGGCAAATCTATTAAAGCCTATTTCTAACAAAGAATTATTGGGTAATTTATAGTAGTTGGTTTCTGGCAAACCTAAAGTTCATACAAAATAACTGTTCTGAACCGGGTCTCTCCCGTTGTGTTCAGAGCTCTTCATGTTCATACACAGTGATTACTAGTTGTCCTCTTGAGTTTACTAAGTGTACTGAGGCGGCTTTAGAAGCTCACAGTTCTCCAAAACGTATTTGTGCCACATGGGAAATTAAGCTTATTAATAAAATCACAGATAGTCTATGGAATTGCTCTTTGTACCCTGAAGTAGAAAAACCAGAACCCATAAATAAAGAATGGCTTTCTCTTTTTCTAGTGAGTCATATTTCCAAGTTAACTCTGCTTTATTTTAGGTCCTAAGAGGTCAGCAGTATGGTAGAAGCTGTGATGTATGGAGTGTTGGCTGTGCTATTATAGAAATGGCTTGTGCTAAACCACCTTGGAATGCAGAAAAACACTCCAATCATCTTGCTTTGATATTTAAGGTAATCATGAGATAAAAATGACTTCTGCTAAAGCTGGCAACAGGCAAATTTTCATGGATTCTTCTTCACTATCAATCTAACATGAAAGCATATCTTACTAGAAACTAGAAATAAGTATATGTGTATCTAGGAGTTGATATGGTGCAGCGAATGTGGGCAGCATCAACAGTCAGTTCTCATGCTTTAAAAGTCACTGTGAACACTGAATTAGCAGATACTGAATCATTGCCCCTGGGTGAAATATGTACACGCATGCACGCACACGCGCACACACACACACCAAACTTGAAAATACCAGAAGCTCTTTATGTAGTGTACTGTCACAAATTTGTAAATGTATTATTTCCTGTATTTAAAAAGTTCATCAAGAAGTATTTGGTCAGATTCAGGAGTTTTACCATAGACACCTTGTTAGGAAAAGTCCACCCACTTCTATTTTAATTCTTCTGTATAGGATGCACAGGTATTGAAATATATGCACGAGTACTTCTGTATCAAAAGCCCTAGTTGTGGAGCGCTTTAACACTATAGTGTTTTCTCTTACAGATTGCCAGTGCAACTACTGCTCCATCAATTCCTTCACATTTGTCTCCTGGTTTACGAGATGTGGCTCTTCGTTGTTTAGAACTTCAACCTCAGGACAGACCTCCATCGAGAGAGCTACTGAAGCATCCAGTCTTCCGTACTACGTGGTAGCCAATTATACAAATAAACTGTTACAGAGACAGGATGCTCAACAAGAGAAAAGAACTTTTGTGGGGAACCACGTTGATGATCTGCTGGCTTTCATGCCACTGAACAGCTATGAACAAGATCAGTGGGGAACCCTTACCTAAGTATGTGATTGACAAATCATGATCTGTACCTAAGCTTAGTATGCAAAAGTCCACAATTTGTGCAGAAACTGTAAACCGTGCCTTTCAAAGAACTGGCCCTTAGTAAACAGGAAAGCAGTGAAGTCTGTATGACTAAATAACAGCATAATTTTTTGGAGCACTTTTTCAGCAATATTAGCAGCTGAGGGGCTCAGGATCTGTTTTAATGTTTCAATTATTCTTCCATTTCATATCGTGATCACAAGCAAGGGGGTTCTGCAGTTCTGTTCTCTTTTTTTGGTCACTGGCAAACAGTCAGTATCTGCCTCTTTTAGGTCAGAATATGCTATAAGTAGCAGTAAATAAATATATTTTTGAAAAGTTGACAACAACTTTATGACCCACAATTGACTTTTTCTTTTTTTTTTTAATGCTTGGGCAATTGTGGTTCATTGTGCATTTTACTGTTGGCCCATTCATTTCGTTTTTGGAAATTACGGTTCTATACTTTCATTTCACCTTCATTTTTGTTTAATATTCAGGGAAAGGTGACCTTTTCAAACCACACACAAAAAAAGTAGAACTAGATGTGAACTAGAGTTTATTAAATATCTTGCTCTTGCAAGAGTTTTTTTTTAAATACAGATTTAAAAACTTTGTTTTTAAAATTGGAATATGATAAAGTACTACCTTCACTGAGTCAGTCACTGCTCTTCTCATGCAGGTTAAATATAAATTAAGTGAAAATCAAATGTTCTCTGTGATGCAGCTCACAACCAAGATCAAGATGACCTTGAAATGTATTTGAATTTTATAATTGTTTCTTTAGTAGGAAACTTCACACCATTTAGGTCTTACTCTGTATGTAATAATCCATCATTCATCATCACCACTGATAATGTTAACTGCTATTTTCCTTCCACCATGTATCATCTCTTTACAGTAGGCCTGGCTGAGATACCTAAAGAAAAATTAATTCAATTATGCAACTACAAACAGGTGTTTCCAAACAATAAATTTGCTTCAAACTTGGAAAATATTTTCAGAAAGAAAAGTGACTTTGAAATTTCATTTACACACTAATTCGTTGGATTTTGCACAGTTCTCTAATGGTTTTTATCTGAACTGAACTCAGATGCATGGAATCCTGAAGGAAAATGGCAGCTCCTTTACCCTTTTTCTGTGAGTTTAAATCAAGTACTGATTTAAGTATTTAATACAACTTTTTGAGATGTTAAGTTTTAACTCTTCAGAAGCCAGTTGAATTGTTGCAGAGTTAAATAGAATTGGTTATTCTCAAAGACTCAGGATAAACTAAATAAGCTATATAGAGAGTACATTTTAAATGTACAACACAAATTGGAAGTAAAATAAGTTACAAGATAAGTTTACAGGGCAGGTTTTTTTTTATATAAATGAATGTGTTTCTTAGTGAAATTTTACATTCCTTTGGTTGGAAGATTGGCAATATTTGAAGAGTTAAAAATAGTACTGAAATGTGAAGTTTGGTAGCTCTAAATGTGTTGTCTTTCCTTTTTTTTTTTGACTACTTTAGAATTTTCACAGTTCTAATAAGATTGTTTCCAAGTCTCTCATGTGCAAGCTTTAAAGGATGCACTCTTGCCATTTTATGTACTGGAAGATCATTGGTCAGATTAATACTGTGTCTGACAGAGATGTAAACTGTATAAACTGAGGAACCTCAGCTAATCAGTATTACTTTGTAGACCACCATGCCCACCACATTTCAAACTCAAACTGCCTCTAGATGTCAGAATCCATTGTTTGAGTTTGTTCGCAGTTCCCTCAGCTTGCTGGTAATTGTGGTGTTTTGTTTTGTTTTGTTTTCAATGCAAATGTGATGTAATATTCTTATTTTCTTTGGATCAAAGCTGGACTGAAAATTGTAATTTGTAATTATTTTTGTGTTCTTAATGTTATTTGGTACTCAAGTTGTAAATAACGTCTACTGCTGTTTATCCCAGTTTCTACTACCTCAGGTGTCCTATAGATTTTTCTTCTACCAAAGTTCACTTTCACAATGAAATTATATTTGCTGTATGACTATGATTCCTAAGACTTCCAGGGCTTAAGGGCTAACTTCTATTAGCACCTTACTGTGTAAGCAAATGTTACAAAAAAAGAATCTCTGGGTTAAGAAAATTTGGCTTAAATGTATTCTTTGTTATTTTAAATATATCAAAGATATTTTAATTAAAATTTTTACCCCATTGAACCAATTTTATAGTATTTGTACCTATTTTGGTGTTTTGTCTTTATAGTAAATAAAAGTTTTTGAACAAAGGTTGTTACTTTTATTTATTTTGGAATAATTCCGTTTTTAAAAAAAGAGTCCTAAGAATACCACAAAGCACTCCCATATACCATTCACTCTCAAAAGCCCCACCCACTCAGGTTTTGCCAGCGGTGTAGTTATATCCTCTATAACAAAAGGATCCGAACCAAGATCAGCTTTGTTCTTAGTTATGCTTCTTGAGTCGCAGTCAATCCAGAACTATTCCTTCTTCCTTGACCTTCACACCTTAATTTATTGTTTTATAAAAGTCATTCAGTTTCCATTCAGTGCTTCCGCATGCTTCGGTTCAGAGTGAGCATCTGTGACAGGAATATCTCAGAGGCGATGCAGGCCGTGTTCTTTTCAGTGTCTCATATCAGGAGGCATACAAGGTCTCCTTGTCTCCTTGCTGTTGATGTAAACGGGATGATCTGATACGCTTCACCACAGTACTCTTGCCCTTTATAATTAATATCTACCTTTATATTATTTTGTAGAGGTGATACTTTGAGACTAAATAAATACATTGTTATTTATCCAACTTTAGCTCTTTGCTCTTAGCTGTCTTATCTGAATTATTACTTTGGTTGGTTGCCAAACACTGATTTTCTGGTTCCTGCACACCTGTGTGTGTGTGTGTGTGTGTGTGTATGTGTGTGTGTGTGTGTTGTGTCCAACTCTTAGGACCTCATGGACTGTAGCCCACCAAGCTCCTCTGTCCATAAGATTTCCCAGGCAAGAATACTGGAGTGGGTAATAGCCTATCCCTTCTCCAGGGGATCTTCCCAAGCCAGGGACTGATCCCAGGTCTCCTCCTTTGCAGGCAGATTCTTTACTGGCTGAGCCACCAGGGAAGCCCTGTATATTTATTAATGGGCATTTTGCTATAAGGAAGACCTCTTCTTTATTACTCACATATCAAAATGGGTTTGTGGATTCCTATTCAGTGAGATAGAATTCATTATTGTCATCACAGATTTACTCAAATTGTCACATTTAGCTATTGGGAGCCTCTTAGAGCTTAGCTTCTCTCTGGACTGACAAGCCACCCATTATTCTTTGACCACTTCTATACTTTTAGACCCATCTTGTGTGTTTGCTTCAGCCTTGGGATCAGCATTTTTCCAAAAAGCCTTGACTCCACCGTTAAAAGCAATACAATATTGTAAAGTTAAGCAAAATAAAAAAAAAAAACAAAAAACGGTGCTAGATATGCTCATTGCTCTAGGGTGTCACTGCTCCCATGCCCTCTTGGTAGACAAAGCTAGATTATATATATATATATATATAGTTTTATGCACACATATGCAAAATACACACACATACACAAAAACCATAAGTTCATACCAGTTTTCAATTTCAGTCTACCACTACCCAGATTCATTCGAGACTTCCCTCTTTCCATATCTGTAACTCTTTTTCTGGACAGTAAGAAACCTGACTTCCATTTGCCTCAATATATTAACTTATACTATGGTTAGATAACATCACAGATTCAATGGATATGAATATGAGCAAACTCCAGCAGACAGTGAAAGACAGGGAAGCCTGGCCTGCTGCAGCCTATGGGGTCACAGAGTCCGACATAACACAGCAACTAAGCAACAACACATTGACTGACTTGCTCAAGTTCTCCACCCACCTATGTAACCTGTAAGGAAAGTAACCTAAAGGCAAGGTAAGCTGTACACTGTAAACTTTTTTGTAGTTTTACAAAATTGAGCAGAAGATTCATGAATTACCCATATACTTCCTGATCTACATATTGCATAGCCTCCCCCACTATCAACATCAAATGCTTTTTTGACAAAATGAAAGCGTTTTAAGAAATTTTTCTTTAAAAAAATTAACTGAAAATTACATCTTTTAAAAAAAAACCTTCCTTATGTGGTTTGACATGTCATAAACTTGCATATAAACACTACTACTGTCCCCAGACAGCAACAGATAATTGATCCTGTTCATATGACTCAATCATGATACAGAAAAACATAAAAACCGTCCTCCTATGTTAAAATTGTTGGGAATGAGAATAAAGATTTATTCACCAGCTACTATTTGTCAGGGACACTTTGCAACACAGTGATTATGTTCTGTTTCACAAGTGAGGAGATAAGGCAATTTCAATCATTCTGCAATTCAAGGTGTACCAGGGAACTCATTTGGCTGACCCCAGGGTTTTAGTCTTCGATTGTATCTTGTTTTTATTGTGTGTTGTTGTTTTCTACTTTCATCCTTTGTATTTCTGCTCAGTAGTCGTTTTTCACATGATCACACTGCAAGATAGGTAATGTCATTGAAAAACTGAGTTCAGAAGTCATCCTGTGTCTTTACATTCGTTTTTAACTTTCTGTAATAGCTTGGTTTTAAATGTACACCTTTTAAATAGGCTCTGAATATTGTTCCTAAAGGGCAGACTTAAGTCATTTCAGGAAAATACTAACTTTGAGCAAAGCTTTCTGTTCCAGAGGAATTAATAATTCTATTGTTCCTTGGTTCTATTTAAATGATATTAACAGTTTTTAAAAATGGTCAAATCTGAAGGTTACATGGAATCTAGAAAAATGTTGGGGTATCATGCCCATATGGAAATGCCAAAGAATGCAATTGTGAACTGACATAGTAGTAACTCGCTTGTTATAAAATAGAATGTATGAAGTACTGCAATCAATGGAGAACACAGTGACAAACAGAAATGTATGTAAACTGTCGTATTTCCATGTTGTGACAATTTATAGGTTTGTCATTTTTTAAATTTTGCTATAAGCAAAAGTCACATGTTGAATTGCCACAAGCAAGGAAAGGATGGGCCTTTTAAAGTAGGTAATGATGATGGACATGGTAACCACAGAGCCTGAAGCCTTACCTGGGTCAAATCTGGCTCTGCCACTTCCCAGTCGTGTAACTCCTGTTTGACTTTCTCATCTATAAGATGAAACCAACAGTTTTGAAGAGAGCCTATATAAATGGCTCAGTACAGTGCTAGGCACAGTGGATGCACATTATGTGTTTTGTGAATGAAGTGATCCAAGAGTCACAGACTCAAATGTTTCAGCCTTGGGATTAGCTAGAATACTGTGGGGCTGCTGCTGCTGCTGCTGCTAAGTCGCTTCAGTCGTGTCCGACTCTGTGCGACCCCACAGACGGAAGCTCACCAGGCTCCCCCGTCCCTGGGATTCTCCAGGCAAGAACACTGGAGTGGGTTGCCATTTCCTTCTCCAATGCATGAAAGTGAAAAGTGAAAGTGAAGTCGCTCAGTCGTGTCCGACTCTTAGCGACCCCATGGACTGGAGCCTACCAGGATCCTCCATCCATGGGATTCTCCAGGCAAAAGTACTGGGGTGGGGTGCCATTGCCTTCCCCGACTGTGGGGCTAGAATACCCTTAACAGAGCTTTTGGCTGACCTGTGAGTTCAGGCCAAATTCATGTCCAAGGGGGCCCATGGTTACCATGTTGGAACTGAAGAAAAAAAGCCCACTATTGCCAAAACCTGTAAATTTTCAAAAGAAGCTGGAGAGATCTAGATGTTACATGCGATTTCTTAATGTCTACACAATGGGAGCTAATTTTACATTTTTATAAGGAACTATAGGCTAAACAAAATTCACATGTTTTATCTGGCCTGTGACTAGCTGCTTTTGACTTCTGAGCTGGGTGGGTCCAGGCTTGTAAAATAAAAAAAGAAGTAGAAAATGAGAGTGAAATCTCAGCTTTGGGAAACTGAATCCAGGACTTTTGTCTTCTGAGATACATGACATAAGGGAAAAGTGGAGATGCTGATTATAAATGCTAGAGAACTAACCTATGAGGAGAAAATTAATGTCTGATTTTAAGCACTAGTGTGAAGTGCTTACCACTAAAGCCTAATTACCATGTAGCAAACTACACATGAAAATGAACCTGTTAGTCACTCAGTCATGTCCAGCTCTTTGCAACCCCATGGACTGTAGCCCACCAGGCTTCTCTGTCCATGGAATTCTCCAGACAAGAAGACTGCCATTCCCTTCTCCAGCGGATTTTCCCGACCCAGGGGCCAAACCCAGGCCTCCCACATTGCAGGCAGACTGTTTATCATCTGGGCCACCAGACAAGCCCACTGTGCACATGCGGCATTCAAATGTGCCATCCCAGTGGTGCAGCAAAGCCCACGTGATGGAAGAACTTCACCCACAACTGAAGCCAACCTCACCACTCTGCATCAACCTGGAGTCACTATGACCCCTACCCCACAGCCCTCACTCCAGCCTTGCCTCGTTGAAATACAGTGAGGCTAAACCGATGATGCAAGAGTCATGTCCCAGAGTTCTTTTTCCCACAATGCTGAAATTCTTATTAGAGTTTATTTTTGAGATGACTGTTATTTTTCCCTTAAAATCAATTTGCTTAATGAGCTCTCCCAACATCTACGCAGACATACTCAGAGGATGAAGGCTATAACTAGGATGAAAGGGAGAGAAAAGGAAAGGAAATAATAAGGAATGGGGAAATATTGGAAAACCTATGGTAGGGAGGGGAGCCTGGTAGGCTGCCGTTTATGGGGTCACACAGTCGGACACTACTGAAGTGACTTAGCAGCAGCAGCAGCATGGCCATATATGTATTTTTTTTGAAGATCATTCTAGCAGTATCTTGAAGAAAGAATCAAATGGGGCTGGCTGAAGAAGAGGCTGAGAAAGTCAGAAGACAACTGCAGTATCTAGATAAGAAGGTATGAGGGGAGGGACTTCCCTGGTGTTCCCAGTAGATAAGACTCTGAGCTCCCTGGTCAGGGAACTAGATCCCACATGCCGCACGAAAAAAAAAAAAAAAAATCCTGCATGCCGCAAGTGAAGGATCCCACAAGCCACACAGAAGATGAAAGAGCCCATGCCACAACCAAGTCCTGGCACAGACAGATAAATAAGTAAATATTTACAAAAAAGAAAGTATGGGGGGAGAGTGATGTCAACATCAATAGAAGATAATATCCCTACCAACACTGAGTGATGAAGGAACAGAAAATCTGAACAGACAAAAAACAAGTAAGGAGACTGAATTGGTACCCCAAAGCCCCTCAACAAAGAAAAGTCTGGGCCCAGATGGTCTCGCTGGGGAGTTCTATCAAACATTAAAGGAATTAATGCCAATCCTTTTCAAACTCTTCTAAAAAACTGAGGAGGAGGGAACCTCCCAAGCTCATTTTATGAGCCCAGCATTACCCTGACACCACAGTCAGATAAGTAAGATAAGGAGAAAACAGAAATGAAAAGGCCAGGGGTGGTCCCAGATGGCGGTGTGGAAAGATCTGGAACTCACCTCTCACACCAAATCAACATTCAGAACACTTTCCTCTAGAAAAGACCTGAAAACTCACTGACCAGCACCTTCACGATAAATGATAAAAGGGCCACCCTGGGACAAGCAGGAGAGGCAAGAGTGGGCTTACTAAAACCCCACTGGCGGAGCAGTGATCCACGGTCCAGAAGGATGTCAACTGCGCAGTTTCTCCCCGAGGAGTGAGGGGTTCGTGCCCCCACCGGGTCCCGCAAGCCCTGGGACCTGCAGTGAAAAAGATGAACCCCCAGAAGGTTCTGGCTTGGACCCTGGACCAAAGGGCTGTAGAAAACTGAGATATCTCTCTCAAAGGGCTCACGTGCAGACTCACTTGCCCTGGAGACCAGTGTAAATGCAGCAGTTTGAAAAGTGCCTGTTCTCCATTCTGACTGAAGCGATTTATTGATACATTTCCCACCAACAGGGTAGGGGGGTTCCTTTATCTCTGCATCCTCTCTAGCATTTATTACTTGTAGACTTTTTGATTATGCTCAATCTGACTGGTGTGAGGTGATACTTCATCATAGCTTTGATTTGCATTTTCCTAATAATTAGTAATATTGAGTATCTTTATACGTGCCTATTGGCTATATGTCTTCTTTGGAGAAATGCTTATTTATGTCTTCTGCCTATGTTTTGATTGAGCTGTTTTTCCGTATTAAGCTGTATGAGCTGTTTATTTATTTTTGGAAATTAATTCCTTGTCAGTCACATTGTTTGCAAATATTTTCCCCCATCTTATAGGCTGTCTTTTCATTTTGTGTATGGTTTCCCTTTGCTGTGCAAAACCTTTTAAGTTTAATTAGGTCCCAATCGTTTGCTTTTGTTTTTAATTCCATTATTCTAGAGATGGATCTGAAAAGATGATACTATGATTTATGTTTGAGTGTTCTGCCTGTTTTTTCCTTTAGGAAATGTTACATCTAGGTTCTCAGTCCATCTGGGGTTTACTTTTGATTATGGAGAAGGCAATGGCACCCCATTCCGGTACTCTTGCCTAGAGAATCCCATGGACGGAGGAGCCTGGTGGGCTGCCGTCCATGGGGTCGCTAAGAGTCGGACATGACTGAGCGACTTCACTTTCATGCATTGGAGAAGGAAATGGCAACCCACTCCAGTGTTCTTGTCTGGAGAATCCCAGGGACGGGGGAGCCTAGTGGGCTGCCGTCTGTGAGGTCACACAGAGTCGGACACGACTGAAGTGACTTAGCAGCATGGTGTTAAGAGAATGGTATTTCGTTCTTTTATGTGTAGCTGCTCAGTTTTCCCAGCACACTTACTGAAGAGACCGTCTTTTCTCCACTGTATACTCTTGCCTCCTTCGTTGCAGATTAAACGTAAGGGCATGGGTTTACCTCTGGGCTCTCCATTCTGTTCCATTCATCTACCTGCCTGTTTTTGTGCCAGTAGAGTATTCATTACTATACCTTTGTAGTAATTATGGTACAGTCTGAAGTCAGGAAGTGTGATTCCTCCAGCTTAATTATTCTTTCTCAAGATCATTTTGGCTATTGGGGGTCTTCTGTGTTTCCATACAAATTTTTAAACTATTTGTTCTAGTTTTGTGAAAAATGCCATTAGTATTTTGCTAGGGATTGCACTGAATCTACAGATTGCCTTAGGTAATATGGTCCTTTGAACAATAGTAATTCTTCCAATCCAAGAACATGGTAGAGATACATCCTATGCTTCATGTGTTGTCTTCAACTTTTTTCCTCCCTGTCCTATAGCTTTCCAATATGGGTCCTGTACATCTGTAAGTAGCTTCATCCCTAGGTATTTTCTTTTTGATGCAATGGTAAATGACACTGTTTTCTTAGTTTTCCTTTCTGACATTTCATTGTTAGTCTGTGGGAAAGCAACAGATTTCTGTATATTGATTTTGTATCCTTCAGCTTTACCACAGTCTTCAATATGAGCCCTAGCAGTTTTCTAGTGGCATCTTTAGGGTTTTCTATGAAGAATATCATGTCATCTGCAAACAGAGACGGTTTTGCTTCTTTTCCAGTTTGGGCTGATGTTTCGTTTCACTCTCTGACTGCTGCAGGTGGTACAAAAGTGGCAAGAGTGGGCATTCTTGTCTTGTTCCTAATCTTAGAGGAACTGCTTTCAGATTTTCACCACTGAATGAATATAATGTTATTTGTGAGTGTGTCATCTATGGCCTTTATTATGTTGAGGTACTATGCCCACTTTCTAGAGAGTGTTTTTATCATAAACGGATGCTGAATTTTATCAAAAACTTTTTCTGCATCTACTGAGATGATCATATGATTTTTATTCCTCAAGTTGTTAATGTGATATATCACACTGACTGACTTGTGGATACTGAAAAATCCTTGCATCCCTGGGATAAGTCCCATTAGATCATGGTGTATGATCCTTTTAATGTATTGTCAGATTTGCTTTGATAATGATTTTGCTGAGGATTTCTGCATTTATGTCATCAGTAATACTGGCCTGTAATTTTCTTTTTTGTGATATTTTGTCTGGTTTTGGTATTGGGGAGATGGTGTCCTCACACAATGAGTTAAAAATATGTTCCTTTCTCTACAATTTTTTAGAATAGTGTCAGAAGGACAGGTGTTAACTCTTCTCTAAATTTTTGGTAGAATTCACCAGTGTAGCCATCCAGCCCCGGACTTTTGTTTGTTGGGAGTTTTTAAATTGCTGATTCAATTTCGGTACTCGTAAAAGTTTTATGTCATGAAAAACAAAAACAGGGATAGATTAAATTAACTATATTAACTTTGACCCAATTTTAAAAGCAAATAATAAAAGAACAAACAGCTATAAAAGGTATTTTTGAAATCTGAAAAATTTAAATAGGAGCTATATTCATGATAGTGAATTACTGTTCACTTTAAACGTCATTCTGACATATGAGTGCACAGGTATATGGTGTGTGTGTGTAGAGAGAGGAATTATTACAAAATGTTAACAACTGATGAACCTACATAAAAGATATATGGTTGTTCCCTGCACTTTTCTATAGGTTAGAAATGTTCAAAATAAAAAATTGGGAAAATATTTGTTTGTATA
This sequence comes from Tragelaphus eurycerus, assembly GCA_935064755.1. Lineage (NCBI taxonomy): Eukaryota > Metazoa > Chordata > Mammalia > Artiodactyla > Bovidae > Tragelaphus > Tragelaphus eurycerus. The sequence goes on along the minus strand of CAKXYN010000024.1, from coordinate 23,686,061 downwards.
TTCTTCAACTTGGTTTCATTTATTTTTGCATTTTACCTTTATTCCCTTTTTGTCCCTGTAACGGGATTTCTGTATTTCAGTGGCAATTCAGCCTTCACTAACTGACCACCAGTACAATAATTTAGGGAATTACACAAGATTGCAGAGTCGGACACGACTGAGCGAAGGTACTGAACTGAACTGACACAACATCCAGAAGAGGGCGCCAGAGTAAACGTTTTCTTTAATGAAAGGCCGATCACAGCAGTGTACTGACAACTGAAAATCAGACTTTACACCACTTTTTTCTCAAGAATAAATCTCACTGCTCCTTTTAGAAAACTGAAAAAAACTCAAGGAAATTCACTGATAATTCCATTTTCCAATCAAAACCTTAAGTTCAGTGTTTATCCATTTTCTTAGAGGACAATACTATTCTGCTATCCCCTTGAGACAAGAGTTAACAGTTAAACCAAAGAAAGGCTTTAAAAAGACACGTGATGCCTTCTTTCCTGGTTTCCTGTTCTCAAGACCACCTGCTCTTGGTAGACTCTCACCCAGCTGCCAACCACTGTTCCTCTGAGCTTCTCATACTAGTCCCACATGCTAGTGCTCTGCTTAGGAACCTTCAATGACTACCTACTGCCTATCTCATGACTTCATAATGGTCTGATCTTACTCTGCCTACTTCATTTCCTACTACTTCTAATGCAAATTTGTACTCTGAGTAGACCCCACAGTATTCATTCCCACTTCTGCACTTGTGCTCATGCCAATGGCTCTCAAACTAGATGGCAGCAAAGTGGTTGGGGAAAGAGGCTGTTGTGCGTGCGTGCTCAGCTGTGTGCAAGCATGCTCAGTAGTACCCAACTCTCTGCGACCCTATAGACTGCACCCTGCCAGGTTCCTCTGTCCATGGGATTTTCCGGGCAAGAATAATGGAGTGGGTTGCCATGCCCTTCTCCAGGGGATCTTCCCAACCCAGGGTTTAAACCTGATTCTCTTATGGCTATCTACACTGGCAGACGGGTTCTTTACCTCTAGTGCCAACTGGGAAGCCTGGAGAAAGAGGTGAGTTTTGCTAATTCACAGACTAACAGAGATCATTTTTTTCTCCTTTTTATGCAGTATTTTCTTTTCTTTTTTACTTTCTTTTTTCCAAGGGAAAGTATGAACACAGTCCTTCACTACCACAAATTATCCAGCCGAGTTTTCCCCATTCGGGGAAGTTGCAGGGGTCAACACATCTGGATAGTCCTCGCCCTGGGAAAACCACCTTCATGATAATTATTTCACACAGTATTTTAGATCCTAAAGCACAAAATGACTTCAAATACTTTGTGTCTAATTTTATCAATATGCAATATACTACTGTCATTCACAGAACTGACATTAACTTCAATATCTGAAGTTAATAAAACGCCTTGTCACAACTTTCCTTTTAAAAATTTGCATTATAATATGTGGCTGTAACACTCAATTCTTGTCTTCAGACCCCATTATCCTTTAAATTTTACTGAGAATCCCCAAGGAGCTTTTTTATGTGAGTTATACCTATTGATATTTAGTGTATCATATTAAAACTGATAAACTTTATTCACTTATTCATTAAAAATTTAAAAATCTATTATATGTTAATATGGATAACATATCTTTATAAAAAATAGCTAAATTTCCCCAAACAGTGAAAAGAATGGTATTTTAATATTTTTGCAAATCTATTTTATTTTTGGCTTAATAAAAGATGACTGGATACTCATACCTACTTCTGCATTCAATCTGTCCTACCATGTATCATGGGACCCCTAGGAAACTCCACTGTACCCTTGTGGGAAAATGAGAATAAAGACAAATAACCTCTTAGTACTATTATGAATATAGTTTTGACCTTGCAGATCTCTAAAACGGCCGTAGAGACCCCCAGTGTCACTAGGCAGGGCTTGGAGAACTGCTGGCTTATGCTATCCCTTCCTTTATCTACTTCTCTTTGAAGCACTCCTTAACTCCAGTAACTCATACTCAAATTCTGTGGTAACTATTATTTAATATTTATAATTATGTTTTTCCAACTAGACCATAATATTCGATGTAGGCACACAGTTATCAGTGAATAAATATTTGCTAGTTATGTTACCCACATTAGATGATGTAGCTATTCAAGTAGGCTCCAGAATATGCACCAACTTTAAACATCAACTCTCTTACAGCAAAGAACTGTGAAATAATGACTCATGCAAAATAAGCTTGTCCTCCAACAGTTTGAAAAACAGTTCTTTCTTGGATAAAGTCAAAGCTCTAAGTTATTTACTGATCCTGACCATAAAACATATTAAGTGGATAAACTGCCAGGAATTCATAAAAGGTTTGACTATCTGCTAGTTTGTCAACATAAACTCAATCTTTTCATCGCTTACTACAGACAGTAATTTTAACTCCCTCTGAAAGTGGAAAGAGAACCCCTCTTTTCTTGTCCAAGAGCAGAAAAACATTGGTGGGTTTATATAAAATGGCTCAGTAAGTCCCTCCTGCATTTCCTTATAAGGCTGGCTTTCTAATTCTGGGCTATTTTAAATCTTATCTTCTCATTTCAAAATACTGTAACTATTCTCATTGAAGACCCTGCCTCATAGGTCAGTGAGAAACTAGAAACTGTCACAATTTAGCCCTCAACTTTCTCCAACCAAATCCCCTAACACACCTTCTATTGAGCCCATAATCTCTGCCTTCTGTTTTGCTTCAGATGAAGATGCGTCCGTGCTCCTATCAGAGGACCTCTTTACTTACGCTCTGAATCAGCTCCCACCTTCTCAAGAACTTTATTCTGGAAATTAGTCATACATCTCTATCGATTTCTTTCGTTCTGTTGGACCATTCTCATCAGCACACAAAGACACTATAGGATCTTTCATCTTACAAAAGTTCTCTTCACCTTTGGCCCTATTTCCCGGCATCTCTTTTCGTAAACTTACTGAAAGAGTTGTGTACATTTGTTTTTCCTACTTTACCTCACATTTTCTCAACACACTCAAACTTACCAAAACTGCTTTTGATCAAGTCATCACGGGCCTATATCTTGCAAAACCCATGGTTGCTTGCTCTATCTACATCCTTTGCCATCTCTTCAAGTCTTCTGGCTAAAGACTCTTAATTTTATCTCTGATTATGGCTCCAGGTGTGGATATTCAACTAGTTACTTGACATTTCTCACAGGTATTTTAAAACTTCACCCTCCCACATCCATCCATCAGCAAGTCCCGTCAGCTCCTCCAAAATATAGTCCTAATCCATTCATGCTCTACATCTCCATAGCTACCACTTAGTCTAAACTATCATTATCTCTCACCTAAGCTATTATATTAGCCTTCTAATTAACCTTCCATGTATGGTGACAGCCCACCTATTATCCATAAAATACTCAAACTGGTCTTTTAAAAACAAGAATCAAATCCTATTACTTCTCTGCTCCTAACCCTCCAAAGACTTCCCACTGCACTAAGAATCTCAGATCCTTCCCTGAACCTGCAATGCCCCACATGGTTTGGCCTCTTCCCTGACGTCATCTTCTCCTTCTCCTTTACTATCATGTTCCAGCCACGTGGCCCTCTTTTCCCTGCTTGAATATAGCAAGCTCCTACCCATCTCACTGCCTTTGCATTTCCTATCCAGAGACTCTCCCCACAGATCTTCCCAAGTTTTGTGACTTCTTGTCATTTAGGTCTCAGTCATACATGCCACTACCCTATCCAATGCTGCTACACCAGTTCCCACCCCCAAGCAACCTTTAGAAAGAGAGTGAAGTCCCAGGAGGAAACAGATGACACACACAAAGCCGTCCATCCCACTCTCTTCTCAGAACTCTACCTCATTTTCTCCAAGGCACTCATCACTGTCTGATACTATGTATGTGTTTAGTATCTGTCTCCTACACTAAAGCTTCAGATGCAGCAGGTGCTCAAGGGATTATCTGTTGAAATCTCATTCAGAACTAATTCTGGACGTTACAATCCATTTAGGGACACATGCACTATTTGTGGATTTTTAGGATATTAATAATAAACTTTATCTTTCCTGTATGGCATTTTGTGATTAACAGCATAAATGGACTTTAAATGAAAAAATACAGCACACATATCTTTAATTGGGTAGAGTATTTCAAGAGACTTAAAACAATAGGAAGCAGGGGTAAAGAATCAGAGAGAAGAGGGCAGTTTTGGACAACAGCACATCTCCATGCCTGCCAATACTAATCTTTTGATTGTCATATATTTTATATTAGAAAACTGTCTGGCAGTCTGTTGTTTCTCATTTATCTGTATTTAAAATTTTATGTAAATCATTAAAGACACGGATGATCTAAAGGACATTCACTACCAGCCACTATGACCTAATATTTATAGAATTTTAAACCAAAAAGCTATAAAGTATATACTCTTTTCAACAGCATTTGGTATATTCACCAAGAGACAGCATATCCTGGGACATAAGACAAGTTAATAAATTTAACTTGAAAAGTTAACTATGAAAACATATTTATTCCCTAATGATAAAAAATTTAGGAACCAATTATAGTAACATATCTAGGGAAATCCCAAATATTTAGAAATTAAAAACACTTCTAAATCATGAATCAAAAAAGAAATCACAAAGGAAATTTTAAAAATATTTTATACTGAATGCTAATGACAATACAATATATCAAAATTCCCAGGACTCAGCTAACATAATGCTTGGAAGGAAATTTTTAACTTTAGATGCATGTATTAGAAAAGAAAAAAGGTCTAAAAACACTGATGCTAAAGTTCTACCTCAAGAAGCTGGAAAAAGAAGGGCAAAATAAACCCAAAGTGAGTAGGATACATAAAATAATAAAATGAAAAAAATAGAAAATAGACAAACAACAGAGAAAATTAATAAAATCAGAAGCTATTTGTTTGAAAAGATCCATAAACTTCCAGTTACAATGATGAAGGAAAAAAGAAAACACAAATCACCAAAATTATGAATGAATTTATCACTACAGATCATATAGACATTAAAAAGACAGTAAGATTATATTTATGGACAACTGTATACTACCAAATTTGACGACTTAGATGAAATAAACAAATTCCATGAAAAATATAACTTATCAAACTTCAGATGAAAGAGAAATTCTGAATAGCCCTACAGTCTTTAAAAGAAACTCAATTCGTTATCAAAGAAAACTAGAAGCCCATGGTTTCAGTGGTGAATGCTATTAACATTCTATAAAGGAAGAACACCAATCTTATAGTTAAACTTTTTTTTTTTTTTTTTTTGTAGAAAGAGGAGAAAGGAACACTTCTGAACTCATTTTAGGAGGTCAGCATAAACCTAATACCGAAATCTGAACTAAAACTACAAACAAGCCATGAAACTGAAAAAAGAATCCACCTGCCAATATGCATTTGATCCCTGGTTAGGAAAGATTCCACATGCTGCGGAGCAACTAAGGCCATCACCGTAACTGCTGAGCCTGCCCTCTAGAACCTGTGCGCCACAACTACTGAGGGCCCATGCTGCAACTGCTGAAGCCCAAGTGCCCAGAACCTGTGTGCCACAAGAGAAGCCACCACAGTGAGAAGCCTGCCTACTACAAGGAAGAGTAGCCCCTGCTGTCTGCAACTAGAGAAAGCCTGTGTGCAGCAATAAAGACCCAGCACAGCCAAAAATATATAAACAAACAAATAAACAAATATTTTAAATGACAGAGTGTGACAAAAGTGTCATTCACAACTGAGTAGTGTCATCTCAGGAATCCAAGAATGGTGCAACATTTGACAATGTGGCTTCCCCAGTTGCACAGCAGTAAAGAATTTGCCTGTAATGTAGGAGATCTGAGTTTGATCCCTGGGTGGGAAAAATCCCTGGAGAAGGAAATGTAAACCCACTCCAAGGAAATGTAAACTTTTTGCCTGGGAAATCCCATGGACAGAGGAACCTGGAGAGCTACAGTCCATGGATTGCAAAGAATTGGACATGACTGACTGACTAAACAACAATATTATAATTTACTACATTAACGGGAGAACAGAGAAAAATTATGTGATCATCTCAATAAATAGCAAAGTATCTGATATTCACTATTCATTTAAAACTTACGACAAAAATTCTTGACAAAAACAGAAGAGAACTTTTAAACTCTATAAATTATACCTACCAGAAAACTACAGTAAATATTAAACTTGAAGGTGAAACCTTAGAAACAGAAGAATGAAGTATACTTTTACGAACTAAGGGGAGACTCCAAAATATATCTTTAATAAATAAAAGAAACTGAATATACAAAATATAAGAAACTCTAAAGACTCCACCAAAAAACTGTTAAACTAACAAATTCAGTAAACTTGTGGAGAACAATTTCAACATGCAAAAATCTGTTGCATCTCTATACACTTAGAACTAGGAGAAAGACAAATTAAAAAACAACCACATTCATAAATGCATCCAAAAAAAAAACCACAAATCTTAGGAATAAATTTAACCAAGGAGGCGAAAGACCTAGACAGTGAAAACTATAAGACATTAAAGAAATAAACTGAAGAAAACACAGATAGATGGAAAGATATTTCATGCTCATGGATTAGAAGTATTGATATTGTTAAAATGCCCATATCACGCAAAGCAATCTACAGATTCAGTGCAATCCCTATCAATGCAATCAACTTCCCAAAGGCATTTCTCACAGAAACAGAACAATTCTTACACTTGTATGCTGCTGCTGCTGCTGCTAAGTCGCTTCAGTCGTGTCCGACTCTGTGCGACCCCATAGACGGAAGCTCACCAGTGCCTTCCCCCCTTACACTTGTATAGAACCACAAAAAATCCCAAACGACCAAAGCAGTATTGAAGAGCAAAGCAGGATGCAGCATGCTGCCTGTCATCAAATATTACAAAGCTATAGTAATTAAAACAGAATGACACGGGCATAAAAATAGACACACAGATCAAAAGAACATAACAGAGAGCCCAGAAATAAAGCCATGCACATAAATAAATTTACAACGATAAATTTACAAGAAAGGAGAGAAGAATACACAATAGAGAAAGGACAGTATCTTCTATAAACGATCTTGGGAAAACTAGACAGCCACATGAAAAAGAATTAAACTAGACTACCAATTTACAGTATACACAAAAATTAACTCAAAATAGATTAAAGACTTGGATGCATAAGACCTGAAATCATAAAACTCCTCAAATAAAACACAGGCAGTAAGCTCATTCTTACCAATAATTTTTTGGATTTGACATCAAAAGAAAAGGCAACAAAAGCAAAAATAAAAAATAAGTGCAACTACATCAAACTAAAAAGCTTCTGTACAGCAAAAGAAAACCATCAGCAAAGTGAAAAGGCAAGCTTCTGAGTGGGAAAAAAATCTGCAAACCACAAATCTGATAAGGGCGGTGTTGTCCAAAAAACTATATAAAGTGAAGTGAAAGTCACTCAGTCATGTCCCACTCTTTGTGACCCCATGGTCTCTATAGTCCATGGAATTCTCCAACTCATACAAATCAAAGCAGCAAAACAATCTGATTTTTTAAATGGGCTAAAGATCTGAACAATTTTCCAAAGAAGATATCTAAATAACTAACAGGTACATGCAAAGACGCTAACAACACTAAGCAATCAGGGAAGTACAAATCAAAATCCCATGAGATATCACCTTGCATCTGTCAGAATGGCTATTATAAAAAAGACAACCAAAAACAAGTGTTGGTAAGTCTGAGTGAACTCCGGGAGATGGTGATGGACAGGGAGGCCTGGCATGCTGCGATTCATGGGGTCACAAAGAGTCGGACATGACTGAGCTACTGAACTGAACCGAACTGAAGGATGTAGAGAAAGGCAAACCCTTGTGCACTGTTTGTGAGAATGTAAATCCATGCAGTCACTATGGAAAACAGTATGGCTGTTCCTCAAAAAAATTAAAATTAGAACTACCATATGATCCAACAATTCCACTTCTGGTTGTTTCCAAAGGAATCCAAATCATAATCTCGAAAAGTTATCTGCACCACATTCACTGCACCATTATTACTGAAACAACCTAAGTGCCCATCAATAGATGAATGGATAAAGAAGATGCAGTAAATACACACACACATACAATGACTACTACTCAGCCTTAAGAGAAACATGAAACTTTGCCATTTGCAACAACTGGATGAACCCTAAAGGCATTATTAAGTGAGATAAAACAGAGACAGACAAGTAGCATATATTCTAACCTATATGTGGAATCAAAAATAAAAGAGAACTGAAAAAAAACCAAAACACAAGCTCATAGAAACAGAACAGAAGTCACGGGGATGTAATGTACAGCATGCAGATGACGGTTAATACACCTGTACTGCACATTTCAAAGTCAGTAAGAGTACATCTTAAAAGTTCTCATGACAGGAAAAAAATTTTCTATATATGGTGACAGATGTTAACTACATTATGGTGGCAATACATACAAATATCACATCATTATGTTGCATACTTGAAACTAATATAATGTATGTCAACTATAATTCAAAAAAGTAAATAATAAGGTCTGGGCAAAATGGTCCTTTGTACTAGATGTACACCTACATGATTAAACCTATGATAAAAAATTTCAAAGCACTGGAAATATATACAAAAACTGCTTTTTTAAAAGATAAGTATATCTCTATAGGTAAGAAGTCAACCAGTTCTTTTTGGTTCCTTTTAAGTCTGCAGACCTTAAAGTTACTCCCTGAATGCCATTTGTTACACATCCTGGAACTGAACTGTCTCCATTTAGCAAATCAGGTTAACTCTGGAGGATGTCAATTTACCAAACACAACACCGGGCCGCAGAGCCTCTGGAGCTTGCCAATTACCCTATTACAATAGGATGAAATAGAAACTTTGACGTATTTTTTTTTACTTTTTATTACTATTTGGAATAGGGCATGTTAGTCCTAAGGCTACTTGAATTTCCCTGAACTTTCACTAGGTCTGACTAGTTCGATTTAAGACTTTTAGGTTAGGATTCACCCTCGCTCTCAGGCAAAGAACTCCTGGAAAGCAGACGTTCCATTCTGAGGAAACGGCAATATATCTATTTCTTAATGAACATCTGCTGATCTGAAGATGACTGAGTTAGTCTCGTGTGTGAAAATACACGAGCGAATGGAGAAAGGAAAAGGAAATAAGGAGCCCTCCTACAGCTCTACGAACCTCTGTTTCAGCGAGCTGGCATCAATAAAGCGGAGGCACGGAGAAGCGGCAACTGGAGCCAAGGGGGCACCAGGACAGCCAAGCGGACGAAGAGGGCTGAGACCACGAAGGGGCGGGACGGCGCGGCCTCCGCTCCTCCTCGGTCGGGGCGGGCCCGAGACCGCGACCCACCTCTCCCGCGCCGTCCTCGTCCCGGCGCCACGGTACAGCCATGCCGGGCCGCCTGATGCGGGGCCTCTGGCAGCGATGGCGCCGTTACAGGTACCGCTTCGTACCCTGGATCGCGCTGAACCTAAGCCACAACCCGAGGTGAGAGGGCGAGGCGGCTCGACCCAGGCCGTTTTCCTACCTCCCAGCGCCGCCATCGCGGCCCACTGGACTTACGCTAGCGGACCTAGGTGGGCGGAGCCTTAGGCGAGTGGAGCCTCAAGCAGGCGGAGCCTAAGACGGCCTACGGGCCTGAGGAGGGCGGGACCTGAGTGGGCGGGGCTCGAAGTGGGCAAGGCCTCAGGTGGGCAAGGCGGTGGCTGGCTGAGTCTGGCCGGCTGGGGGCCCGAAGACAGCACGGGGCTTTTAGGTGGGCGGGGCCTAAGGCGTATTTCCCATCGTTCCCGGCGCTGCGAGGTCTTCAGGCCTTGTTGCCCGCGGGCGTTGGCCTGAGTTTTAAGTCTAATTGCCTGCAGAGATTGGGTGCTTGTGTTTGGGCAAAAAATAGGAACTTTTGAAAAAGGGAAATAACTTGCACGGCGTGAAGGTGCGTGGCCTTCTCTCTATCAAGGCAAAGTTAGGAGCTTGAAGTGCCTTAGAAAAGCCAGACCGTGGTTTATTTTTACAGCTCTGTTTTGTACGGAGAAAACAACGCAGCTCAGCTGTGAGTGAGGGTAGCAGCTTGGAGTAGTTGATGTATAAAAACGAGCAAAAAGCCACTAAAAGCAAGTCGGAGTATTGGGTTTAGAATACGGATTCAGCGCCTGAAGAAGGCAATCTAGCTGAGTGAAGGCCGTAGGATCAGTGTTAATACTGGCTTTAGTAAATTGCCTTCTTGGAAGAAGTTAACGTGATGCTCACTTAAATAGGCAGACTAGCTCGGCTGAAGGCTGGTGAATAGACAAAGAGCTCTCCCAGTTTAGTACTGCTGCTGCTGCTGCTGCTGCTGCTGCTAAGTCGCTTCAGTCGTGTCCGACTCTCTGCGACCCCATAGACGGCAGCCCACCAGGCTCCGCCGTCCCTGGGATTCTCCAGGCAAGAACTCTGGAGTGGGTTGCCATTGCCTTCTCTGTACTACAGAAATGTAAATTCAGATGCATCATTACTACTATCAAACTGAGGTGGAAATTGGTTCCTTGTAAGTAAAACAAGAAGTAAAATAATACTTAAAAAGTGATCATTAAAGTACTCCTGAGAGAGACTGACGACATATATAATGTTAAATGTGTGTTTGAAGCTGCTGCTGCTGCTGCTAAGTCGCTTCAGTCGTGTCCGACTCTCTGCGACCCCATAGACGGCAGCCCACCAGGCTCCCCTGTCCCTGGGATTCTCCAGGCAAGAACACTGGAGTGGGTTGCCATTTCCTTCTGCAACGCATGAAAGTGAAAAGTGAAAGTGAAGGCGCTCAGTTGTGTCCGACTCTTAGCGACCCCATGGACTGCAGCCTACCAGGCTCCTCCATCCATGGGATTTTCCAAGCAAGAGTACTGGAGTGGGTTGCCATTGCATCAGCAGCAGAGAGAGACTGACGATATATATAATGTTAAATGTGTCTTTGAAGCTACACGCGTGTAAAAAGGGCCACTGCAGTTTGAGGACATAATGGCTTTAGGTGTACTGGAAACCATCCCGTTTTCTGCTTCTTGTTCTGCCGTTTACCAGCTTTACGACGTTGGGCAAGTTCCCTAACATCTCTAAGCTTGAGTTTCCTTGTCTGCAAAAATGGGATAATGAAAGTAAGGACCCAATAGAATTTGGTATGGAATGGGCCTTTTATAAGTATTAGCTGTTGTTGACCTGTGTAAGTATTGTTGGGAGTCAGGTAACTAGAACTGAACCCCCAAAACTCTCCCGAACTTTAGTTTTATGCCCTTCAAACACATGAGAATTATCTTCATAAAGGCAAGTAACCCTGATGACATCAAGACAGTCTGGCTTTTATCAGTTGAAGGGTAGTGAATAGAAACTTTTCCCATTTTCAGGACCCTCCGATATGTTCCAGAAGAATCCAAAGACAAAGTTATCTCAGATGAAGATGTCCTAGGAACATTACTGAAAGTTTTCCAGGCTCTATTCGTAAATGATTTCAGTAAACAATCAGATATCTTGACTGTGCTTCCAGAACCTGTTAAATCAAAATATCAAGACCTACTGTCAGTTCAGCATCCAAGGGTGAAACAGCTTGAATACAGACATCAGCAGCAAAATACCTTTACACCAGAAGAAATTCTTTATAAGACATTGGGTTTCAGTGTTGCCCGAGCACCTAGCTCATTGATTTCTGCTGGAAAAGGTGTCTTCGTTACTAAAGGATTGGTACGGAAAGGCGCAGTTGTGTCTATGTATCCCGGTAATGACATAATTAGTACTTGACCAAGAGTTTCTTATATAAGTTCAACAAAATACCTAACCCTATAAGCCTTCGTTAGAGTAAGGGGTTGTATTGGAAACTGATTTCCACAGATTTTTTTTTTTTTTTAATTGGCAGATAATTGCTTTACACTGTCATGTTGGTTTCTGCCATACAAAACCTGAATCAGCCAGAGGTATACATATGTCCCCTCCCTCCTGAGCCTCCCTCCCACCACCCTCACCCCACCCCTCTAGGTTGTCACAGAGTACCAGGTTGAGCTCCTTGTGTTACACAGCAACTTTCCACTCGCTATCTATTTTACATATGGTAATATATATGTTTCAATGCTATTCTCTAAGTTTGTCCCGCCCTCTCCTTCCCCTGCCATATCCACAAATCCATTCTCTGTGTCTGCATCTGTAGTCCTTCCTTACAAATATGATTTCTATGGACTTTTAAATCTTGAGTTGGAAATTAACTGTTTGTAAATTATCTCATGTATTAGAAAGTATCTGGGAGCATTTTGTGATAAATGCATTTTTCTTTTAAGGAAATTTTTCTAATCAATATTTAAATTTAGACGAGTATAGTATGGCCTACTTTGATAAGACTGATTACTTAGAAATTACTAGAGAATAAGTCAGTTTGGGTTAGATACTAATTAAAGGTAAAAAATGATGTGGATTAAAATACAAAGATTAAATTTAAATCTATAAATCACTGAGTAAAGATCTTCCTGCCATTTCTAAACTTGAAAAGTAAAGCGGTTTCTTTGCAAAAGATCATTAACTGGACTGCTCAGTAGAATATATTATTTGTTAAAACTATTATTTGGTGCAGTAGAAAGTATGTGTGAATGTTTGTCAGAAAGACCAATTTTTTAAGAAGTCATTCTACTATCTTCTTAATTCTATGTCACTAAACAGGGGCATCTCAGTTTCCTCCTTCACAACTATCCTAACTCCATAAAGACTAAACAGAACAAGCCAGCAACAAACAAATAAATACTAAAATAAATTTAATAAATAGATTAACAGGGCTTCCCTGTTGGCTCAGACGGTAAAGTGTCTGTCTGCAGTGCAGGAGACCTGGGTTCTATTCCTGGGTTGGGAAGATCCCCTGGAGAAGGAAACAGCAGCCCACACAAGTACACTTGCCTGAAAAATCCCATGGATGGAGGAGCCTGGTAGGCTTACCGCCCATCGGGTGGCAAAGAGGTGGACACAACTGAGCGACTTCAACATGCCTGCAACATAGGAAGCACCCTGTAAATATTTTCTCCTTTCCTCCATTGCAAATGAAAGGGAAAACAACCTGAATGCCAGCCTCATCTATTCCCATATATATCTACACTAATTGATTAATAATAAAATAATAAAAATCAATAACAAAATTGATTAAAAATAAAATAAGAAATGTAAAATACATTTCTTAAAAGTCTCTTTAATAGATGTCAAATAGAACTCTTTTAAAAAATAAAAACAAAAACACAACTTTGACACCGAGCCTAAAATGTGGTGTTCACATTTTTGTTAACCAAAATAGTCATATTTTATTTGACTCTGTGGACAAGTTGGTTCTGTGTTCCTTCTGCTATTGGGTACTTTTTAATGAGGGAAGTAGCCAAAGAGAATGTGATAGTCTAGACTGGAGAATGGAAACATTAGAAAAAGGTAGAGAAATTAAAGCAAATTCTTCCATGTTATGTTTATGTTCCAGAGAAAGGTCCTTTATCATGATGGTTATGATTTTTATAGCTTGCTATGTTTGTCTTATATATTAGGTACAGTATATCAGAAGTACGAGCCAATCTTTTTCCAGTCCATTGGAAATCCATTTATTTTTAGATGCCTAGATGGGGTGCTCATTGATGGAAATGACAAAGGAATATCAAAAGTCGTGTATAGGTAAGTTGGTACCATGTTCAAATTTAATTGTAGGAGACAGAACCATACCACAGTGACTCTGACCACTGGCATTTGTACTTTAAATAGAAATCTATTTAGCAAGCCAGAATAAGACATGGAGGAAATTTAAAGGCATGTTACTAAGTGAAAGAAGCCAATTTGGAAAAGGCTGCATAATATATAAAGTCCAACTGTATGACATTCTAGAAAAAGCAAAACTATGGAGACTGTAGAATGATCAGCATGTGCTAAAGTCTGGGGAGGTGAGGAGAGGTCAAAAGGTGGAGCATGGAGAATTTTTAGGGCAGTGAAAATATTCTGTGATAGCCTAATGATGGATACCTCTCATTATACATGTATCCAAACCCATAAAATGTACACCACCAAGAGTGAGCTGTGAGGCGAACTATAGACTCTGGGGTGATTATGATGTGTCAGTGTAAGCTCATCAGTCGTAGCAAACATACCAGTCTCGTTGGGGATGGTGAAAACTGGGGAGGCTGTGCATGTATGGGAATGGGGGGTACCTAAGAAACATCTGTACCTTTTCCTCAGTTTTGCTGTGAACCTTAAACTCTTCTGAAAAAGTCAATTTAGAAAATTAACCCCCCCAAAAAAAATCTGTTTAGTTAATTGCCAATTGATTACATAAGTTTTTTTTAACATAGGCTTCAAGAATGAGCTTATGGTTGCTAGGGGGTTGGAGGGGGCGGTAAGAATGTGGGGAAGGGATAATTAGGGAGTTTGGGATGGACAGGTACACACTGCTACATTTAAAACGGATAGCCAGCACTGTATAGCACATGAAACTCTGTGCTCAATGTTATGTGGCAGCCTGGATGGGAGGGGAGTCTGGGTGAGAATGGGTACATGTATATGTATGATTGAGTCCTTACTCTGCTCACATGAAACTATGATAACATTGTTTGTTTATCAGCTATACCCTAATACAAAATTTAAAAGTTTAAAACAACAAAAAAAAGTTTTTAAGAAAAATTTCACTGAGGGTTAACTGAATTTTAAGGTACAGAAGAACAGTCTCTTAGCTAATGCTTTCACCTGTTTCAGATCTTGCAATGGGAGGGATCAACTTGGCCCTTTAAAAATGAGTGATAGTACGTGGCTAACATCAGAAATTCATAATCCATTGGCTATAGGACAGTATGTGAACAATTGTTCAAATGGTAAGTTGGCACCCTGGGGCTGTGAGATAAAAATACAGCAGTGGTAATGTTCCTCCTGTGCCATATGACTGAGTGCCAGAGGCAGTTAAGTTTAATATCTCAGCTATTGAAAGCCCTGAAGTAAATTTTATAATGGCTGATATCAACCAGAGATTTGGGGAGATAATGATATACATTAATTGGAATTCTTTAACTGTTTTTATTCTGATTTTGCAATAAATAAGGCAATTGATAACTGCCCTTTTGATCACTATTCTTTTAGTTATTTTTTACTAGTTAACTTAGAGATTATTTTGTCAGTTCCTCAACATAGATTATAGATTAATAGGTTATAGATTAATCACTTCACTGGTTCTGTTACTCAGTTGTGAGTTACCAGTCTTTTCTAGGGTTTTATTTTCCTATAAGGCTTGATCATCTGATCAAGTCAGGCTGATCATCTGACTACATTTAACACAGACTTTGGTGTTAGACCTGAACTTGAAGCCTGACTCTTCTACGTATTCTCACTGAGCCTCTGTTTCCTAATCTTCAAAAAGTAAATAATAAAACATGCAAATATATATGTATATATAATCTTCCAGTGCCTGGAACATAATAGTGATTATTAATTTGAGCATTTTCTGATAATTTAGAAAACTATACATCAAGTGCCATAATTCAGTACTGTTTTCCATGACCTGATAAAATGGTTCTGTTTCTAAACGTTTTGTACTTGTTCTTAGACAGAGCAGCTAATGTCTGTTATCAGGAATTTGATGTGCCTGCAGTTTTCCCTATAGAACTGAAGCAGTATCTTCCAAACATTGCCTACAGCAATGACAAACAAAGGTTAGTTCTTCTCGAAGAGTTTTTCTTATCTTCTGTCTTATGCTGTACCTTAAAATACATATATATTTTCTAAGAAAAAACTAGAGAGTTTGGGTTTTTTTTTTTAGTGAAAAATTATAACTTAGATTTTTATGTTCATCATAAAATGTGTTAATGTAGGTTATTTTCCATTTACAGTCATTACAAAATATTGGTTACATTCCCCATGTTGTACATCCTTGTAGCCTGTCTTACACCCATAGGTTTGTACCTCTTATGCTCCTACCCTTATATTTCCCCTCCCACCCACTGGTAAGCACTAGTCTGTTCTCTATATCTGTGAGTCTGCTTTTTTGTTGTTATATTCACTATTATGTTGTATTTTTTAGACTCCACATATAAGTGATTATGGCTGCACTGCAGCTTCTTTGCTGCACACAGGCTTTCTCTAGTTGCAGTGCACAGGCTTCTCATCGCAGTGGTTTCTCCCGCTGCAGAGCATCGGCTCTGGGCACACAGGCTTCAGTAGTTGTGGCATGTGGGCTTACAAGTTGCGGCTCACAGACTCCGGAGCTCTGGCTCAGTAGTTGTGGTGCATGGGCTTAGTTGTCCTGCAGCATGTGGGATCATCCCAGATCAGGTATCGAACCCATGTCCCCTGCCTTGGCAGGTGGATTCTTCACTACTGAGCCACTAGGGAAGCCCAAGAATATGTATATTTTTAATGTAACATTTATTTTTTGTGCAGTAAGTGGAAAGTCTACTGAGAATACTCAAGTAACAATTTTTAAATATAAGTAATTGTATATTTAAGAGTTTTTATTAACAATACTGTAGGAAGACATTACCTTTATATCATTTCACTTAGCTGCCAGTTGCTAGCACACTTTATTTTATACAGGTCCGATTAAATTGTCCTTTGACGATGAATGATATTTAAAACTTAGACAATTCCCTGTACTTAAAACGTGATAACTTTTATGTCTCTATATGTATGTGTGTGTGTGTTTTAACAATGAAGTTTTTTTCACCTGATATTCTGGGGCATAATATTATTACTGTTCAGCAAGTACAGGAAAAGTTAGAAGAGTAGGAACATTAAAGGTATGCGTATGTCTTATTGTGTCCATAAAAGGTATTTTTTTTAATTCCAATAAATGTTAAATAACGTTTCCAGCTTTGCAGAATACAAAGATACAAATTAATTTTTTTGAAGTCTTGAACTATAATGTCATTTTAAAATGCTTTTTATGATACCAGTTTTGAGGACGGGAACATAGAAACATTTTCAAAGAAACAGTTAGTTGTATAAACTTATTGATTTGTGGGCTTTTTAAATGATGCAAAATAAATATACTCTAAAATACCTCCATCAGCGATGAGAGCTATTTCCTTATGGAAATCAAATACATAAATTAAGATGATAGTAAGGAATCTGAGTAAAATTATCAATGAACCCATCTTGATGGTACTAAAAATATGAGCTTGTATCTGTTAACACTCCTAACTTTTGTCTGTTTCTCTTTGTTTTCAGTCCACTCCGCTGTGTCATTCTTGTTGCACTCAGGGACATTGAACAAGGAGAAGAGCTTTTTTCAAACTACTATACAATTGTCAGCTAACTCTGTGAAACTACGTTTACTACTCAGTTATTGAGTTAATTCTAAATGTTTTTTGTAAGTCCCACTTGCAGAACAAATGTTTTGATACCTAATTGGAGTGGGAATTTTGTTTTTATTGATATTAGTATTTTAATTCATCATAAAACCTATTTGCTTTGTTACAATTTCAAATTTGTAATGCAATTCCAGTGTTAATTTGGTTTTCACCTAAGTACACAGTAGCTTACTAAATTAAAAGCCACCATCTGAACTTATAATTTTAACTATTCTCTTGATTATCTTTAGTAGTTTATCAAATTTTAGCCAAGTCATCAGCAGTTCTTACACTGTTGATGTATACTAACATCCACAAAAACTTAATTTTTTCAGAATAAACCAAGACCATAAGTATTTGTTGTGTTGTCATGAGTTAATTTGGAGAAGGCAAAGGCAACCCACTCCAGTACTCTTGCCTGGAGAATCCCATGGACGGAGGAGCCTGGTAGGCTGCAGTCCATGGGGTCACTAAGAGTCGGACACAACCGAACGGCTTCCCTTTCACTTTTCACTTTCATGTAATGGAGAAGGAAATGGCAACCCACTCCAGTGTTCTTGCCTGGAGAATTCCAGGGATGGGGGAGCCTGGTGGGCTGCCATCTATGGGGTCGCACAGAGTTGGACACGACTGAAGCGACTTAGCAGCAGTAGCAGCATGAGTTAATTGGGGTTTGTGTGTAATTTCAAGATTGTTTTAGCTGGTTAAGGGGGCAATGGGGAGTCATTATACTATTTTCTCTATTTGAACATTTACACACACATGCACACCTACAAAGCTTAAAAGACTGTAAGATTGTTTTGGCATGGAAATATAAGATGGTGGTGGGAGAAACACCTGTTCCCCGTTTCTCATGTTTAGTGGGCTTCCATTAGTAATTGTGCCTCTCTCTCCACCTTTTAGAGGAAGAATGATTCTCTGAGATTATTTTTAGAGAAGAACTAGACACCATGGCCCCAACCCCACTAGTTCCTTCTCTGTGGACTTTCCCAGTAGTCTGTTCTGGGTGGTTCTCAGCCCTGGGTGGGGAGTAGCCTGTAGTCAGCCCAGCCAGGAAAGGAGTGAGTCTAGCTCAGAGGTGGAGTATCAAGTGAGCTGGCCTGGCATCAGCTCTGAAGCCACATTCTCCAGTTCTATTAGTAGGAGTTACTTTGATCTCGATCGACCTGACTCCTGCATCCAACCCTCAGCTCCATACTTGGATAGGGAGGGTGTTATTTATGGGCCTCTCCATGGCACCTGTACAACCAGATTCTGACCCTCTTTACTGTTACACCAACAGCTTTTCTCACTTAGGTTTATTGTAATTTCAGTAGCCTCCTGATTGCTTTGCATGTTTCCATTCCTGCCCCCTTTTCAGAATAGACAGCCAAGAGTGATTCTTTTAAGCACAAATCAGATCCTGCTGGCATCTGCTCAGAACTCTGATTACTCCTACTTTAGAATAAATGCCAAGTCCTTCACTACCTCTGATCTCACATCCTGCTCTCTCCACACAGCCTCAGCTGTCTCCTTGCCACTCCTGAGACTGCGGGGTACACTCCCACCTCGGGGTTTTTGTACTAGTTCTGCCTCCAAAAACCTCCCCCTAGATAGCCATATAGCTCTTTCCGTCACCTTGCCTAACTAAGCTACTGAAATTTACAATCCCCAACCGCCAACCCCTAATACTCCCCATTCATTTCTTTTATGTAGCGTTTATGATGTATATGCACCTAAGTCCATGGGAGCATCTTTTTCTCAGCCTCATTTGTCTTTTATTTGTGCCACCAGGGGAACTCACTTTGTTAAAAAGCCAAGAGCTTCCCTGGTGGCTCAGTAAAGAATCCACCTGCCAGTGCAACAGACTCGGGTTCAATCCCTGGTCCAGGAGGATCCCACATGCCTCGGAGCAGCCAAGCCTGTGCAACACACAGGCTATTGGACCCACGCTCCAGAGCCCAGGAGCCTCAGCTACTAAAGCCTGAGCACCCTAGAGCCTGTGCTTCACACAAGAAGCCACCGCGATGAAAATCCCAAGAATGGCAACCGGAGAGTAGTCCCCACTTACCACAACAGAGAAAAGCCCTTGTGCAGCAACAAAGACCCAGTGCAGCCAAAAATAAAATTATACGTTCTATATTATATATAAGCCAAGCTAGTTGATCAAGAAGATCCTATTATCCAGAACTTTATGTTAAATATAGAAATGTAACTCCTGTGGTAGTGTTAGGTAGACTGATGTATTTAGGAGTGAAGTGTCAGACTTTTTAAAAATAATTCATTAAAAAGTACGTATAACATAGAGTACAAATATGGTACAACATTAATTGTTCAGTCAGGATTGTTCTTTATACTCTTATTTTAACTTTTGTCTTAAAAGTTTTACTATCTTAAGTTGGGGGAAAGTTACCATCAGCTTAAGTGTAATATAGTGAAACAAACATCAAATTCATCAAACATTTACTGAATGCCTACTATGTGAAGGGTCCTGGAAGATTCAAAGAATAAAACAGTTCCTGCTGATAAAATGCTCACAATGGGAGAATAAAGCTTGCCCAATATGATGACTTGGTCTGGACTAGAGGGATGAAGTTATTTTTAAAAAGAAAACACTGCTATTTTTTTAAAAAAAATCATTTTTTCCTTACTGGAATAACTTTTCAAGATTTATAAATGACATTTCATTTCTGACATGTTTATGTAATGCTTTTATTAATTCTACACCAGGAAACAACTTCATGGCAGTATTAGCTTTACTTGTGTAAAAACAATCTCATCAAAATCTAGGTATACTATGAAGCATGTCTCTCACTGACGTGAATGCCAGCTATAGTATATTAAGTCTTGAAAAATGTGA
This sequence comes from Tragelaphus eurycerus, assembly GCA_935064755.1. NCBI lineage: Eukaryota > Metazoa > Chordata > Mammalia > Artiodactyla > Bovidae > Tragelaphus > Tragelaphus eurycerus. The sequence continues at coordinate 23,665,915 of CAKXYN010000024.1, read as the reverse complement.
GTATTTCTTATCTAGGACTAGGACTTCAGTGACCCTGTGCAGTTTTGTTCAGAGAACCCAGCCAGCCACAGAAAAGAGAATATGGAATAGAGATCACTTACCTGGGTGGAAAATCCTAAACGGTGCTATACCCCAAGACTATTTTAAATTAAAAATGGAAGTGTGTATAACAAACTACCCAATTTATAGATACCATGCAACCTTTGAAAAAGGAAGAGAAGCAGCATGCTGAAAAAGCAAACCATGGATGGATGGAATGGGTTAAGGTCTACAAGTGTCTAGATTACTCTGCTCTCACTAGGCTCTCCTCGCTCCCCTAAAAGCCTAAAGGTCTGTGCTCCTATATGGCACTCGGCTGCACACTTCACTGTATTCAGTCAAGAAGCACTGGTGTTTCTCCCCACTTTGAAGGTACTTCTGTGTATGTGTCCACCAGGGAGGCCTGCTCATTAAGGCTCTTTGGTATCTGTGAATGAAGAAATGTGATTTTCAATGAGCAACTGAAGCAAAGATGTCCTCTTGTCTTTGTACAAAATCGACATTATGTGCCATCTGATTATTAAGAAAGGAACTAGACAGAAAAAGCTCTGGTCAGAACAAGTGAAATACGGGAACCAAACTTGTGAAATTAGGCGAAAGTGAGATATTTAGCTTGGGAAGATGAAGACTTGGGGAAGTTATTTCTGGAGTCTACCAAACAGGAGACAGGGATCAAGACCATCCCCAAGAAAAAGAAATGCAAAAAAGCAAAATGGCTGGCTGAGGAGGGCTTAAAAATAACTGTGAAAAGAAGAAAAGCCAAACGCAAAGGAGAAAAGGAAAAGATATACTCATTTGAATGCAGAGTTCCAGATAGCAAGGAGAGATAAGAAAGCCATCCTCAGTGATCAATGCAAAGAAATAGAGGAAAATAATAGAATGGGAAGGACTGGAGATCTCTTCAAGAAAATTAGAGATACCAAGGGAACATTTCATGCAAAGATGGGTTAAATAAAGGACAGAAATGATATAGACCTAACAGAAGCAGGAGATACTAGGAAGAGGTGGCAAGAAGATCTTCACAACCCAGATAATCATGATGGTGTGATCACTCACCTAGAGCCAGACATCCTGGCATGTAAAGTCAAGTTGGCCTTAGAAAGCATCACTACGAACAAATTTAGTGGAGGTAATGGAATTCCAGTGGAGCTATTTCAGATCCTAAAAGATGATTCTCTAAAAGTGCTGCACTCAGTATGCCAACAAATTTGGAAAACTCAGCAGTGGCCACAGGACTGGAAAAGGTCAGTTTTCATTCCAGTCCGAAAGAAAGGCAATGCCAAAGAATGCTCAAAGTGTAACACAATTGCACTCATCTCGTACTCATCTCACACGCTAGTAAAGTAATGCTCAAAATTCTCCAAGCCAGGCTTCAGCAATATGTGAACCATGAACTTCCACATGTTCAAGCTGGTTTTAGAAAAGGCAGAGGAACCAGAGGTCAAATTGCCAACATCCAAGGGATCATCGAAAAGACAAGAGTTCCAGAAAAACATCTATTTCTGCTTTATTGACTATGCCAAAGCCTTTAACTGTATGGACCATACAAACTATGGAAAATTCTGAAAGAGATGGGAATACCAGACCACCTGATCTGCCTCTTGAGAAATCTGTATGCAGGTCAGGAAGCAACAGTTCGAACTGGACATGGAACAACAGACTGGTTCTGAATAGGAAAAGGAGTACATCATGGCTGTATATCGTCACCCTGCTTGTTTAACTTATATGCAGAGTACTTCATGAGAATTGCTGGGCTGGATGAAGCACAAGCTGGAATCAGGATTGCTGGGAGAAATATCAATAACCTCAAATATGCAGATGACCCCACCCTTATGGCAGAAAGTGAAGAGGAACTAAAAAGCCTCGATGAAAGTGAAAGTGGAGAATGAAAAAGTTGGCTTAAAGCTCAACATTCAGAAAACTAAGATCATGGCATCTGGTCCCATCACTTCATGGGAAATAGATGGGGAAACAGTGGAAACAGTGTCAGACTTTATTTTGGGGGGCACCAAAATCACTGCAGATTGTGACTGCAGACATGAAATTAAAAGATGCTTGCTCCCTGGAAGAAAAGTTATGACCAACCCAGACAGCATATTCAAAAGCAGAAACATTACTTCAACAAAGGTCCGTCTAGTCAAGGCTATGGTTTTTCCAGTAGTCATGTATGGATGTGAGAATTGGACTATAAAGAAAGCTGACTGCAGAATTGATGCTTTTGAACTGTGGTGTTGGAGAAGACTCTTAAGAGTCCCTTGGACTGCAAGGAGATCCAACCAGTCCATCCTAAAGGAAATCAATCAGTCCTGAATATTCATTGGAAGGACTGATTTTGAGGCTGAAACTCTAATACTTTGGCCACCAGATGCAAAGATCTGACTCATTTCAAAAGACCCTGATGCTGGGAAAGATTGAAGACAGGGAGGAGAAGGGGATGACAGAGGATGAGATGATTGGATGGCGTCACCGACTCAAGGGACACAAGTTTGAGTGGACTCTGGGAGTTGGTGATAGACAAGGAGGCCTGGCGTGCTGCAGTCCCTGGGGTCTCAAAGAGACATGACTGAGCGACTGAACTGAACTGAACCAAGCTATGAACATTATAATAAGGAAGACTAGTACTTTTGCCTGGAAAATCCTATGGATGGTGGAGCCTGGTAGGCTGCAGTCCATGGGGTCGCTAAGAGTCGGACACAACTGAGCAACTTCACTTTCACTTTTCACTTTCATGCAATGGAGAAGGAAATGGCAACCCACTCCAGTGTTCTTGCCTGGAGAATCCCTAGGACAGGGGAGCCTAGTAGGCTGCTGGCTATGGGGTCACACAGAGTCGGACACGACTGAAGTGACTTAGCATAGCAAATAATAACATCTAATCAAATTTCAGATTTCAGGTCTCCCTAAATGACAACAGTTACTGAGAACAGTGTTTGAAACATAACAGACATTCAGTAAGTATTTCCTGAATGAAACTAAAAGTACATATAATCCTTACTTTGGGATAGCTAGAATTTTATTGATAGATGGACATTTATTTTAGAGGATTTAAAGAAAACTAATGGCACCCCACTCCAGTGTTCTTGCCTGGAGAATCCCAGGGACGGGGGAGCCTGGTGGGCTGCCGTCTATGGGGTCGCACAGAGTCAGACACGACTGAAGCGACTTAGCAGCAGCAGCAGCAGCATTTCACCTATCAATTGTATTTACCTATCAAATATCTTATTTCAGATCAGATCAGATCAGTCGCTCAGTCGTGTCCGACTCTTTCCGACCCCATGAATCGCAGCATGCCATAGGCCTCCCTGTCCATCACCAACTCCCAGAGTTCACCCAGACTCACATCCAACGAGTCAGTGATGCCATCCAGCCATCTCATGCTCTGTCGTCCCCTTCTCCTCTTGCCCCCAATCCCTCCCAGCACCAGAGTCTTTTTCAATGAGTCAACTCTTGGCATGAGGTGGCCAAAGTACTGGAGTTTCAGCTTTAGCATCAGTCCTTCCAAAGAAATCCCAGGGCTGATCTCCTTCAGAATGGACTGGGTGGATCTCCTTGCAGTCCAAGAGACTCTCAGAGTTTTCTCCAACACCACAGTTCAAAAGCATCAATCCTTCAGCACTCAGCCTTCTTCACAGTCCAATTCTCACATCCATACATGACCACAGGAAAAACCATAGCCTTGACTAGATGGACCTTTGTTGGCAAAGTAATGTTTCTGCTTTTCAATATGCTATCTAGGTTAGTCATAACTTTCCTTCCAAGGAGTAAGCGTCTTCTAATTTCATGGCTGCAGTCACCATCTGCAGTGATTTTGGAGCCCAGAAAAAGAAAGTCTGACACTGTTTCCACTGTTTACCCATCTATTTCCCATGAAGTGATGGGACCAGATGCCATAATCTTAGTTTTCTGAATATTGAGCTTTAAGCCAACTTTTCACTCTCCACTTTCACCTTCATCAACAGGCGTTTTAGTTCCTCTTCACTTTCTGCCATAAGGGTGGTGTCATCTGCACATCTGAGGTTATTGATATTTCTCCCGGCAATCTTGATTCCAGCTTGTATTTCTTCAAGTCCAGCGTTTCTCATGATGTACTCTGCATGTAAGTTAAATAAACAGGGTGACGATATACAGCCTTGACGTACTCCTTTTCCTATTTGGAACCAGTCTGTTGTTCCATATCCAGTTCGAACTGTTGCTTCCTGACCTGCATACAAATTTCTCAAGAGGTAGATCAGGTGGTCTGGTATTCCCATCTCTTTCAGAATTTTCCCCAGTTGATTGTGATCCACACAGTCAAAGGCTTTGGCATAGTCTATAAAGCAGAAATAGATGTTTTTCTGGAACTCTCTTGCTTTTTCCATGATCCAGCGGAAGTTGGCAATTTGATCTCTGGTTCCTCTGCCTTTTCTAAAACCAGCTTGAACATCAGGAAGTTCACGGTTCACATATTGCTGAAGCCTGGCTTGGAGAATTTTGAGCATTACTTTACTAGCATGTGAGATGAGTGCAATTGTGCAGTAGTTTGAGGATTCTTTGGCATTGCCTTTCTTTGGGATTGGAATGAAAACTGACCTTTTCCAGTCCTGTGGCCACTGCTGAGTTTTCCAAATTTGCTGGCATATTGAGTGCAGCACTTTCACAGCATCATCTTTCAGGATTTGGAATAGCTCAACTGGAATTCTATCACCTCCACTAGCTTTGTTCGTAGTGATGCTTTCTAAGGCCCACTTGACTTCACATGCCAGGATGTCTGGCTCTAGGTCAGTGATCACACCATCGTGATTATCTGGGTCATGAAGATCTTTTTTAGACAGTTCTTCTGTGTATTCTTGCCATCTCTTCTTAATATCTTCTCCTTCTGTTAGGTCCATACCATTTCTGCCTTTATCGAGCCCATCTTTGCATGAAATGTTCCTTTAGCATCTCTGATTTTCTTGAAGAGATCTCCAGTCTTTCCCATTCTCTTGTTTTCCTCTATTTCTTTGCATTGATCACTGAAGAAGGCTTTCTTATCTCTTCTTGCTTTTCTTTGGAACTCTGCATTCAGATGTTTATATCTTTCCTTTTCTCCTTTGCTTTTCACTTCTCTTGGTTTCACAGCTATTTGTAAGGCCTCCCCAGACAGCCATTTTGCTTTTTTGCATTTCTTTTCCATGGGGATGGTCTTGATCCCTGTCTCCTGTACAATGTCACAAGCCTCATTCCATAGCTCATCAGGCACTCCATCTATCAGATCTAGGCCCTTAAATCTATTTCTCACTTCCACTGTATAATCATAAGGGATTTGATTTAGGTCATACCTGAATGGTCTAGTGGTTTCCCCTACTTTCTTCAATTTAAGTCCGAATTTGGCAATAAGGAGTTCATGGTCTGAGCCACAGTCAGCTCCTGGTCTTGTTTTTTGCTGACTGTATAGAGCTTCTCCATCTTTGGCTGCAAAGAATATAATCAATCTGATTTCGGTGTTGACCATCTGGTGATGTCCATGCATAGAGTCTTCTCTTGTGTTGTTGGAAAAGGGTGTTTGTTATGACCAGTGCATTTTCTTGGCAAAACTCTCTTAGTCTTTGCCCTGCTTCATTCTGTATTCCAAGGCCAAATTTGCCTTGTTACTTCAGGTGTTTCTTGACTTCCTACTTTTGCATTCCAGTCCCCTATAATGAAAAGGACATCTTTTTTGGGTGTTAGTTCTAAAAGATCTTGTAGGTCTTCATAGAACCATTCAATTTCAGCTTCTTCGGCATTAGTGGTTGGGGCATAGACTTGGATTACTGTGATATTGAATGGTTTGCCTTGGAAACGAACAGAGATCATTCTGTCGTTACTGAGATTGCATCCAAGTACTGCATTTCAGACTCTGTTGACCATGATGGCTACTTCATTTCTTCTGAGGGATTCCTGCCCGCAGTAGTAGATATAATGGTCAGATCAGATCAGATTAGTCGCTCAGTCGTGTCCGACTCTGCAACCCCATGAACTGCAGCACGCCAGGCCTCCCTGTCCATCACCAGCTCCCGGAGGTCACTCATACTCACACCCATCAAGTCAGTGATGCCATCCAGCCATCTCATCCTCTGTCGTCCCCTTCTCCTCCTGCCCTCAATCCCTCCCAACATCAGAGTCTTCTCCAATGAGTCAACTCTTCGCATGAGGTGGCCAAAATACTGGAGTTTCAGCTTTAGCATCATTCCTTCCAAAGAAATTCCAGGATTGATCTCCTTCAGAATGGACTGGTTGGATCTCCTTGCAGTCCAAGGGACTCTCAAGAGTCTTCTCCAACACCACAGTTCAAAAGCATCAATTCTTTGGCACTCAGCCTTCTTGACAGTCCAGCTCTCACATCCATACATGACCACAGGAAAGACCATAGCCTTGACTAGGCGAACCTTTGTTGGTAAAGTAATGTCTCTGCTTTTGAATATGCTATCTAGGTTGGTCATAACTTTCCTTCCAAGGAATAAGCGTCTTTTAATTTCAGGGCTGCAGTCACCATCTGCAGTGATTTTGGAGCCCTGAAAAATAAATTCTGACACTGTTTCCACTGTTTCTCCATCTATTTCCCATGTAGTGATGGGACCAGATGCCATGATCTTCGTTTTCTGAATGTTGAGCTTTAAGCCAACCTTTTCACTCTCCACTTTCACTTTCATCAAGAGGCTTTTTAGCCCCTCTTCACTTTCTGCCATAAGAGTGGTGTCATCTGCATATCTGAGGTTATTGATATTTCTCCCAGCAATCTTGATTCCAACTTGTGTTTCTTCCAGTCCAGCATTTCTCATGATGTACTCTGCATATAAGTTAAATAAACATGGTGACAATATACAGCCTTGACGTACTCCTTTTCCTATTTGGAACCAGTCTGTTGTTCCATATCCAGTTCGAACTGTTGCTTCCTGACCTGCATACAGATTTCTCAAGAGGCAGATCAGGTGGTCTGGTATTCCCATCTCTTTCAGAATTTTCCATAGTTTATTGTGATCTACACAGTCAAAGGCTTTGGCATTGTCAATGAAGCAGAAATAGATGTTTTTCTGGAACTCTCTTGCTTTTTCCATGATCCAGCGGAAGTTGGCAATTTGATCTCTGGTTCCTCTGCCTTTTCTAAAACCAGCTTGAACATCAGGAAGTTCACGGTTCACATATTGCTGAAGCCTGGCTTGGAGAATTTTGAGCATTACTTTACTAGCATGTGAGATGAGTGCAATTGTGCAGTAGTTTGAGGATTCTTTGGCATTGCCTTTCTTTGGGATTGGAATGAAAACTGACCTTTTCCAATCTTGTGGCCACTGCTGAGTTTTCCAAATTTGCTAGCATATTGAGTGCAGCACTTTCACAGCATCATCTTTCAGGATTTGGAATAGCTCCACTGGAATTCCATCACCTCCACTAGCTTTGTTCCTAGTGATGCTTTCTAAGGCCCACTTGCCTTCACATTCCAGGATGTCTGGCTCTAGGTCAGTGATCACACCATCATGATTATCTGTGTCATGAAGCTCTTTTTTGTACAGTTCTTCTGTGTATTCTTGCCATCTCTTCTTAATATCTTCTGCTTCTGTTAGGTCCATACCATTTCTGTCCTTTATCGTTCCCATCTTTGCATGAAATGTTCCTTTGGTATCTCTGATTTTCTTGAAGAGATCCCTAGTCTTTCCCATTCTGTTGTTTTCCTCTATTTCTTTGCATTGATCACTGAAGAAGGCTTTCTTATCTCTTCTTGCTATTCTTTTGAACTCTGCATTTAGATGTTTATATCTTTCCTTTTCTCCTTTGCTTTTCACTTCTCTTGGTTTCACAGCTGTTTGTAAGGCCTCTCCAGACAGCCATTTTGCTTTTTTGCATTTCTTTTCCATGGGGATGGTCTTGATCCCTGTCTCCTGTACAATGTCACGAACCTCATTCCATAGTTCATCAGGCACTCTATCTATCAGATCTAGGCCCTTAAATCTATTTCTCACTTCCACTGTATAATCATAAGGGATTTGATTTAGGTCATACCTGAATGGTCTAGTAGTTTTCCCTACTTTCTTCAATTTAAGTCCGAATTTGGCAATAAGGAGTTCATGGTCTGAGCCACAGTCAGCTCCTGGTCTTGTTTTTGCTGATTGTATAGAGCTTCTCCATCTTTGGCTGCAAAGAATATAATCGATCTGATTTCGGTGTTATCTGAGTTAAATTCACCCATTCCAGTCCATTTCAGCTTGCTGATTCCTAGAATGTCGATGTTCACTCTTGCCATCTCTTGTTTGACCGCTTCCAATTTGCCTTGATTCATGGACCTGACATTCCAGGTTCCTATGCAATATTGCTCTTTACAGCATCAGACCTTGCTTCAATCACCAGTCATATCCACAGCTGGGTATTCTTTTTGCTTTGGCTCCATCCCTTCATTCTTTTGGAGTTATTTCTCCACTGATCTCCAGTAGCATATTGGGCACCTACTGACCTGGGAGTTTCTCTTTCAGTATCCTATCATTTTGCCTTTTCATACTGCTCATGGGGTTCTCAAGGCAAGAATACTGAAGTGGTTTGCCATTCCTTTCTCCAGTGGACCACATTCTGTCACATCTCTCCACCATGACTGGCCCATCTTGGGTTGCCCCATGGAAATGGCTTAGTTTCATTGAGTTAGACAAAGCTGTGGTCCTAGTGTGATTAGATTGACTAGTTTTCTGTGAGTATGGTTTCAGTATGTCTGCCCTCTGATGCCCTCTTGCAACACCTACCGTCTTACTTGGGTTTCTCTTACCATGGGCGTGGGGTATCTCTTCACAGCTGCTCCAGCAAAGCGCAGCCAATCCTCCTTACCTTGGACGAGGGGTCTCTCCACACCACCGCCCTTCCTGACCTTCAACGTGGGATAGCTCCTCTAGGCCCTCCTGTGCCTGCACAGCCACTGGGTGGGGTTGCTTCTCCTGGCTGCTGCCCCTGGCCTCAGGCTTGGGGTCGTGGGGTAGCTCCTCCCGCCCACTGCCCCTAACACAGAGTAACTCCTCTTGTCGCTGCCCCTGACCTCAGACGCTGGGTATCTCCTCTCGGCCGCCCCCGCTGACCTCGGATGTGGGGTAACTCCTCTTGGCCACCATCCTCCCAGCTTCACATCTAAAACCTACTTAACAGTGGTTAAATATCTACCCATGTGTTATAGCTTAAGTGTCATTAGATAAAAATCTATTTGTGGCAAATACTCACACGAACCAAGAAAAAAAAGATTTCCAGATTTTTATTTCTGGAACTGTACACCAGGTATTAAAGTACAACAAATACAAAATAATGCTCAAAAAAATCAGTGTTTATGTACAAATATTAAAATCAATGCAACAATAGCAACTTCCTCTTGAACATCTGATATTAAAACTTGTTCTGATTGTCACTAATCAATCTCATACTCACGGCGTACTTATTTCAAACCGGGACAACTGGGACCACTGGTCATCTAAGAGGAGTTTTAATATCTACCATATTTAACAACAAAACTAACAGTTTCCTCCTTTCAGTGAAAAAATTAAGAACTTTTTAAAAAACATAGTACTGTCAATATTTTTATAAATTATTTCAATTTCCATTTGTAGACAATGTGCTTTGAAACTCTGGGCAAACAATCTCCTTGGTGGTCAGGTTTCTTCATTAGTTTACATTCAAAGTTGAAATATTTACTAGAGACTTTGGTTAAATTAAATAGTTTCACTATGCTCTATTAGATTTGATGTTCTCAAATATTATGACCCTCAATTGTAAAAATTAAAAAGGAAACAATTGCACAGTTCTTTGACCTAATTGTACAGACTTTAGTATTGTTTAAACAGTATTCTACATCCTTCAAGTAAATTCAGCAGTTGACCATAACAAGAGGAAAACTAAACACTGAAAAAGCTAGCATGAAAAAGTGGAGTACAACTAATGAAAGTAAAGTATTGCTATAATCACAGCACCAGTTTCACTTCTAAATGAATCCACTGTCCTCTTCAAACCCCCTGTACATAAAAAGACACATCAGCCAACACTGCAACTGCTCACCGTGGATTTTTGGTTTGTTCATATGAAAATAATATGGCAAAGAAAAAAAAAAAAAAAGAATTTATCACAGTTTGTTATAAGAATTGTGCTTAACACTTAATAAAGGCATTATTGTTTCTTCATAAAACTGCAAATCAGTTATTTTCACGCTCTCAAACGCAATTCTTCTAAGAAACAGTAACAAATTCTCTGTTAAGATGCTTAAACGGAGAGGAAAAAAAAACCCAGTAAATCCAGATTTAAAAGGAAATTCAATAAATAGTTATTTTACATGAATAAAGTCATAGTGGTACAATTTATGAATGTCACATCAAGCATGCACAAAAATGGTATTATACATGGAGGAAGCAGTCAGAAAATATTGAATTAGATCTAAAAAGATATGAAGAATTTACATATATATACAAAAATCTTGCAAATTATTGCCTCATTTTAACAAGGAATTAAAAGTAAACGTTACCAGCTAGTTAGCACTCTCTAAGAGGCTAAAATCAGATTGGTATTTAAAAATCTATTAAACTAGCTGGAATTTATTTTTCTCTCATATCATTTCTGGATTTTGGTCAAAAATCTTTATTTAAATAACTAAAGTGTCCATTCAACTTGCTGATAATCAAAACTTTAGATAAGAAACACTGTTTCCATCTTATATCAAGATCCCAGCAATGCATAGATAAACTGAATATATTACTGCATCAGCTACTGAGAATGGGCATGTTCATTTAAGTGCAACTGGTATTAGCATTCAGTCATCTTTGTGTAAATTATTTTATACAGACCAGCCACTGTAAACCCAGAGTAAAAATTAAAGTTATAAAAATGGAAGATTATGGCCAGTATCTTACTAAATTATAGATGTATTCATTTTTAACACAAGAAATTAGGTTCAAAGTTTAGCACAACACCACAGCAATATGAAGCTGACAACTTGGATAAAAATATCTGAAAGCAACAAAAAGCCCAGGCTACCCATTATCTACTGTGTGCATACAGGAATGCTGACTTTAGATGTATAAATTAGAGACTGACTTTAAGTTATTAATTTAACTACTTTCGTCCACTGTGCTAAACTAACTTTTTAAGTAAATGTGCTAATGCGTAAACACTTCAAAGCAATCTTCATTAAAATGCTGCAAAGAAAAACAAGAATACAAATCATCCAAAACAAAGGATGTCATTGCAGTTCACAGTTTGTATAATAAATACCCTCCCTTTCCATCACTAAGGTCACTACATTCTATCTATTCATCAGCACAACCTTGAAGCGACTTATACTTAAAAATATCAGCAATGTAGCCAAATATTTAAGTTTTGGCAAAGCAAGACAACTAGCAGAAATCGAAAATTTTAATTAAGACGGTGCAAAAAAAAAAAAAGGAAAATTCTGTGTTTTAACTGAACTATAAAAGCAAAGTTTATCACATCCTAACACTGCATTACATATTGCATGAATTCACCTTATAACTTAAAGATGCATGTCTATAGAGCAAAAATGGCCAGAGTTTATGACAATGGTTTCTCATTCACAATGTTTAGAATAAAAATAAAAGTGAGTTTTGAGACGCATCTGAACGTCAATCACTTTTTAGAACTTAAAAGTGGTAACGTACCATTGTATTTCAGATAGAAACTCACATTTTTTCTTCCCAAATGGTCCAAGCTAAACAGAAAAGTTTAAATATACTTCAAGGTTCTACTGCATTACGTGTAGGATCTAGAAATCCCACCTAAATATTAACATTTGAACTGCAGCACTACAAAACAACTGAAAAGGTGTCCTAAAATGTAAACCAGTCTAAGTGGCAACATCCTCGGCTTCGTAGACTGTGCCCTGCAAGTCAACTGCCTCAAGAAAAACGAAGTTATCAATGACCGGTATGATTTTTATGATTACAATCTTGATAATGGTGGACAAAACCCCATCTAAATACCATATCTTCAAATGCCAATTTTTTAGCCAATAAATGAAGTTACACAGAAGTCTTCCGGCAGTAAATGACCAATTCTGTGTAAGGTAGCCCTGGTCTAGAATTTTGAAACAGGATCCAAGCAAGCGTCTTCATAATTTGCACGCAGTTCCTCGTGCTGGCTTCTATAAAGATGGACTTGCTGTTTTGTAAACTGAAGTGCTCCTAGTTGAATAACATGAGAGAAGTTTCCATTTTTAAAAAAAAATCCTTGCATGTTTGTGCAGTTTAAAGAAACCTACCCCTGCTTTTAATTAAGAAAATAAAACCAAAAAATGCTACATTGAGCAGGGATCAGGATCGGTACCTGTAAACATTGTTATTCCACTGCATCCATTACGGCAAAAGGAATTTACACGAATAGAAGCCACTCCATTCAGTTCAGAACATCTGTGCTGGTTTTGAGCTGGTGGCCTCTGTCTACAGGTTTTAAAATTGGGAGTGAGGGCAGTGGGGAACAGAAAAGAATAGAAAAAGAAGGGAGTGGGGAAGAGGTATTGGGGATGAGGAAGAGATAAGCAGAGCTTAAAGCTGCACCACAGAGTTCAATCTTAGTTCCCAACTCTGCTGATCATAGTTCATTTCCACATTTATGGATTGAAAATGAAAATACTCTTGATAAATCAAGATATAGTTCTATACATACTGACATCACTGATGTCATAGTGAAAAAAAGTTCAAACTTCCAGTGAAAGACTAAGCAAACCTGATACTTTCCTGGTACTGGTACTGCACACCCACTGTTTCTGGGCCCTTCACTCGTTTCATTCAGAATGCAGGGCGGCATGCTGATGCAGAGCGTGGGCGCTGATGAAACCATTGGTCTCGTTGGCAGACAGACTGCCAAAGTCAGCCACAGACACGGCCATTTTGGCACTGGTGATATGATGTGTGTGATTTTCAAAGTCTACACCCAAATTATTTACAGAAACCTCATTCATAAAGGATTCAGGAACAGCAATGCCCATTTTCAATCTCTTTGCTGGTCTTTCTGACTCTTCACTGCACATGTTCATGGGGTTCAGCTCTGAGTGATAAAATCCAGTCTCAAATAAATTAAAACAATCACTTTCCCCATTGCTGGGCAGGGTGAGTAACTCCTCCGTTACAACAGGCACATGATTGACTTGTCCACGGGGCGTGTTGCCCAGTGGAGGAAAGCTATCATCCAAACAATTCACATCCGTTGGATTGCAGACGGTTGCTACACTGTTGGTCAAAGCTAAAAAGAAATGAGAAATGGTTTCAATAAATACTCCTACATCATGTGACAAAGAGGATATAATTATGTCCCACATTACACTAAAAAATGCAAAAAGATGCTCATGTTCTTACCTGTCAAATCACTGGCAGTGAAAGAGTTGAGAATGTTTAGCTGTTGATCAGGTACAGGCTCAGGTCGGTTAGAAGTTAAGGCTGAAGAATTTACTGTCCCACCCAGAGCTTCTGTTTCATCCACCAAACGATCCATGTAGTCCCTAAAAAACACACCCAAATAATGTTGTGACTGCATATCACAGTTAAAAGCAAAATCCCTGAAGTCAAGCCCATAGTACTTACGTAACTCCAGGGTGATGGTTATATCGTTTCTTTCCAAATTTTGTCTGTTGAGCAAAGTAATCATAACGCTCAGATTTCTTCCACATATAGTAGAATGCTACACATTCAGCAACTGTTCTAGTTCTCACCTAATAAAAAAAAGTTGAATTTTTTTAAAAACCAAAAAAATTCTACACATTTTTAGTAACTTTTTTTTTTTAACACCCATGGGTCTTATTTTCTATCTTCCTAATTATGAAATTCTGAATACATTACTAGTAAACTGTTTTTATTTTCACACTATTTAATAATGAGGCTACCTTCCAAAGCCCAAGGCTTTTTATTTAAATCAGAATGTAATAATAAATGTGCATCCAGAAATTATCTTACACCTTTACTGAAAATCTTAAAACACTGACATACTTTACTTTTCTTCACTGAACTTTCACCATGATTCTGACTGTACTAAGGGTACTTGTTAACCCTGAGTGATCCATTAATGAGCCTCAATGGGATATAGTAATTCCCAAAATGTCATTCAAGTACACTTTTCTGGGGAGAAGGGTGCAGCTTCATCAGATTATCAAAGGGCTCCATGACCCAAAAGAGACTTCGTTTGTTAAGGGATCAGTACTCAACTGCATCTGGAATTTAAGATGATTGCCAGCTAAAGGCAAGATTTTTCCTCTATCATGCATTTGGCTCTTAGCTGCAACAAAGTCTGGTAGAAAATCAAAAATGATAATAAAATTTGAGCCTTATTCAACTTGGCTCCACATCCAGACTAGGGTTTCTCTAACTATATACAGTTAAAGGTATGAATTCAGACGTACAGAAAAAGATTTCGTACCTTTACCCAATAAAATTTTCTCCCCTGCTTAATTACCCAATAAGGAAGTTTCAGAACCTCTATTGTGATTAGTGGCTTTGTTATAAGATCATAATATAGGAACAAGCATTTTAAAACAAGAAATAAAGTATACCTTTCAATAAACACATTAACCATAAGTCTCTAAAATTTGAAAGCAATCAAGATGTCCTTCAAATGGTAAATGGATAAACAAACTGGTACATCCATACATAGAGGAACCTTAAATGCATATTACTTAAGCCAAGAAAACAATCTGCAAAGGCTACATACTGTATGATTCTGTAGGATACTACAGTGGTAGATAGGTATCGTCATATATTTTTCAAAATCCATAGAATATATAACACAAAGAGTGAATCCCAATGTAAACTATAAACTTTGGGGGATAAAAATATGGCAATGTAGATTTATCAGCTGTAACAAATATACCACTCTGGTGTGGGATGCTGATGGAGGAAGAAGCCATGTGTGGCAGGAGCAGGAAATACATGGGACTTTTCTCTACTTTCTCAATTTGGCTATGAACTTAAAACTGCTCTAAAAAATAAAGTCAATTTTTTTTTAAAGTGTGTATATATTCTAAAAAGCTTGAGATAATTATATCTCATTAAAATATGATTTGTTTATTCTGTCTTTTTGTCTTAAGGAAATTAGAATTTTGAAATATTTAACTGGATATTCAATGCCTATTGCTATTCAATATTCTAGGCCTACTGCTTCTTAAACTAGATTTTATATTTCAGAGCAGTATTGGGTTTGTGGCTCAGATGATAAAGAATCTGCCTGCAATGTAGGAGACATGGGTTCAATTCCTGTGTCGAGAAGATCCCCTGGAGAAGGAACTGGCAACCCACTCCAGTATTCTTGCCTGGAGAATCCCATAGACTGAGGAGCCTGGCAGATCATGGGGTTACAAACAGTCAGACACAAGTGAGCGACTAGATGACATGACATTGAATTTACAGAAAGACTGATCAGAGAGTAACCAATATGTTAATAGCATGGGAGCATTAACAAATTATAGCATTTTTCCCCCACCCAAGTGACTTATAAATTAATTGCTTATATTCATTGTAATCACTAAGCAATTTTTCTGTTTATGTCTAATTTGCCTAACTTACCTTATTCTTCTGTATAAGATGAAAATCTTTCCCAAAAAGCATGAGTGCATGTTCGAAGCTCCGGCATTCTTCTTCTGTCCATGCAGTCATTCCTTCTAAAGAAATTTTAGAACAAAATAAATTGGCCTCAAAACTCATATATACAAATCACTGATTTACTTAATAGTATGGTTTCCTAATAAAAAACTATAAACTTCTACACACACACACATACAAGTCCTTACTAAAAGTATGCTTTTAGTAATCCTAACTAAAAAAATTAAGAATACCAAAATATAAACATTGGGTTTTTTTCTCTGTATAATGAAACAAGAATTTATTTTTTCCCTACAATTTATGTTCATTGTTTTTCTGTTTTTTTTTAAACAATGAGCATTTTTAATTAGAAAAAAATAAAATGCTATTTCCTCTATGGAAAAAAAAAGCCTTACTTTGGACTTACATCAAAATCATTTATGGTCTCTTTTAATTAGAGACTATAAATAATCAACACATATTTATTTAAAGTCAGTTTGCAGAGTACTATACTGCAGAAATATAAAAGGAATAAAAAACAGCTTATGCTCTCAAAAGACTAAGTCCCATTCAACTTCCCAGCAGATATTAATGCTGATGCATTAAATCTACTTGAAGCAGAGGAGATCTGAAGTGCCCCAGTCACAATGGAGACCTGGTTCCCAAAGCCATTCACAGCAGTCCACCACAGAGGTGAAAAACACTTTGACTAAAAAAGAAAATCTTAGAAACCTTGAACTGAAGAAAAATTAAATGCACTTAGCATTTCAGAGTTTTGAGAGCTTAAAATAATTTTTTCAAAAAAGCAGCTACTACAAGGAAACCTTTCAATAGACTATTTCATCCACAGGTTTCAATGCATTGTTTTCAGCTTTTATATTTTTCCAAGTTTATTTATATTATTAAGCATTATTTCACTCTACATATACTTAATGAAAGCTGTGGTGCATGCAATCCATTTATATGACAAAAATATTGAAATTAAAGTTAACCATTTTTCTTGACACATACAAATCAAAACCTAAGCACTATAAAAATATTGTTACATGATTACTAAAAATATACCTCTTGCATGTTTATTATACATGTTTAGAATATGTTTCTTTTTTAATTTTCTAATCTCCTTTTCATTTCCTGTCTGGTTTGAGAAAGAAAAAACAACTTTTTTCCCCCAATGAAATCATAAAATCATTCTTATTAATTACTTTGGATATACTGTCATCTCTGGGGTCTGCTTTGTTCTGGAGGTGACAGGGGGGTAACTAATTTGTATTTGAACAATCTCTGGTATGTCTAAAAATAGAAGGCAAGAAAAGGAAAAATTTATTTGCTATGAAGATGAACACAGATCTTACACACAAGTGTGATAGGACTCCGCCGTCCTTTATGATATTTTGCTTATTCTGATCCCAAAGACCAGCCCCTGTCCTTTCCCTCTTGATCCCAAGTGTTTCTTACCTTGAGATGCCTTTCCGTTGCAACAGTATCTTTCAATTGCTTCCTTTATATTATGGTTACACTTGAGAAGTTCATATAATGCCTAGGGGAAAGAGGAAAAAACTATTCAATAAAACTAACCAAAGTTCATACTTAGCAGCATTAAAAACACACACACAAACAAAAACATGTGCATTGTAAGAATCCTGACAAATACCAGCTGAAATGCTAATTTCAGGACATCTGAAGTGTATGTTTATCCTATACACTGACTCTGGTATCCCAGGAGTTTTTTCATTCTCACTCTACTGCTCAGAAGTCATCCACCAGTATCATTCCTCCCTTTTTTATTTTTTTAATTGCTAGATCTTCTGAGCTGGGAGAATTCTCCTATTTTAAATGTTTATTTCCAGTTGGGAAAAGTAAGAATCATGGACTTGTCTCTTGTTATCATCTACTCCCTGACGTTTAGAGTTTTAATAAAAGAAAACAGCAGCAGGCCTAGAGTAGAAGGATAGATATTTTAATGACTGGAGTTTATAATGGTCTTAGTTATTTCCATCTACTATGGAAGATACCATTTTTTAAAAATTGGAATTTCCTCCTATTAAATCTGTTTGGAATTATGAATATACTAAATAGCAGCAGACAGAACTCAATTGAAAATTAACTAATAATCTACTTTGTCAAGTAAGTTTCAAGAAAAGCAAGTATATGAGTAAACCTATTAACACATTAATAGGTTAATAATCAATACATCAATAATCAACCATTAAAAACAATCTTAACAGTTGCTAAAAAAGCTTCAGATAAATCAGTACCCATTTTTATTTTTAAAAAGACAAAAAGTATAACAGTTATAAGTAGCTGGATATTATCTTATTCTAAGAAAACAGCCAGCATCAAACCATGGCTGGTATTATGTTTAATGTAAAAACCTGAGGTGTATTCTGTGGTCACTCACTCAGCTGTGTCCAGCTCTTTGAGACCTCAGGGACTATAGTCCACCAGGCTCCTCTGTCCAAAGGATTTTCCAGGCAATACTAGAGTGGGTTGTCATTCTCTTCTCCAGGGGATCTTCCCAACCCAGGGACTGAACCCGAGTCTCTTGTGTCTGCTGCACTGGCAGGAGGATTCTTTACCATTGGGCCACCTGGGAAGCTCTTTCAACAAAAGCAGGCCTCAAACCACTATTACTACCAAAAGTCTCTGAGAGTTATGGCTAGTGTAGTAGGACATAGAATAAGAATAAGAGATATAATAACGATGAGGAAGGAACAAAAGTCTAATTTAATAATAATTTTAAGACTAGAAAACCTAAGAGAAACAACTGAAAAATCATTATACTAAATTAGTTTCAATAGCTTGAGAAAAAAATTTTAATCTATATATTTCTCTAAATCAATAATATACAAATACAAATATACTAGAGATCCCATTTACAAAGCTAAATACACGCACACATTTCAAGACAATGAGGGATCAATCAGACACATGTGATATTTAAACAAAAGCATTCAAGTGATTAAAAAAATCAAATAAACAGAGAATCAGATCATGCTCTTCAAGTAGAAGGTTTAATGTTTTAAAGGTACTAATTCTTCCAAAATTAACTTACAGTTTTAAGAAAATATCAGAAAAATCCAACAGGATTTCCTTTTGACAGCTGACAAAAGTGCTCTTAAGTTCAGCTAGTATGGCTTCTCTGTTATTTGGAAATTCAAGTCTGAGTCCACCTATCTCTGGGGACCCATTAGTCAGGATCAACTAGACTAGCAATACCAAGTGAAAAGGTATATGAGAGGAGCAAACAATGCCAGAGAGAAAAAGCCCTGACAGGCCGTACTCCTACGCTTGTCCCACATACCATCAGGAGACTGCTCTGCACCTACAAGTACACAGTACTTAACAGATAACCTAAAGCAAATTTATACACACTTAATAGACATTAACTTTAACCACTTCCTTAATAAAGTTCAAGAATAATCCAAGAAGTAACTTCATTGTAAAATCTCAAAGTCCAAGCATAGAGAATGTCTAAATACACGATGGAATATAGTCACCAAGTCACCATGAACTATTAAAGAAATCTCAATAGCAAAAAAAATGAGATTAAGGGATTAAAAGGATACAAAATGATATCTAAAGTAGAATATATGTGTGTATAAAGGAAAAAAAGCCAGAAGACATGAAATAATACAGAACGGTTATCATTAGGTCCTGGGGTTTTTTTAAACCAGTATCTTCCAAGTTTTAGAATCAGAAAGAGACAGCCAGTTCATACATTAAAAATGTTGTAATCAAATATAAGAATATCAAGAAGATACTACATTAGTTAGCTGCTACTTCAACAAAAATTGATGTATACCTGTTCATTGTCCCTTGTATGTGTTCCTGCAGAAATCCGATCCATTGTTTTTTCATTTCCAGTTCTTAATGAGGTCTCAACAAGGTACTCCTTAACTTTGCTCTCCAAAACCACACCAGGACGCCAAAGTAACTGGTCTTCATTTTCATACACTGATAAAGAAAATCCCATTAACACACTAAATGCATCAACACACTACAAGATGTACACAAACTGTTCTCCCTCTTCCTACAAGTAACTAACTTGGAAGACCCTGGTCATCTGATTGTCTGGCAAGCTGAGACTTTCATCAATAAAGGTTTAAAACAATTTTTTTTTAAACTTTATTAAGGATCAAGTATTCCAGCGACTAAAGCAAGCAAGTTTTTTTGGTGGTTGGATTTACCAAATTAGAGGCTTTCTATGTAGTCTAATAGAGACTTTTCTAAGTAGCCTAATATAAAACCCAGCAGTGGTATCTTACATTCTTCTAATGAGGGGGTAAAAGCAACCTGTGTAAATTCAGTAATAACTTTACTGAAAATTTCTCTTTAACTCCCTAAATGACTCGATGAAATGTCTAGAGGTTAAAAATTGCAAACAAATTAAAACAAACCAACAGAAATAAAAATATCAGCCAATAATGAAATAACTAGGAAAGATCTATTTTTCCTTTAATATACTGATGAAAAATGGAAAAGAATGGTCAACAGTAAGAGAAGCAAAGTTTTCACCTTTTAAAGAAGCTCATACTTAATAAGCAAACATCACTAAAACAAACTGTATATTTTATTAATGCAAACACTGCTGCCATTCTCAAAGCTTCCACTCCACACTATAAAGTCACACAGATGGCCCAAGCATTTATCCCATTGCTCCAACTTCAATCCATTCTTTAAGTGTATAATAATTACTAAATATAGCTAATGAAGTAATTTACTGAGAGCTCACTGTATAGTGGAGACCATAGTAAATGCTTTACACTCACAACTGTATAAGGCAGGCACTACTACTCCCCATGAGCAGGAAATTAAAAATAAAGTGTGCCTATGAAGCAATCAGACTGAACTTTTGAGGTTAGCTTCTGGAACCAGTTTCTTTATTCTTTGGTCAAAACTTAAACAGGTAAAATAGTTTGAGTTTATATTCCTCTTAAGAGAGAGAAGGTATATGCTCCTTTCTGAAGGTGCAGAACTGAGCGAGTATCACCTCCATCATGTCTCATCTGAGGACTGGCTGCTGCTGACCATGTACTCTGCCCAGGGCCAAATCTATGTGGTTTCCAAGTTGAGCTAGGAAAGTGTACCTGGATTTTTACTTCCCACCACCTCATGGGCCCACATTTTCAGAACTAGCTATAGTTACAATCTACCAAAAATGTGAGGAAAACTGATTACACTTAAGTAGGAGTGTGTAACAAAAGCAGCAGAATCCTTGAAGTGAAGTCAAAGTCGCTCAGTCATGTCTGACTCTTTGTGACCCCATGGACTATACAGTCCATGGAATTCTCTAGGCCAGAATACTGGAGTGGGTAGCCTTTTGTTTCTCCAGGGGATCTTACCAACCCAGGGATCAAACCCAGGTCTCCCCCACTGCAGCCGGATTCTCTACCAGCTGAGCCACAAGGGAAGCCTGAGAATACTGGAGTGGGTAGCCTATCCGTTCTCCAGAGGATCTTCCTGACCCAGGAACCAAACGGGGTCTCCTGCGTTGCAGGTAGATTCTTTACCAATTGAGCTACCAGGGAAACCCTGAATCCTTACATTCTATCTTTTCAGGGCTGGGGCAAGGGAACTTCTTCCAGCTTCATTTTTCTTAAGCATTTCTTCCCCTAAAGATTTTATCCCTATAGTTTTCATTATCTCGGGTAATACAGTGCAACCAGCTCCCACTGGAGTGGGATGTAGGCCAAAGAGCTGTACATTAAGAGCAGCTCCACTATTTTAACAGGTGCTTAGCATATTAAGAAGCACCACAAGAGGTGGGGGGATGGAGGGGGTGAGCAGTGGCTCTCTGAGTCTCATGGTTAATTCTGATACATTACTCCTAAGTCAGGCTAACTCTTCCCCTACTCCAAATCTATCTTTACATTCACAGGATGAGTATACAATCAGATACGGAAATAAACATATTGAGAGATAACTTGGCTTACCAAATATTATCAAAATTAAAAGCCTTTCTTACCTTTCTCATTGCCAGCATACTCTCCGAGATAAGGTGGAATCTCTGCTTGATATTGTAAACCAATCATTATTTCCTTCAGAAAAATTTAGAAATAGAAACAACTTATTATAAAAATCAATACTAGGGAAAAAGTTCCAATTCATTCATCAGTTACTACAAGTCTAAAGTTATCTTGCAAAATTACCTTAAATTATTTCAGAAATGTTTTTAAAAGCTACTTTAAGCCAAATGACCTAAAGTTGCAATGGTAACTTAACATACCTTCCTCAGATCTTCAGGTGAGTTACCGCTGTCTGTTTCAACATCTTCAACCTCTGATTCTTTATCTCCATCACACGTAGTATTTGCTTAAAAGAAGAAAATTAAATTTTTAAAAAGAGTTTTGTTGCCTTTCTTTGCAGCACCTGAAAGAGTGGCTGATATTCTGTGATAGAAATTTGCAGAATAAATGAGATCAGCACAAATACACTAAACTTCTTGTACTATCCTCATTTTTACACAAGTCAAGACATTGAAAACATGAAGAAAATGCATGTTATCATTATAATTATTTGGTGTACAATCATACAGTTAGGAAAGGCAAGAGGAGAAAGCAGAGCACCGGACTACACTGATTACATTAACCCAGAGAGAGACAATCACAGAGCAGCACAATGAGTTTATAAAAAGAGTCTTTTTGCACACGTATGTATGTTGTACTGGAACTTGTTAACTGAACAGTTCTTCAACCATAAAAATACCTGAGAATAAGCAAAACTGCATGTAAGAAATTATTTCAGTCCAAAGACCTTTTAAATATTGCTAATATACAATAAAAGATAACACCAAGGAATTAAAAGGAAAACATTAAATCAATCACTAAAACTACAAAAATACTGTTGGCAACTGATGGCAGTTTTCAAAACCAGGAAAGTAGGAGCTTTTTAACAGAAACCTAAAAAATGTCTATAAAATTTCATGGCTGAACCAAGACTGGTTGCCTTAGCAACAGATGAGTCTTGAGAAAGAAAACAGCTTTGCAAAACCAAACAAATGCTTTCATTTTTAAACAGCGTATTAGTTTACATCTCTCCCAATAAAAAAAATGTTATACTCTTATTCAGATTATAATAGTATTTTATTTCAATTAACTAAAACACTTAAAATATTCTGATAAAAACTACATTACATAACAAAATGTACTCAAGCCAGAGTATCAGTGCTACTACTACTCAGTAATGATTGGATTTCTTACATCGTAAAGGTCTAGGGAAGAAGTCAGAAGTTTCATGGGAAGTCACAGATGGAGTCAGATCATCTGCAGAAGACTGAGTTTCCTCATCATCACCTGATAATAGGTCTTTTGCTATTTCCTCCTATAAGAAGAGGAATGCAATGCTAGGGTTAGAAATATTTATATCCCATCAATATTGAAAAAAACTTTATAACATTACTCATAAACATGATGGTATTATAATACAGTTAAGAACTATTAATAGTTGAAGCCTCAGTTTTGAGAAAAGTAAATTTGAAATTTTCCTATAATTTACTTCATGTACATAATGATTTAATAACATTTACTACTTAAGTATATATAACATCTGATGATCCATACTATTACACATTTATGATATAACAAACAATCTGCCCAATTTGTGGGTATGCAGAGAACTTATTTGAAGTGACAAATTTTTAGTGAATTTACGACAAAAATAATCTTACTTCTAAGCAGTTGAAAGTTAAAATTAACTTTCTGCCAACTTAAATAACTAAAACAAAACAGTCTCCAAACTCCACTCTTTCAGTAACTTTAAAAAGTTCAACTAATGTACCACTCAGACTAGCAATATAATTTTGAAAGAAACAGTTCTGAATTAATTTTATGTAAGTATATAGTCATCCTTGTGCCTGGCACACAGTAGGCACTCAATATTTGCTGAATGCCTATGGCCATTAAGGTCTTTGGTACATTAACATCACTTTTGAAAAGTGGAGACAATACAACTCACAGGAAGAGGTTCCAAGATGTGGATTCCTCTCCCTGCTTGAGACCTGAAAGTCGAGGAAAGCTTCCCAGGGATCCATCAGCAGAGACCATGACTATGAATTTTCCTCACCAGGGATTGGCCACCCCTACAACCAGCCTATGTTAAAGACGTACCACTGAGGTCTTGGTTGCTATGGCCGCTGTCACTCCCAGAGCCCAAGAAAACAGAACTTCTCTCCAACCACTCCATGCCTAAGCCAGCTTGTTTGAAAACTTCTGGGGATCTATTAATCAATGCATTCATGTGTCCACAGGATCAAAAGAAGTTAGGGCAAAATCTAAGTGTAGATATAATATAGCTACACAGGAAAGATAAAAAGTTATGGAAGAAAACTCTAATATTCAAATTATTATGAAGTTATTACTACTTTTAAAGTAGCGCGATCAAAGCCAAACAATATTCAAATCAGTCACCAAAATGACAACAGCAACAATCCACAAGAAGTTTACAATTCAGAATTACGAAGTACTTTAAAGAAACTAATAAAAGCAGTCAATGGTAATAGATCTGGAATTCTCCTTCTACATGCTCGTACTCACTTTGTCTAGTGTCATATCTGGTAGTTCATCTGCAAGTTCACTTGGGGAGCTATTTGCACTGGAATTTGCAACAGCTGGAATTGTAGGTTCATAGCCATAGAATGCCAATAAATCTTCTAGAGGCATGTTTCCTTCCTATTCAAGCCAGAGTACAAACATGAACTCAGGAGATGCCACAATGCTGAACGGCAGATAAACCATCATGCCATTAATGTTCATAAAGCACATATATCAAAAGAGCAGTACCAAATCAAAAACCAAGTTTTAGTTTTGCTTTTTGTACAATATACAGAAAACAGGATCAAATACTAAGAGCTGTAATCAATATATGCAAAAAAATCTAGCAATTAACACCTTAGTTTTCATTTTCCAGCATCATTTTACGTTTTAAAAACTTTGTCAAATATTTGCTTTAGGGCATACTTTTTCTTCCACTTGTCATTACTATATTCACCTTGAAGAATGACTTCATATAATTTTTAGCTTGTTTCCCTGCAATTAACAGTTGACCACTTGATTTATTCTTTGTGTTAATAGGAAGATACCTAATAAGACACCTTGGCTGAACATTTATGAACACTATTATGTTTATATATTAATGTTCAAAACACAGTTACCCTTTGATATTCCTACCAGTGTATCTACCTTCTCTACCAGCTATTTTTCCCCCACAACTTTCTGATGAAGTTTGCATTACCACCAGCTTACAGATGAGAAAACTGGGGCTTAGTTCTGCATCTGAATTCCAGGCTCTCTAGTTCTTTTACTGGCGATGCTGCTTTGATAAAATTACATACCCGCTGCAGTTCTGCCTGTGTTATGAATGCTTATGTGATGCCATATAGTGGCAGTCACTATTTCTCCCCTCCACTAATCTGAAAATAAGTGCTATATTTCCTTTTAAAAAATATTTTAATTCAACCACAAAATGCATAGAACCATTTATAACTATCATTTAAATAACTTCAAAATGATACACTCCTACTATATAGCACAGAGAACTCTACTCAGTGCTCTATGGTGACCTAAATGGGAAGGAAATCCGAAAGAGCAGGGAGACATGTGTATGTTTGGCTGATCCACTTTGCTGTACAGTAGAAACTAATATAACATGGTAAAGAAACTACACTCCAATAAAAAATTTATAAACCTATACATTGATGAACTAGCTGATTTCTTAAATATTTTGAAGATGTTCACATCCATCTACAAAGAGGTTTGCTCTTAAAACTTGTTCACGGTTCAGTTTTCCCCTTAAGAAAACACATCTAACTTATGAAGCAAACAGCATGAAAATGTGAAGCAGAGTATGCAAAATATGCCCAGTTGACCAAAACAGTGAGCTAAGGAGGACCAGTGATGCTCCCCACAGCCCGCAGGGGACACAGGCTCTGGAGATCCCTAAGAACTGGCCTTCACTTTTATAGCTGGGCTTCCCTGGTGGCTCAGACAGTAAAGAATCTGCTCACAAAGCAGGAGACCTGGATTCGATTCCTGATCAGGAAGATTCCTTGGAGAAGGAAATGGCAACCCACTCCAGTATTCTTGCTTAGAGAATCCCAGGCACAGAGGAACTGGGTGGGCTACAGTCCATGGGGTCGCAAACAGTCAGACACGACTGAGTGACTAACACACTTTTGCAGTCTACAACTTACATTCTGCACTATGCCTGAATGAAACAGGTTCATGTTATGAGCTTAGAATAAGGTATATGACAAAAAGGTAATTTGTAAATTTGCAATAGGAGACACACACCTTTCCAATGACCATGCCATTCATGAAATCTTTTCAGCCTGGAACTGAAATCGGTCAAAACTGCTTCGGAAGCATGGACAAATTCAGCACAAATTAAGCTGTATGGTCAGGATGAACAGAAGTTAACCCATGCCATGGGAAAACTTCATGAATTATTTCTCCGAAGAACGCCTTAAAGGTGCCAGAACCACAGTGAGAATTTCTCTGGTCCTGGTCCTTATAAAGTCCACAGAGCCCATTCCCTTTCATTCACACTGCTTATGAGACTGGGTTGCAGCCTTTGCCAACCACCTGTTAGCGATATTTCTCTAAAACTTCAAAGTTTCAGATTCCCTCCACGTACCGGGGAGATGGCAATTTTCACTCATCATGCACTGATAGTCCACCTTACCATCAATACAGCATTTACTGGGTTCTAGGAACTGAGTGGAAGACTACCGGCTATAGAAAAAAAAAATTCCTTGCTCTCAAGGAATAGTCTTGGCTGAAGGAACTGATAAGTTAACAATTATAAAACACCGTGACAGCTGCAGTAATCAGTTCTGGAACTGGTGCTGCTATGAAATGGTGGGAAGAAGACCTACACTCCGGGATTTACTAGTGTACGACAGGGAGTGTCACACGGAGGATGATGACTGCACCAAGTCCTGAAAGACGAAGAAGCTCCTAACAGAGGAGGGCTGTATACCAGAGACCTGTGGCTTGTCGTCAGAAACACTTACCGAGTAGTGACTGCCAGGAGGCAGGTGCTGCTATGAAACACAGGTCTTACCCTGCTACAACTTACAGACGGGAAGGATACTGACAATACTCAAATGCAGAACTGTCAGTTACCATGAGTGCAAAAGAAACAGTCCTGAGATACAGAATTACATGGAGAGCCTATTGTCGTGGGGTTGCAGAGGAAGACAAGTGACCTTCAGCTGAGGGCCGAAATCTGAGAAGTGACCAATCAATTCTGTGAAGAGCATTCCAGGCAAAGGAAACAACACCCTTGAGGCCTGACTGTGGTTTTCCACTAAGCCAATGAATGGCCAGAACACGAAGAGTAGAGTGAAGCAGGGTTCAAGAGGAGATTAGAGAGAGAAACAGAGGCAGATGGCGAAAGGCTTCTCGACAAAGAAACTTGGAATTTACTCTCAAGGCAATGGGAAGCCACTGGAGACTTATAAAACTAGAGTGACACGACTTTATTTCTTCTTAAATCCTGAGCAGCTGTATGAAGAAAAATTGCGGGAGGTGGAGAGATAAGAGAAAAGCAGGGAGACCACTTGGGAGACTCATGCTGGGTTAGTGATACAGACTTTTGTTGCTAAGTCGATTCAGTTGTGTCCGACTCTGTGTGACCCCATAGACGGCAGCCCACCAAGCTTCCCCATCCCTAGGATTCTCCAGGCAAGAACACTGGAGTGGGTTGCCATTTCCTTCTCCAATGCATGAAAGTGAAAAGTGAAAGGGAAGTTGCTCAGTCGTGTCCGACTCTTCACAACCCCATGAACTGCAGGCTCCTCCGTGCGTGGGATTTTCCAGGCAAGAGTACTGGAGTCGGGTGCCATCGCCTTCTCCAGATAGAGACTTGGAAAGAAGCAAATAGGTGAGATACATTCTAAGGTGGGAATCAAACGGAGTATGGAGTAAAAGGGAGAAACAAGGATAACTCCCCAGATTTCTATCTGAGCAATTAGGTGGTGGTGACTTTTATTGAGACAGAAAAGACTAAAGGACAGGAAGGCTGACAAAGGAATTAAGGAGTTCTGCAGAGGACACAAGTTAAGTTTGAGAGGACTATGAAACATCCACGTGGAAAAGTCAAGCTGGATGAGAGCCTAGAGCTTGGAGGATCAGGCTGGGCTAAAGATATAAATCTGGCATTCATTAACATCTAGATGATATTTAAAGCCAGAGGAGTAATGAGCTCACTCAGGCAGAGTAAAGAGAAGGGGATCTATGTTTTATTAGAAGAAGTTTTCAGATATACTACCCTATAGGCAATGGGACACGTCTGGAAAATTTTGGACATGATTTTCATTCTGAAAATAATGTCCTGGGGGAGTAGAAGAATAAGAGCCTGAATTAAAGAAGGGAATTATCCAAGCAAAACTAAGAAAAAAGAATCTGTTTCTTGACTTACTTGACAGAGGGAATGTAGATAACACAGTAGTCTAAGTAGATTGCCCATTCTTGGCCTGGGAAGGTCAAGGAGCTACAGCGCAGTTATGAGACCAAAACAAAAGACAAACAAGTGGGATGGTAGATGATGGTTTACGGTGAAGTTGAAGCAACAGGCTTGAATGAGTCATCCAGAAAAGGCAGAGAGAGGAGAAAGACAAAAATTAGAACCCTGGGGTACAGGGTTTAATTGATGATATTCATCAACTAAAACAGGGGTAAATAAAGTAAAGCCCATAAATACAATGGAGAGAGATGTCAGAGGGTAGAAGTAGAACTAAGAGAAAATGCAGGATTATTAAGTAAGTTAAGGAAGAAGCAAAAATGGGAGAAACCACGTATGATCACTCAGGTCAAATATTAAAGAGAGATAAAGCAAGACAGAGGTAGACGTGAATTTTTTGTATTTGTCAATCAGGAATTACTGGTGACCTTACAATCTGTTGGGAGAAGCAAAGCTGAGGACTGAATGAGCAGACAGACAATACACACACTATAAAAGGTGAATGAAGAAGGCAACACAGGGTCAAAGGAGAATTTCCAAATGTGAGAAATGTATCATGATTCCACATTTAAATAAAAAAGGGGGGGGGGGGGCAGAAGAATAAACTGAGGACTAAAAGAATGAAAATTCAGGACTACCCTGGAATGTGGATGATACTTTTGGAACCAGAGGGGACAAAGAAAGAATAAGTATAAAAGCTAAGTTTGCATGTGTGGGGCAAACAGAAGATCTGAGAAGTTATTCATGAAAATTCTACTTTCTCTATAAAAATACAAGAACGACCATCTGTTGAAGGAGGAAGTGACCATCTTAGTGGAAAGCTCATTAAAACAGTCAAGGGATGACACTACAATGACCCTGAGAAGGGGCTGGTGCTAAAACACAGAAATTATCTGTACTAAGACTTTGTACTAAAGCAAAACTGGAAAAGATTAATCCAGTCTCTGAAGTACTTTACAAATGAGCTTTCTATTAGAGCCTATTAATAAATCACTTAGTCCTTTGAAGCACAGAAGCAATGTTTTCAAAAGTGAATTAGCAAATCTCCAAGTCTCTAAGGATCCATGGTGTTGAGATCAACTTTGAAGTTTAATCTAGCACCATATTCCAGGGATGAGGACTTTATTTGTAAGGCATTTTGTTCAATCTATTTAAATTTCAAGGGTCACATTTGAGTCCAGTCATATTATATAAATGAACTGTTTTATAAGTTGAAGGATTTCTAACAGGAAAAACACATGATTTAGAGACAGAGGACTCCGTAATTGTTAACTACTACTGTGGGCAAATCACCTAACCCCTCTCATCTCTATTTCCTCATGTGTAAACAGAAAAACACATTATTTCCTTAATCCTATGATGCACAGCCTCACATACCAGAAATCAGGAAGCATCCTATTACCAACGTACAGATTTCTCATAGCAAGGCTCCGCTCTGCTCCCATCTATGCTATTTTTGAATCTACAGTACATCTTACAATCAACAAGGCCGCTGAGCCAAGGAAATAATGCTATATTTCTCTGACACACCTGACGGTGTTGCTAGATAGGGCCAATAACATTGTCTACGTGAGGTACAAACTAATTTTAAGATAACACCAGTCTGATACCTTAAAATACAGGCTACAAAACAGAATACATGTAACTTTCTAAAATGCTTTAAAAATAAATAAATAAGGACTTAAACCTAAGGCCAAGTGGTAGAAAAGACGTTTTTCTACTTTTCTCATTTTACAATGAATATCAGAGGAGAAATCTCTATATTAATAAAAGCAGGAATGTAAATTACTTTTGAAAAAGTTTTAGGTCTAATTCTAGGATTATTAATTAAAACCTATCAGGAAACAATAACATGAATAAATTAAAATATAGTACAATATAACAAAACCTTACTTTAGTATTTTTGGTTAACTAAAATCTTGTCACACAATCTATTCTCTATACTTACCAAAGTGCCACTATAAGAAAACTAACTTTGTACCTCTTTTATTTTCCATAACATACAACATACTAAAAATTTTTAAGAACCAAAATAAAGGGCATATATAGACTATAAACTATCAAATTTACTTACTATAAGCATAAAAACTGCTAATTTTTTAAAACATGAACATCAAATCCCTAGGACTGTTATCACGTACCAATATCTGGATCACTGTTCCATAATATAAGATTAATACATTATTTTAAATTGTACAGAAATAATTTTAAATTTCTTTAAAAGTAAAATGATCCTTACTCTTTACATATGTGTCTCTATCTACTATTTCTTTTATTTTCATGTTTCATTAAACATCAATAAAGAATAGAGACCACATTTACATTTATAGGCTTCCCAGGTGGCTCAGTAGTAAAGAATCCACCTGCCAATGCAGGAGACTCAAGAGATATGGGTTCGAGCCCTAGGTTGGAAAGATCCCCTGGAGTAGGAAATTGCAATCCACTCCATTCTTACGTGGAGAATCCCATGGACAGAGGCGCCTGGAGGGCTGTAGCCTATAGGGTCACAAAGAGTCAGACACGGCTGAGCACACACGCATGCAAGCTCTACAGTTATGCTCTACTATAGACAATCACAGTTCAGAGGGTGAGCAGTCAGCCACTCTTAGGAACAGCTCTTGTACCTTGCTCAATGAGAGAAAAATGAGCCTTCTGAGCAGGGACATAGCACTTGGGCCTTCACTAGAATTTACTTAAAAATCACCTGTATTTTTCTGTCCCAATTTCCAAGAATGTGACAAAATGCCAAGAAGAAAAACTGCCTAAAGAGAAGCTGAAATATTTAAAGACCTATAATTTTTCTGAATCTACAAATTCAGTGACAGGTATCATTACAAAGCAAAGATTTAATTACTGGAGTTTACTAAACAAAATGAAAATCACAGGAATAGAAACTAGCTATTTCTATGAATAGCTAAGTAAATAACTCTTTGCTGTTGATTATTTCTCTATATCTTCCCTAATTTTCTTTTAAAACTCATTAAACAAAGATTAAAGCAGATATTACTATAATCTCTGGAAGAATAAAACCTACAAATCTGACAAACAAAATTTTGCTGGTCCACAGATCTCTACCAGATTACCTATACTCAAGTAGTAACTATGTTAACGCATTAAAATGAATTTTAAATTCATACTAGTTTAGTGACAATACATCTATTTGCATAGCTAAAGCACATTTGTATTGTTTTCTTATATCATGCTGTAACTAGATTGCTGTCTCCCTATCTTTAACAGCAAACACACAATTAAAGAAGGTGCATCATAAGACCACCTAGGACTTTTGCTCACACCCACAGCAGTATTCTGACTTAAAAAACTACAGGAGAGAAGTGAAAAGAAGCCTTCCATGAACTTCCACATGAGACTAAACATCTTTTCCTAAACATAAATCCTTTCTCCCATAGCTCTCACTGCTTACTGCTTTCACAGTTCTTAGCAGAGGACATCAAAAAAATCTTTGTTCCCACTTGTCACCTCACACTAGACCGTAAGCTGCTTGAGTCCAAAAATACTGTCAAACTGCTAATTTTTACAATCCCATGACCCACCAAAACCCCTGGCTCAATGATAATGCTAGTTGGATTATAATTCTCAGTTATTCTAGGCTACCCACTCATGAGAAGTAGAAAGGAATTGCCTGAAAAATATCAAGGCAGACCTTGAGAATATTGGGCATCTTTTCTTATCAACAGGCAACAAACTGTCATCACCCCTGAAAGAAGTAATAGGCAAGACTTTTCTTCTTGAGTATTTCCTAGCAATTTTATCTCTATATTCCCAAATCTGTTTGACTTTTGTAGGAGATATACGTATTTTTTAAATGATTAAATCTAACTGCAACCATGTTGCATTAAGTTGTCAAAGAAATGAACATGTTTAGAAAATTTCAACTCTTCAGGAGCAAGCCTGGGGTCTAGGCCCTGAAGACTCCTGTGTGTTAAGATGAAGGAAGAAACGCAACAAGAGCCCAGCTTTGCCTCAAAAAGCAGAAGAGATCATACAAGAACGTGCTTTGCCTTCTTCAAGAAAAAGAAACATGAAAAATTCAGTAGTATTCCTGAAAAATCTGTTATTCTGGGTTGATTAGAAATTTGCAAATAAGGTTAATTTATAGATAAATATAATCTTTTCAAGGAATCCTCTTTCATGGAGGCATCTCTCTGTAGTTTCTGGTTATAAGTATGTGTTTAAAAATCGGTTCATTTGAACCTACACTGATTGGGGGTTTTAAAAGTTATAAACTACATTTACCCTACCAACTTTTTAAAAGATAACTGGAGGGTAGGATAGAGGGTATTACTAATTCAGTAAAACAGTGTGGTACAGTGCCAAGAGGCTGGGCTAGGATTTAGAACTAAGTCTCCTACAGTTCTCTAGATCTCAATAAGCTCATCTGTAAATGTACCTACTTCATTGTGCTGGTATAAACTTAAAAATGGTTGGAAGCAAAGCGGAAAGTAGCCCGCCAGGCTCCTCTGTCTATGGAATTCTCTAGGCAAGAATTCTGGAGTGGGTTGCCATTTCCTTCTCCAAGGGACCTTCACAATCCAGGGGTTGAACACCAGTCTCCTACATTGCAGGCAGATTCTTTAGTTTGAGCCACCAAGGAACAACCCCACCTCCCACCAAAAAAAAAACACATTAAGAGACAAAAAATAATTATTAAAAATTAAATGAAAGTGTACTTATTAGGCTATTCTTCAAAATAAGAAAATCAGTAGTAACATTCTGTACAAAAGTAAATACGCTGATACTATTTTTTAAATTGAAGTATAGTTGATTTACAATGTTGTGTTAGTTTCAGGTGTACGTTCAAGTGATTCACTTATGTATATATATGTGTGTGTGTGTACATACTCTTATATACAAATATATATATTCTTTTTCAGATTCTTTTCCATTATATTATTACAAGATACTGAATATAGTTCCCTGACCTATACAGTAGGTCATTCTGATACCATTTTTATTTCAGATAGGTTGTAAATTTATAATAGAATTCAAAATTTTTACTTTGTTTGTATTAAATCTTCACTATAAGTTTGTATTAAAACCCTGAAGTAAAACCTTTACCTTTTCTAAGTCTTCGATTTCAGAATTGAAGTTTTTACCCTCATCCATCATTTCCTCTTCTTCAAGAGTTCTTTCATCGTCATAGTCATGGACCAACATCTCAGCAGTGGGGTCAAAATCATGATCCTCAGAAGACAAAGACCCAACTAGAAAGAAACACACTCAATCACTTTACAAGTTCATAAGGCTATTTACAAAAGAAAATAATTTGTGTTCTACTGCCAGCTCCTTTTAATGTTTATATGTGAGCTTTATTAAATGCATTTATTATGTACTTCACAAGTTATAAAGTTAAGACCATACAGTTTCTGAAAAGATATTTAAATCAGCAAAAGAAAACAGCCAGTTTATAACCACTTTTATAAGGTGTCCAATCCATGAGAACATGACTTCTAACAGCAACAAAGTGATTTAAATGGAGTGGTCTTTAAAAAAATGTTCTAACAGAAAAGTTGCGTATCAGTTAGTTTAATACGTTTGTCTAAAAGCAGTAGAAAAATGTCAAAAGGGTTATGAATAGAAGACTGCACAAGAATCTGCTATACACTGAGGCTAAAAACTTCAGAAGAAGGGAATATTAATTTTACTCAATTCTCACCCTCAAATAAAAGTTCAAATCACAACAGATACCTGGTTTTTTAGAACAAACACAAGTTTCTATGAGGCAGCTACACAGCAATTCAGTCTGGAAAGGCACCACCTCACGTTTCATGTCTATAACAGTATTTCAAGCTCCCCAAAACTAACCCGTTTGAGAATGCCTTTCTGTGGACTACTACTAAGTACTTAAGATTATGTGAAGGGAACACAGAAAATCATATCTATGGGCTTTGGAAGATATATCCCATTGCAAGCTGTTTTGGTCAACTCAAACTTCAGTGAACTCTGGGAGTTGGTGATGGACAGGGAGGCCTGGTGTGCTGCGATTCATGGGGTCGCAAAGAGTCGGGACACAACTGAGCGACTGATCTGATCTGATCTGAGTGCCTGGAAATTCCCTAGCGGTCCAGCAGTTAGGACTTCCACAGCCAGAGGCATAGGTTTGATCCCTGATCAGGAACTAAGATCCTGAAAGCCTTGAGATGTGGCCAAAAAGAGATGGCAATGAATGATTTTTAATGGCAAATCTGAAGTCAACAGGATACCCTGAAAACCAAGTGGAGAGATGAATACTATCTATAATTGCAAGAGACTAAGGTCAAATTTATGAAAAACAGTTTTCTCCATTTGTTTTACTCTAATATGTAATTCAACTAGACCAATGACTCTCAGAGGGAAAGAAAAGAAATAGCAGAATCTTAAGAATAGAGAAAGGGAGAATTGGAAGGAAGCATATTCAATACAAAAAAGTTTGATGTGTTTTTACTCAAGCTTTAATATTTTAAAACTTCAAACACTGAAGGACATTGAGATCATTACCAAAGCACTGAACTAGACCAAAGATTTTTCAAAGTCACAGACAATTCAATGTTTTTGGCTCTGAGTTCAGAGGACTCTAGTCATTAGTCCTGAAAATAATAAAATTTCTATAAAATGTTTTTAGGGGGTGTGCATTATGACGTTATTTTTCACACGCAGAAAGATTTTAACCTGCTGATTTAAAAAATCTATTGACATAGAGGTGGTTTAAGTTAATTTTAGAAAAAGATGAATACTTCTTAAACAGCAGAAAAGCAGAACATCAACCAGTACGAATTTTCTTTTTTGGAGAAATTCCTGGATACCTTTGGGGTATGCCAAAATGTAAGGTAGGAAATGTGAAGTGAAGTCACTCAATTGTGTCTGACTCTTTGAGACCCCATAGCCTACCAGGCTCCTCCATCCATGGGATTTTCCAGGCAAGGGTACTGCAGTGGGTTGCCATTTCCTTCTCTACCTCTTTGATGGCTGAGCTCTACCCTCTTCCTAATCCACATCACTTGGCTCACTTCAAGGTTTCCCCTTGAGGAAAGCATTCATTCAAAAAGGGCCAGAAATGGAAGGGCCTCAGAATCTACTCTTGGCTCTGTCCCTGGCTTTCTGGGACCTGAGGTAAGTCATTTAAACTTTCTGGGCCTGGGTCCAGTTTTTCATTTGTAAAATATATAGGGTTGGCTTAGATGACCTCTAGTCTCTTCTGGTTCTAAAATTCTCTTAAAAATTGGCTAATTGATTAAAAATAAGTTATAAGTTTGTTTAAACTCCAAAAATCACACGGTCTCTTGCTTTCTATTTAGATTGCAACTTCTTAAACACAGACAGTGATGCAAAATGGAAAACTTCCATTATCATCAAGATGTTTGGCATCTTGTACATAAATATTCTTTCCCTGAAATCAGTTCTAACAAAGAAACGTCTGTCTTAAAATTAAACAAACTTAAAAACAATTTAAAAGTAAAGACTATTTTCAAAAGCTATTTTCAAAATAGCCACAAATTTCTTCTATTTGGTGTTAGCTGTTTTATACCTTAAATGATAATCAAATGAGACCTTGAGGATTGACTAAATACACAAAGTAATATGCAAGGAAGATGGTCTGTTCACTGTAAGGCAACATGTGGTAAGTGAAGACTTGGGAGCCCATCCAGACTCTGCTATTAACTAGGTAACTCTCAGCAGAGTTATTTAAGTCTCCTCCAGTGTAAAATAAGGGGGTTGAACTAGTTTAGAGGCACTTTTCTTGGAGACTATGAGGGAAAAGAGGCAGCCAAAAAGGGGCTGGAAAGGGAATAAAAAACTGAAAACAAAGCTGTCCTTACATTTTAGCACCTGAGGAAAGGTCTTTACCATGGGATAGGTTTCAGCGGTTCCACAAACCCCAAATTATATGCAGAGTTCTGTAAAGAGTCCCCTTGCTTTCATCAGATCCCGACAGGGGCTTCTGACACCAAACAGTTGAGAAACACAGTCCTAGATGGTCTGATGTTGTCTCACCTCAAAAATTCTGTATGACCAACCTTAGAAAGTATGTGTTTCTTTTAATTAGGCCAGCTTTACCTAATTCTCAGTTTTCAATTTAACACAATCTACAAGCATTTCTCAATTTTGAAAAATGTATGAGACAAAATAAGGGGAGATGGGGAGAAGTGATTAATATCAATATAAGCAATCCCAAAGTCCTGACAAATTAGAGAGACGAATTGTCAAAGAAATTAAAATCTAAACTGCTGAAGTTGGAGGAAAGTTTGGGATAGATGTGGGATTAATTGTTTCAGGCTTGGAGAAAAAAAACAGGGTATGTGAGAATTAGATATATTACTTTAAAAGAACACGTCAGTTAGCAGCTTTGTAACAAAGTATTTTTTTCAACGTGCAAAGAAAAAGAGAGAGGAATTATGAGATAGAATAGTTGTTCCTTCCTCAAACAACTTAATTACCAAAAAAAACACCAAAACCTCTTAAAAACAAATGATGAAAAACTCGCAAAACAAATTGTTGTTGAAAGAACGGAGCAATAGATCTTTGGGCCCCCATCACCACCCGCTGAGGCCCACTGAAAAGGTAAAAGAACAGAACAAACCTGGGCTCGAACTTCCAAAAGAAGCCTAGGAGAGAAAAGAAGACGTGCGGTTAGATCGCGAAGCCAGGGGAAGAGGCAGCGCCGGCAACAGGGCGCAGAGGAGGCGGAGCCCAGCGCTCCTCCGCAGCTGCCAAAAGTGCAAGACGTAGCTTCGCTCCACTCGCTCCTGGCCCCCTTCGGGCCCCTCTTGGCTGCCTCGCCTTCCTCCCCAAGTCCCCAGTGTACAAACTCGCAAACCCGGGACGAAGCCCGGTGTCTAACAGGCAACTCCAAGCCGCCCCTTGGAGCTCAGCAAGTTACAAAGCAGAGAAGCAGAACCCAGAACAGTCAGCTCGCAGCATCAGTACCCCATATCCTAGCATTTCAGTATCCCCCCGAAATCCCACCGGCTCTCCACGGCCCCCAAACAACACCTCGCAAGGCAACACCCTTTCCTGGAAGGGACTCGCCCTCTGCATCGAGTCCACCCCCTTGGGGCCCGGTAGCCCCAACTCCGGGGCTGTCCTCTATCCCCGAGCGTAGGCCAGCTAGAAACCGGACACTCGCCCCCAAACCAAGAGCGCAAGCCCCCCATCCTCTTTCCCGCGTCTAGAGATGCGGATCCGCAGTCCCAGAGACAGTGGTATCCTCCCGGAGTATTTAGTCGCTCCCCGAACCCAAGAGCGAGCTCCTCGACCTAGGGGGCTCCTGCCGCGCCACCCGCCCCCCATCCTCCCGCCCCAGCTCACTAGTCCCGGGGGACACGTCCAGGGCAGCTCCGCTCGCCCTGCCGACCCCCTTAAACGGAAGGAAAGTGGGGCTACCGAGAGCCCGTGGAGACAGCGTCGAGGGTCTTGGTCCTCCCCGTTTACCCCCAGGGGCTCCCGCACCTCCAAGGCTGCGGGGCGGGGAATCTTGCCTCTACCGAAGCCCAGCGGCCGCGCATCCCGCTCGCCTCCGCGCCGGAGCAAAGTGGAGCGTGAGACTCCTTCAGCCCGCAGCCCGGACCCAAAGGGCCGGGGGCACAAAACACTCCTCCCGCAGGGCAGTGGCGCAGCCCGCTCCCCGCTTTGCGATCCGGCCGCGGGGGGGGGGGCTCGGCCGGTTTCCACCCACCCCGGCCCCGGGAGGCGGCGCGGAGGCTCCAGCGGCCCGCGAAAGCTGCTCGGCGGCACGGCACGGTGGCGTCCCCCGACCGGGGCTCGCTGCCGCCGGCCGCCGCCTCCCCGTCCGGCCCCGTCGCCCGGCCGGGTCGGGGCCGGAGCCGCCGCGGCCTAGTCCCGGAGGGAGACCGCTCCCGCGCCCGCTCCCGCCCCCCGGCCGGCCCCGCCGCCGCCCGTCGCCGCCTTGCGGCCCCACAACGCCACGCCGCCCCCCGCAGGGCCCCGGGAAAGGCCTCCGGATCCCCCAAGCCGGCTTGGGGACCGCGAGAGACCGCCGGGCGCCCGCTCCAGCCCGGCCGCTCCTGCCCGGTTTCCCTGCTCACCTCCGCCATATTGGTACCTTTAGGGCGAACGAGCAGCGCCGAGCCCAGTCCCCGGATGGGGCGCCTGAGCCAATCGCAGCAGCCGCCGCCGCCGCCGCGGTCCGCCCGGCACCCGCCCGGCGGCGGAGGCGGCTCGGCCCCTTATAGGGCAGGGCGGCCCGCGACACCCCCAGCCAGCTCGCAAGCCCACCCCGCCCGGCGCCCCTTGCCGCGCCCCGCGCCCGCTGCGGGCGCCTCGACCCGCACCAGCGCTCACCCGCCCTTCCCCTCTCGGCTGGAGTAAAGTTCCTGCCGAATTGGAGGCAGACGGGGGACGGATGGAAACGCTGGCGCGGGGCAGACTCACGTCCAGTCAGTCGAGGCCCAAGAGCCGGTCGGGGCGGCTGCGGACCGACTGACAGACCCTCCGGTCTGGGTGGGCGTGGGGGAGATGGGCAAGAGACTTGGAGGGACAACTCGACAGACTTCCCTAAGTAAGGAGAGAGGAGGTGATCGACGGCCGAGAGGAAGCCCTGTGGAAGGTGGACTGGAATTAATGGATTGACTGATGGACGTGAATAAGCCCAGAATGAGAGGACAGCGACCAGGCATTTTGCCGTTTCCCCTAAGAGACCTGCAGAAATGGGAAGAGCTGATCAGCGTACACGGTGATCAGTGGAATAAACGGTGGAAGAGGTCATTTGCCAAACAGACTCTGGAACATAGGGCAATAGGGCAAAGAAGTGATGGTGAATAGACTTCCACGATTCAGAGAAGATGCTTATAAAATACAAACTGCACGCGCGAAAAAAACAGAACAGTACTAGAGGTTGTTAATCGCCAAATAGGTTGATTTGGGGATAGGGTTAATCCACACCCCGACCCCCACCCCCCGCCCCCAACAGGAATGACCCAGAGGTACACACTCCCTAGACCTGGGGAAGGGCAGAAATAGTCTATCAAGAGTCCTGAGCCCAGTCTTTAGAACTCGAGCTCCCACTTCCGTCTCAAAAGTTCAAACACTTGCTTAGGGTCAAATGGGAAGCTAGACCTGTGGGCACGTGGGTGGGTTAAGGATGGAAGACAAGGTTTAAGAGGTGTGCCTTCTCCTCAGCATGCCTCATAGCAGTTTGGTCTTCACTGGGAGGCCTAAGTAACTCTTGGCAGGTCAGTTTTCACGCAGAACAACTTTGAGCAAAGTACGCAAAAATACTCACCAGCTACTGGATGGTAGCCCACAAAGGTAAATCTTGCAAGAAGTTTGAGCCCACATTCCTAGTCGGCTTGGCACACAGTTCACTTGGCACACAGTTCACTTGGCACACAGTTGTCTTGATGCAGGAGACAGAAATAATGATATATATGGAAACCAAAGTAAAAAAAAGATGATAATGTGGAAAAGAGAAGTCGACTGTAAGGTCCTGGATAAGTGAGATGCAAACAGAGAAGTATGGCAGGACCCTATGAAGGCTTGGAAAGAGTGTAATCTCTGACATCAGGGCCCTTCTAACCAACTTTTGCTGAAACACTAATATGAAAATATAGAATTGAGGTTATCTGCCGTAATCTCACAAATTGAGAGACTTTTTAGAAGCTTCAACTTTCCTTTTTTTTTTTTTTTTTTTTGTCCAAACATGAAAGATCTAGGTTGTAATCTGGAGTTGCTTTCGGTCCTCCTTTCCAATGCTGGAAAATAGATTATAGATAGGAGTGGAGAGGGTTACTTCCAACATTTTTAAGCAAGGCATCTCAAAATTAGAGTTATTCCACTGGTAAAAGTTATTTATTTATAGAAGTTTTAGGAGAAAAGTCACTTCAACCATTTCAAAACATCATAAAGACATGGAAAATTACACTTTCCCTGCTGTGAAAGATATCGTTCGACCTTTTGTCCAGTCAAATAACTCAAAAACAGCTGAACTTTGAAACCAGAGGGCTTGGCACACATTGTATGTTCTGTCCTCAATGAGGCATTTAGAGTTTTCAAAGTAAAAAATGGCTTGAAATGAAGTGCAAGTGATTAACTTTAGAAATGTGGCAGTGAGCACATCCCATGGACAGAGCCATTAAACGGTGCCCTGAGCTTTTGACCACAGGCCGAGCCACCACAGAATGGGGCTAAGATAGAGTCATGAAGTATCTCCGACAGCCTGCCTTGTCATACTTAACAATAAGGAGAAACGTTTTCTTCATAGCAAAATGTGGCCCATCCAAACTATAAATCTGGCCTTAGGTTCCATTTTACTATATCTGTGAAATATACAGACTCACACACTTGCATAAACTTAGTAGAGTGTCTGCAGATTCTCTTTTTATTAAATTGTGAAGAGTTTGTGTAGACACTTGTACTTTTGACTGCTTATATTCTCTTTATCCTAGTACATAATTTACATAGTCTATGTCCAAGGTATTAAATAAGGATTCATAGAAAGATAAGTGAAGCTAAATTAATTTGAAGTTTAAAGAAACAGAGCTACTTTCCACTCCTAATCCCCAGAGAAAAAGTTTACCACCAGTTTTACATAACATATTCCTTTTATGATAAAGTATCAGCCCTGGGATTTCTTTGGAAGGAATGATGCTAAAGCTGAAACTCCAGTACTTTGGCCACCTCATGTGAAGAGTTGACTCACTGGAGAAGACTCTGATGCTGGGAGGGATTGGGGGCAAGAGGAGAAGGGGACGACAGAGGATGAGATGGCTGGATGGCATCACTGACTCGATGGATGTGAGTCTCAGTGAACTCCGGGAGTTGGTGATGGACAGGGAGGCCTGGTGTGCTGCGATTCATGGGGTCGCAAAGAGTCGGACACGACTGAGCGACTGATCTGATCTGATGTAAAGTCTACTATTTGTACATGGATCTTTCATTCTTTTTGATGACATGACTTCCAGGAGTCAGTACAGATAAAAAGTCATCTTGTTCTAGAGAGTTAAAATAAAAAATTACTTTTTATTGTTGTTATTATTATACTTTCACTACACAACAGATGGCATATAGAAAGTAAGTCCTATACTGAATGTTGGGAACTATGGGATCACCACAAAAGTCCTTGCAAAGCTTATAGTGTGAGTAATCTTTATATGTGATAGATGGGAACCAGAGCAAGGAAAACTCAACACTGAAACCAGGGTATTCCCTAAGGGGAACCAAAATGTAATAGAGCCTCCAGCCATCTTTAGAAATGAAATAAATCAAGAAAAGATTATAAATGTGCAGTCTGAGATGTCTTACAATAAATACATACAATAAAATAAGAAAATGTAAATACTGTATAAAAAATGAGGACCAGTGAAAATAACTAGCCTAGATTAGATGAACATTCAGAGAAGTTAGAACACGAATATATGCAAGAAATGAGGTGTGACTTACAACATGAGAGTTAAGCCATGAATTTGGCTTAGAACTTTCTGGAGTCAAAGCAAAAACATAAATACAATCAGTTGCTTGTCCTTGAGATTCTTATTGTCCTTGAGAAGAAATGTACAAATTCTTCCATGGAAACAAAGCTTTTCAGAACCTTTAAAGAAATGCCTTGTCTGAGGTACATAGCAATGGAGAGGGAAATACCCTCTACCAGATCCCCAAAGGGTACTAGTGGGGTTTACAACACTGTTTCTTTTAGTGACCATCCGTGAAAGTTGAGGGGACCCTATAAATGTATGACCTACTGAAAGCAGTTTTAATAGGGCCACGGTAATGCAATACAAATATTTAGCTTTCTACAGACTCCATCTATTAATAACCCAAGAGAAAATAATAGACTATCCAAACTTAAAGTCTTAATCTCAAGTGCCTGTGCTAGTCAGGCAGGCGCAATGAATGAGTGAAGCTGAATACTGTGAAGACTAAAGTAGGGGCAACAGCAAACCAGGAGAAGGTAACCCTGCCCAAATGGAGCAGCAGCTAACTCAGTCTCAGCAGACTGGCTTCTGCCTTGTGAGAATGTGGGCCCAGTGTTCACAGGCGTTCTGGATTTCCAAAAACAGCTGGAAAAATGATTATGTGAATCTTCTGATTTTTAAATTTTATCAACTAATTTAAAAACTGTCCAACACAATGTAGAACAAATAAATGTTAAATAAATCATGTGATCTGTGAGCTTCCAGTTTGCAGCCTTTTAGAATATTTCTTAACCTTACCTCTTAAGATGGCTTTGGATAAGATTAATACCAACAATTCAGCTATTACATCAGACTTCTTGCATTTTTCTAAATATATCCATTTATCATGTGTGAAACTCAAATATTTTTTGATAGGTAGATAGAATGAATGACTACTCTCTAAGAAAGCTAATTGATTGCAGTAATATTTGCCTAAACAAAGATTGTGAACAGAAGAGAGATGGTCCATGTAGTAGTTTTAAAAAGAAAAAGAGCTTTCACAGAGATAAAGAGAGAATGAATCCTCACTTCACTACAAAGCAAAAGGAACCTGGTCCACTGACAGGCGAATCTACCAGACCCATGAGTCAAGGCTGTACTTATAACAAGAAGATATTTTCAGGCTAACATACTTTTGTAAGGCAACCCAATTGTGAGATCTTATAATTCAGTATTGTCCCTTAAGGGACATTCTCAAAAGAATTTTGAAGAACTGTATCCCTTTTTACATATATCCAAAAGTGTTAGTCTCTCAGTCATGTCCAACTCTTTGCCACCCCATGGACTGTAGCCCACCAGGCTCCTCTGTCCATGGGGATTTGCTAGGCAAGGACACTGGAGTGGGTTGCCATTCCCCTCTCCAGGGGCACCTTTCTGACCCAGGGACTGAACCAGATATCCAAGTTGACATCTAACTTTTTCATTATAAATTTAA
This sequence comes from Tragelaphus eurycerus, assembly GCA_935064755.1. Taxonomy (NCBI): domain Eukaryota; kingdom Metazoa; phylum Chordata; class Mammalia; order Artiodactyla; family Bovidae; genus Tragelaphus; species Tragelaphus eurycerus. The sequence continues at coordinate 23,623,052 of CAKXYN010000024.1, read as the reverse complement.
ACAGTTACGGGCTTCCTTGGTCATCCAGTGACCAAGAATCTGCCTACCATTGCAGGAGATGTGAGTTCTGTCCCTGGTGTGGGAAAACCCCACATGCCGTGGAGCAGCTAAGCCTGTGCACCACTACTGAGCAAACACTCCAGGGCCTGCGCGCCACACCTACTGAGTCCACATGCAGAGCTTCCTGAAGCCCACATGCCCTGGAGTCCATGCCTCACAACAAGAGAAGCCTCTTGTTCACAGAATGAGAAGCACACATACCGCAACTAGAGAGTAGCCCACTCACTGCTGCTGCTGCTAAGTCGCTTCAGTCATGTCCAACTCTGTGCCACCCCATAGACGGCAGCCCACCAGGCTCCCCCGTCCCTGGGATTCTCCAGGCAAGAACACTGGAGTGGGTTGCCATTTCCTTCTCCAATGCATGAAAGTGAAAAGTGAAAGTGAAGTCGCTCAGTCGCGACCCCATGGACTGCAGCCCACCAGGCTCCTCCATCCATGGATTTTCCAGGCAAGAATACTGGAGTGGGTTGCCATTGCCTTCTCTGAGCCCACTCGCTGCAACTAGAGAAAAGCCTGCACCGAAACAAAGACACAGCACAGCCAGAAATAAATAAATAAAATTATTCAAAAATTTCAATAGTTGCAAAGGATATTCTTTCCAACGTATTGTAATGGTAGTCATTTAAAAACAAAGCTATTATATAACACTATAAAATGTATGCAGTAGAATTTAAATACCATAGCAATTTTATATCTCCATCATTCTGTAAAAAAGAACCTAATTCTCTTTAACAATAGGAGATTTTACATGATTTCTCTTTCTCCTTCAACTCATATTCTATTTCCTCCAAAAATTCTATTCCAGTGTAATATGCTTTATGCCTAAAAGTCTTTTGTGATCTGTAGTATTCTTCTCTGCCACAAAAATATCTCTATAAATCAACACTCAAAATTAAGTAACTTTCCTCTAGACTATCAATACAACTATTATTAATTCACAATTGATCCAAACAATATGAAATGTATTATAAATTTTGATTAAATTTTATTGAAGAAAAATACAAATTATCTTGGGAATCAATATCTTAATGAATTGAACCTTAAAAAAAAATTCAGTTCATGTACCTATGGATAAGTATTTCTTAATGCTAGAATGAGAATAAGTTTAAGAACAATTGCATTCTTTTTATTTGTGTAGAAGTAAGCTCTGAGAAACCATATTCATACAATAAGAAGACAGAATGGAAGAGTTTTATTATTAAGCCATCACTCAGTTCTTTGAACTTTTTAGTAACAGAGCATGCAGTGATCTAGCAAACATTTTTAATGATCTTATACTGATATTTTGATTGTCTCCAGTTTTAATGAAAACAAAGAATTAAAAGCTACCTGACTTACAAAAGGATTTATTTCCTAGCCCTTACAGTCCTGCACTGTACTCACTTTACTTTTGATGAACACAAGAAAAGACTTTGCCAAGATTTATCAAATGACCCTTAATTGTAACAGTTTTATTGATTTTTTTTCCACTTAGGAGCATCTGTTTAACCTAACACACTCAGAAAAGGGAGGTAAAATGGAAATATTCTTAGTTCTAATACTTTCTTCTGAATACAGTATTTTACATAAAACTTATTTACTTTTATTATGTCATGTGTTTTAAATATATTTTTGTTAAAAACCTTAGAGCTGTGAACTTAGGCCTTTCCGTTTGTGGAATATATCTTCCACATACCCAACCAGCAAAGACTGTCTTCTTTGTCAAAACAAAGTGCCAGGTCAGACTTGCTTTCTTTCAGAAAAAGCCTGCCTTCCTTTTTCAATCCTAATGAGCATGTTAAATCTTATCTTGAAGCAGACTACAAAACCACAGAGAAATAAATTATGAACCATGTACGATAAGATACATTATCGTACCACCAAAAGGAGGCAATTCAAAATTAAAATGATGTAAGATCTAATAGAGTTAATTTATTCAGTTTATATGTTTAAAAAAAGACCAATCAATAAGCAGTTCCTCGTTACTAAGGTTGTTGTCATTCAGTACGGTGGTTTAGTTGCTAAGTCGTGTCGAACTCTTGCCTCCCCATGGACAGAGGAGCCGGACAGGCGACAGTCCATGGGATTCTCCAGGCAAGAATACTGGAGTGGGCTGCCATCAATGTAATGTGTAGCTAAAATGGATAAGTTATTTCTATTACAAGGAATATGATAAAAGGCACAATATTCCTTTGGCAAACATGTGTACATGTATGTATTGAACCTTGGTATTTGTTTTGGGAATAAAAAAGAATTTATCAGTAAAAAATCAGAAACACTCCATTAATTTCATTTGTGTTCAAAATTTCTTATGTATTTGATAACAGAGAAAGGTATATATTGCTAAAAATAATCAGTCCAGAAGTTAGCCTTTCATTTTGTTTTTAATAGGAAATGGAAAAACATTATAAGATGAAATCATGCAAGGATTTTTACCTGTAGCTTTTATCTAGTGATCATAGAAATGTGGAGGTCTCTGAAAACATTTGGTTCCTCTCAAAACATGGCCTACAGACAAGCATTGAGATTAATTAAAATACTTGCCTAAATAGTTAATATTTCCTGCCAATTCTTTATTTTGCTCTTTCCAGAACTCTCCTTCAAGAGTAATGCATTCCTTGACAGTGGTCAAGAGAGAAAAGAAAGTCATTACATAAAAATTATTCTCCCCCTCACTACCTACACTCCACAACGTAAGTCTAATGTCAGAAAATTCCAACAAGGGCCAAAGCACTCCATTCCTCATGCCACACTTTATATTTTACTGAAATTATACAAGACAGGGAGATTTAATATGTATTAAAAATGGTCTAAAAGCTTATTATGTTTCCTTTATTTAATGAAGATTTCTTCTTAAACCTTATTTACTCTGCTGTTGTTGTTCAGCCACTGAGTTGTGTCCAGCTCTTTGCAACCCCATGGACTACAGCATGCTAGATTTCCCTGTCCATCACAGTCTCCCAGAGTTTGCTCAAATTCATGTCCATTGTGTTGATGATGTCATCCAACCATCTCTTCCCCTGTTGCCCCCTTCTCCTCCTGCCTTCAATCTTTCCCAGCATCAGGGTCTTTTCCAGTGAGTTGGCTTTTAGCATCAGGTGGCCAAAGTGTTGGAGCTTCAGCTTCTGCATCAGTCCTTCTAATGAATATTCTGGGTTAATTTTCTTTAGGATTGACTGCTTCAATCTTCTTGCAGTCCAAGAAACTCTCAAGAGTCTTCTCCAGCATCACAATTTGAAAGCCTCAGTTCTTCAGCGCTCAGCCTTCTTTATGGTCCAACTTTTCCATCTGTACATGACTACTGGGAAACCGTACCTTTGACTATAGGGACCTTTGTCAGCAAAGTGAAGTCTCTGCTTTTTCATATGCTATCTAGGTTTGTCATAGCTTTCCTTCCAAACAGCGTCTTTTAATTTCATGACTACAATAGGTGGCGCTAGTGGTAAAGAACCTGCCTGCCAATGCAGGAGATATAAAAGACGGGGTTCGATCTCTGGGTCAGGAAGATCCCCTGAAGTAGGAAATGGCAACCCACTCTAGTACAGTACTCTTGCCTGGAGAATCCCATAGACAGAGAAGCCTGATGGGCTACAGTCCATAGGGTCACAAAGAGTTGGACAGGACTTAAGCGACCAAGCACAGCACAATATCTAATGAAGGTATATACATTCTAAAGACATAATGCTATATTGCATACTTAAGAGAAAATGAGACTGAAAACAAACAAACGGCAACAAAACCTAACCCTGTTAATTAAAGACAAACACGGACAAGGAATCTTGGGGCTGATCCTGAGCTAAATATCATTTAATCAATAACATGCTCTTTCATTATACACATCATGTTCAGAGGACTCATCATCACTCTTTATGAAATAAGAAATTAGAAAGTATACCAAGTGGCTCCAACTGTGAATTAGTCTAAGATTTAAAACAAAGGAAATTAATCCATGAATTGGTTATATAGGTCATGATTTGACTGAGATGCCAAACAGAGGACTGTGAAGCAATCCATACATTTTCAAAAGCAGAAAGTGCTACCACTTCTGAGCTGGAGAGACAAAAAGAAGAGTCAATGTTACCACAGCCCAGAGGCCAGCTTGACCAGCCACAGTGGAAGATACAGCTATGCTGAGGACGCCACCAGGGACAGAGCAACAAGGACACATACTCTGGCTTTTCTCTTCCCCTTCCAATTTCCCACCAGTGCCTCCCATTACCTGAACTTGGGAAAAAGCCAGCTGACCCAGGAGCCTGGGAATTGTAGCCTACAGAAGCTGAAGGTTATCATATGGAGCAGTTCAAGGGAAGGATAGAGTGAAATTAATATACTTTGGTCACCTGATGTGAAGAATTGACTCATTGGAAAAGAATCTGATTCTGGGAAAGACTAAAGCCAGGAGGAGAAGGAGATGACAGAGGATGAGATAGCTGGATGGCATCACCAACTTGATGGACATGAGTTTGAGCAAGCTCTGGGAGTTGGTGATGGACAGGGAAGCCTGGCGTGCTGCAGTCCATGGGGTTGAAAAGAGTCAGATGCAACTGAACTGAACGGACTAGCACAAGGTAAAGATTGGCCGGGGCTTCCCAGGTGGCTCATTAGTAAAGAATCTGCTTGCCAATGCAGGAGACATGAGTTTTATCACTGGGTCAGGAAGATCCATTGGAGAAGGCAACCCACTCCGGTATTCTTGCCTGACAAATGCCATGGACAGAGGAGCCTGAAGGGCTAAAGTCATGAGGTCTCAAAACAGTCGAACACAACTTAGCAACTAAATCAACAACAACAGACTGGCCCAGAAAACAAAATAGGTTAACTTGGAGAAATTGTTAGAAAGTCAATAATTTTACAGGCCAGGGAACTGTACCTTGAAGGAAATTTATAAAAAAAAAAAAACACAGCTATAGAATAGTTGACAGTAGAAAAAAACAGCTCTGAATTCAAATGTCATTAGCACATGTGACTTTAGAGAAGTCATTTAATTTATCTGAATCTTACTTTCCTCTTTTTAATCTGTGCCCTAACCCTCTTAGAAACAATGTGCATTACATCAGAACTGTCCCACTGAGGGGTGAGGAAGCTGGAAGTTTATTTGCCAGTTTTATCGCATCTCCCTTAAAGGTCACTCCTGGGCACTTTTGGCCTGCCCTTCCTTCAAGAGGGCCAAGTCCACCCTGCAGCACGCCAGCCTCCATGTCCATCACCAACTCCTAGAGCTCGCTCAAACCTTAGGCAGAGAGATGCAGAAAGCAGGTGTGTACAGGTACTGTCTGAAGATGCCTCCAGGGTAGACTGAGGAATATGGATCAAACATTGGCAGTACCTGTTGCTCGTGCATAACTGAAAAAGATCTGGGAATCATAATGAAGATACAGCTATGCTGGAGATGCCACGAGGAACAAAGAGAGAAGGACAAATACCCTGGCTTTTCTCTTCCCCACTCCAATTTCCTGCCAGTGCTTCCCCTTACCTGAACTCAGGGAAGAAGCCAGCTGACTCATGAGCCTAGGAAATGCAGCCTGTAGAAGCTGGACCCCATCACATAGAGCGGTTCAAGGGAGGATATAATCCTTCCCTTAAATCAACACAGTTGTGCTTTCATGTTCCCCTAGATCAGTGCTTTTCAACCTTTCCTGGCCTATATCCACAGTTAGAAATATGTTTTTACATAATTCCACAGTGACAAGAGAACAAACTCTGTATGATTTCAATACCTTTAGACTACAAAATTTTTGCCCCTTGTTTTATCTCTTTGGATATTTTCCAATGTCTCCTAGTTTATACTCTTTGGGAACTTGAATAGACTTTGTATCCTACTGTTGTGTGAAAACTGTATAAATCTTAATTATGTTGAATTGGTTCATGGTGCTTTTCAGGTCTACTATATCCACCTACTTGTTTATATATTCATTCTATTAATTTTTGAGAGTTTGATACTGAAACCTCAACTAAAAATCTTAATTCATCTACTTAAAATTGTATTATATAGAGGAATTATATGTAACTTTTTTCTGGATTTTCCAAGTCTCCTGTGTGTTATCATACTTTCACAATTTAAAAAATAAAAAAGAAATATGTTTTTACATTGTAATACAGTACACCTGTGTGTTTGTATACTTATACATGTTTAACTAAAACAAAAGTTTCATTAAAACTTATTCCAAGTAGCATGGACTCTGATATCTTTATAAGTCTTTAGTTTTTGTGTTTTAAAACAAAGGTTGCAAGTCCCAAAATTGATTTCATGATCCTCTGAAGACCTTAGTTCATTTTCCTTGCTGCTCTAAGTATAGGCTGTGACAAGGAACTGGAGCCAGAAGGTAAATAAACTTTGTCACTATGCACTAAAGTCATTAAGCACTAAATTCAGCTGACGTTTCTTTCAGAGCAAGAGATTCTCAATGAAGGAAGCAGTGTGTTGATTCATATTTTGGCTCAAACTCCTTGTCTAGTCAAAACCAGTAACAAACAGTTTATGGATTCACACTTTGAGTAGTATTACTCTAGACCATACTTGAATGGGGTTTTAAAAATGGCTTATTTTAAGTATAAAGAAAGAATTTTTCTAACATTTCTAACATTTACTCTTCTCCGTTAAAAGATCCCTACCCCTCCAAAATTTTATTCAGTTATTTCTTAGAACTTCTAAGGGACATCTCTGATGATGTCATCAAACCACATTTACAGATGCTCCCCACCCTCTCCTTTGTCCCAAAGACTAGAAGCAACAGTAAAGACCACTGTCAATCCTGTCTGCTTACCCCTGCAAGAAGGACCACTTGGTTGGTCCTGGCTCCCTTTCTGCTGCACCCAGCTTACTTGGAAATAAGATTCAAGTTCCACTTTTGTAGGCCAAAGGGGAGGAAAATTGGGTCCCACACCACAACCGTGGACCCTTCTCCAGGATACAGGTTAGTTCTCTGAAGCCACTACCTCCCAGGACAACAGTCCTCAAACTGATGAATGCTAGGGCAGTGACTGTCAGCCAGGACCCATTTTGCCCCCATCCTGGACACTTGGTAATATCTGGAGACATTTTTGCTTGTCACAGTAGGGGCAAAGGGGTTGCTACTGGCACTTTAGTAAGCAAAGGTCAAGGATGTTGTTGAATACTCTACAATGCATAGGACAAATTGCACAACAAATAATTAAATGATCTAAAAGATCAGTGCTGAGACTGAAAATACCCCACCCTAAGGGAACACACAGGCTTCCTGGGGTCAGCAGGTAGATTGCTCTTAGCTGACTGGTTGCCACGACATGCTATACTGTCACTTCAGTCATGTCCGACTCTTTGTGACCCTATGGACTGTAGACTGCCAGGCTGCTCTGGCCATGGGATTCTCCAGGTAAAAATACTGGAATGGGTTGTCATGCCCCCTCCAGGGGATCTTCCCAACCCAGGGATTGAACCCACGTCTCCTGAGGCTCCTGCATTGTAGGCAGATTCTTTATGGCTACGTTGTTACTTATCTTCAATTATATTTGTAATCTTTCCTAAATTTGGCCTTCCACAGTCTGCTAATTCTCCTTTCCAACCTCCCTTTTACAATGGCCTTTCCCCCAAGTCCCAAATATACATTCTCTTATATAAAAACCTCTGAGGCACCCAAAAAGGGACAGTTTGAGTCTATGGCTCTCTCCTGTGAGGAAGAACTGTGAGACAATTTCCTGGGTGCAAAGCAAAAGAGCTTCATAAAAACACAAAAGACGCAGTGCCTTGTCTCGTGCACTGCTCAGAGTTCCCAGGGTGAGGAACTCCTAACAAATCTCCAAAGCTTATGCATACAACTATATGTCTTGGAGTGAGCATCTCAAAGTAAGATAAACTGATCACAGGGAGACATATGAATATGTTTGTATTAACTGATAAACGAAGTCAGATTTTTTCTAACTGAAAATTCAATCTGGTTAATGGGTCTGACAATGAGGACTGGCTTCATTTCAACTATATAGCAGACATTTCCATAAACTAAACCAGCTAAATCTGCAGGTCCAGGTACAATATATGACATGCCAGAAATGACATCCTTTTCAATTATTTAGATTTATAATAGAAAAATTTACATGCTAACTTAAAAATGTGAGAGGAGAATGATATTGTTGGTGCAAATATTAGGTGGTACAGCTATAGTGGAGAACAGTATGGAGGTTCCTCAAAAAAATAAAAACAGAATTATCATACAATCCAGCAATCCTACTCCTGGACATATATCCAGACAAAACTCTAATTCAAAAAGATACATGCATCTGAATGTTCATAGCAGCACTATTCACAATAGTTAAAACATGGTCAACAAAAGAGTCAACTAGAGTCCAAAATGCAGTACTTGGGTGTAATCTCAAAAACAACAGAATGATCTCTGTTTGTTTCCAAGTCAAACCATACAATATTCACAGTAATTCAAGTCTATGCCCAACCACTAATGCCAAAGAAGATGAAGTTGAATGGCCTGTGAAGACCTACAAGACCTTCTAGAACTAAAACCAAAAACAGATGTCCTTTTTATCATAGGAAACTGGAAGGCAAGAATAGAAAGTCAAGAGATACCTGGAGAAACAGGTAAGTTTGGCGTTGGAGTACAAAATGAAGCAGGAAAAAGGCTAACAGAATTTGCTGAGAGAATGCACTGGTCATACCAAACACCTTCTTCCAACACCAAAAGCAAATCAACACATGAACACCAGGTGGTCAATACTGAAATCAGATTGATTATATTCTTTGCAGCCAAAGATGGAGAAGCTCTATACAGTCAGCAAAAACAAGACCTGGAGCTGACTGTGGCTCAGATCATAAACGATTTATTGAAAAATTCAGACTTAAACTGAAGAAAGTAGGGAAAACCACTAGATCACTCAGGTATGACCTAAATCAAATCCCTTATGATTACACAATGGAAGTGACAAATAGATTCAAAGGATTAGATCTGATAGACAGAGTGTCTGAGGAACTACACATGGAGGTTCATAACATTGCACAGCAGGTGGTGATCAAAACCATCCCCAAGAAAAGGAAATGCAAAAGGACAAAATGGCTGTCTGGGGAGGCCTTACAAATAAGTGAGAAAAGAAGAGAAGAGAAAGGCAAAGGAGAAAAGGAAAGGCATACTCATTTGAATGCAGAGTTCCACAGAACAGCAAGGAGAGATAAGAAAGCCTTCCTAAGAAATCAATGCAAAGAAGTAGAGGAAAACAATAGAATGGGAAAGACTAGAGATCTCTTCAAGAAAATTAGAGATACCAAGGGGACATTTCATGTAAAGATGGGCTCAATAAAGGACAGAAATGGTATGGACCTAACAGAAGCAGAAGATATTAAGAAGAGGTGGCAAGATTACACAGAAGAACTATACAAAAAAGATGTTAATGTCTCAGATAACCACAATGGTATGATCACGCACCTAGAGTCAGACATCCTCAAGTGCAAAGTCAAGTGGGCCTTAGGAAGCATCACTACGAACAAAGCTAGTGGAGGTGATGGGATTCCAGCTGAGTTATTCCAAATTCTAAAAGATGATGCTGTGAAAGTGCTGCACTCAATATGCCAGCAAATTTGAAAAACTCAGCAGTGGCTATAGGGCTGGAAAAGGTCAGTTTTCATTCCAATCCCAAAGAAAAGCAATGTCAAAGAATGCTCAAACTACCACACAATTGCACTCATCTCACATGCTAACAACGTAATGCTCAAAATTCTCCAAGCTAGGCTTCAACAGTACATGAACCGATAACTTCCAGATGTTCAAGCTGGATTTAGAAAAGGCAGAGGAAAGAGAAATCAAGCCGCCAACACTGGATCATAGAAAAACCAAGAGAATTCCAGAAAAACATCTACTTCTGCTTCATTGAGTATGCTAAAGCCTTTGACTGTGTGGATCACAATAAACTGTGGAAAATTCTTAAAGAGAGGAATACCAGACCACCTTACCTATCTCCTGAGAAACCTGTATGCAGGTCAAGAAGCAATAGTTAGAACCAGACGTGGAACAACAGACTGGTTCCAAATTGGGAAAGGAGTACATCAAGGCTGTATACTATCACACTGCTTATTTACTTACATGCAGAGTACATCATGGGAAGTGTTGGACTGGATGAAGCACAAGCTGGAATCAAGATTGCAGAGAGAAATATCAATAATCTCAGATATGCAGATGATACCACCCTTATGGCAGAAAGTGAAGAGGAACTAAAGAGTCTCTTGGTGGAGGTGAAAGAGGAGAGTAAAAAAGCTGGCTTAAAACTCAACTTTCAAAAAACTCAGATCATGGCATCTGGTCTCACCACTTCATGGCAAATAGATGGGGAAACAGTGGAAATGGTCACAGACTTTATTTTCTTGGGCTCCAAAATCACTGCAGATGGTGACTGCAGCCGTGAAATTAAAAGATGCTTGCTCCTTGGAAGAAAAGTTATGACCAACCTAGACAGCATATTAAAAATCAGAGACATTACTTTGGCAAGGCAATGGCACCCCACTCCAGTACTTTTGCCAGGAAAATCCCATGGACGGAGGAGCCTGGTAGGCTGCAGTCCATGGGGTCACTACAGTCAGACACGACTGAGCGACTTCACTTTCACTTTTCACTTTCATGCATTGGAGAAGGAAATGGCAACCCACTTCAGTATTCTTGCCTGGAGAATCCCAGGGATGGAGAAGCCTGGTGGGCTGCCATCTATGGGGTCTCACAGAGTCGGACACGACTGCAGAGACTTAGCAGCAGCAGTAGCAGTCTAGTCTAGCAGTAATAGTATGGATATGAGAGTTGGACCATAAAGAAAGCTGAGCACTGAAGAACTGATGCTTTTGAATTGTGGTGTTGAAGAAGACTCTTGAGAGTCCTTTGGACAGCAAAGAGATAAAACCAGTCAAACCTAAATGAAATCAGTCCTGAATATTCTTTGGAAGGACTGATGCTGAAGCTGAAACTCCAATACTCTGGCCACTTAATATGAAGAACTGACTCATTTGAAAAGACCCTCATGCTGGGAAAGATTGAAGGTGGGAGGAGAAGGAGACGACAGAGGATGGAGATGTCTGGATGGCATCACCAACTCAATGGACATAGTTTGAGCAAGCTCTGAGAGATGGTGAAGGACAAGGAAACCTGACGTGCTACAGTCCATGCATCGCAAAGAGCCAGACATGAGTGAGTGACTGGACAACAACAACAAAACGTGGAAAACAACCTAAATGTCCACTGACAGAAGAATGGATAAAGAAGATGTGGCACATATATACAATGGAACACAACTCAGCCTTCGGAAAGAATGAAATAATGCCATTTTCATAACATGGATAGAGGTAGAGATTATCACACGAAGTAAGATTATCACACTAAGTAAGAAAGAGAAAAACCAACACTATATGATGTAATTTATGTGAAATCCAAAATACGACACAAATGACAGAGAAACAGAAGCACACTCTCCGACACAGAGAACAGAATTGTGGTTGCCAAGGGGGAAGGCGCTGGGGGAGGGATAAACTTGGGAGTTTGGGGTTAGTAGATGCAAACTGTTGTAGATAGAATGGATGAACATCAAGGTCCTACTGTATAGCACAGGGAAATATATTCAATATCCTGAGATAAACCATAATGGAAAAGAATATAAGAAGAATGTACATATATTTATAACTGAATCACTTTGCTGCACAGCAGAAATTAACACAACATTGTTCATCAACTATACCTCAATTTTAAAAAATGTGAGAGGAAAGTGATAGAAGCCAGAATAGAGGTTATCTATAAGTAAGAGCGGGCAGGTATCAACAAAAAGGGAGCATGAGGAACCTGCTAAGGTGCTGAAAATGTTCTTTCTACATCTTGATCTCAGTGGTGGTAACGTCAGTGTATAATTATAGAAAAATTCACTGAACCATACACTTAAAATCTGTGCACTTTAGAAAAGTTATATTTTAATAAAGGTAAAAAAATAAAGTTTTTTTCAAAAATATTTTATGAGAGCATTCAAGCAAAAAATGACTACTGCTTTGGGAGAATGAGAGGACTGGATTTTCCTGGACTTTTTCCTTCTTGTTTTATAATCATAGTCTAAAACACATCTCTTCTATCCTTTCTCCCCAAGATTCCTTCTTTCTAACCTATCTCATTTTCTTTCCAAATCCTTCCTCTAAGGCCCCAGAAGCTATATTCTGTAATCAACATACCCCTACACCCTGAGTTACTTACCATGCATGTCCCTCTATCACCTGCCTTCCTTGAAATCTACTCCCTCTCCTTGATCGCCCCTCCCCTCCCCCCTCCACAGGACTTTCTCATCTTTTCAGACTGCACATACCTCAGAGTCACGAGGGGCAGTCTGTATCCTTGCTCTTCTGACATAAGCAAGGTGCCCCACCCTCTGAGAATCTTCACTCCCATCAATGTCATTTACTGACTTCCTGGCCTCTGCCCTTCACCCACTGAGGATTTGGTGGGCACACAGCCTTCTCTACCTTGATCCCTGCTATTCTCTTGGTTATATTTATATTTAAAGAACAGAGGACTTTAGTTTGGGTAAAGTTCAATATATCCATTTTTTAAATGGTTCTTCTGTGACTGCGTGTGTGCTAAGTCGCTTTAGTCGTGTCTGACTCTTTGTGACCCCTTGGACTATAGCCTACCAGGTTCCTTTGTCCATGGGATTCTCTAGGCAAGACTACTGGAGTGGGTTGCCATGCTGTCCTCCAGAGGATCTTCCCAACCCAGGGATCAAACTATGTCTCTTATGTCTCCTGCACTGGCAGGCGGGTTCTTTACCACTAGCACCACTATGTAATTTTTGCCCACTCCAAGTTCTCAGAGATTTTTCTCTCATATCTGTTTTTTTCCAAATATGTTAAATTTTAACTTTAACATTTAGGTCTATGATCTAATTTGATTTTTATATTTGATGTGAATAAACAGTTAATTTTTCCTATATAGATATACAGTTGTCTCAGCACCATTTGTAGAAAAGCTTTCCCCATGGAAATAACTTGACAGCTTTGTCAAAAATCAGCTGAGTACAGAGGTCCCTTGGTATCTCTTGGGGGTTGGATCCAAGACTCCCCACTTAGATACCAAAACCCACAGAAGCTCAAATCCCTTATAGAAAATGGTATGGCATTTGCATATAAACTAAACCTCCCCATATACTTCAAATCATCTCTAGTTACTTATAATACCTAATACAATGTAAATGTTATGTAAATAGTTGTAAATACAATGTAAATGGTATGTAAATTGTTACCAAAGTACAGCAAATTTAAGTTTTGCTTTTTGGAAATTTTTGGAATTTTAAAGAAGGATTTTTGATCTGAGGTTGGTTGACTCTATGAATGTGGAATACATCAATACAGAGGGCAGATTGTACTATGCAATTTTACATGACAGACTTGAGCATCTGTGGATTTTGGTATCTGTAGGCAGTCCTGGAACCATTCTCTCAGATACCTGGGAACAACTATATATATAATACATATAATATATACATATTCAACTGAATCAACTGAGATGTTTATATTATATAGATATTATATAGAGCTTCCCTGGTGGCTCAGATGGTAAAGAAACTGCCTGCAATGCAAGGGACCTAGGTTCGGTCCCTGGGTTGGGAAGACCCTTTAGAAGGTAATGGTTACCCACTCCAGCATTCTTGTCTGGAGAATTCCATGGACAGAGGAGCCTGATAGGCTACAGTTACTGGGATCTCAGAGTTGGACACAACTGAGCTACTAACACTATTACATATAATGTCTATTTCTGGGCTTCCTATTTTGTTTCATTGTTCTGTATGTCTATCCTTAAGACAATTCCACAATCTCAATGACTTATAGTAATAAGATATATAATAAATCTTGAAATCAGGTAGTGTAAACTCTTCAACTTTGCTTTTTCAAAATCATTTTTAGTTATTCAACATCCTTTGTTATTTCCATATGAATTTTAGAATCAGTTCATCAGTTTCTACAAAATGCCTACCAATGTTTTCAGTGAGATTACACTGAATCTGTAGATCAATTTGGAAAGAAATGACATCTCAACAACAGTGAGTTTTCAAATCCATGAACATGACACACCTCTCCATACATTAAGGTCTGTCTTTCTTTCAGCAATATTTCATAGTTCTCAGTTTACAGATCTTGCACATCTTTTATTAAGCTTATCCCTAAGTATCAATATTTTATGTATTTTCAAACTATTTTAAATGACATTTTAAAAATTTCATTTTACAATTGTTGAGAGTATATAAAAATTTAAATTTTATATATTGACCTTGTATTATACAACTTTGGTTAACTTGTTTTAGTAGCTTTTTCATAGAATCTGTAGAATATTCTGTTCATAAACATGTCATCTATAATTAAGGCAGTTTTACTTCTGCCTTTCTAATCGAAATTATCTTTTTCTTTTTCTTGTTGTAGTGCAATGGCTAGGACCTCCAGGACAATGGTGAAAAGAAACATATGTTTATATGATTTAACCTTCCTTGTTCTTGATATTCCTGGAGTAAGACATCTTGTTCTTTTACTCTGGTGGTAATTATGAAATATATTCCTGATTTCTCTGATGCTTCTCCCTTCAAAAAGTGGAGCCTAATACCTCTCGCCCTCGAGTGAGCTGTAGTTAGTGACTTGTTCGTAATGAATAGACTCTGGTGGAAATGATGGTATATGACTTCCAAAAGATCAGGTCATAAAGGGCATTGTGGCTTCCTCCTTCTTTTCTCTTTCTCCTGGATCCCTTACTCCAGGGGAAACCACTTGCCAAGACATGAGAACATTCAAGAAGCCTTGTGAAGAGATTCATATTGTAAAAACCCGAGGCTTTCTACAAAGAGTGAGCAAGAACCTAAGGTTAGATAATTCTCTAGCCCTAGTCAGGTCTTCAGATGGCTACAGACTTCACTGATGTCTTGAATGCAATCTCATGAGAGAACCTCAAGCAGACGCACCCTACTAAGCTGCTCCCAAATCCCTAACCCTCAAAAATTGTGAGATGGTATTTACTATTTAATATGCTCAGTTTAGGGATTTTTTTTTAATACAAAAAACCGTGAACTTCCAGATGTTCAAGCTGGTTTTAGAAAAGGCAGAGGAACCAGAGATCAAATTGCCAACATCCGCTGGATCATCAAAAAAGCAAGAGAATTCCAGAAAAACATCTATTTCTGCGTATTGACTACGCCAAAGCATTTGACTGTGTGGATCACAATAAACTGTGGAAAATTCTTCAAGAGATGGGAATACCAAACCACCTGACCTGCCTCTTGAGAAACCTATATGCAGGTCAGGAAGCAACAGTTAGAACTGGACATGGAATAACAGACTGGTTCCAAATAGGAAAAGGAGTATGTCAAGGCTGTATATTGTCATCCTGCTTATTTAACTTCTATGCAGTGTACATCATGAGAAACGCTGGGCTGGAAGAAGTACAAGCTGGAATCAAGATTGCCGGGAGAAATATCAATAACCTCAGATATGCAGATGACACCACTCTTATAGCAGAAATTGAAGAGGAACTAAAAGCCTCTTGAAAGTGAAAGTGGAGAGTGAAAAAAGTTGGCTTAAAGCTCAACATTCAGAAAACAAAGATCATGGCAACCAGTCCCATCACTTCATGGGAAATAGATGGGGAAACAGTGGAAACAGTGTCAGACTTTATTTTTCTGGGCTCCAAAATCACTGCAGATGGTGACCGCAGCCATGAAATTAAAAGACACTTACACCTTGGAAGGAAAGTTATGACCAACCTGGAGAGCATATTGAAAAGCGGAGACATTACTTTGCCAACAAAGATCCGTCTAGTCAAGGCTATGGTTTTTCCTGTGGTCATGTATGGATGTGAGAGCTGGACTGTGAAGAAGGCTGAGCACCGAAGAATTGATGCTTTCGAACTGTGGTGTTAGAGAAGACTCTTGAGAGTCCCTTGGACTGCAAGGAGAGCCAACCAGTCCATTCTGAAGGAGATCAGCCCTGGGATTTCTTTGGAAGGAATGATGCTGAAGCTGAAACTCCACTTTGGCCACCTCATGTGAAGAGTTGACTCACTGGAAAAGACTCTGATGCTGGGAGGGATTGGGGGCAGGAGGAGAAGGAGACGACAGAGGATGAGATGGCTGGATGGCATCACTGACTCGATGGACGTGAGTCTGAGTGAACTCCGGGTGTTGGTGATGGACAGGGAGGCCTGGCATGATGAGATTCATGGGGTCGCAAAGAGTCAAACATGACTGAGCAACTGAACTGAACTTAACTGAGATAAAGAATACAGCCATTAAGTCTCATCATGTTTCCAATATATGCTCTTTATCAACATTCCCTTCTATTACTAGTTGGCTGAGAGTATTTATCATAAATGAGTGTTGAATTCTGTCAAGTACCTTTTCTTCATACATTGAGATGATCATATGGTTCTCCATCTTTATTCTGGTAACATGGTGATTTTCAATGTTTGACCAAACTTTCATTCCTGGGATAAATGTTACCTTATACATTCATCTTGTTGAGCAGTAAAAATAAATGAACAACTGATACATACAACAACATGGATGAATCTCAAAAGCACTCTGGTTCCATTTATAGAGCCACACATCCTGGAATGTGAAGTCAAGTGGGCCTTAGAAACCATCACTAGGAACAAAGCTAGTGGAGGTGATGGAATTCCAGTGGAGCTATTCCAAATCCTGAAAGATGATGCTGTGAAAGTGCTGCACTCAATACGCCAGCAAATCTGGAAAACTCAGCAGTGGCCACAAGATTGGAAAAGGTCAGTTTTCATCCCAATCCCAAAGAAAGGCAATGCCAAAGAATGCTCAAACTACCGCACAATTGCACTCATCTCACACGCTAGTAAAGTAATGCTCAAAATTCTCCAAGCCAGGCTTCAGCAATATGTGAACCGAGAACTTCCTGATGTTCAAGCTGGTTTTAGAAAAGGCAGAGGAACCAGAGATCAAATTGCCAACATCCACTGGATCATGGAAAAAGCAAGAGAGTTCCAGAAAAACATCTATTTCTGCTTTATTGACTATGCCAAAGCCTTTGACTATGTAGATCACAATAAACTGTGGAGAATTCTGAAAGAGATGGGAATACCAGACCACCTGATCTGCCTCTTGAGAAACCTATATGCAGGTCAGGAAGCAACAGTTAGAACTGGTCATGGAACAACAGACTGGTTCCAAGTAGGAAAAGGAGTACATCAAGGCTGTATATTGTCACCATGTTTATTTAACTTATATGCAGAGTACATCATGAGAAATGCTGGACTGGAAGAAATACAAGTTGGAATCAAGATTGCTGGGAGAAATATCAATAACCTCAGATATGCAGATGACACCACTCTTATGGCAGAAAGTGAAGAGGAACTCAAAAGCCTCTTGATGAAGGTGAAAGTGGAGAGTGAAAAGTTTGGCTTAAAGCTCAACATTCAGAAAACGAAGATCATGGCATCTGGTCCCATCACTTCATGGGAAATAGATGGAGAAACAGTGGAAACAGTGTCAGACTTTCTTTTTCTGGGCTCCAAAATCACTGCAGATGGTGACTGCAGCCATGAAATTAAAAGACGCTTACTCCTTGGAAGGAAAGTTATGACCAACCTAGATAGCATATTCAAAAGCAGAGACATTACTTTGCCAACAAAGGTTCGCCTAGTCAAGGCTATGGTTTTTCCTGTGGTCATGTATGGATGTGAGAGCTGGACTGTGAAGAAGGCTGAGCGCCGAAGAATTGATGCTTTTGAACTGTGGTGTTGGAGAAGACTCTTGAGAGTCCCTTGGACTGCAAGGAGATCCAACCGGTCCATTCTGAAGGAGATCAGCCCTGGGATTTCTTTGGAAGGAATGATGCTAAAGCTGAAACTCCAGTATTTTGGCCACCTCATGCGAAGAGTTGACTCATTGGAGAAGACTCTGATGCTGGGAGGGATTGGGGGCAGGAGGAGAAGGGGACGACAGAGGATGAGATGGCTGGAGGGCATCACTGACTCGATGAATGTGAGTCTGAGTGACCTCCGGGAGTTGGTGATGGACAGCGAGGCCTGGTGTGCTGCGGTTCATGGGGTCGCAAAGAGTCGGACAAGACTGAGCGACTGATCTAATCTGATCTGATCTGATGGGGAGGGAGGTGGGTGGGGGGTTCAGGATGGGGAACACGTATACACCCGTGCTGGATTTATGTTGATGTATGGCAAAACCAATACAATATTGTAAATTAAAAAAAGAAAAAAGAAATAAATAAATTTCATAAAACAGCAAACTAATCTAGAGACAGAAAGTAAATTAGTGTTTACCTGGCACCAGAAAGTGGGTGGAGATTGACAGCAAAGGGCAGGAGGAAAGGGTGATGGAAATATTCTGTATCTTGATTATGGTAGTGGTTCCACAAATGTATAGCACATTAATCAAGGTCCTGAAAATGGCGCACTTAGATGTAAGTGAATTTCACCTAAAAAGAACTGATGTTTAAAAATTTATACCTGAATTCTATGAAATTAAAATAGTTGAGACTGTATTTCCATGTCATGCTCATTAAAATAAAAATGCTAAAACAGTAGGTCTAGGTATCTTTAAGCATGGTTATCTGTGTTACAACTAAAGCTAGCAATTTGGTTAATGACTACAGTAAGGAAGAAAACACTGCCCTAGTTAATGGCTTTAATCTATTTTGCAAGTCTAAATGGTTGTTAAGTAAGGCTTCTGCTGTATATAGAATCATTACTGTTTCAAAGTGTACTCACTGGGCCTATTTTCCTACGGAGAAATTCAAATATATTTGGGAGATCCAAATCCAAGTCAGTTTTCCAAGGAAGAAACCTCTACTTCAGTGATCCCAGCATCAGAATAAAGGGTTAAACAGAAACACAATCCATGACTTTTCTAATGGTTTTTCTCATTGTGCTGACAGCATTCTCCTTTAGTTGAGGTAATCTTGAAATCTGTATCACCCTGGACTAGGACTCTTCAGCCTAGAACACAGCCTGGTACAAACACCAACTGATCGAAGGCCAGTGGTACAAGCAGTGGAACCCAGGTCTCCTGCATTGTAGTAGGATTCTTTACCAGCTACTAGGGAAGCCCAAGAATACTGGAGTGGGAAGCCCATCCCTTCTCCAGTGGATCTTCCTGACCCAGGAATCAAACCGGGGTCTCCTGCATTGCAGGTGGATTCTTTACCAGCTGAGCTACCAGGGAATCCACAAATGTTAAAACTTGTTTCTAAATAAACCAGCCGTAAAAGAGAAGCTGTTGATAAGAGGAAAAATTAACATTATCAATTGTAAGTATTTGTCAGTAAAAACTGATTTATTATAACCAAGCCTAATGCTGACCTTCCTCTCTCTTATCTTTGCATTTGCAGAAAATGAAAAGACTGGAGGCAATGAGAGTCTACCTGTAAATCGGTAATTGCACTGACCATGCTCTCATCCTTGTCACTCTCAGGTTGGAATTCTAGAATAACTGCTGCCCCCAAGTCAGTCCCTTCTGCAACCCTCAGCTTGTCATTCCAGCAACATGAACAAAAGAGAAAGAAAAGAGCTAAGAAATCTGTCAGTCACATTCAACTTTCCTCTTTCTCTACTCTTTTATTTTGAGGGTGGAATCTAAGAACCTCATTATCTGCAATCCCTTTTCCTTAGTTGGGAAAGCCAAGAGCTGGTTATACCTCTGTGGTGGTAGATGCCTTTTGTAAGAAAACTTAAAGAGCCCTGAAATCAAGGATGTGTGTATATTCAGTCGCTTTTTGTGTCCAACTCTTTGCAACCCCATGGACAGTAGCCCTCAAGGCTCCTCTTCCATGGGATTATCTTGGCAAGAATACTGGAGTGGGTTCCCATTTCCTCCTCCAGGGGATCTTCCTGACTCAGGGATTGAACCCACATCTCTTGAGGCTCCTGTATTGACAGGTGAATTTTTTACCACTGAGCAGCAAGACAATTGAGGTCAGGGAGCCAAGAGCCAATAGGAAGAAATAGAGGACCGTAATCAAAAAGACAGATAACTGTGGATGAAGATATGAAAAAATTAAAACCTTCATACACTGCTGGTGGGACTGTATTAATAAAATGCTGTAGCTGCTTTGAAAGCCATTCTGACAGTTCTTTAGCTTAAACATAGTTACCACGTAACCCGGCAATTCCACTCCTAAGTGTACACCCAAGAGAAAGTACAACACGTGTCCATGCAATAACTTATATAGAAATGTCAGAGCAGCATTATTCATAACCACCATAGAGTGGAAACAACCCAAATGTTCATCAATTGAAGAGAGGATAAACAAAGTGTCGTATATCCATACAATGGAATATTACCTGGCAACAAAAAAGAATGAAGCATACTATATGGCTAGATCTTGAAAACATTATGTTGCGTGAAAGAAGCCAGTCACAGAAGACAACGTATTGTTTAATTCCATTTATATGAAATGTCCAGAATAAGCAAATCTATAGAGACAGAAAGTAGATCAGTGATTGCCTAGAGTGAGAAGGGGAAAGCAGAGCATGGAAGGGGGTTGCGTGTTATTGCCTAAGTGGTACAGTGTTTCTTTTGGGGGTGTTGAAAAGATTCTAAAATTAACTGTGTGATGGTTGCACAACTCTGAATTTACCAAAAGTCATTTAACCGTACACTTTAAATGAGTGAACTGTATGGGATGTGAATTACATTTTAGTAAAGCTCTTACAAGAACAATGAAACAAAACAGGGGGCCAGGGCAGAAATGGGAAACCCAAAAATTAGCCACAGAGAAAAAGGAAGCAGGCAGGTGGCCTGAGGCAGTTCGTAGTCTCCGCTACGTGCTGCTGCTGTTGGTCTCTACTTGCTACAACAGGAGTCACAGATGAGCTGAGCTGAATTTACACTGAGCAGTGAGCTGCCATTTTTATAGCAGAAGACTGCCTTTATAGTTGCTATTAGAAGGCTCTAAAAGGCTGCTTCTGTATTCAGGTCTTTTTAGAGGGCAGGTGGTGAGTACCTTGTTTATTTGTTTATTTAGGTCCTCAGAGTTAGGAAGCTGAATTACTCATACTTGGTTCAAGACATTTTATCCTCATCGAACCCATCTAAGACCTTTTTGCAGGGATATATTCCTTTATATTTATTCCTTTTAACTCCTAAATTTCACTCAAACCACCATTGTAGTGGACATAATGAACATTTTTTTATTTGTGTGTGTGTGTACTTGCAGATTGTTATTGCTTTGCATGCAAGTATTCTTAATGTTAATATTATTTCACTGGACATCTTTTTCTGGTTCTTCTTCCTCTTCTTTTCACTAAGCACATTGTTTTTAAGACCAATCCACATATCCGCACTGTTAGGTATATATCTTTGTTCACTACATATTATGTAACTACTTTACCCATGATTGACATACAGCCTGTCTTCTTTCTCTCCGCTACCCTCAGTAATGTGTGGCATCCATGAGAATGCTCCTTACAGACCTCAGACCTCAGAAAGGGTAACTGAGCAGAGGCCCCAGCTGCTGTACTCTGAAATCCAGCTCTGTGTTTCACCCGAGGTCACACTGCTCACTGGCTGCTCCCAGCCAGTGACTAAGTACATCAGGGACACTAAGACCAGCCCATTCCTGGGAGACGTGGGATTCTTCTCACAGCTGATTTTGGCTTGAGGCTTCCTGGTGGACTCGAAGCACCTTCCTTAGATTGTGTGGCAATCATCTAGGACACTTCCACCAGCCTACCTTCCCTCTCTCCTTCACTTGGGATCAGACTTGCATTATGCTATGACAGTCCTCCCAACCCTCTGCATTTTCTCTCACAGGCATATCCCCCAATAACATCTTTGTAAACTTAAATGATTTAACCCATATCTTGGCACCTCTTTTTTGAAGAGCCAGGCTAATCCATAATGCTGTACCAAACATCCTTATACATGTCCCCTAATAAAATTGTGTAAAGGTTTCTTAGGGATGTACATCTAGGATGGAAATTGTTGGGTCCTAAGCTGGGGCCAAATATCTGCCTGGAGGGGTTGTTCCCATCTGCATTCTCAACAGCAACTCATAGATTCCTGTATCTTCTCAACTCTCTCTCAATGGCATTATCTGCTCATTTCTGCCCATCTAACAAGCATAGAACAGTACCTCTTCATTGTTTTAAATTTCTTTTCTCTGATTTCTAAAGTTACCAGTCATTTCTTCGTGTTTTTTAGTCTTTAGGGATTCCTCTTCTATAAATTGCCCATTTCACTCTTGGCTCATTTTTATGGGGTTGTTTTTTTTTGGGGGGGGGGCTGGTTAAGGAATTCCTTGTATATCCTAGATACTGAGCCCCTGCTGATTTTAAACTTTGCAAACATCTCCCAATTTACCATCTAGTAACTTTTTCCTTGATATCCTTAATGGAACAAAATCATTCATTTTAATATCAAGAGTAAAGCTAAGAGAGGGGAGAGTTATTAACATATCATATCATGGTCAAAAGCTTGAACCATGGCCAAAAACACTCAGACTTCATTCCAGGCTTACCATCTCCAAGATGTGGACATCTAGGCAAGTTACTTTTCTTTCAACTTTTTATCTTTAAAATGGGAGTAATATAAGAGAACCCAACTCCATCTGAAGCAATTTGGCTAAGTAGATTAAGTTAAGGTGAAGAATCATAAAATTCCATCAGATCAGATCAGATCAGATCAGATCAGTCGCTCAGTCGTGTCCGACTCTTTGCGACCCCATGAACTGCAGCACGCCAGGCCTCCCTATCCATCACCAGCTCTAGGAGGTCACCCAGACTCACATTCATCGAGTCAGTGATGCCATCCAGCCATCTCATCCTCTGTCGTCCCCTTCTCCTCCTGCCCTCAATCCCTCCCAGCATCAGAGTCTTCTCCAATGAGTCAACTCTTCGCATGAGGTGGCCAAAATATTGGAGTTTCAGCTTGAGCATCATTCCTTCTAAAGAAATTCCAGGATTGATCTCCTTCAGAATGGACCGGTTGGATCTCCTTGCAGTCCAAGGGACTCTCAAGAGTCTTCTCCAACACCACAGTTAAAAGCATCAATTCTTCGGCGCTCAGCCTTCTTCACAGTCCAGCTTTCACATCCATACATGACCACAGGAAAGACCATAGCCTTGACTAGGCGAACCTTTGTTGGCAAAGTGATGTCTCTGCTTTTGAATATGCTATCTAGGTTGGCCATAACTTTCCTTCCAAGGAGTAAGCGTCTTTTAATTTCATGGCTGCAGTCACCATCTGCAGTGATTTTGGAGCCCAGAAAAAGAAAGTCTGACACTGTTTCCACTGTTTCTCCATCTATTTCCCATGTAGTGATGGGACCAGATGCCATGATCTTCGTTTTCTGAATGTTGAGCTTTAAGCCAACCTTTTCACTCTCCACTTTCACTTTCATCAAGAGGCTTTCGAGTTCCTCTTCACTTTCTGCCATAAGGGTGGTATCATCTGCATATCTGAGGTTATTGATATTTCTCCCGGCAATTTTGATTCCAGCTTGTGTTTCCTCCAGTCCAGCATTTCTCATGATGTACTCTGCATATAAGTTAAATAAACATGGTGACAATATACAGCCTTGACGTACTCCTTTTCCTATTTGGAACCAGTCTGTTGTTCCATACATATGTTATTTTCTTTTAACTTAAAATATACAAATATTTGTGTACACATCTTCGTACAGAACATAGGCCTTTTCTTTGACTAGTCTTCACATCTTTTTTCTTACCTAATCCAATCTATAATGCATTGGCAATAATTTCCAGTTTGGGATTCCCTAAGGTATATGAAGAGTTTATATCTCTTTTATTTTTACAGTGTTTTTCTTCCTTTAGCAATTGTTTTTACTCAAATTTAATTGACAAAAATTTTTTGTGATATCTTTCCAGAGCATTCCACTTAAGTTTCTTAGAAACAACTCTTCATACTCATATTTAACGTTTATGTCCTAACTAATCAAATTGTGACAATGTAACAAGCACAATAGGCACAAACAGGTTTGAGAACAAAGATAATTTCTTTTCAAGCATATAACTCAACATATAGGAGCAGCTGGAGAAAGGAATGGCAATTCACTCCAGTATTCTCGCTTGGAGAATTCCATGGACAGAGAAGCCTGGAGGGCTACAGTTCATGGGGTCACGAAGAGTCAGACACAACTGAGTGACTCTCACACACACACACACACAGGAGCAGCAGTGCACAGGCCATCCAGAGTCCTTGGCTTTAAATATTCCATGTATCCTTAGAATCCATCCTTGTAGGTCATGGAGGAAACGGAGTGCCTTGGAGAATCTGATGGGCTGTTCTAGTAGACTCTGCTTGGGAGTTTCCATTGTTATCTGCTTTTACCACTGAGCCACCCAGGAAGCCCTTCAACTAGGGTACCAGGCTACTAAGCAGGTCCTCTGAAGACACATGGAAATGACTTTGATAGAGTAATAAGAATCACATTATCACATTATAAGAGGGTTTGGCATGAAAGGAAGCTGCATAGTGTAGACCCTAAGGATACTTTTATAGTCACATCCCGGAAGGTAAAATTGGGAAATAGTGAAACTATGACACAGCTAGTTGTTTTGTTTTGTTTTGCTTTGATATATTTTACTCAGAGAAGATTTGCATGTGACCCTGAAATTTCTCTGCTCATTCAAGTTTTAGCCATTCTTTTTGTGACATGGATCTATGGAATAGTAAATGCCATAACCTTTAATTCACGCATAATTGTCCCTGTGTAACTCTATGGGATTCAGCCAGGCCTGGCAATATTCAAGTGTGGATGGAAGGAAAGGAGACAGCGAGACTTGGACTGTCTCTGTCCTTCAGGGTCAAACACTAAGGAGGGTGAGGGAACCAGCAGCTGCAGGGAGTTTCAGCTCTGTGCACACTGCAGGGCGGGTGTGGCTGGAGAAAGCTGAGCAGGCAGCTGAGAAGGAAGAGGAGCCCAGCAAGCACAGCAGTGGGGCATTTGAGGTGGAGCACCCTTAGAAGTCAGGGACACCCAGCCAGGAATCTGTCAGCATGGGAGATATTTGTGATTCTGATCCTGGGATCTGGACTGGCAAGGCCAAGGGTGGCTCCTGTTCTGAGATGGGGACACGGCTAGGTTACTGAGAACAGGCTCCAATACAGAAGCCCAGACTCAAGAGATGGGGGCCTGTGAAAGAAGATGGAGAATTCAGGAACAAATTAGGCACTTCTTATGGACCTCTGTGTGGGTTGGCCATAGCTGAGCTGTAGTAGAAAGACTTTCTGGGAAGAGAAAAAGGAAGAAACCAGGCTCCAGGCTGGATGAAAGAGGTGGGGGACTGTCAACTGTCAGTTGGCAGTAGGATCCTTGATAGCCTCTGTTGCCCCACTATGAGCTCAGTACCCTGCTCGTTGGAGTCTCTGGGCTGAAGAACCTTCCCTCTGCATGCACTGCCCCCAGAGTAGACCCACAGGCCACACCACAGAGCTACTACCAAAGCAATAAACGAAAACCTGCAAAACCCTCTAGGCTGAGATTTTAAATATTTAGTCTTCTCTGCAATTTATTCTCAGTCAACTTCGTTGCTCCCTGCACCTTGTACCCGCCACTAGAGCTCTTTCTAGGCAGCCAGCCCCAACTTCCTAAACCTAGGAGCATTTACTTTAAACAAAGTCCATCAGAAGTGTCTAAATGGGAGAGAGAATTGGACAAAAGGAACAGAGGAGGGAAAAGGGCCAGTTATCACTGAAGTCAACGTTGGAAGGACACTGAAAAGTAAGTGGTATTGAGAGAGGCTGCAGGATGCTCTCCAAAGCGCTCTGTGCTAGGACGGAGTCATCCTTGGGTGTAAGTATTTTGATGCTCATCTACAAATGAATGAATAAGTCAGTGAGTGAATCAATCAGTGAACTGACAAATGAAAAGACTGATGAGGCTAAGAAAATGGCAGTGTGCAATCATCATACAGATATGTTATGTGTGTATGTGTGTATATGAGTGTGCATATATGTGTGTGTATACATGTGTCTGTGTGTATGAAGGAGGACAATTTCAAAGCATTGATGGGTATAATAGGTACACAGGGGCCTACTCTGGCTCTTAGAGGGGGACTGGTAAAGAAGTAAAGAAGAGTAACAAGCCCCAAATTGCCCAGAAGCTCCCCACTCCATGAATGGCAAGAGATATGTGAGGCAGCTGCATACTGGTAGCCAACAGTTGTCATTTTCAACTCTTCCTTCCCCCATGGGATGTGGAGTAAAGAGGGGCTCGAGTCAAAAGATGCTCCATTCATAATTTATATTTCTTCCTGGCTCAGTCTTAGAAGATTGAACTTTTTAAAGAATCTGTCCATTTCTTCCATGTTATCTTATCTATTTTATTGCCATATAGTTGTTCATAATAGTCTTTTATAATCCTTTGTATTTCTGCATCATCTGTTGTAATCTCTTTTTTCATTTCTAATTTTATTGATTTGATTCTTCTCTCTTTTTTTCTTGATGAGTCTGGCTAAAGGCTTGTCAATTTTGTTTATCTTCTCAAAGAACCAGCTTTCAGTTTTATTAATCTTTACCACTGTTTCTTTCATTTCTTTTTCATTTATTTCTGCTCGGAGCTTTATGATTTCTTTCCTTCTACTAATTTTTTTTTGTTCTTCTTTTTCCAGTTGTTTTAGGTGTAAAGTTAGGTTGTCTTATTTGATGTTTTTCTTGTTTCTTGAGGTAGGATTGTATTGCTATAAACTTCCCTCTTAGAACCGCGTTTGCTGCATCCCATAGGTTTTGAGTTATTGTGTTTTCATTGTCATTTGTTTCTAGAAATTTTTTTATTTCACTTTCGATTTCTTCAGTAAACTGTTGGTTATTTAGAAATGTGTTGTTTAATCTCCATATGTTTGTGTTTTCTTGTAATTGATATCTAGTCTCATAGCATTCTGGTCGGAGAAGATGCTTGATATGATTTCAATTTTCTTAAATTTACCGAGGTTTGATTTGTGACCCAAGATGTGGTCTATCCTGAAGAATGTTCCATGTGCACTTGAAAAGAAGGTGTATTCTGCATTTGGATGGAATGTCCTGAAGATATCAATGAGATCCATTTCATCTAATGTATCATTTAAGACTTGTGTTTCCTTATTAATTTTCTGTTTTGATTATCTGTCCATTGGTGTGATTGGGGTGTTAAAGTCTCCTACTATTATTGTGTTACAGTCAATTTCTCTTTTTATGTCTGTTAGTGTTTGTCTTATGTGTTGAAGTGCTTCTATGTTGCTGCTGCTGCTGCTAAGTCACTTCAGTCGTGTCCGACTCTGCGACCCCATAGATTGCAGCCCACCTGGCTCCCCCGTCCCTGAGATTCTCCAGGCAAGAGCACTGGAGTGGGTTGCCATTTCCTTCTCCAATGCATGAAAGTGAAAAGTGAAAGTGAAGTCACTCAGTCGTGTCCGACTATGTTGGGTGCATAGATATTTACAATTGTTATGTCTTCCTTGATCATTATGTGGTGTCCTTCCTTATCTTTTGTAATATTCTTTATTTTAAGGTCTATTTTGTCTGATGATGCTAAAGCTCAAACTCCAGTATTTTGGCCACCTCATGCGAAGAGCTGACTCATTGGAGAAGACTCTGATGCTGGGAGGGATTGAGGGCAGGAGGAGAAGGGGATGACAGAGGATGAGATGGCTGGATGGCATCACTGACTCGATGGATGCGAGTCTGAGTGACCTCCGGGAGCTGGTGATGGACAGGGAGGCCTGGCGTGCTGCGGTTCATGGGGTCGCAAAGAGTCGGACACGACTGAGCGACTGATCTCTTGTCTGATATGAGGATTGCTACTCCAGCTTTCTTTTGCTTCTCATTTGCATAGAATATATTTTTCCATCCTCTCACTTTCAGTCTATATATGTCTTTAGGTCTGAAGCGGATTTCTTGTAGGAGGCATATACATGGGTTTAGTTTTTATATCTACTATTATTAAACACAGTTCTGGAAGTCCTAGCTACAGCAATCAGAGAAGAAAAAGAAATAAAAGGAATCCAGATTGGGAAAGAAGAAGTAAAGCTCTCACTGTTTGCAGATGACATGATACTGTACATAGAAAACCCTACAGACAGTATCAGAAAATTACTAGAGCTAATCAGTGAATTTAGCAAAGTTGTAGGATACAAAACCAATATACAGAATCACTTGCATTTCTATATGCTAACAATGAAAAATCAGAAACAGAAATTAAGGAATCAATCTCATTCACCATTGCAGCAAAAAGAATTAAATATCTAAGAACAAACTTACCTAGGGAGACAAAAAAACTGTACACAGAAAATTATAAGACACTAATGAAAGAAATCAAAGATGACATAAACAGATGGAGAGATATCCCATGTTCTGGGGTAGGAAGAATCAATATTGTGAAAATGACTATACTACCAAACACAATCTACAGATTCAATGTGATCCCTATCAAATTACCAATGGCATTTTTCATAGAACTAGGACAAAAAATTTCACAATTCGTATGGAAACACAAAAGACCCTGACTAGCCAAAGCAGTCTTGAGAAAGAAGAATGGAGCTGGCAGAATCAACCTTCCTGACTTATACTACAAAGCTAGAGTCATCAAGACAGTATGGTACTGGCACAAAAACAGAAACACAGACCAATGGAACAAGATAAAAAGCCCAGAAATAAACCCATGTACCTATGGGTACCTTATTTTTGAAAAAGGAGGCAAGACTATACAATGGGGAAAAGACAGCCTCTTCAATAAATAGTGTTGGGAAAACTGGACAATTACATGTAAAAGAATGAAATTAGAACACTTCCTAACACCATACACAAAGATAAACTCAAAATGGATTAAAGACCTAAATATAAGACCAGAAACTATAAAACTCTTAGAGGAAAACATAGGCAGAACACTTGATGACATAAATCAAAGCAAGATCCTCTATGACCCACCTCCTAGAGTAATGGAAATAAAAACAAAAGTAAACAAGTGGGACCTGATTAAACTTAAAAAGCTTTTGCACAGCAAAGGAAACTATAAGATGAAAAGACAACCCTCAGAATGGGAGAAAATGATAACAAATTAAACAACTGACAAAGGATTAATTTCCAAAATATACAAGCAACTCATACAACTCAATACCAGAAAAACAAACAACCCAATCAAAAAGTGGGTAAAAGACCTAAACAGACATTTCTTCAAAGAAGACATACAGATGGCTAACAAACACATGAAAAGATGTTCAACATCGCTCATTACTAGAGAAATGCAAATCAAAACTACAATGAGATATCACCTTACACCAGTCAGAATGGCCATCATCAAAGTCTACAAACAATAAATGCTGGAGAGGATGTGGAGAAAAGGGAATGCTTTTGCACTGCTGGTGGGAATATAAACTGATACAGCCACTGTGGAAAATGGTATGGAGGTTCCTTTAAAAACTAGGAATAAAACCACCATATGACCCAGCAATCCCACTCCAAGGCATATACCCTGAGGAAACCAAAACTGAAAAAGATGCATGTACCCAATGTTCATTGCAGCACTATTTACAATAGCTAGAACACGGAAGCAACCTGCATGTCCATCGACAGATGGATCGATAAAGAAGTTGTGGCACATATACACATGGAATATTACTCAGCCATAAAAGGAACACATTTGAGTCAGTTCTAATGAGGTGGATGAGCCTAGAACCTATGATATAGAGTGAAGTCAAAAAGATAAATATAATTTTCTAATGTATATATATGGAATCTAGAAAAATGGTACTGAAGAATTTATTTACAGGGCACCAATGGAGAAACAGACATAAGAATAGACTTATGGACATGGGGAGAGGGGAGGAGAGGGTGAGATGTGTGGAAAGAGTAACATGGAAACTTACATTACCATATGCAAAATAGATGGCCAACAGGAATTTGCTGTTTGGCTCAGGAAACTCAAACAGAGACTGTATCAACCTAGGAGGGTGGGATGGGGAGGGAGATGGGAGGGAGGTTCAAAAGGGAAGGGATATATGTATACCTGTGGCTGATTCATGTTGAAGTTTGACAGAAAACAAAATTCTATGAAGTAATTATCCATCAATAAAAAATAAATTAATTTAAAAAAAAAAGATGCTCCATTCAGCCAGCCCTTTCTCTGAAAAATCCCTCGTGCTTACTCCCTAACACTACAAAAGAAATGGAATCACTCACAGAGTTTATAACTAATGCTTGGATGCAAATGAAATCCTGTGCTCCTGAAAGACCAGCAACCCCAGCACTGGCTAATACAGTACCTACGCGTGTACTACACAGTGGAGTGGTCAAACTACGGCTATGCAGAGGAGGGTGCCTTCCCACGAGATTTTATCCAGCCAGTATAGGAGAATAATGTGTCCCAGTGGTCTGTCATGGATGACCCTGCAGAATGAACATCAAGTTCTCAACTGATAGAGAGAGTGAGTCCCAAGATCACCAGGGAAGATCTGTCAAGCCTCACATGTCCCGGATAGCTTAGCCCCGATACTGGTATTTCCTGCCTGAGACATAAGCTCCTAGAAGACAAGGAATTAAATCTGAAGTTATCTGCATCCAATAGAATACCTACCTTGCAGTGCAGGCTGAATATATATTTTATAATCAGATAATTTGATTATAATCATAGAGTTTGGAGGGATTTGGGCCCCTCTTTGCTTGAAAAGACCTTAGAGTTCAACCAGTGATTTTATTTAATGGCAGAAATTAGGTCCCGAGTGGCAATGTGACTTGTCCAATATCATACATCTTATGGCTCAGCATGGTAACTGAAATTCCAGAATTCAAAATAGTTAATATAAAAATGTAAATTAACCGGTGAACATAATTATTTTCTGCAAAGGGCAAACCACCAGTTTTAGGAAATTGGTCAGATGGTCTGACTGCAAGAAAGAAAAGACATACTAGGCTCACATGTCAAATGTGGGGGGTATGGGCCATGGGTCTGCCCTATATTCAGGTTCCTGGCTTCTCTATCCTAATGCCAACCAACCTTTGCTGTACAGTCCTAAGCCTACAAAGTAGAGCATGTGGGCATGGTTTATCTCAGGCAGCAGGAGAAAAGGAACCAGTGTCAAATGCCAATTTCAGTGCTTCAAAGAGGATCCTGAGAAAGATTCATTAATCAGGAACAATTTAGATGAGCTTCCATTTTAAGACACGTAATCTCTATTTTGAAAACTCTCACCACAGTTAAAACAACTTTTCCTGAAGCAACAGCAAAATGAACATGGCTATCAATTTCATGGGGAAGGCTACTTAC
Organism: Tragelaphus eurycerus; assembly: GCA_935064755.1. Lineage (NCBI taxonomy): Eukaryota > Metazoa > Chordata > Mammalia > Artiodactyla > Bovidae > Tragelaphus > Tragelaphus eurycerus. The sequence continues at coordinate 23,591,800 of CAKXYN010000024.1, read as the reverse complement.
TTCTACAGTCAAGAGCCAAGAAACCAGAAACAGTTGCTTCTTTTCAATGGGCCAATGTCAACACAAAAAGCATAGCTTTTTAGGTTGTGCTTTTAGGTTAATTTCTTTTCACTATTTCACACTCCAAGGATTTAAAACACAAATCTGTTTGTCTTTGAGTTGTTGGAAAGCAGGTTGTTATTTAAACAAACATACCACCACGAGTGACACTTTCTATGTGGCCATTAAGATACCACCTAGAGAAGATATTGATGAGGTACAGTCATCTTATCAACTGTGATTTGGTGCCTGAGCAGCACAGGGAACACTGATGTGGAGGCTGTGTGACTTTGTCAAGCAAATGGCCCAGTCCCTTTTTGTTACCCTTTGGACAGTAAGGGCACCTTATGAAACTGGGCTCTGTGAAGCACATGTATTGTGTCTTAGGATTCTATCCATCCATCCAAATGATTTAAACCAATATACTAGTGTTGCCATATGAAATATGTTTTTAAAAATTTATCTAGTCCTGATTAAAAAAAAAAATGTTTAGAGAAGCCTGTTCTTGGCCACTGTATTTCCAAAAATATCTCTTGCCTGTGCCAACAAGTGAGCACACAATCTATGTTATCTGTGCCTTCAACCACTTGCACTGTTCTTCATCTTTGAAGCCAGCTGTTGAAGGGCTTTCACTGCAAGGTCACTCAGCCTCCAAAGAGGATCACTCAACAACGGCACACAGTCATCCGCAGATAGAAGATAAGAGCCTTTGCAAGCGTGTGTGGCCTGAGTGGTTGCACAACGTCAGTGAGATGAGAGAGGGGTTACCAGGAGAGCAAGCACTCCTTTCTGAAGTTAAAAAATGAATACCATTACCTTTCTTGCCCTGAGATAACTGATTTGTGAAATCCATCAGTCAAATGAGATTTTAAAATCTTCCAATGGAATGACTTGCAGTTTATACAACATTCTATGAGCTTATCCTAAGATAAATAAAATCATACCCAAGCCCTCATATTTTCATCTAACTCTAGTGCTAGTAGTTAAAATAATCAAATTTTAACAATTTTTTTTTCTAATCAAGTAATTTCCTAGACAAATTTGAGAGTAAAAGGCTCCTCTATCAGAATGATTTGTATAGAATGTTAAATGTAGCACTTCCATTAATGTGTATCTCAGTATTTAACTGCATCTTTCCAGGCAGACCTCTGACAGAGGAAAGTGTGGAAGAATGACAAAGAGTCTACTTACCCTAGGATAGGCTTACATTTAACTTTCCAAGGAATTTCAGTTGCAATAAATTTGCCCCCAAATTATTGTATGACAAGAGATTGTAATTTTAAGTAATGAGACTCAGCATTTCTTTCTTCTGTTGCCCATGGTATGATGATTTAAAGTCAGCAAGTCCTTGATCATACTTACAATCTATGAAATTAAAATATGGGTGTGGTTTTGATCAAGGCCATTGAAATTTGGCAATTCTGAACTAGTTATAAGAACAATTTCACTTCAATTAACTTAAGAAAATAAAGATGTGAGCAGAGATTAACATACAAAGATATTCAAAACAGTATTGTATTATAGGAAAAATTGAGAACAATTTTAATGCTCAAGAAGAGGGCACTAAATAAATGACGGTACAGTCATTAAAAATGATGATCCAAATGTAATAGTATTTACTTTAAATGTTAAATAATGGGGAAGTTATAAAACACTAAAGACAGATAAGCTAATTTTTATGGGAAAATTTATCTATATACACAACTAGTCCAAAAGAATATGCAATATAACTATGGCTTATTTTAACTTTCTTCCTCCTTTCTAAATTTTCTAGGATAAATATATGAGGACTTGCATAACTTTATTTTTAAAAACATTTCATTTTAAAAAGAATAAAAGTATCAGAAACCAAAAATGCTACTTGCCAAATGTTTGTCATAAATATCTGCAGCCCCTCCTTTCTACCTGAAACGTCAGAATAGGCTAACTGATGAAACATAAACCCTACATCTTGGCAGCTTTCTTAGGCAGCTCTTCTCTGAGCAGTGACAAGTCACTTTCAATCTACAGCCTTCCTAGATCTTTTGCATTAGGTCAGCAGGTGAAGGAAGAGAGAATTTGTAGGGTTGCACAGGTTTTCTTAGACAAGTCCCCATGTAACTCACAACAATGCTATTGGCCAGATCTTGTTCATAATGCCAGAACTGAGAAACAGTTAGTTACATGAAAGTGAAAGTCACTCAGTTGTGTCCAACTCTTTGTGACGCCATGGACTATAGAGTCCGTGGAATTCTTCAGGCCAGAATCCTGGAGTGGGTAGCCTATTCCTTCTCTAGGGGATCTTCCCAACCCAGGGATCAAACCTAGGTCTCTCACGTTGCAGGCAGATTCTTTACCAGCTGAGCTACCAGGGAAGCCCTTAGTTACATGGCTAGGGGAAAAAAGGAAATAATTTGGTAATCAAATTATTACTTACTTGTTATATAGAGGTGTGACTGAAGTATTCTTCTAAGAACTAGAAAATGAGGAAATGAAAACTAACCTAGCTGAAGTCAAGCCCCAGCCCCAACAGGGCTTTCCAGGTGGCGCTGTGGTAAAAGAATCCACTTGCCAATGCAGATGAGGGTTCAATCCCTAAGTCAGAAGATCCCCTGGAGAAGGAGATGGTGACCAGCTCCAGTAGTCTTGCCTGGAAAAGTCCATGGACAGAGGAGCCTGGCAGGCTACAGTCCATGGGGTTGCAAAGGGTTGGACACGACTTAGCGACTGAGCATGCACGTGAAGCCAACCACAGTAAATAAATTATATCCAATTCCTACCTTTTGAGCAATGAACAGGAGAGAATCAAATGGATATTGCAAAAGAGGACATTCTCACCTATGCTCTATACTCTAGGACTTAGTTTTTCAACCACCAACTCATGACCATGTTGCCAGAACAGAATGGCTTAATGCTATCTATGACTTCAATCCAGTACATGGCAGATAGGCTAAAGATAGCACCCAGAATGCATTGGGCTCCTAGGGTCTTCAGAAACATGACCATACCATAAGATCTTAAATTTTAGCACAAATATTAATATGCTCAGTCACTCAGTCATATCTGACGCTTTGTGATCCCATGGACTATATTCCTCCAGGCTCTTCTGTCCATGGGATTTTCCAGGCAAGAATACTGGAGTGGTTTGCCATTTCCTGCTCCAGGGGATCTTCCCAACCCAGGGATTGAACCTGCATCTCCTGCATTAGCAGGCAGATTCTTTAAAACTGTGCCACCTGGGAAGTGTCTTAAACATTAATGGAGTCAAATATTTTAACCCCAAATCTAACAATATGAAGCACTCATATAAAGAAAGAATGTCTTAATAGAAAGATATTATTTTCAGAGACCTCAGTAAAAGAAAGAGCTAAAAGTAAGAATTTGGCAGTTTATTCATCACCATTCAGGAAGAGACACTGAATCATAATTTTAGCAAATATTCATTGAACTCTGGCTCAGAGGCTCTGAATTTATCACACATATTATATCACCTAATTGTGTAACAACTCTTATGAAATAACTTCTGTCATTATATCCTTTCAACAAAGGAAGAAACAGATGGTCAGGAAGTCTAAGTGACTTGTTGAAGTTTTCAGTTTGTGTCAGATTCGTGAGTGAACTGAAGGATTTGATACCAGGAGCTGAGAGGCAGTTTACTCATAACATCACATGGAACATGAAAATCATGCTCATCTAAGTGTACTCTATGGCAGAGCAAGAGTAATTCATCATGTTTCACCATGGCCTGGATGAAATACTTCCCCAACCAATTGCTTCTAAACTTGGCTGGTGTCACTGGGAACTTATACAGTTCCCAAGCCCTATCCCAGCCATGTCTAAAATGTAGGGATTAAAAAGTTCCTAAAGTGATTGAGAATGCAATCACATTTGGGAATTAATACTCCAGAATTTCCCTCGCTTCCCTCTGACTCACACAATTGAAAGAATCTATTTAAAAATTCAGCCATGTTGACAATGGGACAGTGTATCCTAGATGGTATGCATAAAATTCCACTTACAGGAACATTTACATTATTTTGTAAATTACTTGGGTTTCCCAAGTAGCTTAAATGGTAAAGAACCTGACTAAAATGCAGAAGACCTGGATTCGATCCATGGGTTGGAAAGATCCCCTGGAGAAGGCCATGGCAACCCACTCCAGTATTATTGCCTGGAGAATTCCATGGTGCCTGGTGGGCTACAATCAGACACGACTGAGCAACTAACACACACAGTTTTCAGTTGTGTAGATTAGTCTTTTAGAAACTTGATCAACACAACTAGATTCCTCCCCCTCCCCACCCCCACCCCAAATCTCTTCATTTCATGCTGTGGTTCAGTTGGGTGAAAGAGTCCTGGTTTGCCCAGAGCTCTTCTAGTTTTCACACTGAAAGTCTCACTTTGCAGGAGATTTCTCTGGTCAAACTGGTACAACTGGAAGGGCGACCAATGCATCCCACTTTGTCTGCGACCACCCCATGCTTTAAAATTGAAGGTCCCGTGTCCTGGAAACCCCTTGAGTCCCAGGCAAACTGCACTGGCTGCTCACCCCTACTTAGTCACAAATCAGTGCCTCCCTAAGCCTCCCTCTGCATAGTCTGATCCCTCTGCCCCCCCGCCACTGTGCTTTGTGTGCTAAGTCATGTCGGACCCTTTATGACCCCAGGGACTGTAGCCTGCCAGGCTTCTCCGTCCATAGGATTTTCCAGGCAAGAATATTGGGGTGGGTTGCCATTTCCTCCTCCAGGACATCTTCCCAACTCAGGGATCGAACCCAAGTCTTCTGAGTCTCCTGCACTAGCAGGCAGATTCTTTACCACTGAGCCACCTGGGAAGCTGTGCATAGTCTGATAAATTCACATCAATTCTCTATTTTATCTCTTACTAAAGTATCCCATCCCCAAGGACTCAATGATTCTAAAGTATTCAGAAATGAAGATTTTATTCCTATGGAGGCCTCATAAGTTAAAACATACAGCTGAGAGGCCACCCTGGGAACTTATTCAGAGAAAAGAAAACCAGCATTTAGGATTTTCCAAAAATGGAATGTTCTGTAATTTTTTCACACCCTTTCATAACCAGGATTGAAAAAGCAAACAAAGGTGTGTTGCTATCAGTTCTAAATATCAATGGGAAGAAATTAAAGGGTCACACCAGATAATGTGATCACAGAAACTCCAAGGTCTCTGGCTGCTGCTGCCACTGCTGCTGCTAAGTCCCATCAGTCGTGTCCTACTCTGTGCGACCCCAGAGACGGCAGCCCATCAGGCTCCCCTGTCCCTGGGATTCTCCAGGCAAGAACATTGGAGTTTGGGTTGCCATTTCTTTCTCTGCATGAAAGTGAAAAGTGGAAGTGAAGTCGCTCAGTCGTGTCCGACTCCTAGCGACCGCAGGGACTGCAGCCTACCAGGCTCCTCTGTCCATGGGATTTTTCCAGGCAAGAGTACTGGGGTGGCCTGCCATTGCCTTCTCTGAAGGTCTCTGGAGTCTGCGGAAAAAAACTTAGAGGTCACCAAGTCTTCCCAATTAAAGAAGACTCCCAGTGCCTCCCTCGTTGACTGAATGCCTCTCTAATGTGGGGTTCAGACTTCATTCCTCATCTGTCACACTGGTATGTTTCAAGTGAGTGATCCAAGTGAGTGAGTTTGCCTAATAGATTTTTACTTTGTCTCTGAGACCTTTTCTTCATGTAAGAATTGGTGAGCGCTGGGTCAGTCATTTAGACATTAACACGTCTGAATATTCATAAACAGGGTCTGTTTTAGTGTTCCCAAACTCTGCTTCATGAATAATTCACATGTTTGACAGCAACCTATGTTATTCAATTTATTTAAAGACTACAATCAATATAGCACGCTGCTCTAAAACATACCAACCAGTCCTTTAACTGGAATGTGCTTTACAATTTCTTTCCAGTTATTTCTCCATCAAACTGAACCACAAATATAGGGTAATTACTAATAATTCTATCTCCATTTGCATGTCACCACAATCAACATATTGATTGCTTTTTGATGATAATAAATGGTTGGTTAAATTGAAGGTTTGCGATTAAGAATGTTAAGCTCTGATGTTTATTTAATTCAGCTGCACCAATTTAGGTTCTACATGGTAATTTCATAAAAAGCCATTGAGAATCAAAGTAGTTATTTGAATCAAGTTATAAAGAGAGCTTGGTTTCCCCAGGAGAATCTGGCATTTGAGTAAATTACACCAACTAGGGGTTTGGTTTTGCCTCTCAGAGCATACAAAACACTTCAAGATTATGCTTATTCTGATATGTAAATAGAATGGAGGAAAACTTAGGAAATTTTTTAGGTTATTTCTTATTTGAGGATTTAAAAAAGTAAGCCTTTAGAGAAGGACTTTAGTAAGTCCTTTAGAGAAGGACTAAATAGAGACTAAATGAAACTTGCTTTAGGCATAAACAAGGTCTTTGGGTAAAGACAAAACAAGAATTATAGGAGAAATAGGATAGAATAGTCACTCTCGTAGAGAATTCAAGAGGTTAGCAAGACTTTGGCCTACAGCCAGGAAACCCATTTCAAAGGAATGAAAATCCACAATGTTTTATGAGATTCCTTCAGGAGCAGGCATCAAATTTTTGTATAAATTCAGCTTGGTGATTAACAAAATCAGCCCAAACTAGAATGATCAGTGTTAGGAAATTCTTAGTGACATCATTCAGAGTGCACTGCCATCTCACTTCCTTTAATTCTCTTTGAATGGCCATCTTTCAGCACCTTCCTCATTTATTCATTTAAGAAATACAATAAGTTCTAATGAGACTTTGTCTCTCCCTCTACCAACCAGAGATTTGATGAAGTTATTCAGAACCAGCTTTCTTTCATACTTTCTTAATTTGAAGGCATACAGTTCCTATTGTCATGTTTCTGAAATCAAGATATATGATTAATATAGTCTTTCCTTTTCTTCCCTAAAGAAAAAAAGCTATTATTAATTGCATAATTTCACAGTTCATAATGTCTTAGACAGAAGCCATGATAATATCATTGCTCATGGGTTCATGTAGACCAGAGCTTCCTTGGAAATATGCAATCTATCTGGACCATGCCTGACATTTTATAGAAACACAAGTCTTTCCTATTCATAAAGTTACTGTGGGAACTAAGGTTTCCAGATACCCTACTTTTAGTGCATCATGTCAACACTGGACACCACTCCAGATGAAACTTCTTTGTCATCTCTCAACTTTTAAACGCTCTGCCCCAGAGTATTTTGTTTTCCCTTTCTCCTGCCTCAACCATTGCTTTTCCTTCCTCTCCTAAATCTACCCATCATGCTCTTGGGAAACCCTATTTTCTATACATGGACTGTACTGGATTTTTCAACATCATAAAGTATTCCCTAGATCTCCTTGCCTAAACTGAAACCCAGACTTTCCTAAAGGAAACTGCTTGCCCTGCCACCCTCTGAATATTTGCTCTTACTGTTCCATGCATGATGTACCCTGAGGTCAAGAAATTGGCTTGACAGCATCCTCCATAAACAATGATGCATTCAGGCCATTATTTCTCCATCCTCTTTTCCTTTAAGGCCCATAACCTGGTTTTACTCTTCCCTGACTTTTCACTCCCTCTTTCCCCATTTATCACCACCAATGGTTGCTTCAATGTCCCACGTGAAAGACCCATTCAGTACTTCAGTGTCTTATTTCTTTACCTACTCAATTCTATATACCATCACCTTCAGTTACTTCAATTGATACATCTTAGACCTCGCCACCTCTTAAAACGATTCCACCTCTAAAATTTTCAAACATTCCCATTAACTGGATCATAATCTCCTATCCTTACATTTCTCCCACTTTGTCCCACTGTCCTTGTCGTTCTTGTTTCTTCATCTTCTCTACATTTCCTTTTCTATCTAATCTAGACCCCATGCTCAGTTGATAAGTCATGTCCAGCTCTTTGCCATCCCATGGATTGTAGCCTCCAAGGCTCCTCTGTCAGGAGGATTTTCAAGGCAAGAATACTAGAGTGGGTTGCCATTTCTTTTTCCACTCTAGACCCCGTAGTCCATCACTTCTACCACTGTCTATCCAGTTTCCTCCATTGCCTTCCTCTTTTGTTCTTCCACCACATATGCCCAGCAAATGCCAAACCTGGAGAATGCAACCACCTGCCTTCTGTGCCCCATATCTAATCCATGGGCACTGTTAGGGGGAAACAACCCAAAAAAGTTGTTTCCCAACTTTAAAAAAATGGACCCATTCTGAACTACATATATATCCAGACTTATTTTCTCCTTTTCATGGACAAGACTCTACAAAGAGATGTCTGTACTCAGTATTTCTTCTTCCTTTTGTTGTTCAGCCACTCAGTCATGTCCGACTCTTTGCCACCCAATGCACTCCCGGCTCCCCTATCCTTCACTATCTCCTAGAGTTTGCTCAAATTCATGTCTACTGAGTCTATGATGCCATCCAACCATCTCCTCCTCTGTAACCCCATTCTCCTCATGGCCTCAATTTTTCCTACCATCAGGGTCTTTACCAATGATATCCCTTGGCGACTGCAATCTTGGCATCTCATGCCACTGAAGTGACTCTCACTGAGATCTCCAACCCCTGTTGTTAAATATTTGACTTCTGTAGCATTTGACCATCTTAACCATGTCACCTTTTTAGAAGCTCTCTCTTCTTTTCTATGAAGTCATGTTCTCTTGGTTTCCAGCCTCCTTATTTGACCAATTCTCAGTCTTCTTCTCTAGCCAGCTTTTCCTCTGCTCATCCTTGAATGCAGCTGAGCCTCAGGTTCTGTTTTGGCTCTCTTCTCTTCTCTGCTGGGTGATATTCATCACTTTCATGCCTTCAATTATCATCCATATTGTGTGGGTTCAGGTTTTCCAAAAACCATTCACCAAGATGTGATAAAATGTTCAAGTGATCTATTGGGGTAAACATAGGTAAAGGATACAGGGGAAGGAGCAGAAATAGGCTGGAAAATATTTAGATCATGATGTCATTCTGACACCTTTGGAAAAAGAGAAGAAAGGAGGGAAGACTGGGTAGGAAGAGTCTCAGGCTGCCAACAAGTTCTAAGAAAGTTCCAACCAGTTCTATGGAGAATCCTGGAGCCAAAGATGCCTGTTAAGTCCTGCGGCTGACTGTAAAGTATGGCCTTGATGTGAACACCGTGCAGGATCCAAAGCAGGATCAGCTGTGTCTGCCACTCAACTATGCTTCTCATAGTGGTTTCTCTTGAAGAAGGTCTGAATAATGCACTTTCACGGCACTAGCATATATATCAATAAATTTCAGCCTTGGCATGGCGTGAGAATCCTGATGGCGCTCTTTAAAAACATATGCATCTAGATCCTACCTTGTGAAAATTTTGATTTAGTATTTGATTTTTTTATTTGCAAAAAGCCCTCTAGAATTCTGATTTCTAGCCAAGTTTCAATTAATCAAATTGTTCTATTCAGTCTAGAGCTCCATCCTGAGGTCTAGACACATGCAATCAATTGGCTACTGGGTCTTTCCATTCTGATGTCCCATATTAAGATCGATATAGTCTGCTCAAATTCTGTTCCTTCTCCTATAGTCCCTATTTCAGTGACTACCAACACCTTTCACCTCTCAGTGGTCCAAACAAGAAACTGTGGCATCCTCAGGGAATTCCCTCTCCCTCATTTCTCAAAGCCACTTAGCCACCAAGTCTGTTGATTCTGCCTTCTTGATATTTTCTGATTTTCTATTCCCGAGTGCCACTCTATTAATTCAAGCTCTCCTCTTGCCTCTATTCTTATCTCTGCTAACTCATTCTTCACAGCACAGCCAGGTTACCCCTCCATAACACACATCCGATAATGTCACTCCACTCCGTTGTCTCCTTGTGGCTCTCACGACAAGGTGAAGGATCCTTTATACATTATACAAGGCTCTACACATTTGGACCCCTGTGTATGTGCCCTGTTTTATCCCCTGCTGTCATTCTACTCCTTGCAGTTGAGCTACTTGCAGTTCTGGGAATATCTAGGCCTTTGGATCAGCTATAACTTCTTCCTGGAATATACTGCCCACTCCTTCCCTTGATAAACCCTAGTTTTTCAACTAGTCTCTCAAGGCTCCATTTGAATTCACTTCTTTTGTAAGCCTTCCTTAAGATCAATGTCACTTTCTAACTCCACCAAGACTGGGTTAGATGTCCTTACTCTCCCCCAAAGTATCCTATAAATTGCATGGTTCACAATGATGGATGGGATCCTTGAAGCTATGATGTGCTTTCTTCACTATAATATCCCCAGCAATTAGCACAACACTCAGTAAATATTCATGTTTAAATTAAGGAGTGAGTGAGTGATGTTTGGCCTCTGTACTAGACATTGAAGTTCTAGGCAATGTGCCATGAGGGCTATGAGCAGTAGAAAGAGCACAGGCTTTGAATTCCACCATGGACTCTTTCTGCATAAACTTGGGCAACTACTTAACCCCTTTGACCTTCAGTTTTCTCATCATTTGTAAACTGAAAACTTTCCCTCTGGATTGCTATAATGATTAAATGAATTGTTATTTAAAACGTGGTGCCTGTCATATGGAAGGTACACTCTAAAATTCTAGTTTCTTGGCTCGCCTCACTTTTACAATATCTCAGTTTAACTCTTCATCCAGTCAAATCCAACTTATTTTTTCTTTTCCCCTTAGAGTTGCTTCCTTCCTGTATATTAGACCATCTTCCCACAACTCATCTGCATAGCTGCCACTTTCCTCTTTTCTTTGATTTCTTCCAAGAGCTGATTCCTGTACCTCATTGCTGAGGCAGACACCGCTAATGGTTTTTGCAGAAACCATGGCGTCAGACATAGCAGCAGATCCATAAGTTACTGCACATCCATGTGAACAAAAGATAGGGCTTGAATTCCCAGGTGGGAAATGATAAATATAATTGCTGAAGTGGATGCCATTAATGGTTTTTGCAGAAACTGTACTGTCAGATCCTTCATCATATGGACACTTGAACTCCCAAGAGCAACCAGGAAAATAAATTCTTATGTATCAGAAATTCTTAGCTAGAACATGGGCATTAAAATACAATCTCATGTAAGTATCTGATAGGGACAAAACAAAAGCTATGTAATAAATCCTTCTCACCCAGATGTTCTAAAAGAAAAAGATGACTTAGGACTCTTGTCCTACATAGATTAATTAAGTAGCTAACTAAATTTTCCAGTATTTACTTAATGTCTTGTGTGCATCAAGCACTGTGCCAGCTCTGGGCATAAGTACAGTTTGGAACTAGAAGCCGTTTAGCACAGTAGTTAACAGCTTGGCTTCAGGTCATGTCTGCGCAAACTCAAATGTAGACTCCATCACTCATGACTTGTGTGACCCTGATCAGTTAACTGCTCTGGGTCTCAATTTTCTTATCTGTAAATTAAAGACAATGGTAGTACCTTCCTGATAAGTTTATAAGGAATTAACGAGTTAATACATGTTAGGTGTTACTTAGAACAGTGCTTGCCATAGTATGTACTTAAATACATTTACCACAATTATCGTGGTAATATATAGGAGGGCATGGACCCCAGGCTTGGAGACCAAGAAGGGCTTCCTTGAGGAAATGATGCCTAAACTGAGACTGGAAGGATGTGTGAGGTGAAGGAAAGAGTACTTTAGACAGCAAGAACAGTCAGCCCCAGTGATTATGATACAAGATAGAAGAGCATTAGTTGAGAGTTGTTGGATTATTGTGTGTGTGTGTGTGTGTGTGTGTGTGTTTGGAAATAGGAGGCTAGAGAGAGACATGATAAAAATAAGCAGGGGTGCCACATGTCTTCCGTATGCCCTTCACATTATCCCCTTATCTGCCGTGCTTTTGGCCCTGAGGCTGATTTCTATGGACCATCTCTGTGGCTCCGCTGCTTTCTGGTTTCCAGTTGTGTTTGGCCAGTGAGAAGCTCTGAAAGACCATCGGACAGAAAGAGGAGAGTGAGGGTGGGATGTTACTCCCTTGGCTCCCCTCCTCTAGGGTCCCAGCGAGCCGCAGCTTCTTTCAACCAGCCTTGTCCCCCAACAACTGCCCCCTAGCATGAGGAGAGAATCCCAGCCCAGGAAACACTTGGAGAAGGAGGTCACGAGCCTAATAGTCTTTAGATTCCTAAATATTTCTAACGTCCACTGGGTATTTCCCAACCTATCCCAAGTGTCAGACCTGAGGAGCAAAGAAAAGAAATGTCTCTATCTTTCACTTTGTACACTTTCTTCTTTTTTTTTTTTTTCTGGTCTCAAAACATTGCTTGCAGGATCTTAATTACTCAACCAGGAGTCGACCTGTGCCCCTGCAGTGGAAGTGTAGAGTCCTAACTGCTGGACTGCCAGGGAATTCTCTGTACATCCCTCCTATTTTTAAAAATCTCCTAGGGTCAAAAAGTGTGGATTTCAGTAAACAAAACAAAAAGACAACCTACAAACTAGGGGAAAATATTTGCAAATGGTGTGACCCACAAGTGTTAATTTTCAAACTATACAAACAGCTTATACAACTCAATATAAAAAAAAAAAAAATCCTATCACAAAATGACCAGAAGACCTAAATAGACATTTTTTCAAAGAAGACATACAGATGGCCAAGAGGTACTGAAAAGATGTTCAATATCACTAATCTTTAGAGACATGCAAATCAAAATTAAATGAAATATCACCTCACATCATTCAGAATGGCCATCATTAAAATCCACAAACAATAAATGCTGGAGAGGGTGAGGAGAAAAGAGAACCTTCCTATCTTGTTGGTGGGACTGTAAATTGGCACAGCCACTATGGAAAACAGTATGGATGTTCTTTTAAAAACTGAGAATTATCATATGATCCAGCAATTCCACTTTTAGGCATATATCCAGAGAAAAATATGTCAAAAAGGATACATGCAACACAGTTCAAAAGCATCAATTCTTCAGCGCTCAGCCTTTTTTATGGTCCAACTCTCACATCCGTACATGACTACTGGAAAAACCGCAACTTTGACTATACAGACCTTTGTTGGCAAAGTGATGTCTCTGTTTTTTAATACACTGTTCTCAGTGGCTCAGATGATAAAGAACCTGCCTGCAGTACAGGAGACCTGGGCTCAGTCCCTGGGTCAGGAAGGTCCCCTGGAGAAAGGAATGGTTACCCACTCCAATATTCTAGACTGGAGAACTCCATGGTCAGAGGAATCTGGCAGGCTACAGTCCATGGGGTCGCAAACAGTCGGACACAACTGAGTGACTAACACTTTCACTTCCAGGTTTGTCATAGCTTTCCTAAGAAGGAAATGGCAAGATTTCCTTCTTTCTTATGGTTGTATAGTATTATATTATGTATGTATACCACATCTCATCTATTCATCTACCAATGGACTGTTGCTTGGGAACATGCTTAAGTGGTTCCCAAGTCTTGGCTATTGTAAATAATGCTGCAATGAACATAGGGGTGTATATATCTTTCCAAATTAGTGTTTTAATTTTCTTCAGAAAAATACCCATATATGGAATAGTTGGATCACATGGTAGTTCTATTTTTAATTATTTGAGGAACCACTACACTGTTTTCCACAGTAGCTTTAGCAAATTGCATTCCCATTAACAATGTGGGAAGGTTCCCTTTTCTCTACATCCTCAGCAACACTAGTTATTTTTTTATCTTTTTGATAATAACCATTCAGACAAGCATGAGATAATATCTCATTGTGGATCATTTCTTCATTTTCTCTATATTATGTCCTCCCTGTTTGTTGGGGCAGATGGCTGCATGGTCTGAACATTTGATGGAAGGGATATTTGCTTTATGCCATGATATCAACCTCTATATCCTCAATGTGTTGAGTACTTCTAGAAATGAGACAGTAAGATGACTTGGATCCAGGGATTACCAAGGCCAAAATATACCTGTTTAATATGCTCATGATATTTTATTTATTAAACAAAGATTTGAAATAATGTATATATCAGTTAGTCAGTTCAGTCACTCAATCGTGTCCAACTCTTTGCGACCCCATGAATTGCAGCACGCCAGGCCTCCCTGTCCACCACCAACTCCCAGAGTTCACTTAGACTCACGTCCATCGAGTCAGTGATGCCATCCAGCCATCTCATCCTCTGTCATCCCCTTCTCCTCCTGCCCCCAATCCCCTAAGCATCTGAGTCTTTTCCAATGAGTCAACTCTTGGCATGTGATGGCCAAAGTATTGGAGTTTCAGCCTCAGCATCAGTCCTTCCAAAGAACACCCAGAACTGATCTCTTTTAGGATGGACTGGTTGGATCTTCTTGCAGTCCAAGGGACTCTCAAGAGTCTTCTCCAAAACCACAGTTCAAAAGCATCAATTCTTTGGTGCTCAGCTGTCTTCACAGTCCAACTCTCACATTATTACATGACCACTGGAAAAACCATAGCCTTGACTAGATGGACTTTTGTTGGCAAAGTAATGTCTCTGCTTTTCAATATGCTATCTAGGTTGGTCATAACTTTTCTTCCAAGGAGAAGAAAAATCTTTTAATTTCATGGCTGCAGTCACCATCTGCAGTGATTTTGGAGCCCCCCAAATAAAGTCTGACACTGTTTCCCCACCTATTTCCCATGAAGTGATGGGACCAGATGCCATGATCTTAGTTTTCTGAATTTTGAGCTTTAAGCCAACTTTTTCACTCTCCTCTTTCACTTTCATCAAGAGGCTTTTTAGTTCCTCTTCACTTTCTGTCATAAGGGTGGTGTCATCTGCATATATAATACACTACAAATTCTTGGACACGTGAAAGTGAAAAAATAAAAGTGTTAGTCACTTCACTGTGTCCGACTCTTTGCAACCCCATAGTCTGTAACCCACCAGACTCCTCTGTCCATGGAATTCTCAAGGCAACAATACTGGAATGGGTTTCCATTCCCTTTTCCAGGGGGTCTTTCTGGCCCAGGGATCAAATCCAGATCTCCCACATTGCAGGCAGATTCTTTACCATCTGAGCCACAGGTAAAGTAAGTGCTTACTATATATAACCAGTGATTATTTTTAAGTTAGAGATGATGCAGTGGTTTGTTTATTATTAATTCTTAGGCACTGATTCTGAAGGGCTCTTTCTATTGTATCCAGGTGACTACAAATCCACTTGCATAGCCTTTCTTCTTTTTTGACATTTTTTTCATGGTTTTTAACCCTGCATCTGTATTCTTCTGTGTAGAACTGTGACAGAGTTCTCTCAATTCTGTTATCACAGGACAAGCACAACTGTTGGCTTTTCTGTTTCCCAACACCCTTTTGCTCTGCATTTGGAATCATATTTCAAGTAGGAAGGGGCAGGTACCACAGTTGTCCCTGATTCCAACCTTGCAAAGCTCTCATTTGTACCACTCTCTCAGGTCCAGTGGGAAGGAAAACATTTACAGGTGTGAGAGTTGTCGGCACTACCAGTCTTGACCTCTAGGGGCACTCTGGTCTCTCTAGTCACCAGAGCTGAAGTGGTCAGGTAGAGATCATAGGAATGGGCCCTTCCACACAAAACATGTTATTGATTCTAATGTAACTTGATGGAACAACAGACTGGTTCCAGATTGGGAAAGGGGTACATCAAGGCGGTATGTTATCACCTTGCTTATTCAACTTATATGCAGAGTACATCATGTGAAATCCTGGACTGGATGAAACACAAGCTGGAATCAAGATTGCAGGGAGAAATATCAATAACCTCAGATATGCAGATGACACCACACATATGGCAGAAAGCAAAGAGGAACTAAAGAGTCTCTTGATGAAAGGGAAAGAGGAGAGTGAAAAGTGTGGCTTAAAACTCAGCATTCAAAAAACGAAGATCATGGCATCTGGTCCCATCTTTTCATGGCAAATAGATGGGCAAACAGTGGAAAGAGACACAGACTTTATTTTCTTGTGCTCCAAAATCACTGCAGATGGTGACTGCAGCCATGAAATTAAAAGACGCTTACTCCTTGGAAGGAAAGTTATGACCAACCTAGATAGCATATTCAAAAGCAGAGACATTACTTTACCAACAAAGGTCCATCTAGTCAAAGTTAAGATTTTTTTTTCAGTAATCATGTATGGATGTGAGAGCTGGACCATAAAGAAAGCTGAGCACCAAAGAATTGATGCTTTTGAACTGTGGTGTTGGAGAAGATTCTTGAGAGTCCCTTGGACTGCAAGGAGATCCAATCAGTCCATCCTAAAGGAAATCAACCCTGAACATTCATTGGAAGGACTGATGCTAAAGCTGAAACTCCAATACTTTGGCCACCTGATTTGAAGAACTGGCTCACTGGAAAAGACCCTGATTCTAGGAAAGATTGAAGGCAGGAGGCAAAGGGGATGACAGAGGATGAGATGGTTGGATGGCATCACCAACTTGATGGATGAAGTTGAGCAAGCTCCAGGAGTTGGTGATAGACAGGGAAGCTTGATGTGCTGCAGTCCATGGGGTCTCAAAGAGTCAGACATGACTGAGCAACTGAACTGAACTGAATGTAACTTGATAAGCCCCAGGCTGATTTTGTTTGCATAGACTTTATACGTGGACATCACCAGATGGTCAACACTGAAATCCGATTGATTATATTCTTTGAGCCAAAGACAAAGAAGCTCTATACAGTAAGCAAAAACAAGACCAGGAGCCAATTGTGGCTCAGATCATGAACTCCTTATTGCCAAATTCAGACTTAAATTGAAGAAAGTAG
Source organism: Tragelaphus eurycerus (assembly GCA_935064755.1). Taxonomy (NCBI): domain Eukaryota; kingdom Metazoa; phylum Chordata; class Mammalia; order Artiodactyla; family Bovidae; genus Tragelaphus; species Tragelaphus eurycerus. The sequence continues at coordinate 23,575,106 of CAKXYN010000024.1, read as the reverse complement.
GGAAAACCACTAAACTATTCAGGTATGACTTAAATCAAATCCCTTATGATTATACAGTGGAAGTGAGAAATAGATTTAAGGGACTAGATCTGATAGACAAAGTGCCCGATGAACTATGGACAGAGGTTTGTGACACTGTACAGGAGACAGGGATCAAGACCATCCTGATGGAAAAGAAATGCAAAAAAGCAAAATGGCTGTCTAAGGAGGCCTTACAAATAGCTGTGAAAAAAAAAAAAAAAAGTGACAAGCAAAGGAGAAAAGGAAAGATATAAGCACTGAATACAGAGTTCCAAAGAATAGCAAGAAAGGATAAGAAAGCCTTCCTCACCGATCAATGCAAAGAAATAGAGGAAAACAATAGAATGGAAAAGACTAGAGATCTCTTCAAAAAAATTAGAGATACCAAGGGAACATTTCATGCAAAGATGGGCTCGATAAAGGACAGAAATGGTATGGACCTAACAGAAGCAGAAGATATTAAGAAGAGGTGGCAAGAATACACAGAAGAACTGTACAAAAAAGAGCTTCACAACCAAGATAATCACAATGGTGTGATCACTCACCTAGAGCCAGACATCCTGGAATGTGAAGTCAAGTGGGCCTTAGAAAGCATCACTACAAACTAAGCTAGTGGAGGTGATGGAATTCCAGTGGAGCTATTTCAAATCCTGAAAGATGATGCTGTGAAAGTGTTGCACTCAATATGCCAACAAATTTGGAAAACTCAGCAGTGGCCACAGGACTGGAAAAGGTCAGTTTTCATTTCAATGCCAAATAATGTTCAAACTACTGTACAATTGCACTCATCTCACATGCTAGTAAAGTAATGCTCAAAATTCTCCAAGTCAGGCTTCAACAATAGTGAACCATGAACTTCCAGATGTTCAAGCTGGTTTTAGAAAAGGCAGAGGAATCAGAGATCAAATTGCCAACATCGGTTGGATCATCGAAAAAGCAAGAGAGTTCCAGAAAAACATCTATTTCTGCTTTATTGACTATGCCAAAGCCTTTGACTGTGTGGATCACAATAAACTGTGGAAAATTCTGAAAGATGTGAATACCAGACCACCTGACCTGCCTCTTAAGAAATGTGATGCAGGTTAAGAAGCAACAGTTAGAACTGGATATGGAACAACACACTAGCTTCAAACAGGAAAAGGAGTACATCAAGGCTGTATATTGTCACCCTGCTTATTTAACTTATATGCAGAGTATATCATGATAAATGCTGGCTGCACAAAGCAAAGCTGGAATCGAGATTGCCAGCAGAAATATCAATAACCTCAGATATGCAGATGACACCACCCTTATGGCAGAAAATGAAGAAGAAATAAAGAGCCTCTTGAAAGTGAAAGAGGAGAGTGAAAAAGTTGGCTTAAAGCTCAACATTCAGAAAACGAAGATCATGGCATCTGGTCCCATCACTCCATGGGAAATAGATGGGGGAACAGTAGAAAGTGTCAGACTTTATTTTTGGGGGCTCCAAAATCACTGCAGATAGTGATTGCAGCCATGAAATTAAAAGATGCTTACTCCTTGGAAGGAAAGTTATGACCAACCTGGATAGCATATTCAAAAGCAGAGACATTACTTTGCCAACAAAGGTCTGTCTAGTCAAGGCTACGGTTTTTCCAGTGGTCATGTATGAATGTGAGAGTTGGACTGTGAAGAAAGCTGAGCGCCAAAGAATTGATGCTTTTGAACTGTGGTTTTGGAGAAGACTCTTGAGAGTCCCTTGGACTGCAAGGAGATCCAACCAGTCCATCCTAAAGGAGATCAGTCCTGGGTGTTCATTTGAAGGACTGATGCTGAGGCTGAAACTCCAATACTTTGGCCACCTCATGCAATGAGTTGACCTATTGGAAAAGATTCTGATGCTGGGAGGGTTTAGGGGTAGGAGGAGAAGGGGGAATGACAGAGGTTGAGATGGCTGGATGGCATCACCGACTCGATGGACGTGAGTTTGGGTGAACTCCGGGAGTTGGTGATGGAGGCCTGGCATGCTGTGATTCATGGGGTCACAAAGAGTCGGACAAGACTGAGTGACTGAACTGAACTGAACTGAACTAGAGTTTATAGGATGCTGACCTTTCTCTTTGGTGCTATTTCACTTGGCTGGTAGACCTTTGATCTTAGGACAATTTTGGGGTGCCACTGTGCTAAGACGGGGTGGTTTTATATATCTTTTCTAGAACCTTTTAATCTTCTTTCTCTGTGTGAGCTCCCTGCCCATTCTGTTGTCTGGAGAACTGTACTCTACTCAATCTCTTTTGATTTCATCTTCTGGACATTATGTGGGCCTAAATTCATGATCTAGGCCTGTCTTATTTAATGATCTATTTCTCTTAGTCCTGTTATTCTTGTCTGACCTAAATCTTTAGCTGGTTGTTAGAGCTGGTTCTGTCTGTAATTCAACTCAGTGTCTCTCAAAGTATGGTCTGGAGACCATAATCATCAGAGCCACTTAGCATGTGTGTTATGAATGACCATGTCCCTCACCTAACAAACACACATCTAGATATTAGGTACAAAAATTTAGAAAATCATATCCATCAATGTATTAAAATAATAATAATACACCAGGACCAAGTGGGATTTATTTCAGCTATGTAAGGTAGATTCAAGATTCAAAAATTAATCAGTGTAATCCACCATATCAACATGCTAAGGAAAAAAATATGATTATGATCATATCGATTGACATAGAAAAAATCTGGTGAAATTAAACTGATTCATGCTGCCGTCTATGGGGTTGCACAGAGTCGGACACGACTGAAGCAACTTAGCAGCAGCAGCATATTTGGAATAAAGGACAATTTCTCAACCTCATAAAAAGAATGTATAAAAACACCTATAGCTAAAATTATACTTAATAGTGAAAGACTGAGTGCCTTCACACTAAGATTGAGAATAAGCAAAGATGTTGGCTCTCACCCCTCTTATTCAACATAAAACTGGAAATTTTAGCCAGTGCAATAAGGCAAGTCAAGAAAATAAAAAGCATCCAAATTTGAAAGGAATAAATAAGACTATCTCAATTTACATGATTGTCTACAAAGAAAATCCCAAGAGGGAGGAATCAACCTCCTAGAATTAACAAGTGAGGTCATCAAGATCTCAGGATAGAAGAAAGTCACACAAAAATCAATAGTATTTCTATACAGTAACAATAAACACCATGGATATTGAAATTAAAAATATAATGTCATTTGCAAGGAGATCCAACCAGTCCATTCTAGAGGAGATCAGCCCTGGGATTTCTTTGGAAGGAATGATGCTGAAGCTAAAACTCCAGTACTTTGGCCACCTCATGCAGAGTTGACTCATTGGAAAAGACTCTGATGCTGGGAGAGATTGAGGGCAGGAGGAGAAGGGAACGACAGAGGATGAGATGGCTGGATGGCATCACTGACTCGATAGATTTGAGTCTGAGTGAACTCCAGGAGATGGTGATTGACAGGGAGGCCTGGCGTGCTGCAATTCATGGGGTCGCAAAGAGTCGGACATGACTGAGCGACTGAACTGAACTGAACAATTTTTCTAAAACCAATGAAATACTTAAATATAAATCTAACAAAACATGCATAGGGTTCACATGCTGAAAACTACAAAAGGCTGATTAAAGAATTCCAAGAAAATCTAGTTTAACAGAGAGACACACTATGTTCATGGATTGAAAGGTTCAACATAGTTACTATGTCAATTATCTCCAAGTTGATATGAACGTTTAACATAATTTCATTCAAAATCCAAGCAACATTTTTGTAAATATAGAAAAGATTATTCTAAAATTTATATGAAAAGACAGAGGTAATAGTAAAGCTAAAACCTTTTTTTTTAAAGAATAATAGGACTGGGAGATCCCCAGGAGTTGGGACTTTTACTCCTGTGGCCTGGGTTCAATGCCAGGTTGGGGAACTGAGATCCCATAAGCCATGTAGTGCAGCCAAAAAAAAGAAAAAGTATCGGAAGATTCAGTACACTCTATTTCCAGATTTACTATATGGCAACAGTAACCAAAACAGTGTGGTACAGGTGAGAGAACAAATACATAGATCGATGTGTGATCAGCATAGAGAATCCAGAAAAGAACCCACACAAGCATGATTAGCAAATGTGCAGGAGCAATTCAAGGGAGCAGGACAGATTTTTCAACAAATAGTGTTAGACCAACTGACGTCCACAGACGAAACCACCTCAACTCCAACCTCATATCTTTTGTAAAAAATTAACTCAAATTGGATCACTGACTTAAATGTGAAGCATAAGACCTTTAGAAAGAAAAAGAGACAATCTTCACAATCTATGGCTAGGCAAAGAATTCTTAGATTTGACACCAAAAGCATGATCCATCAAAGGAAAATTGATAAACCTCATCAAAATTAAAAACTTTTGCTCTGTGAAAGATCTCGTTAAGGTGATGGAAAGATAAGAAATAGCTCAGGATAAAACATTTGCACCCCTGACCAATGACCGAAACAGAGCAGGACCCCATCTATGGTCTTTTCCCTTCATGTCCTCTGCCCACCTTTCATCTGTAGAAAAACTTTACTCAAAGAATAAATTTAATCAGATAAGTGATAACATGCAGAAACCAAGGAAAACAGTCAAAAGAGACCAAATAATAATAGTTTAGTCAAGGACTTTTAGTTCCTCTTCCAGAGCCATAGATAATATTCTGAACCATATCCTTTGAACTGTTTTGTAGATACTCAAACCCCCACCAGGTGGGAGAAGTTATCTATATAACAACAAGAGCATAGCCATGAAAAAAGCTGCCACAATTCTGAGAATTGGCTTCAAAAAATGGGAACAAACCAATCCTGGAAACTAAAGACTAACTGTACCCCAAATAATCAAGATGATGCTAATCAGACCATCGAATGACTGATTTCAAAATGACTGTCAGAGCTGACTGTGCTGTTTCTGCATGTTGCCACCTCCCTCTGCCTCTTGCCCACTGATTGTCAGTGGAGGGAGTTGGCCTTTGGACACAAGTCCCTTCCCCTCAACCCCACTGCCAACCTCTGAAATAAACTAAACTTTCCTTTCCACCAACCTTGCCTCTTCATTGACTTCTAAGTGGCAAGCTACCAGACTCCACTTCTGGTAACATGACTAGTATTTAGAATATACAGAGAACTCTAAAAACTCAACAGTAAAAAATAAAACCCTAAATCCAACTAGAAAGTAAGCAAAAGACAGGAAGAGACATTTCACTGATGAAGATACACAGATGGCAGATACACATATGAAAAGATGTTCAACAACCATTAGCCACTGGAGAAATGCAAATTAAAAACACAATGAGATATCTCTATGTACATACCACTATGGCTAAAATCCAAAACACTAACAACACTAAACTCTGTCAAAGATATAGAGAATCTAATTACTCACACATTGCTGCTGGGAATGTAAAATGATGCAACCATTCTGGAAACTCGTCTGGTAGTTTCTTTAGAAACTAAACACGCAACTACCATACCATTCACTCCTAGGTATTTATCCCAGAGAAATGAAAAACTATGTTCACACAAAACCTGTACACAATTACTTATAGTAGTTATTATTCATAATAGTCCAAAACTGGAAAGAATCAGATATTCCATAATGGATGAATGGCTGAATAAGCTGTGGTTCATCCATATCATATAATACTCTGCAGCAACAAAAAGAAAAAAAAAACTATTAATATAACTTGGATAAATCACCAAAAAATTATGCTGAGTGAAAAAAGCCAATCCTAAAAAATAATTTATGATTCTATTATAACGTTTATGGGATGTCAATTTAGAGAAATTGAAAACAGTGGTAGCCAGGAGTTAAGGGCCCTGGTAGGGGTGTACTCTTGCCTGGAAAATCCCATGGACAGAGGAGCCTGGTAGGCTGCAGTCGCTAGAGTCGGACACGACTGAGCGACTTCCCTTTCACTTTTCACTTTCATGCATTGGAGAAGGAAATGGCAACCCACTCCAGTGTTCTTGCCTGGAGAATCCCAGGGATGGGGGAGCCTGGTGGGCTGCCGTCTATGGGGTCACACAGAGTCGGACAAAACTGAAGCAACTTAGCAGCAGCAGCAGCAGGGGTGTAGAGTGTAACTGTGGCTACAGAAGGCCAACAGGAGATCTTTGTAGTGATGGAAATGTTTGGTTCTGTATCTCATCTGTATCCTGGTTGTGATACTGCACCATAGATTTGTAAGATGTTACCATTTAGGGGTAAGTAAGTCGCACAGAGTCGGACACGACTGAAGCGACTTAGCAGCAGCAGCAGCAGCAAGTAAAAGGAATATGTGATCTCTCTGTATTATTTCTTACAACTACATGAGAATCTATAATTACCTAAAACTTAAAAGTTTAAGTTAATAAAGAAAAATGTTCATGTTGAGCCACTTACCAATACTAATTATTAGGTGCTTTGAATTTACCTGTTACATCTTTATTAAAGTCATTTTTCTGATTAAAAAAATGACCAAGTACCTTACCCCCAACACACACACACATACACATGTGTACACAATTTACCTAGAATTGGATACTACTCATCTGCTGTCCTGGTGTGATGCCTAGAAATCTTACATTACTAGCAATCAGATAATTTTGAAACACGAAAACACTGCTTCAGGTGAAATCTGGGTATCATTCCCCATCATTGTACATAAGGTTCCAATGTCATGACCATGTGGTGTCAAGCGTAGGATAGAGAAGTCCTTGAACTTTGCTACTCAATCATCTTCCAATAAAATCTGACTCCTGTGGTTCCGTAGAACATGCTTCCTACTGAAATAGACCATAGCCTCTCACTTTCTGTGTGTGTAACACCATCTTTGCTCACCTCTCCAGGCTGTGCTTGGTAACTCATTTAGTTTTACCAGGAGGAAAAACATAACATACAGAGTTTTAGGGTCAAAATGAAGATCTTCCAAAAAGTATAAATGAGCTGATTTAAAAATAAAATGTATATTCGGAGAGTTCCTGACATCTAGCAAATGATAAGAATGAGAAGAAAGCCCATTTTCAAAACAAAAGCTCTGGATTCCATGTTCTCATGAAGTGGAACATTTAAAAACTTGCACCCAGCAAGAAATAACCTCATGCGTCATTCTGCTTCTGCTACTCAGCTAACTCCTTGCGAAGTCAGATAGGTTTACAGTTTCGGAAAGACAGAAACTTGCAACAATGCTAGGAGTTGAAACTTACGTCACTCACCCTTGTCAATTACCCAACTCCTGTAATCCTACATAACCACCTTTGTGTAAAGGTCAGGCATCCCCCACTGCTGTGTCCTAATGGCTGTTCGCGCTCAATAGTTTGAACTAACCTATTAACAGTCAGCACTGCCCACTAAAGTCTGGTGTTACACACTGTCTATAAAAACTCTGTAACTCCTTTGTTCAGGGCTCAGAGCTGGAAGTGTTAACTGCTCTGGGACCGGTGGTGCCGCTGGTGTAATAAACCTGAGTTTGCCAACTCTCCAAGTGTGGTGCTTGGTTTCTTGACGGACGGACTTCTGCAACACACTCACACCACACATTCTTGTCTTGGGGTGAAGGTCCACAGCTAAGCTAAGGGATGGCATCTCCTCCTAAAATCTATTTAAGGGAAACAGAGATTTTAAAAAGACACAAGTTACCTTTGATACCAAGAAGAAAGAATTAAAACCTGTAGTAGACAGCTGCTTGCTTCCCGAAATGTCTTGGCAGCCTCACAGCTGCAACTTTCCTGAAACCTGAGGAATTAACTTTAGGAGAAGAAGTTGGAGGCTAAAGCATCAAGACTAGAATACCAAAGCATTAGAAGGTTGAGAGGAATATTGATTGACTAGGCAAGTAATCCACACCAAATAAATCTATATCAAGGTAGGGCAGCAATGCAATGGGGTTTGGGAAGGGGGATGGATATATTTGACCTAAATCTCACTTTCCCATCCTAGCACTTGAAGACCTTTTCCAGTGTATTTCATGGCCAAGGACAGACTACTACCAAGCACTTAGGCTTTTCCCCAGAGGACAAAGGGATCATCTATGTGTTTTCTTCTCTCTTAGAGGGGGAATGGGAGGGAATGAACAGCGGCTGAACACTCCTGAAAACTCCAGTTGTTTTTTGTACTGGCCACAGGACTTGACAGCAAACAGTAGACAAAGATCGGGGGTAACAAAATAGAATAGGAATTTATTATCAGGAGATTTGAAGAACCTAGCTCAGGAAAGGAATATGAACCAAGGGGGGTCAAACAGGTGGGCTCACTTCTATGCTCGTATCGTCCTGGAGGAGGGCCACTGCTGCAGCTGCTGTAAACTGAACTTGGCCAAAGGCTCGGCTACCACTGGATGCTGGGGGATACCACACTTGTCGCCATCACTAGAAGAGCTGCCTATCTTGGGAACAAGTTAACTTTGAATGAAAAATCAGGATATCCAGGAGACTCGAATGAATCAGGACTTGCAAAACGTCTTACAAATTTTTGTTTTAAAATAAACTCCCCAGGAAAGGAACTTCAGAAAAGAATAGATATATGTATATATAACGGCACCGCTGAAATAACACAACACTGTTAATCAACTGCACTCCAATATAAAATAAAAATTAAACACAACAAAAAGTAAATTCCCTAACGTGATTTTTAGAGATCCACCTGATTTGAGAAGCAATGACTTAAATGTAGAATATCAATCATGCTATTGCCCTAATCAAAGCCTTCTTGTTTGTTTTCTGTTCAGAATTATTCAGTGGCTTATTACTATCAATGTGAAATTACATTCAAATTCCTTAGACTAGCATTCAATACCCTATGTGTCCTGGCCCTACCCCATTTTTCCAGATGTACACCCTCCTCTCCCCTCTGTGGACCTATCACACCAGCCCCAGTGAACCGCCTTCATCTTCCTCAGGCTATGCTGATGCTCCTCTTTATCTGCTGAAATACTCTTCATTTTTCAGGCCACCTTTACTGCAAGCTCTCCTTAATTATTTCCCAGATTTCTCTGAACTCTCTTTAGCACTTTACCTCTCTTTTGATACATCATATTATGACTTATGCTATAGATTTTGTGTATATATATATTATTTATAGCAATAGATAAGAATCTTTGAGTCACATATTGTATAGAAAGTAGTACCTGACACATGGTAGATATTCAATAAATGTATGAACAAAAGCCATCTTGAGAATTTCTCCAGTCAGATTTATAAAGTACATCAGCCCTGATAAATGTTCCTAATTAGAGGCAGAGGTGGCCACAAATTCTGGTATTCCAAATAATACCCTGCTTTTCAGAGTTATAGATAGTGATTCTTTAACAGGATTGAATGGTCACACTGCTGCTGCTACTGCTGCTGCTAAGTTGCTTCAGTCGTGTCTGACTCTGTGCGACCCCATAGACGGCAGCCTACCAGGCTCCCGGTCCCTGGGATTCTCCAGGCAAGAACACTGGAGTGGGTTGCCATTTCCTTCTCCAATGCATGAAAGTGAAAAGTGAAAGTGAAGTCGCTCAGTTGTGTTCAACTCTTAGCGACCCCATGGACTGCAGCCCACCAGGCTCCTCCATCCATGGGATTTTCCAGGCAAGAGTACTGGAGTGGGGTGCCATTGCCTTCTCCAGAATGGTCACACTAAATTCCCTTAAATACAAATGTTATTTATCCCTATCATTATGACTATGTCTTACAGAGTTAAATCACACCCTTGCCCTCAAATATTAAAATTACGAATGTCTATCAACTTACAGCAAATATTACTTGTGTGTGTGAGCTCAGTTGTATCTGACACTTTGCAGCCCCATTGACTATACCCCACCAGGCTCCTCTGTCCATGGGATTTTCCAGGCAAGAATACTGGAATGGGTTGCTGTTTCCTCTTCCAGGGAATATCCCTGACCCAGGGATCAAACCTACGTCTCCAGCATTAGCAGGCGGATTCTCTACCACGGCACCACCTGTACTCAAATATGATTTCCGTCAGTGGTGGCCTGGAGATAAATACTTCATTGTAAATAGGTAGTAGTGAATTTTAAATAGAAAATTAAACAACTCGTATACCTCAGTACTTATCTTTTTAAGATTTTTAGCCCACGGGTTTCTTCTGTCCATGGACAGGTTGCTATTTCCTCCTCCAGTGGATCCTCCCGACCCAGGGGTCAAACCCATGTCTCTTAAGTCTCCTGCATTAGCAGGTGGGTTCTTTACCACTAGCACCACCTGGGAAGCCCCATTTTTTAAAGAGGTTAGCCACAAAGAAAAGGTTGTTCATTTGCCACTTGGGTCAAATTTTAAAGGCCTGAAGAGACTGATTGGCACAATGGTGTGTGATTAAAAAGAGAGAAAGAGAGAGAAAGAAAGTTTTGGATTTCTTTTCTGTGGTTACTGTGTGTCAGAGATACCACTACAAAACTATAGCTACAATGGTGTTCGTTTTTTTTTTTTTTTTCTGCATCTTGGGTGTTTTCACTAATTTTATTTGGAAGTTATAAAACCAAGCGAAACCAAAATGAAAATAAAAAAGGAAATGGAATGAAACAAAGAGCTTAACTCCTTTGCTTTGACCAGGCAGCTGATCAGAGCTGTATAAATAGTGGTGAAATTGGGGGTGGGACGTGGGGAGTGGGCTTATTAATGGAATTGTGGGTGATCAGTGAGTTCAGAGGTTCCATACAAAATTCAATCTGATTCAGGAAAAGATTGGGGGGAAAGGCCCAACATAGGTTGATTTCATGACTCCATTTATTCAACAAATATTTAGTCAGTGTCTGACAGTGTATAGATCCTGGGATGAGTAAGACAGACACAGTCCTTCTCCTCATGGAATTTACTGTTATGTGAAGGACATAATTAACAAATGACTCTACAAATGATTATTCTGCTGTGGTGACAACAATTACTATGATGGATACATATATAGTGTGGTCTGAGATTGTATAACAGAAGTCCCAACCCCCACTCACCTCTTGGGCTCCAGAATTTTAGTACTTACCTCTACTATTTAACCCAAATTTGTTTAGCTCTTCCCTTTATGTCTTTACCCACTATATCAGTCTTGTCTATTCTAGCCCAGCCTCGTCTCCAGAGTCCCAGCAAGTCTTTAGACCAGTGTCACTTTCACGTACCCAGAACTGGGAAAACTAAGAACCCTTTTTTGCATAGTATCTAGGGTAGCCTGGACAGAGCTAATTAGAAGAATTATGACTGTGGATGATCCCAGACAAGATTCTTTTGATTCCTATCATTCCACAAGTGAATCTGCATGGTCCACATAATGTAGTGTGAGAGACCTCTATTAAATGACAGAATTCCATGACCCATCCCTCCAAGGGTCCAAGAACCTTCTCTGCTCCCTTAAGTGAAATAGGGAGACTCACCATAGTCCCTCTGAGATGATGCCTCAGTGGAATACCAATAGGCAGAGTTTATTTCTGCTGTATTCTCAAGGGTCGGGAGCATTACTACTGCTTAGACTTATATACTCAGGTCAATTTTTATAATCTTGACTGGGAAAGGCAATGTGCACAAACTAGGAAAGTTCTTGATTTTCAAATTAGTTTCCTCATTTTGTTTTAGATCATAAACAAGGAGACTTGCTATGACCAAAGACTTCATTTTTGTGGATATAAATCTATAGAGAAATAAATCTAGGGGTGAAGAAGATCAGAAACATTGTATATGACTCATATATTCATACATTCAATCTATTCATCCCTTCTACATACCTGGTCTGGGTTCCATGATACAGAGGACTCAAGATGAGAAAGATACAGTCCCAATTTCTAGACAATAAGTTGCACAGGACTGATGTAATAGGATCACCCTTAAGCATTAATATTGCTGGTAAAAAAAAAAAAAAAAAAAAAGTCTAACAAAAAATTTAACACAGGACTGTCCTGGCAGTCCAGTGGTTAAGACTCTATGATTCCAATGGAGGGGGTCCAAGTTTGATCCGTGGTTGGGGAATTAAGATCCCATATACCATGGGTGTGGCCAAAAAAAATAAAAATTAATACACTCTAAGCCTGAAAGCAACAAAAAGTAATTCCCAGGTACCAGAGAAACAAAACAGGACTTTGAGCCAAACCCCTCAAGAGAAGATTAGTATATCAGTATAAGCCTCAGAGGTCACCAGCTGGGGCACTGGTGGTTTTGTGGGGATGAGAGGTGAGGATTTGCGCTTCCCACAAAAGCCATGGCTCACAAAGCTCTCTGCCCATGATGATGAAATGGAAAGACGACACTGACCAGTGTCCAGGGAAGTGTCAATGAAGCTTCCCTTTCTACCAAGGAAGAGAGCCATCCATCAGAAATCAGAACCCCAAATCTGTGCCACAAGTGTAGGAGGTTACAAATTCATACAATCCTGTGGAAGAGGGAATGCCAAACCAAAAGATTAACCTAGAAACTTTCCAGAACTAATGAAATCTTTAGGACTCTAGCAAAGGCATTATAAAACTATCTTGAAGAGATGTCTCCCATGCCAAGGGTCCCCAAGACCACATTGAGTTTCAATGTTTTGCTAGAAGGACTCACAGAACTTTGCATATAGTTTTCCTCATGGCTAGGATTTATTACTCTGAAAGGATACAAAGCATAATCAGAAAGAGAAAAAAGCACATGGGTGAAGTTAGGCGGAAACTAGAAAATTTTCCAAGAGTCCCTTGCCAGTGGAGTCACACAGGACACACTCAGCAAGGATTCATCACAGCACATGTGATATGTTGTCCACCAGGGAAGCTCATTAAAGACTCAGTGCCTAGGATGTTAATTAGGGGCTTGATAATGTAAGGCATCCTCTGCCTAGCTCATACCCAAATCCTAGACTCCCAGTAGGAAAGAATGTGTTCACCATAAGCCAAGCTGTTTATATAATGTAAGCAAAGCGAGCCACTTTGATCAATTCTGAAACTAGTGGGGCCACTCCTGAAACCTAAGTGTGAAGAATAGAACCACAAAAGACCTTAAAGCATTTTCACCCACACACAAAAAAGGTAACTATGTGATGTGATGGATGTGTTAAATAATTTGATTGTGGGACTCATTTCACAATGTATACATAAATCAAAATATCACATTGTATACCTTAAACATAACAACAATTTTGTTCATCAATTGCACTTCAGTAAAACTAGTGCGGAAGCAAAAACAGGCAACAAAACTGAAATTCTATTTCTGTTGCTTACAACCAAGAATTTTGACTTATATAAGAACAATCTGAAAGAGACTTTAAAAATATATATATGGACTTTTGTAGCCTCAAGATTTTGACACTTCATGGAGAAAACAGACAAGCGAGAACTTACTACATATAATATGAAAAGTGCTTGTTTTTGTTGTAACAGACACACCTACGAAGCATTCTGAGAACCCAATGAAGGGAATCTTTTTCTTTGTGGGTGAAGTGGGATAGAAGGCCAGGTCAGACTTGATAAGAAAGTAGCAAGAACTGAGTCTTTAAGTGTTCATAAGATTTCATCATACAAAGAGCGGAGAAAGAAGACCTGTATTTAAAGTGAAAAGCATGATCAAATGTAAAGCAGGAGGGAAGAGATCCTGAGGATAAAGTAATTAAGGATATGAGCACAATTAGGTATATGGCTGGGAGAAGGCAATGGCAACTCACCCCAGTACTCTTGCCTGGCAAATCCCATGGATAGAGGAGCCTGGAAGGCTGCAGTCCATGGGGTCGCTAGGAGTCGGACACGACTGAGCGACTTCATTTTCACTTTTCACTTTCATGCATTGGAGAAGGAAATGGCAACCCACTCCAGTATTCTTGCCTGGAGGATTCCAGGGACGGGGGAGCCAAGTGGGCTGCCGTCTATGGGGTCGCACAGAGTCGGACACAACTGAAGCGATTTAGCAGCAGCAGCAGCAGCAGCAGCAGGTATATGGCTGAGGAGAAAATGTGGAGAGTGTCTGAAGAAGGATGTGGGAAATTTAGGTGGATAAGCGAATATAACCAAATTCTATAAAATCTTAAAATGATATTCCAACATGTTTGAGTATTATCCTTGGATGATTTCTGTCAGTTTTAGAGGTAGAGCATATTGGCCCATCAGCCTCATGACTGAGTGGGAGATGAGTAGGTCATTGAGATGAAGAATGGGTTATGGCCAGAGAGTAATAATCCAGCCTCAGCCTAATAGCTGAAAGCAGGACAAAAACCAGTGAGTTATTTCAAAGAAAAAACTTATGGTTACCTGGGAGAAGGGGAAGGGGAGGGATAACTTGGGAGACTGGGACTGACATACACACACAACTAAATATAAAATAAATAATAAGGACCTACTGTATAGCACAGAGAACTCTACTCAATACTCTGTAATGACCTATATGGTGGTGGTGGCGGGGGGGGGGGGGGGGGGGGGGGGGTGTTGGGGAAGAGTCTATAAAAGAGTAGATATATGTATACATATAACCATACAGCAGAAACTACCACAACATTGTAAACCAACTATATACTCCTATAAAAATTTTAAAATAAATAAGTAAAAATAAAAGGAGTTGGTTGGAACTCAGAAAATAAAATAAAGGCTTATTTGGAGAAAGGAGACTTATTTAGATACTAGAAGCCTTATTCAGATAAAACAGAGAACACATGGGGAAAATGGAAAAAAAAATAGCAGGATGATAAATTTAAATCTAACTATATTAATAATCACACCTGTAGATAGTTTAAACACCCTGATTCAAAGACAGAGATGGTAGGGTATCAAGGCTTATCAGTTTTGTAATTGACTGAATTTTGTCATCCCCAAATTCATATACTGCGGCCCTAAACTCCAGTGTGATTGTATCTGGCGATCTGGGTCTTTAGGAGGTAAAGAGAAGGTGCCTTTACAAACAACTTATGACTAACACTATATTTAATAGTGAATATTGGATATTTGGGCTTCCCAGGTAGATTCAGTGGTAAAGAATCTGCCTCCCAATGCAGGAGATACAAGACACATGTTTGATTCCTGGGTCAGGAAGACCCCCTAAAGTAGGAAATGGCAACCAGTCCATGGGCAGAGGAGCCTGGTGGGCTACAGTCCATGAGGTTGCAAAGAGCTGGACAAAGATCAACTGATCATACTAAGCTTTGACATGGATAAGGAAGAATTGGAATTTTCATATAATGTGAATACGAATGTAAAATGGCAGAACCACTTTGGAAAACAGTTGGGTGGGTGGTTTCTAAAATGTGAAACATACAATTACCATATGTGATCCACCCTTTCAACCCCTAAATATTTGCCCAAGAGAAATGAAAGCATATGTCCATACAAAGACTTTTAAGAAAATATTTATAGCAGTTTTATATATAATAGCTAAAAACTTATAAACACCCAAATGCCCATTAACAAGTGAATAGATAAACAAAATGCGATATATCCATATGATAGACTGTCACCCAGCTCCTTCTTCTTTTTTTAAACTCCTTTCTATTAACAAAAGGAATGTGGATGGGTCTCAAAATAATTATAATGAGTGAAAGGAGTCAGACAAAACAATACATACTGATGATTCCATTTATGTAACATTCTAGAAAATATGGACTAGCCCATAATGAAAGACAGCAGGTCAGTGGTTGCTTGGGCATGGGGAGGACAAATGAGGAAGAGAAGGGAGGTAGAGATTACACGGGGCACAAGCAAACCTTTGGGGGTGTTGGATATGTTCATTATTCTGATGGTGATGGTGTCATGACTGTATACACATGTCAAATCTTATCCAATTGTATTATTTAAATATGTACAGCTTAGTATATGTCAATTTTACTTCAATAAAGCAGTTAACAAAATAAATAAAAGAGTTTTATGAGTTCAGACTTGATCTACCTCAATAAATTCCATCTGTTGGTGGAAACAGAGATTGAGAATAATAACAATTTGGAATTTTCACTTTGGGAAATAACCAAAGAAGACAACCTGGGATGAAAAAAAAAAAAAATTGCTGAACCACAAGGAGAGTTTTGAAGAGGTCAGAAAGTATTCATTTTCTTTGCATTTAATCAACATAGAAAGCCTCAGAGTCACATGATAAAGGATCCAAGAGAAATCTTAGAGAGATGAAATATAGTCCAATTTCTTTATTTTACAGATGAGGAAATGAATCCAGGAGAAAGAAAGGGACTTGCCTTAGAGCATACACTTGCAGAGCTAAAAATAAAGTGTGAGTTCTCTGAAGCTTACTCTAATGCTTATTTTTCTTTATCTAGCTATCCTAATTACCCCTGGGTAATTATTAATCTATTATTCAACCACCCCATCTCGAAATGGGTTGTGAGTCATCATGGACGCACAGAGTGATTTAGGTCATGTCCTGGGCAACTTGGTCAATAAATGACCAGAGATCTTTACAGTGAGACATTCGGTGGGTGGACATATTTACAAATAAGTTTTCTCAGTCTGTAGGTTCAGATTCATATCCTGCTTCTCTTACACTTTGTGGGCCATTTGGTGTGTCTCCTGCTCTGATTAGAGAAAAACATGTTGATTTACCTCAAGCCTTTTAAAGCAAATTAGTGCTGTCAGTTGGCTTACAGGAGTGCATGTTTTATGGTAAATACTCAAAATTTACTTTTGTTTAAAAAAGGTAATATCTATATTCTGTCATTGGAGAAGGCAATGGCACCCCACTCCAGTACTCTTGCCTGGAAAATCCCACGGACGGACGAGCCTGGTAGGCTGCAGTCCATGGGGTCGCTAAGAGTCGGACATGACTGAGCGACTTCACGTTCCCTTTCCACTTTCATGCATTGGAGAAGGAAATGGCAGCCCACTCCAGTGTTCTTGCCTGGAGAATCCCAGGGACGGGGAGGCCTGGTGGGCTACCATCTATGGGGTCACACAGAGTCGGACACGACTGAAGTGACTTAGCATAGCATAGCATAGCATAGCAATTATTAATCTAGGTTAGTCTATAATAATTGGAATAAGATACCACTTATGAGATATTGAGTTCCTTCAGGGAACCACTTTCTTTACCTTCTACCTTTACCACTACCACTACCTTTGGGGACTACATTTGCAGTCCCCAAACCCTCTTAGACAGACAACGCTCCTTGTAAGGCACTAATGCTTTGCTGGTTACCCTCAGGGTCTAGGCAGCTTGAAACCATTACTTTTGATGTGAATTCCTTACAGGTACAGTCAGATCTGCTATAGTGCTATCTTGAAAGCACAAATTGGTTCCAATGTGATTGTATATTAGGAAACAATATATGAGTGAGTATAATGCAAATTTGCCTTGGCCTATGCGAGATCTTACCAGCAAGAAACACTTGGTGAAAGCAGAAAACCATCCAGCTGAACTGAGGCACCTGGGAATACACAAAACGCACACCCACACACTCCTCAGATATCTACCAGCTACCTCCATTTACTGTGTATGCTGAGTTATGCCCATCCGCATCTGGTGTTAGAATTTTCCTCTGATTTCAGATAATTTACCTTCCAACCACAGTAAAATGAATTACAAGCTGCAACCCTTTCAATGTCTGCTTCCTCAAACAAATTTCAAATCTTTTTTTTTTTAAGAGACAGTGCCATATTTATTGTATTATTTATGGATTTCCTTTTTTTTTTTTTTTCAACTTGAAAGTGGTCATTGTTTACTAACTGACAAGATTATAAAAATAATCATGACAGACACCATAGTTCAGCCTTCTAAAGAAGCCTGTTGATCTAGTCTCCCCTGTTGCCAGCATCTCCACCTCCTACACCATGCATGGGCTTTCCCTTCATTCCATCTTATGAAGAAGATACTCGGAAAACCACAGGAAGATGTTTGCATTTTCCAACAGTAGGGGTTTCATGAATCAGATCCTCCATGGCAGATGATGCCCTATTTACCAAGAGATCAAGCAGTCAAAGTGCTGTCTATTGGGACAGTTAGCTTCTTGTTGATCTTGCTATATCATGCTTATAGATCAATTCTTTTACTGATTTCTATTTCAGGTATCCCATACAGCAGTGGCCCCCAACCTTTTTTAGT
Source organism: Tragelaphus eurycerus (assembly GCA_935064755.1). Lineage (NCBI taxonomy): Eukaryota > Metazoa > Chordata > Mammalia > Artiodactyla > Bovidae > Tragelaphus > Tragelaphus eurycerus. The sequence goes on along the minus strand of CAKXYN010000024.1, from coordinate 23,557,137 downwards.
ACTAGGGACTGGTTTTTTGGAAGACAATTTTCCACTGACTGGAGGTGAGGGGATAGTTGCAGGATGATTCAAGTGCATTACATTTATTGTGTACTTTATTTCTATTATTATTACATCAGCTCCACCTCAGAATCATTAGATTCTGGAGCTTGGGGACCCCTGCCATACAGTATATGGCTCTACAATCCTCAGCATGTAAATTGAGCCTTGTTGAGCTTAAGAAAATGCTATTGATGAGCTGACAAAGGTAATGAAGATGCAACACCTCTCAGATCTTTGGGCTCACACCGTTGATACCCTAATCCTAAAGACAAATGCTCATTCAGGTTCTAGAGTTATTAATACATAAAAGTTGCCCACTTTTCTTGTCACCTTGGCCAGTCAAATCTTCTTCTGTACATCTACCTATTTTCCTTATTATGAGGTTTAGCTTTTTCATAGATAAGATTCCTCTTTGACTTTTGAAGCATCTTTTGGGCAAACTTCTTTCTGAAGTGTATGATCATCAGCTCTGCAGAATTCCTTTGCTTTTTCTTAATGGTACCTGGCATAGTGGGAACCCTTTTTCCCTTCTCTTTGATTGCCGTTGTTGTTCCATCACTCAGTCATGTCCGACTCTTTGCGACCCTATGGACTACAGCACTCCAAGCTTCCCTGTCCTTTACTATCTCCCAGAGATTGCTCAATCTTATGTCCATCAAGTCAGTGATGCCATCCAACCATTTCATCCTCTGTCATCCCCTTCTCCTCCTGCCTTCAATCTTTCCCAGCATCAGGGTCTTTTCCAACGAGTTGGCGCTTCATATCAGGTGGCCAAAGTATTGGAGTTTCAGCTTCAGCATCAGTCCTTCCAATGAATATTCAGGGTTGACTTCCTTTAGGATTGATGGGTTTGATCTCCTTGCTATCCAAGAAACTTTCAAGAATCTTCTCCAGCACCACAGTTCAAAAGCATCAATTCTTTGGTGCTCATCCTTCACTATGATCCAACTCTCACATCCATACATGACTACTAGAAGAACCATAGCTTTGACTAGACACACCTTTGTCTGCAAAGTACTGTCTCTGCTTTTTGATTGCTGGCTAGGTTTGTCATAGCTTTTCTTCCAAGGAGCAAGCATCTTTTAATTTCATGGCTGTAGTTTTCTCTTCTCTATCCTCCATGATTTCAGCCAGAAAAGAGGTTACATGTACATTTCTTAACCATTTAACATGTACAAAATTGTGCTAGCATTTTTATTAGGTTCTTATCTTTTTTTAATGTGTCACTGGTGAAGTTTTGGAGTGCTGTTCTCCCTAAGATCATCTTTCCCCATAAGCCCTATGGACTTTATTGCATTATTGTGCATAGCATAGTGATTTTTATGAAAGCAATTAACACATTATAGCAGAAGTGTATTAAGACTGTGGGGTATACCCTTAAAAGACTAATCTTGAGTCCACGAGCTTTGGGTACACACATTTATATACACAGGCTTGTTTAAATACAGTTGACAATGCAGGGGTTGAACAATGCAGGGGTTGGGGTGCTGATCTTCTGCACAGTTAAAAAAAAAATCTAAGTATAATTTATAGCTGGCCCTTCTTATTGGCAGGGACTTCCCTGGTGGCTCAGACAGTAAAGCGTCTGTCTACAAGGTGGGAGACCCGGGTTCGATTCCTGGGTCGGGAAGATCCCCTGGAGAAGGAAATGGCAACCCACTCCAGTACTGCTGCTGCTACTAAGTCGCTTCAGTCGTGTCCGGCTCTGTGAGACCCCATAGACAGCAGCCCACCAGGCTCCTCTGTCCCTGGGATTCTCCAGGCAAGAACATTGGAGTGGGTTGCCATTTCCTTCTCCAATGCATGAAAGTGAAAAGTGAAAGTGAAGTCGCTCAGTCGTGTCCGATTCTTAGCAACCCCATGGACTGCAGCCCACCAGGCTCCTCCATCCATGGGATTTTCCAGGTAAGAGTACTGGAGTGGGGTGCCATTGCCTTCTCCGACTCCAGTACTATTGCCTGGAAAATCCCATGGACAGAGGAGCCTGGTAGGCTACAGTCCATGGGGTCGCAAAGAGTTGGACACGACTGAGCGACTCACTTCTTATTGGCAAGTCCTCTATATCCACTGATCTATATCCATATATCCATGGATTCAACCAGTCAATACTAATACTGTATTATTGGGCTTCCCTTGGAGCTCAGTTGGTAAAGAATCTGCCTGCAATGCAGGAGACCCAGGTTTGATTTATGGAACAGGTTGATCCCCTGGAGAAGGAAATGGCAACCACTCCAGTATTCTTGCCTGGAAAATCCCATGGACAGAGGAGCCTGGCAGGCCACAGTCCATGGGGCCACAAGAGTCGGACACAACTTAGCAACTAAACCACCACTGTAGTATTACCCTTGGAAAAAAATCTGTGTATAAGTGGACCCATGCAGTTCAAATCTGTGTTGTTCAAGAGTCAATTATTCATTCCACCAGGCAGGTGTCCTGTCGTGTCAGTTTTTTTCAGGGTTGACAGAAGAATAAAGTATCCATTTCAGAGGCCACCTCGACAGTGGTTCTTAGTTGCAGGATATGGGTCCCTTGTTCCTTCTGACTTTCTGAATCTTGGAGAGGATGGCCACCAGCAAAGACAAGCATTAAATACAGTTTACATACAATGCTTCAGGTTAGCAATGACCCATTCTTTTGTCATCTTAGGTGTTGGAAACAGTATAGGTCAAAGCATGTTCCCGCATCACAATCACCCAGAAAACTGAATAGGAAGAAGATTCCTAGACCTCACTCCAGATCCACCAAATCAGAACCTCCAGGACTAAGAACTAAGGAATCAGCATTTTGACACTCAGTGGTCCTTAGATATCCTAAGCTTTGGGAACCACTGGACTAGAATGTCTGGCTAAACAAGACACAATGCAGAGACAGGTTCCCAGGTGCTTAATATATAGTCAAACTACCTTTTATCTAGAACAGCTGGCTTTTATTCTGTTTATTCTGTTTCTTATCATTATTGTCCAACTCCAATGTCTTAAGTCCAATTTTAGACCATTATTGTTGAGATATGCCATGAATACAACATATTGACCTATGTGAGGAATTGGGGGTTGAAAAAAAGAAAGGAAAGTGCCAGAAAGGGGCCTGACGTATTAGAGAGTGTTGTTCTGTAGCTGGTTCATTAAGTTCATATCCCATCTGTCTGTCAAATTTTTTAGAACTTTGAATTAAATTCTCTGGTGTGTTCTGAAACAAAGACAGGACATCTGTAGGTTCCTAATAAATAATTTCTCTCTTCTATAATCTAGCCACTGATGAACTGGCACTAAGTTCTGTATTTGTGTACAAGATGGGTTGGGAACAAAATACCAGCTAAAAACTGCAGACATATTATGAGTGTATTAAAGGAATATAATTATTTTTATGGAGAAGAGAGCCATTATTATAATGTGCCATACAGTAATGCTTTGTAATCATCAGCAAGTGTTAATGTAATGTTTAACATCTTTCACCTTGAAAAGTGAGTATTTTATTATGATTCAAGTCACAGGTAAAATAATGAAAGATCGTAACTTTCTCCTTAATAGCTCTGAATACATATTGCAAAATAACTCCAGTACTTAGCATGCAGAGAGGAGAAAAAGCAAGTTCTATTTTCTAGTGTGTGTAAGAGGACATTGTAATAAAGAGATGCTTTTGAAGTAAACAATGAAGAAAATGGACTTGAAAGTACAGAATTAAAGTGGATTTGCTTTGTCTGTTTTAAAATTGTTGAAACAAGAACTTCCAAGATGAAATTTATTATGCATGCTGGGTAAAACGGCCCTAGGTATCAGAGAATTAGTGTGAGAATTAACTAAGGCCTAGAAACCTCCATTCCCAGAAGTTATACTAAAGATTCTCCCTGCCCACCCTTTACTAAATAAGACTTGACTTTATTTGTTCAAGTATTCTCAGTTTCTGATCGCATAACAAGTGTAATGTTTATATTGTAAGAGTAAAATGCCATATCTACAACTAATTTTTAATAAATGTCCAGAGAAAGAAAAAACAAATATGGTAAAGCATTAATCACTGATGAATCTAAGAGAGTGGTATATGTGTGTTCACTCAACTATCCCATCAACTTTTCTGAACAGAGAAGATTTTTCACAGTATAAATTTGGAGGGAAAAAAAGGAATGCCCAGTGCTGCTTAAGGTCAATGAAAATATTCACTGTCACTCCAGAAACCCCTGAAATCATACCCAAGCCTGGGAGCATGATTTGATGTGTAATTCTGGTTTTATGGCTTGGCGTGGTACTCCTCTAAAATTATGACTGAAGAAGAAGGAAGTGAAACTCAATACTTCCCTACCCACTGTAATTCTCTTGATATTGAGTATATTCCCCGCCAGAAGTATGACTTGCACAGTAAATGCTACAGCGGTTTTCTACCTTCAGGCCCATTCTTAAAAGATTATTCCTCTTTCTGTGGTTGACTAAAAACTGAGTTGTCATAGTATAAAGATCAAAATGAGTCTCTGCAAAGAACAAGTTTTATGTTAAATAGTTTCAAACTAGGAAAAGGTTTATAGACTTGGATCCATGAGTAAAATTTCATTTATCAAAATGAATGACAAGGTGGATTTATTCATGGCGTGAAATCACGGAATTGAGAGTTTTCTCTGGGCCACAAGTACTGAAGCCCGTATGGCCGAGAGCCCAGGCTCAGTAACAAGAGAAGTCATCGAAATGAGAAGTCCACGTATCGCAACTAGAGAGTAGTCCCTCACTCATCACAAGTAGAAAGAGCATGCTCGCAGCAGTAAAGACCCTGATGCCTCTGCTTCTCCTGCTCAGTTGTGTCCAACTCTGCAACCCCACGGTCTGTAGCCCCTGAAGCTTCCTGTACAAGGAACTGCCAGGCAAGAATACCAGAGTGGGGTGCCAATTTCCTCCTCCAAGATTTCTTCCTGACCCAGGGATCAAACTCACGTCTCCTGCATTGCAGGTGGATTCTTTACCAATCAGCCATCAAGGAAGCCCTAAGGAAGAACCAATGCACCCAAAATAAATAAAAATTTTTAAAAAAATATTTTTTCCTGGAATAGTCATAGATGTTTTCCTGTTATATATGTTTACATTTGTTTCTATATGTTATATATGTTTCCATTTCAGAAACTTGAAGCAACTAGTTCATCTCACATTTTCTCTTCTTCTTCCCCGTCATCATCTTTCTTCTCTGGCCCCCATTAATTTTATCTCAGACTCTTTTACTTAAAGCGCAGTCCTGGGCAAAATACCCTATCTCATCCCTGGAATAGAAAGGGCTAATGTACCTCACAACCCTCCTGGATTCCATGTCAGTTCGGCCTCATTTTTATTTGCCAGTGAATTGTGTTGTTTACTCTCCTCACTTCCTGGGAACCCACCATCCTCAGGATCTCTCCAATCAATAATTTAAATCCCGCCTTCTCTGAAACAGAAACCCCCTTCTCTGAAACAGAAACAAGGAGATTCTCTCTCCCTCCCTCCCTCTCTCTTTATCTCTCCTCCACCAGCTTCCATTTCTATAGATCCAACAAAAGACAGTTTGGGGAGTTACTAAACTTAGCCCTTAGGCTACCTGACCTATTTGCCCTTTCACAGCTGGCTCTCCTCTGCACCTGCTGGACCCATTATAGTTCTACATTCCATGGAAACCAAAAGATTCTTAAAACTTGCTTAGTAAATGCTGGTTTCCATTCTCCCAGGAATGCAAGTTCACGACAGGTGACGTTCATAATGGGATCAGCTGAACCTAGTCATATTCTCTACTGAACCCCTTAGGTATAGCCGCAAGACTTCACGGATACCAAATACTTCTGTCTACTGCACCATGAGCATCTGCTTCCAGATACATGGTTAAAGTGATGACCAGACAGACACAGAAATAGCTGTGCACAGTCTCCCAAAGCACCTTCAGGACGACAGGTATTGTGTCTGCTCATCTGCTGCTGCTATTATTAGAAGCCTTTCATACTAAGCTGTTGTTGAGGATGAAGTGGATTAAGACTTATGAAGTCTGTGTGATAAACACATGACACAGGGCTTTCGGGTGAGCTGGGTGGCGTGCAGTTTTATTCAGCACCACACCTCAAATACTCAGCAGGGCAGCCTGCTTTAAGGGCACTTTCCAAGCAGCAGCAAGGCACTTCAAATGTTTGAATGACTCATCCAAACTGACCTTCCACCACAGCCCAACTAACCTCAGGGGATGGGCGGGCTGGAAGCAAACTGCCACAGGGAAACACACTGGAGAGGAAGCAAGGAAACCACAGAGGCCCACCAACTGGGCAGATGAGTCACTGGGTCCCTCGGTGCCTTTGTTAACCTGTGAAGTTCACGGGACAACACCACCTACCTCCTACTTGCCTTGGGAGGTTGTTCGGAGGACCACAGGCAACGCTGGCCAAGTGTTGAGAACTCCAGAAGATACTAGAATTCAGACAAATGGAATGCCAAGTCACAGTGGACACTGTGAACCCTAGCTTCTTCCTTATATCGACAGAGGCATGTCATTTATGGCATTTGTTAATGCAAATGTCTTTACATTTTGGAGCATAATAATAACTAGAGAGCCAGGAGATACCAAGCACTCAGCTACGTTGTGATGTGACTGCCCCTCAGGTAGAGTCCTATAGGGAAAGCAAGGGCCCTTGAGATGTGCATGCTGGAGAGTTGTACCCTTTTATGAACTACACCTGTTCAGAGTGTGAGAGCATCACTGAACTGGCACAGCAGATTACCACCCATTCCAGGAGACATGTGATGGAAATCTATTGAACTGGGCCAGGAGCAGGGTCATCCACCAGCCACTCTTTGTAGATTTGATCTGTTGATTCTACCAGCACCCTAGAGGAGAGAGAGCAGTGCTTGGGGCAAAAGGCATACTCAAGTATAATCTCTGACAGATCTCACTTCTCCAGAGGATATGGAGAATAAGTCACAAATAATAAAGCCCCACCTGTGGAAAGAGACCAAAACAAGAGAAGGAGCATCAGGCTCAGACAACTCAAAGGCCCCTGAAAAGATTTCCTGCAGGAATCAGAAAACAAAGTTTTGGAAAGCTTGCCTCCTCAGAAGAATGCTGAGTAACTGCCCTCTTTAAAACAGATTCAGAAAAATGAAGGTAGTTGAGATGAATCTGAGACAATGGGATTAAAACCCGTAAAGGAGACAGAACAGAGCAGAATTGACCATGTGGTATCACCTTTCTTAAGGGCAGTTCAGCAACACATATTTATATTCTTAAATACATACATGGTCTTTTACTTAACAGGTCTATTTCTAAAAAATGTAATCCAAGGAAATAATAATACAAATTTACAAAGATGGAAGTACAGGTGTTAATGAGGGCTTTTATAATAGAAAAATGTGTCTACCAATGGCGAATTACTTAAATAAATTATGGTATTGATATATCACAACATTAAGATGGACACAGCATTAATAATTTTTAATTTTTTTCATATTCTTTTGTATTACAGCTATTGAATATAGTTACTTGTTCTATACAGTAGTACCTTGCTTTTTTATTTTATAAATAGTAGTTTGTATCTGCTAACCCCAAACTCCTAATTTAACTCCACACATTCTCCCCTTTGCAACTATAAATTTGTTTTCTATGTCTGTGAGACTACTTCAGTTTTATAAATTTATTTGCATTATATTTTAGTTTCCACATATAAGTTACGTCATATGATATTCGTCTTTCTCTGACTTACTTCACTTAGTATGATCATCTCTAGGTCCAGGGCACACGTGAGCAATACTACTCTCAGATCTGGACAAGAAGTACCTCTGCCCTGGGCTTCATGCTTTAGTCTTGCTCTGTGCACCACAAACCCTGCATACCATAAACACACACACAAATATCAGAGCACAGGCCTGCCACTTGTCATCTGACCGTTAGCACTGGCCCAGCACAACCTCTAACCCTAAACATGGGCTCCTGTTCAGACCCCAGGGGAATACTGCTTCCCCTGGCTAACCTTCTCTCCTCAAAACAAAAAGCAGCTGTGTCAAAATGTCATGAAGATTTGCGGGTTGCTCCACTGCTGACACCGAAGGCCAGTATCTCTGGAGTTCAGGGCAGATCTGAGCAGCCCAAGTTCTTAGGTTAGAAAAAAGACAAATTTGTTACCTTGTGAAATCTGTCTCAGCTTGAAGGCAATAAATTCTTTCATCGTGAAGTGTTTCCCAATAGCGCCACACCTTCCTGTTTTTGTGTTCCAGTTCATAGCTCTTGGACAACTAACAACATTATATTCGCAACAGTCACATATAATGACAGAGGAAATTTTCGTAACACTAAACAAGTTTGTTTTAGTTTTTGATTTATACCATCTCTCAGATCCGAAAACACCTCTCAGATTTTGCCGTGTGAGGCCCTTCCTGGGACTCTGCAAGTGATAACTCCTAGTTCCTGCCAATAGGGAAGACTGCAGCTAGACGGCAAGGCCAGAGAAGGCAGGGACTTGCTCCTTTTTCTGTTTGTTGGATATTCCTGGCAGCATCATCTCCACAATAGCCCTTCAATGTGGCGGTGACAGCTGGTTCATGTCCTGCTTGTGGTGGCAGTCCCAGACCAAGCATCACAGCATCTACTGGCCAGACAAGACTCCCTGCTCCAAGTCTGCACTTCAGCTATCAGTGCTCTCCTCCGAGCTTTAGTTTCTCCTCTGCTCTCCGAGCCCTAGGCTGGTGGCTTCTGCAGCTACTATCTTCATGTTATTTTGCATGTGTGCTAAGTCGCTTCAGTTGTGTCCAACTCTTTGAGACCCCATGGACTATAGCCCACCAGGCTCCTCTGTCCAAGGAATTCTCCAGGCAAGAATACTGGAGTGGGTTGCCATGCCCTTCTCAAGGGGATCTTCCTGACCCGGGGATTGAACCCCTGTCTCTACATCTCCTGCACTGGCAAGAGGGTTCTTTACCACCAGAGCCACCTGGGAAGCCGATGATACTTTTATGATTCTTTTTCAGTATTTTAGTTTGAGGATACCTGTTTACCAATTCCTTAAGTTCTTGCTGTAATTTCTGTTTTCCTAACTGAACCTTACTGATGCAATAGATCTGAGTGTAGTAAGCATGAAGAATAACAATAATTCTTCACAGTGCAATTAGACAGACACTGAGTTCTGGAATTGTGAATGGCTTTACTTTTAAACTTACTTAATAAGACTTGATTATATAAGTTTATTAAGTAAGTTTATAAGGCTTTACTTATAAACTTAATAAGACTTAATTAAATGTTGAGCAAATAAAATACAATCTTATTTAAATACTTTGAGTTTAAATTTTTTATATTTAGAATTATGATTTGTACTGGGCTTTGTACTTTTAATAAACAATCTTGAATACTTTAGAAGAAAAAATATCTTACATTAAAAACATGATGTATTAGTCAAGGTCCAAGTGACAGAGAGACTTATTTCAAGGAATGGGTTCATGTGATTGTCAAGGCTGTCAAGTCTGAAATCCAAAGGGCTGGCCATCAAGGCTAGAACTCTGGGGCAGAAATGAAGCTGCAGACTTGAGGCAGAATTTCTTCCTAACTATGAAACCTCAGGTTTTCGTCTTAAGGCCTTTCAATTAATTCAATGAGACCCACTCACATTGTTGAAGGTAATCTTAAAGCCAACTAATTGTAGGTGTTAACCATATCTACAAAATACCTCCATAGCAACACCTAGATTAGTGTGGTTGAATAACTGTCTACAATAACTGAGCCAAGCTGATACATAAAACTAACCATCATTTCTACATATGAAAAATATAAACTAACTTTATATAAAATAATAACTGTAAAATACATAAATGTTTTTATTTTATAACATTAATTTAAATTTTTGTAAATATATTTAATGTTTGTCTACTCCTTGGAAGGAAAGTTATGACCAACCTAGATAGCATATTCAAAAGCAGAGACATCACTTTGCCAACAAAGGTTCGCCTAGTCAAGGCTTTAGTCTTTCCTGTGGTCATGTATGGATGTGAGAGCTGGACTGTGAAGAAGGCTGAGTGCCGAAGAATTGATGCTTTTGAACTGTGGTGTTGGAGAAGACTCTTGAGAGTCCCTTGGACTGCAAGGAGATCCAACCGGTCCATTCTGAAGGAGATGAGCCCTGGGATTTCTTTGGAAGGAATGATGCTAAAGCTGAAACTCCAGTATTTTGGCCACCTCATGCGAAGAGTTGACTCATTGGAGAAGACTCTGATGCTGGGAGGGATTGAGGGCAGGAGGAGAAGGGGACGACAGAGGATGAGATGGCTGGATGGCATCACTGACTCGATGAATGTGAGTCTGAGTGACCTCCGAGAGCTGGTGATGGATAGGGAGACCTGGTGTGCTGCGGTTCATGGGGTCGCAAAGAGTCGGACACGACTGAGCGACTGATCTGATCTGATACCCTGAATACTTTATGTTTGATGTAGAAATGAAAAAGACAAATGTAGAGCCCAGGGGAAAAAAAAAATTTGAAGTTGCAGAAATTTCATCTAATTTGCTCAAGTTGTATGTCTGAAAAGAAAAATTTTCTTGCTTTTTCGTTATATTTGATGAATAACTAAGTCTCTGTTATGTTAATTCTAAACATAGAATTTCCAATATAATGTCCTGTTTGCTAACTTAGGATGATCATAGCCAGGTGAAGCCTGCTCATTTCCACTGTTTTCAAGTTTGGAACATTTACGTAGACCACCTCTTTCCAGAAGGGAAAATCCTGAATACTTGTGCTAAACATGCTTGGATTTGGCAGTGTCCTTGAAATATATTTGAAATATATACTGAGCTTCCCTGGTGGCTCAGACTGTAAAGAATTGCCTGCAATCCAGAAGACCTAGATTAGATTCCTGGTCAGGAAGATTCCCTGAAAAAGGGAATGGCTACCTACTCTAGTATTCTTGCCTGGAGAATTCCATGGACAGAGGAGCCTGGGCAGCTATAGTCCATGGGATCGCAAAGAATCAGACACTACCTGAGCAACTAACTTTCACTTTTCTTTCACTTTGAAATATACTGCAACCAGGATAGAAAAATGTTTACGGTCCCTGCTATTTTCTGTCACATTGCTTCACAAGAAACTTTATAACAACTGACTAATGTAAATATTTTCATTTATTATCATTATTTTTTGGCTAATTTGGTAAGCCAAATTGATGGTAAGCCAAAAAAGATATGTTATTTTTATTTTAATTATTAGCAAAGAGAAATAATTTCTCATTTGTACTTGAATTAACACTATATATTACTAAAGCATGAAACCATTTATAGTTTATGACCAAGCAATTCTACTCATTAAATTTATTTTGGACAAATGAGCCATACTTAGAAGAACTGAAGAACTATACTTAAAGCAGAAGATAGGTATGAAAGTACTTTTTTCCTGGAGTTATTATATCATTGGAAAACTGGAACCAATGTTGAATGAGTGGAGACTTATTGTCTAATTATAATAAATTTATTTATCGACTTTATGCTGCCCCCCTCCCATGGCTGCTATATTAAGTTTATATGCCATCATGGGTAACAGGGCAAGAGGAAGGGGTAAGAAGATTCATAAGTGTAAAAACGGTTAAAAAACATGCAAGATATTAGTTACTCATACACTTTGAGTATATTAAGATTTTTAAAAATGCATTTAAAAGGCCAGAAGGAAATTCATCAAAATGTTGATCTTGGTTATAATAGGGTCACAAGATCACAAGTACAATTTTTCTTCTTTAATTGCTTTTTTTGCTTTATAGAAAAACTTTTTCTATAAAGAGGTTATATAACTTTTTCCTTGTAAAGAAAAGTGAAAAAATTAATTCCATATAGACTGCAAGGAGATCCAACCAGTCCATTCTGAAGGAGATCAGCCCTGGGATTTCTTTGGAAGGAATGATGCTAAAGCTGAAACTCCAATACTTTGACCACCACATGAGAAGAGTCAACTCATTGGAAAAGACTCTGATGGTGGGAGGGATTGGGGGGAGGAGAAGGCGATGACAGAGGATGAGATGGCTGGATGGCATTACTGACTTGATGGACATGAGTCTGAGTGAACTCCAGGAGTTGGTGATGGACAGGGAGGCCTGGCGTGCTGCGATTCATGGGGTCGCAAAGAGTCGGACACGACTGAGCGACTGAACTGAACTGATATTCCACTAAAACTTTTGAACTCATTAAAAATTATTATTCAGAGCTAAACGAAATAGTCAAGTTTTCACTCTCTTTGAATCACCTCACTTCATGATTTACTGTGAATGTGGAAACCATCTGAAGACTCCATCAAGTTTTCTGTCACCTCCAAATGTCTTTATGCAATAAATTATTCTTTCCTATTGTCCCAAAAAAACACCCTGCCTATTTTCTAAAAGTAAGTCTTTCAATTGTGTCCTCAGTTTGAATTGTTTCTTGCCCTCCAAACTTTGCCCCATCCATTATGGCCTCTCTCGTGTGAATTTGCCTTTTTTTTTCACTGGATTCTTCCCTGGGCCTAGTGCAAATCCAAAGTGCCAAATTCCTTATTCACTATTACTTAGAGCAGCAGCAGCAGATCATTGAGCCAGTCGCACGTCCCCTCTGAGCAGAGCCCTGTTTGACTGCGCAGTTTATGTGTCCCTGAAGCCCACCCTGCCTGACAGACTCTCTCCTGCCGTGTTTTCCATCTCGGTGAATGGCACTGTCATCTACCCAACTTCCCAGGTTATCATTCTCTGCTTTTCCTCTCCCTATCCCTCACACCTAATAAATCATCAAGCCTTGAAAGCTCCCACTTAAATATCTCTTGAATTGGCCCACACCTCTTTATCCCCACTGCCAGTCTCCCTAATTCAGGCTCTCATCACCCCTCACCTAGAAGACTGCGTCAGCCTCTAACACTCCGGCTTCTCCCAACTCCCTCCTCCACAAAGTCAGCCAGGAGAATCTTGCTGAAAATGCAAATCTCATCATCATTCTTTCCCTACCTCCCCTACTGACAACACCTCAATGACACCCCTTGTTTGGGGGATAAAGTTCAAACACCTTAACACGGCTTATGAGGCCCTTTCTGATGTGATCCCTGCTTGTTCTTCAAGTCTTGACTCTCACTCTAACTCTCTCCCGCTTGGAGGCCATTCTTTCTCTGCCTACTTTCTAAAAGTAAGTCTTTCAATTGTGTTTTTGGTTTGAATTAAGACCCTCAGGCCTCCACCTAGACTTCATAAAAAACTCAAAGAGAGGTCACACCGGTAGACCTCATGGGGAAAAATACAGAAAAAGCTCTAGAGCTGGCCCATGATTTATTAAAATATGTATATGTATAAAAGATAAAATAGAAATGATTTTATATAATGTGATGTGTGTCCTTGCCAGTTCATAAATTCATTCCAGATCTAAATATCCAGGAGTAATTCAAAAGCATGGTTAGTACCCCATTGTGTTTGTTTTTTTCCTGTGTTTTTCTGCCCATGCTGCAGTGCACAGGCTGCCTCTGCAGCAGCACCCCCTCCCACCACCCCCACCCCCCCATCCTGGTGGGACCACGTGGTGGGGCAGAACAGTGCAATAGCTAAAAGGAGGACCCCTGGAACCAGACACCAAGATACTTAATGCTTTCCTGCCTCGGTTTCTCATCTGTGAAAATGAGAATAATAGTATCTACCTTAGATTCAGGATTAGATGAGTTGATATACAAATACTTAGGACAGTTCTCTGGCATGCTGTAAGCACTGTCTGAGCATCATCGACACAACTAGAACCTGCTTCTGCTTCTCATTCCTGTCAACCGATACCACTATCCTTTCCAGTGCTCATGACTTCTGCTCGCTCATTGACCGCTTTGGATTGCTTATGTCTTCCCCTTCCTCATGGCATCTGCATGTTTTCTCTTATGTGAGTTTAGCTTCCACAATTTGCCAACTGCTTGGCTATCTCTTGAAATGTGCCAATCTCCATCACTGCAATTCCTCTGACAACCTACTGCAGTGCTGAGGCGGGGGCCCCACCCAGGGCTGCTCCCCTCTGTGATGGTTCAGGGAAGGAACCTCTTAGAGGAGCCTGTGGACCAAGCTAGCATTTCGAACCCTGTCTATTCTCTTTGCATGGGTTCATTTTAAGCTTAAAGCGCTGTGCTTTCTCTGACTGGTGTCATTGCCTCGTCTCCCACAGTCAGTTCTTAGCCTTATCTTCCTTTTTTAAAAATTTCGTCTTTGTATATTTTATACTGGAAAGCCATGCAACACCTTCATTTTTAAATATTTCAAGTCACTGCACATTTACTTCTGTGAATTATACTGCCTGTGTTTTTACGTTAAACAAATTCTAGAAGTAGTTTTAGCAATGTAAGAAATTTCCAACTTAAATAGCAAAGAAATACATCCCACTCGCTGATGATGACAGTTGTTTCTGTATTTCCTAAGTCTTTCAAATAAGTATCTTATTTGGTAAGATGAACTCTAAGAGCAATTAGGAAAAAGCCAGACAATTCCACATATACCCCAAAAACCTCACTGAAAATACTGTTTGTATGGGATAGAACGTAGGTGTAGCTGTAGTAACAGGATATACATATGTTTCTTTTTCTTTTACACCATATGATAAAGCAAAATTCAAGATTTATTAAAATATGTATACTCATTTTAAAAATACTCAGGCATGCTATATATAAAAGATAAAATAGAAATGATTTTATATAATGTGATGTGTGTCCTTGCCAGTTCATAAATTCATTCCATATCTAAATATCCAGGAGTAATTCAAAAGCATGGTTAGTACCCCATTGTGTTTGTTTTTTTCCTGTGTTTTTCTGCCCAAAAAGTTGAAAGAATTGTCCAAGTGAACACACACCTGGTTTGTTTATCCATTCTTCTGTTGATGGACATTTGAGCCATTCCCATTTGGGGCTGTTATGAGTAAAACTGCCATAAATATTCTAGTATAATTCTCTTTGTAGATATATGATTTTATTTCCCTCTCTAAATGGTGTTTTTGATGAACAGAAGTGTTTAACTTTGATGAAGGCTGATTTGTCAACTTTTCTTTTTTATGGTTAAATTCATTGGTGTCCTAATTATGAATTGTTGCCTACCCTAAGTCCATGAATATACTATCTTCTTTTTCTAGAAATATTACAGTTTTACCTCTCACATTTATATATATGATTCAATCTCAAGTTGCTTTTTGAGCACGTTATAATGAAGAGCCTGTTACTAGGGTGTTTTTACTCCATGTAAATATTAAATTGTCCCGATGACATTCATTCTTTTCCCACTGGATTGCACTGGTGACTTTGCTGTAAATCAAGTAAACACATATACATGGGTCTATTTCCAGACTCTCTATTCTGTTTCATTGATCTATTTGTCTGTCTTTGCATCAATAGCATATAGACTTACTCTTGTAAACAAGATTTTAGATTAATTCTTGATGTCTGGCAGGTTAGTCCTGCAAATCCATTCTTCTTCAAGATTAACTATTTTAGATATCTTGCTCTTTTCTTATAAATTTTTTAAATCACTTTTGAATTTCTATAAAAAAAAAACCTGTTGAGAGTTTATATAATGGCATTAAATCTAATAGGTAAATTTGAGGAGAATTGTCACCTTAACAATACCGAGTCTTCCAATCCTTGAAATGGTGTCTCTCTCTAATTCAGTTCAGTTCAGTTCAGTTAAGTCACTCAGTCGTGTCCGACTCTTTGTGACCCCATGAATTGCAGCACCCTAGGCCTCCCTGTCCATCACTAATTCCCAGAGGTCACTCAGACTCACATCCATCGAGTCAGTGATGCCATCCAGCCATCTCATCCTCTGTCGTCACCTTCTCCTCCTGCCCCCAATCCCTCCCAGCATCAGAGTCTCTTCTCATGAGTCAACTCTTCTTATGAGGTGGCCAAAATACTGGAGTTTCAGCTTTAGCATCATTCCTTCCAAAGAAATCCCAGGGCTGATCTCCTTCAGAATGGACTGGTTGGATCTCCTTGCAGTCCAAGGGACTCTCAAGAGTCTTCTCCAACACCACAGTTCAAAAGCATCAATTCTTCGGCGCTCAGCTTTCTTCACAGTCCAACTCTCACATCCATATATGACCACTGGAAAAACCACAGCCTTGACTAGACAGACCTTTGTTGGCTAAGTAATGTCTCTGCTTTTGAATATGTTATCTAGGTTGGTCATAACTTTCCTTCCAAGGAGTAAGCATCTTTTAATTTCATGGCTGCAGTCACCATCTGTAGTGATTTTGGAGCCCAGAAAAAGAAAGTCTGACACTGTTTCCACTGTTTCTCCATCTATTTCCCATGAAGTGATGGGACCGGATGCCATGATCTTCGTTTTCTGAATGTTGAGCTTTAAGCCAACTTTTTCACTCTCCACTTTCACTTTCATCAAGAGGCTTTTTAGTTCCTCTTCACTTTCTGCCATAAGGGTGGTGTCATCTGCATATCTGAGGTTATTGATACTTCTCCCGGCAATCTTGATTCCAGCTTGTGCTTCTTTCAGCCCAGCGTTTCTCATGATGTACTCTGCATAGAAGTTAAAAAAGCAGGATGACAATATACAGCCTTGACATACTCCTTTTCCTATTTGGAACCAGTCTGTTATTCCATGTCCAGTTCTAACTGTTGCTTCCTGACCTGCATATAGGTTTCTCAAGAGGCAGGTCAGGTGGTCTGGTATTCCCATCTCTTTCAGAATTTTCCACAGTTTGTTGTGATCCACACAGTCAAAGGCTTTGGCATAGTCAATAAAGCAGAAACAGATGTTTTTCTGGAATTCTTTTGCTTTTTCCATGATCCAGCGGATGTTGGCAATTTGATCTTTGGTTCCTCTGCCTTTTCTAAAACCAGCTTGAACATCTGGAAGTTCATGGTTCATGTACTGCTGAATCCTGGCTTGGAGAAGTAATTTTGAGCATTACTTTACTAGCGTGTGAGATGAGTGCAATTGTGCGGTAGTTTGAGCTTTCTTTGGCATTGCACAGAAGAACTGTACAAAAAAGATCTTCAAGACCAAGATAATCACGATGGTATGATCACTCACCTAGAGCCAGACTTCCTGGAATGTGAAGTCAAGTGGGCCTTAGAAAGCATCACTACAAACTAAGCTCTTTCTAATTAGGTCTTCCTTAATTTCTCTTGACAATGTTTTGTAGTTTTCAATGTAGAAGTTTGCGTATCTTTGTCATTCCTAAGTATCTACTACCTTGTACTGTCATAAATGGTAGTTTTAACATTTTTATTTTCTAGTTGATTGTTGCTAATATGTAAAAATATTTTTTCCTGTTGACCTTGTATCTGGATACCTTTGCTAAATTCAAACTTATTACTTATCTGTGGACTCAATTGGATTTTCTGCGAGTAAAGAGAGTTTTACTTCTTCCTAGGTTTGATTCCTGGGTTGGGAAGATCCCCTGACAAAGGAAAAGGCTACCCACTCCAGTATTCTGGCCTGGAGAATTCCATGGACTGTATAGTCCATGGGGTCACAAAGAGTCAGACACGACAGAGCGACTTTCATGTTCACGTTTCCAAGTGAATGCCTTTTATTTCTTTTTATTTTTTTATTGCACTGACTCTCTAGTACAATATCTAGTGCTGGATCTTCAGTACAATGTGAATAGAAGTGGTAAAAATACATATTATTGTCTTGCCCCCAGTTTACGGGAGAAATGTTAAATAGTTCACCATTAAAGTCATTAGAGACTGTTGTTGTTTTGGTGTGTGCCTTAGCAAATTGACAAAGTTCCCTGTCTGGTTTGATGAGAATGACACAGGCTTTGAAAAATTTCTTTGGATTCATATTTATATCTCTTCTCTCACACTGAAAATACTGGTTCCTAATAATGTAAACATAATTTTTTTGTTTTGCCCTGTGATACACATGAGCTAGTTTCAAAACTATGACATCAGGAGCAATACCATAGTTATTACTAAGTAAATTGCAAGATTACTTTGCCCTGTTTTTCAGTATTATGGTGTATCTCACTAAGGATATATAGTCAGAGTCCTTGTTCTAAAGACAGTTGAAATAATCCCTTTTTCTTGATGGCTGTATCACCAACTTGATATACAGTTAAGATTAATTTGTTTCATTTTGCTTTCAATTTTTTTTTCAGGTAAACTATCATATAATCTGAAAAGAATCCACTGGTTAAAACTAGATGTTTCCATTGCAAGGGGCATGGTTGATCCTGGTCGGGGAACTAAGATCCTGCATACTACATAATGTGGCTGGGGGAGAAAAAAAAAAAGAGAGTTCTGCTTCTTCCTTTTCAAATTTTAACCTTCTAATTATTTTCCACTTTGATTGATGGAGTTAATTTATTGTGGAGATGGTGATCATTCTTGCGTGCTCAGTCACTAAGCCGTGTACGACTCTGCGACCTCATGGACTATAGCCCACCAGGCTCCTCTGTCTGTGGAATTTTCTAGGCAAGAGTACTGGAGTGGGTTGCCATTTTCTTCTCCAGGGAATCTTCTCGACCCAGGGATCAAATCTGCATTTCTTGTGTCTCCTGTATTACAGGCAGATTCTTTATCACTGAGCCACTTGTGAAGCCCGGGGATCATTCTTACCTGGTTCCTAACTCAAACAGGGATGTGTATAGTTTTTTAGTAAGTAAGATCTTGCTCCAGAGGTAACTACGTGTATCTCTTAAAAGTGCTCCATCCTCTATATTCCTATAAGTACAACTTTAAGTCTAACTTTCATTGCCTCTTTCTCTGCCTCAATCTTTTTCCTTCTACTCTATCTTCCCTTTATGGTTGATGAGTTGTTCAAATCACTTCTGTAAAATGCAAACACATTCTGCATGAACTGTAGTTGTTACAAATATTAATAACACACAGATGGATTGTTTTGGCTAGAATACAGACAGAAGGTATAGAACCCCCGGTGGTGCGAGCTGGAGAATAATAATCCAGAGTTATAATGTGATGGGCTATTCAGTCCTTGTTTGAGAGGAAATGACCTCTTTGAAGACTTATGGCTGCTTCCCATTGATATTAACAAGGCACAATATCTGGCTCCAATTCATCTTTCCAATCTTCTTTTTAACTATTGTCATTGACAAACTCAGCCCATCTCACCTACTCTCTCTACCATTTCTACACTTGGGACTTCCAATTAGCTTCCTTTTGTTTCTGACACTTCAGGTTGGTCCTTTGTAGTCATGTGCCATGTATCTGATGGCTACATCCCATAAGATTCAGACACTAGAGATGTGACTGTGTTCTCTCCTCCAGCTATTAATATGCATGCCTTCTCCTCAATGAGTGTTTCTTAATTTCTACTCCTAGAAATAATCCCTGGCTTCTCTGAATTCACCTGTACCTTTACCTCTCTTATGATACCTCAATTCCTATCTTCTGCTGTGGTTATTAAAAAACAGGCTTATATCTAAAACATTTTTAGATTCCCATAATTTCTAGAATGATGACCTGAGCCATAGCAATAAATAAGCATGAATGTGTTCTAATCATTACAGAAAAGACTGGCCTCCATTCCTCTTTTGTTATAATTTTAATAACATAATCTAATCATTCATTTTGCTTGCCTGGAAGATTCCATGGGCGGAGGAGCCTGGTAGGCTGCAGTCCATGGGGTCACTAAGAGTCAAACACTACTGAGCGACTTCACTTTCACTTTTCACTTTCATGCATTGGAGAAGGAAATGGCAACCCACTCCAGTGTTCTTGCCTGGAGAATCCCAGGGACTGGGGAGCTTGGTGGGCTGCAGTCCCTGGGGTCGCACAGAGTTTGACACAACTGAAGCGACTTAGCAGCAGCAGCAGCAGTAAACAATTAGGTAGCATAAACTTAACATCAACAAAACTCTTTGCTTTATATTTTAAGAAGTTTGTTCTGTTCTACATCTCCCTCAACTTCTGTTTGTGAGGCTAATTTAAGTGTAGACATTAACCCATGCCAAATTTTATCTTTTGAAAGTCTATCATGTAGTCTATGGAGATCTTGATTCTATCACCCAGCCTATAATCCATGCATTCTGCTTTTAGTCATCTGTCTTCATTGAGGTAGCTTATAAAACTACAGCTCATGAATGCTGCATAAAACTGCATACACTGGGGAAAAAACCCTCTAAGCCAACAGGGATTGATTAATCAGAAATGTTTGGCCTCTATTATCAAATTAGCTAAAAATCAAGTCCACATAATCCACTGTGTTATTTTCCACATCACATTTCCTGGATTCATGTTTAAGGATATCATATCTTTGTGTGGTGTCTCACTAACCAACAAATAATTACCAAAAGTTATCGCCTTTCTTCTACAATCCCTTGTAAGGAAGTAAATGAGCTTACTTTAGCATGCCTTGCTCCTGATGAACCCAGGCTGGCGCCTCCTGCCATATAAAAGGATTCTGATTGGTTTAACAAAGCCCAACACTCATGCTCACCTGACTCTCCCCACATGGAAAGGAAAGGCATTACTTCTCCAGAAATAACACAACTTGATGACTCACTCAGAGGAGAGAGGTTACTCCCTATGACTGCTAATCACAACCTGGCAGCATACAGGTGAAGTAAATCAAGCTGATATTACTCACCCTCCAGACCGCCCATTGACAAGAGAAGCAGGAAGACGGGTGTAGACTCACCGCTGTTGGTTCCCAGCACCCACACACAGTCCACAGAGATCCCCAGCATAAGATCAGCCTTTAAATAATCACTGTCAGCCTCCTCACTGCCTCTTCTGCCCACTTTCTTATTCAGAAAATATCCACTATCAACTATATAACACATTCCTAAGGATGGCCCTAAAATATAGGTCTTTCTGGTAGAGAAAGGTCTTCTGATAAAATGTTTTCTCTGCCAGAAATTATTTTGGTAGATGGTATCCAGTACATACTCAGATTGGGGCTTTGTTTCTTGCTAAGGCCACTAGTTTGGAGGGTATTTTAAAAATTTATACAGGTTTTATCTATTGAGGTTAAAAGGTAATTTTTTTTAATGTTCTTAAGATTAATTTATTTTTTAATTTATTTAATTGGAGGCTAATTACTTTACAATATTGTATTGGTTGGTCATGCATGGACATGACTCAGCCAGGGGTGTACATTTGTTCCCCATCCTGAACCCCCCTCCCACCTCCCTTCCATCCCATCCCTCAGGGTCATCCCAGTGCACCAGCTCTGAGTACCCTGTCTCATGCATCGAACCTGGACTGGCGATCTGTTTCATATATAGTAATATACATGTTTCAATGCTATTCTCTCAAATCATCCAACCCTCGCCTTCTCCCACAGAGTCCAAAAGTCTGTTCTATACATCTGTGTCTCTTTTGCTATCTCGCATATAGGGTCATTGTTACCATCTTTCTAAATTCCATATATATGCATTATTATACTGTATTGCTGTTTTTCTTTCTGACTTACTTCACTCTGTATAATAGGCTCCAGTTTCACCCACCTCATTAAAACTGATTCAAATGTATTCTTTTTAATGGCTGAGTAATATTCCATTGTATATATGTACCACAGCTTTCTTATCCATTCATCTGCTGATGGACATCTAGGTTGCTTCCGTGTCCTGGCTGTTACAAACAGTGCTGCGATGAACATTGGGGTACACGTGTCTCTTTCAATTCTGGTTTCCTCAGTGTGTATGCCCAGCAGTGGGATTGCTGAGTCATATGGCATTTCTATTTCCAGTTTTTTAAGGAATCTCCACACTGTTCTCCATAGTGGCTGTACTAGTTTGCATTCCCTCCAACAGTGTACTGCTGCTGCTGCTAAGTCGCTTCAGTCATGTCTGACTCTGTGTGACCCCATAGACAGCAGCCCACCAGGCTCCTCTGTCCCTAGGATTCTCCAGGCAAGAATACTGGAGTGGGTTGCCATTTCCTTCTCCAATGCATGAAAGTGAAAAGTGAAAGTGAAGTCGCTCAGTCATGCCCGACTCTTAGCGACCCCATGGACTGGAGTCTACCAGGCTCCTCCGTCCATGGGATTTTCCAGGCAAGAGTACTGGAGTGGGGTGCCATCGCTTTCTCCAACAGTGTAAGATGGTTCCAAAAGGTAATTTTTGAAAACATACTTTAATGTATCTGAGTACTTCCTGGCTCTGAGCTCTCCTTCAAGGATCATAATTCTGTTCATTTATTTGCAGATACTGAAGGAGTATTTTTAGACAGGGTACTGTGGTAGAGTCCAAGAAATTCCTAAAAACTCGAAACTGAATTGGATCCTGTCCTTGCTCTCTGTACTTTCTGTAAGGAAATATAATGCAAAATAATTCTATTTAATAACAACTTTGCAGAGGGGCAGGGTGTGAAAAGGAACCAAACAAACATAAAGTTTGTAAGTAAAACTGAGTTTCTCTTAGGATGATTTCCAGTGTAAAATGACATTCAACCAGCAGATCCTGACATAACCTTTTTCAACTTCCGATCAAAATACTTATGAAGAATAAAGAAGATGAACACCCAAATCAAAATAAAAACTGACAGTTAATCTATAGGCCAGAAGCAAAGGGAAAACTCCAGTAAGGATAAGTCAGATAGAATCACCTAGAAAAGTTTAATCAATTCCTCTCCCTTTCTAGGCCGCTGGGGAAAATGGCAAACTTGCAAGCAAAAAGTCAGGTGGAAAAGCCCAGCATTTTGCCTCTGAAGGAAAAAATAAAAAACTGAAGAAATGAGAAAATTTAGATAGCCAAACTTCCCTTGTATTGGGATCTGGAGTGTTCTTAGTCCTTCCTCCCCTCTCTTTCAAAAATATTTAAATTCTGTGATAAAAACTAGGCATAAGTTGGGATAGCACTGGAGATTTTGCGGTCCCCTAAGTGAACACTGGGCTTCCCTGGTGGCTCAGATGGTAAAGAATCTGCCTGCAATGCAGGAGACCTGGGTAGAATCCCTGGGTGGGGAAGATCCCCTGGAGAAAGGAATGGCACCTCACTCTATGATTCTTGCCTGGAGAATCCCGTGGACAGAGGAGCCTGGCGGGCTACAGACCATGAGGTCACAGAGTCAGACATGACTGAGCAACGGACACAAGTGAACATTGTAGAGACATCAGGAAAGGGCTGTGAAATACAGGGATCTGGCCGTGGTGATGTTTCCCAGAGTCCAGCAGTCAGAAGGTGATAGAGGCACTGAGGCAGGAGAAGATAGCAGATATCTCATGCTAGCAGAGTCTCACTAACGAAAATCTGCAAGAGGCTGGGAACTGCCTAGGAGCTGCACACCAGCCTGCCATCTAGCTCCTGTGCTGACAGGGAAACACCCAGCCAGAAACCCAAAGGCAGTCGTGTGCTGGAAAACCAGACCCTTCCAAAGCCCTATTCTCAAGTATTTGACAATTCCCATAGTATAAATACTCCCACTGTGGTGGATCTCAGCTCTCAGTATCACTGAAGCACAAGCTGGGGAGAGTAACAACTCTGGTATTGGTATAAGTTGAACCCATCACATCCCCTGACACACAGGTGGATGAATTTCTCTTCATTCTGGAATGAGGAAAGGGGAGTATGTGGAAAAAAAAAAAACAACCCAGGAACAAGGAAGGAGAAGGATGATAATACCAAGCAGAGGTTGAGCACTTACTCTCCCCAATACTTCATAGTTTACAAGGAACAGCTCATTTAATCCTCATAGCAATTCTATGAAGTAAGCGGTATGATCATAATTTTTAAGACAACAATCTGAAGTTTCCAGAGGTAATTTGCTTTGCTCACGCAGCTATTAAGCAGAATATCTGGTCTTTGGACTGTTGAACTCCAAAACCCTTACACTAAAACTCTAAGCTAAGCACAAAGTAAACCTGCAATCAAATATCCAGATTTCTTGACTCATCGTAATACTATAAACCATTCATCTTCCTCATAAATTACTGTCAGCTTCATTTTTTCCTCTTTTGATTTAATGAGAGATTTATATTTAGGAACTTCCCACTACTCTTTGCTAATTTAGAATGAGAGAGGCTTCTGGGATGTGTGGGGAGGCGGGGGAGATGGGTGTAGGTGTGGTGGGGAATATTCAGAGAATAGAGGACCTAGGTCCTTTAATTCCTTTACAGTACTCCAAAAATCAGTGGATAGAGATCAGAGGCTGGGACTCAATAGTCCCAATAAAAGCTGCCTGGGGACTTCCCTGGTGGTCCAATGGTGAAGACTCTGTGTTCTCAATGAAGGCATGCCCAGATTCAATTCCTGATCAAGGAATTGGATCCCAAGTGTTGCCAACTATGACCCAGCACAGCCAAATAAATAAAAATAAATAAAAATTTTAAAAATAAATAAAAATGACCTATTAATCTTCTGGTATTCTCCTAAATTGATACCAGAGAGTCTTTCTCTTTGCTCCTTGCCATCACTGTTAACACCCACGTGGATAACTCATCCAACACTCTAGCTTCACTGCGGCTTGATATATTCACTGACCCTTGTTCCATAACAACTACCTCCTCCCGTGGGCACACCTGGGGACCTTTGCACACCTATGTGCCCCACCTGTGATATAATGAATTCCAGTCAATTGCTCACTGACCACAGCCTTCCAGTTCTTCCACATCTTACTCCACCCCTTGGCCTTTGATCTAGTCAAGTAACCCCCTCACACTGGATTGTCTCTTGTGTTTCCCCCTAACCTTCCCTTCTGTAGTCTTTCTTTTCGTTACTGAGGCTAGAGGCCAGGTTGTATCCATTCAGTCTCATCCGTGAGCTCACCATCTTTGCCCCTATGCCTCTCATCAACTTCATCCATCCATCCTCTCAGTCCCTGGACCCAGGTTGCTTTGGGGCTGCTGAGAAAATCATGTGCTAAGGTCCTCCAACCTTGGATTATTCTTCCTCACAGCCCAAAAGTTCTCCAGTGAATACTTTTATCAGATGTTTCTCCCATTCCTCATGGCAGCTATTTCGAACTTCTACCACTGTCCTTGGCTCCCCTACACCACAGACTCAGGAGAGGACACTGACTGCCCTTCACCAGTGTATTCGGTGGGAGGTGGCCCACATACTTGGAGGATCATGACACTGTGCAGTCCACAGTCCATAAGCGCTGTTAGAGGGAACCTCAGTATGTCCTTCGTGAAGTCTCCACATTTCCTCTGAATTGTCTTAAAGCCCTAAAGGTTTTCACAGCCATTGAGGGTCAGTCTGCCTTCCACATCCCAGTAGACACGGCTTTGGAGTCTGATTAGGATCCACTTCCTGGCCTATTGTGGGCACACATATTACTGATACTTAACCAAACTAGTTCTCTGACCATCCTGAAGGCGCTATCTGGAGTCAACAAAAATGGGCAGTCTCCTTCACATAATAATCTCTTCCAAGCCTCCTCCATTCTTAAGATTCTCAAATGTACAGACTTAACACAGAGGAAAGGAATAAATAAAATACCCAAATATCTTTGATTCCGCTTTGATTAAATTGAATTCCAGATAAAAGAAGAGGTGCCATATATATATACATATTTCAATAACAGGAACCTGGGGCAGATGAGATGCTGACACAGACATTTTAAGGTTATAAAATATTGAGCTGATCATTGCAGCTTATTAGAGAGATAAAGATCAAAGGCAGAGTGTATGAACCAATCAGATGTTTTGAGGACAACTATAAATGTAAACACTAGCCAGGTCGGGGTAAAAGTCCCTTTTTGACAGATTTATGTTTCTTATTATGATGAAATTTCTGGCTTGTGTACATTTAAGAAGTTCACCAGTTACCTCTTGATTTTTAACTATAATAATTTATTGTAAAATTATCCTTAATTTTGAGGCTAATGATGCTGGCTTTACTTGTTTGTTTTGAGAAACTGTATTTCCTCCTTATTTATTACATGAAGTTCAACTTGAATTAAACTCATTAAATTATAACTGATCTTATGTGAACCGTGAACTTCCTGATGTTCAAGCTGGTTTTAGAAAAGGCAGAGGAACCAGAGATCAAATTGCCAACATCCGCTGGATCATGGAAAAAGCAAGAGAGTTCCAGAAAAACATCTATTTCTGCTTTATTGACTATGCCAAAGCCTTTGACTGTGTGGATCACAATAAACTATGGAAAATTCTGAAAGAGATGGGAATACCAGACCACCTGATCTGCCTCTTAAGAAATCTGTATGCAGGTCAGGAAGCAACAGTTAGAACTGGTCATGGAACAACAGACTGGTTCCAAATAGGAAAAGGAGTACGTCAAGGCTGCATATTGTCACCATGTTTATTTAACTTATATGCAGAGTACATCATGAGAAATGCTGGACTGGAAGAAACACAAGTTGGAATCAAGATTGCTGGGAGAAATATCAATAACCTCAGATATGCAGATGACACCACTCTTATGGCAGAAAGTGAAGAGGGGCTAAAAAGCCTCTTGATGAAAGTGAAAGTGGAGAGTGAAAAGGTTGGCTTAAAGCTCAACATTCAGAAAACGAAGATCATGGCATCTGGTCCCATCACTACATGGGAAATAGATGGGGAAACAGTGGAAACAGTGTCAGACTTTGTTTTTCTGGGCTCCAAAATCACTGCAGATGGTGACTGCAGCCATGAAATTAAAAGACGCTTACTCCTTGGAAGGAAAGTTATGACCAACCTAGATAGCATGTTCAAAAGCAGAGACATTACTTTACCAACAAAGGTTCGCCTAGTCAAGGCTATGGTCTTTCCTGTGGTCATGTATGGATGTGAGAGCTGGACTGTGAAGAAGGCTGAGCGCTGAAGAATTGATGCTTTTGCACTGTGGTGTTGGAGAAGACTCTTGAGAGTCCCTTGGACTACAAGAAGATCCAACCAGTCCATTCTGAAGGAGATCAATCCTGGAATTTCTTTGGAAGGAATGATGCTAAAGCTTAAACTCCAGTATTTTGGCCACCTCATGCGAAGAGTTGACTCATTGGAGAAGACTCTGATGCTGGGAGGGATTGAGGGCAGGAGGAGAAGGGGGACGACAGAGGATGAGATGGCTGGATGGCATCACTGACTTGATGGATGCGAGTCTGGGTGACCTCCGGGAGCTGGTGATGGACAGGGAGGCCTGGCGTGCTGCGGTTCATGGGGTCGCAAAGAGTCGGACACGACTGAGCGACTGATCTGATCTGATCTGATCTGATTGTAATTAATTCAAAAAGTATAATGGATTCTCCAAATGTCTTGGAGTTAGGAAAAATACATCTATTTTCTTCCTTTCATGGGCTATGATTGTAAAATAAATCATGATTTTTTATCAGAATCTTCTTTTGTTGGTATTCCTTGGGGAAAAAATATCAACCTAGGAACTTCCCTGGTAGTACAGTGGTTAAGAATCCGCCTTCCAATGCAGAGGACGTGGGTTTGATCCCTGGTCAGGGAACTAAGAGCCCACATGCCTCAGAGCAACTAAGCCCCTTGGCCACAGCTACTGAGCCTGAGTACCACAACTAGAGAGGAGATAGGGAGCTGCAACAAAACATCCTGTATGCTGCAACAAGAATCCCACGTGCTGCAACTAAGACCCCATGCAGCCAAATAAATAATTTTAAAGAAAAAAGTCAACATACACAAAAATAGCATGAACAGTACAATGAACCTCCAGTTACCCATCATCCAGATTCAATATCATTAAGAAGTTGCCACAGTGTAGATACATTTGAAAATTAAGCATAAATTTAGCTGTGTATTTAACAGTACAAACCAGTCCCCTGAAGCAGCTACCTCTCAGGTCCAAGGACACTAACAGCTCTGTGCAGGAACAGATGTATTCTCTCTCAAGAGCACTCTCCAGGGTACTCCAACTTCTAATTTTAATTTTTTTTTAAATTTTTCCGCTTCATTGGTTATGTGGATTTCTAAAAATTATTACTACATAAATAGTATATCCACATTGTAATCCATCATTCACTATGTGGGAGTTGTTATTTTTTCTTTTTTTAAAGTTCCCAGTCTCTTCTTACCTTTGAGGTACTGATGGTTGAGTTGTATCATTTAACACTTTTCTGCATATCCACACAATTACATGCAAACACATGATACTAGTCATTAAGCCCTTGTCTCAGTTCCAAACTCTCCTTTTTTCATGATGCTGGGATTGTAACTCTGAAAACTACATTTCTCCTTTACTCCTTAGATTCTTGTTAGGATCCTTGTATCTTTCTGGTTTGCTAATGGACCCCAGAAGAATCATCTGACCAATGCTTCTTCAGTCCTGCAGCCGCAGCCATGGCCCCAGACAATAGCTAAATCCAGTTGGTCCCCAAACAATTGTAGAAGCAGAGTCATCACATCTCCTAACCTAGACTTTTCCAAGTTTTCTTTCGGTTGTCTAGTTAGCAAATTTGTACCTCCTTCACCACTATTAATCATGCTGCTGCTGCTGCTGCTAAGTCGCTTCAGTCGTGTCCGACTCTGTGCGACCCCATAGATGGCAGCCCACCAGGCTCCCCCGTCCCTGGGATTCTCCAGGCAAGAACACTGGAGTGGGGTGCCATTTCCTTCTCCAATGCATGAAAGTGAAAAAAAGGGAAGTCGCTCAGTTGTGTCTGACTCCAGCGACCCCATGGACCGCAGCCTCCCAGGTTCCTCTGTCTATGGGACTTTCCAGGCAAGGGTACTGGAGTGGGCTGCCATTGCCTTCTCCAATTAATCATGCTGCTGCTGCTACTGCTGCTAAGTCGTTTCAGTCGTGTCCAACTCTGTGCGACCCCATAGACTGCAGCCCACCAAGCTCCGCCGTCCCTGGGATTCTCCAGGCAAGAACACTGGAGTGGGTTGCCATTGCCTTCTCCACTGTGTGAAAATGAAAAGTGAAAGTGAAGTTGCCCAGTCGCGTCCGACTCCTACCGACCCCATGGACTGCAGCCTACCGGGCTCCTCCATCCACGGGATTTTCTAGGCAAGAGTATTGGAGTGGCTTGCCATTGTCTTCTCCGATTATGCTAGTTCATCACAATTAACATTTTTATATTTAATCATACATAAAATCACATAATAAAATATAAAACTATATCTCTCTTCTGATAACTAGACAATGACACAGAAATATACACATATTGGATTTTTCTTCTCCTTATATATGTATGCCTTACAATAAATGGAATGATCCATGCCCCTTACTTTGAAACTTGTATTTTTTCACTTGTTTCATGGACTTCTTTCCAGATCAATATATTTAACACTAAGTTAAGTCTTCTCAATAGCTGCATATTCCATTATATGGACAGACTGGAAACTATTCAGTCATTTGCCTGTTGATGGATGTAATACAAGTCCTAATTTCAGCTACAACCAAAAAATGATACAATAAACATCCTGGTTCATATATCCCTTTATACTAATTTTCTATTACAAAATTACTGAACATGGGATTACAGTATCAACAAATAAGATATTTGTATTTTTGAGACATTACATGTACCTAACTGAACTGGCTGTGCTCTGCAGTATATTACATACTATCATTACTGGTTCATTCAATACCCTTCTTTTGTTTTATATTTTCCTCTGTTACTGCTATTCCCATTTCCTTTTCTGTAAGTTCTCACTCTAGTGTCCTTTCCACAGGCACCTTATTACACATAACAAAAATTTTTCGATTGTTTAAAAAAGATCCTTTTATGGTTGATTTATTTGAATCAGAATCCAAACAAGATCTACAGCATTGTATGTTGGTTGTTCTGTCTCTTCATTCTCTCAGTTTATAAAAGTTCCCTCTTACCTTCTCAACCACCCCCTCTCTGTCCTGCCATATCATTTATTTATTGAAATAAATGATTATTTGTCTTACAGAATATTCCAGATTCTAGACTTCCCTTCTCCAGAGGATCTTTCTGACCCAGGGATTGAACCCAGGTCTCTTGCACTGCAGGCAGATGCTTTACCATCTGAGCCACTAGGGAAGCCCATTGTCTCCTTTAGTGTTGCTTAACTTGTTCCTCTTTTCTCATTTTTTTGTAGACTTAAAATTAGAAAAAGGCTTGATTATATTTAAGCTCAATTTTTTTTTTTCGTGGAGGATTCTTCACATGTGGTGAGGTATGCTTCATACTACATCACATGATGATTGTCCTTAATGTCTAGTTGTCCCACTTACAATGACATTGAGACTGGTGCATGAATTCCAGTATTGACAGCCTGATCCATTCATTATAAAGCTCCTCATCAACCTTTCACCTCATAATTTTAACAGCCATTAATGAGCATTCCTTAAAGCCACTGTTTTATTCAGATCAGATCAGATCAGATCAGTCGCTCAGTCGTGTCCGACTCTTTGCGACCCCATGAACCGCAGCACGCCAGGCCTCCCTATCCATCACCAGCTCTCGGAGGTCACCCAGACTCACACCCATCGAGTCAGTGATGCCATCCAGCCATCTCATTCTCTGTCGTCCCCTTGTCCTCCTGCCCCCAATCCCTCCCAGCATCAGAGTCTTCTCCAATGAGTCAACTCTTCACATGAGGTGGCCAAAATACTGGCGTTTCAGCTTTAGCATCATTCCTTCCAAAGAAATCCCAGGGCTGATCTCCTTCAGAATGGACGGGTTGGATCTCCTTGCAGTCCAAGGGACTCTCAAGAGTCTTCTCCAACACCACAGTTCAAAAGCATCAATTCTTCGGCACTCAGCCTTCTTCACAGTCCAGCTCTCACATCCATACATGACCACAGGAAAGACCATAGCCTTGACTAGGCGAACCTT
This sequence comes from Tragelaphus eurycerus, assembly GCA_935064755.1. Classification (NCBI taxonomy): domain Eukaryota; kingdom Metazoa; phylum Chordata; class Mammalia; order Artiodactyla; family Bovidae; genus Tragelaphus; species Tragelaphus eurycerus. Next base: position 23,526,533 of record CAKXYN010000024.1, on the reverse strand, counting down.
TGTTGGCAAAGTGATGTCTCTGCTTTTGAATATGCTATCTAGGTTGGTCATAACTTTCCTTCCAAGGAGTAAGCGTCTTTTAATTTCATGGCTGCAGTCACCATCTGCAGTGATTTTGGAGCCCAGAAAAATAAAGTCTGACACTGTTTCCACTGTTTCTCCAGCTATTTCCCATGTAGTGATGGGACCAGATGCCATGATCTTCGTTTTCTGAATGTTGAGCTTTAAGCCAACCTTTTCACTCTCCACTTTCACTTTCATCAAGAGGCTTTTGAGTTCCTTTTCACTTTCTGCCATAAGAGTGGTGTCATCTGCATATCTGAGGTTATTGATATTTCTCCCAGCAATCTTGATTCCAGCTTGTGTTTCTTCCAGTCCAGCATTTCTCATGATGTACTCTGCATATAAGTTAAACAAACATGGTGATAATATACAGCCTTGATATACTCCTTTTCCTATTTGGAACCAGTCTGTTGTTCCATGACCAGTTCTAACTGTTGCGTCCTGACCTGCATACAGATTTCTCAAGAGGCAGATCAGGTGGTCTGGTATTCCCATCTCTCTCAGAATTTTCCACAGTTGATTGTGATCTACACAGTCAAAGGCTTTGGCATAGTCAATAAAGCAGAAATAGATGTTTTTCTGGAACTCTCTTGCTTTTTCGATGATCCAGCGGATGTTGGCAATTTGATCTCTGGTTCCTCTGCCTTTTCTAAATCCAGCTTGAACCTCAGGAAGTTCACGGTTCACATATTGCTGAAGCCTGGCTTGGAGAATTTTGAGTATTACTTTACTAGCGTGTGAGATGAGTGCAATTGTGCGGTAGTTTGAGCACTCTTTGGCATTGCCTTTCTTTGGGATTGGGATGAAAACTGACCTTTTCCAATCTTGTGGCCACTGCTGAGTTTTCCAAATTTGCTGGCATATTGAGTGCAGCACTTTCACAGCATCATCTTTCAGGATTTAGAATAGCTCCACTGGAATTCCATCACCTCCACTAGCTTTGTTCCTGCTGCTGCTGCTAAATCGCTTCAGTCGTGTCCGACTCAGTGCGACCCATAGACGGCAGCCCACCAGGCTCCCCCGTCCCTGGGATTCTCCAGGCAAGAACACTGGAGTGGGTTGCCATTTCCTTCTCCAATGCATGAAAGTGAAAAGTGAAAGTGAAGTCGCTCAGTCGTGTCCAACTCTTAGCTACCCCACGGACTGGAGCCTACCAGGCTCCTCCGTCCATGGGATTTTCCAGGCAAAAGTACTGGGGTGGGGTGCCATTGCCTTCCCCGCCTTTGTTCCTAGTGATGCTTTCTAAGGCCCACTTGACTTCAGGATGTCTGGCTCTAGGTCAGTGATCACACCATCATGATTATCTGGGTCGTGAAGCTCTTTTTTGTACAGTTCTTCTGTGTATTCTTGCCACCTCTTCTTAATATCTTCTGCTTCCGTTAGGTCCATACCATTTCTGTCCTTTATCGAGCCCATTTTTGCATGAAATGTTCCTTTGGTATCTCTGATTTTCTTGAATAGATCCTTAGTCTTTCCCATTCTGTTGTTTTCCTCTATTTCTTTGCATTGATCGCTGAAGAAGGCTTTCTTATCTCTTCTTGCTATTCTTTGGAACTCTGCATTCAGATGCTTATATCTTTCCTTTTCTCCTTTGCTTTTCGCTTCTCTTCTTTTCACAGCTATTTGCAAGGCCTCCCCAGACAGCCATTTTGCTTTTTCGCATTTCTTTTCCATCGGGATGGTCTTGATCCCTGTCTCCTGTACAATGTCACGAACCTCATTCCATAGTTCATCAGGCACTCTGTCTATCAGATCTAGGCCCTTAAATCTATTTCTCACTTCCACTGTATAATCATAAGGGATTTGATTTAGGTCATGCCTGAATGGTCTAGTGATTTTCCCTACTTTCTTCAATTTAAGTCTGAATTTGGCAATAAGGAGTTCATGGTCTGAGCCACAGTCAGCTCCTGGTCTTGTTTTTGTTTACTGTATAGAGCTTCTCCATCTTTGGCTGCAAAGAATATAATCGATCTGATTTCGGTGTTGACCATCTGGTGATGTCCATGTATAGAGTCTTCTCTTGTGTTGTTGGAAGAGGGTATTTGCTATGACCAGTGCATTTTCTTGGCAAAACTCTGTTAGTCTTTGCCCTGCTTCATTCCGTATTCCAAGGCCAAATTTGCCTGTTACCCCATGTGTTTCTTAACTTCCTACTTTTGCATTCCAATTCCCCATAATGAAAAGGACATCTTTTTTGGATGTTAGTTCTAAAAGGTCTTGTAGGTCTTTATAGAACCGTTCAACTTCAGCTTCTTCAGCGTTACTGGTTGAGGCATAGACTTGGATTACTGTGACATTGAATGGTTTGCCTTGGAAACGAACAGAGATCATTCTGTTGTTTTTGAGATTGCATCCAAGTACTGCATTTCGGACTCTTTTGTTGACCATGATGGCCACTCTGTTTCTTCTGAGGGATTCCTGCCCACAGTAGTAGATATAATGGTCCTCTGAGTTAAATTCACCCATTCCAGTCCATTTTAGTTTGCTAATTCCTAGAATGTTTTATTAGGGTTTATATAAATGGTGACTTTGGTATTCTATCATTCTTTCTGCATTTATTAATTAAAATTCCTCAACAAAGAAGAATCTTCCCTTATCAACTCTTTAGTTACTCTAAAATACAGTTCAAACAGAAAACACAGGCTGGAATCTTTTCTTAAGTAGTAGATTTAACTTGTCTAATACTTCCTATGATATTGGTATTTGGGGTTTTTTTAACTTTCAGTTATTTATATTTTGCCAGAAAAAAATTTGTTCCCTCCACATTTTTAGTGTATTACCATGGACTACACAAGATATTCTTGTATAATTCTTTTGACTTCTACTGTGTTTTCTTTTTCAAACTTAAAATGGTACGTGTATAGACGCTTGCATATGCTCAGTCGTTTCAGCCATGTCTTACTCTTTGTGACCCTATGGACTGTAGCCTGCCAGGTTCTCCAGTCCATGAGATTCTCCAGGCAAGAACGCTGGAGAGGGTTTCCGTGCCCTCGTCCAGGGGATCCTCCCAACACACGGACTGAACCTGAGTCTCCTGCGGCTCCTGCATTGCAGGCGGATTCTTTACCACTGAGCCACCGAGGAAGCCCATATGTTTACACATGTATGTGTAAACATATGTGTGTGCACACACATGCAAACATCTGTGTTTGCATCTTTATTCATCTTTACAAAGGACTAATTTAGATTTTATATTGTTTTGATGATGCCAGAGGCTGTTTTCCCTTGTACAGGTCACTTCCTAAATACTCACACCTGTTTCACATTTGGAATTAGTCTGGAGGGTAGATAAGGAATTTCTCAGGTAATTTATAGTTCCAAATTATCTTTCCGTTATGTTTCCTTAGCACAGATTTAACTTCTAGTACCTCACTTTACTATGCAGAGACAAATTAGAAATCATCAGGAAAAAAATTCCTCCGCTTTTTACTTTTCTTGTCAACAAATTTATTTGCATTCTTGCCTTTAAAAAAAAAACAAAACTCTATTCCCATTCCCTTTCACCACAATGAAAGAGGGCACTGCATCTATCTCTGCAACATTTCTAGAGACCTTGATTAATTAATTAATGATTCTCAATTATCATCAAATGCTACCAACTTTCTTCCCTCAGTCTAAGTCTCCGCCATTTTAGGCAAATAGATACCTCCCTTTGTCCTGTGTTCCCGTCTGGTTACCGCTACGTCTTTCTCCCCATTACAGCCAGCGCATTGAAAATGTAACCTGTAGTTTCCACTCATGGTCTTCCTCTACTCCCATTACTTCCTCAAATCTCCTCTTGCCAAAGTCAGCAGTGGCTTCTTCCTTGATTAAAAAAAAAATAAATTAAAAAACACTACGTACTCACCCCAGCAGCTGACGATGCTCTTGCGCTCTTTGAAGTACTTTCCTTTCTCAGCTTTCTAACAGTCCACCCCACCCCACCCTCACACTTTTTCTGACTATTCTTCTACATTTCTAGCTATTACTTCTTATCCTCCTCTGTGGATTTCTCTTTCTGGAATAGGGAAGACCTTCAGATGTCAGACTTCCTAGCACCCTGAGTCGTCTTTTCCCACTTACCTTGGAAGAAAAGGGTGCCAATTAATATTTACAGGGTGATGGCTTCCAGAGCTGAACTCTAGTCCAAAACATTCTCATAAGATCTTCTGTGTCCACAGTGGACTTGCCTATCTGTTATATAAGCACCCCCAAAGGTAAGGTGTCCAAATCTGAACTCATTATTTTTCCTCAAAACTTGTTTTCCCTCCCATTCTTCCCTCTTGATAAATGGTACTGCCATCGGTCCAGTGATCCACGCCAGAGATCTTGATTACAGAATAGAGATGGTGTGATTACAAAATAAAAAAACCACTGGATCTTGCAAAAAAGAAGATTTATCACATGCTTAAGAATAATCTCATGGAAGGCATTTGTAAGAATTATAATCAGCTTTCAAAGAGTATCTTTCCTCAAAGTCTGTATTTCCCACTTCACTTGAGTTTTTTCTATTTTTGCTTTCATCTGTTTGCTCCCTCTGTGAACTAGATTTTTCTGATAATATATAGCTCACTAAGAGTCCAGTACTCTTGCCTGGAAAATCCCTTGGACAGAGGAGCCTGGTAGGCTGCAGTCCACGGGGTCGCGAAGAGTGGGACATGATTGAGCGACTTCACTTTCACTTTTCACTTTCATGTACTGGAGAAGGAAATGGCAACCCACTCCAGTGTTCTTGCCTGGAGAATCCCAGGGACGAGGGAGCCTAGTGGGCTGCCGTCTACAGGGTCACACAAAGTCGGACACAACTGAAGTGACTTAACAGCAGTAGCAGCAAGACTACTTGAACTCTAACCCAGCATGACCTTTCAGGCCAAGCCCACATCAGCATTTTTCTGATGTCGCTGTTCATACCAGGAGAGACTCAGATTGCCCCAACCTAACTGACTCAAATGGTGCAAATAATGTCATGCCTATGTCCTCTGCCTTAACTGGAGCTGTAGATAGGAATAGATGCTTTTTCGAATGAGTTGTGGGGAAAGATAGACTGTATGTCGAGAGTTCTTGACATTTTACTCTTCACAAATCCTTCATATCTAAGAAATGATGAAATTCTGTCAAATCCACCTTTTCTACTATTTCACAAATCTAGCCACTTCTTTTCATCCCCTCCTCACTTCTCAACTTAACGCTGCCATTTCCTAGATCCTCCCAACATATCCCCATATTCAGTCTCTCTTTCTTCACATCCAACCTCTACAATGTAGCCAGAGTGACCTTTTTAAAGTACCAATAATGTCACTTCTTTACTTAAATCTTGTCATAGGACATGTCAAGGCTGACACCTGACATACATGTCTGTATGTTAGTTTAAACTCCTTATTATGATTATGTTAGTTGCCCAGGGCTGATGTAACAAATTGCCACAAATTTAATGACTTAAAACCACAGAAATGTATTCTTTCCAAGTTCTAGAGGCTAGAGGTGCAAAATCAATATGTTGGCAGGGCCGTGCTCTCTCTGAAGTCTCTAGGGAAGAATCTTTCTTCCCTCTTTTCTGGATTCTGGTGTCTCCCAGCAATCTTTGGCATTCCTTGACTTGAGCTGCATCACTCCAAGCTCTGCCTTCAGCTTCACATGGCCTCCTTCTCTGTGTGTCTGGGTCCTCTCCTCTTCTTCTAAGGACACCAGTCATTGGACTGAGGCCCACACTTAATCCAGAAGGATTTCCCCTTGAGATCCTTAACCAACCTCATCAGTGAAGATCCTATTTCCAAAAGCTCACATTCTGAGGTTCCAGGTTTAATCGGTTCCCAAAGGAATCTTTTTCCAGGTATAATCAGTTCCCAAAGGAATCTCTTTCCTCAAACTCTATTTCCCAACACAACTTCACTTGAATTTTTTTCTTTTCTTTTTTTTAACTTTTATCTGTTTCCTCCCTCTGTGAACTAGATTTTTCTGACAATATATGACTCAGTAAGACTACCTGAACTCTAACCCAGCATGATCTTTTGGGGGGACACTACTCAACCCAGTACAACGGGCTATAGGCCTTTAATGATATGGTGTCTACTCAACCTCTCCCTCTAGCCTCATCCCTCTCTATAGGCTAGCCTCTAGCCTACTCCCTCTCTACTAGCCTCATCTCTTATCACTCCCCAGCCCTCATATAATCTCTAGTCATAATAGCCTTTTGCAATTCTGGGGCCATAAGACACAGGAAAGACTTACTTCTGGATTTTTACATTTCCTGCTCACCTCTGTTTAGAATGTCCTTGTCATCTCTCTTTGCCTGGCTCTTATAATTTTTCAGATTCAGGGACTCTAGAAAGTTTTCCCAAGTCCCATCCATCATTGGTGTATGCCGTCTGATCCCAAATTCTCATTTCACCTTCCATTTACCTCAATCATAGCATGTATCCCACTACCTAGTAATTTTAATTGCTGTCTCACTTCCTTTCTAGGTCTTTCTCTCAATTCTTTGCCACTCAAATAATCAGTAAGGGACCAATCACTTCTCATTTTCTTTTAATTTGCTTTTGTACTCTCAGTGCATAAAACAGTGCCTAATAGTCACTCAACAAATGATTACAAAATACATGAATGTCTTTGAAAAGTAGTTCGCATATGGTAAGAATTTCCAGGTGTCAAAACTGATATGCAATTGCATCTGTGATGGGTTCTTTATTCAGATTTGTCCATTAGAGGGAATAATAACTTCGTCTGAGGAAATCGAAGGAAGCACTCCATGAATACTGAATATTATATTAGGCAGTAGTAAATTACCCCATTCAGTTTTGTTGTTGCATGTGTTGAAAACCCACTTTGGTCTGACCACAGTCCTATTCATTTTGATTATCCTTAGATCAAATAACGCAAGATTCTCAATTATAGCCATAAATTTGAATGGTAGAATTACCGTATGAATGGGTTTGAATTCCATATTAATGTTAACCTTAAAGAAAATTATGTAGGTTTTTTCCTTAAGTGAAGAAAAGCCTCTATTGAAATTGGGAAATGTGTATACCCACAAGTGAAAGAACTTGAAATAGAGCCTTAAAGAAAAGAGAAAAGTTAAAGTAGATAGTGGTGATTACTTTCAGGTAGCTCACCACTTTCATCACCATTAGAATTTAATTATGTAAGCACTCTGAATAAAATGAGGACAGAAAAGATGTTATTAAGAAGATCACATACTTTTTAGTTAAATCATTTTTGGAATAAACAGCTCCCAGGATTCTTGAATGTTTTCCTTTTTGGTTAATATAGCATCAAGGATTATATAAGTATAAGGAGTACGTCAAGGCTTTATATTGTCACCCTGTTTATTTAACTTATATGCAGAGTACATCATGAGAAATGCTGGACTGGAAGAAACACAAGCTGGAATCAAGATTGCTGGGAGAAATACCAATAACCTCAGATATGCAAATGACACCACCCTTATAGCAGAAAGTGAAGAGGAACTAAAAAGCCTCTTGATGAAAGTGAAAGTGGAGAGTGAAAAAGTTGGCTTAAAGCTCAACATTCAGAAAACGAAGATCATGGCATCTGGTCCCATCACTTCATGGGAAATAGATGGGGAAACAGTGGAAACAGTGTCAGACGTTATTTTTCTGGGCTCCAAAATCCCTGCAGATGGTGACTGCAGCCATGAAATTAAAAGACACTTACTCCTTGGAAAGAAAGTTATGACCAACCTAGATAGCATATTGAAAAGCAGAGACATTACTTTGCCAACAAAGGTCCATCTAGTCAAGGCTATGGTTTTTCCAGTGGTCATGTACGGATGTGAGAGTTGGACTGTGAAGAAGGCTGAGCACCAAAGAATTGATGCTTTTGAACTGTGGTGTTGGAGAAGACACTTGAGAGTCCCTTGGACTGCAAGGAGATCCAACCAGTCCATTCTGAAGGAGATCAGCCCAGGGATTTCTTTGGAAGGAATGATGCTAAAGCTGAAACTCCAGTACTTTGGGCACCTCGTGTAAAGAGTTGACTCATTGGAGAAGACTCTGATGCTGGGAGGGATTGAGGGCAAGAGGAGAAGGGGACGACAAAGGATGAGATGGCTGGATGGCATCACTGACTTGATGGACGTGAGTCTGAGTGAACTCTGGGAGTTGGTGATGGACAGGGAGGCCTGGCGTGCTGCAACTCATGGGGTCGCAAACAGATGGACAAGACAGCAACTGATCTGATCTGATCTGATCTGATAGCAGGCATACATACTTATATATAGGTTGCCTGAACTAAAAGAGACTACAAGCTAGTTGTGGTTAAAGGGCATCAGCAAGTAGGACATCAACGATAAAGACAGTTTCTGGACTGTCTTCAGAAACTGGCCTCCTGAGCAACCCTGAGACCCAGTTATGGGGAAGCCCTTGCAGCTGTGTTTAAGGAGTTTTAAGAATCTGTCAAAGGGCAGCTGGTAAGACCAATGAGATGTGGTGAAGTTCTCCAGACTGACACAAACCCAAGCTCCCAAGGAGCATCAGGAACAAAATAACTCAAAGGTGGAGAAACTGAGCTGTGATGAGACTAAGAAAGGGCTTCTCTGGTGGCCACTGGTTTTCAGATTGTGCTCTGGGAACCCCCTCAGCAAAATGGAAGAGGATGACTTATAGAGAAAAAAATGACCCCTTTGCTTCACTTCTTCCCTCCTTCCTCTAATCTCTTTCCAAATCTCTGTCTCCATCCGCTCTCTCTTCTCTCTAACTCATACTGACTCTCTGTTCCTCTCTGGATACTAGAAAACAGAAATAAAAGCAAGACAAATCCCTGCTCTTCACATAACCTTTCCCTACATCCCATTTGCCCGTGAACAGAGGCCATAGCTGGAAAGAGCTAGATATTCTCTTGTGAATGTGTTAGTTGCTTGGTCATGTCCAAATCTTTGTGATCCCCTAGATTGTAACCTACCAGGCTCCTCTGTCCATGAGATTCTCCAGGCAATAATACTGGAGTGGGTTGCCATTCTTTCTCCAGGGGATCTTCCCAACCCAGGGACTGAACCCAGGTGTCCCACATCGCAGGCAGATTCTTTACTGTCTGAGCCAACTGGGAAGCCCACAGATATTCTCTTATAGCCCTCAATTCTGAAAATCTATTCATTCATTCATTGTTCAACAAACATTTACTGAACCTGTGTTTTAGGTATATAATTTGTCTTCCTGATCAGTTATTTGCAATCCCTTTCAAGTCATTCAAATTTTTTTCCCGCTAAAAGCTTGCTGATGTTCAATATGGAAACATGAAAGCTGCACTGAGTGAATTGAAGTGGGAACACAGAACTGGCCACCTCCTGCCCTGCCCTCTTCTGCAGCCAATGAAAAATGCTTTGTGGAGCATAGCACACACACCCCTGTTCTATGGTGAGCACTCCCATACATTGCAGAGGGAATGTGAATTGATACAATGACTGCGAAAAACAGCCTGATACATAAGTGAACAATATGCCCACCCAGTTCCTCCCCTGGCTACACACACTTAAGACTGAAACTTATACATATGAGAACCAGGGACATATCAAGAGTAAGCATAATTTATAAGAGCCACAAAATGAAAACAATTTTAATTTCCAGCATCAGTTGAATGGGTAAGTAAAAATGTGGTACAGAATAATCAAAATGGAAAAACCAACTACACGAAGCAACATGGATGAATCTACAATGCTGAATGACAGAAACAAGAAAAAATAAAATGGATAGTATTTACAAAATGTTTATTTACATAAAGTTCAAATGTAAGCAAAACTAAACTGTATTATTGAGGAAATACCTACGGAAATGGTTTTAAAAGAACACTAGAAAGTAGAATAAAGAAGTGATTACCATAGTGAGAAGAGAAGTTACCTATAGGGAGGATGACAAGGGATATTAAGGGGAAAGGTCACAGGGAGTTAGTTGTAGGTGGTCTGGGGATGCTAGTGTTATCTTATCCTTTGCTATGGGAAGTGATCACACTACTGTTTGTATTATTTCTTGTGGGTGATTACACCTGCATTATTCTAATTATTCATTAAACAGACTTTTATGTTTCATATCTTTTTCTGCCATGTTTCACACTTGCTTAAATGGCTAAGCAAACAAAATACCATTGCTTAATTCCAGGGAAGTGGGAACAGGAAGGAAAACGACCAACTTCAAAGATTTTGGAGTCTCTAACTCCTGGTATAATGTTTACCCCATAACGTTGGCTAAACCAAACTGGACTAGGCAACGTGACACGGTTTGAAAGAGTAAATGTCTTGTAGAGCCTACAGGCTACATCTAAAATTCTCATTTTTACTCCATGTCGAAGACAAAATGTTGCTGTGATTCTGTGTTTCTGTTTATCTTCAGTTCAGTTCAGTTGCTCAGTCGTGTCCGACTCTTTGCGACCCCATGGACTGCAGCATGCCAGGTCTCCCTGTCCATCACCAACTCCCAGAGTTTACTCAAACTCATGTCCATTGAATCGGTGATGCCATCCAACCATCTCATTCTTTGCCATTACCTTCACCTCCTACCCCCAATCCGTCCCAGCATTAGGGTCTTTTCCAATGAGTCAACTCTTTGCATGAGGTGGCCAAAGTATTGGAGTTTCAGCTTCAGCATCAGTCCTTCCAATGAATATTCAGGAATGATTTCCTTTAGGATGGACTGGTTGGATCTCCTTGCAGTCCAAGAGACTCTCAAGAGTCTTCTCCAACACCACAGTTCAAAAGCATCAATGCTTCAGCATTCAGCTTTCTTTATAGTCTCCAACTCTCACATCCGTACATGACCACAGGAAAAACCATAGCTTTGACTGCACTGACCTTTGTTGGCAAAGTAATGTCTCTGCTTTTGAATATGCTGCTAGGTTGGTCATAGCTTTCCTTCCAAGGAGCAAGCATCTTTTAATTTCATGGCTGCAGTCACCATCTGCGGTGATTTTGGAGCCCCCAAAATAGTCTCTCACTGTTTCCCCATCTATTTGCCATGAAGTGATGGGACCAGATGCCATGATCTTAGTTTTCTGAATGTTGAGTTTTAAGCCAACTTTTTCACTCTCCTCTTTCACTTTCACCAAGAGGCTCTTTAGTTCTTCTTCACTTTCTGACATAAGGGTCCTGTCATCTGTATATCTGAGGTTATTGCGATTTCTCCCAGCAATCTTGATTCCAGCTTGTGCTTCATCCAGCCCAGCAATTCTCATGATGTACTCTGCATATAAGTTAAATAAGCAGGGTAACAAAATACAGCCTTGATGTACTCCTTTCCCAATTTGGAACCAGTCTGTTTATCTTGCTACATATTATTTAATTCATACTGAATAAAAAATAATGATTTTCTTTGAGGACATTAGTGTTTTTTATTGATTTTTGTTCAACTCAATATTGACCTTTAACTTCAAACTTTATAAAAAATTGTCTAAATCTAGACAAAACAACTGACCTCAGTTTCTAACAGAGCCAAACACATACTGGAAATTTGGAGATAGACACACAGTATACATATGTTCCCGAGAAGGCAATGACACCCAACTCCAGTACTCTTGTTTGGAAAATCCCATGGACAGAGGAGCCTGTTAGGCTGCAATCCATGGGGTCACACAGAGTCGAACACAACTGAAGTGACTTAGTATAGCACAGCATGGCATACATATGTTCTTAATTTTTCCTGCTTCTCCTTAAAAGACTGACCAAAGAAAACTTTGATTATTTGTGGGTTTATTTTTGTTCCAATTGAGAATTCACTGTATTCTATTCTATGCAACTAAATTAAAATGCTTCATCATTTACTTTAGATAATAGCTATATCTTTCTACTAGTCAATTATTAATGACAAATCAGATTCTTTACCTGGTTTAACACTGTCTATGATAGTAACCAATCTTTTTAAAATTATTAGCTTCAGATGCAATTATAAAAATAGAGACATTTTAATAGTTTTCAATGTTTTAAACATAGAATTGAAAAATAATTTACTGTATATATATATCATATATAATGCTGTGTCTTTTCAATAGCTAATTTTATTTATTTGTCACATATAATAGCTGTACAGCCTTAACATAAATTGAAATAAAATGAAGAAAATTTCATTCATAATCCCAATGCCACCACAAATCAAACTGTTTTCAGTTTTAATTATACAATTAATTCCCTACTTTTAAACTAATGAGATCATTTAAAAAGTTACTCTAGTCTTTGCTCTTCTGTAAACTAGAAAGAAAAATATTTGCTATTTTTTGTTTCCCACTTAGTTCAAAATTATATGAAGGATTCACAGAAGCTGTTAAAAATTCTATATGTGCTTTTATATTCCAGTGTATAAATTGTTCTATGAACATTCATTCATAAGACAAAGATCTGAAATCAAACACATCAAACATAAACCAAAATGAATAAGTAGTCATGTTTATCTCATATAAACCCTAGAAACAAAAAAATGTGTTTATTATATTTAATAATAAGTTATATCATCATAACTTATCCTTGAATCTTTTATTCAGTTATTAAATATAAATAACACGTATTTTGGAGAAGGAAATGGCAACCCACTCCAGTGTTCTTGCCTGGAGAATCCCAGGGACAGCAGAGCCTGGTGGGCTGCCGTTTATGGGATCGCACAGAGTAGGACACGACTGAAGTGACTTAGCAGCAGCAGCAGCAACATGTATTTAAAGTTACAGAAGGTAATAGTTGCTTATCTGCAAGACTGGCTTTTTCTTTAATGATAAGTAAACTTAGTCAAGCCCCACATCTCTGTGGTAGTTGTTTTTTCTTATATAAAATGAAGCCACAAAGAAGTCTATAGGTACCATAAAAGCATCAAAAAGCAACCCACTGAAATTGGGAAGATTTATTGTACATAAGGAATGTTTCAACTCACTGACTAAAGATAAATGCAATAAACCAGAAAAAATCAAATGAGATGATAACAAAGTCCAGTAAAGGAGGTCTTTGATGTAGAACACAAAGCATGAAAGTGTGATGGTATTCCCGTGTGGGAAGCGTCAATCTAGAATTAGGATTCAAGAGTTCCTAGAAAGAGTCAACAAAGGAAAAATAAAAAAACAAAACTGAAAAATCCTTAGTCTATTATCTAAAACAAAACAGGAACCAAGTAAAGGAAAGGAGGGCTGAATGAGACTTATCTTGTATTTAGGAGCAGATTTTTTTTTGTCCTCTTCCAGGTGGTGGTCAGGGGGTGGGGAGTTCCTGTGAATGTTGCCACTGCCAGTGTGCTCAAGTACTGGAAGAAAATTATTACCCTGGTGTTAGGACAAGAAAACTTTTTATTTGGGGTAAATAAATTGAAAACAAATTAAAATTAATGGTTACACTATTTTTCAAAAATCCTCCTTTTGTACCCCAATAAGGAATAAAAGAATATTTTTCACTAATTTTTCCTTGTATTGTATTAATGTTATCTAAGTATTGCTGACTAATATGTATGGATCATAATACACAAAATGATCTTATATATATTTTATCATGATATCTAAAAACAGAAAAAAAAATTCATGCTAAAGTCTTAACTGACTTTATCTTTTATTTTCTTCTTGCACCAGATCCTGGGACACAGGCTGCTGTTTTAATCTTTCATCCCTGTCTCCCCGGTGAAAATCATGCTTATTTTAAGGAATTTTCCTGCTGATCATTCAGGAAAACCTATTTTATATCCATTCTCTCCTCTCACTCCCAGGTAAGCTCCTTAGGTGTTCCTTACATTCACAGTATCCATTTTCTTTTTTCTCTTCAATTTCCAGTCTGACTTAGACACTCACCATCCGCTGGAATAACCTTCTAATGGCCTAAGCCAGTGGATGAGAAAGAGGCAAGACTGCAGGCAGATACGTGAGTAACAGAGGAGGCTATTATCCCAAACCCAGGTGGACGAAAATGTTGCTGGAAACACAGTGATGTTGGTGAGGGCAGACAAGGCTGGATTCCAGTTCTGAGAGAGACAAATCACAGGTGACTGAGTGGGGTGATGCTGCCACTTCCTGACACCAGGAACAGCAAGTTTGTGTTGGTGCAGGAGGTGGAGAAGAGGGATTTATTAAACTGGCTCTGTACAGGGAGTTCAGTTCAGTTCAGTCACTCAGTCATGTCTGACTCTTTGTGACCCCATGGACTGCAGCACACCAGGCCTCCCTGTCCATCACCAACTCCCAGAATTTACTCAAACTCACGTCCATTGAGTCAGTGATGCCATCCAGCCATCTCATCTTCTGTCGTCCCCTTCTCCTCCCACCTTCAATCTTTCCCAGCATCAAGGTCTTTTCAAATGAGTCAGCTCTTCGCATCAGGTGGCCAAAGTATTGGAGCTTCAGCTTCAGCATCAGTCCTTCCAATGAATACTTAGACTGATTTCCTTTAGGATGTACAGGGAGGATCATACTAAACATGAGGGGGGACTTTCCCAAACCAGGTGTCTGATAGAGGGCTTCCCCATCTACAAGGGACAGGGAGCTTTGGTCCCTTAAAGATTTCTGAAAAGTAAAATTAGAGAAGCCAAATCTTCTTTTCTAGAAACAAAGGTTATTCATTCAAACAAAAGAATGTAATCCAATATCAAAGCAGCACTTGTGGCAATGACTAAGGCTGGAGTTATCTGTCCAGGGATGTTGAACTGTTTCTGCTTCAGAAGACTACATTACCATGTGAAGGATAATAATAACAATTATCAGGACTTCCTTGGTGGTCCCAGAGGTTAAGAATCTGCCTTCCAATGCAGGGGACTAGGTTTGATCCCTGGTCAGGGAACTAAGATCCCCCATGCCAGGGGGCAATTAAGCCTGTGTGCCAGAACTAGAAAGCCCACAAGCCACAATGAAGAGCACATGAACTAAGACCCCAGAACCAAAAATAAACAAATATTTAAAAAATTATAACAGATATCATTCATCGAGCACTTTTTTTTTATATACCAGAACTTAAAACATCAAGCTAAGAACTTTTCATAGTGTTTGACTCATTCTTCATAGCAGTCATACAAGGCAGAGAAATAATATAATCGCCATTTTTAGAGGTGAGGATGCAAAAACACACGAAACAGAGTTAAATACATGGTTGAGGTCACCCAGCTGGTAAGTGACAGAGCTAGAAGTTGAACCTAGGCAATCCGATGCCAGAACCCACCCTCCCTATCATGCGGGTGCATGAGTGTCAATCACTATTCCTCTGACCCGGGTTCTTGGAGGTGATCTAAGAGGATCACAGCTCCTCTGGTGAGATAGCTCTGCAGATAAGGAAGAAGGATCTGAAATTTGGGCTATCTAACTGTAGATCAAGCCTAAGAAACAGAGGTGACCAACATTATTAAAACACTCCCTATTGCCTCCTGGACAGTGGGATCCTTCCAGTTATAAGACAGCCTACACTGGTTTTCCTGCTTCATGAGAAAAACAAAAGAGCCATCTCAGCAGAAAGTCTTGGCAAGGGGCAATATAATTAGTGTACCAGAGAAGCGGTGAAGGGGCACTTCTCGGATGCAAGGTCTGATTGATAAACGAAGATAAAATCAGTCCCTCTGCAAGAAAGTAAATGGTTGCAATGACAGAGAGCTGAAGTCTCAACAAAATGAATCCTTAATATTTTACGGGATTAACACTGTGATCTTATTCAAACACATGTTTTGGCCTCTTCTTAAAGTAGCATTTTTTTGGTCTTCCCTGGTGGTCCAGTGGCTAAAAATCTGCCTGTCAATGCGGGAGACACAGGTTCAATCCTTGGTCTGGGAAGATCCCACATACCTCGGGGCAACTAAGCCCATCCACCACAAATACTGAGCCCTCCCTCCAGAGTGCATGAGCCAGAACTGCTGAAACCCATTGCCCTAGAGCCCATGCCATCACAGTTAGAAGTCCATGCACTGCAACCAGAGAGGAGCCCGTGCTTGTCACAACTAAAGAAAGCCCACGTTGCAGCAATGAAGACCCAGAGCAGCCATAAATAAATAAAAATGAAATAGAGTAGCATTTTCACCTTTTCTAACTTACAATTATAAATAAGTCCACTTTCTTCTTCCCTGATGAATATCACAGAATTTTATCTCTGCTTCCTAAGTGTAAGGATGTCCTCTTCTCCTTACCTGAGAGAGTCTCAAGGCCACAATATCCCCACTGACCACAGGATCTCAAGTTGTCCTTTTGAGAATAAAATGAATCATATAATCTTGGTGTGTTGAGGAACCAGGCTGTGATGGACTTTTGGCTACTTGCTGGTAAGCATTTCCTTCCTAATTGCCATGCAATTGTTGGAAACAACAAGTATTTGTTTTTAAATTTTGAGTCTTTGGCCTTTTTCTTTTCATCCCAAGTGGACACCAGCTTGCGGGCACCGTCTGAAGCCATGCAGACCCTGAGGATGCCTAGGTAGACTCTGGGATGTCCCCTTTACATTGTCTCCACTCCCCACGGAAGCCGTATTTAAGTTCCGCCCCAGGGTATTTTCAGATCAGAAACACTTGATTTTTCTGACAGGGATTATAAACTGGAGGAATCTGCCAGAATCCACACCAGCTCTCTCCACCTCTAATCTCTTTCTTATCTAACCCTTAAACATTGGTTAAATTTTTGTCTGTAAGGCAAAGTGATTTTCTATAGGAATTCTTCAGTCCAAGAGTCAGGAAAGGAGGCCCCCGAGCTCACATGGAGCGAGGAGAACCCTAGTGGCCAGACTGTGTTCACTACAGATCATTCCGCATTAAGAGCTTCTGTGGAGGAGTGGCTGATTCCAGAGACTACTAGGTTCATATCAAAAGAACTTAGGAACCTTCTAGAATAAGCTCTCACTGGCCAAGAATGGTAAGTTTGAACATTACTGAGGTTAATAACTGCAACAGATTAAAACACATCAAATGTATTTAAGCTTCGTGTTTAAAATGATACTTTCAAAAAAATCGAACTAAATGGTCACTTTGGAAGGTGCTGGTGAACTGATTCATTTGGAAACTGGTAAACAGAGCAAAGAATTCATCATTACTCCTGTATTTCCTGTACACACTACCTCAGAGTAACCAGTACTTGATGATTAAATTTGGTCTTTATAGAATTACAGATGGAAAAAAGGAACAACAGAATTAGAATATCAGCATCTTACCATCTCTAATGAACTAATCTAGTCAATGATCATCAGTGAGGCTGCTAACATCACAAAGAACACAACTGGACTTTCCGTACCACACGACAGAAGCACACACATCACCTCTCACAAAACTCTCTTGGAAATTAAAAATCCAATGTCAATCTGGTTAATCATTAGATTCAATTTACAGGAAATATAAAGCACAGAGAAACATGTCAAATGACAAGACTGGGATGTGAACTCCAGTGGGCAGTGGAGATATAGGAAATACAACCCAGTTTCTTCAACAAAGAAAAACAACAAGGGAAAAAAAGAAGGCGGGGAAAAAGGAGATTTATGGGAGTATTAAGGTTCTCCAGAGAAACAGAATCTATAGTATAGATAGATAGACAGACACACAGATCTAGAGAAGAGTGAACTATTGTGAAACTGGCTCACTTGGTTACAGGTGACTGACAAGTCCTAAGATCTGCAGTCAGCAAGCCAGAAATATAGCTCTCCGCGGTCGCCTCCCTTGTGGTGAGCTACCCGCCACGACAGCATACTGCTACTCCAAAGCCAGCAGGTTCTAGTCCTAGGAGAAGCTGAAGCTGAAGAAGCTTGAACCCAAAGCCAGGGGGGAAAAATAACCCAGCTTTGCGACCCCATGGACTATATGATTCATGGAGTTCTCCAGGCCAGAATACTGGAGTGGGTAGCCTTTCCCTTCTCCAGGGTATTTTCCCAACCCAGGGATCAAACCCAGGTCTCCGGCATTACAGGCAGATTCTTTTACCAGCTGAGCCACAAGGGAAGCCCTAAAGGTAGTCAGGTAGGAGGAATTCTCCCTTATTCAGGAAATGGTCAGTCTTTTGTTCTATCCAGACCACTGACTGACTGGGTGAGAACCACCCCCATTAGAAAGAGCAATCTACTTTACTCCGTCTACTTATTTAAATTTTAAAACCACCAAAAACAAACAAACCAAAAAAGCTCTCACAAAAACAACAGAATAGTATTTGACCAAATATCTGAGAACTCCATGGCCTAGTCAAGTTGACATATAAAATTATTCAGCACAATGGGGTAAGTTTGGATTGAAAGAGACTAACTAAAGACATATGTCAATAATAAATGGAACATATGTGATTTCTAATACTGACAAAACAACTGCACAATTTTTTTAAGGAAAAGGATAAGGAAAATTCAAACACAGGTTATTTGATTATATAAATGAATTATTTTAAAAAATTTTTAGGTGGAAGAATGATACAGATAAGTTTTTTAAAAGAATTCTATATATTCAATAATACATATTTAAGTTATTTACAGATAAAATTCTATGACATTTGGGATTTGTTTTAAAATAACATAATCTCAGTTCAATTCAGTCGCTCAGTCATGTCCGACTCTTTGCGACCCCATGAATTGCAGCACACCAGGCCTCCCTGCCCATCACCAACTCCCAGAGTTCACTCAGACTCACGTCCATCGAGTCGGTGATGCCACCCAGCCATTTCATCATCTGTCGTCCCCTTTATCTCCTGCCCCCAATCCCTCCCAGCATCAGAGTCTTTTCCAATGAGTCAACTCTTCGCATGAGGTGGCCAAAGTACTGGAGTTTCAGCTTTAGCAC
Organism: Tragelaphus eurycerus; assembly: GCA_935064755.1. NCBI lineage: Eukaryota > Metazoa > Chordata > Mammalia > Artiodactyla > Bovidae > Tragelaphus > Tragelaphus eurycerus. The sequence goes on along the minus strand of CAKXYN010000024.1, from coordinate 23,507,820 downwards.
CATTCCTTCCAAAAAACACCCAGGACGGATCTCCTTTAGAATGGACTGCTTGGATCTCCTTGCAGTCCAAGGGACTCTCAAGAGTCTTCTCCAAAACCACAGTTCAAAAGCATCAACTCTTTGGTGCTCACCTTTCTTCACAGTCCAACTCTAAATCTAGGGTGGTGGAAACGGAAGGTATAGATATTGGCACTGTATTGATAAATAGTGAAGCTAAGTGATAGGTATGTGGAAATTCATTGTATTATTTTCTCTAACTTTGTAAATATTTTAAATTTTCCACATAAAATTTTTTAAAAGGCTTTTTTTTCAACCTCTAATAAAATAACTAATTAAGGTAAAAGTCAGTGGATGTTTAAAAAATGAGTAAATGATTAATAGGAAACTTTATAATGAAAGACTCAAGCTTTCAGGGCTGGAATCCACTTATGTTATCTGTCAAATTGGGATAATTGGGAACTTCCTCGAAGTCTAATGGTTAAGACTCAATCCTTCCAGTTCCACGGGGTGTGGGTTCCATCCCTGGTGAAGGGGGACTAGGATCTCACATCCTTTGCAGTGCAGCCAAAAATTAAAAAAAAAAAAAACCTAAGTGGGATAATTGGACATTATGTACATCCTGATATGATGGATTATGAAGTACATAGTACTACCTATGAAGTATTCTTGCCAAAAGACCTTATCAAGGGATTAGATCTAATTTTCAACACACACAACGTTTAGAAGCTGAAGAAACGAGTTAAACCACACCATGAAGAAATATCCATTTAAATTCTTTTGCTGAACATCCCACAGCACAGCTCACCAGTTTCTAAAACAAATCAATAGCATAAAAGAGTAGGGGAGAGAAGGGAGGAATGTTGTTCTGGATTAAAAATGCTTGAGAGAAGGAATTCCCTGGTGGTCCAGTGGTTAGCACTTGGTGCTTTCAATGCCAGGAGTCCAGTTCAGTCCCTGGTAGGGGAACTAAGATCCTGCAAGCCAAGGGGCCTGGCAAGCAAGCCAAAACAAACAAACAAAAAATACTTGAGAGACATAATACCCAAATACAATATATGGTTATTGTTTGGGAACAAACTAACTGAAAAAAAAAAAATAAACTTTGTTGACAATCAGAGAAGCATAAATAAGAAATGGGTGTTAGATTATGTTAAGAAATTACTTTTTATTTTGTTAGTTATGAAAAATTATTATTTTTAGGGTGGCCTAGGCAATGGCACCCCACTCTAGTACTCTTGCCTGGAAAATCCCATGGACAGAGGAGCCTGGTAGGCTGCAGTTCATGGGGTCGCTGAGAGTCGGACACAACTGAGCGACTTCACTTTCACTTTACACTTTCATGCACTGGAGAAGGAAATGGCAACCCACTCCAGTGTTCTTGCCTGGAGAATCCCAGGGACTGGGGAGCCTGGTGGGCTGCCGTCTATGGGATCGCACAGAGTTGGACACGACTGAAGCGACTTAGCAGCAGCAGCAGCATATTGAAAAGCAGAGACATTACTTTGCCAACAAAGGTTAGCCTAGTCAAGGCTATGGTTTTTCCAGTCGTCACATATGGATGTGAGAGTTGGACTGTGAAGAAGGCTGAGCGCCGAAGAATTGATGCTTTTGAAATGTGGTGTTGGAGAAGATTCTTGAGAGTCCCTTGGACTGCAAGGAGATCCAACCAGTCCATTCTGAAGGAGATCAGCCCTGGGATTTCTTTGGAAGGAATGATGCTAAAGCTGAAACTCCAGTACTTTGGCCACCTCATGCAAAAAGTTGACTCATTGGAAAAGACTCTGATGCTGGGAGGGATTGGGGGCAAGAGGAGAAGGGGACGACAGAGGATGAGATGGCTGGATGGCATCACTGACTCGATGGACGTGAGTTTGAGTGAACTCCAGGAGTTGGGGATGGGCAGGGAGGCCTGGTGTGCTGCAATTCATGGGGTTGCAAAGAGTTGGACACGACTGAGCAAGTCATCTGATCTGATCTGATTGGATTATTTAGGGGTGAAATGATATGATGCCTAAGTGTTGCTTTAAAATATTCTAGCAAAAAAATATAAAAGTGCTTGTTAAAAAAAAGATTGTTAACTGAGTGAAGAGTACATTGTTAATCTTTTTTACATTTCTGAATAATTTTGGAAATTTCCATAATAAAAAACAAACTGAAACGTTATGTGCTATTCTCCATAATTTGGAATAGGTTTGCAAAGTTTGAGCCTAAATTTTAGTTTTCTCTTACTAGATTCAAGGATCAGGATGGACTTCTGTTTTTTGCTTTTCTTGAAGTAGACACCTCAAGTCAACACTCTCTATCAGACTTCAGGTTTTATGATTACACTTTCCAGCACTAGTCCTGAGATTGAGACACAACACTGGAGATATTAAGTGGACCGTTTTTCTTGGAAATTCCAGACAGAATTTTCTCTCATTTTCCATCCTTCCCTCTCTACTGGATTCTTCTCACCAGTATTTAAATACATTAACAAATTAAAAACAATCCTCCCCGGATCAGTGCTTCTAAAAATTTCATAAACATAAGAATCACCTGGGCATCTTGTTAAACAGCAGATTCAGATTTAGTATGTTTCCAATAGGCCCAAGATGCTGAATTTCTAATAAGGAGATAAAGAGATGCTGATGTTACAAATCCTTGAATCAACCTTTGAGGAGAAAGAGCCTAGCTCTTATTTCTTACTCTGTGCTGTGCTGTGCTGTGCTTAGTTGTTCAGTTTTGCACGACTCTTTGAGGCCCCATGGACTGTAGCCCACCAGGCTCCTCTGTCCGTGGGGATTCTCCAGCAAGAATACTGGAGTGGGTTGCCATGTCCTCCTCCAGGGGATCTTCCCAACCCAGGGATCAAACGGTCAAACTCAGGTCTCCCACACTGCAGGCATATTCTTTACCATCTGAGCCACCAGGGAAGCCCATGAATGTTGGAGTGGGTAGCCTATCCCTTCTCCAGGGGATCTTTCTGACCCAGGAATTGAACTGAGGTCTTCTTCAATGCAGGCAGATTCTTTGCCAGCTGAGCTACCAGGGGAGCCCATTTCTCACCCTACATAGAGCCAAACTTCTCAAGAGTGTCCACACTCTTGTCTCCATTTCTTTGTTTCCCATTCCTGCTTCAATCCATTCCAATTACCTGAATAAAATAGTCCCCATTAAGTTCCACACCACAAATCAGATGTGTTCTGTGCATCAGTGTTCATCATACTGGCCCTCTCAGTAGCGTCTGCTGGGGATCCTCTTTGAAGCCATTCTCTTCCACAGCTACTATGACATCACACTCTCTTGACTGCCTTTCAGTCTCTCAATCAGAGCTTCTCATTATTCACTGCCAAATCATCTATACATGGTGGAAATTTTTAAAGGTTCAGGCCTGGCTTCCCTTTCTTCTAATTCTCCTCTCTGTCTCTGTCTGTTTCTGACACCACTCCCAGCCATCCTTTGACTGTGACCTCATGAGACACCTAAGCCAGAACCCTTTGATCAATTCACTCAAATTTCTGACCCATTAAAACAATAAGAAATTATAAATAACTACTATTATAAAAAGTCACTAAGCTTTGGGGTGATTTGGTACATTGAGCAACAGATATTCAGAACATCCCCTGACTTCCACACAGACATCTCCCCAAATAATTCAGGACACACTATCCCAAAATACGCCACTCTGGCATAGTGACTATTTTGAACTGAAGGCACTTGAGAAAAAACAGGTGCAGGAAGGGCTCTCTGATCTCTCTTTTTCTCCTGAAAAACAGGCCATAAAATCTCCCATGAGAAAGGTACCCTTCCTATAGCAGGAAGAAAAGACCATCCTTATCACTAGAAAAGAGTGAAAAGGTTGGCTTAAAGTTCAACATTCAGAAAACGAAGATCATGGCGTCTGGTCCCATCACTACATGGGAAATAGATGGAGAAACAGTGGAAACAGTGTCAGAATTTGTTTTTCTGGGCTCCAAAATCACTGCAGATGGTGACTGCAGCCATGAAATTAAAAGATGCTTGCTCCTTGGAAGGAAAGTTATGACCAACCTAGATAGCATATTCAAAAGCAGAGACATTACTTTACCGACTAAGGTTCGCCTAGTCAAGGCTATGGTCTTTCCTGTGGTCATGTATGGATGTGAGAGCTGGACTGTGAAGAAGGCTGAGCGCCAAAGAATTGATGCTTTTGAACTGTGGTGTTGGAGAAGACTCTTGAGAGTCTCTTGGACTGCAAGAAGATCCAACCAGTCCATTCTGAAGGAGATCAATCCTGGAATTTCTTTGGAAGGAATGATGCTAAAGCTGAAACTCCAGTATTTTGGCCACCTCATGCGAAGAGTTGACTCATTGGAAAAGACTCTGATGCTGGGAGGGATTGGGGGCAGGAGGAGAAGGGGACGACAGAGGAGGAGATGGCTGGATGGCATCACTGACTTGATGGATGTGAGTCTGAGTGACCTCCGAGAGCTGGTGATGGACAGGGAGGCCTGGCGTGCTGCGGTTCATGGGGTCGCAAAGAGTCGGACACGACTGAGCGACTGATCTGATCTGATTTGATCTGATCACTAGAAACTGGAAACTGATGCTCAATTGGATCTATATATACTTACTAGAATGGCTTACCAGGTGGCACAGTGGTAAAGTATCTGCCTGCCAATGCAGGAGACCCAGGAGACACGGGTTCGATCCCTCAGTTGGGAAGATCCCCTGGAGGATGAAATGGCAACCCACTCCAGTATTCTTGCCTGGAGAACCCCATAAACAGAGGCGCTTGGTGGGCCCCACTCCGTGGGGTTGCAAAGAGTCAGACATGACTGAGCACACATGCATGCAACAACACACACAGAACTCACTAAAATAACCCTTCATCTTTCACTAGTTTACCCTGTGTATCTTCTGGTCACTTCCCCACAATGTATGCCCCTACTTCAAACCTCTTGGGCTTCCCTGGTGAATCAGATGGTAAAGAATCTGCCTGCAATGCAGGAGACCCAGGTTTGATCAAGAAGATCCCCCGGAGAAGGGAATGGCAACCCACTCCAGTATTCCTACCTAGAGAATTCCATGGACAGAGGAGCCTAGTGAGCTATGTTATGGTACATGGGGTCATAAAGAGTTGGACACGACTGAGTGACTAGCACTTTCATTTCAAACCTCTGTCTTATCAGTTCTTCAGAAATGTATTGTTGCTTTCTCTAAAGGGTCACTTCTTTGGGCTTTCATTTTCTTGTGAAGATTCCCATGTATATGTAAAATTCTAATAAAATTTGTATGTTTTCCTCTTGTTAACCTGTCTTATGTCAGTTTAATTCTTAGGCTGAGCTGGAGACCCTAAGAGAACAGAGAAGAAATTTTTTTCTTCCCCCTCTCTGGTTCTGCTGTTTTACATGTTTCCCCTCTTGCTGAGTAGTTTGTTGTCTTCATATATAACCCACCTCCCATCTCCAGAAACTTAGCTTCATGTTTGATTTTCATTTGCTACCCAGAAGTATCCTTCTGTCAATTTTCTGTATTTACTAATCTGTCTTGTTTTCCCTATAATTTTTATTTGGTAGCATCCTAGGCACTTGTGCAGTATTTTTTTTTAATTCCTTAAGTGCAGCCAGGGCAGACAAAATCAAACGAGACTGACTCTTACTCATATATGCATAACTTGGAATACAGATCCAAGTGTTTCATGAAAATAATTACCTGTAATCAAAGCAGAACCGTTAAACCCTGATATGAGCTGTTAACAAAAACAATTTGTTTTCTTTAAAAGAACATTAAAATAATTAGATACAGAACTATTTAGGGATCTAAGTAGTAAAGATAGTTCTAAAGCTAGGAGAAAGGTCTGAACGGCCAGTGGTCTGTGAAGAATCCAATTTTAAAGACTGATAGAGGCCTGGATTTGCCTGGAGAATCCCAGGGACAGGGGAGCCTGGTGGGCTGCCATCTATGGGGTCGCACAGAGTCGGACACGACTGAAGCGACCTAGCAGCAGCAGCAGCAGCAGAGGCCTGGATTAGTCATGCTGCTGCTAAGTGCTAAGTTGCTTCAGTCGTGTCCGACTCTGTGCGACCCAAGAGACAGCAGCCCACTAGGCTCCCCCGTCCCTGGGATTCTCCAGGCAAGAACACTGGAGTGGGTTGCCATTTCCTTCTCCAATGCATGGAAGTGAAAAGTGAAAGCGAAGTCGCTCAGTCGTGTCCGATTCTTTGCGACCCCATGGACTATGGCCTACCAGGCTCCTCCGTCCATGTCATATCTTCACCCAAAGTACTGTTTTTGTATATACACCTCACCTGCTCATTCCCATCAAGTAATAAACAGATACATTTTTCTAGGACTTTATTTCTCTTGGCCTTGACCTACACTCAGGATAGAAAGAGTGGGAGGAACTAAAAGAATCTCTGTCAGAGTAAAGGAAAGAGAGAGGAGTAGAAGAGGGATGAAAAAGACCAGAAATGCCCAAGGCGGGAAGAAATAGAGCAAGAATGACACATGCTTTTAAGGGGGGTTGCATCCTGGATAAGGTCATGTGGAATTTCCTTTGGGGGACTTCCATCAGCATTCCTCCCGCTCAGAAAGAAGAGCTCTCTGCCTTGTCTTGAGAATGTTGGTCACAAATGTAAATAAATAGAAAAATGCCATTGTAGTGTAACACCTAAATATACAGAATTATGAACAACCGAGGAGAAGGCAATGGCACCTCATTCCAGTGCTCTTGCCTGGAAAATCCCATGGATGGAGGAGCCTGGTGGGCTGCAGTCCATGGGGTCGCTAAGAGTCGGACACGACTGAAGAGACTTAGCAGCAGCAACAGCAGCATGAGCGACCGAGCCTGAATACTGCAACTACGGAAGCCCTCTCACTCTGGAGTCTGCGGGAGACAATTACGGAGCCTAGGCCAAGCTGCAGTGAAAGATTCTACATCATGTACAACTAAGGTCCCATGTGCTGCAGTTAAGACCTGATGCAGCCAAATAAATAAATATACAGCGTTATACACCTTCAGGTTAGGATGTGTTAAACAAAAAGAACGTGCAACTTTCCTTGTGATCCAATGGTTAAGAGTCCGCCTTCCAATGCAGGGGACACAGTTTCAATCCCTGGGCCCACACGCCTCCAGGCAACTAAACCCACGCACCACAATCAGAGAAGCCCATGTGCTCCAGAGCCTGTCAACCTCAACCAAGAGTCCAAGCACGGCAACTAAGAGCCGGTGCGGCCAAAAAAACAAAACCCGAAGAATGAATCTCTGGAAGTAAATACAGTAATTGGTTTTTGTGAGAGAAAGAAGGAGAGACAAAGAAGAGGCAAAGGGAGGGGGAGAGAGAGACAGAGAGGAAGTAATCCTTTAGAAATTCTACCAGGAAAAAGAAAAAAAAAAAAAAAAAGACCAAGTTCTGTGTCATTGATACTGCAACGTATTGGAACATAAAATAAATCAGTATCTCAGTCCCTAGATATTTTAACACAATTAAATAACTCACATAAGGTAATGCATAGTTAATAGATAAGGTCCAAACTGAACCACCGAAGTAATTTAGAATGAACATAAACAGCTTCTGATATTAGGATCGAGTGTGATGTGTTTTGAGAAAACAGCTCTCTCCGTTTCTGACAAATACCACATCTGAGATGACATCTGAATAATATATTTAGCATCAAGAATACATTTTTAGAAGGGATGTGTTATCCTGGATGCAAATTTTCAAATAATAAACAGCACTCCTTGTTGTCACCTCCCATTAAATGTCTTTCGTCACCTATTTAGCCAGCTGTGCTGCTATGCAAGCAAAAGCAAACATATAACAGATGTTCCTAGACCTCAAAGCATGAGATGTTTTCAAACATGGCTAGCTACACTGGAGATGAAAGGTGTCTGCCCTAGAAAACAGCTTAGTTTATCCATTAAGACTGGTAGATAATAGAATAAAATCCACCACTTGCTAGTTATGTGATCTTGAGCTAAGTTACTTAACTTTCCAAGCCTCAGACTTCTCATCTATGAAATGAGAAAACAGGACTTCCCCGGTTCTCCAGTGGTTAAGAGTTAATCTGCCAACATATGGGACACTGGTTCAGTCCCTGGTCTGGGAACTAAGGGACGAAGTCAGGGGGCAACTAAGCCTGTGAGTCACAACTACTGAAGCCCATGTGCCTAGAGCCCATGCTCTGCAACAAGAAAACCATCGCGATGAGAAGCTCACACGTTGCCAAGAGTAGCCCCTTCTTGCTGCAAGTAGAGAAAGCCCATGCGCAGTAACAAAGACCTAACATAGCCAAAAATAAATAAAATAATTTTTAAAATAAAATGAGAAATCATGTCTAATAATGGTATGTACTTCCTAGGATACTTGTGACAAACAAGTTAATCCATGTAAACCCTTAATAACAAACATACCTGGCACACAGTAAATGTTCCATAGACGTTACCTACTTATTCTTCCATGTTTTTGAATTGCATATGTAAGTGCTTTGGCTTCCCAGGTGGTGCAGTGGTAAAGAATCCGCCTTCCAATACAGAAGATGCAAGAGACTCGGGTTTGACCCCTGAGTCAGGAAGATCCCCTGGAGGGGGAAGTGGCAACTCACTCCAGTATTCTTGCCTGGAAAATTCCATGGACAGAAGAGCCTGGAGGGCTATAGTCCATGGAGTCACAAAGAGTTGGACACGACTGACTGAGGATATACACACAAGAGCTTTAAATAGCAAGGAAAGGATGTGAAGAAAGCAGGGTGGTTTAATGCAATGGTTCTATAGAGCTGCTGCTGAGGCTGCTGCTTGGTGGAAGAAGGAGGAGGGGAAGGAGAAGCAGGAGGAGGAGAAGGAGGGGGAGGGGGAGGGGGCAGCAGAAGAGGAGTGTGAGTGGAGAAGCTCAACTTCTATCCTCTATATATGACAGTTCTGTGTAAAATTTCAATTAAAAAATAACTAGTTATTTTAAAATAACTCAAAATAAGGGAAGTGGGGAGAGCCTTTGACTGCAGATCTGCAATTATATATCTATAATAAACTCTAAGAAAACTAGGGATTAAAAAGGACTTACATAATATGACAATTGACATCTACAAAAAACCTAGAGCAACTATATACTTATTAGTAAAATGTTGAAAGATTTCTCTCTGAGGTAAGAATGAGAAGGGGATGTCTGCTCTCCATTCAATGTTGCACTAGTCCGTGATGCCGAGCAGGGCCCTGTGGAACTCCCAGGCCCAGAGAACTTTTCTTCCCCCATTTCTTACAGGTAAATCTTCAGTCTTCATGACCTTCTCTGAGTTCCAAAAGACAGAACAGTTGCTGATCAAGGTAGGAACAGTCATGAACCCACCTGAGACAAGATTAAAGGGACCAGAGAATCTCATCAAGGTTAAGAGACCTAACCACCCAGATACTCTTCACACACCATAAACCTGTCAGCAAGCCTATTCTTTTAAAACTTTGCAGAAGAAAGAATACAAGACTGTTAGTGCCTTAACCCTTATCACATTGCCCTGACTGACTATATAACCTCTCCGTTTCCCAGGGAGAGGGATCCCAGTTCTTGAGGCACTAGCCTTCTGTGTTCCCCCTTTCTCCTCCATGACTCTGTCTCCCTATTTCTGTTCGGCATCAGGGCACAGACAGCCAAGATTTTGACAGCACTGAGAAAAAGAAATAAAAGTTACAAAGATTGGAACTGAAACGATACGTGTGATTAATTTCAAATAATATAATTTTAAACATACACATTCAAAATAGCCCATAGATAAATTAGAATTCATAAAATTTCATTACAATTGATGGGTACAGGACTTCCCTGGTGGTCAAGAATCCGCCTTTCAATGCAGAGGATGTGAGTTTGATCCCTGGTTAGGGAACTGATATCCCACATGACTAAGGGCAACTAAGCCCACAAGCAGCAACTACTGAGCCTGCACGTCACAACTAGAGAGCTCACAAGCCACAACTGCTGAGCCTGCTCGCCACAATGAAAGAACCCACATACAAAGATCCTATATAGCCAAATAAATAATTTTTTTAATAAAATAAAATTGATGGGTGTGAAATCAATATACAAAGTTCAATTCTATCTTGATACCCAAGCAACAAACAGAAAATAAGTTTTTTAAAAGACAATTTTCTACACTTTCAAAACATCAAATATGTGGTAGCAAATTCAGCAAATGAAATGTTATTGGGATAAATTTTTAAAAAACAAGATAGAGGGATATAACATGTTCTTAGACTAGAAGGCTTAATGTTAAAGAATGTCAAGTCTTCCTAAATTGACTTTCAGTTTAATGTAAATTCAATCAAAACCTCAACAAGGATTTTGTAACTTGAGAAGGTAATACTAAAATTTACATGAAATTGCAAATGGCTAAGAATAGTCAAAAACCATTTAAGAAGATTAGAGGGACTTCCCTGGTGGTACAGTGAATAGGAATCTGCCTGCCAAAGCAGGGTACAAGGGTTCTATCCCTGGTGCAGGAAGATTCCACATGCCACAGAACAACTAAGCTTGTTGTCACATATCAGATATGTTAAAGTAAAAAAAAAAAAAAAAACTCCCATTAAAAAACTAAATTTTTTAAAAGTTATCTCCATGAAAAAATGGGCAGGAGACTTGAAAGTCACCTCACATAAAAAGATACACAAATGGCCAGTGACATATGAAAATATGCTGGAACTCATTAATAATCAAAGAAATTCAAATTAAAGCTCTAGTAATATACTCGTGTTTAGTCGCTCAGTCATATCGGACTCTTTGTGACCCATTGGACTGTAGCCTGCCAAGCTCCTCTGTCCGTGGGATTTCCCAGGCAAGAATACTGAAGTGGGTTGCCATTTCCTCCTCCAGAGTATCTTCCCAACCCAGGGATCAAACCTATGTCTCCTGTACTGCCAGCAGACTCTTTACCCACTGAGGCATCGGTAAAGTTCCAACATTATACTACACCTTTAAATATAGCTTAAAATTAAAATAATTCACAGTATTACATTTCAACAGACAAACTTACTGAAGCTGAAGCTCTAGGACTCTGGCCACCTGACACAAAGAGCCAACTCAGTGGAAAAGACCCTGATGCTGGGAAAGATTGAAGGCAAAAGGAGAACGGGGGCGACAGAGGATGGAGATGGTTAGAAAGCATCACTGATTCAAGGGACATGAATTTGAGCAAACTCCAGGAGATAGCGAAGGACATAAGAGCTGGAGCCTGGCATGCTGTGGTCCATTGGGTTACAAAGAGTCAGACATGACTTAGCGACTGAGCCACAACAACAAAAGTCTTAACAAGGATGTGAAGCAAAGAAAACTCATCTGCTCCTAGTGAGAGTGCACAATGCTAGAAATATGGGAAATATTTGGCATTCTCTATTAAAGCCAAACATGCACATACCTATGTCCCAGCAATTCCATTCCCAGATACATATCTAATAGAAAATTAACCAAGAGACATGTGCTGAATTGTCTATGCTGCTGCTGCTGCTAAGTCGCTTCAGTCATGTCCGACTCTGTGCGACCCCACAGACAGAAGCCCACCAGGCTACCCTGTCCCTGGGATTCTCCAGGCAAGAATACTGGAGTGGGTTGCCATTTCCTTCTCCAACGTATGAAAGTGAAAAGCGAAAGTGAAGTTGCTCAGTCGTGTCTATAGCAACATATTTATGATATTCAAAAACTGGAAACAACACAATGCCCATCAAAAATGTAATGTATAAATAAAGTGTGGAATGTACATACAGTAAAATACTACATAGAAATAGCTACGTGAATCAATATGGATGAATCTTATAAACATATTGAGTAACAAGAAAAGTCAGACATTGATTATGTACTGCATAATTCTGCTTACATAAATGTTGATGAAAAATTAATTAGTTGAACTAAGAAAGGAAAGGAAATTTTTATTTGAACTAAATTTAAGGATTATTACCCTGGAAGAGCATCTCAGAAAGCTCTGAGAACTGTTCTGCTTGGTAGAAGTCAAGACACAGTTAAATAAATTCCTTGACACAGAGGGCTGTACATCAAATGGCATATTATTGACAGTTTACATAATTTAGATCTAATCGCCATCACGGTGGGTCATGTGTCCCTTACAAGATCAAGAAGGAATGTTATCTTCTAAGGAGTTATTTTGTTGGAACTGAGAGAATGTTGCTCTTTATGGCTGAGCAGGTATTCTTGCTGATGGGAAAGAATGTCTGGTTGATACTTAAAATGCAGATACACACTGCACAGTGGGAGAAAGGAGGCCAAAGGGCAGAGAACTTTATGTTTAAATTTTTTCTTATCATGCCATAAAATATTAGTTTTATTTCACATAAAGTTTAAACAGGCATAACTAAGCTGTGGTGTTAAAGTCAAGAGATTACTTTGGGGGTAATTGGGAAGGAATGAGAGGGGCTTCTAGGCTGTTAGCAATATTCACTTTTTTGGCCTGGAAGATGGTCAACTTTATTTTGTGATAATCCAACAAACTGTTCTCTGATGGCTTGTACATTTTTCTGTATTTATTATTTCAAAATATTTTTAATTTTTAAAAGCAACTTCATTAAGAAATCGTTAGCATACAATAGAATGTACCATTCTAAGACTCAGTTCCTTGAGTTTCAAGAAACATATACAAGCTGTGTAACTACCATTACAAAATCAAGATACAAAACATATCCATCATTCTCAAAAGCTTCTATCAACCCCACCCGCTCCTTGGCCCTGGGCAACAACTGCCATGAGATAGATTAGTTTTAGTTTTATGGAACTGCAAGTATACACCACGTACTCTTTCGTGTCTGGCTTCTTTCACTTAGTATAATGTTTTTGAGATAATCCCATGCGATAGAATTTTTCAGCAGTTTGGTCCTTTTCACCACTGGGTAGTATTCCATTGTATGGATGTACCACAGTTCATTGATCTTTTGATTTATTGACAGACATTTATTTCCAGTTTGGAGATATTGTAAATCAAGATCCTCTGAACCTTTTTACAACTCTTTGTGTCGACATATATTTTCATTACTCTTGGGTATATGTTAACTTTTTAAAGTTAAAAATAATAAAAAGTAAAGTAATTCAAGTATGCAAAGGCACAGAGGGCTAAGAGTGGTGGGAGAGACTTGAACACGTGTAAATGTGGCTGGAGGCAGCCCTCTTTGGATGATGAGCAGCACCTGTCTCATAAACACTGCTGATATCTCCACTGATTCATCCTGTGACACTTGGTGACATTGGGTCTCAAGTGCCTCCTTTTTGAAATGAGAGTGATCGCAACCCTTGACCTATTCAAGGTGGAGGAATCAAATAAGGTTAAGTATGAGAAACTTAACTGGGTATTGTTTTTGCTTTGGAATTTCATCACTTCCACTAGCTTTGTTTGTAGTCATGCTTTCTAAGGCCCACCTGACTTCACATTCCAGGATGTCTGGCTCCAGGTCAGTGATCACACCATCGTGATTATCTGGAGGAATCAAATAAGGTTAAGTATGAGAAACTGCTGTGGAAATATAAGGTTTTTACAGTGCTACACCAAAGTGTCAAGTTTAGCATCTGTTTCCTTCAGAGGGTTAAAGTACAGAAGCAAAAGCAGGAACAGCTTTGGATGGGTATGCAGTATATGTGACCTCTGAGGCCCTGTCATATCTGTAACTAAGGCCCTGAACCAACAAATTACTTATGTTTGACATAAATTAAAGTTTTGACGAAGTGTGGGTCAAGTAACAAATGACAAAGCTGTGTTTAATATATTAATACAGTGAATCTAGAGGTAGACTGAGGTCCAAGTATACTCACTCTTTTTGAAAAATAATAAAAAATCATAGTTCTTATTATTTTTATAAGGTACAGAGCTTAGCAAGCTTTTAAATGTATTCTCATTTTATTCAACCAAAGTTCCACTCTGCTGAACTTCTTGATGCAGAAAATGGACCATGTTGTAGAAAAGGCTATAGTGAGAAACTCAAATAAAGGACTTCCCTCGTGGTCCAGTCGTTAAGAATCTGCCTGCCAATGCAGGGGACTTGGGTTCAATCTCTGGTTGGGGAACTAAGATTCCATAGGCCAAGGAGCAGCTAAGCCCGAGGGCCACAACTACTGAGCCCGCACTCTATAGCCCATGCTCCGCAACAAGAGAGGCCACTGCAATGAGAAGCCTGTGCACTGCAAGGAACTAGATAAAGCCCACACGCAGCAGTAAAGGCCCAGTGCAACCAAAAATTTAATTAAATAAATAAATCTTTAAAATAAAAAAGGACTAACAAAACACCAAACACCAGACTTTCTTATACCCCAGCAAGCAATTGAAATTGCCTTCTTAAGAGTCTGACTTGAGCAAAGCCATCACTGCAGCAAACCCACTCACCTCGGTGTCTTTCTGACAGTTTCAGGAAAGCAACTTATAATCCATCAGGGTTCATCTGCCCCCTGTGAAAAGTCAGCATTGGATTCCGGAACTAGCCCGGGTCTGGATGATCGTGGTCCAGTTTTTCTTTAACACCGCATTTTCCATTCTCACTAGCGTTTGTCACAAGGTCCCATCCAGCAGGGATGGAACTGGTCTTCCTGATGTTTATCTTCCAAGGTTTCAGTCTAGAGGGTCCTGGTCTTTTCTTTAGAAGCATCATTCAAAGAGTTTTGCTAGGAATTCAAAATTGGGGATCCACATGTGGCAGACCCAGCCATTCCTTGGAACCTAGGCAGATGCCCTGGTGGGACCTGCCATCCTGGCTCGAGTGTCCCTCTCATCAGGCAGCAGTGCTTGTCTTTGAGTTCAAAACTCCAAAATATTTAAGAACAGGGTGAGATATATGCCTTTTTCCTTCAGGTGACCCCGGAGCCAGGGTGCACATATCAGCATGCAGGTATCAGCAGGGGAGATGCCTTTGACCAGAGCTGGGACACATTAATGTAGAGTCGTGAGCCAGAGATGGGGTGTGGAGGGGCACTTGACCTTGTGCCCAGAAACACTTAACAGGGGTTGTGGGGGGAGGAGGCATGAGACCCTGAGATTGGAGGCCAGGCGAGCTTGTGACCTTGGAAGCAGGGGAAGCATGCTAGGGCGCACATGTACACGTGTGTTTAGGGGGGCGTGAGAGGGGATGGCATGTGCCCCAAGGCCAGGGAGGCACGTGACCCTCAGAGAGGGGTGGAGGGTACATGACCTGGCGGCGGGGGTGGCACACGTGACCGGGATGCTACATGGAATGTAATCCCGAGATAGGCGTAGGGGAACACGTGACCCAGAAGTTGGGGGTGGAGGAGTAATATGGAGGCCAAGGGGCCTGTGACTCGGATATAGGAGTGTGGAAGTACTCAACTCCTGGAGATTGGAATCATGTAACACAGACCCCAGGGGTACGCGACCCGGTGATCGGGGTGTGGGTGCACATGACCTAGAGACTGGGGAAGCGCACGACCGGGAGAGCCAGGTGAGCACGCAATCCCAGAGTGAGTAGACCCGACTGGACAGGGGCATGAAGGTGAGCCAGACAGGGGCAGGAAGGTGAGCCGCACCGGGCATGGAAGCGTTTAAACTTTAATTCTCCTCCAAGAATTCCAGGGGCTGGGATATTTATTATGTGGAAAAATGAGTGAGTGAATGAATGAAGAATGAGTGATACTAAAAGGGAGTGACATCTCCCAAATAGCTATTGAGTCTAGTAAAGAAGTCAAAGATTGAAGGGTGATGATAACCACCTTGATGCATAATGAATTTGATTTCATTTCTGTTCCTGATCGTAAGTTTATGAACAGTTTGCAATGGTATGAGAAGTAATGCGATATACAGTTATCCTTCAGTTTATGCCACTTAGTACAGATTTCCGATAACTGAAACATATCCAACGACAATTTCCTTTTACATGAAAAAAAAAAAAAAAAAAGGCAAAAATAGCATTCAGCGTTTGCTTTGTGGCAAGCAGTGCGCCCCGAGCAGCTAGAGTGACACCGCCAAACTCATTCCCTGGAGCTTACATTCATATCTCAGCATCAAGCCACCCTAGCTTTGAACTGTGTCTGTGAGCATCCTTGCTTTTTCTCCATTTATTTTGTGCATCCCTTAGCAAGATGTGAAGTAAGGTAATTGCTTCTTCACTTTATGCCATTTCAATTTAGGAAAAGCTTCATAGGAACTCTCTACTTGTGGATAACAAGAGAAACCTGTACACAGCAAGGAAATCAGTGCTTGTTTTATGATTGCTTGGCTGAGGAAACTGCTTGTCTGGAAAGAGAGATGCTCTGGTTCACAGCTTCCAGTCTAGGCTTTGAAGCCTTCTCGTCTGCTTTTTCTCCCTAAATTGTCTCAGTCCTGCCAATGTTTCCAACTATAACCTTTACATGGATATGCCCCTCTCTATGAAGTCACTAACTTCATCTACTCTCTGAGCTATAGACTTAATGTCACAAATAACCTCCTGATTATAGGGTGACCAACTGTCGCATTTTGCCCAAGAATGAGGGGACTTCCAGGACATGAATTTGCATTGGTAAAACTGGGCAAGATCCAAGCAACCTAAGATTAATTGGTCACTTTACTATTAAATAACTCGAATGACTTTCAGTTCAGTTCAGTTGCTCAATCGTGTCTGACTCTTTGCGACCCCATGAATTGCAGCACACCAGGCCTCCCTGTCCATCACCAACTCCCGGAGTTCACTCAAACTCATGTCCATTTAGTCAGTGATGCCATGCAGCCATCTCATCCTCTGTCATCCCCTTCTCCTCCTGCCCCCAATCCCTCCCAGCATCAGAGTCTTTTCCAATGAGTCAACTCTTCGCATGAGGTGGCCAAAGTACTGGGGTTTCAGCTTTAGCATCATTCCTTCCAAAGAAAGCCCAGGGCTGATCTCCTTTAGAATGGACTAGCTGGATCTCCTTGCAGTCCAAGGGACTTGCAAGAGTCTTCCCCAACATCACAGTTTAAAAGCATCATTCAGCTTTCTTCATAGTCCAACTCTCACGTCCATACATGACCACTGGAAAAACATAGCCTTGACTAGACAGACCGGCAAAGTAATGTCTCTGCTTTTGAATATGCTATCTGGGTTGGTCATAACTTTCCTTCCAAGCAGTAAGCGTCTTTTAATTTCATGGCTGCAGTCACCATCTGCAGTGATTTTGGAGCCCCCGCAAAATAAAGTCTGACATGGTTTGGAGGCACCTAATACTCAACATAGCTGAAATTCATTGATCTTCCTCCTCTTCAATATGATTTCTCCCAGTATTCTTTCCAGCAGTGGGTAGCATCATTGTCCACACTGACTACCATGTTAGAAACTTTGGGGAGTCTTCACAAATCTTTCTCATTTACCTCTCCCACTAAATGGAGTCCTCTTTGTGGCTATTTTAGAAACTGTATCTTTTTAATTGGTTTAATTTCATCATCTCTTTCATGGACTCTTGCAAAGGTCTCCTATTATGAAATGATACCAAGAATATTTCCTCCAGCACATCTCATTACTTATATTATTTGTATTGTGTTTATTAATAAAAATTATTAATATATCTTAATTTCAATGAAAAATTGAAGAAGTGTTCCAGAGTAACGAGACATGACAGAATTCTAGATTAGGGGGAGAGAGGAGTTGCTATTAAGGCTAATATTGAAACAATCAGCATAAAGTGAATATGGACATATATTGCTATGCTAAATCGCTTCAGTCATGTCCGACTCTGTGCGACCCCAGAGATGGCAGCCCACCAGGCTCCTCCGTCCATGGGATTTTCCAGGCAAGAGTACTGGAGTGGGGTGCCATTGCCTTCTCTGATGGACATATATTAGCTAATAGTATTTTATCAACATTAAATTTCTTGAGTTAGATCATCACCCTGCAGTTATTTTTAAGTGTTTAGATTCTTTTTTCCCAGTTAATTAATTTATTAACTGCAACACACAGGATCTTTGTTGGTCATGCCAGATCTTTGGTTGCTGGACACAGACACTCTAGTTGTGGCACAAGGGCTCAGCAGTTGCAAGTTAAGGGCTTAGATGCTCCAAGGCATGCGGGATCTTAGTTCCCCGACCAGGAATCTAACCCATGCCCCCTGCATTGTAAGGTAGATCCTCAACCACTGAACCACCACAGAAGTCCCCACTCTGCAGTTTTCTATCTGAATGTTCTTGTTCTTGAGATTTACTATCAGTGGAAGGAGAGGATAAGTCAGGAGTTTGGCTTTAAAATATCCACACTACTCCATAGTGTAGATAACTGACGAGGACCTACTGTATAGCACAAGAACTATACTCAGTATCATGTAATAACCTATATCAATATCCAGTAATAACCTATAATGGAAAAGAATCTAAAAAAGAATATATATATTAATGTAGTAAAAGAATATATGTGTAGCTGAATCACTTTGATATATACTTGAAACTAATATAACATTGTAAATTAACTATATTTTAATAAAAAAATTTATGAAGATTTACTAGCTGAGTGACAGGCCATGATCTCTGCAACTTACTCTCATATTTCTAGCAAAATAATAATAATTGGAATAAAAAAGGAATAAAATAGAAAAGGGTATCTTAGATCACATATTCAAAAGCAAAGACATTACTTTGCCAACAAAGGTTCGCCTAGTCAAGGCTATGGTTTTTCCTGTGGTCATGTATGGATGTGAGAGCTGGACTGTGAAGAAGGCTGAGTGCCGAAGAATTGATGCTTTTGAACTGTGGTGTTGGAGAAGACTCTTGAGAGTCCCTTGGACTGCAAGAAGATCCAACCAGTCCATTCTGAAGGAGATCAGCCCTGGGCTTTCTTTGGAAGGAATGATGCTAAAGCTGAAACTGCAGTACTTTGGCCACCTCATGCGAAGAGTTGACTCATTGGAGAAGTCTCTGATGCTGGGAGGGATTGAGGGCAAGAGGAGAAGGGGACGACAGAGGATGAGATGGCTGGATGGCATCACTGGGATGGCATCACTGATTCGATGGATGTGACCTCCGGGAGTTGGTGATGGACAGGGAGGCCTGGTGTGCTGCAATTCATGGGGTCGCAAAGAGTCAGACACAACTGAGCGACTGATCTGATCTGATCTGATCTTAGGTGTATATAAGTACTTGGCAACATGGGTGAAACATTAACTAATCACAAACTGCTTAGTGCCCAAATGTTTTGTGTCAGGCAGTGTGTTCAAAGGTCTCACTCATGGCAAATGCAATGAAGATCTGGCACTAGATCAATGAAGATCTGGCACTAGATCAATGAAGATCTAGTGCCAGATCAATGTAAGCTGTAAAGTCAGAGGTATACCAGAAGGCTTTTCCTGGCCTAAATGAGGATGTTGGGGTCCCATGAGCCAAAGTTCTGTGGAAGAACAAAGGGATTTGCCAAGTAAGTGCTTACAAAAGTAAAGCTTAGAAGAATAGAATAAAGGCAGAAGTAGCAGATATTGTCTGTTGCAACACTGCCTTCCACTTCCTATTGCATCCATTCACCATTGCAACCCAACTTCCTGCTTTCTGAATTTTTTTCGAATCTTTGACACTAAGAAGTTAAATCTTGAAAGGGTAAATCTAACATATAGGGTCAACTGGCTTTATGTCTTAAAGAAACCAGAACAGACAACCTTGCTAATAATATAGAACCCCTGAATCATTGAACCATTGAGTAGAGATCAGTTCTCATGGGGCTGACCCATGAGAAAAGCACCTGTTTTGTGAATCTGAGGCCTTCAATAACTACCTGCTCAGAGAGTCACTTTCCAAGATGTGGGACTGGAATGACAATGTGTCATCCTGACACTGCATTTGAGTTTCTCTAAAGCCCAAGTCTAAAGCTTAAATGTTCTGCTCCACATTCAAACTCTGAATAACCCGGCTTTGAACTCTGTCCTGTGTCTAATCTCTATGCCTACTATTCCTGCAAACATAGCTTAACTTTCAGCCATATCTAATACCCTGCCCAACACTTAGCCGTTTATGGCCCCATACTCTTACTCCCATACTCTTACTTCTACTGGATCACCCCTGTCCACTAGATATGCAAGAAACCTCACTTTGCTTGAAGTTTATCCCAAATACTTTTCTATCTTTGAAATATTTTTTTCTTTTTATTTGGCTTATTTTTATTTTTTATTGGCGCCACAGTGTGGCACATGGGATCTTAGTTCCTCAACCATGGATCACATCCATATGCCTTGTATTGAAAGTGCAGAATCTTAATCACTGAACTGCCAGGGAAGTCCCCTGCTCTTGAAATCTTTACTAAACATTTTTCTAATTCTTCCAAACAGAGGTTGACTCTCTCTCATACAAAATTTTATACAAACTTTTATTAAAATTTTGTTTTGTATTATAGTAAGTTTTCATGTCTGCCTCCTTTGATAACTCCTTCAAGGCCCAAACTGGGTCATAGCAATTGTTTGGGTCATTTCCATTCCTCTCCTACAGCACCTTTAACCTCTCATAGCCCTGTCCTTATACTGATACAATGCCAGCTTTCCAGTGTTTTGTCCTGCCCACTTCAGTACCTATACCAGTCCTTTTCAGGGAATTTGTTCTTTTCTTATCCAGATCTGGTGTTTTACCAGATAATGATACCAAATAATGATAGGATACTGAAAGAGGAACTCCCCAAGTCAGTAGGTGCCCAATATGCTACTGGAGAAGTGGAGAAATAACTCCAGAAAGAATGAAGGGATGGAGCCAAAGCAAAAACAATACCCAGTTGTGGATGTGACTGGTGATAGAAGCAAGGTCCGATGCTGGAAAGAGCAATATTGCATAGGAACCTGGAACGTCAGGTCCATGAATCAAGGCAAATTGGAAGTGGTCAAACAGGAGATGGCAAGAGTGAACGTCGACATTCTAGGAGTCAGCGAACTCAAATGGACTAGAAAGGGTGAATTTAACTCAGATGACCATTATATCTACTACTGCGGGCAGGAATCCCTCAGAAGAAATGGAATAGCCATCATGGTCAACAAAAGAGTTTGAAATGCAGTACTCGGACGCAGTCTCAAAAACTACAGAATGATCTCTGTTCGTTTCCAAGGCAAGCCATTCAATATTATGGTAATCCAAGTCTATGCCTCAACCAGTAACGCCGAAGAAGCTGCAGTTGAATAGTTCTATGAAGACCTACAGACCTTTTAAATAACACCCCCAAAAGATGTCCTTTTCATTATAGGGGACTGGAATGCAAAAGTAGGAAGTCAAGAAACACCTGGGGTAATAGGCAAATTTGGCCTTGGTGTACAGAATGAAGCAGGGCAAAGGCTAATAGAGTTTTGCCAAGTAAATGCACTGGTCATAACAAACACCCTCTTCCAACAACACAAGAGAAGACTCTACACATGGACATCACCAGATGGTCAACACCGAAATCAGATCGATTATATTCTTTGCAGCCAAAGATGGAGAAGCTCTATACAGTAAACAAAAACAAGACCAGGAGCTGACTGTGGCTCAGATCATGAACTCCTTATTGCCAAATTCAGACTTAAATTGAAGAAAGTAGGGAACCACTAGACCATTCAGGTATGACTTAAATCAAATCCCTTATGATTATACAGTGGAAGTGAGAAATAGATTTAAGGGCCTAGATCTGATAGATAGAGTGCCTGATGAACTATGGATGGAGGTTCGTGACATTGTACACAATGCAGGGATCAAGACCATCCCCATGGAAAAGAAATGCAAAAAAGCAAAATGGCTGTCTAGGGAGGCCTTACAAATAGCTGTGAAAAGAAGAAAAGCAAAAAGCAAAGGAGAAAAGGAAAAATATAAGCATCTGAATGCAGAGTTCCAAAGAATAGCAAGAAGAGATAAGAAAGCCTTCCTCAGTGATCAATGCAAAGAAATAGAGGAAAACAACAGAATGAGAAAGACTAGAGATCTCTTCAAGAAAATTAGAGATACCAAGGGAACATTTCATGCAAAGATGGGCTCGATAAAGGACAGAAATGGTATGGACCTAAGAGATGCAGAAGATATTAAGAAAAGGTGACAAGAATACAGAGAAGAACTGTACAAAAAAGAGCTTCACGACCCAGATAATCATGATGGTGTGATCACTGACCTAGAGCCAGACATCCTGGAATGTGAAGTCAAGTGGGCCTTAGAAAGCATCACTCCGAACAAAGCTAGTGGAGGTGATAGAATTCCAGATGAGCTACTTCAAATCCTGAAAGATGATGCTGTGAAAGTGCTGCACTCAATATGCCAGCAAATCTGGAAAACTCAGCAGTGGCCACAGGACTGGAAAAGGTCAGTTTTCATTCCAATCCCAAAGAAAGGCAATGCCAAAGAGTGCTCAGACTACCACACAATTGCACTCATCTCACACACTAGTAAAGTAATGCTCAAAATTCTCCAAGCCAGGCTTCAGCAATATGTGAACTGTGAACTTCCAGTTGTTCAAGCTGGTTTTAGAAAAGGCAGAGGAACCAGAGACCAAGTTGCCAACATCTGCTTGATCATGGAAAAAGCAAGAGAGTTCCAGAAGAGCATCTATTTCTGCTTTATTGACTATGACAAAGCCTTTGACTGTGTGGATCACAATAAACTGTGGAAAATTCTGAAAGAGATGGGAATACCAGACCACCTGACCTGCCTCTTGAGACATTTGTATGCAGGTCAGGAAGCAACAGTTAAAACTGGTCATGGATCAACAGACTGGTTCCAAATAGGAAAAGGAGTATGTCAAGGCTGTATATTGTCACCCTGCTTATTTAACTTCTATGCAGAGTACATCATGAGAAACGCTGGACTGGACGAAGCACAAGCTGGAATCAAGATTGCTGGGAGAAATATCAATAACCTCAGATATGCAGATGACACCACCCTTATGGCAGAAAGTGAAGAGGAACTAAAAAGCCTCTTGATGAAGGGGAAAGTGGAGAGTGAAAAGGTTGGCTTAAAACTCAACATTCAGAAAACGAAGATCATGGCATCTGGTCCCATCAATTCATGGGAAATAGATGGGGAAACAGTGGAAACAGTGTCAGACGTTATTTTTCTGGGCTCCAAAATCACTGCAGATGGTGACTGCAGCCATGAAATTAAAAGACGCTTACTCCTTGGAAGGAAAGTTATGACCAACCTAGATAGCATATTTAAAAGCAGAGACATTACTTTGCCAACAAAGGTTCGTCTAGTCAAGGCTATGGTTTTTCCAGTGGTCATGTATGGATGCGAGAGTTGGACTGTGAAGAAAGCTGAGTGCCGAAGAATTGATGCTTTTGAACTGTGGTGTTGGAGAGGACTCTTGAGAGTCCCTTGGACTGCAAGGAGATCAGCCCAGGGCTTTCTTTGGAAGGAATGACGCTAAAGCTGAAACTCCAGTACTTTGGCCATCTCATGTGAAGAGTTGACTCATTGGAAAAGACTCTGATGCTGGGAGGGATTGGGGGCAGGAGGAGAAAGGGACGACAGAGGATGAGATGGCTGGATGGCATCACTGACTCGATGGATGTGAGTTTGAGTGACCTCTGGGAGTTGGTGATGGACAGGGAGGCCTGGCGTGCTGTGATTCATGGGGTCGCAAAGAGTCGGACATGACTGAACGACTGAACTGAACTGACCTCCATACACTTAGAGTGAGGAAGAAACAAGTATAACTCCATCACTCCAGGTAGCCGGGAACCCCTCCAGTGTGTGGTACACTTTCCTTTAGCATTGCTCAGCCTGAAGGTTCTCACAGTTCACTGACTATTGCACCAGGTGTCTGTGGTGCTTAGCACCCAAGCTGGTGTGAAACCTACCCATTTCCTTGCTTATTACAGCAGATTGGATACTCTGGGTGTGGGATGGACCCCCTCTGTTAGATGAAGCTATAAAGAAGTGCAGAAATGCAAATAGAAGTAGAGACTAAGTAAAAGACCACTGTGTAATCAGTTTGACTGCTGTGTATGTACAAAACCATGCATGAGACTGGTTCAATCCCTGGGACAGGAAGATACCCTGGAATAGGAAATGGCAACCCACTCCGTTTTCTTGCCTGAAGAATCCCATGCACAGAGGAGCCTGGTGGGCTACAGTTCATGAATCACAAAGAGTTGGACATGACTGAGTGCAAGCATGAGCCACTGCCAACTGGAAGAGACAAGAGCCATACCAGCCCATCACCCCCATCCCACCGCACCCCACCACCCCACCCTCCCACCCCACCACTGCGTGTTGCTTGGACTACACTTGTCCCTTGCTGTCTCTTGCAGTCACTTGGAGGATGGTCCGTGAACCTTATAGTGCAGCTTGAGTTTTCTCCCGAAACAGATTAGAGGGTGGAGCCCTATGGAATGGAAAATACTGGGATATATGCCATGGTTACAGTTAATGGAATGTCTGGTTTGGGAAGTAAACTATATGGCAATTCTGCCATGGGTGTATGGATAACCAGTTTTCTTGGCAACAGATGGAAGAAAAGAATAATCAGTTCTTATAGTATACCAACCCTTTGCATTCATGACCTGATTGCATCCTCAAAATAGTCCAATGAACCATGAATTATTTTGATTTCACAGATGTGGAAAGTAAATCTTAGGCCAACTTATTAATTATTCTAACAGCAAATTAGTGATAGAATCAACACTGAAATTCAGATTCATCTAACTCCAAAATCACCATGATGTAATACCCTGAAACACATATCTAAACATTGTTTATTCATTTATTCAAAAGGTATTTGTTGTGTTCCCACTGGCAGCAGGTACACACTGGGGATTTAATAATAAGGTAAAACAAAACAAAAACATACTTGTCCAAATGAATCTTACAGCCTAGTGGAAGAATACACATTAATCAAATCATCACACAAATAAAAGTATAAAATTACAGCTGTGAATAGTACCAGAGGGAAAAGTCCATAATGCTATGAGTGTGTAATAAGATTCTAACCTAACTGAGTAAATGTCTATCTTCACCCCTTCAGCATTCTCTCTTCTAGAAACTACCCTTCAGTTTTCTTCTAAAGAACCTCTCTTCCTCATCTTCCAACAGCACTTCAGGTGGAACTGACCTCAACACTGACTTCATTGATGGTCATATGACCCAGTCCTGACTAATGAAAGTGGAGGTATATCACATTTTAATGCACTTCACTTTATAGTGTTCCAGATATTGCATTTTTAATAAACTGAAAGTTTGTAGGAACTCAGCATTGTCAGATGATGGTTAGCATTTTTCAGCAATGAAGTATTTTTAAATTAAGGTATGTACATTTTTTTAGACATAATGCTATTGCACACTTAGTAGCCTACAGTATGGTATCAGTCCAGTTCAGTTCAGTCTCTCAGTGTGTCCAACTCTGCAACCCCATGGGCTGCAGCACGCCAGGCTTCCCTGTCCATCACCATCTCCCAGAGCTTGCTCAAACTCACGTCCATCAAGTCGGTGATGCCATCCAGCCATCTCATCCTCTGTCGTCCCCTTCTTCTCCTGCCTTCAATCATTCCCAGCATCAGGGTCTTTCCCAAGGAGTCAGTTCTTCACATCACGTGGCCAAAGCATGGTATAAACACAACTTTATATGCACTAAGAAATCCAAAAATTCACAACTTGCTTTATTGCAATATTTGCTTTATTGTGGAAGTTTAGAACCAAACCTGTAGTGTCTTTCAGGAATGCCTGTACTGCACCATGCCCACAGTGACTGGTTCAAAAATGCTACGTGTGAGCTGTGGTTCATATACAATGGAATACTACTCAGCTATAAAAAAAAAAAAGAACACCTTTGAGTCAGTTCTAATGAGATGCATATTATACAGAGTGAAGTAAGTCAGAAAAAGAAGTACTGTACATTAACACATATATATGGAATCTAGAAAGATGGCACTTATGAACCTATTTGCAGGGCAGCAATTTGCAGAAACACAGACACAGAGAACAGATTTATGGACAAGGGTGGGGGAGAGGAATGGGAGGGTGAGATGAGTGGAGAGAGTAACATGGAAGCATATACACTAACATATGTTAAATAGAAAGCCAGTGGAAATTTGTTGTATGTTTCAGGGAACTAAAACTGGGGCTCTGTGACAACCTAAAGGAGAGGAGACATATGTATCAGTTCAGCCTCTCAGTCGTGTCCGACTCCTTGCAGCCCCATGGACTGCAGCACAACAGGCCTCCCTGTCCGTCACCAACTCTCAGAGTTTACTCAAACTCATGTTTGTTGAGTTGGTGAGGCCATCCAACCATCTCATCCTCTGTCATCCCCTTCTCCTCCTGCTTTCATTCTTTCCCAGCATCAGGGTCTTTTCAAATGAGTCAGCTCTTTGTATCAGGTAGCCAAAGTATTGGAGTTTCAGCTTCAACATCAGTCTTTCCAATGAACACCCAGGACTCATCTCCCTTAGGATGGACTGGTTGGATCTCCTTGCAGTCCAAGGGACTCTCAAGAGTTCTCCAGCACCACAGTTCAAAAGCATTAATTCTTCGGCACTAAGCTTTCTTTATAGTCCAACTCTCACATCCATACATGACTACTGGAAAAACCATAGCCTTGACTAGATGGACCTTTGTTGACAAAGTGATGTCTCTGCTTTTTAATATGCTGTCTGCTGCTGCTGTCTATGTTGGTCATAACTTTTCTTCCAAGAAGTAAGTCTGCAGTCACCATCAGGGAAAGTCAAATGTAACAGAGAAAGAGCACACCCCAGGAGCAGACCTCAGCCAGTGACAGACAGGAATTGGTGACTAACTACTGCCCATCCCTTGCTCCTTAGGCTGCTGCCTAGGCAGTGGTCAAACAGGAGATGGCAAGAGTGAACATCGACATTTTAGGAATCAGTGAAATGGACTGGAATGGGCAAATTTAATTCAGATGACCATTGTATCTACTACTATGGGCAAGAATCCCTTAGAAGAAATGGAGTAGCCATCATAGTCAACAAAAGAGTCCAAAATGCAGCTCTTGGGTACGTTCTCAAAAACGACAGAATGATCTCTGTTTATTTCCGAGGCAAATAGTGTCACAGATTACTGTGATTCAGTGTCACAGTAATCCAAGTCTATGCCCCAACCGGTAATGCTGAAGAAGCTGAAGTTGAACGGTTCTATGAAGACCTACAAGACTTTTTAGAATACCCCCAAAAGATGTCCTTTTCATTATAAGGGACTGGAATGCAAAAGTAGGAAGTCAAGAAACACCTGGAGTAACAGGCAAATTTGGGCTTGGTGTACAGAATGAAGCAGGGCAAAGGCTAATAGAGTTTTGCCAAGAGAACGCACTGGTCATAGCAAACACCCTCTTCCAAAAACACAAGAGAAGACTCTATATGTGAACATCATCAGATGACCAACACCGAAATCATATTGATTATATTCTTTGCAGCCAAAGTTGTAGAAGCTCTATACAATCAGCAAAAACAAGACCAGCAGCTGACTGTGGTTTGGATCATGAACTCCTTATTGCCAAATTCAGACTTAAATTGAAGAAAGTAGGGAAAACCACTAGACCATTCAGGTATGACCTAAATCAAATCCTTTAGGATTATACAGTGGAAGTGAGAAATAGATTTAAGGGACTAGATCTGATAGAGTGCCTGATGAACTATGGACAGAGGTTCATGACATTGTACAGGAGACGTGGAGCAAGACCATCCCCATGGAAAAGAAATGCAAAAAAGCAAAATTGCTGTCTGAGGAGGCCTTACAGATAGCTGTGAAAAGAAGATAAGCAAAAAGCAAAGGATAAAAGGAAAAATACAACCATTTGAATGCAGAGTTCCAAAGAATAGCAAGGAGAGATAAGAAAGCCTTCCTCAGTGTTCAGTGCAAAGAAATAGAGGAAAACAATAGAATGGTAAAGACTAGAGCTCTCTTCAAGAAAATTAGAGATACCAAAGGAACATTTTATGCAAAGATGGGCTCAATAAAGGACAGAAATGGTATGGACTTAACAGAAGCAGGAGATATTGAGAGGTGGCACGAATACACAGAACTGTATGAAAAAGATCTTCACAACCCAGATAATCATGATGGTATGCTCAACTCACCTAGAGCCAGACATCCTGGAATGTGAAGTCAAGTGGGCCTTAGGAGCATCACTATGAACAAATATAGTGGAGATGATGGATTCCAGTTGAGCTATTTCAAATCCTGAACGATGATGCCATGAAAGTGCTGCACTCAATACACCAGCAAATTTTAAAAACTTGGCAGTGGCCACAGGACTGGAAATGGTCAGTTTTCATTCCAATCCCTAAGAAAGGCAATGCCAAAGGATGCTCAAACTACTGCACAATTGTACTCATCTCACATGCTACTAAAATAATGCTCAAAATTCTCCAAGCCAGGCTTCAGCAATACATGAACCATGAACTTCCAGATGTTCAATCTGGATTTAGAAAAGGCAGAGGAACCAGAGATCAAATTGCCAACATCTGCTGGATCATCGATAAAGCAAGAGAGTTCCGGAAAAACACGTATTTCTGCTTTATTGATTATGCCAAAGTCTTTGACTGTGTGGATTACAATAAACTGTGGAAAATTCTGAAAGAGATGTGAGTACCAGACCACCTGACCAACCTCTTGAGAAATCTGTATTTGAGTCAGGAAGCAACAGTTAGAACTGGACATAGAACAACAGATTGGTTCCAAATAGGAAAAGGACATATGTATACCTATGGCTAATTGATGTGGATGTATGACAAATCAATATTGTAAAGCAATCATCAATCAATTAAAAATAAATAAATATAATTTTTTAAAAAATGCTTCATGCAACTCAGACCAACAAGAGCACTGGGACTTTGCCTGGAACCATTAAGAATGAGACTTCTTCAATGACCAGCAATGTTAAAACAAGGCATTCGGGGACATCTGTGGCCACATGAGGCAAGAAACCTGAGACATGAGGCCTAGACCTGAGGATAAAGCTAACTGAGGAGGGCAGAGCCAAGAAAGAGAGATTCCAAAGATAGTAGTTAAACACATGGACCTAGCATCACATCAACTACCAATAAAACAATAAAACAATAAGCAGTTTAGAGGTGTCAGCCAACTTCTTCCTGCTTAAGCCAGTTTCACTGAGTAACTGCTCTTTCTTTTTTTTCTTTCTTTCTCTCTCCCTCTTTCTTTCTTCTTTCCTTCCTTCCTTCATTTCTTTATCTTTTTTTGTCACTTGGAACTGAAAAAGTGAAGACTCCTAACTGGGTAGTCAAGGATGGCTTCCTGAAGAATGAAGGTGATCTGAGATATGAAGAAGTAGATGTGAATTCGACAAAGAGGAAAAGGAAGAATGTCCCAGTCAGAGGAAATACCAAGCTGTGGAGCCTTGAGTAAGGAAGGAGCCTATGATTCAAAGAGATGGAGAGACGGTCAGTGTGGGTGGAATACAGTGAACGTAATGAAATGAAAATGGACTAAAATGGAAAAGCAGTTTTCTGCACACCATGTTCATGGTTTTTGATCTCTGGATTTACAGCCACAGGACACACCTGAGGGTTTTGAAGCACTGCAGAAGTAGTGTAGTGGTGATATCTGATTTACATATTTTTAAAAGTCACTTGGATGTTATCTGGAGACTAGCTTGCAGGGTATCAAGAACAGAGTGAAGGTAACATTTCATTTTTTTGCTCTTCCCTCAAAGAATAGACACAGTAAAACGAATTAGAACACCAATATCGTCATCGAGTGAAGAGACAGCCTGGACTGGGGGAGTGGCAGTGGAAAATGCATAGGTTTATTTTTAAAGGGACTGATGAAATAGAATTCATATTTCATGACAAGATGAGAAAAATTTAGAGATAAAAATTTTCTTTGCCTGTTTTGTCCTCTCTTCCTGTCAGTGTGTATTCTGCATCCACATTAACCAGAGCTCCCTAGGAGATAACATTCTTTCTTAATCCCATCAAGGGTCACAATTCCTTAGGAGATAACCTTCCTTCTTAATCTTCTAAAGGGCCATGATGACCCGTGACCCACTACCCACTTTGTACTATAGACCTGGATTATATAAACTGTCAAAAATACATCGTTTAATGTATAGCCCTGTGTCTCAAAAACTTATACAACTGTGCTTTGACCTCTAACAGGCCTGAGCAATTCTTGGAGGTTTCTGAGAGGCTGTTCCCAGATATAATCTTAGTTCAGTTCAGTCGCTCAGTCGTGTCCAGCTCTTTGCGACCCCGTGGACTGCAGCACACCAGGCTTCTCTCTGCATCACCAACTCCTGGAGCCTGCTCAAACTCATGTCAATCAGGTAGGTGATGCCATCCAACCATCTCATCCTCTGTCATCCCCTTCTCCTCTCGCCTTCAATCTTTCCCAGCATCAGGGTATTTTCCAATGAGTCAGTTCTTCGCATCAGGTGACCAAAGCGTTGGAGTTTTAGCTTCAACATCAATCCTTCCAATGAACATTCAGGACTGGTTTCCTTGAGGATGGACCGGTTGGATCTCCTTGCAGTCCAAGGGACTCTCAAGAGTCTTCTTCAACACCACAGTTCAGAAGCATCAATTCTTCGGCACTCAGCTTTCTTTATAGTCCAACTCTTAACATCCATACATGACTACTGGAAAAACCATAGCCTTGACTAGACGGACCTTTGTTGGCAAATTAATGTCTCTGCTTTTTAACATGCTGTCTAGGTTGGTTATAACTTTTCTTCCAAGGAGTAAGTGTCTTTTTATTTCCCGGCTGCAGTCACCATCTGCAGTGATTTTGGAGCCCCCAAAATAAAGTCTGCCACTGTTTCCACTGTTTCTCCATCTTAACTTTAACTCAAATAAAATTTTCCATTTCTTGGACTGATTAGCTTTTTCTTTGACAGTACTGTTTACAAAGTTGTGGATGTGGGAAAACCCACAAGAGACAGTGTAGTGCTGGTGGCAGCCTGGAGGTGGGTCCCTTATGTATGGAGATTTGAGAAGAGGCAGCATTAACTGGGAGCCAGAGCGGAGAGTCATGTGAAGTTGGCCTCCTTTAGAAAAGCAATGACCTTTAGTGAGGAGCACAGTCAGCTCACCGGGAGGGAATCAAGGGAATCAGTGCCCTGACCCCAGCTCATCCTTTTGTCCTCTTTGGGGTAACCATGGCTGAAGCCCAGTGAAAAACAGGCACAGAGCCCATAGTACAGGCCTCACAGGTCTGCCTCCTGGGCACTGAGCAGGGTGGAGAGAGCATTGAGAGGTGCAAGCACAGTGTCCAGCACAGGCTTCAAGCCTTTAGCATGACCTGTCTTATGAAGTTCACTGCAATCTTGTTACTGAAAGCTCACCCTCTCTGTATACTGGTGTGGAACTAAATCTTAGAGACAGAATTTTGGGTGAAGTAGAAAAGGACAGTTTTATTGCTTTGCCAGGCAAAGGGAGACATGGGGGCTTCTGCTTTGTAAAACTGTGTCTCACCTCCAAAGAACTTGATGAGGGTTTTTATAACAATGGGTCAAAGGTGGGATCTCTGACAAGATCAGGGCTTGGACTCCTTTAATCTCATCTCAGGTGAAAGTGAAAGTCATTCAATCCTGTCTGACTCTTTGTGACCTCATGGATTATATGGTCCATGGAGTTCTTCTAGGCCAGAACACTGGAGTGGGTAGCCTTTCCCTTCCGCAGGGGATCTTCTCAACCCAGGGATCGAGCCCAGGTCTCCCACATTGCAGGTGGACTCTTTACCAGCTGAGCCACAAGAGAAGCCCAAAGATGACCCACCATCTCAGGTGGTTGGTCAGATCTTGATATGCTTCTCTGGTCCCTCCAATCTTGCCACAGGTGGTTTCTTGGTTGTCATTCCCTTGATTGACAACTGTTCAGACCTGCCCTTTGGAACTCAAGGAAGGTCATGGAGGCTGAAGTCTTGCCTACAAGAAATGGGGGGCAGAAAGGCCTCCATGCCTGGGAGCCCCACAGGGCCCTGCTCGGTTTCCATCTGAATACCATCTATTTGGCTTGCCTCTTCCGGCCTGTCAAATGGGGATGACAAGGGATGTGTGCATGTATGTTAGTCGCTCAGTCCTGTCTGACTCTTTGTGACCTCGTGGACCATAGCCAGCCAGGCTCCTTTGTCCATGGGATTCTTCAGGCAAGAATACTGGAGTGGTTGCCGTTTCTTCCTCCGGGGGATCTTCCTGACCCAGGCATTGAACCTGAGTCTCCCGTGTCTC
Organism: Tragelaphus eurycerus; assembly: GCA_935064755.1. Lineage (NCBI taxonomy): Eukaryota > Metazoa > Chordata > Mammalia > Artiodactyla > Bovidae > Tragelaphus > Tragelaphus eurycerus. The sequence continues at coordinate 23,475,818 of CAKXYN010000024.1, read as the reverse complement.
CAGCTTTGGCAGACAGATTCTTTACCACTGTGTCACCTGGGAAGCCAATAACAAGCTATAACAGTGACCAATTCATGACTGCTAATCATACAAGCCTGGCAGGCTACAGTCTATGGGATCGCAAAGTCAGACAGGACTGAGTGACTAACACACACACACACACACACACACAATCATGTCATACAAGAATTAAGCCAGTTAACCTGTATAAAGCATTCAACTTGCCACAGTTCTTGGCAACAATAAGCACTCTAATATATTATCAGCAAACTTTTCTGGACATACTCTCTCTGTGAATTTTTGTTTCTTCCAAAATACCCTAGGAAACAGATTTTTTTTTTCTTTTTGTTTTCTTTTTGTTTTGTTATGTTTTGCTTTGATTGATATGACCACCATGCTGAAGCTCCAGTACTTTGGCCACCTGATGGAAAGAACCAACTCATTGGAAAAGACCCTGACGCTAGGAAATATTGAAAGCAAAAGGACAAGTGGGTGACAGAGGATTAGATGGTTAGATAGCATCACTGACTCAGTGGACATGAATTTGAGCAAACTCTGGGAGATGGTGGAGGACAGAGGAGACTATTGCTTTAGTCCATTAGGTCACAAAGAGTCAGACGTAACTTAACTACTGAACAACCACCACCACCATCATTTAGCCCAGCACCTAAAAGAATAGGTACTCAACCAATGTTTGTTCAGTGAATTAATGCTCACTGAGTATCTGTGCAGGCATTTGATCTGCATTATCTCAAAAATCCTATAAGGTAAATGCCATTTCCATTTTACAGATGAAGCTACTAATACTTGAGGTTCAGCAATGCTCAAACTTGCCCAAAGCAGATGGAATTCAAAGTCAGGCCAGTCTTACTCCAACAGTTTGCCCTATAGCAGTGGCCTCTGCAAGGAGGGCTTTCTGCACAGAATGACTATGGACTGGTGAAGTGTCACTCTGACCCTCACTCCCCTGTGAATCTCAAAGGATGGGTCTCCGCTCACCAGAAGCCAGGTGACCATATGCTCCTTACCTGCCATTAGACTTTTGGGACAGAGGGTCTCAGTCTGAATTATCTTTGGGTGAGTTATCTTTGGGTCCCCACAGGTCACCCCATTTATTAGGTGCTAATTAATGTTGGTTGAATTAAATAATATAATAAAAGATAGGCCATCTTCTGCTATTGCTGATGCTGTTTCCTATGCACTTTTCTCATTCCTAGGGGTCTGGGGAGGTCAGCCTCCAACTCCCAGTCTAGAAGGGTCAGGCCTAACATTCATTTGGGGCTTCTCTGGTGGCTCAGATGGAAAGAATCTGCGTGAAATGTGAGAGACTCGGGTTTGATCCCTGGATGAGGAAGATCCCCTGGAAAAAGGAATGGCTACCCACTCTAGTATTCTTGCCTGGAGAATTCCATGGAAGAAGCAGGCCAGGCTACAGTCCATGGGGTCACAAAGAGTCAGACATGACTGAGCAATTAATGCTTTCACTAATATTCATTAAGCAGTTTCATAGCCGGGCATTGCTCCAGGTGCTTTAGTGGTAACAACTCATTTACTCATCCTGACTAATTTACAGAGTAAGACTTGTCCTTATCCTTATTTTAAGTTTCAGGAAACTAGTTCAAAAGGGTTAAGTGACCTTGTTCAAGATCACACAGCTAGAGAGAGAACCAGGATTCTGTATCCAAGCAGACTAATCTAGAACCTGTACCCTTATATGTTAATAATGAAGAACTTTCGGTTTTCCTGTTGGCACCCTGACCTCTCCTGTGCTGTCCACCTCCTGTAGCTCCACGGCCTCTCATTGCTGGCCTTCGGCACATCCCAGCTCACCATTAGCCTATGGGGCCACCTTCATGTTATCTCTGCTCTTACTTACTGCTCACAGTCAAGAGCGAAACAGGGTAAAAGGATCTTTGTTGCCCACTTGCTTGACATAGATGAGTCTTCTTCCTTATCTTTGTCAAGCACATTTAGAGATGAAGCTACTGAAAGGGAATTCACTTAATTTTTTTCCCCAAAGATGTTTGGCCTGGATGCTCCTGGGAACAAACCAAAACTCAAACTTTCATGGCAAAGAGCTGTCGATTGGAGAAAATTGAGGAGAGAAACATAAAGCAAATGGCACAACTGTTAGAATGCTCTGCAAATTTTGCTGAACACAGTGTTAATTTTATTGAAATGATCACTGACACACCAAGTTATTTCATGGAACAAAACAGTAATAAACAATTTTAAATTCATGACACTAATTTATGTTCTTTTACAATTCAGTAATCACTACCCATTTTCCCACCCTATGTCTTCATCTTTCCTTCCTTTTACTCTTTCACTGCATTTATATTACAAAATAAGCATAATTAATGTGGATTTGACATGTCTGCTGTCTGAATGAACAGCAGTAAATTTACAAGATAATAGTAGCTAATTGACATGGAACCTTTTTCCAGCTGGTTTTCTCAGAAATAGACTCTGTGGCAGAAGTTAGCATGTGATTTCTACTAGGGAGTGCTCTCAGGATCAACACCTGAGGAAAGGAAGGTGGAAAGCAAGATTGGGAAATCTAGCAGATACTCAGGTCCAACAAGGGCGTCAGTGGGCCCCACAAAGTTATCCTGTAGCTTGATGGCCCTTCAGAGTTATCCAAAGCTGGGGAGAGAGAGTCTGTATGCTCCAGATTTATTAGTCATTGGCTGCGGGGCAGCCCTGGAAGGACAGGTGATCTGAAGAGAGACAGTTTTCTTGAAGTCCCAGCAATCACCAAAGAAGGCTGACTCCCCAAGGCTGACTCCTCCAAACACCCCTGGCAGCTGGGGGAATAAGTCCTTCCTTTCTGAAAGGACTCTTGCATGCTGCATGGCAGTGTCCATTGCAGAAACAATGGAACTCATTGTTCGGTTTCCAGACTCCAAGGAAAATCACACGGCTGCATCTCCTAAGCCACACACATTTTGTCATTCAAGTCCAGTTAGCCATCATTTTTCGGGCCTGTTCTGAGACCATGGCAGAAGCAAAAATCTTAAGGCGAGGCTCATCCATAAAGCAAAGGGAAACATTTATGATTCAGTGTCAGGCAAGGCCCCTCCCTAAAGAGCCACAGTACAGACAAGGCCACTTGCTCTTGAGAACAGACAGGAAAAAGATGGATTCTGAATAGATGATAGGTTTCATATATATCTTATCACCTTTCGAAGAAGCCCAGAATTCTATTTGCAGGGCAGGAATAGAGATGCAGATGTAGAGAAAGGGCTTGTGGACACAGTGGGGGAAGGAGACTTATACACCATCATGTATAAAATAGACAGTCAGTGGGAAGCTGTACAACACAGGGGGCCCGGCCTAGTGCCCTGTGACAAGCTAGAGGGGCGGGATGGGAGAGGGCAGGCAGGCTCAAGAAGAAGGGAATATATATATAGTTATATCATAACTATATTTATATATAGTTGTATACATTGGAGAAGGCAATGGCACCCCACTCCAGTACTCTTGCCTGGAGAATCCCATGGATGGAGGAACCTGGTAGGCTGCAGTCCATGGGGTCGCTACAGTCGGACACGACTGAGCGACTTCACTTTCACTTTTCACTTTCATGCATTGGAGAAGGAAATGGCAACCCACTCCAGTGTTCTTGCCTGGAGAATCCCAGGGACGGTGGAGCCTGACAGGCTGCCGTCTATGGGGTCGCACAGAGTCGGACACAACTGAAGCGACTTAGCAGCAGCAGCATATACATAACTATATATCATAACTATATATATATATATATGGAGAAGGCAATGGCGCCCCACTCCAGTCCTCTTGCTTGGAAAATCCCATGGACGGAGGAGCCTGTTAGGCTGCGATCCATGGGGTCGCTAAGAGTCGGACACGACTGACCGACTTCACTTTCACTTTTCACTTTCAAGCATTGGAGAAGGAAATGGCAACTCACTCCAGTGTTCTTGCCTGGAGAATCCCAGGGACGGGGGAACCTGGTGGGCTGCCGTCTCTGGGGTCACACAGAGTTGGACACGATTGAAGTGACTTAGCATAGCATAGCATATATATATATAGTTATGACTGATTCCTGTATAGCAGAAACCAACACAACATTGTAAAGCAATTATCCTCCAGTTAAATAAAAAAGATGATAGGTTTTTGTAGGCAGAAATGAGGGTGGGGAAGGGCATTCCAAGAGAAGGACCAGAGTAAGCACAGCCCTGGGCAGAACGTGAGGGTACATAAAGGGAATGACCGTTCTGGCTTTGTCATCGAAGAATACGATATGAGTGCATTCAGTTAACTGGAGCCTGAAGTGGAGAGGAGGTTGTAAGTAGGACATAGGCCTGATCACACGGGTGTTAAGTGAGTGAGTGAAGATGCTCAGTCGTGTCCAACTCTTTGCGGCCCCGTGGACTGTAGCCTACCAGGCTCCTCTGTCCATGGGATTTTCCAGGCAAGAGTACTGGAATGGGCTGCCGTTTCCTTCTCCAGGGGATCTTCCTGACCCAGGGATCGAACGCTGGTCTCCCGCATTGTAGGCAGATGCTTTACCATCTGAAACACCAGGGAAGTTTTTTTAAACCATAGGGGGGTTGCTGCTGCTGCTGCTGCTGCTAAGTTGCTTCAGTCGTGTCCGACTCTGTGCGACCCCAGAGACGGCAGCACAGCAGGCTCCCCCGTCCCTGGGATTCTCCAGGCAAGAACACTGGAGTGGGTTGCCATTTCCTTCTCCAATGCATGAAAGTGAAAAATGAAAGTGAAGTCGCTCAGTTGTGTCCGACTCTTAGCGACCCCATGGACTGCAGCCCACCAGGCTCCTCCGTCCATGGGATTTTCCAGGCAAGAGTACTGGAGTGGGGTGCCATTGCCTTCTCCTACAGGGGGGTTAGATACCTTTAATTGTGTAACAGGCATGAATCTCAGCCCATGAACTCACACCTGAAAGATATGTCACACAATCCATTAATTTTCAGGAATGAATTTGATTATTTCTTCAAGATCGACCATGTTGGGCTGACAAGAAATGAACGTCAGTCACTCTTTGGTTTCACCTAGGTATAGTCAACAAAGAAAGTGCCAACAAAGTCAAAGTTGCAGAGGTGGTGTAGGGGCCTCTGGTCACTGACTCTCTCTGTGCACAGACCACAGTGGAGCCAGCCCTTGTTCCTGTCCAAGTAGCTTGTTGCAGTCCCGTGGCTTTGTGCAGTCCTGTCACACTTGACATATGGGAGTCAGTGGATGGTTTTATGTTGGCCCACATAGTGGCATTTAGACATGTGAATTAACTGCAACATTAACAATCAGTAGATTTGTTTTGTAGCATCCAGATTTATTAATTGTTTTGATTGAGAGATACAGTAATTTGGATTCCACATTCTCACATGACAACACTAGGCTGGAACTAAGTAGTGGCTTTGTGCTTGAGAGCCTTTTTGCTGATTTGTGGAAACTTCCTGGCCCTACAGCTATTTGAGTTTGTAGTCCCTGCCCTACATGTCCCCTGCAATCATATCTCTTGGAAATCTTACTGCATCCCCTGGACATGCTGCCTGGGACCACCACGGGGCTCTCTGCTACTCAAACAAGCTCCAGAGATGTACGCTCTCTGCGCTGCAGCCTGTGACATCTCTCTGCACCCTGGATAAAGAACCATCTCCTCTCTCAACAGCTTTATCCAAACCCTTTGTCCCACACACTCTTTGCTTTCTACTTCTGGAAAGCTCTCAGTTCCTCATGGGATTGATTGAGATTTTGGAGATATACAGGATATCTGATGGCCTTGTGTTTTCTGACCTGTTGCAGAAATGAAGAACCAGCTATCTGCTTGAATGAGGAAAGAACAAGTGGAAAATACGGGGAGAAATTTGAAACTAATATCTCAAAATATTATGAGATGCCCATGTTAGAGTTTGGGGACTTCCCTGGTGGTACAGTGATAAGAACCTGCCTATGAATGCATGAGACATGGGTTCAATCCCTGATCCAGAAGATTGTACATGCCACAGAGCAACTAAGCTCTTGTACCACAACTATTGAGTCCATGCTCTGAAGGCCTGTGCTCTGCAACAAGAGAAGCCTCCACAATGAAGAGCCTACTCACCACAACGAAGAGTAGCCCTCGCTCGCGGCAACAAGAGAAAGCCCACACACCGCAATGAAGACCCAGTGCAGCCAAAAAATCTGGCTTCTCTGGGTCTTAGTTGCAGCATGTGGGAGCTAGTTCCTGACCAGGGATTAAACCTGAGCTCCCTGCATTGGGAGCGTGGATTCTCAGCCGCTGGACCACCAGTGAAGTCCCTGTTGGCAGCACTAAGTCACCGGAATCAAGGGCCAGGTGGATGTATGTTCCATTAAGCCTGATCAGGATGTCAATTTCAGCCATGTCAATGTTGTGAGGATTTTTCAGAGAATGCTTGATCCAAGGCTTGTTGACCTTGGCAGCTATAGGAAAAACCAGTGTGCTGTTGTCCATCTTCTTTGTGTGTTGTTCCTGGTATATCCCTTGGCCCTTTAGAGTCAGTGTTATACTTCAAGAAGCCAAGTAACTAGTGGGCCTTCTGCAGGCTGTGGTTGTCTTTCCATTTGCCTTCTTGGCCGTAAAAGTCCTTGCTTTTGTTTTGATATCATGATAGGCTGTGTTATCCTTTGTATATGATGTCATCTTTGTATAAAAGTCAGAACTCATTTCAATTTCCATTTAAGATGACTTTCCATTTATGATATCTTTGCTTTGTTTATAAGAAATGCCCAGAGAGAGAGACAGATGGTGACTGGACAATAGCCACATATAAGGGCAGAAGTTTGATGTGTTTACCACAATCTAGAATTGAGTTCTCAAGTTCAAAAACTCCATCTTTTTGTATATATCAAGAGAATGAACTTCTCATTGTCCAGGAAATGTACAAAAAGCTAGAACCAGCATCCTAAATGTGCAACTGACAAATGGAGAATGTATTAATATTGCCTGGACAGAATACTCTGTATCTTGAAAATATATATGCATAAGTACATATACATGTAACTGTTTGAATGTGGTATTAGTAAAAGGGAAATTATGTGGTTTTAATATGTACTGTCATCAAGTTGTAAAAAAAGCCAAATCTATGAAAGATACACATATGTATTAAAGACAGACACATTTATGTATGGAAGATGGGTACATCAGTCTGCATTATAGGGAGATCCTCTTGGTGGCTAGTGTGCCCTTTTGGCTGCTCAGATATGGAGGCATGATACCCACTTTAGCCCCGAGAAGGCAGAATAATTCCCTCTCCAAAGATGTCTCTATCTTAATCCCTGGAACATTTAAGTCCTGTTGTGTTCTATGTAAAAGGGGAATTAAAGATAATAGATGGAATTAAGATTGCTAATCAGTTCAGTTCAGTTCAGTCGCTCAGTCATGTCTGACTCTTTGTGACCCTATGGATTGCAGCACACCAGGCCTCCCTGTCCATTACCAACTCCTGGAGTTTACTCAAACTCATGTCCGTTGAGTTGGTGATACCATCCAACCATTTCATCCTCTGTCATCCCCTTCTCCTCCTGCCTTCAATCTTTCCCAGCATCAGGGTCTTTTCAAATGAGTCAGCTGTTCACATCAGATGGCCAAAGTATTGGAGCTTCAGTTTCAGCATCAGTCCTTCCAATGAATACTCAGGACTGATTTCCTTTAGGATGACTGGTTGGATCTCCTTGCTGTCCAAGGGACTCTCAAGAGTCTTCTCCAACACCACAGTTCAAAAGCATCAATTCTTCAGCGCTCAGCCTTCTTCACAGTCCAACTCTCACATCCATACATGACCACTGGAAAAACCATAGCCTTGACTAGACGGACCTTTGTTGGCAAAGTAATGTCTCTGCTTTTGAATATGTTATCTAGGTTGGACATAACTTTCCTTCCAAGGAGTAAGCATCTTTTAATTTCATGGCTGCAGTCACTATCTGCAGTGATTTTGGAGCCCCAAAAAATAAAGTCTGACACTGTTTCCACTGTTTCCCCATCTATTTCCCATGAAGTGATGGGACTGGATGCCATGATCTTAGTTTTCTGAATGTTGAGCTTTAAGCCAACTTTTTCACTCTCCACTTTCACTTTCATCAAGAGGCTTTTTAGTTCCTCTTCACTTTCTGCCATAAGGGTGGTGTCATCTGCATATCTGAGGTTATTGATATTTCTCCGGGCAATCTTGATTCCAGCTTGTGTTTCTTCCAGTCCAGCGTTTCTCATGATGTACTCTGCATAGAAGTTAAATAAGCAGGGTAACAATATACAGCTTTGACGTACTCCTTTTTCTATTTGGAACCAGTCTGTTGTTCCATGTCCAGTTCTAACTGTTGCTTCCTGTCCTGCATGCAGAGTTTTCAAAAGGCAGGTCAGGTGGTCTGATGTTCCCATCTCTTTCAGAATTTTCCAGTTTGTTGTGACCACACAGTCAAAGGCTTTGGTGTAGTCAATAAAGCAGAAGTAGATATTTTTCTGGAACTCTCTTGCTTTTTCAACGATCCAAAGGATGTTGGCAATTTGATCTCTGGTTCCTCTGCTTTTTCTAAATCCAGCTTGAACATCTGGAAGTTCACGGTTCATGTACTGTTGAAGCTTGGCTTGGAGAATCTCGAGCATTTCTTTACTAGTGCGTGAGATGAGTGCAACTGTGTGGTAGTTTGAGCATTCTTTGGCATTGCCCTTCTTTGGGACTTGAATGAAAACTGACCTTTTCCAGTCCTGTGGCCACTGCTGAGTTTTCCACATTTGCTGGCATATTGAGTGCAAATGCCAGACTGCTAGCTAGTCAGACTGCTAATCAGCAGACCTTAAAAAGAGAGAGAGAGATTATTTCAGATTATCTTGGAGGGCCAATGTACTCACAGTGTCTTTAAACATGAAGAGGCAGGTGGAAGGCTCAGCGTCAGAGTGACACAAGGTGAGAAAGACTGAATCAGCCGTTGCTGGGTTTGAAGATAAAGGAAGCAGCCACAAGTCAGGGACTGCAAGCAGCTTGTAGAAACTGGAAAAGGCAAGGCAATAGATTCTCCCATGGGGCCTCCAGAGGGAACACAGCCCTGCTAAACATCTTGATTCTAGCCCATTCTAGACCAATCGGGATTTCTGACCTCCAAAATTTTAAGATAAAATATATGTGTTGTTTTAAGCCACTAAGTTTATGAAGCAATAGGAAAAAAAACAGTCTCTCTGAACTCTTTTTCTTAACTGATCTTTTATACAGGCAATGCGGACCATTCTGTATATGCTAAATATTTCTTTAGAAAAAAATAAAGCACAATTATACAGCAGTAGTGTTAAGTGTCTAACACAACATCTGCACAGGCACTATTAAAAGGTATGTTTTCTTCATTCATTTATTAATTCTGCAAACCTGGACTGACTTTCTACTGTGTTCCCAGCACCATTCAAGTCACTGAGGTGAGATTCCTGCCCTCACAGAACTTGTGTTCAATAGTGCTTAGCACTATAATTATAATTTATAGCCCATGGCTATCTGACATATTTTATTTGGCCGAGATAGGCTTTATTTTTTTTTTTAACTTTTTACTATAAGAATTTCAAACATACAGAAAAGGAGAAGGGATATATAGTGAGTCACCATATGCCCATCACCTAGCTTCTACGTTTGTCAACATTTTGCTCATCTTTGCACAGAATTTTTAAAATATTTAAATTGGTTAATGATAATTGTCAGGATATTTTAATGAAATTTCAGATTTAAAAAACCTAGAGCATTAGACAACACTGGACCCACACTCCTGTGCAACAATTATTTAAACCCAAGAAACCTCTGACATTAGCTTATCATCAACTATTATGTGTGATTATCTTATTTCTCACTTCTAGTTGTCTCTCCTTTACTGAAGTCTACTGACAGATACAGTGTTGCTGTTGCTGCTGTAGTTTTTAATTGTAAAATACACAGAACATAAATTTTGTCATATTAGCTCTTTTTAAGTAGACAATTTAGTAGTGCTGAATATATTCACGTTGTTGGGCAGCTAATCTCCAGAACTCTTTTCATCTTGCAGTTCTGAAACTCTGCACCCATTAAAAAACAAGTCCCTGTTATTACTCTCTTCCTCAAGTCCTTGGCAACCACATTGTACTTTGTATCTCTATGGGTTTGACCGCTCAATCTACCTCAAATAAATGCCATTATCCAATATTTACTTTTTGGTGACTGGCTTATTTCTCTTAGCATGGTTTCCTTAAGATTCATCACTGTGACAGTATGTGTCTGAATTTCCTCCTTTTAAGGCTGAATAATGTTCCATTGTATGCATATATCACATTTTGTTTATCTAGTCACCTGTTGATTGACACCTTGGTTGCCTTCATCTTTTGGCTCTTGTAAATAATGCTGCTATGTGGGTGTACAAATATCTTTTGAATGAGTATGTGTGTGCATGCGTGTTCAGTTGCTAAGTCGTGTCTGATTCTTTGAGACTCCATGGATTTAGCCCACCAGGCTCCTCTGGCCATATGATTTTCCAGGCAAGAGTACTGGAGTGGATTGGCATTTCCTCCTCTAGGGGATCTTCCTGACCCAGAGACTGAACCCATGTCTCATGTGTCTCCTGCATTCAGGGGGATTCTTTATTCTCTGAGCCATCAGGGGCACCCTGTCTTTTGAGTACCTTCTTTCAATTCTTTTGGGTATGTACTTACCGAGAAGTGGAATTGCTGAAATTATATGGTCATTCTATTTTGAATTTTTTGATGAGCTATTATATTGTTTGACTGCACTTTACATTCCTGCCAGCAGTACACAAGAATTCCAATTTCTCCATATCCTTGCCAGCGTTCCTTATTTTCTGCTTCTTAAATAGTAGCCATTCCACTGTGTGTGAAAGCTATCTTCAGTGTGGTTTCGATTTACATTTTTGTAACAATTAGTAATATTGAGAGTTTTCTCATGTACTTATTGGGTTTTTGTAGGCATTCTTAGAAATATCTGGTCAAGTTCTTTAAGTGAAAGTCGCTCAGTCATGTATGACTTTTTGAGACCCCATGGACTATACAGTCCATGGAATTCTCCAGGCTAGGATACTGGAGTGGGTAGCCTTTCCCTTCTCCAGGGTATCTTCCCAACTCAGAATCGAATCCAGGTCTCCCGCATTGCAGGCGGATTCTTCAGTAGCTGAGTCACAAAGGAAGCCTAAGTTCTTTAACCATTTTTTAAATTGGATTATTTGTGTTTTTAAATTATTGTTGAGTTGCAGGTTTTTTGTTTGTTTGACCATGCCTCATGGCTTATGGGATCTTAGTTTCCGAGCCAGGGATTGAAACTGGGCCCTCAGCAGTGAGGCCACAGAGTCTTTTTTTTCCCCCCACATTATCTATATGGCAAAATTTTAACTTTTGAACACAAAATGTTAAGAAAAAAAAAAGTTTCTCTTTACTTGTTTTAATGTGGCTTCCAGAATTTTTGAATACACATGTGGCTCTTGTTAGATGCATACGGCACAGCACTGCTCTTACTAATTCTGCCCAATTCCAGAATATACTTGGTGATAGGTTTACAGTATTGGTTTTTTAAAAAGAATGGCATTTTATAAGCACATACTGCTGGCATGTCCCTGATATGCCATCCAAATTTACTTTGAGTCTTAGTGAGCTGTAGGGCTCTAATTATCTGCTTCCTTATGAGTACTTACATAGTCAACTATAACTGTTATCATATTTTTAGGGCATGAAATGTGTATTCTATCAAGCTAAAAATAGGAAAGGCACCACTCATTCAAGGGCTAATTTAAGACTCCAGAAGAGGCAGCTTCACCATCTGGAACCCAAACCAGAGTCAACCATCCAGGGCCAGACACACCTTCCTCTGATAAGCCACAAAGGTGATGGTGAAAGTTACGTCAAGTCAAAACTTTCTTGTACTTCAAAGAAACAGCATTCACCAGTTAACACAAAGGCTGTATATTCCTGAAGATGCTCTTGCTACTCTGCTGTACAAAGTTCAAAATGACTTAAGGAAGCACCAGAGTCCTCTGAGGCATTTTATTTGTATGCATTAAACCCCTAGAAAAAGAATCCCAGGATTTTCCCTCCCGTATGTTTTCGTCTTGCTGCTTTATGGTCCATGACGCCAGGTGAGGTTGTCAGTACAATGAAACCAAGCTGACGGGATGGGAGCAGGTTATTCTGCCGTTTTTCTAGATCTTTGAGTTGCACATCAAATCTGGGGCTGATCGCTCCACACTTATTTAGCCTGCCTGTGAGGTTCACAACAATTTTCCCAGCCCTGTGATCATCAATGATTTCAAATTCGCCAATGTAACCATGCTTCATCATCACTGCTGGAAACTTGACGATGACTTTGGAGATGGCCTAATAAGGACCTGGCATTTGCCTTTCTTTTTGGCATTGTTGATACTCCTGAGAGCATCAGTCAGGACATTCATGCGCACCATTCTGGTGGCACAGAAAGATGGCAGAAAGAGGCAGGCCACACAGTCTTGACCACTGGACTGTCAGGGAATTCTCAGATTTTTTAAAAATATATTTTAGATATTAGCCTCTTACAGAATCTATGATTTGCAAATATCTCAATCTGTAGGTTGCTATTCTTTAATGGCTTTTAAGAATATGAGGCACTTCGTTGCAGCATGTGGGATCTTTAGCTGAGGCATGCAAGCTCTTAGCTGTGGTATGTGGGATCTAGTTTCTTGATAAGGGATGAAATCTGGGCTCCCTGTATTGGGAGCAAGAAGTCTTAGCCACCGGACCACCAAGGAAGTCCCCAGTAGGTTGCTATTTTTTTTTTATTTCATCTTGATTTATATTTATATTAACTGCCTGAGTCTTTATATTCTCTTTGGGTCTTTGAATTTTTGACTCCTAGCTGGTATTTTCTGAGTCACAACATTTAACATGCCTTCCTGAAACACAAGACTCTTTAACTGGATTTGGATATTTTCTGAATTCTTAAGTTAATATTAAAGACAATTTCTTTGTTATATCATTTGTACAAGTGGTTGAACTCATCCATTATATTCTTGAATCTACCTAATTTCATTTCTCATTAACTTTAACTTGGGAAGTACCTTGGTATAATCCCCATGCATATGATATTTTAGCTTCATTGATCTTATTCTACCAGTTCTTTTAATTTTGTTCTAGTTTTTAACCACAGTACATGCATTTTAATTTTTCTCCCCAAAGGAGAGAGAGATAATTTTCATACTGCAATTTCAGTGATACCTGATACCTGCTCAGTTAAATTTATTTTTATATGTTCTTAAGTTATTGGAGAAGGAAATGGCAACCCACTCCCGTATTCTTGCCTGGGGAATTGATGGACAGAGAAGCCTGGTGGACTGCCGTCTATGGGGTCACACAGAGTAGGACACGACTGAAGCGACTTAGCATGCATGCATTGGAGAAGGAAACGGCAACCCACTCCAGTATCCTCACCTGGAGAATCCCACGGACAGAGGAGCCTGGCAGGCTACAGTCCATGGGATAACAAGAGTCGGACACGACTTAGCGACTAAATCACCATCACCAGAATTATTGTTAAGAGCGAATTGAACACTACATGTAAATTACTTACAAGTGTTGATTTTAAAAAGAAAATATTTTTCAAATTTATTTTGGTTCTTATATAAGGTATGGTTCTCACTTAAATTTCTCTAGATTATTATCTAGTTTTATGAAATCTTTCTTTCCTTTGCCTTTATTTTGCAGTATATTTTTAATTCTATATTTAATTATGGTATGTAATAATGTTCTATTTCTGAAATTTCTATTCACTTATGTGGATCTCTTTTGTACCATTATATAAATTTTTGTTGTATCATACTACCTTTGCCATCTTGAAAACTACTGTCTTCTTTTGGCTCTTCTTTTTGAAGCTATTTTTTGAGACCTTATCCTATTTAGTACACTTTAGTGAACTTTCCATCAGCTTTATTTTCTTCGAAGAAAAATCCTATTGGTGTTTTGATTGGAATAATGTTAAGCTATAAATTGACTTAGAAAGAATAACATATTTATGGTATTTGTTTGCTTTCTTTTTCCTCCTTCCAAAATCCTTTGGTTCATGTAATCTTTAAATATCCAGTAATGCAGTTTTTCCTAAATATATCTTTACTATTTGTTGTAATTATCTATCACTTTTACTATAATATTTTCCAGGTGGTTATTGCTCAGTAAGCATATGTTTTCATCATTTATCTTCTACTTTCATATTCAGATCAGATCAGATCAGTCGCTCAGTCGTGTCCGACTCTTTGCGACCCCATGAACCGCAGCACGCCAGGCCTCCCTGTCCATCACCAGCTCCCGGAGGTCACTCAGGCTCGCATCCACGAGTCAGTGATGCCATCCAGCCATCTCATCCTCTGTCGTCCCCTTCTCCTCCTGCCCTCAATCCCTCCCAGCATCAGAGTCTTCTCCAATGAGTCAACTCTTCGCATGAGGTGGACAAAATACTGGAGTTTCAGCTTTAGCATCATTCCTTCCAAAGAAATTCCAGGATTGATCTCCTTCAAAATGGACTGGTTGGATCTTCTTGCAGTCCAAGGGACTCTCAAGAGTCTTCTCCAACACCACAGTTCAAAAGCATCAATTCTTCGGCGCTCAGCCTTCTTCACAGTCCAGCTCTCACATCCATACATGACCACAGGAAAGACCATAGCCTTGACTAGGCGAACCTTTGTTGGTAAAGTAATGTCTCTGCTTTTGAATATGCTATCTAGGTTGGTCATAACTTTCCTTCCAAGGAGCAAGCGTCTTTTAATTTCATGGCTGCAGTCACCATCTGCAGTGATTTTGGAGCCCAGAAAAACAAAGTCTGACACTGTTTCCACTGTTTCCCCATCTATTTCCCATGCAGTGATGGGACCAGATGCCATGATCTTCGTTTTCTGAATGTTGAGCTTTAAGCCAACCTTTTCACTCTCCACTTTCACTTTCATCAAGAGGCTTTTTAGCCCCTCTTCACTTTCTGCCATAAGAGTGGTGTCATCTGCATATCTGAGGTTATTGATATTTCTCCCAGCAATCTTGATTCCAACTTGTGTTTCTTCCAGCCCAGCATTTCTCATGATGTACTCTGCATATAAGTTAAACAAACATGGTGACAATATGCAGCCTTGACGTGCTCCTTTTCCTATTTGGAACCAGTCTGTTGTTCCATGACCAGTTCTAACTGTTGCTTCCTGACCTGCATACAGATTTCTTAAGAGGCAGATCAGGTGGTCTGGTATTCCCATCTCTCTCAGAATTTTCCATAGTTTATTGTGATCCACACAGTCAAAGGCTTTGGCATAGTCAATAAAGCAGAAATAGATGTTTTTCTGGAACTCTCTTGCTTTTTCGATGATCCAGCGGATGTTGGCAATTTGATCTCTGGTTCCTCTGCCTTTTCTAAAACCAGCTTGAACATCAGGAAGTTCACGGTTCACATATTGCTGTAGCCTGGCTTGGAGAATTTTGAGCATTACTTTACTAGCGTGTGAGATGAGTGCAATTGTGCGGTAGTTTGAGCACTCCTTGGCATTGCCTTTCTTTGGGATTGGGATGAAAACTGACCTTTTCCAATCTTGTGGCCACTGCTGAGTTTTCCAAATTTGCTGGCATATTGAGTGTAGCACTTTCACAGCATCATCATTCAGGACTTGGAATAGCTCCACTGGAATTCCATCACCTCCACTAGCTTTGTTCGTAGTGATGCTTTCTAAGGCCCATTTGACTTCACATTCCAAGATGTCTGGCTCTAGGTCAGTGATCACATCATCATGATTGTCTAGGTCTTGAAGCTCTTTTTTGTACAGTTCTTCTGTGTATTCTTGCCACCTCTTCTTAATCTCGGTTATAGAAAATTTAATCATACCTTTCAATTCGTTGCTTAATATCAACATCATTTATGTAATGCTTATTCCTGGTCTATTTTAGTTTCTTTAACCTCAATCCAAACCCATGTTCCTCTCCTCACTCTAATGTGTTTAATACAGCTTATAAAATATGCATATGTTCTTATGAAATACATAGTTTTATACAGTATATCTCTGTTTTAAATTTACACAAATGATATATGCTGTGTTTTCTGTTCTATTTCTTACTTTTTTTCCTCAGCATTAATCTTCTGTGATGTACCCATATTGCTGTATATATCTTGCTTCTACCTGCATAGCATTTCACATTCACTGCATTTTATGTACCCATCCCCTAGCATACTTCTATCATAAACACTGCAACAAATATCCCTGTATAACTCTTCTTCAGATCCATGCAAGAGTTTCTTTGGTATGTATATTCCCTGAGATAAGTGAGTCTGAGGCATGCACTGACATTTTTACTGAATTCTGCCAGAATACCTTTCAGAATACCTGTACCATTTACATTACTTCTCCATATCTTTGCCAAACTGATATGCATCATCTTTTCCAATTTTTGCCAATTTGATGGGTGTAAAATGGTGTATCATTTTTGCTTCATTTTCGATATATCAGCTTACTAGTGATGTTGAGTATCTTTTTATTATTTGTTAGCCCTTTGGGCTTCCTTTGCTTCAAATTGCCTATTTATATCTTTTATATATTTTTATAATCAGTTTCCAATTTTATTCCTGCTGATTTACAGAAACTTTTCGTTATTCTAGCTTTTCTTTTTTGGCTGCACTGCACAGCATGTGAGATCGTAGTTCCCAACCAGGGATTGAACCCATGCCCCTGGCCTTAGAAACATAGCGTCTTAACCATTGGACCACTGGGGAAATCCCTTCAGTTTTTGTTTTTAATTGAAATATTTATGCTAGTTTCAGGTGTATAGCAAAGTGATTCAGTTGTATATGAATGTATGTGTGTGCATATATATATATATATATGCATATATACTTTTATGACGGCTTCCCAGGTGGTACTACTGGTAAAGAATCTGCCAGCCAGTGCAGGAGACATGAGATGTGGGTTTGATCCGTGGATCAGGAAAATCCCCTGGAGGAGGAAATGGCAACCCACTCCAGTATTCTTGCCTAGAGAATCCCAGTGACAGAGATGCCTGGTGGGCTGCAGTCTGTGGGGGTCGCAAAGAGTCAGACAGATTTAAAGTGATTTAAAACACACACACACACACACACATACTTTTAAAGATTCTTTTCCCTTATAGGTTATTACAAAATATTGAGTATAGTTCACTGTGTATACAGTAGGTCTTTGTTGTGTATTTTAGTTTTAATGCCCTATAGATTTTAGTCATTGTTGATATCTCCTCTTAGTCATCTAAATTTATACTTCACTGAACAGAAATCTTCAAATTTTATGCTGTGATAATAATTATTTCTTTATCTCATGTTTATATTTTGGGGTCTTGCTTAAAAAAGTTTCCCCCTGGTTCATAAAGATCAGATCAGTCGCTCAGTCGTGTCCGAATCTTTGCGACCCCATGAATCGCAGCACCCCAAGCCTCCCTGTCCATCACCAACTCCTGGAGTTCACTCAGACTCACGTCCATTGAGTCAGTGATGCCATCCAGCCATCTCATCCACGGCGGCTGCCACGGGCGCGCTAAAGCGCAGGTGGCTGCCACGGGCGCGCTAAAGCAAGGCCGAGAGGAGCCACCCCACGTCCGAGGTCAGGGGCAGAAACCGGGAGGACTCCATGCCCGAAGGGCGGTGGCCAAGAGGAGTTACCCCACGTCCGAGGTCAGGGGCAGCCGCCGAGAGTACCAGACTGCGAAGGCGCGGGAACGGCCGAGAGGAGTTACCCTGCGTCCGAGGTCGGGGGCGGCCGAGAGGAGATACCCAGCATCCGTGGTCAGGGGCGGCGACAAGAGGAGTTACCCCGCGTCCGAGGTCAGGGGCGGCGACGAGAGGAGTTACCCTGCGTCTGAGGTCATAAAGATAGTCCTTTCATATTCTATTACATTAATAGGTTGTAAAATCCAATTTGAATCATCTTAGCATATAGTAAATGCAGGATCAAGTTCAATTTTTCTTTGTACAGTGATCCAGTTTTCTCATACTATCTAAGAAGCCATCTATCTATCCATTCCAGATTGTTTTGTGGTGGTGGTGCTGCTGCTGCTAAGTCACTTCAGTCATGTCCGACTCCGTGCGACCCCATAGATTGCAGCCCACCAGTTTCCCCCGTCACTGGGATTTTCCAGGCAAGAACACTGGAGCGGGTTGCCATTTGTCAAATATCAAGTTCATATTTTTCAGCTCTCCATTGTGTTCCTCTGCTTTGTCTGTCTACCTACACTAACGCTATACTATCGTTACCATAGATTTTCAGTGAGGTTATACTACCACTAAATTTTCTTTACCCTTGTTATATTAGGAACACTTTATCTTATGGGGAAGGAAATTGCAGAGTGATTAGTGTGACTTCTTTAAGAGTAATAGAGAGCAATACGGTTATTTATTTAATTTTGTTTTCTCACAAAATGGAAAAAATATTGATTACGTCATGAGTGTCAGAGAGTCTTCAAATCCATATCAAGCAGCTAGGTTGTTTACTTAAATCCTTTTCACATGGATTTTTCAAGGTTGGGGTTTCTTCCACACCCTTCTTCTGGCCCCACAACACAGGTACTAGGAATATGGATGTGCTTTATGAGGTCCCCTAGGGCAGTCAGGCCTCTGTATCTGTGGATACTGAGGCCAATTGCACTACACCATTTTATATAAGGGACCTGAGCACCACCAAGTTTTAGTACCCACAGGGGCTCCTGGAACCAACACCCCATGGCTCTCAAATGAAGACTATAATTGCATGGAATTGTTGATTATCTTACCTATTAGCCTCATTTTGGGGGTCTTATCTCTACTCTTTCTTTGATCTTCTTTGGATAAAAGTCTTAGTATGTATTAGTAGTGGTGAAGTTGCTCAGTCGTGTCCAACTCTTTGTGACCCCATGGACTGTAGCTTACCAGGCTCCTCCATACATGGAATTTTCCAGGCAAGAGTACTGAAGTGGGTTGCCATTTCCTTCTCCAGGGGATCTTCCCAACCAAGGGATCGAACCCATGTCTCCCATATTACAGGCAGATGCTTTACCGTCTGAGCTACCAGGGAAGCCCCTGGTATGTGTTATTCCCTACAAACTGAATTCCTCTAAGTTTGGGGCTTCCAGACTGAAACTGCCATATTACTGCAGATACTTTTGTCCAAATGTTAATCTTTTCCCTAGGATGCTCCACTTCTCTCCCAGTGTGTCTTCTTCCCTGTTGAGTTCAGTTCAGTTCAGTCCCTCAGTCGTGTCTGACTCTATACGACCCCACGAATTGCAGCACCCCAGGCCACCCTGTCCATCACCAACTCCCAGAGTTCACCCAGACTCATGTCCATCAAGTCAGTGATGCCATCCAACCATCTCATCCTCTGTTGTTCCCTTCTCCTCCTGCCCCCAATCCCTCCCAGCATCAGAGTCTTTTCCAATGAGTCAACTCTTCGCATGAGGTGGCCAAAGTACTGGAGTTTCATTTAGCATCATTCCTTCCAAAGAAATCCCAGGGCTGATCTCCTTCAGAATGGACTGGCTGGATCTCCTTGTAGTCCAAGGGACTCTCAAGAGTCTTCTCCAACACCACAGTTCAAAAGCATCAATTCTTCAGCGCTCAGCCTTCTTCACAGTCCAGCTCTCACATCCATACATGACCACTGGAAAAACCATAGCCTTGACTAGATGGACCTTTGTTGGCAAAGTAATGTCTCTGCTTTTGAATATGTTATCTAGGTTGGACATAACTTTCCTTCCAAGGAGTAAGCATCTTTTAATTTCATGGCTGCAGTCACCATCTGCAGTGATTTTGGAGCCCCCAAAATAAAGTCTGACACTGTTTCCACTGTTTCCCCATCTATTTCCCATGAAGTGATGGGACCAGATGCCATGATCTTACTTTTCTGAATGTTGAGCTTTAAGCCAACTTTTTCACTCTCCACTTTCACTTTCATCAAGAGGCTTTTTAGTTCCTCTTCACTTTCTGCCATAAGGGTGGTGTCATCTGCATATCTGAGGTTATTGATATTTCTCCGGGCAATCTTGATTCCAGCTTGTGTTTCTTCCAGTCCAGCGTTTCTCGTGATGTACTCTGCATAGAAGTTAAATAAGCAGGGTAACAATATAGAGCTTTGACGTACTCCTTTTCCTATTTGGAACCAGTCTGTTGTTCCATGTCCAGTTCTAACTGTTGCTTCTTGACCTGCATACAGATTTCTCAAGAGGCAGGTCAGGTGGTCTGGTCTCTGAAAGAGATTCCCATCTCTTTCAGAATTTTCCACAGTTTATTGTGATCCACACATTCCCTCTACTTGCCTGGAGCAAAAAAGAAGTGGAAAATGAAATTTACAACCACGATGTAAGTAGGAGAATGCTGTTGTTTAGTTGCTAAGTCGTGTCCAACTCTTTTGTGACCCCATGAACTGCAGCCTGCCAGGCTCCTCTGTCCATGGGATTTTCCAGGCAAAAATACTGGAGTGGGCTGCCATTTCCTTCTCTAGGGGGTCTTCTCAACCCAGGGATCAAGCCCACGTCTCCAGCATTGGCAGGTGGATTCTTTACCACTGAGCCACTGGGGAAGCCCAAGAAGGAGAATGGAGCATGGTAAACAAGAACCTTTTTGCTTTGTTGAATATTTCTATAGGTTTGGATATGCAAAAGTGGATCCAGACCTTAGCTTGGAAGTAGACCCCAGACAGAACTGTGTGCTCTGCATAAAGAATAAAGAATTTGCATTGGAGGCTACAATCCAGGAAGGAGAGGATGCTGAGGAAATAGCACCCGGAGGAAAGGAAGAGAAACAATCTAGCTAGTGTGTTGCTGATCCCTTATATGGATGAAAAGCCAATAGAACAATTCCTGGGAAAAGAACTTTAAAGAAGAATCAAGTTTTCAAGTGGTAGGTGTTCATTTTTAAAAAATTTTTATTTTATATTGGACTATAGCTGATTAACAATGTTGTAATAATTTCAGGTAGACAGTAGGAGTTCATTTTTGAGCTGTAAATACTCATACTCCATTTGTCACCCTCAATTTGCACTGAATTCTGATAAAAACAAAAATATCTCATGTTAACAAATATATACACATCTGTGTGTATTGAGGGGGAGAAAGAAGTGGTAGTGTTATTAGTATGTATCAACTATGAAAGGGAATGAGATTCACAGATGGATTTGCCTGGTGCAGAACATAACAACTTGAGTAAGAAATAGTGAAACAATCTATTAACTGACCGGTTTCCAATGGAAGCAGGAACTCAGAACCAGAGGTCATCACAGTAGCAAGGGGAAGGAGGAAGAAGCCAAAGAGAAGGAGAAAGGAAGATGAAGGAGGGAAATAACGGTCATTTGTAAAGTGTGCCAAGATTTGTCCAAATGCTTTGCTTTTCACAGATGAGGGTGATCACGAGAATGTAATACCCAGCACTTGCCTCTTCTCTCCCAGAGATTGCAATCTCTGAGAGGGATTGGACTTCCCACAGTAAGCAGGCCAATCCTGTCTATTAAATATAGGAGGCCTCAATTAACATCTGGGTGGCTTTTAAGTAAGCATTAGCCCTTACTTATTCCCAAACATACTCCAAGGGAGCTTGAAGGCCTGTGATAGATCACAACTATCTTCTAGCTTCAGGCCCTAAAAGCATCCCCAGATTCATCATTAGAACAAACCTTTGTTGTAATTTCCAGTGTATCATAATGACTGTGAATATTTTTAAAGGAAAAATACTTTATTAAAAAAATAGAAAAAGCCTGTGAGTTGATCTTTTCGTGGATCTTGATCTTGTATCATCTCTCAGTTGACTTTGATTTAGGCCAATAACCTTCTGCTTTCTCTTAATCTGACTCTGGGGTACCCGAGCTGGTACCCTAGCTTCCACTACTAACCGTTATTCCTGGTTGAGTCAAGTTGGAGCTCATTAAGCCCCAGACTCTGGTAACTTCCATAATGGATGAGTCTCTTTCATAGCCACCCTTAGTCTCAGCCGAGTCTGTTCTTAGCTCTTGGCTGCCCTCTTCTGGGATAGGTCCCTCAGCCACTGCTGTGGGCCAGAAAGCCCCTTTCTCCCAACTTCCTTCTGACCTGGGACAGGTAGGATAATCACAACCGTGTGTTTGGACTCTTCTGCTGCCATAAGATCTAACAATGCTATCTTACCTGTATATTCACCTCTTAAATGTTGTAGCTATTTTACCAACAAAGAAGATTTTATGGAAGAAAAAAAGAAATGCTGAGTCCTCTAAAATAATAAACCATTGTGTGTGTGTGTGTGTGTGTGTGTGTGTGTGTGTGTGTGTGTGTGTGTGTGAACGTGCTCAGTCATGTCCGGCTCTTTGTGATCCCATGGACTGTAACCTGCTAGGCTTGTCTGTCCATGGGATTTTCTCAGCAAGAATACAGGAGAGGGTAGCCGTTTCCTTCTCCAGGGAATCTTCCCAACCCAGCGATCAAACCTGTGTCTCCTGAGTCTCCTGCATTGGCAGGCAGATTCTTTACCACTGAACCACCTGGGAATCTCAATAAACATTAAGTGAATTCAATAAAAGCAGATAACATTATCTGGTACTATCTGTTATCTCTTCTAAAATTGTCACTTGTAGGTTGCACATCATCACCATTGATAAATAATTGAACGTTTTAAATAAAATAATTTATTGCATTATTCTGGAAGGGCTAATATTTTAAGATTAAATTAAATATGAAGAGTAGGGGAATATGCTCGATGTTTTTAAAGTTCTCAGTTGAGTGGGAACTTTTGAAATATTTGTTCCTAAAGTTAGTTGGTGCTATGAATTATCTAAGAACACATGAAATACACATGCTCCCTCCATACACACAAACACACTCACTCACACACATATACACAATGGATTATTACTCAGCTATAAAAAAGTATGCATTTGAGTCAGTTCTAATGAGGTGGATGAAACTGGAGCCTGTTATACACAGTGAAATAAGCAGAAAGAAAAACACCAATACAGTATATTAATGTATATAAATGGAATTTAGAAAGATGGTAACGATGACCTTATATGCAAGACAGCAAAAGAGACACAGATGTAAAGAACGGACTTTTGGACTCTATGGGAGAAGGTGAGGGTGGGATGATTTGAGAGAATAGCTTTGAAACATGTATGAAAATAGATGTGAACCATATGTGAAATAGATGACCAGTGCAAGTTCAATCGGAGAAGGCAATGGCACCCCACTCCAGTACTCTTGCCTGGAAAATCCCATGGATGGAGGAGCCTGGTAGGCTCCAGTCCATGGGTCGCCAAGAGTCAGACACGACTGAGCAACTTCACTTTCACTTTTCACTTTCATGCATTGGAGAAGGAAATGGCAACCCACTCCAGTGTTCTTGCCTGGAGCATCCCAGGGACAGGGGAGCCTGGTGGGCTTCCGTCTATGGGGTTGCACAGAGTCAGACACGCTGAAGTGACTTAGCAGCTGGAGCAGCAAGTTCAATGCATGAAACAGGGCACTCAAAGCTGGTGCACTGGGACAACCCAGAGGGATGGGATGGGGAGAGAGGTGGAAGAGGGGTTTGGGACGGGGATATACATGTGCACCCCTGGCTGATTCATGTCAATGTATGGCAAAAACCACCACAATATTGTAAAGTAATTAGCCTCCAATTAAAGTAAATAAATTTTTTAAAAGAAGAATTAAATTGCTTAGGACCCTCAGATTTTCAAATCCTTCTCTTCTTAGCCATGTACATAGTTTGTTCCTAAATTAAGACCTTTCCTCTCAATTATATAGAAAAGATTATGAAGCTGGGGAAGCAAGGAGGCAAAACAAAAGGAAAAATGAAAAGAATTTTATACACTGCTAGAGTATTTAAAAGGTTTAACATTTTATTTATTGATTTATTTTTGGGTATGCTGGGTCTTCATTGCTTTGAGAGGGCTTGCTCTAGAAGGCAATGGCACCCCACTCCAGTAGTCTTGCCTGGAAAATCCCATGGGCAGAGGAGCCTGGTAGGCTGCAGTCCATGGGGTCGTGAATAGTCGGACAGGACTGAGAGACTTCACTTTCACTTTTCACTTTCATGCATTGGAGAAGGAAATGGCAACCCACTCCAGTGTTCTTGCCTGGAGAATCCCAGGGACGGGGGAGCCTGTTGGGCTGCCGTCTATGGGGTCGCACAGAGTCGGACACGACTGAAGCGACTTAGCAGTAGCAGCAGCAGCTCTAGTTGCAGCAAGTGGGGGCTACTCTCTAGTTGTGGTGCTTGGGCTTCTCATTTTGGTGGCTTCTCTAATGGTGGATCACCCAGTACTCTTGCCTGGAAAATCCCATGGATGGAGGAGCCAGGTAGGCTGCAGTCCATGGGTCGCCAAGAGTCGGACATGACTGAGCAACTTCACTTTCACTTTTCACTTTCATGCATTGGAGAAGGAAATGACAACCCACTCTAGTGTTCTTGCCTGGAGAATCCCAGGGATGGGGGAGCCTGGTAGGCTGCCATCTATGGGATCACACAGTCGGACATGACTGAAGCAACTTGGCAGCAGCAGCAGCTTGTGGTGGATCATGGGCTCTAGGCACATGAACTTCAGTAGTTGTAATGCATTAGCTTGGACTCAGTGGTTGTGGCCCACGGGCTTAGTTGCTCTGTGGCATGTGGAATCTTCCTGTACGAGGGATCAAACCTATATCCCCTATGCTGGCATGCTGTTTACCACTGGACCACCAGGGAAGTCCAAGAGTGTAAAATTATATAACTACTTAGGCAAACTCTGTGGCAATTTCTACTCAAGTACAATATATGCCACTCTATGACACAGTATTTCCCTCTTATGTGTTTACCCAAGAGAAATGGAAACGAATATCCACACAAAGATTTTTACACAGATGTTCATAACAGATTAATTTATAGTAGTTCTAACCTAGTTCAGTTCAGTTCAGTTCAGTCGCTAAGTCATGTCCGACTCTTTGCGACCCCATGAATCGCAGCACCCCAGGCCGCCCTGTCCATCACCAACTCCCGGAGTTCACTCAGACTCACGTCCATCCAGTCAGTGATGCCATCCAGCCATCTCATCCTCTGTCGTCCCCTTCTACTCCTGCCCCCAATCCCTCCTAGCATCAGAGTCTTTTCCAATGAGTCAACTCTTCTCATGAGGTGGCCAAAGTACTGGAGTTTCAGCTTTAGCATCATTCCTTCCAAAGAAATCCCAGGGCTGATCTCCTTCAGAATGGACTGGCTGGATCTCCTTGCAGACCAAGGGACTCTCAAGAATCTTCTCCAACACCACAGTTCAAAAGCATCAATTCTTCGGCACTCAGCCTTCTTCACAGTCCAACTCTCACATCCATACATGACCACAGGAAAGACCATAGCCTTGACTAGACGGACCTTTGTTGGCAAAGTAATGTCTCTGCTTTTGAATATGTTATCTAGGTTGGACATAACTTTCCTTCCAAGGAATAAGCATCTTTTAATTTCATGGCTGCAGTCACCATCTGCAGTGATTTTGGAACCCAGAAAAATAAAGTCTGACACTGTTTCCATTGTTTCCCCATCTATTTCCCATGAAGTGATGGGACCGGATGCCATGATCTTCGTTTTCTGAATGTTGAGCTTTAAGCCAACTTTTTCACTCTCTACTTTCACTTTCATCAAGAGGCTTTTTAGTTCCTCTTCACTTTCTGCCATAAGGGTGGTGTCATCTGCATATCTGAGGTTATTGATATTTCTCCGGGCAATCTTGATTCCAGCTTGTGTTTCTTCCAGTCCAGCGTTTCTCATGATGTACTCTGCATAGAAGTTAAATAAGCAGGGTGACAATATACAGCCTTGGCGTACTCCTTTTCCTATTTGGAACCAGTCTGTTGTTCCATGTCCAGTTCTAACTGTTGCTTCCTGACCTGCATACAGATTTCTCAAGAGGCAGATCAGGTGGTCTGGTATTCCCATCTCTTTCAGAATTTTCCACAGTTTATTGTGATCCACACAGTCAAAGGCTTTGGCATAATCAATAAAGCAGAAATAGATGTTTTTCTGGAACTCTCTTGCTTTTTCCATGATACAGCAGATGTTGGCAATTTGATCTCTGGTTCCTCTGCCTTTTCTAAAACCAGCTTGAACATCCGGAAGTTCTCGGTTCACATATTGCTGAAGCCTGGCTTGGAGAATTTTGAGAAACAACCCAAACGTCCATTAACACTGGAATGGATGAACAATTTCTACCTGCTACAGCATGGATGAATCTCAAAAGACATTACGCGGAGCAGACACAAACAAATATACACTATCAGAATCTGTTTTCACTTTTTCTTTTTTTTAAATTATTTTCTTGCTGTTGTTGTTTTTAATTACTTTTTGTTTCTTTTGTTTTTGTGAAGTTCTAGAAAAGCCAAATAGGCAAAGAACAGACTTTGGAGAGTGATTCGTGGTTACTGACTGTTAATGGGTCCAAGAGAATTTGCTTGGGTGATGGAAACTTTCCATATTGTACCTATACATACATAGTTGGATATATAGGTAAAAAGTCAGTGAACTGTATGCTTAAGATCTGTGTTTTGTACTAAATGTCAATTATATTTCAATTTAAACTAGAGAAATAGAATATATAAAGAAACAGAAATTAGATAATCAAACAGTGACAGGAGTTAAGGGAGAGAGTTGCCAGTTGGCAAAATCTAAATTTTTGACCCATAATTATATTAAATATTCTATCCCATGTTGAAGTAAAATGATTTTAAAAATGTATTTTGATTCCAAATGATGTCGCCAAATATCACAGTAATTTCCCAGGCTCTTCCTTTTGCTCCGGACCTGGTCAACATTCTGAGAAGGCTGAATTTGGGCTCTGGAATGAGGGTGGGCTTCCTGGACATACAACCTATACAGTGGCACGGGACAGTGAGTTCCCAAAGAGTTTAATGCTCTGCTGTCACAGTCTTGAAATTCTTAAAAATTTTGTCTTTGAACTTGTATTTTGCAAGAGAAGTTTATTGAGACAATGAAGCCTGTGTGTCAACAGAAGGGATATGTACAATAGATGTGTCTACTACTTGTTGCTGTTCTATTTGCACATACAATTTGTGAGGCCCATGGTCACAAAATTTCCGTGGGTTTACAATGTGTGAAAGTTCCATAAGACTCAAACCAAGGGTAAGATAGCATACTGCATCTATGACTGAGTAAGGAATGAAGCCCCCAGAGGCCAGGTTATCTGCTTGAACTGGAACTAGTTTCCAAAAGAGGGGGAAAAAAAAAGGCAGTGGTGTTCTAAGAAACAATAATCCTTGTATTGTGGTGGTGGTTTAGTCACTAAGTCATGTCTGATTCTTTGCAACCCCATGGACTGCCAGGTTCTTCTGTCCATGGGATTTTCCAGGCAAGAACACTGGAGTGGGTTGTCATTTCCTTCTCCAGGGGATCTTCCCAACCCAGGGATTGAACCCATGTCTCCTGCATTGTAGGTGGCTTCTTTACCAACTGAGCCACCTGAGAAGCCCAATTTCTTGCATAGCCAAGTGAAAATGGTGGCATAAAAGGGAAAGGAAATATAAAGTAACTCATGTTTTCTTTTTCTTTCCTTCTTAGTCATTCCCTATTTATCAGAAAGCTGAAGGTAGAATGTGTTGATAGACTGTGTGCATATCAAGAAGTGAAATAAGGGACTTCGCTGGTGGTCCAGTGGTTAAGACATCACGCTGCCACTGCATGGGGTGCAGGTTCAATCCTTGGTTCAGAAACTATGATCTCACATGCTGAGGGGCATAGCCAGAAGACCGAAAAAACAATAACAAAAAAATAAAAAAGTTAAATAAAATGTGCAGCCAATCTAGTTCTAAGACATTCTTATCATTCCAAAAGAACCTCTGTACTCAGAGAAGTAGTCATTTAGTAATGACCTCTCTCTTCAGATTCCGCTGTCATTCTGGCTTTTTATGTTCTACAAGATAAAGTTTTATTTTATTTATAACCAGAAAAAAAAAATCAGCAGCACAGAGTGGAGGTCATGCTGAAAGCCCACCTGGCGGATTTGAGCCTGTCAAATAAGCGTATCATCTCATGCTTCCATTCTGTAACTGTTACTCATTTTATATTACTTGGTAAATTATTAATTTAAATGTTATAGATGAACTTAAGATTATGGAAACATGAGTATTATGTTTTTGTCTGCACTATTCTGTACTTTTACCATCTCAAAGTTAAAAATGAAAACATACAATACCTGTTTATTGTTTGAAATCTGGAAGATACAAAATAGTAAAATAATTACTCATAATTTAACCACCTGGAGGCTACTCTTAAATGTCAGTACCCATTTCTTAGTGAAGGGAAAATGGACCAACCATCTAAGCATTTTATGAAGGTTAAAGTGGTGGCATCTGAAAGCAAAATATCAATGACTAGTGACATCACTCAGTTGTGTCCAACTCTTTGCGACGCCATGGGCTGTAGCCTACCAGGCTCCTCTGTCCATGGGATTTTCCAGGCAAGAGTACTGAAGTCGGTTGCCATTTCCTTCTCTGGGGGATCTTCCCAACACAGGAACTGAACCCGGGTCTCCCCCAATGTAAGCAGCCCCTTTTACCCTCTGAGCCACTAGGGAAGTCCAAGAAGGAAAGTGAAAGGGAAGTCCTGTCTGACTCTTTGCAACCCCAAAGACTGTAGCCTATGGGCTTCTCCATCCAAGGTATTTTCCAGGCAAGAGTACCGGAATGGGTTGCCATTTCCTTTTCCAGGGGATCTTCCTGACCTAGGGATAGAACTCAGGGCTCCCACATTGTAGGCAGACACTTTACAGTCTGAGCCACCAGGGAAGGAGGTTTCAGATCGCGCTTGACCAGCTAGCTGGAAGCAGAAGCTGCTGAAAGTTAAGCTCCTGAGGCAAATGCCCTCCAGCCCCACCCAGTCCTTGGGCACAGCAACACTGTCCTAAAACAGGGTAGAGACTGTGGTTGTTTTAAAATAGGACTCCATTTTCTCTCTCTCCAACTTCATCCACTGGAGACCAGACTCAGCTGGGTTGGCATCCTCCTGCTCGGCAATAGAAACCTTCATTCAGCATTCCACCTTGTCCTCCATAACAGGGTGCCAGGATGCATGCTACTGTAGAAAGTTGTTGCTTTGGCAGGTGAGAAAAGCAAGGAAATGGAAGGATTATACAACTTTATCTCACTGAAGTAGGAACTGAGGTAGGAACTTTACCAAGAAACATTCAGCTGACATTCAGCTGGAATGATGAATTGGTTAGAGAGTTTGGGGGTCAGGGTTGAGGAAGATGAGAGAAGCTGACATGAGAAAATATGCTGCTCCAAGGGACCTGAAACAGAGACAGGTAAATCTGTAATAAGATCAGTCAGCATGGTTCTGGGATTTTCTGCAGGAGAGTCCCCAAATACAGACAGAGAATCTTCTAAAAGCAAAATCACTAAAAAGGGAGGGTTGAGCACCTGGGTGACTTGGGGAGTTTTAGGCTTCCCCTGGTGGCTCAGATGGTAAAGTATCTGCCTGCAATGCAGGAGACCCAGGTTCGATCCCTGGGTTGTGACAATCCCTTGGAGAAGGGAATGGCTACCCACTCCAGTATTATTGCCTGGCAATCCCATGAACAGAGGAGCCTGGTGGGCTACAGTTCATGGGGCAGACAGGACTGAGTGACCAAGCACAGACAGAGCATCTAAAACATAATCAAGATTTGGCTTTCTGTATAGGATAATCAGATGTCAAGATCTTCTCAATTGTCAAGACTTTTAAAAGAAAAATACTACAAAGTGGTTTCTCTTTAATCCAGAAATTCCCCTTAAACTGGAAAGGTAGGAGGGAGGGGTAGGCAGGAACTGAAAAGGCCAGAGGGAGAAGTGGGACTAGATGACCTTCAAGGGCTCTCTCAGAGCAACAACACCCAAAGGCAGGATAGTCCCCTGAGGGTGAGCTGGAAATTTGTGAGAGTGTTTTTTGAGTGTTACAAAGATAGCATTTAGTAAAGCTAAATGTAATCAATGTCACTTCTTTTAAAAGATAAACACCAAATATTTCTTGCTTGACTTTAATGTACATTGTTGAATTTTCTGGGATTGCAGCTACTGAATATACTGAAGGAAAATTATACCACCTTTTATGGAGAACTTTATCAAGAAACATTCAGAACTTTTGAAATAATACCAGTAGTAACATGTCAGCTACTGCTGCTGCTGCTGCTAAGTCGCTTCAGTTGTGTCCGACTCTGTGCAACCCCATAGACAGCAGCCCACGAGGCTCCCCAGTCCCTGGGATTCTCCAGGCAAGAACACTGGAGTGGGTTGCCATTTCCTTCTCCAATGCATGAAAGTGAAAAGTGAAAGTGAAGTCGCTCAGTTGTGCCCAACTCTTAGCGACCCCATAGACTGGAGCCTACCAGGCTCCTCCGTCCATGGGATTTTCCAGGCAAGAGTACTGGAGTGGGTTGCCATTGCCTTCTCCGAACATGTCAGCTAATGTTATTTAAATCAAAATAATACACTTGTTTTAGTCTGCATTTATAGCTTTTGCAGTCAAAAATTCCACATACAGAAACTGTTAAGAAATGACTGAGCTATATAAAAAATTTTAAGTTTGGGCAAAAAATGCTTAGAATTGGGCAGCATCCAATCTAGCAGATAGAAAGGAGCTCCGAGGAGCTGTACAACATGAAAGATTTATCCGTACCGTAGAAGGGTGGAGAAACAAGGAAGTTAGAGGAGGCAAAAAAAAAAAAAGAAGCATTTTGTTATTGCAGGGTTACTTTCCTTTAGCTCATGGCAGGAGTCTGTCAAGCAGTTTACCCAACTGGTGCTGATCAGATGATTCTTTATTAACTAGTTTAAGATTCCATTTCTGGGAGAACAGAAACTGTAATAAGGTTTTGGTTTGGCAACATGGGCCTTGGCATAACTGATTCCATTTTGGGCATGTTGTCTTATTTTTTAACACTACAGACATATGAAGATTCCATTATGCATTCCAGTAAAACTGTGACTAAGCATTTACACATCCAACTATGTGTTTTATTACAAATTACTTCCAGTTTTTTAAAGTAAAGGGTGTGACACAAAACACTTATTTAAAAAGGGAGGAGGGTGTAGATATGTAGAGCTTAGACCCCTTAGCCTAGGGTAAGATTTTTTTTTTTTTTTTGGGATCAATAGACCTTTAAGAGCATCATGAAAACCAGGGGACTTCTTATACATTTACATATAAGCATAAACACTTGCATAAGCACCTTACCCTTTGTATATGCAAATAGATTCATTCTAAAGGGACATTTGGAAGAGGAGGTACTGGATGAATGCATGTGAATAGTTTACTAAACTATTAAAATTGGACCAGTGTTAACAGAAAACAACCCTTATTCCTTTGCAGCCTTATGTTTAAACTCTCCTCCTGTTGCGTGCTAGGTCGCTTCAGTCGTGTCTGACTCTTTGCAACCCTATCGACTATAGCCCTTCAGGCTCCTCTGGGCAGGCAAGATTATTAGAGTGGGTTGCCATGCCCTCCCCCAAAGGATCTTCCCGACCCAGGGGAAGATCTCTTAAGTCTCCTGCACTCTCAGGCAGTTTCTTTACTAGCGCCACCTGGGAAGTCCCTTAAACTCTCTAGAATGGCCCTTGTCTGTCTCAGCACAAAATCTTGGGCAATATTTTCATTGTCACTTTCACATGAGTTTGGACGAAGTTTCTCTTCTTGACTACATTTCAGCCAAGCACTTCTGAGCCCTCTCTTGTGTAGGCCTCAACCTTGGCCTGCAAAGATTAGAACAAACACAAACATAGTTTCTAACAGCTCAAGGCCACATCCCTAGGATGAGTCTCACTCCCTTAAAGTGCCTCCCTAAAAAACTCCATGCTGCCAAAAGAATTAACTGTTGCAGCCAACACCTGAAGATAGGGCCTTGCCTCCCTCTCTGTGGGAGAAGAGACTTTGATAAGGGCCAACTAACAAACATAGATGGGTTTCACAGGCACCACCCCACCCTTCTAGCTTTTTATAATTTTTCACTTCCCTGACTCTGCTAAGGCCCTCCCCTCTCCCTATTCCATTTTCTCCCCTTTAACTGCCCAGCCACCTCTGCACAAATTCCACTAAAAGTTGGGTTCAGTTTACACTGGAATCTTCTCCCTCTGGCAATACTAAGTCACTTCAGTCGTGTCTGACTCTTCGCGACCCCCTGGATTGCAGCCTACCAGGCTCCTCTGCCCATGGGATTCTCCAGGCAAGAGTACTGGAGTGGGGTGCAATTGCCTTCTCTGCCAATGGCAATAGTGTAGTACTAATTAAAATTTGTCCTTACCACTTTAACTAGCATCTGGCTTTGTTTTTCTTTGATAGTTTTTAGGATTCAGGTGACCCACCTTTTTGCTGAAGTCACCGTACCCTTTCGGGTGATCATCTTGGGCCAAGTCTAGCTCCCTTCCCTACGTCTACATCTGGTTTTTGGGTCACTTCAGATCAGATCAGATCAGTCGCTCAGTCGTGATCGACTCTTTGCAACCCCATGAACCGCAGCACGCCAGGCTTCCCTGTCCATCACCAACTCCCGGAGGTCACTCAGACTCATACCCATCGAGTCAGTGATGCCATCCAGCCATCTCATCCTCTGTCGTCCCCTTCTCCTCCTGCCCCCAATCCCTCCCAGCATCAGAGTCTTTTCCAATGAGTCAACTCTTCGCATGAGGTGGCCAAAATACTGGAGTTTCAGCTTGAGCATCATTCCTTCCAAAGAAATCCCACCCCTAACCCACCAAACTTCAGGTTCAGGCAATTCCCAACAGAGTTCTCTTGCTTAACTCTGTTGTCAGAAAAGCAGCTCACCACAACATTGAGACCCTCAGGTGTGAATCAAGTGTCCTGTTTTCCAAGCTTCCTTTTTGGTTGGGTTCAGAATGGCCTAAGCACCCTCCTGGGATCTCTTGCTATTCATTTCTCTTTCCTTCCTACAATCAATTTTTTTTTAAACTCATCTGGTCTTTAAACTTTTTTTTTCCTATGTTTCATTGATATGTAATTGATACAGGGTGCTCTGTAAGTTTCAGCTGTGCAGCATAATGATTTGAAATGAAAATGAATATCAGGAAATTATTACTACAGTAAGTTCAGTGGGCATCCATCATCTCATATAGAAACAAAATTAAAGAAATAGATATATTTATAGATGTATAGATATATTTTTCCCTTGTGATGAGAATTCTCAAGATTTACTCTCTTATCAGCTTTTATATATAACATGGTGTTACCAATCCATGATGGATCAATGATCCTTTAATTTGAGTCCTTTGCCTGGAGTCATAAATGCCAATCAAAGGAAACTGAGTTTGGTATAGCAGAGCAGAAACTTTATTCATTGACCAAGGAATGGAGAAGAGAGAGTTCATGCTCTAAAAACACCTTCTTCCCCAGGAAATTTTAAGGGGTAGGAGGGAGACTTGTCATCAGGGCTCTAGGAAAGTGGTGGAGATAGATTTCCTTGAGCAGCCAGGGGCAGCTGGGGCTCACAAAGTCTTCCACAATTCTTTGCACATGGTACAAATTGTGCCTAGCGGAGAACAAATCCCTCCTTGGGCAGAGATCTTAGCATGGTAATGAAGCAAAGGTAACTTTCGGATACCTCCAGGTCTCATCTGCTCAGGTATGTTTCTGTGATCGAATCAGAGCCAGCCGGTTCAGAGCAGCTGACCACAGCATTTCTCTTAAAGCACAGATGGAAAACATCTCTGTCAAATGCCAGGTGCTTTAGAAACAAACACGGGGATAAATTAACACAAGCATACTTTAGCTCTCAGGGGCTGGTATGGATGACAATGCAGCAGCGTTAATTATGTTTATCATGTTGCACATTACATCGCTAGGACTTATTTACCTTATAACTGGGCGTTTGTTCCTTTTAAGCACCTTCATCCAGTTCCCCCTCCCCCACCTCCTACCTCTGATAACCACAAATCTGACCTCTTCTTCTATGAGTCTATTTGTTTATTTGTTTTGAAATACATTTGACATACAATTATATTTAGTCCCTGGTACACAACATAATGATTCTGTATTTCTATACATTTCAGTATGATCACCATGACCTTTCTACCATATGAGGACACAGTGAACCAGAAAACAGACTCTCAGCAGACAGTGAAACTTCAGGTATCTTGATCTTGGACTTAGCCTCTAGAACTTGAGTAATAAATTTCTGTGGCCTTCTGGGAAGGCCACCAGGTGGGCTTCCCCTGTGGCTCAGCTGGTAAAGAATCCGCCTGCAATGCAGGAGACCTGGGTTCGATCATTGGGTTGGGAAGATCCCCTGGAGAAGGGACAGGCTACCCACTCCAGTATTCTGGCCTGAAGAATTCCATGGATTGTATAGTCCATGGGGTTGCAAAGAGTTGGACATGACTGAGCAACTTTCACTTTGACCCAAACAAACTACCGGGATTTCAGTTTTTTTGTAATTGTTGAAACTTGCCTGTGATCTAACGCTAAATGCTGAGGATGAGTGTATTCAGTTGCTCAGCTACAGCCCACGAGGCTCCTCTGTCTATGGGATTCTCCAGGCAAGAATACTGGAGTGGGCTGTTGTTTCCTTCTCCAGGGGATCCAGTGATCAAACTCACTTCTCTTGTGTCTCCTGTATTGGCAAGTAAATTCTTTACCACTAAGACACCTGGGAAGACCAGTTGATGATTTTTAGTGATGTTCAGTATATACTTGAAAAGAATGTGTAATAGTGCTTTTTTCAGTACAAATTTATATATAAAGATGCATACACAAGTAATCTATTACATATAATAGATCACATAATCATGCATTATAATACTAAATTATATTATTATACAATATATGTGTATAAAATATGTTATATATTACATATAATATGCTGAAAATGATCACCATATTAGTTAACATCTATTACTATACACAGATATTACATAATTATCAACCATATTTCTCACACTGTAAATTTCATACCTGAGACTTATTTTGTAAGTGGAGGTTTGCACCTCTTAATCTCCCTCACCTATTTCTATCCTCTCCTCAATCCTGCCTGCAATCAAACTTTGATTTTTTATAAATATAGATGGGGTTATGGATATCTTATTCCTTATTGCATCCTCAGCATTTAGCCTCTGCCTAGGTCAGAGTAGGCTTTATAGGACTTTGTTGTTTGTTTTTAATGGATGAATGATTATGGAATTGATAAATAAGTTTTTTGCATGTAAGTTAAGGCAAAGAACAACAAAGAAAATTCTAAATAAGATTATTTTTCTGTTTCAGTTTTCTTCTCTCTTATCCAGTTTATTTTCTTATTCCAGTTATGCTTTTCTCTCACTCTTTGAGTCACCAACTTTTTCCCCTTAAAGTGATTGCCTTCCTTCACCTATTCATTTTACACTCCAGAAGTCTGGCTGAATTCATTCTTTACAGTAGAAAAGAATGCTAACTGTAGGGAGACTTCCTAGAGTCTTTCTCAGATGCCCTTTTCATTCTGTGGAAGTGAAAAGAGTGTCTGCCCTGGGTAATAGAGGAAAATTGGATAGGATAAATTGCTTCCTTTTCAATTTATTTTCCACAAAAGAATTCCTGCTTTAAAGAGAAACTTATTTATAGATAGGTTAAGTGAATTTGATTCTTCTTTGGGTTAGCCACAGTGTTGACACAAAAGGGATAAAAACACCGGAATTGTTACACTTACCCCATTGGTGGTTTCAGATGGCCAGTTCCTTTACCAGAAACTGAAGGTCTTTCACAACTGACTTTGGATATCACAGATGTAAGAAAACATTGCATAGCATCAGCCAGCCTACAGGACAAAGACCCTGAATTCATAGACACTCTTAAGCTGAAAGTGACAGAAATGTAACTCAAACTAGTAAAGCAATAAAGAAAATGTGTTTGCATTACTCTAAAGTCCAGAGATGGTCATTATTTCAGGTAGGACGAGGTCTAAGGACTGAGAGGACGTTAGGGTCCTGACTATGTTTACCTCTAAGAGCCACATAGTAGGCAGGATGAGAATTCCAGAGTTTCTGCACTGGAAATTCCAGATTTTCCCTTCCTCTGTTTTTAGTAACCCTAATATAAAGAGAATATTTTCTTGATAGTTCCTGTAGAAAAGTCTCAGAGAAGGTTCTGATGAGTCTAGCTTGAGAGAGGTGCCTCAAATCAGCACTGTGGCCGTGGAGATAGTATTCCAATTAGGCAGGGATAGGATCCAGCTTCATACCTGTAACTGAGGGGTGGCGAGGCTAATGGCTGCGGAGTGAAGTCAGCCCCAAATCGTACAACACAGAATGGGTCCCTTTCGAACAGACATTCTAGAAGTTTTCAAAGGAAAGAAGTACTGGCCAGCCCCCACTCTTCCATCAATATTTTTTTGATGGGTCGCCACTTTAAACTTCTTTCAAGTTTGACACTTAAAAGATGGCAATTTCTTAAAGTATCCTGTTATTAATTCCAATATTTAGTAAATTTTTATCAGAAATCATCTCTATTTCCAATCAAGATTACTCATGCTCTAATTTACTTTTTTGTTGGAATCTTGAGAGATGTCAAACAGCTATGACAACTTTGTTTTAGTGACTTTATGGCCTGGAAAGAGAGAAAATTAGGGGAAAAAAAGAAAAGACAAATAAAACAGATGCAAAATAACTCCAAGAGTGCAGCAGTATAGTTATTACTGAGAAAATCGGTAGCCTTAGTTATCACTGGAGTCAGCACAGGAGATTCTGAAATTAACTGGGATATAGGGCTTTTTATGAGAAGCTAGCTGAGTTCTCATTGCTGTCCACTGGAGTTTGTGATCTGAGATTCAAACTCACAGTAAGTCCCAATCTGAATTGGGATTCCCATCTTCCACCTAATTTGTTTCTCTGCCTTGATTTCATAACTCAGAAAATGCTACCAGCATCAACACAGATGACCAAATTAGAAGCTAGTTTTTACTTGCCTGTCTTCACAAACATTTAAACATAACATTTTCTGCATCCACCCTTGAATCTGTTCGAATCTTTCCCTGTCCATTCACCTACTCCACTCACTCAATTCCTCAAGAAATCTCGAGTCCACTGGGCCAGGTATATATCAAATGAATAACCATAAAAATTAATTTATAGTTATGATCAGTGCTATAAGGGTGACTACAAGGGGAAAAAGGAGCTCAGGGATGACTACCTAAGGAAGTGACATTTAAGTTGAAGCTTGAAAGCTTGTAAGAACTGGCAGAAAGTGGGAGATCACCTGTGTTCCAGCCAAGAGGAAGTTTGTGTTATGACCATTTACACAGTTGTGCTGTGTTAGACGGAGAAGGCAACGGCACCCCACTCCAGTACTCTTGCCTGGAAAATCCATGGATGGAGGAGCCTGGTAGGCTGTAGCCCATGGGGTCGCTAAGAGTTGGACACAACTGAGCGACTTCACTTTCACTTTTCACTTTCATGGATTGGAGAAGGAAATGGCAACCCACTCCAGTGTTCTTGCCTGGAGAGTCCCAGGGATGGGGGAAGCCTGGTGGGCTGCCGTCTATGGGGTCGCACAGAGTCAGACACGACTGAAGCAACTTAGGAGGTGGAGGAGGATGTGTTAGAAGGATCGTGGAGGAGAATTACGGGGTGTAGGAGAAAC
Organism: Tragelaphus eurycerus; assembly: GCA_935064755.1. Lineage (NCBI taxonomy): Eukaryota > Metazoa > Chordata > Mammalia > Artiodactyla > Bovidae > Tragelaphus > Tragelaphus eurycerus. The sequence continues at coordinate 23,438,292 of CAKXYN010000024.1, read as the reverse complement.
TGAAAAATGGCTGCAGCAATCTCAAGACATCATCGTCTTTCACCTGGATGACTGTCATAGCATTTTAGCTTTTCTCTTCATGGACCTTCATTTTCCTAATCTCTTCTTCAGAGGATCACAAGGAGGCTCTTTGTAAAGCATGAATCCAACATGTTTCTTTCTTACTTAAAGACTCTCTAAAGCCTTCGGGATAAACACCTAATCTCCCTAGCACAGAGTCAAGGCCCTTGGGATTTGTTCTCTCGTGTTTTTCTCCCTTCCTCCCTCATGGTTCCTAGCAGTCTATGTGGTGGCAGTCACTTCATTTGCATCTGTGGAAATAACTTGTGTGTGTGTGTGCGCGCGTGCGCGCGCGCGTGTGTGTGTGTGTGTGTAGTAGTCCATCAGTCATATCTGACTCTTTGTAACCCCAGTGCTCCGGCTTATTTTCATCCATGTACCTCTGACTGTGCAACAGATTCTAACTAGAAGGCCCTTCCCTCCTGGAATTATGTTCAACTCATCAGACTCAGTTTTTTAAAGGTTTCTTTTTGGAAAGCCACCTCACAGCACTCTGCATGCCTCTAACATAACACTTGGCACAAAGTCTTGAGATCCATTCATTTGACAAATACTGAGTGGTTACTATTGCTAGCACTGTTTTAGGCACTGGAGGATACAGTAGTGAACAAAATAGATATTATATCAGCTTTGCCCCTCAGGTTATGAGAATCTGGAGCACTGATTGTGTCTTAATCATTTCCGTATCAACAGATGTACAACAGTGCCAAATATAATTAAATCTGAATTGAATTGAGCTAGTATTCAAGCCCAGGTCTGCCTAATTTCAAAGTCCATGATCTTTCCACTACTATGTGGAATCCAGATGAATCCGAGTCTATTAAAGTAAAAATAGTAACACTATTAAAGAAAAATGGCAGCATGGATCATAAGTAACCAGGACCTGGTTCATTTTAAATGCTCAATAAATAATGTTATTTTGCCAAATCGTCCTTTTAAACTACCATCTTTGGCTCAGTGAGTCACCCTCTGGCATATTACCTTACTTTTCAAGCACTTATCTCTCCTTCCTCTCCAGACACACTTTCTAAATTCAGAAACATTTATCACTATACAGTTTAATAGAAGAAAAAATTAGGTACAATCTAAATGTTCTTCTATAAGGTACTGGTTAAATAAGGTACATTTTTCCAAAGGATTATTATACAATTCTTAAGTTAGCACTAAGTGCAACTGACAAAGAAAGATGACCATATATTACTAAGTTGAAAAAACAAGTTGCAGAATAATGTGTATAGATCAATTTTATTAAAATATATATGGATATGATACATACATATACATGAATAAGAAAAAATCTACAAGGATCATAACTGTTCACAAAAGCTTCATTTTGGAGGTATAGTAGGATCTTCTCATTTATATATACTTTTTCAAAACAAACAACTTTTTACTAAAGTATAGCTGATTTACAATGTTGTTTTAGTTTCAGGTATACAGCAAAGTGATTCAGTTATACATACATGTATACCTGTTCTTTTTCAGATTATTTTCCATCATAGATTATTATAATGAATATAGTTCCTTGTACCATGCAGTAAGTCCTTATTGCTTATATGTTTTATATATAGTAGGGTATATATGCTAATTCATACTGTTCATGGGGTTCTCAAGGCAAGAATACTGAAGTGGTTTGCCATTCCCTTCTCCAGTATGAAAAGGCAAAATGACAGGATACTGAAAGAGAAACTCTCCAGGTCAGTAGGTGCCCAATATGCTACTGGAGATCAGTGGAGAAATAACTCCAGAAAGAATGAAGGGAAGGAGCCAAAGCAAAAAGAATACCCAGCCGTGGATGTGACTGGTGATAGAAGCAAGGTCCGATGCTGTAAAGAGCAATATTGTATAGAAACCTGGAATGTCAGGTCCATGAATCAAGGCAAATTGGAAGAGGTCAAACAAGAGATGGCAAGAGTGAACGTTGACATTCCAGGAATCAGTGAACTGAAATGGACTGGAATGGATGAATTTAACTCAGATGACCATTATATCTACTACTGCGGGCAGGAATCCCTCAGAAGAAATGGAGTGGCCATCATGGTCAACAAAAGAGTCCGAAATGCAGTACTTGGATGCAATCTCAGTAACAACAAAATGATCTCTGTTTGTTTCCAAGGCAAACCATTCAATATCACAGTAATTCAAGTCTATGCCCCAACCAGTAACGCTGAAGAAGCTGAAGTTGAACGGTTCTATGAAGACCTATAAGACCTTTTACAACTAACACCCAAAAAAGATGTCCTTTTCATTATGGGGAATTGGGATGCAAAAGTAGGAAGTCAAGAAGCACCTGGAGTAACAGGCAAATTTGGCCTTGGAATACGGAATGAAGCAGGGCAAAGACTAACAGAGTTTTGCCAAGAAAATGCACTGGTCATAGCAAACACCCTCTTCCAACAACACAAGAGAAGACTCTATACATGGACATCACCAGATGGTCAACACCAAAATCAGATTGATTATATTCTTTGCAGCCAAAGATGGAGAAGCTCTATACAGTCAACAAAAACAAGACCAGGAGCTGACTGGCTCAGACCATGAACTCCTTATTGCCAAATTCAGACTTAAATTGAAGAAAGTAGGGAAAACCACTAGACCATTCAGGTATGACCTAAATCAAATCCCTTATGTTTATACAGTGGAAGTAAGAAATAGATTTAAGGGCCTAGATCTGATAGATAGAGTGCCTGATGAACTATGGAATGAGGTTCGTGACATTGTACAGGAGACAGGGATCAAGACCCTCCCCATGGCAAAGAAATGCAAAAAAACAAAATGGCTGTCTGGGGAGGCCTTACAAATAGTTGTGAAAAGAAGAGAAGTGAAAAGCAAAGGAGAAAAGGAAAGATATAAACATCTAAATGCAGAGTTCCAAAGAATAGCAAGAAGCGATAAGAAAGCCTTCCTCGTGATCAATGCAAAGAAATAGAGGAAAACAACAGAATGAGAAAGACTAGAGATCTCTTCAAGAAAATCAGAGATACCAAGGGAACATTTTATGCAAAGATGGGCTCGATAAAGGACAGAAATGATATGGACCTAACAGAAGCAGAAGATATTAAGAAGAGATGGCAAGAATACACAGAAGAACTGTACAAAAAAGAGCTTTACAACCCAGATAATCACGATGGTGTGATCACTGACCTAGAGCCAGACATCATGGAATGTGAATAAAGTGCGCCTTAGAAAGCATCACTACGAACAAAGCTAGTGGAGGTGATGGAATTCCAGTTGAGCTACTCTAAATCCTGAAAGATAATGCTGTGAAAGTGCTGCACTCAATATGCCAGCAAATGAGGAAAACTCAGCAGTGGCCACAGGACTGGAAAAGGTCAGTTTTCATTCCAATCCCAAAGAAAGGCAATGCCAAAGAATACTCAAACTACCACACAATTGCACTCATCTCACATGCTAGTAAAGTAATGCTCAAAATTCTCCAAGCCAGGCTTCAGCAATATGTGAACCGAGAACTTCTTGATGTGCAAGCTTGTTTTAGAAAAGGCAGAGGAACCAGAGATCAAATTGCCAACATCTGCTGGATCATGGAAAAAGCAAGAGAGTTCCAGAAAAACATCTATTTCTGCTTCATTGACTATGCCAAAGCCTTTGACTGTGTGGATCACAATAAACTGTGGAAAATTCTGAAAGAGATGGGAATACCAGACCACCTGACCTGCCTCTTGAGAAATTTGTATGCAGGTCAGGAAGCAACAATTAGAACTGGACATGGAACAACAGACTGGTTCCAAATAGGAAAAGGAGTACGTCAAGGCTGTATATTGTCACCCTGTTTATTTAACTTCTATGCAGAGTACATCATGAGAAACGCTGGACTGGAAGAAACACAAGCTGGAATCAAGATTGCTGGGAGAAATATCAATAACTTCAGATATGCAGATGACACCACCCTTATGGCAGAAAGTGAAGAGGAACTAAAGGGCCTGTTGATGAAAGTGAAAGTGGAGAGTGAAAAAGTTGGCTTAAAGCTCAACATTCAGAAAATGAAGATCATGGCATCCGGTCCCATCACTTCATGGTAAATAGATGGGGAAACGGTGGAAACAATGTCAGACTTTATTTTTCTGGGCTCCAAGATCACTGCAGATGGTGACTGCAGCCATGAAATTAAAAGACACTTACTCCTTGGAAGGAAGGTTATGACCAACCTAGATAGCATATTGAAAAGCAGAGACATTACTTTGCCACCAAAGGTTCGCCTGTGAAGAAAGCTGAATGAATCTTTTGAACTGTGGTGTTGGAGAAGACTCTTGAGAGTCCCTTGGACTGCAAAGAGATCCAACCAGTCTATTCTGAAGGAGATCAGTCCTGGGTGTTCATTGGAAGGACTGATGTTGAAGCTGAAACTCCAATATTTTGGCCACCTGATGTGAAGAGCTGACTCATGTGAAAAGACCCTGATACTGGGAAAGTTTGAGGGCAGGAGGAGAAGGGGATGACAGAGGATGAGATGGTTGGATGGCATCACTGACTCAATGAACATGGGTTTGGGTGGGCTCCGGGAGTTGGTGATGGACAGGGAGGCCTGGTGTGCTGCAATTCATGGGGTTGCAGAGTCGGACATGACTGAGCGACTGATCTGATCTGATATGTTAATTCCAAACTCCTAATTTATCCCTCCCCTGTCCTTTACCCTTTGGTAACCAGAAGTTTGTTTTCTATAAGTAGGACTGAGAATCTTAGTTTAGAGACACCGCTGACTCTCCTAGAGCTTTGTCAGCTGGGCTACGGGGGACTGACTGTGCACCCTCTGACAGAGCATATACATTTTGCATGTATGTAGAAATGTGCTTTTTTCCCCCAGGGATGGTGTGCATTATCACCATTAGGTTCTCACAATGATCCTTGACCTAAGATACATTGAGCCATCTATGCAGAGAGAGAGAGATCAGTCGCTCAGTCGTGTCCGACTCTTTGCGACCCCATGAACTGCAGCACGCCAGGCCTCCCTGTCCATCACCAGCTCCCGGAGGTCACCCAGACTCATACCCATCGAGTCAGTGATGCCATCCAGCCATCTCCTCCTCTGTCGTCCCCTTCTCCTCCTGCCCTCAATCCCTCCCAGCATCAGAGTCTTCTCCAATGAGTCAACTCTTCGCATGAGGTGGCCAAAATACTGGAGCTTCAGCTTTAGCATCATTCCTTCCAAAGAAATTCCAGGATTGATCTCCTTCAGAATGGACTGGTTGGATCTTCTTGCAGTCCAAGGGACTCTCAAGAGTCTTCTCCAACACCACAGTTCAAAAGCATCAATTCTTTGGCGCTCAGCCTTCTTCACAGTCCAGCTCTCACATCCATACATGACCACAGGAAAGACCATAGCCTTGACTAGGCGAACCTTTGTTGGTAAAGTAATGTCTCTGCTTTTGAATATGCTATCTAGGTTGGTCATAACTTTCCTTCCAAGGAGCAAGCGTCTTTTAATTTCATGACTGCAGTCACCATCTGCAGTGATTTTGGAGCCCAGAAAAACAAAGTCTGACACTGTTTCCACTGTTTCCCCATCTATTTCCCATGTAGTGATGGGACCGGATGCCATGATCTTCGTTTTCTGAATGTTGAGCTTTAAGCCAACCTTTTCACTCTCCACTTTCACTTTCATCAAGAGGCTTTTTAGCCCCTCTTCACTTTCTGCCATAAGGGTGGTGTCATCTGCATATCTGAGGTTATTGATATTTCTCCCAGCAATCTTGATTCCAACTTGTGTTTCTTCCAGTCCAGCATTTCTCATGATGTACTCTGCATATAAGTTAAATAAACATGGTGACAATATGCAGCCTTGACGTGCTCCTTTTCCTATTTGGAACCAGTCTGTTGTTCCATGACCAGTTCTAACTGTCGCTTCCTGACCTGCATACAGATTTCTTAAGAGGCAGATCAGGTGGTCTGGTATTCCCATCTCTTTCAGAATTTTCCATAGTTTATTGTGATCTACACAGTCAAAGGCTTTGGCATAGTCAATAAAGCAGAAATAGATGTTTTTCTGGAACTCTCTTGCTTTTTCCATGATCCAGCAGATGTTGGCAATTTAATCTCTGGTTCCTCTGCCTTTTCTAAAACCAGCTTGAACATCAGGAAGTTCACGGTTCACATATTGCTGAAGCCTGGCTTGGAGAATTTTGAGCATTACTTTACTAGCGTGTGAGATGAGTGCAATTGTTCGGTAGTTTGAGCATTCTTCGGCATTGCCTTTCTTTGGGATTGGGATGAAAACTGACCTTTTCCAATCTTGTGGCCACTGCTGAGTTTTCCAAATTTGCTGGCATATTGAGTGCAGCACTTTCACAGCATCATCTGTCAGGACTTGGAATAGCTCCACTGGAATTCCATCACCTCCACTAGCTTTGTTCGTAGTGATGCTTTCTAAGGCCCATTTGACTTCACATTCCAAGATGTCTGGCTCTAGGTCAGTGATCACATCATCATGATTATCTGGGTCTTGAAGCTCTTTTTTGTACAGTTCTTCTGTGTATTCCTGCCACCTCTTCTTAATATCTTCTGCTTCTGTTAGGTCCACACCATCTCTGTCCTTTATCGTGCCCATCTTTGCATGAAATGTTCCCTTGGTATCTCTGATTTTCTTGAAGAGATCCCTAGTCTTTCCCATTCTGTTGTTTTCCTCTATTTCTTTGCACTGATCACTGAAGAAGGCTTTCTTATCTCTTCTTGCTATTCTTTGGAACTCTGCATTTAGATGTTCATATCTTTCCTTTTCTCCTTTGCTTTTCGCTTCTCTTCTTTTCACAGCTATTTGTAAGGCCTCCCCAGACAGCCATTTTGCTTTTTTGCATTTCTTTTCCATGGGGATGGTCTTGATCCCTGTCTCCTGTACAATGTCACGAACCTCATTCCATAGTTCATCAGGCACTCTATCTATCAGATTTAGGCCCTTAAATCTATTTCTCACTTCCACTGTATAATCATAAGGGATTTGATTTAGGTCATACCTGAATGGTCTAGTAGTTTTCCCTACTTTCTTCAATTTCAGTCTGAATTTGGCAATAAGGAGTTCATGGTCTGAGCCACAGTCAGCTCCTGGTCTTGTTTTTGCTGATTGTATAGAGCTTCTCCATCTTTGGCTGCAAAGAATATAATCGATCTGATTTCACGGATGCTTAGGAAGTCCTCCATGAATGTCTTTTATCTCCATTAGGTTTTTAAATTTTTTAAATGTTTTATTGAAGTATCATTGATTTTCGTTTTTTTAAGTTTTTGGTACATAGCAAAGTGATTCAGTTGGTATGTATATGCATTTTTGGATTTTTTTTTCCATTATAGTTTATTATACAGGAGACTCAGCTTTGATCCCTGGGTGGAGAAGGTCCCCTGGAGGAGGAAACGGCAACTGGCTCCATATTCTTGTCTAGAGAATCCCATGGACAGAGGAGCCTGATGGGCTACAACAAAGAGTCGAACATGACTGAGTTACTGAGCACAAGATATTGAATGTAGTTTTCTGAGTTATATAGTAGGAGATGGTTGTTCAATTTATATACTTTTATATTGTTTGATTTTAGAATAAACTTGTATCATTTTCGTAATTAAAAAGATAAGGGTGAAAATATAAAAGATGCTCTGATAACATAAACTATTACCATATTAATTCCTATGATTTTGTTTTAAAAGCTGGTTAGTTTGAGCATAGCTTCTAGTCTTAGCAAAGTTTAAGTGTTCTAGTACTCTTGCCTGGAGATTCCCAGGGACAGAGGAGCCTGGGAGGCTGCTGTCCATGGGGTCGCACAGAGTTGGACATGACTGAATTGACTTAGCAGTATTACTTAATTCTGAAAGTTAAATGAGAAATCTTTAGTTTACTTCAGATCTGTTTGACTGACTTTTGACCAGGCCATTTAGCCTCCAGTCTGTATCCCTATATGCTTATTAGGCAATTAGACTTAGTGTTACAAGTGGCATTAACGCATTTAGAATTATTTGCTGGGGTGGGGGGGCGCAGTGTTGGCACTCATTTTTACTGGGAAGCTATTGATTCAATAAACCTTCTAAAGTACGTGATGGATTTCCTTTCACTGAATGAATATTCAGAGCCAAAAGAGGATGGAGCTACCCCAAGATGAACTTGGAAACCTAAGAGGAAAAACACCAGGGAAATTCCATCATGGAGAATATTCCTAAGCAGTTTCCCACATATTGATTGTACCTAGAGTCAAGAGGTAGCAGAATAGCCCAGCTCTTGACTCAGTTTCTCTCAAGTCACTCAGTCAGTAACAAGGTGCAGGGGATGGTGGCTATTGTACCTCCAGGGCTCCTCATATTTCATTTTCAGAGATCAGATCAGATCAGTTGCTCAGTTGTGTCTGACTCTTTGCGACCCCATTAATCGCAGCACCCCAGGCCTCCCTGTCCATCACCAGCTCCCGGAGGTCACTGAGACTCACGTCCATCGAGTCAGTGATGTCATCCAGACATCTCATCCTCTGTTGTCCCCTTCACCTTTTGCCCTTAATCCCTCCCAGCATCAGAGTCTTCTCCAATGAGTCAACTCTTCGCATGAGGTGGCCAAAGTACTGCAGTTTCAGCTTTAGCATCATTCCTTCCAAAGAAATCCCAGGGCTGATCTCCTTCAGAATGGACCGGTTGGATCTCCTTGCAGTCCAAGGGACTCTCAAGAGTCTTCTCCAACACCACAGTTCAAAAGCATCAATTCTTCGGTGCTCAGCCTTCTTCACAGTCCAGCTCTCACATCCATACACGACCACAGGAAAAACCATAGCCTTGACTAGGCGAACCTTTTTTGGCAAAGTGATGTCTCTGCTTTTCAATATGCTATCTAGGTTGGTCATAACCTTCCTTCCAAGGAGTAAGCGTGTTTTAATTTCATGGCTGCAGTCACCATCTGCAGTGATTTTGGAGCCCAGAAAAATAAAGTCTGACACTGTTTCCACTGTTTCTCCATCTATTTCCCATGAAGTGATGGGACCAAATGCCATGATCACAGAGGAACATATTGAAATAGATTCCATGACTTTTAAAAACTCTACAAAGCATTTTTTTCACTTTATCATCAGTGATTTACATGCATTTACATGCTATAGCTTTAAAATTATAGATACCGTGCAAGAAGAGTCTGTGTTTTTTAAGTCACATATTGGAGAGAACATTTAAAAGTTTTCTTGACAATTGTGCCCATGCTAATGGTGTTCCTCCATATCTCCTAGAAGAAAGAGAGGAACACAGATGTGGAAGTGCCAATTAGCAAAACTGGGCCATCCCTAACTGGAGCCCAGAAAATATTTGTCAATTCACATATATGCTTTGAGTAAGGAGTAAGTGGTCAGTTCTCCAGCAATTAGTTCTATGCTCAGACAGTAAAGAATCTGCCTGAAATGCAGGAGACCTGGGTTCGATCCCTGGGTTGGGAAGATCCCCTGGAGAAGGAAATGGCTACCCACTCCAGAATTCTTGCCTGGAGAGTTCCATGGACAGAGGAGTCTGGCAGGCTACAGTCCATGGGATAGCAAAGGGTTGGACATGGCTGAGTGACTAACACTGTCACAACTGAAAAACTCATCAAAAGGAGAAAATATATGGTAAATTTAAATTTATAATCATGAATTGAGTGAAACTTAACAGGAGCAGGGACCTTTTCTAGGGAAAGGTAGGTTAGAAAAGTGGTTCACAAATAATGACCATCCTTATTGTGTTAAACAGATCATAAAGACTAGATATCAAATGTTATGCTAATCCTTAAAATGAACCATAGACAAAAGGAAGAATTTTTTGAATGTGGGAAGTTTTGAACATACGGAATAAAAAAGGGATATAAAGGTTAGCTTTACATATATGATGATACAAAGACATACTAAGAACAAATCCTTGAATACATTAATAAAACTTAAGAGCCATTATTTCTGGGTCATAGACTACAGGTAATTTTTATTTCTTTACACTCTTTCGTATCTGTCAAACGTTCTGCATGTACAACTTTTGTACTTAAAAATTGTTATTGGTGGTGGTTTAGACGTTATGTCATGTCTGACTCTAGTGACCCCATGGACTGTAGCCTGCAAGGCTCCTCTGTCCATGGGATTCTCCAGGAAAGAATACTGGAGTGGGTTATCATTTCCTTCTCCAGAGGATCTTCCCAACGCAGGGACTGAATCCGGGTCTCCTGCATTGTAGGCAGATTGATTACCAACTTAGCTATAAGGGAAGCCCACAAGTTTAATAATGCTGCTACTGCTAAGTCGCTTCAGTCGTGTCCGACTCTGTGTGACCCCATAGACGGCAGCCCACCAGGCTCCCCCGTCCCTGGGATTCTCCAGGCAAGAACACTGGAGTGGGTTGCCATTTCCTTCTCCAATGCATGAAAGTGAAAAGTGAAAGTGAAGTCGCTCAGTCGGGTCCGACTCTTAGCGACCCCATGGACAGCGGCCCACCAGGGACCTCTGTCCATGGGATTTTCCAGGCAAGAGTACTGGGGTGGGGTGCCATTGCCTTCCATGAAGTTTAATAATAGTATGTGGCAAAAACAAAGAATAAGCCGGGAAAGCCATGCATTTAACAAATACTTATGCTGTGGCCAAAACTATACTAGTTGCTATGAATAAATATGAAAAACATAATGGCTGCTTTTAGGGACCTATGAGTTCTGTGGTAGAGACAAGTAAGGAAATCAGCAACTGTAATTACATGTAGAGGGATGATAAGGAAGTTCCTAGACACTCTCCAGGATCAAGGTAGAGGTAAAAATGGGTAATCATAGATATGAACACAGGATTGCATAATGGGAACATAGAAAAGGAACACTGGATATAGTTTGGAAAGATTCAAGGTTTCCTGCAGAAATATTTTGCTTCCCAACTGCTTTAGATTTTTGGCAATTAAGTTTTAAACATCAAATCATTATAAAATAGTATATTCAAATAGCACAGAAGTGAATAAAATAAAAAAATCTTGACCTGATGAATAGTAAAGTTGTTCTTTCATTATTGCTATATAAATATACATACTTTAAAAACAGATTCTGATGCTATATATATATATATTGTTTTGTCACATACTTTTACCTCTTAACATATTGAATATCTTTGCATATATTGGCCTACATCATTCTTAGCAGCTGTATTCTACTACATGAATGCACATTAATTTTTTAACCAGTACTTGGCTGGTAGGGGCTTCCCAGGTAGCAGAGTAGTAAAGAATCCTTCTGCCAGTGCAGGAGATGCAAGAGAGGCAGGTTCATCCCCAAGTTGGGAAGATACCCTGAAGTAGGAAATGGCAGCCCGCTCCAGTATTCTTGCCTAGAAAATCCCATGAACAAAGGAGCCTGGTAGGCTACAGTCCCTGGGGTCGCAAAGAGCTGGACACCACTGAGCACGCACTCACACACACATTTGGTTGGCAGACATTTAGGTTTTCTGGTTTTCACTATTACATATAAGTTGGAATGAATACCTTCACTTACACATCATGTATACTTGAGCTAACATTATTTTGAAGCAAGTTACTGAATCTCTTTATGACTAATATTTATAAAATCACTGAAAGAGTTGTCAAATTTATCACTATTTCTTATATAAAGTGAAGTGTGTGTGCATGCTCAGTTGTGTCCAACTCTTTGTGATGCCATGGACTGTATCCTGGCAGGCTCCTCTGTCCATGGAATTTTCCAGGGATGAGTATTGGAATGGGTTAACATTTCCTACTCCAGGGTAATCTTCCCTACCCAAGGATTGAACCTGCATCACTTTCATCTCCTGCATAGGCAGGCAGATTCTTTACCACTGAGTTACCTGGGAAGCCCTTATTTCTTATATGGGGGTTGGTTAAAAAAGTACTTTTTAAACTACTATAATGTTATGCCAACTAATAAAATAATCTATTATGTGATAAATCCTTTGTTTACATTTCACTAAATGAATAAAATAATGGAAACCATATTACTGGTTGAAGACAGATTCCTGTATATTTTTCAGTTAGCTTGTTTTTTAATGGTTAGAAAAGTTAACACAGGCCCTTAACAAGTATAAAGATTCTCTACCTGGAAATAAACACTGGTAACATTTTGATATCTATCTATTCAGTCATACTTAGTTTTTTGATGTAAGGTTTTTCTAGGTGACAGAAAATGGACAGTCCTGTAACTGACTTACTTTTCAGTAATGTCTGCTGTGAACATCTTTTCATGTTATCATTTTTTACAAAAAGTATATCATTTTAAACGGCTTTTGTAATTATAAGCAATTTATCAATGGATATCTGTATAAATTGTTGGACATCTTTCCTATTATTTTACTAATAAAAATTCTCAGATGTAAAATAGCTGTTGATACACAAATGCCTATTCCTTATACCTTCATCTAGTTTTTATTCTTTTTAAATCTTTGCCAGTCTGCTAGGTGAAATGTCATAGTACAGTAGGTCACTATTAATTTTTTTTTCATTTCTTCTGATTTTTAGTGAGGTAGAACATCTTCATATAATTACTGACACATACACGGCTGGCTTCTTCATGTACTTTGACCTTTTAAAAGAGTATGGTTGCCTGTTCCTTAATAATTTGTAAGAGCTCTTAATGTATTTATTATGTAAATTAAACATTATTAGATATTTCGGATAGTAACCAACTGTCTATAATTAAATATCAACACTTTCATCATCCACGTTACAACTTTCTCCATTCACTATTGGGTTTTCAGCTTTATATCTTTTGCCATATGAAAGGTACAATTCGTGTTTTCAAAGCATCATTTTCCTTTGTTTGTTGAATTGACACCATGCTTAGAAATAGAAGCAGCAGCAGGTCTTGTCCCAATACCTAAGTTATTTCTATGGAAGCAATGTGGTGTGGTGTGAATAAGAACGTGAATTAAGACCCAAACACATTTGAGTTCAAGTCTGGTACAGCCAAGTGGTGGCACCCACATTCTGTGTTGCGTAACCCGAACCAGTTTCCTCATCTGCAAAAGGAGGAAAACAACACCATTTCAGAGACTAGTATAAGAATTAAGTACTTGGCACAGACAAGGAATCCAGCAAGAGTTAATTCTCATTTCTTTGCACTCAGCGAGGCATTATTAATTGCCAAGAGTCCATCTCCCCTACGAAAATGAAAAGATTGGGCGGTGTAATTTTTGGTGAGTTTATATTCAAACATTCTTTCAGGTAGCTTTTAGAAGCAGTTCATTAAACTACAAACCCCATAATGCACATAAAAGAACCATAAAGTTTCCGGTTATGAAATCTTCATGGCTTGGAGGAGGGCGAAGAACCAAGGATTTTTTCTTCTCTGGTTTTTCCCTCGTTAAGACACCCTTCCCCCACATACTTCCTAAAGAAATACGGTTACTTTTCTTACTTCGCGATACCCCTTGAAAGGCTGATTGCACAGGTTTCAACGTGAGTCTTCAGTTTCAAGGCAAAAAGGTATCGCTATTAGAAAACGGTGACGCCCACAAAATTCATTATTCATTATACCAAATCTTACGAACTGTGAGGGACCGAGACACTGCTGTAATAATCCTACCCTGCTATAGATTTAATAAAGAGAAAAACGATAATTAGCACGGTCATATCCAGTAGCCACTTTTATCTCTGAGAATCTGGGCTTCGTTCCCAACCAGCGAGTCTCGTCTCCTCAGTCACTGGCTTCGCGTATATTATTTATGTCCGACACTCTCGTATTTGCATACGACAGTGGATCCACTGCTTCACGGCGCCGGATTAGTCCTGCGCCAACTCCGCCGGCGCTCCGCCCGCGCAAGGCTGTGTACCGGCGAGCATGTGATCTCTCAGCCTCGCAGGCCTGAGAGAGGTATCCGGCGCATCGCGCGCGCCGCGGCTCCTCAGAACATCCAGCCAGGGTAGACGCCGCGGCGCGAGCCACTCGAGCCGGCGCGGCCGCCTCCCGAATCGGCGTTCCCCTCTAGCCCTCCCGCAGCCCCACCATCCCAGGCTCCCGGGCGGCCGCGGACGGGGGGAAGGGCGGGAGGAGGGGCTCCTCAGGGAGCAGCGGGGAATTCCCCCTTCCACCGAACGTTCCCGATTGTTCACCATCCTCACGTCAGCAGCAGGGGGTAATCCCCGACTCCAGCTGCTCCTGACGTCACCGCGCGGAGCCACCGCCCCCCGCGCGCCCCTGTCTCCGGGACCTCCTCGAAGCCCCTCCCCTAGGCATAACCACGCCCTCTTCCCCTCCCCCAGCCGCTCGACGTAGAGGGCGGGGCTTCTTTGGCCGGGCGTGAGCGGTTGCTTAGGCCAGAAGGTTCTCTGGTGGAGACGCTCCTCCTGCTGCCCCGCCCAGTAGGTTCGTTCGCACCGCTTCTTCCACACCCTATCTCCCTCCTCCTTCTCCTCGCCCCGCCTTTCCCCTCCCTGCTCCTCAGCCCGTTTAGTTTCTTCCCCGCCTCGCCACCTTCCACGATCTCGCGAGACTTGGCCCAGAACATTGCGGATCGGGTCGGCGCCATTTTGGGACTGAGACTGGTTGTGGGGGAGGGAAAAGCGGCAAAAGGGGATTATTCAAAGTACCGAAAACCTCCTCCCGGGATCGAGCGCAGCGGCACCCCTAGGCCAGGGGCACCTCTGGTGTGGCAGAAGGTAATAGCGTTCTCTGCGCTCGGCGCCGGGGTCTAGGGGTGGGAGGGGGTACCCGTGTCGGCGTTGAGGTTTGAGGGGTCGGGAGCGGCGTTGGCGGCGTGAGGTGTGAAGCTGCCCGAGGACGGGGGGAGGGTGGCGGGAGAGCGAGGACAGAGAGGGAAGGACGGCGCGGCGAGGCCCCTCTAGGTATTGGCTTGGTCCGGGTGGAGCGGAGGTGGCGGTTGTGGGAGGGGGTGGGTGGCTTAGCCCGGGCGGCTTGAGGGGCGGGGGGTGTTGTTTGGCGGAGGCTGGGAATGGGTCCGACGCCTTTCGTGCTCGGTCTTCCTCCCTCCGGCCTCTCGCAGGCGCCCGCCTCCTTTTGCACCGCTGCCGCTGTCGGAGGGTTGAGCGAGTCGAGGCCGAGTTGTGGCCTTTGGTGATTTCTCAGCGCACCCGCTCAGCCCGCCTCTCCAGGTCCGTGGCTGTGGACCGAGGCGAGCGCAGCCTTGCCCCTCTGAGTCCTGTAGGGTCTGAGGGGACTCGGTGTGGTTGGGGAGGAAAGCACTCTTTAACGTGGTATACGAGAAGGGCTCAGTACCTTCCACCCCCTCAGTGTTGAGAGAAACCTGTTTTCTTAATTCAAGGAAATGGGAATCCTCACATCTCTTGGCTGCCGGGTAAGTCTCACCCTCGGGCGAATTTAAGGAATGTTCTTGTCCCACTTCCCGGCCACTTACCTTCCTACTCTGAATGGGGGAAATGTGCCCCTTTCCTCTGGACATTCTGGTTTGGAGGGAGCGTCTCTCTCTTTATATCCCTCATTCGCTAAGTTGCATTTAGTAATGCTCGGTAGCAGCACACCTGTCTTTGCGTTTTCTTTTGGTAAATTTGAATAGAAAATACGGAAGATCTCTTAGAAGATTGTTTGCTCGTTTGTAACATTTACTCAAAGTATAGGAAGGTTTGCTTATATAATCCCTCTACCTTATATCCGCACACCCTTCCCAGTTGGAATCAGCACTTGTCTTCCATAATACCATCTCCCACCTTTTTTTCTCCCCCTCAACGTATTTTGAAGTCCTTTTCATACAGTAGACCTTTTTTGGGTGCGGAAGTGCATATTTCTCCAGAGGTTGACTGTTGAGGATGGGGGTTGATTTTTAGTTCAAAATTAAAATTCAGTGTGTAATTAAAATTTTTTTTATAACTTTTACAGGTGATTGAATTACTCTGATATGAAGATCATCTTCTAGGTTTTGTGTAAAAGGCCCCGGATATTTCAAGTGGCCATTTTGGAATTACAATGTTTTTGGATAATTTTACCCCAGAAGTTTATTAAAATTGGCAAGAATCATCTCTGAAGTAAATTGATAGTGGTGAACAATTCTGCAAGCTACTTAAAAAGAGATCCAGGCATTTCTTCAGTATTTTGGTTCAAACGGATTATATAACTGGTTTAAAGTGTTTCAGCTGGTGGTATTTTTGCCTTCCCCTCAACCCCTCCCCTGTTGTTGGTGTTCTTCAGCCAAAACTGTAAGATATGTTTGATTTGTGTACTGAGTAGTTTCGGCAGTTTCAAATTACTGTTTAAATATTGCTGAAGTTTCATGGCAGTTTATTTTTACTTTTATTAAAAGTTTTAGGAATTTTTGACCTCAGCCCTTTTCATGTCACAATGGGACCGCTTTTCTAAATGAAGACATTGAATGAATACAGAGTTTTTTGCTTTTATCTTTTATTTACGTGGAAATTTAAGATGTGGCAGTTTCCCAGCAGCATGGTAGTATTGAGATAGCTGTGTGTCTCTTGTTTATGCTGATGTTTAGGAATGCTCTTCAGATGTGAAGTTTTCTTTTTGTTTTTTATTTTTGACTCATAAATTGGATTATTTCATCTGGAGTGGATAAGTACAACAGTGACAAGTACATGGAATAATAAAGAAGACTTTAAAATCTTAAAATCCAAGGAACTTGGCTAATTCTGGCGATTGCCATATGAAAACTTTAAAACAGAAGTATGGGTAGCTGACTGAAGTAACTCTATGTCAAATAGCCATAGGTTAAGTGTCTTCAAAGAACTTGGATATTATTTCAGAGGATACAAAATAAAAAAACAAACTGGAAAACATAAAGATTACAGAGACAAATCCAACACCTTCCTGTGCAGTCCTGTTGGAATTTGTAAGTACTATATGGTGAGCAAATCAAATGTTCATTTGTAAACTGTAATGAGTCAACTTTATCCTGTGTTATTCTTTGGAAGCCTTTCAGTTTCTTGCAGTAAGATTCCTTGGCTTCAGTTTCCTGGGCAGTCTGAAAAGAACTGTTAAGTAAATTGAAATGCAGAAAGAATTGTTAAGAATATTTCAGATGAAACTGTTCACATTTGAAGTTTTTGTGTTTCTGAAGTAGACAAATCCATATGGTCAGTATGGCTTAATGGATTAATAGAAAGGTAGGGGGAAAAAAATCAACAAATAGCCATTTTACTTCCTAAATATGAGTTTAGATTACATTCTGAATGCAGTTTAGTGTTCCAGTGTAAAATTAGGTAGTTGTTTAAACAAATTACAGGGCTTGACTTTTAATCTGGTCTTTCATGAAGTAAATTGTTTTAAGGGATAACAATTCCTATCCATTACAGAAGTTTTTTGAAACAAAGTTTGAAGTGGCTTTGTATTTCAGATTGTTCGTTAAGTTCCAAAAAGTTTCAAAAAGTCATTACTAGGAACAAACTGAGAGGAAGAGAAGGTACACTAAGAACCTATAACTTAAAAAAAAAAAATGAGTATACATTTTCTGCCTCTAGAAGGTAATATTGCCTTAAGTCATAAACAAATCTTGGTTACAAAAAAAAAAGTTGTGAATATTAATTGCTGTAATAAAAATCCTTTGACAAAAGAGTATCATCTTTTAATTGTTTATTTGAGGATTGATTGAGATTATGATTTGTTACTGCATTTAATTTTTTTTAGTGAGTCATAGGCATTCAGTAGAAGTGTTTGTTTTTTAATAATTGACTAAAATTTATTTTTGAAGCAGTTTATATTAACAGACGAATGTGGCTAAAGTTAAGGTTATTTTTTTTCACTTAATTATCTCTCTGAGATTAAAAAATACCATATTAGCACACTTTGCCAGGATAGCCTAATAACTGGTCATTTGGCTCAATAGTCCTGTTGTTGTTACGCTGTTGAATTCTGTTAGCTCCCTTAAAGCAGGAGAGGTAGGAGAGTCCAAAAGATGGTAGGTATTTAGATACACGTGGTATTTTATTTTCTGATACAAAATTGAGATTAGAGTTAGATAAATCTGTCAGAAAAGACTAGGATATTTCTTGTGTTCTCTGTCAGAGCTTTGTGTAGTACTTCTAATTGAGTTTCCACCTTGATTTATATAAACCTGTGATGAGAACAACCCCCTTCTGCCCTTTTCTTTGCTTCGGAGAGCCTGTATTTTATATATTCCTCAAACTTAGTGGGTTTTCAAGTTACTTATCTAAGAACATGCATTTTGAATGTGATTAGGAATTTGAACTGGAAGTGAATGGCCTTTTTTTTTATAGAAAAGAACCACATAAAATTTACTGTTTGTGATTGTTTTTCTTTAAATTTCTCCTGTTGCTCCAAGCAGTAGTATCAGGATAAAGAGTACTCTAGTGACCAGGATTTTTAACAATTAACTTTAATCCTTGAATAGTAACATTTGCTTACAGTAGTTGTTCAAGGGCAGCTTTATTCAACTTGAGTGTTTTCATAAATATTTCATTATTTTCTTGGCATTGAAATATACAGTACCAGAGTAATTGAAATAATGGCTGGGTTCTCCCCCCTCACCCTAAATACCTCTATCTCCTTTTCTCCCATTTTTTTCCTCTACTTCTGTGCCTGAACAATATATAGGTTTAAAATAACAATTACAGTGATTAACATTTATAGATAATGATTGTGAGGTACATAGTAGTGTATCGTAGAGAAAACTACTATTGTATAGGTGAGAAATTAAAAGTTTTAGAGAGACTGAGAGTCTTGACCAAGTTTCCAAGCTGGACTAGAGAGACCCAAACTTAATCACTAGCCATGTTTAATACTGTCTTCATGTGGATTTTACGTTTATTAATTCAATTTGAACATTATCACTGATGTTTTTTTCTTCTTATTTACTGCTTTTCTTTGGGTTAATAATGATTACTAGTGGAGCTTGGAGACCAGCTAAAAGAAGAAAAACCACTGTTTTACTATTTATTAGTAGCTATTTGAGTGCTAACTTTGTTTAGCTAAAAATTTAAGTATGGTTTCAGATTATGAAATGAACAGAAGAGAGAAGAAAATAAAATTCAACAAGGGAAGGGAATAAGGATGGGAACCTTTAATCTGAAAGTAAAATTATAAGTGAGGATAGAACCTAAACAGGCCAGATTATCTAATTGTCTTTGACTTAACCACTTTTTAATAAAAGCGTTTAGATAACAATTTAGATCCAGTTAGGGGTAGTGATGTAGGAAAAGGGTAGTTTTGGGGAGTTAGGAGATTTTTGATCTAGGACTTGAAATATTAGAAAAGGGTCTTTGTGACCTTGGGTATTTACTTAAGGGCTTCCCAGGTGGTGCTAGTGGTAAAGAACCTGCCTGTCAGTGCAGGAGACCTAAGAGATGGGGGTTGGATCACTAGGTGGGAAAGAGTCCCTAGAGGAGGGCATGACAGTCCACTCCAGCATTCTTGCCTGGAGAATCCCATGGACAGAGGAGCCTGGCGGGCTGTAGTCCTTTGGGTTGCAAAGAGTCAGACATGACTGAAGTGACTTAGCATCCACGCACATATTTACTTAATCTTGTGGCTTTACTTTTTTCATAAAAATGATGGAAATAATGTATGTGAAGGCTTTTTTGTTAATTGTGAGGTGTAATTACTATACAGGTAAAGTTTTATTGTATTTGTAACATAAAATTCTGTTTAATGTATTTTACATGTTAATATTACAGTCTCTGAAATTATTTCTGTCTCTTGTTTCTGTTAATGGTATTACCTGCATCCTAGTCACGTTTTCCTCATTTCCAGTTTAATCTATCGTCCTAGCTTGATCTTTGGCTAAGGAAACATCCTACTTTAGTTGAGTTTGTGTGTGTGTGCTTCGTCACTCAGTTGTGTCCGACTGTTTTCAACCCCATGGACTGTAGCCCACAAGGCTCCTTTGTCTATGGGGATTATCCAGGCAAGAATACTGGAGTGGGTTGCCATGCCCTCTTCTAGAGAATCTTCCCAACCCAGGGGTCGAATCCAGGTCTCCCCCATTGCAGGCAGAGTCTTTACAGTCTGAGCCACCAAGGAGGTCCTTAGTTGAGTTTACATCTCTACAAAGTCTTTTCCTGTGGCCAGAGAAATCTGCCTAAATTACAGTTCTTGGTTTTGTTACTTTAGCAGCCTTTCAGCTAATGTTTTTGAAATAGTTCGGAAAGAGCAAGTTGCAAAGAGATGTTATCTTATGTCCTCCCCTCTTTTAATGTTTTATGTGTGAGGGGCTCCTAACATGAATTCTTTTTTGGCTATGTGGATGGGAGACTGATCTGAGAAATCTTTGAAATAGATGTATCTGAAGGTGCTTCCATGTATTTTTTTGGAGAGCAGTTTCAACAGCAGGATCACGAGACACAAAATGTTATAACTACTGATAAGACCTTTTATGATTGGATCTCCTTTTCAGTTTTACCTGCCTGCTTTTCCCCTTTTTGTTAGCTGTCCCACCCAGCAGAATACTTAAAAGCTTTTGTGCTGTATCTCTTAAAGTAATTGCTGTTTTCTGCGTCTTTTTATATAAAAGAGATCATACTCAGTTTCTTTGGAAAAAAAGTTTTTATTTATTTTTGGCTGTGCTGGTTTTAGTTGCTGTGTGCATATTTTTTCTAGTTGTGTTGCTTGGACTTCAGAGCACTGGTTCAGTAGCTGCGCTCCTGCTTTGAGGCATGTGGGATCCTCCCAGGCCAGGGATCAAACCCATGTCCCATGCATTGGCAGGTGGACTCCCAACCACTGGATCACCAGGGAAGCCCCAGTTTCTTTAGTCATCTTTCTGTTCACAACTTGGGCAGTGCATTGTTTTCATCTTCATTTCCTACCCATTAATTCAGTTTCCAGGTTATGTATTTTTAAAACCATATTTAGAAGTTGTTCCATATTTAAGTTTTTTTTTTAAGCAAGAATCTTAAAAATTCTAGTTAAATGGATTGTTTTGGTTGTACCTCGCAGATGCCTTTAGAAAATTATTTAACTGAAAAATTGTCATTTTTTTGGTATGTATGTATACTAGTAAAAACAAGTTAGCTTTCAGTGAACATAAATAACACAGTTGACTCTTTAATGACACGGGATTATGGGCACCTACCTTTGAATTGGAAGATTTGCATATAGTAGGCCAGACGTCTATATCTGAAGTTCTCGGTATCTGCAGTTTTGCATGCACAAATTGAACCAGTTTTGGATAGTGTAGTAGTCTAATATTTAATATTGCTAAAGATCCATATGTAAGGTGGCCTGCACAGTTCTAATGACTATGTTTAAGGGTCAACTGTATGTTCTTGTTTTTTTCTAATTGCAGAACTTTTTTTTTTTTTTGCTTAAAACTGTTTTCTTTAAACAGGGGAGTTAAAAGAATACTATTTATTGCACGTGGATTTTCTGTGGGTCAGAAATTTGGTAGCAGTTTAGCTGAGTGGTTCTGGCTGCTTCTATGTCTTTGATAAAAATCTCAAAGGTTGCTGTCATTTGAAGGCTTGACTGGTGCTTAGATGATCTCCTTCTAAGAAGATGTTTCTCTTTGGGCTAGCAGCAGGTTGCTGCTGGCTGTTGTCTAGAGAACTCAATTTCCTTAGCATATGTAGATCTTCAGCTGTTTGCATGGCAGCTGCATTTCCAGAGGAAGTGATCTGAGAAGAAAGGTAGGTAGAAGTGTGCAGTGCCTTTTATGACCTAGTCTCAGAAGTCACTTCTGCCACATTCTTTTCATTAGAAGCAAGCTATTAAGACTAGCCCACAGTCTAAGAGTGAGAAGTTAGGTTCCACCTTTTGTCAAAAGATTTTGTGGACATAGTTAAAAAAACTAGGGGGTAATTCTTTACAACCCGTTGTTGTCAATATGGGGGCTTCCCAAGAGGCTCAGTGGTAAAGAAATCTGCCTGCCAATGCAAAAGACAGGGGTGCGTTGGTTGATCCCTGAGTTGGGAACATTCCCCTGGAGTAGGAAATGGCAGTCCACTCCAGCATTCTTGCCTGGAAAATTCCATGAACCGAAAAGTCTGCAGTCCATGGGGTTGTAAAGAGTTGGATACTACTCAGTGACCGAGGACACCCACACGTTGTCAATATAATTAGCTAAAGTTTTCACCCCCACAAACAGGTTGTTTTAAGTTTAGAGAAGAAAGTAGATTCTAAATTTGTATCAGTTAAGCAGATATAAGTCTTTTCTGCCTTTTGAGCCACTGTATGAGATAGAGAAGTAAAATCTTTGGCCCCCTTTGCACTAATCTCCCAATCTGTGTAATGAGGAACTGTTCTATTATGGTAAAACAAACATAAAATTTACCATTTTAGCCGTTTTTGAGTGTACAATTCATTGACCTTGAGTACCTTCACATTGTGCAATTATCACCACCATCCATCTCCAGAACATTTGTTTTATCTTAAATTGAAACGCTACCCATTAACTCTCCATTTTCCCTTCTCCGAAGCCCCTGGCAAGCACTGTTTCATTTTCTATGCGTTTGACTACTACGGGTACCTGCAAGCCACTCCAGTACTCTTGCCTGGAAAATCCCATGGATGGAGGAGGCTGGTGGGCTGCAGTCCATGGGGTCGCGAGTCGGACGTGACTGAGCGACTTCACTTTCACTTTTCACTTTCACACAATGGAGAAGGCAATGGCAACCCACTCCAGTGTTCTTGCCTGGAGAATCCCAGGGACAGCAGAGCCTGGTGGGTTGCTCTCTATGGGGTCGTACAGAGTCGGACACGACTGAAGTGACTTAGCTTACCTATTGATACTGTACTCTTTGAAACACTTCTTAAATATTTTGAAGGATATCTTCAAGGAAATCAGATATGTTTATAATAAAATAAACTTTTTGGTTCTAATTAACAATTTGTGGCAAAATACGCATAACATGAAATTCAGCATTTCAGTTATTTTTAAGTGTATAGTTGTGTGGCATTTAGGTACATTCATGTTGTTACGCAGTCATTACCAGCACTCACCTCCGGAGCTCTTTTCGTTTTGTAAAACTGAACCTCTGTACACATTAAACCGTAACTATTCCTTGCTCCTCCCAACCCTTGGAAATCAGCACTCTCCTTATGTCTCTACGAACTGAACTATTTTAGGTACCTCATATAAGTGGAATCATGCAAATTTGTCCTTTAGTGACTGGCTTATTTCCTTTGAATGTCTTTGAGGTTTATCCGTGTTGTACCATGGGTCAATGAGAATACCCTTTTTTTAAGACACAATTATCCATTATATGTATATGTACCACATTTTGTTTATCCATTATCAGTTAATGGACACTTGGGTTGTTTCCACCTTTTGACTATTGTAAATGCTGCTGTGAACATGGGAGTACAAATATTTGTCTGCATCTTTGCTTTCGATTCTTTTGGATAGATACCCAGAAGTGGGACTGCTGGTCATACAGTAATTCTATTTTTAATTGAGGAACTACCATATTGTTTTCCATAGAGGCTGCACCATTTCTTATTTCTACCAGCAATGCATAGAGGTCCCAATTTCCTCAAATTTTTCTCAGCATTTGTTGTTTTCTGTGTATTGTGTTCTAATGGTTGTGAAGTGATATTGTTATGGTTTTGGCTTGGATTTCCCTAATGATTAGTAATGTGATAAGTGATGTCTGGTGTGCTTATTGGTCATTTTTGTGCTTTGGAGCAACACCTAATCAAGCCTTTGGCCCATTTTTAAACCAGATTGTTGATGAGTTATGCTATGCTATGCTAATCACTTCAGTTGTGTCAAACTCTGTGTGACCCCATAGATGGCAGCCCACCAGGCTCCCCCGTCCCTGGAATTCTCCAGGCAAAAACACTGGAATGGGTTGCCATTTCCTTCTCCAGTGCATGAAAGTGAAAAGAGAAAATGAAGTCGCTCAGTTATGTCCGATTCTTAGCGACCCCACGGACTGCAGCCTACCAGGCTCCTCTGTCCATGGGATTTTCCAGGCAAGAGTACTGGAGTGGGGTGCCATTGCCTTCTCCGGTTGATGAGTTATAGAAGTTCTTTATTCTTGATATCAACATCTACCATAATGAGTGGATTAATCCATGTTAATGTTTACCGTATTTCAAGCAGTATTCAAAGCTTTTTAACTGTATTAACTAATTTGATCCTCATAGGTGCAGCTTGTGGAAAGGTTCTGTTCTCATTTTATAGGTAAGAAAATGAAGTCAGGTTTTAAATTGCTTATTAAGGTTACACAGCCTATAAGTGGGATTTCTGAATCCATACATTCTGCACCCAGAACCTAGAACTCCCAACCATTACGGTTCATAGTTTTAGGATGACAGTAGGAAGAAAGTCAAATTCTATTCTATTTCAGGAATTTAGAAACTTGATTCTTAACCAGCAACTAAATTTTATTTTCCTTAATGTGATACAGTTGTGACTTGTTAATAAAATGCTCACATAAGTTCTTTTTCAGGAATATTTTCCTTTAGAATCACCTCATTACTAAAGTTTATATAGCAATTTAATTTAGAAAGTGTTTTCCCCAATTATCATGTAAAATAAATGCTATTTCTGTTAAGTGGTTTAAGAAAATCAGTCTGAAATTAAATAATTTATGCAAGCTTCTCAGTGAGGGAACCATAATTTGGATTATTTGCATTCTTCTGTTACAATTAGCTTCCTTAGCATTCCAAGGTTCTAAGTAGTAGGTCTTATTCTATCCAACAGAACTTTGTGAAAAGGTATAAGATTCTGTGTCTAGTCTTTCAGTGTAATAATCACTAGCTATGTGTCATTGGAGAAGGAAATGGCAACAGACTCCAGTAATCCTTGTCTGGAAAATCGAATGGACAGAGGAGCCTGGTGGGCTGCAGTCCATGGGGTCGCAAACAGTTGGGCACGACTGAGTGACTAACACTTCAAGACTTCATATGTCATTATGGAGATTTGAAATGTATCTAGTGCAGATGTGTTTGAATTTTAAGATTTGTTTTTGTTTAAATTTAAATTACAGCCTAGGGCCACTAGCTGCCATATTGGACAGCACAGCTCTGGAGCAGTGTTACAGAATTCTGTCAGATTCCTAACCGTTTGTGACAAATACTTTTAAAGTGCTCCATACTATCCTGAAATAAAATAGCCTATGCATATAGTAATATCACAATGTTATACAGCTGTAATAAGAAAATAGAGATATGTGATAATGTATTTGAATATATAATAGCATAAGTATGATCAGATACCCTCCTCTCTGCCCCCTAATTTCCAGACCATACTCTACAGGTTATTTGCCCTTCTTAAAAAGAAGCAGATGATCTAATAAATACTCTTGTCCTTTAAGGAAGAAAAGTTCCTCAAGTTGATTAATTTTTCCTTTAATAGTATTTACTGCTAGGGTAGTTGAGTGGGCAGTTAGCCAACATTAAAGCTATTATACAGTGTAGTAACATGATAAGCATCTTTTAATGTGCTTTGGTGAAGTGTCTATTCAAGTCTTTCATCCATTAAAAGATTATCTTGTTTTATTGTTAGAATTCTTTGTTTTGGCTATAAGTGTATTGGATAATGTATTTTGCAAATTTTTCCCATCTATGGTTTGTCTTCATTTTCTTAACTGTGTTTTGGAGATCAAACATTTTAAAACTTGTAGTAAAATTGGTTATTTTTTTTTTCATGATTTGTGCTTTTTTGTGTCATAAGAAATTTGTACTTAGCCCGAATTCATAGGATTTTCTCCTTTTTAGCTTTCTTCGGAAAGTTCTGTAGTTTATATTTTTAGATCTGTGATCCATTTGGAGTGAATTTTTTTTTTTTTTTAACATGTGAAAGGGTTGAGGTTTATTTTTTTTTTTTTTTAATATAGATGTCCTACTCTCCTAATTTTGTTTGTTGAAAAGACTTTGTTTCCCACTGAATGATGTTTAAATACCTCTGTTGAATGTCAATTGACCTTATACATGTGGAACTGTTGTGGCTTCTTTGATATATGTCAGTTCCACAAAGCAGTAGTTGATAAATACAAATGGTAGCTTTTGACTTTTTCTTTCTGCTTTATTTTAAAACCTGATTGACATCTTTTATAGGAAATTTGGATTAAAAGGGGAAATTGTTTTTGTGGGGATATGAAATACGACCTGTTGCAAAATAATACCATCTTGAATTCATGGAGCAATTGTCTTTTGAATGGCTTGTGATGTTAGATATTATCTAATTTATACGTAAGTGTACTTGAAAAATAAATGACAACATTTTCATGTTGCAAATGAGAAAGTAAGATACAAACATATCATCTCATTTATGGTAAAATATTGACTCAGTAGTGGATCTGGGATTTTTATTTCTTGAATGTTGGTCTGTGCTAGAGATGTTTATTGCCTGGTAGATGTTTGTCTGTTACGTGCCTGTACTTTGATTGGTGCTATGCATTTAGTAGCAAACAAGGTGATAATACAAGATTCCTAAACTCAGGTAGTTTGTCTTCTCTGAAGTTCTGTGACTATTGAGTAAACACAGTCCTTAAATCTGATCTGAATGCTGATTTCATATCATCTAGTAAATAATAACTATTTAATGTTGGCCGGGCCAGCCTTTTTAAGACTTTATTTGCTGCTCAGGTAAAACTAGTTTTTTTTTCCTGTTTCATAAAGTTATCATTACAATCAAGTGAAATAATGTATGTTAAATGCTTTAAAATTGTAAAATAATGGCAACATAGTGTTGTTATGGCTGGGCCATATAGATAGTAGTATTTGAGGATCATGTAATCAGCCAGGAGGGAGATTGTAGATAAGGGAAAGTAGGGAACTGAGCAGAAACCAGGTATATTTAGATTGCGTTTATGACCTATTTAAAATTGTTGAGCCATAGTCGTTACACTCTTCTGAGGTAATTGCTTAACTTGCAATATGTTACCATAATTTTAAATGGCATCTTTCTGCAAAAGATAAATTTAAATCTCCAGGCCTCCTCCCCATATTCTACACTTGTAATTTAACCGACCTTGACCTCTTTATTTCATTTACAAATATAACATATCCAAAACTGAACTTGTCTTTGAGTCTTTCCCAGCCCCTTTGTCCCTGCTTCCATTGCTCAATAAATGGATACAGTATCCACTTATTCATACTAAATAATCAAGTCTCATGTTTGAT
Organism: Tragelaphus eurycerus; assembly: GCA_935064755.1. Taxonomy (NCBI): domain Eukaryota; kingdom Metazoa; phylum Chordata; class Mammalia; order Artiodactyla; family Bovidae; genus Tragelaphus; species Tragelaphus eurycerus. Next base: position 23,411,300 of record CAKXYN010000024.1, on the reverse strand, counting down.
TTCTTTTCCTCCCATCTAGTCAATTAGTAAGTCTCTTTGCTCTCCCAAATATATCCATTTCTGCTCCACCGTCACTGGGCTTATTACAAGCCTTGATTTTCTCTTACTTGAACTACTTGTTGTAGCCTTGTAACTTTGTGTCATACTTGCATTCTTATAGTTCATTATTCCCAGAGCATGGTCTTTTCATCGGACCTAAGAATAACACGCAGACTCTATAGCCTACAAGCAACTTCATTGTCCCTTCTTTTTCTCTGCAACATTGGTCACTGTCATCCTAGACCATCGACTTTGGGCATTTTCTTCCTTAAACACACCAGGCATTTTCCTTCCTGTCTTTGGGCCTTTATGCTCTGCCTCTTTTTCCTCTTTTAGCTGAGTTTTGACTCATATGTTACATTCTGAATGACTGTCTCTAATCATTCTGTGTGAAGTGGGCAACCCCGTTCGTATAACCTTTGATTTCTCTTGTTAGTGTATTACGTTCAGATCAGTCTCTTAATTGTCTCCTCTCGCCTATCTTTATTGCATAAACTTCTGAGGAGAGGTACCTTGTCTCGTTTGTTTATTGTTATATACTCTGTGCGTTAAGGTAGAGCAAAGACTTCTTAGATAATGTAATCCATTCCCCACCTACACCACCACCCTCGGTATTTTATTGTAGAATTTCTATTTAACTGCCTGGGGGCTAGGTAAAATTTGTTAGGGGATTATTTACAGGTGAATGTCTTTGTTGTCTGACCATTTGAAGTGAAGTCGCTCAGTCGTGTCCGACTCTTTGCGACCCCGTGGACTGTAGCCCACCAGGTTCCTCTGTCCATGGGATGTCCATTTAGAAGCAGTTTTATCTGCCTGAGAGTAGTGTTAGTTGCTTAGTGGTATCTGACTCTCTAATCCTATGGACTATATATAGCCTGCCAGGCTACTCTGTCCTTGGAATTCTCCAGGCAAGAATACTGGAGTGGGTTGCCATTTTCTTCTCCAGGGGATCTTCTGGACCGAAGAGTCAAACCCAGGTCTCCTGCATTGCAGGCAGATCTTTATGGTCTGAGCCACCAGCAAAGTTCTTAATCTGCCTGCTGCTGCTACTGCTGCTAAGTTACTTCAGTCGTGGCCGACTCTGTGTGATCCCATAGACGGCAGCCCATCAGGCTCCACCGTACCTGGGATTCTCCAGGCAAGAACACTGGAGTGGGTTGCCATTTCCTTCTCCAACGCATGAAAGTGAAAAGTGAAAATGAAGTCGCTCAGTCGTGTCTGACCCTCAGCGACCCCATGGACTGCAGCCTTCCAGGCTCCTCTGTCCATGGGATTTTCCAGCCAAGAGTACTGGAGGGGGGTGCCATTGCCTTCTCCGCTTTATCTGCCTAGATTTAAATAATTGTTACATGAACGTCTAGTCTGTTTGCTAGATTCAAGGCTAACTTTGGGTTTGCTGTAACCTTTCTGAAGGGATTGCTTGATAGAGACTTCGTTTTATTATAACCCTGGCCTTTTAAAAAAATTTCCATAGTTTTGAAATGTTCAGTCAGAGGGATTGAAATCTAGTGGAATTGGCCTCTCAGGCTTAAAAAGATAAAACACTTTACATTTCAAGAAGTGACCTTGAAATACGTGGGTGGCCAATTTTGGGCTCATTTTCAGAAATCAGAAAGGCCGTGACAATTCATTTATATTAACTCATGTCTTTATTTAAGGAAGAAACATAATCCTTTTACATTTCCACCTCAGAGATGGCAAATGCAGATTTGTGTCTATGCTGCTGCTAAGTCGCTTCAGTCGTGTCCAACTCTGTGCGACCCCATAGATGGAAGCTCACCAGGCTCCCCCGTCCCTGGGATTCTCCAGGCAAGAATACTGGAGTGGGTTGCCATTTCCTTCTCCAATGCATGAAAGTGAAAAGTGAAAGTGAAGTCGCTCAGTCGTGTCCGACTCCTAGTGACCCCATGGACTGCAGCCCACCAGGGTCCTCCGTCCGTGGGATTCTCCAGGCAAAAGTACTGGGGTGGCGTGCCATTGCTTCTTTTTGCCACCGAAAAGACTTTTTTGTCTAGGAGACTGAGATTGAGATCTGTATTTTCTATGGTTTGATATAAAGCTATAACTCAAGATGGTGCCTGACAGGTAAGGCAGAAACTTAAAACTCAGAAAATAGAGACTAACTGAAATACTTGTTAAAGCTAATATTTTATATAACACATGGTCTCTACCTAATGTACCCTGGGTTATTTACAGTACGTGTAGGGTGTATATAGAGGTTAAGAATTTGAACTACCACTGATTAATACTGTGACCCTGGGAATTTCAAAATGTACTTCACATCTAAAAACCTGTTGTTCTTGTTTGAAGAAAAGATAATATCAACCTCCTGGGGATAGTGAGAACTAAATGAGATAATACTTGTAAAATCCTAAGCAGATTGTCTAACAAATAGTGTGTGTGCGCGTGTGAATATATATATTCTTTGTATATTTTGTCTTCATAACCAGTTTGCTGTTGTTGCTGTTGCTAAGTCAGTTCCTTTAAAAAGTTCCCTGAATTATTTTCTAAAAAATTATTTTAATTTTTTTACTTTAGCCATGTTGTGTGGCCTGAGGGGTCTTGGTTCCCTGAGATTGCCCCCTGCAGTGGAAGCAGAGTCCTAACCACTAGACCACCAGGGAATTCCCCAAATCTTTAAATTAAAGATGGATTATATTAAAGTGTTTGAGAAGTCAAGAACTGGTAAAGCTGAGTCAGACTTAAGAGTATTTAAAATTATTTTGAATACATGCACCTAGTGCAAATTACAAATCGTACACGAGTTTTTTTTTTTTTTTTTTTAATAGAAAAGTCACCTCCTTTTATCCAGCTATAGTTCTTGTCTGAAGAAACTGTTTTCTGTGAATTTTTCTAGAGATCTTATGGATATATAAGCACGTGATATTTTTCTTTCTAATACAAGTAGTAGCATGATGTCCACTTTGCTCTTTTTTTTTTTTTTTTTGGTCTGAGTTGGGTTTTATTGCAGTGTGCACATTTAGTTGTGCTGCAGCAAGTGGGATCCTAGTTCCTAGACCAGGGATTGAACCTGTGTCTCCTGCATTGCAAGATGGATTCTTAACCATTGGACCACTAGGGAAAATCCCTTCATATTGCTATCTAGCCTTTTTTACTTGAGGAATTATCTTGGAAGATTATTCCATATTAATACCAGTAGACCACCAGGAAACTCCTGAGAATGAAAATTTGATATATAAGATCTTTTTCTGTGAACTCTTTATATCCTTTTCTCATTTTTCTCTCTTTTCTATGAGTTCTTTTTCTGTTTATTTATAGGAACATTTGTGTATGAAGGTAAAAGACCTTTATATATGCTTGTGTGACACGTATTCCCTGCCCTCCCCCAGTATAATAATGTTTTATTTGACATTGATTGTGATTTTCGTCAATATTAGAATGCTTTTTGAGTTTATATGTAAATATGTTTTTATTCTCTTCTTGTGTGTCATACTTAGGCCTTTCTTCCCTTTTCTGAGATAATAAAAATTTCTCTTACTTTTTCTATAATGACTTTGCCTTTTTTCTCCTTTAAATCATTAATCTGTTTGATTATTTTGAGTAAACTTTGAAGTAGGAGAGTTGTCCAGACTTTCCACTTATACTAAATTTCTGTATGTGTTGTCTATGTGGACTTTTCTTTCTTTCACTGAGGTTTCTTTCTGTTCACATATTAATGTTATGGTGCCTTAAAGTCACTGTGACTTTTAAAGTTGAGTTATGTTAAATAAAAAAGGAGTTAAAAAGCCATTTAATCCGTAATTAAGGAACTGCATATTTAATGTTTAATTTATTATTTCCTAATTTTAGAAAATTGATTTGCTTTTGAAATGGAAATTATCAGGCCCATTATTCTCTAAACAGGACATGAATTCTTTCCTCCCTCTCTCCTGTTCTCCATCCAGTTCTTCATTCATTCCATACTATAATGTGTTCTTTTGAAGGATGTTCTTTAAAGTGTTGATTTGGAGTTTTGACTCCCTAGATTTCATTTTTGTTATACAGAAAACAAATATGTCAGATATTTCTTTATGGGAAGCTTAATTGTTTAATAGAATAGCATATATTTATGCTGAATCTTTTGATAAATAACTTGTGAAATGATTAAGGTTTTTCTTATGAAAAATTTTTATGCCTTTAATCTTTAAGTTTTATTGAGGTATAAATTGACATGTATAATTTGTGTAAGTTCAAAGTGTACAACAGCATGTTTTCACTTAACATATATTGTGAAATGATTACCATTTCACAAGTTAGTAAGTTTAGTTAGCATCCATTTTCGCATGTTGTACATAACATCCTGAGTACTTATAAGATGATAACTGGAAGTTTGTACCTTTTGATTATGCTTCTCCATTGGATTCCTCATTCCATCTCTGTAAACACAAATCTCATCTCTTTCTAGTTTTTTTTTTCTTTTTTTAAACAGGTTCCACATAAAAGTAAAATAATATATGTCTTTTCTTGACTTATTTCACTTAGCATAATGCCCTCAAGGTCTACTCTTTTTTGTTGTCACAAATGCAAGATTTCCCTTTTTTTGGTACCACATCTGCTTTATCCATTCATCGGTGGATGGAAGAGTTTCTTAGAAAGGTAATAGTTGTTTATCATGTTGAGTTAAATTTTGAATGCTTGATATTTAAAGCACAATTTAAATTATAAACCAGTCTTAATGTATATTTATTTACTTTGAAGTACTGTAGAGTTCATATTGATACTTCAAGTTTTAGGACCACTGGGTTTTTGTTTATCGCTTTCTGTCTTACATGTGTATTTTCCTTTTTTCAACGTTTAGAATCTTGGTTCTCAAGGACACTGTAGCCTTTTTTTTTTTTAGTAATGGGATGCTTTCATGGTAATTTGTTTAGATTTTCTCTTTACTGGGGATATTTTTAGTAAATTGTCTTTTTCTAAAAATTGTCCATTTCTATATTTTCAGCTTTAATTACATAAGTTGTTCAGATGGTTTATGATTTTAACTGTTGTCATTTTTTATTTTATATATTTGTGCTAGTAGCTTCTCTACTGATCTGTCCGTATCCCCACCCCACAGCAGTTTTGGATTTATAGTTCTTCAGCTTTTCCAATTTATTAACTATTGGTTTTGTGACTTTGCTTCTTTTTGTTTTAAAATTGCACATGGAAGAGGCTTGATTTTGTTATTTTTAGTTTAATTGAATTTTGGTCAGGTAATGTCATTTGTAGGTGTGTTTGAAATTTATTAAAGATTTCTTGGTGGCCTGAGATGGGTGCTTGAAAAGAAGATATACTTTCTGTGTTTAGGGGTTTAGCATTTGATACATAAAATCTGTTAACATTTAAATGAGTATGGTTTAAACCTTCTATATGCTTACTAATTTTTTATCCACTAGGTTTGTATTGGAGTGAGCAAGATGTGTTCAAGTCTTTTTTCTTGTGTCACCTGTATTTTATGCTTTATGAAATTGCATCACTGTTATTGGGATCATAAATGTTAGAATTAACTTGTTATTGTACATTTCAGTTATAAAGTCTGTCTTTGTCTATTTTAATGCTTTCTAGTTTGAATGCTACCCTGTTAGTACACTTACTGATCATTTTCTTGTGCATTATCTAATCTGCTGTTAATCCTGTCCAGAGTTTTTCACTTCCGATATTACATTTTTTATTTCTAGAAGTATTATTATATATTCTCTATTTTTCCTTTATGTTCCTATTTTCCCTGTCTGTAAACATTTTTATAATAGTTGGTTTAATGTTCTTGTCTGCTAATGCTGTCATATCCATCATATCTGGCTATCTCTTTAAGTAGATTCTTCCTCTTGTTATTGGTAGTATTTTCCTGTGGGGGATCCCCCCCCCTTTTTTTTTGCATGTTTTTTTTTTTGCATGACAGATACTTTTAATTATTTTTGTTTTGTTTATTTGGCTTCTCTGGGTCTCATTGCTTCAAGCAGGCTTCTGGTTGTGGAGAGTTGGGGCTAGTCTAGTGTGGTGCATTGGCTTTTCATCACCGTGGCTTTTCTTGTTGTGGAACACAGGCTGTAGGTGTGCAAGTTTCAGTAGCTGCAGCATGTGAGCTCCAGAGTGCAGTCTCAGTAGTTGTAGCACACAGGTTCACTTGCCCCACGGCATGTGAAATCTTCTCGGACCAGGGAGCAAACCTGTGTCCCCTGCATTGGCAGACAGATTCTTTACTATTGGACCACCAGGGAAGTCTTGCGTGACTGATAATTTTTGATTGAATACTAAAGATTATGAATTCCATATTGTTAAGTGTTAGGTTTTGTCATTGGATTTTGCTTTGGGAAACAAGCTGGAATTAGTTGGATCCTTTCAAGAAAATTTCTGAGAGGAAATTTATACAAGTAAAACTTTAAATTTCGTGAAAATTCTGTAATAGTAAAATTGAATTGGCATGCAGTTTTTAAATTCTGGCTATGACAGAGTAACAGGCAACCAGATAACCAGATTTACCCATTCATCTCAGAAATTTAAAAAGCCAGACAAAACGTATGTTACAGGTTTTTACACATTGGATAACAAGAGGTGGTCAGTCCTCATTGCTTGAAGAAAAGTAATAGGTTACAGCACGGGGCGGGGGAGTGGTGGGGTGAATTCAGTCTGGTGGTCTTACTAAAAGTTGGGGAGACAGCTGAAAATTTGGAAAGGTCAAAGTAGATAGAATTTGTGGGGCAAAGTAATAGGAAACTGTTGAGTGGAGAGAGAACTCAGAAGAATCTACTCAAGGCTTGTGACTTACAACTGGACCTGCAAGTGCATGTTTGGAAGTGACTGAAGCCAAGGAATACAACCACCAGAAAGGAGTAGGTGTACCAATTCCAAAGATTTACGTAGGGTCAGGAAAAGTTCATGTTTACATCAGCTTCAGTGGAAAACCCACCTAAGATTTGGAGCATAGGCAGTAAGTAGAATATAGGCAAAATCTTCAAAAGGATTAGCTCCAATTAGTGGGGCAAAATTAACTAAACTACAAGCTTTTTTGGACCCACCCTAACTGGACATGTATCAACAGATGGTTCCAAATAGGAAAAGGAGTACGTCAAGGCTGTATATTGTCACCCTGCTTATTTAACTTATATGCAGAGTACATCATGAGAAATGCTGGGCTGGAAGAAACACAAGCTGGAATCAAGATTGCTGGGAGAAATATCAATAACCTCAGATACGCGTATGACACCACCCTTATGGCAGAAAGTGAAAGAGGAGAGTGAAAAAGTTGGCTTAAAGCTCAACATTCAAAAAACAAAGATCATGGCATCTGGTCCAATCAGTTCATGGGAAATAGATGGGGAAACAGTGGAAACAGTGTCAGACTTTATTTTTGGGGGCTCCAAAATCACTGCAGATGGTGACTGCAGCCATGAAATTAAAAGATGCTTACTCCTTGGAAGGAAAGTTATGACCAACCTAGATAGCATATTCAAAAGCAGAGACATTACTTTGCCCACAAAGGTCCGTCTAGTCAAGACTATGGTTTTTCCTATGGTCATGTATAGATGTGAGAGTTGGACTGTGAAGAAAGCTGAGTGCCGAAGATTGATGCTTCTGAACTGTGGTGTTGGAGAAGACTCTTGAGAGTCCTTTGGACTGCAAGAAGATCCAAGCAGTCCATTCTGAAAGAGATCAGCCCTGGGATTTCTTTGGAAGGAATGATGCTAAAGGTGAAATTCCAGTACTTTGGCCACCTCACGCGAAGAGTTGACTCATTGGAGAAGACTCTGATGCTGGGAGGGATTGGGGGCAGGAGGAGAAGGGGGGACGACAGAGGATGAGATGGCTGGATGGCATCACTGACTCGATGGACGTGAGTTTGAGTGAACTTCGGGAGTTGGTGATGGACAGGGAGGCCTGGGGTGCTGCGATTCATGGGGTCGCAAAGAGTCGAACACGATTGAGTGACTGAACTGAACAAAGAGCTTTGTAAGTTTGGTAGCTGAGTAGTTCCAGTATTTGTTATAAAAAGAGCTGGACATCTTTTCCCGTCTAATAGTTTTTTTCTTTTTTAATTTGTCTCGGGTTTTTAGTTGCAACATGCAGGATCTTTGTTGCATTGTATGTGCTTTTGTTGTTGTGCCTGGGTTTTCTAGTTGTATGTGGCTCAAGGCTTCCAGGAGTCTTGAGCCACTCTCAGTCTTTAGAAGTTGTGGCACTTGGGTGCTCTAGTTGTGGCACACGGGCTCCATAGTGGACTGGCTCTGTAGTGGTGCCTGGGAGCTTAGTTGCTGCACAGCATGTGGGATCTTAGTTTCCTGACCAAGGATTGAACCTGCATGCTCTGCATTGCCAGACAAATTTCTTAACCACTATACCACCAGAGAAGCCCCTAATGGTTAATTTTTTTTATGAACTGTCCATAAAGTGATTAGAAAATGTTGGTCACTGGTCTCAGTCTTGTCTTCTTTTGGCTGTGCCACACTGCATGTGGGGTCTTAGTTCCTCTGCTGCTGCTGCTGCTAAGTCGCTTTGGTCATGTCCAACTCTGTGCGACCCCATAGACAGCAGCCCACCAGGCTCCCCCGTCCCTGGGATTCTCCAGGCAAGAACACTGGAGTGGGTTGCCATTTCCTTCTCCAATGCAGGAAAGTGAAAAGTGAAAGTGAAGTCGCTGTCGTGTCTGACTCTTCAAGACCCCATGGACTGGAGCCCAACAGGCTCCTCTGTTCATGGGATTTTCCAGGCAAGAGTACTGGAGTGGGGTGCCATTGCCTTCTCCTCTATCAGGGATCAAACCTGCACCCCCTGCAGTTGGAACCCTGGAGTCTTAACCCCTGGATAGCCAGGGAAGTCCCACTCTTCTTTTTCTTTCCTCCTGGTTGTTAGGAATTGCTTGTCTAAGAATATATTTACCTACTTCACTTTCGATACTTTGACTATAGCTTTCATGATTCATAATACTTTTTCCCTCAGCACCTTGACTGTTATTTTGTTGTCTTATAGCATGAGATGTTTAAGTATTTTGATGCAGTATGATTTTTTTCCCCTTCATGTGGAGATGTTTTGTTTTCTCTCTCAAGAAGTTGTTCTGTTTATTTGGGGTTCTGAAAATTCCATTTTGCTAGTTATTTCTTGAATTATGTGTTGTGGTGCTCAGGCTTCTCATTGTGGTAGATTCTCTTGTTGAGGAGCACAGGCTCTGGCATGTGGCCTTCAGTAGTTTCAGTACTTGGTCTCAGTGGTTGTGACCCACAGGGTTAGTTGCCTGCATCATGTGGAATCTTCCTGGACCAGGGATCAAACTTATGTCTCCTGCAGTGGCAGGCAGATTCCTATCCACTGTACCACCAGGGAAGTCCCCCAGTGGTTTTAAGAGACCTGTTTAGAAATATTCTGTGCTTACTCTAAATTATTCACACAAAATGATTCCTTCAGGTTTTTTATTTTTTAGGATTATGTTACTGGCCAAGGTGTGGGGACAGACAAGGAGAAACAGTGATAAATTCCATTTCCTTTCTGTGTTAGTGCCAGAGAGTGTAATTTGTTTTCTGCTTCATACTTAATTGAAACATGACATTAAACATTATGGTTTTGTGTCTCGGGCCAAATAAATTTGAACATTTTAAATAACAAGATCTTTAAATCTTAAGGGACGGTAATTTAGAAGCTTCTTGGTAATTATTCTAATTTATAATACCATTTTTTTTAATATTCTATATCATATGAAACATTGTCAGTTGTATCTAAGATATATGTATATATATATTTAACCATAGTCATACATCTTTCTTTTTTTTTCTAATGTTTGTATTCCAATTGAACTAAATCATCTGTGGGATTTTACCTTGTTATAGCAGTGTTTTCTCAAACACACGGTTTAAGAAACCTTAAGTTAAACCAATCACCTCTGATCCAAGGTTATTTTACTTGAACAAATAACTTAAAATTTTTTATATTGAAACATATAAAGCACAGTGCAGAAATTTCATGAGTTTGTACAGTAGGACTTGAGGACGAGTTGTTTTGGTTACTTTCTGAAAATACATTTTGGAGGGTGCAAGTTTGTTAACTTTGTAAGTAACTTCTGTGGGAAAAAGTTTGAGAAATATACTGATAATGAACAATGAGCATGGTTTTGAGGCAGGAAGATTTGAGTTCGTAACAGGCTCTGTTAACAGAGCCTGTTGTTGTTGTTTAGTTGCTAAATTGTGTCTGACTCTGTGACCCCATGAATTGTAGCCTGCCAGACTCCTCTGTCCATGGCAAGAATACTGAAGTGGGTTGCCATTTCCTTCTCCAGTGGTTCTTCTGACCCCCAGGGATCAAACCTGCTTTCTCCTGCATTGGCAAACGGATTCTTCACTGAACCATCTGGGAAGGGCCTGCTGCTACTGCTGCTGCTAAGTCGCTTCAGTTGTGTCTGACTCTGTGCGACCCCATAGACCGCAACCCACCAGGCTCCCCCGTCCCTGGGATTCTCCAGGCAAGAACACTGGAGTGGGTTGCCATTTCCTTCTCTGGGAAGGGCCTAGTCTGGGGGTAAATGGTCTCTTCCTATTCTGCGCCCCACCCCACCCCTTTCAGAGAACATACATAAGCTGATGCCACATTGATTTTCTAAAGTGTATCTGTTTACTTTATTTGAACTCTGATAATATTGGCATTTTTTTTAATGGCAAAACATCATTTCTCCCCCCTTAAGCTGTATATTCTTTTAACAAGGGAGTTAAAATACTTTTGCACGTGAATTTTTTGTGGGCCAGAAATTTGGTAGCAGTTTAGCTGAGTGGTTCTGGCTTCTTCCATGTCTTTCATAAAAATCTCAAAGGTTGCTGTCATTTGAAGGCTAGACTGGTGCCTAGAGGATCTCCTCCTAAGAAGGTGTTCCTCTTTGGGCTAGCAGGTTGCTGCTGGCTGTTGTCTAGAGGACTCAATTTCCTTTGCATATGTAGATCTCCAGCTGTTTGCCTGGCTTCTGCATTTCCAGAGAAAGTGATCTGAGAAGAAAGGTAGGTAGAAGTGTGCAGTGCCTTTTATGACCTAGTCTCAGAAGTCACTTCTGCCACATTCTTTTCATTAGAAACAAGCTGTTAAGACTAGTCCACAGTCAAGGGGTGACCTGGGTTGGGAAGACAGACAGACACACAGACACAGACACACACACAGACACACACACAGACACACACAAACACACACACACACACACACACACACACACACTTTGTGCTTTTCTTTGGTTAAATACTTCAGATGGATAATTTGCTTATACCTTAACTTATGAAGACTTCCCTGGTGGTTCAGACGGTAAAGCATCTCTACAATGCGGGAGACCTGGGTTCGATCCCTGGGTCGGGAAGATCCTTTGGAGAAGGAAATGGCAATCCACTCCAGTACTATTGCCTGGAAAATCCCATGGACACAGGAGCTTGGTAGGCTACAGTCCATGGGGTCACAAAGAGTCGGACATGACTGAGCGACTTCACTTTCACTTTCACTTAACTTATGAAGGATATGAGGCAGCAGCTTTGTTTCCATTTGTTAGCTTGTTGGCTGTTAAGGAGGGAAGACTGCCCTTTTAAATCTAGTATCTTCAGCAGTGTTTAGTGCTGCTTGTTTTTGCTTACATTGGCTGTTTAGTAAATAAGCTGATTTGAATTAAATTTTATCTTATGGAGACCATATTGTTTGCAGTATAATTCTAAATTAAAATGTATCTTTACCAGCCCTTAAAAAAAGATCTCATTCAGGGATGACTTAAAACTGTTTAGTATTGTGAGCTTGAAAGAGAAGCTCAGTGAGTAAAAATTTGTTAATAGAGTAGAGGTTGTTTTTTTGTAGTGGTACATTTTGTATGAAAATTGTTAGCTCATTATAAGTTTTGGAGTACTTCAGTTATAGTTTGTGTATTAAGCCTTTAGTAATCTAAAATCTCGAGAATTGAAATCATGCTGTTTCCAGTCATTTTTTTTTTTCTCCTTAAATAGAATTCTTTTTGTAGGGGTGAAAGTAGCAATTTTCACATGTAGCAATTTAGCAAATAACAATTCTCATAAAATTCTTCTTCTGTTTTATTTTTTATTTTTATATATAAGTAAAACAGAAAGGTTCTGAACAACTTAATAAGAGATAAGCTGAGGGGGGTAGGGAACCTAACAAAATTCAAGGTTAAAGCAAGCCAGTAATATGAAACTTTTTAAAGGATGGAAATTTCTAATACTCTAGATTTCTTGTGAAATTTGCTGATGTTTTATATTTGAGAGTCTAATCTGTAATTGAGAGTTTGATAACTAAGAAAAGATATTAGACACTTTGTTTTGTAACTGAAACTGCAAAAAACAGTAGAGCAGTAGATTATTTTCTTGTGTTTAGAGGCCATGTTCTTTAGGCAAGAGTTTTTTTCTTGGTAAATATTACAGTATTTACCATCTTTTCCTGTATCATTACTTTAAGTACTCACTTAAGAATAGAATTCTCAGCCTTAAGAACCGTTGAGTCAGAATCTATAGTGGAAGGATCTTTTTACTTTTTATTAGGGAAATCTGGAAATCACCTAGTGCTTACTAAATGTTAATCAGACTTCATTAGTGGTATTGCAGTAGTGAAGCAGACACAACAGTGGAATAAGATGTCAGAATATACTTTTCAAAAGTTAAAAACATGAAACTTTCCTTGTGGTCCAGTGGTTAAGACTTCACCTTCTAAATAAAGGGGGGTTCAGGTTCCATCCCTGGTTGGGGAGCTAAGATCCCACATGCCTTAGGGCCAAAAAGCCAAAACATAAAACAGAAACAATATTGTGACATTCAATAACGATTTTAAGAATGGTCCACATTAAAAAAAAAAAAAAAAACTTTAAAAAGTGTTAAAAACATGATGCAAAAATACAGAATAAACATGTCACAGCCTCATCATTTTAGAAAAATGATTTAAAAAAAAACCTGATTCTTGAAGATTTTGAGCTAGTTGTTAGAGTACATACAGTGTGTCTCATATAATGTCACCAGCTCCAGGAGTTGGTGATGGACAGGGAAGCCTGGCATGCTGCAGTCCGTGGAGTCTCAAAGAGTCGGACATGACTGAGCAACTGAACTGAATGTCTCTCAAGTTAATGCCTCTCCTGTTGAAGACAGGCTGTGCGGAGGCAATGGCACCCCCCCCAGTACTCTTCCTGATCCCATGGTTAGGACCCTAGTGGGCCGCAGTCGGGGAGATAAGAAGTAAAATGGTGCCCTGTCTTGCTCATTGGCACACAATTTCAATTTGTTCTTTTACTGATGATGCTTACTTTGATCTGTTGATTAAGGATTTCCCAGGCTATGTGCCAGGCCATTTCATTGCAAAACTGTCGTAACCTTTTTTTTTTTTTTTTTTTTAGGTTTTTAGAAATTGTATAGATAACCTCTTCCTTCTAAAATTTTTCAGTTGTATATATGTGTGGATTCATAGTGTTTTTTTCAAGGGGTTATAATATAGCACATTTACTTATTTTTATGGGGTGAAAGCCACTTTACATGAAATTAGCCATTTAAAAATGTATAATTCAGTGTCATTTAGTACATTGGCAATGACGTGAAACCAAGTTCCAGAACATTTTCATTACCCTCTAAGAATAGTCTGAATTCATTTAGCAGCCAGTCCCATTCCTCCTTCCCAGCCGTCCTTGGTTAGGTCTCTGCTTTTCATCTCTGTGGATTTGTCTGTTCTGGATATTTCATAAAAATTGGGATTGTACAGCATGTGATCTGACTCCTGATGTGTTTGGTGGCTTAGCATATTTTCATGGTTAATCATAATAGAATATGTCTTCTTTTGAATACATACACGGTTTGTTTTTTATTCATTTATCTATAGGTGGACATTGAGATGTTTCCACCTCTTGGCTGTTGTGAATAGATCTGCTGTGGAATCAGCATTCAAGTATTTAAGTATCCATTTTCAATTCTTTTGAATGCGGTGGTGGTACTGAGTCATATGCTTGCTATATGTTTTTAGCTTTCTGAGGAATTATCAAACGGTTTCCCCAGCACTTTCATCAGTTTACCTTCCCATTAAAAATGTACCAGGGTACCAGTTTCTTCATATATTTGACAACACTTGTTATTTTTTTATATACTTTTAAATTTCATTTTATGTTATTTATATATATATTTAAATTTATTTTAATTGGAGGCTAATTACAATATTGTAGTGGTTTTTGCCATACATTGACGTGAATCAACCATGGGTGTACAGACACTTGTTTTTTAATTAATTAATTTTTGGCTATGCTGGGTCTTTTCTGCACCTGGGCTTTCTGTAGTTGCTGCAAGGTGGGGCTACTCTTGCTGCAGTGGGCAGGCTTCTCATTGCAGTGACTTCTCTTGCGTTGTGGAGCACAGGCTGTAGTTGCAGGCTTCAATAGTTGTGGCGCATGAGCTGAGTTGTCCTGTGGCATGTGAAATCTTCACAGACTAGGGATCAAACCCATGTCCCCTGCATTGGCAAGAGGATTCTTAGCCACTGGACCACCAGGATTGTCTAACACTTACTGTTTTACTCTTTCGTTTTCTTTCCCCTTTCTTGGAGGGAGGCTGAGAAATGTCTGTTCAAGTCCTTTGCCCATTTTTACATTGTCTTCAAGAATTCTTTATATATTCTGAACACTGGACACCTGTTAGATACAATTTGCAAATAGTTTCTTCCATTTTGTTGTCTTTCCACTTTGTATGGAATTTTTAAATTTTTGTGAAATCCAAAGGTGCTGTATCTAAAATTCCATTGCCAAATCCAAATTAGTGAAACTTTAGAGAAAACTTGTGTTTTCTTGTGTTGAGAAGGAAGGCACCTCAGTTTGGGGGGCGAAAGACAGAAGAAAAGATAATTTTAGCTTTTGTAGATCTTTGATCCATTTTGAGTTACAGATATCAATAGAAGTTTATTGGGTATCCACTTGTTGAAATCCATTTGTTGTGGTCTTAGCAGTTTGGTTAAAAAAAAAAAAAAAAAGTCAGTTGGCCATACATGTATGACTTTTTCTGGATTCTCAGTTCCTTTCCATTGATTTACATATCTATCCTTTACACTATACCAGTAAGACATCGTTTTGATCATTATAGCTTTGTAGTACGTTTCAAAATAGGGATTTGTGAGTCCTGTAACTGTGTTCTCCTTTTCCAGTAGTATTTTGGCTATTTGGGGTTCCTTGCAGTTCCAAATGAATTGAAAATGGCTTTTCTGTTCCTGCAGAAAGCGGTTTTGGAATTTTAATAGAAGTTATGTTGAATCTGTTATTGCTATCTTAACAATACTTAAGTTTCCCAGTCCTTGAACAAAGCATGTCTTTATATTAATTTGGGTCTTGAAATTTTTCCTGTAGCAATGGTTTGTAGTTTTTAATGAACAAATCTTAAACCTCCTTGGTTAAATTTATTTCTGGATAATTTTTGAATAGACTTGTTTATTGATTTCCTTTTGGATTGTTATTGCTAATATATAGAAATGCTACTGAATTTTCTTTGTTGATCTTGTATCCTACAATATTGCTGAGTTTATTAGCTCTTATAGTTTTACCCACAGATACAGAAATCAGGGTTGTTTTCCTTTAGGATTGACTGGTTTGATCTCCCTGCAGTCTAAGGGACTCTCAAGAGTCTTCTCCAATACCACAGTTCAAAAGCATCAGTTCTTCAGCGCTCAGCTTTCTTTATAGTCCAACTCTCACATCCATACGTGACTACTGGAAAAACCATAGCTTTGACTAGATGGTTATGTATCTTGGTGTGAATCTTTTTTTGTTTATCTTTCTTGGCGTTCAGTTAACTTCTTGGATATGTATATGTTGTGTCTTTAGCTAATTTGCTAAGTGTTTAGCCATTATTTCTTGATTTCTTTTTCTGCCCCCCTTCTTTTCTCTCCTGAAACTTTTGTTATGTGTATGTTGGTGTGCTCGATGATGTCCCATAGGTTTTTGTTCAGTTTTCTTTTTCTTCTAGCGCCTTAATCTGGTAATTTTAATTGACCTCTTCACTCTTCAGGTTCTCTGATTCTTCTTTCTGCTGGCTCAAATCTGCTATTAAACTATGTAGTGAAATTTTCATTTCAGTTAATGTACTTTTTAGCTCCAGAGTTTGTTTGGTTCTTTTCTGTATTTATCTCTTTATGATACTGTTTGTTGAGGCATTGTTCTGGTTTCCTTTAGCCCTTTGTATTTAAGACAATTGATATCTGTTTCTCATCAGTGGCAGTTTCTGCTAATGTCACAGCCGCTGCCCCCCGCCCCCCCCCCCCGCCTCACTATGGGCTGTACTGTATTGTTTCTTTGCATGCTTTGTAATGTTTGTTAGAAAATCAAGCATTTTGAATACTGAATCAATAAGTTGGAGACTCTAGGAGTCAAATATTTTTTTCTTTCCATCGTTGGAGTTGCTTACTATTGAGTTGTGGTTGTGTGTTCATTTAGTGACTTTTCTAAACTATTTCTGAAAGTCTGTATTCTTTGTTTTGGGTAGTTTCTGAAGTCTCTGTCCTTCAGATTGTAATCACCTAGTGTTTTGTTGTTGTTTGAGAGAAATAATATTTTAATAAAGTTTAATGCAGAAAGTCCATGGTGAATAAGAAGTTACCAGGCTCAGTATGTTGTCTAAAAGTTGCAAATCCTGCACACATAGGCAAGCAAGAAATCAACTTAGTGCTCATAGCACAGCTGAGACAGGTTGCAGCCTTTAATAAGACTTTACTAAAGGTTCATTGGTTATAGAAAGTAGTTTCTAGGCAATACAATAGTTTTATTTCAGCTGTCCGTAGATATGGCTGTTGTCAGAGCTCTTCAAACAAGAGCCATTGTTACCTTGTCCAGCTTGTGTTTTGTTGCAGATATGTGTCTGGAACCTAAAGGGAATAAAAATGAAAGAAAAGAAATAAGAACTCTCCCAGTCTTTGTTTATTGGATCTGTGTTAGGGTATTCTGTCTTTCATTTAAATATTTATTTATTTTTGGCTGCATTGGGTCTTAGTTGTGGCAGGTGGGATCTTGTTCAGCCGTTAAGTCATGTCTGACTCTTTGCGACCCTACAGACTGTAGCCTGCCAGGCTTCTCTCTCCATGGGATTTTCTGGGCAAGAATACTGGAGTGGGTTGCTGAGCCTGCCACCAGGGGATCTTCCCTGACGCAGGGATCAAACCCATGTCTCTTGTGTCTTCTGCACTGCAGGTGGATTCTTTTACCCCTCAGCCACCAGGGAAAAACTTCTTTTCTCTGTTCCTGTGTTCTCTGGCTGGGGCTCTGTAAATTAAACTGAGGAAAGACATATTAACAAGAGAAAACAAACAAGTTTATTAGCACGCGGTCACTTGGCAGTACCTCTCACCGTGAGTAACTCAAAGAGAATGAGTAGAATTTGGGATCTGTATACCTAACTTCACAGGGGGAAAGAATACTTCGTAGAAAAAAGCAAATGATTTTTGAGACAAAATGGATAACGTGGTCCTTAGGCGTTTGTGGCAGTGTCTGAGTGTGGTGCTGATTTTTTTTTTTCTTTTTTGTTCTCCCAAAAAGAGAAGATGAGTTGCTCCAGGAGAGGGGATTAATAAATTCTTTTGGCAGGTTCTGCATTTAGGTTGATAAGGAATTTTAGGAACTTGTATGCCTTCAGCTCAATTTTTCTTATATCAAAGTGGCTTGTTTAGGGGATGGCATAAATGTGATATTAACTAGTATTGCTCTTTACCTTTTTTCAGAACAGGAAAACTTATGCCATTAGCTATCTATGCTTTATTATTTAAGAATTGATTTAAATTAGAATTGATAAAGACACACAGAAAGAGATAATAGTAGTGGTGTGTCTCTTAGGAATAAGTTTTAGTGTATAACTTACCATTTAATCTTTGGTTTCCTATGGTTCCCGGGGCTACTCTAGTTGCTGTGCGCAGGCTTGGTATTGTGGTGGCTTCTCTGTTGCATAATGCAGGCTCTAGGGTGCGCAGGCTCAGTAGTTGCAGCGCACAGGCTTAATTGCCTTGTGGCATAGGGGATTTTTAAGGACCAGGGATCAACCAGTGTCCCCTGCATTGACAGGTGAATTCTTAACTACTGGACCACCAGCGAAGCCCTGCTCATTTAATTATGTAACATTTTCATTACCTTAGTGAGTTAACCAGTTTCTGTTTCTTATATCTGACATTTGTTGACCTTCCCTCCGCCCCTTCCCCTTTTCAGTACATTGGATAGTAGAAGTGAAGTTTTTGTGTAGTATCTTGAGAATTTTTATTTTAGGAAATACTTTGGTATGACTTAAATTCTGCCATAGCACTTATATTTGAAAGAATTTTGAAAAAGGATGATTAGCAATGGTATTGATAATTTCTTTTTAAAATTTCCCTTTTGAAATTATTCTGCAGTTGTAAATATAAGACATTAGTAAATTTAGACATTAATGTTCAGAAAATTTGATTTCTTCATTGACTAATTTCTAAGCTCTATATTGAAATGAGTACAGTTGCCCAGTTGGCTTCTTCCCCATTTTAAAAAAAATCTGTGAATTTACTGTGTTTAGATTGGGCTGGTGACTTGTATTTTTTGATGCAATTGAGAGAGGCTTCCAAAAAGTTAAATTTAGAATGTAGAAGAGTAGTGGATGCCCATTGTGATGATTGTAATTTTAAAAATCATTTTAATTGTTTAAAATTTCAAACATACATGTAAGTAGAGAGACTACTTAGGCACCTCCTTGTACTAACATTTATAAACACACAGACAACCTTGTTTCAGTGACTTCCATATTCCTTGTTTTTTTCCCCTAAAGCAAGTTCCAGATACATGGATTTAATTGCAAAGACTTCAGTATATGTCCTTTTATATACAGTTGACCCTTGAATAGCATAGAGGTTGGGGTGCTGTCCATCCACGCAGTTCAAAAATATGACTTGAGAAGTCAAAAAATCTTTACAGTTGGCCCTCCCCACTTGCTGCTCCACATCTTTGAATCCAGCCAACCTCAGGTCATGTAGTGCTGTATTACATATTTAGTGAAAAAAAAAATCTGTATATAAGTATCTCAAACCATGACAGTTTGAGACCTTATTATTGAAGGGTCCACTGTACTATCATTGCACTAACAGTTACATCTACAGTGACTAATAATTTCTTAAAGTCATTTAATATTCAGCTCATGTTAAATTTTGGACTGTCTCATAATTTTCACTTTTTTAATTTGGTTGGAATAAGGATCTATGTAAGTAAGGTCCACATGTATTTGATTGATCTGTCTGTGAAATCCATGTATTTGTTGAAGAAGCCAGGTCATTTGACCTGTAGAATATCATGTAATCTCCATTCGATGGGATTACTTCCCTCAGTTGTCCTTTAATTTATTATCTGTGTTGAATTTCCTGCAAATTGGTAATTAGACCAGAATTCAGATTCTGTATGGGCCAGGGGGGAAGAACATGTGCTGTGTGCGTAGGTAATGCTGTGTGCATCATATTGTGTCACATCAGGCGACACTTTATAGCTAGTCTGTTTCAAGACTATTGTAATTTCAAAACTAAGCTTCATTGAGGTAGTTTATAATAGAATTATCCAGTTTTAAGTGCATAATTTGGTGAGTTTTAACAAGTGTCTACATTTGTATAATAACCTTCATCACAATTAAGATAAATACCCAGTTACCCTTGAAAATTTCTTTCTTCCCTTTGTAGTCATTTCCCTTCTCTCTAGGCCCTTTACCCTCCACTGTGCTGATCGGGTTTGTCACTATATTTTTGCCTTTTCTAGAATTATAATTGAAATCTTATAGTAGTCAGATCATTGTAATTTAAAGGAGGTATAAGATAACTTTGGCCAGGAACTATATAGCTCTAATGTTTTCCACTTTTGTATGACAGGGACTTGCCATGAGGTGTTGAAACCTTGTTTCGCTGAGTTGGAGAGACTGGACCTAAATGGCGCAGCATGACTTTGCTCCAGCCTGGCTTAATTTTCCTACCCCACCATCATCAACAAAGGTATTCTTTCTTGCATCTCTATTTTCTTTTTGTCTATCTGCTTTTATTTAGTTCATGTTCTGCACAGATGTAGTTAAACTAAAGCTTAATGTTTTGCAGAGAAACACCTAAACTTTCTAAATTATTTCATATTTAATGTGTTGGTTTATCTATATATGTCAATTTTCAGTATACCATCAACATTCTTAAACCATTTACTTCAAAAGTTGTCTTTTGTGCTAAAGTTCTGCATTTTATAATTCAAGCCAGTTAAATACATTGCACGTTACTTTTGCGGCTTACCTCTCTCTGTACTATTCTTCTGATAACTAACTTTGCTTACTTTCCTATAGATAACATTAAAAAAACATCAGAAGTTTTTTAAGTCTTTCCTTATAACTGGAAGAATTCTTTTTCAAATAAATGAGACTTTGGCATATTACTCAGTTTTAGGAGTTATGAGAACATTGCGGTGTTGCTACATATCAGATGACTCACTGATTTTAAAATGTTCACTTTATATAACCGAAACAGAACTTAGTGTATAAGACATCTTGACGCTGAAATTGTCATCCGCTTATAACCTTGCTGAGAGGGATGTTGAAATGGATTAGAATCAATCTATCTGGCTCCATACTATCTTCCACTTTGTTTTTTCCATAGTGCAAAGGAATCAAGAGGGAGGTCTTAATCATCTGCTTACCTGTTAATCAGTCTCTACCATGCTAAGGCATTCATCTAGGACCTTTTGGGGGTCCAAGCAGTTCTTATAGAACAGTTTGCCGAAACGGCTTTTATGGGAACAATTGTATAATTTGCAGAGTTGTTCCGCAGTAAGAACTTGTCAGATCATAATATATTGGAAAAGTTGCATTGGAGACACAGCATGTGAACTGACTTTATTTTATGCAGATGGATTCTCTGGAAGGCTCATTGACTTGCCTCTTTTCATATAATTAGTGTGAGTCTAGACTAGAATCTAGGATGTATTTTCTATTTTGTAGTGTTTGCATTTGTGAATTTTGTAAAATGATTAAACATTTTATTTCATAGATTATAAAATGGGATCACGGTTGTTAGGAAATGGGAAAACCATTTCTTAGTTATAGACTCTGTTTGCCTGCCTTTCTTCTTCTATTTAGGTCTCTGAAATTTGCTTTGCTCTTGTTGTTTATGTCTGCCCCACCCCCCTGGTTGCTGTCAGCTATGCTTTTCCTGGATTCACTTTTTTCCAGACCTACTTCAGAGCCTGGAGTACCTGAATTTCTTGCTCCTCCGTTTGTTTCCCTTTTCTCTTTGAAATGAGTTAAGATTTGTTTTCATTTTTAAACATACCAATAAAAATTATCAGCACCTGGAAAATTAATTACAAACATTATTGAGGATAATTCTTGTCTTCATTGAAGTGTTGATTAAGGTTGATTAAGATTGACTTTGTTATGTGTGTGGAATTCTTAATGCTTTCTAGAACCAGACATTTGATCTGAATATAGGCCCTCATGAAATGAAGTCTTGATTTTGCCAATTCTAAATTTTCAATTCTAATTTTAGATTACCTACAGAAAATAATGTCACTTCGAACTCTTAACTAGCAATATTTTGAAATTACCTTCTTAGACCTTTCGCAAAGTGGTTTTAACAAATAAATACACACATCATTAGGTATGACTTACGCTGTCTGTATCACTCAAAATCACTATTCGTGGGTTTTCAGTTATAATTCTTGTTTTCTGACAGAGCCCTTTTAATCTTATCCTGAATAAATGGGATAGTTATAAATAACTGCTGGGTTCTCTTTTTCAACTTTGTGTTAAGTCTTTTCTTTTATTATTTGAAGAGATGATAAGAATACTTGAATTAAGGGTTAACAATGATTTCAGCACTGCGCCTGAGCAGTTTTCTAAGGTGTGCAGAATTTTAGCCCCATCATGTGGTGAAATTTTAAACTGCATGTGGTTGTTTCTGTCTGAAATAGACATACACTGGCATTTGAACTGTTCATTAGGACCCAGTAAGAAATTTTACATCATGTTTTCATATGCACATAGCTGTAACTAAAAAGTCATTTACATGTGTTCTTTTTTCTCTTGGGGTCTTTTTATTCCAATCAAAAAAAAAATGCTAAAAAAAATACAAATTGTTACTAATTACGTGTCTTTTATAATGAGACCTCACCTTCAGTTTGAAAAATAGAATTGTAATTACTTGCCTTCAATAATATAAGTAGTATCAGTTTGCATTGAAACTGTGCTTTTTAAACTTTAGGCTAAGAAAGGATGAGAAAATTTAGACTGGTAGCTGAATTCATTGAAACTTCTTGTTTACTAAGTAGTTTTTGTTAACTGTTGATTCACATATTCTGGGAATCAGAAAATTATGTTATTATTTTTAAAAATTCAGAAAAAGATTTAAAATGTGGTAACTAATATTTCTCAGGTCATTACTATGTACCAGTCACTGTGTAAAGCGCTTTATAAGAAGGCAAACAAAAGCATAAAAGGTAAAATACTGTTCGGCCCTTCCACCACTGCTTGCGCCAACCCACGTAAACAGGTGGCGGAACTGAGTTTGAGAGAGACAAGTAATTTGACCCAAAGTGCTTGAGTTAGCGTAGGAACATATGTGTGCTTGACTTTAAATATTTATGTTTAATAACTTTCTTTTTTTGATTATTAAGAAGTAGACTAATTTTCAGAAGGGAAATACTGGGATGTTTTAATATAGATATCAGAATATAATTTTATCTTGGTTTGGGTAAGCGAATGAAATTGCTTTTTTTTTCCCTTCAAGGGTAGCATCTCCAATAATCTATTTTTGTAGTTCGTACATGGGTGTCTTCACTCTGCAGTAGCTGTGTACAGTTGACCCTTGAGCAATATGGGTTTGGGCTATTTATGTCCACTTATATGGATTTTTTCTCCTCAATAAATATATGTACTGTAGAACTCCATGATCTGTGGATACTGATTTTGACCATACATAGAGTCGGCACCCCTAACTCCCTGCATTTTTCAACTGTCAACCTT
The DNA here is from genome assembly GCA_935064755.1 of Tragelaphus eurycerus. NCBI lineage: Eukaryota > Metazoa > Chordata > Mammalia > Artiodactyla > Bovidae > Tragelaphus > Tragelaphus eurycerus. Next base: position 23,388,336 of record CAKXYN010000024.1, on the reverse strand, counting down.
AATCTTTTATTCAGTGAATCTGCATAGATTAATTGGACCTATTACTAATGGACTAAGTTGCAGGAATGCTTGGGCATCTCTTGAATGTATTTGTAGGGGAAATTCCTAGCAGCAGAATCTGTGAATCAGGAAGTTTATACCTTTTGGTAGATAGTGCCTAATTGCTGTCTAGAAAGGTTGTATCAGTTTATAATACTATAAAAATTATATGGAGGGGGACAGATTTTTCACTATTGGCAATGCTGGCTGTTGTCCCATTTTTCATATTTGTGAAATTCAATGAAAAAGCTACACTGCATGGTTTTGATTTGCATTATTTAATTATGATAGCATATTTTTGTCTTACGAAATGTTATTCATGTAATTTATTTCTTAATGATTTATTTGTAATAGCTCTTTTCATATTGAGGGGTTTGTTGCATATTCTGCATATATTTTCCTACAGTATATTTGTCTTAATAATTTTAAAAGAACCATGTGGATAGTTCTAAAGAAATACTTAAACATACAGAGAAACATGGAGAATAAGTCACATCATAACATTTTGCAGTTTTATCTTTGTGTCTCTTATGGAAATAAACAATTGAAGTCTGCTGTTGACTTCTTCACAGTCGTTTTTTCTGTCTTCGTTTTTTCCCCAGAGATATTCTCAGTGCATGTTCTTATATTGTTACTAGGTATGTGAATATCAAAAGAGTTTTCTGTATATATAGAACATTAATATAAATGATCAACATTTATATTCTGAACCTTGTTTTTATATTTGTTATTTATATCTTTTAGATTTCCCCCCATGTTGATATCTGCAGATTTGCTGTAATTACCTTAAAAACTGTTCCCGAGTCTCCTGTATTTCAGGTGGATTCTTTAGTCTGAACCACCAGGGGAGCCTCAAAACTCTATTCTAATTTTTTTCCTCTGTATCACACTGTGTTTGTCTCATTAAGTTGAGATTGTTTATATCCCTGGGAAAGATTGAGGGCAGGAGGAGAAGGGGACAACAGGATAAGATGGTTGGATGGCATCACCAACTCACTGGACATGGGTTTCAGTGGACTCTGGGAGTTGGTGATGGAAAGGGAGGCCTGGCGTGCTGCAGTTCACGGGATGGCAAAGAGTCGGACATGACTGGGCGACTGAACTGAACTGAACTCTATAATGAATACTGTATTGACTATTCTTTTACTGTCTCCTAGCATGCGTGGATAAAAATTCTTTAGACTTTTCTCAGACTTTAATGGCTATGAAAGTAACCTGGGGATTTTGTTAAAATGCAGATTCTAATTTCAGTAAATCTCTAATGGGGTCCTAGTCCTGACAATCTTCAAAGTATTGTTGATTCTGCTTATCTCTGGACCACATTTTGAATGGCAAGGCTCTTACCTATAGTTCGAAGAAAAATTGCTGGAATTCAGTTCCATACTGCTAAATTTCTTTTCCATCTGGTATGCTGATTTGTACTCCTGTATGCTGTACATAACTATTCTTTTTACTTTGTACTCTTGCCCTTTTGCCAAGACTTTGTCAGATTATCAGGGTTAACATTTTTGCCAGTCTTTGTTATGAAATGTATTTTTACTGTTTCTTGGACATTGGGTTATATTTCTGTGAATTGCCTATTCACATTCTTTGTTTATTATTTCTTCTGGGCTGCCTTTCTGGGGGGAGTACTGGTTTGGCGGGGGAGAGAAAAAGAGAGTGTGTGTATGTATGTATGTCTGTGTGTGATCTTTAACTGTTTTACATAAAGTTACATAGTTCTTTTTCAGTCACCCAAATATTTCTCTCTCTATACACACACACACACACACACACACACACTATTCAATTGCTTTATAGTAGTTGTTCCTTTTTTTTTTTTTCTTTCTGTAAAAGTCTTATTTATTTGGCTGTGCTGTCTCTAAGTTGTGGAATGCAGGATATTTGGTCTTAGTTGTGGCATGTGTGATCTAGTTCCCTGACCAAGAATGAAACCTGGGTGCCCTGCTTTGGGAGCATGGAGTCTTAGCCACTGGACCACCAGGGAGGTTCCTATTGGTTGCTACCTTAAATGCTATTTTAAAACACTTTCTTATATGCTAGAAAGACTTAATAAGAAAGTGTTTTAAAATAGCATTTAAGGTAGCAACCAATAGGAACCTCCCTGGTGGTCCAGTGGCTAAGACTCCATGCTCCCAAAGCAGGGCACCCAGGTTTCATTAAGTCTTTCTAGCATATATATGCGGAGAAGGCAATGGCACCCCACTCCAGTACTCTTGCCTGGAAAATCCCATGGATGGAGGAGCCTGGTGGGCTGCAGTCCATGGGGTCGCTAAGAGTCAGACACGACTGAGTGACTTTCACTTTTCACTTTCCTGCATTGGAGAAGGAAACGGCAACCCACTCCAGTGTTCTTGCCTGGAGAATCCCAGGGACAGGGGAGCCTGGTGAGCTGCCTTCTATGGGGTCGCACAGAGTCGGACATGACTGAAGTGACTTAGCAGCAGCAGCAGCATATATATGAAGAAGGCAATGGCACCCCACGCTAGTACTCTTGCCTGGCAAATCCCATTTATGGAGGAGCCTGGTGGGCTGCAGTCCATGGGGTCGCTAAGAGTCGGACACGACTAAGCGACTTCACTTTCAGTTTCCACTTTCATGCATTGGAGGAGGAAATAGCAACCCACTCCAGTGTTCTTGCCTGGAGAGTCCCAGTGTTGGCGGAATCTGGTGGACTGCTGTCTATGTCGCACAGAGTTGGACACAACTGAAGCAACTTAGCAGCAGCAGCAGCATATATATTGTATCTTGAAGTATTAATGTTGTTTCTAGCAACATTGATTAATTTTTACTTTAATGTCTTTTGGAATTTTTAATGTGGAAAATCAATCATTCACAAATAGTATGTTTTCTTTCTATATTTTCAATCCTATTTTGTGTTTCTTACTCATATTTTACTATGCTGGCTATATGTCAGAGTCTGAAAGGTCTGAAATTTTATCCTGCTTTCAAGATAACTGTAATAAGCTAGCTTGTTACTGTTTCATGGCTGCTGGCAGAGGATGAGACTTCCAGGTCTCATGAGACAAAGTGTATTATTGCCACTATAAAGCCTGCCACCAGATGCTGCCCTGTTGTGACTTGACATTCACTGATAGGGTTTTGATGATGATCTGCAAGCAGTTGATTTATTATGGTCTCTGTGCAGTCAGGAGTCCATATCTTGTGGCTCAGATGGCAAAGAATCCACCTGCAATGCGGGGACCTGGGTTCGATCTCTGGGTTGGGAAAATCCCCTGGAGAAGGGAAAGGCTAATACTCCAGTATTCTGGCCTGGAGAATTCCATGGACTGTATAGTCTGTGGGGTCACGAAGAGTTGGACAGGACTAAGCGACTTTCACGGTGCAGTCAGACCTCTGCTATTGGTAATCTGTATTTGCAGCTGCTCCCCAGTGCTATCATCACCATCTCAGCTCCACCTCAGATCATTAGGCATTAGATCCTCATAAGGAGTGTGAAACTTAGGTCTGTTCTGTGCATGGTTCATGGTAGAGTTCGCAATCCTGTGAGAATTTAATGCTTTCACTGATCTGACAGGAGGTGGAGCTCAGGCAGTAATGTGAATGATGGGGAGCAGCTGTAAATACAGATGAAGCTTCTCTCACCCACTACTCACCTGCTTGTGGCTTAGTTCCTTACAAGCCATAGACCTGTAGTGGTCCATGGCCTGGCCTGTTGGGGACCCTTGTTCCAAGGGATAAGGAGATCATTAATTGTTCTCCTTTGTACCTGTGCTTTCTGGTGTTAAAGATGTTTCTTCTCCCAGTTGCTAGGGTTTTTGCTCTCCCTCTATAGCAATGTAATCTGTATGCAGTGTGTCCCATTTCCATAGCTCTAACTTCACTTAAAAACTCTCCTTGTACCTAGATATTTTAATCCAGAGGAACTGGATGTGAGTGGGACAGGGGCATTTTTTAATAATTTTCAGAGACCCCATTTTAAAGATATCTCACCCTCACCTTGGTCTAGTTTGGATACTATAGGCAGGGACTCCGTGAGAAGTGTACACAAGCAAATGGCTGTTGACTACATGTCTAGGACCATGCCAGTTCAACAGGAGAATCCAGGTGGCCAAACTAGATTTGTTTGAATTCCTTTTTGGTTAGCCATCACCCTGTGGGTTGGCCTGGCCTGTAGTTGTTCTTAGGGAAAAGAAAGAAACGTTATATCTAGGGATAATCAAAGCAGAATTTTTAGTGTAAGTTTGTTTACTGTCATAACTCTTCCACTTCTGTCATCCTGATTACTACACAAGAAGTGGCCAAGAGGAGATGATCCCCTTTTGGTTATGCTGCTTGCGTTCATCAGATGTGGGAAAGAGATGAGGGGTATAGAGGTGTTAAATGGTTCTGAGTTGAATTTTGAGGGGACTGTTAAAATGCTTGTTTATACTTGTGAATAATAGTATGAAACATCCATTGAGTACTTTGAATATTGATTCATTGCAGGATGACCTTTTTGACAAAGATGCACTGTTTAATGGACTGTTCCTGGTCTGGAATATACCCATTACATGAATTAATTTCAGGAGACACAATACTGTGACCAGAGTTAGCCCATCAGACTGCAGCAGCAATAATGTAACCTGAAAAAGTTTCAGTAGTGATGCAACTCTGTTGAGGACTCCATGAAGAAGTTAAATCTTTGATGTAGTTCCGTGTGATGTGGTGTTCTTTACAGTGAGACAGATGGACAAGCTTTTGGCAGGAGTCACAAGCTGGCATGCAGTAGAGGTTTCTGCATCAGAAAGATAAAGTCCTTTCTTTTGTAACCAGTCTGTGATAGTGGGTGTGTTCCATGTCTGATGTGATAATGGGTCTAGGTGGTATGCTGAAGATTTGATCAGCATTCTAATTTCAGTCACTCTCAATGCCATTCACTGTCATCAGATAGCAAGCCTTACTGAATCAACATGAATGATTCAGATTGTCTCAGCAGCAGCTGCAATTTCCCATCATGTGTGACCCCAAGAGATGTTTTTAATTGGCTATAGTTTTTCAGTGATAGATGATGAGGCCATTGGCAACTACACAAGAGTTAGAAAAATATAAAATGTCTTGTCCTTAAGAATATCTAAGGCAGGGATCATAGCTTTTATTCCATTGAGGTGATTGGCACTTACGCATTTGGTTTTCCAGAGTTGTTGGGGCTGGGTGGCTACTGTGTGTACCATCATCTTTTAACTTAGCTGAGCTATCAGTGAACCAGGCTTAGTCATTTAGGGGAACTTTTCTGATTTGAGAGCCTGTTGAAACACTGGCTTGTCATGGTGGCAGGAAGGGGAATAAAGTATACTGCAAATTATGGTTGGCACTTCAAGGGCGAGGCCAGCTGTGTTGTTGAACACGTGATTTCCATTTGATTAAGAGCTCTCCTGGGTTCTTTTATTGGTTAGTCCTTAGTTTAAGTTTGCTTTCAGTAAGAGCTCAGCATTATGGCAGGAGCCACATTCTTTTTTTTAGGTGACTAGGGATTGAACACTGAACCTTGGCCATGGCAGTGAAAGCCTGGAATCCTAACCACTAGGCTACCAGGGGAACTCAGTTTTTAAAAGTAGTGTGTACTTGGTGTGTGTGTCAGGCAGATGACATTGCTGTACTGGAAAACAGTCTTTCTGAATACTGCAGAGCCAAGTCTTCAGCAACATATGATTTTATTTTCTTTCCTTCTGGAAGCTGTACTTTTTATTAGACCATTTTGAAGGGGATGGGAATCATCTGTCAACCTGTGACATTTCCTGAATGGGAGAATCTAGAGCATTTTTAGTACAAGCATGTAATGCTAGCATCAACTATAAAACACACTGGTACATTGAATTGGCCTAGTGGCTCCACCTGCAGGATCACTTTAATTTCCCACTCTTACTGCTGAGATTTTTCCAAATTTTTATCAGCCATGTTGGGATACTAGGGTCCATTCCCACCATGGGCACACAGACTAAGGTGTTTGTTTATTTATTTATTTAAATTAATTTATTTAATTGGAGGCTAATTACTTTACAATATTCAGTGGTTTTGGCCATACATTGACATGAATCAGCCGTGGGTGTACATGTGTTCCCCAAACTGAACCCACCTCCATCCCCATCCCATCCCTCAGGGTCATCCCAATGCTCCGGCCCTGAGCACCCTATCTCATGCATCAAACCTGGACTGGCGATCTCTTTCTCATAAGGTCATACACATGTTTCAATGCTATTCTCTCAAATCATCCCACCCTCTCCCTCTCCCACAGAGTCCAAGAGTCTGTTCTTTACATCTGTTGTCTCTTTTGCTGTCTCACATATAGGGTCATTGTTACCATCTTTCTAAATTGCATATATATGTGTTAATATACTATATTGATGTTTTTCTTTTTGACTTACTTCACTCTGTATAATAGGCTCCAGTTTCATCCACCTCATTAGAACTGAATCAAATGTATTCTTTTTAATAGCTGAGTAATATTCCATTGTGTATGTGTACCACAGGTTTCTTATCCATTCGTCTGTCGATGGACATCTAGGTTGCTTCCATGTCCTGGCTATTGTAAATAGTGCTGCGATGAGCCTTGCGGTACACGTGTCTCTTTAAATTCTGGTTTCCTCAGTGTGTATGCCCAGCAGTGGGGTTGCTGGGTCATATGGCAATTCTGTTTCCAGTGTTTTAAGGACTCTCCACACTGTTCTCTATAATGGCTATACTAGTTTGCATTCCCACCAACAGTGTAAGAGGGTTCCTTTTTCTATGCACCATCTCCTGCATTTATTGTTTATAGACTTTTTGATCGCAGCCATTCTGACCGGTGTGAGATGGTACCTCATTGTGGTTTTGATTTGCATTTCTCTGATAATGAATGATGTTGAGCATCTTTTCATGTGTTTGTTAGCCATCTGTAGGTCTTCTTTGGAGAAGTGTCTGTTTAGTTCTTTGGCCCATTTTTTGATTGGGTTGTTTATTTTTCTGGAATTGAGCTGCTTGTATATTTTTGAGATTAATTCTTTGTCAGTTGCTTCATTTGCTATTATTTTCTCCCATTCTGAAGGCTGTCTTTTCACCTTGCTTATGGTTTCCTTCGTTCTACAAAAGCTTTTTAAGTTTAATTAGGTCCCATTTGTTTATTTTTGCTTTTATTTCCATTACTCTGGGAGGTGGGTCATAGAGGATCTTGCTGTGATTTATGTCAGAGAGTGTTTTGGTTATGTTTTCCTCTAGGAGTTTTATAATTTCTGGTCTTACATTTAGATCTTTAATCCATTTTGAGTTTATTCTTGTGTATGGTGTTAGAAAGTGTTCTAGTTTCATTCTTACAAGTGGTTGACCAGTTTTCCCAGCACCACTTGTTAAAGAGATTATCTTTTCTCAGTTATATATTCTTGCCTAGACTAAGGAGTTTAGTGTGTATATGCATATCAGAGTTATAGTCTAAGCTTTCAGGACCGCTCATGATTTCTTTAGCATGGAATGTGGAAAAGTTCAGGGTGGAGGGGGAGACTGTTCCTTTGGGGGTTGCATGGGTGGCCTGTAGGCTTTTTCTCTTGTGGCTTCTCAAGCCGGAATTGGTGTTGATTTCTTTTTTATGTACCTCCTGGCCCCAGGAAACACCCCAGGCTGGGACCTTTCATGCCCCCATGTACCACAGTGCCATGGCTTTGCCCTGTATGGAAAAGTTTGAGTTACTCTTGTGCTTAATGCTGTCTCCCCTCCGTGGGAGTGGGTAGGATGATAACTTGGGTACCTGTGTGCAAAAGAACTATAAGAGTTTGTTTCTTTCTTGCCTTAAGTTCTGGCGCACACTGACTTTCTTGTTAAAGCAGCTGAGTTTGATGTGGGGAAGAAAGGAGGCAGAAAGTACAAAGAGCACAGAATACATCCACTCCATAAAGCTAGGCTTTGCATTTTTCTTTGTTTCCAATGTCAGTAGCAGTTTGGCCTTAACAAATTTACTTCTGATATTTTCAGTCTTTGCCAAACTCTATTCTCATTGCTGTTCAGCTTTGATGACCTCTTGACTTCAGCGGTTGCAGCCATATTGCCTTTCAGATGGGACCCCATCTCATGATAATACATCTCTTCCTTCTACTCAGAGGAGAGTTTCAGCATTAAAGCACTATTTGGACATCTTGCTTCAGTCCTGCCCCTTGCCACTTACTTAGTTGCTAAACAGTGAGGAACCTTTACTTCCACCCATCATTTGGATGAGAACAGTTGTTGCCAGGTCCTGAAGAATCTTATCGTGTGCCCCCGTCTAGCCTGAGACCCTACCCTTGTTTTTCTAGAAAGTTTTAGCTTTGAGAGCATGGTATATTCATCACCATAACTGGTAGGGTTGTGAAGTGTTTGGTTTTACCCTACTTAAAAGCTTAGCAAGCCAGGTTGTCACTGTTGTTTCATGGATGCTGGTGGAAGACAGAGCAAGGCCTTTGTCCTTCATGCACAGAAGCAGCATGAGGATGAAGCCAGGAGCAGTAGGGGAACTTGCACCAGTAAGTCCCACAGTGGCCATGTGGAGGAGCCTAGTTACATGAAAAGAGTGTGTGGAGTGTGTTTGTATTAAAATCGAGGAGCTTTTGTTTGTCCTGGAGAGAATTGTAATAATTGTTTTTACAACATTGTTCCTTTGAGAGATTTTTTAAAACACTTGTTTTGGGGAAGAGCAGTTTGGAAATAAATCTATAGAGAATTTAAAATAGAACTGTAGCTTCATTCACCATAATTTTCTGATCTTGAAGAAAACCTTGAGCTATTTAAATCAAAGTGTGAAATACACGATACTATGTTTTATTTTAAAAGAAATGTACTATATTTGTCTTGACGCCTTTACAGTGGCTTTACCTTTACAGTTTTCAGGTGAATGTAGTTGTTAGACTCTTTAAGAATGGTGCTCTTGTTTATCTTAAGTAGTAAAAATAGATGAACAGTGGAATCCCTCTTATAAGTTTTCAGTTACCAAACACATTTCAGTTACCAAACACATAAGAATTATAAAATATTCTTAACCATTTAAAATTCTTGGGAATTAATTAAGCCAGTTTATTACTAGTTTCTAAAGTTAGTCAAATTTTATATGTATGTTTATCTGTATGCTTATAATTTGTTTCAGTCGTCATTGAATTTTGAAAAGCATTCTGAAAACTTTTCATGGACAGAAAATCGTTATGATGTGAACCGTCGACGACACAACTCTTCAGATGGCTTTGATTCTGGTATTGGACGTCCTAATGGAGGTAAAGTTGCTGAGAAATAGAGTTTAAGAAGAATTTTCTTCACATTCTTGCAAGAATTGTTTTGATTGTGATTGAGTCTTTAAGCTAACCATCTTTGAATTTGTAATACTTTGTCATTATTTTTAAAAGGTAACTTTGGAAGGAAAGAAAAAAATGGATGGCGTACACATGGAAGAAATGGTACTGAAAACATAAATCATCGAGGGGGATACCATGGTGGAAGTTCCCGTTCTCGTAGCAGTATTTTCCATTCTGGAAAAAGCCAAGGACTACATGAAAACAACATACCTGACAGTGAAACAGGGAGGAAAGACGACAAGAGAGAACGCAAGCAGTTTGAGGCTGAGGATTTTGTAAGTTGCTTGTAATTTTAATACGAATGAGGTTTCTACAAGTGCTATTTAAGCATCAAATCTCTCAGGAGATTTTATCAGTACATATCATTTTCTCCAGAGATCACACTTGACAGGTTCAATTATTTTTTAATTTTTATTTATTTATTTTGGTTCAGTTATCTTTAGTCTTTACATTTCATGAGACTTTCTGTAGATAACTCTTTCCTTGCCCAGTCTTCTTCATTCCTTACATCTGTCTGCTTATTCCTTTGTCTCACCATGTGTTTTTTTTTAAACTTTGGATAAATTTGTCATATTATTCTTCATAGAAGTTTAAATAATTTACCTTTCTTAAAGAGCAAATATCTACTAAGCTAATCTTAGAGTACACATTCAGTGCTAAACTCAGTTTCCTTTTAATAACCTGAGCCTCACTATTTGAAGTAATAAACTTGTACTTTGCTTTGAGTATGAGCTTGTTAACTAAAGCATTCACTGATGCAAACCTAACAGAAGAATTAAGGAATGGTCTGATTTCCTCTTGTCTGCTCTTAACCTTATGCTAAGAAAGGATGATTTCTCATATTGATGCAAAGACTGCATTCGCCTACATTTGCTTTCTTTTTTTTTTTTAACATTTTTTCTTCATGTAATTGAGGATGAGGAGAATATTTAAAGATACTTACCTTGTTCTTTTCAACTTAGCGTGAGTATAGATATTAACCATTTTAATTGTTACAATAAGTAGAAAGTAAGATTTATGAATAATTAGTGTTTAGTTGTTAAGAGTTCATTATGTCAAATTTGTCAGTATATTCTTGAGATTACTTTTAAAATAAATTTTTTTCTTAAATATGATTAGTTTAAACATTTGTTCTTTTTATTCCACCTTTTTTTTTCCAGCCATCTCTAAATCCTGAATATGAGAGAGAACCAAATCAGAATAAATCTTTAGCTGCGGGTGTTTGGGGTAAGTAATTTTTGATCTATTGTTCAGGGGTATAAAATGTTATTTTTAGGTTTCACATTTGTGTTTTTTAAAATAGTAGGGTAGAATTAAACTTTATCTTTTAAATACCTGTTTTTGGTGTGCTAAGCTATTAAAAAAAGGTATCACTTTAAAAAAACAAGATATTGGGGACAGAAGAAAAGCTTGATTTGGATAATTATACATATTAGTACCATTAAATATATTCAGATATGAGTTTTTAAAGTTAGTTAAATGTAATGAATTGATATCATTTGGAGAGCAGCTTGATAATCTGTTGAAACAAAAAATTTAGTTTGACTCAATTTATAGTTTTTCAAAGTTAAAAACTTAACTGGAAAGATAAGTACTTTTAATCATAGTGTGCTATAAAAATAATTTTTTTACTTAATGAAAATGGTTCTACATAGACAGTATTAAAAGTAATTGTATAAATTTTGCCTAGAACTAGTCTATGTTTGAAATTATTTGCCTTTTTGGTTGTCAAATCTTGACAGTTTTTCTGGTAATGACTCCCTTTTCTTTAAAACTGATGAAAGTTTAATTTGATAGCATCTACAGAAGATTAAACTGCACTTAGAGTAACTTAATTAGCTTTTTAGAGATTCAAGTGAAGTTTAAAATAATGGAATAATTTAAAATATGAAGATTTGATATCTGAAAAATAAATTTAATTATTTGATACCAAATTCAGAGGCGATGCTTTGGAACTTGTACACACGTTCTTGTGTTTTTCTGTTGAAAATAAGCAATTACCAAAACAAAAGGATCGTGGCTTATGACAGTGTAATAGTCCTAACGATAAAGGCATTATTTTAAACTTTGCCACTTCCTGTGCTGTTCTTTATTGTATTTGGGGGTGATATGCTGGGGGAATTATTTTGTTTCTTTTGATCTCCCAATATATTTAAGGGCTTCTTGAGGGTGGGGGTGGGGGTGGTCAGACACTTTTGTTAGAACCATGTGAATGGCATTGTTTTTTCTGTATTGCAAATTAGTATTTCTACCACTCTCCCCAGGCCTACACGCCCAGACACACACATACCCAACCAAAAAAATCTCCCAAGCTCCTCTCTTAGGTATGTTTCCTTATTATTCAGTTTTTCTGGGAACAGCTGATTGCATAAGAATATAGAGCCACCTGCAAGGTGTTAAATAAAATCTCTTAAGAAATTAGGAATAATTTGGATTTGATTAAAATGAAAGTAAATAAAATCAAGAATGTTAGTGAGCATTGTCATATAAAACTACCTATAGATACTACTGGTACTGATCCTTGGTTAATAATTTTAGAAATGATTTAGAAATACATTTTTGAAAATATTGAGCATAAAATGTATTAATATAAAGATTTTGGTTCTACTGTTTCAGAGTTGGTCTAAGGATTTTGAGCATTAGTTGAAAAGATGTTTAAAAGGACGATGTACTCTTTACGGTGTCTTAGGTAAACTAAAAAGTGTGTCTGCAATAGGAAGAAAAACTGTGACTTGATTAATTGTTAAATTCCCAGTACTTCCCATAGGAATACAATGAAACTTTCACTGTGTTACACTTTACTATTCCTTTCTTAATTTATGCCCTGGGTTCCCAAATATTGTTATCCCCATTGCAACATTTAAAATAGCTATGTTCCTGAGGAAGACAGAAAATTTTCAGTAGAACTTTTCTAGTGCTACTTCCTTCCAGGTAAGTCAAAATTTAATAATGGAAATGTAATATATATTAAAAAACAAATACCACCAGTTTGTCCCTGGAACTGTCCGTTTGTAAATCAAAAATTGGAAGAGTCTAAACATAATATCCCAATTAAAAAAAATAGTTTGAATGAAGTATTAATAGTTAAGCTATTTAAACCTGTTGTTAAATATGTTTAATTCTACCTAGAACTTAGTTTTATTGGAAACTCCTTATAGTTTGTAATTGACTTTTGTAGTGTTTTTATCTTAACCAGGATTACTGTTGCCTGATTCATAATAAATTTATCTCCTATATCTGGCAATTTAAATCTAAAACAAAAAATCAAGGCACTTCAGTGTTCCTTTGAGAATTTTAAAATAATTTAGCTGGGTGATTAATTTGAGTAGTGAGAAAGAGAAAATGATACGTGTTTGTATGCAGTTTGAGACATTAGTAACTATCAAATTGACTTGTGTTTTTAGAAGTCGTACTGGCTATTCTGTGTTGACATAATATATCAGCAACTTAGTATTAACAGAGCCTAACATTTTGTGCTTAAGATACTAAATAATGAAAACCTTTAGTCACTATTAATTAGTTTTGTTGCAACTCAGCATTTACATTTGTGTTTATCCCTTGATAATTTGATGAACTTCCTAATTTTTGCTTGTATTTGATACAGTACTATGAACTTTATTTGTTTAGCCTTCTAAATTAAAGCAAATTGTTGACCAATTCTTAAAGATGGATTGTTTTCTAGAGAATTCTAACGATACTAGCCACTAGCATATAGGTTGAGTGACATGATAACACTAAATGAGGTTTTAGGTCATGAAAAGAGAAGGGAATAATCTTTATCAGATTGCTCTATACAAAAGTATTCTGTAGGTAGATTATTTATATATTGGTATGAGTCTACGTTCCTTCAGTGTCTCAGGTGAAAACAGTTGTTAACAGTAAGAAAAAGGTAGCTACAACACATGTTCAAAGTTGAGAAGGGAAAATTAAGAGTTGATTAGATGACTTGACATAAGTAAGAGTTAGTGTTAGAAATAGTGTTTGTCAATTAATTTGTTTTTGTTTTAGAAAGCCTGCTCTGTACCTTGTTAAAGGAAAGAATATCATGCCCTTCTTTGACATTATGTTAGTGAAACTCATGTGACTAAAAGTCTCATACTACTGTGAAACAAAATATTTGTATACTATATAAAATATCAAAAATAGCAATATTCAAATAATATCAATCTATAGAAAAATAATCTTTAAAATATTTTTGTCCTTTAAAATTAGTGTTCGATGGCTTTATTGCTATGGTACCGATTCTTTGCTTCTGATATTTGTATGTTATTATGTCTTATGTGATTGAGTTTCCTCTTCAAATTAGTGTGAAAACAATTAAAATACTATTTATCCTTCACTTGACTATTATTCACACAGTAAAATTGCCTCTTATATCACGACGAGGAAATTAAACTTAGTAATTGTCATCACTGTGATGAGGGGAAGGGTGGACCCTGACTTGGTGGTGTACACTTTCAAGCCTCCTTTTTTGATCATTCAGTATAGACTTATTAGTAGTATTTTAGTTGAGAATGGTATACATTTTGAACTATTTGACCTAGCCAATACTCTAATCCATTTTCTCTAGTAATATAATATAGTGGTTAAGTGCATTATCATATAGTTCTGGGTGCTAACATTAGGTCTTTCACTTTTTAGTTATTTAGACTTTGGGAAGGTTACTTAATCTCAGTGAATTTTCTTGTCTCTGAGATGGATGGAGCACTATGCTAATACTAATGAGAAAAGCATTGATAATATTAAGTTGTCTGTTAAATTGGTATCTTTGATCATGTTAACAGCTTTTTATATGAGTTAGCTAATTAAGTTCAAATCCAGTAAGTGAGGAAGATTCTGATTTATGAAAAGATGAAAAGTGATAGATTCAAAAATAAAAGTGAAAACTGATTGACTCAGAATATAAGCCAACTGTATGGAGAGCATGAAAACAGAAAAGAGAATAAGGAATTGAGATGTCAGCTCTGACTTATGTGTGTGGCCAACTTACTTTGTATTATACGCGGCAGTGTTTTAATTCTAATTTTTCTTCAAAAGATTGAGCCTCTCCCCTCCACCATTGGCTTTGTATTTAAGGAACAAAACTTACTACAATATTCAGATATACTGGGAGAGCATGAAATAACAAGATGATAAAACAATATTTAAAGCCAGGTATCATCAGATTACAGTTGTTGGTGAGGATAGAAGGAAGTAATGATATGAAAATCCACAACTCATATTTGCCTTTAGGTATTTTGAAGGCAATTTGAATATTTGCTTTATATGAGCTGGATAATAAGCATATATGATTTATAGAAGGAAGTCACCGAAGTCACTAATTCTTCTTTATAAGTGTTAATGTTTTTCATCAATGCATAAATTTCTCTTTAAAATAAATGAGCAGTTTGAATCTTTTTCAGAAAGTTTACCAGTTGATAAAGTGAAGAAAATATAGAAGGAGTCATTGGATACTGTTTGAATCCAACAGATTCAGCACCTAGCTCAGAAAGTTCATGTCAGGAGAATTTGTAGAGACAATCTATGAATAGATAAACCAGTTTATAAGTAATAGAAATGATGCAAATTTAAGTTACTAGTGCTGCCATCACCTTTGCCATTGCTTAGATGTGATTATTACCATCAAGAACCTTCCTCTTTCCGTTCTTCCTTCCCTCTCCCCCTCCCTCAGACCTCTTCCCCACTCGTCTTTTTGGCTCCTGTGTTCTTGTATTGATATTTAACACATTAATTTGAGCGCTTAGCTAGAACGTCTCTATCAAAAAGTAGGGATTCTGAAGTCTGAGTTCTCAGTTTTGGTCAGCCAGTCTCATGATACCAGCAGTTCAATAACCAGCATCTGCTGCTCTTGGAGAGTCTCCCAGAGCAGCAGAAAAGGCTGGTGGGAATTGCCTGCAGCTCACCCTGAGGACACAGACACTCGTGGCACACACAGTTGGGAACACTTCACCAGGTGAACACCTCTGCTGGTGGCTGCCATGCCATCCTGGCCCATCAGACTAAGGACACATTTCTTGTTAAGCAGGCAGGTTTATGTAGTGTGTTCAGCATAGATATATATGATATAGGTTAGTCTTTATTTTGTTTATTTCTGTTGTAATTTTTCTCATCTTCTATACTCTTGTGGTTGTTCAGTTTAAATTTTAGGTTTAAAATTCTTCAAAAAGACACCTTTAATTTGACATACAGTTACCTGTTACAGTGGAGATTGTATATGACTTTTCTGGACATTTGTCTTTAAAGAGAACATTTCACTGTAACTCAGACAAGAACTGTTGTTGTTCATTTTATAGATGAGATTAACTAGTGATGTTGGAGCAAGTATCAAAATTCTGTAAATCTGGTACAAAAGCACATGGTCTTAATTTCTATACTATTTGAATATGAATGAATGCTTAGTAAATAAATCAGCACTGTGTCTGCTTTCTTTTTCCTCCCAGTCCCTTTCATCATCTTTTAGGTACCTTTATTATTTTTTACTTTACTACCTCTTGTCTGTGACTGATTTCTTAGGCTTCATCTTTCTTTGTAGGGTTTCCTTTCATTCTTTGCACCAAAGACCTCTTTGAGGAAACTGTGAAAGTATTTCTTAGAAATCCAGTTTTAGGAAAGGTGAACTTTGTAGTCAGAAATTATATTGAGGCTTAATCATCCCTGCGTGCTTATCTGTTCTCCTCTTCTGTCTTCTAGTTTTGATCAGTGATGACTTATGTACAAAAATATTATTTCTTTTTCATCTTGTATCCTCAGCCTTCAATGTGAAATCATTTACTTCTGCCTAAGTGCATTGTTTAGGATTTGCTTTAGTAAAGATTTTACTTCAGTAGATTTACTTTACTTTTCTTGGTGATTGACTTTTGTCTGAAAATATTTCATTTCCTCCTCTTGCTTTATATGGCATTTCCAAGTCCCACTCTACAATCCAGGATTCTACAGGAGAAATTACACCCCTCCTCAGCTGTTGAGTTTCTTTGTGCACACACTAAGCTGAAGTTTCTTTCTTTGCTTTATTTACTCTAGAAATATGGGTTGATATATCATTCATTGCTGAGGAATCTCCTCCTGTTTTCATTGTGGTATTTGATTACTCCCTCTTAGTTTGGGGGGCTTCCTGGTAGCTCAGATGGTAAAGAACCTGCCTGCAGGCAATGCAGGAGACCTGGGTTAAATCTCTGGGTTGGGAAGATCCCCCGGAGAAGGGAATGGCAACTCACTCCAGTATTCTTGTCTGGAGAATTCCATGGACAGATGAGCCTGGCGGGCTACAGTCCTTGGGGTTGCAAAGAGTCAGACGTGACTGAGTGACTAACACTCATTATGGTAATTTTAACATAAGGATCTAAAAGGGAAGGAAGATAAACTTGTGTGCTTAATTGACGATATTGGAATAGAAGTCTTTGCCAGTCATATATGAACTTATTGTGGTGCACAAATAAGACAGTCTCCTACTTCAGCACTTGGATTTTTCTGAGATCAGACCTTAGAGACTCTTAGATTTTTTGCATTTCCCAGCATCAATCAGTCATCCCTCAGATTCCTGAGGTTAATTAACTTTGATTTTGAGTACTAGACTGTTAAGATTCTCTCGTATTCTAATTTAAAGAATTGGTAATTTCAGGAGTCTTTTTATTATTTTATTTATGGTGTCACCTTCTGCTTACCAGAAGTAATTGTAAAACTTAAAATTGTTTAGCACTATTTCTAATGTTCTTCATTGGATCTCTGTGTAAGATCATTATTCTTCATTTTTGTTTTGACTTCAATGTGTTAGTTTTTCAGAAAAACTATATATTGGTGATGTAATTAGTGTCCTTGTGTGCCTGAAAATATTTTTCTTAGCCTTCATATCTTGGGCCTTTGTAGGTAGCTGAGAAGTTGGAATGTTTGCCCTAGTAGATAAACTTTCAGTGTTTAACTTTTAGAAAGATGAATCTTTTCTCAGTTGCTTTAGGTTCTTGGGTGGTGTGTTTTTTCATTGGTTTGCTTGCTTTTGCTGCACCACCGGGCTTGTGCAGTGAAGGCACTGAGTCCTAACCACTGGACAACCTGGAAATTCTCAGGTTTTTGTTCTTTTATTTTTTTAGCATTACAATAAATAAACTACTTTATCAGCTCTGTAGTTTGAAGAGTTAAGTTTCAGAGGGACTTTGAGAATGCCTCTGTATCCCTAGTAGTCCTTGTTTAGTTTCTGAGATAAATCAGTAAAAAGTTTGGTTTGTTTGATGCAGGCCATCATTATATACAAATGTACTACTCACTGTTTCATAGGATCATATCTTAAACTAATTTTAGTTTACATTTTCTGTAGTTTTGTTTCCAGTTAATTCTTTTCTTCAAAACTCTTCAGTGGTGAAACTGATGGCTCTCAGAGTTTTTCTATAGAAAGAAAGACATGTCACTGCCATTGTTGGGAATGTGCTCATTGTAACACCTGTTTAATTACACATTAACTGTTTGGTTACACATTAACTGATTAAATGCTAGAAGTTATATTTCATATTTTAGCAAATTCAGTTGTCTTGAGAAAAACTTTCTAGTATAATCTTCAGAAGCAAAGATTGAGTTGGATCCCCTACAGCTTGCACAATGTCTTCAGTTTAGTTTGGATGGCTAGTAAATATTTGAATGAACTGGTATTGTGAAAACATAGTTCCTTTTTTCATTAGTCATAAATTAAGCAGGAATTTAGAAATAGAGGGACTGTAGATCCTTTCTTATTGGTAGTAATTTTATGACTGAAATAAAAAGAATTAGGAAAACTTTTCAAAATGGAAAAGAGGAAAATGTATCTTGTATTTCAAGTCTTAAGAGCTGTTAGGATGAAATTTATAATCGAAAAATATACTCAAATGTAATTAATTTTGGCTTGGCCATAGTTAGCATTCTAGGCCACTGTCTAACTGAATTCATCTCTGAATGTTACTTGACTTTGCTCAGTTCCTTGCTATGGTCTGATGATTATTGAAGCTTTATTTCTCAAGCAAGAATATAGTTCATACTTACATAGCTTAGTCATTTTATCCAAGAAGCAGCTGTTATTTTTAAATACAGTAAAGTTTGGAATATGCTTTTCTTTGGTGATTTAATTTTATGCTAAAATCTAAACTGTATAACTGTTGCTCGTGCTTTATTTATACAGAATATCCCCCGAATCCTAAATCTAGAACTCAAAGGATGCTGGTCATTAAGAAAGGTAATACAAAAGACTTACAACTATCTGGATTCCCAGTAGTAGGAAATCTTCAGTCACAGCCAGTTAAGAATGGGACTGGTCCAAGTGTTTATAAAGGCTTAGTTCCTAAACCTGCTGCTCCACCTACAAAAGTAAGTTCTAAATTGTTTAACATGCTAGTTACAAGTTGATATCAACTGAGTTACTTTGGCCAAAAGTTGAAAAATTCATATCAAAGTGGAGAGGGTGTTGGTGGGGTGCTGATTTCTAAGTGGAAAGTGTTGGGCCATTGTGTATCCTTAATTATTTTTTAAGTGTTTTGTCTGTGTATGTTTTCTTGTTTTACTAGTTGGTAGTAAATGAAATCTGTAAATACGTATTTGCCAGATGCTTCTGTGATATATTTGCTTAATAATGGTATAAAATGCTGTCCTTCATCTTCAGTTTTAGGCTTTTGAAACTCTCACTTGTGTTTTCTTGGTATTAGGCAAAGGAAACCTAACTTAAGGTATATAAAAGTTGGAAAAAAGGCAAGGTAGTTAAATGTTTTATCTGAATGCCAGATTTTGATTTTATTTGTTTAAAAAAAAAAAGAACCATGTAGAAATGATTAAGATACAATACAAAATAATTGTTTTTTTAAGTCATATTTAGTCATCTTTATTTTATAGTATTCATTTTGTTCTCTTTCCTCTATGTAATCTGTTTAGATACACATTAATTAATGTTTGTGTGTTTTTTCTTTAGCCTACACAATGGAAAAGCCAAACTAAAGAAAATAAAGTTGGGACTTCTTTCCCTCATGAATCTACATACGGTGTTGGCAACTTTAATGCTTTTAAATCAACTGCCAAGAATTTTAGTCCATCAACAACTTCAGTGAAAGAGGTATGGCATTTAATAAAAGTACTCCTGAGGAGCCAAACGTATCTCAATCATGATAATTTAATTAACAGTGAACAAAAGGCATAGATTCATTGAACAAATTCATTAAAGTAAGAGACTTTAGTTCTTCCAGAATTCAGATACTTCTCTCTGTTTGTAAACTAATTTTGCAATTTAAGGAGGGATAATTTTAAAAATTTCTAACACAATGTCCAAATAACCTAAAGTGTAGAAAATTCTATGGTAAAATAAACATGTGTAACCCATTAACCAGATCAGATCAGATCAGTCGCTCAGTCGTGTCCGACTCTTTGCGACCCCATGAACCGCAGCACGCCAGGCCTCCCTGTCCATCACCAGCTCCCGGAGGTCACTCAGACTTGCACCCATCGAGTCAGTGATGCCATCCAGCCATCTCATCCTCTGTCGTCCCCTTCTCCTCTTGCCCTCAATCCCTCCCAGCATCAGAGTCTTCTCCAGTGAGTCAACTCTTCGCATGAGGTGGCCAAAATACTGGAGTTTCAGCTTTAGCATCATTCCTTCTAAAGAAATTCCAGGATTGATCTCCTTCAGAATGGACTGGTTGGATCTTCTTGCAGTCCAAGGGACTCTCAAGAGTCTTCTCCAACACCACAGTTCAAAAGCATCAATTCTTCGGTGCTCAGCCTTCTTCACAGTCCAGCTCTCACATCCATACATGACCACAGGAAAGACCATAGAAGGAGTTTTTAAAAAAATTATTTTTGGTTCTGCTGGGTCTTACTGCTGTACAGGCTTTTCTTGAGTTTTGGCAAGCAGGGGCTACTCTCTAGTTGCAGTGCCTGGGTGTCCCGTGTGGAGCACGTGCTCTAGGGTGCCTAGGCATCAGTGGTTGCAGCATGTGGGCTCAGTAGTTGGAACTCCTGGGCTCTTGAACATAGGTTCAATAGTTGTGGTACACAAGTTTACTTGTTCCTCGGCATGTGGAATCTTCTGGATCGGGATGGAACCCATGTCTCCTGCTAAGTCTGTGTCCAACTCTTCATGACCCCATAGATGTAGCCCACCAGACCCCTCTGTCCATGGGATTTCCCAGGCAAGGATATTGGAGTGGTTTGCCATTTCCTTTTCCAGGGGATCTTAACCAACCCAGAGATCGAACCCACGTCTCCTGCTTGGCAGGCGGGTTCTTTACCACTGAGCCACCAGGGAAGCCCCAGAAAGAGTAATTTTTAAGAAAAGAATTATGAAAACAGATGTTTTTACTTTTGTCATAAAGTTATGCTATGATGTAGGATTAAACCCTGACTGAAAAGTCAGGATTTATATGCTCTTCTTTTGGGGATGATGGATGTTTTATTAGCATTAACACTCAGGACAGAGAGGAGGAAGAAGAGAGAAAGATGCATATTTACTGACTTTGAATACTTAATAGCTTACACATTTCTTTCCCATTTGGCCAGCTCTCTGAAACTTCTAGATGAGGGACTTCCCTGACCAGTTCAGGGACAAAAGACACTTGTGACTATATTGTAATAACTGAGATTGTTCTGGGTACTATATTGGAATATTATAACCCCTCATTGACTAGTTCTTATAGAATTTTAGAGCTGTGCTAGAAGGACCCACATTACCAGCTGGTTAATTAAGGCTTCAATTCATTATAGTCTGTAGATGTTATTGCTAAGTTAAGCATTTTGATTTATTCCCAAGGCTTAAAATTCCTGTGACACAGAATTCCAACATTCTCTTTCCTTCTGTATTCCACTCTCAATATATGAAAAATAAAAGGACTCCAATACAAGTCCCTTTACCACGCTCCTCTGCTCTTCCACAAAACTTCCCTTGTGAAATTCTATATGATAAACCCTTAGTGTACCTGTGCATAAATAATTATACTAGTTCGTTTTGGAAACTATTATTAGAACCTTCGAACTCTGTGGAACACAGTTTTAAAAAATATATATAAAAATATTTAAACAATTTCAGGATCCATTTTATAAAATAGTATTTAAAACTCCTAACTTAGAATCATAGGTCTTAGTATTATCAGACTTTGTTTCTCAGATACGAAAGATTTTATATTTAGTCATTCAGTGAGATTAAAAATAACAAGGATAGTAGAAAATAGAATTTAAAATCAATTTTGTATATTGTGAAGAAAGTGAAATAGAAAGTCATTATAGTTGTGAACTGTATGTTGATATTAGTTCTCTATGTATTTATCAACATTCTAAATTTTTTTCTTAGTGTAATCGCTCAAATTCTTCTTCACCTGTTGACAAACTTAATCAGCAGCCTCGTCTAACCAAACTGACACGAATGCGTACAGATAAAAAGAGTGAGTTTTTGAAAGCATTGAAAAGGGACAGAGTGGAAGAGGAACATGAAGATGAAAGCCATGTGGGCTCAGAAAAGGTAATTGAACGTGTAGTGTAATTCTTGGGCCTGACATTAGCATGTCATTGGAATAGTTGGACAGATATTATTTAGGATCTTTGAATATTTTCATATTTCTGAAAAAGCAAAGCTAGTTAGCTATTTGCATAATTCTTTTCTGAATAGATTTTTCTTACTCTAGTTGATGTGCAAAAATGAAATTTAAAAGATTCCTGTTCATATTTGTACTTTTGGTTTTCCCCATCTTGCCTGCCTTTGTCCTTTTAATTTTTGGTTGAATAGATGTGAATACTTGAAGTTAGTAAGTTGCCTTCACAACTTAGTTTTACATCTTATGAAACTGTTTCTACATGATTATATAAACATTACAGTTATGTTTTATCCATGAAAATCTAACCAGGATCTATTAAAGTTTCCTTTTTTAGTAACTATTCTCTAATTTTTTTTTAACTCTTCAAAAATCAGGATGACGACTCATTTAATTTGCATAACAGCAATAGTACTCACCAAGAAAGGGATATAAACCGAAACTTCGATGAAAATGAAATTCCACAAGAGAATGGCAATGCCTCAGTAATTTCCCAACAGATCATTCGGTCTTCAACCTTCCCACAGACTGATGTTCTTTCTAGTTCACTTGAAGCAGAACACAGGTCAGTGTTTTTACTTTTTTCTCTAACCAAAATTTTGATTTTACATGGAAAATTGATTTTTTTAACAACTTCATTGAGATAATTTATATACACTTAATTTTTTTACTTGGTTCATTAATTTTGGGTATATTTGAAGTTGTGTAGCTGTCACCACAGTCTAATTTCAGAACATTTCTTTCACTCCATAAAGAAACCCCATGCTCATTTACAGTTACTCCTCATTGTTACTCTTTCCTGGGTAACCAACAGTCTACTTTCAGTAATACTTTCAAGGTTCATCCATATTGTAATGTGTTTCTCTGAAAATTGAGTGCTATTTATTTTCCATGGCTTCAGATTTTATGTAAATCTCTTGGGCGGGGCAGCGGGGGGAGGGGTCAGTGGTGCCACACCCCCAATCTGTTTCCCAGGACCTGGGATTGAACCCAGACCACAATAGTAAAAGCGTTAATCCTCCCGCGAACCACTTGTTGGCGACCACTAGGGACCTCCCTTGAAAAAAAAAAAAAAAAAAAAAAAAAAAAAAAAAAAAACAAAAACCTAAACTTTTAAGTTACATACATATTTAAGTACTCATGTTGCTTGATTTAAAAAGTTAGGTATCAGTGGCTGACTTTTTTTGTTCAAATGTGTAAATTAAAATTTAAAATGAAATAATTTCGCATATATATTACTAGTTATTATCAAGTTTCAGTATACCATCAAAATATTGAGGATAGTTTCAACATCAGAGAGGTAATTGATACCTTGTCTAAGCACCAAATGAATTAATAGAAATGAGTACCAGAAAAATTCAAAGGGATTTGGGGTTAGATAGCATTATGGCTTGAGTACCAGTTAGAAAGTTTTAATTGGGATCTAAATTAAATCTTAAAGGCTGAGACAATACAGGCAAGGGTACTGGGTAGTCGTTTTGAAATGGGGGTATGAAAGGATGTTTAGAATAGAATACCTGCATGGTTTGTTTTAGGGGTGATGTATAGCATAACTTGAAAAGAGTGTGGAGTCCTAAATGGAGTTAGAGATACATTGCAAGGGCAGGGTCTTAGAGATCTAGTCAAACTCTTTGAATGCTTTAGATGAAGAAGGAGCTCTGTCTTATACCTAATTTTTGATAGAGTAGGATTTGTGACCCAGGTCTTCCACTTCTAGTGCTGTGCTTTTTCTAATGTAAGGAATTTGAATTTGTGGTCATTGTGTGTTACGGAGTTTGCTCTTTTAGGAATTGGGAAGCTGTTGAAAATATTTGGCAGAGGGTGGTAATTGTGAAAGTGGTATTAGAGTGATTTGATAATAGTTTGAAAGAGAATGAGAAGAAATGCTAATCAAAAGGCACAGTGCAGATCACTGTTATGATCTGTTCCTAATTGTGGGTTTAGTCCAGAGGCCACAGAGTTTGGTGCAGTGTATATTAACTTGGGAGGCAGAAAACCAGAATTCTGCTTCTTTGCTATCAAGTAGGCAAAATTTTTTACTTACATGATCATGGTTCTTCATCTATAAAATGTGGATATAGTGTGGTGGTGTTCAGTTGCCAAGTCATGTCCGAGTTCACAACCCCATGGACTGCAGCACTCTAGGCTTCCTTGTCCTTCACTGTTTCCTGGAGTTTGCTCAAACTCATGTCCATTGAGTCAATGATGCCATCCAACCATCTCATCGTCTGGTGCCCCCTTCTCCTGCTTTCACTGTTTCCCAGCATCAGGCAGGGTCTTTTCTAACAAGTTGGCTGTTCGCATCAGGTAGCCAAAGTATTAGAGCTTTAGCAGTAGTCCTTCAATGAGTATTCAGGGTTGATTTCCTTTAAGATTGACTGGCTTGATCTCCTTGCTGTCCAAGGGACTCTCAAGAGCATTATCTAGCACCACAATTTGAAGGCATCAATTCTTTGCCACTCTGCCTTTATGGTCCAGCTCTCAAATCCATGCATGACTACCGGAATGACCATAATCTTGACTATATGGACCTTATCAGCAAAGTGATGTCTTTGCTTTTTACTGTACTATCTAGGTTTGTCATAGCTTTCTGCCAAGAAGCAATTGTCTTTTAATTTCATGGCTGCAGTCACCATCCACAGTGATCTTATAGCCCAAGAAGAGGAAATCTGTTATTGCTTCCACCTTTTCCCCTTCTGTTTACCATGAAGTGATGGGACCATATGCCATGATCTTAATTCTTATAATACTGAGTTTTAAGCCTGCTTTTTCACTCTCCTTTACCCTCATCAAGAGGTTCTTTAGTTCTTTGCTTTCTACCATTAGACTGGTATCATTTGCATATCTGAGGTTGTTGCTATTTCTCCTGGCAGTCTTGATTTTAGCTTGTAACTCATCCAGCCTGCCATTTCACATGATGTTCTCTGTGTATAAGTTAAATAAACAGGATGACGATAAACAGCCTTGTTGTACTCCTTTCTTAATCCTGAACCAGTCAGTTGTTCCATAAAAAGGTTCTAACTGTTGCTTCTTGACCGCATACAGGTTTCTCAAGAAACAGGTAAGATGGTCTGGTATTCCCATCTCTTTTAAGAGTTTTCTACAGTTTGTGATGCTCCACATAGTCAAAGGCTTTAGGTGAAATTATGGGTATATTTCAAGTCTCTGAGCACTGATTTTTTATGAGATTGTTTGACAGTATGTAAAGATCTACAGAGTAGTCAATTTGTGACAGGTTCAGTTTGAAAAATGAGTTAAGTGTAAAAAGGAGTAACAAGTGCTTAAATGATGTAATTATTTTAAAAACAAACAAACAAAAACACAAGTAGAAAACCTAATGAATAGCTAAGAACATGATGAACTATAGTGGCCCTAAAGAAAATGGGGAGGTGTATTGCTTCTACTTTTAGTACAAAAATTTAGCAAATTTTCTTCAGTTTTTAGCCTAAAGAACCTTTTGCAGGTTTCCAGCCTTAGAGAACCTCCTGCACCAAAGATAAGTAATTAGGCATTTCATTCTGATCTTATTATTTAAAGCAGTTTATTGGGCATAATCTTACCTATTCATTTTCAGAAAGATATTTAAAGCATAAACCCTAACATCTTTTGTGTGGACTTTGTATAATGGATCATGTCTTCTTACACATAATATAAAAGAACTTAATTTGGGTGAAATTCTAAATTAAATTTATTCATTTCCATCCCTTTCCAGATTGTTAAAGGAGATGGGTTGGCAAGAAGACAGTGAAAATGATGAAACATGTGCACCCTTAACTGAGGATGAAATGAGAGAATTCCAAGTTATTAGTGAACAGGTAAGAAGAACTGAATCATGTAAGCTCACTTTAAAAATAGCCCTTCCTTAATCAGAACAACATATAACTAAGCATTTTTAAGGGGTAAGATAGAAGTTTTTTTTAGGGATTTGTTGAGCATCACATTATAGGTCAGATTTGCCTTTGTTTTAAATAGGTCTTCAAGGCTGATTTCTTTAAATGCATGGATCTGCAGTGCGTAGAAATTAGTGTAAAGAATGTGTCTGATTTATCATTTTCCAGGCATTTAAAAAATGACTTGGTGATAAGTAGAAAACAACAGTAGCTTTCTCAATTTAATATCACTTTTATCCTTTTCTTGGCACAGGAATTTTGATATTCTATAACATCTTATATATATTTTAATGTCTGTAGCATAGTTGCTTTTTTGAAAGAGTTGTTGTTTAGTTGCTAAGTCGTATCCGACTCTTGACCCAGTGAACTATAGCCGTTCTGGCTCCTCTGTCCATGGAATTTCCCAGGCAATAATATAGGAGTGGGTTCCCATTTCCTTCTCCAGGTCATCTTCCCAACCCAGGCATCAAACCTGATTTACTATGTTACCAGGTGAATTCTGTACCACTGAGCCACAAGGGAGTGTTTCTTAGAAGATGTATGGTAGAGTTGAGGGAAATCTCAGGGAGTTTTTCAAAATTTTTTTCAAATCCATTATACTTACTGAAAATTATTCTGGTCATACAGAAGTGATTTTCTATATAGAAGTATTATTAATGTTAATAATCTTCCAAACACTTTTCACATGCTTTGAATGAAATTTTTGAGGAAATTAGTTATATTTACTTAGTAGATTGATTATCCTAAAAAAAATTTGTGCCAAAATGGAAATGGCATAAAATTTACCATTTAGATCATTTTTAAGCGTACAGTTCTGTGGCGTTTAAGTACATTCACATTGTTATGCAGACATTACCACCACTCACCTCCAGAGCTCTTTTCATTTTGTAAAATTGAACCGCTGTACCTATTAAACCATAACTCTTATTCCTTGTTGCACCCAACCCTTGGAAACAACCACTCTGCTTTCTGTCTCTATGAATTTGACTGCCTTAGCCCCTTATGTAAGTGAAATCATGCGGTATTTGTCCTTTTGTGACTGGCTTATTTCACTTAGCAGAATGTCTTCAGGGTTCATCCATGTTGTAGCATGGGTCAATCAGAATATCTTTTTTCAGAGACACAATAATCCATTATATGTGTATGTACCATATTTTATTTATCCATTGATGGACACTTGGGGTGCTTTCACCTTTTGGTTGTTGTAAATAATGCTGTGTGAATATGGGTGTATACATATCTGTCTATCTACATGGCTATAGGTTGATAAGTAGTCTCTCTCTCTCTCTCTCTCTATACACACACACACACACACACACACACACACACCCCACCCAAAACATTAGAATATATATGTGTATATATGTAAATGGTTTGGTATGCTGTAAATGCAGCTCTCCCAAGAATAGTGATTTATTCCTATATTATTTTGTTATATTGGTTTGATCTATAATTACCTATATAGCTAGTTTTTCAGAAATGATACCATCATCTGTGGAGTTTATTTACCTTTACTGTGTTCTTGGTTACATTTAATTACTAGAGGATTCTTAGTTTGTAGTAACTCTTGGAGGATAATTTATTCAGTTTACTTTTGTTGATATTTTAGTTACAGAAGAATGGTCTGAGGAAAAATGGTATTTTGAAAAATGGGCTGATCTGTGACTTCAAGTTTGGACCCTGGAAAAACAGCACTTTCAAACCCACTATTGAGAATGACGACACAGAGACAAGTAGCAGTGACACATCAGATGACGACGATGTGTGAAGGATTTCCTAACAGCTTTAGAAATTTTAGTGTGATACATCTCTCATACAGTTTGGGGTGAATTGTAAAAATGAAGAACTATAATTTATGTAGTAAAATACCCCATTAGAAGATGATGTTTTGGGGGACTTCAATATGAAGAAAACCAAGAATGTTGTGTTGGGCTGTGTTGAACATTATTTCTTTGTAAATGAATGTTGTAGAAATGAGGACTTTGGTTGATCCAACATTGACTTTCTTCATCACTGCAGCATTTCTCTGACTAGCAATGTGACGATGTAACAAATGAGAGTTTCTCATTTAATAATAAAAAAATTGTGTAATGTTTTGCAAAGCTTCTGTCTTAAAATGTCCAGGTCTTAAGAAAAAAGGCAGCTTACACTGTTCTGCTTGCAGAGTCATATCTTTTCGTACAATGGGAATCCTCAAGTCCACTTTGTGTGGCGCTGTCCCCAGCCTTCCCCCCTCCAAAAAAGGACAATGTAGCATGTTGGCTAAAACTGGAGCAAAGTGCACTAAAACGTTAATTTCCTGAACTCAAACTGTTGTGCTAGTCACGTTTTAAAACATAAATTGCTCTTTAGCCATTTGTAGTTAAGTAAATATAACAGGAAAGACTTGCCACACTTTCTTCCAAATTTAAGGAGGTGATTTTCAAGAGCTTTATTTGGGTATGTTTAAGACCAGGATTTTCAGAGTTGATGGAAAAGAGTCTGTGGGAAAACTTATTTTGATAAATTATTACACATGCAGAAAACTGATCACACTGACTGGATCTGTCCACATGGAAAATAAACTGGATTTTCAGAATATTGTCGTTCTCTGTAGTGTTCAAGATATTGGTCTCTAAACACATTGTGGTTTATTTACTTTTTAAAACAAAGTTATACTTTATTTCTTTATGGTGATTACTTTTGAGTTTAGAAAAAGAAAACTACTTAAAATAGCCCTTTTATTATCAACTGCTTAACAAGTTTATTAAATGAATGAATGATTTAAAAAAAAAATACTTTATTTTCATTTGCACATTAATTATAAAATTTTCTCTTTACTGCTCACTGTAAGAGTAATTTTGTTCTCTAATTTTTTTAGTATTTTTGATTGTTCTGATTTTGTTTACCCACATTTGCTTTTAGCTTCTTCCATCCCGCTTCCATGTTTAAATATATTCTGATTGTACAGAGCATAATCTTAAAGCAAAAATGTTTAACATCCTCAAGGTGTTTCTCAGAAAGCTGCAGTGTTTTTGCTGTTTTCCACTTTAGAAATCCTATGCAGGATCCCCAGCTTTCACTAGAAGCCAAATTTTTTGGTTCACATTGAGACTTCTGGTGATGGGGAAATTGAAACAAAACACAAGTTTCACCCCCACAAAACTTCTGAGGATGGATTAAAGTGGATATTAGTATTAAATATAATCTTAAAATTTATCTTTTATGATAGGCTTTTATTATATAATATGCCATAAATCAGTCTAATCACCTAAAGTGAAAGGTAGCATTAGACACAGTGAAACTGAAACAAAGCTTTGTCAGTATCATATTGAATGTTTTTGGAACTCTTAGATTGCACTGTGGTTTATGGCTTAATAAAATTTATCAGAATCAAGTTATATTTGCTAACAGAAGCTTGAAGGGATCTGAAAAATGTGGTTTATGTTTGAAATTAATTTATTGTTTTCTAAATAGCTTTTGAAAAGATTATAATTTTCAATTTTTTGTCATTTTCTACTTTCAGATAATTTTGCCTTAAGTCTCATTTTTCAGCAGTTACTGTTTATTGTGCATTCACATATTATGATACTGAATGTTTCCATTGTGGTAAGATACAATGGTATGGTTATTCTGTGTATTTAATGATAGCATTAACCAGTTTGGCTACTGAGTAGATGGAGCCATATGGATGTATTTTATTTTGATAGAATGTTTAAAGCATAGCATGGTTTTAACTTGCTCTTGAAATATGGGCAGCTGGTAGAGTTTGGACTGTATTGTTTGAAAGGGAACCCCTGAGTATTATGGAAATTAGTTAAATTGTACATTTAGTGTGAAATTGTCAAACCCAGGACATGGAGGCCTGAGGGGAAAAGTTACTGCTTTTAATTGCTTCAAACTGTTTCTCTGTGGCAAGTTCTTTTTTACAACCACTTTATTATGGTATAAATTGGCATAAACTACATATTTAAAGCATATAGTTTATCTTTGCCTTGTGGAAACGATTGCTGGAGTCAGGGTAGTGAATATATATGTCACGCTGAGAAGTTTTATGTTCCCTCCATTGTAATCTTCCCCTTTTACTACTACTACTACCACCCCCTCTTCCCAGCCTTTTTTTAATGAGCAAAATTCTTATGGTAATGAGTTTTAAATAGCATTTCCAAAACTATATCTTGTCTTATATTCAGGATTAGGGTAATTTATTTCCATAAATATATTTTTATTAAAGTTGAAATGAATATAGAAATGTTAATCTAAAAAAATCAGATTTGAAAGCATCAGGTATACTTTATTAAAATTCAGTATACTGAAGGGCTTGGTATCTATAAACATTTCAAATTTCTTGGCTAGTGTTTGTGCTGTTGTTAGAATAAGATTACATAAGCATTTTGAACTTACTTAGGGATAAGTTTAAATACTAATGTCCTAAATAACTTCAGTCACTCAATTGTGTGCGGCTCTAACCGCAACACGCCGGGCCTCCCTCTCCATCACCAACTCCCGGAGCCCACCCAAACCCGTGTCCATTGAGTCAGTGATGCCATCCAACCATCTCATCCTCTGTCGTCCCCTTCTCCAGCCTTCAATCTTTCCCAACATCACGGTCTTTCCAAATGAGTCTGCTCTTCACATCAGGTGGCCAAAATATTGGAGTTTCAGCTTCAAGATCACTTCATCTAATGAACACCTGGGCCTGATTTCCTTTAGGGTGGACTGGTTGGCTCTTCTTGCAGTCCAAGGGACTCTCAAGAGTCTTCTCCAACACCACAGTTCAGAAGCATCAATTCTTTGGTGCTCAGCTTTCTTCACAGTCCAACTCTCACATCCATACATGACCACTGGAAAAACCATAGCCTTGACTAGATCGACCTTTGTTGACAAAGTAATGTCTCTGCTTTTTAATATGCTGTCTAGGCTGGTCATAACTTTTCCTTCCAAGGAGTAAGCGTCTTAATTTCATGGCTGCAGTCACCATCTGCAGTGATTTTGGAGCCCAGAAAAATAAAGTCAAGCCACTGTTTCTCCATCTATTTGCCATGAAGTGATGTGACTGGATGCCATGATCTTAGTTTTCTGAATGTTGAGCTTTAAGCCAGTTTTTTCACTCTCCTCTTTCACTTTCATCAAGAGGCTCTTTAGTTCTTCACTTTTCTGCCATAAGGGTGGTGTCATCTGCGTATCTGAGGTTATTGATATTTCTCCCGGCAGTCTTGATTCTAGCTTGTGCTTCGTCCAGCCCACTGTTTCTCATGATGTACTCTGCATATGAGTTAAATAGGCAGGGTGACAATATATAGCCTTGACGTATTCCTTTTCCTATTTGGAACCAGTATGGTGTTCCATGTCCATTTCTCACTGTTGTTTCCTGACCTGCATACAGGTTTCTCAAGAGGCAGGTCAGGTGGTCTGGTATTCCTGTCTCTCAGAATTTTCCACAGTTTATTGTGATCCACACAGTCAAAGGCTTTGGCATAGTCAATAAAGCAGAAATACATGTTTTTTGGAACTCTCTTGCTTTTTCAATGATCCAACGGATGTTGGCAATTTGAATCCCGGTTCCTCTGCCTTTTCTGAAATCAGCTTGAACATCTGGAAATTCATGGTTCACATATTGCTGAAGCCAGGCTTGAAGAATTTTGAGCATTACTTCACTAGTGTGTGAGATGAGTGCAATTGTGCGGTAGTTAGCATTCTTTGGCATTGCCTTTCTTTGGGATTGGAATGAAAACTGACCTTTTCCAGTCCTGTGGCCACTGCTGAGTTTTCCAGACTGCTGGCAGTTTAGTGCAGCACCTTCACAGCATCATCTTTCAGAATTTGAAATAGCTCAACTGGAATTCCATCACCTCCACTAGTTTTCTTTGTTTGAGGTGATACTTCCTAAGGCCCACTTGACTTCACATTCCAGGATATCTGGCTCTAGATGAGTGATCACACCATTGTCATTATCTGGGTCGTGAAGATCTATTTTGTATAGTTCTGTGTATTCTTGCCACCTCTTAATATCTTATGCTTCTGTTAGGTCCACACCATTTCTGTCCTTTATTGAGCCCATCTTTGCATGAAATGTTCCCTTGGTATCTCTAATTTTCTTGAGATCTCTCAGTTCAGTTCAGTTGCTCAGTCGTGTCCGACTCTTTGTGACCCCATGAATCGCAGCATGCCAGGCCTCCCTGTCCATCACCAACTCCTGGAGTTCACCCAGACTCACGTCCATCGAGTCAGTGATGGCATCCAGCCATCTCATCCTCTGTCGTCCCGTCTCCTTCTGCCCCCAATCCCTCCCAACATCAGAGTCTTTTCCAATGAGTCAACTCTTCGCATGAGGTGCCCAAAGTACTGGAGTTTCAGCTTGAGCATCATTCCTTCCAAAGAAATCCCAGGGCTGATCTCCTTGCAGTCCAAGGGACTCTCAAGAGTCTTCTCCAACACCACAGTTCAAAAGCATCAATTCTTTGGCACTCAGCCTTCTTCACAGTCCAACTCTCAGATCCATACATGACCACTGGAAAAACCATAGCCTTGACTAGGCGAACCTTTGTTGGCAAAGTAATGTCTCTGCTTTTGAATATGCTATCTAGGTTGGTCATAACTTTCCTTCCAAGGAGTAAGCATCTTTTAATTTCATGGCTGCAGTCACCATCTGCAGTGATTTTGGAGCCCAAAAAATAAAGTCTGACACTGTTTCCACTGTTTCCCATCTAGTTCGCATTTAGTGATGGGACCGGATGCCATGATCTTCGTTTTCTGAATGTTGAGCTTTAAGCCAACTCTTTCACTCTCCACTTTCACTTTCATCAAGAGGTTTTTAAGTTCCTCTTCACTGTCTGCCATAAGGCTGGTATCATCTGCATATCTGAGATTAATGATATTTCTCCTGGCAATCTTGATTCCAACTTGTGCTTCTTCCAGTCCAGCGTTTCTCATGATGTACTCTGCATATAAGTGAAATAAGCAGGATGACAATATACAGCCTTGACGTACTCCTTTTCCTATTTGGAACCAGTCTGTTGTTCCATGTCCAGTTCTAAGTGTTACTTCCTGACCTGCATACAAATTTCTTAAGAGGCAGATCAGGTGGTCTGGTATTTCCATCTCTCAGAATTTTCCACAGTTTATTGTGATCCACACAGTCAAAGGCTTAAGATGTTTTTCTGGAACTCTTGCCTTTTCCATGATCCAGCAGATGTTGGCAATTTGATCTCTGGTTCCTCTGCCTTTTCTAAAACCAGCTTGAACATCAGGAAGTTCACGGTTCACGTATTGCTGAAGCCTGGCTTGGAGAATTTTGAGAATTCCTTTACTAGCGTGTGAGATGAGTGCAATTGTGCGGTAGTTTGATATCTCTAGTCTTTGCTAGTCTGTTGTTTTCCGCTATTTCTTTGCATTGATTCTGAGGAAGGCTTTCTTATCTGTCCTTGCTATTCTTTGGAACTCTGCATTCAAATGGGTATATCTTTCTTTTCCTCCTTAGCTTTTTGCTTCCCTTTTCACAACTATTTGTAAGGCCTCCTCAGACAGCCATTTTTTTTTTTTTTTCATTTCTTTTTCTTGAGGATAGTCTTGATCTTGTCTCCTGTACAATGTCATGAACCTCTGTCCGTAGTTCTTCAGGCACTCTGTCTATCAGGTCTAGTCCCTTAAATCTATTTCTGACTTCCACTGTATAATCATAAGGAATTTGATTTATCCTTTATGATTATACAGTGGAAGTATATATTACTGACCCCCAAAACATAACTAACCTTGACCTGACTTCAGATTCTACCTAAATGATTCATAATCCCTTACTCTAAAATTTTGTAAAAGATGTTTTATTAAATGTATTTTATTAGAATTCAGCTACCTGGATTAGAAAAGGTACTTGTGAAATTTTTCTTTATAGTGAGGTTTTTTTTTTTTTTTTCTATATAAATTTAGGAATATATTGCTTCTGCTGCTAAGTTGCCTCAGTCATGTCCAACTGCCCTATGGACTGTAGCCTGCCAGGGTCCTTTGTCCATGGGATTCTCCAGGCAAGAATACTGGAGTGGGTTGCCACGCCCTCCTCCAGGGGATCTTCCCGATTGGATTGAACCTGCGTGTCTCTATGTCTCCTGCATTGGCAGGCAGGTTATGACCACTTGCACCACCTGCCCATGCAATTCTCCCGGCAAGAATACTGGTTGCCATGCCCTCCAGGGGATCTTCCTGACCAGGTTGAACTCTGTTATGTCTCCTGCATTGGCAGGCGAGTTCTTTACTGCTCGCGCCACCTGGGAAGACCTAGGGATATATTGCTAGGTTTTTAAATAAGAATATCACTAATTCTGAGAGGTGGATATTATGACTTTTTCTTCTGAAAACAGCTACATTTCTGGAGGTTGTAATCATTACTTTGCTCTTCAGGAGTGAGTGAGCAGGACATTTCAAGCAATAGCAAAATCCATTAAAATCTCCGAGGGCTGTAGAGAAGTTTCCATTATCCTATTTTGCTACTTAATGTAAATTTGCCTTAGGGCTGAATGCTAGAATTTAGAAAAATGATGGGTCTCCCAAGAGAACTTTTGATTATTTTAGTAGATAATTTTGTTTGCTGACACTTGGACCCAAAGTGTTACTACTTAAGGGCTTGAGAATATGTATAATTCACTTATCTACTTTAAAAGGTTTTCTAATTGAAATTCTCTCCTTATGAGATATAAAGTGCAGTTAATCACTACTTGTGCAGTTCATCACTTGCTGACATTTAATTTATCCTGTAGATTTCACTCTACCTATCCATTTATAATCTTTGTTTTGTAGAAACCTAATCTGAAACTGAAATTTATAATGTTAAATCATGTTAGAAGGACATTACTGTAGCATATTTAATGGCAGCAGTGTCCCAATCCTTGGGTATACATAAGACCCCCTGTAGTAGTAGTTCTCAAATTTGTCTACACATTGGTGTTACTAGAGAACTTAAAAAAGATTCTAATGTATTGACATGCAGTATGGTAGAGTAGTCACACTTGGATTTGAAACCTGGCTTTACCCTTATGTGAGCTTTGATCTTAATCCAGATAGTTAACTTCTTGAGATGTTAATATCTCTTCTGTAGAATTATTGTAAGGATGAAGAGAATCACTAACACCTAGTGTAAATCCTGGGCACACAGTAGGTGTTCATGAATTTAGCTGTTAATCACTACTGTTAATACCATGTAATTCAACAGGAACTCCCAGTAGCATGTTGTTCAGTCACTCAGTCGTGTCCCCAGAACTTGCTCAAACTCTTGTCCGTCGAGTCCATGATGCCATCAAACCATATCATCCTCTGTCGTCCCCTTCTCCTATCTTCAATATTTCCCAGCATCAGGGTCTTTTCAAATGAGTAAGTTGTTCACGTCAGGTAGCCAAAGTATTGGGAGTTTCAAGTTCAGCATCAGTCCTTCCAATGAATATTCAGGACTGATTTCCTTTAGGATTGACTGGTTGGATCCCCTTGCAGTCCAAGGGACTCTCAAGAGTCTTCTCCAAAACCACAGTTCAAAAGCATCAATTCTTCAGCATTCAGCTTTCTTTATAGTCTAACTCTCACATCATACATGACTACTGGAAAAACCATAGCTTTGACTAGATTGACCTTAGTTGGCAAAGTAATGTCTCTGCTTTTTAATACGCTGTCTAGGTTGGTCATAGCTTTGTTTCCAAGGAGCAAGCATCTTTTAATTTCATGGCTGCAGTCACCATCTGCAGTGATTTTTAAGCATGTAGTACATATTTTTAAAAGTTACATATTCGATTAAATAGAAACTATTCTAAATGGTTATATGTGGTGTAAAACAACTGGTTGAGTTCTTACTAAACTGACTTCTTTTCCACTTCATTTATTTGACATACTCACTTATGAACTAAACTTGATTTTTTTTTTTTCACTCTAAGGAGAAGTTTACCAGTTTTCTGAAATGCAGTCGTTAAACTTTAGTGGTAAATATATTCTTGTCAACTAATTACAAAGGTGGGCTTCAGTACTTTCAAATTTTTAAAAATAGAATTGCATTTAATAGTGACTTTTTTGTAGAAATAATTCTAAGCTGGAGTTTATTTCTCTCAAGGTTTTATCCTTTTTCTAGGATGCTAAAGATGATCAGAGATACTGTGGAGAATTTTGATGAGAGGAATATGACTTTTAAAAAGCTGTTTACCCTTAAATGGACACTAGATCATGGGACAAGCTTACTAGGTCTGGGTCACAAGAAAATTAAGATTATAGATATCAACTTTTAAGAAGTTTATTATTTTGTAATATTTAAAATTTTTTTATTGGAGTGTAGTTGATTTACAATGTGTTTCTGCTGAATAGCAAAGTGAATCAGTTAAACATATATCCACTTATTTTAGATTCTATTCCCGTATATGTCATTACAGAGCCTTGAGTAGAGTACCCTGTGCTACACAATAGGTTCTAATTATCTATTTTATTATAGTGTTGTGTATGTATTAATCCCAACCTTCCAATTTATCCTTCCCAACTCTCCTGCCTTCCCCCTTGGTAACCATAAATTTGTTTTCTACATCTGTGACTTTGTTTTGTAAATAGGTTCATTTGTACCATTTTCTTAGATTACACATATATGCGATATATTTCTTTTCTTTGCACTCAGTATGACAGTCTCTAGGTCCATCCATGTCACTGCAAATGCCATTATTCTCTTTTTTATGACTAATATTCCATTGTATGTGTATGTATATATCTAGATAGATATCTATATATTTAGATCTATATCTAAAGGGGAAGAAGAGAAGGGCCAACAGGATGAGATAATTAGATGGCATCATTGACACAACGAACATGAATCAGAGCAAACTATGGGAGTTCATGAAGGACAGGGAAGCCTGGTGTGCTGCAGTCCATGGGGTTGCAAAGATTTGGAGATGACATAGCAACTAAGCAGCAACACACACACAGTGGAGTGGACACACACAGACACGAACATGCACTCTGGTTCCAGTCTCTTAGAGTATCTTCCTGAATCTGGTTCTCCTACAGGCATATTCTTTATTGTCTGGGTTATAGGGAAGACCTATGTGTATGTATTTACCATATTTTCTAAATTCATTCTTTTGCCAGTGGAACATTTAGTTTGCTTCCTGGCTATTGTAA
This sequence comes from Tragelaphus eurycerus, assembly GCA_935064755.1. Classification (NCBI taxonomy): domain Eukaryota; kingdom Metazoa; phylum Chordata; class Mammalia; order Artiodactyla; family Bovidae; genus Tragelaphus; species Tragelaphus eurycerus. The sequence goes on along the minus strand of CAKXYN010000024.1, from coordinate 23,351,487 downwards.
ATAGTGCTGCAGTGAACACTGGGGTACATGTATCTTTTCGAGTTATGGTATTCTCCAAATATATGCCCACGAGTGGATTGCTGGATCGTATCGTAGCTCTTATTTTTAGTTTCTTAAGGGACTTCCATACTGTTCTCCATAGTGGCTGTACCGATTGACATTCCCACCAACAGTGTAGTAAGGTTCCCTTGTAATGACATTTTAGATATTAGAGTACTTTTTCAGTAAGGGATTTACTTTTGTTGTTACAACTTTAATGCAGCTTTAACATGGTTTTGTAATGCTCAAAATTCTCCAAGTCAGGCTTCAGCAATACATGAACCGTGAACTTCCAGATGTTCAAGCTGGTTTTAGAAAAGGCAGAGGAGCCAGAGATCAAGTTGCCAACATCTGCTGGATCATGGAAAAAGCAAGAGAGTTCCAGAAAAACGTCTATTTCTGCTTTATTGACTATGCCAAAGCCTTTGACTGTGTGAATCATAATAAATTGTGGGAAATTCTTTTTCTTTTTTCATAATTAATCCATTTTATTGTAAAAAGAAATATAAGTAAAAAGATATTAGTTCTTTTTAAATGTAAGTCAAAAGTAAATTCATTTTGCTGCTGCTGCTGCTAAGTCACTTCAATCGTGTCCGACTCTGTGCGTCCCCATAGATGGCAGCCCAACAGGCTCCTCCGTCCCTGGCATTCTCCAGGCAAGAACACTGGAGTGGGTTGCCATTTCCTTCTCCAATGTATGAAAGTGAAAAGTGAAATCACTCAGACATGTCGGACTCTTCACGACCCCATGGACTGCAGCCTACCAGCCTCCTCCGTCCATGGGATTTTCCAGGCAAGAGTACTAGAGTGGGGTGCCATCGCCTTCTCCAGGAAAATTCTGATAGAGACAGGAATACCAGACCACCTGACCTGCCTCTTGAGAAACTTATATGCAGGTCAGGAAGCAACAGTTAGAACTGGACATGGAACAACAGACTGGTTCCAAATAGGAAAAGGAGTACGTCAAGGCTGTATATTGTCACCCTGCTTATTTCACTTATATGCAGGGTACATCATGAGAAACGCTGGGCTGGAAGAAGCAGAAGCTGGAATTAAGATTTCCAGGACAAATATCAATAGCCTCAGATATGCAGATGACACCACCCTTATGGCAGAAAGTGAAAAAGAACTAAAAAGCCTCTTGATGAAACTGAAAGAGGAGAGTGAAAAAGTTGGCTTAAAGCTGAACATTCAGAAAAAAAAGATCATGGCATCTGGTCCCATCACTTCATGGGAAATAGATGGGGAAACAGTGGCAGACTATTTTTGGGGGTTCAAAATCACTGCAGGTGGTGATTGCAGCAGTGAAATTAAAAAATGCTTACTCCTTGGAAGGAAAGTTATGATCAACCTACATAGCATATTAAAAAGCAGAGACATTACTTTGCCAACAAAGGTCCGTCTAGTCAAGGCTATGGTTTTTCCAGTAGTCACATATGGATGTGAGAGTTGGACTATAAAGAAAGCTGAGCGCCAAAGATTTGATGCTTTTGAACTGTGGTGTTGGAGAAGACTCTTGAGAGTCCCTTGGACTGCAAGGAGATCCAACCAATCCATCCTGAAGGAGATCAGTCCTGGGTGTTCATTGGAAAGACTGATGTTGAGGCTGAAACTCCAATACTTTGGCCACCTCATGCGAAGAGTTGACTCATTTGAAAAGACTGATGCTGGGAGGGATTGGGGGGCAGGAGGAGAAGGGGACGACAAAGGATGCCATGGCTGGATGGCATCACCGACTCGATGGACATGAGTTTGGGTAAACTCCTGGAGTTGTTGATGGGCAGGGAGGCCTGGCGTGCTGCGATTCATGGGCTCACAAAGAGTCGGACGCGACTGAGCGACTGAACTGAACTGAACGTGGTTTTCTTTAAAGATAGGAGAAATTTTCAGACTAGCAGTTAACTAGTGTTTTTCCTGGTGGTTCAGATGGTGAAGAGTCAGTCCACCTGCAATGCAGAAGACCCAGGTTTGATTCCTGGGTTGGGACGATCCCCTGGAGAAGGAAATAGCAACCCACTGCAGTATTCTTTCCTGGAGCATCCCATGGACAGAGGAGTCTGGTGGGCTATAGTCCACAGGGTTGCAAAGAATCCAACACAACTGATAGACTAAACACACTTTAAATGCCTCCTTCGGTTAGTCTGGGTACTGAAATACTAGTAGTTGCTTTATAAGAAGCTGATTTGGTGAGGTGAAAAAGTATTTTATTTGGAGTTAGTACTTTCTCCTCAAAATTGAGCTGAAATGTCCTGACAATGGCACTGACATTTTTGGTGAAGTGAGTTGTAGAGCAGAGAGTCATTTGGCGGAATAGATAAAACCTGGGTGGTGAGAAGTAAGGCATATAGGGCCCATCTTTATGCCCAAATAGAGATGTAAAGGCTTCATGCCACCCATTAAGATGTCTATAATTTCCTTCTGGGCGATTTTTTTTTTTTGGGTATTGGCAGACTTTCTATAAACAGCAGATTGTAAATATTTTAGGCCATATAATCTGTTGAAAAAGTGTTAAAGTCGCTCAGTCATGTCCGACTCTGTGATCCCATGGACTGTAGCCTGCCAGCCTCCTCTGTCCATGGAATTCTCCAGGGAAGAATATTGGAGTGGGTAGCCATTCGCTTCTCCAGGGGATCTTCTTGACCCAGGGATTCATTCTGTGTCTCCTACATTGTAAGTGGATTCTTTATCATCTGAGCCACCAGGGAAGCCCCATATGGTCTGTTGCAACTACTCAAATTTGCCATTATAGCATGAAAGCAGTTAGAAAATACCTGAATGAATGGATGTGTCCTGTGTTACAATAAAACTAGCTATCTAGGGGCAGTAGTTTGCTAGATTGAGGGCAGGAGGAGAAAGGGGTGACAGGATGGGATGGTTGGATGGCATCACTGACTCAGTGGATACAAGTTTGAGCAAACTCCAGGAGATAGTGAAGGACAAGGAATCCATCTGGCGTGCTGCAGTCCTTGGGGTCACAGAGTCGGATATGACTTTGTAACTGCACAACAACTTCTCAGTCTTAAGGACCAGAACTTTGGAAATGAGTAAAAGTTGGATTGTGGTATTTGATCTTTGCGCCATTACCTGGATGATTTTTTGTCTTGTTAAAAAAATCTTTAAAATACTTTTCCTGTTTTTGTAAAGATGATTGTAGAAATGTATCTACACAGGATAAAATACATTGCATCCTGAATCACATTGAAAGAAATGCAGATTTATCAATACCATATAAGTAGAGACTACTGAGAAAATGGAAAAACTTTAGTAACACATGGAGAGTTTTAGAAGTACAAACTTTTTTCTCCCCTAAAAGTGCAGTAATTTCTTTCCTGGCTTCTGTTACTCTGCCAGCATTCTGGACTTCATGTGTTTATAAACATAAAAAGAAATGATTTTTTTTTTTCATTTTTTATTTTGTCAACAGTAATATGAACCATTTATTTTAAAGGAAAAGCCTTTAGACAAAGCCTTTGGTAGAAATTAGAATTTTTCTCTGAAGCGGCACAGTTTATGGTAAAAAATAGTTTGTCTGTTAAACATGAGAGAAGCAACTCTGGTACTGGAAGTTACCATTACCATTACACATCAGGTTCCCATTAGATTTTGGGTCCCTTCATTTGAAGTATGGTGGCTGCTTAGATGACTGCCCAGATAATAACTCGGAAAATCTCTCAGTAGTGCATGTTCAGACCAGCACTTTGGCTATTCAGAAAAGAGGACAGTACAAAATTATTCCTCAAGTTGGAGTGAGGGAAAGATCTCAGGTCTCTAACAGGGAAAAAGGTAAAACTAGTGTATTGAATCTGAACCCAGAAACTCATGATAGGAAACAGCTTCCTCAGCTAGTAAAGCTGCAAAACAGTGCAGTCAAGCCACTGCTCAGATACCGCATGGGGTCTAAATCCGTAGAAAAGAATAAGGAGTAAGTTCCTGCAGCAATGACTGAACCCAGCCATAACTCACAAGAGACAGGACTAAACGGTCTTTAACTGGCTCCAGGTTTAAATACTCTGTCATCCAACCTAGATAAGAGGGATTTGATCTAAAATGGAGAATGAAAAACTGTGGAGATATAAACTCTTGTTAGTTTACATTTAAATTTGACCAGTGACTTATTTAGCAGTAAATACTCCTTATATCTGGAACTTCGCAAGTTAAAACAAATAGAAAAGTCAGTAAAAGGAGGGCCTGCTAGGCCAGGCCCTGTGCTGAAAGTACAAAGAATAAAGATAACCCCTGTGCTGAAATTGATCACGGCTTTGTAGGATAAATTAATGTAAATGAGTTTTCAAAATACGTGCAGTGTGTAGAGTTTGGGGTAGGGTAAGAGGTCTCTGGTAGGCTGCAGTCCATGGGGTCGCTAGAGTTGGACACGGCTGAGTGACTTCACTTTCACTTTTCACTTTTATGCATTGGAGAAGGAAATGGCAACCCACTCCAGTGTTCTTGCCTGGAGAACCCCAGGGATGGTGGAGCCTGGTGGGCTGCCGTCTATGCGGTCGCACAGAGTCGGACACGACTGAAGCGATTTAGCAGCAGCAGCAGCAGCAGCAGCAAGAGGTCTCAGGGGAGGCTTTCCAGAAGATGTCTTAGCTTGGTTTTAACAAATAATAATTTATAAGGCACACAGAGGACAGAAGGGAATTTTAGGCGAATTATGGGAATTGGCCCATACTGAGTTCAGGAAACCTTACAGGGTTCAGTGTAAGCTTGAGCTTTAAGTCTTTTTACATCAAGGTTCATATGTATGCTTTCTTAAAACTCAGGGACAGGTAGGAGGGAAAGCTTGTGAATGTCTCATGCAGGTTTGAGTACATAAAGTCATCTAGGTTGAGGGGTGCATGCTAGCAATAGAAGAGGCAAACTAAAACTGGCATGTCGGGGGAAAGGTTGAACAAGGGTCTGATCTGCACAAGAGAAGTTCCCCAAGGCAGCCCATCAATAATACCATGTTAGGTAATGACCCCACAAAAATGAGGTTCTAATGAATGATTTTTCTCTTTCAATAAGTAAACTTCTCTCTCCTTTGTACAAACTCAGTTCAGTTCAATCACTGAGTCGTGTCTGACTCTTTGCAAGCCCATGGACTGCAGCACACCAGGCTTCCCTGTCCATCACCAACTCCCGGAGTTTACTCAAACTCATGTCCATTGAGTAGGTGATGCCATCCAACCATCTCATCCTCTGTCGTCCCCTTCTCCTCCTGCCTTCAATCTTTCCCAGCATCAGGGTCTTTTCAAATGAGTCAGTTCTTCGCATCAGGTGGCCAAAGTATTGGAGCTTCAGCTTCACCATTAGTCCATCCAATGAATATTCAGGACTGATCTCCTTTAGGGGACGGACTGGTTGGATCTCCTTGCAGTCCAAGGGACTCTCAAGAGTCCTCCAACACCACAGTTCAAAAGCATCAATTCTTTGGCACTCAGCTTTCTTTATATTCCAACTCTCATATCCATATGTGACTACTGGAAAAACCATAGCCTTGACTAGACAGACTTTTGTCGGCAAAGAATGTCTCTGCTTTTTAAATGTGCTATCTAGATTGGTCATAACTTTCCTTCCAAGGAGTAAGCGTCTTTTAATTTCATGGCTGCAGTCACCATCTGCAGTGATTTTGAATCCCCCAAAATAAAGTCTGCCACTATTTCCATTGTTTCCCCATCTATTTGCCATGAAATGATGGGACCAGATGCCATGATCTTTGTTTTCTGAATGTTGAGCTTTAAGCCAACTTTTTCACTCTCCTCTTTCATCAAGAGGCTTTTTAGCTCTTCTTCACTTTCTGCCATAAGGGTGGTGTCATCTGCATATCTGAGGTTATTGATAATTTCTCCTGACAATCTTGATTCCAGCTTGTGCTTCTTCCAGCCCAGCATTTATCATGATAGACTCTACATATAAATTAAATAAGCACAGTGACAATATACAGCCTTGACATACTCCTTTTCCTATTTGGAACCAGTCTGTTGTTCCATGTCCAGTTCTAACTGTTGCTTCTTAACCTGCATCACATTTCTCAAGAGGCAGATCAGGTGGTCTGGTAGTCCCATCTCTTTCAGAATTTTCCACAGTTATTGTGATCCACACAGTCAAAGGCTTTGGCATAGTCAATAAAGCAGAAATACATGTTTTTCTGGAACTCTCTTGCTTTTTTGATGATCCAACTGATGTTGGCAATTTAATCTCTGGCTCCTCTGCTTTTTCTAAAACCAGCTTAAACATTTGAAAGTTCACGGTTCACGTATTGTTAAAGCCTGGCTTGGAGAATTTTGAGCACCACTTTACTAGCGTGTGAGATGAGTGCAATTGTGTGGTAGTTTGAACATTCTTGGTTGGGGCTTCCCTGGTGGCTCAGAGGTTAAAGCGTCTGCCTGCAATGTGGGAGACCTGGGTTCAATCCCTGGATCGGGAAGATCCCCTGGAGAAGGAAATGGAAACCCACTCCAGTATTCTTGCCTGGAGAATCCCATAGACGGAGGAGCCTGGTGGGCTGCAGTCCATGGGGTCTCAAAGAGTTGGACATGACTGAACGACTTCACTTTCACTTTGAGCATTCTTTGGCATTGCCTTTCTTTGGGATTGGAATCAGAACTGACCTTTTCCAGTCCTTTGGCCACTGCTGAGTTTTCCAAATTTGCTGGCATATTGAGTACAACACTTTCACAGCATCATCTTTTAGGATTTGAAATAGTTCGACTAGAATTCCATCACCTCCACTAGCTTTGTTTGTAGTGATGCTTCCTAAGGCCCACTTGACTTCACATTCCAGGATGTCTGGCTCTAGGTCAGTGATCACACCATCATGATTATCTGGGTCGTGAAGATGTTTTTCATACAGTTCTTTGTCTATTCTTGTCACCTCTTCTTAATATCTTCTGCTTCTGTTAGGTCCATACAATTTCTGTTCTTTATTGAGCCCATCTTTGCATGAAATGTTCCTTTGGTATCTCTAATTTTCTTGAAGAGATCTTTAGTCTTTCCCATTCTGTTGTTTTCCTCTATTTCTTTGCACTGATCACTGAGGAAGGCTTTCTTATCTCTCCTTGCTATTCTTTGGAACTCTGCGTTCAAATGGGTGTATCTTTCCTTTTCTCCTTTGCTTTTTGCTTCTCTTCTTTTCAAAGTTATTTGTAAGGCCTCCTCAGACAGCCATTTTGCTTTTTTTGCATTTCTTTTTCTTGCATTTTTTGTTCTTGCTCCGTGTCTGCTGTACAATGTCAGGAACCTCCATCCACAGTTCATCAGGCACGCTGTCCTTTAGACCTAGTCCCTTAAATCTATTTCTCACTTTCATTGTATAATCGTTAGGGATTTGATTTAGGTCATACCTGAATGGTCTAGTAGTTTTCCCTACTTTCTTCAGTTTAAGTCTGAATTTGGCAATAAGGAGTCTATGATCTGAGCCACAGTCATTTTCTGGTAGTCCAAATAACTCATACTAAAACGCAAATAGTTGAAAATTATTTGACAATTACCATAAACAAAATGTAGGATTAGTGAATGAGAAGACTCAACATATAAAGACATTGTCCTTCCTCGAGAGACATGCTCTTTTTACCTAATTATCTGTATTTTTAAGACCAGGGAAGATAAGTCTGATTCTTTGTACAGCTTACCTAGATACATTCTTAGTATCTGAAAGTTTGTTTTAAAAAAATCTCTTTGAATAGGTATTTTTGTTATTTCCAAAAATAAATTGAATTTACACTTAAAGCTTGTTCAAATTCTTCATATATTGTACGTAATTTTCTGTGGTTTATTTCACAATTGAGAGGAAGAAATTCACAACATGCTAAGCAGTATCCTCTAAGGCCAAGAAATACTCCTATCAAAGATTATTTCAAATAAATACATGTCTTGACTTTGGAGGACAGAACCAAAAGAATCCCAAAAATGATCTAAGTAATGGTGATATCACCAAAATTATTTGCACATCTAAGCAACTTCGGTGTGCCCAGCACCTCTCCTGAGTCTTCAGAAGTGTACAGCCTACCAATGTGATTATTCTGAAACAATAGTCATTTGGATGGTCGAGTTCCAGTGTGCTTGTTAAAAAAAAAAAAAAATCACATGTTTTATAAGATGTAATGTTAATAAAAAATTCCTAGAGTATTACTTGTTGTTTGCCTTGAATTTTAGCTACTGATTTGGTAGACAGGAGTTTTGCTGAAATTGCAGTTGTTAACTTTGGCAAATTTCCAAACAGTTCTTTTTGACTTGGAGATAATTATGAAGAGAGGTTAGATTTTCCTGGCATATCTCTCAATGCAGGCTTGGTGACTCTTCATAGGCATTCATTCATCTTGTTGAATCTAATTAGCACAGGCATTCTTGGGTCTCAGGAGGTCCATCTATCAATTGCTTAGACTCCAGGCTATTTTGAGCAAAAGATAAATGTGTGTGCAAGGGTCCCCCAAAGATGAGGCACGTAGAGAGCAAGTAAGAAGGCTGGTTTTAAAAGTTTGCAGGACTCTTAGAAAAAGAGGGATTAATTAGATAGTTTTTGGGTGATGTTGGTTCAGTTACTTAACCTGTGTGTACCTCAGTTTCCTTACTACTACTGCTAAGTCGCTTCAGTTGTGTCCGACTCTATGTGACCCCAGAGACGGCAGCCCACCAGGCTCCCCCGTCCCTGGGATTCTCCAGGCATGAACACTGGAGTGGGTTGCCATTTCCTTCTCCAATGCATGAAAATGGAAAGTGAAAGTGAAGTCGCTCAGTCGTGTCCAACCCTCAGCGACCCCATGGACTGCAGTCCACCAGGCTTTTCTGTCCACAGGATTTTCCAGGCAAGAGTACTGGAGTGGGTTGCCATTGCTTCTCAGTTTCCTTAGGTAAAAAATTGGATACTATTTGGAGCTGTCTTATAAAATTTGGGGGAAGACTAACAAAATCTCTCAAACATGTAAAGCCCTTTTAAGAGCTTGGCAGGTAGTCAACTACCAGCAATATTAGCTTTTGCTATTATTTTTCTTCTATGTAGCTTATTGAGAAATCTAGCAAGTATTTTTCTAAATAAATGTGTCATATGAGTAAACTTTATTTTTATGTTTAACAAGTACTTTTAAACATATTCTTCACTGGTCCTTATACCAGTTGCTGGAGTGTAGTTGAAAAGACTAAGTACTCTTACTTTTACAAACTGAAATCCAAGAAGATTAGTAATTTGACTAAAGTCACCCTCCTAGCACGTGGGTACACTGGAAATTATGAATGAGGCTGTCTAATTTCCTAATTCAGTGTGCTTTCTATTAGGTCAAGCTACCTTAAGGGTCAGTCTGAGAATGTTGTTTGAGGGATGGAGGTTTCAGCTCACTGAATGAAAAATCTTCCTACTAGAGTTCTTACAAAGTGGTTTCCTTGAGAGGCTATGAGCAGCGACAGTAGTCAAGCAGGAGCTGGGTGACCGATTTTGATAGATATTATTAAGGGCTTTTTGTATTTGGGAAAATCTTGACCTAGATAACTGAAATGGCCCTTTTGACATAGATTGTATGGTCTCATGTAGGGGAAATTTGTTAACTCGTGCTTTTTAAATTATCATTTTTCACTGTGACTCATTACAAGGTCATAAATAACTTCAGCTGCTTCTTCCTTGGATTTCTGTGTAATTCATTTGCCTCATGCTTTCTAATAGCACTATATGACTAACATGACCTGGAATATTTAGCCTTAGGTGTGTGTCCCTTTGCGTCACACAGAATATTAAAAAGACATGTATTCAAGAATTGAAATCTGGTAAAAATAACATTGTTTTATGCAGAACATTTTATTTTATTTATTTATTTATTTTAGTGTAATAAAGTTTTATTTAAAGTATAAAGGATAAGAGAAAGCTTCTGACATAGGCATCAGAAGGGGGTAGAAAGAGTACCTACTTGCTAGTGTTAGCAATAAAGTTATATACTCTCCAAGGAATCCAAAGAATGTCTGGAGGTTGTAAAGACCTCATCAGACCTACTCCCATAATTTACATTTTAACAGAATTAGCCAGAAGGTTTAATCCAAAGACTGTCCTCAGGCAGGATACATGCTTGTAAAGACTAAGTCTACTCCCATAATTTACATTTTAAAATAACAGAAGGTTTAATCCAGAGACTGTCCTTAATCCAGAGACTGTCCTCAGGCAGGATACATTATTGTTATATAATCCTGAGGAATGTAGAGAAAGAAGAAGTTTGTCCTTTCTTCCTCCTTGAGAATTCCAGACCCCTCTCTCCTTGGGGACCCCTAGACTCCTTATCAACCTACCTAGGAAAGGACTCTCTCATTCCCCCCTTAGAATTATGTTGCCTAAAAGAAAAGGGGCGTTGTTCTCATTCCATAACTGCTTCAGAGCTGACAAGGGGCGTTGTCCCTAAATTGGTGAGGCAACATATTCTCCTAATCCTCATATTGAGGATTTCTGATTCAGGGGCCCCAAATAGTAGTTGGAGGAAGCTACAGCAGTAGCAGGAGTTTGAGCAACCATTTGCAATTTAAAAGCTTTCATGCTGCTAGAAACAAATCCAGTTACACAATTACAGATGCAGGGAGCAAACAGCAAAAACAAAACAATCGGAAACAAAACAATCAGAATCAAAATTAAAAGTCACATTATGTCCATAGTTAGAGTGCAAAGTGTTGCACCAGTCCATTTTAGGGTTGGTAGAAGTCATCAGATGAAGAAGAGGCATCGCATGTGATTGTTGTCGAAGGTATTTACAGACTTGGAGAAAGTCTTTTGCTTGAAGTGGAGATGTCCACCACGGGAAGCCTTCCACTGATGAAAAGGGGAACGCTCCACAGACCCAGCAGTTAGACCAATTGTGGAATGCAGCGTAGGAGTGAGCCCAGGACATGAAGACATTGTCTTGAGGATCCAACGGCAGACTCAGGATATTTGGAGTCAGCAGAAGTAAACTCACATAGATTATCAGACTCATCCGCTGCCCTTTGCTTAATTCTAGAGCTCGGGTCAGAGCCACAAGCTCTGCTAACTGAGCACTGGTTCCCTGGGGGAGAGATTTTGCTTCCAAAACCTGTTCAGCAGTCACCACGGCGTAACCTGCTTTCTATCCCGAACAAAAGAACTGCCATCTGTAAATATTTCCATGTCAGGATTAGATGTCTAATGGGGTATCCTTTAGATCTTCTCGAGTTTGGCCATGCAGTATCACATAGGAAGACCAGGTGTGTCTTCTTTAAGCCCTGGGGATCAAATCTATCCCAGTTTTTCAGGATACAGTTCAAAGGAGTGAGGCTGGAATTGTTAGCTCCCATCTTGTCCTGAAGGATCCCGGACGAGCCCCCAAGATGAAAGGTTGTTGTTGAATCACGCGAAGACACCGGGATTCTTGGCCCCCGAAGGAGAAGAATTCAATCCGGGGCCAGAGAAGAGGCTTGATCGCTCAGAGCTTTAGTGTAATAAAGTTTTATTAAAGTATAAAGGAGATAAGAGAAAGCTTCTGACATAGGCATCAGAAGGGGGTAGAAAGAGTACCCCTATGCAGAACATTTTAAAATGAAGCTGGTGTTTTGTTTTGTTTTCCTTTACTGTTAGTACCTGGGAAAGAAAAGATACAGTGATTACTAATATTGTTTGGTGCCTCCACCTTGATTCATGCTAAAGTACCATTGGTGTACACATTCAACACAGTTGTTTCAGTATGAACTATATATTTTAAAGAAATTATTCAGTGCTTTGACTGTTTAAGCACTGAATAACTTGTTTGTTGGTAAGCATTTACATAAAAGAAGAAGATATTCTTTGGTAATTAATTGATATTGATACCAGGTGAATATAAGCAAAACAACAAATCCCAAATGCAGTCATTTACATGGCAAGTACAATTTTAAAGATAAGCTATTAATTCAGTCTCCATGTTTGCAGCTAAAATTTTAATTCAACAAATTACCATATCATTGGAAAATGGCACTCTTGTGATTTCTGTACTGAATTTTCAGGCATTCCATAGTGTCTGTTGTATCAGGGCTTGAAATTAAATGCCTCTCTGCTAATGTGTGGGTTTCTCTAGTTAGTGGAATACAAAAACCTGTAAGATGCTTTGATGACCTTTTCATTTCCAGTTTGGAAATGCCTAAAACTGTTTTGGCTTTTAAAGAGCTCATCATGTCCATGTTAAAAATAATAGGGATGCTATAACAAAGTACCACAAATTAGGTGCCTTTTAACAACAGGAATTTATTGTCTCTCAGTTCTGGAAATTAGAAGCCTGAAATTAAGGTGTCGGCAGGGCCATACCCTTCCTGAAGTTTCTAGGGGAGGGTTCCTCCTTGTCTCTAACTAGCTTCTGGTTGGCATTCCTTGCTTTGTGGCAGTAACAAAAAGTAACACGAAATCTCTGTTTCTATCTTCACGTGATTCTTTTCCCTCTGTGTATCTAGTACTTCTTATCTCTTCTTGCTATTCTTTGGAACTCTGCATTTAGATGTTTATATCTTTCCTTTTCTCCTTTGCTTTTCGCTTCTCTTCTTTTCACAGCTATTTGTAAGGCCTCCCCAGACAGCCATTTTGCTTTTTTGCATTTCTTTTCCATGGGGATGGTCTTGATCCCTGTCTCCTGTACAATGTCACGAACCTCATTCCATAGTTCATCAGGCACTCTATCTATCAGATCTAGGCCCTTAAATCTATTTCTCACTTCCACTGTATAATCATAAGGGATTTGATTTAGGTCATACCTGAATGGTCTAGTGTTTTTTCCCTACTTTCTTCAATTTCAGTCTGAATTTGGCAATAAGGAGTTCATGGTCTGAGCCACAGTCAGGTCCTGATCTTGTTTTTGCTGATTGTATAGAGCTTCTCCATCTTTGGCTGCAAAGAATATAATCGATCTGATTTTGGTGTTGACCATCTGGTGATGTCCATGTATAGAGTCTTCTCTTGTGTTGTTGGAAGAGGGTATTTGCTATGACCAGTGCATTTTCTTGGCAAAACTCTGTTAGTCTTTGCCCTGCTTCATTCCGTGTTCCAAGGCCAAATTTGCCTGTTACTCCAGGTGTTTCTTGACTTCCTACTTTTGCATTCCAGTCCCCTATAATGAAAAGGACATCTTTTTTGGGTGTTAGTTTTAAAAGGTCTTGTAGGTCTTCATAGAACCGTTCAATTTCAGCTTCTTCGGCGTTACTGGTTGGGGCATAGATTTGGATTACTGTGACATTGAATGGTTTGCCTTGGAAACGGACAGAGATCATTCTGTCATTTTTAAGATTGCATCCAAGTACTGCATTTCGGACTCTTTTGTTGACCATGATGGCCACTCCATTTCTTCTGAGGGATTCCTGCCCACAGTAGTAGATATAATGGTCATCCGAGTTAAATTCACCCATTCCAGTCCATTTTAGTTTGCTAATTCCTAGAATGTCAACATTCACTCTTGCCATCTCTTGTTTGACCACTTCCAATTTGCCTTGATTCATGGACCTGACATTCCAGGTTCCTATGCAGTATTGCTCTTTACAGCATCGGACTTTGCTTCTATCACCAGACACATCCACAGCTGGGTATTCTTTTTGTTTTGGCTCCATCCCTTCATTCTTTCTGGAGTTATTTCTCCACTGATCTCCAGTAGCATATTGGGCCTCTACTGACCTGGGGAGTTTCTTTTTCAGTATCCTATCATTTTGTCTTTTCATACTGTTCATGGGGTTCTCAAGGCAAGAATACTGAAGTGGTTTGCCATTCCCTTCTCCAGCGGACCACACCCTGACATCTCTCTCCACCATGACCCACCCATCCCAGGTTGCCCCTCGGGCATGGCTTAATTTCATTGAGTTAGACAAGGGTGTGGTCCTTGTGTGATTAGATTGACTAGTTTTCTGTGAGAACGGTTTTAGTGTGTTTGCCCTCTGATGCCCTCTTTCAAGACCTACTGTCTTACTTGGGTTTCTCTTACCTTGGGCGTGGGGTATCTCGTCCCAGCTGCTCCCGGCCAGCGAAGCACAGCCATCGCACCTTACCTTGGACGAGGGGTCTCTCCTCACCGCCACCCTTCCTGACCTCGGTCGTGGGGTAGCTCTTCTCGGCCGCGCTTGGTGCGCTGGCCCTCACCGCCGTCCTTCCTCGGTCATGGGGTAGCTCCTCTCGGCCGCGCTCTTAGTGCGCGACGCAGCCGGCGGGGCGCTGTTAGTGCGCGACGCAGCCGGCGGGGCGCTGTTAGTGCGCGACGCAGCCGGCGGGGCGCTGTTAGTGCGCGACGCAGCCGGCGGGGCGCTGTTAGTGCGCGACGCAGCCGGCGGGGCGCTCTTAGTGCGCGACGCAGCCGGCGGGGCGCTGTTAGTGCGCGACGCAGCCGGCGGGGCGCTCTTAGTGCGCGACGCAGCCGGCGGGGCGCTGTTAGTGCGCGACGCAGCCGGCGGGGCGCTGTTAGTGCGCGACGCAGCCGGCGGGGCGCTGTTAGTGCGCGACGCAGCCGGCGGGGCGCTCTTAGTGCGCGACGCAGCCGGCGGGGGGCTGTTAGTGCGCGACGCAGCCGGCGGGGCGCTGTTAGTGCGCGACGCAGCCGGCGGGGCGCTGTTAGTGAGCGACGTGCGTGACCCAGATAATCATGATGATGTGATCACTGACCTAGAGCCAGACATCTTGGAATGTGAAGTCAAATGGGCCTTAGAAAGCATCACTACGAACAAAGCTAGTGGAGGTGATGGAATTCCAGTGGAGCTATTCCAAGTCCTGAAAGATGATGCTGTGAAAGTGCTGCACTCAATATGCCAGCAAATTTGGAAAACTCAGCAGTGGCCACAAGATTGGAAAAGGTCAGTTTTCATCCCAATCCCAAAGAAAGGCAATGCCAAAGAATGCTCAAACTACCGAACAATTGCACTCATCTCACACGCTAGTAAAGTAATGCTCAAAATTCTCCAAGCCAGGCTTCAGCAATATGTGAACCGTGAACTTCCTGATGTTCAAGCTGGTTTTAGAAAAGGCAGAGGAACCAGAGATCAAATTGCCAACATCTGCTGGATCATGGAAAAAGCAAGAGAGTTCCAGAAAAACATCTATTTCTGCTTTATTGACTATGCCAAAGCCTTTGACTGTGTGGATCACAATAAACTATGGAAAATTCTGAAAGAGATGGGAATACCAGACCACCTGATCTGCCTCTTAAGAAATCTGTATGCAGGTCAGGAAGCAACAGTTCGAACTGGATATGGATCAACAGACTGGTTCCAAATAGGAAAAGGAGTACGTCAAGGCTGCATATTGTCACCATGTTTATTTAACTTATATGCAGAGTACATCATGAGAAATGCTGGACTGGAAGAAACAGAAGTTGGAATCAAGATTGCTGGGAGAAATATCAATAACCTCAGATATGCAGATGACACCACTCTTATGGCAGAAAGTGAAGAGGGGCTAAAAAGCCTCTTGATGAAAGTGAAAGTGGAGAGTGAAAAGGTTGGCTTAAAGCTCAACATTCAGAAAACGAAGATCATGGCATCTGGTCCCATCACTACATGGGAAATAGATGGGGAAACAGTGGAAACAGTGTCAGACTTTGTTTTTCTGGGCTCCAAAATCACTGCAGATGGTGACTGCAGTCATGAAATTAAAAGACGCTTACTCCTTGGAAGGAAAGTTATGACCAACCTAGATAGCATATTCAAAAGCAGAGACATTACTTTACCAACAAAGGTTCGCCTAGTCAAGGCTATGGTCTTTCCTGTGGTCATGTATGGTTGTGAGAGTTGGACTGTGAAGAAGGCTGAGCGCTGAAGAATTGATGCTTTTGAACTGTGGTGTTGGAGAAGACTCTTGAGAGTCCCTTGGACTGCAAGAAGATCCAACCAGTCCATTCTGAAGGAGATCAGCCCTGGAATTTCTTTAGAAGGAATGATGCTAAAGCTGAAACTCCAGTATTTTGGCCACCTCATGCGAAGAGTTGACTCATTGGAGAAGACTCTGATGCTGGGAGGGATTGAGGGCAGGAGGAGAAGGGGACGACAGAGGATGAGATGGCTGGATGGCATCACTGACTCGATGGGTATGAGTCTGGGTGACCTCCGGGAGCTGGTGATGGACAGGGAGGCCTGGCGTGCTGCGGTTCATGGGGTCGCAAAGAGTTGGACACGACTGAGCGACTGATCTGATCTGATCTGATCTAGTACTGCTGTCTTCTTTTAGGACATCAGTGATTAGATTAGGCCTTAAGCTATTATGATTCATCTTAGTTGGTTACATCTGAAAGACCCTGCCTCCATCAAATGACATTCTCTCTTTCAAGGTAGACAGGAACTTGAGGGGTGGCACACAGCTCAGTGGGAACTCAATCCCTTTTTCTTTAAACTCTTTATATACTTTCTTTAAACTCTGGTCTGAAAATGATGTTGCAACTTAAGTAGCACTATAAAACTATTTGAAAAACTATATGAAAATATTCTCCTGTATAAGGCACAATAAGGCAAGTTATAAACAGCTGTAAAGCCAAGGGGAAGATAGTTTTAATCGTACTTTTGTTTGCTTATAGTTTTGCCCAGTTGCTTTGGAGTAGCTGTAGATTCTTCTCCCTTCCATGAGACAGGACCCTTCCATGGGTGTCAGTTTCATCTCTTTCAACATCTTTAAATGTAGATGGCACAAGTGTGCATTGAAAAAAACAGTCTTTCAACCTCCCTATTTAAGGCATCTATTCTAAAACATAAGAAAAATAGTTAATTTTCATATAAAATATTAAGCTACCCTAATATTTTATGTAAAACTCTAAAACAGTTTCAAGAATTTTAAAATATTGAATTTTATATTCAATATTAAAGAATATAAAAATACCAAATTATACTCAGTAGTGTTGTTTCCACAGAGTTACAAGAAAATCTTGTGGGCTTCAGAATCCTGATTTACTGGATAATGAATTAGCAGAAAACATAGCAAGTATAACTGAAGACAGCTAGCAAGAGCCCTGTAGGAGAACAGAGGACAAAATTAATCTTTGCAAATGCAGGAATTCATACTCTAAACCAGTTATGCCTTAGAAATTTCTAAAAAAAATCACAATATACAAATAACATTGCATCAGTCGGCAGAGCAGTAACGATCATGTGTCACTTAGCCTCTAGAAAACTCCACTGTACATGCATGGAAAAATGAAAGTTACAGAAGCAAAGACATGTTAGTATTAGAGTGAAAGTGGTTCTGACTTTTCCCAACCTGAAAAGGGACTCATACCCTCAGGAGTCTGGCCCCACCTAGAGAACCCCTGTCAAGGTTAGATTAGATATGCTTATTCCTAATGGCAGTGGTTAGTTCAACAAATTACATTCTCCATTATCTTAACAGTGCTAAGGCCACTCCCACCAGAACTTGAGCTCACTCACCAAGGAAAGGATCATGTTTTGTTTATCTTTGCATCTTTATTATGACTCCTTGTCCATAAAACATATTAACAGTGTTCAATAAATGTTCATTGAAAAAATTTGAGAATTTTTGATTCCATCACAAAACATGGTCAAAGTATTTAAAAATCTTTGGTGCCCTCAAGAGGCATAGTACTGCAAAGCAGCTTATGGAAAATATTGCATGCATTATTTTTTACTGTTAAGCCTAATTTGGGTTTGGGTTGCTACTTCTCTGTATTGATAAGAGTTTTCTTCCACTCTAAATTATCTTACAAGTGTCAAATTCTTCTGTTCCACTTTTATGTCCCATTTCATGTTGATGCAGGTTGAAATGATAATATTCTTTACTGAATAGTTTCTTACTAGCATTAAGATCGGGGAAGGCAATGGCACCCCACCCCAGTACTTTTGCCTGGAAAATCCCATGGACGGAGGAGCCTGGTAGGCTCCAGTCCATGGGGTCGCTAAGAGTCGGACACGACTGAGCGACTTCACTTTCGCTTTCCACTTTCATACGGTGGAGAAGGAAATGGCAACCCACTCCAGTATTCTTGCCTGGAGAATCCCAGGGACAGGGGAGCCTGGTGGGCTTCTGTCTGTGGGGTAGCACAGAGTCGGACACGACTGAAGCGACTTAGCAGCAGCAGCAGCAGCATTAAGATGCTGACCAATTTGCTAAACTCCACGGTTTCGTACTTTCCCGTTGCCAAGAAAAGTTGATCATTGCAGCTAGTTTTCTCTGATGAGAGAGGTGAGTTTTGTACTTGATATTCTGAAATTACCTCTTGCCTTTGATTCAAATCTTTGTTATTTCACCCTGTTATGGGTCTATATTTCTTTTGAGAGCAGACATTATTTCATATTACAAATGTCTGGCATATTTAAAATTTTCCTCTAATTGAGTTTAATTATTTTATCTTGTTATACCTGTTCCAAAATAAATGAGTTTTTTAACCTCTGTGGCTTTGTAGATGCACATACTTGTAACCAAAAGAGCAAAGGTGACCACATTTATTTTCAGGGAACTCTTACATAAATGGAAAATGTGGGTGATCTCCCCAGTTATTATTAACAAATTTGGCAGTTCTGATAATATGTCTTAGGTGTATTGAGTTCCTTATAATACCCAAATTATTAAAAAGACTTTCGGATCACTCAGTCACACTGATGGTCAATGTAGTGGAAAGAACCAAGAATTTTATACTTGCTTTAAGGTTGAATGCCATGTGAGGATGCTGGAGAGATTTTTTTGTTTGTTTTTTGGTGGAAGTTCACCAAAGTGTTAAAAGTTTGGAAGAACTAACATTTTTATCTAGATAGAGAAAAGTCTAGGATAGATGCATCCACAGAGTATATTTACAACATGACCACCCTTCCATTTTTAAAACATTTTATTTCATTTATTTGTTCAAATATTTATGGAGAGTCTAATATGTATCAGCCATTATCCTGGGCTCTGGGAACACGGATATTGAAAAGGGAGGCTCGTCCTTCACGAAGCTCTTCTCCTAGAGAGGCCAGCAAAGTTAAAAACAGGGCAGTGTCATAAGTGCTGTGACAAGCATAAAGGCATGTCAGAAAATTCTCTGCAGACTAAAATTCTGATCCTGTCTTGCAGAACAATTAAGTGTTAGTTGGATGGTGGAGGAAAGGATGTTTCAGCAATGGGGCTAGTGTGTGGATGGTATTGGAGGACTGTGTGGAGGAATAGCTATAAGAGGCAGGCAGAGATCTTGACTATTCACATAAACATCTGGCAGGTTTTCTTGGAGGCAACAAACTGCGGAAAAGTTTTAAACTGGGGAGTCATATGAGCAGGTATACACATTTCAGAAAGTTCACTTTGGCCACAGTGTAAAAAGAAGATGAGAAGGGTGTAAACTGAGGAGTAGGGAGTGAGTTTGAAATGTTGCATTTTGGCAAAAAATGGAAAAGAAGTGAACTCAGGCAATTCAATAGGAATGAAATTGAAATGTTAAGGAGAGAGAATCAGTAGGATTTGGTAGGTAAGGGAGCGAAGAAGTCCAGGATGCCTGCCCTGTGTTTAGTTTAGATGGTTGTGTCATCACTGAAATAAGGAATTCAGAAGGAGCAGTGTATTCTGGGAATAAGAACGACTGGATTTGAGACATTCAAATAGCAACGTCTCAAAGGCAGTTAGTCATGCAGATTTGGAGGGCGGAAGACTAGGGCTTCTTTGGCGGCTCAGGTGGTAAAGAGTGTCTGCAATTCAGGAGACCTGGGTACAATCCCTGGGTGGGGAGGTCCCCTGGAGAAGGGAATGGCAACCCACTCCAGGATTCTTGCCTGGAGAATCCCGTGGACAGAGGAACTTGATGGGTTATGGTCCATAGGATCACAAAGAACTGGACACGACTGAGTGACTGGTACACAGAGGGGCACTGGCAAGAGACCATCCAGAAAAACCTGGATGGACGTTGGCTCTGAAAAAATGGATAGCACTGTCTGAGATTTCTGTTTTCTGGCATCTAGCCTGAGTCAAGCCTAGTTACGAACAGCTAGAACTCCAACAGAAAACCTTTATTCTTTCTGGCTGAAGAACAACAGGACAGAAAGTTAGGGGGAAATTCCAGAAGGAAAAGACCCACCAAAGAGAAGCCCCGAATCCCATCTATGAAGTCTGTTTAAATCTTTCGACAGACTTAGGTTTGAGCCTTGGTGGGTGACCTGGGGCAAGGTATTTCCCCTCATAAAACCTTAGCTTATTCATTTTTAAAATGCAAAAACTAATATTTTTTGAAGAATGGTTATGAGGATTAAAAAAAAATGCAAGTGCATGGGAAGTGTTTCACAGTGCTTTCCATATAGTAGACTCAATAAATGACTGTACTATGAATCAGGGTTCTGCTGGTGGCAAGTGACAGAAACTGAACTCAAACTTGCTCAAGTGGGAGGACAAGGAAGAACAGTGGGTGGAGTCAGGGACTGGGTGTGACCAGGGCTTGTGAATGCTTCCTCCTTCTCTCCCTCTCTCCTTCTCCCTCTCTTCATTGCGCACCTTGCCCGCCTCCTGGGGTTTATTCTTATTTTCTTTTCTGTTGATAGCTTTGGCCTTTGGGGATGGGTGTGGAGAAGTCTGGTGCACAGTAGTCCAGACTAACAACCCTCTGTGGAAGGCAGAAGAGTAAGTCCCAAAGATGTCCACGTCCTGAGTCCAGGAACCTGTAAATATGTTACTTACATAATAGCAACAGGGAATAAAGATGGCAGATGGAATTACAGTTGTTAATCAACTGACCTTAAAATAGGGAGACATCCTGGACTATCCAGGTTGGCCCAGTGGAGTCACAAAATTCCTTACATGTGGAAGAGTGAGGCGGGAGGGTAACAGGGTGCTGTGACTACTGAAGGTCAAAGTGATGCGATGTAAGAGGACTTGACTGTCATTACTGGCTTTGAATATGGAGGAAGGGCTCACGGCCTTCAGAACATAGAAATAGCAAGGAAGCATATTGTCCCCTGGAGCCTCCAGAAAGAATACAGCCCTGCTACTGATTTTAGCCAGTAAGACCCATGTGAGACTTCTGATCCACACAATTGTAAGGTAAATCTGTGTCATTTAAGCCTCTAAGTGTGTGGTAATTTGCCTGTACAAAACTAATATACCATATCAGCTTAGCTGGGGTGATTCAGGTTTTGTGGTCTAAAATTTACGCAATTTGGGGGACTTTAAGAAAAATTCAAAATTACGAAAGAGACTATTTAGAATGAGAACAAATCACAACAGATCATAAATTTTAAAAAGATGACAAATGCTACAAACTGAAAATGTCCAGAAAGATAATATTTTAAAATTATTAATAGTTCCCAGAAATACCTCTGTATGACACTTCTCCCAGTACAGTTTTTGGCTGCTTTTTCTCCGATTCCTTTTTTATATGATGCCATTTTCTTATGTTTTTAGTGGAATAGAAAGGTAATCCCCTCTTCCCTCTAATGTCATTAAATGAAATTTATCTTTGACTATTGAGAAACCTATATGCAGGTCAGGAAGCAACAGTTAGAACTGGACATGGAACAACAGACTGGTTCCAAATAGGAAAAGGAGTACGTCAAGGCTGCATATTGTCACCCTGCTTATTTAACTTATATGCAGAGTACATCATGAGAAACGCTGGGCTGGATGAAGCACAAGCTGGAATCAAAATTGCCAGGAGAAGTATCAATAACCTCAGATATGCAGATGACACCACCCATATAGCAGAAAGTGAAGAAGAACTAAAGAGCCTCTTGATGAAAGTGAAAGTGGAGAGTGAAAAAGTTGGCTTAAAGCTGAACATTCAGAAAACGAAGATCATGGCATCTGGTCCCATCACTTCATGGGAAATAGATGGGGAAACAGTGGAAACAGTGTCAGACTTTATTTTTCTGGGCTCCAAAATCACTGCAGATGGTGATTGCAGCAGTGAAATTAAAACGCTTACTCCTTGGAAGGAAAGTTATGACCAACCTAGACAGCATATTGAAAAGCAGAGACATTACTTTGCCAACAAAAGTCCGTCTAGTCAAGGCTATGGTTTTTCCAGTGGTCATGTATGGATGTGAGAGTTGGACTATAAAGAAAGCTGAGCGCCAAAGAATTGATGCTTTTGCACTGTGGTGTTGGAGAAGACTCTTGAGAGTCCCTTGGACTGCAAGGAGATCCAACCAGTCCATTCTAAAGGAGATCAGTCCTGGGTGTTCATTGGAAGGACTGATGTTGAAGCTGAAACTCCAGTATTTTGGCCACCTGATGTGAAGAGCTGACTCATTTGAAAAGACCCTGATACTGGGAAAGATTGAAGGCAGGAGGAGAAGGGGACGACAGAGGATGAGATGGTTGGATGGCATCACTGACTCAATGGACATGGTTTTGGGTGGGCTCCGGGAGTTGGTGATGGACAGGGAGGTCTGGTGTGCTACGATTCATGGGGTCGCAGAGAGTTGGACACGACTTAGTGACTGAACTGAACTGAATTGATATTGTAGAAAAGTTTCCTTTAGTTTCACAACTTGCAAATTTTTAGAATTGCTAAATTGAGAAAACTTCTATCAAATGTGCTTCACAAATGAGAGAACTGTTAGGTTTTAGGCATTACAACTTTTCTTATTCAGTGGCTGATCTTAAATAATCTTTAAAATGGTGACACTTATAAACCAGGTTGTTGTATCTTTTCTTGCCATGATGATATGTTGTAAATTTCTTTGGTTAGTATTTCATTTGAACTCAGCAAGAAATTCATGAGGATTTGTGTTGACAGGACTGGGCCGGAAGAGGAGCATGTGCAGAGGTGTGGCCAAGTAAAGGAAGACCAGGTGCAGGCAATGTGAAGCGAGTGGCCAGGTGGGGCAGTGGCCACAAGAAGACTAGAAAAATGTGCTGGAGCCAGGGAGAAAGGTGGAGGATGGTGTCAAACGCTGGCAAGTGGCCGAAGAGAGAAGGTCGTGTTTTAAGTTCAAGTGTCAGAAGCCTTAGATGATTGCTAACCACTATGGGAAATGGTAAGGTCATTAAGACTAGAGTTCGGAAAGCTTTGGTTTGAACCCTAACTCTGCCCCCCACCCACCACCCTGTTCATCTCATGTCAGACAGTGCTGCTTCCCCTGGCCAACATGTACAGTCAGATCAAATTCCTAATGCTGCCAGCCTCCCTCTCCTCAAGGCCAGGCGGTCTCTGTTCCACCGGTTCCATCATTTGGCTGCTCCACTGGCCTGGAGGGCATGACAGCACACAGGGAAGCTCTTACGAAATTCACCAAATCTTTAGTGATAGCTATCAAAATCTGTTCTTATGCAACACTGAAATGCCTCTAAGGGGAAAGCTGTCCTTTAAAATAAGATGGCCTTGGAGGGGGTAACAATAACCCTGTATACGAGACAACAAAAGAGACACCGATGTATAGAATAGTCTTTTGGACTCTGGGAGAGGGAGAGGGTGGGATGATTTGGGAGAATGGCATTGAAATATGTATAATATCATATTTGAAATGAATCGCCAGTCCAGGTTCGATGCCTAATATCGGATGCCTGGGGCTGGTGCATTGGGATGACCCAGAGGGGTGGTATGGGGAGGGAGGAGGGTTCAGGATGGGGAACACGTGTATACCTGTGGCAGATTCATTTTGATGTGAGGCAAAACCAATACAATATTGTAAAGTTAAATAAAATAAATTAAAAAAAAAATAAGATGGTCTTGGGACTTCCCTAGTGGTCCAGTGGCTAAGACTACATGCTCCTAATGCACAGGGCTTGGGTTCGATCCCTGGTCAGGGAACTAGATCATGCATGCTGCAACTAAAAAGATCCAGCATGCTGCAACGAGAACTGAAGGTTCTGCATGCTGCAACTGAGACCTGGTGCAGCCGAATAAAAAATAACTATTAAAAAAAAATAAATAGGATGGCCTTGAACACTATGACTGCCTCACTGGGAAACACCTGTGCCATCGTCCAGATGAAGTACAATGTGTTCACAGCGGATGAGTCTGCTAATATACCATTTTTGTAAAATCACACGTAGGCACAAGTGAACATCCTAGTTGATCTGACCCCCAGCCCAGTGGACTAAGTGATCAGTGGTTCAGATCATGGAGCTCTTGGTGGAAAAAATAACTTATTTGAAAATCATTGTCTTGATCTGTGTTTTCTCTTGCATGTGCCCCTACTGCTGCTGTAGGATCTACCTCCAATATAGTCAGAGATCCACTAGAGGAGGGGCCGCTAATGCTAATACTGAAGGATCTGTGTAAGGTTATAAGAGCCTGTCTGAGAGATGGAATGTTGGAGGAGGTCACAGAGAGGATGTGACTGCTGGTTGACCTTTGTGCTGGAGCTGGGCAGCCGGAGGCCCCTCCCCCATCCCCTGTCCTTGGCACAGGTGTCTGCTTGCCTTTCCTGCACTAAGAGATGCCCCAAGGACAGGGCCTTGAGATGGCGATGCATGGCTGAGACCATCTGGACAGTTCTCATACAGGACTCAGTTCAATTAAGTTTAGTCGCTCAGTCGTGTCCGACTCTTTGTGACCCCATGAATCGCAGCACTCCAGGCCTCCCTGTCCATCACCAAGTCCCGGAGTCCACCCAAAACCATGTCCATTGAGTCAGTGATGCCATCCAACCATCTCATCCTCTGTCGTCCCCTTCTCCTCCTGCCTTCAATCTTTCCCAGTATCAGGGTCTTTTCAAATGAGTCAGCTCTTCATATCAGGTGGCCAAGATATTGGAGTTTCAGCTTCAACATCATTCCTTCCAATGAACACCTAGGACTGATCTCCTTTAGAATGGACTGGTTGGATCTCCTTGCAGTCCAAGGGACTCTCAAGAGTCTTCTCCAACACCACAGTGCAAAAACATCAGTTCTTCAGTGCTCAGCTTTCTTTATAGTTCAACTCTCACATCCATACATGACCACTGGAAAAACCATAGCCTTGCAGATGGACCTTTGTTGGCAAAGTAATGTCTCTGCTTTTTAATATGCTGTCTGCTGCTGCTGTCTAGGTTGGTCATAACTTTCCTTCCAAGGAGTAAGCGTCTTAATTTCATGGCTACAATCACCATCTGCAGTGATTTTGGAGCCCAGAAAAATAAAGTCAGCCACTGTTTCCACTGTTTCCCCATCTATTTCCCATGAAGTGATGGGACCGGATGCCGTGATCTTAGTTTTCTGAATACAGGACTGAACCCCATTAAAGCCTTTATATACATTTTAAGATCCTGCCGACCAGTGTATAGGTCTGCTCATCTTACAGCTCCCAAACCAGCCTTGTACATAAGTCCCATGCTTATTAAACCTGCCACCTATCCATCTGGAGTGAGTGACCAGTCTCTTCCTTTGGTCTCTCCTTACCTGCAGTGTATGGGGTCAGATTTTGAAGCAACACATTCTTTGCTTTCTCCTAGGAAGACACCTTGGAGAAGGCAATGGCACCCCACTCCAGTACTCTTGCCTGGAGAATCCCATGGACAGAGGAGCCTGGTAGGCTGCAGTCCATGGGGTCGCTGAGAGTGGGACATGACTGAGCGACTTCACTTTCACTTTTCACTTTCATGCATTGGAGAAGAAAATGGCACCCCACTCCAGTGTTCTTGCCTGGAGAATCCCAGGGACGGGGAAGCCTGGTGGGCTGCCGTTTATGGGGTTGCACAGAGTCGGACATGTCTGAAGTGACTTAGCAGCAGCAGCAGCAGCAGCAGCAGCAGGAAGACACCTGGGCTTCC
Organism: Tragelaphus eurycerus; assembly: GCA_935064755.1. Classification (NCBI taxonomy): domain Eukaryota; kingdom Metazoa; phylum Chordata; class Mammalia; order Artiodactyla; family Bovidae; genus Tragelaphus; species Tragelaphus eurycerus. Next base: position 23,325,897 of record CAKXYN010000024.1, on the reverse strand, counting down.
CAGGTGGCACTGGTGGTAAAGAACCTGCCTGCCAGTGCAGGAGACATAAGGGAATCGGGTTCAATCCCTGGGTTGAGAAGATCCCCTGGAGAAGGGAATGGAAACCCACTCCAGTATTTTTGCCTGGAGAATCCCATGGACAAAGGAGGGAGGCTACAGTCCGTGGGGTTTCCAAGAGCCAGACACGACTGAAGTGATTTAGCACAGCACAGAAAGACACCTACTTCTCAAGGCCTGTGTTTTTGTCTCCTTTTCCTTCCCTTCTTTTCCCTTCTCTGTGCCTACAAGCCTTTTAGTGTTTCTTTATCCTAAAACAAACTCTTTCTTGAGCCTGTCTCTCTCTTCATCCTTTTGCTCTTTGTATGTTAGAGACACAAGGAATCCTTCATGGTTGAGTCTCAGATGCTTTAAGAGAGTCTTCCCTTTTGCAGTTGCTAAGCCCAAGACTTTCAGATTACTCACTGCACTCTGACAAAATAGGTATTTTTCATACTCACAGGCTAATTATCCATGCCTGGAGTCATGCTGTTCCTTCTTGCTCTGTTGCTTCAGAGACTAAACTGGAGAAACCTCTCTGACCTTTGTTAGGGTTAGGTAGCTCTCAGAGCATTTGGGGAGTTACAGTAAAAATTATTAAAAGTTAAGAGCTACTGGTGATGGGAGCAACTGGCTGTGGGGAAAGCTGGGTCTTGCTCTCGTGGGCAGGGCCACGCTAGGTACATCTTTCATTCAGTTTTCCGCTGATGGCAGAGTAGAAGGATGTGCGCTCATCTTCTGTCTGTGAGTGTTTGAGGGTCTCCTGCAGAGGCATGGGTCAGCAGTGGCCTGCTGTGGGGACAGGGGGCACTGGCAGCAGCAGTCCTGGGAGGTGTGGCATGTTGGCACAAGTCCTCCTGGAGCAAGGTTGCCACTAGCCCTTACCATAGAGCCGGCAGAGTCCATTGGCATCACTGACTCAATAGACATGAGTCTGAGCAAACTTCAGGAGATAGTGAAGGACAGGAAAGCCTGCTATGTTATAGTCCATGGGTTCATAAAGAGTCAGACATGGCTTAGCAACTGAAAAACAAAAAGAGCTACCATCTATTAATTGCTTACAAACTACCACACAATTGCACTCATCTCGCACGCTAGTAAAGTAATGCTCAAAATTCTCCAAGCCAGGCTTCAGCAATACGTGAACCGTGAACTTCCAGATGTTCAAGCTGGTTTTAGAAAAGGCAGAGGAACCAGAGATCAAATTGCCAACATCCTGTGGATCATGGAAAAAGCAAGAGAGTTCCAGAAAAACATCTATTTCTTTATTGACTATGCCAAAGCCTTTGACTGTGTGGATCACAATAAATTGTGGAAAATTCTGAAAGAGATGGGAATACCAGACCACCTGGCCTGCCTCTTGAGAAACCTGTATGCAGGTCAGGAGGCAACAGTTAGAACTGGACATGGAACAACAGACTGGTTCCAAATAGGAAAAGGAGTATGTCAAGGCCGTATATTGTCACCCTACTTATTTAACTTATACGCAGAGTACATCATGAGAAATGCTGGGCTGAAAGAAGGACAAGCTGGAATCAAGATTGCCAGGAGAAATATCAATAACCTCAGATATGCAGATGACACCACCCTTATGGCAGAAAGTGAAGAGGAACTAAAAAGCCTCTTGATGAAAGTGAAAAAGGAGAGTGAAAAAGTTAGCTAAAAGCTAAACATTCAGAAAACGAAGATCATGGCTTCTTGTCCCATCACTTCATGGGAAATAGATGGGGAAACAGTGGAAACAGTGTCAGACTTTATCTTTTTGGGCTCCAAAATCACTGCAGATGGTGATTGCAATCAGGAAATTAAAAGACGCTTACTCCTTGGAAGGAAAGTTATGACCAACCTAGATAGCATATTCAAAAGCAGAGACTTACTTTGCCAACAAAGGTCTGTCTAGTCAAGGCTATGGTTTTTCCTGTGGTCATGTATGGATGTGAGAGTTGGACTATGAAGAAAGCTGAGCGCCGAAGAATTGATGCTTTTGAACTGTGGTATTGGAGAAGACTCTTGAGAGTCCCTTGGACTGCAAGGAGATCCAACCAGTCCATTCTAAAGGAGATCAGTCCTGGGTGTTCTTTGGAAGGACTGATGCTAAAGCTGAAACTCCAGTACTTTGGCCACCTCATGTGAAGAGCTGACTCATTGGAAAAGACTCTGATGCTGGGAGGGATTGGGGGCAGGAGGAAAAGGGGACGACAGAGGATGAGATGGCTTGATTGCATCACCAACTCGATGGACAAGAGTTTGGGCGAACTCCGGGAGTTTGTGATGGACAGGGAGGCCTGGGGTGCTGCGATTCATGGGGTCGCAAAGAGTCGGACATGACTGAGCGATTGAACTGAACTGATCTGAACTGAAGTATTGAAACTGGCCAAACAGTCTCTGCATGTGGCTTTGTTTAAATGCATCTCTCAAATCCCATATCATGCTGTGCTACGTTTGTTTATGTATCTGTGTTTTCCTGGAGACAGAAGACTCCTCAGCTCCTAGAGGTCAGGGCCTGACTGCTCTTCATCTTTACACTCCCAGCACCTAGCGCAGCGCCTGCACATAACAGGCAGTCCAGCATCAGGGAGTGTTTGGTTTGATGTGAGGTTTAACTCTTCTGATAGACTGGTCTAATTCTTTTTCTTCTTTTCTATTTGGTTATATTGATTAATTTGTTTCATTTTTTTAGGTTCAACATATAAGTGATAATATATGTATGTCTTTCTTTGTCTGACTTACTTTACTAAGCATAATACCCTCCAGGTTCATTCATGTTGTGGCAAATGGCAAAATTTCATTCTTTTTTATAGTATTGCATTGTATATACATATCATAGCTTCTTCATTCATTCATCTGTTGATGGACAGTTAGTTTGCTTTCCTACCTGTAACCATACTTCTGATGAAGCCATTATTTCCCAGCTTGACTCAGAATAAGGCAACTCTCTAGTTCAAAGGTTGTCAAATGTTCTCTAAAGGTCTAGATAGTAAATATTTTTGGCTTTGTGGGTAGCTACTCAACTCTACTTTTGTAGTGGGAAAGCAGCCATAGACAATATGAAAACAAGTGGGTGTGGATATTTTCCAATAAAACTTTATTTACAAACTAACTGGCTACCCCTGCTCTATCAGGTTTATATCTGTAACCAACAGGCTGGTTTAGAACATGAACTTTCTTTCCAAGGGTCAGAGAAAAGAGCCAGAGGTACTTACTGTTCCCCCTGGTATTTGTCCCTAAGTGGCTTGCATACTCTTAAAGATTTCTGGAAAACATTGTAATTTTAGAACATGTTCATATCTTACAACCATAAAGTCCATAAGTTCTTTTTTTTCTGTGTCAAACTTAAATTCATTCTGCTTTTAACTGAAATGTGATGCCCCTTATTACACTTAAGGAAAGGAACTTACTACCCTGGCATCTTGGCTAATGCTTTATTAAATAATTATTAATCTTGTGGTTTTAGATAATTCTATGGTGTTGGAGAAGACTCTTGAGAGTCCCTTGGACTGCAAGGAGATCTAACCAGTCCATTCTAAAAGAGATCAGCCCTGGGATTTCTTTGGAAGGAATGATGCTAAAGCTGAAACTCCAGTATTTTGGCCACCTCATGCGAAGAGTTGACTCATTGGAGAAGACTCTGATGCTGGGAGGGATTGAGGGCAGGAGGAGAAGGGGATGACAGAGGATGAGACGGCTGGATGGCATCACTGACTCGATGGATGTGAGTCTGAGTGACCTCCGGGAGTTGGTGATAGACAGGGAGGCCTGGCATGCTGCAGTTCATGGGGTTGCAAAGAGTCGGACACTACTGAGCGACTGATCTGATCTGATGGTTTTGTTATCATTTTCTAGAATGTCAGTTGCCTTAAAAAATAGCTTAAAATTCTCTTCAGAAAGAATTATAATGACAAACGACTGAGAATTTGGTGAACTAGGCAGAATTCTTTTAGGCTGCTGCTGCTGCTAAATCGCTTCAGTCGTGTCCGACTCTGTGCGACCCCATAGATGGCAGCCTAGAGGCTCCCCCGTCCCTGGGATTCTCCAGGCAAGAACACTGGAATGGGTTGCCATTTCCTTCTCCAATGCAAACAAACAATGAAAAGCAGACTGAAATTGTCTTCATACTCAGATTGATCAAGTGTGTAAACAGCACTGGGGAGGGAGCTGTTACGTCCATCTCTTGGTTCTGTCCATTGTTCATCTCTGTGCTGTTCTGTTCTTAGGCAGGCTTTCCCCTCATAGGAGCCCTGGGAAGTTCCAAGCTTATATGCTTTCAGGTAAAATCCAGTGGAAAATAGAAATTCTGTTTAGCAAACAGTTTCAGTACAAACTTTGGGTCTGGCTCTCATAGGCCAGTATTGTTGACCTGCTGATCCAAGTCACTTTGGCCTGAGGCATGGCATATGCTGGCTACCCAAGCCTGGGTAATATGCCCTTGGTTGACTTTTCCATATTCCCCATCTAAACTGAAGAGTTGGTGAAGAGGAATATAGCACCAAGCTTCTAAATGATTCATACTTTTGCAAAAAGAAAAATGAGGTATGGAGAAAAGTTTCACCTTTGTTATAAAAATTCAACTAAGGTCAGAGTAAACGCTGTTAGATTTAAATTACTTTACTTAAAAAACATTGATTACAATGTAAAATCACAGAAAACTCAGATTTAATAACATTAAGCTTAAAGTACTCAATAGCAACAATGAAAGCCTTTTGTCATCCTAATAGCAATGGATTTGTAATATTTCTGCTAACTAGAATTAGCCATCCCTGGAAAGATTCTAATCCAATGCTGAATTGCTTATAAAATGCCCTATTTATTGTAATGTATTGTAAGTAGCCAAATTCTGTATATACTGCGATTTTCTGTGTCTCTTCTTTGTTGTGGACTTATGTATATTCAGTTCAATTCAGTTCAGTCACTCAGTCAAGTCCGACTCTTTGCGACCCCATGGACTGCAGTACGCCAGGCTTCTCTGTCCATCAACAACTCCTGGAGCTTGCACAAATTCATGTCCATCGAGCCGGTGATGCCATCCAACCGTCTCATCCTCTGTTGTCCCCTTCTCCTCCTGCCTTCAATCTTGCCCAGTACCAGGGTCTTTTCCAAGGAGTCAGTTCTTCATAAAAGGTGGCCAAAGTATTACTGGAGTTTCAGCTTCAGCATCAGTCCTTCCAATGAATATTCAGGACTGATTTCCTTGAGGATTGACTGGTTTGATCTCCTTGCACTCCAAGGGACTCTCAAGAGTCTTCCCCAACACAACACTTCAAAAGCATCAATTCTCCTGTGCTCAGTTTTCTTTGTAGTCCAACTCTCACATCCATACATGACTACTGGAAAAACCATGACTTTGACTAGATGGACCTTTGTTGGCAAAGTAATGTCTCTCCTTTTTAATAGGCTGTCTAGTTTGGTTATAGCTTTGCTTCCAAGGAGCTAGAGTCTTTTAATTTCATGGCTGCAGTCACCATCTGCAGTGATTTTGGAGCCCAAGAAAATAAAGTCTCTCACTGTCTCCATTGTTTCCCCATCTATTTTCCATGAAGTGATGGGACTGGATGCCATAATCTTAGTTTTCTGAATGTTGAGTTTATTAGTGAAATTAAAATAACTATGGTACATATACACAATGGAGTATTACTCAGCCATTAAAAAGAATACATTTGAATCAGTTCTAAGGAGGTGGATGGAACTGGAGCCTATTATACAGAGTGAAGTAAGCCAGAAACAAAAACACAAATACAGTATATTAACGCATATATATGGAATTTAGAAAGATGGTAAAAATAACCCTATTTACGAGACAGCAAAAGAGACACTGATGTATAGACCAGTCTTTTGGACTCTGGGACCGGGAGAGGGTGGGATGATTGGGGAGAATGGCATTGAAATATGTATAATATTATATCTGAAATGTATTAATTGTTCAAACTAAACACTGTCATGTTACAATTTGTTCATATTAGATGTTTGTAATGTTTCTGATAATCAATAAAAGAGATTCTTGATAAAAAAATAAAATAAAATAAAATAAAATAAAATAACTACAGAGTAGGAGGAAGCTGGTCCTTTCCCCATATTTGTTTCTTTTGCTGCTATAACAAATTAGCACAGTGTGGTTTAAAACAACACCAGTTCATTATCTTACAGTTCTGGGAATCAGGATTCTTTAAATGAGTCTCACTGAGCTAAAGTCAGCAGGGTCACATTCCTTCAGGAAGCTCTAGGGGAGAATCTGTTTCTTGCCTTTTCCAGCCTTTAGGGGCCACCTGCATTCCTTGGCTCATGGCCCTCTTCTACCTTCAAAGCCGGAAATCTTATCACTCTGGCCCAGATAAATCCAGGTTAATCTCCCCATCTCAAAATCCTTAACTTAATCACACCATAAAAGTCCCTTTGCCATGTGAGGTTAACACGTTCACAGTTCTGGGGATTAGGTCACGGACATTTTTTTGGGGGGCCCAATATTCCACCCACTACCTTCCCCTCAATCAGGGAGCTGTTACTAGATAAAGGGGGGAATGGATACTAGGCAAGTGACTTGGGTTCTAGTTTCCAGTTCATTTATTTAGGTGCTGTGTGATTTGGGCAAATACATTCATGTCTTTGGGTCTTAGCTTCTGTACTTGTAAAGCAAGAGGTTGTAGTAGATGAACTTGCTTAGTTCTTACATGCTGAGTTGCTCAGTCATGTCCAACTCTTTGTGACTCGCATGGACTATAGCCCATCCCCTTTCCCTGTTCATGGAATTTTCCAGGCAACAATACTGGAGTGGGTTGCCATTTCCTACTCCAGGGGATCTTCCCAACCAGGGATCAAATCCTTATCTCTTGTGTCTTCTGCATTGGCAGGTAGATTCTTTACCACTGAACCACCTGGGAAACCGTTTAATTGATACACATGTATATATCATATACTTATGTGATATGGTAGCAAAAAAGTCACCAGAACAACTGAAATGTTCATAGATAAGGGAATTTTGAATAAACAATGATACATTCATACTATGGATTACAGTGAAACTATTAAGCATGAGCTATATCTATATATTACCTGGAAAGGTATCTTTGATATATTACTAAGTGAAAAAAGAAAACTGCAAAGTGTTATGTATAGTCTGATCCTATTTTAGAAAATTAGAAAACAATGTGTGTGCATGTATATTTGTATATCTTTATATGGAAGTAGAGCGAGTTATGGGAGGACTTTTAAGATTGATTACTTCAGGGGATGTGGGATTGGATGAGAATGGAGAGATGATTATCTTTACATTAATTTTTGATTACTCAAGTAATTAATGAACCCATATTTTATGAGTTGGCCCTTTTGAATACCACTCCTGGTACTCCTCCCTTCTCTTTCCCTTCTTATGTATTAGTACTGCATGCTGCTGCTGCTGCTAAGTCGCTTCAGTCGTGTCCGACTCTGTGCGACCCCATAGACGGAAGCTCACCAGGCTCCCCTGTCCCTGGGATTCTCCAGGCAAGAGCACTGGAGTGGGTTGCCATTTCCTTCTCCAATGCATGAAAGTGAAAAGTCAAAGTGAAGTCGCTCAGTCGTGTCCGACTCTTAGCGACCCCACGGACTGGAGCCTACCAGGCTCCTCCGTCCATGGGATTTTCCAGGCAAAAGTACTGGGGTGGGGTGCCATTGCCTTTCCCGATTTAGTATTGCATAGGAACCTGGAATGTTTGGAGAAGACAATGGCACCTCACTTCAGTACTTTTGCCTAGAAAATCCCATGGATGGAGGAGCCTGGTAGGCTGCAGTCCACGGGGTCGCTAGAGTCGGACAGGACTGAACGACTTCACTTTCACTTTTCACTTTCGTGCATTGGAGAAGGAAATGGCAACCCATTCCAGTGTTCTTGCCTGGAGAATCCCAGAGATGGGGAAGCCTGGTGAGCTGCCGTCTATGGGGTCGCACAGAGTCGGACACGACTAAAGTGACTTCGCAGCAGTAGCCACAGGAACCTGGAATGTTAGGTCCATGAATCAAGGTAAATTGGAAGTGGTCAAACAGGAGATGGCAAGAGTGAATATCAACATTTTAGGAATCACTGAACTAAAATGGACTGAAATTGGAGAATTGAACTCAGATGACCATTATATTTACTACTGTGGGCAAGAATCCCTTAGAAGAAATGGAGTAGCCCTCATAGTCAACAAAAGAGTCCAAAATTCTGTACTTGGGTGCGATCTCAAACATGACAGAATGATCTCTGTTCGTTTCCAAGGCAAACCATTCAATGTCAAGGTAATCCAAATCTATGTCCCAACCACTAATGCTGAAGAAGCTGAAGTTGAATAGTTCTATGAAGACTTACAAGACCTTCTAAAACTAACACTCCCAAAAGATGTCTTTTTCATTATAGGGGACTGGAATGCAAAAATAGGAAGTCAAGAGATACCTGGAGTAACAGGCAAATTTGGCCTTGGAATACGGAATGAAACAGGGCAAAGGCTAACAGAGTTAGCCTGAAGAACTGTGGATGGAGGTTCGTGACATTGTACAGGAGAAAGTGATCAAGACTATCCCCAAGAAAAAGAAATGCAAAAAGGCAAAATGGTTGTCTGAGGAGGACTTACAAATAGCTGAGAAAATAAAGAGAAGCTAAAGGCAAAGAAGAAAAAGAAAAATATACCCATTTGAATGCAAAGTTCCATAAAGTAGCGAGGAGACATAAGAAAGCCTTCCTCAGTGATCAATGCAAATAAATAGAGGAAAACAGTAGAATGGGAAAGACTAGAGATCTCGTCAAGAAAATTAGAGATACCAAGGGGACATTTCATGCAAAGATGGGCACAATAAAGGACAGAAATGGTATGGACCTAACAGAAGCAGAAGATATTAAGAAGAGGTGGCAAGAATACACAGAAGAACTATACAAAAAGATCTTCATGACTCAGACAATCATGATGGTGTGATCACTCACCTAGAGCCATACATTCTGGAATGAGAAGTCAAGTGGGCTTTTGAAGTGTCACTACAAACAAAGCTAGTGGAGGTGATGGAATCCCAGTTGAGCTATTTCAAATCCTGAGAGATTATGCTGTGAAAGTGCTGCACTCAATATGCCAGCAAATGTGGAAAACTCAGCAGTGGCCACAGGACTGGAAAAGGTCAGTTTTCATCCCAATCCCAAAGAAAGGCAATGCCAAAGAATGCTCAAACTATTGCACAATTGCACGCATCTCACATGCTAGTGAAGTAATGCTCAAAATTCTCCAAGCCAGGCTTCAACAATATGTGAACCGTGAGCTTCCAGTTGTTCAAATTGGATTTAGAAAAGGCAGAGGAACCAGAGATCAAATTGCCAACATTGGTTGGATCATCAAAAAAGCAAGAGAGTTCCAGAGAAACATCTACTACTGCTTTATTGACTACACCAAAGCCTTTGACTGTGTGGATCACAACAAACTATGGAAAATTCTTCAAGAGATGGGAACACCAGACTACCTTACCTGCCTACTGAGAAATCTGAATATAGGTCAGGAAGCAACAGTTAGAACTGGACATGGAACAACAGGCTAATTCCAAATCAGGAAAGGAGTATGTCAAGGCTGCATATTGTCACCCTGCTTATTTAACTTATATGCAGAGTACATCATGTGAAATGCTGGGCTGCATGAAACACAAGCTGGAATCAAGATTGCCAGGAGAAATATCAATAACCTCAGATATGCAGATGACACCACCCTTATGGCAGAAAGTGAAGAAGAACTAAAGAGCCTCTTGATGAAAGTGAAAGAGGAGTGTGAAAAGTTGGCTTAAATCTCAACATTAAAAAAACCTTAAGATCATGGCTCCAGTACCATCAGTTCAGTTCAGTTCAGTCACTCAGTTGTGTCTGACTCTTTGCGACCCCACGAACTGCAGCATGCCAGGCCTCCCTGTCCATCACCAGCTGCCGGAGTCTACGTAAACCTTTGTAAGTCGAGTTGGTGATGCCATCCAACCATCTCATCCTCGGTTGTCCCCTTCTCCTCCTGCCTTCAATCTTTCCCAGTATCAAGGTCTTTTCAAATGAGTCAGCTCTTCACATCAGGTGGCCAAAATATTGGAGTTTCAGCTTCAACATCATTCCTTCCAATGAACACCCAGGACTGATCTCCTTTAGGATGGACTGGTTGGATCTCCTTGCAGTCCAAGGGACTCTCAAGAGTCTTCTCCAACACCACAGTGCAAAAGCATCAATTCTTTGGCGCTCAGCTTTCTTTATAGTCCAACTCTCACATCCATACATGACTACTGGAAAAACCATAGCCTTGACTAGATGGACTTTTGTCGGCAAAGTAATGTCTCTGCATTTTAATATGCTCTCTAGGTTGGTCATAACTTTCCTTCCAAGGAGCAAGCGTTTTTTAATTTCCTGGTTGCAATCACCACCTGCAGTGATTTTGGAGCCCCCCAAAATAAAGTCAGCCACTGTTTCCCCATCTATTTGCCATGAAGTGATGGGACTGGATGCCAAGATCTTAGTTTTCTGAATGTTGAGCTTTAAGCCAACTTCTTCACTCTCCTCTTTCACTTTCATCAATAGGCTCTTTAGCTTTTCTTCACTTTCTGCCATAAGGGTGGTGTCATCTGCATATCTGAGGTTATTGATATTTCTCTCGGCAATCTTGATTCCAGATTATGCTTCCTCCCGTCCAGCATTTTTCATGACTTATTCTGCATATAAGTTAAATAAGCAGGGTGACAATATACAACCTTGATGTACTCCTTTTCCTATTTGGAACCAGTCTGTTGTTCCATGTCCAGTTCTAACTGTTGCTTCCTGACCTGCATACAGTCCCATCACTTCATGGCAAATAGATGGGGAAACAATGGAAACAGTGAGAGACTTTATTTTCTTGGGCTCCAAAAGCACTGCAGATGGTGACTATAGCCATGAAATTAAAAAACGCTTGCTCCTTGGAAGGAAAGCTATCACAAACTTAGCCTATTAAAAAGCAGAGATATTACTTGCTCACAGAGGTCCGTCTAGTCAAAGCTATGGTTTTTCCAGTAGTCATGTATAGATGTGAGAGTTGGACTTATAAAGAAAGCTGAGCACTGAAGACTTAATGCTTTTGAACTGTGATGTTCGAAAAGATTCTTGAGAGTCCTTTGGACTGCAAGGAGATCAAACCAGTCAATCCTCAAGGAAATCAGTCCTGAATATTGGAAGGACTGATGCTGAAGCTGAAACTCCAATACCTTGTCCACCTGATGGGAAGAACTGACTCCTTTTAGAAAACATTTATGCTGGGCAAGATTGAAGGCAGGAGGAGAAGGGGACGAAAGAGAATCAGATGGTTGGATGGCTTCACCAACTCAATGGACATGAGTTTGAGCAAGCTCCGGGAGTTGGTGATGGACAGGGAAGCCTGGTGTGCTGCAGTTCATGGGGTTGCAAAGAGTCGGACGTGACTGAGCCACTGAATTGAACTGAACTGAGGTTGTCTTCCTGATATTTTCTGTGTATTTACATGGTTATATACCTACATGGAGAGAATTTATAGTATTGAAAACACATGATACCGTGTTGTGTGGATCTTTCTACAATACACTTTTAAATTCCATAGTATTTTAAAGAAATGTATCCATGTGAGTACAGGTAAACTACCTTATTCTTCTAAATTGCAAAGTAGGATGCCATAGCATCGATAATAGATGATCTGTTTAGCCATTCCTCTGCCAGTGGGCAACTAAATTTTTCCCATTTTTTAGCTATTACACACTGCCCCACTGGCCATTCCTGTGGCCTTGTACATGTGTTCCTGTTTCTATAGGAGAGTCACCAAATAGTGAAATGGATCAATCATAGAGTATAAAACTTAAAAAAAGTTTTAAAATAGATCCTGTGGAATTTTCTTTAAAAGAGTTGTGCCATTTAGACATTTTTTAAAAAAATTAAAAAAACTCTCTAACTTTTAAGGCAAGCATATATTACTTAGGCATTCAAAAATCTGTAAGGTGTTCTTACAGATAAATAAATAAAGAAAATCTGTAAAGGTGTTCTGCGACTCTGTACGTCCTCCAGATACTGTGGGTGGGAGTAGGTAGATTTCCATCTGTCTGGAGCCTCTCCAGGGAGCCCTCCTATCTGAGGCAGTAGATGGAGAAAGTTTCGTCAAACAGCAAAGACTAACAAGCCTTCAGAGAGCTTGTTTCTGTCCACTTGGCACCTGGAACTTACCTGACAAGGGTGAACATTTCATAACTTTACAATTTGATGTTCTCTGTACTGTTCTAGCACAAGAGGAAAGCCTCTCTGAGTACCAGAAGACAGAAGGTTTTATTTAAGTATGTGAAAATATTGATTGAGGGTAAGAAAGGTTTCGGAATTCAAAGAAAAGCATGAAATTTTTTCTTCTATGACATCACCAGTGAATGTGGAACATACTCAGACAGCTTAATGGGGTTTTTAACAGAAATGAAACTATTCAACTGATGAATTTGTTAGCCTACCCGAGGTTCTTAACTTTAATACACTTTACAAGAGTATCTTTTACCAGCAGAGGGAGCCAGCGAGCTTTCCACTGTTTAGAAACTTCTGACTATAGGAAGAGGCTCAGAATTACCTTTGCCTGCCTAAAGGTACAGAATATACAGTGTTTAATCTTTGTGTTCAAGAAGCAATTCCATAGCTTCCATTTAAAAATTCAAAAAAGTTTACATATAGAATAACATGTACACTGTTTAAAGTGTAATACCAGAGATTAATACAGAAAGCTTTTTGTATATAAAAGCACAAAATGATATAAAAGATCCTTACCGTTTCCACCCTCCAGTCCTACTCCCGAGAGGCCATCATTTTCAACTCTTGTTTCTGTTTCTTTGGGGAAAAATTTGTATCTTTTTAATAATACACCAACAAGGTACAGATTTAGAAAGTACAGCTCCCTTCACTAGTGGCGACCACTATAATCAGCTCATTGAATATCCTGCCAGAGAGATTCTATGTGATGAGTCTTTTAAGAAATGTAATAATTCTAGAAAAGCAATACCGTCACATGATTCAAAAGCTTCCAGTAGGAATTCAGAGAAAAGTCTCCTTCCCATCTATGTCTCTCAGAGTTTACATATTAAGCCCTATTTCTCCACTTAACCTGAGAATTTAGCTACTGACTTTTATAACATGTTAGATGAAGGTTTGGTCTTGTACTTCCCATGCCATCCCCTTCCCCTACTACCTGATATAAACATAATATGCACATTATTATTATTATTTGGCTGTAGAATCTTAGTTCCCTAAGCAGGGATCAAACCCACGACATCTGCTTGGAAGTGTGGAGTCTTAATTGACTGGACTGCCAGGGAAGTCCCAATAATCATGTTATTTGGTAGACAATATTTTTCACTGCTGAGTGAAATACTGCAGTAATTTCCCCCCATCCTTTTTTTTTTTTTTTTTTTTTTAAATAAAACATTTGGTTTTCTTGGAGTCATTGCTTCATTGGGTTAGCTTTTTTCATGCACTTATCACTGATTTTTCCATGAACACCATCAGATTTGTCAAACACCAATGATATTTCCCCAATTACCAAATATATTGCATATCTTGATCCATTTTCTGTCTTCTTGCTCTAAACATAACTGCTTGTGCTCGTAGCCTGCAGACCCTCCCACTTACCTTTGACCCCTACCCTGTGGAATAGTCTCATGTCTGGGTCCCATGTGTTAAGTTTCCAGGAGGCCACGGGCTGGAGGTGCCTCTAATGCTTTGGTACCTACAAAGATGAGCAAACCAACATCTAAGCCTGTAAATGTCTCAGGGTTAAGAAATCAAAACCAAGGACAGCCCACCACAAATAGCTGACCAGGCTTTCAGCTACACCCAATCAATAATCTTTTTAAAAATTTATTTTATTGAAGGATAGTTGATTGACAATATTGTGTTAATTTCTACTGTACAGCAAAGTGGCTCAGTTATACATATATATACATTGTTTTCCATATTCTTTTTCATTACGGTTTATCACAAGATAGTGAATACAATTCCCTGTGCTATATGGTAGGGCCTTGTTTATCCATTTTATATACAATTGTTTGCATCTGTTAATCCCCAAACTCCCAATGCACCCCTCTGCTGCCCCACCCCCTCCTTGATAACCACGCACGAGTCTGTTCTCTGTGTCTGTGAGGCTGTTTCTTAGAATAAGTTCATTTGCATAAGATTCCACATGGAAGTGATGTCATATGATATTCTTCCTTCTCTGTCTGACTCTCTTTTCTTAGGATGACAATCTCTAGGTCTATGCATGTTGCTGCAAATGGCATTATTTCACCCTTTTTGTGTGTGTATGTATGGGTACATGTGCAGTTGTGTCCTACTCTTTGCGACCCCATGGACTGTGGCCCACCAGGCCTTTCTGTGCATGGGATTTCCCAGGCAAGAATACTGGAGAGAGGGTAGCCATTTCCTCCTTCAGCAATCAATAATAATCTTGCTTTGTTTCTGCACCTTCTCTGTGTAAGTCTTTTTTTGCTGGCTCCTATAGGCAAAGACCATGGGTTCAAGTGGCAATCTGTTACAGGGTTTCAAAACCAGAACGGGAATGTGAGTAGCAAGGTGCCAGGAGATTGGTGTTGATATATATCTACATTTATCCTTGGTAAGATAATTCCCTTCCCTAAACTAAGTCTTCCCGCCCCGCCGGCTGCGTCGCGCCCTAAGAGCGCCCCGCCGGCTGCGTCGCGCACTAAGAGCGCGGCTGAGAGGAGCTACCCCACGACCGAGGAAGGACGGCAGTGAGGGCCAGTGCACTAAGCACGGCCGAGAAGAGCTACCCCACGACCGAGGTCAGGAAGGGCGGCGGTGAGGAGAGACCCCTCGTCCAAGGTAAGGTGCGATGGCTGTGCTTCGCTGGCCTGGAGCAGCCAGGAGCAGCCGGGATGAGATACCCCACGCCCAAGGTAAGAGAAACCCAAGTAAGACAGTAGGTCTTGAAAGAGGGCATCAGAGGGCAAGTACACTAAAACCATTCTCACAGAAAACTAGACAATCTAATCACACAAGGACCACACCCTTGTCTAACTCAATGAAATTAAGCCATGCCCGAGGGGCAACCTGGGATGGGCGGGTCGTGGTGGAGAGAGATGTCAGGGTGTGGTCCGCTGGAGAAGGGAATGGCAAACCACTTCAGTATTCTTGCCTTGAGAACCCCATGAACAGTATGAAAAGACAAAATGATAGGATACTGAAAGAGAAACTCCCCAGGTCAGTAGGGGCCCAATATGCTACTGGAGATCAGTGGAGAAATAACTCCAGAAAGAATGAAAGGATGGAGCCAAAACAAAAAGAATACCCAGCTGTGGATGTGTCTGGTGATAGAAGCAAAGTCCGATGCTGTAAAGAGCAATATTGCATAGGAACCTGGAATGTCAGGTCCACGAATCAAGGCAAATTGGAAGTGGTCAAACAAGAGATGGCAAGAGTGAATGTTGACATTCTAGGAATTAGCAAACTAAAATGGACTGGAATGGGTGAATTTAACTCGGATGACCATTGTATCTACTACTGTGGGCAGGAATCCCTCAGAAGAAATGGAGTGGCCATCATGGTCAACAGAAGAGTCCGAAATGCAGTACTTGGATGCAATCTCAAAAATGACAGAATGATCTCTGTTCGTTTCCAAGGCAAACCATTCAATGTCACAGTAATCCAAATCTATGCCCCAACCAGTAACGCCGAAGAAGCTGAAGTTGAAAGGTTCTATGAAGACCTACAAGACCTTTTAGAACTAACACCCAAAAAAGATGTCCTTTTCATTATAGGGGACTGGAATGCAAAAGTAGGAAGCCAAGAAACACCTGGAGTAACAGGCAAATTTGGCCTTGGAATACGGAATGAAGCAGGGCAAAGACTAATAGAGTTTTGCCAAGAAAATGCACTGGTCATAGCAAATACCCTCTTCCAACAACACAAGAGAAGACTCTATACATGGACATCACCAGATGGTCAACACCGAAATCAGATCGATTATATTCTTTGCAGCCAAAGATGGAGAAGCTCTATACAATCAGCAAAAACAAGACCAGGACCTGACTGTGGCTCGGACCATGAACTCCTTATTGCCAAATTCAGACTGAAATTGAAGAAAGTAGGGAAAACTACTAGACCATTCAGATATGACCTAAATCAAATCCCTTATGATTATACAGTGGAAGTGAGAAATAGATTTAAGGGCCTAGATCTGATAGATAGAGTGCCTGATGAACTATGGAATGAGGTTCGTGACATTGTACAGGAGACAGGGATCAAGACCATCCCCATGGAAAAGAAATGCAAAAAAGCAAAATGGCTGTCTGGGGAGGCCTTACAAATAGCTGTGAAAAGAAGAGAAGCGAAAAGCAAAGGAGAAAAGGAAAGATATAAACATCTGAATGCAGAGTTCCAAAGAATAGCAAGAAGAGATAAGAAAGCCTTCTTCAGTGATCAATGCAAAGAAATAGAGGAAAACAACAGAATGGGAAAGACTAGGGATCTCTTCAAGAAAATCAGAGATACCAAAGGAACATTTCATGCAAAGATGGGCACGATAAAGGACAGAGATGGTGTGGACCTAACAGAAGCAGAAGATATTAAGAAGAGGTGGCAAGAATACACAGAAGAACTGTACAAAAAAGAGCTTCAAGACCTAGATAATCATGATGATGTGATCACTGACCTAGAGCCAGACATCTTGGAATGTGAAGTCAAGTGGGCCTTAGAAAGCATCACTACGAACAAAGCTAGTGGAGGTGATGGAATTCCAGTGGAGCTCTTCCAAGTCCTGAATGATGATGCTGTGAAAGTGCTGCACTCAATATGCCAGCAAATTTGGAAAACTCAGCAGTGGCCACAAGATTGGAAAAGGTCAGTTTTCATCCCAATCCCAAAGAAAGGCAATGCCAAGGAGTGCTCAAACTACCAAACAATTGCACTCATCTCACACGCTAGTAAAGTAATGCTCAAAATTCTCCAAGCCAGGCTTCAGCAATATGTGAACCGTGAACTTCCTGATGTTCAAGCTGGTTTTAGAAAAGGCAGAGGAACCAGAGATCAAATTGCCAACATCTGCTGGATCATGGAAAAAGCAAGAGAGTTCCAGAAAAACATCTATTTCTGCTTTATTGACTATGCCAAAGCCTTTGACTGTGTGGATCACAATCAACTGGGGAAAATTCTGAAAGAGATGGAATACGAGACCACCTGATCTGTCTCTTAAGAAATCTGTATGCAGGTCAGGAAGCAACAGTTAGAACTGGTCATGGAACAACAGACTGGTTCCAAATAGGAAAAGGAGTACGTCAAGGCTGCATATTGTCACCATGTTTATTTAACTTATATGCAGAGTACATCATGAGAAATGCTGGACTGGAAGAAGCACAAGCTGGAATCAAGATTGCCGGGAGAAATATCAATCACCTCAGATATGCAGATGACACGACTCTTATGGCAGAAAGTGAAGAGGGGCTAAAAAGCCTCTTGATGAAAGTGAAAGTGGAGAGTGAAAAGGTTGGCTTAAAGCTCAACATTCAGAAAACGAAGATCATGGCATCTGGTCCCATCACTACATGGGAAATAGATGGGGAAACAGTGGAAACAGTGTCAGACTTTGTTTTTCTGGGCTCCAAAATCACTGCAGATGGTGACTGCAGCCATGAAATTAAAAGACGCTTACTCCTTGGAAGGAAAGTTATGACCAACCTAGATAGCATATTCAAAAGCAGAGACATCACTTTGCCAACAAAGGTTCGCCTAGTCAAGGCTATGGTCTTTCCTGTGGTCATGTATGGATGTGAGAGCTGGACTGTGAAGAAGGCTGAGCACCGAAGAATTGATGCTTTTGAACTGTGGTGTTGGAGAAGACTCTTGAGAGTCCCTTGGACTGCAAGGAGATCCAACCAGTCCATTCTGAAGGAGATCAGCCCTGGGATTTCTTTGGAAGGAATGATGCTCAAGCTGAAACTCCAGTATTTTGGCCACCTCATGCGAAGAGTTGACTCATTGGAGAAGACTCTGATGCTGGGAGGGATTGGGGGCAGGAGGAGAAGGGGACGACAGAGGATGAGATGGCTGGATGGCATCACTGACTCGATGGATGCGAGTCTGAGTGACCTCCGGGAGTTTGTGATGGACAGGGAGGCCTGGCGTGCTGCGGTTCATGGGGTCGCAAAGAGTCGGACACGACTGAGCGACTGATCTGATCTGATAGGCAAAGTGTTCCTAGTCACTCTGGGTCTGGTTTGGCTCTGCCCAATTCGAATAGGTTGTAGCTCCAGTCAATACTTAAGATTGTTAATAGGCCTCAGTTTCTCTTCTACCACATGTTTCCCTTTTCTTGGTTTATTCCCTTTTTGCTAGAGCACATCTTCTAGGAACTTCTTAAGAAAGGGTCATAGTTACTATTTTGAGTTCCTGGTGAGTCTGAACATGTCCTAATTCTTGGTGTGCACTTTGGTGGGCTATGTATGTCCAGGTTGGTAATCTTTTTCCTGCAGAATTTCTCCATTGCCTTTCAGTCTCTCTTATTGTAATTGAGAAGTTTATGGTATTCTGATTTCTGATCTTCAGTATGTGACCTGCTTTAATTCTTTTTGCTTCCCTGGTGGCTCAGATGGTACAGAATCTATCTACAATGCAGGAGTCTGGCGTTCAATCCCTGGGTTGGGAAGATCCCCTGGAGGAGGGAAAGGCTACCCACGCCAGTATTCTTGCCTGGAGAATTCTATGGCAGAGGAGCCTGGCAGGGTCTCAAAGAGTCAGACAGGACTGAGCAACTAACACTTTCACTTTAATTCTTTCCAAAGGTTTGTTTATCTAGGCCCGTGAAGTTTTGTGAAAATATTACTTTGAATGAGTCTCTTTTGTTTATTCTGTTAGACAACGAGGAATTCTTTACAGTTCTTGGAAATTTTCTTGTGTGTTTTTTTCTTTTCTTCTCTCCAACAGGACGTCTGCTATTATGTCCTCCCCTGGAACACTGTCCCTGCCGATTTATACCTCTCATATGCCTGTCCTGTTTTTTTTTGCCAATTTGCAAAAGAATTGGAGAGATAATATACATGTTCAGTTGGCCACAAAAATGAGGTGCCTTTATGCCATCACTTTTTGAAGGTTTATTAAAAGAGGAGTCTAGTGTGACTCTGTGGAAGTTATCCTTTAAAACACACAAAATGGAACCAGCGGAATATCTTTAAGTAGAAGGTTTTGTAAAGAAAATATTTTAGAACAGGCCCTGTCTCTTTTGACCTTGGTTCCTGTCTAGATACCAGGATTAAAGTGGCAACTGTAGGCACGGAAGGGTCACCTTTCAGAGAGATCAGTGAATGGTGTCGTATGATATCATTGTTTTTCTCTGTCAGACTTACTTCACTCAGTATGATCTGGGTGCATCTATGTTACTGCAAATGGCATTATTTCATTCTTTTCTAAGGCTGAGTAGTATTCCACTGTAAGTGCTCCATAGTAGCTGTACCAACATACATTCCCACCAACAAGGTAGCACCCTCTCCAGCATTTATTATTTCTAGATATTTTGATGATGGCCATTTGGACCAGTGTGAGGTGGTACCAAATGGTAGTTTTATTTGCATTTCTCCAATAATTAGTGATGTTTAGCTTCTTTCCATATGATTTTTTTTTTAGCCATCTGTATGTCTTCTTTGGAGAAATGTCTACTTAGATCTCCTGCTTGTTTTTTGATTGGGTTGTTTGTTTTTTTTGACATAGAGCTACATGAGCTGTTTGTATATTTTGGAGATAAATCCCTTACAGCAGTGGTCTCTAACCATTTTGGCACCAAGGACTGGTTTCATGGAAGACAATTTTTCCATGGACAGGGGTGGGGGGAGATGGTTTTGGTTTTTACCACTGTTCACTTCCTGCTGTGTTCATAACAGGCCACAGACTGTACTGGTCTGTGGCCTGGGGGTTGGGACCCCTGCCTTGCAGGACTCGGGATTTTATTTTATTTTAAATAGTTACTTATTCGGCTGTGTTGGGTCTCAGCTGTGGCACGTGGGAGCTTCCCTGTGGCACGCAGAATCTTTTGTTGCTGTGTACCAGAGCAGCAGAGCTTGGGCTGTCCTCTAGAGCTTGGGCTCAGTAGCTGTCCCCTGCATGGTAAGGCAGATTCTTAACCACTGGACCAGCAGGTAAGTCCCAGGACTAGGTGTTTTAAACACTGCCCCCTAGATGCCCTGCCTGATATGAGAACCTGGAGTAACACAAGAGTGACTTTGTAGTTCCGGCTTTGTCGTGCAGGTCCTTGGGTTCCTGCCCACCAGTGATGGCTCGGGTTTGTGAGTGGTGACAGGAAGAGAGGCAGAGCATCTGTCACGGATGTGATATGAAGGCCCTTGTCTGTAAGTCAACTTTGTCATCATTTAATTTGGCTACTGTAGTGACAGTAAAGGGGTGATTCTTTTCGAAGAGACAGGGAGGGAAAGAAAAATAGACTAATGATTTGTGAATTTTAGTAAAAGAAAATGGACACCAGGGGGCAGCAAATCACCGTTCACAGGACAGGCTGCACAAAATTCAGTAGGGCATAAAAAGATGGTTTCCTTGAAAAATACGATGCGTGTGATAACTGTCTTCTATAAAGGGCAGCCCCGAGGTCAGAGCTGCTCTAACCTGAGTGGCAGTTTCAATCTCTTCAATATTTCCCTTCATGTTATCCCAGTATCCACTTACCTTTTCATGAAGCACAGTCACATACTATGCTCAATGTTTCCTTACCCGAGTGTTTCTTTATGCTTCCCTGGTGGCTCAGATGGTAAAGACTCAACCTGCAATGTAAGAGACTGGGTTCTATCCCTGGGTTGGGAAGATCTCCTGGAGAGGGAAATAGCTACCCAGTCCAGTATTCTTGCCTGGAGAATCCCATGGACAGAGGAGCTTGGCTGGCTGCAGTTCATGAGGTCGCAAAGAGTCAGACACGACTGAGCAACTAACACTAGCCCAGTAACTCCTTACCTTCTCATGAGGCACATTCATGTACTTCGCTCAGTGTTTTCTTACAGGGCACCCTCCTAGTTCTTCTCACACAGACTCCTAGAGTTGATCCTCAAGGACGCACTGCCTCTTCTGGAAACAGTCAGCTTGACAAGTACACTTTCTGCATCTTGAGGGATGAAGAGCCGATCTCCAGCTGTGGATCTCTCAGTTAGCACATTATCTCCTAGAACCTCCTCCCAGGTGATAAGACTCCAGGAGACAAGCCCACTGTGCGTTCACTGGGGTGACCAGGAGACGCTGCACTGTCCTGAGGGAACTTCTGCACAGTCAGAGGCTAACTTGGCTTGATATTTTTGGCTATAAATTTTGCTCTGAATCCCAGAGGTCTGTCTCCTCTGCTAAGTCTAGGAATTATTCATATTTACCCAAGATGTCTTCTTAACGAGAACTTTGCATAGTTCATCCAAACTGAAGTTAAAAAAGATGTGCTGCATTTGGATTGTTAAAGTGGTCAAATGTAGTTGTTTTTGGCAAGAGAGAGGAGGTCTTCCTCTGGACTCACAGAGGATTTGGCACCATGTAATGTTTTCTGGTTAGTTCTTCTAAAGGCGGTTCCAGCATCACCTGGAGTGGTGGGCTCTGGTGGTGTGCGCCCACGAGCTGCGTGAGGTTGGGCAAATCATGGGACCTTCATTTCCTCATTTCTTAAATGAAATGACCTTTATTTCCTCCTTTTAAAAACTATCTACTGTTGGCCTAGATAGTAACTCTTAATTAGAACACACCTCTGAGCCTGATTTGAAACCAGGAGCTCCCCAGGCCCTGTTCTGTCCCACAGAATCACGGCCTCTGGGGCTGGGCTCCTGGTGTGTGTATTTGGGTGGTGGGGGTGAGGAAGAAGGGGAACTCAGCCCATTCCAGGTGATTCTGGTCAGGTCACCAGGATATGAGCATCATAGCAAGTATTCTAACCTTCTTTCATTCATTCACTCATTTGTTAATTCACCAAAAATTTTGTAAAAAAAAAATATGCTGATGTAAAGGTCTACATGAGTCCATTTGGAATTCAGATCCAGTAAAAAAAAAAAAATGAAGGAAGACTATATTAACTATTCCAAACACACACACACACACAGTTAAAATTTGTATATTAACAGGCACTTGGTTAGGTTACATTAGTATCATTACTTATTTATTTTCTAAGTCTCCTGACCTGATAGTAGCTGACAAAATGAACCCCCCTTAGGACATATGAACCGAGAAATGAGTGACATACAATCAAGTAGCTGATGCATGAAAAGTTCTGGAGAGAGAAGCTGATGTTCTAGTGCCAGGAACTTCCCTGCCGCTGACTCTCCCTGCAATCTTGGCAAAATGTCTTGAGTTTCTTCTTTACTCATGATTACTTTCCAAAGGGGATTATAAATCTCTACTGGTTATTGCTCAGGATGAAGATTAGGATCAAATGAGATAATGTGACTTTGTAAATTATAAAAAGCCATAAAACCTTAATAATAATATTGCCATTATTGCTATCACGAATTCTATTGAGCGGAAGTGTTGGAATTTTGCCTCTCAGGCCAAATGTCTTAAAGGTAGCAACAGACTAGGTTGAGCTTTAGTTTGTCCATGGTGAGTGACCTCTGGGTTTTCTCTTTCACTTTCCATGAACCATAACAGCCCACGTCTTCATATGCTTGGCCTCGGCTGACTCCTCTCCAAAGCTCCCTTCACATGCATGCATCTCATCTACCAAAAAATGTTCCTTGTGGTCCAGAGTGCCTCAGCTGAAGCTTTCCCCAGTACAGTTGTTTACTTTCTCTGTAAATGTTAGGTTTTATGGTGAACTGTGGCTTTGGAGATACAAAAGCTCCATCTTGGTTTATTTGGGATAGGCTTTCCAAGAAAACAAAGCCTGTGAGTCTGAGGAACGCTGACCCTAGTGTGTCCTGTGCCGTCCTTTTTATCCCTCCCGCTGTGGGCCAGGAAGGCTTTCATTTATCCATCTGGTTGTTGTTCAGTTGCTCAGTTGTGTTCGACTCTTTGTGACTCCATGGACTGCAGCACGCCAAGCTTCCCTGTCCTTCACCATCACTCAGAACTTGCTCAAACTCATGTCCATTGAGTCGGTGATGCCATCCAACCATCTCATCCTTTGTCATCCCCTTCTCCTCCTGCCTTCAATCTTTCCTGGCATCAGGGTCTTTTCCAATGAGTCTGCTCTTCACATTGGGTAGCCAAAGGATTGGAGCTTCAGCCTCAGGATCAGTCCCTCCAGTGAATATTCAGAATTGATTTCCTTTAGGATTGACTGGTTTGATCTCCTTGCAGTCCAAGGGACTATCCATCTGGGGCTTCCAGTTAATCCTTTACTTGCTTCAGATATTCAGGGTCCTTTTCTATGCTCCTTTCTTTCTAGACTAAGGAGAGGGGTTGATGCATTTGTGTCCTGTTTTACAAGGAGAAGGGAACACAAACACCATGTTTATTGGGAGAGGCCCTTTGGGATCAGATAGACCAATGAAATGGGCTTGAAGGTGCCACAGCGACTGCTGCTGTTCCCAAGGGACGTGGTGCCCTGTCCCCTTGTAGTTTCATTCCTGGGGGAAAGGAGAGGCATTAGATGACCTTATTCAGGGTCACTTGCAGTGACATTCTTATGGATCTCTGCAGGACTCTGAAACACAATGTCTTCCTAAAATGACATACCTACTGTAGCAGGAGAGTTCGGGGATCACCAAAGAGAATTTAAGATGACCAGCCTCGAACCCCTGTACCCCCAACATCCTCAGCTCCCATGTCTTCTCAGTGGTCATTCTCAGTGGGCAGGTGGCTCTTTCATAGGACATGAGCTCTGCCACTAAGAGCAGTTCCTGCTGGAGACAGAGGGAAGCCAGGGTCCTGATCGTTAGCCCTGAACCTGAGGGCTCTCTGAGCTCTGGGACCAGTCTTCCTCCCACTGTGTGATACTGCTGCTGCTAAGTCACTTCAGTCGTGTCAGACTCTGTGCGACCCCATGGACTGCGTCCCACCAGGCTCCTCTGTCCATGGGATCTTCCAGGCAAGAGTTCTGGAGTGGGTTGCCATTGCCTTCTCTGTCTGTGTGATGAAGGACCTGCTTTTATATTTTAAAGCAAATAGATATTTATCTTTATTTATACAAAATTTTATTGGAGTGTATTTGGTTTAAAATGTGTTAGTGTCAGGCATACAGAAAAGTGAATACACATTTTTTTTTAATATAGATTTATTTTAATTGGAGGCTAATTACTTTACAATATTGTATTGGTTTTGCCATACATCAACACGAATCCGCCATGGGTGTACATGTGTTCCCCATCCTGAAGCCCCTCCTCACCTCCCTCCCCATCCCATCCCTCTGGGTCATCCCAGGGCACCAGCCCCGAGCATCCTGTATCATGCATCGAGCTCGTCTGGCAATCCATTTCACATATGATATTATACATGTTTCAATGCCATTCTTCCAAATTGTCCCACCCTTGCCCTCTCCCACAGAGTCCAAAAGACTGCTCTATACATCTGTGTCTCTTTTGCTGTCTCACATACAGGGTTATCATTACCATCTTTCTAAATTCCATATATATGCTTTAGTATACTGTATTGGTGTTTTTCTTTTCTGGCTTACTTCACTCTGTATAATAGGCTCCAGTTTTATCCACCTTGTTAGAACTGATTCAAAATAGTGAATACACATGTTATAGATACTCTTTTTTAGATTCTTTCCCCATGGAGGCCATCATACAGTAGTGAGTAGAGTTCCCTATGCTTTATAGTGGATTTTTTTTATTAGTTATCCATTTTATGTGCAGTAGTGTGTATATGTCAATCCCAGTCTTGCAATTCATCCCTTCCCCCTCTTCCCCCCATAACTATAAGTTTATTTTCTCCACCTGTAACTGCTTCTGTTTTGTAGATAAGTACATTTGTAGTCTTTTTTTTTTTAGATTCTACATATATGTGATATCATATGATGTTTGTCTTTCCCGATCCATCACAGATTGACACTTGTTTAACAAGAAAATTTTACCTTTGTGAAACATTACATTAAAAATCCAGTACAAGCCCCACTTAAAAATGATTTGATTTTAAGAAAGATAAGATTACTCTGGAGCATGTTTCTATAATAGTTTCAGAAGACTTACTTGCAGTTGATATCAGAAATAGAGTCCTCCACCCGGGACAGGTGTGTGGCCCACGTTCTGGGAAGCACTGTTGAAGGTCTTGGCTGGCAGCCTGCAGCCCTGGGCCGACCACGTGACTGTGGCGGGGCGCCCAGCCTGTGCCTTGGTGTCCTCACCTGTGGATAGTCAGGGGTAATGACGGTGGTACCTCATGGAGTTGCTGTGAAGATGAAGGGGGGTATGGCAGGACCATCGCTATGACTCTTGAAGTGTGAGCCCAGTGTGATCAGTCCCAACTGGCAGCTAGCTCCTTATGTTGGAGGCCATTAGAGTCCCTGGAAAAGAGCCAAGCTGGGAGTAAGGGTAGACCCACCTGCCTCATGATGTCCTCTCTGGACAGCAAGACGTTCCTTTTCTCACACATACTCATTTAGGTAAGTTGGAACTGCAACATTTAAGGCCTTTGCTTTTTCTGTGTCATTTACAGTTTGCCTGTAGTTTTGCTTGAAAATGAGAATCTATTGAGCCAATGTGTTTATCTCCTTTATTTTTGGCTAGTTTCTCTTTCCAGTTAAAATATACAACAATTTTTAGGCTCACAGTACAGCAGGGGGATGTTTAGATCTAAAATAAACTGTTTCGTCAAAACTAAAAAACAGCAAGAACTCATTTAATCCGAGTACCTTTTCTGTAGTGATCCCAAATTTTCTCTTAGACTAAGAGCACTGCTTCTTTTAGTATAGATGGTCTTCCAGTGACATTTGAGGTTTTGATATGTTCTAAAGGAGGAACATATTAATGAGATGTTTTAAATAATGGAGTCATTCTTATCAAGTCATCAGCCTAAAGCTGAAATCTATAGCACAAGCCTTCTAAACATGACCATTTTACCATACTCCATCAGAACTTGGCCTCATGTTTGAATTGGATTTTCCCTAAAATATGGGTGAGAAAAAATGGGTGAGAAATTTCTGTATACACTGTGGATCCGCTTTTTCTACTGGCTTCTGTTTTGCTTCCAAGTCGCTTTTTCACTGGAAGTGTTTTGACGTGAGCACAAAATAAAGGCTGGGCAGTATTTCTGTGTTAAATTGTCCCATTCAGTCCTTGGGAAGAAAGTTGGTCAGATGAACAGTTGATCTCTGGCTCTCTGTACACCAGAGTAAATAAATCACAACAGCGAATTCTAGGGGATCTCCTTTTTCTGTGGTGGTTCCTCAGCACCTCACTGGGGCATTGCTCGCCTCACCTGCTCTCAAGTTATAAGGGTGCTTATTCACACTTCCCAGGGTTGTGTGTTCCTCGCAAATGCAGGAGGGCGCTTGTCTCACCATGGCCACTGCCCCTGCAGCAGGCTGCCCCTGGAAGGCTGTGCAACCAGCTCCCTGCTGTTCCCAAGTTGCCAACTGAAGGCCCCATTCCTTGAAGTCCTCCCTGAGGAAATGCCAAGCCCTGTTCCTTGATGAACTGGGGACTGCCCACCGCCAACTCCAAGCTCCCTGTCACCATATATACAGAGCAGTCTGCTGTGTCCTTCCTGAAAGCAGTTCCCTCAGCTTCCGTGCAAAGGCCGTCTTCAGGCTCATCCAGTCTGACACTGGCTTGAGTCCCGGTGTCAGACTGTGCTGACGGCTCCTCCTCTGTCTTTTCCCTCAGACACCACCTCTGATGCACTCATTCAGCGGCTAATCCACTTCCAATCAACCCCTTCAGAACCTTTCTTCCAAACTGGAGTGTTTCCTTTTTGGATAATGTGATAATCAACCACTGGTGTTGAATTTGTTATTTAAAGCCGGCATTTAAATAATTTAAACATTTAAATTGTATTGGTTGAAAAAGTATTTATTTGAAATGGATAAGTGTGAGTGGTTCCTCTATACCCTGCCCCACCCCCTCCCCAGACACAGCGTCTGTCACTCAGTGGTTGATTGTGGGGTCAGTTCCAGGAGCCCGTGAGAGAGATTCACTTCACCTGACAGATAGGATGTCACAGCAGCATGTCTTCTTCTGGCCCCTCCTGGTCTCCAGTTAAACACACGCTTAATCTTCTCACTGTGATTTTTTTTTTGTCTCTTCTCCATGCCTCCTGTATTTCATTCATTTTACTGTTTTTGTTTCTATTTGTTTATAGTATTATCATCATTATACTATTCGGCTTTTTCTGACATATCTTCCAGTCCATGCATTCTGTATTCAGTTTTCCCTAATCTGCTGGTAAATCAGCATATTGCTTTTAATTTTTGTCATTGTATTTTTATGTTCCTGATTTTCACCCTGTGTCCTTTTTAAGTCTGAAATGTCAGTGTCATTCTTTTTCCAGTTCCTTGCTGAAACTGTTTAGTTTGCTTTTCTTTCTTTGAGCACATGAATCACAGTAGTTTTAGAGTCTGTGTCTGGTAAGTTTCATCATCTGGACAACCTGTGTGTTCATTTCTATTGTCCTTTGAGCTGGCTGTTGTTCATAGTGTCTTGCATTCTTGAGACCTGGTTATACTTGATTTTGTGCTGGACATTGTATTTGAAAACATTATTTGTAAACATAATTTGAGGCCTAGAATGTTATCTGTCTCCAGAGAGAATTTTCTTTTGCCTCTGCTGGATGCCTGTGGTACATACCAGGATCCTGTGGATTTAATTTTAGGATCTGAGACCCTGTGGGCACCCAAATGACTTGCAGTCCAGCTACAAATGAAAGCAGGTTTATCTGCAGCTTGCACTTATTTCTAGAGTTCAGTTTGCAGGAAACTAACCTCAGGCACTGGGTGGTTCAGTAGAGCCACCTCTTGGCAGAGTCTAGATTCTTCTTTTTGCCCAGCTATCCTCCTGAACTGTCAGAAGCACTAACAGGGAGAGTTTGTTATGATGCAACCCTGACCCACCTCCCCCAAAGACTTTGGTTCTGTAGGTCTGGGCTGTAGCTTGAGAATCTGCATTTCTCAGAGTTTCCATCTGATGCTATTGGTTTGGGGATTACACATTGAGAATCCCTTGTTGACTTCATTCTTGAACTAGATTATACATCTCTTGAAGGTGGAGACTATGACTTATGCTCTTTACTTTCTCTCCCCAACTAGCTTAGCGCTATGATCCACATGGAACCTGTGTAGGTAATTCTTACAATGGAATAAATTCAGGTGTTGCTGTTGTTATTGGTTTTGTGTGTTGGAGGTTCTTAAAGTGCCAGGTACCTCCAGCCACTGGCAGTAAACAAGAAAATACAACACAGTCTCTGTCTTTTCATTCTAATGGGAGATGTGGGGCACTGTGGCAGGGCAGGCAGGGGACAGAAATGAATAAGTTGACTGTGTACTTCTTCATCCAAATTGTGGCAGTGAAACGGGACACTCAAAAATCCCAGTGGAATCACTATATCCCAGGAGCTATGGGAACAAGGAGAAGGGGCTATTTAGTCCAACCTAGCCACTGGGTTGAGGGGTGAAAGTTCAGAGGGGAATTCCAAAAAGTTACTTCAGGGAGACTCTGCTTGAGTTGTGTCTTAAAGCCTGAACTTCTGTATTTTAAAGCAGGAAAAGGTGCAGCTCTTTTCCTCAAATGCTAATTAAGATGGAATTTAGGGTGATAAGACCCCTGCAAGCACATAGGGTGAAAGTGTCCAAATTATGCTACTTTGGGGGACTAGACCTTCTTTGCTTAATAAGCATTTATCATTTGTCAGGGCAGCAGAGGTCACTTGATAGTTTACTATTCCTCATTTCAGAAAAATAAAAGGTTGACTTCAAGCTCTTACAAACAAGGAGAAGCAACTTGCTCTCCCCTGCTTTCCTCAGTCTTCTCATGCTTCTCTCTCTTTGTAAAAAGTAAGCAAAGCTGCCTTTGAGCCAAGGTTGTAACAAGGGCAGTCCCAAGCTAGTAGACAACTGATCTCATGACTGAGCTCAGTATTTAGACAAAGCTAAGTTCTTTGCATCAGAGTAAGTGATGTCTGCTCAGAGGCTGCGTCCCCTCACCTGTCCTCTCCCGAGGGCTACCTTCATTGCTAGGTTTTTTCCTAATCACCTTGCCTGGGCTCACCTTCTCACCTGCAAAGAGCACATTCTCATAGTAGCACACTTGCATTGCTGTGGCTTAGACTTTGCTACTACTTTGGGTGCAGTCTGCTGCAAATAAGGACATTTACAGTCCCTGGGAGATGTTGAAATAGTCCCAAAATAGCAGACATGCAAACACGATGCCTGATGAGCTGCTGCTTATTAAAACATATGGTTTAAGGACTGAGTTACCAATTTTATGTTTCCATAAAGTACCGTATGGTCTTGTATAATGAGGAAAATTGCAGAATACTGATGTTTATGGGGCAGTCAAAACTGTAGGCTCTGCAGGCACAGACCATGAATTCTAGCTTGGAACTTCATGTTAATATAAGCTTTTTGCATTATGTATTTTTTAACACTTTCAAGCCTTCCTCAGTGAGCAATGCAAAGAAATAGAGGAAAATAATAGAATGGGAAAGACTAGAGATCTCTTCAAGAAAATTGGAGATACCAAGGGAAAATTTCATGCAAAGATGGGCACAATAAAGGACAGAAATGGTATGGACCTAACAGAAGCAGAAGATATCAAGAAGAGGTGGCAAGAATACACAGAACTGTACAAAAAAGATTTTGATAGCCCAGATAATCATGATGGTGTGATCACTCACCTAGAGCCAGACATCCTGGAATATAAAGTCAAGTGGGCCTTAGGAAGCATCACTATGAACAAATCTAGTGGAGGTGATGGAATTCCAGTTGAGCTATTGCAAATCCTGAAAGATGATGCTGTGACAGTGCTGCACTCAATATGCCAGCAAATTTGGAAAACTCAGCAGTGGCCACAGGACTGGAAAAGGTCCGTTTTCATTCCAATCCCAAAGAAAGGCAATGCCAAAGAATGCTCAAACTACGTCACAATTGTACTCATCTCACACGCTTACAAAGTAATGCTCAAAATTCTCCAAGCCAGGCTTAAACAGTATGTAAACAGAGAACTTCCAGTTGTTCAAGCTGGATTTAGAAAAGGCAGAGAAACCAGAAATCAAGCTGCCAACATCAGTTGGCTCATCAAAAAGCAAGGGAGTTCCAGAAAAACATCGACTTCTGCTTTATTGACTATGCCAAAGCTTTTGACTGTGTGGATCACAACAAACTGTGGAAAATTCTTCAAGAGATGGGAATACCAGACCATCCTACCTCCCTACTGAGAAATCTGTATATAGGTCAGGAAGCAGCAGTTAGAACTGGACATGGAACAAAAGACTGGTTCCAAATAGGAAAAGGAGTATGTCGAGGCTGTATATTGTCACCCTGCTTATTTAACTTATATGCAGAGTATATCATAAGAAATGCTGGGCTGCATGAAGCACAAGCTGGAATCAAGATTGCTGGGAGAAATATCAATAACTTCAGATATGCAGATGACACCACCCTTATGGCAGAAAGTGAAGAAAAGCTAAAAAGCCTCTCAATGAAAGTGAAAGAGGAGAGTGAAAAAGTTGGTTTAAAACTCAACATTCAGAAAACGAAGATCATGGCATCTGGTCCCATCACTTCATGGCAAATAGATGGGGAAGCAGTGGAAACAGTGAGAGTTTATTTGTTGGGGCTCCAAAATCACTGCAGATGGTGACTGGAGCCATGAAATTAAAAGACTCTTACTCCTTGGAAGAAAAGTTATGACCAACCAAGACAGCATATTAAAAAGCAGAGATATTACTTTGCCAACAAAGATTTGTCTAGTCAAAGCTATGGTTTTTCCAGTAGTCATCTATGGATGTGAGAGTTGGACTATAAAGAAATCTGAGCGCTGAAGAATTGATGCTTTTGAACTGTGGTGTTGGAGAAGACTCTTGAGAGTCCCTTGGACTGAAAGGAGATCCAACCAGTCCATCCTAAAGGAGATCAGTCCTGAATATTCATTGGAAGGACTGATGCTGAAGCTGAAACTCCAATACTTTGGCCACCTGATGCAAAATACTGACTCATTTGATAAAACCATGATGCTGGGAAAGATTCAAGGTGGGAGGAGAAGGGGACATGAATTTGAGTAAACTCTGGGAGTTGGTGATGTACAGGGAGGCCTGGCGTGCTGCAGTCCATGGGGTTACAAAGAGTCAGACATGATTGAGTGACTGAACTGAAGTGAACTCTTTCACTCCTGAAAGGAGTGTGAACTCTGTTTCTCTGGTTAGATTATATCTTATCTACTGTCTTTGACCTTGTGGCAAGTGATGTTTTTCAGGTGCACCCAAAGTAGGAAAGGCTTAAGATTTTCCTTTCAGAGTTTTTGCCCTAAAGTCCGGTGTCTGGTTAGGCAGATGGCTGTTATGATTTGAATTGTGTCCCCCTGAAAAAGATATATTGAAGTCTTGACACCCAGTAACTTGGGTTGTGACCTTATTTGATAATAGCATCCTTCCAGATGGAATTAGTTAGGATGATGTCACACTGGAGTGGACTGGGCTCAGACCAATATGACTGATGTCCTTGTGAAGAAACAGACACCCAGGCAGGATGCCCTAGGAAGATGGTGTATTGGAGCGATGCATCTACAAGCCGAGGCATGCCAAAGACTGCTGGCAAACCTCCAGAAGCTAAGATTCTCTAGAGGTTTCAGAGCTAACACCTTGATCTTGAACTTCTGGTCTCCAGAACTGTGAGAGGACAAACTTCCGTTCTTTAAAGTCACCCAGTTTGTGGTGCTTTGTAATGGTAGCCTTAGAACATGAATGGCTAATGATGTCTGGGCCTCCAGTTTCCTCCTTTGGAAGTATCACTCACAGAAATTGCTCTAGGTGATCTGGGTGGTATAACGCAGTGTGACAGAAAGAAGGCTGGTGGGAGGGCGGGACCGTCATTCTTCACACAGGTGGGTTCCTCTGCCTGGATTGTTTTCAGCCTCCTGCAGTGGTGACTGTTCTACTCAGAGGCTTTGCCATCCCTCTTTGTCTTGGTTTTAACGCCTTTGATGATGGGTGGGGGGATGGGCAGGGTGCACAGGACCCTGAGGTGGCCAGTCGTTGTGCTGCATTTCCTGGCGCAGAACTTAGAGGCAAAATGGGCTCTTCCTTGAATTGATAGAGAAGCACTGAGTGGATCAGGGTGGTGCTTTCTGCCTTCTGGCCAGTAAGCTGGGACTTGGGCACCCATGTGCAGTAGGTCCTTTGCATCCAGGGTTCTGCATCCATAGATATGGAGGGAGGGCTGACTGTCAGGAACTGGAGCATCTGAGCATGTTGGTACCCACAGTAGTCCTGGAATCATTCCCCCGTGAGTAACAGGGTCGGGGGGCGATTGTATATTTTTCTCTGGAGTACAGAGGGTCTGCTTTCAGTGAGTGGGCCCTGAAAGCTGTGTTTCTGAACCCCTAAATCCCCGCTTCCTGCAGTTCTGATCTGCATCTTGTGAGATATTCTTCAACCCAAAGCTACAGGTTTTGCTAAATCCCATTTCTACTTGAGCTAGGTAGAGTTCCTTCTTGTTTATTACAGTCAAGCCCCACTTGCAAATCTTTTCTGAATCTCCTCCTCTCCCTCCTCCCAGGGAAAGACTTCCTTTTGCTCCCATTTCAACTTTTAAATCCTTTATTAGAAAGCTGGACAGAAATTGTTTTTTTGGCTTATATATTGTTGAATTCCATTAAGTCATAAATTTTTTGATAACAGAAACTGTGTCTTACTCATTTTTATTTCTTAGTGCTGTGTGCTTGGATTATATCTGGGACCCCGATTTAGGGATATTAGCCAGCTAAATAAACCAGTGAATGATGAACCACCCTTAATGGGATTGCAGATTGTTTAAGCAGGAAAGGAATCTAGAGTTAGTCTGCATGTGTGCATGTGTGCTAAGTCGCTTCAGTCTTTGCGACTCTTTGGACTATAGCCCTCCAGGCTCTTGTGTCCATGGGATTCTCCAGGCAAGAATACTAGAGTGGGTTGCCATTTCCTTCTTCAGAGAGTTAGTCTAGTGGTTTTCAATTTCTAGAAGCTGAATTCTTTCTTCAAAGTGAAATTTTAGGTGGAGGCCTGTATGTAAAGCATGTGCTTGTGGAGTTGCTCTGGTGGAGATAGGGGTGGCCTCCTCCCAGGAATGCTGCTCTCTCCTCCTGTCCTCTGATCCCCTCACCCCACCCAGTGGCCTCTGAGGAACTTCTGGGATTCAGTGGATCACTGTTTGGTAAGCATCTTTCTTAGACTCATGGAGCTTCATTTTCCCGTCTGGCTTCCCTTCCTTTTAAAGTGGATGTCACAAATCGTATGTTGCTGCTACTGTACTACATGTGAGCGTCAGGTACACAAAGCACATATATACCCCTCTCTAAAAACACTGAAGAGGGTGATTTGTAGAGCTCCAAATCCCATAGGGTGACCTGTGGGATTCACAATAGCTATTGGACTTCAGAGAGTAGGGCCAGCTCAAAGGATTCAAATTTGATCAAAGTTCACTCGGGGGAATCTCCTTTCCAAATTATAGTACATTTCCAAAGCCTTCTCAAGTATACTTTCCCACTGACCACCTGACGTCATTGGGATGCTTCATATCTTATTGTTGACCCTTGACCTGTCATGGACTATTGATAAACAGCATGGTAACATGATCTTCTTTCTCCATTAAAAAAAAAGTTTTTGTTAGGGTTTCAACTTACCTTCCATTTTAAGGATTCTTGATTTCTGGTGTCACATAGTGACTAGTTGTTTGTAACGGGAAAATCCTCAAACAGACGTGGTACTCCCAAACATCTTGCCACTAGGATGACCCTTTGCTATGCTTGTTGTTAGCAAATAGCTGTAAATACAGAGGCTGCCTATTCTATCAACCAGTTCCAGTTCAGTTGCTCAGTCATGTCTGACTCTTTGCAACCCCATGGACTGAGGCACGCCAGGCTTCCCTGTCAATCACCAACTCCTGGAGCTTGCTCAAACCCATGTCCATTGAGTAGATGATGCCATCCAACCATTGCATCCTCTGCCGTCCCCTTTTCCTGTCTTCAATCTTGCCCAATACCAGGGTTTTTTCCAGAGTTAGTTTTCTTTGTATCAGGTGGCCAAAGTACTGAATTTTCAGCTTCAACATCAGTCCTTCCAATGAATATTCAGGACTGATTTCTTTGAGGATTGACTGGTTTGATCTCCTTGCAACCGAAGGGACTCTCAAGAGTCTTCTCCAATACCACAGTTCAAAAGCATCAATTCTTCAGTGCTCAGCTTTCTTTATAGTCCAACTCTCACATCCATACATAACTCCTGGAAAAACTATAGCTTTGACTAGATAGACCTCTGTCGACAAAGTAATGTTTCTGCTTTTTAATATGCTGTCTAGGTTGGTCATAGCTTTTCTTCCAAGGAGTAAGAGTCTTTTAATTTCATGGCTGTAGTCACCATCTGCAGTGATTTTGGAGCTCCCCAAAATAAAATCTCTCATAGTTTCCATTGCTTCCCCATCTATTTGCCATGAAGTGATGGGACCAGATGCCATGATCTTTGTTTTTTGAATGTTGAGTTGTAAGCCAGCTTTTTCACTCTCCTCTTTCACTTTCATCAAGAGGCTCTTTAGTTCTTCTTCGCTTTCTGCAGTAAGAGTGGTGTCATCTGTGTATTCTATCAACAAGAGACTGTATAGTTCATATTAAGGCAGGGTTTCTGATCTCATTTGGCTAAAGGATACTTTTCAAGTTATGGTGAATTGAAAAAGCAGCAAAAGAGCTTATTAAATAAAATTTGTATAGGAATTACAATAGAGAGAAAATATCAAATCAATATGAATAAATTGTTTCAAGAAATAATCAAATTTTATTTAAAATTTTTCTTATAATGGGAAAAATTATATAAATGAATTTTTTGTTAAGAATAAAAAATATATTTAAATTAAGCAAAATTTTATTTTAAGTTTTTTACTGAGAGAAGTTGTGAAGTATTTTTTGAAGTATAAGCGACATAACATTATACTACTTTCAGATGTACAATGTAATGATTCAATATTTGTGCAAAATAATCCCCACAAAAATCCAGTTAACATCCATCACCATACATAGTTAGAATTTTTTTTCATGTTATGTGAACATTCAAGTATCTCTTACTTTCAAATGTGTAATATAGCATTATTAACTATAGTCACCATGCTGCACATTACATCCTTGTTGTGACTTATTCACTTTATCACTGGCAATTTGTACCTTTTGACTTCCTTCACCCATTGTACTCACCCACACTTCTCACCTCAGGCAACCACCAATCTGTTCCCTATTTACATGAACTCCATTTTCTTAATCTTACATATAAAAGAGACTATATGGCATTTGTCTTTTTCTGACATTTCACTTAGTGTAATGCCTTCCAGGTCCATTCATATGGTCACAAGTGTCAAGATTTCATTTTTTTTTATGACTGAATAATCTTACATTGTACACACACACACACACACACACCATCTTTACTCATTCATCCATCGATGGACATTTAGGTTGTTTCCATGTCTTGGCTACTGCCAATAATGCTGTTATGAACTTGAGGGGAGTGTGCATAGATCTTTTTGAGTTAGTGTTTTCAGATAACTACTCAGAAGTGGAATTGCTGGATGGTCTGAGTTTCCCAGGTGGCTCATTAGTAAAGAATCTGCCTGCTAATGCAGGAGGCTTGGGAGACATGGGTTTGATCCCTGAGTTTGGGAAGGTCCCTGGAGGATGAAATGGCAACCCACTCCAGTATTCTGCCTGAACAATCCCATTGGCAGAGGATGGGCCACAGCCCATGGGGTTACAAATAATTGGACATGACTGAGCACACACACGGTAGTTATATTTTTGGTTTTTTGAGAAAACTGCATACTGTTGTCCATAGTGGCTGTATCGATTTACATTACCACTGGCAGTGCACAAGGGCTTTATTTTCTTGCCAACACTTGTTAATTCTTATCTTTTTAATGATAGCCAGTCTAATAGGTCAGAGAAGGCAATGGCATCCCACTCCAGTACTCTTGCCTAGAAAATCCCATGGATGGAGGAACCTGGAAGGCTGCAGTCCATGGGGTTGCTGAGGGTCAGACACGACTGAGAGACTTCACTTTCACTTTTCACTTCCATGCATTGGAGAAGGAAATGGCAACCTACTCCAGTGTTCTTGCCTGGAGAATCCCAGGGATGGGGGAGCCTGGTGGGCTGCCGTCTATGGGGTCGCACAGAGTCAGACACGACTAGAGCGACTTAGCAGCAGCAGCAGTAGCAGTCTAATAGGTATGAAGTGATATTTCATGGTTTTGATTTGCATTTCCCCGATAATTAGTGATATTGAGCATGTTTTCATGTACTTGTTGACCATCTGTATGTATTTTTGGAAAAATGTCTATTCATCTCTTGTCCATTTAAAAAATTTTAACTCAATAGCTTTTTTTTTGCTACTGAATTCTACAAGTTCTTTGTATATTTATTAAATGTATAATTTGCAAGTATTTTCTCCCATTAAATAGGTTGCCAGTTCTTTTGTTGATTTATTTCACTGTGAAGAAGGTTTCTAATTTGATGTAGCACCACTTGTTTATTTTTTGCTTTTGTTGTCGATCCAAAAACCATTGCCAACATTCATGCCTATGCTCTCTTCTTGAAGTTTTGTGGTTTCAGGTATAACATGTAAGTCTTTAGTGTGAGTTAATTTTTTATGTGGTGTAAGACAGTGGTCCAGTTTTATACTTTTGCATGTGACTGTCCAGTTTTCTCAGCACCATTTGTAGAAGAGATTGTCTTTTCTCCATTGCATATTCTTGGCTTCTTTCTTGTATATTTATTGACCATATGTACATAGGTTTATTTCTGGATTCTTTATCCCATTCCATTGATCTATGTGTCTGTTTTTATGCCAATACCATACTGCTTTGATTATTATATCTTTGTAATATAGTTTGAAACCAGAAAGTATGATGCCTCTTGCTTTTCTTTTCCCTCCCAAGATTGCTTTGAGTATTTGGCTCTTTTGTGGTTCCACACAAATTTTAGGCTTGCTTTTTCTCTCTCTGTAAATGCATTGGAATTTTAAGTCTTTATGAGAGCCATGTTTATGACCATTTTTCCATGTCTGCTAAATGTTATAATATTGTTGAGTCAGATTCTCATACCAAATGCAGTATAGAATCCATTCTTACATGTTTTAAAATTAATCTAATTTGGAAATTCCATTCGCATTAGGAATGTTATAGCAAAAGGAAGATGAACTTCATCTGAATGTTTTATAATATTCAGGTCAATATGAACTAGATTACTTTAAAATTCATGACTTATTTTTGTCTTAGCCTATTTCTCAGTTTCTTAGAAATCAAAGTCAGAACATTTTCATTTTTACTTTGGAGAATTTAAAACTTTTGCATGTTTGATTTAGACAGTTTGAGAGTCATCAGCCTCTATATTTTATGCAAAATATCTTTCTTTTAGAAATAGCACCATGGGAAATGAGTATATAAGGTATACATGTTAGTATTTAATAAAATAAAAATTATCTGTTGACATTTTAAGATCAAATCCATATTCCAGATGAGCCATCATGTAGAAGACAACTGTTGGTAGGACAACCTGCCTTGGAGATATGAATTGCCCTGCCCACGATCACCAAGACGTGCCCTGTGGGCTCACAATTTTCATGAAAGCCTGGTGCCTGGCATCCTAGTTGTCTGTGAGTCAGGTCATGTGATCTCTCTCATGCTGACAGGATACAGTATTTCATTGCTTTGACTCCAGGGGTCACACCATTGATTTAATCATAGCTTTTTAGGAAGAAAATGAGGTGCCACACATCAATTACTAAGTATACATTGATTTCAGAAGCATTAAAATGTGAAAAATATTAATTTTAGACTCAGAGAACTAAGATAAAGCTATACACATGTGTTTAGCAATTTCTAATTTTATATATTTAAAAGGAAAATATTGCCTTTATCTTTATATTATCTACCTATTTATGTATACATATTTTATTTATTTGGAAGATAGTTCGGAAATTATCTGCAAGTTAGAAGGGAATACAGAATGTGATTTAACTGTAAAATAACCCTCATAAAAGTGGTACTGGCTAAAGAATCCAAGTTGGTGAGGAAGGCAGGTTTGACATATTCTGGGCCCTGTAAACAGGAAGCGAGCATAGCATTCTCTGCTCCTGTGGAATGTTCCCACACCAGGAAGTCAGTGTAAGATTTGAGCGATTGTTTTGACTACCACAAAAGAGCATCTGAATCTTGCGTTGTTTTCCATGTTTGTTTCTGCTTATCTGAGAACAGGAAGCTATAGATGGCCACTGGTCACATGAGTTTGGAAGTTTGGGAGACCTTTCTTGGCCACTGGGGAGCTCTGGGGAAGGACCAGACTCTCCTGGCATTCAACCAGTAGGCTCTCTCCCATTCTTTCTGGTCCCATCCCTCTCAACCCAAGGTGCCCCTGCTGCTCTGTTCTGTGCTAGAATCAGCCTTGTAGAGGATTTCTCCACGTAGCTCCACACTTCTTCAACTGCAGCTTCACTGGGGCCTGATTAGCAATTTGGAAGAGTCTCAATTCCCATTCCTTAACTCCCAGGCGTTCAGCTGTTCCAAGTTTCATTAGAGCTGCCTACAGAAATTTGGCCCAGAAAGGGAAAGGACATGGTTTTAAATGTACTCGTCTTAAAGTACCATAAAAAGATTTATTGGAGAAGCAAGTTACAGTTGATGAAGAGCAGTTCTCGTCAATTGTATGTTAGGATGTTGGCTGACTTCAGGTGATTGTTCAGGATCAGACTGGGGCTTCCAAATATGTGAGGGATGAGGCACCAGAGTATCACAGGATACTGGTGCATCTGTTCTGGCCTTATTAGAAGACAAGGATAGTTAGTGACAGGTATTTCCCCTGCTGTATTGCTACTTTACATTATTATTATTATTATTGTATTTATTTATTGTAAAACTGGGGCTTCCTCGGTGGCTTAAATGGTAAAGAATCTGCCTGCAATGCAGGAGACGTGGGTTCATTCCTTGGGTTGGGAAGATCCTCTGGAGAAGGAAATGGCCACCCACTCCAGTATTCTTTACTAGAGCATTCTATGGACAGAGAAGCCTGGCTGGCTATAGTCCATGGGGTCACATGGGGTAGGACATGACTGAGTGACTAACACACACACGTGTTATTGTTATTTATTTATTGTTGTAAAAACTACAGAAGATTTTCCATCTTAACTATTTATAAATGGATGGTTCAGTAGGGTTAAGTGCCTTCATATCATTGTGCAACCAATCTTCAGAACTCTTTCCATTTTGTGAAACTGGAATTCTGTATCCATCAAACAACTCCCCATTTCTCTTGCCTTGGTAACTCCCATTTTGTTTTCTGGCTCTGAATTTGACTACCCTAGATACATCATATGAGCAGGAAGCATACATTATTTGTTCTCTTGTGTCTGGGTTTCTTCAGTTAGCATCGTGTTCTCAAGGGTCATCCATGTTGTAACATGGATCAGAATTTTCTTCCTTTGTTCTGCTGGATGGGACAGTTGTTTTTAAAGATTCTAGAGAGCAGACTACATTGGCTGGACACATAAAGTGCATGGAATACTCATTTGGAGGATTCCTATTTTTATGGTAACATTTTTGAAAAATACTTTTTATTTCATGTTGGACTATAGTCGATTAAAGAATCTGCCTACAATGCAGGAGATCCAGGTTCGATCCCAGGGTTGGGAGAAGGGAATGGCTACCCGCTCCAGTATTCTTGCCTGGAGAACCCCATAGACAGAGAGGCTGGTGGGCTACAGTCCGTGGGGCTGCAGAAGAGTCAGACATGACTGGGTGTGTCCACTTTCATAGCCGATTAACAATGTTGTGATAATCTCCGATGCACAGCAAAGTGGCTCTGCCATACATACACATGTTTCCATTCTCCCCCAGACTCCCCTCCCATTTTCTGGTCACTTTTCTTAAAGTCTTTTAAGTAGTTGTGTTTCCAAGTTGCAGTAGCAGGATCGGTTAGAATTCCCTGTGGACATGGATGATGCATGAAGAGTGAGATCAGGCTGAGGATGCTCTGGGAATTACTGAGTCATTTCCAAGTGGTTTCTTTCCTTCTGGCCTTTATGAGAAGAAACTTTCTTTTCAGCTTCCAGTGGTGATCTCAGCTCAGGTGGGGTGTGATTCTGCCCTTCTCCAGGGATTTGGCATTGTCTCAGGTCAGGTAGGGTGTGATTCTGCCTCTCTCCAGGGATTTGGCATTATCTGCAGGCATTTTTGGACATCACGATTCAGGGGAGGTGTGCCATTGGCATATGGCAGGTGGAGGCCAGGATTGCTGCCAGACTTCTATGATGCACAACAGATGATGATTTGGTCCCAATGTTAACAGTGCCCATGATGGGAAACCCTGACCCAGAAGCAGAAGCTAAAGAAGATCAAACCGTGTATGAAGGTTTAGTCAACAGGGAGCTTCCAATCATTACATACCTGGATGGCCCTCCTCTTGGAGAAGGTCTGGCATGTAATGAAACAGAATAGCGTCCATCTACGTCAGATGCCTCAAGTGGATACAAAAGATCACATCAACAGTGGCTTTCTTACGTAAACACCATTTGTCTAAACACAAAGCCTTCAAACAGCTGACTTTCAGGGAGCTCTGGAAGCCCCAACAGAGGCTATTTCATGCTAATGTAAACAGGATAAGCCTTTTCAGCTGCAGTGCTGTTTACCAGGAACCTGCTGGAATAAACTGGGCTGTTAAGTTTAATTTAGTCAGCAGCAGGAATCGCTGGTTTCTTCCATTGTCAAGAAGCAACAAATGTGTGGGCACATGTGACAGATGCTATGATCTGGATTTGCTGGGGAACACTTTGGAGGGCCTTTCTCCAAGCGAACGATGCGAACGATGAACTTATGGATGATGGACTCCCTCCCTGAGAGGAAAGAGCCAACTTGCAAGCAAAAGAAGCAAGTCTAAAGGTGGGAATGGAGACGGCCTCTGGAAGGCCCTGTTACAGCTGGGAATCAGCAAGTTGGTGACTGAGTTGAAAATGAATGATCTGAAAGTTCTTTTTCTTCTTTTAGGTGGAGAAGATACCATTTAATAGGAATTGTGCTAGACTTTATTTTTCTGTTTGCACATTAGAATTCTCATCCAGAGAAGAGCAGGGAAAAGCTGTCAGCAGTGAGAGGAGGTACAGTGGAGCCCAGCACCCTTGAGAGTCCTGGACTATCCTACTTAGGACCTGGGGCATTGCTTTGATAGTTGCAGCCATACTGCAGTGCTAAAGTGGACTGATTTTGTACAGTCTCTGGCCAGCCTGGTTGAGCTAGAGGCTCCTCTGTCTATAGGATTCTTCTAGAAAGAATGCTGGAGTGAGTTGCTGTGTCCTCCTCCAGGGGATCTTCCCGACCCAGGGATTGAAGCTGTATCTCTCTCTCATCTCCTACACTGGCAGGCAGGCTTTTTACCACTACTGCCACCTGGGAAGCCCAAGCTAGAGAAATGTTGTGTTTAAGTGCATAAACACCTCACAGGGAAACATAAGTGAGTTCACATCCCCAGACCCCCATTTTAGCTATACCATTTCAATTATTCCCTCCTTTTGCTCCATCAGACATAGTAAAGCTATAGTTGGTCCCCCCATGCAGTGCTCAGGAGTCTGGACTCTATATATGAGATTGCACAGGTGTGAGTCCTGGCTCTGTTACTTACTAGCTGAATGCCCTTTTCCTCTTCTGTAAGGATGAAATCACTTTCAGTGACCTCATATAGTTATGCTGATTTAAATGGTTTAATATTTGTAAAGCACAGAAGACAGTTCCAGATGAGTGGTGAATATCACGTTTGCTAAATAAATGACATCCTGCTACCAAACCAAACTTGGGTCCACCAGCCTGTGCGCAGTAAAGCCAATCTATTGACACCAGTTTGTAGTGAAGGAAGGTGCAGTGTTGACTGCAAGGCCAAGCAAGGAGTACAGGTGGTAATGCTCAAAAGACCTGAACTCCTTGGTGGCTTCAGGGAGAGGTTTCTAAACACAGGGTGAGGCCTCAGGGTGCCTCATGAGCATGTGGGCACTCTTCCAGTTGATAGGTGTGAGGTGATTGGGAGTCAACATCATCAACCTTCTGGTTTCAGCTGGTCTGGGTCCATGTACTTCTGGTCAGCTATGTAGTTAACTTCTCACACCCAATGGGGGTTTTAGTCTCTGCAAAAAACTCAAGGCTATGGCTGAGGATGTTACTTCTAGCCCTTATGGAGGAACTAAAGTTCCTTGACTTTGTTTCAGGGCTAAACTATCATTATTTTGTATTGTCTGATGGTTTTCTGTTGTTTCTGAATTTTCTCACTTCTCTGACTGTGTTGATACTTGCTCTTTGGAACTCAGGGAAGGCCCCATAAGCTAAAGATTTTCTACAAACAAGAGGCGAGAGACATGGAGGTTTATCCTCAGGAGCCCCCACAGGGTCCTGCACGGTTGCAGTCTGACAAGCTGGAAGCTCTAAAGTCATGGATTGGACTATAAGAGATTTTTGGAGTCTGGTGCTAACTTATTTCATAGAGTGTATATATATTATTTCAGAGGGCATATAAAATAGTCAACATGTATTGACCAAACAGCCCCCAACTTTCCCAGGGTTGATTTTAATTGACTGCTCACGGTTCTGCACTCTCAGGCCTACCTTGCCTATGCTGTAGTTATCAGATATCCTAGAAGAAGTGTCAGATGTTTTCATCAGGTGAGACTGATTGTCTACCTTTCCACCCACTGGGTGGGTCATGATGTTGGACTAATTGCAAATGGGGTGAAACAAAAGATTTGCTGGAGCAGAGAGCTGGGAGGACAGGGGACAAAGCCTGCAGTACATTCGACTTGGAGGTGTTTACAGCACTTCAGCCAGGAGGTGACAGGACCTGGGTCAGTGGTGGTTAAGATCCACAGGTGGGGCAGAATCAGGAGCTGGCCCAAGCCCCAGGGCAGGGCTCTTTCCAGGGTCTGCTCTGGCGGGAGAGACCAGACAACTGACCTAGATCCAGGTGAGGAGGAGAATCATGACAGGGGACATTTGCTGCCCCTGTGGAGGGTTTTAACTCCTATTTCTATCACAACTGGATGGCATGGGCTTCTCCCTCTTCCTCCTCTGGGCCTCTGGAGTCTTCCATCCTGGGCTTACATCCCCCAGGAGGGGGCAGTGGGTGGCATTCTCTCTGAAGAAACTGGCATTTGGGAGTCTTGAAGTGACACAGTAAGGTGTTCCCTGATTACCTAACAGCAAAGCCTGCTGGTTGCCCAGCGGTGCTGGTGTCCAGAGCTTCCGTCCTGTTTTAGTGCCTTCTCCTTAGGTATGAAGGCAGGTAAGGGGCCACTTTGGCTAGGGCTCATCTGGCCTGGGCATGGCCATGCACTTCCCGCCCCTGGCTTCCTGTGCCTTCTTTCTCTAGAGTCCTCCACTTGCACTGGGTAACAGAGGGAGGCACAGATGCTTAGAAGGAAACAAATAAATGACTTGGAAAATGATTCTCCACAAATAGCTTGCCTGCTCCTCTGAGTCCTGAGGAAGTTCAATCAAAACACAGAAGGAAAACATCCACGGGTCCCCAGTGCCTAAGTACTGGCCAGCATGGATGGGGCTCTGAGGCTGTGGAATCCTAAATGGGATGGGACTCAGAGACATCAAACACGTTTCTGACTGCAGCCTTTTTACTTTCTCACTTTACTACTTTCCTCTGAATTTCTCGTGGTCAGCATTCTTGGTATTCTGGGTTGAAGAGAGTAGGGGAGAAGGAAGCAGGGAGGACTGATTAGAGGGAAATGAATCAGAGTGGAATGCTGCTGCTGCTGCTGCTAAGTCACTGCAGTCGTGCCCGACTCTGTGCGACCCCATAGACAGAAGCCCACCAGGCTCCCCCCGTCCCTGGG
Organism: Tragelaphus eurycerus; assembly: GCA_935064755.1. Lineage (NCBI taxonomy): Eukaryota > Metazoa > Chordata > Mammalia > Artiodactyla > Bovidae > Tragelaphus > Tragelaphus eurycerus. The sequence goes on along the minus strand of CAKXYN010000024.1, from coordinate 23,281,922 downwards.
ATTCTCCAGGCAAGAATACTGGAGTGGGTTGCCATTTCCTTCTCCAATGCATGACAGGAAAAGTGAAAGTGAAGTCGCTCAGTCGTGTCCAACTCTTAGCGACCCCATGGACTGGAGCCTACCAGGATCCTCCATCCATGGGATTCTCCAGGCAAAAGTACTGGGGTGGGGTGCCATTGCCTTCCCCGAGAGTGGAATGCAGTGAGCCCCAAAGCTGAGGATTAGTCCCTGCCTCTGCCTTCTCTACTGCCCTGCATGTCCAGAGGAGAAACAATGGGAAAGGCTGGTTCTGAGTAGGGGAAGCCCAGCAGACCCATGGCTCTCTCAGATTCAGCCTCATTTTTGCCCACCTGCCTGGAGAGAGAGATGAGACTGGTGCTCTGAGAACCACAGGGCATGGGGAGAGCCGCTCATCTTGAATTGTTTTTGAAGAGCACATTTCAGCAGTTAGCTTTTCCCAGAGGATCCCTGCAGCTCACAAACCTGCTCTGCATAGCCCAGGAGGGGCCACAGTGTTTTGAGAAGGCTAACACCTGATCATCCCACTGGCTATTCTCTGGGCAGAGTTTTCAGCTCTGTGGTTAGGTGCTTTATGCTGGGCACCACTAAGGACTGAATTGTGCTGTCTTCCAAATTCATGTTGGGAGTCCTAACCCCCAGTGCCTGTGAATGTGACCTTACTTGGAAATAAGGTCTTTGCAGATGTTAAGTACTTAGGTGAGGTCATTAGAGGGGGTCCTGATTCAATATGACTTGATGCCCTTACCTGAAGGGGAAATGTGGGAGATGGACATAGACACAGGAAGTGTTCATCATGTGAACAGGAAAGCAGGCATCAGGATGATGCTTCTACAAGCCAAGAGATACCAAAGATTGTAGTGAACCACCAGGACCTGGGGGAGAGGCAGAGAACAAAGTTCCCAGCCTTAGGAGGAACCAAGACTGCTAAGACCCCCAACTCAGACTTCCAGCCTCTGGAACTATGAGGCAAGAAATTTCAGTTGCATAAACCATGCAGTCTGTGGTAGTTTACTACAGCAGCCTTACAAAATGATCCAGGCACCTCCTCAAAGGCTTGGGCTCGCTGAAAGAAAGCAAATTCATCACGCAGGGTTAATCAGCCCCGTGTGGTTCATACACAACCTTCGATTTGGCTTTTGCCCAGAAGGTTTTGTGCAGTGACCATTGGTTTTGTTCTGCTCCGGATCTCCCTATATCTCTCTGGTGGAAAATTTTCTTGCTGCTCAAGGGTGTGTGGAGGGGGACCAAGAATGGAACTCTTTGTTTAGAATTTGCGTGGTATACATAAATAACAAGCATATGGGGGATTTTCGAGCCAGAGGCATTTCAGAATTAGGCAAGGGAAGAGAGACTTCATTTGTTAAAGACATTTCCTGTTCAAATTCATCAAGAGCTTTCCTACATCCTCCCTTCCCCATGTCCTGCTCCCCTCACAAACCCCAAATATGTAAGAGGCTTTCTTAGCAGAGTAAGCCCAACAGGATGTTGAGAGAAAGGGATAAGAAAAAATAGTGCATAAACCAGATGAATGGAAAAAGCTCTGTTTCTTTTTATTATGCATATAACTTCAGAATTGTAAAAAAGAAATGAGTAAGAAAATTTCCTTCTCAGTAAACATGCCATTAAGTGTGTCTAAATTGTTTACACAAAGCCCAGGATTTAGAAGTTAACCCTGGTTGCCTCCTTTTCGATAGAGGGACCTGCACTGAAATGTTACCTTCAGGCTTCTTACCTGGATTATGTACCCTTCTGCCTCAGACTGTTACATAGGGTGAGTGGGTCAAGTTTAAGGTACAAAAGTTGGCCTACTCCAGCTCAACCACTCCAAGAAAGGGAGCTGGGTTACACCCTTGGGGGGCACAGGGCTGGGGTGGGGCGATTTTGGACTCCTTATTTCCTGAATGCAGGATGCTCTGTTTAGTTAATGCTTTTTCCTATTACCATGTGAATGCTCTATAGCTGCTTCATCTTTTGCTCTGGAAAAGCCCTTTCGAATTAAAATAATTCATTAGCTGTCAAGGACTTAGTGAAGCAAGCTGTGAAGAAGGGAGTCCCATTTGCTTGTGTCCGGAAAGGAGGTTGCCTCCTGGTTAGCAGAAGCATCCTCGTTTCACACCCCATTAACAGGGTGTTTGTCTGATTTTTTCCTTTCAACCCAAACCACAGTCCTGGGGAAGCCAGCCAGCCTTCCAGTTGCTTCTGGTGCAGATCTTCATGGCTTCATGACTCGACTTAGTCAAAGAGATTTCTTGTAACAGTTTTAGAAGAGACATTTCCACATTCAAATGTGACCACAGAAACACATTTCAATGACAGGTAGACATTATATGTGATTTCTTTGTACCCTGAATGAGAGTGATTTTTCTGGGTGAATCGCCTGAAGACAAGTGTGTGTAACTGGTAAATTGCAGCAATATTAGAAACAGAAGAATAATATAGTAGTGATACATACTAATATAAGTATTTATTACATGGTATGTTGCAAGAGATAAAATATAGAACATAAAGCATAAAACCAAGGAAATCAGATTTGGGGAAAAGTTATTGAACACTTTGAACATGCCAGAAACTGCACTCAACTCTTCATGTATTCTTAGGGTGTATGTGTGTGTGTGTCTGTGTGTATGAGAGAGAGAGCAAGAGAGTGTGAGAGGGCGATTAGATCCCTTTGGAGAACGTCTCCTGTATCATTGAAAGAAGGGAAATTTATATGAGTGTCATGAAAAGTCATTTAAGAGTTTTAGAGGAAGCATAAGGAAGGTAATTATGTATCAGGAAAAAAAGGGCATTTTCCCCCCTCTGATTTGCAGAAGGGTCTAATCCTTGCATAACATTTTCAAGGGCAAGGCTCAGACTTGGCTTTGAGATAATTAATTGGCCTGTTGCCTGGAGTGAGGAGTTGGCTTTTAGAGACATGTACACTAATCAAAAACAGCTTTCAGGAAGACTTTATTCTGTCCCATGCCTACCACAGTAATTTGCACATAATATGCCCTCAAATACAAGTTTATCTAATGGATGAAGAGAGGATTTTATATTGAAAGGTTGTTTGTAGTAGGCAGTCTCTGTACTTCTTTTTCTTCTAAAGGTGAAGAGGGACTTGTCTAAATTGCAGTAAGAGAAATATAGGTTAGCGTTGCCAGCTACAAGCAGAAAGAAATATTGGCAAGAGCTCCAAGAGGGTTAATGTTCTTTCTCGAGGTATCTATGGCAACAGAAAGGTTAAGCACAGCTCCTGTAGAAGAAAGGGTAGGTCCTCAATGCTCTGCTCCCGACTTCCTCTTTCCTCCTCCATTTGCTACTGGCTGGGAGATACAGTCAAGCCCAGAATGGTACTAAATCCCCCTGAATAATGGGATTTTTTTTCTTATAGTCAAGATACTCTGCCTTTCTGAGAACAAAGGGGTCACTCAGCTAGTGTCACCTGAACCAGGCTATAGTGTAAAGGGGACATAAATAAAAATTGGTTCACCCGAGAGTAAAAGAAAACCCTAATTAAAATGGCACAAACAAAATAGTAAGTTAAGAAGTCAAGAGGTAGATATCTAGTTCATGATATTGCCAGGGACCACGTTCTCATCATGTAGCTTCCACGTCATGGTCCCAGATGGCTGCTTGAGCTCCAGGCATCTAGTCTACATACTACCAGGGGTAAAGAAAGGGTGAAGAAGGGCATGCTCTATTCCTATAAGGACACTTCCCAGGACTGGCAAAGGATACATTCACTTACATCTCACTGGCCAGAACTTTCATGAACACACTTTCAGCTTAGGGTGGCTGAGTAATATGGTTTCTGTGTTGGCAGTCAAATACCAGCTAAACACCAGGGGTCCTATTAAAGAAAGCAGAAAAGAATGGTCAGTAGGGGACACCTTATAGTCTCTGCTGCTGTTGCTGCTGCTGCTAAGTCGCTTCAGTCGTGTCCCACTCTGTGCGACCCCATAGACGGCAGCCCACGAGGCTCCGCCGTCCCCAGGATTCTCCAGGCAAGAACACTGGAGTGGGTTGCCATTTTCTTCTCCAGTGCATGAAAGTGAAAAGTGAAAGTGAAGTTGCTCAGTTGTGTCCGACTCTTTGCAACCCCATGGACTGTAGCCCACCAGGCTCCTCTGTCCATGGGATTTTCCAGGCAAGAGTACTGGAGTCGGGTGCCATTGCAACAGGTGTAAAATGGATATGTGGGTCACTCAGTTCATGAAAACATTATTTTCCTCTCTGTCTATTCTGCACTCCCCTTGGTTCCTGTCTGAGTAGCTTAATTTGATTTTGAAATCTTGACAGTAGGAACTCCTAGGCAGATCCTGAAGGCATTCACAGGACCGGGGTCAGTCTGGATTCAATGGAGCAGAGCATGGTTTCCAAACTCAAATGGACAGATGCACTCTGAGGTACTAGGTCTGGCTGGGGCCTGAGATTCTGCATTTCTAAGAGTCTCTCAAGTGATGTGATGCTGTTGGAGTGCAGACCACATTCTTAGTGCAAGAGTCTAGAAAAGGTTTTCAATGTCCCAGTCTGTAGTATTCAGTAGAGATGGGCTGGTGGTGGTCAGAGTGTGTGCCATATTGTTGATGAGACAGCCTTGGGGAGCTTGCAAAATATAGACTTCTAGGATCCCAACTACTGCATTCTATGTAATAGGTTGCAGACATCTGATTTTTTTTTTTAATTGAAGTATCAGATCAGATGAGATCAGTCGCTCAGTCGTGTCCGACTCTTTACGACCCCATGAATCGCAGCATGCCAGGTATAGTTGATTTAAAATGTGCTAGTTTCAGGTATACAGCAAAGTGATTCTGATTATCTATCTGCTTATACAAATTCTTCTCCATGAAAGGTTATTATAAAATATTGAATATAGTTCCCCATGCTATACAGTAAATCTTTGCTGTTTATCTATTTTATATAGAGCAGTGTGTCTCTCAATCATGGTATCTGATCTCCCTTGCCAGGCAAGTATGCAGCAGTGTATCTCTTAATCCTATACTCCTAAGTACGTGCCCCCCCACTACCTGCCTTTCCCCCTTGCTAAGCATGAGTTAGTTTTCTACATCTGTGGGTCTGTTTTCTGTTTTGTAAATAAGTTGATTTGTATTGCCTTTTTGGATCCCACATGTAAATGCTATTATATAATACATAATACCAGCTTTGTCCTTTTTCCTCAGAATTACATAGGCAATTCTAGATCTTTTGTGGTTTCATATACATTTTAGAATTACTTGCTCTAGATCTGTGAGAAATGTCATGGGTAATTTGATAGGGATTACATTAAATCTGTTTATTGCTTTGAGTGGTACAGTCATTTTCACAGTATTAATTCTTCTAATCCAAGAACATAGAGTATCTTTCCATTTCTTTGAATCACGTTTAGTTTCCTTTATCAATATTTTATAGCTCTCAATGTATAAGTCTTTTACCTCTTTCGTTAGGTTTATTTCTATGTATTTTATTTTATTTTGACACAAGACATCTGATTTTCATAACAGACACTCTGGGTAATTTCTGATAAAGGTGGTCTGTGTTTGTGATCTTAGTTGCTTAGTTGCCCAACTCTTTGCGACCCTGAGGACTGTAGCCTGCCAGGCTTCTCTGTCCATAGGGATTCTCCAAGCAAGAATCCTGGAGTGGGTTGCAATGCCCTCCTCCAGGGGATTTAGGAGCTACATTTTGAGAAATATTGGCATCCGGTTCCCCAGCAGTCTGTGCCGGTGTGGGTCTTAACCTCTCAGATCATTAGCCTATGAGATCTTGGCATTCTGGGATTTCTGGTTTTAAATTGTCTAGTTTAATTCATTAAAGGAAAGACGTTTTACTAATCTTTATGGCCCAGAAGTATTTCATCAAAGGCACATTCATCTTCCTTTCCTGTTTTGCAACTAAGGGTTTTATTCTTCCAGGAGGTTTAGGATGTCTTTATCAGCGAGGGTTGCCATGACAAAATACCATAGGCTGGTGGCTTAAACAACAGACTTTTATTTCTCACAGTGAAGGTTAGATTTCTGAGATGGGGTGCCTGTCTGCCTGGTTGGGTTCTGGGGAGACCTCTCTTCCAGGCTTGCAGACAGCCACCTGCTGCCACCTCTTTATGGCTGTGATTGAGAGAGAGGGAGGTCAAGTCTTGTCTTTGTCTTACAAGAGGACATGCCTCCCTCATTACCTCATCTAAACCTAAATACTTTCCAGAAGCCCCACCTAAGGGCCATCACCCTGGGAGTTAGGCTTCAACATGAGTTTGGGGGGAAACACAAACATGCAGTTCCCGACAGAGGGGATTCTGAGAATGGGGCTGGCAGACCACCCAGAGGTTGGGCTGGGTAAAGGCAGATGTGGGGGAAAGATTGAGGGAGAAAAAGAGGAGGGAGGAAGGAGCGGGTGGCTGACGTTCCCTGGCACCTCCTCTGTGCAAGCGCTGTGCTAGCCATTGTCTAAGTACTCCTTCATGTAATCCTCACTGCCACCTGTGAGGTGAGGCTGTCTCCATTGGCCCCAGACAGATGTTTTAATATTCTTTTGCATATATTCAATACTTAATTTAAACAAGAGTCAGAGAAAAGGAATGGCTTTTGTGATCACAGGTGACCAGCGGGTCCCTTCACCTCTTCACTTTCAGACCGTTCTCACTGCTTGGTAGTTGTTCTTCCCTTCCCTTCCCTCCACTGCCTCCTTCTTGTCCCAGCATCTCTTCACCACTTTCATTTCCTGATCAACTCTACTTATAAAGGCCTAGTTCAAGTTCTAGGTAGATTTCCCCATCACCCTTTCCGGGAGTCCTAGATCGCAGCCCCATCCTTGGATTCAGGCCTTCATTCACATGGAGAAGTCCTCCCTAGGTTTCTGCAATCAGCCTGGGAACACATAATATCAAGCACATCTTTTAATTTTCTGTATATTTCTTATTATCTGACTTTATTTACTTATTTGAAAAAAAACTTTTATTTTATACTGAAGTGTATTTGATACATGCATATGTATAACAGAATCACTTTGCTGTACACATGAAACTAATTTTCTGTATTTTTGATGTTTGATGTCTCAGGTCTTGTTGACACTGGAGGGCCTGCCTTTTTCAGGGTTGGCCTGTTCCTAGAGATGGTAATTGACAGGCGGGCTAGGGTGCCTTTCATATGGAAACCATCCAGCCCAGTGCCCACCCCAGTTACCTCTTTACAGAGCTTTTATATCCCAGGCCACTATCTGCCTATCCTAGTCACCTCAGCGTCAGGTACCAGACAAGTAAGGGCAGTCACTGTGCTCCACTAAAGCCTACTGAAATCTTTCAAACTAGCCAGCCTGAAGCCTGCTTACCCACCCTCTCATTCTTTCCTGTCAAAATCACAGTGAAAGCTCTTGTCTACTTTCCCCCACCTCCATCTACCTCCTAACTGACCCTGATTCTTCCCTGAGTGGCCCCACCAGACACGCCATCCTTTTAGAATCTGAGTACACCAAACTATCTTTCCAATGGCAGTCATCTCCTCATCTGTTGGTTTCACCTTACCTGAAAAATAATGCAACCTACATTTTATTTATTTATTTTTTAAATTGAGATGATAACTGACATAACATTAGGTTAGTTTCAGGTGTGCAACATATTGATTTGAGACTTGTCTATATTGTGAAATGATCACCATAATATCTCTCACCATACATAGTTATAGATTGTGTTTTCTTGTTATGAGAACTTTTAAGATCCACTCTCTTAGCAAATTTCAAATATGCAATACACTATTATTAATGATAGTCACTATGCTGTATATCACAGCCCCATGATTTATTTATTACTGGAAGTTTGTACCTTTTGACTCCCTCCTCCTCTTTGGCCCCCCACCCCCACCCCCTTGCTCCTGGCAACCACCAGTGTATTCACTGTATCCGTGTGCTTGATGAAGCTTATGTCATCATGTCAAATCCCACTGACCATGAATTCCAGACTGGCTACTGTGCCCATCTGAGACAGAAGAACTCATGAAGGACTCAGCTCTCATTGGTTTCTTCTCAAGCGGACTCAGTATCTCCAGGCTCTGTTCACTGGGAAATGAACTCATTTAGCTTTCAAGGAGAGGAAAGTCCCATGGCCCTAGAGTCTCATTTTATTTTTCTCTTCACCTTTTAGGAGCTTAGCAGAGACCTGGGCTACCTGGATTGAGAAAACAGACTGATTCTGGCCCCTGAGCTCCACAACTTCCATTTCTGAAGGGTCCACTTCCTTGACAGGAGAGCATCCTGGTGATGCCTATGCAGATATTCCCTTCTCTCTGTCCCTGCAGATATATGGAGCTTGATGGTGCTGGGTTCTGTTCCACTAGAAGGCTGGTGCAGTGAATATATTTAAACATTTTCTGTGTATTATGATTTTTGACATCTTAGAAAACCTTTCTGGTGGGGGAGAGACTGCTGATTTTTAGAGATAGAGGCTCAGCTTGGGTGCATGCCTTTGATTTCCAGAGCCACACCTCCTCTCTCTGGCCCAAATATTCTTGGAGGCAATATTCCTCTGTCTTAATCAGCCCAGGGCTAGGTACCAGGCAACAAGGGACCACCCCGATAGCCCAAAGCCTGCAGAAGTTTTTAAAACCAGCCCATCCTGAGCTGCTTCCCCCTGCCTTACCTTGCCTTTCCCAAGGACACCCCAGTAGCCCACATGGCCTAAGTGCTTCTTCCTTCTGTCTTCTGTCTCCAGACCACATTGGTGAATTCCTATGTGGTCCTGCGTGATGTGGCATGCTTCCTGTCTCTAGGGCCTGTGAGTATAATGCTTGTTATTTTCCTGAGCTTCTCCTGTGTCTCCTCCAATGGCTGTACCTGAGCATCTCATAAAAACCATATAAAACAACTGACCCTGGGACTGCCTGGTTGAAGTTTTTGGGATAAGGAGAGCTCAGGGGACTGTGTGCCCTTTCCTACTTCTCTGCTTGCATCTTCCTTGGCTCCCAACCCTATTTTCTGTTTGTACTATGTGGTATAAGTGATGTGTGTCATGACCCCTCTGTAAAACAGTTTCCAATCTTTGGTCATTAGCCACTCCTGTGTTTGAGGATCCGGAGACTTCTTTGGTGACAGGACGTTAATTTACTCCTCTGATAGATTTGTGGGCTAATAACAAGTGGTGGGACCATTGCTTTCTTCCCACCTAATAAATATTCCATGAATAATTGAAGCTTATTCAAGTAGTTGGGCCACAAAGCTGCTTCCTCCCTTGCTGGGAATGCAGCCAGCGTTGTGCTTTAAAAGACACGTGCGCACGTGCTCATGGTGAATAAATTCTTTGGCAGAAAGAAAACCAAGGAGGAGTTAGAAAGGCCAGGAGAGGCAGAGAACAGCACCAGAGGAAGGAAATGTATAAACGTTTCAGGAGATTATACAAAAGGAGTGATGCTATATTCCCCAGGAGAAAGAGATGATGCTGTTTGTGGCTTTGTACATTCTGTTTCTTTTTGTGATTCAGCTGAAAGATGAATAATGTGGGAAGGGAGGGAAAGCTGGTACAAGTCCAGAGCCTGACACCTCCGGGTAGTGATGCTGCCTTTGTCCCTGTCTTCTGAATGCCAACAGCAGTGGCTTCTCCTGCTTCATGGGGAAGCAGAACTAAGTTTCTACACAGCTTAGAATGGCTGGGACTGGAGATAAGGTACAGATTTTTCCTTTTTTGGCTCAGTGGCACGCACCTTTTCTTTCAGCTCAGCCAACCTGGGTGGGGACACGGGGGATACAAGTGTAAATAAATGCTACTCTATTCCCCATCCACAGAGTGGGGAGGTCCATCTTAGAGGCAGTCCTGTGTGCCAGGAGTTGGGGAGAAGGGGGAAGAGGGAGGACTCTAGATAGACTATTTGGGAGCAAGTCCTGTCCATTCAGTGACCCCAAGTCCTTGGACAAATTCCACTGTTTATTTATTGCCCAGTAGAGTTTTGGGCACTGAGGATAGAGTGCTGGACACAGGTACTTTGATTCTAGTGGAGAAGACAGTCTAGTGATGGTGGTGGTGTAGTCACTAAGTCGTGTCTGATTCTTGCGACCCATGGACTGTAGCCCGCCAGGCTCCTCCATGGAGATTCTCCTGGCAAGAATACTGGAGTGGGTTGCCATTCCATTCTCCAAGATCTTCCCAACCCAGGGATCGAACCCAGGTCTCCCACATTGTAGGCAGATTCTTTACTGTCTGAGCCACCAGGGAAACCCAATACAGTCGAACTTATGGACAAAACAGAAGGAAACTCACAGGCATCAATAACAAATTTGGTTCAGTTCAGTTCAGTTCAGTTGCTCAGTCATGTCCGACTCTTTGCGACCCCAAGCATTGCAACATGCCAGGCCTCCCTGTCCATCACCAACTCCCAGAGTTCACTCAGACTCAAGTCCATCGAGTCAGTGATGCCATCCCCTTCTATGTTGTCCCCTTCTCCTCTTGCCTCCAATCCCCCCCAGCATCAAAGTCTTTTCCAATGAGTCAACTCTTCGCATGAGGTGGCCAAAGTACTGGAGTTTCAGCTTTAGCATCATTCCTTCCAAAGAAATCCCAGGGCTGATCTCCTTCAGAATGGACTGGTTGGATCTCCTTGCAGTCCAAGGGACTCTCAAGAGTCTTCTCCAACACCACAGTTCAAAAGCATCAATTCTTTGGCGCTCAGCTTTCTTCACAGTCCAGCTCTCACATCCATACATGATCACTGGAAAAACTATAGCCTTGACTAGTTGGACCTTAGTTGGCACAGTAATGTTTCTGGTTTTTAATATGCTATCTAGGTTGGTCATAACTTTCCTTCCAAGGAGTAAGCGTCTTTTAATTTCATGACTGCAGTCACCATCTGTAGTGATTTTGGAGCCCCCAAAAATAAAGTCTGACATTGTTTCCACTGTTTCCCCATCTATTTCCCATGAAATGATGGGACCAGATGCCATGATCTTTGTTTTCTGAATGTTGAGCATTAAGCCAACTTTTTCACTCTCCACTTTCACCTTCATCAAGAGGCTTTTTAGTTCCTCTTCACTTTCTGCCATAAGGGTGGTGTCATCTGCATATCTGAGGTTATTGATATTTCTCCTGACAATCTTGATTGCAGCTTGTGCTTCTTCCAGTCCAGTATTTCTCATGATGTACTCTGCATATAAGTTAAATAAGCAGGGTGACAATATACAGCCTTGACGTACTCCTTTTCCTATTTGGAACCAGTCTGTTGTTCCATGTCCAGTTCTAACTGTTGCTTCCTGACCTGCATACAGATTTCTCAGGAGGCGGTGGTGGTATTCCCATCTCTTTCAGAATTTTCCACAGTTTATTGTGATCCACAGAGTCAAAGGCTTTGACATAGTCAATAAAGCAGAAATAGATGTTTTTCTGGAACTCTCTTGCTTTTTTTTATGGTTACCAAAGGTTAAAGAGGGGAAGGGATAAATTAAGAATTTGAGATTAACAGACACAAACTACTGTGTAAAAGTAGATAAATCTAAAAAGAAACGATACAAATGAACTTATTTTGCAAAACAGACTTATAGACTTAGAGAAGGGGACTTATAGACTTAGAGAATGGTTGCCAAGGGGAAAGGATTGGGGGAAGGGGTAGTTAAGGAGCTTGGGATCAACGTGTACACACTGCTATATTTATAATAGATAACCAACAAGGACCTACTGTATCCACAGGGAACTCTGCTCAATGTTATGTGGCAGCATGGATGGGAGGGGAGTTTGGGAGAGAATGGATACATGTACATGTATGGCTGAGTCCCTTTGCTGTTCATCTGAAACTATCACAATGCTGATAACCAGCTACACTCCAATAGAAAAAAAAAAAAAAAAAAACAGACAACAAGGACCTACTGAATAGCACAGGAAATTATATTCAGTATCTTTTAATTACCTATAATGGAAATAACTTAAAATGGAAAAGAATCTGAAAAAAAAAAACAAAAAAAAAACCACTTTGCTTTACACCAGAAGTTAACACAACATTGTAAACCATCTATACTTCAATTAAAAAAAAAATCTGGTTTTTTGGGCCACTAAACTCATCTCATTCTAACTGTAGTTGTTTTCATCCAAGTCACTTGGCACTGCCCGTGGGGACAAGGTGAGGTTAGCCTGTTTGTCTATATCTGTCTAGCTACCATTTACCTATCTCAATCTTATACAGATGAAGCAGCTAGAATTAGAGATAAGATTTTTTTTTTTTTCAGAACACAAATTTAGATCTGATTTCACACTCAGACAAATGGACAATCAAGCTCAAAATCTCAGGTCTTTTCTGTTCATAATCATTTTCTTCTAGAAGCTATGAAATGCCTACCTTGCCCATAAAAGTGTTATAAGGCAACCACAAAGTCCCTCACTTTAAAGCTTTTTGGCTTTCTGGTGAACCCTCGGTGTTGGGTATTCTCTTTCACCCCCACTCCAAAGCCTACCCTGCCCTCTGGCCTGGGGGACTGGCTCTGTGGGTGACCTCCACCCCCGATGTGGTGTGGGCAAAGGCGAGAGACTGGAGGACAGACAGACAGAGGGTCATTATATTTATGCTTTCTACTCCCTGCCTGTCTGGTTGCCTGGAAGAAGCTGCCTTTCTCTACCAAAGGCCTTGGCTCCTGTTGGAATGACTCCCTTCTACACTGAGGGTTTCTCTGGGTTCACATAACTCTTTCTTATTACATTCTGAGGCCCAAACGTCATAGCAGTCTTCTGGTTTTGCTAGCCAGAGATGCTTGCTGTTTTTCCTTAACCCTATTTATACCTTGACCAAATAATATCTTCATGAAACTCTCTTAATCACCCCTTTTTATGTGTGCCATCTATTTTCTGCTGGAACCCAACCCACATACCTTCTAAGGTCAAAGGTTTCAAAATGTACCCTTACTATACAGTACTAGCCAGTAAAACATAGTTATATTGAAACATATATCATATTTCAATGATTCTAAGATGTGCCCCTCCCCCCTTCCCACATGTGTTTCAGCATCTCCAAAATTAAGATGATTTACAAATGGTGGGTTTTATTTTTGCCACCAGTGAGGCAGTGGTTGCAGTTTCCTGGGGAGGTATGAACTCGGTCATTGCTGGTCACAGAATCCTCATTTTAATTGAGTTACGCTCATTGTGGGTACTACTTAGTGCTGTTTAAAATATTTTCAGAAAGTTTACATAATGATTCAGCTCTGGAACCAAGTAGTTGTGTACACAAAGGCACAAAACAGAGCAACGAGGCATAATTTTGATGTTGGTGAAGCAAATATTCATCTTGGCAGAATGGCTGCAATTTCATAGTTTTCAAGGGTTTTATGGGATGTAAGAAAGAAAGAGCCCATAAGTAGCTGGAGCTGTGTTACATGTGTTACTGAAATGTGTGTGAAAGAATTGCCTGAACAGAGCAAGAAATGCCCCTTAGGGCAGAAGGAGTTCTCAAAGCCCTTAGAATAAGTCAATTTCAAAGAAGCAGGGAGCTGGTGTCACTGATTGGTGGTACTTTTTCTTTCTCAGTGGTTCATAAAATAGTGATGTGACCTACAAATTCTTAGACATCTCAGATTCAGTGAAACACGGTATTTCCTAGAGTGCTGTTTCCAGATCGCCAGTTCATTTATTGACCTGAGTCCTACCTCTCTGTCAAGTTTACAGAGAAACAAATAAAGGGATAGCATTCATCCCCAGGCCAGTGGAGGATGTGTTCCTCGACTTTCCCCCTCCTCTGGGCCCACATACTATAAAGGTTTTGATTCTGGGGCTTGATGAGGTATGGGAGTCTCCAGAGCAGTGGTTCCCAACCTTTTTGGCACCAGGAACCAGTTTCATGGAAGACAAATTTTCTACAGCCTGGGGAAGGGGAGGGTTGGTTTCAGGATGATTCAAGTGCATTACATTTATTGTGCACTTTATTATTATTTCATCAGCTCCACCTCAGACCGTCAGGTATCAGATCCCAGAGATTGTGGACCCCTGCTCTAGAGAGATCCAAGGGCTCCCTGAGTGGCCTGGAGTAGAATGGAGAGGGGATTGCTGCCTGGGCAGACAGTGCTCCTTAGTTGAGGTAATTGGACATTTTACCTCCAAGTTTTGGTGGAATAACTGAGGAGAGGACTTAAAATGTGATTCCAGGAAGAAATCAGGGTGCAGTCAAATGAAAGTTCAATGACACAGGAACATGTCACCCAAGCAATGTCACTATTTTCCATCAAACTCCCAATGGTCAAGATCACAGTGTCTCATGGCCCTACTGGGCAAGCTGGAGGGAGTAATTTATAGCACTTTCTTCAAGGAGAGTTGAAAGGACTTAAACATACCTTTTCCCACAAATAAAAATAAACATGATATTTGTTATTTAAAGGTAATATCCTTTTCAAATATGATTTTCCCAGGGGCTATGTGCTAAAGGATAAATGGCTTAAGTGTGGATTGTATTTGTGAAGATGACTTTAGATCTCTGTCCTCAAAATTGAAGAAATAGATTGAGAAAAATATAGGTCTGTTAATGGGCCATGTGCTTGAAGGTGAAAAACAGAGTCAGAAATGGATGGAGATGTTATTCGGTTCAGTTCAGTTCAGTTGCCTAGTCGTGTCTGACTCTTTGCAACCCCATGGCTTGCAGCATGCAAGGCCTCCCTGTCCATCAACAACTCCCGGAGTTTACCCAGACTCATGTCCATCGAGTCAGTGATGCCATCCAGCCATCTCATCCTCTGTCGTCGCTTTCTCCTCCTGCCCCCAATCCCTCCCAGCATCAGAGTCTTCTCCAATGAGTCAACTCTTTGCATGAGGTGGCCAGAGTACTGCAGTTTCAGCTTTAGCATCATTCCTTCCAAAGAAATCCCAGGGCTGATCTCCTTCAGAATGGACTGGTTGGATCTCCTTGCAGTCCAAGGGACTCTCAAGAGTCTTCTCCAACACCACAGTTCAAAAGCATCAATTCTTCAGCGCTCAGCTTTCTTCATAGTCCAACGCTCACATCCATACATGACCACAGGAAAAACCATAGCCTTGACTAGACGGATCTTTGTTGGTAAAGTAATATCTCTGGTTTTTAATATGCTATCTAGGTTGGTCATAACTTTCCTTCCAAGAAGTAAGTGTCTTTTAATTTCATGGCTGCAATCATCATTTGTAGTGATTTTGGAGCCCCCCAAAATAAAGTCTGACATTGTTTCCCCTGTTTCCCCATCTAGTTCCCATGAAGTGATGGGACTGGATGCCATGATCTTCGTTTTCTGAATGTTGAGCTTTAACCCAACTTTTTCACTCTTCTCTTTCACCTTCATCAGGAGGCTTTTTAGTTCCTCTTCACTTTCTGCCATAAGGGTGGTGTCATCTGCATATCTGAGGTTATTGATATTTTTTCTCCTGGCAATTTTGATTCCAGCTTGTGCTTCTTCCAGCCCAGTGTTTCTTATGATGTACTCTGCATAGAAGTTAAAAAAGCAGGGTGACAATATATAGCCTTGACATACTCCTTTTCCTATTCAGAACCAGTCTGTTGTTCCATGCTGAGTTCTAACTGTCCAGTTCTTCCTGACCTGCATACAGGTTTCTCAAGAGGCAGGCCAGGTGGTCTGGTATTCCCATCTCTTTCAGAATTTTCCACAGTTTATTGTGATCCACACAGTCAAAGGCTTTGGCATAGTCAATAAAGCAGAAGTAGTTGTTTTTCTGGAACTCTCTTGCTTTTTCCATGATCCAGCAGATGCTGGTAATTTGATCTCTGGTTCTTCTGCCTTTTCTAAAACCAGCTTGAACATCTGGAAGTTCATGGTTCACATTTTGCTGAAGCCTGGCTTGGAGAATTTTGAGCATTACTTTACTAGCATGTGAGATGAGTGCAATTGTGCGGTAGTTTGAGCATTCTTTGGCATTGCCTTTCTTTGGGATTGGAATGAAAACGGACCTTTTCCAGTCCTGTGGCCACTGCTGAGTTTTCCAAATTTGCTGGTATATTGAGTGCAGCACATTCACAGCATCGTCTTTTTGGATTTGAAATAGCTCCACTGGAATTCCATCACCTCCACTAGCTTTGTTGGTAGTGATGCTTCCTAAGGCCCACTTGACTTCACATTCCAGGATGTCTGGCTCTAGGTCAGTGATCACATCATCGTGGAGATGTTATTAAGGTGCATTTATTCTAAAGATAGTTCAGGGGCTGTGCCAGACTTCCTTCTTTTTTTTTTTTTTTCCACTGCCACCAATAGCACTGTGCAGTTTCATTAACCATTCAAGTACAGTAGCGTCTGCAAGATCGGAACAGAATTGGGATTTAAAAGCGAACAGATGTTCAGCATCTAACAATTTGAAAGAAGCCGCTACATACTCTTTTCACAGACATGTTTTCACGGAGCCAATACAATACTAGCCATTAACCCAGCATACCAGGTGTACTGAAGTAGAAAAGATGCAACAAGAAAAATAGCTATGTTAGAAAGACTTCAACAGTTTAGCAAAAGAGTAAAACACTTTTCGTTTCTCCCCTTTGGCCCCTAAAACAACATCATACTGTCTGGCTCTACCTCTACAGTCCTACATCAGCTTCTAGAATATTTGTCAGGAGGGCAAAAGTAAAATGACACTGGCCAGTACAGTCTTTGGATATTTAGGAAGGGGGGAGGGGGAGAAAGTCAGTTCTCAGAACAAATTAGTCGGCTTCAGTCTCATCAGCAGGATCTTTGGATTCTTTATTCTTCCGCACTTCTTCAATGTGCTTGTCCTTCAGCTTGGCGGCCATCTTCGCCTCTTGGTTCTCTTTGTTGGCCTCCATCTTGTGGGTCAGCTTCTCTTCCGCCATTTTACTGAAGTTGTTCTCTCGCTTTCTGAAGCACTTCTTTCTCACGCTCCCCTTTCTCAGCAAGCTGCTTCAAGACTTCAGCTTCATGGGACTTGAGTCTTTCTTCTACAGCTTCTAATTTCTTCTAAATTTCCTCCAGGGAAAGATCCTTCTTCTTGGGAGGGGAAAGGGGAAATTCTGGGACAGATTCTTTTGATCAAGGGCTGAGAATCAGCTCAGAAGCCTGGCCTAGGCATGCTTCTCCAGTTCCTTCACCTGGATATCCAAAGAAGCCATGGTGAAGAGAAGACAAGAGACTGGCAGCGTACTCTACATGATTCACTGGCAAGAAAAACCGTCTTTCCTTTGCTCCCAGTCTTCCGCCACCCAAAGCCATCAGCACCCTGGGCCGAGAGGACTGGACAGCTCTCGTGGGGGTGTCAGCCTTCCGTGGGCAGCCTCATGAACACTGGCGGGGGCGCTGCCCTTTCTGCCCCGCAGTCTGGCCCTCAGGTCGCTCCCTGGGGCACCACCCCGCCCCTTCAAACAGTGGGGACCCCAGTGGGGCCCGTGCCTGCAGGGGGCGGGGGAGGGTGGGACTACACCCCCTCCAGACTTCCTTCTTTAGTCACCTGGTTCCTACCACCTCCCCTTATCTCTCTCCCCCATTTTGTCCCTCCCCTTACCCCAACCTGGCTCTGCTCTGAGAAGCTAATCCATATGGATTCCACTGCATATTAAAAAGCAGAGACATTACTTTGCCAACAAAGGTTCTTATAGTCAATGCTATGTTTTTTTCAGTAGTCATGTTTGGATATGAGAGTTGGATCATAAAGCAGGCTGAGAGCCAAAGAATTGATGCTTTTGAATCATGGTGCTGGAGGAGACTCTTGAGAGTCCCTTGAACAGCAAGGAGATCAAATCAGTCAATCCTAAAGGAAATCAACCTTGAATATTCATTGGAAGGACTGATGATGAAGCCGAAGGTGAAGCTCCAGGACTTTGGCCACCGGATGTGAAGAGCCAACTCATTGAAAAAAAACCCTGATGCTGGGAAATACTGAGGGCACGAGAAGAAGGGGGCGACACAGGTTGAAGTGGTTAGATAGCATCACAGACTGAATAGACATGAATCTGAGCAAACTCTGGGAGATGGTGGAGGACAGAAGAGCCTGGTGTGCTACAGTCCATGGGGTCTCAAAGAGCCAGACACAACTTAGTGACTGAACACCAACCACATGGTTCACACAAAGGGTACCTCTGTCTTCTGGCTTCCAGTTGTGTCTGTTCAGTATGGAGTCCCAGCAGATCAGAGGAGAGGGATGAATGAGGTCCAGCATTCGTTCCCAGGTTCCCTGCTGTTAGGTTGCTTGGATTGCTGTATCCATCCATCCATGAGTCACAGCTCTTCTCAAGATATGGCCTGTATACATTCTCTCCTTCTAGGTTCTAGTAACTTCTTTTTCTCCTCTTTAGGCCTAACACCTTGGCTACTAATAAGCCTCATGTTACTGTATTGTCCCTGTGGTTCCCCTTATACCTGTAGCTTTGTAAGTAAATGTTCCTAACAGTATCTTATTTCAAGTGTGCCATCCGCTTGCCCACAGAACCCTGATGGTTCCAGTCTAGATACTTCCTGTAATCTTCTTGGGAGATAGTATCCTCTAAAACAATAGAAAGTGAGAAATTGGGATTGCTCTGGTTCAGTTGCTCGGCCCTGAATTTCAGAAGATAAATGCAAAGATGTGACAATAATGATATAACTCCCTGACCTCTTTTGCATATCCTGTGTTTCGAATAAGTAAAAGGGCTTGATTTTGGGGTGTTTGGAGCTCTAGGACTGGGACAAGGAGGATGGTTTATTTGGAAAGTGGTGTGTTGGCTTTTGTGTTCATCTGAATAAAACAGTGATGTGATCATTTCCACATCTCGTGTTCTTTGGCTCCTCCAACTCTTCTCTGAATAGAAAATTGTAGATAATCTCCCGACTTAAAATTAGTGTTAAAATCTAATTTTTTTTTGAGTTTTCTTTTTCATATTGGGCCTTTAAATAATAATTAAACTTCCTGGATTTGGAATTTGGGGAGTTCATCTTTCCAAACAGGATTACATTTTAATGTTTTGTAGTCATAATTGCAAGTGATATCCAAGAGAAAGTAAACTGCTGTGTACAGTTGCTGAGGATGTATGCTGACACCTGTAGGGGGCAACATCCAAGCTTACTATTATGCAGTGTGCAACCTGCACAACAGTGTACAGTGGTCCAAAGAGGGGCCACAATCTCCTCTGGCACTGATGTGATAGAATTCAGGTGAAGTTTAACCATTGCCCACACTGCCTCTGGCCTTTATATATTTTAAGCTTATGCCTTAACTTGAATGATCTCATTTACAGTCTGAATTTTGCTTTATATTTAGCTCTTTCTATAGTATAGCTAAACATTTCACTTACAATGTTTCAGTGTTGGAGAGTACTCTGTGGTCAGTTTAATTTGGGAGCATCAGAGAAGGAGAAGGAGCCTTGGATCTAGTATTTGGGGACCTGGATTCAGAACTTAGCTGGACATTTATGAACAGATTCTGTTAGGACTCTCAGAACCTCAGGTTTCTTAACTATAAAACAGGGTTAATTGAGGCTTTTTTGGGGTAGGTTTCAATGGATAAACAAGATTACATGTCTGAAAGAGTCTGATACACAATAAATGCTTACTAAGTATTGGTTTACTCTGACAAGGCAAAGCTTGTAAAAGTGAACTAGCTTCTTACAGTGCTGTTATATGTGAATTTTTAGAAAGGAGAACCTCTCAGATGATGGTTTAGAAATGTCTTCATGTAATAAGAACTTTCGAGAGACTTAAGAGGGCTGTTTAGTGGAGCTGAGGGTGGCTGCCCACAGCATTCAACTCCAGTGCTAGAAGTGTGAAATCCTTAGATTGTTCAAAAACTGCTCCCTGGTTGGTGTTTTTCTCTCTGACATCATGGGTTGTCCTATCGAATGACAGGGCCATCTGTGATGAGGAATTCCTCTTGTTTGCACAGCCTCCTTTGGTGGTTGGAGAGGTCAGATAGTTAGAGCTGGGTCTTTCACCTTTCTTCTCATAGGCAATGGCATGTTTCTCCCTTTGAAATTCATCTCATCTATCGATGTAGGACGTGAGGAGGTGATGTTTAGGTCAAAGTGTTGTCATTAATGCCAAGATGTTGAGGCATCCCCAGTGAATAGATGCTCTCAAATTCCAGAGGTCTGAGGTCCAAAAAGTAAAACTATTGGGTGAGATCCCTATGGATGATCACCTCCACAATGGACTCTTGTTTGCTGGCTTTCTGCTCTTAGCTCTTCCTGTCACATCTCTAAGATATTGTTGTGCTTGGTGAGGGGATCGAGGAGTGGGAAGTGAAACATGTTATAAAGTAGAGAGGCGTTTGACCTGCACCATTTACTCTGCTAATAGATGACTCCTGATTATCTAAGCCAAACTTTTCCATCTTCTGTGTTCTAGGAGCCAAAACAACTGAGGAGGATGGATTCCAATAACAATAAGGATATCTTACATTTGTGTAATGCTTTGTCCTCTGGAAAGCAGCTTTGCCTCTGTAATCTTACTTGACCTTCATGTAAACCCAATGAGGTGGTTTGGGAGGCATTATTTTCTTTATTTTACAACTGTGAAATCCAAGAAGATATAAAGTGTCTCGCCATGATCTCATAGTACATAAGCGATAGAATCCCGATCTCTTGGATCCTTGTCTAGTATTTTTCACATTACACCAAATCATCCTGAGCATTCTTTTTTTTTAAAATTAAATGAATTTTAAATCATTATATGTGTCTATGGTTTTAAATTAGAAAATATTCAAAAGGATATAGAGTGGAAAATAATTCTTCCTCCCTCTCTCCTCAGTAATGTATTGATCTTTACTGGGTACACTCACTATTCCCTCTTTCCCATGTGCTTCTTTGGTAATATTCTATGAATTTGTAAGTATAAACATACATCTTTTCCCTTCCTCCAGGGACTTAAAAAATAGGCAGTAATAAACATCATAGAGAAGTGAGCTTGGAGTAGTTAGTAATTTATCTCACTTGTGGTTTTATGAGAAATATAGATGATCTATGTAGGTTGCCTTTTGAGAGTCTAAATGATGCATTTTAGCTTTTCAAATATAAAAGACAATTGCTTTGCACTACAGGTCTTGAAAGTAATCAAGACAGTCATTTTAAAGAAGAAAATGAAAAATTTTCTTAAATTATTGTAATAATGGTCAGTACTATTAAAAGATTCACTAAATGTGAATTACTCTTCTAATAATTTTTAATGTAATATTTCTTTTAATCATAACAGTACTGTGATAAAGGTATTATTATTATCGTCCATTTTCATAGCTGAGAAAACTGAGTCTCAGCAGGGTTAAATCATTTGCCCAAGGGCACACATAGAGTAAACGTTGGAGCTGGGATTCAAAGTCAGACCCTAAGCCTCACATTCTGAACCCTTTTGTGAGTGTGAAGAAAAGAATTCTCACAAGTTGAATAGCTCCTGGGAATGACTCCATCAAGGATGCAGGCATGTTTGGATAGCTTGCCCTTTTCATTTCTGGCTTACTTCTGGTGTGAAAGTTGTCACTTAATCTTGGTCTGCTTTTGTTTTCTGCCCTGGGTCAGTTCCTTCTCCTGCCTAAGTTTGTGCTTGAGGTTCAGGAATTTGCTTTCTGGTTCATGAGGCCATTTCCTATCTTCACCCATAGTCTTCAAACCAAGGTTGTACAAGCTTTCTTGTAAGTATTCAAGACTGTTTCTGGAACATAAAATCATTTAAATGGGACTTGAGAAATGGCAGCTGGAGAAAGCCACCTGCTATTATGGAAATTTGGGCCCTTACATTCCGAGACTAGTTAGGTCCCCTGATGAAGCCTCACTATTCCACAGTGTCGCTAGGTGTCATGTCTCCTGATATCAAACCTCTGAGACACAGGACTAAGTTGGTTTTTCCAATCCTTCACATACCTGTGCTGATGTTCATCTCACCCCACTTGAAATTCACCAGGTGAACTCCATACCCAGACTGATCCATAGCTTGTTCAAGGAGATGAGTCCACTAATTGTGCACCTGGGCGGCATGTCATTGTCAAATTGCTATAGAAGTTTCTGGGTGCTGACTCCTTTTGCAATCCAATGGTTTGAGAACCATTGAGCAGCACTATGTATAAGACCCTGTGTTCTGGTTAGCCAAGTAAGTGAGCACTGGCTGCTTCACTGGGAGAATTAAAGCTAGTGCTTTCATCTTATTTCTCTTCAGTTTTGAATGCCCTCGTATGTTTGTTCTGTTTGTACCTTTCACTTTTGTGGAGGGCAGACTGGTAGACATAATTTGTATTTGAACCTATTAGGATAGGTATTCATGTTCAGATCAGATCAGTCGCTCAGTTGTGTCCGACTCTTTGCAACCCCATGAACTGCAGCACGCCAGGCCTCCCTGTCCATCACCAGCTCCCGGAGGTCACTCAGACTCGCATCCATCGAGTCAGTGATGCCATCCAGCCATCTCATCCTCTGTCGTCCCCTTCTCCTCCTGCCCTCAATCCCTCCCAGCATCAGAGTCTTCTCCAATGAGTCAACTCTTCGCATGAGGTGGCCAAAATACTGGAGTATTCATGTTACAAAGATGAAATAAAGTTACGTGTGTTTTCAAGTACATAGTTTTCAACCTTATGTGATGATATGCCAAAAAAAAAAAAAAAAAGGAATCGCTATATGCCAGCTGGGGAAAACCCACAGACAAATAGCAAAAGAGACACCCGGGAGTCAGCACACCATGCAGTCATGTGATCACCTGAGAGCAATAGAAGGACTGTGTACCTGTCATCCACCCCAAATTGTCTCATTGACACCCACCAGGAAGAGGGCCTGTCATTGAACTGACATTCGGAAGTCTGGTTTCTGGGCACTTCCTCTCTAGGGTCAGAGAACTGGTTATTCCATTGAAAAACTGAAATCTTCAATTGAGATTTCTCTGTCTTGAGTCAATGAAAAAATTTCCCCCAATACTGTTGATCATTTCTGAGCATTTTTAACCTGTCAGAGGATGCCAGAGTTCTTTTTGCTGTATAGGGAAGAGGGTCCTTGTGGTAGAGAAGAGGGTCTTGTGGTATTTTACTCTGAGAGGGGATACAGGCAGTGTGAAAGGTTCTGAGATGTAGCTACCACCTCCTGTAAGTGTTGCTGCATGTCATTGCAAACTTTCTTCCTCTTCATAGATAGATAAGACTTCATGAGAATTAGCAGGGACACTGGAACTGTTTTTGATAAAAGGCCAAGAAGAAAAAGCTTTTCCAGGAGGTTCTCAAGGTATGATCTGAATACCATCCAGACCAGATCACCTGGTGCTTGTAAAAACACTGACCTCAGAACTTCTGAATCAGAGTCTCTAGAGGTGGGATTGTAGCATCAGAATTTTAACAACCTCCCTATGGAGTCTTAGAGCATATAAAATTTAATAACCACTGATTTAGGGAGACACTTATTTTAGCTTAATCATTAGGCTCTGTCTATATATCTCCACATTATCCCAAGTGTGCTAAAATGGAGGAATTTGTATCAAGATAATACTAGCAGCAATGAAAGGCCTAACTTATCTGCCCAAATGTCCCCCCATGCCAAGGCTGTCACTGTTGCTAAGTTCTCAGCTCTGGCTTCCCTCAACTGCCTTCCTCACTTAGATGGGGCAAGTCCCCCTGTGCTGGGCTGAACTGCCCCGAGCCCAGACTGCCAGTCCCTCCTGTGAGTTTATTACTAGCAGGTTGCTGTCAGTGTGTACAAGCTCAGCTCTGGAGGTCTGACACACTTGGGTTGGGTCCTGCTTTTGTGCTTACCATCTGTGATGTTGTACTGCTTAAATTCTCCGACTCAAGTTCCTTTCTAAAATGGAGAGAATAATGTTGATGGGTCACACCTTAGAGGATTGTGTCTGGACTAAATCAGATAATCCATATGCCTAACACATAATAGATATTTGATAACTTCTAGCTGTCATAATATTAATACTAAATATGGAATCATGGCATTTACCACTATCATTACTAACATCCCTGGATACAGAGGCATATCCTTGGACTTGAGCCTCAGTGTAAGTGAAGACCACTCAACCCAGTCCCAGGGCAGGGCAATTCTTGCCTCTTGAATATTGTCTCCCTTGGCCGGAGAGCTGTTCATGAATACACAGATCCACCTGTTATTTAACTGCCTTCAGCATTTTTGTCTGGATCTTCCAGAGGGCACCCATGCTCACATGTGCAAAGGTAAGCTTGCCACTTCCCCTCTCAGGCTGGACTCTTCTAAGTTCCCTTTCTCAGTAAAAGGCACCAGAATCTATCCAGCTGCACAAAACCAGAAACCTGAAAGTCATTCTTCATCCTGATGCCGCCTTACCCTTGTCTGGATCTCTGAGCTACTCTCATCCTATTTTGTTCCTGGTCTTGCTGGGGAGGTAGGCCTGCTTTGTGTCTCAGAAGGTTGACAACAGCCCACTGGTGTTGGTAGCCTTAGTGCTACCATGTCTCAGGGCTTGGTCCCATTCTGTCCCATCTGCTTATCAGGTGGAATTCCTGAAATGATCCATGTCCCCGATACTACCACTATGTCAGGTATCACTGGTTCTCGGGGCACAAATGAAATTGGCCTTACCTCTGTTGGGTCTGGCCTATGGTTAAGGATCCTTGCCTGCAACTCAGTACCTTTATCTCCTTTAGCTCTTATCAGCTTCCTGCTAAAAGTCTGCCTCCAGTTCAATCCCATCTACACTCCCCCAGGCTGAGTAATCAATGATATTGCCTGGAAGCTGAGAACTAACCCTATCTAATTACATTAGTTGTTAATATGGAGCCTAATAGGAAACCACGTGGGATTTATTATATATATGTATATGTTGTTATTGTTGTTGAGTCACTAAGCCATGTCTGACTCTTTGTGACCCCAGGGACTGCAGCATGCCGGGCTTCCCTGTCCTTCACAGTCTCCCAGAGCTTGCTCAAATTTATGTCCATTGAGTTGGTGATGCCATCTAAACATTTCATCCTCTGCTGCCCTCTTCTCCTTTTGCCTTCAATCTTTCCCAGCATCAGGGTCTTTCCTAATGAGTAGGCTCTTTGCATCAGGCTCTTTGCAAACTATTGGAGCTTCAGTTTCAGTGTCAGTTGAATATTCAGTTCAATGTCAGTTCAATATTCCTTCCCGTGAATATTCAGCATTGATTTCCTTTAGGATTGACTGGTTTGATCTATGTGAAGTCCAAGGGACTCTCAGGAGTCTTCTTCAGCACCACAGTTCAAAAGCATCAATTCTTTAGTGCTTGGCAATGTAGTTTTTGCTTTTTAATACACTGTTTAGGTTTGTAATCCCTTTCCTTCTAAGGAGCAAGCATCTTTTAATTTCATGGCTGCAATCACCATTAGCAGTGATTTTGGAACCCAAGAAAATAAAATATGTCACTGCTTTCACTTTTCCCCCTTCTATTTGCCATGAAGTGATGCGACTGGATGCCAAGATCTTAGTGTTTTGATTGTTGAGTTTTAAGCCAACTGATTCACTCTCCTCTTTTACCCTCATCAAGAAGCTCTTTAGTCCCTCTTAACTTTCTGCCATGAGAGTGGTATCATCTGTATATCTGAGGTTGTTGATATTTCTCCACACAATCTTAATTCCAGTTTGGGATTCATCCAGCCTGGCATTTTGCATAATGTACTTTGCATATAAGTTAAATAAACAGGGTGACAATATATAGCCTTGATGTACTCCTTTCCCAATTTGGAATCAGTTAGTTATTGCATGTAAGGTTTTAACTGTTGCTTCTTGACCCACATACAGGTTTCTCAGGAGAAAGGTAAGGTGGTCTGGTACTCTCATCTCTTTAAGAACTTTCCACAGTTTGTTGTGATCCACACAGTCAGAGGCTTTAGTGTAGTCAATGAAGTAGATGTTTTTCTGAAATTCCCTTGCTTTCTCTATGATCCAACTAATGTTGGCGATTTGATCTCTGGTTCCTCTACCTTTTCTAAACCCACCTTGTTCATCTGAAACTTCTCAGTTCACATTGCTGAAGCCTAGCTTGAAGGGTTTTGAGCATAACCTTTTTAATATGCAAAATGAGTGCAATTATCCAGTAATTTGAACATGCTTTGCCATTGCCCTTCTTTGGGATCAGGAAGGAAAGAACTTTTCCAGTCTTGTGGCCACTGCTGAGTTTTCTAAATTTGCTGACATATTGAGTGCAGTACTTTGACAGCATCATCTTTTAGGATTTGAAATAGCTCAGCTGAAATTCCATCACCTCCATTAGCTTTGTTTGTAGTAAGGCTTCCTAAGGCCCACTTGACTTCATACTCTAGGATGTCTGGCTCTAGGTAAGTGAGCACACCATCATGGTTATCCAGGTCATCAAGACCTTTTTGTATAGTTCTGTGTATTCTTGCCACTTCTTCTTAATCTCTTCTGCTTCTGTTAGGCCCATACTGTTTCTGTCCTTGGTTGTGCCCATTCTTGCATAAAGTGTTCCCTTGATCTCTCCAATTTTCTTGAAGAGATCTAGAGTCTTTTCCATTCTACTGTTTTCCTCTACTTCTTTGCATTGTTCATTTAAGAAGGTCTTCTTATCTCTCCTTGCTATTCTCTGGAACTCTGCATTTAGTTAGGTGTATCTTTATCCCTTGCTTTTTGCTTCTCTTCTTTCCTCAGCTATTTGTAAAGCCTCCTCAGACAACCATTTTGCCTTCTTGCATTTCTTTTTCTTTGGGATGGTTTTGGTCACTGCCTCCTGCAGTTTTATGAACCTTTGTCCATAGTTCTTCAGGCATTCTGTCTACCAGATCTAATCCCTTGAATCTATTCACCACCTCTGCTGAATAATCATAAAGCATTTGATTTAGTCATACATGAACAGCCTAGTGATTTTCCCTACTTTCTTCAATTTAAGCCTGAATTTAGCAATAATGAACTGATGATCTGAGCCACAGTCTTGTTTTTTGCTTACTCTATAGAACATCTCCATCTTCGGCTGCAAAGCATATAATCAATCTGATTTCATTATTGACCATTTGGTGATGTCCATGTGTAGAGTTGTGTTGTTGGAAATATATATATGTATATATAATATATTCCTATATAGATGTGGGAATATCATATATATCATATATCAAGATATTAATGATGGTTTTCTATGAATGATCTGATTGTGGGTTTTAAAATTCTTTTCTCTCTTACTTTTTGGCTTAATTTTTTCCAATGAATATGTGTATATATATATATATATATGACTTCTGTTATAAGAAAAAAGTTATTTTTAATCTGAAAATACATAGCAACTCTTTAACAATTGAAAGTAATGGCATTAATTCCTGGTTCTTCTTATTAAAATTCCCATGCAAAGAAATAATTCAGATATAATATCACTTGGCTGTGATTAGGGAACAGAAAACTTTTTAGGTTGTCTGAAGGAGGTAAATCTTATTTTTATCATTTGGCCTTGTTTTCTTTTCATTGCCATATGTGCAGCTCCAAGGAAAATTTATCTGGGGACGTTTGAACTTCCTGAACATATCCTAGTTAGAAGAAATAGGCTTAGTCATTAGAGAGCCCTGAGGGGCTCAGTGAGAATTTGAATATGTCCCCCATTTTGGAAGACAGGCCTGTAATAAGGACATGGCTACTGTTGTCTTGGGACCTCATTTACAAGACTTGCCTGTCATGCCTGCAGTGTGGATGGGGTTCATGTGCCAATGTGTATGACGAAAGATAACAGACTCAAACCGGGCAGCAGGACAAGTTTTGAATTTTAATGCATATTAAAAAAGTTACCCTGTGCTGGGGCTGCATTTCAAAGAGAGGTTGAAAGATAAAGGTAGGTATTTGGAGGTCTGTTTACTAGGTGACATTGCTACAGTGCAGTAAAGATTGCCAACAGCTGCCTTGGACAGTGACTACGTATTTAGGGACTCTCTCACCGTGAGTCTATTTTTGAATCCACGGAGTGTTTGGGTTAAGAGCACGAACTCTGAAGTCAAATTGTGTTTGACACTGTTACTTTTTGAATGACTTTGGATAAGCTGCTGACCCTATCTATGCCTCAGTTTCTTCATCTATAAAATAGTGATAATAGAATCCCAGAGAGTTACTGTAAGGATTAAATAAATTAATAGGTGTGAAGCATTTAGAATAATCCTTGGCACATCGTTAGTGCTATATAAAGGTATTGCTATTCTTCCTTTTTCTTCTTCTTCGGAGAACAGGGTAGATGAGGATTTGCTGAGGGTCTCAATATGGCTGATGTTGTTTGGCTGAACCACAGTCATTCTCAGTCTTTTTTACACTCTTCACCAGGGGGCAAGAGAAGATATCATTTGCCCTTCCATTTAGGGATAGCCCTAAACACAGTTCTAGCCAGTGGGACATCCTTGAAAGTCTATGGGACAACTTCTTGGAGTGCTTTTGCTATAAAAGAAACCGTTCAAGGTGACCCCTTTATTCTTGCCTTGAACTTGAATGTGATTCTGCAACTGTAGCAGACACTTATCAACCATGAGGTGGCAAACAAATGGGAAACCAAGAGAATCTCAGGGATACTCTAACATCCTTAAGGCTGATGTACAGTAAATTTGAAAAATCCTCTCCTCAGATATTACTTACTGAATTCATTTTTGTTAGACAACGTTTGGGCATTTACAAAGGCTAGGCTTTATATTAGTCACTGTGGATGCAAAGATGTATGACTACTTTGCCCAGTGTAATGTAAACTAAATTACATTCTGTTTGTAATTTCAGTCCAAGGTGGTAATTGCCAATAAATAAATAAAATATGCAAATGGCCAAACTAGTGTGGTAGATGGAGAAACTCTTCCTGAATTGAAAATACACTGCTAACTTGATTCTGTGGATGTTCATTCTTTGTGAAGGTAACATTTTAAATAATGTTATCCCCACTTTGGTAAAATTTCCTGACAACATATTTTATGGAGCTAATTCTATAAAGCTAATTCAATGCCTTAATCAATTTTATATACAAAATTGTTAAAATAATCCATTATTTTCCATTTTCCTTATTATTTCATCAAAATTATTTTCCTTTGGAGAAATTCTTTTTCATGGGAAATTGACAGAGACAGTTTACCAGTTTGCAGTTGTTGCATTGTTTTATTTTGTAGTCATTATGTCAACCAAGCCCAATTTGCCTGTTTAAAATATTAAAGACCCAAATTTAGTCAAGGATTGTTGATTTGTCTGTCAAATTTAATTCTTAAAATTTTTACCATGCAAAATTTTAGTTGTGGCTAGTTTCACATGCTTTTGATTATTTTTCACAGTACAGTTTTTAGTTTTCAACAAAGTAGCAATTCCTTAATCATTTTTTTTTTAACAAAAAAATTCTGTTAGAAGTTTTCCATGAACATTTTTTTACTTTGTCAGTTATTTTTAGTTGATTATTTCTACCAGGGATATTTAGCATAAAATTTATCAAAATTAAATGTCTATGTATATATATTTCTAAGCTAAAATATGAGAAAATTAGACCATATTTCTCTGCTCTTTTATTCCAGGCTTATCTTTTAGGCAGCATTGACCTATTGTTTTGAGAATTCAGTTATTCTATTTGTTTCAGATCATTTTACATGCTGTATACAGAGAAGAGCACGTAGTGATGCCAAAATGGTGTGTGTCAGAGGAGGTGAGTTAACAGAGAAGGGCAGTGGGGACAGGAGCAAGGTGGCTATGGCATTGAGGGGACAATGGGAAGTAAGTGTGGATAGTGAATTGTACCTCTAAGCAGCTTGACTAAAAAGAGGACGAGAAATACAGGCAGGAGCTAGAACATTTTTAGGATGGTGAGGACTTGTTGGGTAGAGGCTAATGGAAAGATCTCAATGAAAGAACAGGACCAAGGGAACAAATGGAGAGGTAGCTCTGAACTGGAGGAAAAGAGATAAAAATTAGTGCAGGAAAGGGAAAATTAACACCTTGATTTTCTCCTTGTAGCTGGAGGCAAAGTTCTCTGCTGGGTGGCAAGTGTGGTTGAGGGCTGTTACTAGGGGGCTGTGGGAACAATTGCCTTGGCTTATCTGGCAGGCTTTCCCACCTCCCTTCTGGCAATAACACTCTCTTCATTTGGGAAACTCTTCCCTATGTGTCATGGGATTTTGCATGTGACCCATATCCCTCGCCTAGGGAGTGAGTCTCCATTAGTTGGAGAGAGGGACAGACAAGGAGTCCTGGGGCATCATCCAGCACTGCAAGACGAGGGAGATGAGGCAAAGGTTCTGAGCCAGGGAGAAATCTTGAGATGATGAATTGTATGGAATAAAAATGAAGAAAGTGAAGAAGGAGGGAGGGACTAACTGTGTACATGATGCTGGAGGTTGTGTAAACTAGGACTGCACTGATGTTGAATATGGCAAGGTGAAGGTCATCAAATTTGACAAGAATAGTTTTGGTGATGAGGTGGTGACTAAAAGCTGCATTAGAGTGGCTTGGAAGAGGAAAGGGTTGAAGAAGAGGAAGCATAAGTAATCATTTGGAGAAAGAAATGGGGCAGTAATTAGAGGAGAGATGTGGATTAAGGGAAGATTTTTTTATTTGTTTTGCCTTAAAAAAAAGAAATATTACAGCATGAATATACACTGGTGGGAATGATCCTATAGAAAAGGAAAAATTGAAGATGCAGGACAGGGAGGGACTAATTCCAATAGTAACGACTTTGAGAAAGTAAGAGGGGAGGGCCTTATTGTCAAGTGGAGGGTTTGGTTTTTGGATAGAATTGGGGACAGTTCATTTTCTGTCATTGAGGTAAGGCTGAGTATGTGGTACAGATGAAGCCTGGTTGGTAGTTAGTGATAGGAAAATGAGGCAGTTTTCTATTGATTGCTTTTAGTTTCTTAAGTAAGAAGCAAGATAATTAGCTGTGGGATTAGTTGTGGAGATTTAAGGGCCTAAATCTGATAGATAAAGTGCCTGATGAACTATGGAATGAGGTTCGTGACATTGTACAGGAGACAGGGGTCAAGACCATCCCCATGGAAAAGAAATGCAAAAAAGCAAAATGGCTGTCTGGGGAGGCCTTACAAATAGCTGTGAAAAGAAGAGAAGCGAAAAGCAAAGGAGAAAAGGAAAGATATAAACATCTGAATGCAGAGTTCCAAAGAATAGCAAGAAGAGATAAGAAAGCCTTCTTAATGCAAAGAAATAGAGGAAAACAACAGAATGGGAAAGACTAGGGATCTCTTCAAGAAAATCAGAGATACCAAAGGAACATTTCATGCAAAGATGGGCTCGATAAAGGACAGAAATGATATGGACCTAACAGAAGCAGAAGATATTAAGAAGAGGTGGCAAGAATACACAGAAGAACTGTACAAAAGAGAGCTTCACGACCCAGATAATCATGATGGTGTGATCACTGACCTAGAGCCAGACATCCTGGAATGTGAAGTCAAGTGGGCCTTAGAAAGCATCACTACGAACAAAGCTAGTGGAGGTGATGGCATTCCAGTGAAGCTATTCCAAATCCTGAAAGATGATGCTGTGAAAGTGCTGCACTCAATATGCCAGCAAATCTGGAAAACTCAGCAGTGGCCACAAGATTGGAAACGGTCAGTTTTCATCCCAATCCCAAAGAAAGGCAATGCCAAAGAATGCAAAAACTACCGCACAATTGCACTCATCTCACACGCTAGTAAAGTAATGCTTAAAATTCTCCAAGCCAGGCTTCAGCAATATGTGAACCGTGAACTTCCTGATGTTCAAGCTGGTTTTAGAAAAGGCAGAGGAACCAGAGATCAAATTGCCAACATCCACTGGATCATGGAAAAAGCATGAGAGTTCCAGAAAAACATCTATTTCTGCTTTATTGACTATGACAAAGCCTTTGACTGTGTGGATCACAATAAACTGTGGAAAATTCTGAAAGAGATGGGAATACCAGACCACCTGATCTGCCTCTTGAGAAATCTGTATGCAGGTCAGGAAGCAACAGTTAGAACTGGACATGGAACAACAGACTGGTTCCAAATAGGAAAAGGAGTACGTCAAGGCTGTATATTGTCACCCTGCTTATTTAACTTATATGCAGAGCACATCATGAGAAATGCTGACTGGAAGAAACACAAGTTGGAATCAAGATTGCTGGGAGAAATATCAATAACCTCAGATATGCAGATGACACCACCCTTATGGCAGAAAGTGAAGAGGAACTAAAAAGCCTCTTGATGAAAGTGAAAGTGGAGAGTGAAAAGGTTGGCTTAAAGCTCAACATTCAGAAAACGAAGATCATGGCATGTGGTCCCATCACTACATGGGAAATAGATGGAGAAACAGTGGAAACAGTGTCCGACTTTATTTTTCTGGGCTCCAAAATCACTGCAGATGGTGACTGCAGTCATGAAATTAAAAGACGCTTACTCCTTGGAAGGAAAGTTATGACCAACCTAGATAGCATATTCAAAAGCAGAGACATCACTTTGCCAACAAAGGTTCGCCTAGTCAAGGCTATGGTCTTTCCTGTGGTCATGTATGGATGTGAGAGCTGGACTGTGAAGAAGGCTGAGCGCCGAAGAATTGATGCTTTTGAACTGTGGTGTTGGAGAAGACTCTTGAGAGTCCCTTGGACTGCAAGGAGATCCAACCAGTCCATTCTGAAGGAGATCAGCCCTGGGATTTCTTTGGAAGGAATGATGCTAAAGCTGAAACTCCAGTACTTTGGCCACCTCATGCGAAGAGTTGACTCATTGGAGAAGACTCTGATGCTGGGAGGGATTGGGGGCAGGAGGAAAAGGGGATGACAGAGGATGAGATGGCTGGATGGCATCACTGACTCGATGGATGTGAGTCTGAGTGACCTCCGGGAGTTGGTGATGGACAGGGAGGCCTGGTGTGTTGCAGTTCATGGGGTCGCAAAGAGTCGGACATGACTGAGCGACTGATCTCTGATCTCTTCCTCTGTTAAAGTGGACAGTCAACTTGGATAACGTGAGGAGTGTAAATAGATGGACCACTGGCTTTGGAAAATTGGTCATTGATGACCTTGACCAGAGCCTTCTCTGGGGCAGTTTGTAGGGGACAGGTGAGTGGTGTTGGGGCTGGAGAAGGAACAAGCTCACCAGTAGCTGGAACTTTGTGTGACATTGCTACTACCCTGCTGAGGCCAGGATTCAGACTGGAGGAGGTCGGCTGGCCTCAGTGACAACGGTGGTTGATGATATTACCAATAAGAGACACTGAGGAAGTAAAGATCTTTTTCTGCTCTGGTTCCTAAGTTGTACCATATAAGCCTGGTCCTTTGCCTACATGTATAGAAGAATCCTCACCCTGCTCTGGTTCCTAAGTTGTACCATATAAGCCTGGTCCTTTGCCTACATGTATAGAAGAATCCTCACCCTAGAGAGGGGAAGAGTGCTGACTTACCCAGAGGAAGGGTAAAGTAGGCAATGGGGGTAGAAAGAGTTAGGGGCACATCACTTGAACTGCTGGATCCAGCCATGCTCCCACATTTTTCAAGGTGTAAGATAAACAAAGATCACCCAAATGAAGACAAGCAAAGGCTATGTATTCAGAGCTTGCTTATGGCAAAGAAGTCAGCCACCAGTGTTTGTATTTGGTAGAGTCAGGGTGGGCAGAGAAGTGGGAAGGCTTTACAGTGGAAATTGGAAAAACTTCATGTGTGCCCTACTGTAGAGATTGTTGGCTTAGGGAAAGTGGGAGCAGGCTAATGAGAAGCAGAGCATCCTGTTTGATTGGTTAGGGGAGATATCTGATTTTCTCTGGTTGGTCCTAAATTGAAAGCACATTCAAGAAATTAGGGAAGTTGGAAGTTATTGACCAAGTTTGTCTTGAGCTGATTGCTGCAGAGGTTGTGGTTTGACTTCCTGGGTTGGTTACTACAGAGGCTGTGGATCAGAGTTCTCTTTTCATACATGGTCTGACCATTGTCCATTTATATATTCAATTTCTCAGTCCCTATATATATAGTCTCTTTTTGCTTAAGCTGGTTTGTGTTGAATATTTGTATTCTGTGATTATGAGAGTCCTGACCATTACAGAGAAGTTTGGGGAATGACAATTTGGACATGAGCTTGGAGATTAGAAAGCTGGAAGGTTAGAAAGTTGGGAGGGTAAGCAAAACAAACCCCCAGAGATGATAAACACCACTTTAAAAAATCTACATTTTCCTTTTGAACCTTTTATTTTGTATTGGGGTATAGCCATTAAACATCTACTTTTAACCAGGACCCTACCTATATCACCTCATTTAATCTTCAAAAACGCTGTGATATAGGATTATTTTCTCCATTTTTCACATGAGGAAATGGACTCGCAGCAGGAAAGTAGGTTGCCTCAAGTTTTACAGTATCAGAACCAGGGATTCAAACTTTAAAAAAAACCTTTTATTTTGTATTGGAGTTTAGCTGATTAACAATGCTTTGATAGTTTCAGGTGAACAGCGAAGGGATTCAGCCATACATACACATGTATCAAAAGGAAAAGTGTTAGTCGCTAGGTCATGTCTGACTGTTTGTGACCCCTTGGACTGTAGCCCACCAGGCTCCTCTGTTCATGGACTTCTCCAGGCACGAATACTGGAGCGGGTTGCCATTCCCTCCTTCAGGGAATCCTCCTGACCCAGGAATTAAAGCTGCATCTCCTGCATGGTAGACAGATTCTTTACTGTCCGTGCCACAAGGGAAGCCCATACATGTGTTCATTCCCTCCCAAACTTCCCTTCCACCCAGGCTGCCACATAATATTGAGCAGGGTTCCATGTACTACACAGTAGGCCCTTGTTGGTTGACCATTTAAAATATTTCAGTGTGTATATGTCCAAGGGATTTAAACTTGAGTCTGCTCTTCTGAGGTCCAATGTTTTTGCTCTCAGGTTATGATATTTTGTATAAAATAGGAAATGGATTTTCTGCCTTCTGGGTACCACGAGACTCAGAAAGACACCTATGGATTTTCTGCTTGTTTGTTGTGTCATATATACAGGACTTCTATGAACATGTGTTAACACATGCCTTGTGGTTGACTCATTAGTAGACATCTATTTTGTGATCATGACTTTATTAAAAGCAGTTGTGATGTGGATGAAAAGTTAATTTTGAATCTTTGACAGAGTTTTTTCTCATCCCCGTCATATCATTTTGAAATTCATAGTGTTTAAAAATGGGCTATTGATCTTATTGATGATTGTGATAGATAATTCTTCCATGAAAACTGATCTCTAAAGCACATATCTTAGAACTAAAAAAAATCATGTTTTGATTTTAGTAAGTATGTGTTAAATACAAACAGCAAGAAAAAATTATTCGGGTAATAATTTTATTATTTTATTGTATTACTGAAGGAACACTAGGTAGGAAAGTTATTTCCAAATGTGAAGAAGAAAGTCTCTCCCTTGAGAGAGATGTGGGGCAAGAAGAGAAACACTCTTTATGGGCGTTGAAGAATTTGTTAGAACCAATTAGAAATTGACTGGTCTGATCTGAGGGCTTCTCTTTCCACTAGGACCAGATTCTATGGCTTTAAGCAAGAAAGAATCTGTAATTTTTTCTTTCTTTCTTTTTTTTGGTCTGCATGGGTGATTAGGAAATTCACTGCTTTCTTGATCTGGGTGGAATAAGTAAAACAAATCCATCTTTCCTTTTATGTAAGATCCTATTCAGAACTCTTGATTTTTCTTTTATTCCCCACCCTCAAATTTTTTATATCATTCTCCCTTAGAAACTGTGGTAAAGCTAATATGGTCATTATGGACAAGTGATAAAATTAAATTATCAGTGTCCCTAAAGAAGCACTCTTAGTCTTCAATACGCAGAGAATTTTTCTTTTTAGTGTTTGTATGTGTGATGGATTTAATGTAGCTTGGCACATAAGTACATTCTAGGAGGGGGAGAAAAGAGGGATTACAATGATTGGTAGGGCAGATACAGATCCTCAGGCTTTGTGAATTTGCTGCAGTCTATCATGTGTAAGTTTGGTTAACACCTCATTAATTTATTAAAGCCAGAGAACAAAAAACTGAATAAAATAATGGCTGTGTTCCCAGTCCAATCTCCTGCAGATGGCTGAGTGAGTCTAGTAAACAAAATAAAACAAAAATCAAGGGTATCATTTGGCTTCTCTGTTGATGGTAGCTTCTAAAATTTCATATTCCCTTTTTAATGCCTTAGAATTGGGGCAAATAACCAGTCAGGCTTCCTGCAGTAATTAGTATTGGTCTCAGCAGCTCTCGAAGCAGCTATTTTGTGATAATGGATAACCAAGTAGACCTCTGAGCCTTCCCTGGATTCTGTCTTCTTAACATCACAGTGGCTTTTCTTGGGGAGATTTTTTATCTGGTCCATATAAGAGAAAAATAAATTTTAGAGGTTATCATCAACAGAAAGGCCAGATGATACCCTTGATTTTTGTTTTGTTTGGTTTGTTCAGTGGTTACAAGTGACATGTAAGCTTTAATGTATAAACATCCTTTGATGTAAAGGTTGAAAAACGATCTTTTTCTTGACATAAACACTTGCTTTAAAAATTATGAATTTTTCCCATACGTAAGTTAATGTTGGTAATGTAAAGACTAGCAAAATAACACTCAAGTACTCACCACTCAGCTTAAAAACTAGAACATTATTGATGGATATTGACCCTTCCCATGTAAATCTCTCCCTCATCTCATTTCCTTTCCATGCCATGCACCTTCCATTCCCCCTTGAAACCACTATCTTGAAATGTGTGTTGACCATTCTGTTGATTCAAAAATATATATATATTTCTACATCTGTGTTATCTATGAACAAAACATAATTTACTTTTGCTTTGGAAAGGTTTTACATAACAACATTTATTCTTATATAATTTGCCTTCTCACCTTTCAATATAATGTTGGGCAGTTTGTATTTGCTTGTAAATAGTTCTGGGATGTTCATATCAAGGATTGTGAGTTTGGTGAAGGAGCAGCGGTAGATACACAAATTGATTGTGTCTTGGGAAATAGAATTTGTAAGAAAAGAATTAAGGTATTGGACTAATGCATATGCAAAGTAAAAGGTGGCTGGGATATCATAAAAACAATGCATTTATAATGGACTTTTATGTAAGACTCTAGATAGAGCTGGAGTCAAATCCTACTTTCACCGCTGTAGGGGGATTCCTAAAGAATATTGTTATTATTATTTTGCCTTTGTAAAAGGTGGTGCTAAGTGCTAAGTTGCGTCAGTCATATCCAACTCTTTGCAACCCTATGGACTGTAGCCTGCCAGGTTTCTTTGTCCATGGGATCTTCTGGGCAAAAATATTGGAGTGGTTTGCCATTTCTTCCTCCAGGTTGGAAAAGGTAGGGTGAACATCATTCTGAAAAAGTTTAGGTTAAGATATTGGATATATATTGGATTTGAATGTTTCATTTTGAAAAGTAAAACAGGACCAACCTCAGACATCTGTCCTGGAAAAGTGTTCAGACTGAAAAATCTTATATTCTGGGGTTCTGGTGGGGAGTGGGA
Source organism: Tragelaphus eurycerus (assembly GCA_935064755.1). Taxonomy (NCBI): domain Eukaryota; kingdom Metazoa; phylum Chordata; class Mammalia; order Artiodactyla; family Bovidae; genus Tragelaphus; species Tragelaphus eurycerus. The sequence goes on along the minus strand of CAKXYN010000024.1, from coordinate 23,244,655 downwards.
GATGAGACAACATGGGAAGGGGTGGTGATGATGAGGCAATTAATACGTTTCTTGGCTTTCTCCTTGACTTTTTTCCCTTTTCAGAAGTGTGTAGTAAATAGGACCTCAATTCAATTGGTCTTGGTGGATGAGTTAGGGAAAATTTGAATGTACCTCAACTCTAGTTTCTTTGGTTAGTTCACTGAGATTGTTTGGAACAGTCACATACTTGTCTGTGTAATCTTGCCCTTTTTAAGACTTAGATTCTTCTTCTGTAATGTAGAGATCCTATCCAGACAAATGAGATCAGATCAGATCAGTCGCTCAGTCATGTCCGACTCTTCACGACCCCATGAATGGCAGCACGCCAGGCCTCCCTGTCCATCACCAACTCCCGGAGGTCACTCAGACTCACGTCCATCGAGTCAGTGATGCCATCCAGCCATCTCATCCTCTGTCGTCCCCTTCTCCTCTTGCCCCCAATCCCTCCCAGCATCAGAGTCTTTTCCAGTGAGTCAACTCTTCGCACGAGGTACCCAAAGTACTGGAGTTTCAGCTTCAGCATCATTCCTTCCAAAGAAATCGCAGGGCTGATCTCCTTCAGAATGGACTGGTTGGATCTCCTTGCAGTCCAAGGGACTCTCAAGAGTCTTCTCCAACACCACAGTTCAAAAGCATCAATTCTTCGGCGCTCAGCCTTCTTCACAGTCCAGCTCTCACATCCATACATGACCACAGGAAAAACCGTAGCCTCGACTAGATGAACCTTTGTTGGCAAAGTAGGTGAATGCAAAAATTCCAGGAGCAATGCTGTGCTGATAGTTGTGCTATCATTGTTACTACTATATTGCAAGTACTTGTTTTGAAAGCTCAACTGAGGAGTCACTGAACTATGGAAGTCTTCCCTGACCTTTCTCTCTCCTCCATTGCTCTTCTCAAATCTTATTTGGAGTTTAAAAGGTTTCTAGAGGACTTACAGAGAAGGCAATGGCATCCAACTCCAGTACTCTTGCCTGGAAAATCCCATGGACGGAGGAGCTGCAGAGGTTCGGACATGACTGAGCGACTTCACTTTCACTTTTCACTTTCATGCATTGGAGAAGGAACTGGCAATCCACTGCAGGGTTCCTGCCTGGAGAATCCCAGGGATGGAGGAGCCTGGTGGGCTGCCATCTATGGGGTCGCACAGAGTGGGACATGACTGAAACGACTTAGCAGCAGTAGCAGCAGCAGCAGCAGCAGCAGCAGCAGAGGACTTAGAGTTTTTTAGCACTTACAGTTTATGTCAGTTATAGTACAAAACTTCCTTACTTGTTTCTCACTAGCCTGTGGGGTCCTGTATCCAACCACAGGCCCAGAACACAGAGCTAGTCAATAACTTTTGCTGCATGATTGGACTAAAATAAATATCTCTTAAGATGTTAATATTATATTTACTAAATACAGTAAATATTCAAGTCAAGTAATTCTCATTTTCAGATAATTTATTAGCAGCATTTGCTAACATTAATTTGTGTCTATGACTGTTAATTCTCTTAAACTCTCAAACCAGAGAGCATCATGGGAAATACTGGCCTTGCGTCACCCTGAATGGACAGCCAAAATACAACTTCGGACATAACACTTTGAAAATATATATTGCCCTTAAGGAATGACTAAAAACAGAGCAACGAAAGCGAAGTAGAGCTCAAAACCCATCCCTCAAGTGAAAACATCTGTCTAAATTTTTCAAAAGTCTGAAAGTTTTAAAATTTGTGTTAGGTTAATTGAAAACCCATTAAATAAATCTGGGGAGAATCATCCTCATCTCTGGTAGAACTGCTTTCATTACCATCAACCCAAAAGCTATAACTGTAAATTGTAAGAAAATTTCTTAAAATTCTTAATGAAAGAAGGCATTTAAAAACCATTTTTGGCCATCATGTTCACAAGAGCTTGGACTCTTCCTTTTTTTTTTTTTTTTTTAAGAACAGAAAAGTGAAGTTCGGGGTAGTTAACAAATATATCTAAGAAAATTTTCAGGGGGACAATTACAGTTTCAGGTTTTATATTACCTTTCTTGTTATTTATTTATTTGGCTGTGTTGGGTCTTAGTTGTAGCACATGGGATTTCTCCTTGTGGTTCACAGGCTCGGTTGTTGCGGTCCATGGGCTTAGCTGCCCTGTGGCACGTGGGGTCTAATTTCCCACCAGGGATTGAACCCATGTCCCCTGTATTGGAAGGTGGATGCTTAACCACTGATCACCAGGGAAGTCCATACCTTTCTTAATTTAATTGAGAAGTTCTGGACTGTTCTAATGTGCAGAGGCCTTCAGACACTGGAACACTTGGAGTGTTTTTAGGGTTCGTATCTCATACCTTCAGGGGTCATCATGCTCTGTGCCTGTGTTGTAAGTTGCTTCAGTTGTATCAAACTCTTTGTGACCCTATGGATGGTAGCCTGCCAGGTTCCTCTGCCCATGGGATTCTCCAGGCAAGAATACAGGAGTGGATTTCCATGTCTTCCTCCAGGGAATCTTCCTGGTCCAGGGATTGAATCTAGGTCATGAATTAAAGTTAAAATGGTCTTTACAATTAGTCATTGCCATTGTATAAATTTTCTAGCATGTAACATCACGGTCCTTTCACACAGGCCCACTCTCCCTTTTGTGGCTAGTTTGCTCTGCTCCTTCCTGAGACTGGCCTTAAGCAGGAAAAAGAGGAGGGGGAACAAGTCCAATCTAGGAATGAGTTTAGATCCTATTTGAGGGCATGAAGTGTACTGTGAACTCCAGAAGGGTCAGTGAGTTACATGAAGAATCAAAACAGTCTGTTTTCCCACAAAACATGCCAGGAGCGAGACAACATCCACTGAAGAATAACAGTGATAACTGGCCTCTGTCATCTGGGGAGCTCAAAGCATTCATGGCCACTTACTCACCAAGCTGTGTGCCACACCTGTGATGTATGTATGTCTTGTTTAAAGATTAAGAAGCCAAATTTTAGCTGGTTTGACCCTGTGACTCAAAGGGAAGCAGGGGAATGGATGAGAACACATACTCAGTTCTAAGTCTTCTCACTGGGATAATCATGGTGTGGAATGGACTGTTGAGAAGTGACAGCAGGCACCACCATTATCTTTATGATTTTGGTTGGCCACTGTTTTGAACGATGGGGATTACAGAGAATGAGGAGGCAATTTCTGTCCTAGCTGCTGTTTAGTCACTGAGTCACGCCCAACAGTTGCGATCCCATGGACTGTAGCCCACCAGGTTCCTCTGTCCATGGGATTTTCAGGCAAGTTTCTGTCCTAGAGGTGCTTCTGAGAGCTTTGCTTTTCCTGCAGAAATAAGTAGACAAAACTAGCATAGTCCAAGTGCCAAATAAAGAAACCAGGCACGAAGTTCAAAGGAGGAAAATGTGTTTCAGGCTGAGGCAGTCAGAGAAAACAGTGGAGAAAGATGTTGAGTTGGGACTTTGAGGAAAATGGGACTTGGCAGGAGGAGACGTGTGAACAGGTGAATTTCAGGCTGAAAGATGTGAGGGCAGTTGTGGGGATGGAGGGGACGGTTGCCCCCCCGGGGTGTAATTACAGAGAGGCAGGTACAACTTTTATCCAACTGGGTTAGTTTATCTACCAACCAATCTCAAATCTGCCTCCTGGAAGGCAAGGACCCTGGGATGTTTATGAGATAAAGCAGAGTTATGGGGAGGGGTGTGTGTGTGTGTGTGTGTGTGTGTGTGTGTGTGTTCTAACTCTGGGACTCCATGGACTGCAGCCCGCCACCCTTCTCTGTCCATGGGATTTTCTAGGCAAGAATACTGGAGTGGGTTGCCATTTCCTACTCCAGGGGATCTTCCCCACCCAGGGATTGAATGTGAGGCTCCTGCGTTGGTAAGCGGATTCTCTATCATTGAGCCACCTGGAAAGTCCCCATGTGGGGAGCTGGGGAAAGCTAATTGAAGAAAAGAAGAAGGAAAGAGAATCATCATTCTGTGCAGGTGCAACAAAGCTACGTGCTTCTTCCTGAGACGCATGTGCAGAAATGGTGGCATCGTCACCAGAGGGTGGAGGTGTGGCCCTGTGACATCAAGAGGTCATCAAGGGGACATTTGTGCAAGCCCAGTTGGAGGGTTGCTGAACCAATCCTAACCAGCTTAAGCTTGAAGTAGACAGTGATGACTCCAAATTTCTCAAAAATACTCAGGCAAACATCTTTTTATTTATGCAGCATGAAGTTAGGAAGATATGCAAGTTCTTGTAAAAAACAACTTGAAAGTGAAGGCAGGTTATAGATGTAATGGATCTAACTGATGAATACACTCAATTTCACCACCTTCAGCGAGTTTGAAAAATCCCCACAATTACTGATCAGGGAACAACTCTGACTTCTTGGAAGTATAGTTTCTTTTGTGAGGTAAGTGTCTGACCTTGCCCGACCACCATCCCTCTGTGATGGTTAAGATGACCAGACTGAGGTTCTGCCTCATCGGCTGGATATTTCACTGGGTAGGATACCAGTTTGAGAAGCAGTGCATCTCATTGCTTCCTTGTCTTGTGGGGTGACCTGCTTGTCCCTGCTTACAAGAAGTGACCTGATGCAGACTGGGACAGTACTGTTTTGTGAAAACTAAAGGAAGTATTTTAAGAAGGAAGAATGGTCAAGGTTTTGAGGAATATGAAGAAGTCAAGGAGAATAACGTTAGACAATCCAATTTTCTATGATTTATCAAGTCAGTTCAGTTGCTCAGTCATGTCTGACTCTTTGTGATCTGCCGCACGCCAGGCTTCCCTGCTGCTGCTGCTAAGTCACTTCAGTCATGTCCGACTCTGTGTGACCCCATAGATGGCAGCCCATCAGGCTCCACCGTCCCTGAGATTCTCCCCTATCCATCACCAACTCCTGGAGCTTGCTCTAACTCATGTCCATCAAATCGGTGATGCCATCCAGCCATCTCATCCTCTGTCATCCCCTTCTCCTCCTGCCTTCAATTTAACCCAGCATCAGGGTCTTTTCCAATGAGTCAGTTCTTCACATCAGGTGGGCAAAGTATTAGAGTTTCAGCTTCAGCATCAGTGCTTCCAGCGAATATTCAGGACTGATTTCCTTGAGGATGGACTGATCCCTTGGAGTCCAAGGGACTCTCAAGATTCTTCTCCAACACCACAGTTCAAAAGCATCAATTTCTTTGGCATTCAGCTATCTTTATAGTCCAACTCTCACATCCATACATGACTACTGGAAAAACCATAGCTTTGACTAGATGGACCTTTGTTGGCAAAGTAACGTCTCTACTTTTGAATATGCTGTCTAGGTTGGTCATAGCTTTGCTTCCAAGGAGCAAGCTTCTTTTAATTTCATGGTTTCAGTCACCATTTGTGGTGATTTTGGAGCCCCCCAATATAAAGTCACTCACTGTTTCCCTTGTTTCCCTATCTATTTGCCATAAAGTGATGGGACCGGATGCCATGATCTTAGTTTTTTGAATGTTGAGTTTTAAGCCAGCTTTTTCACTCTCCTCTTTCACTTTCATCAAGAGGCTTTTTAGTTCCTCTTCACTTTCTTCCAAAAGGGTGGTGTCATCTGCATATCTGAGGTTATTGATTTTTCTCCCTGCAATCTTGATTCCAGCTTGTCCTTCTTCCAGCCCAGCGTTTCTCATGATGTACTCTGCATATAAGTTAAATAAGCAGGGTGACAATATACAGCCTTGGCGTACTCCTTTTCCTATTTGGAACCAGTCTGTTGTTCCATGTCCAGTTCTAACTGTTGCTTCCTGACCTGCATATAGGTTTCTCAAGAGGCAGGTCAGGTGGTCTGGTATTCCCATCTCTTTCAGAATTTTCCACAGTTTATTGTGATCCACAGAGTCAAAGGCTTTGGCATAGTCAATAAAGCAGAAGTAGTTGTTTTTCTGGAACTCTTGTGCTTTTTTGATGATCCAATGGATGTTGGCAATTTGATCTCTGGTTCCTCTGCCTTTTCTAAATTCAGTTTGAACATCTGGAAGTTCATGGTTTACGTATTGCTGAAGCCTGGCTTGGAGAATTTTGAGCATTACTTTACTAGCATGTGAGATGAGTGCAATTGTGCAGTAATTTGAACATTCTTTGGCATTGCCCTTCTTTGGGATTGGAATGAAAACTGACCTTTTCCAGTCCTGTGGCCACTGCTGAGTTTTTCTGGTATATTGAGTGCAGCACTTTCACAGCATCATCTTTTAGGATTTGAAATAGCTCAACTGGAATTCCATCACCTCCACTATCTTTATTCATAGTGATGTTTCCTAAGGCCCACTTGACTTCACATTCCAGGATGTCTGGCTCTAGGTCAGTGATCACACCTTTGTGGTTATCTGGATTATGAAGGTCTTTTTGTATGATTCTTCTGTATATTCTTGCCACCTCTTCTTAATATCTTCTGCTTCTGTTAGGTCCATACCATTTCTGTCCTTTATCGAGCCCATCTTTGCATGAAATGTTCCCTTGGTATCTCTAATTTTCTTGAAGAGATCTCTAGTTTTTCCCATTCTATTGTTTTCCTCTATTTCTTTGCTTTGATCACTGAGGAAGACTTGCTTATCTCTCTTTGCTGTTTTTTGGAACTCTGCATTCAAATGGGTATATCTTTCCTCTTCTCCTTTGCTTTTAGCTTCTCTTCTTTTCTCAGCTATTTGTAAGGCCTCCTCAGACAACCGTTTTGCCTTTTTGCATTTCTTTTTCTTGGGGATGATCTTGATCACAGCGTCCTGTACAATGTCATGAACCTTCGTCCGTAATTCTTCAGGCACTCTTTCTATCAGATCTAATCCCTTGAATCTATTTGTCACTTCCACTTTATAATCATTAGGGATTTGACTTAGGTCATGCTTGAATGGTCTGATGGTTTTCCCTACTTTATTTATCAAGTAGAACAACATATTTATTTCTTTGAGGATTAAGGGGATGCAGGTAATCTGAGTCACACATTGCCAGGTCTCTAGTACAAGCTTTAAACTTTCCTATGATTCCTATATGTAGTATTAAAAAACTCCACCATTATCCACATATTAAAAATTAAACTCAACTTTGATTTACCCTCCTGTAAGATACATATGTGTGGTGTATGTTTTCTGTAGGCTTTTATTATGTTCAAATAAATGTAGCCTGTTATTAAAATTAACTGGTTTATTTCAACTTGAGGCAGAGGGGTTTGACTGATGTTAACATTTTGAGAAAAATTTATGGAAAACAGTTTTTAATTTGAAACATTGGTGCAGCTGCTGCCAATTGTGAATCTCCTAGTAAAGCTCATGCATATTTTGTAGGGAAATTAGGAGCCATTTGATTTGGAAATTTAGGCAAGTCCAGTAATAAACTGATGGGAAGAAAGGATGCTTTAAATTGGGGAGTGGAAGAAGAATGAAATGAACAGGTATTCTTTTATTTTTTGTAATTGTAACAAAAATTTTAAAGAAAAAAGTGATAAATAAATTCTATACTTTCATAGCAATTGTTTTTGTATTTTGAAAGTGTTTACTCCTGCCTTGCCAAGTTTCTGTCCATTATGCATTTTTGAAAGCGTTGTCATGGTATAGATAGGGCATGTAAAATTGAATAGTCTGCGTTTTAACTTATGATGTGCTTGACATATGTTGATATTTCTATTTGGTCTCCATAACTAACTTTTGAAATTGTTTTGTAATATTCTAGTAGTGGTTTCCTCTCAGTTTCTGCATCTGGCCAGTGACTTCCATTTTTCTCTCTGGTTGTCATCTCACAGCCCAGGGGCAGAGTCATGTGAAGTTTTGGTTTGGAATTTTCATAATAGTCCCTTGCAGTTGATTTCTGCCACTGATATGCTGTCATTGGGCATCTCACACCATCCTCAGGCTGGGGATTGGGGACCTAAGGGGGAGAAAAAGGACCGGAGTGTGGGAAAGAGAGAGAACTCACAGGAGGAGGGAGAGATGTCAGGGCCGTGAAGATGACTTCCTTTCTCATCTTCACCTTGTAACTTTCTTCTCTTGACTTTCTCTTTTTGCCCACATTCAAGCTCTGTTTGGACTCATCATTGCTTGTTCTCTCACTGGTTCTGGTTCCTTCTTCACCTCTTTCTTCATGTCTCTCCCCTCAAGCTTGATGTAGTTCAGAGATTCTTAACCCCAACAATGCCTACTTTTTAAATACATTTTTACATTTCTCTTTTATTATTTTAAAATAAAATTTGTAGGTTATATAAGCTCAATATGCATAATTTAAAAAATAGGATGTTCTAATTGTAATATGGAGAATAAAAGGAAATCAGTTTAAAAGAAAATGATGCACACTTGCAAATGCTCAGGCCCAGCTGTACTAGAAGTGTTTATGAAGGAGACAGATGCTTCCACTTACAGATAATGAATATGCTTGGTTTTAAGAGAAATAGCATTCAACTGGGTATTGTTGGCTCTCCCTATATTTGACAGTGTACATAAGGAGTAGAGAAACATAGCTGCTTATCAAGTATCTCCAGCTCCTGCTTGTTAAATGCCAATGTACCCCCTACTCACTGTGATGATCAAAACTTCCCCAGTTAAGTTTAAAACCCTCTTTAAGGTATGGTACCATTTCCATTGAAAATCACTCTTGTAGTCAAAGGAAAACTGAATTCTGAGCTTCAGTGCCTGGGCTTAAGTCCCATCTTTCCCCAGCTGTCTCTGGGTGAACAGGATCAGTGGGTTTTTCATAACTGCTGGCACTTGCTGATGAGTCTCTGGAAGAGGCTGCCCCAGTGGGAGTCAGTCTAGTAGGGAGATGCTCCTCCCTGATTTTTATACCAGGAACCACAATGTGCTTGGCCTGGCATGCCTGTACCACCACTTCTTTTAGAAAATGAGCCTTGCCTTCCCTTCAGTCAGAAGGTTCTGGAATCTGCCCCAGAATCTCAGATTCATAGTGCAGTAGAGGATTCCAAACATAACACACTGACCTCAGAGCCACATGGTAGACATGGCACCCGGCCTGGCCCAATCAGAGTGCTTCTCTGGGATCTTTCACATCAACATTGATGGAGAGGAACTTTCTTTGACCTGGGCATGTTGTTGAAGTCCAGAAGCTTCTAAAAGTTGTAGTTTAAGCTTGTGGACAAAGCTGGCATGTGGAAGCATAAATGGAGACGTTGATTTCTGATAGCAATCTTTGAGGCTGAGCAGTATCCCTGCTCTTTCCCTTCCTTTTCTACAGTAGTTTGAATTGTGTCTCTGAGATGGGAAACGCTGGCTGACCCAACTGTATTTCCAAGCAGTCCTATCCTTATCCAAGGCTGCAGTGTGATGCAGTTCTTCTAGAACTGCACTGTTCCATACGATAGCCACTAGGCTTATGTAACTGTTTTTTAAGGGGCCATCCTAGTGGCTCAGTGGTAAAGAATCCACCTGCCAATGCAGGGGATGTGGGTTTATTCCCTGGATTGGGAAGATCCCCTGGAGAAGGAAACACTACCCACTCCAGTATTCTTGCCTAGAGAATCCCCGTGGACAGAGGAGCCTAGCAGGCTATAGTCCGTGGTGTTGCAAAGAGTCAGACAGGACTGAGCTTTCACTTACTTTTAGAGCAGTTTAAAGTTCACAAAAGAATTGAGAAGGTACAGAGATTTTCCATATACTTCCTGCAGTGGGAATATATGGGAATATGTGTGTTTGTTTTCTTAAATGGCTGGACAGCTCAGGTCTAGAATATCTACCCCCAATCCTTTCCATTCCCATCAACTTCCCTAGGAATTCAGTCAACAGGTCAATTTTGTAGACTCCTATGCAAAAGAGTTCCCAGATGCAATTTATGAGTTTTGTTTCTGTATTGTTGTGTGAATTTACACCGTCGGATTGAATGGATTTTGAAGAACACACACAGGCTCAGCTTCTAGTCCCTCACCAACACCTCAGTTCACAGTGATCAGCAGGGCCATGGCTTAACAATTCCAGCTAATGACACACCGCTGGTTTCCAGCCAGTAGTTGGCAATATCTTTCTACAAGAAGAAAGAAGCCTATAATCTCTGCCCTTCATGCCATTAGCATTTATTACTGCTTTTCAAAAAAGCAGTGACACAGATTAAGGAATCCAAGCTGCAGGTGCAGTTTCCACCATGTTTTAGTGAGATGTTGATGGAACAAGAGATTTTAAGGCTGTCAGCACCTCCAGTTTAGTCACTGAAAGTAATTGTCGGGTTCAGGGGTTCATGAGCATCGGAGATCCCTAAATTATAGTTTGACACCTCTTACAAATTAGGTCCCAATTAGCCCCTGAGAGGTTTGGTGGTATTTGAGAGAGTAAATAGGCACATGTGCGTGTGCACACACACACACACACACTCTCTCTCTCTCTCTCTCTCACACACTCTTACACACATAGATATACAAATGTGGGTGATGTGTGTATGTATATTCCAAAATGTTTCTTATCCCTAGAAAGTGATTGAGGGCCTATGAATGGGCATGTATGGTCTAGATTCTGAGAAACTCACTTGTTTAGAGAATTCTTATTGCCTTTACTGGGGCCTCAGAGTTAGGCAGAGTGAACTGATCAACATATTTTTGGATGTTTAGGGGCTCCTGAGTGTAAGAGTCACTACCAGAGATCTTAACTGCAGGACTTCCCAGGGCTACCAGTCTAGTAAAAGATGGGAAAATTCTGGAAGATTTTGTTGAAGAATCACAGTGCATTGAGAAGAACATGGAATACTGAGTTACAAGACATGAATTTGAGTCCTAGAAACCATCATTTACTAGCTACTGTGAGTTCAGGGAAGCTGGCTAGCATAGTTTCTTAACCTATAAAATAATAATGGTGTTAATAATAATAAAAATAATAATCCCCAACTTGCATGGTTGTTTTGAGGATTTCAGATGCCATTTGTAAAAGCAATTTCATTAATAGAAATATTACTTTATAAATATTACTTAACTTCCTGGTTAATAAATACTTTGGCTGGGATTCCCAGGTAGCTCATCTGGTAAAGAATATGCCTGCAATGCAGGAGACCCTGGTTCAATTCCTGGGTCGGGAAGATTCACTGGAAAAGGGATCGGCTACCCACTCCAGTATTCTTGGGCTTCCCTTGTGGCTCAGCTGGTAAAGAATCTGCAATTCAGTAGGCCTGAGTTCTATCCCTGGGTTGTTAAGATCCCCTGGAGAAGGGAAAGGCTATCCACTCCAGTATTCTGGCCTGGAGAATTCCATGGGCTGTATAGTCCCTGGGGTTGCAAAGAGTCAGACATAACTGAGTGACTTGAACTTTTCACTTCCATAGGGAATTATTAGTTATAGCATAATGTACACATACTGTTCATGGGGTTCTCAAGGCAACAATACTGAAGTGGTTTGCCAATTACTTCTCCAGTGGACCACATTCTGTCAGACCTCTCCACCATGACCCGCCCGTCCTGGGTGGCCCCACATGGCATGGCTTCGTTTCATTGAGTTAGACAAGGCTGTGGTCCGTGTGATCAGACTGGCTAGTTTTCTGTGATTATGGTTTCAATGTATCTTCCCTCTGATGCCCTGTTGCAATACCTATTGTCTTACTTGGATTTCTCTTACCTCAACGTGGGTTATCTCTTCACGGCTGCTCCAGCAAAGTGCAGCTGCTGCTCCTTACCTTGGACGAGGGGTATCTCCTCACAGCTGCCCCTTCTGACTTTGAATGTGGAGTAGCTCCTCTCGGCCCTCTTGCGCCCATGCAGCCGCTGCTCCTTGGACGTGGGGTTGCTCCTTTTGGCTGCCTCCCCTGACCTCGGGTGTGTCACCCTGTTTATTTAACTTGAGAAACGCTGGACTGGAAGAAGCACAAGCTGGAATCAAGATTGCTGGGAGAAACATCAATAACCTCAGATATGCAGATGACACCACCCTTATGGCAGAAAGTGAAGAGGAACTAAAAAGCCTCTTGATTAAAGTGAAAGAGGAGAGTGAAAAAGTTGGTTTAAAGCTCAACATTCAGAAAATTAAGATCATGGCATTTGGTCCCATCACTTCATGGCAAATAGACGGGGAAACAGTGGAAACAGTGTCAGACTTTATTTTTTGGGGCTCCAAAATCACTGCAGATGGTGACTGCAGCCATGAAATTAAAAGACCCTTACTCCTTGGAAGGAAAGTTATGACCAACCTAGATAGCATGTTGGGAGAAGGCAATGGCACCCGGGGACTCCAGTAGTCTTGCCTGGAAAATCCCTTGGATGGAGGAGCCTGGTAGGCTGCAGTCCATGGGGTCGCTAAGAGTCGGAGACTACTGAGCGACTTCACTTTCACTTTTCACTTCCATGCACTGGAGAAGGAAATGGCAACCCACTCCAGTGTTCTTGCCTGGAGAATCCCAGGGACGGGGGAGCCTGGTGGGCTGCCATCTGTGGGGTCGCACAGAGTCGGACACAACTGAAGGGATTTAGCAGCAGATAGCATGTTAAAAGAAGAAGGCAGTGGCACCCCACTCCAGTACTTTTGCCTGGAAAATCCCATGGATGGAGGGGTCTGGTAGGCTGCAGTCCATGGGGTCGCTAGGAGTCGGAGATGACTGAGCAACTTCACTTTCACTTTTCACTTTCATGCATTGGAGAAGGAAATGGCAACCCACTCCAGTGTTCTTGCCTAGAGAATCCCAGGGACGGAGAGCCTGGTGGGCTGCCATCTATGGGGTCGCACAGAGTCGGATACGACTGAAGCGACTTAGTAGCAGCAGCAGCAGCATGTTAAAAAGCAGAGACATTACTTTGCCAACAAAGGTCCATCTAGTCAAGGCTATTGTTTTTCCACTGGTCATGTATGGGTGTGAGAGTTGAACTGTGAAGAAGGCTGAGTGCCAAAGAATTGATGTTTTTGAACTGTGGTGTTGGAGAAGACTCTTGAGAGTCCTTTAGACTGCAAGGAGGTCCAACCAGTCCATTCTGAAGATCAGCCCTGGGATTTCTTTGGAAGGACTGATGCTAAAGCTGAAACTCCAGTACTTTGGCCACCTCATGTGAAGAGTTGACTCATTGGAAAAGACCCTGATGCTGGGAGGGATTGGGGGCAGTAAGAGAAGGGGACGACAGAGGATGAGATGGCTAGATCGCATCACTGACTCGATGGACGTGAGTCTGAGTGAACTCCGGGAGTTGGTGATGGACAGGGAGGCCTGGCGTGCTGCGATCCATGGGGTTGCAAAGAGTTGGACACGACTGAGCGACTGAACTGAACTGACTGAATGTACACAAATAGAGTGGCAATTTTCCAAAACATGAACGCAGTCAAGTACATTAATAGTAAAATTCCACTAAGCATTTAATGTCTTAGGATTTTTCTGTAGGCATGTTAGAGTTTTGGCATGTGTTATAAAGGCAAGCCATAGTTTTGATCCATCTCAAAAATGTGCTAATAAATGAGTTCATACTGTATGAATCTATTTTTATGAAGTTCTAGGAGAAGGCAATGGCACCCCACTCCAGTACTCTTGCCTGGAAAATCCCACGGACGGAGGAGCCCGGTAGGCTGCAGTCCATGGGATTGCTAAGAATCGGACATGACTGAGCGACTTCACTTTCTCTTTTCACTTTCATGCATTGGAGAAGGAAATGGCAACCCACTCTAGTGTTCTTGCCTGGAGAATCCCAGGGACGGGGGAGACTGGTGGGCTGCCGTCAGTGGGGTCACATAGAGTCGGACACGATTGAAGTGACTTAGCATAGCATAATTCTAAATTGCCATGCCAATCACCCCAGAAGATATGGGAAAATAGGATAACCAGTTAACCTTGGGACAAACAGAGACTTTTCTGTATAGTGTTTTATGATGGACCCCTACTTTCCTGTGATCTTCATAGATGTCCTAATGATAATTCTTAATTAAAACCTAGTATCAAAATTTTGCTTAGCAGATCCCAATAATAATTGCTGTGTCAGGCTAGACCATAGAGACTGGTCTGTGTTGAATGATAGGTGAGAATGAGGGCTGAGATTTGGCTCAAGGTTGCTTTTACTTGACTTTTCCTCCTGCCGTGGCTTATCAGCAGTTTGAAGGATTCACATGATATAGGATCTGAGTGGATACTGGTCTGATTGCTTCCTTTGTATTTCAGGGAATTGGCCCACAGTTTGGTCATGGCCAACTTTGAAAAGTAGGAAGTCTGCCAGCTTGGAAGAGAACAGAATCAACTAACTCTGGCATCCAGAAATATCTTATTTGGGTATACAGTGCAAAAATTTGCCCCACTCAGCAAGCAGACTCTCCAAGGTCCAGGTTCTTGCTGGGCTAGCACTGTGACAACATATCCTAGGCCAGGCCATGGTCTGTCTCATCCTTATAGGAATAGTCCTTTCAAAGGCTGCCTCTGCAGACATAGCATGTCTGAAATACATGGCTGGGTTCAGAGTGCTTTATACTCTGTTGTCCAGATGAGACAGAGAGAAACAGCACTAAACATGCCAGATTAGGGAGTTACTTCTCTGGATTTCCACTGTCCTTTTCAGTGATTCTGTTTTAAAGTTTAATTCCCCTTGAGAGGACACCTACATGTTACCGTGAATTAGTTTTCACTTGTTCTATTAGATTTCTTCCATAACAAGAACAAGGAAGTAATAAACACCCTGGATCCCTGTGGGATGAAATGAGGTTTCAAAAGGAGGACATTCCCCTCTGGATAGCTTGTCAGCCTTTCAGGAAGGAGGGTTGGTTTATATGTGTGCCAGGCTTGTCAAAAGTGAATCAGGAATTTCTATTATACTCTAATTTTCATCAATGGCTACTACCACTGAGTATTGCTCTTTTCCAAGTGAGTTGGCAACTGGGATAGTGACTAGAAGAACTATTAGTCAAAGAACTTCAGAGAAATGTATAAATCCACTCTGAATATTCATTGGAAGGGCTGATGCTGAAGCTGAAGCCCCAGTACTTTGGTCTCCTCATGCGAACAGCCAACTCACTGGAAAAGACCCTAATGCTGGGAAAGATTGAAGCCAGGAGAAGGGGGTGACAGAGGACAAGATAGTTGGATTCCCTGCTTCCATTTGTTGGACATGAAGATATGAGGTTGAGCAAGCTCCAGGAAATGGTGAAGGACAGGGAAGCCTGTTGTGCTGCAGTCCACGGGATCACAAAGAGCTGGACATGACTGAGCCACTGAATAACAAATAAACCCACTCTATCCACCCACCTATTTATCTTTTCATCCATCTATCTATTCCTTCACCCATAGGTTCAATCTACCCAATTAGTCATTTCACAAATATTTATCAAGTACTTGTTCTGTGCAGGACACTGGTTAATGCTATGAAGGAGATAGTTAGGCATTGTCCCCACCATCAACAGATTTGTTAAGGGAGATAAAGCATATGTATATTAAACTTAAATAATCAGCGAATATTTATTTGTAATCCACTGCACATGAAACATCATATATATATTAAAAAGTTGAGGAAGACACTTTCTGCTTTCAAAAAGCTTACATTGTATGACTGCATTAGTCAAATGCCAAAATACTTATGATAAAAGGCATATTATGATATATGACATGCTGCTGCTGCTAAGTCGCTTCAGTCGTGTCCCACTCTGTGCGACCCCAGAGATGGCAGCCCACCAGGCTCCCCCATCCCTGGGATTCTCCAAGCAAGAACACTGGAGTGGGTTGCCATTTTCTTCTCCAACACATGAAAGTGAAAAGAGAAAGTGAAGTCGCTCAGTCATGTCTGACTCTTAGTGACCCCATGCACTGCTGCCTTCCAGGCTCCTCCATCCATGGGATTTTCCAGGCAAGAGTACTGGAGTGGGGTGCCATTGCCTTTGAGGCACAAAGGAAGTGTCTTGGAAATGAGAGAGGGAAGATCGTATAATTAGTTGAGTGGGCTGAGGGGATGGGGAAAGTAAAACTCATGAAGAAAGCGTATTTGAGCTGGGACCTGAAAGATAGACTGGATTAGGAGAGATGGAAGCAGGGAATCACGAGGCATGTTTAAGAAAGACTGAGATATCCAGTCTCATGAAGTGTAAAATAACACGTAAGGGGGAGTAGAGGCGGGGGACAACTTTGGAGTCAATAGAGGGCCACTGAAGGTTGTTCAGTGGTGACTGGTGTGAGAGAGGGGCTATGAGCTGGGGAGATTAACTGGCAGCAGTTCACAAAAATGGGTTAGAAGAGACAGAGACAGGAGGTGTGGAGGTCCTTCTAGGAAGCAATTAAAGTAATCCCCGGGGGAGTTGATGAATGTTTAAAGTGCAGTAGGAAGGAATTTTAGATTTAGGAACCTTGCAGAGTCTACTAATTAGGTAATACATTTCAATAATCATCTTTAAAATAGTAGCAAATATTTATCGAGCCCTTTTTTATATGTCAGACAGGGTGCTAAGTATGTTTTCTTGGTTAATTTTCACAACGACGCAGTATGATAGGACTTTCATTGTCTATATGTTACTGAAGAGGAAACGGTATTTTCTAGAGGCGAAGTCACTGGCTGAGGTAATTTAGCTTTAAATAGCAGAGCCTAGATTGCAATCGCTGTCAGCCGGCCTGCAGAGCTCCAAACAAGCAGGCCACTCGGTTTCCCCTGGTTACAGCCCAACGAGGCCTTTGCAAAACCTTTATGCATGTGATTTTATGCCTTAAACCAGAATAATAATGACCTGATACTAAATAAAGATAAAGTCAATGGCATGTTCCATGTTAAATGAATATGTAAGATAATGGATGCTGTATTATTAATTTCTCTTTCTGTTCCTTGTTTGTAAAACTTGTCAGATTCATTCTTCATTGTGGTGCTTCCCTGGTGGCTCAGACGATAAAGACTCTGCCTGTAGTGCAGGAGACCTGGGTTTGATCTCTGGGTAGGAAAGATCTCCTGGAGAAGGAAATGACAACCCAGTCCAATATTCTTGCCTGGGAAATTCCACGGACAGAGGAGCCTGGTGGGCTAGAGTTCACAGGGTCAAAAAGAGTCAGATGAAACTTTGTAACTAACACACACACACACACACACACACACACAAAACACTTGTGACTTTAAACTACGTTGTGGATAATAAGAATGCTAAGAAATTGTCTGCCCGTCCAGATCCTTGGTTGTTGTCCATAATTCAATGCTTTTATCACTCTGAAGGATCCCTGCAGCATAACCACTCTGGAGCCAGACTGCCCAGGCTTTCTCTCTGGCTCCATCAATGACTAGCTGTGTACTCTTGGGCAAGTCGTTCAATTCCTGTGTGTGTCGGAGAAGGCAATGGCACCCCACTCCAGTATTCTTGCCTGGAAAATCCCATGGATGGAGGAGCCTGGAAAGCTCCATGGGGTCGCTAAGAGTCGGACATGACTGAGTGACTTCACTTTCACTTTTCACTTTCATGCATTGGAGAAGGAAATGGCAACCCTCTCCAATGTTATTGCCTGGAGAATCCCAGGGATGGGGAAGTCTGGTGGGCTGCCGTCTATGGGGTCACACAGAGTCGGACATGACTGAAGTGACTTAGCAGCAGCAGCAGCAGAGAGGATTATATGAGGTATCTAGCGAGCCCTTTGAGCACAAAGTGAGGGCCGTGTAGGATAGTTATTATTGCATCACTTGGGAATCACTCATTCCTGTGCCCTCTGATGCCTCTGGTTTCCTATCACTACCTCTCCAGTCTACTTCCATCAACTCTCACACCTAGGTCCCTACAGTAACTTTTCTGTTGTTAAATGTCACAAGAGCCAGGTTTGACAGCATCTTCCTTCACGTTTCCCAAGGTTTTACAGTTAATATAGGAGGCAGTCAGTTTTAATTGGCCACAGTCTGGACCCTGGAGTCAGAATAGGTTCAAATTCTGGTTTTCTCATTTGCTCACTTATATAACCTTGGATGAGTTGCTCATCTTCCCTTTATTTGTTAAAGTTGTGCTAGTTGCTGTAACTGGTAAACTTTCAAAGCACAGACCAGGTCCAGTAGAAGCTTATTCTAGTAGGTAAAAAAGTCAGATGCTCCTGAGAAGCGAGGTGATGCTGGCACCCAGCTTTTCCCTCTTCAGGAGGTGGTTTCCAAAGCTGCTGTGGAAAGGAGCATGGAGGGTTCTATGCGGAGGTTTTCAGGGCCAGGAAATAGAGTTGTCTGTATCACCGTGGCCCACATTTCCTCGTCTAGGATTTAGTCGCATGGCCTCACAGGAGCCTGAGAAACCTTATCTGTTAGCGTAGGCATAACAGTGCTGCTTCCCACTCTGAACTCTGTGACTTGTTAAAACAGCCTGTGCTTCTTGTACCGCTCATGGGTTTGCAGGTTGGCTATAGCCTGGTTGACCTAGGCTGGGCTTGTCTGGGTGGCTTGGGCTCAGGTACACTTGCTACATGTTCATGCTGGGGGTCCAGGCTCAAAGACCAGCCACCATCTGGAAGAACCTCATCTCATGGTGATGGCAAAAACATAGGAGTTGTATCCATTTTTTAGGGCTGTCTTAGCGAAAATACCACAAATTGGGTGATGTAAAATAACTGAAATGTATTCACTTGTAGTTCCGGCGACTGGAAGTACAAAATCAAGGTGTCTGCAGGGCTAGGTTTGCTCTGAAGACTCTAGGAAAGAATCCTTCCTTGCCTCTTCCAGCTTCTGATGGCTCCAGGTATTCCTTGGCTTGTAGCAGCGTAACTCCAACCTGTGCCTTTATTTTCTATGGCCTTCCTCTCTGTGTGTTTCTTGTTTCTTATAAGGATATTCTCCTTGGATTTCAAGTCTACCATATTTTACTATGATCCCATCTCAATCCTTAATTACATCTACAAAGACCCTATTTCCATATAAGGTCACATTCTGAGGTTCTAGTTGGACCTGAATGGGGAGGCGGGGCAGGGAGGGACACTATTCAACTTACTGAAGGAGGACAAGACCAAACAGCTACATTACATCTGCTCATGATGGCCAAAGCCAGTCATATGGTTAAGCCCAACCCCACCGCTAGGGGGAGAAGTTCAAAGGGTGTGGACAGAGCAGGAGAAAAAGAAGTGGACCAATAATTCAATGTACTTCAAAAGCATAGTCTGCTCTGGGTCTAGAAGAAGAGATTGTCTGGTGATCCTGTAACACTTCTTAACTCTCCATATCCTCATCTGTAGTTTATTGAGAGGCACATGGGTGGTATGATGCTTAAATACACGTAAATTGCTTAGTATACAATACACATGCTGCTGCTGCTAAGTCGCTTCAGTCGTGTCCGACTCTGTGCGACCCCATAGACGGAAGCTCACCAGGCTCCCCTGTCCCTGGGATTCTCCAGGCAAGAACACTGGAGTGGGTTGCCATTTCCTTCTCCAATGTATGAAAGTGAAAAGTCAAAGTGAGTCTCTGTGTCCGACTTTGCGACCCCACGGACTGGAGCCTACCAGGCTCCTCCGTCCATGGGATTTTCCAGGCAAAAGTACTGGGGTGGGGTGCCATTGCCTTCCCCGATACAATACACATACCAAGCACTAAATTAACGTTCACTGTTATTGTCCATATAGAACTCCCATTCCTTTCCTCCCATCTGCTTCACTTTTCTTTATCATTTCTTATATCCCTCCCCTCTCCTTTGCTAATTTCCACCAGCAAAGTAATTTCCATTTTGCATAATTCATATAAACCAGAAAAGAAATTCTCCTGGTGATGAGTCCTGTTATATTAGAATTTGGAATGAAAGAGTCTCAGTTATCAGAAGAGATAACACGTAGGACATTCCGTATGAAGATAGTGCGTAATGGTGAGCAGTAAACAAGGCAGACCAGTGCTTTGACCTCCTGGAAGGAAGGCTGCTGTGGGAGGAAGGTTTGGATGAGGCTTTCACGAAAGCAGTGGGAGTGGGACAGGACCATTACCTTTGCAGAGCAGAAACGATCCAGCTCAGTTTTTGAAGCAAAGGCAAAAGCTGATTAGGTCAAGACAACACAGCAAAGGATGCTGCGTCATCACCCAGTGTGGCCTCTTGGCCGAGAGATAAGAACGGGTTCCCTGGGAGCAATTGCACTCTGTTTGGAATATGAGCTGTTCTATGCTAATGAGTCATATTGTATCATTTCCGGGAGTTGATGCCAGAGAAGGGACTGTTGTTGCATACAGCCTTTTTACCAGAGAAGGGACTGTTGTCGCATACAGCCTTTTTATAAAAACTGTTTATTTAGTGGAGTCTTTATGTTTAACTTTTGTACCAAAATAATCGCTGAATGATGACTCACTTCCAACCTGCATGGCCTGCACGGACACAGCTAATGTGACAAGCTGTTGACATTCACTGTTTTCATTTTAAGGAGCTAGTGTGCTGCTTCTGTTAAAGTCTCAGGGTTTCCTAAGATTTCTGGGAGCGCAGCATTGCAAGCTTCACCCTAGGACAGGGTGTGACCTTCAAAGGTCTGTGTGGACAGTTGGAGCGCTCAGGAAACTCAAACACTGCCAGTGGACTCAGGGACTCCCTTTGTGTCTGTTAGCTGTGGATGATCTTTGTAATCTTGAAAACTTTAGAATAGAAATCAGTGGTTTCCATTAGTTGTGTGATTACAAATTTCTGATGGTTTAAATGCAAACTTTTATGTGAAAATGCATGTGATTAGTAAAATGGGTTCCCCTGCAAAGCCAGGAGCCAGCTTTACTTTGTTCAACACAGTGCTGTGCAAAGCAGCACACTCTTCGGGCTAAGAGAAGTGAGTGTGGGTCAGGAAGCACGAGTCCTTGGCTGAAGACTGAGAGGAGCTCCTGGACTCAGAGAGGGATGTGGTCTTGCCCAACAGAGGGCAGAGCAGTTGGGGGCCCTCCCAGGAAGTGTTGCATACAGGTCACCTGGAGAGTGAGGGATCGTCCCCCTTCTCCCATTGACCTCTGGCTCCAAGGGATGACCGCATGCTTCTTGGTCTCCTCTCTACTATTCATGAGCACGTGTAAGTGTGTGTGCATATGTTTATGTGTGTATGTGGCAGGGAGTGGGGAGAGGCTAGGACACCAACACAAAGATGTCAGTGCTTCACTTAGCCCTGTGCTCTGCTACTGTGCAAACAGCATCCAAACGCATACATTTCGGTTGTCACTCAGGCGTAACTACATGGGGTCCACACTCTTCATTAGATTATGGGGTGGACACTGTCTATTGCTGACCAAAAAAGAGCCTTTTCAACTCCTTTCTTTCCTATTAACAGAAACCGATTTATTCAGGGAGCAGGTGGAATAGCAGATTGATCTTGAGGAACATAGTCCCTTTGTCAGCATATAAGATAAAGCATTGAAATCAGTTAAGGGAATTTTGTTCCTTTTGGTTAGTAAGTTTGGTCTAAGTATTTCCACATAACCAAGTTTTGATGAACTAGATGTTAAGTGGAAGTCTGCAGTGAATGGCCTTCTTTGGTAGGGTGGGTGTGGAGAAGAAAAAGCTTCATGAGATGAAGTCTTTCAATCTTTTCTTCTTTTCCTACATGGAACATGGATGTGATACCTGGAGGTTTAGTGTCCATACTGCAACCATGAAGTTAACAAAAAAGCACACTAACGAAGTTCGAGTAAAAAGACAAAAAGAACTTTCCTTGGTTTTCTTACCTCTAGACTTTTTTTATTATTAGGTAAGGAAAGTGTCTCCCCACCTGAATAAATGTAATCCACTGTTACTCTGTTTTTCTGATCCTTGTAGCCAAACACTTTGGCTTGATTTCACTATTGGCTATTTTTTTCCCCCTAAACTCTGAAAAATGAGAAACTGTCCCAATGCAGGGTACAGGTGACAGTATTAGGGAAGAGAAGAAGGTGGTTCAGCCAAAGGGTGGTCTCCTGTGACTCACCAAAGTCTCGAGGTGCGACTCTCTGATTATAATACTTTGGTGACAAATGTGACACCAAGGATGTGTAAGTGCATTGTGCTGAGTGGGGCTTTAGATTGGTGACAAGTAAAGGCTCCCTTAGAAAGGGAGCCTAGAATAGTGACTCTTTTATTGGAAAAGTGGAAGAGGGTAGAAGAATCAGAGGAAACAGAGGAGAAGATGTGGTTATAAAGGAGATGAAAAGTTCTCATACTCTCAGCCTCCTTTCAGCCTTCTGCTGGTTTCATATTAAATGTGGTCAGCTGTCGATGGGGGTAGTGAGCCTGGGAAGCCAGGGGTGACTCAGAGCAGAGAACCCTCAGTCCCTAGGGCTGCTCATGAATGCCAGGGGAGATACTTTGGCAGAGTGTGGCAGGACTTCCCATATTTAGTGACAGAATATATAAGATCTGGAACATGGTGACATGGGAGAAGGGCTGCCTGCCAGTCTTATATACCACCCACAGAATTAGTATCGTTACATATTATTATTCTATGTGTGTGTAAACCTACATAACACTAGCATCAATACTGTTATTCATGGATTGGACCCAGATGCCTTGAATGATCAGGCAGTTTATGTAAATAAGAGAAACACATGCCTCATTTAAGAGGAGCAGGGATTACTAACCTCTAGCCCAGTGTTGCCTGAATTTCTAAGTTTTCTGGAGGACCTGAAGAAAATACTGATTTTTAAATGATTCCTCTAATTTTAGAAGTTGGCAGTGAAGTCCAACTTTTAAAAATGCTGTGTCATTGAGCAACTATTAGGGTCCCTGGTTGGTGGGTCACCAGTGTACACCCTTGGTGCCATATAGTAACTCTCCAAAGTTGTCGTTATTTAGTCATTAGTTGTGTCTGACTCCTTGGTGACCCCATAGGCCAGAGCCCACCAGATTCCTCTCTCCATGGGATTTCCCAGACAAGAATACCGGAGTGGGTTGCCATTTCCTTCTTCAGTGGCTCTTCCTGACATAGGGATTGAATTCATGTCTCCTGCATTGGCAGGTGGGTTCTTTACCACTGAGCCACCAGGGAAGCCCAACTCTCCAAGGTACTTGTTTTGAAAAATATTTTCTTTTTTTTTTCTTTTTTTTTTTTCTTTGTGTCAGGGAGCTGAGCCCCGGCCTGCTTTGACTCCCCCAGCCCCACTCTCCCATCTGCCCCATCCCCAGCCCTTATTCCTCCTGATGTGAAATGTAGTCTTCTTCTGCTGCTGCTGCTAAGTCGCTTCAGTCGTGTCCGACTCTGTGCGACCCCATAGACGGAAGCTCACCAGGCTCCCCCGTCCCTGGGATTCTCCAGGCAAGAACACTGGAGTGGGTTGCCATTTCCTTCTCCAATGCATGAAAGTGAAAAGGGAAAGTGAAGTCGCTGAGTCGTGTCCCACTCTTAGCAACCCCATGGACTGGCGCCTAACAGGCTCCTCCGTCCATGGGATTTTCCAGGCAAAAGTACTGGGGTGGGGTGCCATTGCCTTCCCCGGAAAAATATTTTCTTATTGAAGTATAGTTGACTTACAATGTTGTGTTAATTTCTACTGTATAGCAAAGTCATTCAGTTATATGCACATATGTTCCTTTTCATATTCTTTTTCGTTATGGCTTACCACAGGATATTGAATATAGTTCCCTGTGCTGTATAGTAGGACCTTGTTGCTTACCCACTCTGTGTATAATACTTTGCATCTGCTGATCCTGAACTCCCAGTCCATCCCTCCCCAAGTCTCCCTCCTGCTTAGCAACCACAGGTCTGTTCTCTGTGTCTGTGGATCTGTTTCATAGATAAACTCATTTGTGTCATATTTTAGATTCTATATATAAGTGATATCATATGGTATTTGTTTACTTTACTAGAAGGATAATCTCTGAGCAATACTCCATATGTATATACCACATCTTATCTGTTCCTCTGTTGATGGACATTTAGGTTGTGCCCATGTCTTGGCTATCGTGAGCAGTATTGCTATGAACACAGGAGTGCGTGTATCTTTTTGAATTACAATTTTGTCAGGCTGCCATCTATGGGGTCGCACAGAGTCAGACACTACTTAAGTGACTTAGCAGCAGCAGGATATATGCCCAGGAGTGAAATTGCTGCATCGTATGGCAACTGTGTTTTTAACTTTTTGCGGAACTTCTATACTGTTTTCCATAGTGGTTATGCCAATTTACATTGCCGCCAACAGTGTAGGAGGGTTCCCTTTTCTCTACATCCTGTCTAGCATTTACTGTTTGTAGATTTTTTGGTGATGGCCATTCTGACTGGTGTGAAGTGATGCAGCATTGTAGTTTAGATTTGCACTCCTCTGTTGATGGAAATAGGCCCACAGGTACTGGAAGGAATGGGATATAGACCCAGAGAGGACAGGTGAGAGAGAGGTGGGGAAGTTCTACATAATAAAGCTAGTTTCATTAACAAATAAAAACTGGGATCCAGAAATTTATATATTGAGAACAAATCAGGCCTTCTTAATATATTTTTGATGGAGGAATTGGTATTCAAAGACCGTGTATGGACAAGTATGTAAAAGAATCATAAAATATCTATGATAACATGATAACAAGGGGTCTGATATAAAAAAATGGACGTCTCAATGAAGATGATGCAAAATAAGGAAGATATAAACAGGTGGAAGAGGACTAAACAGGATGGGGCATGTCCTGTTATCCATAACATTTGAGTTATCCAGTTCTTTAGAAAGAGAATGTTGATGTCAGAATACCTTCAGAGTCTATGTAGAATCCCTCATGTGTCCACTTAGGAGGGCCTGCTTTCTCTGTCTTAGGCTTTTTTGGAGACAAATGAAGAAAGTGGAGAAAGAGGACTTACTCCAGGTTGCTTAGGGTATTTGGAGGAGAGCAGACTTGGTGAAAGGGAGGCTTTTAAATATTGCTGTAGTCTCTGGTTACATCCCACCCCTAACCAATAATGTTAGAGAATTTCAGCAACTTCTTTCACTTGTAATATAATCTTTTAAATGTTGTCTTGACTCAGTTTTGAGGCCCTGGCTAGAGGCCAGTCAGTTCTCCTTCTTAGACAGGAGGTTAAGTCCACACTCTAACCATTTCTCTTATTGGGCTCACAGTCTGAGCCCTGATCACCTCATGGCCAGGTACCAGAAAATCAGGGACAGTCCCTGTGCCCCAGAGCCCACTGAAATTATTCAAACTAGCTAATCCTGTTTACCCTGCCTCACCTGCTCTTTCCTGCAGGAGCCATAATGAAGGCTCTTGCCCACTCTCCCCTACTCTTCCTCGGCCTAGTGATTGACTCAGTAGGCCCCTGTAGCCTGACATGTGCACCCTCTCTTGGGATCTGTGAGTATAATAAACTATCTTTTCACTGGCTGTCACCTCTTGATCTGTTGGCCTTACCATATCTGAATAATAATAAAACCTATCAAAACAGGTATATGGACCCTCTGATTGCATCTTGCCTCTGGGATAGTAGCTTTATAAGTTTTAGGCCAAAGGGTAGCAGAAATAGAAAAAATCACCTTGACTGTGGGTATCAGGCAACTTTGCTTGCCTGTGACATTCTGGATGGCACCTAGGGTACCGGGGAGGAGGTGTGGATTGCGTACTTTGGTTGGAGTGAGAGAACTTTGTCCTTCAAAACCCACTTTGAGTTCTTATATGGGAGATCAAATAGTTGGTTTCAAGATTTTTTTAAAGTAGGATTTTTTTCCCCCTTGATGGGCTTTATTGAAGATACATTAGTACAGGGACTTCTCTGGTAGTACAGTGGTTGAGAATCCACTTCCCAGTGCAGGGGACACTGGTTCCATACCTGATCAGGGAACTAAGATCCTATACGCCATGGGGCAAGTAAGCCTGAGAACTTCAGCTAGAAGCCTGGGCGCCACAGCTAGAGAAAAGCCAGTGTGTTGCAATGAAGAGCAACGAAGAGCCTGGACTCCCAACACAGTGAATAAAAAAAAAGGATACCTTAGTACAAGAACTAGTATCGACCATTGTAGTATGTTAATGTATTTCTTTCTTGACCTTTTCTATGCGTTAATTTTTTCAAAAAATTATTTATTTTTGGCTGTGCTGGGTCTTTGTTGCTGCCTGTGGGCTTTCTCTAGTTGCAGTGAGCGGTGCTGTTCTCTAGTTGCGGTGCACAGGCTTCTCATGGTGGTGGCTTCTCTTGTTGCTGAGCACCGGCTCAGTAGTTGTGGTGCACGGGCTTTAGTTGCTTGAGGCATGTGAGGTCTTCCCTGATCAGGAATCAAACCTATGTCTCCTGCATTCGCAGGTGGATTTTTTATTTTCACCATCAAGGAAGCCCTAATTTTTTTCTTTACAGAGATAATAATATTTATTGTGTGTATATATATATATGTCTGTACGTATATATGTTTGTATAATGCTATCATTTCATATAATATTCAGTTCAGTTCAGTCGCTCAGTCATGTCTGACTCTTTGCAACCCCATGAACCGTAGCACGCCAGGCCTCCCTGTCCATCATATAATATTAGAACCTAAATATATCATAAAGAATCCACCATTGCAATTTATTTATACTAATAATTTTAACTACTTTATGGCATTTTATTTTATGGATATACCATAATTTACTCAGTGATTCTGTCATTTTGAGTTTTTTCCCCATCAAATGAATGTGTTAATGAGCATCTTTGTGCAAAAATCTATCTACCCTTGGGACTATTTTCTTAGAGTAGAGTCTTTAAATTAAAATTATTGAGTCAAAAGTTATTAATATATTTTCTCTTTTTATGTACATTGCTTAAATCTGCATCCTGTCTTATGGTTTGTCAACAGAAAAAATGTATTCCACATTTCATTGCATTTAAAAATTAAGGAAGAATTAAAGGTAGAATGTTAAAAATTGAAAATGAAATTACATTCATATATTATGTTGTGGAATGAAATTTGGGAACTATATGTCTAGAAAATAAGATTTCTGAACCATGCCTACTGAAGCAAAATGTCTTGGAACAAGACACAGTAACTTACATTTAAAACAAACTCTGCAAATTATTTGTATGTGTGCTGAAGGTCACTTTCTTTTACAGGTGAGGATTAGAGACAGATTGTATGTCTTGCCCAGGGACACAAACTCCTGGGTTATAATATGGATGGTTTTGAGCACACCTCAAAAAGGTTAAGCCAGCAGCCAACTGAGAGTCATTAATTCCTGCGGTCTCTTGCTCATTAGAGCTGTCTCCTGACCTAACCTGCTATAATTAAGGGTCAGGAGATGGTTCCATTACAATCTCTTTTTAACTTGGGATTGTCAGTCAACTTATTTTTGCCTCGCTCAATAGAGGAAGCCTATTTATTAAGCCATTAGTCAATTTGCTCTTTTTAAAGACAGCTAATGTCCTTTGTCCTTTTCTAGTGAGATGGCTGGATGGCATCACTGACTTGATGGATGTGAGTCTGAGTGACCTCCGGGAGCTGGTGATGGACAGGGAGGCCTGGCGTGCTGCGGTTCATGGGGTCACAAAGAGTCGGACACGACTGAGCAACTGATCTGATCTGATCTGATCTGAGTGCTCAAGCCTCCATTTTCCCATTTGGAAGCGTATTGTCATGACCTGGCATTTGATTCAGTAATTTGGAGGAAATTGAAAAGGGTTTGGAGATGGGGAAAAGTGACACTTGGTTTCAGAGTGAAGGTCATGCTGAGACCCCTAAGATGGGTCTCATCATCTTGGCTGTCTTGGGAGGGTGGGAGAAGACTTCAGTTAGCAAGCATATTTGAGGACATGACTTACGTTTCTGAAGTCCCATCTTTAGACCCTAATCAGAGAAGTTTCTGGAAAATTCATAACAGAAAAGGGCGTAATTCCTAGATGTTAATTTGTAGGAATGCCAGGTTTTTGGAGACATTTTAGCATTTAAAAAAATCTATGATGATAATATTTTCTTTTGAATGACACATACACCTATATCTTCCATTGCTTCTCAGTTTTTAGGAAGGGTCAGGGAGAAGCTACCAAACACTTAAGGGATGGTAGTAACAGCCATTTACTGAGGATGCAGAGGGCTGTGTGGCCAGATGTCAGATGACTCGCTTCTCTAGCTCATCTCTGCCCTTTGTTAGATCTATGATCCACGTCAGATGAAGTGGAAGAAACTGGATTGCCTCTCTTTGGTATGAATTGCCCACCAAATATTTCTTCTTATTCTATTTCCAATCTTCTGGGCACTTAACCTACTTACTATACATCTCTCTCTTGCCTTTTACTCCTCAGATTCTACCACGTTGTGGAAGACAAAGAAATGATGAAGATGAATACCAGTTCCACACATCTACTCTAATAACTAAAGTTCTTAATGTAAATACAAACATTTAGATCTGGCAATGGTTATTTTCAAAAGGAGAATTCCTACTTTTAGTGCAGTTGTAATGTCAACTGGTAACATTTTAATCTCTGTGCCTACAAGCACACAAACAAGGATGAACATTTGTGTAACATCTCTGGAAATTTTTTTTAAAGATGCGTAGAGTGTACAAATAATGCATAGAACTCATTAGTTCTAAATTCTAAAGAAAAAGATAGCAAAATGATTGTTAATAGATGCTTCATTACTCTTTGTAACTTCTAAGCAAAATGATTAGTTTGGACCAAATTAATGATCCTACAAATTTTAATTTTTCTATAATCTGTGTACCCATTAGTACATTGGGATTTATTTAATATTATTTAAACCATGTGTGCACCAAGTTTTATAGTGGAGGGCACAATCTTAAATTATAATGTTCCAATGGGAACATACAAGCTGCTTTACAAAGATGTGCTCTGCAATGACCTGCCTTATTCTAATTCCCTTTATAATGATCTACTTTGCTACACTTTTTAAGGGATTTACTAGTGAGCAGAACAATAAAAAACCTCATAGGCTTGAAGAATTTCATCTGTCACTCATTGCAAACCCTACCTTTGGTATGTTCATCTTTCCACATCAGTTGCTATAATTTCTTTCAGAATATAATTATATATCTGGGTTATTTCGCTTCTATTTTCCTTACTCTTTTCAGGAAAAGAAAATTTTTTTTAACATAATGATATTCAAAACTACTGAAGGAAATCAATTTGGGGGAAGACATTATAAAACTACATAGTAAGGAAATATAATCTTTTCAACTTAATTAAGTCCATGTGTATTTTCAAAAGATAAAAAGAATTTCACATCATAAAGGAAAATAAATGTAACTAAGAGTAGTGTATTTTTTCCCTCCCAGATGGTTTGTTGACTATGCTTAGTATGTATTTGATCTTTGATGTTTTCCCAGAGTCTGAGCCAAAGTGAATATTGTCAAAGACCATCCTCTTAAATGAATACATGGCTCCTTGCAGTACTCCTTTAGTGCAACAAACATGTGTTCGTTCCCTCTGCGTGCAGGGTGTGATACAAGATGAGAGGTGCTTTCTTTCTGAGAGAAAAGGACACAACAAGAACATAAGCAATAACAGTGTCATTGGCAAACAGTGGTTTCTTCCGTTCTTTCTTGAAGGAAAGAATTCAGTGGGGAGGCATATTTTTTTATGAAGTTTTATTAAGCAGAGCAAAAGTACGCTCCTAAGAAAGGTTGAGAGTGGGCTGTGTGGAAACCAGCAGCAGTCCTGCAATGGGTAGGTTGGGTTTTTTAGAGTGGTGGTCACTCCCTGCGTCCTGTGTCATTTGTCTGACAAGTTGATTGACAGCTTTAGGTTACGGAACTTTTCTCCTAGTGCTTACTCATAAGCAGCCAAGTGAAGAGGGTGTGTAAAAAGCATGCTGCTGCTGCTGCTGCTAAGTCACTTCAGTCGTGTCCGACTCTGTGCAACCCCAGAGATGACAGCCCACCAGGCTCCCCCATCCCTGGGATTCTCCAGGCAAAAACACTGAAGTGGGTTGCCATTTCCTTCTCCAATGCATCAAAGTGAAAAGTGAAAGTGAAGTCACTCAGTCGTGTCCGACCTCTAGTGACCCCACGGACTGCAGCTCACCAGGCTTCTCTACCCATGGGACTTTTCAGGCAAGAGTGCTGGAGTGGGGTGCCATAATTTATTATAATTAGGGCATGATGAACCCTAGGTTAACTTGAGTCACCTTTTAGGTCTTGTTGTGTCTGGGCCAACCTGTGCTGATGGTTTTATCTTGCTTGATCCTGATATGGCTGGAAACTTAGCTTTGGACCTTGGCCACGGGATGGAGGATCTTTGGGCAGGCTCTGACCACCAGTGTCTAGGTGTGGGAGGAAAAGGTGAACCATCCAGGAGGGGCGGGACCCATTCATGTTTGACTAGCTACCTAACAATAGGCCGATACAAAGTTGATGCTGGGTCTGTGTGTGCTTAGTCCTTCAGTCATGTCTGACTCTTTGCAACCCCATGGACCATGGCCTGCCAAGATCCTCTGTCCATGGGATTCTCCAGGCAAGAATACTGGAGTGGGTTGCTATTTCCTTCTCCAGCTGGGTCTGTAACAAGTACTATTTTTCATAATGCAGGGAACATTGAGCTAGTTCTGTGTCCCAAGTGAGAATAAGAAGACATGGTCTCTGTCCTTAAGGGTCTTAAAGTCTAGTGGGGGCATGGGGAGAAAGAGAATGAGAACAAGAGAGAGAGCGTAAAAGGAATTAAATACAGAAATCAATATAATTACAAACCATGGCAAGTGCTATAAACTAATAGGGTGCCATATTATACATGGTGATCTAGTTTGTGGTTCTGTGTCTCTGAGGATATGACATGTAAGCCAAGATGAAGCATGATTTATCAGTCAAGGTCTCGGTGGATGCTAATAATAATGTCTGCAGAGAACTTAACACAAGCACTCTTTACAAAGGCGTGGGTGAGTACATAAAAGTCAGAAGGGATGGTGCAGCATCTCAGGGATGGTAACATTGGCCTATCCCCTCCCTAGGGCTGAAAGGGTGAGGGGGCAGATTCAGAACCCACAAGAAAAGAGCCTCAGGACAGGAGCTGGGAGCTCTGACTGAAGAACTCTTTACTCTGGAGTGACCCTGCAGGGAAGGAGCCGAGGAGGTAAATGATGTAGCCTCGCTCACTTCCTTCTCTCCTATTCCTGCTGGGGCCTCCTGTTTGATGAGCCTGAGCACTTCCCAGATGGTGCTAGTGGTAAAGAACCCGACTGCCAGTGCAGGAGATGTGAGAGATGTGGGTTTGATCCCTGGGTCAGGAAGATCTTCCCCTGGAGGAGGAGGGCACAGCAACCCACTCCAGTATTCTTGTCTGGAGAATCCTATGGACAGAGGAGCCTGGTGGGCTACAATCCATGGGTCACAAAGAGTTGAACACCACTGAAGCAACTTAGCATGCATGCATGAAAGGGAGCCAGGGGGCAAGGTAGTTAGGCCCAGACAGCTTACCTTGTTGTGGCAAAGAGCAGAATGGACAAGGGTGGAGGTGGGTCTGGAGGGGAGAGGAACTGCCTAATGGAGATGAATAGGACACTGTGCATTTCTAGGGAAAGGGGTAGAGTAGGGGGCTGGAGTGTGAGGTGGAGAGACCATGCACAAAGGCCGGGTGGTGACATCCAGCAGCAGGAAGAAACAGTCCTCCCAAATGGTCAGCAGGGAGCTGAGTGTGGACGTCAGGTTGGATTCTGGTCTGTATCCAGGGAGCAGTGGGAAGAGACTGGAGAGGTTTTCATGAGGTGGGGTGGGGGAAGTGGCAGGAGACAGGATGAACCTGATGAAATTCCTGCTGGCTGAGCTGTAGGAGGGGCAGGCGGACACCAGAGTTCCAAGACTGTCACAGTTGCTTTACAGCATTCCTATATTTTATATTTCAATATGCTGTACATGGGGCTTCCCTGGTGGCTCAGACGGTAAATAATCTGCCTGCAGTGCGGGAGACCTGGGTTCTATCCCTGGGTCAGGAAGATCCCCTGGAGGAGGGCATGGCAACCCACTGCAGTATTCCTGCCTGGAGAATCCCCATGGACAGAGAAGCCAGACAGGCTACAGTCCATGGGGTCTCAAAGAGTCGAACATAACTGAGCGACTAAGCACAGCACAGCATGCTGTACATGTGACTCTTTAAATTGCTCTTGTTAATATATATATATAAATAACTTTCCAGCTAATACCTGTAATCAGATCAGATCAGATCAGATCAGTCGCTCAGTCATGTCCAACTCTTTGCGACCCCATGAACTGCAGCACGCGAGGCCTCCCTATCCATCACCAGCTCTCGGAGGTCACTCAGACTCACATTCATCGAGTCAGTGATGCCATCCAGCCATCTCATCCTCTGTCGTCCCCTTCTCCTCCTGCCCTCAAACCCTCCCAGCATCAGAGTCTTCTCCAATGAGTCAACTCTTCGCATGAGGTGGCCAAAATACTGGAGTTTCAGCTTTAGCATCATTCCTTCCAAAGAAATTCCAGGGCTGATCTCCTTCAGAATGGACTGGTTGGATCTCCTTGCAGTCCAAGGGACTCTCAAGAGTCTTCTCCAACACCACAGTTCAAAAGCATCAATTCTTTGGCGCTCAGCCTTCTTCACAGTCCAGCTCTCACATCCATACATGACCACAGGAAAGACCATAGCCTTGACTAGGCGAACCTTTGTTGGCAAAGTGATGTCTCTGCTTTTGAATATGCTATCTAGGTTGGCCATAACCTTCCTTCCAAGGAGTAAGCGTCTTTTAATTTCATGGCTGCAGTCACCATCTGCAGTGATTTTGGAGCCCAGAAAAAGAAAGTCTGACACTGTTTCCACTGTTTCTCCATCTATTTCCCATGTAGTGATGGGACCAGATGCCATGATCTTCGTTTTCTGAATGTTGAGCTTTAAGCCAACCTTTTCACTCTCCACTTTCACTTTCATCAAGAGGCTTTTGAGTTCCTCTTCACTTTCTGCCATAAGGGTGGTATCATCTGCATATCTGAGGTTATTGATATTTCTCCTGGCAATCTTGATTCCAGCTTGTGTTTCCTCCAGTCCAGCATTTCTCATGATGTACTCTGCATATAAGTTAAATAAACATGGTGACAAAATACCTGTAATAGGTGGGTAATATTTTGTTACATATGTAAATGTCTTCCTTAATCTTATTGAAGGACATTTAGGTATGACCAATTTTTATCTTCCGTGTAGCATTTCAGTGAATGTTCTCAGATCTGAAGGACAGATTCCTAGAGGGGAATGCTGTGTGTGTGCATGTGGCCTTTTTATAGGTACTGCCAAAGTGCCCTTGAAAAGGGCTGTACTGGTTTTCACTTGGGAGGAATATTTCTAGTTGAAGGAAATTACATATTTTTTCATAAACTAGAAAATTACACCTCACTTATAAAAATATGTTTTAACTTTTTTCCAAAACCAATGTCCATCCAGGTTTTTCTGGATGGTCTCTTGCCAGTGCCCCTCTGTGTACCAGTCACTCAGTCATGTCCAATTCTTTGTGATCCTATGGACCATAACCTGTCAAGTTCCTCTGTCCACGGGATTTTCCAGGCAAGGATACTGGAGTCGGTTGTCACTTCCTTCTCCAGGGGAACATCCCAACCCAGGGATTCAAGCTGCAGTCTCCTGCATTGGCAGCTGGATTCTTTACCACTGAGCCACCAGAGAAGGCCAAGTTAATATGACCTCTGAGGTATATTCTTTTCTTTCTCTCCTCTCCTCCCTCCCTTCCTACTTCCCTTCTTTCTCACTCCTCTTTTTAGTAAAATAACTTGAAAAATAGTAAACAATGAAAATGTTACTTGATTTTTGTTAAAATCTATATATATCCAACTTTAAAGTTTAGATGTGATTATATTACAGCCTTAAGATTGTTGATGGGCAATATTAACATGAAACATTTAGACTATATCACAGAGTGGAATAAATTCCAATGGGGAATTTTTAGTTTTTTCTGTTTAATGGACTATATTATTTTTTCAGATAAGTTAATATTTTGTCAGTAACCAGTAAATGTTTGAGTGGGTTAAGACAAAACAAACAGAAAACAGCTAAACAAAAACCCCGTGAAACTTACAGAAACACCCCAGAACTTATTTTTTAAAAAATAATTTTATTTATTTTTTTGTATATTTATTTCTTTAATTTTTTGGCTGCGTTGGGTCTTTTTTGCTGTGTGGGTTTTTCTCCAGTTCTTTGTGGCAGTGCTCAGGCTTCTCCCTGTGGTGTCTTCTCTCATTGCAGAGCACAGGCTCTAGGGTGCACAGGCTGCAGTAGCTGTGGCATGTGGGCTCAGTACTTGAGGTTCCTGGGCTCTAGAGCACGGGCTCCGTAGCTGTGGTGCACAGGCTTAGCTGCTGTGGGGCATCTGGGATCTTCCTGGATCAGGTATTGGACCTGTGTCTCCTGCATTGGCAGACAAGAGAGCCACCTTATTTACCACTGAGCCACCAGTGGTAAAGCCCCCTAGAACTGATTTATTTATGTTGGATACTTTTGAATTATAAATGAAAAATGCAATATGCTTGTATTATTTCATTAATCTTGTTTTTGTTGTTCAGTCGCTTGGTCGTGTCTGACTCTTTGCGACCCCCATGGACTGTAGCACACCAGGCTTCCCTGTCCTTAACCATCTCCTGGAATTTGCTCAAACTCATGTCCATTGAGTCGATGATGCCATCCAACCATCTTATCCTCCGTTGTCCTCTTCTCCTCCTGTCTTCAATCTTTCCCAGCATCAGGGTCTTTGCTAATGGGTGGGCTCTCTGCATCACGTGGCCAAAGTATTGGAGCTTAAGCTTCAGCATCAGTCCTTCCAATGAATATTCAGGACTGATTTCCTTTAGGATTGATTGGTTTGATCTCCTTGCAGTCCAAGGAACTCTCAAGAGCCTTCTCCATCACCACAGTTCAAAAACATCAATTCTTCAGCACTCAGCCTTCTCTTTTTTTCCTTTTTTAAAAAATTTATTTTAATTGAAGGCGAATTACTTTACAATATTGTGGTGGTTTTTGCCACACATTCACATGAATCAGCCATGGGTGTATATGTGTTCCCCATCCTGAACCTCCCTCCAACCTCCCTCCCCATCCCATCCCACTGGGTCATCCCAGTGCACCAGCCCTGAGCACCCTGTATCATGCATTGAACCTGGACTGGTAATTCATTTCACATATGATATTATACATGTTTCAATGCTATTCTCTCAAATCATCCCACCCTCGCCTTCTCCCACATAGTCCAAAAGTCTGTTCTTTACATCTCTGTCTCTTTTGCTGTCTTGTATATAGGGTCATTGTTATCATATTTCTAAATTCCATATATATACATTAATATACTGTATTGGTGTTTTTCTTTCTGACTTACTTCACTCTGTATAATAGGCTCCAGTTTCAACCACCTCATTAGAACTGATTCAAATGCATTCTTTTTAATAGCTGAGAAATATTCCATTGTGTATATGTACCGCAACTTTCTTATCCATTCGTCTACTGATGGACATCTAGGTTGCTTCCATGTCCTGGCTATTGTAAACAGCACTCAGCCTTCATTATGGTCCAACTCTCACATCCATACATAACTACTGGAATATGACCACATCCAACATGACTACTGGTATATGATAATCATAGTTGCAAGATATCAAAAGGAAGAGGAAAAGAAAGAACTGTAGTGATTTCTTGAGTAGGAGGATATGTTAGTCATTTGGTTGCAAGTGACAGAACTTAAGTCATCTGGCACTAGGCACAAAAAGGAATTTGCTCATCACATCACTAGAACATGCAGAGGAGAAATGGCTACAGGCACCTGGGCTTCCCTGATAGCTCAGTTGTAAAGAATCCACCTGTAATGCAGGAGACCCCAGTTTTATTCCTGAGTCAGGAAGATCTGCTGGAGAAGGGATAGGCTATCCACTCCAGTATTCTGGGGCTTCCCTTGTGGCTCAGCTGGTAAAGAATCTGCCTGCCATGCAAGTAAACCTGGGTTCAATCCCTGGGTTGGGAAGATCCCCTGGAGAAGGGAAAGGCTACCCACTCCAGCATTTTGGCCTGGAGAATTCCATAGACTGTATAGTGTATGGGGTTGCAAAGAGCTGGATACAACTGAGTGACTTTCACTCAGCACCAAGTGATGCTGGCAGATTTTGCTTCCCCCTTCCTCATCCTTTCCTCTCCCTCATATTTTAGCTCCGTTGTTCTCAATGTTTCTCTCTAGTTGTGTGTCAGGCAAGGTGGCTGCCAGTCGTCCAGGACAGGATTGTTGAATTTAGTGCCCCTGAGAGGAAGGTAGCAGCTTCTTGCAAAGAAGGCAAGGATGAGTCTGAGTACACAATCAGCCAACTTGGTGCTAATATTAAGGAGCGGCTTAACCTCTCTGAAATATACCAATGCTATACTCTTAAAAGATTTGTGGATTGAGATGAACGTTGGATGTAAAGTCCAGAACACATTGCCGTGCATAAGGCAGGCGTCCAATAAATGGTAGTTCAAAACAGAAGAGACTTGGAAGATGGTGTACTTTGGAGGGGAAAGTGGTGGATTTGGTGGTGTTAGTAATGTCTGAGATGCCCATAGGGGACTTAGAAAGGAATGTCTAGCAAGCAACAAGGAACAAGGATCTAGAACTTGGGTAACATTTCGGAGAGGTGGTGGTTAGCGTCAGAGGAGTTTGTTACAGATTTTAAGGCCTCTTTGTTTTTCCAAACAAACCCCAGCTTCTCATAGTAACGGATGAGGATTTTGTACTGGGAAGAGCTGACTGTGGTAGTGATGCCTTGGAGGTGGGTTGTAAGAGTTTCCGACTGGGGACGCTTCTGCCAAAACAGGATTGTGTTCTTCAATTGTTCTCTCAGGAGATTCTGCCCATTTTTGTTCTCTCAGGAGATTCTGCCCTGCGTGAGTTGTTCCTTTTTCCTGTTGCTATTTTTATCCATTGGATGGTGCGGGGTTTTTCTAAACTCTCTCTTCATTTCTTTGCTTAAAAAAATTCACTCCATTCTTCTTTCCAAGTAGTATGTGAGGTCACACAGGTGAACATTACACAAAGCAACGTGACAGATCAAGACAATTCCTTATGGGATGTCTATCAATTGGGTAGATAGATATGGAATATATATCTGCAGGGTTCTGGAGGAATCTGTGACCTTCAGAGGGGAGAGTCAGCCCCTGACACTCATTGGGAGGATGCAGGACAGAGAAGACAACCATAGATATAAATGAGTGTAATGTCTTGTTTATGATGTAAACTGCTGATTCTAAGGAGTCATTTGTAGACTTTGCATACTTTTGATGATTGTAAGGTACATACAATGATTCTGGTAGGAGGGCCGTGGCATTATAACAGGAAAACTGGGATGGAAAGGTAAGGTGATTCAGGTTCTTGTCTCAACATTTCAAGTAACTAGAAATATTACCTTGGACAAGTTACTACTTTTCTTTATCTATAAAATGAGATGTTTGGATTCCATAGTTCCACAGTTCTGTGAATCATTAGTAAATGTGGATAACCTAGATGATTTAAAATGTGGAATCTGAGAAACACCACCATAAGAAGATGAAGTTCAGACTCTATCTGGGAAGTGCAAAGAAGTTTATAACTTCCACTGCTATGGCACTTCTATTCTTGAATTTCATGTAGCTATTTCTTTGTTTATCTAAGAAGAGTGATTTTGCAATAACCCTCTTTTTGGACAGGATCAAAGTTCAACTCAGGAAATCCCAGAGATTGTCTATTAATTTGCTTTCTATTTTTAACCACGCTTCACTCCAGAGAATAATATTTTCTTCTGTGTTTCAATGGAGCTATAGAAACAGAATTTAGCAGTGAAACACACTTTTCCAAAACCCCACACTGCCCTAGTGAGCACCTACCCTGCGGGGCATGACCAAGTTCAAAATGTGGAACTCTGAGAGTGTAAAATTTTCATCTGTGGTTAATTATTGCTGTATGTATCCAAATTCCTGAAGTCAGATGGTTTGTGTTAGGACATTACATTTTCATGTCCAGTAAATATTTGTATGCACATCCCTTGAATGTGTGGAGCAAACAGAATGATTTCCAACTTCCTGTAAATTGAGCTTATTTTGAATTTGAAAATGCTTACAGAGGAGAAAAAGCATCCAGGCAAATGACAAGGTTCAGTTTGTGTTCACCTTACCAAGGATTTACTGGAGCAAAGCTGAGAGCATGAGGTGTAGGGTCTGGATATGAAACTAGAGAGTCCTTGGTTGGGCAAAATTTTCATTAGCTTCAGTCTATTCCCTTATTGGAATGTGAAAATATCTTTTGAGCAAAGTCCAGGCCAATTTTATTAGTTTGGCAGACCATTTCACCCTAATGAAAAATGAACAAAATGTGCACTTTTTAACATCCAAGACATTTTACCACTAGACCATGAATTTATTTGGAAAATTTATATTTCTTGGATGAGATACATCTTATGAACTTGGGGGATCTCACAGGCTCAAATGTAGAATTTGTAGTTGCTTATCTTATATCTATTGATATTATCATAGGGCTTCTCAAACTATTTTTTTGGGGGAGGTCATCATTAAATGCTTCTTACAGATTTTAATTGAAAAGTTTAAGAGAAAGCCATGATTTCCAGGGAATTATAAAGAAACATTTAAAAACATTATAAAAAGTTAAGTAGGAATTTAGAGTAATTAGGGGTGAATTTGAAGAGCAGGGGAATGAAGAACTAGTCACTTACATAGCAATAAGAAGAAAAGTAGAAAGTGAAAAGCTTCTCTGTGGCCTTAAGTTTCATGGAGAACAGCGCTGGAGTGGGTGCTTGCTGCTGCTGCTGCTGCTAAGTCACTTCAGTCGTGTCCGACTCTGTGCGACCCCATAGATGGCAGCCCAACAGGTTCCCCTGTCCCTTGGATTCTCCAGGCGAGAACACTGGAGTGGGTTGCCATTTCCTTCTCCAATGCATGAAAGTGAGAAGTGAAAGTGAAGTCGCTCAGTCGTGTCCGACTCTTAGCGACCCCATGGACTGCAGCCTACCAGGCTCCTCCATCCATGGGATTTTCCAAGCAACAGTACTGGAGTGGGGTGCCATTGCCTTCTCCTAGTGAAGTCGCTCAGTTGCGTCCAACTCTTCGTGACTCCATGAACTGCAGCCTACCAGGCTGCTCCGTCCATGGGATTTTCCAGGCAAGAGTACTGGAGTGGAGTGCCGTTGCCTTCTCCACAGGGGGTGCTTAGGTCTGAAAAAACAAGTTTTACTTGATCATAAGGCACTAAGTTTAAACTTTTAGCTGGAGCCACAAATGGCCCTAAATTAATAGGAGTTTGTTTCCCTGTGTGCTAGTGTGTATGTTAGGGGGTTGAGGAATAGAGGGAAGCTTTGGGAAGATGCACATACAAGGAACTAATTAGAATGCAAAATAGTGAAAATCTGCTAACTTGAGTGACAAATGTATTGATGAGAGGCAGAGGGAGGAGTTCATGATGGTTTGGGCTTAAGCAATTGAGGAAGTTTCCATGGGGAAGTGCAATATATCAGGGCCTTGAAGAATGAGTAGTTTTTGATAAATACAGGCAAGTTAACAATAACGATGACAGAAACTAAACTCTTTTCAATGTATCATCTTTTAAATCTCACAAAAGCTCTAAGGGGTACATTTAATTATTGTCCCTATTTATAAGTGAAGAAATTGAGGTAGATAAAGCTTGACCAATATCACACTTGAATGCAAGTGCACTTGAATTCAGACATTTTACTTCAAGCAAATGTGCTTTTTAAAAAGAGAAGGGGAAAAAAATAAATAAAAAGAGAAGGGCAGTCTTGAAGGAGGAGAAGTCTTGAGTTAATAATAAATGAGTGGATTTTGGAGAAATTGCAAGGCTCTGCATAGCCTAAGTTATAGGATGTTTGGGGAAACCAAGTTGAGTTAGATGGCAGAGACTTGAATAGCATTTCAAGGATTTTTTTCTTCGAGGCAACGGGGAGACATTATGGGTTTTTGTGTAGAGGGGTAATGTGATTTGATTAGCAATTTTGGATAAGTCTGGAGGTGGCCTGAAGCATGGGTAGAAAAGGGAGAAATTAGAGGTCAGGAAAACAGTTGCAAAGCAACTGTGGTGCTGTGATGACAGATGAAAACCAAGGTGAGGTTATTGGAACCGGCAGGGAAAGATGTGGGAGAAACTGTGGGAGGTGGAACTGGCTGGATACTGTAAATGCCTGTGTCTCGGAGTGAGGAAAGAGAGTTTTAGTTTCCACTATTTGGAATATTTATTGTTGTTGTTTAGTTGTTCAGGTGTTCAGCGTCTGACTCTTGGTGACCCCGTGGACTGCAGCACGCCAGGCTTCCCTCTCCTTCACCATTGCCTGGAGTTCGCTCAAACTCACGTCCATTGAGTCGGTGCTGCCATCCAACCATCTCATCCTGTGTCGTCCCTTCTCCTTCTGCCTTCAGTCTTTCCTGAAGGCAGTATCAGAGTCTTTTCCAATGAGTCAGCTTTTCGTATCAGGTGGCCAAAGTGTTGGAACTTCAGCTTTAGCCAACAGTCCTTCCAGTGAATATTCAGGGTTGATTTCCTTTAGGATTGATTGGTTTGATCTCCTTGCAGTTCAAGGGACTCTCAAGAGTTTTCTCCAACACCACAGTTCTAAGGCATCAATTCTTTGGTGCTCAGCCTTCTTTATGGTCCAACTCTCACATTCATACATGACTACTGGAAAAACCATAGCTTTGACTAGACAGACCTTTGTCAGTAATGTAACATCTCTGTTTTTTAATATGCTATCTAGGTTGCTCATAGCTTTTCTTCCAAGGAGCAAGCATCTTTTAATTTCAAGGTTGCAGTCATCATCTGCAGTGATTTTGGAGCCCAAGAAAATAAAATCTGTCACTGTTTCCATTGTTTCCCCATCTATTTGCCATGAAGTGATGGGACTGGATGCCATGATCTTAGTTTTCTGAGTGCTGAGTTTTAAGGCAGCTTTTTCACTCTCCTCTTTTGCTTTCATCAAGAGGCTTTTTAGTTCCTCTTCACTTTCTGCCATAAGGGTGGTATCATCTGCATATCTGAGATTATTGATATTTCTCCCCGCAATCTTGATTCCAGCTTGTGCTTCATCCAGCCTGGCATTTTGCATGATGTATGCTGCTGCTGCTGCTGCTAAGTCCGCTTCAGTCGTGTCCAACTCTGTGCGAACCCATAGATGGCAGCCCACCAGGCTCCCCTGTCCCTGGGATTCTCCAGGCAAGAACACTGGAGTGGGTTGCCATTTCCTTCTCCAATGCATGAAAGTGAAAAGTGAAATTGAAGTTGCTTAGTCGTGTCTGACTCTTAGCGACCCCATGGACTGCAGCCTACCAGGCTCCTCCATCCATAGGATTTTCCAGGCAAGAGTACTGGAGTGGTGTGCCATGCTGCATATAAGTTAAATAGTGTGGTGACAATATATAGCCTTGAGGTACTCCTTTCTCAATTTAGAACCAGAATATAGTGATGCAATTGATCTAAGAAGTTCAGCAACAAGAACCCAAGAGGAAGACTGTGCATTAGCTTAGAAGCATATTGAACTTGAGGGGCCATGTAATATCCAGATAGAGATGTCCAATGGGAATATGGAAAATCTTTGTCCAGGGCAAGGTAAGAAGATTGGGCGGGCACAACATAGACATAGGAGCTGAAATCTTGAAACAGAAATAGGATAAAAGAGAGGAAGACATAGGCTAAATCTCTAAAGAATACTCCATTTTGAAGAAGTAGGTATATGAATAGTGTGTGTTAGTCACTCAGTCATGTCCAACTCTTTGCGACCCCATGGACTGTAGCCCACCAGGGTCCTCTGTCCATGGGATTCTCCAGGCAAGAATACCGGAGTGGGTGCCATTTCCTTCTCAGGGCATCTTCCCAACCGAGAGGTCAAACCTGGGTCTCCTACATTGCAGGCAGATTCTTTACCATGTGAGTCACCAGGGAAGCTGCACCATGATGAACATAAATCAGTAGAAAAAGACTTTAAATACATGGTCAAGAAAGGCTTTCTCCAGATTATCCTGAATTCCAAAGGAAAGAGTTTCAGAAGGGAAAAATCATCATGAATGAGAGCCAGGTATATAGAATACATTCTGAGAAAAAACAGTGTTTCTCAAATCTTGTTGTGTCAGGGCACCTTTCCTCTTAAAAATTATTAAGGATATCGTCTTGGTCATCTTGGGCTGCTATCACAAAATTCCATCAACTTGGTGGCTTAAACTATTGTAAAACTGTTTCTCACGTTTCTGGAGGCTGTGAAATCCTAGACCAAGATGCCAGCACATTTAGTTCCTGTTCTTGTAGACAGACTCCTTCCATCTGGGTCCTCACATGGCAGAGAGAAAGAGGGTTCTGCACCCTCTTCCTTTTCTTATAGGGACACCAATCCCATCCTAGGGACCCTACCTTCATGATTCCATTTAAATTTAATTACTTCCCACAGGCACCACTTCCAATACCATCACATCAAGAGTTAGGGCATCAGCATACAGATTTGGGGGTATATAACAGAACCCCAGGCAATGGCGTCCCACTCCAGTACTCCTGCTTGGAAAATCCCATGGATTGAGGTGCCTGGTAGGCTG
Organism: Tragelaphus eurycerus; assembly: GCA_935064755.1. Classification (NCBI taxonomy): domain Eukaryota; kingdom Metazoa; phylum Chordata; class Mammalia; order Artiodactyla; family Bovidae; genus Tragelaphus; species Tragelaphus eurycerus. The sequence goes on along the minus strand of CAKXYN010000024.1, from coordinate 23,202,464 downwards.
CAGTCCATGGGGTCGCTGAGAGTCAGACATGACTGAGCAACTTCACTTTGATCTTTCACTTTCATGCATTGGAGAAGGAAATGGCAACCCACTCCAGTGTTCTTGCTTGGAGAATCCCAGGGATGGTGGAGCCTGGCGGGCTGCTGTCTGTGGGGTCACACAGAGTCAGACACGACTGAAGCGACTTAGCAGCAGCAGTAGCAGCAACAGAACCCCAAAGTTTCATTTATGTGGGTTTTATCTATTAATATTTAACTACACTGGAAATGAAAATGGAGAAAAAATAAAGCAATTAATTAGTTAAAAAACAATAAGAACTTATTGCATGTTGCTGCAAAATAAATATGAAAAACAACTCTATTTTACAAAGCAAAATTAAGGAGAGAGATGGTATCCTTTTCCATATTTTGCACATCTCTTTTGTATCTGGTTTAATAAAAGACAAATGGCTTTTCATAACTGCTTCTGCATTCAATCTGTTGCCATGTTGCACGTTATGGAACCTCTGGAAAATGCAACTGTGTGCTCAAAAGAGAACGAGAGTGACAAAGAATCCACCATCTTGTCTAGTTAGCCTTCTGCATCTCCAACCCAAGAGTTCTGTTTCAGGTTCTTGTTTGTTTCCCTTGTTGGATTTCATGCAATTTGTAATTATTTCATTCACTTTCCCCGAGTTTGTTGTTTTTGTTTAGCTGGTCCTCTTTGACTGTAAATTCCACAAGGGGAGGGACTGCATCATAGATCTGCCTTGTTTTACAGTGACTCCCCTTCAGTATATGCTCAGTATAAAATGATTGAATGAATGAAATTAATGGACTAAAGCAAATACTAAGGGAGAGTTGAGTATACCAGCTGGTGAGTGTCAGTGAGGAGGTTAGGAGGAGCTACAGGGGTGTTGAGAAAGGATTTTCCTGATGTTGTAGAATGGACAACAAGAATCCATCGCTGGACACAAAGTCCTGATGCCCCTTCGCTCATGCCATGGCTAAGTCTGTGTAAGGAGAGCACCAGAAGGGGAGGGCAGAGTCCCAGAGGCATGGCAGAATGTTCATGGTGAGAGAGCCTTTCTCTCCCCCCTTGTGATGGTGGATGACCTGGGGCTGCTCCAACCACCCTCCTAGGTCCAGGGAAACCACTCAGATGTGAGTGTGTTTGTGAGAAAGGAAGATCGGCCTCTGGCTCCCTGAGTGGATGCTTGCTGAGGAGTAACTTGCAGCCACCATCGACACAGAGGAGAGTGTGTTGAGGGGGGTTGGGGGAGAGCATGACCTATGTCCCCAGGTGAAGGGAATCTGGAGACTTCTGAGTCTGATAGCTGTTGGGGGCCGGCGTGAGGCACTCCTCCCGTTGCAAAGGTCATGAGGAAGGAGGCTTGACATACACAAAGGTGGGGTCGAGCCTCAGGAGTCCCCCTGGAAATCCTCGAGCATCTACCCCCAAAACCAGAGCCTGCCTACTTTACTACTTGTGCTCTCACCTACACCTCTGACTTTATGGGGGGCTGTCCCCCACTGCTGCTGCTGCTAAGTCACTTCAGTCGTGTCCGACTCTGTGTGACCCCACAGACGGCAGCCCACCAGGCTCCCCCGTCCCTGGGATTCTCCAGGCAAGAACACTGGAGTGGGTTGCCATTTCCTTCTCCAATGCATCAAAGTGAAAAGTGAAAGTAAAGTCTCTCAGTCATGTCTGACTCTCAGCGACCCAATGGACTGCAGCCTACCAGGCTTCTCCATCCATGGGATTCTCCAGGCAAGAGTATCTCTCTGAAAAGAGAGTTAACTTAGAGCTCCAGTTAATAAAAATTCCTGGGTGTGACAGGAGTGTCTTAACCTACAAACTCCTCTGAAGGTTCTCTAGCCCACCTGACAGGCTTGTCCGGCCACATGTGCTTCTAAAAAGGTTCTTTAGAGAAGTTAGAAAACTATTAGTGGGCTGATTAGAAATTGTATCGGTGAAGGGTTTTTCATTTGTTGAGCCAATGTTTGCTGCTAAGTCTCCACATCACCTACCCTTACACACATTAATGAATATATAGAAGAAATAGGTCTTAACCCTTGATATTAATCACGTTAGACCTTAGGCTAAGTAAGTTCTTTCTTTACTTAAAACCCACCCTCACCCTATAGGAATGTAAATTTATCTGGTGGAGTCTGTTTTAAGAAAAATCACCCCTGGAGAAATAAATGTCCTGGATTGACCGCTCTCACAAGGAGAGGGTCATAAATTGTCAACAGGCCCCCTGGCCAGAAGATGATGTAATACCCCTAAGACCTCTGTATACATTTGTAAGAAGCACCTGACTTTGATAAAAGTCAGGGCTGCTGACCCCACGTGACTTTTGTATAACATCTCAGTGTATAAAAGTAGACCATGGAAAATAAAGAATTGGGATCAGTTCCTCGAAAGACTGGTCTCCCCATGTCGCTCTCTCTCTCAAATTCTGGCTGAGTCTCCATCTGGAGCGCGGAACCCACCATGCTTACTAATTATGCCTGGGCTTCTAAGATTGGACTGGGGAGGCCTCAGTGTCTCCTCTCCTTCGGGAGAACAGAAAGATGCCTGCGGCCTACGTAAGTGGTGCAAACTTCTTGTCTTGAAGTTTTATTGGTCCCCCGCGTAAACCAAGCTACTCAGCCTCTTTTCTCCACTGAATTTTCCTACTGAGCTATCCTCGTTCTATTATTCTTTATATCTCTAATTATAAGTATTGTGTCCTGACCCCCCCCTCCCCGATGCCATCCTCGCTTTGAAGTCCCTGGATCAGCTGGGGCTGGTCCCCAGCAGATAGCCCCATGAAAGGAGTCTGGACAGGCACAACGAGAAGGAACTGGGGCATAATTTCTTGGGGGAAAGGAAAACATGGGTGAGGAATGCTTCTTGCCACTCTGAGCCCTCCAGAGGCTTCCAGAGGGACGTCGGTGATTCATGTAACTCCACGGGAAGGAGCACAGAGGTTTAAGAGTCAGGTTATGCTTGCACAACCAGCTGAGAGGAGGAACCACCTGACTGTTGTGAGGAGGGGCTGGGTTGAAGCTGAACAATGCCTGAGAGAAACACACATATGCATACATACATACACACACACACATACATTTGCAAACACATACACATACATACACACATCACACACACATGCATCACATACACACACATATGCAAACACACACACATACATATACATACACATATATCACATACACAAATACACACACACACACACGTTGTTTTGATCAAAACCACCATACCAGTAGATGGAACCACACTAAAGCCGAGCAGAATGGGGCACTGGTCTCCAGCAACAGGCTGTCGGCTGAGGCGAACTCTTCTCCCTGCGTCTCCCAGCCCTGAACTCTGAAGGGACTGGCTTCAGAAGGGAGAGGTGGGGAGGGATGAGATGACTTCCCCCATCCCCTTCAAGGGAACTTGAGGGCAAGGGGGAGCAAAGGGCCTGATCTCACCTTCTTCTTGACCAAGTTCCCTGAACCCTGATATGGAGAAGGTTTTGAATCCAATGTGGGATTGGAGTTTTAAACAGAGTTGGACTTTTAATCATTTCAAGTGAACAAAAAAGATAACATGTATGAAATGTGAAGTGTGGTTGGATGCAGGAACTAGAGAAAAAGAAAACTGTTTTGTGTTAGTTTCTAGTTGAATTAAGATGCCTTAAGGATCCACTTATAATTTGTTCACTTTCAGGTTGTATGGGCTTCTATGTGCCCTGTGGGCAGGGAAAATCCATGTTTTAGTAATCTTGCTTCTTGGCATCAATTAGTGGTGCTTTTCATGTAATGGAAAACCTGTAGGTACTTGTTATATTGAGTGCACATTTCTGTTCCAGGAAGCCAAGAACACAGTAAGCTCGGTGGGAGGGTAGTATGTATTCCTTTAGCCTTGACCTCCCTTAATAGCAGACCCATGCATGACATAGTGAAAGGCAAACAGCCCTGATGACCAGTTCCCTATTAGTTTTATTCTTTATGCTTTTGAATATTTCCTTCTTCTGATGTAACAGTAAGAATAATCAGGTCAAAGAGGACAAGCAAGTGAGGTCAAGTTGGTAAACACACACACGCCTGCTCATAATACCATATTTTAAGAAAAGAAACTTATCAGGAAGATGGAAGGGCAAGCGGAGAGAGTGGGTGTACAGTGGACTATTGACTGAGAAAGTCAGGGCTTGTTCTGTCTCTTTAGGTATAAAATGGGGACTATATTGTCCGTTTCATGAATTTTACTGTAGAATTATACTACATATTTAATAACCCAGAGGATATATTTACAAATAAACTTGGCAGTGATAGTTTTAAAATAGCCTTCCTGTTGCTGGAAATCATCACAGACATGTTTAGATAAGAAGGGCTACACTACAAATGATCTGGTAAACAGCTTTTCAATGTGATATTTCCAAATCTCATGACCGATTACGGAGGACTGATGCAATCTAACAGCCTCCTCTGAGCTCCAGACCCCACAGAAAGATAAGCTCATAGTAGAGTGGAAGAGTACTTAACCCCCTGGCTGAGGACAGGGTCTGAAGTGTTGGATTTTGGAGATATATTGACTTGCATAATGGGGGGAAATGACTGTGACCAGATACCTCCTTCATTTTCTGCTCTCAGCACTAGAAGGCTTGATACCAGCTTGGTTCATGCCTGAGTGAGGCAGATCCAGACAGTGGCATCCTTTAAATCAAGCCAGAGTTTAAAGTAAAGGCAAGAGAAGATGCCATCAACTAGAAGCTATTTCATTTAGAACTAGGGTGGTCAGATAAAATAAAGATTCTCCGGGAAATTGGAACTTCAGGTAGACAACAAAAAAATGTTTAGTGTAAGTACGTCCCAGACAACATTTAGGACATACTTAAAAAATGTTAATCTGAATTTAAATTGAACTGAATGTCCTGTTTTTATTTGACAAATCTGACAACTCTACTTGGGAGTGAGTCTTATCAGTGAGAAGTTTTTCTCTTTTCTTAATTCAAACCAGGATCTGGTTGAAAGTAACAGGAAAACTGACTTCAAAGATTTGGGTTGGTCCTGAAGAATTTCTGTGTGTACCAAGGTGAGAACAGGCAGGTTTGCAGAAAGAGGGTGCCCCTGATTTTGCTTTTTTATAGATGTAATTTTTTATTGTCATAAAATATACATAACATAAAATTTACCATTTTACCCATTTTAAGTACACAATCCATTGGTATTAAATGCATTCACATTATTGTACAACTGTCATCACTATCCACCCCCAGAACTTTTCTTTCTCCCCAGTCTAAAGCTCTGTACTTATTAAACAATAATGCTGTGTTTTCCGACCCCCATCCCCATCCCGCCATCTCTGGCAACCACCATTCTACTTTCATCTCTCTCAGTGTGAGTATTTCAGAGACCTCATATAGTTGGAATAATATAATACTTGTCTTGTGTCTGACTTTATTTTATTTAGTGTAATGTCTTCAGGGTTCATCTGTGTTGTAGCGTGCATCCTTTTTAAGCTGAGTAGTATTTCATTGTCTGCATATATCAAATTTTATTCCAGTCATCTGCCAATGGACATTTAGGTTATTTCCATGTTTTAGTTATTGTCACTCTGCTATGAACTTTGGTGTACAAATATCTGTTCAAGCCCCTGCTTTCAATATTTTGAGCATCTCCCTAGAAGTGGCATGCTGGCCCATGCAGTAGTTGTGTTTTTAATTTTCTGAGGAATCCCCATGCTGTCTTCTATAGCAGTTGCACCATCTTAGATGCCCACTAGCCGTGTGTGGGAGAAGGAAATGGCAACCCACTCCAGTACTCTTGCCTAGAGAATTCTGTGGACAGAGGAGCCTGGTGGGCTGCTGTCCATGGGGTTGTACAGAGTGGGACATGACTGAAGCGACTTAGCATGCATGCATGAATTGGGGAAGGAAATGGCAACCCACTCCAGTATTCTTGCCTGGAGAATCCCAAGGACAGAGGAGCCTGGTGGGGTGCTGTCTATGGGGGTCACATAGAGTCGGACATGACTGAAGTGAATTAGCAGCAGCAGCAGCTATGTGTGAGAGTCTAAATTTCCCCACATTCCTGCTAGTTCTTTTCTTTTCCTCCTCTCCCTCTTTCTCCCCCTTTTCCTCCTCTTTCTTCTTTTGCTAATAGCTGTCTTGATGGGTGTGTGTAGATGTAATTTTTTCCCCCACTATGCAACCCACTTCAGTACCCACGGCCTGGGGGCACAGAGGCCAGGCAATAATTTGGGGTCATACTGTGCTCTGACTTTGGGTACTTTGAGATAGACCTAATTTTTAAGGATGGTTTGTTATTTTTCCTATTTGTTTAAACAAGAATAGTTCATTCTTTCTTGCTCTGGAGTCACAGTGACTTTTGCCACTGACATAAAATTATGTATTTATTGCCCAAGATAGGTCTAAATGTTTGGGTACAGATTTCCCAGTGGGGCTTTTAAACTAGCCCTGGAAGTACTATTAAAAGAGAAGTTCTAGAAACGTTTCAAACAATGATATTATAGCAGGACATGGCATGGATTTCTTTATGCAAGTTCTGGTTTGTTTGCTGAAACACAGGCTCACACTCAAATATAATGATTTTGTAGTCATATCTCATAGACCCATACTGAGGGGTCTGGATAGACTCTGGGAATCTGGACCTAGACTCTTTTCCTGGATATTATTTCTCAAGATATTCTGAATTTTCAGTAATAACATCCAGGATGGCAGTATCAGAAAAGGAGTGGGTTGAATTCAAGGTTGAGATCGAATTTGCTTCTCTTAAGTCTAATTATTAACCACCTTTCAGAAAATAGAGGGTGTCTGTTCCTATGGCAACAAGAGCCTTAAAGCAAGAAAGTGTTCACGGCCTGACATTTTTAGCCAGCTCTTTACTGATCCAGTTTGCTGGGGAGGAACCAAGACTCAGGGTCAAATGTAGCCCCTCAGCAGAGAACTTCACCTCATAGCTCTCCTTTTCCCATAGTTCCCATAGGGGCTGGCTATGTTGCTTGTCCCCCAGATCACTTCCCCAACATCCTGGTGTGTGTGTGTTTCTGTATCTATTCATATTCTATCTGCCTTACTCACTTCTCTGCAAATCCAGATTCATTTTCTTCACAGTTGTCAATGAATCATTCAAAATGTACTTTTAGCTCAGAATTGAATAATGCCTTAGGAATAAAGCAGATTCTGTTGTTAAATGTCTCCTGAGCAGGACTTTTGGATTGCTTGTTAAGTGCAGGCCACATTTTTCTTAGCTGTTCTTTCTTTTCTTTTAACAATGTTTTTCATGGATGCACTCTTCCAAATTTGTTAGTTTTGTTTTCATTGGAACTAATAGCACTTCTAATGGTTGTTTCTTTACTTATAAGTGAACAATCTGAGTGGCCTGCTTGCAGGTTCCCCACTTACAAATATCATGTTATTTTTAGTTCCTTCAGCCTTACTCAATCAATGTAATCTTAAATTACATGTGGGGTTGAACTTATCATTTGCTTTTACTGTGAATGCCACAAACAGACAATGATATGAGAAACTGAACACTCAGCATATATGGACATATTTTTACTGTTGAATCAAGCAGACTTTATGCCTGAATTAATCTTCTGTTTAAGGGCTAGACCTAACAGGCACTCACTCAGTAAGTACCGTCAATGGTGCAGGGCCATCATAAATGATTGTCAGTGACTCTATATTTATCCAGAAACGTTAATCATGAGTTTTTTTCCCTGAAACCATGTACATATGAAAGTTGATATGTGCAAAATGAAATGCATGTAACATCTTTCTCTCTTTCCCTTTCTTCCTGCCTTCCATAACACATACATGCTCCAGAAGCCCTTTCTTTTCTGATAAAGACAAAGATCTTGAGTTTGACTTTTCACATGTCTGGTTTTTCTTGACCAGAGGAGTAGGAAAGAAAGCCTAAAGTCCTAATCTTGTGTCCAGTTGAGGAATGGGAACACATCACACAGTGTTTCCCCTCACTTCCATTCTAAACTCTCATGGTTTTGTCTCAAAGACAAGACTGAAATTTTAAAGTGAACTGAATGGAATCTTAAAACACAGACATAAATCCATTTTCATGACTGTATGTGATGGAAATCAGCCTGGGGTATCATTTCAGGAACCTACTGACCAGCAGGAAATGGTTTGACAATGAAGTTGGTAGGAGTTTCTGGAAACAGATTGTATCATGTTTACATCTAGAACACTGAGACTGTTTACCAATCACTTTACATTTCTTTTTCTGGGTTCACCATCCCGCACCTGAAAAATCTCTTAGTGGAACATCTGGTTATCTGTTATTGGCCTACCAACCCTGAAAGACTAACCCCAGTGCTTGCAGAACACTGAGCCATGGAAACGCTGTGATAAAGCATTGCTGATATGTTAACAGCCTCTGATTCTGAGAAACAAATCTCAACTTATTATGCTTGCCAAGCGAGAGAGCCCTGACTTTAGGAGTGCAGTCTCCCCAAGTAGTGTTGAGCAGAGCTTATATATGTTGCTAGGAAAGCACAGACGATTCTAATTAACAGAAGTGGCGACAAGAATACTGCCTGCCTCCTAGACCAGAGCGGGATTGCCTTAACACACTCAGCATTCCATCTGTCTTAGGTTAAAACGGGTTTATTTTGGCCTGGAAGTTCCTGATTTGATTTCACACAGTAAGGTTTCTCAGTACGATATGCTTGATCCTGATGTGATTTAAAGAACAAGATTCGTAAGGTTAGGTCCTACATGCTCGCTGGCAGAGCTGTTCTATAGTTTTATTCAGTGGGGGTTGGTGTGCAGGAAAGGCAGAGGGAGTCAGCAGCCATGGGTGGTGGTAGAAAGTGGAGGAAAAAGTGTTGAAAATAGATCCTGGATCCTGGCCACGTAGAAGTGCTTGTGCAGAAGGGCAGTGGGGGAAGGCCTGTTCTACCTGAGCACAGGGACTATCTGTTGGACCTGCACTGCAATCCCCAGGCTTAGCCGGGTACCCAGCACAGAGCCAGTACTCTCTAAATATTTGTTGAATGAATTCATGGTGGAGGAAGATGAAGAAAACAGTTATAGGAGAACAATTTCAGACAATATCCCTGAGACTGTGGCTGGGAGAAGTAGATGAGCACTCGGGTTCTCTGGCCCCCAGTAATTCCAGGGGCAAATCCACTGCCCCTTTGCCTCCAGCACAGTCTCACCAAGTGGTGACTGAGAGGAGGTCCAGCTTGGCTCTCATGGTGGAGTAGGGGTGAGAAGTGGAGAGAGGCCAACTCCCCAGGGAGTTGATAGAAAATGAGTGAAAACAACCCCCTCCTCTCTTTCAGAGCTGCAGTGAGACATTTCTCTTTTCAAGCAGAAAATGGGCCAAATGACTTCTTTGACCTCATGGCTTGTTGTAAAATGATAAAGTATTATAGAAGTGTGCTACATAGAAGTGAATCCCCTTCGTCCCTGCTTTAATCCCACTTCCCTTCCCATGAATTACTACTGCTACAGTTTGGTGTAAATCCACCTACACAGTTCCCTGAGCAGGCAGGCTTAGACACCCATGCAGAAGCAAACACATGCACAGTGACATACATGCAGAATTAGAATGGATATATAAATGGGACTTTGCTATCATACTGCCATTGTTTGGAAGTTGCAGCAGCTTCCAATTGGAAGTTCCAGTTGGAACTGGTCCTGGTTCCCCTCTTTAGTGGAACCTTCCCCTGGGTTTCTTAATGGGACTCTCTGGATTTTCTGGGGAGAACAACTTCAACAACTTCTATATTTTCACTGAAATGCTCAGGAGAGCAGTGCAGGGGCGTCAGAAATGTCACTGGAAGGGGGAGCTATTGATGTGCATTTAGCTGAAATGAAGTGCAGAGTTTTTGATTTGAGTAGTTTGTAGTATAGCAAGTTTAAGAGTTTGGGTTCCAAACGAACTTATGATTACCAGCGGGAGAAGGATGAGGGGAAGGGATAGTTAGGGAGTTTGGGATGGACATGTACATGCTGCTGTATTTAAGATGGATAACCAACAAGGACCTACTGTATAGCACTGGGACCCCTGCTCACTGTTATATGTCAGTCTTGTTGGGACGGGAGTTTAAGGGAGAATGGTTACATGTATATTTATGGCTGAGTCCCTTCGCTGTTGAAACTATTGCAGCATTGTTAATTGGCTACACTCCAATATAAAATAAAAAGTTAAAAAAAAAGAATTTGGGTCTCACACTAATTAACTATATGAACTTGGGAAAATTACTCAGCCATTTAAAACCTGCTGCTGCTGCTAAGTCGCTTCAGTCGTGTCCGACTCTGTGCGACCCCACAGACGGAAGCTCACCAGGCTCCCCTGTCCCTGGGATTCTCCAGGCAAGAACACTGGAGTGGGTTGCCATTTCCTTCTCCAATGCATGAAAGTGAAAAGGGAAAGTGAAGTCGCTCAGTCATGTCCGACTCTCAGCGACCCCATGGACTGGAGCCTACCAGGCTCCTCCGTCCATGGGATTTTCCAGGCAAAAGTACTGGGGTGGGGTGCCATTGCCTTCCCCGATTTAAAACCTAGTTTACCTCATTTGCAAAGGAAGAATATAATTGTCCTGATGGTGTAAGATGGTTTGGAGGACTTAAGTAGCTTGCAAAATGCTTATCACATTGAAGGCATATGGTTGACGACTCAATTGAGTTAGATTTTATCATATTTTCAGTGTCACTTTTGAACACTCATATTTCTTGTCCATCTGAAAACTACTTTTCTAAAGATTTGACTTGCCTTTATTTTAAATTCTGGGCTCATGCTCGTTTTTTTTTTTCAATCTATCATATCTGCTTTAGCATGCCAAGCCTCCTACACAGCATTTTGGAAGTGAATAAGGAACAAATCCAAGTGTTTCACTCATAGCTTCTTGGGCGTTCCTTAGATTGAGTTATGGCTGACCATTTCTTATCTTTTTTTTAAAAAAAATCATCATCTTTTGGTTTTTTAATGGCATAACTTTCCAAGTTGGTTTTTGGTGTCAAAGAATTAAGAGCTCCCTTGTGTTTGAACTCATGAAGACTTGGCTGCTTTTGTGTTAGCTAACTCTTGACTCTATCAATCCACAGAGGATTGACATATGTTAATTTGGTATTAAATCATATTGTGTCTTCATTGTCCATCTGTTTCACTGATTGATCTATTTATTGTTGAACATCACAGTGTGCCAGGAATTTTACTATGTTTCAGGGTTGTGGTGTAGATGCAATGGAGATGGTCCCTCCTTTCATGGAGCATAGGGTCTAGCAGGGACTGTACACATTAATGATGAATCACTAATGTAGTAGTGCTCTGAAGGGGACTGCAGAAGGCTGTGGGGTCTCCTAAACTAGCCTGAGAGAGGGGCTCAGGAGGGCCTCCCTTGAAGGAAGTGATACTGATGTGAGATCTGATAGAGTGGCTCCAGTGAGAAGTAGGTGAACATTCCAGGAGAAGCAGCACCATATTCAGAGGCCTGGACATGGGAAAGATCTTGCAGCACTTGAGGAACTGGAGTAAAACTAATGATTGGAGAGGAAAGAGCAGGGGTCTTGAGTGCTGAGGTGGGGCTTCAACCTTATGAAGGATTCATTCTTTTTAGGAGCTTCTTTGATGTCTTTCTGATGTTAAGTGGTTACATAGTCTAGACAGTTGCTAAGTTCAGCGATGATAGTGTATTTGGAACTTCATTAAACAGCAATGTTTTATTGCTCTTTGGTGATTAATGAAATCTTGTCTCTGGCCAAGTAAACATATTCTTAGCACAATGTGTTTTAAATCAAGTCAAGAAGACAGAAGTACAAGCACTAGTGAATACCTCAAGTTAATCCGTAGATAGAAGAACATGGAGCTAGAGCACATTTCATTTGTTTGAGCAGTCTCATCTGCTCTTCTGTGTTCGTTATCCTGTCTCTTCTACTTTCAACTTTCTCAGTTTTGTCTAAATGTTGCCAAATAGAGCAAACCAAAAGTCCAACAATAGATACTGCTTCAAAGCTGTGGAACTCATGGCAACCTCAGTACTTCAGTAGTTAAACTTTTCCTTTCAATTCCTGTAGTTATAATTATCTCTAGTGTCAGCAAGGGTGGTGCAGAGTCACAATTTCCAAGACCCAACTCTCAAGGCGTGCGAAACTAGGATACTACATAAAAGGGATTCTAGACTTTTATTGATACATATATACATTATTTTTAACAGCAGCAGAAATCAGTTTATTCTATATGTGAAAAAGGAAAATTACCAGTAAGACATAATAAGCTCCATTTATCCCTTGACAAAAATTTATATTGTTTGTACTTATCCTTTCTAGGGGATCAGGACTCTATCTTTGGACTTTTAGAAGGGTGGGCAAACATATTAGACTTTCTGTGGAAGTGTTATAATAACTAGCACCTTTAAATTCAGAACATTTTGCTGCTGATATCCATCTAAGAAGTATTTCCCCAAGAGGGGCTTCAAGTCTGCCTGCTCTGGAATTATCCATAGAGCTTAATTAGAAAATAAAATTTCCTGATCCCACAATGAAACTATCAAATCTGAATCTATAGAGCAGGGAGAGGAGGAATTGGATAAAGTCTAGCCTTCTATTTTATGTAGAATTTAAAAACTTATTAGCTAAAACTCCTAAACCTTAAGAATAAAATGATGTAGAAAATCAATAAACATAAAATATATTTATATTTTGGGCTTCCCTTGTAGCTCAGTCGGTAAAGAACCTGCCTGCGATGCAGGAGACTCGGGTTTGATCCCTGGGTCTGGATGATCCACTGGAGAAGAAAATGGCAACCCATCCCAGCATTCTTGCCTGGAGAATCCCATAGACAGAGGAGTCTGGCAGGCCACAGTCCCTGGGGTCACAAGAGTCAGACATGACTTAGTGACCAAACCACCAACCACCACCACCATATTTATAAAAATATAATACTCTGTAGAATATCTGATATACATTTTTAATTTTAATCTACTCATCATACCTAAAGAGTTTTACCTATGGATTTTCTGATCTTATTTAAAAAGCAGAACAATTTTTTATTTTCTCATTTTCCTTGTTATTATGGCTTGTATGGCTTCTTAGATACACTCATAACTTAAAAGTGAACATTTAATTTCAAAATACATGGGGTTTTAAAAGTAACCTTGATATTAATTTTTCATTTTAATATTAATTTGTCATTTAAATACTTTCTTCCCTGCAATCACCCTCTGTGTTTTTTTCAGTCTTCTGACTTTATTGAGGTTTTTCAATGGCTAAGTCAAAGATCTCTCTTGGTAAATGTCACATTGAACTTGAAAATATGTAGGTTATTTTCAAATGTCTTTTGATATTGATTTCTAACATAATTCCATAGTGGTTAGAGAACAGACTCTGTATGATTTCAATACCTTTAGACCATAAAAATTTTGCACCTGTTTTACATTCCAGTGTTTCCTGATTTATAGTCTATGGTAGCTTGAATAGAAGTTGTATCCTGAGGTTGTGTGAAAACTGTGTAAGTCTTAATTATGTTGAATTGGTTCACAGTGCTTTTCAGGTCTACAATATCCTACTTTCCTGTCTATTCATTCTATTAATTTTTGAGAGTTTGATATAGAAACTCCAACTAAAAATCTTAATTTATCTACTTAAAAAACAATTGTAATCTATAGTTGAGCTACATGTAACTTTGTTTTGTGTTTTCCAAGTCTCCTATAAATGTGTTATCATACTTTCATAATTTAAAAATAAAATAATAGAAGGAATAAAAACTAGAATTTTTTTTTTTCTTAGCAAGAAAACTACTGGTTCCCAGTTGCCCAGTCCCATTCTTCTTAGAGAATCAAAATTCTCCTTCCAGCCCAGATTTCTCAGTGAATTTTCCAGTATGTGTATAGCCCTCACTCTAGATATTTCAAGACGTTTGACAGCTTTGTAACTTGTGTATTTATAGGCTTCTTTTCCTAACATTTACACTATTTTGGAGGAGGGGTCAGATAGACGCAACCAGAAAGTTAAGTCCCTTGGACAGCAAGGAGATCCAACCAGTCAATCCAAAAGGAAATCAATCCTGAATATTCATTGGAAGGACTGATGCTGAAGCTCCAATACTTTGACTATCTGATGCTAACAGCCAACTCATGGAAAAGACCCTGATGAGGGGAAAGATTGAGGACAGGAGGAGAAGGAGGCAACAGAGGATGAGATGATTGGATGGCATTACCAACTCAATGGACATGGGTTTGAGCAAACTCCAGGAAATGGTTAAGGACAGGGAAACCTGGAGTGCTGCAGTCTATGGGATCACAGAGTCAAACATGACTGAGCGACTGAACAGCAAGAAAGTTTTGAGCAATGAGAAAACCTTCATTAAAGAAGTGAATTTTGGTCACGGAAGGATTCCCAGAGCACAGCGTATACTTGGCAATCCAGAGAAGCATGCTCCCAGGACACCGGAAAGTGTTGAGATATATTAGAATAAAAATGAGTGACAGGTGATCCAAATAGATAGGAACGCAATAGAGAGCCAAGATTTTGATGAGAGAGCAGAGGGATAATAGATAAATAAAGGGTGAGAAAATGATTGTAGGAAAACGAGCTAGGAGAAAGCCCACTTTGGTTGAATTTAAAATAGACCAGAGGGAAACATGGGCTTCCTTCATAGCTAAGTTGGTCTGAATCTGTCTGCATTGCAGGAGACCTGGTTTCGATCCCTGGGTCTGGAAGATCCTTTGGAGAAGGAAATGGCGACCCACTCGAGTATTCTTGCCTGGAGAATCCCATGGACAGAGGAGCCTGGCAGGCTACAGTCCATGGGGTCGCAAGAGTCAGACATGACTTAGAGACTAAACCACCACCAGAGGGAAACATGGTGTGAAAAGTAGCATGATTGAATGATATCTTGTGTGGGGGTCGGGGGCTAACAGAGGGAAGGTAGATTTCAGAGAGGGGAAGGGCCTTAGTACAAGGTAAAAAATGATTCTTTTTTTTTTTTTTTTTTTGATCAAGAATCTCTTTTATTGATTATCAGAAACATTACAAACATCTAGTATGAACAAATTGTAACATGATAGTGTTTAGTTTGAACAATTAATACATTTCAGATATAATATTATACATATTTCAATGCTATTCTCCCCAATCATCTCACCCTCTCCCGGTCCCAGAGTCCAAAAGTCTGGTCTATACATCAGTGTCTCTTTTGTTGTCTCGTAAATAGGGTTATTTTTTACCATCTTTCTAAATTCCATATATATGCGTTAGTATACTGTATTTGTGTTTTTGTTTCTGGCTTACTTCACTCTGTATAATAGGCTCCAGTTCCATCCACCTCCTTAGAACTGATTCAAATGTATTCTTTTTAATGGCTGAGTAATACTCCATTGTGTATATGTACCACAGCTTGCTTATCCATTCATCTGTGGATGGACATCTAGGTTGCTTCCACGTTCTGGCTATTGCAAACAGTGCTGCTATGAACATTGGGGTACAGGTGTCTCTTTCAATTCTGGTTTTCTCAGTGTATATGCCCAGCAGTGGGATTGCTGGATCATAAGGCAGTTCTATTCGCAGTTTTTTGAGGAATCTCCATACTGTTCTCCAAAGTGGCTGTACTAGTTTGCATTCCCACCAACAGTGCAAGAGGGTTCCCTTCTCTCCGCACCCTCTCCAGCATTTATTGCTTGTAGACTTTTGGATAGCAGCCATTCTGATTGGCGTGAAATGGTATCTCATAGTGGTTTTGATTTGCATTTCTCTGATAATGAGTGATGTTGAGCATCTTTTCATGTGTTTGTTAGCCATCTGTATGTCTTCTTTGGAGAAATGTCTATTGAGTTCTTTGGCCCATTTTTTGATTGGGTCATTTATTTTTCTGGAATTGAGCTGTAGAAGTTGCTTGTATATTTTTTGAGATTAGTTGTTTGTCAGTTGCTTCATTTGCTATTATTTTCTCCCATTCTGAAGGCTGTCTTTTCACCTTGCTTATAGTTTCCTTTGTTGTGCAGAAGCTTTTAAGTTTGATTAGGTCCCATTTGTTCATTTTTGATTTTATTTCCAATATTCTGGGAGGTGGGTCATAGAGGATCCTGCTGTGATGTAAGTCAGAGAGTGTTTTGCCTATGTTTTCCTCTAGGAGTTTTATGGTTTCTGGTCTTACATTTAGCTCTTTAATCCATTTTGAGTTTATTTTTGTGTATGGTGTTAGAAAGTGTTCTAGTTTCATTCTTTTACAAGTGTTTGACAGTTTTCCCAGCACCACTTGTTAAAGAGATTGTCTTTAATCCATTGTATATTCTTGCCTCCTTTGTCAAAGATAAGGTGACCATATGTGCGTGGATTTATCTCTGGGCTTTCTATTTTGTTCCATTGATCTATATTTCTGTCCTTGTGCCAGTACCATACTGTCTTGATGACTGTGGCTTTGTAGTAGAGCCTGAAGTCAGGCAGGTTAATTCCTCCAGTTCCGTTCTTCTTTCTCAAGATAGCTTTGGCTATTCGAGGTTTTTTGTATTTCCATACAAATTGAGAAATTATTTGTTCTAGCTCTGTGAAGAATACCGTTGGTAGCTTGATGGGGATTGCATTGAATCTATAAATTGCTTTGGGTAGTATATTCATTTTCACTATATTGATTCTACCAATCCATGAACATGATATATTTCTCCATCTATTAGTGTCCTCTTTGATTTCTTTCACCAGTGTTTTATAGTTTTCTATATATAGGTCTTTAGATTCTTTAGGAAGATATATTCCTAAGTATTTTATTGTTTTCATTGCAATGCTGAATGGAATTGTTTCCTTAATTTCTCTTTCTATTTTCTCGTTATTAGTGTACAGGAATGCAAGGGATTTCTGTGTGTTAATTTTATATCCTGCAACTTTACCATATTCATTGATCAGTTCTAGTAATTTTCTGGTGGAATCTTTAGGGTTTTCTACGTAGAGGATCATGTCATCTGCAAATAGTGAGAGTTTTACTTCTTCTTTTCCAATTTGGATTCCTTTTATTTCTTTTTCTGCTCTGATTGCTGTGGCCAAAACTTCCAAAACTATGTTGAATAGTAATGGTGAAAGTGGGCATCCTTGTCTTGTTCCTGACTTTAGAGGAAATGCTTTCAATTTTTCACCATTGAGGATAATGTTTGCTGTGGGCTTGTCATATATAGCTTTTATTATGTTGAGGTATGTTCCTCACGACTGAAGCGACTTAGCAGTAGCAGTGGGATTCTTAGTGTAGGTGCTGTGATGAAAGGATAATTACAGGAAAAAAACTATATGGTTATTTTCTCATCCTTCCTAAATGCTAGCCATTATAAGAAATACTGTTTTGAGAGTTAGATGAAGAATTTGTGCATGGCTACCATCTTCTTGCTGCTACTGTTGCTGCTAAGTCGCTTCAGTTGTGTCTGACTCTGTGCGACCCCAGAGGCAGCAGCTCACCAGGCTCCCCCGTCCCTGGGATTCTCCAGGCAAGAACACTGGAGTGGGTTGCCATTTCCTTCTCCAATGCATGAAAGTGAAAAGTGAAAGTGAAGTCACTCAGTCATGTCTGACTCCCAGCGACCCCATGGACTGCAGCCTACCAGGCTCCTCCGTCTGTGGAATTTTCCAGACAAGAGTACTGGAGCGGGGTGCCATCGCCTTCTCCGTACCATCGTCTTAGGCTCAGCTAAATATTTAGACTCACTTGATGATCACAGGTCACCTTTGGCAACCCCTACTCTCATCTATTCAGAGTGCCAGGTGCTCCTTGGCTACTGGAGGGGGGTTCTTGCAGTAGTCTTTACTGGTGTCCACAGAGCTGTTCAGGAACCACTCTCTTGGTAAACAACCCTGATTTAGAAGCCTTTTGTCCCACAGTGTCAGACTTTATTTTTGGGGGCTCCAAAATCACTGCAGATGGTGATTGCAGCCATGAAATTAAAAGACGCTTACTCCTTGGAAGGGGAATTATGACCAACCTAGAGAGCATATTAAAAAGCAGAGATATTACTTTGCCAACAAAGGTCTGTCTAGTCAAGGCTATGGTTTTTCCAGTGGTCATGTATGGATGTGAGAGGTGGACTGTGAAGAAAGCTGAGCGCCGAAGAATTGATGCTTTTGAACTGTGGTGTTGGAGAAGACTCTTGCAAGTCCCTTGGACTGCGAGGAGCTCTAACCAGTCCATCCTAAAGGAGATCAGTCCTGGGATTTCATTGGAGGGAATGATGCTGAGGCTGAAACTCCAATACTTTGGCCACCTCGTGCAAAGAGTTGACTCTGGAAAAGAGCCTGATGCTGGGAGGCATTGGAGGCAGGAGGAGAAGGGGACGACAGAGGATGAGATGGCTGGATGGCATCACCAACTTGATGCACATGAGTTTGAGTGAACTCCAGGAGTTGGTGATGGACAGGGAGGCCTGGCGTGCTGTGATTCATGGGGTTGCAAAGAGTCGGACACGACTGAGCGACTGAACTGAACTGTCCTGCAGGAGCCAGTACCTCTTTTTTTTTTTTTTTTAATTTTCAATTGGAGTATAATTGTTCTACAATATTATGTTAGCTCCTGTTGTACAATGAAGTGAATCAGCTACATGTATACATATATCCCCTCCTTCCTGAACCTCCCTTCCAAGCCAGTGCCTCTTATAACAATTCCCATTACCTGTTTGTTCCTAGGTGTACCCAGTCCAGATGTGACTTACCAACCAGAAATCATTTTTATCATCAACAGTGTGTTCTGGCAACAGATTTGGCCCTGTTGTAAGCAGGTCAGCCAGGCAATAGAGAAAGTTGTTGAAGGTCATGGAAAGTTAACCGAAAGTCATTTTCTCACTTGGAAAGAAAAATGGTTCTATTAACCCTGTATCCCAGGGACGGGGGAGGCTGGGGGGCTGCCGTCTATGGGGTCATCTGAAGCGACTTAGAAGCAGCAGCAGCAGCAGCTGCCACAGGTACTAAACAAGGATCCAAAGGAAAACATTTTAACAGGAGTGGACTCCTATTAAAATGAGGACTGGAGTGGACTCCTCCACTGGAGGAGTATTAAAAATATTAACAATACTGGAGTGGACTCCTGTTAAAATGAAGACTGGAATGGACTCCTCCACTGGAGGAGTATTAAAAATATTAAAAATACTGAAGTGGACTCCTGTTAAAATGAGTCACTGGGGACTTTTCTAGTGGTTCAGTGGCTAAAACACCTCAATCCCAATGCAGGAGGCCTGGATTCAATCTCTGGTCAGGGAACTAGATTCTGCATGCAGCAACTAAGACCCAGTGCAACCAAATAAATAAATATTAAAAAAAAAAAAGAGTCATTGGCGGGGGATGGGGGTGGGGGTGGTGGAGTTGACTGGCCTAGTACAGCTTGTTAAATAAATGTTGATTTGGGCATTATCATTGTAAGAAGAATTACCCTTCTCATCTTTGTCTTCTATCTGGGACTTTGATCTCCCCTTTGTTACTGGACTAACCTAGTTGACGCAACACTTCAGCTTGGATGTTTCCTCTTCCAGGAAGCCTTATCTGACATGCCCCCCAGTCTGGGTTAGGAACCCCTTTTGTATACTCTACCCTTATAATACTACACTTTATGTTCATCTCTCCTGCGCTTCTGAACAGTGTTCATGTCTTCCCAGAACTGATCATAGTTCCTAGCACACGGTAGATGCTCAATAAATAATTATTAAATTTAATTAAGCTAAATTTATTAAATTTAATTAAGCCCACTTGGGCTGGGTTGGTAAAGAAAGATTATGGAAGTTCAAAGGGGTTCTTGGAAGATACTAAAGTGTGTGTGCGCGTGTGTGTGTATACGTGCCCTCACATGTAGGAACAGAGAAATGAAGAAACAAAACATCAGTGAAATCAGTTGTGCTTTTTCATTTGGGTCCTTCTTTGATATTCTTTCAGAGGCTAAGATATAAATTATATTTTCAATTATTTTTGATTGTCATGTTATCAGTGAGAATTTTCCTGACCTATTTAAATTGAAACTCACCTGTAACCCAGCACTTCTGTTCCCTTTCCAGCTTTACCATAGCACTTCCTGCCCTCTGATATGCAATAGATAGTGTTTATTTATCCAGTCCCCTCCCACAAGAATGTAAACTCTGTAGGGGAAGGAAATTTTATTTATTTCCTGCTGTATTGCTGTCACTTAGAATGGGGCTTAGCACGTAGTAGGCACCCACCAGGTATATAATAAGTGAATATTGATGGGAGTGGTTTTATATGAATGCAAGCCTGTAAGATTGAATGATATGGACCTTAGGGGTTTGTAATTTACAGAAGGGATATCCTAATTTCTATGTGCTTTATATCAATGTATCAGATACCAAATTTGACATCTTCAACAGATGAAATTTGCTCTACGATGTCTAACCTGGAAATAAAATGAAAATATGTACATTAATGTTGTATAGTGTACTTCTGTCAAACTAATATAAATAAAATGCAACACAGGCACCTAGAGAACAGCTGTCTCCCTTCCTAGGTTGAGCTGGTTTCTGGCAACTGGGGAATGGCCCATGGTCTGTGGTCTAGAAAGGCCTTCTTTCAAATGAAGCTATAACACTGCTCAGCATGCTCCGTGGTGCTCTCCTGGCCGACGCATCTCTGTGACCAGTCAATATTCCTGAACTTATTTGGGTCATGTGATACAAACAGGGAAAAGTGCATTTCTGAGACCAAAGTGCCGAAACTTGCAGTTCCAATGGTCACACCATCCTTCACACTCCCCATCAGGTCTGTGTAGCTAGGCTACATTCTCGTTAGTTACTCCTCATAAAATCCTGTGATGCGGGTCTCCACTTTCCTGATTTTAGATAAGCTAACAAGAATATAAATGGAAACCTACCAAGAAAATTATTTTCTCTTTGATGATAATGAAAACTGAAAGTGTTAGTCGCTTAGTTGAGTCTGACTCTTTGTGACCCCATGAACTATATAGCCCACCAGGTTCCTCTGTCCACGGAATTTTCCAGGCAAGAATACTGGAGTGGGTTGCCATTCCCTTCTCCAAGGGATCTTCCCAAGCCAGGGATTGAGCCTGAGTCTTCTGCAATGCAGGCAGATTCTTTACTGGCTGAGCCACCTGTGATAACGGTGAAATTTTTAAAAACAAAGGTACAAACTGTAGAGGGACTATGATTTTATGTACATAGTTTCTACTATCTTGAAGTGAACTCCTCTCTATTAGTGTTAGAAAACACTTAGAGATTTTTCACTGAGATAGTTGCTGTTCAGAAACATGGAGAATAGAGAGAATTTTTGGAGAAATGTTAAGTTCGATGTACAGGATGCTTCTGACCTATTATTTGCTTTCTGTTAAATTTCTGTTTTAGGTGAAACAGTCCCACTGCAGGCATCCTGCACTTTCCCCCATGACGCCGTCTGTGGCCTTTCTTCGCGGCTTCAGGGTTTTGCTTTCTCCCTCTCCTTTGCTCACAGAGCGTTTGTTGAGTGACGCCCATACTGGCCACCCACGTTACATGACCGTCATCTTCTGAGCCAAGGACTCAGACATTGTTGGCAGGGAAACTTGTCATGTGCACTTGCCCTTGTTGCTAAGTTCACATCAGGCACCGGCCTCACCCTGATATTTTGTCCACATGACAGATGTCTGTTAATCCTCGTGGAGGATAGCTAATTAAGATAGGGTGGTCAGCTGAGAGAATCCTCCCCTGATTGGTCACCGCCCACAGTTGCTGGATACACATGGTGGAATTCCAGGGGCGCTGTTCACACAGACAAGCCGCCGTGGAACTGGGCCCTCTGGGGCTGTGCCTGACGGTGGCTGGGCTCTCCCAGAGGTAGGCTTGGAGGTGAAAATGTAAATTGTGTATTTGGGAAGTACAGAGGATACCAGTAGGGAAGCAGGGAATGATACAGAGAAAAGTGGGTGATAACATAGGGTGTACTACTCTGCCTGCTACCACAGAGGACAACTAAAGCTTCATCCTGTGGAGAACCCTGTGGAATGGTGCAAACATATGCCTTGGAATGATCCCATCTTAGGGGGCAGGGAACTGGGAGCTTTATATAGCAGTTCTGTACAGTCGTTGGTCAAAGGTCTTAATTCTGTGGCCCTCTGGCCTGCTGCATGTGGGCAGTGAGGATTTCTGGGAAAAAGATCCGCTGAGTCAAGAGATACAGATACTAGCATCTGAATGTCAGATCAGATCAGTCGCTCAGTCATGTCCGACTCTTTGCGACCCCATGAATCACAGCATGCCAGGCCTCCCTGTCCATCACCAACTCCTGGAGTTCACTGAGACTCACGTCCATAGAGTCAGTGATGCCATCCAGCCATCTCATCCTCTGTCGTCCCCTTCTCCTCCCTGCCCCCAGTCCCTCCCAGCATCAGAGTCTTCTCCAATGAGTCAATTCTTCGCATGAGGTGGCCAAAGAACTGGAGTTTCAGCTTTAGCATCATTCCTTCCAAAGAAATCCCAGGGCTGATCTCCTTCAGAATGGACTGGTTGGATCTCCTTGCAGTCCAAGGGACTTGCAAGAGTCTTCTCCAACACCACAGTTCAAAAGCATCAATTCTTTGGCGCTCAGCCTTCTTTACAGTCCAACTCTCACATCCATACATGACCACAGGAAAAACCATAGCCTTGACTAGGCGAACCTTTGTTGGCAAAGTAATGTCTCTGCTTTTGAATATGCTATCTAGGTTGGTCATTAACTTTCTTTGCAAGGAGTAAGCATTTTTTAATTTCATGGCTGCAGTCACCATGTGCAGTGATTTTGGAGCCCAGAAAAATAAAGTCTGACACTGTTTCCACTGTTTCCCCATCTATTTCCATGAAGTGATGGAACTGGATGCCATGATCTTTGTTTTCTGAATGTTGAGCTTTAAGCCAACTTTTTCACTTTCCACTTTCAGTTTCATCAAGAGGCTTTTTAGTTCCTCTTCACTTTCTGCCATAAGGGTGGTGTCATCTGCATATTTGAGGTGATTGATATTTCTCCCAGCAATCTTGATTCCAGCTTGTGTTTCTTCCAGTCCATTCTTTCTGAATGTCACTTGAGTGCAAACATCCATGGTGGGGGGGTGGGGGGGCTCAGTGAGGTGTATGGGGGTCAGTGAGGCGTATATAGCATCTCTACCAGCAGCCTTGCTTTCTGGGTCTGGAAATGACATCACAAAGCAACTCTCCTTTCTCTCCTTTGAAAAATGAGGATGCATCTCTTTATCTGATGTTGATGAAAACAGCAGACCTGCCAGGTGAAGGCAGAGTGATTAAGTGCTGTTGGGAGTTTAATACTTCCTGGGTTGAAATCCCATCTTTGGCTCTTGTATAGCTTACCTGTCAAGTTCTGTAACCTCTCTATGCTTCATTTCCTCATTTACAGAATTGGCACAATAAAGTGCCTGTGAAGATTAAATTAGACAATATAAACAAAACACGTAAACATATAAGACTGTTGGCATCAGAGATGAATATGTGAGTCTGCCCTCATAGAGTTTAAATTTTAATAGGGAAAGTACTGGAGCAGCAATCATATTACTTTAACGGAACATGATAAAATTTAGGACAGTGGTAGGCACAAAGTATTTTGAAAGCATTTGGTGTATCCTGAGGAATCAGAAAGGCTTCCTGAGACAGGTGATGACTAAACTCCCAGACAAGAGGGACTAGATGAAGAGAGACCTGCTAGGTGAAGGAGATCATTTGTTCTATGTGGAGGAAAGTATAGCCCACTCACCTTTTCCTCAAATTTGAGTTGTGTGGGACACAGAGACTGACGAATAAGCTTAGGCCAGTCTTCAAAAGCATTGGCAAGTAACAACCTATGTGACTGCCCACAAGTCCTTCATCCCCTTCCAAGCCCCCAGCTTCTCTTCTGGGCTAAGAGGGACCCTGCGTAGTGATAAGGGCTATGGCTCTATCCAAGCAGGCACCTTCAGAAGCTTTGGTTTTGTGGGCAGAGTCTGTGGCTGGTTGTATGGCTGCTCCATCCCATGATTTAGTGAGTTTGTGTGGAGAGTGCCTGCTCCCTCCCTTGCTTCCCATCTGGAGTTATCAGCTCTTTGCCAAATTTCTCCCAGCTCCTGGGTACAGAGGCTGCCCAGCCTCATCCCAGATGGACTGTGCTTTAGAGTTTGGCTTTTTCGGATGTATTATCCAACAAAGGCTTGTGATGTGTTCTTGCTCATGTGGTTTCCATCAGTGCTTGCTGGAATGCGGCTGGCAAGCCCCCAGCCTACACTCAGGATAGAAGACAATGCGAGCCCCTCTCAGGGCTGCCCCAGCGTGTTGAAGGACCATGCTGTCTGGGTCTTCGGTCTCAGATGCGGTCTTTAATGCATGATTTGGTATCAGATCTAGGCTGCTGATATTTAAGAGGTAAGTGCAGCTTTTAAAACATTACATCAGAGGATGTAACATTCAGCTCCGTGATCTCCCTTTCCACTGGTTTGCTCCTTAGAGAAGGCTGACAAGAGACTGGATAATTTAGTTTAGAGGGAGGATGTTAATATAGTTGCTTCTCTACCCCAGAGGACCAAGATAGCAAAATGAGTTTTAATGCAAATTAGCTGGTCAAAAGCCCCACAGAAATCACCTGGTTTTACTACCTCAGTTGGCCATTTGTAAGGAAGCCACCTGCTCTCATCAGGTCATTTCTCTCTCTAGTCATTTGGGTCCATCATATCGTAGAGAAGGAGTCAAACTACTTATCAGTTAGGACTTAGTTCTCAGTTAAATTTAGGTTCTGGCAACCCACTCCAGTGTTCTTGCCTGGAGAATCCCAGGGACGGGGGAGCCTGGTGGGCTTCCATCTATGGGGTCGCACAGAGTCGGACACGACTGAAGTGACTTAGCAGTAGCAGCAAAGCAGTAGTAAAATCAAAACAACACTAGCTTAAACAAGGCAGAAGTTTGCTCTTTCATCGAACTCTGATATTTCTTTCCCGTATTAATGTCAGGTTGTAGGCTGTCCTGGATAGCATGGCTGCTTCATGCCACAGTCTATAGGCCCCAGGTTTCTTCTGTCTGTGACTCTGCTCTGCAGGGTCTCCATGCCCAGGGTTACCTCATGGTCCAAGGTGGCTGCTCCTGTTCCTGCCATTATCTCCATAATGTAGCTAGTAGGGCAGAGAAAAGTATAAAATACTACATGGTACCTCTCACAGGTCCTTCCTGGAAGCTGCATGTGCCTTAAAAACCACTGGGAAAAAAATCATGGTTTGGGCATACCTAGCTATAGGAATATGTCTGTAATACAGGAGGCCAGAGTTCAATCGCTGGATTGAGAAGATCCCTTAGAGAAAGGAATGGCTACCCACTCCAGTATTCTTGTCTGGAGAATTCCAAGGACAGAGGAGCCTGGCAGGCTACAGCTTGTGGGGTTGCAAAGAGTCAGATGTGACTGAGTGACTAATACTTGCAACTACAAGGAAATCTGTATTTCAGGGTAGAATATGATAGTGGAATATAACGTGCAGCTGGAACTAGAGGCTTCTATTACTCAATGAATAAAGAGAGAGATGATATTAAGGTACAATTGGTAGTTTCTATCAATAACTGGACTGGACTCTTTACAGTAGTTTGTGATCTTGGGCATAGAACTACAATTTTTTGAACCTCAGTTTTCTTATCTGGAAAAATCACAGGAGTAATATTTACTTCATTGAGGTTTTGCAAGGATAAAGCAAAATTAAATGATGTAATGTTTGTCATTATTGAAGTGCAGAATGAAGCAGGGCAAAGGCTAATAGAGTTTTGTCAAGAGAACATGCTGGTCATAACACATACACTTTTACAGCAACTCAAGAAACAACTCTACACATAGACATCACCAGATGGTCAATACCAAAATCAGATTTATTATGTTCTTTGCAGGCAAAGATGAAGAAGTTCTATACAGTCAGCAAATACAAGACCTGGAGCTGACTGTGGTTCAGATCATCAGCTCCTTATTGCAAAATTCAGGCTAACATTGAAGAAAGTAGGGAAAACCTACTAGGCCTAGGGAAAACCACTAGGCCATTCAAATATGACCTAAATCAAATCCCTTATGATTATACAGTGGAGGTGATAAATGGATTCAAGGGATTAGATCTAGTAGACAGAGTGCCTGAAGAACTATGAATGCAAGTCCGTACCATTGTATGGGAGGCAGTAACTAAAGCAATCTCAAAGAAAAAGAAATGCAAGAAGGCAAAGTGGTTGTCTGAGGAGGCTTTATAAGTAGCTGAGGAAAGAAGAGAAGCAAAAAGCAAGGGAGAAAGGGAAAGATATATCCAACTGAATGCAGAGTTCCAGAAAACAGCAAGGAGAGACAAAAAAAAAAAAAAGGCTTCTTAATGAACAGTGCAAAGAATATAGGATAATAATAGGAAAAATAAGACTAGAGATCATTCAAGAAAATTGGAAATATCAAGGGAACGCTTCATGCAAGGATGGGCACAATAAAGGACAGAAATGTAAGGATCTAACAGAAACAGAAGAGATTAAGAAGAGGTGGCAAAAATATACAAGAAGTTCTTGTCTAGAAGAACTATACAAAAAATATCCTAACGACCTGGACAATCACTCACCAAGAGCCAGGCATCCTGAAGTGTGAAGTCAAGTGGGCCTTAGGAAGCATAACTACGAACAAAGATAGTGGAAGTGATACAATTCCAGTTGAGCTATTTCAAATCCTAAAAGATGAATGCGATTAAAGTGCTGCACTCAATATGTCAGCAAACTTGGAAAACTCAGCAATGGCCACAGGACTGGAAAAGGTCAGTTTTCACTCCAATCCCAGAGAAGGGCAATACCAAAAAATGTTCAAACTACCATACAATTGCTCTCATTTCATGTGCTATTATAGCAAGGTTATACTCAAAATCCTTTAAGCTAGGCTTCAGTAGTATGTGAATTAGGAAATTCCAGATGTACAAGCTGGATTTAGAAAAGGCAGAAGAACCAGGGAGCAAATTGCCAATCTTCATTGGATCATGGAGAAAGTAATGGAGTTCCAGAAAAACATGTACTTCTGCTTCATTGACTATGCTAAAGCCTTTGACTGTGGATCACAACCAACTGTGGAAAATTCTTGAAGAGATGAGAGTAACAGTCCATCTTACCTGTCTCCTGAGAAACCTGTAAACAGGTCAAGAAGCAACAGTTAGAGTCAGAGATAAACAATTGACTGGTTCAAAATTGGGAAAGGAATATGTCAAGGCTGTATATTGTCACTCTGCTTATTTAACTTATATGCAGAGTACATCTTGTGAAATGCTGGGCTGAATGAATCACAAGCTGAAATCAGGATTGCTGGGAGAAATATCAACAACCTCAGATATGCAGATGACACCACCCTTATGGCAGAAAGTGAAGAGGAACTAAAGAACATCTTGATGAAAGTGAAAGAGGAGAGTAAAAGAGCTGGCTTGAAACTCAACATTCAATAAACAAAGATCATGGCATCTGGTCCCATCACTTCATGGCAAATAGAGAGGGAAAAAGTGGAAGCAGTAACAGGTTTTATTTTCTTGGACTACAAAATCATTTTGGGCAGTGATTGCAGCCATGAAATTAAAAGACGCTTGATCCTTGGAAGGAAAGCTATGATAAACCTACACAGCCTATTAAAAAGCAGAGACATCACTCTGATGTCAATTGTCTGTATAGTCAAAGCTATCGTTTTTCCCGTAGTCATGTATGGATGTGGGAGTTGGACCATAAAGGAGGCTGAGCACTGAAGAATTGATACTTTTGTGTTGGAGAAGACTCTTGAGAGTCCCTTAGACTGCTGGGAGATCAATCAGTCAATCCTAAAGGAAATCAACCAACCCTCAATATTCATTGGAGGGAGTGATGCTGAAGCTGAAGCTCCAGTAATTTGGCCACCTGATGTGAAGAGCTGACTCACTGGAATAGACCCCAATGCTGGGAAAGATTGAAGGCAAAAGGAGAAGGGGGTGGCAGAGGATGAGATGGTTAGATAGTTTTGCTGACTCAATGGACATGAATTTGAGCAAACTCTAGGAGCTAGTGGAGGACAGAGGAGTCTGGCATGCTACAGTCTATGAAGTCACAAAGAGTTGGAGATGACTTAATGACTGAACAACAACAAAATGTTTGACAAAATGCCCTGTCAGCCAGAAAGCACCATGCAAAACAATAATTTGTTTTTTTACATTTAAAAAATAAAATTCTCTCATTATGAAAATAGACAAAAGGAGGAGTATGGTAAACACATTTAAATAAAAAAAAATTACTTCAGAGACAAAAGTGATCTTGGGGAAAATGTGGAGTTTCATCATGTGAAATCAGACAGAAAACTTTCAAAGGCAAATATTCACATGTGAGTTTTTAATTGCAATTGGAAAGATGATATACTCCACTTAAAAGGTTTTCCTTTGGTATTTCAGCATCATTAGCCTTGGCTCAAATCTATAACAGGAGAGGCACTCATAACCAACAAGTAGTAATGAAATCTTCAAAGAGTTTTTACAACAGAACGGCTTTATTTGAATTAGGGAAGAAGGTCTTAAAAAAACCCCAAACCCATTTGCCTATTTTGCCTAATAAGGAAATACTTTATAGCACAAGATGCAGCGTTCTGGGAAAAGAATCAGCACTTTTTATTTTAATGGGACCCGAAGTAATAGGAATGGCCTGCAGTTAATATTGCATATAATTATTTATTTGACTTGTAAAAACCTCCTATCGCCAAGGCCCCTGGGCATATAGACAAAGTTGGAGTATTAGCTAGTAAATACAAGCCGACTCAGCAAACACAGATACAAGGTCATTCTATGGATGGACTCAATGGAGACACAAGCTCCCCTTGCAGCCAGAAATAGACAAACTCTCTGGGGAGAAAAATGACCAGGTCATGAGGCAAGGCCTCTTCTCTGGCCTGCATTATTGTAAGGAACCACACCTTGCTGGAGGGAGGAGGTCTCCACAGTTCCCTGTGCCCACAGTGTACAGACCGTTGCTATGTCGGTCACTCAGATCACCGTGCAGCTCAGAGACAGGCTGATTCCATGAACCATGGACCTGAGCAGCCAGCCATGAAGCAGTTTTGTCCCTTCATGTGGAGGGAGCTGGAGGTGATGAGAGTGAACTATCCTTTGATTGTCTTGTCACACAGAAATAGCTACAGTAACAAAGAGGTGCTTAAAATAAACCTTGAATCAGGCATATTTGGCTACAATTGAGATTCTGCCAATTAATATCAAGATGTTTGGAGTAAATTACCTGTATTTCTGAATTTGCCAGGTTATTTTGTGGATGAAAAGAGCACTTAGTCAGATCAGATCAGATCAGTCGCTCAGTCGTGTCCGACTCTTTGCAACCCCATGAACCGCAGCACGCCAGGCCTCCCTGTCCATCACCAGCTCCCGGAGGTCACTCAGACTCACATCCATCGAGTCAGTGATGCCATCCAGCCATCTCATCCTCTGTCGTCCCCTTCTCCTCCTACCCCCAATCCCTCCCAGCATCAGAGTCTTTTCCAATGAGTCAACTCTTGGCATGAGGTGGCCAAAATACTGGAGTTTCAGCTTTAGCATCATTCCTTCCAAAGAAATCCCAGGGCTGATCTCCTTCAGAATGGACTGGTTGCATCTCCTTGCAGCCCAAGGGACTCTTAAGAGTCTTCTCCAACACCACAGTTCAAAAGCATCAATTCTTCGGCGCTCAGCTTTCTTCACAGTCCAGCTCTCACATCCATACATGACCACAGGAAGGACCATAGCCTTGACTAGGCGAACCTTTGTTGGCAAAGTAATGTCTCTGCTTTTGAATATGCTATCTAGGTTGGTCATAACTTTCCTTCCAAGGAGTAAGCGTCTTTTAATTTCATGGCTGCAGTCACCATCTGCAGTGATTTTGGAGCCCAGAAAAATAAAGTCTGACACTGTTTCCACTGTTTCTCCATTTATTTCCCATGTAGTGATGGGACCACATGCCATGATCTTCGTTTTCTGAATGTTGAGCTCTAAGCCAACCTTTTCACTCTCCACTTTCAGTTTCATCAAGAGGCTTTTGAGTTCCTCTTCACTTTCTGCCATAAGGGTGGTATCATCTGCATATCTGAGGTTATTGATATTTCTCCCGGCAATCTTGATTCCAGCTTGTGTTTCTTCCAGTCCAGCATTTCTCATGATGTTCTCTGCATATAAGTTAAATAAACATGGTGACAATATACAGCCTTGACGTACTCCTTTTCCTATTTGGAATCAGTCTGTTGTTCCATGACCAGTTCTAACTGTTGCTTCCTGACCTGCATACAGATTTCTTAAGAGGCAGATCAGGTGGTCTGGTATTCCCATCTCTTTCAGAATTTTCCATAGTTTATTGTGATCCACACAGTCAAAGGCTTTGGCATAGTCAATAAAGCAGAAATAGATGTTTTTCTGGAACTCTCTTGCTTTTTCCATGATCCAGCAGATGTTGGCAATTTGATCTCTGGTTCCTCTGCCTTTTCTAAAACCAGCTTGAACATCAGGAAGTTCACGGTTCACATATTGCTGAAGCCTGGCTTAGAGAATTTTGAGCATTACTTTACTCGCGTGTGAGATGAGTGCAATTGTGCAGTAGTTTGAGCACTCTTTGGCATTGCCTTTCTTTGGGATTGGGATGAAAACTGACCTTTTCCAATCTTGTGGCCACTGCTGAGTTTTCCAAATTGCTGGCATATTAAGTGTAGCACTTTCACAGCATCATCTTTCAGGACTTGGAATAGCTCCACTGGAATTCCATCACCTCCACTAGCTTTGTTTGTAGTGATGCTTTCTAAGGCCCACTTGACTTCACATTCCAGGATGTCTGGCTCTAGGTCAGTGATCACACCATCATGATTATCTGGGTCGTGAAGCTCTTTTTTGTATAGTTCTTCTGTGTATTCTTGCCACCTCTAGTAGGCCCTCAATAAATGCTTCTGAGATCTAGCTGAGAGATATCTTAAAGAAGACCAGATATAGATGACTTACAGTCCTTTGTTTTCCTAGTGAAGCACATCAGGCTTTATACTAAGCATGGTCATGTTCTTAAGTTTTACGTTTTGAAAGTATTGTATCTACTATGTGTCCAGAGCATTCTAACTCAGTGAAACCAAAGCATTATTTATGGTAAAAAATCTTTCTGGCCTAATTACTTTCCTTAATTTATTTCATCTTCAATTTTGGATATGTTGTGGAATCCTAGTAAGGAATGGATTTGGTAAGTTGTCTAGAAATGTTTTGTCTTTAGAATCGTAAGCAAGCCACAAGAAAGAGTTAAGGATCCAGCCTTTTATCTGACTTCTCAGTGAGGTGCTTGGACACCATAATATATCTCCATAATTCATTCCATGTAGTAGTTTTGCCCGGGGAAAGCAATGGCACCCCACCCCAGTACTCTTGCCTGGAAAATCCCATGGACAGAGGAGCCTGGTAGGCTTGTCCATGGGGTCGCTAAGAGTCGGACACGACTGAGCGACTTCACATTCACTTCTCACTTTCATGCATTGGAGAAGGAAATGGCAACCCACTCCAGTATTCTTGCCTGGAGAATCCCAGGGACAGGGGAGCCTAGTGGGCTGCCATCTATGGGGTCGCACAGAGTCGGACACGACTGAAGCGACTTAGCAGCAGCAGCAGCAGCAGTAGTTTTGCCATTCCACTTGGAATAATTCTTATGTATATATAAAACTTAAGTTCCTTATGGTGGAATTTAGGTCCACTTAAAAAAAGTTCTCATTTGACATGTATTCATTGAAAACCTACTATGCTCTTGATACTGGCAAAGTGCTGGGGTATATATTAATATTTGATCCTTAATGTATCCAAAATATCACTGGTGTTCCATTTTAAATAAGAGACTTCTTATATTTGAAGCAAATGATTCCTTTTAAATTTTTAACTCTTTTCCTATTTATAGCTGAAGCTCCAATACTTTGGCCACCTGATGTGAAGAGCTGATTTATTGGGAAAGACCCTGATGCTGGGAAAGATTGAGGGCAGGAGGAGAAGGGGATGACAGAGGATGAGATGGTTGGATGGCATCAATGACTCGATGAACATGAATTTGAGCAAACTCTGGGAGTTAGTGAAGGACAGGGAAGCATGGTGTGCTGCAGTCTATGGGGTGGCAGAGAGTCAGACACGACAGTGACTGAACAACAACAACAATTCTCCTGTTTTAATTTTTTGAATCAATTATTTCAGTCTTCATATCTAGGTATTTAGTCACACCTGAACCTTGCCTAATTTCTCCCTCTCTCTTCCTCTTTTTTTTTTTTTTGTATAAAGAAAAACGGCTGATTCTTTGAACTTAAAAAATTAATTTTTCTATTTTTGGCCACCAAATGCCTCCTTAAAAGACCAGACATTTTCTATGCAAATGTATTTTATAACACCAAAATTCAAGTGGAAAAAAATTGAATTAAGGAGTTATAATTCAGTCAGGAAATTCAAATGAACTCATAAAATACAACAGCTTGATTGAATCAGTCTCTTGCTAGTCGGTTCTCTACCCACATAAAATATGAAATGAAAAATTCTTTTGCCAAACAGTTTGAAGCAAAAGTTCAAAAATTTTAAAGTCCCCTGATCAGCAGGAAGAATCAGATTTGTTTCTTTATTTTCTCCTCTGCTGATATCACTGAAAGTAAGACTTTGAGAGAAGTGCTTTATAAAAATGTTTCATCTAAAACTGTCATCAGGCTAAAGAGAGAAAAGCAGACCACTACATTACCTCTATGTAAATAATTTCCCCTGGATATTTCAGTAACCTTGGTGCCACTCTGATGCAACTTTATCATTATACACAAAGCTTAAAACTTATGCTTCAAATTTCTGGGACCATTAAGAACATAATTTTATTGTTCTCAATGATGCAGTAAAAGAATTACAAAATATACATTTGTAGAGACCTCTATAAAGTGTTTCATTAGGTCAGGGAGATACTATTCTTTTTCTCAGATAAGAAAATGAAGGCTCAGAGGTTGTTGGGTCACCTAACTCAAACGGCTGTGTTGTGGTTGTAATTAGGTTTCCTGTGCCTTAAGTTCATGTGATAGCCTATTGTACTCAAGTTTGTTAAAGCCCCATTTCAGTGGATCCAGGGGGACGTTTGAGTCACTTCCCATAAAGATCAACCTTTACCTTTGGAACTGCTCTGGCCAACTTTTGTTTCATATGCATGTGTTGCTTATCACAATGTCTTGTGTTTCTATTGCTCATTTCTCTGAGAAAATCCAGGCACATTCCAGACACTCAAGTCTAATCTACTCCGATAGCAGGGAGCAGGATTGGACAACCATGGGGTTGTTTGGCGCGTGCCCAGAGGCTGTGGGGTAGACTGCTCATTTCTGGTCTTCCTGAAACAAGAACGGGCCCTGGTCACCTGCCACCTCCAGTGTGCTGTGTGCTTGACTGCTTTCCCTTCTCCTTAGACTCATGCTCACACGTCTCTGTTGCTGATCTCTTGGCTATCATCCCTTTTGTGCCTAACTTCTCAAAAGAGTAGTGCTCACCCGCACATTCTAATTCCTCAGTTCTTAACTTCAACTTGTCCACCTGGCATTAGCTTTGACTTCCCCTCTGACTTTTCTCTCCAAAAGTGAAAGTGAAAATTGCTCAGTCATGTCTGACTCTTTGTGACCCCATGGACTGGGGCCTGCCAGACTCCTCTGTCCATGGAATTCTCCAGGCAAGAATACTGGAGTGGGTAGCTGTTCCCTTCTCCAGGGGATCTTCCCAACCCAGGGATTGAACCCAGGTCTCTGGCATTGCAGGTGGGTTCTTTATCGTCTGAGTCACCAGGGAAGCCCATGAACACTGGAGTGGGTAGCCTATTCCTTCTCCAGGGGATCTTCATGACCCAGGGATTGAACCAGGGTCTCCTGAATTGCAGGTGGATTCTTTACCAGCTGAGCTACCAGAGAAGCCCTATTTTCTCTCCAAGTTCAGTTCAGTTCAGTCACTCAGTCATGTCCGACTCTTTGTGACCCCATGAATGGCAGCACGCCAGGCCTCCCTGTCCATCACCAAATCCTGGAGTTCACTCAGACTCACGTCCATCGAGTCAGTGATGCCATCCAGCCATCTCATCCTCTGTCGTCCCCTTCTCCTCCTGCCCCCAATCCCTCCCAGCATCAGAGTCTTTTACAATGAGTCAACTCTTCTAATGAGGTGGCCAAAGTACTGGAGTTTCAGCTTTAGCATCATTCCTTCCAAAACTCTTTCTCTCTACAGTCTCCTGCTCTGGTTCTCTTTCTAGCTCTCCAGACACCATTTTCTCTCCTCCCCTCTTCTTTCCTTCCTTCCCTTGTCCCTCCCTCCCTTCCTTAGTTTCTCTCTTCTTTCTTTCTTTACTCCCCTTTCCAGCATCATTTTCTTCCTTCATTCCACAGCAATGGATTTAACCTGTAGTTCTCTAAGCTTTATTCACTTTTGCTTTCTAGTATACAGTTGCTTTTCTGGTTTCATCTCTGACTCCAATTTTTTTAAATATATTTTCTAATTGGAGGATAATTGTTCTATATTGTTGTGTTTGTTTCTGCCATACAACAGTGTGAGTCAGTCATAACTACATATATATAATATGTACATATCCCCTCCCTCTTAAGCCTCCTTCTCACCACTACCCCCATCCCACCCCTCTAGGTCATCACAGAGCACCCAGCTGGGCTCCCTGTTATACAGCAGTTTCCCCCTAGCTAGCTATTTTACACATGTATCTGACCCTAATTCTGAATGACTCTCAGATCCAAAGCTCAAACTATGTTCTTATCCTTGGATTCTGCCTCTAATGTCCAGGTGCCTATGGTACAGCTTTACCTATGCATCCAGCCACCACCTTAAACTTATATCTAAACACTGACTCTTCTTGATCCCTCCCAGACATCTTCACTTCTGTTGGTGGTGTCGTTTCTCAGTTCACCCAAGATTAGTGTTTTTTATTATTTTGGGCAGCTCCTTTTTCTTCCCCCAAAGCAATGTAACAATTTTTCTTCCTTTGTTGTTGTTGTTTAGTCACTAAACCATATCTGACTCTTTGTGACCCCATGGACTGCAGCATGCCCCGCGTCCTTGTCCTTCACCATCTCCTGGAGTTTGCTCAAACTTTTGTCCTTCAAACTCACAATCCCACTTTTCTGTTCCCAATGCCATTGTCTTTCTTGGTTCAGACTGCCTCTATGGCAACAAGTGACCTACCTTTCTTTTGTTTTTACAAACTGCTCTACCACCCTATGGTATTGTTACTCCTGACCAGTAAGTACTTTTATTTTCATTTGTTTTGCTTTATTTCTTGACTTCCTACTCTTGCATTCCAGTCCCCTATGATGAAAAGGACATTTTTTTTGGGGGGTGCTATTTCTAGAAGGTCTTGTAGGTCATCATCAGATCAGATCAGATCAGATCAGTCGCTCAGTCGTGTCCGACTCTTTGCGACCCCATGAACCGCAGCACGCCAGGCCTCCCTGTCCATCACCAGCTCCCGGAGGTCACTCAGACTCGCATCCATTGAGTCAGTGATGCCATCCAGCCATCTCATCCTCTGTCGTCCCCTTCTCCTCCTGCCCTCAATCCCTCCCAGCATCAGAGTCTTCTCCAATGAGTCAACTCTTCGCATGAGGTGGCCAAAATACTGGAGTTTCAGCTTTAGCATCATTCCTTCCAAAGAAATTCCAGGATTGATCTCCTTCAGAATGGACTGGTTGGATCTTCTTGCAGTCCAAGGGACTCTCAAGAGTCTTCTCCAACACCACAGTTCAAAAGCATCAATTCTTCGGCGTTCAGCTTTCCTCACAGTCCAGCTCTCACATCCATACATGACCACAGGAAAGACCATAGCCTTGACTAGGCGAACCTTTGTTGGTAAAGTAATGTCTCTGCTTTTGAATATGCTATCTAGGTTGGTCATAACTTTCCTTCCAAGGAGTAAGCGTCTTTTAATTTCATGGCTGCAGTCACCATCTGCAGTGATTTTGGAGCCCAGAAAAACAAAGTCTGACACTGTTTCCACTGTTTCCCCATCTATTTCCCATGCAGTGATGGGGCCAGATGCCATGATCTTCGTTTTCTGAATGTTGAGCTTTAAGCCAACCTTTTCACTCTCCACTTTCACTTTCATCAAGAGGCTTTTTAGCCCCTCTTCACTTTCTGCCATAAGAGTCGTGTCATCTGCATATCTGAGGTTATTGATATTTCTCCCGGCAATCTTGATTCCAACTTGTGTTTCTTCCAGTCCAGCATTTCTCATGATGTACTCTGCATATAAGTTAAATAAACATGGTGACAATATACAGCCTTGACGTACTCCTTTTCCTATTTGGAACCAGTCTGTTGTTCCATGACCAGTTCTAACTGTTGCTTCCTGACCTGCATACAGATTTCTCAAGAGGCAGATCAGGTGGTCTGGTATTCCCATCTCTTTCAGAATTTTCCATAGTTTATTGTGATCCACACAGTCAAAGGCTTTGGCATAGTCAATAAAGCAGAAATAGATGTTTTTCTGGAACTCTCTTGCTTTTTCCATGATCCAGCGGATGTTGGCAATTTGATCTCTGGTTCCTCTGCCTTTTCTAAAACCAGCTTGAGCATCAGGAAGTTCACGGTTCACATATTGCTGAAGCCTGGCTTGGAGAATTTTGAGCATTACTTTACTAGCGTGTGAGATGAGTGCAATTGTTCGGTAGTTTGAGCACTCCTTGGCATTGCCTTTCTTTGGGATTGGGATGAAAACTGACCTTTTCCAGTCCTGTGGCCACTGCTGAGTTTTCCAAATTTGCTGGCATATTGAGTGCAGCACTTTCACAGCATCATCTTTCAGGACTTGGAATAGCTCCACTGGAATTCCATCACCTCCACTAGCTTTGTTCGTAGTGATGCTTTCTAAGGCCCATTTGACTTCACATTCCAAGATGTCTGGCTCTAGGTCAGTGATCACATCATCATGATTGTCTAGGTCTTGAAGCTCTTTTTTGTACAGTTCTTCTGTGTATTCTTGCCACCTCTTCTTAATATCTTCTGCTTCTGTTAGGTCCACACCATCTCTGTCCTTTATCGTGCCCATCTTTGCATGAAATGTTCCTTTGGTATCTCTGATTTTCTTGAAGAGATCCCTAGTCTTTCCCATTCTGTTGTTTTCCTCTATTTCTTTGCATTGATCACTGAAGAAGGCTTTCTTATCTCTTCTTGCTATTCTTTGGAACTCTGCATTTAGATGTTTATATCTTTCCTTTTCTCCTTTGCTTTTCGCTTCTCATCATAGAACTGTTCAACTTCAGCTTCTTTAGCATTAGTGGTTGGGGCATAGACTTTGATTACTGTGATATAGAATGGTTTGCCTTGGAAACAAACAGAGATCATTCTGTCATTTTTGAGATTGCACCCAAGTACTGCATTTTGGACTCTTTTGTTGACCATGAGGGCTACTCCATTTATTCTAAGGAATCCTTGCCCACAGTAGTAGATATAATGGTCATCTGAATTACTTTTGCCCATGCAAAAGTAGGGAGTTGAGAGAGAGATACCTGCAGTAACAGGCAAGTTTGGCTTTGGAGTACCAAATGAAGCAGGGCAAAAGCTAACAGAGTTTTGCCAAGAGAATGTAACTGGTCATAGCGAACACCCTCTTCCAACAACACAAGAGATGACTCTATACATGGACATTACCAGATAGTCAATACTGAAATAAGATTGATTATATTCTTTGCAGCCAAAGATGGAGAAGCTCTATACAGTCAGCAAAAGCAAGACCAGGAGCTGACTCTGGCTCAGATCATGAACTCCTTATTGCCAAATTCAGACTTAAATTGAAGAAAATAGGGAAAGCCACTAGACCATTCAGGTATGACCTAAATCAAATCCCTTACAGTTATACAGTGAAAGTGAATAGATTCATGGGATTAGATTTGAAAGACAGAGTGCCTAAAGAACTACGGATGGAGGCTTGTAACATTGTACAGGAGGATGAAATCAAGACCATCCCCAAGAAAAAGAAATGCAAAAAGGCAAAATGGTTGTCTGAGGAGGCTTTACAAATAGCTGAGAAAAGAAGAGAAGCTAAAGGCAAAGGAGAAAAGGAAAGATATATACCCTTCTGAAACCAGAGTTTTAAAGAATAACAAGGAGAGACAAGAAAGCCTTCCTCAATGGTCAATGCAAAGAAATAGAGAAAAACAATAGAATGGAAAAGACTAGCGATTTCTTTAAGAAAATTATTAGAGATACTAAGGGAAATTTTCATGCAAAGATGGGCACAATAAAGGGTAGAAATGATATGGATCTAACAGAAGCAGAATATATTAGAGGAGGTGGCAAGAATACACAGAAGAACTGTACAAAAAAGATCTTCATGACTCAGATAACCATGATGGTGTGATCCCTCACCTAGAGCCAGACATCCTGGATTGTAAAGTCAAGTGGGCCTTAGAAAGCATGACTATGAACAAAGCTAGTGGAGGTAATAGAATTCCAGTGGAGCTGTTTCAAATCCTAAAAGATGATGCTATGAAAGTGCTGCACTCAATATAGCAGCAAATTTGGAAAACTCAGCAGTGGCCACAGGACTGGAAAAGGTCAGTTTTCATTTCAATCCCAAAGAAAGGCAATGCCAAAGAATGCTCAAACTACCACACAATTGTACTCATCTCACACGCTAGCAAAGTAATGCTCAAAATGCTCCAAGCCAGGCTTCAACAGAATGTTAACTGAGAACTTCCAGATGTTCAAGCTGGATTTAGAAAAGGCAGAGGAACCAGAGATCAAATTGCCTACATCTGTTGGATCATAGAAAAAGCACGAGAGTTCCAGAAAAACATCTACTTCTGCTTATGCCAAAGCCTTTGACTGTGTGGATCACAACAAACTGTGGAAAGTTCTTAAAGAGATGAGAGTAGCAGTCCACCTTACCTGCCTCCTGGGAAATCTGTATGCAGGTCAAGAAACAGCAATTTGAACCGGACATGGAACAACAGACTGGTTCCAAATTGGGAAAGGAGTACATCAAGGCTGTATATTGTCACTTTGCTTATTAACTTATATGCAGAGAACATCATGTGAAATGCTGGTCTGGATGAAGCACAAACTGGAATCAAGATTTCCAGGAGAAATATCAATAACCTCAGATATGCAGATGACACACCCTTAGGGAGAAAGCTAACAGGAACTAAAGAGCCTCATGATGAAAGTGAAAGAGGAGAGTGAAAAAGCTGGCTTAAAACTCAGCATTCAAAAAATGAAGATCATGGCATCTGGTCCCATCACTTCATGGCAAGTATATGGGAAAACAATGGAAACACTGACATTTTTTATTTTCTTGGGCTCCATAATCACTGCTGATGGTTACTGTGCTGCTGCTAAGTCACTTCAGTCGTGTCTGACTCTGTGCGACCCCATAGACAGAAACTCACCAGGCTCCCCCGTCCCTGGGATTCTCCAGGCAAGAACACTGGAGTGGGTTGCCATTTCCTTCTCCAATGCATGAAAGTGAAAAGTGAAAGTGAAGTCGCTCAGTCGTGTCCGACTCTTAGCGACCCCATGGACTACTGTAGCCATGCAATTAAGACACTTGCTCCTTGGAAAAAAAGCTATGACCGACCTAGACAGCATATTAAAAAGTAGAGACATTACTTTGCTGACAAAGGTCCGTCTAGTCATAGCTTTGGTTTTTCCAGTAGTTGTGTATAGATGTGAGATGACCGGGAGAGGGTGGGATGATTGGGGAGAATAGCATTGAAATATGTATAATATCATATCTGAAACGAGTCAGTCCAGGTACGATGCCCTATAACAGATGCCTTGGACTGGAGCACTGGGATGACCTGGAGGGATGGTGTGGGAAAGGGGGAGGGAGGAGGGTTCAGGATGGGGAACACGTGTATTCTGGTGGCGGATCCATCTCGATGTATAGTAAAAGCAATACAATATTGTAAAGTTAAGCAAAATTAAAAAAAATAAAAATAAAAAAATAAAAAAAAATAAAAGGTATTTCCACAATTACGTAAAAAAAAAAAAAAGAAAGCTGAGTGCTGAAGAATTGATGCTTTTGAACTGAGGTGTTGGAGAAGAGTCTTGAAGAGTTCCTTGGACTCCAAGGAGATCAAACCAATCAATCCTAAAGGAAATCAGTCCTGAATATTTATTGGAAGGACAGATGCTGAAGCTGAAGCTCCAATACTTTGGCCACCTGATGTGAAGAACAGACTCATTGGAAAAGACCCTGATGCTGGGCAAGATTGAAGGCAGGAGGAGAAGGGGATGACAGAGGATGAGATGGTTGGATGGCATCACTGATTTGATGGATATGGGTTTGAGCAAGCTTCGGGAGTTGGCGATGGACAGGGAAGCCTGGTGTTCTGTGGTCCATGGGGTTGCAAAGAGTTGGTCATAATTAAGCAAATGAACAGAACAGATGCTCTATGCTCTGAGATGCCTCTTCTCCACCATTTACTGTTCTATGTACTTCTTTATCCAGTTTTAAAAGATGAAAGAGTTATAACTCATGCAGAATCCAGTTTGTTCTCAAGGAAGCCATAGACTCTCATATAACTTTTAACAGGGTTTTGCTTCCTGATGCCTTCCCCTATTTGGGTTGAATGCAGGTGGTAAGGAAGACAGAATTATCTGTTAGTTTTCTCTTCCTGTGTTGTGGTTTCTCTGGACTGATTCCCTGATTGGAAGAACTAGCTCCCACAGTGAGGGTTGATGTGCTGTCTCTGGGCTGTGGTTGTTCTGCATTAGACTTGAATGTATGCCTTGCTCAGCCTTCCAGACATGGTTTGCAAAATTCTTTGTTTTTCCCTTCTGGGCAGCGATAAGGTATAACATTTCTTATTGATTTTGGAACTGTTTCTACAATGCAAGCAAACACTTATCTGAAAAACCTTGTACTAATCACAGAAAAATGTGACCATGTGGGTCCTTGAGTATAAGAATTTCCATAGCTATAGGTCTGTGGAGAATTTTCTTCTTATAATTCAGGGTTCTGTTAAAAATAGTTCTCTCAATGGAAAATGAACAATTCAGAAGCAGGGTATTGGAACTCTTTCTGCCTTAATTCTCATGATAGCTTAAGATTAGACAAACTCTTGCCTATATTGTATCTCCCTGTAGGTGAATCAGACCCTAGATTTCTTTGGTTGCTGAGTGCTCAAATTTAATGGAACTTCTTGCCCAATAGCCTTAAGAAGACTCTGAATATCAGAGTGGATGTTTCTGGCTATAGGGTGCAAAGGTTGTGGTTGGTGACAACCTGGACAGACACCCCTATCCCCCACTTCGGCCTGCCTTCCCCACGTCATGTCCTGCCCTTGTTTTATTGTTTTCCTCCTACTTGAGCAAATAGATTTAAGTGAAATCCAGTGGGTCCACCCTCAAACTTTCAGGGCCCAGGACAAGAGTACAGATAGAAATCTATATATCCTGTGCCTACATTTTGGGAGCTAGAAGTCAAGCTGCTGCTGCTGCTAAGTCGCTTCAGTCGTGTCCGACTCTGTGCGACCCCATAGACGGAAGCTCACCAGGCTCCCCTGTCCCTGGGATTCTCCAGGCAAGAACACTGGAGTGGGTTGTCATTTCCTTCTCCAATGCATGAAAGTGAAAAGTCAAAGTGAAGAAGTCAAGCTACAAGATGTTAAATAAGATATGTTATTTTATTTATCTTTCTAACTTGACAAATATATCTTAATAATGAACTGGAAGGCCAGCTTTACATTCTGACCTTTCAAAATCTGGTTCCCAGATATCACTCATCTTTTACCCTTCGCAGCATCAACTCCACCCAGTACTAGGAGGAGCCTGGTGTACCAAAACCTAGTTCTGTCCACTGTCCCCTTCAGTTAGTGGCCCTTGTGGCTTATGTGGCATTCACCAGCCCTGCAGCCTATTCTCAGTAGGACAGATCTGGGAAGAGGCCCTCACAGGCCCAGTAAGTAGGCTTAGGGATGTTTGGGCAAGAAATTCCAGGATCCTCAGCTCCCAGAGAGTGATCTAGAAGAGGGATGTGAGCTCCCCTTGGCCATGCAGACTCCTTATCCAATGGAAACTGGTTATAGCCTCAGTAGGTGTCCAGGGCAGGGCTCCACGTACTTGGGTCTGTGAAAGTTGCTCAGTTCTGTCCAACTCTTTGCAACCCCATGGACTATGCAGTCCATAGAATTCTCCAGGGCGGAATACTGGAGTGGGTAGCTTTTCCCTTCTGCAGGGGATCTTCCCAACCCAGGGATTGAACCCAGGGTCTAGAAGCACTGAAATGCATCCAAAACACCATTTGGAGGCTCTTTCACTCTGACTTCATGTCATCTGTTAGGGATGGCTTCCACCTGGTATAGAGAGCACACAAACCCCTTGGACAAGCCTTCAACGTAGGTGGAAAAATTCCAGCCAGTCTTCTTTCCCTATCTTATTAGCCTGAAATACCCTCATCCTGAATTTCCTTGTGTTAAGTTTTGCTCTCCAGCATCACTGCTAGGAGTCCATGTAAGCCCTGGTACAGTTTCAGCCCTTGAGAATCTCTTCTCTGTTATGGCTCAGTGTCTGTTCTAGGGAATGCTGTGGAAAGATAGCGTGTCCAAGGTTTCCGTTCTGTTCCCTCTCTCGTTTCCCAGGTGTCTTCCCCCCGCCCTCATACCCTGACTACCCATACCCAGATGCCTCTTCTCCCATGACTCTTTTGTCTCCTTCACTTGTCCCCTTCCTCATGCTTTCTGTGCTTTGAAAGTACCACCCCTTCCAAGCCTTGTCTTTTACCTCTTTCCTCAGTCATCAAAACTCTCTTTCCTTCAGAAAAGCTGTGTTAAGTGTATGAACAATTTTCAGATTAATCCCAAAGAAAAAACTGGAAAGGTGAAGTTCACCTTTAAGCACCAGGCTGTCTTTGTCCACCTGTGTGTTGTCCGCTTTCTCTCTTCTCAAAATCAGCTCTCGAGAAAGAGTCCTAATAGATCACTGGTGGTGTCTCTGAAGTGGAAGGAAAGACCCGAGTCCTTCCAAAGGACCTATGGCTGTGGGGGTGGAGGAGTAGTATTCTAGGGCATTTGAAAAGCCTTTTGTCTTGATGTGCTGGATGCCTGCACAGCCCAGAGGGCCCCACCTTCAGGCCTGAGTCTACTTGTCCTGAGTGACATTTCATAGGAAGAGACCGTAATAGCAACAGTTTATGCCCAGTTGGTACAAATAGAGATTGTTTTCCATTTAGACAGGAAAGCGACAGGCATAGAGGCTTCTCCTGAGACTGAGCACAAAGGGTTGAAGAGCGTGTTTTCTGGCTGCTTCCTCCCTTGCTTTGCACCTCCACACTCTTCCAACGCCCTGACTGCTGGAGTGGACCCAGCAGGCACAGGGCTCTGAGGTGGTGCTTCTGTGTTCTTTGCCACAGCTCCTGTCAGAATGGATCAAAAGCATAGAAAACATAAAGTCCATCACTCCCTTCTGGTATAAGCAATCTGTGGCTGCAGGAACGGGGTCTGGAGTTTGAGGCCCAGGTATTAATCACATCAATAGTTTACTTTCAGCACAAATGACCTTTTCTGCCTGTGGAGAGAGAGGCTAGGGAATTCTCTTCAAGCATAGATCCATCAGTGTGTGACACATGTGTGTGGGTGTTCATGAGTGTTACCTATGAAATGGTTTGTAGCTCTGTTTCTGTAGTTCTTACAAAGTAATTGAAGTTATTCCTTCACATTCTCCAGGGAAGAAATTGAGAAATGATTTTAACTATTCATATAAGAGAAATCTTGAAGATGTACATGGTGTTTGAATTTGCAAAATGTTTTTCCTTGGAGGAAACTTTGAAGCCTGAATGGTTGTCGATAGAGTTCAAGTTTTGAAGTTAGATCTTGTTTAAATGTTTCCCCTGTGAGGATTGGGGTTGCTTATTCTCTCTGATCCCATATGTAAATGTAATGTTAATTTTCAAATCTTTCTGGGTTGTTATGAAGACTAAATGAGAAAATTTATGTGAAGTGTCTGGCAGGGAGTTGATTCTCAATAAAATTTACAGCCCTTCTCTGGTCAGAGGCTGCTTATTGCCCAACCAATTTTCATATCCCCTTGTTCTTTAGTAGCAGAAATATTTTAATTTCCCATTTCCTCTAGAAAGTAGACATAATGACTGGATTTGCAGCAGCCATCTTGGATCATGATCTAACCTTGAGGGTGGTACAAAGAATTATAGAGAAAGATAGGTGTCTGTATTCCTACTGAGTATGAACTCTAGTACCATCCTGGGACTGGCTACCTCTTCTTCTTCTTTTTTTTTTTAATGTGTGAGATGAATAAATTTTTATCTTGTTGAAGCAGCTCTTATTTTTGGCCTTTCTTATTGAGCAATGTGTGAAGTTCCTAAAACATCTTTCCTTTATACTCATATGCTCTTATTTAATTCTCAAATTTATCTTGAAAGTTATTATAGTTTTTACTATTTTGCAGATAAAGACACTTAAGTGGAGGAGTCCCATCAGATCAGATCAGATCAGATCAGTTGCCCAGTCGTGTCCGACTCTTTGCGACCCCATGAACTGCAGCACGCCAGGCCTCCCTGTCCATCACCAACTCCCGGAGGTCACTCAGACTCACATCCATCGAGTCAGTGATGCCATCCAGCCATCTCATCCTCTGTCGTCCCCTTCTCCTCTTGCCCCCAATCCCTCCCAGCATCAGAGTCTTCTCCAATGAGTCAACTCTTCGCATGAGGTGGCCAAAGTACTGGAGTTTCAGCTTTCGCATCATTCCTTCCAAAGAAATCCCAGGGCTGATCTCCTTCAGAATGGACTGGTTGGATCTCCTTGCAGTCCAAGGGACTCTCAAGAGTCTTCTCCAACACCACAGTTCAAAAGCATCAATTCTTCGGCGCTCAGCCTGTGCTACTGCTTATTTTTGACTGTTTATTGT
Organism: Tragelaphus eurycerus; assembly: GCA_935064755.1. Taxonomy (NCBI): domain Eukaryota; kingdom Metazoa; phylum Chordata; class Mammalia; order Artiodactyla; family Bovidae; genus Tragelaphus; species Tragelaphus eurycerus. The sequence continues at coordinate 23,157,696 of CAKXYN010000024.1, read as the reverse complement.
GCTTTTTACTGGAAGGGTGATCTTGGGTTTTCCTCCAATCCTTCTCTTCCAGATCTTATCAACAGTATGGAAGTCCAAACTCAGGAGCCAGACTGCCCAAATTTGAATCTTGCTTCTGCCATTTATAGCTAGGAGATGTTCATGCAAGTTGCTTGATCTCTCTGGGCCCCAATTTCTTTCTCTGTGACATGGGGATAACAAAACCTCACAGAGTAGGTATCAGGATGAAATGAGTTAATTTATGTAAAGTGCTTAGAACTTAGAATTTAAAGTGCGTGGCATATAGAAAGTACTATTAATTGTTAGCTAAAATCATTCTTTTTTTCTATAGTAGGCAGAAAGATTCACTCACTGGATGCAAAGCCCTTGTTAGGACCATAGCTTACATTTGAATGTTTTACCACATTTCTTTGGTGTTACAGGCTGTGAGTGTTCTTAGGTAATTCATTCCTATATCTAATCCTGATACCTTCCTGAGAGCACATGGGTCCAAGTGGAGACTCCATGTAATGGTACCACTGAAGACCTGGAGGGCCCAGGAATCCCTGCTGGTGGGACATGAAGTTTGCTCTGCAGGACATGGGAAGAGGGACTGGTAGGATTCTGGTAGAGAACACCAGGGCATGAGAGACTAGATGCTAAGCTAAGAATGGAGGCTCAAAAAATTCTGCTGATATTTTGGGGAAGAAAGAGATAATGCTCTAGACCAGAGGCAGATAAGGGGGAAAAGAGAGAGTGGATTAGGAGGAAAGGAAATAAAGTCAAGAAAGAGCAGGAAAATCCTCCAGCCTCATGAATTATAGATCATTCAGATGTCAAGTCCTTGGGATTTCAAAGTATGTCAACCTGACATGGAAAGGGGGAAGGATGAAGGGAACAATGGTTTCTTGTGGAAATATTATCTAAAAATGTAATAATATATATTGTTATATTTATATATATGTATATACACACACCGAGGAAGGCAATGGCACCCCACCCCAGTACTTTTGCCTGGAAAATCCCATGGACGGAGGATCCTGGTAGGCTCCGGTCCATGGAGTCGCTAAGAGTCGGACACGAATGAGCGCTTCACTTTCACTTTTCACTTTCATGCATTGGAGAAGGAAATGGCAACCCACTCCAGTGTTCTTGCCTGGAGAATCCCAGGGACGGGGAGCCCTGGTGAGCTTCCGTCTATGGGGTCGCACAGGTCAGACACGACTGAAGCGACTTAGCAGCAGCAGCAGCGTATACACACACATACACATATATAATTTGTCATCTGACAATGAAGACTGTAATGAAGCTCAGAGGAAGTGACAGACCAGACCAGAGAAGGAGGTTAGAGGATGATCTACTGGTCAGTGCGTGTTCCTCTGTGAGTCTCTGAAGTGGACTCGGCCAACTCCTCCCAAGCAGGCCTGCCCGAGGTTCACCTCCCTCCTAGATGTTAAAGCTCCATAAGATTTCTAGACATCTAGTACTCCCCTTTGTTGATTCTTATTGAGGCCATCTGTCAGTTTCCTCCTAGAATTTGCCATAATACCCTTACATTAAAACAGGCCTCTGCACTTGTCCCTGGGGCTTCCTTGGTGGCTCAGCTGGGAAAGAATCTATAAGGAATTAGGGAGACCCAGGTTTAATCCTTGGGTTAGGAAGATCCCATGGAGAAGGGGATGGCAACCCACTCTAGTTTCTTGCTTGGAGAATCCCATGGACAGAGGAGCCTGGCGGGCTACAGTCCATGGGGTTGCAAAGAGTCGGACACAACCGAGTGACCAAGCACGCATGCACTTGTCCTTATTAAGGTCAGCTGGGGGAAAGGTGCAAAGACTGTCCTGGTCAGCAGGCTGAGGAGGGCCTGGAGAAGGACAGGGTCGGGGAGCAGGCCTGACCCCAGGGTTGGCCCGGAGGGACACAGAACCAACATGATCCTGGGGCCTGAGGGCAGAGAGGCTGTTGAAAGTCTCTTCCCCCCGTCCCCACTCTGTTTGTTGAGCCACACACTAGGCGACTTTGTTTCTCTTCCACCTCGGTTTTAAGTTCCACTGGAGCTCATTGTCTGCCATAAAGGGGGCACCTCTGTTTTCAGGGGACAACGTGTGGCTGCTCAGTGGGCAGGAGTAAACTTTGTACACTTGGCCTCTGCACAGTAAACGCCTTGTTTTTGTTTTCACAAGGTTCAGCGCTTTCCTTTTCTCCACCCCCACGCTCTAAGTCACATGGCAGTGTCGTGTGCCTTACACAAGCGCTCTGGCTCTCTTGGCAGGAAGCACATTAGAGGTGAGTCTGCCTACATGGGACCGGAGGTGGAGTTGCCCCAGGTCCTGTTGGTGGAAATGGCCCACAACAGGTGTGGAGTCACTCCCCACAGGAAGCAGCAAGGGAGGACTTGGGGAACCACAAGGAATGAGGCAAGTTGCCAAGAAAATTCAGATCCCTGGGTGCTCTGCATCGCCCTTGTCTTTGCCCAGTATCTTGGGACAGTTGCCATTTGCCATAGTTCAAGTCAGTTTAAAAATATCACAGGACAACCCTCTCCTCCACCTCCCCCTTGTTTTGTTTATCCCATCTAAGTGGACTCTGGATCTTGGAAAAGAACTCTCCAAGTTGAGCTGTAAATAGTGAAGGTTGTCTCTGTCACTCACATAAATAACTTTGCAGTGTTGTATGTGTATGTGCATAGAAAACTCATCTAAAAGATTCCAACCCCCAGGATGTTGCTGGGAAGTCTCTCAGATAACCAGAGATGCTCTGGAGATAGAGTGTCCCCAGGGCCCGGACAGCCCAGAGCAGCGCAATGCAGCCTTTTCCATGATATGGGGTGGGGAGGGGGCAGGACATGAGCCTGAAGGCCCAGTTGAAACCCCTGCTCCCCACACTGTCCGTGTCTCAGTTCTGAGGCAGCCAGAACATATCACTGTGTGGGAGCCTCTGTGCTTAATATCTGTTTGAACTCCTCTCAGTTAGAAAGCTATTGGTTGGTGTAAGTTATCTATTGTTTTGTAATAATTCCCTTCAACAGAGCAGTTCACAAGAACAATCATCATTGAGTTTGCTCATGAACTTGGGGCTTGGCAGGGACAGCTTGTCTTCCCACGCACAGTGTCACTCTGGGGCATTTAGAGCTGGGGGTGACCTGCTGGCTGGGGGCTGGAACATGCTGAAGCCTCACTCATGTGGCTGGCATTTGACATTGCCTGAGGCTGGGGTGTTAAGTTGGAGCGATCAGCCAAAACACGTACACCAGTCTTCCCCACGTGGCAGCTTGCCTTTCTCGAAGAGTGGTGGTTGGGTTTCAAGAGTGAGCTTCCCAATCAACAAGGCAGAAACACGTAGCATTTTTATGACCTGGCCTCATGTACCAGCCCCATACTCTTTTGGTCAAGATAATCCTTATTCAATTTTGGAAACTTTCTTGTTTGACACTCTTTAAATAATATTCTAATTTACTTGTTCTGGTCCCATCTGAAAGAGCACTAATCCCTCATATACTTTGTTATCCATACAGAGTCTTTCCCTTCTCAATATTTTTCTTCTCTTTATCATTATGCTCTGCTTCTAGGTGAAACTCTGTGTTTATCTTCTACATATGATTTAATTTTCAGCATTCTTAATGCTGCTGTTTTAAAGACTTAAATTCTACTGCAGCATTTTTATTGCATCCTTTCCTTAAGTCTGCAGGTTTCTTTTTAACGTATTTTTTATGTCTAATCCTTTTATCTTTTTATTTCCTAAAATCAGGTTTTTATTAACAAAGAAAGCAATTGCTATCTAAATTCTTTTTCTAAACAGTAAATCATTGTCCCACATTGCTGTCTTCTGCCTCTTTCTTTCATGGTCCCCATGTTTTTTGGTTTTGTTTTCTGTCTGCTCATCCTTGAATGAGAAGAGAGCTATTCTAGCACAGCAATTACTCTAAAAATGATGGCTGTTTGCTTGGGTCCTGTCGCATCCTCCTGGCTGCAGTTTGATACGTTTTCCCATGTGTTCAGCTCAGGGGCTGGTACTTTGAGATGATGCTTGTAGGGATCTAGTGGACTGGGGATATGCTGGAGGAACCTGGCATCCTGGAGCACCACAGTGAGGAAAATTCATTTCTGTTCTGTGCTATAGAAGTTGCTACATCCATTGCCAGTTTTCTGCAACCAGAGTTCACCTATGGGCATGAGTTAGCATCCATGGCACCTCTGTCCTAGAACAACTGGCCAGCCTCCTTCTCTCAGGTAAGGAAGATGTTTCTCTTTGCACTTGGTGCATGAGGTAAACTGATGAAGATGAGGAGCGAGAAGCAACTGAGACTTGCCCAAGTTTGCCCATCCAATTTTATTTATGAGAGCGGGCCTCAGGTTTCTTGTCTTCTGCAAACTTCCCTATATGCTTCTTAGGCCCAGCTCGTTAGTAGATAAAATCTGTTCACACAGGTTTGTAGGACTTCTCTAATCCTACTTATCTGAGAAAGGAAACACTGAGAACAACCTAATTGACTTTCAGTGTATACATGTGGATGTTTTTGCTCTTGGATCTTTTATTGTCTGAAAGCTATCATCAGTTTCTTGTCCATTCCACTCTGAGGGTGGAGGTGAAGGTGAGTGGTGCGGAAAGATGGACACAGACATTAGAGTTTAGCAAACTGACTCTCAACTGGGTCTCCTCAATGTCAAAGAAGAGCCAGTTCTGAAGAAATTGGATGTGGGGAGAATGTTGTTAAATTTAGATCCAGGGTGTTTGAAAGAGAGGCTGCAGCTTCCAGACAAGAAAATCCTGCCTGCCCTGCGGAGTAGGGAGTGAGCAAAAAGTTGTACCAGGCAGATGTAAAAACAGTGTAAGGGGGAGAGCTCAATTCTGTGTGACCACTGAAATGAGAGCTCTGTGGGAACTGTGCAATTATCACTCTGAGGGGTCATTAAAGCCCTCATTTAGTTTTAAAGCAGCAGCAGCCCTCAAGGACTGCCTTCAAACACGAAGCAGCTCTGCGAAGTCAGGACCCATATCTCCTCCTGCACTTTCCTTCTCCAGGGAATAAGAAACGGTTTACCACACAAGTTTGAAAGGTACTGATGGGAGAGCAGGGCAATGAACAGATTCTTCCCTTGCTTTTTCTGCTGATCTCATTTCTCAGCAGTATCTGGCAAAATGGCTCCCACTTCATGAGTGAGAAGGAAAGGCAGCCTCCAACAGATCTTTGGGCCTCTGAGCTAGATGGACACTTAGCCAGAGCTGGTGTCCCTTGGTGTTTCCACCCCCACCACGCCCAGCTCAGCAGCAGCAACTGTGGGCAATAATGATTGACCCTACTGTGTATGAAGCTCCAGGGAACCTGAGCTGCTAGAGGACATCATTCCTGGCCTCAGGGGCTTGCAGTCAGATGAGAAAGATAACAATACACGAGAAAGCTAAAACAAAGCCTGACACAAGTACAACTCCAAGTCCCAAGACAGTCTGTGCTGATTGAATCCCTGTGGAGTGGCCCAGGCAGTAGGAGAAGCCACAGAGGCACCTCAGGAAGGTATCTGGCTGTGAGTCAGGTTAGGGAGAAAAGGTGGTAACAACATCCTATCTGATCACTACAAAATCCTACAAGGAGGATGTTATTAGTATCCTCATTTTATGGGTAAGGAAGCAAAGGATAAGAGGAGCAGAGTGAGATGAACTTGTATATCCTACTGAATGACAGACACTGCACTCAGAATTTATAGCAGGGCTTTGTTGCAACAATCCTGCAAAATATTATCGTGATTTTGACTATTCTAATTTTACAGCCAAGGACACTGATGCTTAGCACAATTGATTAAACTTCCTAAGACCACACTGCTGGTATATGACTTCAAGTCCTAACCTTTTTCCAGTTTCACCACATGTATGATCTCAACAAGTAAAGAGAAAGTGAGGGGGCAGTCATGGCAGGGTGGGTAGCATAGGCTGAAATGTACCTGACATGTGTGGAAATGTACCCAGCGTGTTTGGGGACAACCCAAATGTCTATGATGGCCGCAGTAGGGTCTGGAGTAGAAAGAAAAAAAAAAAAAAAAAAAAAAAAGAAGAGAAATACTGCATTTGAAAAAAAAAAAAGAAGGAAAAGGAGAGGGAGGGGGGGGGGGGGGGGGGGAAGAAAAAAAAAAAAAGAAAAAAAAAAAAAAAAAAAAAAAAAAAAAAAAAAAAAAAAGAAAAGAAAAAAAGGCAGAAGGGAATAAAAAAATATGATATTAGAAGAAAAAGAAAAAAAAATGAGATATAAAAATTATAAAAAAAAAAAAAAAAAAAAAAAAAAAAAAAAAAAAAAAAAAAAATGAAAAAAAAAAAAAAAAAAAAAAAAAAATTTTTTTTTTTTTTTTTTTTTTTTCAAGAATCTCTTTTATTGATTATCATAAACATTACAAACATCTAATATGAACAAATTGCAACATGACAGTGATTAGTTTGAACAATTAATACATTTCAGATATAATATTATACATATTTCAATGCTATTCTCCCCAGTCATCCCACCCTCTCCCGGTCCCAAGTCCAAAGTCTGGCCTATACATCAGTGTCTCTTTTGCTGTCTCGTAAATAGGGTTATTTTTACCATCTTTCTAAATTCCATATATATGCGTTAGTATACTGTATTTGTGTTTTTGTTTTTGGCTTACTTCACTCTGTATAATAGGCTCCAGTTCCATCCACCTCCTTAGAACTGATTCAAATGTATTCTTTTTAATGGCTGAGTAATACTCCATTGTGTATATGTACCACAGCTTGTTTATCCATTCATCTGTGGATGGACATCTAGGTTGCTTCCACTTCTGGCTATTGCAAACAGTGCTGCTATGAACACTGGGGTACACGTGTCTTTTCAATTCTGGATTTCTCAGTGTATATGCCCAGCAGTGGGATTGCTGGATCATAAGGCAGTTCTATTCCCAGTTTTTTGAGGAATCTCCATACTGTTCTCCATAGTGGCTGTACCAGTTTGCATTCCCACCAACAGTGCAAGAGGGTTCCCTTCTCTCTGCACCCTCTCCAGCATTTATTGCTTGTGGACTTTTGGATAGCAGCCATTCTGATTGGCATGAAATGGTATCTCGTAGTGGTTTTGATTTGCATTTCTCTGATAATGAGTGATGTTGAGCATCTTTTCATGTGTTTGTTAGCCATCTGTATGTCTTCTTTTGAAGAAATGTCTATTTAGTTCTTTGGCCCATTTTTTGATTGGGTCATTTATTTTTCTGGAATTGAGCTGTAGAAGTTGCTTGTATATTTTTGAGATTAGTTGTTTGTCAGTTGCTTCATTTCTATTATTTTCTCCCATTCTGAAGGCTGTCTTTTCACCTTCTTATAGTTTCCTTTGTTGTGCAGAAGCTTTTTAAGTTTGATTAGGTCCCATTTGTTCATTTTTTATTTTATTTCCGATATTCTGGGAGGTGGGTCATGGGGATCCAGCTGTGATGTAGTCCGAGTGTTTTGCCTTGTTTTCCTCTAGGAGTTTTATGGTTTCTGGTCTGCATTTAGCTCTTTAATCCATTTTGAGTTTATTTTTGTGTATGGTGTTAGAAAGTGTTCTAGTTTCATTCTTTTAAGTGTTTGATTTTCCACACCACTTGTTAAGATGTCTACCATTATATCTTCCTCTTTTCAAGATAATGACATTGTGCGTGAATATTCGGGCTGCCATATTTGTTTTGGTTTGAATTTATATTCCTTTTTGTTTCCTGTCTAGATGTCCTTTAGTATTTGTTGGAGAGCTGGTTTGTTGTTGCTGTTCTCTCACTTTTGCGTCTGTAAAGGTTTTGATTTCTCCTTCATTTTTGGATCCTTGCTGGTACTCTGGGCTGTGGTTCTTTTCTTTCTCATTAGTTGCCTTCCTCCTGGCTTGGAGAGTTTCTATTGAGATCACTGTATCTTATGTTCCCTTGTGTGTTTTTTTTTCCCTTGCTGCTTTTAATATTTGTTCTTTTTTTGATCTTTGTTATTGTTATTGTGTCTTGGGGTGTTTCGCCTTGGGTTATCCTATTTGGACTCTCGGGTTCTTGACTGGTGATATTTCCTTCCCATTTTAGGAGTAACTTTTCTCCTCTATTTTCTCTGTCTTTCTTTTTGTCTTCTTCTTCTGGGACTCCTATGTTGATATTGTAACGTTTAAAATTGTCCTGGAGGTCTCTGAGTTGTCCTCATTTCTTTTAATTCGTTTTTCTTTTTTCTCCTCTGATTCATTTAATTCTGCCATTCTATCTTCTATCTATTTCCCTCTTCTACTGTCCTACTCATCACATTAATACTCTCTTCTATCCTTCTTCTCTCTCTTCCTTTCTTCATCTTCATTTTTACACATTTCTTCATCTTCCTCTTGGTCCCCCCTTCTCTCATCCTATTGGTGTCGGTCTTTCTCTGTCATTCTCACTGTGGGTGTCCTGGCTGGGTTCGTTGCTGTGTCGGTTCTGGTGGGTGGAGCTGGTTTCTTCTCTGGGGTGCAGCGAGTGTCTGTGGGGAGATGTCTGTGGGGTTGCTGTGTGCCTGTGTTTGGGCTCAGGCTGTGTTCTTGTCTGGTTCGCTGGTGTCTGTTGTGACTTGCTGGTCTTGTGTGTGCTTGGTTTCATGTGGTTGGAGGCTTTTGTGAGCTCCTGTCATTGTTCGTGGGATCGGGTTGACTTAAGCCTCCTGTTCCAGTATCGGTCTTATTTTTCAGTGTCTCACTTCTCTTCTTATCATTCCACAACTACGCTCAAGATGTTCAGGAGTTACAGAGAAGGAAAAGGGAGGAAGGAGACAGAGGTGGTCAGGAGGATAAAAGGAGGGAGTGTGAAGGAGAGAGACAGATCTAGTCAGTAATCAGTAAAGAAAAGAAAAAATGAAAGGAAAAAAGCAAAGGGCAAAAAGGAAAAAAGACAAAAAAAAAACAAGGTCGAAAGTTATATCTAAAGGTGGAGATTAAAGAAGTACTAGAGGATAAAAAAAAAAAAAATAAAAAAACAAAACAAAACAAACAACAACAAAAAAAAATTAAAGGGAAAAAAAAATTTTTGTTTCCTTTTCCAATAAAAAATAATAAAAAAAAAGAAAAAAAGAAAAAAAAGGAAAAATGAGGAAAAAGAAAAAAGAGTCTCGTGTGGGTTGTTCAGGTCGGACTCATTGCCCTCTCTTGGGTCGTAGTCCTGTCCGGGCGGGTTCGGCGCCGGCCACTCGGTGGTCGCTGCATCTGACTCCGCCAACTCTCTGATAGGCAGCCTCCAGAATGGCCAACGCAGTCTGTGCCGCGACCCGCAGAGGGGGGGCCAGCGAGGGGTGGCTCGCCGGATGGTGGGCGGGTGGGGGGGGGGTGGGGTGGCCCTCGTGGGAGCCACTGGCACAGCGGGCGGGGGCGCGCCTGCGCGGGGCGCTGCGGCCCGCGCGGGCCGGCCGGCGGGGGGTCCTGCGGGGCGTCCCTCGGGGGCAGTTGGCGGGGGCGTCCCGCGTGGGGCGGCCGGGCGTCTCCCTCCCGCCCCGGCTCGCCTGGCGATGTGGGCGTTTGCGGCGTGCTTCTCCGCTGCGGAGTTCCGCGGGCCGCGTCTGTGGGTTCTTTGCTCCTGTTCTCCCTGTTTGTGTCTCTTGTTTCCCGGTGGGCGTTCCGCGGGGGTTCCTGGTGTGGACTTCTCTTTTGCTCCTTCCCCGACGGTCTCCCTCCCTCTTTGTCTCTCTCTGCTTCTTTCTTCCTACCTCCTTTGAAGGCAGTGAGTTGCTTTTCTGGGTGTCCGTGTCCTCTGCCAGCACTCCGAGCTGTTTGTGGAATTTACTCGGCGCCCAGATGTCCCTTTGATGAATTTGTGGAGGAGGGCGTATTCCCTGTCCTAATCCTCCGCCATCTTAACCGGAAGTCTCATAACCTGACATTTTAATCAATGTTTCATCAACTGTGAAAGCCCAAATCAAGGTCCCGTGCACGCACTGCTGCACTCAGTGCTCCCAATCCTGCAGCAGGCCACCGTCAACCCATACCTCTGCCGGAGACTCCTGGACACTCACGGGCAAGTCTGGGTCAGTCTCCTGTGGGGTCACTGCTCCTTTCTCCTGGGTCTTGGTGTGCACAAGGTTCTGTTTGTGCCCTCCAAGAGTCTGTTTCCCCAGTCCTGTGTAAGTTCTGGTGGCTCTATGGTGGGGTTAATTGTGACCTCCTCCAAGAGGGCTTATGCCATACCCAGGTCTGCTGCACCCCGAGCCCCTGACCCTGCAGGTGGCCACTGCTGACCCGTACTTTCACAGGAGACACTCAAACACAGTTCTGGCTCAGTTTCTGTGGGGTCTCTTGGTCCTAGTGTGCACAAGGTTTGTTTGAGCCCTCTGTGCATCTCTGGTGGGTAAGGGGTTTGATTCTAAACATGATTTTGCCCCTCCTACTGTCTTGCTGTGTCTTCTCCTTTGCCCTTGGATGTGGGGTATCTTTTTTGGTGGAATTCAACATTCTCCAGTCGATGGGTGTTCAGCAGTGAGTTGTAATTTTGGAGTTCTTGCAGGAGAAGATGAGTGCACATCCTTCTACTCTGCCATCTTATGCCACAAGTGCAGTTGTAAATGTACAGTTAGAACTGTACATGGGACAACAGACTTCCAAATCGGGAAAGGAGTACGTCAAGGCTGTATATTGTCACCCTGCTTATTTAACTTATATGCAGAGTACATCATGTGAAATGCCAGGCTGGATGAAGCACAAGCTGGAATCAAGATTGCTGGGAGAAATAACAACAACCTCAGATATGCAGAAGACACCACCCTTATGGCAGAAAGTGAAGAAGAACTGAAGAGCCTCTTGATGAAAGTGAAAAAGGAGAGTGAAAAGTTGGCTTAAAACTCAGCATTCAGAAAACTAAGATCAGGCATACAGTCCCATCACTTCATGGCAAATAGATGGGGAAACAATGGAAACAGTGACAGACTTTATTTTTTGGGGTTCCAAAATCACTGCAGATGGTGACTGCTGCTGCTAAGTCACTTCAGTTGTGTCTGACTCTGTGAGACCCCATAGATGGCAGCCCACCAGGCTCCCCCATCCCTGGGATTCTCCAGGCAAGAACACTGGAGTGGGTTTCCATTCCCTTCTCCAATGCATGAAAGTGAAAAATGAAAGTGAAGTCACTCAGTCGTGTCTGACTCTTAGTGACCCCATGGATTGAAGCCTACCAGGCTCTTCTGTCCATGGGATTTTCCAGGCAAGAGTACTGGAATGGGTTGCCATTGCCTTCTCTGGACGGTGACTGTAGCCATGAAATTAAAAGATGCTTGCTCCTTGGAAGAAAAGCTATGACCAACCTAGACAGCATATTAAAAAACAGAGGCATTACTTTGCCAAAAAATGTCCATCTAGTCAAAGCTATGGTTTTTCCAGTAGTCATCCATGGATGTGAGAGTTGGACTATAAAGAAAGCTGAGTGCTGAAGAATTTAAGCTTTTGAACTGTGGTGTTGGAGAAGACTCTTGAGAGTCCCTTGGACTGCAAGGAGATCCAACCAGTCCATCCTCAAGGAAATCAGTCCTGAATATTAATTGGAAGGACTGATGCTAAAGCTGAAACTCCAATACTTTGGCCACCTGATGCGAAGAACTGACTCATTGGAAAAGACCCTGATGCTGGGAAAGATTGAAGGTGGGAGGAGAAGGGGATGACAGAAGATGAGATGGTTGGATGGCATCACTGATTCGATGGACATGATTTGAGTAAGCTCCAGGAGTTGGTGATGGCCAGGGAAGCCTGGTGTGCTGCAGTCCATAGGGTCGCAAAGAGCGGGACACAACTGAGTGACTGAAGTGAACTGCTTCTTGAAAGAAAAGCTATGACTAACCTAGACCGAATATTAAAAAGCAGACACATTACTTTGCCAACAATATCTGTCTAGTCAAAGCTATGATTTTTCTAGTAGTCACGTATGGATGTGAGAGTTGGATCATAAAGAAGGCTGAGCACTGAAAAATTGATGCTTTTGAACTGTGGTGTTGGAGAAGACTCTTGAGAGTCCCTTGGACTGCAAGGAGATCCAACCAGTCAATCCTAAAGGAAACTAGTCCTGAATATTCATTGGAAGGACTGATGCTGAAGCTGAAACTGTAATACCTTGGCCACCTGATGTGAAGAATTTACTCATTGGAAAAAACTGTGATTCTGGGAAAGATCAAAGGCAGGAGGAGAAGGGGATGACAGAAGATGAGATGGTTGGATGGTATCATTGATTCAATGCACATGAGTTTGAGCAAGCTCCAGGAGACGGTGATGGACAGGGAAACCTGGTGTGCTGCAGTCCATGGGGTTACAAAGAGTTGGACACGACTGAGCCACTGAATAACAAGACATACAGCTTGCTGGCAGGCATATGAAAAGACGCTCAACATTGCTAATTGTTAGAGAAATGTAAATCAGAACTACAATGAAATATCACCTCGCACAAGTCAGAATGGCCATCATCAAAAAATCTACAAATAACAAATGCTGGAGAGGGTATGAGAGAAAAGGGAACCCTCATACATTGTTGGTGGGAATGTAAACTGGTATAGCTACTAGGGAGAACAGTATGGAAATTCCATAAGAAACTAAAAATAGAGCTACCATATGATCTAACAATCCCACTCCTGGGCATATAGTTGGAGAAAACTCTAATTCAAAAGATACATGCACCCCAGTGTTCAAAGCAGCATTATTTATGATAGCCAAGACATGGAAGCAGTCTAAATGTCCATTGACAGATGAATGTCTAAAGAAGATGTGAAACATACACAATGGAATATTACTCAGCCATTAAGAGGAATGAAATATTGCCATTTGTAGCAACATGGATGGACCTAGAGGTTATCATACTAAGTGAAGTGTGTCAGAGAAAGATAAATGATAGGAAACTAACACAATATATTTTAATCAACTCTATTTCAATTTAGGGCTTCCCAGGTGGCGCTAGTGGTAAAGAACCCACCTGCCAATGCAGGTAGATGTAAGAGCTGTGGGTTGGGTCCCTGGGTCGGGAAGATACCCTGGAGGAGGAAATGGTAACCCATTCCAGTATTCTTACCTGGAGAATCCCTTGGACAGAGGAGCCTGGCAGGGTAGAGTCCTTGGGGTTGCAGAGTCAGACATGACTGAAGTGACTGAGCACACATATTTCAATTTAAGAAGAGATTCTCTTAACTGTTATCTGTATGGGATCCTCAGTTAGCTCTGACTGCCACTTTGATTATTGGGAAGTGGAGGGAAGGGAGCACAGGGGCTTGAGGTGCATTTGCTGAGATCCGTAGTCATCCATACTTTCAGTATTTATTTATTGAGAACTTACAGTCTTGCCATGGGCTCCTCTAAATCTCGGGCACACAGCAGTCAATAAAGCGCTCATGGAATGTCCAATCTAGAACCCACTCCCTCAGCCCACGGGCCCAAGGGGAGGATTACAGTGGGGTGTTCTGGGGGTGCACGGGTGGCCTGTGATAATCCCATAGATGTGGCAGAGGCCACGCTGAAGAAAATGCCAGCTCTTCTCTGGAACTGCTCATTTTGGGCTGAAGTTCAAATTCAGTCACACAGCCCCTGCTTGAGAAGGTGGTGTTTACATGCCCCTTGGTTTTTCCAGAGGGGAGTTGACAAGAGACTGGGTTGCCCTCACCTCTTGCTTCCACCTGAGGCTGAGAAATCCTCCTCCTTCCCCTCTTCCATCTGGCACTTTTGGGACCTCATCTTGTCTCTGTGACTGCAAGAGCAGAGTATCCGGCAGACTTGGGAAATGATTTTCTCGGAGAAACTTAAACAGCAATAGTTTGTACAAAGGGCTCTTTATACCTCACCACACTGAGTTTAATTTAGAGGAAGCTTGCAGACTCCAGATAAAGCATTTTATTCTTTATATATTTATTATCTTTCCAAGGTCTATTTTAGTGAACATAGAAAACAAGACTTTAGCCTGAATGGAGAGCCAAAAAAAATTTTTTTTTAACATATAAAAGACCCAGCCCACAATCTTGATTGTTTTTTTCCCTTTTTTCTTAAGTTTCTTTGCTCAGTTGGGTTCTGGGCCCTTTCTGCCTTGTCTAGTTTACACTTTGGAGGAGATAGACGACCCCTGAGGCTGGTCTCCTGTAAAGTGGGAAAAGCTCCATTCCTCATATTCCTTCCACACGCACAGCAGGTTTTGCTTGGCTGAGCGTCTGTCTCTCTCCTTGAATGCCTGCTTGTCCTGGAGAGACAGGCACGCTTATTGTTCTTGGAGGGGGAAAGGGTTGAGTTATAGCCTTTCTCTCGAAGAGTCAAGAGTCGTTACTGCTCTGAAGTCCCCAACAGTCTGCTCAAGCCCAGGGGCGGTGTCGGATCTCAAGGCTTTCCACAACACTTGCCGTCCCAGGGCCCCTGCCTTTTCTGCTGGCGGTGGAGCGGAACCAGCACTGTGGAATAACAGTCCTGGATTCAGTCCTGGCTTCTCCATGCATTAGCATCACTGGACAAGCCCCTTCAATTTTCAAGTCTTACACTTTTCTTCTATAACAAAAGGATATTACTTCCTCTGAGAACTACTGTGAAGGCCAAGTGTGACAATAGATGTGAAAGGCATGTAAATTGCACACACCATATAAGCAGTTTGAGTTTATTCCAGTTTGCTCTGATTCAGGGTTTAGATGATCTACATGTCTCAGTGTTCCTTATGCCATTGTGGCTCTGACAGCCCACAGGGGTCTGGGATTTGGCAGGGATTTGGGTCAGTTGATGGATATGGAAAGGGGGGGGTTCTGTAAGGAGTGTGATGAGCAAACGAAAGCAAGTTTTATACAGGGAGGGCTACAGGCAGATGATGGGCTTGTTTTGGGAGAGACTCTGTGAGACACAGAGTCTCATTCGGTGTTGGCTTGGGGCTTGAAGCACAGAGCAGAGAGAAAGCTCTTCTCTGAGCCTCTGCACAGAACTCAGTGTGGCTACAGAGTGGCAAGGGCTGCCAGGAGGACAAGCAGCCCTGCCTCAGGCATCATGCTGTCAGAGGACATTGTTGTTCAGTCGCTAAGTTGTGTCTTTGTGACCCCATGGACTGTAGCTTGCTTGGCTTCCCTGTTCTTCACTATCTCCTGGAGTTTGCTCAAACTCATGTCCATTGAGTTGGTGATACTATCTAACTCTCTCATCCTCTGTTGCCCCCTTCTCCTCCAGCCCTCAATCTTTTCCAGCATCAGGGTCTTTTCTAGTGAATCAGCTCTTCATATCAAGTAGCCAGTCCTTTGCATCAGTCCTACCAATAAATAGCGTAGATTTCTTTTAGGATTGGCTGGTTTGATCTCCTTGCAGTCCAAGGGTTTCTTAAGAGACTTCTCCAACACCACAGTTGGAAAGCATCAGTTCCTCAGTGCTCAGCCTTCTTTATGGACCAACTCTCACATCCATACATGACTTCTGGAAAAGCAAGGGCTTTGACTGCATGGGCCTTTGTCAGCAAAATGATGTTTCTCTTTTTTCATACACTGTCTAGGTTTGTCATAGCTTTGTCGGAGGTCATTGGCACTAGCGAATGCATCAGACTAGAGTCGCTGTCTTCCCAGGGCCTTCCAGAAGTGAATATGCTGGGGCTTTGGGAGGAAGATGTGAGAGCTATTAGTGAGCACTCAGGAGACTTGCCCTGGGTTCTATCGGACGTAACTGGTCTGATATGGAGACTGACAGGAGGCTGGAGGGCTTGTGCCATTCAGGTGGGAACAGAAGCTGGTGAAACTGAGTTACCACAAGCTAGTGAAGCCCGAGGAACTGGAAGGACACAAACATAGGGGCTTATCATTTTAGGCCCCTTTGAGACAGACATTAGGTTAGAGGCAGAAAGGAACCAACTTTAGAGTCAGATAAACTAGGGCTCAAATCTGTAAAACTTAGGGCAACTCATATTGTCTCTTTAATACCCAGTTTTGTTTTTTTAAGTGGAAATATGACTACTCACTCTGTAATTGGGAAAATTAGAGATAGTATATATGGTAGACATAGCAGAATACCCATGTGATGCATAGTCAATATATTATAGCTCTTTATTATCTATTATCTTTCTATTATTTTGCCTAGTCAAGGCTATGGTCTTTCCTGTGGTCATGTATGGATGTGAGAGCTGGACTGTGAAGAAGGCTGAGCGCCGAAGAATTGATGCTTTTGAACTGTGGTGTTGGAGAAGACTCTTGAGAGTCCCTTGGACTGCAAGGAGATCCAACCAGTCCATTCTGAAGGAGATCAGCCCTGGGATTTCTTTGGAAGGAATGATGCTAAAGCTGAAACTCCAGTTCTTTGGCCACCTCATGCGAAGAGTTGACTCATTGGAGAAGACTCTGATGCTGGGAGGGATTGAGGGCAGGAGGAGAAGGGGACGACAGAGGATGAGATGGCTGGATGGCATCACTGACTCGATGGGTGTGAGTCTGAGTGACCTCCGGGAGCTGGTGATGGACAGGGAGGCCTGGCGTGCTGCGGTTCATGGGGTTGCAAAGAGTCGGACACGACTGAGCGACTGATCTGATCTGATCTTTCTATTATCTATTATTAGCTTTCTGTTATCAGGTTTCCCTGATAGCTCAGCTGGTAAAGAATCTCTGGCAATGCAGGATACCTGGGTTGATCCCTGGGTTGAGAAGATCCCCTGGAGAAGGGAAAGGCTACCCACTCCAGTATTCTGGCCTAGAGAATTCCATAGATAGTCCATGGGGTCTCAAAGAGTCAGACATGACGGAGCGACTTTCACTTCACTTCTGTTATCAGCATCCTTCAGTCCAGGACATGTTTTCCAATACTGGCACTGCAGGGATTGGAACAAATGCTGACTGCCATGAGCTGTTCACAGGGGTACTCTGTCCCATTCCTTATGACCTGAGGCTGTTGGAGAGCTCTTAGAGATGCTCTGGTGTTTAGGTCCAAGGGCCAGAGTGTATCTGTAGTTGGACAGGTTGAAAAATGTACCTGTCATTCAACCCACCATCCTGTCCCCTGGAAATCCATGTGTATCAGTTTCCTATTGCTGCTGTAACAAACTGCCATACACTTAGTGGCTTCGAGCAGCACAGATTTATCACTTTATAGTTGTGGAGGTCAGAAACCCAAAATGGGTCAGCAGGACTACATTTCTTTGGAGGCTTTAAAGGAAGAATCTGTTTCCTTGCTTTTTTTTCCAACTTCTAGAGGCCATCGGCAACCCATGGCTTGTGGCCTCTTCCTCCGAGTTCAAAGCCACCAATGTGGCATCTTCTGACCTCTTTTCCTCTGACTTTTCTTCCATCATCACAGCTTCTTCTTCTGACTTGAGCTCTTCTGCCTCCTTCTGCCTTATAAATACCCTTGTGATTTCTTTGGGCCCATGTAGATAATTCAGGATAATCTTCCCAGCTCTATGCTGCTGCTCTTGCTGTTAAGTTACGTCAGTCGTGTTCGACTCTTAGCGACCCCATGGACTGCAGCCTACCGGGCTTCTCCATCCATGGGATTTTCCAGGCAAGAGTACTGGAGTGGGGTGCTATTGCCTTCTCCACTTCCCAGCTCTATATCCTTAACTTAATCACAACCTCCAAATCCCCTTTACCTTGTAAGGTAACACACTCACAGGTTTTGGGGATTAGGATGTAGACCTCTTTTAGGGGGACATTATTCTGTTTACCACACATACCTCCAGTGTGGGACTTGAAAGCAACTCTACTCTGGGGTCCTGTTTTGGATCTGGAGAAGGACTGCTTCTGCCCTAACACTTCTTCTGCAACTGTTAGGGTATTTTGTGTGTGTCTTTCTTTCACCACAGCAACTTTACAGGCTGCTGGTGTCTTGTGAATCAACCTCTTATGTTTTCCCTCTTATTGTCTAGCATAGTACCTTGTTCACAGTGGGCACTCAGTGCATGTCTGCTAAATAGATAGACCACTAGATTTATGTCTGAGTAATCCTTGTGTGTGTTAGTTGTTCAGTCGTGTCCGACTCTGCGACACCATGGACTGTAACCCTCCAGGCTCCTCTGTCCATGGAATTCTCCAGGCAAGAATACTGGGGTGGGTTGCCATTCCCTTCCCCAGGGGATCTTCCCAACCCAGGGATTGAACCCGAGTGTCCTGCATGGCAGGCAGATCCTTTCCTTTCTGAGCCACCAGGGAGTAATCCTGGGATATTACTAGTTACAAGAGGCAACCCTGGAAAAGGCAGAGGATACTAAGTGTGGATAGTTTAGACAAAACCAGGACTCACTGTGAGTTTGTTCTGACTGGAGATCTTGGAATTACTTGGAATTTTCCAGAGAATCCTCTGGATTAGTCACCCTCTAGGTGCAGGTGCAGACGAGCTGCCCTCTCTCTCTCTCAAAAGGTAACTCAGGATGTAGAGGAGATGCTCCCACCAGGGGAGGGCCAGTATTGTCTGAGTTAGGATGTTGAGGATAACTTAAATGTTTCTTTAAACCACATGGGGGAAAACTTTTTTTTTTTAAAATTTAAATTTTATTTTGCTTAACTTTACAATATTGTACTGCTTTTACCATACATCAAGATGGATCCGCCACCAGTATACACGTGCTCCCCATCCTGAACCCTCTTCCCTCCTCCCTCCCCATACCATCCCTCTGGGTCGTCCCAGTGCACCAGTCCCAGGCATCCGTTATCAGGCATCGTACCTGGACTGGCGACTCATTTCAGATATGATATTATACATATTTCAATGCTATTCTCCCAAATCATTCCGCCCTCTCCCGGACCCAGAGTCCAAAAGTCTGTTCTATACATCAGTGTCTCTTTTGCTGTCTCGTAAACAGGGTTATTGTTACCATCTTTCTAAATTCCATATATATGCGTTAGTATACTGTATTTGTGTTTTTGTTTCTGGCTTACTTCACTCTGTATAAAAGGCTCCAGTTCCATCCTGAAGTAGTTTTTAAAATATGGATTGTAAAGTACAGTAAAATGAATATGAGGAATATAAAGCCTGGAGGTAGCCAGTTTCTGGTGTGGAAAGAGTGACAATATGAGAAACAAAGGAGAAGAGTCAGTGAGTAGTCAGGAGCCCTAAGGAGAGAGCAGAGGGAACCTCTGCATTGGTCTCTTATAGACGTTTTGACAAAGTACCAAAAATTGGGTGGCTTAAAACAATGAAAACTTATTGTCTCACAGTTCTGGAGGTTGGAAGTCTGAACTCAAGTTGTGGCAGGGACTTGTTCTCTCTGAGTGGCTCCAAGGCAGAATACTTCCTGGCCTTTTCTAGCTTCTGGTGTTTTTTGGGAACGTGTGGTGTTCCTTGGTTTATAGATGCATCACTCCATTCACATGGCTGTCTCTTGCTGCGTTTCTTCACATCATCCTCCCTCTAGCTATCCCGTCTCTGGCCAAATTTCACCTTTCTAGAAGAACATCAACCACACTGGATTATGATCCCCTGCCCCCCGCAATGACCTCACATTAACTTCATTGCCTCTGTAAAGATCCTATTTCCAAATAAGATTGCATTCTAAGGTACTGGGAGTTAGGATGTCAGTGTATCTTTTTTGGGGGAGACAAAATTTAACTCATAACCTATTCGATCCAAGATGGCAGTTCAAAGATTAGACTGGGAAGCAGAATTGTCAAATGCAGAGGAATTAACAAGCAACCGTAAAGGAAGAATGGACTGTCAGGATGATTTTAAAGGAAAGAATGGACTAGAGTGAAGAACCTGAGGGAATATATTGGATTGGACAAAAAGTTCATTCAGGTTTTTCATACTATTGTGCAGAAAAACCTGAACAAATTTTCTGGCCAACCCAATAGTATTTCTTAGGTCATATCTAGATTTTATTGATTTGGCATGAGCTGAGTTGGAACTCTGAACATATAAGTAGTCACAAAAGCATACTTACTGACACTGTGTCAGGAAACTGTGGGAAGTCTACATTGGCTTGGAGGTACCTCTTAGGAGGCAGAGGGAGATGTTTTAGGGTTAGATCAGGTGGGACCTCAAATGGCTATTGAGGAATCTATAGTTCAGTAGGGAGTGGGCCCAGGGAGGGTTCTGTACAATCCAATGACACAGTCAAAGCTGAGTTTAAAAAGGTAATCAAAGAGTTGTGGAGGTTAGATTAGAGTAGGGAGAAATGAGATGTGAGTCTTCCAAATAGGAGTCTAGAGCAAGAGATTAGGTGAGAGATGAAGAGGGCTTGAATTTAGGTGATGACGGTGGGTTGGTTTAGGAGGGGTGCCATGTAAAGATATCATTTTCCCCTGGGGCTGGGCTTGCGGCTAAGGGGAAGGAGTCTGAGTCTTGCTTTGTGAGCATCACTGGAGGGGGTGTTGGGGCACCCAGCACCATTAGATGTTTGAGGTTGTTCAGCTAAGATAATCGTATTTTGGTTTTGTCCAGCTTTTTCGGAGAGAATTTGGTAAGCTGCTGGATGGATTTTGAGGCAGTTAAAAGAGATCAGCCCAAGAAATGAGGAAAACTGGGGAGAAGGAATGAATTATCTGCGTATTTGAAGTAAGTCAAGAAGCTAGATAATGTTCCTTGATAGGT
The DNA here is from genome assembly GCA_935064755.1 of Tragelaphus eurycerus. NCBI lineage: Eukaryota > Metazoa > Chordata > Mammalia > Artiodactyla > Bovidae > Tragelaphus > Tragelaphus eurycerus. The sequence continues at coordinate 23,137,271 of CAKXYN010000024.1, read as the reverse complement.
TTCCCTGTACATGATTCTGTCACACCAAATTAAAAGATTTCACAGTCTAAGAGAGCCTTCCTGTGGAATGTAAAGATTTCAGACCATGGATCCAAAATAATCAAAATCTCCAGAAACACTCATTCCTATTGTGATACCATGCGATTTATTTTTCACAAAAGACTAGATTGAAAGAAAAAATCATTGTCCTGAATTTTTGCTTTATTTTCTTTGGAACCTATGTGGGGTACAATGGATGAAAGTGATAATTGCTAGCCCTCATCTCTGGTCAAAATAAGCAAAACTCTGAATTAGACTTGGGAGTTCTCCAAGATACATTCCTAAAGGACTTTTCGTTCTGTGGCTTGAATTCCGTTGTCTTTTCTGTGACTGGCCGAATACTCTTTTTGCTGTATTTTGAGAGAAGGTGAGCTTGATTCACAGGAACTTGAACACAGTGCAAAAGGAAACATTTGTGTTGCTAATATCCATTCTCAGAGCCTGGGAAATCCCTCTGTGTTTATGACTTCCCTAGCTCTGCCAGAGAAAACAGCAGCAGGGCATAAGCTGAGAACACAGGGCTTGCAAGCATCTAATTTAGGCTTAGATGCCTTTGATGTAATGGGTTACCTCTGAAGCCTCCTTGTCTTTTGTTATTAGCCACCAGTAGAGAGAGAGGCAGGAAATAGTATGTTTCCATTGAGGAAAGCAGGATGTGGTGAGTTGCTGGCTTCTGGTGTCAGGCATAGGATGATGTAATAAATACGCCTTTGGCGGCTTGCTGTCAAATTAAATGGTGAAGCCTTAGATGTGCCCACCATGTGAATTGATGTGTTGTGCTTGGGACGCTGTCTATACAGTGCGAGGATCATGGGGCAGCCGAGGGGCATGGGATGCACACAGAGAGGACCAATCTTCAGTGGATTTTTTCCTATTTAGAAAGCATCGTTCTTCTGGGTTACTGCTGGTATCCACTGTCTTTCTCCACATCTTTCATTGATCAAGGATCCAGTGGAGAGAAAAGAAAATGACTCCAGCGGTGTATCATGAGTGTACGTGACGTGAGTCATGGCCCAAGACCAGGAGCCGTGATTCTGGTTCTAGCACCAGCTCTGGGTGTCCTGGATGTGTTCATGCCATGGCTTCTGCTCTGCTCCCAGGCTCCCAGGGGCTCCCAGAGGCTCTCACATGGCACTGTCATCCATTTTTGATCTCTTTTCTCCTATGTGGAATTGGATCAAAAATGGAATTGGTCTCTGGAATTTCTCACAAGGCCCAGAAAGAAAAGAGAGCTCGTATTTGGTGAGAGCCTACTATTTAGCAAGAATCCTTCCAGATGCTTCTGTTACCTCCTTTAATCCTGAGCAATCCCTCTCAAGTATCATTATATGACTTTAAAAATGATAGAACTGAGGCTTGGAGAGGTTCACATTCATAAAAGATTCAAGCAGCAGAGCCTAGATTAGATTCCAGGTTTGGCTTTGCTCCGTGTCACTGAACTGCCCCTTTCACTGTGAATTTTGGGCTGGAAGGCAGAAACTCCAGTTACCAGTGTCTTTTACCACCAGACTGTGTAGCTTTGCATGTCTTCCCACCTCTTCCTGCCTGGTTTCCTTGGTTAAATATTAGGACAATAATTCTGACTCCACCCCCCCACCCCCCGCCCCTGCCCCAGGAAGATCTGCCGAGGGCTAGAGTTTGTTGCAAAGAAAAGCTTTAGAAAATATTAAATTAACATTCTTGATGGGTGTGAGTCTGAGCGACCTCCGGGAGCTGGTGATGGACAGGGAGGCCTGGCGTGCTGCGGTTCATGGGGTCGCAAAGAGTCGGACACGACTGAGCGACTGATCTGATCTGATCTGAAATTAACATTTACTGTCAGTCCACAAACATTAGATAGTATTATTAATGGAGTGCTTTTCTCGTCATTGCTCCATCCCAGGCACTATGCAAACCAAGTGAGCCAGCCCTGGTCTCAGGCCTCCAGGCACATGTGAGAGCTGCTTAAGTTAGATTTGTTTTAAGGAATAAATAGGAAAAAGAAACATATTGGTAACTGTACCAATACAACAGATACAGAGCGTAAACAAACTGGTTAGAAACAAAATGTTTTTGGACTAAAATTATCTTGGAAAATCCTGAAAGAGAAAGGGAATGCTTTGGTTAGAATACCTCCCAGTGGAAAAAGCCACTCCTTTTCTGGTAGGTGGTACATTTTCTTGGCGGTCATAGGAAAGTATGGAAGGCAACTATGCGCCCTGTGATCCCACCAATGTTGCTAGTGGGAAGGTTTGAAAAAAAGTTAACTGGTGGATGAGGAGCAGATGGACAAGCATCCTAGATACAAGTGAAGCACTGAGAAGACAAGTTTAGAGACAAGAATTGGACGTGTTGGAGGAAAGAAGGAAGGAAGCAGTTAGGACTTCAGAGTGATCCCAGAGAAGTACTGTAGTTTGGGGGTACCATGCGTGCTTTGAGATGTGTGTTTTTTAAATTGAGGTATTGTTGATTTACAATATTGTGTTAGTTTCAGGTGTACAGCAAAATGATTCATATATATATATATATATATATATATATACACACACACACATATATATAGGAGAAGGCAATGGCACCCCACTCCAGTACTCTTGCCTGGAAAATCCCATGGATGGAGGAGCCTGGTAGGCTGCAGTCCATGGGATCACTAAGTTGGACACGACTGAGCGACTTCACTTTCTCTTTTCACTTTCATGCATTGGAGAAGGAAATGGCAACCCACTCTGGTGTTCTTGCCTGGAGAATCCCAGGGACGGGGGAGCCTGGTGGGCTGCCGTCTATGGGGTCACACAGAGTCGGACACGACTGAAGTGACTTAGCATAGCATAGCATAGCATACATATATATATTTTTTTCTATTATAGGTTGCTGCTAAGTTGCTTCAGTCGTGTCCGACTCTGTGCGATCCCATAGACGGCAGCCCACAAGGCTCCCCCGTCCCTGGGATTCTCCAGGTAAGAACACCGGAGTGGGTTGCCATTTCCTTCTCCAATGCATGAAAATGAGAAGGGAAAGTGAAGTCGCTCAGTCGTGTCTGACTCTTAGCGACCCCATGGACTGCAGCCCACCAGGCTCCTCCGTCCATGGGATTTTCCAGGCAAGAGTACTGGAGTGGGGTGCCATCGCCTTCTCTGGACAATATTTAGTTCCTTGTGCTATATAGCATATCTTTATTGCTTATCTATTTTATATATAGTTGTTCGTATCTGTTAATCCTATGCCCCTAATTTACCCCTCCCCCTCACACTTTCCCTTTGGTAACTGTGAATTTGTTTTCTATGCCTGTGGGTCTGTTTCTGTTTTGTATACATAATCTTTTATATTATTTTTAGATTTCACATATACATGATATCATATAATACTTATCTCTTTGACTTACTTTGCTGAGTGTAATATTCTCTAGATCCTTTCATGTTGCTGCAAATGGAATTATTTTGTTCTTTTTATGGCTGAGTAGTATTCCATTGTATATATATATTCCACATTTTCTTTATCCATTCATCTGTCGGTGGACAATTAGTTTGCTTCTATGTCTTAGCTATTGTAAATGTGCTGCTGTGAACATTTGGGATGCATGTAGCTTTTCAAATTAGAGTTTTCTCTGGATATATGCCCAAGAGTGGAATTGCAGGATCATATGGAAACTCTAGCTTTAGTTTTTACTTGTTTTCCATAGTGACTGCCCCAATTTACATTCCTGCTAAGTGTAGGAGATCTTCTTTTCTCCATACCATCTCTAGCTTTTACTATTTGTTTCCTCATAACTCAGTTGGCATATTGAAAAGCAGAGACATTACTTTGCCAACAAAGGTTCGCCTAGTCAAGGCTATGGTTTTTCCTGTGGTCATGTATGGATGTGAGAGTTGGACTGTGAAGAAGGCTGAGCACCGAAGAATTGATGCTTTTTAACTGTGGTGTTGGAGAAGACTCTTGAGAGTTCCTTGAACTGCAAGGAGATCCAACCAGTCCATTCTGAAGGAGATCAGCCCTGGGATTTCTTTGGAAGGAATGATGCTAAAGCTGAGACTCCAGTACTTTGGCCACCTGATGCAAAGAGTTGACTCATTGGAAAAGACTCTGATGCTGGGAGGGATTGGGGGCAAGAGGAAAAGGGGATGACAGAGGATGAGATGGCTGGATGGCATCACTGACTCGATGGACGTGAGTCTCAGTGAACTCCGGGAGCTGGTGATGGACAGGGAGGCCTGGCGTGCTGCCATTCATGGGGTTGCAAAGAGTTGGACACAACTGAGCGACTGAAGTGAACTGAACTGAACTGAACTCAGTTGGTAAAGAATCTCTCTGCAATGCAGGAGATCCAGGTTCGATCCCTGGGTTGGGAAGATCCCCTGGAGAAGGAAATGGCAACTCACTCTACTATTCTTGCCTGGAGAATCCCATGGACAGAGGAGCCTGGCAGGCTACAGTCCATGGGTTGCAAGAGTCGGACATGACTGAGTGACTAAAGAGAGAGAGAGAGGGAGAGAGAGAGAGAAACTTTTTTAATGATAGCCATGAGGTATGTGATTTGTGTCCTGCTTCTGATCTGTAGGTGATAAGAAAAGAGAAGCAGAGCTGAAGGCTCTGAGGTGGCAGGTGCACTCAAATCCAGTAAAACGTGAGAGGCCTGCCCGGGCCCTAGCTGGCAGAGGTGACAGGGATGGTTGTAAGGGCCAGTGTTAAAATTGCATCATGATGTGTTACACGATCCTCTCCCAAATCTGTGTGTCAAAACTGCAGTCAGCTTTGAGTGCCACCTCCTCCACGAAGCCTTTATTGATTTCACTGAACTGGTTATCTTGTCTCATTTCTCGGGACACCCAGTGCTGCTTTTGCCTTTTCTTCAGGGGCTTCACACATTCAGCTGGACTTTCCAGTTGGTTTTGTACATGCCATGTCCATCTAATTAGTAATCTCTTTCAAGGTGATGGAGCGCTTTATTCATTTGGGGGGCTCCCATTCCACCCAGGGAAGAGGTTAGCTAAAATATGTTTGTGGAACCAAATGGAAGCAGTAGTGATTTGAATAATAAGGATGTGGCAGCACTGGGGATAGCAGGCATCGAGCCAGTAGCTCTTGCCTGAGAAGGAGCATGTGTGGGTTCAAGCCATGACTTTGAACATCTGAGGCTATTTTTTTGGTCTTCCATTGCATGCCTCTCATAAATCTTCTCAGCCTAGTGGGATAATATCACTCACTCTCCTGCTATATCCATGGGGAAAAGAGGAGGAAAAGGAGAGAAAAATATCACTTATTAGGTACCTGCTATGAGCCAAAGCTAGTATTTGGATTTTCTTTCTTTTTTTTTTTTAGAGCTTTATTTTTTTTTTTTTTTATTTTGTTACTTCTTTTTACCCTTCCCCCCCCCCCCCCCCCCCCCCCCCCCCCCCCCCCCCCCCCTTAATTATTTGGATTTCTTGATTAAAAATGATTTACCCAGCAAAAGTCTGTTCTATACATCAGTGTCTCTTTTGCTGTCTCGTAAATATGATTATAAAATGACATTGATTTTAGAACAACTATTTTTTGGGAAAATTAAAAACAACTATCAGTAATTCAACTGTAAGATCCATTTTGATCTTGGTAAAGGAATTCTGGGATGTAATGTGAAGCTCAGAGACCCCATCTTCTGCTTCTCTGGAGCCCACCTAGAGGTAGACCCAAAGCCTTCTTCAAATCCCCCTGGAATCCGTGTGAGTCAATGGTGTAGATGTTACTGAGGATTTCACAGGGGAGGTAGGAAGAGAGGTGTATACCGCACACTTGCAGTAACAGCTTATTAATGCTCTTACGAATGAAATTTCTCAAGCCCTTCACCACAAGGAGGTCCTTTGAGTTCTCTTTCTCCCAATTGCATCCATCCAAGCAGGTTTCTCTCTTTCTCAGTTCTCCTCTCAGCCCCCCACGAAGTAAACTCCTCTTCTTTTTTTGTGCAAAGTAGTTCAACTCAGTCTTGTCTATTTCAACAGTCTTTTTTTTCCCAACATTCACCCTCTTTTGAAGCCAGCTTAGCAAATCATTTTTATGACTTGATTGTCCCCTCTGGGATCTCACTCTGCTGCTGCTAAGTTGCGTCAGTCATGTCTGCCTCTGTGCGACCCCATAGACGGCAGCCCACCAGGCTCCCCCGTGCCTGGGATTCTCGTGGGTTGCCATTTCCTTCTCCAGGGAATCTTCCCAACCCTGGGATCATACCCATGTCTCCTGCTTGGCAGGAGGATTCTTTATCACTGAACCACCTAGGAAGCCCATCCAGCTAAATATATCATCTAATTCATTCATGTTGAATCTGTGCTACAAGGTATTATTATTCACATATTATTCCTATTTTTCAGACAAAGAAACAAGTACAGAAAAAGTAAAGTAACTTCCTAACTTACAAAGAGAGGCAGAGTCAAGGTTTGTATTTAGGACTGGCAGACTCAGAAACTTGCACTTGTTCAGTAGACAGAGCTGCCTTGTAGTACACATTTCTACTTAGTGCAGTGCCTGCAAATCCTCCACTTCCCAGGAGGGAGCTAGATCTTAGCCACTTTGTCAGGCAATGAATGCCAATTCAGAATCTACTGGATCCTAGAAAGGTTCTGCTCTAGCGGATACACGAGGGTGGAGGCTGCATGGGACAGAGGGGAATGCTTTGTATTCTGGACAAGCCTTCAGTCTAACCAGGAAAATGGGAATTGCTCTGAGACAGTGGTGGAACAATTTATAATCTAAAGTGGTAGATTTGGGGTGGGTAGGGAGGATAACCTCCAAGATGCCTCCTAGAGGAGGAAGACAAGCATACCCTCAAAGTGGAGTTGGTGATGAATAAAGTAGAGCCTGGGTAATGGAAGAGACCACTCTGTTCATTTTGAAAATGTGCCCTTGAATTAAAAAAAGGAGCCCGGGGCCAGCAGCTTTATTACACTCTTGGAAGTTGAGAGTTAGGAGACAGAGGCTTTTACAGAGCACTTCAGAAACCTAATATTAGGTTTACAAAGATCACATTGTTTAGGAAAGGAAAGGACTTTATACTACCTTGATTGTGTTCTCCTGACATTTCAGAGGAGCCTGGGGGCTCTCTAAGGGGAGTGTGGAATGTTGTGAGCTGATTGTTTTAAAAACCGTTTCCTGTATGCAGAGAGTGATTTTTTTTTTTTTTTAAAGAAAAAGCGATGGACTTCAGCTTTCTCTTTATTTCCTTGTTCCTGTGATGTGTCATGAGCATCATTTAGACATTTGGCAGAGGTGTCCACGTATTTGCATTGTAGGTAGGGAATAAAGCTGGAGATGGAGAAAGGAGGTAAGAGTTGAGCATCAGGGCCGCAGAAGATGAGGATGGGAAAGAGGTGTGTCCTGGGCCCCTGGTGTGGTGGAGGAGAGGAGGTGAGACCTGCCTGGTCCGCTGGCTGCCAGCCACTGTCTGAATCTACAGCCAATCTGTAAAAGGTGATTGTCCTGTTTGGTTCCTTCCCCTCTCCTCTCCACCATTTATGCTCATTTATTTTCTTGGCTGAAGGGTTGAAGATTTCCTGTTAAGATGATCTTTCTGATCAGCTTTGATATTCTTATTGTCCCTTCTTGGAGTATTTCCCTAGAATGACATTTTTATTTTATCAGTGCAGCACTTTTTCCTACATGAGAATCTATACTGGAAATGTCAGAAAGGATGGCTTGTAACAGTGGATTGTGGGTGGTTAGCCTCCCTATCGAAAGATGAATCTCAAGGCACAGAAATTGCAGGGACTGGAAATAGCAGCAGATGAAGGTTCCCAAGGCAGCCCAGCTGCTGGCCTCCTAGGACTTTACCAGACATGTTTCTCCTGAAATAGCTTCTGAAGCAACCAGACTATCACATTCTTCACGAGATGAAGACCATGTGATATAAAAGAGGATCGGATTTAAAGAGTTTTATGGACATTCTGTTAATGTAAACCCAATTTTCTTTACCGTAAATGATGTGGTTGGAACTCCTCAGATAGAACAGAATTCATTAAATTAATGCGCAGAGAAACTGTTTTACATTTCTAGGACTGAAGGCACCTTGATTTATTTGAAAGATGTTTATTTTCCAGCAGTGTCCTCTGCTCAGTTCTCCTGTTTTTTATGCCTCCCTGGCTAGGTCTGTGTCTATAACTTGGAGGATTTGGCTATGTTCCACTTTTTAGGTTCATCAACATCCTTCTAGTGATTGATTTAGTGATGACAGGAGGAAAAAGTGCCTTTGGTCTGCCCCTAACATTTAAAGCGCTCGGGGCAAGAGTTCACTTGGAGGTGTGCATGCACCACATGTCTAAATATTTAAAAACTAGAAACCAGACTATGCCCAAATCCTGGGCAGCTTCCCACTTAGTAGCCCTGCAACCTGTTCCCTGGGACTGAAAGCAAGTGCTCTAGAAGTTACTGGAGGATGTTCCAGTGGGGACCAGCCCTGATTCCCAGGAACCAGCAGTGCTATGGTTCTGCTGGGACCCGTAGGAGCTGGGTCCCTGCCCAGCACTCCTGGCAGGTCTCAGGATGGAACTCTGGACTGAGTCAGGCTCCTGGAGAGCTGGAAAGGGCATGTTTCCCTCCACTTCACCTCATTTTTTTCATGAGCTTTTCAAATCATTCTGAGCACCTCTAAAATTGATACCATGGGAACAGAAAAGAGGGACGGGGTATGCTGTTATTTGGGTGCAAATCAGATGTGTCAGATAATTTATTGTTTCACTTTAAACAAAAGCAAAGGCAGAGTCTGTGACCCTCTTTTCTCCTCTCCCACCATCTGACACAATCATACCCCAGGGCTCTTGGTCCCCATTGCCACCTGGCCTGGGGGCTTCTGTGGCCCATTCTTCCTTCTCCTTTAATTGTCCTCAGTCAAGTCAGTTATGGAGAAGGCAATGGCACCCCACTCCAGTACTCTTGCCTGGAAAATCCCATGGACAGGAGCCTGGTGGGCTGCAGTCCATAGGGTCGCTAAGAGTTGGACACGACTGAAGCGACTTAGCAGCAGTAGCAGCAAGTCAGTTATCAAACTTTCAAAAATCTTTCTTGTAGGACTAAAATGAGAAAGACAATTTTTGTGTTTTGAGAGTTCTTCTAAAGCACAAGGCCCTGACCCAAGAGTCCACTCACTACTCTCCCTTACTCAGGTAGGACTTGAAGGTAGGACTAATAAAGTGTTCTCCCTGTCAGGTTTGTGCTTCTGTCTTACCTGGTTCTCGCTGTGTCTGAGACTTATATGTGAGATTTCAAATAAAAGAACAATACCATGTGGTAGACAGAATAATTCTCTACCCCCTGCAAAATATCCATGTCCTAATACCCCAAATCGAAACGGTGACACGCTTTATTATTTTGGGCTACAAAATCACTGCAGATGGTGACTACAGCCATGAAATTAAAAGACACTTGCTCCTTGGAAGAAAAGTTAACCAACCTAGACAGCATATTAAAAAGCAAAGACATTACTTTGCCAACAAAGGTCTGTCTAGTCAAACTATGGTTTCTCCAGTAGTCATGTATAGATGTGAGAGTTGGACTATAAAGAAAGCTGAGCACTGAAGAATTGATGCTTTTGAACTGTGGTTTGGAGAAGACTCTTGAGAGTCCCTTGGACTACAAGGAGATCCAGCCAGTCCATCCTAAAGGAAATCAGTCCTGAATATTCATTGGAAGGACTGATGTTAAAGCTGAAACTCCAATACTTTGGCCACCTGATGTGAAGAGCTGACTCATTTGAAAAGACTGACCCTGATGCTGGGAAAGATAGAAGGTGGGAGGAGAAGGGGACAACAGAGGATGAGATGTTTGGATGGGATCACCGACTCGATGGATGTAAGTTTAAGTAAGCTCCAGGAGTTGGTGATGGACAGGGAAGCCTGGCATGCTGCAGTCCACGGGGTCGCAAAGAGTTGAGCACAACTCAGCGACTGCACTGAACTGAATCCCCCAAACACGTGAATATGTTACCTTACCTGGCAAATGAACTTTTCACATGTGATTAAGTTCAGAATGTTTGATGGAAGTTATTGTGGATCATCTAATTACTTTTTTACTTGAAATATAGTTGCTCTTCAGTATTACTTAAGTTAACTAGCTAGCTAGTGTGTCTGACTCTTTGTGACCCCATGGGCTATAGCCCACCAGGCCCTTCTATCTATGGAATACTCCAGGCAAGAATACTTCAGTGGATTGCCATTTCTTCCTCCAGGGGACTCTTCCTGACCCAGGGATTGAACCCATGTCTCCTGTGGCTCCTGCACTGACAGGCAGATTCTTTACCACTGAGCCTCCTGGGAAGCCCCATTTAAGTTACAGATGTGCAGTAAAGTGATTCACCACTTTTAAAGGATATACGCAATTTATAGTTATTATATGGATCATCCAGTTATAAAAAAAGAGGGTAGCAGGAGAGACAGAAGAGGAGGGAGATGTGAGGACAGCAGCATAAGCCAGACTGATGCGATTGCTGGCTCTGGAGGGAGAAGAGGGCCTTGAGCCCAGGAGAGCAGGTGGCTTCTAGAAGCTGGAACAAGCAAGAAATGGATTCTCCCTATACTCTTTCCTGGATAATTCCATGGACATAGGAGCCTGGTGGGTTACAGTGTATAGGGTCACAAAGAGCTGGATGTGACTGAAGTGACTTAGCACACTAGAGCTTCTAGAAACCTCTAGAAGCCCTGCCAACCACATAGATTCCTGACCTCCAGAACTATATGATAATAAACTTGTGTTAGTTTAAATCACTAAATTGTGGTAATTTGTGGCATCAACAATGGGAAATGAATACACCCCCCTTCCAACCCATCCTAATCACCTGTTGCTTCCTCAAATCACAGACTTAACCCACTGACTTAGGGATGCTTTGCTTTTTTTTTCCTGATGAACTCAAACCATTTTCCATTTCCCACTAACACATACCATGGCTTCACATTCTTGGACTGGGATTTTGAGAAGTCCTAACGTGCTCTGCTGTGTTTTAGGGAGAAACAGAGTCCCTATGTATCAGCCGTACCAGTGAGCCAGGCAGATAGGCAGGTGTGAATGGGATTTGAAGTGACAGACCAGCTGTGTGCTTCTGAGGAACTTGCCTTAATTGGGAAACTTGATTAGGTGGTGCAGTGGTAAAGAATCTACCTGCCAATGCAGGAGACATGGATTCCATCCCTGGGTTGGGAGGATCCCCTGAAGGAGGAAATGGCAACCCACTCCAGTACTCTTGCCTGAGGAATCCCGTAGACAGAGTAGCCTGGTGGGCTACAGTCCATGGGGTTGCAGTGAAAGGAAAGTTGCTCAGTCGTGTCCGACTCTTTGCGACCCCATGGACTATACAGTCCATGGAATTCTCCAGGCCAGAATACTGGAGTGGGTAGCCTTTCCCTTCTCCAGGGAATCTTCCCAACCCAGAGATTGAACCCAGGTCTCCCGCATTGCAGGCAAATTCTTTACCAGCTGAGCCACAAGGGAAGCCCAAGAACATTGGGGTGGGTAGCCTATCCCTTCTCCAGCAGATCTTCCCGAACCAGGAATTGAACCGGGATCTCCTGCATTGCAGGCAGATTCTTTACCAACTGAGCTATCAGGGAAGCCCTAATAGCTTCTTTGGGGTTACAGAGTTGGACACAACTTAGCGACTGAGCACAATTAGTTACCTGTGTGCAGCTCTGTATGTTGACTCGCTTCTTGCCCTCCCCCACCCCCCAACCCAAGTCTTGACTAAAGCCTCTACGAAGCAGTTCACGTGTGCCATAACTGTGCTGCAGACTTGCAAGGGGAGTTTAATGACTGTTTCGGCCAAGGCAATAACGGGGAAATGGCCCCTTTGAAAAGCCAGAGTGGGGGAGACAACAGCGATAATTAATTTTCCCAAGGGATGCTCACCTGCAGGGAAGAATCCAAAATACTTTTTATGAGAAAGGCATGTCGTAGCCATAATGATCAGGGTTCTTGGTCTTCTCTAATCAATTGGAAATTGACTAGAGGCCAGACAAGAAATTCAGACCAGGCTTTATGGGGGGCCCTGCTGCAGCAGCAGGGAAGGAGAACAAACAGCAGGGTCCCTTGCTTACTCACTCCCTGAAGGGGAGTGAGCTTGTTCCTTATACAGAGTTAGAGTAGGGCTTGTGCCTAGGGGGTGGGCGGGAGGGTGGCTTAGGTGTTTTGCCCACCCCTCCTTAGGTGATGTTGTGTGCGAGGGGTGCTCAGTACCCTGCTTTTGCTCCTAACTTCCTGATTTGGCTCTTCAGAAGCAGCAGTTGGGCTTTCTTGATCTTTTTGTAGCTTTTATCTAGAATTTGCCCCAACTTTCTTTGTGTTTTGTTGTTTCAGGAAAGGAGGATTCAGGTGTAAGCATTAATACCAATGGGTCGCAGGTCCCAGCCTGTCTCAATAAGGGTTAGGATGAAATTCCTTTGCAACGTGAGCGTGCCTCTCTGTGCCAACTACCACTTTTCAACCCCAGGATCTGGGGACATGCAATAACAAAGTGGAACGTAGGAGCTTGGTGGCACTGGGGACTGTCAAGCCTGGAAATAGACAGAGGCAGCCTCTGTGGAGTTAGCTTCTTGGCATGTGAGTCACTGCTCCCATTATACCCAGCCAAGGGCTCAGTTACCTTTACCACGGGGACTGTAACACTTAAACAGCCAACAGCATGTGTTTCTTTTACTATGTCCCACTACAGTCATTAGTACGACAGTTGTTCAGTTGTTCAACAACTGTTTAACATCTTTGTGCCAGAGAAAATGCATAACCCTTTTGGTCTCCCATAAAACAGAAGCAGTTTTAAAAATTGCATTTCTTATAATGAGTGTAAAATTCTTCTGAAATAACATGACCCCCTGCATAATGTGACAATTGTCATACATGCCACACACCCAGATCTCAGCAGTTCTATCTGTAAGCACAGGAACCAGTTTTTCAGCCCAACCAGAAACCTGGCTTAAGCCCAGGAAGGATTTTAGTTATTTAAGTGATACTGGAATTAAAACGTTTATGTTCAAGCCAAATAGGTTTCTGAGGGTAGTCCAGAAAGTAGGACTTTGTAATTCACCAGCTATCTAACAAATAATGCCACATATTCGAAAGGAGAGACTGGAAAAGATAGTAAATGATGTTGGAGGTTATGGGAGAGAGTGGCTGCTTTGGTGTTGGTGGCAGTTGTGAGAACATGACGACAGATTGAAGGCAGTATTTGAAATGGAGGGAGTGTCTGACATGACAGAAGAGAGTTGGGAAGAGAAAGTGGGAAATGGATGGTCCACCCTGAGGTCAGTGCTTTCCATCAGACCCACGTTCCGGGAGTGCTGCTGTCCTGGGAACAGCGTGGCCAGAGGAAAGGAGCAACAGCTACATCCACCTTCTCCCATCCACCCTCCTGTTTACCTCCACCCACAGCCTTTTGTTTTGAAACTAAGAGCTAAACATAGGTGTTTTAGTAACATGCAGTCATTCTAAAAGGGACAGGAGCTCTTGTGAAAAAGAAGTCCTTAAACTCGAGAAATACACATGGCACACGTAACTGAGGGAGCTGCTCAGGTGTGGACAACTTGCATTGTGATTTGGAAGAAACGGAAAGGCTTCACAAACATGTCTTTTTACTTTTCTGAAATGTATTTGGTATTATTATGGACTCATTGAAATTCTAAGAAGCTCTTAATGATTCATGCTAGCCAAATGAAGAAGTTAGAGCATTTTTGTGTGTACCCCATATAAGAGAGTAGAGAAGACACCAGAAGTCAGTTTCATTATTCTCTCTGGTACTTCTCATTTTATTATTCCAGCCAGGGACATGGAATGTCTTGATAGATTGAACAGCTGTGTATATTGACTCAGAACTGAGAGACAAAATGTGTCCCTGTCTTGAGATTTCTGAGAAAGTATAGCGATGAGATTTATTCAAATCACTTAGCAAATATAAGAAGTGGAAAGTTTCATTAGTCCAAGAGCAAGCATTTTTGAAATTGTCTGCACTTAGAGAATTAAAATGATAATCCTGACCTGGTTTGAGCACTTTTATGGAAAACTCAAGAGTTTTATATAGTGTCAACTTTCTTTATATAATTTCTTTAGACTTAATTTTTCCTTTCAACTTCAAGTGCTCAGTTGGTTTTGTCACTTAAATTAAAGCCTAGTGATGAGAGCTGAATTATTTCTTAATTTTGTTGGATTTTGATTTTTTATGGGAGTCTTATTTGTCTTTCTAGAATTATCCTACTTGAAAGTTGCTTCTTTTTACCATTTTTTCTTTATTTCTTGAAATGAATTAAGTATAGCTAAATATGTTCTCTCTCGTTATATTAGTTTTGACAATATATAATGGGTCAATATTAAAAGAATTAAAGAATTAGTGGAAATGCTGAAGCTTTTTTGAGGGAAGGAGGATGAATTGTTTGGGTTACCTATTCCCTTAAGATTTGTTAGAATCATATTAAGTTACTTAAGCATATTCCCTGGAATAGACTGATATTTCATCACATTTGAAAGCATGTGTTTCCTTCCTAAAGCGGTAAGCCTTAATATCGCTGGGGCTGGAAATAAAAATTTCAAATGTCAAAAATTTCTCACATTGTATTTTCAAAGAGAACAGACTTCACTGATGTGAGTGGTTGATGCTTTAAAAGTTCTAAGCAAATGTTCACTTTCAACTGAAATTCTATTCCATCTGCTTAATGAATCCATGTGAAGCGCATCATCCTCAAGTTATAGTCATTCTTTCTTTGGTGTGAGGCCTCATGTGAAAACATGGGAAACGCGCCCCACCAAACAGCACACCAAATACAAAGAATTTAGTAATATTGTAGGTTCCATTCCAATGTGTTTCCCAAGGTCTTGGGGAAAGGTATTACTCCAGGTTTGCTAGGAGAACATAATTAGGGAGTGTGGGAGAGGGAGCATTTGATCAACCTAATCGGTTATTCCTATCTTGCAGAATCTTTTGATTCCTTCCTCAGTATTACAGAAGGGAATTTCCAGCATCTCAAGTTCATCTAATAGGGCTCAGCACTTAGTCCAAATTTCCAGCAATTATTGTAGCACACAATTGGAACTGATATCAATTATTGAAGCTCTCGCATTAAATGCAACATACTCACTGAGAAAACTCCTAAGTATGACTTCAGCCTGATATAAAACTATGCTTTTCCTTCTTAGGTAGAGAACTCTTTTTATCAGATTTTTCCCTTTACAAGGAGCAAAGCACTCTTTGTACACAGATTTCCAAGATTTTTGTCTAAAGAGATTAGCAAAATTTCACAGTTCCTTTTTTGCAACTAAGCCCTTTCCTCCAGATTTTTGACTTCAGAAGTGAGTACCCTAGGTCATGTTGAAATCTGACTCTAGGTCTAGAAATAATAGAGGTGACTGTGGAGCCGGGCATGAGAAGAGTGGGTGTGCAGGTCGTTATGTGTTTGCTCCTTCCCATTGGTTCTTTGTCTTCTCTTGCGTGGTGCTTTGGCAAACTGATCTCTTGGACTGTGTCACTGAGCACAGTCCACACTGATCTCTTGGACTGAGCTCCTTTGACCTCTGACTTCTCATTGGTGTAGGTGAATGGGAAACGGGATCTTGGGTAGTGAAAGAGAAGAGTTCAGAGCTTTTCCTTTGCCTTCTTCTTTCTTCTTTTGCCAGGGTCCTTCTTGGAACTGTATTCCTCTATACCCATGGTTCCCAGTGGGTGGCCTGCTTCCTGGACAGCTTTCACTGGTTTCAGGCCACATGTCTTTCTTTTCTTGCTCCTTTGGGCATAGTCATGATAATGGTTTCTTGCTGTTAGCATGGGGTGCCTCATCATTCCTTATTGGTTCCTTAAAGCTGCCTTGCTCACTTGCTTGCTCAGTTTGCTTTAGTCGTGTCCGATTCTTTGTGACCCCGTGGTCTGTAGCCCACCAGGCTCCTCTCTCCATGGGATTCTCCAGGCAAGAATATTGGAGTGGGTTGCCATACCCTCCTCCAGGGGATTTTCCTGACCCAGGGATTGAAACTACCTCTGTTTATGTCTCCTTCATCAACAGGCGGGTTCTTTACCACTGCTGCTGCTGCTGCTGCTAAGTCGCTTCAGTCGTGTCCGACTCTGTGCGACCCCATAGACGGAAGCTCACCAGGCTCCCCTGTCCCTGGGATTCTCCAGGCAAGAACACTGGAGTGGGTTGCCATTTCCTTCTCCAATGCATGAAAGTGACAAGTGAAAGTGAAGTCGCTCAGTCGTGTCCGACTCTTAGCGACCCCATGGAGTGCAGCCTACCAGGCTCCTCCGTCCATGGGATTCTCCAGGCAAAACTACTAGGGTGGGGTGCCATTGCCTTCCCCACTAATGCTACCCTGGAACCTAGACCTTTGTAAACAGTTATAAAATAAATCCTTTTCAGTTAAAACCCTTTGGGTATTCTGTATCTTACCTACAAGGACCTTAAATGATAAAATTAGCTTTTCTTTTCAAGATACCTCCAACATCTAAGGCTGTTTGATCTGTATTTATGCAACCAAATGGTAAAGGCCTCATCAGATGAGGAAAAGAGGTTGCTATGGCTACAAGGGGGAGTGGTTGGATGTTTGGAGTCTCCTAGTTCTCAAAACCTCCTAAATAGCTCCACTTTGATGTTTGGACCCCATTTTTCCCCATCATTGCTCTATATTTAACATGAACATTCTAGTAAGTCTGTGAATTCAATCAGTGGAACTTGTTTTTAAGGTACTTATTTGGAGAGGGCAATGGCACCCCACTCCAGTACTCTTGCCTGGAAAATCCCATGGATGGAGGAGTCTGGTAGGCTGCAGTCCATGGGGTCGCGAAGAGTCAGACATGACTGAGTGACTTTACTTTCACTTTTCACTTTCATGCATTGGAGAAGGAAATGGCAACCCACTCCAGTGTTCTTGCCTGGAGAATCCCAGGGACCAGGGAGCCTGGTAGGCTGCCATCTATGGGGTCACACAGAGTTGGACACGACTGAAGCGACTTAGCAGCAGCAGCAGCCTTATATCTCTAAGAGATAAAAAGATTCTTTTAGCTCAGTCTGTGCTTTGAGATGTAGGCCATGATTTGACTGTGTTACTCTCTTTTTTGAACTGGCCAGAGCCAGTAAAAGAAGCCATCCACTGCTGTACATGGAATTCCTCACATCCTTTATGTTGTTTCATCACACTGAAAAATTGGTTCCCCACAGCCTTGAAGTCCAAAAGGACTTCATTTTAAGTGATCCCAGGATATATTTTAATGAGCTGTTTCTCCTGTCTGCCATAAGTTAGAATATTCTCTTTCCTGAATACTAGAGGGATTCTTACTGCTTTCAGCCAGATAACCAATCCTAGATCTGACCATTTCTTTAAGGGTCCATTACCTGCAATTTCAATCTCTGGTATCAAACTATGTTTCAATCAGCATACTTGATTTTAGTCAACAGAAATTGCCTTTAGGTGGTTTAAGCCAGAAAAGAAATTTTTGGAGGGATGATGAGTAATTCACATTCCACTAAAAAATGAACAGACACTAAGTGCAGAGTCTAGAAAATAAGAAAATTAACTAAAGTCATGTCAAAGCAATAGTCTGGTTAGGATTCTACCATGAGATCTTGCCATAGTCATTGATAGCCTCCTGGTGTCACTGAGACCGTGAATAATTTTTCAACATTTCTTGCATATTCAGGGCATTTTCTCAGATTGCTGGTGTTAAAATCTCTGATTGGAGCATTTGGTAGACTTAGTCTAAGCTCTAGCTGTTAGTAAATGAGTATGAGCCTGGACCTTGCCTCCCAATAACGTTACCACAAAAGAGAATTCTTGCTGAATTGGTTCAGCTGGGAAATAACTTGCTTGCCAATACAGGAGATGTAAGAGATGCGAGTTTGATCCCTGGATTGAGAAGGTTTCCTGGAGAAGGAAATGGCAATCCATTCCAATATTCTTGCCTGGAAAATTCCATGGACAGAGGAGACTTGTGTACTACAGTCCATGGGGTTGCAAAGAATCAGACATGACTGCGCGTGCACACACACACACACTCAGTTGTTGGTTAGCTAAAAATCAAGACAAAAACTGAATAAAAAAAAATCACTATTTAATATACGCATCCTGCCTTCTTGACTCTGGATTGTCAGAGTCCCTTTGTGGGGCCAATGTTGGAAGGGCAGTCAAGCATACTTGCTATAAGTCTTGGCCACAGTGACTCAAATATGAAAGTAATGATTACTCAAATTGGTTATGGTTTGAGCATTGTTATGCGCATCATTTATGGTCTAAACTCCTCCTCTCCCTTTCCTCCTTTTCCCTAATATCCCACTGGTCACAAAGCTTTGTTGATTTGTATTCCATTTTACCATAGAGATTTGATAATTTTATTTTTTATTATTTGTAGTTTTGGCTGATTAGTCAAATCAGTAAGTGATGCTAAGCCATACCTAGTATCAAATATTAATAAACGAGGACAGGTAAAGGGGAAGAATGTTCTTGTTATCTTTACTGTCTCTTTTTAAAATTAATACAGTTTCTCTTTCTTTGTTTCAACTGTTGTTTCTCTGAGTCCATCAAAATTTGAAAATTGTACACTTTATATTTATTCTGCTGTAGATAATTTCTTCCATTTTGATAAAATTGACTATTTAGCCAAGGATGTAATGTTTTGATTCTAATCATTAAATGAATACCATTTTTTATAATAAGTAGGGGCATATTTATGATTTCTTCTGTCATTTTACTCACTTATTATCTAGAAATTGTAGATTTCACATACCATAAGTTCTTATTAATTGGATAATTGAAGATTTATAAAAAGCTTGTATTTCTGTGGAAACCTTCCATTTTTGAACTATGAACACTGTGAATTGCCCTAGAAGATCCCAGTATCGTCACTGGTAAACATAATTTTGTCATCATTGTTGAGGCCAGCTTTTTGCTTATGATCCAGCAATGGAAAAAAAAAAAAGACAATGTTGAGTAGTTACTATTTATTAATTAAAAGAACAGGGAATGATATTTGGGGATGTTCTGAGTGAGTCATAAAGAATATGCAGGAGCCATGAAGTTAAAATATCTTGTTGGCATCTGGCTTTCCCTGTTCACCCCTAACCTATAAAATAGTTAAGAAAAACCCCTCTTAGTGCAACACCTCCACGAAAGGGACATGAACAGGAACTTAAATCCTTCTGCTGTGTCTGTGTATCACGTCCTCTCCCTTCTTTAGCAGACCTGTTTCGTATGGTATGTATATAGTTACAAAGGCCTCATTCCCAATCCCAGAGAGAACAACTTGGCTTTTGACTTACATGTTGTCAAGTAGCCAATTAAATGAGATTTTCCATTCTTCAAGTGGTGTTAGGGTGTTGTCTAAGTAAAATATCTGTTATCCTATCACACTGGCACATCTGTTGACTAGATTTAACTGAATCTAAAACTGTAATATGATTAGAACAGCAGATGTGGGATGACGTGAAAATCAAGGCAGGCAGCTTGAGGAGTATCTATTGTTTTTTATTAATTATGGTATTAGCTTTAAAAAATGACAGAGTTCAGGCAGATTCTTCATATTTAAAGAGGAAGTCTTCAGGTATCAATTAATTTTAATGGGCAGGTTCTCTATTGATATGTACATGAATATCCCTAAAGACATTCCAAGAATACTTATCAACATCTGGAAGCAGTGTTGGCCAAAACGTGTGCTTAGTTCTTAACATCAAAAACCATATTTTGAAAAGAATCTTTTATAAAATTTGGAAGGAAACTGTGACTAGTTACCAAAAAAGTAGACTTTTCAATATATTCTAATGTCTGAGTTATTAGGGAGTGAGATGTCTGAAACTCAACTCTAGCGCAATCTGGAGTTTAGGAAAAAAAAAGAGAAAAATATCAGCAAGGATGTGAATAGATTAGAAGAGTTGAATATACTATTGTACTCACTGAAAAACTTCTCTTTCATTCATTCATTCATCTGTTCTTCCTTCCTTTTTCTTCTTCTCTTTTTTAGGCTAAAATTTCAGCAGCTACTTAGCTAGCTCACACTCCAAAAGATGAGGTTGATCAATCCTTTGATTAATTAGAAGAATGGGAAAATTTTATGGATGAGCAAACGCTTTTACGATCAGCTCTGTAGGTTGAAATGCATAGGAGAACTGAATAGAAAAGAGAAGAGATAAAGAAGGTATAAAGAAAAAATATGCCTCAGAGGAAAGACAACACAACAAAAGTGGCAGACACTAGAAGACAGGAGCTAAGAACAGAGTGGTAAAAAACAGATATGCAGAACTGTGACATTCATGATGTATATCAGATTCCATGAATTCACTCGTTTATTCGTTCAAACCACATTTACTGGGTTAATGATCTGTGCCTAACATTAGGAAAATCCTGGATAGTTCAAAGGTGGACAAATACTACCCCCATCTCTGTCCTCCAGGTGCTCAATGTTGGGTGAGGGTGGGAGAGTGTGAATGCATGTTACAGGTGCGATGCTGCTGCTGCTGCTAAGTTGCTTCAGTCTTGTCCGACTCTGTGTGACCCCATAGATGGCAGCCCACCAGGCTCCCCCATCCCTGGGATTCTCCAGGCAAGAACACTGGAGTGGGTTTCCTTCTCCAATGATAGTGATGATGCTATACGCATGCAAATGATACAGCGGGAGCACAAGGGAGCACAAGGGAGGATTTACCACTTTTCCTTGGAAAAGGAGGAAGGAAGGCTAGAGAAGACTCTGAGTTGAGCCTTAAATATGACTTCCTTACAGTTTCTAGCAGGTTCCAATGGAGACCTTCAAAATAAGAATTAACCACCTCCCAACCCTAATAAATAGTGATCATAATGGTGCCTGAACCATCTAAGGAAAGTTTTTATGTTCTGTACAACTTGTGTGTGCCTTAAGACTTAACTCAGTGACTCCATCTATTCTTTGGAGGTGATCTCCTTTGATTACCCAGACTTAAACTGTCCTTATTGGAATTATGACAGGCCACGGACCATGTCTAGTCAATGAACCAGCATTAGATCATGCTGCTTTCCACTCTACGTAATTTCCCTCATTACTGGATTGTAAATTCCCTAATGTCCTTGAAATGCTTTCCTAGTAAATTTTAGCATTTGTTGTTTGTTGTTGTTCACTCCCTAAGTTGTGTCTGACTTTTTGCAACCCCATGGAATTTATTACGGCTGCAAAATGAGTGAATCAATGTGGTAAGGCTCTTGACATGTCAAAAGATTACGCTTTTGATTATCTGGAAAATGTAATACTTAGTTCTAGCCTTTTCTCTATAACAGAATTGTGAATGTAAGGCTCAATCCATCGTCTAGCATGACTTTATCTTACTGTTAAAAAAATAGCACATCTGAAAGTTAGGGAAGAAGTATAGGTATTGGCTTTGCATCATGTGTACTTTCATAAGAATATTACCTGCGGTCAGGAAATAACAGTTTTAAGGAGGCTGAAGTGCAACCCCAGTCCTAGACTGCTGCTCAGCATGGTTCATCAGGAAAGGGTGGGAACCACTTACAATGGTGTGAAATTCATCTGTGAAGCCTCAGTGCTGTGCCATCTGGTGAAACACTGGTGAATAACAAGCCAATTACATTACCTGAAAAGATGACATTGTTCTAAAATTTAAAATTGTGTTTCCTCATTGAATTCAGCCATCAGTCAGTCAGTCAGTGTTGATGAATGGAATATTCAAAGACCTCAGGCTTACATTTATTTGCATTATGGAATTCATATTTTCAGGTAATGATCCAAGGGTCAATAGTTCTGTCTCTGACAGAACTTTACGTGTCCTAGAACTTTCCTGTGAACAGGGAGATATGTTTTTTCCAGTAATTGAGAATGTAGGTCAACGTTTTTGAGAACCACTCTGCAAATGGGAAGTGTTACAGTGTATAAATTCAAGCTATTATTATTATTGCTATTAACTCTGCCTACTAATTACCTGAAGACCAAGTTCATCCAGTAAAACTTAACTTTTTAATGTAGACTGCAAGGAATTTATAACCTTATCTACTAGCCCTCTTCATTTTTTAAAATTTTAATTTACTTTTAATGTCTACATGGTCAAATGTATGAGGTATAAAATTATATGAATGAATAGGTTACACATATAAGAAGTGATCCTCTCTGTATGGAGAGAGTAACATGGAAACTTACATTACCATATGTAAAATAGATAGCCAATGGGAATTTTCTGTATGATTCAAGGAACCCAAACAGGGGCACTGTGACAATCTAGAGGGGTGGGATAAGAGGGAGATGGGAGGGAGGTTCAGAGGGAGGGGATATATGTATACCTATGGCTGATTCATGTTGATATTTAGCAGAAAACAACAAAATTCTGTAAAGCAATTATCCTTCCATTAAAAAAATAAATACATTTTTAAAAAGTGATCCTCTCTTGATCATCATCCTACATTTCTTTGGGAAGAATTGAGGAGAAAAAACAGGAAATGTAGGTATGAATTAGTTTCCATTTATTTAAAATTAATTAAAGAAGAAAGGAAACTCAAGTCATCTAAAATAAAGTGCCTTTGGAGGTTAATTTTGGTTAAATGAATTAAAAACTGTTTTAAGATTAAAGGAAATAAGCAACAGTCAAATTCTCTGAAAATTTTTAAGGAAAAGAAAGCTTAAAGACTCCAATTTAGACATTTAAAAAACAAGTATAAGGTTCTCAAACCAAAGGAAAAGAGTAGAAAATTCCATTTCCTGAGACTGTGATAATGGCTTAATTTCAGAGAAAAACCCTGAAAAATCAAATATCTCTGGTATTCACGTAATGAGAAATCACAGAATAGATTGAAATAAATGTGCTAGTATTTAAAATTGGTTGAAAGTCACCACTGAATTCCTTAGAAATGTTGCGAACAGAGGAAGATACACAGATGCTCTGTAAGATGTTGATGTCTTAGAGATACTTCACATAAAGAGATATTGCCCATTACTGTACATAATAAAATATAATTATTCTAAAATCTTCTAATAATAAAATTGAAATTATTATACTGGTATTAGAATTTGTAGTTTACAAAAGTGCTGCAGATATGTTTTTCCACAGTGAAATCCTTGATAAGAGAAATATTCAAAATCATGACCTATAGAAATAACTCAAGACATGCTATTATGCTAAGCAATGGAAATAAAATTATTTTTGTCAAACTGTAGCGTAATGATGTTAATTAATTTGATATTACAATTTTCCTCTCTATTTTAATAGGTATTATCTGTAACAGTTTTGCTGTTTTACAAGTATAATGAAGTTTGATAAGTCAGATATTAGAATACACATTTGATCAGCAGAACTCTACTCTGAGCTAAAAGTTCAGTTGATTATAAACTTTATAAATATTAATTGAATGCTGCTGTTCCATTATGTTTATTTAATAAGGGAAACAAAATGAGTTACCAAAATGGTGACGGTTGGGGAAGTAAGAAATTCACATTAGCTGTTCAGATAGCCAGATATATCAGTATATTTTAAGATAGATTATTCTATTTCCTCAGTGCTTATATAAATATGAATATCATTGACCCATATAATTCACTGTCTCTATACAAAGAAGTAAAACAAAACCAAAATTCTAACTAATAAGGCATGTTTGATAAATACATATACATTTTTTTTTACAGGTTGTACAGCCTGATATTGTTAAATATTTAAAGCAAGAACTAGTATTTAAAGATTGAAAATTCAAGTTATCTGTTCTGGAAGGACATTTCTCACTTTACTCCTTGTCATTTATTTTCGTTTAAGCAAGTCTATATTTCTTTGACCTCTAATGGTAAAGAAAATAGAATAGAATATCAGAATTCTCCAGTTGATAGAGATCAAATATTGTTAGCTGGGCGAGAGCCCGCAATGCTTGGATGGAGATGAGTTTGCTAGTTTACACACTAGCAAGAGTGGAAATTTACCTTGAATCAACTGGAAGTGGATAAAAGCAGTACTATCGACATGATTTAGAACCTGGGGACAATGCCAATGCATTAGCATGGAAGCCCAGTCAGAAACACTTCCTGTGGACGATGGGAGGACCAGCCTCATCATACTCCTGCTTACTGATCCACATTTGCTGGAACGTGGACAGGCTGGCCAGAATGGAGCCCCCAATCCAAACGGAATACTTGCGCTCTGGGGGAGCGATGATCTTGATTTTCATGGTGCTGGGTGCCAGGGCTACAATTTCCTTCTGCATCCGGTCAGCAATGCCAGGGTACATAGTGCTGCCTCCAGACAGCACGGTGTTGGCATATAGATCCTTGCGAATATCCACATCGCACTTCATAATAGAGTTGAAGGTTGTCTCGTGGATCCCACTGGACTCAATGCCCAGAAAGGAAGGCTGGAAAATGGCTTCTGGACATCGAAAGCGCTCATTCCCAATAGTGATCACCTGCCCGTCGGGAAGCTCGTAGCTTCTCTCCAGGGAGGAGGATGCTGCGGTGCTGACCATCTCTTGCTCAAAGTCTAGGGCCACATAACACAGCTTCTCTTTGACGTCACGAACAATCTCCCACTCAGCCGTGGTGGTGAAGCTGTAGCCTCGTTCTGTCAGGATCTTCATGAGGTAATCTGTCAGGTCTCTGCCGGCCAGGTCCAGACGTAGAATGGCATGAGGCAGGGCATAGCCTTCATAGATGGGCACAGTGTGAGTGACTCCATCCCCAGAATCCATCACGATGCCGGTGGTCCGGCCTGAGGCATAGAGCGACAGCACTGCCTGGATGGCCACGTACATGGCAGGTGTGTTGAAAGCCTCGAACATGATCTGAGTCATCTTCTCCCGGTTGATCTTGGGGTTGAGGGGTGCCTCAGTGAGGAGGATGGGATGCTCATCTGGGGCCACGCGGAGCTCATTGTAGAAGGTGTGGTGCCAGATCTTCTCCATGTCGTCCCAGTTGGTGACCACTCCATGCTCAATGGGGTACTTCAGGGTCAGGATGCCTCTCTTGCTCTGGGCCTCATCCCCCACGTAGCAGTCCTTCTGGCCCATGCCTACCATGACCCCCTGGTGCCGGGGACGCCCCACCATGGAGGGAAACACAGCCCTGGGGGCATCGTCACCACCAAAGCCTGCCTTGCACACCCCTGACCCATTATCCACCACCAAGGCAGACAGCTCGTCATCACTCATGGTCCAGTCCAGAATCTTCCAGATTGGTGAACAGAAGTTAAATACAAAGACCAGACTCTGGTGTGCAAGAGAGAGAATGGGCAGGCTGACAACTCTTCAGAGCTGCCTGCTGAGAGCGGAGCCTGTGCTGTGATGATAGGTATTTAAAGGCACACACTGGTGCCTCCCATGTCCTATCCAACCAGTTCTCAGCATTTCTGGGTGGGGTTGCCTTTGAGGTATTAATAATTATGATGATACAAATCATTAGTAGACCTTCCTTCCTAAGGGGAAAATTGGCTACCAAGTGGCTGAATCTCAGGTTACTATAATTAGGCAACCCACACAGGGCTGTCAGCTTGCTTTGGTGCAGTGTCTGGATAACTATGATGATGCAGTGGGGCATATAAATGCAAGATGAAAGAAAGCTGGAGCAAGGTGTGGGTAACAATGCCAAAAGGGGCATTTCCTCCCTAGTTTGCCCTCTGGGTCCATTTTCTGTACCCTAGATTTACTTTTCCATTCTTAATACATTGTTTTTTGGTTTTTTTTATAAATTTGACTCTGAAAACTTAACTTTTTCAAGATTTTATTCCCTATTAGATTTCAAACCCCAAAGGATATCATCATGATAGAAACTGTTTTAATGAATAAAAATAATGAATGACCAAGAGAGGCCTCACAGCTGTAATTATTATGCATTTGTGTCATGTAAAAATTTAGAGATATTTAAGAGACTTCTAGTGCATTGCTGCTAAGTCACTTCAGTTGTGTCCGACTCTGTGCGACCCCATAGACGGAAGCTCACCAGGCTCACCCGTCCCTGGGATTCTCCAGGCAAGAACACTGAAGTGGGTTGCCATTTCCTTCTCCAATGCATGAAAGTGAAAAGTGAAAGTGAAGTCGCTCAGTCGTGTCCGACCCTCAGCGACCCCATGGACTGCAGCCTTCCAGGCTCCTCTACCCATGGGATTCTCCGGGCAGAAGTACTGGAGTGGGGTGCCATTGCCTTCTCCGTCTAGTGCATTAGTGATCAAGTAAAATCAAGGCAATGGCACCCCACCCCAGTACTTTTGCCTGGAAAATCCCATGGACGGAGGAGCCTGGTAGGCTCCAGTCCATGGGGTCGCTAAGAGTCGGACACGACTGAGCGACTTCACTTTCACTTTTCACTTTCATGCATTGGAGAAGGAAATGGCAACCCACTCCAGTGTTCTTGCCTGGAGAATCCCAGGGACGGGGAAGCCTGGTGGGCTTCCATCTATGGGGTCGCACAGAGTCGGACACGACTGAAGCGACTTAGCAGCAGCAGCAGCAAAATCAATAAACTACTACAGATTTTCTTTCCTGATATAAATTCTAATAACCAAATTTCATTAAGCACTATGCTTATTAGACATTGTTCATAGAACTAGGTTTGTTGGGTTCATGTTGATTGCATAGGGGCTAGATGTCCAACCATCTTGAATGATTTATTAGATAAAATGCAAATTATAAAATATTTATGTACAATAATTCTTGTTTTATAACAATGAGCAAAGTTTAGCAATAAGATAAAATTTTAAGTAATATTTGAATTGATCTTTAAAACATTTTGATCTTTAAGGTTCATATTATGATATCAACCATCTCTATAATTGTTAAAATGTATCCAATTGAAATAGTATTAGCTTTCCTTCAGTTTTAAGATGTATTAAGCCCTGATCATTTCGCAGGAAGTTTGTCTGCATTTTACTTTTAATATAGAAATTTAGATAACCCAGTAATGTGTGTATCATGATAAAACATGGGATATTGGTAACATCTTACAAGGAAACAGCAATTAAGGGAGTTCATTACTTTGTTCCTTTTTGTATTAGGTAAATGGGATATTTAGGAAGTCGAGAGATAACTGGAGTAATAGCCAAGTTTGGTCTTAGGGTACAAAATGAAGAGGACAAAGGCTAACAGAGTTTTGTCGAGAGAACACTCTGGTAGTAGGAAACACCCTTTTCCACTAACATAAAAGACGACTCTACACATGGACATCACCAAATGGTCAATGCCAAAATCAGATTGATTACATTTTTTGAAGCTGAAGATGGAGAAGCTCTATACAGTCAGCAAAACAAGACCTAGAGCTGACTGGAGCTCAGATCATCAGCTCCTTATTGCAAAATTCAGGCTTAAATTGAAGAAAGTAGAGAAAACCATTAGGCCATTCAGGTATGACCTAAATCACCTTCCTTATGATTATGCAGCAGAGGTGACAAATGGATTCAAGGGATTAGATCCGGTAGACAGAGAGCCTGAAGAAGTATGGACAGAAGTTCACACGTTGTACAGGAGGCAGTGAACAAAGCTATCCCAAAGAAAAAGAAATGTAAGAAAGCAAAACGGTTGTCCGAGGAGGCTTTATTTACAAATAGCTGGAAAAGAAGAGAAGTGAAAAGCAAGGAATAAAGGGAAAGATATACCCGACTGAAGACAGAGTTTCAGAGAATAGCAAGGAGAGACAAGAAGGCCTTCTTAAATGAACAGTGCCAATAAATAGAGGAAAATAGTAGAAAGGAAAAGACTAGCGATGTCTTCAAGAGAATTGAGAGATCAAGGGAACATTTCACAGACAGATGGGCACAATAAAGGACAGAAAAGGTAAGGACCTAACAGAAGCAAAAGAGATTACGAAGAGGTGGCAAGAATACACAGAAGAACTATACAAAAAAGGTCTTAATGACTCAGATAACCACGATATTGTGGTCACTCATCTAGAACCAGACATCCTGGAGGGTGACGTCAAGTGGGCCTTAGGAAGTATTACTACAAACAAAGATATTGGAGGTGATGGATTCCAGCTGAGCTATTTCAAATCCTAAAAGATGATGCTGTGAAAGTGCTGCACTCAATATGTCAGCAAATTTGGAAAACTCAGCAATGGCCACAGGACTGGAAAAGGTCAGTTTTCATTCCAATCCCAAATAAGGGCAATGCCAAAGAGGATTCAAACTACTGCACAACTGTTCTCATTTCACACGCTATGAAGGTCATACTCAGAATCCTTCAAGCTAGGCTTCAGTAGTATATGAACCGAGAACTTTCCATATGAACAAGCTGGATTTAGGAAAGGCAGAGGAACCAGAGATCAAATTGCCAACATTCGTTGGATCATAGAGAAAGCAAGGGAATTCCAGGAAAGCATCCATTTCTTCTTTATTGACTACATGAAAGCCTTTGTGTATATCACAACAAACTGTGGAAAATTCTTAAAGAGATGAGTATACCA
The DNA here is from genome assembly GCA_935064755.1 of Tragelaphus eurycerus. Classification (NCBI taxonomy): domain Eukaryota; kingdom Metazoa; phylum Chordata; class Mammalia; order Artiodactyla; family Bovidae; genus Tragelaphus; species Tragelaphus eurycerus. The sequence continues at coordinate 23,108,947 of CAKXYN010000024.1, read as the reverse complement.
GACCACCTCACCTGTCTCCTGAGAAAACCATATGCAAGTCAAGAAGCAACTGTATGTAGATTAAGAAGGCATGAAATTAAAAGATGCTTGCTCCTTGGAAGAAAAGCTATGACAAACTTAGTGTACTAAAAAGCAGAAACAGGAAAGCCTGGTATGCTTCAGTCCATGGGGTTGAAAAGAGACACAACTGAGCAACTGAACAACATAAAGCAAGATTTAGAGCTGGACATGGAACAATGGACTGGTTCCAAATTGGGAAAGGAGTACGACAAAGCTGTATATTGTCACCCTGTTTATTTAACTTATATGCAGAATACCTCATGTGAAATACCAGGCTGGATGAATTGCAAGCTGGAATCAAGATGGCCAGAAGAAATATCAACAACCTCAGATATGCAGATGATGCCACTCTGATGGCAGAAAGTAAAGAGGAACTAAAGAACCTCTTGATGAGGGTGAAAGAAGAGAGTGAAAAAGCTGGCTTGAAACTCAACATTCAAAAAACATTCATGGCATCTGGTCCCATCACTTCATGGCAAATAGAAAGGGAAAAATTGAAAGCAGTGGCAGATTTTGTTTTCTTGGGCTCCAAAATCACTGCTGATGTTGACTGCAGCCATGAAATTAAAAGATGCTTGCTCCTTGGAAGAAAAACTTTGACAAACATAGACAGCACCTTAAAGAGCAAAGACATCACTTTGCTGACAAAGGTCCTTCTAATCAAAGCTATGATTTTTCCAGTAGTCATGTATCAGATCAGATCAGATCAGATCAGTCGCTAAGTCATGTCCGATTCTTTGCGACCCTATGAACTGCAGCACGCCAGGCCTCCCTGTCCATCACCAACTCCCGGAGGTCACTCAGACTCACATCCATCGAGTCAGTGATGCCATCCAGCCATCTCATCCTCTGTCGTTCCCTTCTCCCCCTGCCCCCAATCCCTTCCAGCAGCAGAGTCTTCTCCAATGAGTCAACTCTTTGCATGAGGTGGCCAAAATACTGGAGTTTCAGCTTTAGCATCATTCCTGAGTTTTGGACCATAAAGAAGGCTGAATGCCAAAGAATTGATGCTTTCAAACTGTGCTGCTAGAGAAGACTCTTGAGAGCCCCTTGGACAGCAAGGATATCAAACCAGTCAATCCTAAAGGAAATCAACCCTGAATATTCATTGGAAGGACTTATGCTGAAGCTGAAGCTCCAATACTTTCACCTGATGTGAAGAGCTGACTCATTGCAAAAGACCCTGATGCTGGGAAAGATCAAAGGCAAAAGGAGAAGGGTCAGCAGAGGTTGAGATGTTTAGATAGCATCATCAATCTTGTTGGATATGAATTTGAGCAAACCCTGGGAGATAGTGAAGGTCAGGGAAGCCTGGCATGCTGCAGTCCATGGGGTCACAATGAGTCAGACACGACTGAAGAAGTGAACAATAGCAACAGCAAAGTGGGATATAATCTCCTTTGTCAACTCATCTAAGGTAAATTTTTCATGCCATATCTAAGTTATCTAAAACCTTCCTTTAGGTTAATCAATTAATCATCTCAATAATGGTCACTTTGTAAGCAGTAGCACAGTAGTCCTGGACAGATGTGTATCCTCTAGTTCAAGGTCAGAATCAGGCAGTGTCCTTGCCCATGAACTTCCTAGAAGGGTCATGGTAACATGAAGTTGTGAGTGTCAAACCCTCTTCTTTGTCTACAACTTGATACAGAACTGTTTTTTCTCTGGGTTTTTCCAGTGCTTTCCTCTATAATGTGACTTTGAAACTTTCCTTCTAACTAGTCATAGAAAAATGTGTGCTTCACTATAAAGTCTATAGCTTTGCTTTTTTTCCCGCCCACTGTCTTTTCCCCTACTTTTTTTTTTTGTAGCTTCAAATCCAGTTCCTCCTTCAACAGAATTAAAGAATTCACCCTTAAACCTTTACACTGAATAGTATTGTGTACTTTTGTGTCATGTAGCACAACCAAGCTTTTGATTAAAACAGCATTTTATTGCTATAGGACGGTGCTTCTGGAAATGTTTTTTTCTTATTTAGACCTGTAAGAAATTGCATGTACATCCTACAATACTGAAACAAAATAAAATATTGCATTTAGCACTGCTTCCTATTTATGAATCTCTTCCAGAATATAAAACAAAGTCATGTCAGTAGAGGAGCCCATATGACACCAAGAACAACCTTTAGATTCTAGATGTACTAAAGCAGTCTCCTAGAATCGCCTTTGAACTGAGAGCTGGCTGGTAATGAGTCCGTACCGCATAATTGTCTTGAGACTGAGGCTGATGTGTGCTTTTGCTAGAAGACCTTCTAGCCTCTTGGTGTCCCAAGAGAAATTTTCATCAATTATATATTCTTAAAATAAGATTAAGTTCTTTTAATTAACCCCCCAATAATACCAGAGGGATATATCATAATTAGACAGTCATTAAAAAATTGCATCTGTTGGACTGGTTACATTTTTTTAAAGTAGTAAGAATTTGTATGCGTGAAACATAGGAAGATGGGTTTACAAAAGCTGGGCTCTCAGTTCGGTTCAGTTCAGTTGCTCAGTTGTGTCCGACTCTTTGCGACCCCATAAACTGCTGCACGCCAGTCCTCCCTGTCCATCACCAACTCCCGCAGTTCACCCAAACTCTTGTCCTTCGAGTCGGTGATGCCATCCAGCCATTTCATCCTCTGTCGTCCCCTTCTTCTCCTGCCCCCAATCCCTTCCAGCATCAGGGTCTTTTCCAATGAGTCAGCTCTTCGCATGAGGTGGCCAAAGTATTGGAGTTTCAGCTTTAGCACCAGTACTTCCAAGGGGTCTCTAGTTCCTGAAGGTGATAGATTTTATAACTGACTGGAATTTGCAGATATTTAGTTGTGTGCTAAGCTGCTCAGTCGTGTCCAATTTTGTGTGCCCTATGAACTCTAGCCTGCTAGGCTTCTCTGACCATGGGATTCTCCAGGCAAGAATACTGGAGTGGTTGCCATGTCCTCCTCCAGGGGATTTTCCCACCCCAGGGATCTGTTGGGAGCCGGGTTGGATCAGCGCTCCGCCCATGACAAAGGTCATGAGGAAGGAGGCTCGGCACACGCAAGGGCTGGATCGAGCCTCAGGAGCCCCCTGGAAATTCTCGAGCATCTACCCCCAAAACCAGAGTCTGCCTACTTTCGGCTTTGTGTTCTCACCTACACCTCTGACTTTACAAGGGGCTGTCCCCCACTACCTTTCTCTGAAAAAAGAGCTAACTTACAGCTCCAGTTAATAATTCCTGGGTGTGACAGTGTTTCAACCTACAAACTCCTTTGGAAATCCTCTGGCCTGCCTGAATAGGCTTTTCCAGCCACATGTGATTGTTTAGAGCCTCCCAACTGTGAGAGTTATGAGACGTTCTAAACTGTATAAGTACAGATTCCTTTGAGCAGTTAAAAGATTGATTAGAAATTGTATTGGTGAAGGGTTTTTCACTTGTTGGGCCAATGTTTGCTGCTAAGTCTCCATGTCCCTTACCTACTGTGTCCTTGGCAGTGTATTGATTGATATAATTGATTTATAGAAATGTAAGTAGTAGCTTTAATGTTTGTAACCTTGGACCCTTTAGTTAATTCTTTCTCTTGTTATCACCCACCACACCTTTGCCCTATAGAAATGCAACTCCAATGCCTTTGGAGGGTGGCGCCTGACTAATCACCTTTAGAGAAAAAAGTTTTCTGAAGAAAGGGTCTTAAAATGTTGACAGGCCTCTGGGCCAGAAGATGATGCAAATCATCTAAACTTTTGCATATGATAAGTTTGCAGGAAGAAATCCTACGCCTTCCCCCATTATCCTCTATGCATAACTTAAGGTATAAAAACTACTTTGAAAAATAAAGTGTGGGGCCTTGTTCACCGAAGCTTGGTCTCCCCATGTTGTTCTTTCTCTTACCTTCTGGCTGAATTATTCAGCCTCTTCTCTCCACAAAACGTTCTCACTGAGCTATCCTTATTTCATCCACTTTTCTTCACTGAATTTCCTCACTGAGCTATCTTCATTTTTATTACTCTTTATATCTTTAATTAACACCTAATTAATCGTTTCTTGATCCCGCCGACTCCATCTCCCCTTCGAATTCCCTGGATCCACCGGGGCTGGACCCCGGGAGGGATCAAAGTAAAAGCGAAGTTGCTCTTTTGTGTCCGGCTCTTTGCGACCCCATGGACTATAGCCTACCAGGCTTCTCCATCCATGGGATTTTCCAGGCAAGAGTACTGGAGTGGGTGGCCATTTCCTTCTCCACCCAGGGATCAAACCGGCATCTTTTGACTCTCTTGCATTGGCAGCCAGATTTTTTACCACTAGCGCCACCTGGGAAACCCATTTAGTTACCTAAATCTAAAACCTATCGGGGTCTCTAAGATTAACTTTTGGAAGCCCAGGATGTCATATTCTTTCACATTTGGCCTAGTTTAACTCTCACACAGCTATAAAAACTCCAGGAAGGGATAGGTAGGGGCATGACATGTAAGGATAGTCAACTGAGGTCACTTGAAGCATTGCCCTGCCCCCCATCACCTTGCCTTTTCCAGGTAACCTTCAGCTGATTTAATCCACAAACACTTATTAAACATCCCATGTGCTGGGCTCTGGTGATGTACCCATGAATAAAACACAGCCCTTATTTTTAAGGGGTTAACTGCCTGATGGGTGAAAATCCCCTCTTATCAGGCTGACTTGTGGTCACTCTGCACTGCTACAGGAGCAGTCAGCTTGGCACTGCCTGGGCTGCACTGGTTCTTGTGACTTATTTTGAATATCATTCCCCAGTACACAGATAACAGTGGTTGATGTATAGGGAGAAGGAGCTTGGGATGATAAGAATGTGGAGGGATAAGGCCTTGAACCTGGGGTGAGGGGAAGAAGAAGACCCCTATGCTGAGTCTCAGAGGAAGAGCAGGAGGCTGCTGGCCCATATAGGGAATATTGCATGTATGAACTTGGAAAAAAATCAGAGAATCAATAATGATTTGGAATTAGGTATCTATAGAAATGTCAGCAAGGGTTTGGAACATGAATGTGGATCCTAGTAGTAGGGGTGACAGAGGGTGGGGAGCTCTAGAACTGGAGGTAACTTCCCCTCTGTGCACAGATGATCAGACTAGGGGCCTCTCGGCCATGTGCCCATGGAGGCCCGTCTCAGTGATTATCTCCTATCCCCAGACTCTCATCTCTAAACCAAACCACTTGAGACTGAAAGTTTGAATGAGGCCCCTTTCTGCTGCCACCCTAGGGACCCAATTTGAAATTCGAAGCCAGCTACCGTGTTCCCTACTCAAATACATGGATGAGTAGGTAGTGAGATTTTTTTCATTACATTTGCTGATTTATTCATTGATAGATATAGATGACCACTTTTTAAGTTAAAAACTCTTTTATCTTATATGTAAATACTATCCAATATTTATATTTCATATTGATAAAATGGCTTAATCATATATTGGGAAGTATAATTGTTCACTCAAGACAAGTCTAACTTTACAGTTTAATAATTTCTTGTAGTAAATTCATGAAAAGCATTTACTGATAAAGAGTTTATAATGATTTACTGTTTATTTATTTTAATATATAGAATTTTGTAGAAACATGGGACAAATTTACAAAATACAACAAGCACTCCCCCAGATAAAACCCAGCTCACCTTTTTTTCAAGGCAGGTGTGGGCAAGAGGGAGGAAGAGGTGGTGTTGGTAAGGTGTCACCTAGTTAGTTCCGGGAGGCACTTGGAAGGATAATTGGGGCACAAAATTGTTTTAGTGGCACAGTAACCACGGCTTCCAGCCCCTAGGCCTGTGCTGGCCTGTTTTTCTGTGAGCAAGACCAGCATTCACTCCTCAGGCTGACAGGGCTTCCCCTGTGATATTTAAGAGGACTAGAAGTGAATTTTATGGCAGTTTTCCTTAACTCTTAACTTTAAACTATGCCATAGATCAGCTTTCGGCTAGATGGATTGATTTATTAATATAAACAAAGTTGTCAAGAGGAGAAATGGATTTCTATGTGCAGTAGGTGAGCCTGGGGAAAATATCTTGATTTTAAGGAAAGAGGAGGAAAAGCAAGGGAAGTTTGTGCAAATGGAAATGTCAATATTCACCGCGGCTCACCCACTGCTTCACATCAGGCAAGCTCCAATTGTGCTCTGATTCTGAATGGTGGAGAGAGCAACAGGAAACATTGGGATTCCTGATCAATGAATGTGTGCCAGTTTCTTTGCTAAATGTTTTCCTCACACACACCAGTTCTTTAATCATCATGACAGTCCTCACAAGAGATCTAGCATTATCATCCCCATCGTAGAAGGATTAGACTGAAGTTTAATGAGTAAACTGATCAAAGCTACACAGAGTGATAGAGGCAGTGTCAGCATTCGAATCCAAGCAGATCAATTCCAGAGCTCAAGCTCTGCCTGAAGATAGGCTGAAAGAAAGTGTACGGGGCCTCTGACTAGCAACCAGTGAGACAGGCAACCAGCTAGGACCATGCCTGTGAAGTCTTTGTATTCCTGTTGGGAAACATCATCTTAAAGTGTCCAAACACCATTTTAGAGTGGAGACCAGGTTGTATATTAAAGTCAAAAGAAGAAAATGAAAAATAATTATAGAGAAATTTAACAGGTTCTTTCAAGTTATTGGTGCTTCCCTGGTGGCTCAGAGGTTTAAGCATCTGCCTGGAATGTGTGAGACCCAGGTTCGATCCCTGGGTAGGGAAGATCCCCTAGAGAAGGCAATTGCATCCCACTCCAGTACTCTTGCCTGGAGAATCCTATGGAGGGAGGAGCCTGGTAGGCCACAGTCCATGGGGTCTCAAAGAGTTGGACACGACTGAGCGACTTCACTTTCACTTTATTAATAAGAATATCAAGACCTCTTACTCTTTAAATGGAGAAAAAGAAATGGTGACTTATGCCTGGACTGCGAAGGGAAGACATTTATAAGTAAAGAGTCAAATCTATGATCTAAAGTAAGAAAATAGCAGAAAAGTGATTTCATGAGGCAGTTGCAGGATGTAGCACTAAATAGCAAAAACCAAATCATTACAGTAAATGCATGTTTTGGATTGCAGCCATTTACAAAGTGAAGCCTTCTGGGTGTCAGTCTTCAGAGCGTAAATGGCATTGTCTCCAAACCTCCACACTTGACCATGACATGCCAGTGGTGAATGATAGAAAGTGGGGCAAAGACTTTCTGCTTTCAAGGGGTTTAGGAAGCATGGTGAGCCTGGGTAACTGAATCCATTTGATGGTTTCTGAAGCAGGCCAAGAATAGAAGTCAACCAAAATGGACAGTAACTACAGATTATAGAGGTGAGGTAGCAAAACTTACGGGGAAGGCAATGGCACCCCACCCCAGTACTTTTGCCTGGAGGGTCCCATGGACGGAGGATCCTGGTAGGCTCCAGTCCATGGGGTCGCTAGGAGTCGGACACGACTGAGTGACTTCACTTTCACTTTTCACTTTCATGCACTGGGGAAGGAAATGGCAACCCACTCCAGTGTTCTTGCCTGGAGAATCCCAGGGACGGGGGAGCCTGGTGGGCTGCCGTCTATGGGATCGCACAGAGTCGGACACGACTGAAGCGACTTAGCAGCAGTAGCAGCAGCAAAACTTAAGAATAATAAAATGTCAGATCAAAATAAAGGCCCTAATGATCAGATCATCTTAAAGATTATAAGTTGGAGTTGGGGATAATTTGCCTGGGAGCTCAGATCATTCACTGAGTGTGAGGGCCTGACAGGACCTGAAGAGAAGATGTTATAGACAGAGAATAAACAACTCTACATGTAGGTATGATCTGATATAGGCTGGGGCTGGGGAGACCATGGGTCCTTAAGGCTAATTTACTGAGTCCAGTCTTTCATAAAAACTCACAGCAAAATGTGAAAAATATCTTTGAGTCACTGGGCTGTGTTTGCTGCATTTTATTCATTCTGGGGAAACTGGCTTTGTGACTGTTCAAGTATCATGACTGATTTATTGCACATTTTCATTAGGATCATCTATAAGTCCTTGTCTGCCCAATGGGATTATGACTGTCAAATGCTGGACCATAGCAGTGTCTCTTCTCTGGAAGAGTGCTGATACTCTGGGAATGCGCTGCCCAGGATCAAGTACATAGAAGGGGATGACAGAGGATGAGGAGCTCACTTAGGGTCTGGAAGCTCTGTAACTTACTTTCCAGGGGAAACGTTGTGATTGGCAAGAAATGACTCAGTGTATTGTTTCTCTAGTCAAGGGAATCGGTCTTTCTGGGGATCTCAGGAGACACAGCCAGGGAATTGTTTCTGGTAAATGGGACAATGAGGCCTCCTTAGGGTTTTCTTAGTTCTTTCTGCTGATGGCAAGGCAGGAATGGGCAAGGAGACGCTTTGGGATGGAGCTTAGGAGATGAGGGGGCAGAACTTACAGTAGGGAATCTAGAAGAAAGTAAGGGCAGTGAAATATGAGAACTTACACCTGTCTGTTATGGTCTCTCTCCCTTTAGTTATGTCACAAAGCCTAGCAAAAGCATCACTGAAGACGTTACGGAAAAGACGGTCCTACTATTTGGTGCAGGTCCTGGATTGCTCATCGGGGCTAACCCTTAGCGCAGTGCAGGCATGCAGACTGCGCACAACTTCTTTGATCCACACAGTGCTCTTACAAAGGTTTTTAAATTTTTACTTTTGAATATTTGCAAAATAATTAGCTTCTGAAATTCTCACTTCTCTTGGAAAAAAAAAAAAACGAATTAAGCAACACTGGGCCCAAGTACAGCTAAAGAGCAGCTGCTGCCTTTAACAGGGTCTCCTTCCCCCACCAGCACCCACATTCCTGTGGTGTTGCTCCCACTCAGCTTCATTCAGGCTCTTGATAGGTGAGTTTAATGTGTTCTGAGAAGCCAAAGAGGAGCTTGCATCTTAGAGGGCTGGGGAGGGGAAGAGACAGGTGAAGCCTGTGCTCTGGGACCCTTCGTTGTTTGGGGTATGAGCTGGTATCCACAAGAGAGGAAAAATACTCTGTAGCCAAATTTCTTTAATTAACATGACAACTGTCCAATGTAATACTTAGTCTTTAGGAGTTTAAAAAGAAATTCAGTTCAAAATACAGTACGGCACAAAGGGAGGTCCTGTTCACTGTTTTTGAGGCTGGGATAGGGCGGAATGGGTTTGTTTTACAGAAGGAAGGATTTTTAAGTAAATAATTAGAAGAAAATTGCTGAGAATATAATGCATTACAACTCTGTTTTCTGGTTAACTGTCTCTGTTGCTGCTTTGAAAATTCAGAGGTGTGGCACCTGGGATTTTCTCTGTTCTGATTGGACAAGTTGAAAAAGACTGGTCTGAGTTTTTAAATGGTGTTATCTCATTCTGGACTTTTCCCCACCTCTTTAAAGCAGGACATCTGTCCTTATGAGGGAAATGAATGTGTTTTCACGTCTTCAGATCCTTTTCCTCTGAAACTATGAGTTATTTGTAAAAGGGCACCCAAAGGTGCTGCAATATAAAAATTTTGAAGCATTCAGAGTAAGTCCTTCTTTTGTATCAGCTATAAATGGAATCTGAATCAAACTAGTACAGTATCTGAAATTGACTTCTGGATTAAAATAAAAGAGGAAAAATTATTTCATTGATGTCTCTGGTCCACATTGGTGACATTTTCACTTTTAACCAAAAAGGAAAGAAAAAGTACTCCAGGTTAGATAGAAGGTTCATTAAAAGTACTGTATGGAATATAGAAATGCTAAAACATTCAGGAATGTTAACCTAAGGGCAAACTTTGCCAAAGAAAGTAGAGTGACTTGGGAGAGAGAGAAAGCAGAATTTTATTTATTTTACATAAATCCAACATTCATTTATGGAAATGAAAGATTAGCATATAACTCACGTATGAACCTGTCACTCTTGGCTGTAAAGCTTTTGACGACTCCCATTTGCTGTAGAACAAAGTCCAAACTGCTTAGTACAGGCTTTAAGGCCCTCTATTATCTGGCTCCAACCTATTTCCCTAGCCTGACATTTCCCATCCTTCCCTCCCCGATTCTGGAAACTTGTGTTCCAGTCTCCTGGGCTAATTGCTACTCCCACTCCCTTGGACCTGCTGCTATTACTTACTCCACTAGGAATGTCCTTTCCACCTTCCATCAGTCTCAGAAGCTCATCAGTTTCCCCATAAAGCCTTCTCTAGTTTCCCCAGTAGGAGTTACTCTCTTGCCCCTCTCAAGTCCTACAGCACGTAGCTCAGATTTCTGTTGTAGTTTTTTCCTTTTCTGTTTTATGTTATTTATGTGCATGGCTGTCTCCCTCACTCTACTCTCTAGATCAAAAAGCCCACATTTTATTTCTCACAGGGCCAGTGACAGAGTTTTGTGACTTTTATTGTTTAATTATTGCCTATTGACCTGTACTTCCAATGTTTAAATAGTATTTGATTGATTGGGCTATGTTAACATTCCAACATATTCTGTGTAAGTTCTAACCAAACACCTTTAATACCAAATTCATCAGCTTCTCCAAAATGCTCTGTTTACACCAGTGGCTTCAAAATATTGAAAATCATTCCATTTTCTAATTTGGAGGTCATTTTTGACTCAACCATTTTATTCTTTTTTTTTTTTTTTTTTTAATCATAATGTAGGAGAAGGCAATGGCTACGCACTCCAGTACTCTTGCCTCGAAAATCCCATGGATGGAGGAGCCTGGTAGGCTGCAGTCCAGGGGGTCGCTAAGAATCAGACACGACTGAGCGACTTCACTTTCCCTTTTCACTTTCATGCATTGGAGAAGGAAATGGCAACCCACTCCAGTGTTCTTGCCTGGAGAATCCCAGGGACAGAGGAGCCTGGTGGGCTGCTGTCTATGGGGTCGCACAGAGTCAAACACGACTAAAGCGACTTAGCAGCAGCAGCAGCCGTATGACACCAGATTCTATCGGGTATTTTTTGAGATTATTTCCGTTTTCTCATTTCTGCTGCTCTTTACTCTTAGTTCAGGCCTGGGCCACTTCACAGTTAATTAAGTTCCAGAGAACTTTGCTGAATAACTCTTCCAACAACAAACCATTCTGCCAGGAAACTCTTAAATCATGTATACTGAAATCTCCCAGGCTCCAAATTTGCTACCACATAAAATCTAAACTTCTCTGCCCTGCTCTGGTTCTACAATAACTATCAAAACATAGTGGTTAAGAACAGAGCTCTAGAATCTGGCAGAGTTAGGTTTGTCCCTACACTTATGAGGTCTGTAAACTAGAGCATTTCAGAAGTCCCCAAAGTCTGTTTCCTCTTCTCTAAGCTGAAGATATGTGTACCTACCTCATAAAGTTGTCTTGGGTTTGGCAAGAGATGATGCCTATAAAGCCTTTAACAGAGTGCAGAGGAAGAGCAAGAGTGCAAAGGATATTCACAGCAATCATTGCATTTCCCATGACTCTGGGATGCTAGCTCAGCTCTGCTCAATTGCACCTCCTCACTATGAAGGAGGCGAAGAGCAGGCAGCAGAGCTACCCTGAAGCGAAAGCTGCTCAGTCGTGTCCGACGCTTTGCGACCCCATAGACTATATGGTCCATGGAATTCTCCAGGCCAGAATACTGGAGTAAGGAGCCTTTTCCTTCTCCAGGGGATCCTCCCAACCCAGGGATTGAACCCAGGTCTCACGCATTGCAGGCAGATTCTTTACCAGCTGAGTCAGCAGTGAAGCCCAAGAACACTGGAGTGGGTAGCCTATCCCTTCTCCAGCAGATCTTCCCGACCCAGGAATTGAATCAGGGTCTCCTGCACTGCAGACAGATTCTTTACCAACTGACAAGGATCCTAATGGGGACTGAGCAAACTCTATATATGGGGCAGGAATCTATGTATACTGCTAAGAAAAGGAAGTTAGGGATGGCTAACTGGAGGTGGCCAAGAAGCAACAGTTAAAACCAGTCATAGAACAATGGACTGGTTCCAAATTGGGAAAGGAATACGTCAAGGCTGTATATTGTCAAGGTTGTATATACCCTACTTATTTAACTTATATGCAGAGTACATCATGCGAAATGCCAGGCTGGATGAAGTACAACCTGGAATCAAGATTGCCAGGAGAAATATAAATAACCTCAGATATGCAGATGACACCACCCTTAGGGCAGGAAGTGAGGAGGGACTAAAGAGCCTCTTGATGAAGGTGAAAGAGGAGAGTGGAAAAAGCTGGCTTAAAACTCAACATTCAAAAAACTGAGATCATGACATCTGGTCCCATCACTTTGAAGCAAATAGATGGGGGAAACAATGGAAACAGTGACAGACTTTATTTGCTTGGACTCCAGAATCACTGTGGACAGTGACTGCAGCCATGAAATTCAAAGACGCTTGCTCCTTGGAAGAAAAGCTATGTCAAACCTAGACAGTGTATTACAAAGCAGAGACATCATATTGCCAACAAAGGTCCATATAGTCGAAGTTACGATTTTTCCAGAAGTCATGTATGGATTTGAGAGTTAGACCATAAAGAAAGCTGAGTGCCAAAAATTGATGCTTTATAACTATGGTGTTGGAGAAGATTCTTGAGAGTCCCCCTTGGACAGCAAGGAGCTCAAACCAGTCAATCTTAGAGGAAATCAACCCTGAATATTCATTGGAAGGACTGATGCTGAAGCTGAAATTCCAATACTTTGGCCACCTGATGTGAAGAGCTGACTCATTGGAAAACCCTGATGCTGGGAAAGATTGAAGGCAGGAGGAGAAGGGGACAACAGAGGATGAGATGGTTGGATGGCATCACCGACTCAATGGACATGAATTTGAGCAAGCTCTGGGAGATTGTGAAGGTCAGGGAATCCTGGCGTGCTGCAGTCCACGGGGTTCAGAGAGAGCTGGACACGACTGAGTTACTAAACAACAACGAGAGGGAGGTGGACAATTGGTGAAAGACCCTGAAGCCAACCAACCATGAGTGGTTTGAATTCCATAAGCTGGGCAGTGATTGGTCATCCTATGTCAGGCTATATTCTGAGTAGAGATGGAAATGAAGTTGTTTCTTGTGATTTATTGATTTAGAGATAGAAAGCAGAAAACACAAGGCCAGAGGTTTCTCCTACTGATTGCGATGCAGTGTTCTTGTACTACTGGGGTTTGGAGACAGGGGGTCTGTTCTCACCTCTGACCCCATGTTGGGGTGCCGCTCACTGGAGTCCTGTGGTAGAGCTGCACATGCTCCCTGGAGAGGGCAGGGAGCACAAGGGCAGCCCTCGTGGGCACCTCATGAGTGAACCCAAGATGTGAACCATGCTCTTCCACATAGTCAGTGGTGGCTATTGGCAGAAACTAGATACCTGCAGTGGTCTGTGGGCCATTAGACACCAGTAAAGGTTGCTGGCATTGTTCTAAAGGACCCAGTTCCAGCTACTTCCTACCAGTTCAAGAGTCATTTGTCTGTCCAGTGAGGATCTATGTGTACTTTGCAATTTTGTTTCAGTGTAGAGCACGAGCATTTCTTTGTGTAGTTAGAATTTTAAATGCTTTTTGAATAATTTTTAAATTGTATCTAAGTGTTTACAGGTAATTGGTTAAAAAAAAAAAAAATTCACAACTCTATGTGAACGATGGTTTAGTCATCAGCCGAGATCCTGTGGGCTTCTCTGGTGGCCCAGATGGTAAAGAACCTGCCTGCCAATGTAGGAGTTCAATCCCTGGGTGGGGAAGATCCCCTAGAGAAGGGAATGGCTACCCACTCCAGTATTCTTGCCTGGAGAATCCCATGGGCAGAGGGGTCTGGCAGGGTCTAGTCTATGGGGTCGCTAAGAGTTGGACAGAACTGAGTGACTAACACTTCACTTCAGAGATCACATATTTACACAATATACAGTATATTTTTACTGTTTACTTCAGAATGTGTGGTGAATTGGCCGATCATATTGTTTTTAAGGCTGGAACAGACAATGGCACCCCAGGATCTCCTGTGCTGTGCAGAAAAAACCTGCAATTATATCAACTAAGGAAACCTTTAGTCCTATGGGCTTCCTGACCTAGTCATGGAGGCAGCAGGGAAGAGAGGAAGGACCATTGACTGCTGCCAGGGCTCTGGAGGATTCCAGATGTTTCACTAACCGCCCTGGCTTTGGGCAAGTCACTCAGCTGCTATAATTTGAGTGTTCTTCTCTATAAAAGTGAGGAGATTTCATCTTACTTGGCAGATTGAACATACGTGTTTGGCTACATGTACTCTGAAAACACCACTACACTTTGCAGTAGGTAAGTAAAAAGATAGTAAAATTGAGGGCAAAGAGAGGAGGAGAAGACACAGCAATAACATTTTGAAAGCAGGAATGGTGTGAATGAGGGGTAAGTAAGCTGACTTGAGGAAACGGAAACCTCAGCCGGGTGTAGAGAAGCCCACAAGCAATAATGTTCTTCCTGCAAAGACGCGGCAAGGCTCCATATGCTGAGACCCCAGGTACTTCTGAAACTGGGGGCGCACTCGGGTCAGAAACGGGAAAATTGGCTAAAGATGTGGAGCAAAAGCAGGTAATCAAAGATACCCTCCCTGCCCTGCCCCATATCTTCAGCTGGGAAAGCTGAAGTGACCCATCTCTGGTCCATAGGGCCTTTCATCTTCTGGCAGGCTGGGCCCAGGCTTTTCCCCTTGGCTGAGTGGGTTTCTGAGAGAAACCTGAAGTCGAAGCCTGAAGGGACGCTTGAGGCCTAGACTGAGAAGTGACAGGGTCTCTTCTTCCATGCATTCATCTGGGCAAAGCAAGGCGCACAGCCAGCTGAGATTCAAGGGGACAGAGATTCTACCTCTTGATGGACAGGGCTGCAAAGTCACGTGAGTGCCAGTAGGGTATGGATAAAAGAGGAAAAGCTGTGGCCAGTTTTGCAAACAGTCTACCATAAGATGCAGTAAGGATGGGATTCCTGAAAACACCTATAGGTTTCAAGATGGCAGTGTAAAAATAAAAAGCCATATGGGAGAGAGAGAAAAAAAGGATTGGGGCAGAGAACTCAAAACTTATACAAAACATTAATAAAAACAGCAATTGATACTCAGGGAAATAACTTGGACTCTGAAGGCAGGCAGCGTATTTGTGGCTGGGGCCTCTTGTGGCTGGTACGTAATACAAAGTTGGAGAAATAATTGAGTGGGAATGTTGGCAACACTTTCATGATAGCAGGGCTGCTGGTAACTCATGCAGTGTAGATAGAAGTGGCATTTTAAGTCAGTTTGGCTGCTCTTAAGGTCCCGAGAGGCAGTACAACCTGCCTGGAGTCCAAAGCCACACAGGGCTGGGGTGCAGCCTCTTCGGGGTGGGAGTCCAGGTGGAAATGCTTGTTTTTAATTTTCAAAATACAGGCACAGCAGTTCCTGTGGCCAATGCAGCAAGTGAGAAGAAAGCTTTTGCTTTTTCCTGCTGAAATTTGGAATTCCACTCCACAATCTATTCTCTTGTGCTTAGGAAATATTGCATGTGAATTAGTGTGGCTTTGGCATTCTCCTGACATTTTTTATGTGCCAAATGCATAGGAGCCATTTGTATGGCAGAACCGTACCTTGTAGGGGAATAGACTCTACTGAGGGATTAAGTAAGTCTACATTGTTCATGGAGAGATCCTTAGCCTTCAAAAGCAGGCTTCCAGCCAGGCTTGCACCACCTGGACATGTGAGTAGAGGGTAAAATGAGCTGTGGAGGGAAGATCTCCGACACTTATCAGTCCGTCCCACAGTGCAATCTATCATGTTAAGCGTGAGGAGCCACCAGGCAGTTTTTTATTGCCTCCCCTTTAAATTTTTTATCGAAAACATTTTTATTTTTTAGTGGTTCCGTGTCTTTGTATGTTACAAAATGATCACCAAGTGTCTCACTTCTAAAGAGTAAGTGACAGCCAAGAATACCAGTCATCTGAAAACAGCTTCTAAAAACAGACCCTGAGAAGACAATGGGAACAAAAGGGCCATGAAAGACGCCAAAAAAAATCAAGAAACAGAAAAGAAAACCCTGCAAAAAGTAAAACTATGAATAATATCCTCAGGGAGATAAAAGCTGATATTGCATCTATAAACCAAGAGCAGGATGACATAAAAAGAAATTTTAAAAGCACCAAAAAGAACTTTGGAGACTTTAAAAACAAGATTGCACAAATAAACATTTCAACAGCACAACTGGAATGTAAAGTCGAGGAAATCTCCCAGAAAGTATAATAAAATGATACAGAGGCAGAAAAATAGGCAGAAAAATAGGAGAAAAGAAATTTAGATAAAATATATTTAGATAAAAAATAAAGTGATTAATCCAACTGTAGAAAATCCAACTGTTTTTTTCCATAAAGGAAAAAAAAAATGGTTTCTAGAACTGAAACATGTAAATTTCCAGATTGAAATTTTAAAGTTACAAATAGATGGAAGAACCTCTCTCACAAGTCAAGACTTAAAAATAATGGCACAGAGAAAATGTCATAAAAGCTTTAGGTGGGGAAAAAAAACACAGATCATAATCAAATAAATGAGAATTGGAGTGTCATCAGGCTTCTCAATAGAGAATGAGAAATTTTGGCAGAAATTGATATCTAAGCTAGAATTTCATACCCAGCCAATCTCATAATTAATCTGAGGAAACAATAAAGCTTTTTTCCAAACATGTAAGATTTCAAAATTTATCTCCCATTTACCTCTTCTTAGTTCATACTGGCATACGTGCTCAAGGAAAACTGGAGGATATATTTCCGGAAAGAGGAAAACAAGGGCTCCAGAAAATCAGAAACTAAACTCAGGAGACAAAACAAAAATGTCTCCAGGATGGTGGTGAAGGGAAATTCAGATGCAATAGCTGTGAAACAGACTTGGAAAGCAACACATCCAGAGGGAATAGGGGCACAGAAGGCTCCAGACAGGCCTTAGAAAGGGGTGGATGAAGCGTTTAGAATTCCTGATGTGCTTGATGCATTGAGAAAAGATTTCTTTGATAGAGGTTGGAGAGACAGGTACATAGAACAGTAAACAAAGAAAAGAGACTGTTAGTAACACTAAAATAACATGTAGGTAGAAGTGTGGGTGATACTGAGATACCCACAGTGCTGTAAATACTGAATAATGATTCCATAAGAATTAATGATATAATGATACCTGAGTTTGGGGAACAGGGAATCCATGAACATATGGAGGCATCAAGAGTGTTAAATCTTCCTCTTCCTTAATAGGAAGACACAGATAATATCTCAATCTGGGACATTAAGGAATAGCTATATAAATATGTTATTTAAAAATAAGGAGACAAAACTTAAATGTCTAAAAGAATTATTCATTGCCTCTGAGGAGAAGGACTTGGTGATAGAAAGAGGTGAGATAGGGAAATCCATTTTCTTTTAACTTTTACTTTGTATTGGAGTATAGCGCATTAACAGTGCTGTGATAGTTTCAGGCGCACAGCAGAATGATTCAGCCACACATATGCATGTCCTTGGAAGGAAAGTTATGACCAACCTAGATAGCATATTCAAAAGCAGAGACATTACTTTGCCCACAAAGGTTCGTCTAGTCAAGGCTATGGTTTTTTCTGTGGTCATGTATGGATGTGAGAGCTGGACTGTGAAGAAGGCTGAGCGCCGAAGAATTGATGCTTTTGAACTGTGGTGTTGGAGAAGACTCTTGAGAGTCCCTCGGACTGCAAGGAGACCCAACCAGTCCATTCTGAAGGAGATCAGCCCTGGGATTTCTTTGGAAGGAATGATGCTAAGGCTGAAATTCCAGTATTTTGGCCACCTCATGCGAAGAGTTGACTCATTGGAGAAGACTCTGATGCTGGGAGGGATTGGGGGCAGGAGGAGAAGGGGACGACAGAGGATGAGATGGCTGGATGGCCTCACTGACTTGATGGATATGAGTTTGAATGACCTCCGGGAGTTGGTGATGGACAGAGAGGCTTGGCGTGCTGTGATTCATGGGGTCACAAAGAGTTGGACACAACTGAGCGACTGATCTGAACTGATTTGATCTGATTCTCCCCCACCTCCCCACACACTTAGCCTGCCGCGGAACACTGAGCAGAGTTCCCTGTGCCCTCCAGCAGGTCCCCTGCTGGTCGTCCATTTAAAGTATGGCAGTGTGTACGTGTTGGTCCCAAACTCCCTAACTATCCCTTCCTCCCAGCTGTCTCCCCAGTAACCATACGTTCATTCTTTAAGTCTGTGGGTCTGTTTCTGTTTTGTAAATAAGCCCATTGGTATAATTTCTTTTTAGATTCTGTCAAAAGGGATGTCATGTGATAGTTCTCTTTCTCTGTATGGCTTACTTCTCTCAGTATGACCATCTCTAGGTCCATCTGTGTTGCTTCAAGTGGCTTTGTTTCATTCTTTTTTAAAGGCTGGGTAATATTCCATTACATATATATGTACCACAACTTCCTTATCCATTCCTCTGTCGATGGGCATTTAGGAAAATCTAGTTTTTAAAAGGTGGCTCAGACAGTAAAAAGTTACAAACCTTTAAAAGATGCATATATAACTTTGATAAAAGAAGCAAAAGGTTAAAAAGTATTGGACCCTCATTAGAAGCAACTTTGTAAACTTGCATCCAGAGATAATCACTACTGTTATTTTCATGTATTTTTCCTACATACTTTGTAATATATAATTTATTTCTTATTTTCCTTGCATATTAATGCATCACAGACATTTCTCCCTATATCATATAAAGCACAAAGAATAAATAATTAGGTGAAGAAGAGCTTCCAGTAGATATTCTGGGGTATCTTCATAAGATGAAATAATGAGTTAGGCTAGACACAAGAACCAAATTTCCTGGACTTGAATGGGGGATATTCCAATTTCAAATTATTCTGTCTATTTATCAAATCGTGTTTCCTTTTTTAGAGGAGGGGGAAGGGGTAGTTTAGTATATGTGATCTTTGAAGGAAAAAGCACCCTTATCCTTATCCTTGGGGACACGCTCTCACCTTCAGGAAAACTGACTCTGTGACATAAAAGTTGCCCCAGTTCAGTTTTACTGTATTTGACAATAACAATGACATCTTATATATGCATACTGTCTTAAGAGCTGTCTTCACTTGATTTCAGAATAACTGTGAGATACATAAATAGAAGATTTTTTTGTACAGCTCACATTAATATTTAATATAATATAAACACTAATAACAATATCTACCCTAAGTAACACTTTGTGTTTGTCTAAGAAAGGATTTTTTTCATGTAAAATTGCATGAGATTCTTTGTTTAGGAGCATCAGATTGTAGAAAATTCATGAATACGCTGGAACTCTGATGAAATTTTGTTCCTTGCTCACTTCTGTCCATCCATCCATCTATGGTTGGTCTGGGGACTGTAAAAGAGATAATTACACAGATAGCCAATTTTTTATTTTGCTCAATTACTTAATCATGACTGAGTTATAACATAAGTTTCTCTTTTCTCGTTCTAATAGTAGTTTCTCTCAAGGCTTTTCCCCCTTGAATAGAATAAGCTCAGGATTGTAGTATTTGTAGGACCCCAGCAAAATCAGAGGCAGGAGGTGGACAGGGCTGCTCCCTTAAAGAGTGAGGAGGAAGAACCATCTCAATTTATGTAAGCACCCTGAACTATGAGCTGGTTTAGGAACTAAAGGACTGGGTGGGTCAGGATAAAATGTCCTAATATTAATAAACTAACCAACCACCATCTCTTTGTCCAAAAACACAGAAATAGAGTTCAGAATCCATTCAAAAGGTACATTGTGAAGATCACAATAAGTTTTCTCATTTGGGTGTTTAGGAATCTCCAT
Organism: Tragelaphus eurycerus; assembly: GCA_935064755.1. Lineage (NCBI taxonomy): Eukaryota > Metazoa > Chordata > Mammalia > Artiodactyla > Bovidae > Tragelaphus > Tragelaphus eurycerus. Next base: position 23,089,203 of record CAKXYN010000024.1, on the reverse strand, counting down.
GGTGAAGGAGTTGGAAGCTTTCTACCTTTGGCACATGGAGATAGTCAAAGCTCAGTCCTTTCAGCCTTGGTAAAGCTTGAGAAAGAACGCCAGAAAGAATGAAAAGGGAGCCTACAGTTCTGGGTAAGCTGCCGTCCTCCAGCTTGAGGTCTGATCCTCTGGAAACTGCAGGGAAGGTGGTTCCACTCTCCTCGGTGGGGTGGGGGGGCAGTGTATGTGTGTGTAGGATAGGGTGGTTGGAGAAAGACTTCTGTCTATATTCTTGTTCTTCTTAATTTTCATTTCATTAGAGTCTGTTTAATTTTTAAAAATTCATATATTTTTTTAAAGTGAAGGAATTCCCTTGATTTATAATTTGCTAAGAACTTACTGCTGTCTTGCTATGATCCAGTGAAAAGCGTGAGTAGAAGAGAAGGTCCTACCAGAGAGTTCTGGGGCCACTGAGACCGCCTCACCCCTCTCCACCCGCAATCAACTGTGAGAATAAAAACAGCCACCGAACACCTGTTATTAGAAACCTAGAAGCTCTATGGCACCCCACCCCAGTACTTTTGCCTGGAAAATCCCATGGACATAGGAGCCTGGTAGGCTCCAGTCCGTGGGGTCACTAAGAGTCGGACACGACTGAGCGACTTCACTTTCACTTTTCACTTTCATGCATTGGAGAAGGAAATGGCAACCCACTCCAGTGTTCTTGCCTGGAGAATCCCAGGGACAGGGGAGCCTGGTGAGCTTCCGTCTATGGGGTCGCACAGAGTCGGACACGACTGAAGCGACTTAGCAGCAGCAGCAGCAGAAGCTCTATACAGTCAGCAAAAACAAGATCAGGAGCTGACTGTGGCTCAGACCATGAACTCCTTATTGCCAAATTCAGACTGAAATTGAAGAAAGTGGGGAAAACCACTAGACCATTCAGGTATGACCTAAATCAAATCCCTTATGATTATACAGTGGAAGTGAAAAATAGATTTAAGGGCCTAGATCTGATAGATAGAGTGCCTGATGAACTATGGAATGAGGTTCGTGACATTGTACAGGAGACAGGGATCAAGACCATCCCCACGGAAAAGAAATGCAAAAAAGCAAAATGGCTGTCTGGGGAGGCCTTACAAATAGCTGTGAAAAGAAGAGAAGCGAAAAGCAAAGGAGAAAAGGAAAGATATAAACATCTGAATGCAGAGTTCCAAAGAATAGCAAGAAGAGATAAGAAAGCCTTCTTCAGCGATCAATGCAAAGGAATAGAGGAAAACAACAGAATGGGAAAGACTAGGGATCTCTTCAAGAAAATCAGAGATACCAAAGGAAGATTTCATGCAAAGATGGGCTCGATATAGGACAGAAATGGTATGGACCTAACAGAAGCAGAAGATAGTAAGAAGAGGTGGCAAGAATACACAGAAGAACTGTACAAAAAAGATCTTCACGACCCAGATAATCATGATGGTGTGATCACTGACCTAGAGCCAGACATCCTGGAATGTGAAGTCAAATGGGCCTTAGAAAGCATCACTACCAACAAAGCTAGTGGAGGTGATGGAATTCCAGTTGAGCTAATCCAAATCCTGAAAGATGATGCTGTGAAAGTGCTACACTCAATATGCCAGCAAATTTGGAAAACTCAGCAGTGGCCACAGGATTGGAAAAGGTCAGTTTTCACCCCAATCCCAAAGAAAGGCAATGCCAAAGAGTGCTCAAACTACCGCACAATTGCACTCATCTCACATGCTAGTAAAGTAATGCTTAAAATTCTCCAAGCCAGGCTTCAGCAATATGTGAACCATGAACTTCCTGATGTTCAAGCTGGTTTTAGAAAAGGCAGAGGAACCAGAGATCAAATTGCCAACATCCGCTGGATCATGGAAAAAGCAAGAGAGTTCCAGAAAAGCATCTATTTCTGCTTTATTGACTATGCCAAAGCCTTTGACTGTGTAGATCACAATAAACTGTGGAAAATTCTGAAAGAGATGGGAATACCAGGCCACCTGATCTGCCTCTTGAGAAATTTGTATGCAGGTCAGGAAGCAACAGTTAGAACTGGTCATGGAACAACAGACTGGTTCCAAATAGGAAAAGGAGTACGTCAAGGCTATATATTGTCACCCTGTTTATTTAACTTCTATCCAGAGTACATAATGAGAAACGCTGGACTGGAAGAAACGCAAGCTGGAATCAAGATTGCTGGGAGAAATATCAATAACCTCAGATATGCAGATGACACCACCCTTATGGCAGAAAGTGAAGAGGAACTAAAAAGCCTCTTGATGAAAGTAAAAGAGGAGAGTGAAAAGGTTGGCTTAAAGCTCAACATTCAGAAAACGAAGATCATGGCATCTGGTCCCATCACTACATGGGAAATAGATGGGGAAACAGTGGAAACAGTGTCAGACTTTATTTTGGGGGCTCCAAAATCACTGCAGATGGTGACTGCAGCCATGAAATTAAAAGACACTTACTCCTTGGAAGGAAAGTTATGACCAACCTAGATAGCATATTCAAAAGCAGAGACATTATTTTGCCAACAAAGGTTCGCCTAGTCAAGGCTATGGTCTTTCCTGTGGTCATATATGGATGTGAGAGCTGGACTGTGAAGAAGGCTGAGCGCCGAAGAATTGATGCTTTTGAACTGTGGTGTTGGAGAAGACTCTTGAGAGTCCCTTGGACTGCAAGGAGATCCAACCAGTCCATTCTGAAGGAGATCAGCCCTGGGATTTCTTTGGAAGGAATAATGCTAAAGCTGAAACTCCAGTATTTTGGCCACCTCATGTGAAGAATTGACTCATTGGAGAAGACTCTGATGCTGGGAGGGATTGGGGGCAAGAGGAGAAGGGGACGACAGAGGACCAGATGGCTGGATGGCATCACTGACTCGATGGATGTGAGTCTCAGTGACCTCCGGGAGTTGGTGATGGACAGGGAGGCCTGGCGTGCTGCGGTTCATGGGGTCGCAAAGGGTAGAACACGACTGAGTGACTGATCTGATCTGATCTGAGACCTTCCATTTCATATCACACACGTGAAATGGAGAAAATAAATTAATTGAAGTCACTGTTAATTAATTGAATACTCTAAGTCATGTACATTTTTTAAAGTTGTGAACAATTGCTTGCTATGCAACGGAAGATATTTTTTTTCTTTTTTCTTTTCAGCATTATGAACGTGTAAATAGATTCATTCTATGCTCCTGCCCTTGGAGCTGGGAATACTGTGCTGTTGAGTATCCCTTTTCTTCCGCTAGGTGGCAGCAGCGTTCTTTCTGGCTCACGGGGAAATAGCTCTGTGGCACAGCACATCCCTACGAAAGGCAGAGGCTGCACGTTTTTATAGTCAAATTTTATTTACTGATGTTTTTCAGGCTGTTTGACTTAGTCTACTATTTACTAGTGAGAAAAAATGATTTTTCTCTTTTGTATGTAAAAATAATGGTTTTGTATTTCTAGAGTCATTCATACTTTTAGACCTGAGCGGGAGTGGGCGGGGCGGGTTTCTCAACCCTGGCATTGAAATTTTGGGCTGGATAATTCTGTTGTTGGGGCTATCCTGAGGAATGTAGGTTGTTTATCAGCATTTCTGGCCTTTACCAACTTGATGTCAAAAGCACCGTTACTCAGCCTCCCCATTTGTGACAACCAAAGATATCCCTTGGGATTCTCCAGGTAAGAATGCTGGAGTGGGTTGCCATTTCCTTCTTCAGGGGATCTTCCCGACCCACGGATAGAACCTGCATCTCCTACATTGTCAGGTGGATTCTTTATGGCTACACCATAAGAGAGGACCATAAAGATGTCCCCAGACATTGCCGAATGTCCCCTGGGGGAAAAAATTGCCCCTGGCTGGGAACCACTGAACTGGGTGGTTTTAAGTCCCTCCAAATGATTGGACCTTGCATTCCTCCCCATTTAATTTTATATGAGTGGCTAAATTAAATCATGTATGCTTACAGTTTCAGTTCAGTTCAGTTCAGTCACTCAGTCGTCCGACTCTTTGTGACCCCATGAACTGTGTAGCATGCCAGTCTTCCCTGTCCATCACCAACTCCTGAAGTTCACCCAAACTCATGTGCATCGAGTCGGTGATTCAATCCAGCCATCTCATCCTCTGTCATCCCCTTCTGCTCCTGCCCCCCATCCCTCCCAGCATCAGAGTCTTTTGCAGTGAGTCAACTCTTTGCATGAGGTGGCCAAAGTATTGGAGTTTCAGCGTCAGCATCAATCCTTCCAATGAACACCCAGGACTGATCTCCTTTAGGATGGACTGGTTGGACCTCCTTGCAGTCCAGGGGATTCTTAAGAGTCTTCCCCAACACCACATTTCAAAAGCATCAATTCTTCAGCACTCAGCTTTCTTCATAGTCCAACTCTCACATCCATACATGACCATATGGAAAAACCATAGCCTTGACTAGACAGACCTTTGTTGACTTACAGTTTAAATACATTTTATTCTTTTATTTATTTTCTTAGAGGATAATTTTTCTAGAGAAGAAAAATAAAGTAGAAAAGAAAGTTAAAGGTTCAAGTATAGACGTTATGCATCCCTCCCCATGAAAAGATTGAGGTTTTAAAATTAGAGTTTCCTATTAATAATAATCACCACAGACATGTGGTTCTGTTACTCTTTCTTCCTTTTGATTTGAACCAACTTAACTGAAAGTGAATCATGAAAAGAAGAAACACCGTAAGAAGCTATACTTGCAAAGCTTTTTTTTTAAAAAAAAATTTTTTTCAGCAGATGAAAAATTTTCAAAGAATTATAGAATCTCAAATTGGAAAGGGCTTTAGGAGTAGCTTGGTCCAGCCTTGGAATCTCTTAAATGGGATGCGGGGTAGGGTGAGGCCTGGTGGGTGAGTGGGTGGGACCTGAGTGGAAGGGTGGGGAGTGTCAACGTCTAGCTCAGGTCCTGGTCTCTTCCAGGTGAGCATGGTGAAGGCCAGTTTAGAAATAAAGACAAATATTTGGTTCTTTGCAAAACAAAAGCAAGCAAAGCAAAACATACAAAACAAAATGTAGCCCTTCCTTCAGCCAGTCTTACATTGCAAGTTCCCAGAGGAAGATGGCACTAGGGTAGGAGGCCCCTATTAAGACAAGACCCCCGAACCAGGCCCACTGAGACAGTGATAGGACTCAGGGGTCATATCAAAAACTCCACGACAGTAAGAACTTCTTTTTTTCTATTTGCTCCAGAGACTCCTTACGTTATCAGAGCTTTCCAGCGAGTGAGTGGAAGGAAGACAAGGCTGTGAGACTCGAAGTCAAATATGAATAAATTCTAAAGGTGTCTTCTCTACCCTTTCCCTCTTTGTGCTGCTTCCCGTTTTGGAGAAGGGAGGTATTTCTCTGGGCAACCAACCAAATCGGGCTTGGACGTGTGTTCAGAGAACCCTGTCAGCTGAGACAGAACCATGTTTGCGTGTTCACAATAGATTTGACTTCCAAGTCAGCTGAGACAGACCATGTTCACAAGAGATACGATTTCCAAAATAGAAGGGGTGCTTTCACTGGTGAAGAAAGAGATAGAAGCCAGAAGATGAAGTCCGTTTGGGATCATTTGAGTCCTCTTCCTCTGAGCACGTAGCAACTGTGATGGACTCACAGGACTAAGGGTATCAAAGGGTTACCTATGGAGTGTGGCCTGGGGAAGGGTGGTGTGGAGAGCAGAGGGAAAGCCCAGTTCAAATCTACAGAGGGTATCTGTTCTTTAAAGGCATAGTCACATTTTACTAGAATTTTGCTACACTGTTGGGTTAGGCTCTGTCAAGAAAGTCAGTCCCACTGGAGAATGAAATATTTCCTACAACCCATTTCTCCTCACATGGATCCTGTTGTTCAAGGATTGGCATCTAAGCAGTGGCTGAGATGAGAAAGAGAGCTGGATCCCAGGGAGAGACACAGCTGGAGAGGTCCCCCATCAGTGACTTGACTTTGTGGCCTCCATCCAACTAGCATCTCAGTGGTCTTAGCAGTGCAGGATGGGTCACAAAGCCCTGCGTGTACCCTGGGAGGCTGGGGATGTGAGAGCAAGCGAAGGTCAGCAGTGAAGTGGGGCCAGGGCCAGGGCTAGAACTTGATTCCCTAATTCTTGTTCCAGGATTCCAGCAGCTTGGCTTTGCTGGGACCGGTCTGGTTCTGTTCATAGAGCTGTCATTTAATTTTTGGTCACTTATACACCATTTGCTAACTGTTCATAATTCCTGTGCAATTTTGCTCATAACATGGGAAACAAAGACAGCAAAACAAGGGGCCCTTATACTTTTCTCTGCTGTCGTCAGTGGGCAAAATTGGCTGAAAAAGCAGAACAAGAAGCTTTCCTTAGCTACTCTGGATGGATTTTTTTTTTTTTTTAGTCTCATGAGCATTTTTTTTAGGAAGAAAATATATGTGTGAAGTTAAGTGTAGAATGTCTGGTGAGTTGTATAAAATAAAACATTTATCCATCTATTTTGATAGGGAGATGGATTAGAGTTAGCAAATTGATCTTTCAGTCAGCAAGTATTTGAATAGATGCAAATCAGTCATTGCAGTCAGAGCTGCTGCTAGCCTACACTGAGTTGTGCAGAAAGAGCCCTGCACCAAGCCACATGCTTTTAGGCTTCAGCCTCTCTCAGAGGGATGTCTTTGTGCAGTCTACAAACTGTACAACTGTGCATGACTGTACCTTAAGGCAAGAGACTGGACCATCCATTATGCCCTTTGATTGGAAAATTTTCTGAAGAATTTGGTCTTGAGCAGGGTTTAAAGGAAATAGCTCTGTCTTTGGGGCATGACATACAGGAGGAAGGTAGGTTGTTTATTCTGTGGGGAAAACTATAAAGACCTGCTGGGATCTGCCCCTGAAGTCTTTACCCCTGCAACTGGGTTAATGAAGCCTCCTCCTTGCAGCTGTAGGAGCCAGCCAGACTGTAGGGAGAAGGATAGAAGAAGCTGAGAAGTTAGCATTGAAAGAATTTCCTCCCCTTTCAGTTTCAGGGTGCTACCTCGTGTCCCTCAAGCTCAGCTCCTTGTTTTTTTTTTTTTTGACTGCGGCCATGTCTTGGGAGGGAGTTTTGCACCTGGTCTCTGGCCTTCTCCCCATCACTCCTCCCCTCTGCCCCCAGAAGCCATGACTAGCACCTGTGACCCCTCAGGCCGTCCTGACTTCCTGGCAGCCTGCATGCTTCCAGGCGCCATGGACTTCTGACCACTGGCCTCACCTGTCTGGGTGATATCCTGGATCAAGGACTGATTTTGGACCTCTAAATACTATTTAACCCATGAATCTCTCTCCTGGCTTTGGACTGAAGTTTAGAACAATGGTTCTCAAAAGGGACTGCTCATCAGAATTGCCTCGGGAACTTTGTAGAATTTGGATGCCCATGGCACACCCTGGATCCTTGAAATCAAGATTTCTGGGGAATGTATAGGCACCAGGAATGTTAAACCTCCACAGGTTAACCCAGTGCACCATTGTCTTGACTCCGTGTCCTGTCTATCCAGCCACAGATTAGTCAGCTCGTTCTGTGTGTTTAGACCTGTGGCTTTTGTCCAACCTCCTGAGTGGATTGTATCCCTGGTTCCAGTTCTCCCTGGGATGGCCTGGCTCACCACCAGACAACCTTAGATTATGATTATGTTTTGGAGCCAGAGGGCTGAGAGGGATATCTGGAGACCCAAAGTAAGCCTTTTGTGGTTTCCTTAGCCTGTAATTCTAATAAATGCAATCCATCAGCCTTGTCTTCCCTAAGAAAGAACATCCTTTGTAGGCAATCCTCAGTGTACAAATGGGTTGTGTTCCAAAATTTGTTTGTGATCAGTTGTTAGGGATGTAGAACCCAATTCCCATAGTAACAAAGTTACAAAGGAAAGTGGCAGGTTGCAGTAGTCACCTGAACCATTAAAAAGCTGAACTTTATTTAAAAACATTTTTTTAAGTTTTTTTTTTTTTTGATGTGGACCGTTTTTGAAGTCTTTATTGAACTTGTTGCAATACTGCTTCTGTTGTTTATAATTTGGTCTTTTGGCCTTGAGGCATCAAACCTGTACTTTCTACATTGGAAGGTGAAGTCGTAACCACTGGAGCCCAAGGGAAGTCCCAGAAAGCTGAACTCTAGAACTAACAGATTCAAAGAATCAAGTCACTATTATTAGATTGAGTCATATGAAACTGACATTTTTGCATGTCAAAAGAGATTGAATATTGGTAATTTTATGTGTTATGTTTTACTTATGCAGGGGAAGAACGTTTTAAACGCTAGGTTAGAAAATTCAAGGCACAGTCACCCTTATAAGGATTCTAAGAGGATCAGTAATGCCTTTCTTCCTACCCTCCCTCCTCCTCCAGTCTCTCCCCTTCTAGCCAAGTAGAAAAAGAGCACAAGTCTTCCAAGGGAGAAGGTATGCAAATAAAGAGGGCTTTCCCAGGTGCGGACTTCTCCTGATCCTGCTGGTGACTAGGGGTGAAGGGGGGGAGGTGAGAAGGGCGGGCATGGCTCTGATGTCAGCAACCACTAGGGAAACAGACATTCCTACAGAAACCATTTAGGTACCACATGGAAAACTGAGCCTGTCTTAGAGCTGTCTTCTGGGAGTTAGGGGCAGCAGCAGCTAGGATTTTGCCAGGAGCAGGCAGACTGGAGATATGGAGGAGCAGTAGCATCTGTTTCACATACATGGGCCACATGTCAGCTGAGGGTCTGAAGGTGAGGCCAGTGAAAGTTACCTGCCTTGATGCTCATGTTCCACGGATGAGTAAAACCATCTGAACCTCCCTCGTGTGCACTGTCTTACAACAGAAGCTGTACATTTAGACCGTGTGCTTTATATGAGTCACAAAGTGGCAGTGTGTCCTTTTTCCTACTATCCCAGGAAAGATCATTTTGTTTTCAGAGCTCAGGACATGTGTCTGACACACAGTAGGTATGTGGTAGGGGTTGCCTAGGAAACAAGTAGCGCTGATAATTTTTCCTGTCTCTTTTCTATAATCGGCTTGAAGATCATGAACATGATTCCTCTGGAGGGAAAGGTAGCAGTTCTCAGAAAAAATTTTATGTATTCGTATTACCTAGGAAACTCATGATTTTAGGAGAAGCTGCATGTTCATTTAGGAAACAGCTGTTTTCTTTATTTCAGCGCTGGGTATTTTATAAAGGAAAACACCGTTTTTCTTTGATGCTTGTTGTTTCTCTGATAATCCAAGTTCCTATCTTCATTCCACATGAATTGAAATCCTGTTTATATCCAACATTCATTCAGTAAAATGGCTTGAGATTTGTAATGCTCCAAATGAATTCCAGTTTGAGAGGGGGAAACCTCAGAGTCCTACTGGAGCTGGCTGTCTAAAGACAACTGAGGATTTACACTCAGAACAGATAATAATAGAAATGGGCTATAAAAAATGAAAAAGATTTGATTGCATGGACTACAAAGATTATGGAAGCTCTTTTTTTCTCCTTAGCCAAGCGTAAGTGAATAAAAAGAAAATTAGAGGCCATGTATGGGAGCCTTCACAAAATTCTGGGTCACGTCTTTCAAAACAATGAACACAGCAGCAAACAAATAATTATAAATTCCATGGACTCTGAAAAATAGGCTGATCTCTTAGGTTTTGTAAGTGATTTCCCTAAAGCATTTTCCTTCACCATCACATTTTAATGCCATCTGTTGCCTGTTTTCATGAGTGAGGTCAATTCTGAGTCACTTTATGCAATTATGCAAATATGGTTTCTATGAAGTACAGGGAAAGTAATGGTGCTTTCAATCATTTTTGAAAGCCTTCCAGTGATCAAGTCTCACTCTAGACTGCTAAAACTATTTTTCTTTCAATTGTTTAATATAGTTTAGCAGTTAAAGTTTGTCAATGTCTTTTAGAAATGGTTTCTAATATACCTCTCACAAAGGTTTGCTTATTTTTAAGATGAGCTGGAACAGTCTTTTATTTTTTTAGTTGATGTGCATTACTAATTGCTACTCCCAGACTGGGGCCAATCTGACTATAATTGTATTTCTGCACACTAGCCCCAGCAAAACACAGACACATCCTCTTATACACGCTGTGATAACCTTCTGCCCCAGCCCCAGTCAAGGGGAAGAATCATGTGGGGTTTTCTCATTATCTTTCTTCTGTGATTATGCAGCTTACACAGCAGCAGACATAGACTGATCCACAGCACGATGCAGGAAGTGACATCAGACCAGCACTGCCATCTAGTATTTGTGTGTGTCTAGGGCAGAAGGAGGGGCTGGGAGGGGACAGAGATAAGGAGGGACAATGTTTTCTCTCTAGAGCCTAATCCGAAGATTATACTTGTATCCAGAGGAACATAACAAAAATACTCTTACCACTGAGGGTACATAGGCTATATTTGGACTATTCAGAGATCAAGAGTATTTAGGTAAAAAAGGCAGAGATGTAGCATCTAAAAAGTAGAGGAGCAAGTCTAGCCATAATTAGGAAGTAGGTAACAGGTATTGAAGGGATAAAAATTCAGTGTATGAACTATAAACAAAGTGAACTTCTGGCAACTATATAGGAAGATACTAAAGATAAAGGCTATATTGGGAAGAGTAACAGAGCATCACAGAAGGGCATTAGTCATCCAGAAAATTCAGTTATTCAATTATCACATTTATTGAGTGTCTGCTGTGTTTCAAGGACCGTGGTTAGCACTGGAATACAGCAGTGGGAAAAAAAAAAAACAAACAGCCAAGAGATTACATTCTAATTGGAAAGCAGAGAATAAATGAATAAATAAATGGGTAAATGAATCCATTTATGGAGAAATGTATATGGACAAATAATAAGATAGTTATGACAGTAATAATTAAAATAATTCCAGGTAAAGGGTTCTGAAGAGGTTAAAGCAAGATAAAGGAATAGAACTAGGGGTGTTTGTGTTTCATGGTATGAATTTAACTGGGACAGCTGGGAAAGTCTTCTCAAAAGGGGTTACATTTGAGCAGAGAGACCTGAGTTATGTGGAGTCATGGGCTATGTGAACACTGGGGCATAATGTTCCAGGAGGAGAAAGAGTTAGTGCAGAGTTCGGAGGTAGGAATAAGCTTGAAGCATTTCTGGAAGTAGCAAGGATGAGGGTCAGAGTGAGTGAAGGGAGAGAGGTAATTGATGAGGCCTAAGAGGAAATGGCTGGAGAAGGCGATGGCACCCCACTCCAGTACTCTTGCCTGGAAAATCCCACAGACAGAGGAGCCTGGTAGGCTGCAGTCCATGGGGTCGCTAAGTGTTGGACATGACTGAACGACTTCACTTTCACTTTTCACTTTCATGCATTGGAGAAGGAAATGGCAACCCACTCCAGCGTTCTTGCCTGGAGAATCCCAGGGATGGGGGAGCCTGGTGGGCTGCCATCTATGGGGTCACACAGAGTCGGACATGACTGAAGTGACTTAGCATAGTATAGCATAGCAAGAGGAAATGGCAACCCACTTCATTATTCTTGCCTGGAAAATTCCACGGACTGCGGAGACTGGTAGGCTATAGTCCAAGGGGTTGCAAAGAGTCGGACACGACTGAGCTACTTCACTTTCAAAGGTAGGAGGATCTGGCTCATGTAAAGCACTGAAGGCCATTGGATTTTATTCTAAGTGGGAATACAGTGAAGGATTTGAGCAAAGGTGAATCGCATAATTTGATTCATATTTAAGAGTTCTGACTGACTGCTACATCAGGACTAGACTGAAGGCAGAGAGGAGTCAAAGTTGGGAGAGCCAGGAAGCTTTAGCAGCTGTGCACAAAGGAGATGTTGGAACTTGGACCATAGCGGTATCAGTGGAGGTGGTAAAAAGGTTTGGACTTGAGGCACATTTTGAAGAGAGGGTCAACAGGGTTTGCTGATGGCTTGAATAAGGGGTTAGAGGAAAAAGAGGATTCAGAATGACCCCTGGGATTCTGGACTGAACAGTGATGTGAAAAGGGATTCAGTTTATTAGGAGTGATGTTTTAGATATGTTAAGTTTGAAATGCCTGATGGAGGCCAGCTGGTGATGTCAAGGAGGGGACTGGATATATAAACCAGGTGCTTAGAGGAGACTCTGAACTAGAGATATACATGTTGGGTCCATGAGTATAAATGTCAATTAAAGTCTTGAGCCTGGATGAGATAAATTTAGGGATATTGTGAAGAGAGGATGGGGTTCTGGAATATTTCGACATTTAGAAGTGAGAAGGGGCCGGAGCAAAGGACACTGAGAAGCATTGTCATGTCCTAAGTGCAGCAGAGGGATGGAGACAGCGTTTCAAGACTGAGGGTGAAGTTACCTGTGTCAGCTGCTGCAGAGGGGAGAGGCAGGCTAGTGGGAGAGATGCGTCGCTGGATTTGGCCAGATGGGTGGACATCTCTCTCTGTTTGTTCAAGTTTGTATATATATGTACACCCATAGAAAAATTGAGTAAGATTGTTAGAATACCTCCTTTAAACCTGCTTTTTTTTTTTTTTTTTTTGCAGACCAAAAAAAAGAAAACTTAACTGAATTGTGGGTTGACAATGCATTAGTTGTTTCAGAATAATTCGATATTTACATATTCATGGGGCACCTTGTACCTCCTACTTCTTGAAATGTCAAAGGCCTTAGGAGGAAAGTACACATTTTTATTAAAATTTTATTGCAATACCTGATGAGTTGAATATGCTTTCATTTATTTTGATCTCCTTTGATAACAGTTCATAGGGCTGCTGCTGCTAAGTCACTTCAGTCGTGTCCGATTCTGTGCGACCCCATAGACGGCAGCCCACCAGGCTCCCCCGTCCCTTGGATTCTCCAGGCAAGAGTACTGGAGTGGGTTGCCATTTCCTTCTCCAATGCATGAAAGTGAAAAGTGAAAGTGAAGTCGCTCAGTCATATCTGACTCTTAGCGACCCCATGAACTGCAGCCTACCAGGCTCCTCCATCCATGGGATTTTCCAGGCAAGAGTACTGGAGTGGGGTGCCATTGCCTTCTCCGGTTCATAGGGCATGTGGATACAATTTTTTTTTGTATTCAAACTCAACTATTTTTGCAATATAAAGATTTCAAATTGCTATGTTGTACACCTGAAATTAATATAATGTTATGTGTCAGTTATATCTCAGTACAAAAAAAATAAAATAAAATAATGAATCACAGAAAGGAAGAACTCAACTATTAGGACTCTATCCAGAATCAGAATAATAACAGTATTTGAGAGCTAATAGGGATGAAAAACAGAGAAAGGTCTTAATATTTAAATAGAAAAGCAGTTTCTATTTAATAAAGAGTACTAAAGAGTATTTTTTTACTGGAATATTGTGCCTTTACAGTGTTCGTTTCTGCTACACAGCAGTGTGAATCCACCGTGTGTCCGCACGTCCGGCTCCCTTAGAGTCTCCCTCTCTGCCCCGCGCTCACCCCTCAAGGTCCGCACGTAGCGCAACGCTGAGCTTGCTGTACAGCAGCTTCCGCTAGTTGTGTTTGCGTCTAAACACGCGGTAGTGTATATGTGGCCGTGCTGCTCTCTCAGCTCGTTCCACTCTCTCCTCCTCTGACCCCATGTCCACAAGGCTGCTCACTACATCTGCGCTCTGTTACTGCCCTGCAAATAGTTCACCAGCACCATTTTTCTAGAGTCCATATACATGTGTAGGGGCTTCCCCAGTGGCTCAGCGGGTGAAGAATCCATCTGCAATGCGGGAGACACAGGAAACGCGGGTTTGATCCCTGGGTTGGGAAGATCCCCCGGAGGAGGAAACGGCAAGCCACTCCAGTACTATCACCTGAAAAGTCCAATGGACAGAGGAGCCTGGTGGGCTACTGTCCACAGGGTCGCAAAGAGGTGGACATGACTGAGCAACTAAGCACAGCACAGCACATGAGTTAATCAGATCAGATCAGTTGCTTTGTTCAGTTGCTAAGTGGTATCCGACTCTTTGTGCCTCCACAGACTGCAACACACCGGGTTCATCTGTCTTTCACTGTCTCCATCTTAGGGAGTGGATTGTAACCTGGGAACATCTTGAAAACAACCAGAAAGAGGCTGCCCTGTCCTGCAAGGAACTCTCATCAAATATAGGCATCATTGCTCACTTGCATAGGGAAATTTAAGTGATAATCAGTGTATAACTTGCACTCTGTTCCAAATCTACTGGTCTTGGATGTTAAGGGGCCTGGGCTAGGCTTTTGGCATTTATTCGCAAAGGAAAAAGGATGTTATCTCAGCAGATACAAGAACTGATCAAGTTCATGCTGTCTGTCATTCTTTTCTTCCACCTAATGCAGGCTACTTATATATATTTAAAAGCCATGCATTTTGTGCACTCTCATCTCTATATTTTCAACAGTATCTTTGCCTTTTCCTGCTCCTCTCCTTTCTCCATCTGCTGGAGATCTTCTTGTACTCTCTTTGACACTACATGATACACCTATCCTCAGAGGCTAGTTGTATTTCATCGTTTCTCTGGAAATTCCAATTTATATATAGAAGAGTGCTCTCCCTCCTCAGAATAAGGGGCTACCATTCAGTCTATGGGGCTTCCCTGGTGGCTTAGATGGTAAAGAATCTGCCTGCAGTGTGGGAGACCTGGGTTCGATCCCTGAGTTGGGAAGATTCCCCTGGAGGAGGCCATGGCAACCCACTCCAGTATTCTTGCTGGGAGAATTCCATGGACATAGGAGCCTGTTGGGCTATAGTCCGTGGGGACACAAAGAGTCAGACACAACTGAGCTACTAACACTTTCATGCTTCATTTATTCTATAGAATCAGATCAGATCAGATCAGATCAGTCGCTCAGTCGTTTCCGACTCTTTGCGACCCCATGAACCGCAGCACGCCAGGCCTCCCTGTCCATCACCAACTCCCGGAGGTCACTGAGACTCACATCCATCGAGTCAGTGATGCCATCCAGCCATCTGGTCCTCTGTCGTCCCCTTCTCCTCCTGCTCCCAATCCCTCCCAGCATCAGAGTCTTCTCCAATGAGTCAACCCTTCGCATGAGGTGGCCAAAATACTGGAGTGTCAGCTTTAGCATCATTCCTTCCAAAGAAATCCCAGGGCTGATCTCCTTCAGAATGGACTAGTTGGATCTCCTTGCAGTCCAAGGGACTCGCAAGAGTCTTCTCCAACACCACAGTTCAAAAGCATCAATTCTTTGGCGCTCAGCCTTCTTCACAGTCCAGCTCTCATATCCATACATGACCACAGGAAAGACCATAGCCTTGACTAGGCGAACCTTTGTTGGCAAAGTAATGTCTCTGCTTTTGAATATGCTATCTAGGTTGATCATAACTTTCCTTCCAAGAAGCAAGCGTCTTTTAATTTCATGGCTTCAGTCACCATCTGCAGTGATTTTGGAGCCCAGAAAAATAAAGTCTGACACTGTTTCCACTGTTTCACCATCTATTTCCCATGTAGTGATGGGACCAGATGCCATGATCTTCATTTTCTGAATGTTGAGCTTTAAGCCAACCTTTTCACTCTCCACTTTCACTTTCCTCAAGAGGCTTTTGAGTTCCTCTTCACTTTCTGCCATAAGGGTGGTATCATCTGCATATCTGAGGTTATTGATATTTCTCCCGGCAATCTTGATTCCAACTTGTGTCTCTTCCAGTCCAGCATTTCTCATGATGTACTCTGCATAGAAGTTAAATAAACATGGTGACAACGCAAATTTGACAGAAAGACCACCACTGCCCACAATTTCCTTGGGACTGGCTGTCTTTCTAAAATTTATACTGATCACATGCAGGCCTCTTCACAGGCCATCTTAGGTTCAGTAATGGCAGAAGTAAAACGGAAAGGCCTGGATCACTTCTATGGGCAGAATACACCCAGCATCAGAGATGACACAAAAGCATGAATGAAGGATGACTCCGAGCCACCCTGGCCCTGAGTAGGATGAAGGCTCAGGAGTGGTGCACGTGGTCCTGACAGCCGGCTGAGTGAGAAGTCTGTGAGCCACAGGGTGTCCCTAGATAGAAGACTGTATCCTCTTCTCCCTGGAAAGACCAGATCATTTGAGAAACAACTCCTGCTCCCATGTAAATCAACAAATCTGGTGTTCAGTAAACCTAAAGACTGATGTCAAAATTCAAGTTTAGTTATGAGACCTCACTGGAGAGTGTGGAGTCCTGCTCAATGCCTGATCCCACAGGTTGACTAAGCCTAGAAGAGTCGTCATGAACGTGGATGCAGTGGGCTCCTCTGCAAAGAGCAAGTGCAATAGGAACAGGGAGATTCAAGTTGACATTCCGCCTCTTGACTCAGCAACTAGTTCTTTGTTCTTGGGTGAGAGGGTCCATCTCTGTGAGTCTCAATCTCTTCATCTGTAAAACTGGCAGATCCACCTTCTGCTTGGTTTCACCTGAGTGCACGTTCAGCTGGCTCATCAGCTGATAGCTGGCTCATCAGCTGATAGCTGGCTCATCAGCTGATAGCTGGCTCATCAGCTGATGGCTATCTTATATGTTCAAATTTGCCTTCTCTTCTTCAACGTTTTTTGTGAGAGCAAAACAAGAAATGGAGAAGATAAAAGCAGAAATGGAGTTTGTATGATGCTCTGCCTGTATCCATTTATTTGTACCCAAAGAACTGAATGCTCTTAAGACCTATGAAGATGGAGGAAGGCTTCATTGCTAACAATTGAGTTGGAATCAAACTGACCTGGGTTTGCAAGCTGGAGGTGGCCCCTGTGGCATCATTACACTGAGCAGCAGTGAAATTATATCTCCAAGACAAACTGATGGTTGCAGCTCTATTAGAAATGTTTCTTCCTTAGATATCTAGCATTGATTAAAAAAAAAAAAAGAAATCTTTTTGCACCTCAGTGTCATCATTTATTAAAAAATAAGTAATAATCCCTCTCTCTCCAGATGGCTGTGAGAATTCAGAACCGTAAGACCGAAATGCCCCACATATATTAGGTATTCAGGAAATAATAGTTACTTTGTTTTATCTAGGGGGATAGGGTTGAGTCTGAGAAGATATTATAGTGCTGGAAAATACTGTGGTGCGGAGAGTCCCTTGGACTGCAAGGAGATAAGACCACTGAATCCTAAAGGAAATCAACCCTGAATATTCACTGGAAGGACTGATGCTGAAGCGGAAGCTCTAATACTTTGGCCATCTCATATGAAGAACTGTCTTGCTGGAAAAGACCCTGATGCTGGGAAAGACTGAGGTGAATGGAGAAGGGGGCGACAAAGGATGAGATGGTCTTAGGATCACTGACTTGATGGACAGAATTTGAGCAAACTCCGGGAGACAATGGAGAACAGAGAGACCTGGTGTGCCGCAGTCCATGGGGTCACAAAGAGATGTGACTGGATGACTTAACGATCGAACAACAATAATTGGAAGATAGGCAATGGCACCCCACTCCAGTACTCTTGCCTGGAAAATCCCTTGGACAGAGGAGCCTGGTAGGCTGCAGTCCATGGGGTCGTTAAGAGTCAGGCACGACAGAGCAACTTCACTTTGACTTTTCACTTTCATGCATTGGAGAAGGAAATGGCAACCCACTCCAGTATCATTTCCTGGAGAATCCCAGGGACGGGGGAGCCTGGTGGGCTGCCATCTATGGGGTCGCACAGAGTCAGACATGACTGAAGTGACTTAGCATAGCATAGCATAGGATGTATGCCAGGAGGCACCAGAGTTCATAGGTTTTTGTTTTTATTTTTTGTTCATACAATAACTTTTTTTGTAGGAGTGTTGATAGGATTAGCCCAAGACAGTCTTCCCAGCGGTGAAGGACATGACTTTGTGTGTTTGACTACTATTCATTCCAGTAATTGATAGGATTACCTGACTCACGACATTGCATCTAGTCACTCCTGTCATTAGGACGTTTGTCTGGGCGGGTGAGGGATGAAAGTAGCTTGGTACTACTGCTGCCTCTCCTGTTTTCTTGCCCCCAAACCAGAGCTTTGGGTGTGGGCTCTGATAAAGTGGAAGCAGTGGTGGGTGTAGGAGGGCATGCCCGCTGTGGGTGAGTGGTTCCCCATGTGCTTCTGACCCTCCCTTTGAGGTAAGTGGAGCCACATTTCTTTCCTGGCAGCTGCAGAGCCTGAGTGTCAGCAAAGAGCTTTGAAGTTTCCTGGGGAGAAAAGACATTCTATAAAGAGAAGGAATTATTATTGCTTCCTGACTTTGGTGAGTTAGCAATGGTCTGGTGAGTTTGGAAAGCAGCAGTTGGCTTCACATTCAATAATCTTTTGACTTATTTTTAATCAAAAATAAAAACTCCTCTTAGTTAGATATGATTAGCAAAAACAAACAAAATAATCTAAACAAAACCCTGACTTTTTTCCCCTCTAGAACTGTACAGATGTATATTTGTGAATCAGAAAGTACATAAAAGCAAATGAAAAATGGATGTAACTTTATAACTCTCTCAGAACATGCAGCAGGAATTTAAATAATATTAAATTTACTGACATGTTTTCTTCAGTGTGTCTTCAGAATATGTTTTGAAACCTTTCTTCTCTCTTTGAATGGGCCTTGGGGTGGGGAGTGTTTATTTAAGAGTGACGCAAATTTAGCCCTGCAGCTTCCCCCCTTCCTGTTGCCGCATGGCTATTCTCCTTCCTCCTCCCTTCTCCTTCTCCTTTTCTTAATATTGCATATTTCCTTCTCTTTGTCTCTGTGTGAGGAACAGCTCTCTTGCCCATTTGTGTGCACAACGGAATCTGCATTGCTTTTTGCTGGCAACAAGAATGATCATGTGTAGATATGGGTTTATGAGTGTGAATATGTGCTGTGCTAAGTCTCTTCAGCTGTGTGAGACTCTTTGAGACTCTGTGAACCGTAGCCTGCCGGGCTCCTCTGTCCATGGGATTCTGTAGGCAAGAGTACTGGAGTGGGTTGCCATCCCCTCCTCCAGGGAACTTCCCGACTGAGGGATACAAACCCTCATCTCTGGCAGCTCCTGTGTTGCAGGCGGATGGTTTGTTGCTGAACCACTAGCAAAGCCCAGTAGGCCTTTAACTGACCCAAGGGAGACACAGTGGATATGGCTGATGCCGCTGGCATATTTGATTAGAACAATAACATTAGCCTCAACTCATCAGTCTTCTGTTGTATCTAAGGCATTGTGTTAGGTGAAGTGGGATATTTCAAAATATAGAAGACACTCCATGAAACTTTGCAGATGTGTCACAAGCAATGCAGACCATGGACCCCTAGAGGGATGACCTCTCTCTGGAGCCACAGGAGAGCGCAGAAGAGGACGGTTTCATACAGGAGCAGGATTCACTATATTTTTTTGAGGGGGAGTGATTTTTTATTTTAAATTGAAGTATCGTTGATTTATAATATTGTGCTAGTTTCAGGTGTATAGCAGAGTGATTCGATTATACACAAATGCACACACATATATATGTTCTTTTTCAGATTCTTTTTTATTAAGGTTATTGCAAGATATTGAATATAGTTTCCTATGCTATACGGTAGGTCCTTGTTGTTTATTTTTTATATAGTAGTGTGTATCTGTTAATTCCAAGCTCCTAGTTTATCCCTACACCCTGCTTTCCCCTTTAGTAGGTGTAAGAATTTTTTTCTATGTCTGTGAGTCTATGATTTGTAAATCAGTTCATATGAATTATTTTTTTAGATTCCACATGTAAGTGATATCATATGATATTTGTCTGATTTACTTCACTTAGTATGATAATTTCTAAGTCCATTCATGTTACTGCAATTGCATTATTTCATTCTTTTTGTGGCTGAGTAATATTGGAAGGAGACCAGTCCTGGGTGTTCATTGGAAGGACTGATGCTGAAGCTGAAACTCCAATACTTTGGCCACCTCATGTGAAGAATTGACTCATTGGAAAATACCCTCATGCTGGGAGGCATTGGGGGCAGGAAGAGAAGGGGGCGACAGAGGATGAGATGGCTGGATGGCTTCACCGACTCGAAGGACAAGAGTTTTGGTGAACTGCGGGAGTTGGTGATGGACAGGGAGGCCTGGCGTGCTGCAATTCATGGGGTCGCAAAGAGTCGGACTCGACTGAGTGACTGAACTGAACTGAATATTGGAAGAAAGCTATGAAGGTCAAGAATCCACAGATGAACTGGGGGAGACTGAATAGACCCATGAAACTAGAGCAGAGTTGAGCAGAGCTTGGAAGGTGTTGTAGAACAGTGAATTGGAAAAAGCAAGCATTGAAAGCACATGTGGAAAGAAAATCTGGGGAAAGGAGACCCCAGTCAAACATCCAGAAACAAAATCCTAATTTAAATTAAGGGGTCAAAGATTCACGGGGAGACTTCCCTGGTGATTCAGTGGTTAAGAATCTGCCTGCTAATGTGAAGGACATGAGTCAATCCTTGGTCTGGAAAGAGTCTACATGCCAAGGAGCAACTAAGCCCATGCACCGCGACTACTGAGCCTGTACTCTGGAGCCCATGCTCTGCAACAAAAGAAGCTACTGCAATGAGAAGCTCATGCATTGCAAATAGTAACCCCTGCTTGCTGCAACTAGCGAAACCCCAAACTAGAGAAAGCCCATGTGTAGCAATGAAGACCCAGTACAGCCAAAAGTAAATAAAATTATATGCAAAGAAAAAAATAATAGAGCCAGCAGGTTAGAGAATTGGGCTGAAGTGAAATGAAAAGGTAGAGTTACATTAAAGGCAGGATCAAGAAGGAAATGGAGGGATATTTCTTTTCCAACCTCAGACACTGGCCTCCTCCTCTTCTCACCTTCAGGCTGGTGGTTTTCTGGCCCCTTGAGGGCAGTTTAACCTAATGATCAAGCACTGAGCATTTTGTTAATCCTAGTCCACCATATGGACTCTGTGACCTGGGGCAAATTACCTTTCTGTGCTTCAATTTCCCTATCAGCAAAATGGTAGAAAATAATAGTACCCACGTCAGGGTTGTTAAGAGACTTGAAAGAGTCAAAGCATCTGATGTGCTCAACCGCTGCCTGGGGATTGTTACTACTTGAGACTCCCCTTTGCTGCAACATTTTCTGGAAACTAGAGATTGGGACTCTAGTATGCACCATGCATACTGATCCTCTATTGTATGAATTTCCAGGTAACATCAGAAGAAAGTGTATGAGTTAGAGTTTAGCTGAAACATAGAGACAGCCTGGAAAGCTTTTTAGGTTGCTCCTGAATTGAGAAGATATGGCTTGTTTTCTGTATGCAGAATGCTGCACCACGTTTCTGTACTTCTTCCAAGGTGAGAGGAAATTAAACTCAGTGACTGACAGAGAGCTAAACAGTTTCCCCTATATTCTCTCATTTAGTCCTTATCAGTAGACTATGAAAAAGGCATCGTTATTCTCTTTGCAGACAAGGAAACAAATTGAGGGCCATTAGGTTAGTCATCTGTTGGCAAAGAGCAAGCATGAGATGTCTAAACCCCGTCTCCTGATGAGGACAGTGAAAGAAGTACTTCGCCCCTCTCCCTCCAAGAGAAACAGGGATATTTCTCTTGACGTATTCGAGGACTTGGATGATCGCACAGCACGTTTACCTCACCTTCCCCACTGGGATTACAGTTCCTGAATCTCTATCGATCACGGTAGATGGCAGATGAGAAATGTTCATAGGCTCGTAGCAAATCACTCTGAACAATTTAGGAGGCAGGTTCATAAATTAGGGCATGGATGTCAACACTATCATTTCCTGTGGATTAGAGCAAACAGATTTCATCAGGAGGGAAACCAGTGTGTGAAGGTACTGTGCTTACACCTGTGTCACTGAGCTAGATTTGAAAGCAAGGAAAGGTTTCTGGAGTGGTTTCTGTGCCCAGTGTGAATGGTGAAATAGGCTGCCCTGCCCAGACTCTCACATGGGCAGAGTTTGGGCTCCCAGTTAGGTGCTGGCCTCGTGGGGTTCTCAGCTGATCCTGTGTCAGCCATCAATGAATGACACTCCTCTAGCTGTCACTGTATGTGTCAGGGGAGGAGGAGCCCCATGTGTGGGGCTACCCTCCTGGGGACTCATGTCCCTTGTGCCCGAGGCGAGGGTGAAGGGGCTCACGGTCCTGTCTGCAGCTTAGCTCTGTGGTTTGCCCACTGCCATCCCTTTCCTGTAGAGAAGGGGAGCTAGGCCTGGTGAGGGAGTGATCTTAGGAAGGCAGTGTCGGGGTGGTGTCCTTCCTTCAGCCCTCGGTCTCAGTCATTGCTGATGTCCTTTCAGACGTGGAGTGAGCCTCGAGTTCATGGTATGAGGTATCAAAATATTTCATGCTACAAAACTCTGGCCAGTTACTCCCTGTTCAAGCTCATAAGCTGAAGAGTTTTCTTTAAAATATCTATTCTTAGGATTTTTTGGTAAGGAATTCTTAGTCAAAGCATAGTCATTTTTATTCCAAATGTATTTATTCGAATAGACACATTCAAAGAAAAAAAGCTAAAGAGTACCAAAAGACATCCTGTGAAAACTGCATTTTCCATCCACCCCCACCACTGCCCAGACCTCTAATTTCTTTCTCCCTCCTGAGGTCATCACTGTGTCTATTTTCTAGAGATACTCTGTATATATATAAAAAAAGACTATATGGATAAAGATTTTGTTTTTATTCTGGTTGGTTTTCATTTTTTTCCCCTTTCTTCCCTCCTTCCTTCCTCTTCCTTACTTCCCCCCTCTCTTTTCATGTAGTCTTCTTTAAGTTTTTTCATTTATCAAAGTATCTTCTATGGCAATTCTTACAGACATATGTATTAATGAGGGTTCTTCAGAGAGACAGAACCAATAGTGTATACTATAAGGAATTACAACAGTTACTTACAAGGAATTGTCTTACGTGATTATGGAGGCTGACAAGTCCCAAGATCTGCAGTCAGCAGGACCCAAGTAGCACCAGTGATTCAGTCTGATCCAGGGGCCAGAGGAGACCAGTGTACCCACACATGTACTCAGGTAGGAGGAGTTCCCTTTCTACCTGAGAGGGTCAGCTTCTTTGTTCTGTCCAGCCTTAAGCTGACTGGCTGAAGGCCTTCCACATTATGGAGGGCATTCTACATAACTTAGTCTATCAATTCAAATGTTAAGCGCATCCAAGAACATCCTTCAGAATACTCAAGATTATGTTTTGACCGAATAGCTAGGTACCTTGTGGCCCAGTCAAGTTGGCACAAAAAATTGGCCATCACAACCTCTTTTCTTCTTCTTTTCTTTTAATTGTAGTGAAAAAATAGACAAGTTTTTAGATTCATAGCAAAATTTAGTGGAAGGTATGGATATTGCCTGTGTATTCCCTGCCCCCACACGTGTACATGCAAACAGCCTACTCCACAGTCAATATCCTGCCCTGGAGTGGCATGTTTGTTTTAATCAAACCTGTGCTGGCACATTATCACTCAGGGATGTATACTTGTAAGGGATTTCCCTTCCCTTACCTATAGTTTTCATTCAGTGGAAAATAACTTTCCGTTCAGATCAGATCAGTCTCTCAGTCGTGTCCGACTCTTTGCGACCCCATGAATCACAGCACGCCAGGCCTCCCTGTCCATCACCAATTCCCGGAGGTCACTGAGACTCACGTCCATTGAGTCAGTGATGCCATCCAGCCATCTCATCCTCTGTCATCCCCTTCTCCTCTTGCCCCCAATCCCTCCCAGCATCAGAGTCTCTTCCAATGAGTCAACTCTTTTCATGAGATGGCCAAATTACTGGAGTTTCAGCTTCAGCATCATTCCTTCCAAAGAAATCCCAGGGCTGATCTCCTTCAGAATGGACTGGTTGGATCTCCTTGCAGTCCAAGGGACTCTCAAGAGTCTTCTCCAACACCGCAGTTCAAAAGCATCAATTCTTCATTGCTCAGCCTTCTTCACAGTCCAACTCTCACATCCATACATGACCACAGGAGAAACCATAACCTTGACTAGACGAACCTTTGTTGGCAAAGTAATGTCTCTGCTTTTGAATATGCTATCTAGGTTGGTCATAACTTTCCTTCCAAGGAGTAAGCGTCTTTTAATTTCATGGCTGCAGTCACCATCTGTAGTGATTTTGGAGCCCAGAAAAATAAAGTCTGACACTGTTTCCACTGTTTGCCCATCTATTTCCCATGAAGTGATGGGACCGGATGCCATGATCTTCATTTTCTGAATGTTGAGCTTTCAGCCAACTTTTTCACTCTCCACTTTCACTTTCATCAAGAGGCTTTTAGTTCCTCTTCACTTTCTGCCATAAAGGTGGTATCATCTGCATATCTGAGGTTATTGATATTTCTCCCGGCCATCTTGATTCCAGCTTGTGCTTCTTCCAGTCCAGTGTTTCTCATGATGTACTCTGCATATAAGTTAAATAAACAGGGTGACAATATACAGCCTTGACGTACTCCTTTTCCTATTTGGAACCAGTCTGTTGTTCCATGTCCAGTTCTATCTGTTGCTTCCTGACCTGCATACAAATTTCTCAAGAGGCAGGTCAGGTGGTCTGGTATTCCCATCTCTTTCAGAATTTCAGAGACTTGCAAAACTGGGATTGGCTGTTTCTTGAGTATGTTTCTGTCTCTGGAGATTTTCAAGTTGTGATTGTCTTATGGATGCTGGTAAGGGACTCTTTTCTGCTCTGGTTGCAATACAATCTAGAGCTGTGTAATGTGGGCCATGTAGTTAATTTTACCTTTTCGAGTAGCAGGAGGGTAAAAAGAAATAGGTGAAATTAATTTAAAAATATATTCTATTTTAACTCAATACATCCAAAATACTATTTTAATAGCTTCCTTGGTGGTTCAGACAGTAAAGAATCTACTTGCAGTGCGGGAGACCTGGGTTCGGTCCCTGGGTTGCAAAGACCCCCCTGGAGGAGGGAATGGCAACCCACTCCAGTATTCTTGCCTGGAGAATCCCTATGGACAGAGGAGCCTGCTGGGCAACAGTCCATGGGGTCACAAAGAGTTGGACAAGACTGAGTGACTTTCACTTTCAAATAAAAATACTAATAAGGTATTTTATATTCTCTTTTGCATACTAAATTTTTGAAATCCAGGGTGCATTTTACACATACAGCAGATCTCAATTTTGACCCGTTGCATTTCAAATGCTTAAGAGCCATATGTTGATTGTGGTTTCTTGCTCCCACAGTGTGTATCACAGGAGTAGATAGGACCCATTCCAGTGATGAATCTTATTTCTGAAGTTATTTACAGAATAGCCCAGAAATTCAGTTCAGTTCAGTTCAGTCGCTCAGTTGTGCCCAATTCTTTGTGACCCCATGGGCTGCAGCATGCCAGACTTCCCTGTCCATCACCAACTCCCAGAGCTTACTCAAGCTCATGTCCATCAAGTCAGTGATGCCATCCAACCATCTCATCCTCTGTCATCCCCTTCTCCTCCCACCTTCAATCTTTCCCAGCATCAAGGTCTCTTCAAATGAGTCAACTCTTCACATCAGGTGGCCAAAGTATTGGAGTTTCAGCTTCAGCATCAGTCCTTCCAATGAATATTCAGGACTGATTTCCTTTAGGATGAACTGGTTTGATCTCCTTGCAGTCCAAGGGACTCAAGAGTCTCTCCAACACCACAATGCAAAGGCATCAATTCTTCAGTGGTCAGCTTTATTTACAATCCAACTCTCACATCCATACGTGACTACTGTAAAAACCATAGCTTTGACTAGGTGGACCTTTGTTGGAAAATCATGTTGGACCATTTAAGAGATGGCCAAGTGTGGATGAGTAGAAAGAGCTCAGAGCTGAAAACAGGAGACTTGAGCACTTTTCTTGTCATCACACAAACCATCAGAGTGAGTGTATGAACTTTGCTCAACTCCTGTACTTCAGTTTTTCACCTTTAAAATGAAAGTCATAACACTTGTTCTACTCACCTTGTAGAATTGTTGACAGGCTCAAAAGAGATAAAAGATGTGAAGGAGCTTTAAAGAATCGAAAGCACATTAAATGTGATATAACTGATTGAGAGCAGAGTCAGTCACTCAGTGGTTGCTCTGTTCCCAGCCCTGTTACAGGCTTGTTGAACACCCTGAATCTCTTTATGACTCGGTTTTTCCAAGTTAAGCAGGAAATATTTGAAACAGTGCTTTGAAGTGAATGATATAATGGTAGTAGACACATTATATTGTAACGGTGTGGTTTCTGGGTGGCCCATCACTGCTTCTCACCCCCTAACATATCAAAATACAAGAGGCACGTGAATAGTAAACGTTGAAGGGTAGAGGTCAGAGGAACAAGCTATGGGTTGTGGACTGCTTTGCTTCACATTCCATCTCTGTACTGTGTTAATTGTATGACATAGTAAAATACTATGTCAAAAACTATAAAATGGGGATGTAAATAGTAATTCCTTCATAAATACTCTGTGAGATTTGAAAGCAGCAATACATGTAAGGGACTTACAACAGAGCCTTGGTAAATATTCACTATCATCAATGTTATAGGTCTTCCAAGAGATGATACTTATATATGTAACAGTTTCCTATGACTCTTATAATAAATTACTGCAAACTTGGTGGCTTAAAACAACACACATTTATTTCTTATAATTCTAGAGGTCAGAAGTCCAAAATCAGTTTCACTGGACTAAATCAAAGGGTTGGGTGGGCCACACCCCTTTCGAGATTCTGGGGGAAAATCTGTTCCTTTGCCTTTTCCAGTTTCGAAAGCTTCATTACTTGCAGTGTGAGCCTCACACACTGCGTGCCCCTAGACGAGATGGACCTTTGTTGGCACACACTGCGTGCCCCTTCTTCCATCTTCAAAACCATCAATGAGGTCTTCAGATCTCTCTTTACTTTGTCATTACATCATGACAAAGGTGATGTAATGACATCACCTTTATCACCTTCTCTCTTATTTCTGTCCAATCTCCCTTTGCCTCCCTCTTAGATGGTCCCTCGTGATTATATTTAGGGCCACCTGGATAATCAGGAGAACGTCTCCATCTCAAGATCCTCACATCACACTTGCAGAGTCCATTCTCCATGTAACGTCACAGTCAGAGGTTCCAGGGGTGAGGACTGGATATTCAGCTTACTACATAATCTGACTTAATTTTAGTTTTATAATATCCTCACTCTATGCCTCAACTCCTCAGTATGATGATGCCTAGAAAAAATAGAAAGGGACATAGTTCACATCTGATTTTATAGACTCTCATGTTGTATTTCAGAGAAGGCAATGGCATCCCACTCCAGTACTCTTGCCTGGAGAATCCTAGGGATGGCAGAGCCTGGTGGGCTGCTGTCTATGGGGTCGCACAGAGTCGGACATTAGTGAAGTGACTTAGCAGCAGCAGTATGTTGTATTTGCTATCTCAGTTTGGAGAGTTACAATGCTTCTCTTCTCTCAGATTTTCATTCACCCTATAAATATTTTGGAGGGCTCCAAAATCACTGCAGATGGTGATTGCAGCCATGAAATTAAAAGATGCTTGCTCCTTTGAAGGAAAGTTATGACCAACCTAGACAGCATATTAAAAAGCAGAGGCATTACTTTGCCAACAAAGGTCTGTCTAGTCAAGGCTATGGTTTTTCCAGTGGTCATGTATGAATGTGAGAGTTGGACTGTGAAGAAAGCTGAGTGCTGAAGAATTGATGTTTTTGAACAGTGGTGTTGGAGAAGACTCTTGAGAGTCCCTTGGACTGCAAGGACCGTAAGACTGGTTGGAACCAGTCTTGGGACCACTCTGTCCTAAAGGAGATCAGTCCTGGGTGTTCTTTGGAAGGAATGATGCTGAAGCTGAAACTCCAGTACTTTGGCCACCTGATGTGAAGAGCTGACTTGTTTGAAAAGACCCTAATGCTGAGAAAGATTGAGGGTAGGAGGAGAAGGGGACGAGAGAAGATGAAATGGTTGGATGGCATCATCGACTCAATGGACATGGGTTTGGGTAGGCTCCGGGAGTTGGTGATGGACAGGGAGGCCTGGCGTGCTGCAGTTTATGGGGTCGCAAAGAGTCAGACACGACTGAGCGACTGAACTGATAAATATTTGAGAGCCTATTATGGTGCTAGGAATTGAATAAAACAGACAGACACTCTACCAATTGTATGGGACACATAGGAGAAAACATTAGTAAATCAACCACAGAAACAAGGGACTATGCAAAATAATTTCAGATTTCACATGACGTTTTGTTTGTAATGGAGATATTATAATATTTGGGACACATTATGCTATACATGCTGCAGAAGCGTTTTACATTTGAACATAAATTTATCTAGGGGTAGGAAACACACCTAGGTATGTAGGAAAAGGGTTACTAATGGGAGAAAAGAAATTTCACAAGAGCTTTCTCTCAGCAGGAATCACGCAGAGGTGAACACCACTCTCCAAAATGAGAAAGTATTTCAATCAATCAAGATATTACATTTCTTTAGAAACTTGGAGCAGAGGATTAAGGTTGGTTTCTGTTGCTTCATATGTTATACATTTAAGGAACGGTCCATGCTGGGCCCAGGATTAGTGTCAGAGAGAAGAGAGCTGAAATCAGAATTTATGTTTTAGGATTAATGCTGTCGGGAGAAAAATGATCTTTTAAAACCATGTTTCTAAGATTGCCTCAAGAAACAAAAGTACTACCTTCATGCACCATTGCTACAGGTGCCCAGTGAAAAAGAGTTTTGTTATTTACTTGTCTTCTAAGACCTGACTGCCAGGTCAGAGCAGATTTATGTTGTTTCTATGCCTTATGGAATAAACACATTTTCAGGCCACAGTAATTTCATGTTGGAGGAGGGGAGTAGTCAGTTATATTTGATCCTTTGTTATTATTATTTTTTAAATGAAGACCTCTCATGCCATTTTTTTCCCCTTTATACCATCCAAAAGTATGCAGTGAGAGTAAGAATGCAGGGAACTGGTCCAGAAGAGGGACTCAGGGAAACTTGTATTTGTAGGTAGATCAAAGCAATCTTCACAGAGGAGAGGTATCTGGGTCTGGGTGTTGAAGAATGAATGGGATGGTTGGGTAAGAAGAGTCTCTTATTGCAGTACAGTTCTAAGAAAGCTTCAGGCAGGCCGATGGAGAGACCTCTAAAGTGGCGCTTTAAGAGGATGATGCTTCCCTTTGGGATGGGTCTGCCTCAGTCCCCTCACCCCACTCAGGCAGAGAGCAGCTCTCAGGGATCGCGGCCTTGGCGGGAATGAGGTCATGGATTTGGAAGAGCAGTGGCAGGAGATTCCGTCAAGTCCTATGAACCATGGTTCAAGCCTTAGCCGCTTGGCCTGCACCTCACGCTCCAGACTCACTCTTGTGATGCTGGAACTAATGTACAGTGCTGGTCATATTCAAGGGAAGCGCACAGACTTTGGCATGCTTGGAATGTGGTACAGACTGAGAAGCGACAAGAAGTGGGGTTGGCCATGGGAAAATGGTTTAGATAGTGGGTGGCCTTGGTGGCCATGCTAGGGAGTTTGGACCTCATATTACGGACAGTGTGGTTTAAAGTGGAGGAACACATTTCTGTTTGGCTTGCATGTTTATAAAATTATGCTACATGTAATGAAGAGGTGGGTTAAAGTGACCCAGGAATGAAATGAGGGGACATGTTGGGAGGCTTTTGCAATAGTCTAAGTAACGGATGTTGAAGGATAAAAAAGTCAGAGTGAATGGAGAGACAAGACAGAATTTATTATAGAAATTGTCAGGACTGAAGGATTAACTCAGTAGTAAGATGGGTGGTTAGGAGGTGACATATAGGTTTCTAGGTTGAGAGGAAAGGTGGACAGATTGTGTCATTAGCCTACATGGTACCACTAGAAGAGAAACAAACAGGGTGAGGGGAATACGCAGTTATGTGTTTGGACATGCGGAATTACAGGTTCTGTCAACTATGCTTCCTGATGTGGTTTTCTAGACCCTTCATGGTACTTGGTAGGTCTCCTCTTAGGTACATTCCAATGCACCTCTCAAATGTGTTGTAAATCCCAATAAATCTAGTTCTGGGTGTGATCAGAGCTCAGGGGAATGACAGCTACATTTTTAAAACATGGCCTAGGACTGCATTAGCTTTTTCAGCAGCAGGATCATGCTATGGGCCTATTTTGAGCTTGTCATCTACTCCCGCCCTGAAGTCGTTTTCCACATGAACTGTTTTCAAGGCAATCTTTTATTCTGGAATTTATGTTTCTTTAACTTAAGTGCAGTATGTTTCACTTGTTACATTAAATTTCATCTTGTGGATTTGGTTATATTATTCTAGCCTGTCAAAATTATGTTCAAATATTGATTCTCTTGGTTGTTCTTTTAGTGATATCTTCAAACTTTGTGACCCCTTCGTATTTGAAAAGTGTGTTCCATCCTAATCAATAGAACAAATCAGAAATAACTGTAAGTTCTACGTCACTCAAGACCTTCTTATTTGATAGATAGCTACTTGTCAACTCTCTTTGGGAACATTGTTTTCAACTAACTGCATTTATCCACTGTGAATTCAAAAATAGGTAAGAGAGACACTGCTGACATGTTGTTGAACTCAGATACTCTGTGTCTGCAGAATTTCCCCAGCCTGCTGTTTTGGTGATCCTGTTAGAAGGTATGACTTCTCTTTAATGAGCCTGGGCTCAGTACTTACTCAGTACTTACTACTTTCTTTGCTAAGCTCATAGACTATCTGCTTAGAAATGCATTTTCTGGGATTTGATGTCAGACTCGTGGGGATATCATTTTCATAATCTTCTGTTTTTGAAAATAAGAACCTTTGACCTTTTCAAGCCTTTTGACCTTTATCCTAGTCTCGTGTATTTCTCCACCCCTGAGATTAGTGTCTTAGTTGTGATATCTGCACGTTCCTTTGTAACTTCGTGTAATATAGTGGTTAAGAGTGCAGTTAACCTGTCTGGGCAAGAATGCTGGCTGTGAAACTTCTGGCAACTTATTTATCCCTCTGAACTCTGATTCCTTGCCTGTGAAATACAGTTAATAATCAGATCAGATCAGATCAGATCAGTCGCTCAGTCATGTCCGACTCTTTGCGACCCCATGAACTGCAGCATGCCAGGCCTCCCTGTCCATCACCAGCTCCCGGAGGTCACTCAGACTCGCATCCATCGAGTCAGTGATGCCATCCAGCCATCTCATCCTCTGTCGTCCCCTTCTCCCCTTGCCCCCAATCCCTCCCAGCATCAGAGTCTTCTCCAATGAGTCAACTCTTCGCATGAGGTGGCCAAAATACTGGAGTTTCAGCTTTAGCATCATTCCTTCCAAAGAAATCCCAGGGCTGATCTCCTTCAGAATGGACTGGTTGGATCTCCTTGCAGTCCAAGGGACTCTCAAGAGTCTTCTCCAACACCACAGTTCAAAAGCATCAATTCTTCGGCGCTCAGCCTTCTTCACAGTCCAGCTCTCACATCCATACATGACCACAGGAAAGACCATAGCCTTGACTAGGCGAACCTTTGTTGGCAAAGTAATGTCTCTGCTTTTGAATATGCTATCTAGGTTGGTCATAACTTTTCTTCCAAGGAGTAAGCGTCTTTTAATTTCATGGCTGCAGTGACCATCTGCAGTGATTTTGGAGCCCAGAAAAATAAAGTCTGACACTGTTTCCACTGTTTCTCCATCTATTTCCCATGTAGTGATGGGATGCTGCTAAGTCGCTTCAGTCGTGTCCGACTCTGTGCGACCCCATAGACGGAGCTCACCAGGCTCCCCTGTCCCTGGGATTCTCCAGGCAAGAACACTGGAGTGGGTTGCCATTTCCTTCTCCAAGTGATGGGATAGTACCTATCAAATAATTTGTTCTAAGATTAAACAGATTAACCCATGTAAAGGACTTAGAGCAAACTAGCTCTATTATTACTTTAGGATGCCATTTGGTCAGATTCAACACCTGCTTTCTTTTTTTAAAAAAATTATTTATTTTCTATTGAAGGATAATTGCTTTACAGAATTTTGGTGTTTTCTGTCAAATCTCAACATGAACCAGCCATCAGTTCAGTTCAGTTCAGTTCAGTTGCTCAGTCGTGTCCGACTCTTTGCGACCCAGCCATAGGTACACATATATCCCTTCCCTTTTGAACCTCCCTCCCATCTCCCTCCCCATCCCACCCCTCTAGGTTGATACAGAGCCCCTGTTTGAGTTTCCTGAGCCACATAGCAAATTCCCCTTGGCTATCTATTTTACATATGGTAATATAATTTTCCATGTTACTCTTTCCACACATCTCACCCTCTCCTCCCCTCTCCCCATGTTCATAAGTCTATTCTCTATGTCTGTTTCTCCATTGTTGCCCTGTAAATTAATTCTTTAGTACCATTTTTCTAGATTCCACATATATGCATTGCTGCTGCTGCTGCTGAGTCACTTCAGTCGTGTCCGACTCTGTGTGACCCCATAGATGGCGGCCCACCAGGATGCCCTGTCCCTGGGATTCTCCAGGCAAGAACACTGGAGTGGGTTGCCATTTCCTTCTCCAATACATGAAAGTGAAAAGTGAAAGCAAAGTCTCTCAATCATGTCCGACTCTCAGCGACCCTATGGACTGCAGCCTTCCAGGCTCCTCCATCCATGGGATTTTCCAGGCAAGAGTACTGGAGTGGGGTGCCATTGCCTTCTCCGATATATGCATTAGAATATATTTATCTTTCTCTTTCTGACTTACTTCACTCTGTGTAATAGGTTCTAGGTTCATCCACCTCATTAGAACTGACTCAAATGCATTCCTTTTTATGACTGAGTAATATTCCACTGTGTATATGTACCACAACTTTCTTTTCTCCACACCCTCTCCAGCATTTATTGCTTGTAGACTTTTTGATGATGGCCAATCTGACTGGTGTGAGGTAATATCTCATTGTAGTTTTGATTTGCATTTCTCTTTCAGTGGTCATGTATGGATGTGAGAGTTGGACTGTGAAGAAAGCTGAACACCAAAGAATTGATGCTTTTGAACTGTGGTGATGGAGAAGACTCTTGAGAGTCCCTTGGACTGCAAGGAGATCCCACCAGTCCATTCTGAAGGAGATCAGCCCTGGGATTTCTTTGGAAGGAATGATGCTAAAGCTGAAACTCCAATACTTTGGCCACTTCATGTGAAGAGTTGACTCACTGGAAAAGTCTCTGATGCTGGGAGGGATTAGGGGCAGGAGGAGAAGGGGATGACAGAGGATGAGATGGCTGGATGGCATCACTGACTTGATAGACATGAGTTTGAGTGAACTCCAGGAGTTGGTGATGGACAAGGAGGCCTGGTGTGCTGCGATTCATGGGGTTGCAAAGAGTTGGACATGACTGAGCTACTGAACTGAATAATGAGCAATATTGAGCATCTTTTCATGTATTTGTTAGCCATCTGTATGTCTTCTTTTGAGAAATGTCTGTCTAGGTCTTTTTCCCACTCTTTGATTGGGTTGTTTGTTTTTCTGGTCTTGAGTTGTATGATCTGCTTGTATATTTTGAAAGTTAATCCTTTGTCAGTTGTTTTATTTGCTATCAACACCTGCTTTCTTAACCATTTTCTCAATCTGTCTTCTAATTCCTATTAAGCATGATCATTCTCTCTTTAGAGTCTGATAAAGAACATGGAGTTTTAACTATGGCATTAAATTGATGGAAGGAAGATAGATTTTATTCAAATATTTTGGTTTTCTTTTAGCTTCTAAGGTGCAGAATAATTTATTGCTTATCTTTTCTTATTAGAATGGCCTATTATTTGAATTTATTTTGGAATTAAACTCTTTCCTTTAATTTTTGACTGTTGGGAACTGTTTGCATATGTATTGCATCACCCCCTCTGAAAGACATTACTGAGCATTGGAGAGTGCTATTTGGGATTGTCAGTTCCCACATCTGTAAAATAAGAGCCACAGAAGATTCTAGTATGTAGGGATTCTGTAGATTGTTTGGTGTTTCACTATAGGGTCTCAATACAGGGAAAGGATTAACCACAAAGGTGCTAAATCTAGATTTCTTAGGGAGAAAAACATCAGGGCTTGAGGAGCAGGAAGTTCTCCCATGGAGTCTGAGAGTCTTGTGGGATTAAGGGGTTCTTACCTGTTTGCTCTTATCTCATAGCACCCTATCTTGTCAGTGTGAGGGATCCTGTGGTTGCTTCTAAAGCCCAACGAAAAAATTAACTGGCTCTATGGAACTCAGAATCAGATTCTGTGAATTCTCAACATATAAAACCATTCTGTATCAGATTCTTGTAAAATCATCTACTGGAAGTAAAATTTCTTCCATTCTGTGAATAATCTAATGGCCTTGTCAGTAAATAAGACAGTCAAGGTTCCTATGCATGACCTCATGGAAGGGATAAGCTTTTCAAAGACAAACCAGACTGAACAGGATTTAAAGTGGTAAAAGTAGATTTTATGCAGGACTATCGCAATAAAGAAAAAGAGTCCTTAGTATAGATCTCCTCATGTGGGCTCAATACAGCATGGGCAATTGGGGATTGATAGCCAAGGAGGGAGGTGGGCATTAGAGGATGGAAAATTACCAAGAGGAAGCACCAGGGGTTGGGGATTCTGGCTAAGCTGACTTAACAATTTTCTTCCTGAAGGCAAACTAGGGTGATCAAATACCAAGGGTGGAGGATGAAGAACTGGTCACATATTGAGGATGGAAATTATCTCTAAACTGACTTAGCAGGATTCTGGCTAAAACTGGGTTCTTGAGAATATGCCCAAAGACATATTGAAAAAGGATGCTTAGAATATCCCCAAAGATTAGTTGAGAAAGGAGGCTCAAAAGAGCTCGGCTGAAATGTGGTCAAGGAGGGCATCTCACCAAGCTCTGAATGAATACTCCTTTGTTTCAAAATAGTTTTCATGAATTTTACTTTTTACTTTAATTGCATTCAATATAGACTTGTGGAATCTGACAACCATGGAGATAAGCTGGCTAGACAGGGTTTTTTAACTGATGCAATATTCATGAGATGAGATGATAAGGATTTTTTTTTTATTTTTTGGATCTCCCCTTTCCCTCCACCCCTTCCCCCATGAGCTTATACTGCTGCTTTGAATTAAAGCTCAGGAGAAATCCTTGGAATATTAGATTAAGTCTAAACTGAACTACAAAGGTTCAAGGCAACATAAGAGACATTAGAGGAAAACTTAGTGAGCCTTAACTCACTTCATTTTTCCTATTTTCCCTTGGACACTTCACTTAAAGGATGAAATCAGATGTGTTTCTCCTCTGGAGAAATAAAGACATGACCATTTCCCCTTTTGTCTCTTGCTGAGACTTATTAGAAAACGAAGATCATGGCATCTGGTCCCATCACTGCATGGGAAATAGATGGGGAAACAGTGGAAACAGTGTCAGACTTTGTTTTTCTGGGCTCCAAAATCACTGCAGATGGTGACTGCAGCCATGAAATTAAAAGACGCTTACTCCTTGGAAGGAAAGTTATGACCAACCTAGATAGCATATTCAAAAGCAGAGACATTACTTTACCAACAAAGGTTCGCCTAGTCAAGGCTATGGTCTTTCCTGTGGTCATGTATGGATGTGAGAGCTGGACTGTGAGGAAGGCTGAACGCCGAAGAATTGATGCTTTTGAACTGTGGTGTTGGAGAAGACTCTTGAGAGTCCCTTGGACTGCAAGGAAGATCCAACCAGTCCATTCTGAAGGAGATCAATCCTGGAATTTCTTTAGAAGGAATGATGCTAAAGCTGAAACTCCAGTATTTTGGCCACCTCATGCGAAGAGTTGACTCATTGGAGAAGACTCTGATGCTGGGAGGGATTGAGGGCAGGAGGAGAAGGGGACGACAGAGGATGAGATGGCTGGATGGCATCACTGACTCGATGGATGCGAGTCTGAGTGACCTCCGGGAGCTGGTGATGGACAGGGAGGCCTGGCGTGCTGCGGTTCATGGGGTCGCAAAGAGTCGGACACGACTGAGCGACTGATCTGATCTGAGACTTATTCAAGGGCCCCAGGATAGGCAGAACGTGAGGAGTGCAGTAATACTTTGTTTAGGTAAATGTTCAGTTCCATTTCCTTATCTCCACACACCTCCACTGGGGGACCCCTTTCCCCACACCCCCAGCTCAGCCTGTTCTTAGTGTTCATTCAGAACCCAGATAGAAACTCCTGCTGATACTGCCTTTTGTAACTAGAGTCATAAAACCCTTAAAATGTATTGTTCCAGTCAAACCCAGCTCTGCTCTGCAGAATTCTGCAGACAACTTTTTTACTTTCTGTTTTCCAGAGGGCATCATCATGTCCACCTTTATTAAATGTAGATTTTTGTCATTTCAGTGCTTGGATGGGAGCCAGCTATTGTCTGAAAAACCTCTGAACTTATAAAGGGTTTATGCAGCTGGAGAAGCTTATTCCTAGAGAATTTGAAAATGATCTTCTATTTCCTAGTACCTGAGACAATTTTTAAATTATGATCTCTACCTTGGCTGGTTTTAATTTGAATAGAAAGGGAATTTCCCTCCGAGGGATTTGCAGCAGCAACTTCTCCCAACCCCAACTCTGCTCAGTTTTTTTCTTCTTCTTCTTCTTTTTTAGTTTCAATGCTTTTATTTGACAAGTATTTGTTCAAAATATAGTATTTCTTTTTAAAATTTATTTATTTATTTAAATTGGAGGCTAATTATTTTACAGTATTGTGGTGGTTTTTGCCACATGGGTGTACATGTGTTCTCTTTCCTGAACCAGCCTCCCACCTCCCTCCCCATCCCATCCCTCTGAGTTGTCCCAGTTCACCGGCTTTGAGTGCCCTGTTTCATGCATTGAACTTGCACTGGTCGTCTATTTCACATATGGTAATATATACGTTCAGTTTCTTGTTCCTTGAAAATTCAGGGAACTCCGGTCTGTGTGCCTTTGTTTTGAACCTTAGAAAATTGGTGATAACCTGTTTGCTCTTGAAGAAGTGAGAGTCAGAAGTATTGAGAGACATTTCCGCTAGGTTGTGTAGAGTCTACTGAAGAATTGTCTGGCGTCTTACTTGGTTCTTATTTATAAGCCTAAATGAGTGAATGCATGGAGCGGATTTTTCTATTTGTTTTAAGAATTGATTTATAAAGTACCACTAACCAGTTCATTTTTTTCCTTTGCACTTGTCTGCATGGAAAGCCCTGATCTAAATCTGCTCTTCTTATTTTCCTGAACCCATAAAACATGTCAAATAAAATGAATAAATGGCTACGATTTCATTTCCATTATGTATTATTATTGAGTTAGAGTTGAGATTTGAGGGCTTGTTTTAGAGTCCAATGTACATCATTTATCACTCTCATTTACCCTTCTTACAGACATCTCAATAGACCCTGTCTATATACAAAAGTGGACTGTGTACTTCTTGACTCAGAGAAAATCACATATGTAGATGTCACTGTGGATTGTTTGATAAAGATGTCTAAATGGTAAATACCCAGGCAGAAAAGCAAAAGAGAACCAGATAAAAAGAAAAAACAAAAACTCAGCAACCTAGAGAATAATAAATGATTGGTGTACAGTGTTCTTAGGCAAAAGACTATATTCTAGATTTAGATTTATTTTGGCCTCTTTTTTTGGTCTAATTTCTGCTTCTTTCAGTTTAAAAAACCTATTTTCAGACTATCAAGTAAACTGGTCACTGTATTTCACAGACCATCCTTGAATATGTGTTCCCAGAAACACCTTTATAGAGGACGGGTATTATTAGTTGACTCCCCTTCAGCTAGACTGTTAGGCAGCCAGTTCAAAATGGCCCCACAGCCAACTGCTCCCATCAGCACAGTGACCCTAAAGTTGGATGCTTGAATCCAGGGTCAGATGACCCCCAATGAGCTCTAGACATCAGAGAGATACCAGCATTATTGAACAGTTAGTGTCCAGGAGTTGATGATAAACAGGGAGGTGTGGCGTGCGGCAGTCCATGGGGTCACAAAGAGTCAGACATGACTGAGTAACTGAACTGAACTGAATGTAAGTTCATTTTTCATACATGAAATATATGGATATATATTTCTATAAGTATGTTCAGTCAGTTCAGTTCAGTCGTACAGTTGTGTCTGACTCTTTGCGACCCCATGAATCACAGAACACCAGTACATTACATATATACATATATGTAATGGCTGGAAAATATTGGCTATATATATATATATATATATATATATATACAGGGCTTCCCTGGTGGCTCAGCTGGTACAAAATCTGCCTGCAATGCTGGAGACCTAGGTTCAATCCCTGGGTCAGGAAGATCCCCTGGAGAAGGGAGTGGCTACCCATTCCAGTATTCTTATCTGAAGAATTCCATGGACGAAAGAGTCTGGTGGACTACAGTCATGAAGATATTTACAAGTTCTCCTCCAGACAGCAAATGTAGCTCCTAGTATATCAGTATGATTTATAGCCAATGCTTTCCAGCCATGTTTCATTGTGTTTAGGGACTCTACAGAGATGCCCCAGGTGAGCCACTTTATGGGTGTGTGCATACCCTGAGAAGGTGGATTTTCAGGCTCTTCTACCACAGCTGATCCAGACTTTTTTTTTTCCTGTTTATACTGAGGCTGTGATAAGATTTGACTGGAAGAGTTAGGTGGGTCAAATTTTAGAAACTACAGATTTAAAATGTCATTTTGGTGTGACCTACCCATCCCTTCCAGCTAGGACGTTTACGAAAGCTTTCTTGTTGGAAGGGTTGGCCCTAGTGTTGATGCTGGTTCTTATTCTTTTCTGCTAATCCTCTCTATTGTATCTCCACTTGCAATTGAACACGTCCTTTATACTGCAGAAACATCTTTCACACCTGAAACAGCCCTTTGAGGAGACTGAATGTTTTGTAAAGCCACAGTTGTCCTTAAAAATGTTTCTAGTAGAAATGGATGGTCATCAAACCACCAGCCTTGGGGCCGTGACTTAATTTGGATCTTAGTTCTAGCTTTCTGTAGCTTCTGGCACTTCAGTCTTTTGTTCAGACTGTATTTATATTTACACACACACATACACACATATTTCTGATTATAAAACTACTAAATGTCCCTTCTGGAAAAGGTGGAAAATACATAAAAGCATAATAGGTTATCTGCAGCATTTATATTGATTTATCTCTTTGGTCCTCTTGGTTTTATCTTTGAAGAACTTTGCTCTTCACTGTGAATTTACCTGTCAAATTCTCTTTCTTGACCTTTGCCTGAACCACATTATTTTTCCTACCTAGTTAGAGTAACAGAGCCTCCTTATCCCTTGAAGTTTTAGGTCAGACGTGAGTTTCTTCTATCCTCAAGTTGATCCTTTGTTCTTTATTTTTTTAAATGTAAGTTTCGGGTACAGTGCATTATAATTCAACATCCATATACTCTATAGAGTGATCACCGCCACAAGTCTAGTTAGCATCCATCACCAAATAGTTGAACCCCTTCATCCATCTTGTCTACCTTCTTTCCTCTTTGGGAACCACTAATCTGTTCTTTGTATCTGTGAGTTTGTTTTCATATTATTTTGCTTGTTCATTGGTTTTGATTTTTCAAGTTGATCTTTTATTCAGCTCTGGTTTACATTCTTTCTTTCATCCTGTATGACCAACTTCTTTAGCTCCAATTAAGGGAATGATTTTTCTTTTTTTTTCTTCATTCATGTCTCATACTTCTGTCCCTCTCTAGTGTGCACTCTCTTCTAAATGTTTTGATTTGTCTCACATTCCTCACTTGATAAATTACTTCACTCACCTTCTTCAAATCTCTTTTGAGAGTTTTTTTTTTTCATTAGTTGTACTGAAAAGTTCTTTTCTTTTCTAATTAAATTTGTGGTTTTCATGTCATATACCTCACTACCCAAATGTTCTGAGGCCCATTAAGACAAATAAACAAAACAGCTACTTGTGTAAAGTTACAAAAATATTAACAAACAGAGTGGGGACTGGACCCTCACAGCCCCAGATTTCAACTTTCTGATCTCTTCTCAAATGATGGTGTCTTTCAATATTCCCAATGGAAAACTAATAGTATCTGAGGATGAAATTTTGATTGATTCCAAATAACATACAGTATTGACTCATAAGCATTCAGATAATCCGTTATGACTTCAATTCAGGAGAGGATTGGAACAGGGGACTCAAAATGAATAGAGGACTGCCTTGTTCCTGAAATGTACTCTTCACTTATCCAGGTATTTTCTATCTTTTGAGAAGATACAAACAATGAGATGTTTTCAACTTCTTTTGACATTTTAGCAGTGAGGACTTCCCTGATCCCTCCATTTGAAACAGGAAGCCACTCTCACCATGGCAATCCCTATCTCCCTTCACACAAAATTGTTTGCATAGCATTTGTAACCTTTTGATGTAATATCCATTTTGCTTGTTTATGTGTTTACTATTAGTTGTGCTGTCCCCTCCCTCCCCCACAGCTGGTATAAGCTCCACAGGGCAGGAATATTTGTCTGTTTATTCATTGCTGAATCCCGTTTGCTCTCCACCCACCATACTCCCAAATAGTGGCCAGCATATTAGCGGGTACCCCATAAGGATTTAATGAAGGAAAAAAAACCAACAAATGAATTGCTTAAACTCAAAACAAAATCAAGCAGGGTAAAGTAATATGTTATCATCATTTAACAGATGGAGGAATCAAGTTACCTCAATTATTTGGCAAAGGTCTCAGGACTCAGAGTCCCCTTTTTATCCTATAAACAACTAAGCTTTGCAACTGATGAAACAATGCAATGCTATGCTATGCTAAGTCACTTCAGTCGTGTCCGACTCTGTGTGACCCCACAGACGGCAGCCCACCAGGCTTCCCCGTCCCTGGGATTCTCCAGGCAAGAACACTGGAGCGGGTTGCCATTTCCTTCTCCAATGCATGAAAGTGAAAAGAGAAAGTGAAGTCGCTCAGTCATGTCCGACTCTTAGCGACCCCACAGACTGCAGCCTACCAGGCTCCTCTGTCCGTGGGATTTTCCAGGCAAAAGTACTGGAGTGGGGTGCCATCGCCTTCTCCGGAAACAATGCAATAGTATACATAATTCATGGAAGTACCATGGAATTCATTTTACAACTCTATCAACCCAGATGTTTGATGAGAGCACTGTTTAAGACTCCAGCATAGGCAAATTGGTTAGATTCTTTAGCCAAATGACACCCGTGAGCAAACAGGACACATACCCTGTTCGTTAGAGCAGTCTGATGGCCACCCCAGACCTAATGAGTCTGTCAACACTTACACTGATCTGTGTGTTGCAGTGATCCCAGGCAGCATTTGTCATGTGGGAACTTGGCAAAAAGAGTTTCTCCATGGGAATAAACTGGGAGGTTAATTTGGTTTCACTCCAGCTGGTTGAAGCTCCATTACCTGCTAAGTCTGTTTAATGTGGTTGTTATTGTGTCTTTGCTCCATAGCTACAGTCTGGCTGTACTTTGTGTGTAGACTGTTACTATTAATAACCATAGTGAGTTTCTGATTTTGGGCCAAAATTGTTTTTATTTTATCACAGTAGGGATTTACTTTTCTTCTGCAACGTTAGTTTGATCTCAGTGCCAACCATCTCAGGGCTGACTTGTCTATTTAATACCAGTAAGGATGCCTGATGACCTCCTTTTTTATTCTTCTCACTTTTTTATTGGTACTGAATGTACTCTAGTTAAATTTTATAGTTCTAGTTTAAAAGTAATACTCAGTAGATAAGAAGTATGATAGAAGAGAAAACAGCCAACAAGTGGACTTTTTTTTATTACTAGTGACAAAACCTTTTTGTTTTAGATGTGTGCTGTCTATTCTATGGAAGAAAAGAAGGCTGTGACATCACTGTATATGGTAGTATTTGTAATTACTTTCTGCTGCTGCTGCTGCTGCTAAGTCGCTTCAGTCGTGTCCGACTCTGTGCGACCCCATAGACATTAGCCCTCCAGGCTCCCCTGTCCCTGGGATTCTCCAGGCAAGAACACTGGAGTGGGTTGCCATTGCCTTCTCCAATGTGTGAAAGTGAAAAGTGAAAGTAAAGTTGCTCAGTCGTGTCCGACTCCTAGCGACCCCATGGACTGCAGCCCACCTGGCTCCTCCGTCCATGGGATTTTCCAGGCAAGAGTACTGGAGTGGGGTGCCATTGCCTTCTCCCTATTGGTGGGTAAATCTGGTAGGAGTCCCTGTATTAAACTGAGACCAGTCAATAAAAAGAGGTTATGAGGACAATCACTATTGTGCAAATTTCCAAAAGACAGGAGAATGGACAAGCTTAGTTCTGGAATAATTTGCAAAAGATAATAAGACCCACTAAAATTGTGCTAGGTCAAATAATGATGTATATTCCTTTTATGCTCTGGTCCTTTGCCAGCTTACGTGTACACACAGACATATAATGGCATATTCTTCTTATGTCTGAATTGCCACAAAATCCCCTCGACATGTTTTCTGAATACAGTTTCAGTTGTGCTTTTTATTAAAAAAAATTTGTTTTCCAGTTGTCCCTTTTAGAAGCAAATGAACACTGAGAGACTACATCAGTTCCTGGAGGAAAATGTCCTGACAAAGTGTAGGTCTCAGCTTCTGGTCCCAGCCCTTCTGTAAACTCACTCTGTG
This sequence comes from Tragelaphus eurycerus, assembly GCA_935064755.1. NCBI lineage: Eukaryota > Metazoa > Chordata > Mammalia > Artiodactyla > Bovidae > Tragelaphus > Tragelaphus eurycerus. The sequence continues at coordinate 23,046,870 of CAKXYN010000024.1, read as the reverse complement.
AGCCAACGGTTCCTCTTAGCTGTAGTGTTGCTATTACAGACAGAGTTGATCATCTTCATTGTACCAGATGCACAGGGGTGTATGGAATTCAAGTGAGACACTGTGTTGTAATTAAGAATTGCAGATTATTGTTCACCTAAACACATTATGGTTGTTTTGAGTCTGCTTCGCAACTTGGTCAATGCAGAATGACAAGAAGGGGAAGTTCCATGTTTCCTCTCAGGGGTTCAGGGCAGCATTTGGGAATTCCAATCATCACCCTTCTTTTTTGGGGGGAGATCCCTGTGGAGGGAGCACACAGTAGTAAACAATAGCCAAATAGGAAACTAAATACCACTTGTGATGGTTAATGTTAGATATTAACTGTACTGGGCTAAGGAGATGAACATGCAGTTAGTTGGTAAACATTATTTCTGGGTGTGTCTGTGAGGGTGTCTCTGGAAAGGATTAGCATTTGGTTCAGTAGACTTAGTTAGTTTGCCCTCACAAATGCAGGTGGGCATCATCCAATCCACTGAAGTTCTGAGTAAAGCAAAAATGCAGAGGAAGATATCATCTTCTCCTGACCTTGGGCACCGGAACTCCTGGTTCCAGGGCCTTCAGGCTCAGACTGGGAGCTGTACTATTAGACTCTTGATTCTCAGGAATTTGGACTTGGACTGAGTGAAATCCCTGGCTTTCCTGTTTCCCAGCTTGCAGATGGTAGAACATGGCTCATCCTTAGCCACATGAGCCAATTCCTATAATAAATTTCCTCTTTATATGTTTATATATGTCCTATTAGATGTGCTTCTCTGGAGAACCCTGGCTAATACACCATCTTATTAGTATTTGAGAAGAACCCAATAATCTCATTTCATAAAAGTTGTATTTGAATAGGTGAGGCTCCAGGCCCAGGTGAGGCCTCCTGTGTGGTTGCTTTTGAATCTGAAAGCTCCATAATCTTGAGTAGAGGCGGTGGAAGGGAAGGAGTGACGGGGTGGGGTGAGATGGACAGTGAGCGAGAGTGAGCAGGAGAGCTGACTAGTTGCAGCTGTAGGGGAAGAGGCAAGCAGCCTGGCCTCACTTGTCACCCACTTGGAGGCAGGAAAACAGTCAAGGGCTCATGCTTTCCAGGCACTCCCTGTATCATGGTCCAGTCTAAGTCCTGGACTCAGGTGGGTTAGATGAACAGTTTCCCTGCCTTGGACTTGGAGGTGAGAGGTAACTTATGAAGCAGTAGGCAGAGGGGTGCATGTATGTGGCCAAGAAGCAGAGTTCCTACTTTAACTGTGTCTGCGCAGAGAAGATATATTCCGCCCCAAGGAAATATGGAAGGAAAGGATACGAGGCCACACTCATGACAAGGGTCACTCTATAGAACTCCAGAGGAGCTGTCAATGTATGACTCCAAAGAATTTCTTTGCCAGTAATTTGGTACCTTGTCAGGATCTTAATGCTCGGAGAAGGCAATGGCACCCCACTCCAGTTACTCTTGCCTGGAAAATCCCATGGATGGAGGAGCCTGGTGGGCTGTAGTCCATGGGGTCACTAAAAGTTGGACAAAACTGAGCCACTTCCCTTTCACTTTTCACTTTCATGCATTGGAGAAGGAAATGGCAACGCACTCCAGTGTTCTTGCCTGGCGAATCCCAGGGATGGGGGAGCCTGGTGGGCTTCCGTCTATGGGATCACACAGAGTCGGACACGACTGAAGTGACTTAGCAGCAGCAGCAGCAGCAGCAGCAGCAGCAGGATCTTAATGCTAGCCAATCTCAGAAGAAAATCTTGTAAGTAGGTGGTGGAAAGGTATGTATGTGTATGTGTTTGAGAGTTTATTTTCCTCCTGTCTCCTAAAGATGACACATGTGTGATACCTTGCTTGTAGTTACTCAGAAATTACATCTTATGTTTCCATCTTATAAGCAGAAGGACTGCATTGACGGAAACTATTCCTGGGGCATGGCTGTAACATCTCTAAGAAAACAAAATCTTTCTTAACACCTATGATTTAACACGGTGTAGCTTTATTTCTTGGAGAAGGCAATGGCACCCCATTCCAGTACTCTTGCCTAGAAAATCCCGTGGACAGAGGAGCCTGGTAGGCTACAGTCCATGGGGTCACTACGAGTCGGATGCGACTTCACTTTCACTTTTCACTCTCATGCATTGGAGAAGGAAATGGCAACCCACTCCAGTGTTCTTGCCTGGAGAATCCCAGGGACGGAGGAGCCTGGTGGGCTGCTGTCTATGGGGTCGCACAGAGTTGAACATGACTGAAGCTACTTAATAGCAGCGGCAGCAGCAGCTTTATTTCTTGTTAAGTCCTTAGAGATAAAATGAAGAAATGAGGCTAAAGAAAACAGGGTATTTTAAGAATTGACAGTCTGTGTATTTCAGTTTTGGTGTTCCTTCATTTAAAGTTGGCTAATAATGGGTAAGTGTAGTTATCTCATTCACATAGGAGGGAGAAATAGAAATGACTATCTTCTATCAGTGAATTTTAAGTCTTGCTTATTTTGGACTTTAAAAAGTTAAACATTCAAAATATGTCCTGGTTAAAATTTGAATTTTTTAAAGTCAAATTTTATGGGACTCAAATAGGAAATGTTCTTTTTATAGTGAATTCTGTTAAATGAAAAAAGTTGTGAAAGAGTTTCTGATGAAACAATATCTAATGATTTTACACGGTTGATTCCACATTTCCTGTGGGGTTTCATGACTTTCAACTAATTCTATCCCTTTACTCATTTAGTAGGTTATATACAGAAATTTAAAACCCTGGAAAGGAGGGTGGGTGCCACAAAGGGATTTAGACCAGCATGTTCTAAGCAAAATACAGGTCTCCCAGTCCTGAAATTCCAATTTAGCAGTTTTAAAAAGTAACTAAAGTAACAAAGTTAACAGACAGCTGCTGCTATAAACTGAGCATAGGATTTAAGACTGTTACCTACAGTGGCTTCAGCCCACATATCTTCATTTGTTTACAGTTTTGGATGAGATCCTGCACATGGCAGGTACTCAGTGAAGAAAAGGAGCCAGTCATCAATTTATGATACTAACTTTCACCCCTCATTTCTTCATCTCGTTGTATTTTATTCGAGGTATAAAATTATGTTAAAACTATTGCTACGACCTAGCCATTTTGAAAAATTGGCTATCATCTTTATCATACAAATGGTTTATCATTTTTATTTTTTCCAATGTCCCAAAATATAAGTGAATTTAAATCTAATAAATTAGTGGGAAGAATGATATACTGATACATTTATGCAGTATCAATAAAATGAATTAAAAGTTGCTTTTAATAGCATGTGTTTGTTGTGTGTATAGTCTTGATAATCTGGTCACATTCTTCTCTTGAACTGCTTGATTATTTTGGTGTCATATGGACTCTGAATTTCTCAATATTATCATTAGCCATTTTAAGAATTCATAATATTCTTAATGTGTTCCTAATTATCTATGTACTGCTATTTCTTTAAATAATTTCTCTCTCTCTCTCTCTCTCTTTTTTTTTTTTTTTAAGCAGGAGACTGTGAAGTGACTCCAGTATTTGCTTAAGTGTTGAATATTACTGGGACATAGAAAGAACTAGTCATACATTCTGGCTGGCTCTGTATGGGCCACCTCTGCAGAGTTCAATTAGATGAGGTGCTGTGGGCAACAGAGCAAAGCATGGGGTAATTGATGAGCCTGTATGTCCTGAATGATTTGGGGCTTAAAGATTCATTTTCCTCTAGGCCTGCCTTATGAAGAATTTATGGTCTATTTCAAATAGATAAGGCTAATACACAGGAAAATATTTGATAAAAATTCTTAATTACATGTAATTGTATTAGTTGGGGCTCAAGTTAAGCTATTTTATCTAATGTCTCAAAAGTGCAGTGACTCAAACAGGAGAGAAGCTTATTCCTCTTAAGGAATCAATTGTCTAGCCCTCAAGGTGAGTTGGGCTCCAGGTCTTTTCCTTGTTGTTCTGCAGTGGATGAAGCTGGCGTATCCCTGCCCACTCCACGCTCAGCTCACAGCAAGGCCAGCGGGACAAAGCAGAGCATGAGCAATGCCTTCTTTTAAAAAGTATTATCGAGGTATAATGAACAAAAAGTAAAATGTGTCTACTTTAAGCATACAGCCTAATGGATTTTGACACGTGTTTACAGCCATTTAACCATCACCCCAATCAAGACACCGAACATTTCCATCACTCCTATAAGTTCCCCTGAGCCTTTTGCAGTAAATTCCATCTACTCTTGGCCTGAGGCAGCCAGAGATCTGCTTTCTGTCACTATGGATTAGTTTAGCCTGTCCTAGAGTTTCACATAAATGGAACTGTACAGTGAGTACTTTCAGGCTGGGACAAGGGGGATGCAAATGAGGTGCCTAAGATGCAAAGTTAAGCAGACACTCACTCTCAATTTCATGCTAGTGACAACCCAGCAGTGTACCTTGTACCACACTCATTTGTATCTGTCTCTTTTGCTGAGGTTCATTAATTTTGTTGTATCAGTAGTTTGTTCATTTTTATTGCTGTGTAGTATTCTATGTTATAAATGTTTATTTATCCATCCTTCTATTGATGGACATTTGGGTTATTTCCAGGTTTGGACTTCTAAGAATATAGCTGCTACGAACAGTTGTGTACAGGTAGTTCTCTTGAGAAAATACTTTGTAGTAGAATTGCTCAATGATATGGGAAGTACATATTGAACATCACAGGACTGCTGAACTAATTTCAGAAGTGGTTATAGTACTTGACACTCTCACCGGCAATGTAAGAATTCTGAGTACTTTACAGCCTCGTCAGTACTTCTTATTATCACTCTTTATTTGACTAGCTATTCTAGTAGCTGTGTAGTGACATTCATTGCAGTTTTAATTCGCATCCCCCAATGATTAATAATACTGAATGTCATTTATGTGATGATTGACTATTTATGTGTTTTTGTGTGTGAAATATCTGTTAAAATCTTTTGCCCATTAAAAAACTTGGGTTCTCTTCTTAATACTGAAAAACAAGAGTTCTTTTTATATTATAGATACAAGGTCCACATCAGATATATGAACTGGAAATATCTTCTCCAAGGTAGCTTGTCTTTTCACTTACTTAATGGGATCTTTCAGGGAACTGAAGTTTTTAATGTTGAAGAAGTCCAATTCATTAATTTTTTTTCATGGTTCTTGCTTTATGGGGCTTAAGAAATCTTTATATAACCCTGTGTCAAAAGGTACTTTCTTATGTTTTCTTCTAAAAATACTACAATTTAGCCTTAACATTTCAGTTGATGATTCAATCTGAATTAATTTTTGTGTTTGCTGAGAGCTAAGGGTTAAAGGTAATCCCCACTGTGCGCCCCCACCCAACAACACATGCATAGATATCCAGTTGTTCTAGCACTATATGTTGAAAAGACCCTTCTTTCCTCATTGAATTACCCTGGCACTTTTTTGAAAAATAACTCTATATTTGTGTGGTCTATTTCAATGACCTATATACCTAATCTTATACAAATACTACACTGTTTTGAATAAGAAGTTTTATATAATAATTTTTGAAATCAAACAGTGTTTTCATCCAACTTTGTGCTTCTTTTTCAAAATTGCTTTGGCTATCCTAAGTCCAATATATTCCATGTGAGTTTTGGGATTGGCTTTTCAGTTTTCACAAAAGAGACTGCTAGGGTTTTCATTATGATTGTTTTAAATATATAGATCAGTGGTGGGAGAGACCTGACATCTCAAGATCTTTAATTTCCCTCAGCAATGTTTTGTGGTTTTCAGATACACATCTTCAGTATATTTATGTCTATGTGTTTCATGTTTTTGTTTTTCTAAATGTATTGTTATATAGTTTTCAAAAAAATTGTTTTCTCATATATAGTGTAGGGGAGGAAAAAAAAGGTTTTCCTTTTTTTACCTCTATATTTGTGACTGGGGCCTATGAAGTAAATGGATGAAAGGCAGATTAATAGGAGAATAGGAATACACATTTATTAATATTTTTATGTTCACAGGAGCTTATAGATTAGAAGTGAAACTCAAAGAAGCAGTTATTTTGGGGGGCTTATGTTTCATTTCAGCAAAGGGTGATAAATTATGGAGAGTGATTAGACAAAGGAAAAAGGGTTTGGGTTTCTAGAGGTAGTAAATGTGGGAAGTATGTTAATTATAAGGAAACTAATCAAAGATAAGGGTTAGTTAGTAATGTTTGTTTATGTAGACTCACATTGGTGTCACCTTCCTGGTACAGAAGAGAAGGGGACATTTTCTCAAAGGGATATTTATGCCCTGCTTTTAAGCAAGTAGCGGGAGAGCAGAAAGCTTTTCCTATGTTTGCTTTTTCTCAATTGCCTTCATCTCAAAATATCCTTGTGCCAAACCAGCGTATTTGGGGTGGCATATTCTCATCCCCTCCAGTATGAAGATGCTTCCCTGGTGGCTCAGACTGTAAAAAATCTGCCTGCAATGCAGGAAACCCAGGTTTGATCCCTAGGTCTGGAAGGTTCCCTGGAGAAGGGAATGGCTATCCACTCTAGTATTCTTGCCTGGAGAATAACATGGACAGAGGAGGCTGGTGGGCTACAATCTATGGGGTCACAGAAAGCTGGACATGACTAATTCTTTCACTTTCAGTATAAGACAATACCTGTGTATTGACTTTGTATAATGCAGACTTGCTAATTTTACTTATTAATTCTAATAGCTATTAACATAAAACTTGTAGACTTTTCCATTTAAATGGTTGTGTCTTATGTAAATAAAGATGTTTACTTCTTTTACTGTCTGTACAGATACACCTCATTTTATTGTGCTTCACTCTACTGTGCTTTGCAGATTTTGTATTTTTATAAATTGAAAGTTTGTGACAATACTGCATTGTCAGATGGTGATGAACATTTTTTAGCAATAAAATATATTTAGTTAAGGTATATACATTTTAAAGACATAAAGCTATTGTACACTTAATAGACTACAGTGTAGTGTGAGTATATATACTGTGTAGAAGAAAATGGCAACCCACTCAAGTATTTTTGCCTGGAAAATTCCATGGACAGAGGAAACTGACAGGTTACAGTCCATGGGGTCACAAAGAGTCAACCATGACTGAGCACATCAGCGTATATATACTGGGAAGCCAAATAATTCCTGTGACTCACTTTACTGCAACATTTGCTTTGTTGTGGTGGTCAAGAATTGAACCCTCAGTATCTCCAAGGTATGCAGGTATGCCTTTGTTGAACAGAAACTGGTGAAAGCAACATCCTGCTTATTCCTAATCTTAGGGAGAAAGCATTCAGTTCTTCATCCTTACGTATGATCGTAGTTGTAGATCATATATTATAGATTTACTTTATAAAGTTGAGGAAGACTCCTTCAATTCTTAGTTTACTGAGAGTGTTTATCACAAATAGTTGTTCAATTTTTCAAATGCCTTTTCTGCAACTATTTAAGATGATCATATGGGGTTTTTTCATTATTTTGTTAATGTATTGAAGTATACTGATATTCACATGTTAAACTGCATTGTAATCCTGGAATACTCCCTGCCCCACCCCCTTCCCCAACTTAGTTAAGATACGGTATGGTGGTCCCTGACGTACTGTGGTTTGATTTGCAAAAGCAAAATGCATTCATTAGAAACTATATTTTGAATTTTGATCTTTTCCTGAGCTAGTGATGTGCAGTGCCATACTCTCTCATGATGGTAGGCAATGCCTACAAGTCGCCACTCCCAATAAGCCACAGGATCAGGATGGTAAACAACCATCATACTCACACACATTCTATACCAGTACAACCATTCTGATTTTCACTTTCAGTATAGTATTTAATAAATTATGTAAGATGTTCAACACCTTATTATAAAATAGGCTTTGGTTAGATGATTTCGCTGGTTGTAGGTTAATGTATGTGTTCTGAACATATTTTGGGTAGGCTGTGCTTATCAATGGGCTTCCCTGATGGCTCAGACAGTAAAGAATCTGCATGCAATGCAGGAGAACCAGGTTTGAAGTTTGGTAGGTTAGATGTAATAGATGCATTTCAAGTTATGATGAGTTTATTGGGACGCAACCCCATTATAAGTTGAGGAAGATCTGTAGCAATTTTATATATTATGAGATTCAATTTACTAATATTTTGTAAAGACTTTTTGTGTCTATAATCATAAGGGGCTTTGGTCTATTTTTTTTTTTTTTTTCTTATGATGTCTTTTTGGTATCAGGATTATGCTGGCCTCATAAAGTGAATTTTGACATGTTTCTTCCTTAAATTTTTTGAGGTGCTTTTGAAAGATGGTATTATTTCTTCCTTAAACATTTTATAGAATTTACTGGTGAAGATATCAGGGACTAGAGTTTTCTTTATGGAAAGTTTTTTGTTGTAGATTTATTTTTTAGTGTAAAATAGGATTATTCAGATTTTTTTCACTTCTTGTGTCTGTTTTAGTAATTTTTTTCTTTTGAGAAATTTGTATATTTTATTCATGTTGTCAGATTTCTTGTCATAAAGTTGTTAATAATATTCTCTTATATGTCCCTTATAGTATTTTAGAATCTATAGTCATATCTTCTGTGCTATTCCTAATGTTTTAATTTATTGATAGTTTCAAAGAACCAACATTTTGTTTTATTGATTTTCCCTATTATTTACTTGTTGTATGATACAGTTATTTCTACTCTTTATTATTTACTTCTTTTTATATAGTTTAGGCTTAATCTGATATTCCTTTTCTAGCTTCTTAGGGTTATTGTTAGCTTATAGGTTTTAATCTTTTCTTCTCTAATATATGCATTTAAAGCTATATATTTTCCTATAAGTGCTATATTAGCTTCATCTCACAAACTATGGTATATTATGTTTTATTTTTATTCAGTTAAACATACTTTCTAATCTCTTTCTTGATTTATTCTTTGACCTATGGTTATTTAGAAGTGTGTTGATTCAGTTCAGTTCAATTTAGTCACTCAGTCATGTCCAGCTCTTTTTTACCACATGGACTGCAGCATGCCAGGCCTCCCTGTCCATCACCAACTCCTGAAGCTTGCTCATCTTCATGTCCATCAAGTTGGTGATGCCATCCAACGGTGTCACCTCATCCTCTGTCATCCCTTTCTTCCTCTGCCTTCAATCTTTCCTAGCATCAGGGTCTCTTCAAAAGAGTGAGCTCTCCACATCAAATGGCCAGATTATTGGAGTTTCAGCTTCAACATCAATCCTTCCAATGAATATTCAGGACTGATTTCCTTTAGGATGGAGTGGTTGATTCTCCTTGCAGTCCAAGGGACTCTCAAGAGTCTTCTCCAACACCATGGTCCAAAAGCATCAATTCTTCAGCGCTCATTTTTCTTTATACTTTAACTCTCACATCCATATATGACTACTGCAAAAACCATAGCTTTGACTTGATGGACATTTGTTGGCAAAGTAACATCTCTGCTTTTTAATATGTTATTTGGGTTGGTCGTAACTTTTCTTCCAAGGAGAAAAATATTTTAATTTCATGGCTGCAGTCACCATCTACAGTGATTTTGGAGCTCAAAAAACTAAAGTCTCTCACTGTTTCTGTTGTTTTCCCATCTATCTGCCATGAAGTGATGGGACCGGATGCCATGGTGTTACTTTTGGGAATGTTGAGTTTCAAGCCAACTTTTTCACTCTCCTTTTTAACTTTCATCAAGAGGCTCTTTAGTCCTTCTTCACTTTCTGCCATAATGGTGGTGTCATCTGCATATCTTAGGTTATTGATATTTCTCCCAGCAATCTTGATTCCAGCTTGAGCTTCATCCCGTCCGGCATTTCTCATGATGTACTCTGTGTATAAGTTAAATAAGCAGGGTGACAAGATACAGCCTTGATGTACTCCTTTTCCTATTTGGAACCAGTCTGTTGTTCCATGTCTAGTTCTAACTATTGCTTCCTGGCCTGCATACAGATTTTTTAGGAGGCAGGTCAGGTGGTCTGGTATTCCCATCTCTTTCACAATTTTCCACAGTTTGTCGTGATCCTACAGTCAAAGGCTTTGGCATAGTCAAGAAAGAAGAAATAAATGTTTTTCTGGAATTCTCTTGCTTTTTTGATGATCCAATGGATGTTGGCTATTTGATCTCTGGTTCCTCTGCCTTTTCTAAATCCAGTTTGAACATCTGGAAGTTCATGGTTCACATACTGTTGAAGCCTGGCTTGGAGAATTTTGAGCATTAATTTTCTAGCGTGTGAGAGGAGTGCAATTGTGCAGTAGTTTGAACATTCTTTGGCATTGCCTTTCTTTGGGATTGGAATGAAAACTGACTTTTTCCAGTCTGGTGGCCACTGCTGAGTTTTCCAGATTGCTGGCATATTTAGTGTAGCACTTCAACAGCATCATCTTTTAGGAATTGCAATAGCTCAACTGGAATTCCATCACCTCCACTAGCTTTGTTCATAGTGATGCTTCCTAAGGCTCACTTGACTTCACATTCCAGGATGTCTGGCTCTAGGTGAGTGATCACACCGTCATGGTTATCTGGGTCATGAAGATCTTTTTTGTACAGTTCTTCTGTGTATTCTTGCCACCTCTTCTTAATATCTTCCGCTTCTGTTAGGTCCACACCATTTCTGTCCCTATTCTGGCCATCTTTGCATGAAATGTTTCCTTGGTATCTCTAATTTTCTTGAAGAGATCTCTAGTCTTTCCCATTCTATTGTTTTCCTCTATTTCTTTGCATTGATCACTTATTTCGCCTTGCTATTCTTGGAACTCTGCATTCAAATGGGTATATCTTTCCTTTTCTCCTTTGCTTTTAGCTTCTCTTCTTTTCTCACCTATTTGTAAGGCCTCCTCAGACCTTACAAATGTGCCAATTAATTTGCAAATATTTGGACATTTTCTGTATTTAAAAATTTTTTTATTCTCTTGTGGTCTGAGAACATATTACGTATAATATCAATCCTTTTAACTTATTAAAACCTTTTTATAGCCAATGGTCTATATGGTCTAAATGGTCTTTCTTGGTAAATGTTTCACAAGCATTTGAACTGAATGTGTATTTGCTTGTTATTTGGTTTAGTACTTCAATAAATATCAATTGGGTCAAACTGGTTTACAGTGTTTTAAAAGTGTCCTATATCCTTATTGATTTTCTCTCTGATAGTCCTACTAATTGCTTAACAAGAATTGAAATTTTCAAAAAATTTCAGATAATATCTTTTTTATAAGATATAGGAAAGTTGTATAATTGATTTCAGCTCACATTAAGTTGTATGTTCAGGCAGAAATTAAGAAATGTAGTCCCCATATGGGCCTCCTATGCTTAAATAAAAGAGAGGATGCTATTACTTAAAAGAAAGAAGAGAATGATGAGAAACTTGGGGAAAAATTACTCTCTGCCACAGTAATCAACTGCAGTCTATCTGGGACAGACTATATATTCTGTAGGAGTTCAGAGGAAGGGGTCTTCAGTGTGAGAGGAAGTTGTTGGGTGATGGGGCTTCAGTGCTGGAGTAGGGTTAACACAGACAGTGGATTTAAGACAGTTATTAGAAGTAAAGTGACAGAAGTAGAAATGAGCGTAACGTGTGTAGCCTACAACAGAGAAGTTTTTAGGAGTGAATTGGACTTTGCAGGAGGCCCAGTGATAAAGAATTTGCCTGCCAGTGCAGGAGATAGAGGAGACATGGGTTAGATCCTTAGGACAGGAAGATACCCTAGAGTAGGGAATGGTAACCCGCTCCAGTATTCTTGCCTGGAGAATTGCATGGACAGAGGACCCTGGCAGGCCCTTGTCCGTGGGGTCACAAAGTCGGACATGACTATGCACACATATTCTCACTTAGGAGTGAATCTTGCAAATTACTGGGAAATAAGATTGGAGAGGCATATTGGAGTATCAAATTAGGGGCAGCCTTAAGTACCCAGTTAATGGACTTTAGACTTGCTTCAGCAAGCAGGAACTTGGGTTTTTGAGTAGGGAGACCATCTGATTAAAGAAGTGGTTAGGCGTATTTATTGGGCTGCTGTATTCTAATGTAAGAGAGCCCAGCAGGTGTAGTATTCCAGGGGTGAGATGTTGAGGTTTCAGGGGGAATGGAGAGAAGGAAACAATTATTGCTTTTATTCTTTGCTGGGTATATGGATATGTGCATCAACTCCTATGCCCAATGTGGCTACGAGGGACAGGTCACATGGATGAAGGAGGCCTATGGGACAAGCATTGGTTGGACATTTAAGAGCCCATTATCATTCTCCCAAATCATCCCACCCAAGTCATTGAAAAGTTGCAGAAGTGAAAGCTTGAAAACAAAATGTTAGCATTTATTTTTGCAACTAACTAAAACATAGGTATGTTTTTCCTTTATTTTCCAAAAAATGTATTAATATAATTTGCCCACTAAGGACTATTACTGAACACTTGTTTTATTTTTAATTTTTGTTTATGTTTACTATATATATATACACACACACACACAGAGTTCAATAAAAGAAAAGTTTGACTGTAAAAAAAAAAAAAAAAAAGCCCATAATATCATCTTCCTAACTGCTGGAAGGGACTAAGTCTCCTTTCAGGGGAAACAAAGGTCTTTTGGAATCACAGTTGAATAAACACATCAGGAAGGTTTTTGTGACTCAAAGTCCAGTTCATTCCCTATCATCAGACTTTTTTGACTCCTAGAAATGCAGTAAGTCACCTCAGAATAGTGAGAAAACCATCAAGAACAAAAGCCGAGTTGTCTGCCCTGCCTTTGTGTAGTAATCAGCATCTGCTCCCGGGCACTCATTTTCCCAGGGAGTGTCATATTTCCTTCCATATGTGGCTGCCTCTCTGTGGGCTTCCCAACCTTCTCTCCGCTGGGTTTTTCCATGTGGTAGCTGGAGATCTCCAACTCTATGCTTATTATTCTGTTCTGGAGTTGCCGTGGAAAATAAGGGAAACGTGAGGCAGCTAATGACTACATCATGGATGAGCAGCAGCTATTTGCGTTCACATCTCGTTCTTTATAGAGTCTCTGAGGGTGGGTATGGTCTCAATTAGGTTAGGAATGAGGTAGGAGGGATGGAAGAAAGACATAGCCTTTCCTTGATCTATGGCTTCTGGGTGGGATTCAAACCCGCATCTCTCTATAGACCTGCACACTAAAGTCAAAACTCTCATGAGTCATCTTTTGGCTGCTTATTTTGTTTTCCAGAGCTTAATTCCAAGGTTGCATTCCCCTCCTCACCCTCCTTTCTTCCTCCCCTTAGCTTATCAACAGATAGAAATTGCCCAGGCACATAGGGGAGGAAAGAAGGGAAAAAGAGAAGGAAGGACAGAAAGAAGGACGGCTAGGATATTCTATCATCAAGGAAACTGCAGAAGAGAAACACTGGGCAAAAGAAGAGGAGAGTAGATACAAGCACATTGTGTTCCACTTGTTTCCTCCCCTTGCCCCAAAGATTGTCCTAACCCTAAACAGAAAACAGACAATGTGCTCTGCTTTTCCCTGTCTCAACTCCCTAGCCTGGCAAAAATTGCAGCATGAATTTTTGGGTGCAGCTCCTGTGGTTAGGGAAGGTGCCCTGGAAATCAGTAAGACTCCAGCATTCCACTTTTGACTCTGGTCTTGACGTAGAGCCACTTCTTTCATATGAATGCTATTTGGTCATCATGAGGTTTGTTCAGTTCAGTTCAGTACAGTCGCTCAGTCGTGTCCGACTCTTTGTGACCCCATGAATCGCAGCACGCCAGGCCTCCGTGTCCATCATCAGCTCCCGGAGTTCACTCAGACTCACGTCCATGGAGTCAGTGATGTCATCCAGCCATCTCATCCTTAGTTGTCCCCTTCTCCTCCTGTCCCCAATCCCTCCCAGCATCAGAGTCTTTTCCAGTGAGTCAACTCTTCGCATGAGGTGGCCAAAGTACTGGAATTTCAGCTTTAGCACCATTCCTTCAAAAGAAATCCCAGGGCTGATCTCCTTCAGAATGGACTGGTTGGATCTCCTTGCAGTCCAAGGGACTCTCAAGAGTCTTCTCCAACACCACAGTTCAAAAGCATCAATTCTTTGGCGTTCAGCTTTCTTCACAGTCCAAATCTCACATCCATACATGACGACTGGAAAAACCATAGCCTTGACTAGATGGACCTTTGTTGGCAAAGTAATGTCTCTGCTTTTGAATATGCTATCTATCATAACTTTCCTTCCAAGGAGTAAGCGTCTTTTAATTTCATGGCTGCAGTCACCATCTGCAGTGATTTTGGAGACCAAAAAAATAAGTCTGACACTGTTTCCACTGTTGAGGTTTGTTAGGATATGAATTTTCCCCTAAATGACCACTAGTCTGACCAAAATTATCTTTTATGAACAAACATCAAGGGTAATGATCTAAGGAGAGCAGCACACTTGGTTCAGCAAATTTCATTTGGTCTCAGGAATCTATTTTATAGATGGATGTAAAGGAGTTCACTAAATACCCTGTGGTTCTGATTAGCTGGCTTTTGGTTAACCGAAACATGCAGTTAAGCAAATGTGATGCAGCTTGCCCTCTAGCCCTGAGGCCAGCTTCCCCAAACTCTAGTGTAAGCAGTAAATCAGCATACTCACAGGGCTTCCATAATGTGGAGTGAATTTCTTTAAAGAGGGGTTACTGCAGATGGACCTTTTCTCCTGGTAATGTGGAGCTAAAAGAGAATCCAATTGTTGGCCAAGAATTAAACACATTAACATTTTCTCATATCTGAGGTTTATGCATGTGAACAAAGCCGTATGATTTTATTAAGCTGATGGGACAAAACATGTCTTAAAGTGATTAAGAAAAAGTGCTATATACTTGCTTTTTCCCTGGGGATGTAAATTAAAGTGCCTGGAAAATCATACAATTGACTTTGCGATAGTTGTGCTTAGGGTGGAAAGTTTGTCCTGTTTGGGGATGTTAACACCCTTCTTCGGAGAAGGAAATGGCACCCCACTCCAGTATTCTTGGCTGGAAAATCCCATGGACGGAGGAGCCTGGTAGGCTGCAGTCCATGGGGTGGCTAAAAGTCGGATGCGACTGAGCGACTTCACTTTCACTTTTCACTTTCATGCATTGGAGAAGGAAATGGCAACCCACTCCAGTGTTCTTGCCTGGAGAATCCCAGGGATGGGGAAGCCTGGTGGGCTGCCGTCTATGGGGTCTCACAGAGTCAGACACAACTGAAGTGACTTAGCAGCAGCAGCAACACTCTTCTTAAATTCTATGTTATTGTTTTCTGGTGAATGTTAGCCCTTATCACATTCAGCTATGATGAAGGAAACTGGGCAATCCCCAACTTCAGCCTTAACCAATATCTTAATTTGATTTGTATGGAATTTGTACGGTGGCCACAGAGGCACAACTGTATTAGTGTGAAAGTGGAATGAGCTGAGAGAAAGAGTTGTAGTTTGCTATGGTGAAGTTTGGAAGCGTGAGATCTCAGAAGGGTTGGAGATAACCGATGAGGATCAACTATTAAAGTATGTATGTGGACTCCATTCACCACCACCCCCCACCCCTTTTTAACCTGGGACTTCAGTTGACTGTTCAGAAATAGGTTAATGCCTTTGTCATTTGGGAGAGCATGGTGGTGTCAGCATGGGTTCACTTCTTGGTTTTGAACTTAGTGGCTTTGGGCAAGTGCTTTAGCTCCTGAATTTTAGTTTTTTCATCTGCAAAATGGATGGAATAATAAAACTATGCTGGCAAGCTAGTGTAAAGCTGTACTGTATACAAAGGGCCTAGTGCACAGTAGGTATGTAATAAATGGTAGCTGTTATCTGAGGGGCAAGCTGGAATTGCCTCTCTTTTACAGAACTATTAACCTAGTAACTAGGAAAGAAAAGTTAGGTGGTCTGTGGTGAATCTGCAGGATTGCTGAGAATGCCTTAAACGTCCTCGGGAGCAGTGGGCTGTGATAAAGAGAATAAAAGAGAATGTTTGTATTAAAGAGAATAAAAGCTTTAACACAAAGTACTATTTCAGGACTACTTAATGCCTTTCAGCTGTGACAGAAGTACTGTACACAGCAGAGTGCGTAGGACCTAAGAGGCGGCTGTGCTGGCTATTTAGAGGCAAAAATATCTAAGTGCACGTGAATTACAACTTTTTTAAAAAATATTTTATGTATATTTGGGTCTTGTGGAGGCAGCTTTAATACTGCTGATTTCAAATTTAAGAGAGAAACCATTATTCCTTTGTTTGTCCCCCACGTGCCTTGCATGCGCAGTCGTGTCTGACGCTCTGTGACCCTATGGACTGTAGCCCACCACGCTCCTCTTTCCATGGGATTTTCCAAGTAAGAATATTGGTGTGTGTTGCTATTTCCTCCATCAGGGGATGCTCCCAACCCAGGGACTGAACCCACATCTCCTGGTCTCCTGCATTGACAGGTGGTTTCTTTACCACTAGCGCCACCAGGGAAGCCCACCAAGTGCCTCATTCAAAGATTTCGTTTCTCCCTGCCCACTCCCTTTGTAATTCTTCCAGATTCTTGTATACAAAATAAGGGTTTTCCTTTGTTATTATTTTGAGAAAACTTGCAGGACACACACACAAATTTTAATCAAGTCGCCTTATGCAGGCCAGTCCAGCTCCTCTCAGAAAGCTCTTGAATTTCATTTGCCATTTAAAGAGAAAAGGCTTAAAGCTATGTGAGGTGGTATGACTTAAGTGCTTAAGAAGTCCGCCTTGGCTGACTATCTGATACTATGAACTAAGGGGAATAAAAAAACTCCCTGTAACTGGAATAATACTGACCCAGAGACTTGTTGGACGAAACACGACCACTTATGCAGCAAATGTGTCGGGGATGGCAGACCCCAAAGTGCTGGGAGGCAGTTAGCTAACGAGGGCCTTGGAGGTCCCAGTGACCCTTGAAAGTGAAAGTGTTGGTCACTCAGTCGTATTTGACTCTTTGTGACCCCATGGACTGTAGCCTGCCAGGCTGCTCTGTCCATGGGATTCTCCAGACAAGAATACTGGAGTGGGTTGCCATTTCCTTCTCTAGGGGATTTTCCCAGTCCTTAGGTGGAAGTAATTCTGGACAGAGGGAGCTGGTGCAGCCAGAATTCTGGGAGGGCCACTCATGTGGTGTGGAGGAGAACTTAAGGGCTAGAGTTTGAAGACATTTGAAGGTAGAATTTAGCACACTAGTTGATGTGGGGTGATGCCTAAGGATATTTTCTCTATTCATCCATCCATCTGAATCCTCTCTTTGGAGAAAGGTAAGACACTTTGCCACATTATCTTAAATAAAAGGGGGAATGTTTTATGAGTGTACTTGTACTTGAGAGACTGTGGCTCTCCTGAGACATGCTTGTTTCGTCACTGACTATTCTGGAGTACATGGGTTGGATCTCAGAAAATGCTGTTTTAGGACAAGAGGGAACTTCTTAGAGAAGTTAGGTTTGGGGTGAGCTCTGAGGACACCATCTAAGCTTCTTGAGATTTGTGTGGATGATAAGAACTAATCTTCTGATTGAAAAGGACTCTCCCTTCATCCCTTCGCTGTGGGGCTCTACAGAGCCATTAGCTGATGAGTCTCTCCAGGATGAGGACAAACAAACCTTGGAAAATCACATATCACATGGACACCTAGATGCTTAAATGGACATTTTGCCCTTCCTGAAGCTGAGACAAAAACTCACCCAGGCCTGTCACAAAAAGCCCTCAAACTTCCCAGTCACAGGCTCTGCTTCTGAATCTACAATGATTCTTCTACATCCAGTCTTGGCCCAGTGTCAGTCATGAACAGCGATGGTGGCAAATCCTAGTTCTGATCATGTTGCTGCTCAGGAATAGTCACTGTCATTCTGGTTTTTCAGAGTAAGTTTCTAATGTCTTTAATTGGTATTCGAGAGCTTCCCTTTCATGAACCCTGTCCTCCAAGTTAACAGAACTACTCACATTGGCCCCCTATGGACCACAGTATTCTAGTTCTGTTTTCACTCATTCTAGCCTTGCTCTGGAATGCTTGCCTCCACATCCTGCTAGAGTCAAATCTCACTCATCTTTTCAGGCCTATTATACAGGTTGCCTTCACTGGAAAGCATTTTTTGACCTCTATGTTAGAGATAATCTCTTCCTATTCTTAATTCACATAGAATTTTGTTTCTCTCTCTATTATTTACAGTAGTGATTCTCATACTTTTCTAACAATGAGACTCACCTTCAGGTATTTGTTAAAAATAAGCAACCTGGACCCCATCACAGACCTATGGAATGAAAGTCTCCAGGGGAGGAACCTGGGAAGGAGTATTTTTAACAAAACACCCCAAGTGACTCCTCTCATCAGAGAAATATCTTGGAATACTTGTCACTCAAACTGGCCCTGGACTAGCAGTGTCTGCATCATCTGGGTGCTTACTAGAAATGCAGAATCTTAGGGCCCAGCTCAAATCTCTGAATCAGGATCTGCCTTGTCATCAGATCACCAGGTGACCCCTAAGTTTGAGAAGCACTGTCGTACCATACTGTTTCTTTGCCTCTTTTGTAGCCCAGGTGGCTCTGTGGTAACAAATCCACCTGCCAATGCAGGAGGCACACGACACGGGTTCGATCCCTGGGTCGGGAAGATTCCATGGAGTAGAAAATGGCAATCCACTTCAGTATTCTTGCCTGGAAAATTCCATGGAGAAGGGAGCCTCGCAGGCTACAGTCCATGGGGTCACAGTCAGACACGACTGAGCACACACACACACGCATGCAACCAAAACCCTCTTATTATCTCATTGATTACTCAAAGCAACTATTATTTCTAATTTTTTGGATGGATTTTAGAGATCCTACAAGTGATTCATTTTTTGCCCCCTGCCTACAAAGAGGGCAATTTCATGTTTCAATTTAATAGTAAGTAGTGCTAGCATTCGGGGGAAGGCAATGGCACCCCACCCCAGTACTTTGCCTGGAAAATCCCATGAACGGAGGAGCCGGCTCGCCATGGGGTCGCTAGTCGGACACGACTGGCGGCTTCACTTTCACTTCCCATGCATTGGAGAAGGAAATGGCAACCCACTCCAGTGTTCTTGCCTGGAGAATCCCAGGGACTGGTGAGCTCCCCTGGGCCACAGGTCGGACACGACTGGAGCGACTTAGCAGCAGCAGCAGCAGCAGTGCTAGCATTAGGATTAGAACTTGGGTAGTTTGACTCTGGAGCCCTCTAGTAAACTTTATACTATTATTATAAGTATCATACTTGCCAATAAATGTTGGTTTTCAAAAAGAAAAACCCCTAGATTAAAATACATTATTAAATTCCAAGTTTAGGACATGGTAGGGTTCTGGAAATGGAAATGTGCTTATATAAACAGTATGAATATGAGATGAATATGGAGGCAGGGAAGAAAGAGAAAGGAAGCAACTGAAATTACATACTTTTACCCCCACCTTGTCCATATGGACCTGGAGACTACAGGTCTTATTGCTAATTTTCTTCCAGACATAAGGGACTGAACTATCCTTTGTTCTGACTTAGAGTGTTCAGCTTGATTCCAAATTTTAAGAACTGCAATTCCAGACTGTGACTGGAATACAAAGTTGTTCTGTCTATTAATTTTCAAGCAGAGTAAGTTTACAGTAATAGGCTTGTATGGTTTTGTATGTTCAAGGGCCAAAGTTTGTAAAATCTGTGGGAAATTGGAACGGGAAGGAAAGATGTCTTGCCAAACTTTTTGCTACATCTGATCTTTTCAAGCAACTAAATACACAGTGAAGACACAACAGAGAAGAGATTTCCATCAGATTGCCTCCCTCCCTTCCAAACAGGGTATAAAAATGTTTCCTATTTGAGAGTTATAATCAACTAATTTTTAGTGTGTGTGGCTCACAGAAAGACTGAAATTTCTTACAAGGAGTGTTTGTTTCCTTGTGATTTTTGCTGACAACCCTTGGCATGCTAGAGTTCTCAGTCTTAACAAAAGGGCTTTATGTGAAAAATTCTTGCTATATTTTAACATGATAAATGAATCAAGGTGGTGATGACTGAGGCATAAGAGGAAAAACAAGGTATGCTCTAAAGATGCTTAGATTACCGGCCTGGGACTTGGCAGGAGCACCTGGAGATAACAACTTCATGGCTTGTAGTTGGAAAGGAGTCTGTGAGAATCCCACTGTGGAAGTGGATCGAATTGCTTTGTTAATACAGTGGGCTTATGGAGTGCGTGTGCCCGAGCCATGCAGCTGGCCCTTGGTATCGAGTGGCTAGCTTAAAATGGACCTGTGGAGAAATAATGTTCTGGGCTTCCATGCATTTTTTTCCCCAGCATGTTCTTTCCTCAGTAAAGTTTCTCATAAAATATCTTGCAGTTCCAGAAAACTGGTGTGAAGGTTCAATCAGAAATCATTTATCTCAGTATCATACCTTCTCCTCAATATTTGCTTTGTATACACTACTCATTGGAGAAGGAAATGGCAACATACTTTCAGAAGATGATGAATCACAAAGGAAATGTCAAAGAAAATGACAATTTCTTTAGTGACTGAAGCTAGTGGTTACTGGTTGCTTTTTCTTTTTATATGATTGATTTCTTTGCTTCTAAACACGAGACGAGTGGCTTTAAATTCAGATTGCTTTAGGGATATGTTCTTTGGGAACTGTGACTAAAGCAACTTTGATCAGGTTAAAAATGTCTCTACATTTCTGTTTTATTTGTCTGTAATTGAGAGAAGGAATGTGTTCTGTATGTTCTGTGAGCATGTCTTTGTATACCAATGCCTATCACCTATAATCTTATTAACATAGACATTTCTCTGGGCTTCAGATTGTCTAGTCCTATACTTATAGAGAATTTAAAGAATATTGTTCTTGAAAATTCTATTTCTAAAAATTATTCTAAATAAATTGTCCCTCAACTAAAGAATGAATAAAAAGTAGGAACATACATCATTTAAGGACTTGATTTCTTGTTCAAATATAGTCTTAGGATGAAAAAGGATCATACAGCAGAGTGGTTCTAGTTTTGCCTTAATAATGTGACACTGGATGTTTTCCTCCATGTACAGTCTGTTATCACTTCTTTCTTCTGGTATATAGTCTTGGAAATGTCTTACTTTTGTTCTGACATCACTTGATTAAAAAGAATATACAACCAGATGTCATTAGTTCATCAGGATCCTTAATTTACAAGTAATCATAAAAAGAATGCAGAGCAGAATCCTCTAGATGTCTTAGTGTCTTTTGAATTAATAAGAAAATTTCTCAAAGTCAATCTTGCTACTCCCATTGGAAAGAACATTAACATGAGCAAAAATAGTTCATTGGGTTAAATGTGTTTTATTTGTGACATTGAAACAAGAGAAAGCTGTGAACACTCTAAAAGTTAAAGGTTGAGGCGTGTGGACTATGAACCCAGCCCACCAGAAATAAAACCATGAGGACCAGAAGTCTTTCCTTGGAGAATAGGTGCTATGGGTTAAATCCCCACCAATTCATGTGTTGAAGTCTTATCCCCCAGTTCTCTAGAAAGTGACCTTATTTGGAGACAGGGTCTTTTCAGAGGTGATGTTAAAATGAGGTCGGGGTGGGCTCTAATCCAGTATCTATTCTCCCTTTCAGATCAGATCAGATCAGTCGCTCAGTCGTGTCCGACTCTTTGCGACCCCATGAACCCAGCACGCCAGGCCTCCCTATCCATCACCAGCTCCCGGAGGTCACTCAGACTCGCATCCATCGAGTCAGTGATGCCATCCAGCCATCTCATCCTCTGTCGTCCCCTTCTCCTCCTGCCCTCAATCCCTCCCAGCATCAGAGTCTTCTCCAATGAGTCAACTCTTCGCATGAGGTGGCCAAAATACTGGAGTTTCAGCTTTAGCATCATTCCTTCTAAAGAAATTCCAGGATTGATCTCCTTCAGATGGACTGGTTGGATCTTCTTGCAGTCCAAGGGACTCTCAAAGTCTTCTCCAACACCACAGTTCAAAAGCATCAATTCTTCGCGCTCAGCCTTCTTCACAGTCCACTCTCACATCCATACATGACCACAGGAAAGACATAGCCTTGACTAGGCGAACCTTTGTTGGTAAAGTAATGTCTCTGCTTTTGAATATGCTATCAAGGTTGGTCATAACTTTCCTTCCAAGGAGTAAGCGTCTTTTAATTTCATGGCTGCAGTCACCATCTGCAGTGATTTTGGAGCCCTTTAGAAAGGGGAAATTTGGAGACAGATATACACACACACAGAGCATCATGTGAAGATCAAAGCAGATGGGAGCAATGCTTCAAAAGCCAAGGGACACCAAGGATTGCCAGATTCTCCGTGCCAGCTCTCAGAAGGAACCAACCTTGGCAATACCTTGATTTTGAACTTCTAGCTCCAGAACTGTGAGACAGTAAGTTTCTGTTGTTTAAGATGCCCAGTTAGTGGTATTGCTCTAGCAAATTAATGCCATAGGGTAGTAATTAGATCTTGAGATTCTATTCAGAGGGACCAGTGCTATGTCTCTGAAGACCACCATTTCCCAGACCTTGGCAAATAAAGCTCAAGAACTGATAACGTATTGCATTGTTCCAAATGATGACCTCACTGGGCAATGTCTTAAATAAAACCTTGCCTGATTGCCTCAGCTGCAGCAATAAAGCTAAACAAAATTGACAGGGATGATCTTTCAGTTCACATACCAAAAAATGTGCCTTCTAATGTACTAATGAAATTTAGGCTGATTGAACAAGAATTCCTTATAGAACATAGTTGCTCTCATTTTTCTAGGTCACTAGATCATAGAAAGAGGCTGATTGATTCACACCTGAATTATGCCAATTTGCATAAACTAATGAAACTGCAACTCAACCGAGGTTGTGTGGAATTATCCAATTCATTATGCTGACAGAGGCAGGGCATGAGGGGAGGGGAAAGAGTGTCAGTCCTCTGGAAAGCCATCAACATTACTTTGCTGTGATCTAAAAAATATGGAGAGAATTTAAAGGTAGGAGTCATCTCAGCCACTGAACCATCAGCACTAGTACAGGTAAACAGTATAAGCAGACATTAGGAATAGGGCTGGTTCTTGAAAGGATCCAGCCAAGAAAACATAACCCACATTAGATACCTTAATACAGGGAATTTAACGTGCTAAATTCACTATAAATAAATATTAGAAGGGCTATACAAGCAAACAGAGGAAGGTGAGGCTACCCAGAGGCAGGGCTGAAGGGACAAGGTGAGGTGCTGGTATTTCTAAAGCCTGGACCCATGGGGTTAATGACAGGAAATAGGAGACCAAGAAAGGGAACCAGCGATTGCTAGAGACCTTGTCCAGAGCATGAAGAGAGGAAGGTTTCTAGCATCTTCTCAACCTCATCTTGTTCTTTGCATTGCTGAATGGAGCTAGAAGCATCACGATGGCCAGGAGGTGTAGTTGGCTGGAATTAGGTCCTTGAATGAATGAAAATGGGAACAGGTAGGAGGAGGAGGGGAATATCAGTTTCCCTTTGTTGCTATAGAAAATCACCACAAACTTCGTACATTAAAACAATGCAGATTCATTCTTTAATATTTCTAGAGTACAGAAATCCAAAATCAAGGTGTCTGCAAAGCTGTGTTTCTTCTGAGGGAAAATATATTTTGTTTCCTTTTCTGGCTTCTAGAGGTTACCTGCATTTCTTGGCTTGTGGTCCTTTCCTCCATCTTCAGAGCACATCACTCTAACCTCTGGTGTCTTTGTCACATCTTTTGTTTGTTGTTTGACTTTGATCCTTTTGCTTTCCTCTTGTGGATTAAGGAGATTCTCCTGCATTATATGAATGGGCCCATCTCCAGTTTCTTAACCACATCTGCAAAGTCCCTCTTGCCATGGAAGGCAACGTGTTTATAAGTGTCAGGGGTCAGGATGTGGACATCTTTGGGAGCCATTATTCTGCCTATCAAATCCCTTATGATTATACAGTGGAAGTGAGAAATAGATTTAAGGGCCTAGATCTGATAGATAGAGTGCCTGATGAACTATGGAATGAGGTTCGTGACATTGTACAGGAGACAGGGATCAAGACCATCCCCATGGAAAAGAAATGCAAAAAAGTAAAATGGCTGTCTGGGGAGGCCTTACAAAACAAATAGCTGTGAAAAGAAGAGAAGCGAAGAGCAAAGGAGAAAAGGAAAGATATAAACATTTAAATGCAGAGTTCCAAAGAATAGCAAGAAGAGATAAGAAAGCCTTCTTCAGTGATCAATACAAAGAAATAGAGGAAAAAAACAGAATGGGAAAGACTAGGGATCTCTTCAAGAAAATCAGAGATACCAAAGGAACATTTCATGCAAAGATGGGCACAATAAAGGACAGAGATGGTGTGGACCTAACAGAAGCAGAAGATATTAAGAAGAGGTGGCAAGAATACACAGAAGAACTGTACAAAAAAGATCTTCACGACCCAGATAATCATGATGATGTGATCACTGACCTAGAGCCAGACATCTTGGAATGTGAAGTCAAGTGGGCCTTAGAAAGCATCACTACGAACAAAGCTAGTGGAGGTGATGGAATTCCAGTGGAGCTTTTCCAAGTCCTGAATGATGATGCTGTGAAAGTGCTACACTCAATATGCCAGCAAATTTGGAAAACTCAGCAGTGGCCACAAGATTGGAAAAGGTCAGTTTTCATCCCAATCCCAAAGAAAGGCAATGCCAAGGAGTGCTCAAACTACCGAACAATTGCACTCATCTCACACGCTAGTAAAGTAATGCTCAAAATTCTCCAAGCCAGGCTTCAGCAATATGTGAACCGTGAACTTCCTGATGTTCAAGCTGGTTTTAGAAAAGGCAGAGGAGCCAGAGATCAAATTGCCAACATCCGCTGGATCATGGAAAAAGCAAGAGAGTTCCAGAAAAACATCTATTTCTGCTTTATTGACTATGCCAAAGCCTTTGACTGTGTGGATCACAATAAACTATGGAAAATTCTGAAAGAGATGGGAATACCAGACCACCTGATCTGCCTCTTGAGAAATCTGTATGCAGGTCAGGAAGCAACAGTTAGAACTGGTCATGGAACAGCAGACTGGTTCCAAATAGGAAAAGGAGTACGTCAAGGCTGCATATTGTCACCATGTTTGTTTAACTTATATGCAGAGTACATCATGAGAAATGCTGGACTGGAAGAAACACAAGTTGGAATCAAGATTGCCGGGAGAAATATCAATAACCTCAGATATGCAGATGACACCACTCTTATGGCAGAAAGTGAAGAGGGGCTAAAAAGCCTCTTGATGAAAGTGAAAGTGGAGAGTGAAAAGGTTGGCTTAAAGCTCAACATTCAGAAAACGAAGATCATGGCATCTGGTCCCATCACTGCATGGGAAATAGATGGGGAAACAGTGGAAACAGTGTCAGACTTTGTTTTTCTGGGCTCCAAAATCACTGCAGATGGTGACTGCAGCCATGAAATTAAAAGACGCTTGCTCCTTGGAAGGAAAGTTATGACCAACCTAGATAACATATTCAAAAGCAGAGACATTACTTTACCAACAAAGGATCGCCTAGTCAAGGCTATGGTCTTTCCTGTGGTCATGTATGGATGTGAGAGCTGGACTGTGAAGAAGGCTGAGCGCCGAAGAATTGATGCTTTTGAACTGTGGTGTTGGAGAAGACTCTTGAGAGTCCCTTGGACTGCAAGAAGATCCAACCAGTCCATTCTGAAGGAGATCAATCCTGGAATTTCTTTGGAAGGAATGATGCTAAAGCTGAAACTCCAGTCTTTTGGCCACCTCATGTGAAGAGTTGACTCATTGGAGAAGACTCTAATGCTGGGAGGGATTGAGGGCAGGAGGAGAAGGGGACGACAGAGGATGAGATGGCTGGATGGCATCACTGACTCGATGGAT
The DNA here is from genome assembly GCA_935064755.1 of Tragelaphus eurycerus. Lineage (NCBI taxonomy): Eukaryota > Metazoa > Chordata > Mammalia > Artiodactyla > Bovidae > Tragelaphus > Tragelaphus eurycerus. Next base: position 23,021,112 of record CAKXYN010000024.1, on the reverse strand, counting down.
GCGAGTCTGAGTGACCTCCGGGAGCTGGTGATGGACAGGGAGGCCTGGCGTGCTGCAGTTCATGTGGTCGCAAAGAGTCGGACATGACTGAGCGACTGATCTGATCTGATCTGATTCTGCCTATCACAAGAGGGAAGGTAACAAAGCTGGGGGGCCAATGAACAAGTGAGTGTCACGAAAGGCCTCTTGCCAACACTTAATAGGACCTTTCTATAATCTCTAGATGCTCCTTTGCACATCGTACTGTAGTATTTCAATTAGCCCAATTCTTAGAGAATAGTTTTTGGATTGGTTTTTGGAGGCAAAGCAAGTTTGCTTAGTTACATCTGCACTGAAGGTTAAATGAAATGTTACCTTAGTAGACCTTGCTGGAAACTTCTATTTAATAGAATTATTTTCAAACTAGACAAATGCTAAGATAGAAGCAGGGTGTGGAGAAGAAAGAAATGAGGTTTACTTCAGTCCAGAGGCCTCTGGACATTGACCAAGCAGATGGCTAAATGAGAACCCTGGACCTGAGCTGAGTTGTCAAGAGAAAGTTCTAGTGTCTTAGTGTACCTCTCATTTATTTATTTCTAATTTTTTTGGTGTATCTTTGGTGGGAAGAAAACTGTTCAATAGTTGAGAGCCTTCCTGCCTTTGGTCTTTAAAGTGTTCCCTTGGGATGGCTGGAGTAGCATGCCTCACCCACCCCTTCCACCCATCCCAAGTGGGCCACACACAGAGATGAGCTGTTTGCAGAGTGGGCAAGACCCAGTTAGACAATGGATCTACTCTAGGCAATGGGGAAATATTTTTTCAGAGAAAACAAAACCCAAACTCTAGTAACATAAAATCTATAAATAATTGCTTTTCTCCTTCACTCTTCCGTCCTCTGAGAATTGCCTTGCACTTGACCTTACCTCCCACGGGGTAAAGGTGGCAAATGCAATGTTGCCGTTTAGTCACTAAGTCATACCCGGCTCTTGTGCTACCCAGTGGACTACAGCCTGCCAGGCTCCTCTGTCCATGGGATTCTCCAGGCAAGAATATTGCAGTGGGTTGCCATTTCCTTCTCCAGGGGCTCTTCCCAACCCAGGGATCAAACCTGCCTCTCTTGCTTGGCAGGTGGATTCTTTACCACTGAGCTACTTGTGAAGCCCCCCAGATGCGGTATATTCTGCTATTAACTCTACCTAGAAATTTAGGAATAATGATAAATCTGAGATGAACTCAGACCCAACTAGGCCCAATCTCTTTTTGACTCATTGAAAACAATCTCTTCATTCTTCATCTTCGGAGTTGTGGTGGCCTAACTGTCAGAGGGTGTTATTTTGGGCTTCCCTGCTGGTTCAGCAGGTAAAGAATCTGCCTGCAATGTGGGAGACCTGGGTTCGATCCCTGGGTTGGGAAGATCCGTGGAGAAGGGAATGACTACCTACCCCAGTATTCTAGAGAATTTCATGAACTGTATAGTCCATAGGGTCGTAAAGTGTCGGACACGATTGAGAGACTTTCACTTTCACTTTTCATGCATGTGCTGTAAGCAGAGATACAGTTTCTCTGAACAGGGTCGTTCCCCGAGTTTCAGAAACATGATCAGCACTTACGTGGTCAGTCTCCCGCAGGAGTCTCTGTCACCCCTCTGTTTCATACTCAGTGAGGCCTGATGGAGGGAATGGTGCCAATCATGGATGCATTTATCATCTATCTTGGTCTCTGGAAATGGAATTTCAAGAAGAGGAGAGAGGGTTGGGATCATGAAAGGGCTTGACCCACATGTGATAACTTGTTCTAACTGGTGTTTTTATTAGTCCACGACCTCCTGGCTGTGGCCACTTGGCTAGGGCAGCCTCTTCTTGATCTCACTTAGGACTGTGAAGCTTCATGAGGAGCTGGCAGCACTGTACAATAACCGAGGAAAGAGCTCTGTTCAAGATGTGTAAACATCATACCTTGGGAATGAGAGTTTTAAAAAGCTAATCATGGTTCAGCCCCCTCATATCCGAGTAGGGCATTCAAATCTTGGTGAGTATAAGGAACATTTTCTATCTTGGAAGGAAAGTTATGACCAACCTAGACAGCATATTAAAAAGCAGAGACATTACTTTGTTGACAAAGGTCTGTCTAGTCAAGGCTATGATTTTTCCAGTGGTCATGTATGAATGTGAGAGTTGGACTATAAAGAGGGCTGAGCACAGAAGAATTGTTGCTTTTGAACTGTGATGTTGGAGAAGACTCCTGAGAATCCCTTGGACCACAAGGAGATCCAACCAGTCCATCCTAAGGGAAATCAGTCCTGGGTGTTCATTGGAAGGACTGATGTTAAAGCTGAAACTCCAGTATTTTTGGCCACCTGATGCAAAGAGCTGACTCATTTGAAAAGTCCCTGATGTTGGGAAAGATTGAAGGCAGGAGGAGAAGGGGACGAGAGAGGATGAGATGGTTAGATGGCATCACCGACTCAATGGACATGAGTTTGGGTAATCTCCAGGAGTTGGTGATGGACTGGGAGGTCTGGTGTGCTGGGGTCGCAAAGAGTCAGACACGACTGAGCGACTGAACTTAACTGAACTGAATTTGTAATATTAGTTTCAGGTGTCCAATGATCACCACAGGGCCATTTGTTTTTAAAGGTGTGTGAGAGTGAGAGAAAGATGGGAGGGAGGGGAGACAGGAAGGAACAAGAGAGAGCATACAGTAGTCTGGGTATCTGGCTGGCTGGGGGAGAGGGGAGATAGGGTAGGGAAAAGAAAAGTTTGACAGTAACAAGTAGAGCCTGGAAATAACACTTTTCTGCTGAACATTTCTCGGGTCAAGTGCCCCTATAATGTCCTCCTTCTTGGCTGCCAGGTAACATTGATAAGCAGCCAAGGAGCTCAACATATGGGTCCGACCTGATGTTCTTACGTGGAATGGTGCTGTTTGGCAATAAAGATGTATTTATGGGTAAAATAGTCTTTTGGAACTGCTTCTAACTTTTTGATCCTAGGAGGCTTATTGTACTTGCTGTAACAATGGACCATAATCTTAAATGAAAGCTCATTCAAGACTGTGTGTAACAATTAGTGCTTTTTTTTTTTTTTTGAGCAATTTGAAAGTATATTGACTTTATCTTCTTAGAGACAACTGTATTGTCATAATAACTTGACTGTAGTTTGTAGCACCTGGTTTTCTATGAAGACCCCAGTGTGTGGTATGTTGTAGTGGTGATGGTGGTGTGTGTGTGGTTTTGTTGTTGTACAGTCATTCAGTCATGTCTGACTCTTTGCAATGCCATGGACTGCAGCACATCTTCCCTGTCCATCACCATCTCCCAGAGTTTGCGCAAACTCATGTCCTTGAGTTGGTGATGCCATCCAGCCATCTCATCCTGTCATCCCCTTTTCCTCCTGCCTTCAATCTTTCCAAGCATCAAGGTCTTTTCCAATGAGTCAGCTCTTAGCATCAGGTGGCCATAGTATTGGCGCTTCAGCTTCAACATCAGTCCTTCCAGTGAATATTCAGGGTTGATTTCCTTTAGGATTGACTGGCTTGATCTCATCAATGTCCAAGGGGGACTCTCAAGAGTCTTATCCAACACCACAGTTTGAAAGCATTAGCATCAGTTCTTTGGCACTCACCCTTATTTATAGTCCAACTCTCACATCCATATATGACTTCTGGAAAAACCATAGCTTTGACTATACTGACCTTTGTCAGCAAAGTGATATCTCTGCCTTTTTAATATGTTTTCTAGGTTTATCATAGCTTTTCTTCCAAGTAGCAAGCATCTTTTAACTTCAAGGCTGCAGTCAATGTCTACAGTGATTTTGGAGCCTAAGAAAATAAAGTCTGTCACTGTTTCCATTGTTTCCCCATCTATTTGCCATAAAATGATGGGACCAGATGCCATGATCTTAGTTTTTTGAATGTTGAGTTTTAAGCCAGCTTTTTCACTCTTTTCTTTCATCTTCATCAAGAGGCTCTTTAGTTCTTCGCTTTCTGCCCTAAGGGTGATGTCATCTGCGTATCCAAGGTTATTGATAAATATCAATAACCAGCAATCTTGTTTCCAGCTGGTGCTTCATCCGACCTGGCACTTTGCATAATGTACTCTGCATATAAGTTAAATAAGCAGGGTGACAATATACAGCTTTGACATACTATTTTCCCAATTTTGGACCAGTCTGTTGTTCCATGTTCAGTTCTAACTGTTGCTTCTTGACCTGCATGCAGGTTTCTCAGTGGGCAGGTAAGGTGGTCTGGTATTCCCAACTTTTTAAGAATGAGCCATGCTCTATAGGGTCACCCAAGATGGATGGATCATGGTGGAGAGTTCTGAAAAAACGTGGTCCAATGCAGAAGGGAGTATGTGTGTGTAGAGGAGGGTTATAAGGAAGTTTGGAGATAAATTTCAGTTTGTGTATCTCTTGGTCTCCAGTTCAATTTATTGAAAAAGGATTTTACAAGAATATAATTTTCTCAAAAAATAAAATCTTTCTGAAACTTTTAGCTCTTGTAGTTCTACACGGTGAGCACATGAACTGTATTACCCTATTCCTGCTCACTTCTCTCCAACATGCAGAAGGTGCTATGTTATCCTCAATAGTGAATGGAAACTCAGACAAGGGCTATTGAAAAGGTAACAATTATACAATGTCTTGGTTCAAATAAAAGAATATATGTAAAAATGCTTATTGAACAGAAATCAATTTTTACTTTTGGCTTAAATTTATATATTTGATATGTTTTAAGGGTGCTCCTTAAAATGAAGTGGTTTAAAATTGGGAGTTTAAAGTCAGTGTGTGGACTTTAAAAATTTAGCTGTAAATATACATAATATAAAACTTTCCATCTTACCTATTTTAAAGGGTACAGTTCAGTAGTATGACATATATTTGTATTGTTGTGCTATCAATCTCTAGAACTTTCTCATCTTACAAAACTGAAACTGTATCCAGTAAACAGTTGAAACTCTATCAGTTCAATGGCTAGGTAGGCTGGGAACTTTCATCTGCAACCATCTGTTGGAAAACCTGCTTTCAATTCTTTTGAGTATACACCTAGGAGTGGATTTTCTGGGTCATATGGTAACTCTTATGTTCAACTTTTTGGAGAACTGCCAAACTGCTTTCCACAAAGGTTGAATCATTTTATAAATCCCATCAGCAATGTACAAGAGTTCCAATTTATCCAGTCCTGATTGTTTTCCTTTTAAAAAAAGTATAGCCATCCTGGTAAGTTTGAAGTATCTCATTGTGGTTTTGATTTGCATTTTTTAATGACTAATGGTATTGAGCATCTTTCCATGTGGTTATTGCCCATTTGTATCTATATCTTTGAAGAAACATTTATTTGAATCCTTTGCCCATTTAAAAACTGGACTGTGTTTATTGTTGAGTTGTAAGAGTTCTTTATATATTTTAGACATGATTTGCATAATTTTTAAAATTCTGAGTGTTGTCTTTTTCACTTTCTTGACAGTATTCTTTGCATGAAAGCTTTATATTTTAATGTGTGTTTGCATGCTCAGTGGTGTCAAACTTTTTGTAACCCCATGGACTATAGCCTGATAGGCTCCTCTGTCCATGGAATTTTCCCTGGCAAGAATACTGGAGTAGGTTGCCATTTCTTTCTCCAGGGATCGTCAAGATCCAAGGATCAAACCTGCATCTCTTGCATCTCCAGCACTGGCAGGTGGGTTATTTACCACTACAACACCTGGGAAGTCATAATGAATTCTTGTTTATTTATTTATTGTTCAGTCAGTCATGTCTGACTTCTCTGTGACCCCATGGACTGCCCACCAGGCTTCTCACTCCATCATCAACTCCTAGAGCTTGCTCAAACTCATGTCCATCGAGTTGGTGATACCATCCAACCATCTCATCTTCTGTTGTGCCCTTCTTCTCCTCCCTTCAGTCTTGCCCAGCATCAAGGTCTTTTCCAGTGAGTCAGCTCTTAGCACCTGGTGGCCATAGTATTGGCACTTCAGATTCAGCATCAGTCATTCCAATGAATATTCAGGGTTTATTTCCTTTAGGATTGAATGGTTTTATCTCCTTGCTGTCCAAGGGACTCTCAAGGTCTTCTCTAGTGCTATAGTTTGAAAGCATCAATTCTTTGGTGCTCAGAATTCATGCTTTATGGTCCAACTCTCACATCCATACATGACTACTGGGAAAACCATCAGATCAGATCAGATCAGTCGCTCAGTCGTGTCCGACTCTTTGCGACCCCATGAACCGCAGCATGCCAGGCATCCTTGTCCATCACCAACTCCCGGAGGTCACTCAGACTCACATCCATCGAGTCAGTGATGTCACCCAGCCATCTCATCCTCTGTCGTCCCCTTCTCCTCCTGCCCCCAATCCCTCCCAGCATCAGAGTCTTCTCCAATGAGTCAACTCTTCGCATGAGGTGGCCAAAAGACTGGAGTTTCAGCTTTAGCATCATTCCTTCCAAAGAAATCCCAGGGCTGATCTCCTTCAGAATGGACTGCTTGGATCTCCTTGCAGTCCAAGGGACTCTCAAGAGTCTTCTCCAACACCACAGTTCAAAAGCATCAATTCTTCGGCGCTCAGCCTTCTTCACAGTCCAGCTCTCACATCCATACATGACCACAGGAAAGACCATAGCCTTGACTAGGCGAACCTTTGTTGGCAAAGTAATGTCTCTGCTTTTGAATATGCTATCTAGGTTGGTCGTAACTTTCCTTCCAAGGAGTAAGTGTCTTTTAATTTCATGGCTACAGTCACCATCTGCAGTGATTTTGGAGCCCAGAAAAATAAATTCTGACACTGTTTCCACTCTTTCTCCATCTATTTCCCATGTAGTGATGGGACCAGATGCCATGATCTTCGTTTTCTGAATGTTGAGCCTTAAGCCAACCTTTTCACTCTCCACTTTCACTTTCATCAAGAGGCTTTTTAGTTCCTCTTCACTTTCTGCCATAAGGGTGGTATCATCTGCATATCTGAGGTTATTGATATTTCTCCCAGCAATCTTGATTCCAGCTTGTGTTTCTTCCAGTCCAGCATTTCTCATGATGTACTCTGCATATAAGTTAAATAAACATGGTGACAACAGCTTTGACTATACTGACCTTTGTCGGTAAAGTGATATCTCTGCTTTTTAATATGTTATCTAGGTTTGTCATAGCTTTTCTTCCAAGGAGCAAGTGTCTTTTAATTTCAAGGCTGCAGTCAGTGTCTACAGTGATTTTGAAGCCCAAGACAATAAAATCTGCCACTATTTCCAGTTTTTACCTATGAATTTTCTATGAAGTGGTGGGACTGGAGTTGTCATAGGGATATTAATAAAGAATTATACTTGGAAATTCTTTTTTCCCCTCCTCTCTCAGTTTAAACTAAGCAGCAGCCAGAAGTAGAATTTTCTCCTAAGATACAACTCAGAGACTTGTCTTCAAAACAAAATGGCCTCAATAATGAGTACTCCCCACATGAGTGTTGGATCCAGATAGAGAAGCAAAGGAGACTGAAGCGATGTAAAATCTCTGCAAGGAGAAAAGAAAGGAGAAGGGGTGAAGGAATGGAGCAGATGACTTCAGCAATTGCTTCTAGAATAAACTCTAACTCTTTAAGTTGGAAATTCCAGGCTGGTCACATCTTGGGTATTCGAGCCTGAGGGACAGAGCTGGATAGTAAACTGCAGACCATCTCTGAGAGTACTGAAGAATTCCCATACTTAACACAGTCTCCTCATATACTCCACCCAACTTCAAATATGACTTCACCTCCCCATGCAACCACAAAGGACTAGCTGTTGTAAATAGAACGTTTACTTACTGACATGAAAACAGAAATTCTCATATACTGATGCAAATACTTAACCAGGAGTCACTAAAATCTCGAAGAAAGCCCATACTGTAAAGAAAAGGTGTGAGTGTGTGTGTGCTCAGTCATGTCCGACTCTCTGTGACCCACTGTGGACTATAGCTCACCAGGCTCCTCTGTCCATGGGGTTTCCCAGGCAAGAATACTGGAGTGGGTTGCCATTTCCTCCTCTAGGGGAGCTTCCTGACTCAGGGATTGAACCTGTGTCTCCTGCGTCTCCTGCATTGACAGGCGGATTTATTATTATTATTCTTACTGCTGAGCCACCTCAGAAGGCAAAGGAGAGGCACCACACCGAATTTAATAAATAAAAGAACTAATACATGAGGCATTAGAGTTCAGAAGGCAAACAAAAGAAGGCTTTCATATAAACTAAGTTAAAATTCTCAGAATTCTAGATGGACCAAGAATAGAAGGATATTAAAAAAAACAATCAAAGTTATTGGTATTTAATACTAAGTGTCACTTACAAAAATCAAATACCAGATGAAATATATGTTGGGATGGTCACAACTCAAGGTAAAATTCATGAGCTGGAAGACATAGTGGAGGAATGTCTGAGAACTCAGTCCAAATATGCAAAAAGAAAGATATGTGATAGAAATTTGGAACTTAGAGTTCTTTACACATCAAAAACACATATGCTTGAGAGCAAATAAAGACATTTATTAAACAGTGAAGATTTATTAAACAGTGAACATTTATTACTGTCTACAGGCTTTCTCTGAAGAAGTCTTCAGAGAATGTATGCCATTAAAACAAAAACATGTATCTAAGAAGGAGGAAGATTTGGGAAAAAGAAATTCTTCAAATGTTTTCTTTTTCATTTTGCTTATTCTTTCTGAAACTTGACTGCTTCCTGAAAGGATGTTTCTTCTTCTAAAACCCCTTCACACCACAAATCTTGAAACTGGGGTAAACTTTCTTTTTTTCTCTGGTTGCTGTTCTCAAAAAATACTCCCCTTTCCTAAAAATCCTAATTATTTTGAAGTGCCTGAACTTCCCTTGTTGCACAAATTCCGTTGCTACTTGACTCTTCCTCATTCATTGAAAACTTGCTCCCTTCCTCTCTGCACTTTGTTATAACTTAGAAAAATTTCATCATTCAGTTCGCTCCTTAGTTTCTCATTTCCAGTGGTCATTTTTTCCATTCCCATGGTCATCTGTTAGATCTTGTCATAAACAGCAACTGTATCAGCTTTAAAGCTTCAATGTCAAGCTGTCTTCTGTCTCTCCAGTTCAGTATTTGACCCCTTCAGTCTTTCGGGGCCTTCAGTCTTTTAACCTGACAGTTTCCCCTCTGTGTTACAACCAGCTTGCTGTTGCCATTCATTCTTACTTCTAACAGAGCTTCCATGGTTCCTACCATGATTATACACTTCTAAGCAACCCAAGCCCCTTTGCAACTCTTGTTTTTTGTCTGAAAAAAAAAAAAAAAATCCTCAATCGCCAGATAAATCCAAATTACAACTTCTCTATATCTAAGTAGCTGAATGTAGTTCTAGTAAAATATGACCTTGATAATTGGTCTCATTTTATATTGTTGACCAGAAATTTCATGCTGTCATTATTACCCAGAATTTCTAATATGGATCCCTAATAAGTTTGCCTTTCCATTTTCAGATCATATTTCATTCCCTCTTCTTCTTTAAGCCAACCCTCCAGTCTTTCCCACTCATCCATACTTAGCTGATATGTTTGACTCTTAGTTTGTTGGAGATAAAAAAAAAAATACAAATACCCTCAAATATTTCTATCTCCTAATCTGTCTGTACCTGTGACTATGTTCTCTGTCTTGTCTCTTGTTACAATAGACTAATCATCATATTCTCCACTCAGGTAAATCTCTTTACTTTCCTGCTAGACTCCATTCCCTTTCCTCCTCTGTGACTTCTTCCTAAGGTTTTGCCCATTCATTTTTGTGTCATCACCTTTCTTTTCCACCAGAACATTGTCCAAAGCTTACTAAAATATAATATTGTTGGTTTTGAAAGAATCCTGCTTTAATATTGTATTCCCCTCAGCTACCAAACCCTTATAATTTCCTGTCCCTTTACAATAGACATTCTTGGAAGAGGTTATCTATGCTCACTGTTTCTACTTTATTACCTCTTATTAAAATCCACTTTATGGTCAGGTTTTGAACCACATATTCCACAAAACCCACTCTCAGCTGGTCATTAATAATCAACAAGTTATCAAATCCAATGATAAATTTTTCATCTCATATGGATTCCTCAGCAGTATCTTATAAGGAAAATCCCTCCTTTCTTCTTTATATCTTATCTTCTCTTGGTTTCCAGAGTACTACACTCCTTTCTTCTATTCCCTGGCTGGCTTTTACTGTCTTCTTCTGTAGTTCCTTTTCATCTTCCTCATTTCTGTATTTTAGAATGGCCTTTCCCACATTCATTGTATTCCACTTAACATTCCTTTTGAAAAAAGGAACTCCTTTTATGGTAGAAGGTGAATATAATGTAAAAATAAATTATATAAAATATTACAGAAAGGAAAATTGATCAAAAGTACACAAATATATAAATTTAAAAATAAGAAAGAAAATATGCGTAATTATTGCAGTCTTTGTTTTATCTGGTCACAAGGCTGTAGTTGAAATCTGTTACTGTCTTCATTCATATTATTTTTGTCCTCATCCAGAATGCTAGCTAATCAGGATATGTTTTTACCTGATGAAGTAAATATATTGTCTCCTGAAAAGTTGGAGCTCTCTCCCCAACTATATTGGATTTATTTAGAGTCTGAGTTGTTAGTGGTCCTATTTATATTGGGTTATTTTAAAACCTTATTTTGGAGCAGAGCTAGAATGTGCTCCAAAGATTCCTGGGTTCCATGTGTCATCTTTCTGCCTCTTCATTCAGTAACAACCCTAATTTCCTCTGATAATACAGAATAGTCATTCCAGGTGGGAGAGTAATCCCCTTCTTTGATAGTCAGTTCAGTGGCATAAGAGGCCTTAAGTGTCCAGGAGATCTGTTGTAACTTTTCATTCAATGGAACACTTGTCATGCCTCCTGTTGGGACTGCTGGGACTTAAAAAATACTTCTGTCTGGCAGACTCCAAATACACGAGGAAGGTAATGAGCGTATCATGAATGGTTTATAAGTCGTATTCATAAATAAGCCACTGCTAGGTCTGTTCTCACCTCCTGGACTTACTGTGACTAGAGTGGAAACAACACTATCCATTGCATATTTTGTAGGACCATAGGTGACAGCTTGTAGGACAGCACCTGACCCTTGCAAAGCCCTGTCTCCAGATGGTCCTGTTACTGAATTTTCAATAGGCTAGTCCATCATTCCAAAGCACCAACTTCCTCTGGATGATGGGGTACAAAGTAAGACCAGTGGATCCTGGAGGCATGAGCCCATTTCTTCCTTTGCACACTCTTACATAAACCCTGTTGGCTGAACCTAACTGCTTGCAGAAACTGCTGGCAAGGAAGTCTAAGAAATGTGGATTTCCAGCTTCTGTCATATAGTGGAGAGTGTAGAAGGGAGAGGGAATGGGTGCTGAGCAGGACTAGATAATACTAGTGTGTGAAGCTTGCACTGTTACATGATGTGGGTCTCTGTGCAGACATACTCTTGCTAGGAAGACCTTCCCTGGCCACATTATATGAAATATCATCCTTCTTTTTTTCCCTATTTCCTCACTTTGCTTTATTTTATGGAACAAGTATAACTAGGTAAAACGTTGATGTTTAGTCACATGCTAGTTTGTTTATTGTCCATTCCTCCCACTATTTATGTAAGCTACACGAGGGAAGAATATGTGGTGTTAAAATAATTTTGAAAACAGAGAAAATATTCAGATCTTTGTTAAGTGAATCAAGAAGCAATATGAGCAAAGGAACCATTAATGCTGTTAGTTAAGCAAAATTAGGAAAAGACCCTGATGCTGGGAAAGATTGAAGGCAAGAGAAGACAAGAGCAGCAGAGATGAGATGGTGGTGTGGTACCACTGACTCAATGGACATGATCTTGAGCAAACTCTGGGAGATGGTGGAGGACAGGGAAGCCTGGCACGCTGCAGTCCATGGGGTTGCAAAGGGTTGGACGAGACTTAGCAACTAAACAACAATAACAAACAAAGTTAATGTGTCATAATCTGGAATTTAATTATAATTTTACCTGAGGAGACAAAGCAAGGTACAGAAGAAATTTCAAACTGTGCTAAGATTCTTGTCTCTTTTGTCTTCTTTATACGTGCATATGGGCATGTGTGTGAGAATGAGATATAGATACTCATTAACACTGGAGATTGATAGAAAAATGTGTTTAAATATGTGTATTAAAAATTAATACTAAGAAATTTCTAGTTAAAGTTGGTGAATCAAATATATTTGCTAGCCTCCACTCTCTTTCAAAACCCATTATAATTATAGGAAAATATTTTTTAAAGCTATAATCCCATAAGGGAAAATAGACCTGGAGAAGAGACAACAACAACAACATTTTGTGAGCTGGAAAGCAGAAAGCAGAAGGTTGCTGATCCAGCAAAACAGAGAGAGCTGACTTTTAAACTGGCAGTGGGAAAGAAAAGAAGCTTGATATATGCATGGTCCCTTGTTTCAGGAATTGGCAGTGCCAGGTGCCCCTGGAAGTGGGAGGCAAAGGCAGGGCTGGGTCCAGAGTGGTGGGTTGAAACCTTGTTTATTAGTAGTAGGCTCCTAGATCCTAACTCAGTCTATGAAGTTGCAGACTGTCCCTGTCTCCTCCTGGTAGTGACTGTGGCTGTAAGTTTACTGTCTTAAGTGTATAAACAGAAGGTCTGGACTAGGGTGGTGGGCAATAGGTAGAGTTGAGAGTGGTTGCAACGTTGAATGGAGAAGGCAATGGCACGCCACTCCAGTACTCTTGCCTAGAAAATCCCATGGATGGAGGAGCCTGGTAGGCTGCAGTCCATGGGGTCACTATGAGTCGGACGCAAATGAATGACTTCACTTTCACTTTTCACTTTCACACAATGGAGAAGGCAATGGCAACCCACTCCAGTGTTCTTGCCTGAAGAATCCTAGGGATGGAAGAGCCTGGTGGGCTGCTGTCTATGGGGTCGCACAGAGTCTGACACGACTGAAGCGACTTAGCAGCAGTAGCAGCAGCAGCAACGTTGAAAATAAAGTATATGAAGTGTTGAGTGAAAGCTTACTCTCTGACCATTAAGACCACCAGCCTTCTTGCCCTCTGTTTGATTCTTTGCCTAGGATTATGGAGAAGGAAATGGCAACCCACTCCAGTACTCTTGTCTGGAAAATTCCATGGACTGAGGAGCCTGGTAGGCCACAGTCCATGGGGTCACAAAGAGTCGGACACGACTGAGCAACCTCACTTTTTATGCCTTTATGCTGCTGCTGCTGCTAAGTCACTTCAGTAGTGTCTGACTCTGTGCGACCCCATAGATGGCAGCCCACCAGGTTCCCCCGTCCCTGGGATTCTCCAGGCAAGAACACTGGAGTGGGTTGCCATTTCCTTCTCCAATGCATGAAAGTGAAAAGTGAAAGTGAAGTCGCTCAGTTGTGTCCGACTCTTAGCGACCCCATGGACTGTAGCCCACTAGGCTCCTCCATCCGTGGGATTTTCCAGGCAAGAGTACTGGAGTGGGGTGCCATTGCCTTCTCCGTTATGCCTTTCTAGCATGGTACATAACTGGTCCAATAAAAGACTGATTTAACATATTTGCAAGTGCAAACCTCCCTCACGGTAAAACTCCAGGCACAGAGCTTATCACCAGCTTTGTAGCACTTCACTCTTAAATGTGAGTGGATGGTAAGAATCACTAGATGTTTAAGGGAAATCTCTGACATGAAAGCCAGAGACCAGTAAAAAAATTTGAAAAAAAAAAAAAGAGAAGAAACTTGGGAAGAACAGATTGTTCAGGAATACAAAACTTAAAAGAAAAAGTAAAGAACAAATGTACTCTTATTAATACCCTGTAAAAATATGGTGTTCCATTTATAATATGAAAATCAGGAAACTATAAAAACAAAACATTTAAAGGACAAAAGTAAGATTGTTTGAAAATTACAAACAGGGAAGCAAATTCAAAACAGTAGAAAATGTGGAAGACAAAGTTGAGAAAATCTCCCAAAAACTGTGTTGCAAAAAGATCAAAAGACAGACTAGAGAGAGAAGAAAATTTAAAGGACCAATTCAAAATTTCCAGATGTTTCAGAAATTGAGAATGGGGAAAAGAGAGGGGAAGACATTTAAAAAGTAATCCAAGAAACATTTCCAAACCTGAGGGAGTGTTTCCAGATTGAAAAAGTACATAAAATGCTCAGTACAATGGATGAGAAATTTCAGAGCCATGTGGATAAAGAGAAGTGGGAGATGGGGACAGAGGGAGAGGGAGGGATGTGTGTGTGTGTGTGTGTGTGTGGTGGTGGTGGTGGTGGGGGAATGGGAGACAATAGAATGCTGAGCGAAGAGAAGAAGAAAGAGGGAGGAAAAGTTTTATGCTTTTTTAAGTTCTCATTTTTTATAATAAGTTCTCATTTTTTATAATTATGAAGAGATATGAGGTTCAGATATTTTCCCACATAAAACCTCAAAATTTATATCCACAAAGAAACCAACTAATGAATGGCATGCATGAGAGGAGGAGAGGATGTTTGTCATACACAACAGAAATGAAGGCTTAATCTGTGCTATATAGATAATATCTATAAGTTAATAAGATAAAGACATTTCAGTAAGAGAGTAGGAAATAGTTGAGTGGCAAGTTGAAGGAGAAATACAAATGCTCTATTAACAACTAAAAGATGCTCAATTTAACTAGTAATCATCGAAATCCAAATTACTATGTTCCAATACCACTTTTGCCTATCCTATTGAGGAGACATTTTCATGATTAGTAGTATGCGTTGTTGCAAGTTCGGTTGGGGAGAGGAAAGAGGACACTCATGCACTAAGAAGGAGACTAAATGGCTACCACTTTTTTTTTTTTTTTTAAGTTAGTATCTATTAAAATAATAGGTAAACTTGTTGACCAATCAGATCTAGTCTTTAGCACATGTCATACAGAATACTCCCAGAGGGGCCCAGAAATATATTTACAACTTTGTTCCATGTAGCATTGTTCGTAACAGTGAAAAAAGGAAGAAATGAATTTGTTTCCACCAGCAGGAAATTAATTAAAAACAATCTTAATGTGATGAAACAGCACCTCCTCATGAAAAACAATGAGGCTGATCTCTATACACCAAATCTCAGTTCAGGGAAAATTCAGGCAGTGCTAATAGGTATCAAGTAAATGCAAAAAAGCAAAATGGCTGTCTGGGGAGGCCTTACAAATAGCTGTGAAAAGAAGAGAAGCAAAAAGCAAAGGAGAAAAGGAAAGATATAAACATCTGAATGCAGAGTTCCAAAGAATAGCAAGAAGAGATAAGAAAGCCTTCTTTAGCAATCAATGCAAAGAAATAGAGGAAAACAACAGAATGGGAAAGACTAGAGATCTCTTCAAAAAATTAGAGATACCAAGGGAACATTTCATGCAAAGATGGGCTCAATGAAGGACAGAAATGGTATGGACCTAACAGAAGCAGAAGATAGTAAGAAGAGATGGCAAGAATACACAGAAGAACTATACAAAAAAGATCTTTACGACCCAGATAATCATGATGGTGTGATCATTGACCTAGAGCCAGACATCCTGGAATGTGAAGTCAAGAGGGCCTTAGAAAGCATCACTATGAACAAGCTAGTGGAGGTGATGGCATTCCAGTGGAGCTATTCCAAATCCTGAAAGATGATGCTGTGAAAGTGCTACACTCAATATGCCAGCAAATTTGGAAAACTTAGCAGTGGCCACAGGACTGAAAAAGGTCAGTTTTCACCCCAATCCCAAAGAAAGGCAATGCCAAAGAGCGCTGAAACTACCACACAATTGCACTCATCTCATACGCTAGTAAAGTAATGCTCAAAATTCTCCAAGCCAGGCTTAAGCAATATGTGAACTGTGAACTTCCTGATGTTCAAGCTGGTTTTAGGAAAGGCAGACAAACCAGAGATCAAATTGCCAACATCCTCTGGATCATGGAAAAAGCAAGAGAGTTCCAGAAAAGCATCTATTTCTGCTTTATTGACTATGCCAAAGCCTTTGTGTGGATCACAATAAACTGGGAAAATTCTGAAAGAGATGGGAATACCAGACCACCTGATCTGCCTCTTGAGAAATCTGTATGCAGGTCAGGAAGCAACAGTTAGAACTGGACATGGAACAACAGACTGGTTCCAAATAGGAAAAGGAATACGTCAAGGCTGTATATTGTCACCCTGTTTATTTAACTTATATGCAGAGTACATCATGAGAAATGCTGGACTGGCAGAAAAACAAGCTGGAATCAAGATTGCTGGGAGAAATATCAATAACCTCAGATATGTAGATGACACCACCTTTATGGCAGAAAGTGAAGAGGAACTAAAAGCCTCTTGATGAAAGTAAAGGTGGAGAGCGAAAAAGTTGTCTTAAAGCTCAACATTCAGAAAACGAAGATCATGGCATCTGGTCCCATCACTACATGGGAAATAGATGGAGAAACAGTGGAAACAGTGTCAGACTTTCTTTTTCTGGGCTCCAAAATCACTGCAGATGGTGACTGCAGCCATGAAATTAAAAGATGCCTACTCCTTGGAAGGAAAGTTATGACCAACCTAGATAGCATATTCAAAAGCAGAGATATTACTTTGCCAACAAAGGTTTGCCTAGTCAAGGCTATGCTTTTTCCTGTGGTCATGTATGGATGTGAGAATTGGACTGTGAAGAAGGCTAAGCGCCAAAGAATTGATGCTTTTGAACTGTGGTGTTGGAGAAGACTCTTGAGAGTCCCTTGGACTGCAAGGAGATCCAACCAGTCCATTCTGAAGGAGATCAGCCCTGGGATTTCTTTGGAAGGAATGATGCTAAAGCTGAAACTCCAGTACTTTGGCCACCTCATGTGAAGAGTTGACTCATTGGAGAAGACTCTGATGCTGGGCGGGACTGGGGGCAAGAGGAGAAGGGAATGATAGAGGATGAGATGGCTGGATGGCATAACTGACTTGATGGATGTGGGTCTGAGTGAACTCCGGGAGTTGGTGATGGACTGAGAGGCCTGGCGTGCTGTGGTTCATGGGGTCGCAAAGAGTCGGACATGACTGAGCAACTGATCTGATCTGATCTGATCTGATCCACAGTGTTTTGCTGATGAGCATAGTTGCTGTGGAAATTTTAAGTAAACCAAAACTCTTTTGGGGAATGAGTTAGTTTAAACAGGATTTCTTGAAGAAGTGAGTAGGTGGGAAGTAAGTGTTGAGCTAGAAAAGACTAGGAAATCAGGCAGGATAGTGTGCAAAATGATCAGGATAAAGGAAAAACAGATCAATTACAGAGGATGGAACAGAGCCCTGCTCACCTAAGGTGAAAAATCTTGGTAAAGGCATGTCTGCAAGTCAGGGAACAGCCACTTGCAGAATGTTGCTGCCTTGCTATCCTCTTTCCCTGAAGGAAACCATGAGATCTAAGTAGAAGACACTTTGTTGAATAGATGACTCATGTGAAAGAAGAATATTCTTGATTGTGTTTTCAAACTATGGCAGAAATTATCTTCAAGAGTTCTGTGATTTCTGCCCCACCCCAAACATAATTTTAAAATAGGATATTCAGTTGCCTCTCTCTAACACAGTTTAGATCAGGCTTTGGAAACTTGTAAATAGAGTTGGCTGAAGTTCTAACTTCTTATCTACTGGTACTAAGAGGATGGTAGATTACACCCTGCATCCTTACCCTGCCTTAAAGGGATGGGTGGGAAAATGAGAAGGAAATTTTTAAAAATATATATTTATTTGTTTATTTATGGCTGTGCTGAGTCTTTGTTGCTGCCTGCTGGCTTTCTCTTATTGAGGAGCACAGGCTCTAGGGCACATGGGCTTTAGTAGTTGCAGCATGTAGATTCAGTAGTTGTGGCTCATGGGCTTAGATGCTCTCAGTGTGGGATCTTCCCAGCCCAGAGATTGAACCTGTGTCCCCTGCATTGGCAGGCAGATCCTTCACCACTGAGCTACCAGAGAAGCCTGAGAAGGGACATTTTTATGGTAAAATGGGCAAGGTTATATTGCTTGCCCATTGTTGTCCTTGAATGTAACAGAGAGGACAGTAACGGCCTGTCTTCTGTGCTGGGATCTTGTTTGCCCTTCCAGATTCAGCTTTCCCCTTTCAACTCTTCTTTCTGCTCTGGGAGGCTTACTTAATGTAGCCTGTTTCAAGGACTGTCTTGACTTTGGACTTTTGCATGGGTTCAGGTAACAGGGGCATCTGCAGGAGATCAGCAGAGGTGCTCAGAGGGAGTTCAAGGTGTGATTGAATTCTCCTTCTGCTGGGCTGCCCCAGCCTGGCTGTTTCCCTCCAGCAAAGGTCCCTGATCCTCACAGGATGGTCTGTTTTTTTGCAAGAGCTCTTGCTTCACTGGTCAGTAATCTTCATGGTCCTTTCTAAGTCTTTCATTTTATTTCTGCTATTTACTGTGTGTATGACCTCAGACAAATTTATAAACCTTTCTGAATTTAAATTTCCTTATTTATAAAGTATTTTTAAAAAATGTTACCTGGGTCATAGGGTTCTTTTGACAGTTAAATGAGGACAAGGATTAGCATAGTCTAGCGGGGCTGATATGTCTGATGTGTACCACATGACCTACAAATTTCAGCTTTTCTTGTCCTCACACGTAAGGATCATGACAGCTTTCCATTCTGTCCCTGATCATCACTGCAACAGTTTCAGCAGTGAATTCTGTCTATTAGTTTGTAGTACAAGTTACTTTTCATATTTATGATCACCTTTTGATGTTCTGGTAGTTTTTTCTCAGAAGTATCTTCTAATTCCATGACTCTAAACAGTACAATCAATGTAGATATCCCAGCCAAAAACCTGAAGGACATTGTCAGATCTGGGGATGGTGCTGGTGGGCAATGAAGCTGTGGTACAGGTCAGAGAGGGCTGAGTGGAAAAGAGAAAACAATTGATTGCTATGTAATATTGCCTAAATGCCTTGTCTGGAGAAATAATATTAGTATTTCACTGACACATTTTAATATTCCAGAAGGGAAGCCTGCAGAGACCGCCTCCCGAAATCCATCCTCTATTTCCTGCGAAGCTGGTGCTAAAAGATAAACTGAGGCATGTTAAACATTTTAAGTGTTTATTTGAGCAAAAATTTGAATTGGGTAGTATCCAATCTAGCAGATACAAAGGCAGTCCAAGGAGTTGTACAGACAAAACCTTTATAGTCAGAGGAAGCAGGAACAAGGAAGTCATGCTAGGCAAAAAGTGGGTTGGTTATTATAAGGTGACTTTCCTTCAGGGGATGGCAGGGGTCTATCAGGCAGAGTAGCTAGCTAGTGCTGATAAGATGATTTCTGACTGCTTTACGATACCATTTGTGGAATAATCAAAGCTGTAATCAAGTCTTTGTTTGGTGATATGAGGTTTAGCTTAAGCAACTCCATTTTGTTCTGTTGTCTTTTAACACTGGCTCTTTGCTACTTGGTAAAAGTCTACCTTTTCTGCTCCTTGTGCTAAGGTGTGGCCAGGGATTAAATTTGGAGAATGAAATGTCATTCAGAAGTATGCTGGGGTGTCCAAAGTGTTCTTTAAGGGAGGGAGCAAGTTTCTTCTTTACTCCTTCCTTTTCCCTGCTGTTTGGAATGTAGACACAGTAGCTGGAACTCAAGGAACCATCTTAAGCCATGTGTTGGCAATCTGAGGATGGAGAAAGCCACAGAGTGGAAGCCTGGGCCCATAATTATGGGTTCACCAGGTTAGCCCTTGACTGTCTACCCTAGAGTCTTATTATGTGTTCACACCACTGTCGTTTCTAACTTTTTTATTTATAATGCTGCCCAATCTAGTTCTAACTGATGCATCTTCTCTCTGGGTTTTGGATATTGGATACAAGAGCCTAAGGATGTTTTCTTTTTTTTTTTGGATCACAGTGAAGCACTTGGAGAGGTGCAAGTTGTATTTATTTTTGGATTTTAGGACTTTTTCTTGCCAGTGATCCATGCTTTACCTCCATAATGCTCTTTCTTTCGCTTTCTCTCTCTCTCTCTCTTCTCTCTTTATTATAAATGCTGTGGTTTGGGGTTAAGTAGTCCAAATCTGGTCCTTATTGGGGTTTGAATTATAGTATTATTTGAAGGACTCTTTAATGTGTTTCCAAATTCACTGCCTAATTGTAGAAATGAAGTGTTAAAAAACAATAAGACCCTGCTATAAGCAAGAACCCATAAACTATTCAGAGTTTTTAAAGGATGCTTTATCATCAGATGTTTATAGTTTTATGGTCTGAAGAACAGAGAAAGAACACACGAGTGCCCTTCAAGCTGTCCTCTGGATGATGGTGACACGTCACTGCCTGCCCTGCTGCTTTGCTCCCGCTGTTTGCTGTCCTTGGGATTTAATGGAGATGGCAGTTTAATTATTACCATAAGCCCACCCAGATAGTTAAATACTGGTCAATTGTAACTCAGTGAAGGAAGGAGTTGCAGCAGCACAGAATGGGGAACAATCAGGCCTTTTTAGACCAGAGAAGAACCAATATTATAACATAAATTCCTCGGCTCTAACACTACCACTTTCAGTAAGTGATCATAAAGTAAACTGGAATCTAAGGAAAACACTAAGAGTCTGTAACGCTGCCACACAAAAGGTCTACAGATGAGTGTGGATCAAACTAATTGTCAGTGCAGGACCACGTGGTTGAATATCAAGTGAATCAAGAAAAGAAAAACCCAAACAAAAAACAAACCCCTAAAACCAAACCAAAACCACCAAACCCCTTACAGAAACAATTGTGTGAGAGACGAGATATAGAAGTACTGAGGGTTTTGTTTTGTGTTCTGTTTGCAAGCTCAGGGGAAGTGTCTGTGTGCTGCAGCCTGAAAAACAATTGTTTATAAATTTTGTGACAGCATTACCTCTGTTTGTGGGCTCACATAATCCCTGCATATCTTGACAGTTAGAAGGCAGAAAATATTGTAAATCAGCCCTTCCATATGAGCTAGAAGGAGAGCGGATGGTGAGATGTTTCCAAATTGGTTATTTTTGGTGTATTGAGGATAGAGAAGGAAGGAAAAGTGTTGAGGAAATTGGGAAACCTGAAATTCCCAAGTGATGCTTGATTTGTGAGTGGAAGGTCTCTGCACTGCTACCTTATCCGTCTTTTGAGGTCACTCTTCTCTCCTCATGTTTTTCAGTTCGTTCTATGGCAGTATTCAGTTTCATCCATGTTTTCTTGAAATCACCTGGGATGTGCCTCAACTAGGAGGTCAAAGGGCATAGTGGCCGAATGATGGATGCAAGAAATAGACTCTGAGAGGTAGAAACTTGGCCCTACTTCCTAGCAAGTGATCTTGGGCAAGGGACCTCTTTTTCTATCTGTGAAATGGATTACCAGGATTAAATGAGTTATTATTTATAAAGTGCTTAGAGCAGCATTTGGTATACAGTAGGTGCCATATATGTGTTTAAGATTTTTAAAAAATAATTTTTATAAACTTTAGAGTTATAAATTACCTAATTCTTTGGCCACCTGATGTGAATAACTGACTCAATGGAAAAGACCCTGATGCTGGGAAAGATTTGAAGGTGGGAGAAGGGGACAACAGAGGATGAGATGTTTGTATGGCATCACTGATGCGATGGACATGAGTTTGAGTAGGCTCCAGGAACTGGTGATGGACAGGGAAGCCTGGCATGCTGCAGTCCATGGAGTCACAAAGAGTCAGACACGACTGAGTGACTGAACTGAATCAGGATGAATTAATGAATGTGGCATTACCAGCTCTCCAATCAAGGCAAAAGGAGTGTGTGTGTGTGTGTGTGTGTGTGTGTGTGTAGTGTGTGTAGAATGGTGGGGATTTGGTAGAGGTGGAAATCACGAGGAATGAAAATGCCTGAGAATCTCTGGTTTACACTTTGTTAGTATTTTGATCATGGCATCACCAGCACTGAGGTCTTTACCAGCTGTCACCTGGATTTCAGTGTCACGTGTTTGATCAAGAGACCCAGAGAGGAGGCGAGGTGAGGTGTGCAGTGAGCTGTAATGTAGTGGATCACGTGGGCAGACATGGCTCATGCTTTGCTGAGACTGGGTGGTCAGAGCAAAAGTTAGAAACACAAAGAGAGACAGGTTCAAGAGATGTGGCCTTGCTGAGAAGGGCTGTACACAAGTTTGGTTGCCAGCCTAGTGAAACTGGCAGCACCCAGGAGTGGTGGTCACTGCCTTGCCATCAGACCCCAGCCAGGTCCAACAGATGGTGGGCAGGGGGCAGATGCTGCCAGGTGCTTCTGACAGGACTAGAGGGTACTCCCCACAAGCCAGTCTTCCAGCAGCAGTTACACTGGCAACAGCCTCTATTTTGAGGGCAAAAAGAGTATAAGTTCCCTGCTCTTATTTCTCTCACCTTCAATTTCATCTGTAAAATAGGGATTTTAGTAATTCCTACTTCATTGGTTTATTGTAAGGATAAAAAAAAAGTGAATGTAAAATTATAAATACTTTGTAGGGGCATCCCTAGTGGTCCAGTGGTTACAAATTCGCCTTGCAATGCAGGAAATACTGGTTCGATCCCTGCTCTGCGAGGATTCCAGATGCCCCGGGACAGCTAAGTCCGTGCACTACAACTATTGAGCCTGAGAGCCCTGGAACCCATGCTCCACAACAAAAGAAGCCACTGCAATGAGAAGCCCACTTGCAACTAGAGAGAAGCCCCTGCTCACCAAAACTAGAGAAAGTCCACATGCAACAACCAAGACCCAGCACAGCAAAAAAAAAAAAAAAAAAAAAATTTATAAATGGAAGTATAGCTTAGTATATCGGGGAAGGCAATGGCACCCCACCCCAGTACTCTTGCCTGGAAAATCCCATGAATGGAGGAGCCTGATGGGCTGCAGTCCATGGGGTCACTAAGAGTCGGAACACGACTGAGCGACTTCACTTTCACTTTTCACTTTCATGCATTGGAGAAGGAAATGGCAACCCACTCCAGTGTTCTTGCCTGGAGAATCCCAGGGACTGGGGAGCCTGGTGAGCTTCCGTCTATGGGGTCGCACAGAGTCGGACACGACTGAAGCGACTTAGCAGCAGCAGTAGCAGCAGCTTAGTATATCACTTATTTTTATTAAAAATAGATGATATATACACTTTGCAGTTTGCTTATAATGCAGGATTGACAGCTTTAGGAATACAGTAGAGATATTCCTAAACAGTGTGGAATGATTTTTTTTTTCTCATAAGATGTTAGTTCCTTTAGGAGACAAGACCATGTTTGGTTAATTTCAGTCATCTTTCACTCCTTTGTGCAACAGTGCTTTTCTCTAATTAGATGTGGAACAGAGTATCTTGCTCCACAAATAAATCCTGTGGGACAGAATCATTTTATAAGGGAACTTGGTGTTTCATGGACATAGGAGCCTAGTGGGCTACAGTCCATGGGGTGGCAGAGTCGGACATGAAGTGACTGAGCACACAGTGCCTCATTAGGTTTTTGTGGGTTTTTTCTAACCAAGATTCTGCTTACTATACAATTGTGCTGTATATATACACCTCCTCTCACTCACCGGTCCCTCTTCCCCTGCTCTTCTGCCTCCTCCCACCCAGGACCACAGCTCTCTGGTGGGTGACAGGGCAAGGAACTGGCTTGCCAAGGCTTGCCAATTTGGGAAATTCCATTTGTGGAGACATTTAATTGAAATAATCCCATGCATTTTCTGGGAACAGTTTCTTTTTAAAAAGCACCATGTTTACTCTGTTTACTAGAGGACGCCTCTAACCAGTTATCTAGTTACTCAGTCTTGATAAACTTGAGAGTCCATGAATTCAACCTCATAGAAAACTAATGGTAAATTATTTTGAGTAACTGTGTACTATCTGATAATTTTTTTTAAAAAAACAACTCCCTTAACAACAACAACAACAACAAAAATAGGGAATGAAATAAGACCTAGGAAGCCTTATTACATTAAAGAGAAACATCTGAGATGTTTTGAGCTGTTTCTTTTAAAAATATGAAAGTAGAGCAAAGCCATCATTTATGAAAGATAAAGATAAATCATTGGAAAGGATTTTAAGGTTTATAACTTTTTGGTGAAATGATTTATGAAATCTAAAAACTGAGAAGAAAGAATCAATCAAGTGTCTACTTTGACACATGTGGTAAGCCTGCTTTAGAGTTCCTTATGTACTCATTTTTGAAATTCAGTGTTTGATGAGCTGTGAAGGTTGAGCTAATTTTTTTAAGTTCTTTCAATAAAGTTCATTTCATAGGCAGATTTTTCTTCAAATGAAGTACCTGTCTTTATCTTTTAGTATGTGTAGGTTTTATTCCCTCTCATGTAAACACAAATTGTAATCTGTATTCCATATTTTACACAGGATGTCTCTTTTTGAAATTTTTTTCCCATTAGAGAAACAAATTTAAAAATAATGTAGATATGTGTAGGACAGATGCAAAATATAAAAATTTGTTTCCTACACATATTTAGGTGAAACACACGAATTTACTCCTAAGTGCAAGAAATGCTATATTGCTTTTCTTTCCCTCCAAGTTAAAATAAATCTGGATCCATGATTACGTTTGTCAAAACACTGCCATATCTAACTTTAGTCATGGTTTTGGAATCTATGTCGTTCCCTAACACTTACACCAGGGAATGTGTTTGGCAGAGGAGTCATAAGCCACCAACCCCCACACCAGTCATGGAGAAAGGCCTTGGTTTGGCCTTTGGTGGTCGTTTGCCTCATTCCCTCTGAGTTTTGCAGTTGAGTCTCCTTCTCCATCTTCTATGTGGCACCACTCCACCCAGTGTGGTCTCAGACACTCTCACTGATTCAGGCTAAGCCACAGCAGAAACAGGCAGTACTCAACCCACCCTTCTGGACAGTGTGAACTGGACTCTGCAGGAAGCAAAGATTCCACCCCAGTCAGAAAGTGGAAGGAGGTGGGGTAAGAAGAGTTGTCTTTAATTAAGTAACAACCTAATTCCCCATCCTCAGTTCTCTTGCTGATTCGGGCTAAGCCACAGGCAGCCTCTGGTGCTCCATGGCTTCAGAAGTGAATGACTGGCTGTCTCTGCATCTAAAATGATGCATGAGTACCTTCTTCTCTAGAGATTTCCCCAAATCCCTGTTCCCCCTTTTAATACATGGGAAATTGTGAGCCCTTCCTTCCTTCTCACCATGTTGAGTTCTTTTCTCCTCTTCTACTTCTAACTCTAAAACCTCTGGGAGTCTAGACTTTTTAACACAAAGACCTATAATTCTATTGTGGGATAAGAGAAGCTTGGACTTCAGGGCTTAGAGGTTTTATAGCTCCCTATAGGAGGAAGGTTCTGAAACAACAGACCGGTTCCAAATAGGAAAAGGAGTACGTCAAGGCTGCATATTGTCACCATGTTTATTTAACTTATATGCAGAGTACATCATGAGAAATGCTGGACTGGAGGAAACACAAGCTGGAATTAAGATTGCCGGGAGAAATATCAATAACCTCAGATATGCAGATGATACCACCTTTATGGCAGAAAGCAAAAAGGAACTAAAAAGCCTCTTGATGAAAGTGAAAGTGGAGAGTGAAAGGTTGGCTTAAAGCTCAACATTCAGAAAACGAAGATCATGGCATCTGGTCCCATCACTACATGGGAAATAGATGGAGAAACAGTGGAAACAGTGTCAGACTTTATTTTTCTGGGTTCCAAAATCACTGCAGATGGTGACTGCAGCCATGAAATTAAAAGACGCTTACTCCTTGGAAGGAAAGTTATGACCAACCTAGATAGCATATTCAAAAGCAGAGACATCACTTTGCCAACAAAGGTTCGCCTAGTCAAGGCTATGGTCTTTCCTGTGGTCATGTATGGATGTGAGAGCTGGACTGTGAAGAAGGCTGAGAGCCGAAGAATTGATGCTTTTGAACTGTGGTGTTGGAGAAGACTCTTGAGAGTCCCTTGGACTGCAAGGAGATCCAACCGGTCCATTCTGAAGGAGATCAGCCCTGGGATTTCTTTGGAAGGAATGATGCTAAAGCTGAAACTCCAGTATTTTGGCCACCTCATGCGAAGAGTTGACTCATTGGAAAAGACTCTGATGCTGGGAGGGATTGGGGGCAGGAGGAGAAAGGGACGACAGAGGATGAGATGGCTGGATGGCATCACTGACTCGATGAATGTGAGTCTGAGTGACCTCCGAGAGCTGGTGATGGACAGAGGCCTGGCGTGCTGCGGTTCATGGGGTCGCAAAGAGTCGGACACGACTGAGCGACTGATCTGATCTGATCTGATAGGAGGAAGGAAGAAGGAAACATGAGTCTGTACCACAGCACTGAGAATAGAACATGGATGGTGTCTCCCTCCCCACCCTCTTTGCACATATGTGAGATGGACAGTGGGATTATCCAAAGGCAGCCACGATGGCCTGGGATGCTCTCATGGACTCTTGGCCTTTAGTGGGCTCTCAGTGATGTTATCTGGCAATATTCCTTCTCATTTCATAGAGATGTGGCTCTATGGTCTTAGTATGTGAGACCTGGTCAGAGAAAATTGGGACAGTGAAGTAGAGCATGAAATTCTGACTCTCTGTGGGCTGTAAAGCCATTCTCATTGCTTTGGAAGTTGTGCTGTGGTTAGTGTAGCAACCCAAGAAAACTTAAAACCAAATTGATCTGATACATTCATGGAAGATTAGCTCCTCTCATGAAGGCATAATGCATTTAAAAGGATGTTTGCATGGCCAAAACAAATTTTCACTTTTAATTTTATTTTCTTTTAATGTTGTTAGTTTTCCAAATAGCCTTTAATGGTGATTTTCCCCTTTCATCAGAGATTCAAACGTAAAGGTCTCCGGACTGGTTTCTCTATACTCTTCCCACTAATGCCCATTCCATCTGCAGTTCTCTTTCATGAACATTCTTTTTTCTCTCCCTTCCAAGCCAAAGTTTCTTAAACAGTATATCCTAGCCCCAGATGGGGGCAGTTCTTAAGCCAAAGTAGGGAGAGCAGTATCACAGCAATATACTGGGAGTTGTATTACTAGGACGGAGAAGGCAATGGCACCCCACTCCAGTACTCTTGCCTGGAAAATCCCACGGGTGGAGGAGCCTGGTGGGCTTCAGTCCATGGGGTCACTGAGGGTTGGACACGACTGAGCGACTTCTCTTTCACTTTCATGCATTGGAGAAGGAAATGGCAACCCACTCCAGTGTTTTTGCCGGGAACCTGGTGGGCTGCCGTCTATGGGGTTGCACAGAGTCAGACATAACTGAAATGACTTGGCAGCAGTATTACTAGGACAGAAATAGGGACAGATCTCATGAATGGGCTGAGAGTGGTGGGATGTGGCAGGGACAGAAGGGGTAGCACCAGTTTACAGTCATCCAGAAAAGGATTCACAGTGAGACTGAAGAGTCTGTAATAGACTATAATAGTCTATTATCTATTTGGATAATAGATATTTAGTGACCTTGGGACAAAGGAATTGGGAAGCATTGGAGAAAAGGAGAGACTATGAAAACAGACTGGTTAGAGTCTAGGCAGGAAAGGCTCTAGGTCTCAAGGAGCAGCGATGCTAAAGTGTAGACTGTGGAGCAGGGACCAGCTTCTGTGGCAAGGGGAATAATACACTCTAGTCTTCCCCCACTCTTCCTCCACATCCTAATCCCTGAAACCTGTAAACGTGTTACTGTCCCTGACCACATATTTGCAGATGTGATTAGGTTAAGGCTCTTGAGATGAGAGGATTAGCCTGGATTACCCTGGTAGGCCCTATGGAATCACAAGGGTCCTTATAAAAGGTAAGCAGGAGGGGTCAGTATCAGAGAAGGGGATGGAAGCAGAGCAGTTCACTGTTAATATAGCCGTGAATCAAGACATGTGGGCAGCCTCCAGAAGAGGATGAAATGGATTCTCCCTTTGAATCCAGAAGAAACCTAATGCTTACAATGGTCTATTTTGAACTTTTAACCTCTGGAACTAGAAGATAATACATGTTACGTAAGCCACTAAGTTTATAGTAACCTATTACAGAAGCAATGGGGGACTATGCCAGCTTCTTAAACTCCTTTTGCAGAGGCCAAATATTCTTATTTCTATGAATAGAGACAGAAGGCCTGAAGGTGGAAATTCAGATGAGAGGGTGAAGGAAGTGCAGATAAACTTCAGTCCAAGTACAAATGACGGCATGAGTCCTCTCCTCATTTTGCCAGGAAAGAAGAGTTTTATAAGCAGAAATGTTCTGGATTACTGAAGTTGAGAAGAGTTTGAAAAGGGAGGGCTGAAGACATCTTTGGTGGGCTTAACTAACCATTTTGTCTCACACTGGCCCTGGTACAATTTATTTCCATGTTTGAGCAAATAGACACAGGGCTGGAGGCTTTGGTATCACAGCCACCAGGACCCTTCTCTTCCATCTCCTACAACCTTTGCACAGCAAACCACCATTCTGAGACTGTCTGGACCTACCACTTGTACCATGGGGACAAGTCGGCACAGTTACAGATGGCTTCTAATTGTTTTGGCCATGTACTCATCTCTTCTTCCACTCCATTTTTTTTTTTTTTTTAAATTCAGTTACAATTATCTGCTTTAAGTGCTGATTCCTTATCTTTAAATATTACATTTAAATCACTATTTCCCACTGAAGGGGAGAATATTGACTTTTTAGTGGTATTAACTTTGAATTATTTATGTTCATTTATTTCCTTTGCGTGAAAGAAAATACTTAGAAACTATGCATTTTGAATTTAGAAGATGAAGTTTGTTTTTTCTATGCAATGAGGTACAATTAGCCCTAGTAATGATACTGAAGTTTGGTTTCATTCATCCCTGTATTTTTCCCTGAGCTTTCCTGACAGTAATTTTGTTGTTCAGTCGCTTATTTGTGTCTGATTCCTTGCAATGCCTTGGA
The DNA here is from genome assembly GCA_935064755.1 of Tragelaphus eurycerus. NCBI lineage: Eukaryota > Metazoa > Chordata > Mammalia > Artiodactyla > Bovidae > Tragelaphus > Tragelaphus eurycerus. Next base: position 22,992,341 of record CAKXYN010000024.1, on the reverse strand, counting down.
CTGCAGCACGCCAGGCTTCCCTGTCCTTCACTATCTCCCAGAGTTTGCTCAAACTCATGTCCATTGAGTCGACAGTAATTTTAAAAGATATAAAATGAAATATATTTTAAAATCTCTCCAGATTTGGCATCTTATAGTTTTTCAATTAGGAATAGAACAAATATCTCCAATTAAGAACAAAATAGAATTAGTTTTTTTTTTTTTTTTTTTTTTGCTCTTTTGCAGAAAAAAATTATGAGGCTTTATTTGTGTTTGAAAGTCTCATAGTAAGTGCCTGTCACATTATGAATAGGGCAGAAAGTAAGTGTAATTGTCAAATTTCATTAATGTGTATAAAGTTGGGGAGAAAAGCCAGTGTGAATTAGAAGAAAAGACTGACTCACAAAATAGTACAAATAAGTACAATTACTTTGCTTTGAATATAGAAGGGACATAATACTGGAGTGGGTGGCCTTTCCCTTCTCCAGGGGATCTTCCCAACTCAGGGATCAAACCCAGGTCTCCCACATTGCAGGCGGATTCTTTACTACCCGAGCCACCAGGGAAGCCCATAAGGGACATGGAATAAAACTTGTACTTAATAACAGCAGTGATGATGGTTATGGTGATGATAATAATATCAATAAAGTTGTAGTTGTTCCAGTCACTCAGTTGTGTCCAACTCTTTGTGACCACATGGACAGCGCATGCCAGGTTTCCCTGTCCATCACCATCTCCCAGAGTTTGCTCAGACTCATGTCCATTGAGTTGATGATGCTATCTAACCAACTCATTTTCTGTCACACACCCCAACTTCTCCTGCTCTCAGTCTTTCCTAGCATCAGGGTCTTTTCCAGTAAGTCAACTCTTCATATCAGGTGGCCAAAATATTGAAGCTTCAGCTTCCAATGAATATCCAGGACTGATTTCCTTTAGGATTGACTGGTTTGATCTCCTTGCTGTCCAAGAGATTCTCAAGAGTCTTCTCCAGCACCATAGTTTGAAAGCATCAGTTCTTTGGCATTCAGCCTTATTTATGATCCAGCTCTCACATCCGTACATGACTTCTGGAAAAACCATAGCTTTAACTATCTGGACCTTTGTCAACAAAGTGATGTCTCTGCTTTTGAATATGCTGTCTAGGTTTGTCAGCTTTTCTTCCAAGGAGCAAATGTCTTTTGATTTCATGGCTGCAGTCACCATCTGCAACGATTTTGGAGCCCAAGAAAATAAAGCCTATTACTGTTTCCATTGTTTCTGCATTTATTTGCCAAGAAGTGATGGGACTGGATGTCATGATCTTAGTTTTTTGAATGTTGAATTTAAGCCAGCTTTTTCACTCTTTTTTCACTTTCATCAAGAGACTCTTTAGTTCTTTTTCACTTTCTGCCATTAGAGTAGTGTCCTCTGCATATCTGAGGTTACTGATATTTCTCCCAGAAATCTTGATTCCAGCTAGAGCTTCATCCAGCCCAGCATTTCACATGATGTTCTCTGCATATACGTTAAATAAGCAGGGTGACAATATAAAATCTTGACCTACTCCTTTCCCAATTTGGAACCATTCTGTTGTTCCATGTCCAGTTCTAACTCTTGCCTCTTGACCTGCAAGCAGATTTCTCAGGAGGCGGATAAAGTGGTATGGTATTCCCATTTCTTTAAGAATTTTCCACAATTTATTGTGATCCACATAGTCAAAGGCTTTTGTGTGGTCAGTGAAGCAGAAGTAGATGTTTTTCTGGAATTCCCTTGCTTTTTCTATGATCTATAATATTGTAGTGCTGCCGCTGCTGCTAAGTCGCTTCAGTCGTGTCTGACTCTGTGCGACCCCACAGACGGAAGCTCACCAGGCTCCCCTGTCCCTGGGATTCTCCAGGCAAGAACACTGGAGTGGGTAGCTAAGACTTAAATAGTATTTATTGTGTTCCAGGCATTGTTCTAGAAGTTTTACTATTATTAAGTCATTTGATTCTCACAAAGAGTCCCTGAGGTAGGTACTGTTATTACCAGCATATTATAGGTTAGGAAAACAATGCACAGAGAGTAACTTGCAAAGAGAAAAGTATTTTTTTTTTTCTATTATTTATTTGGCTGTGTCAGGTCTTAGTTGCAGCACCAGATCATCGTTGCAACTCATGGGCTTCTCTCTAGTTGTGGGGTGTAGGCTCCAGAGTGCGCGGATTCAACAGCTGCCGCGTGTAGGTTTAGTTTACCTGAGGCAAGTGGAATCTTATTTCCCTAACCATGGATCAAACTCATATCCTCTGCATTAGAAGAAATTCTTAACCGTTGCTGGACAACCAGGGAAGTCTTGAAGGGTGTTATTTAGTTATCTTACTTTTAATGAATTAATACTTATTTTAAATGAGCATTATAAATGTTGGTGCCATGAAATAAAGAGGCACTTTCAAGACCAAGTCTAGCTTGAATAGACACATGATCCTGTAAGCAAACCTTTCTCAGGTCGTAAGGCATTGCAAAAGGATGCATATTTCCCAGGGAATAAGTGTGGGAAACACCGTTTTTTTTTTTAAAACCTTCAAGTATAAAATTTGTAATGCTGAAATTTAGAGTGAGTGATAGGTTGGCATTTATCTTTCTGCATCCCATGGAGTTCAAGTATAAAGGAATGCCTGGAGCATAAACCATACAAATTATTTTTAAATACTGGAAGAAGCATCAGTTGCAAAAATTGATATGCAAATTTGAAGTCATACTTTTTTCATGCTAAGTTTATTCTCTTAGTCCCTTAATTTGGCAACAGAATCCTTATTCCTAGCCTTAAACTTCCCGGAATTATTCAATCACTGTCACTGCATTCAAATGTCTTTTCTAGAAGAAACCAAGAAGTACTCAAATTGTCAGTATGTCATGACTGATGTGACTTAGCAGCAGCAGCACCACATTTTCAGGGTTTGCGATTAACCTAAGTATAATAAAATGGATTTAAAGTGTAGAGTCATAGGTGCCTTGAAACATAAGATAACGTCAAACATGTCTTTATATAATTCAAGTTTCATATGGAAAACCTAGTATATATTATGACTATGCCTTGAATTACTTGCAGCTGTTTACTCAGAATTTTGGTTGGAATGAGATTTGAAGGAGATTATTATATACTGCTGTAGAACTGTGAAACATGATATGAACTAAAGCTGTAACTTCCTGTACTTCTGACAGCTATTTTGTATTTTTGTACATTATTTTTTTAACTAAAGTATATGCAAGAGTTAGTGTAACTCTGAGTACTTCTGGTGGTCCTGAGCAGTAAAATAGGCTGCCTCATTGGACGGTTGTGAAGATCATCCTCATGGTATTTTCTATATAGCAGGTATCACCTTTACACTATTGAGCTAATTCAATCACCACCCATATGAAGTAGGATTTGATATTATCCCCACCTGATAAGTGAGACAACTGAAGCCTAGTGCTCTGTGCTAAGTTGCTTCAGTCATGTCCGACTCTTTGCAAGCCTATGGACCATAGCCCACCAGGCTCCTCTGTCCATGGAATTCTCCAGGCAAAAATGCTGGAGTGGGTTGCCATTTCTTTCTCCAGGGGATCTTCCTAACCCAGGGATTGAACCCATGTCTCTTATGTCTCCTGCATTGGCAGCCAGGTTCTTCATCCTTAGTGCCACCTGGGAAACCCAAAACCTAGAGATTAGGTAACTGCATAAGTGTTGCATCTGGGCCTGATCACAGACAAGTTCTCGGCTCCAGAGCAATTGAAAAGCACATGGTAGGTTCTCTGTAAGTGTTATGTAGTTATGAGTAATGTAGAAGTTGTTAGTGATAATAGCGAGTGGATTGATACAATTAGTGAGTGGATTGACAATGAACAGTTTAAATACTCTTTAACATTTGTGGACTTCCAAGTTATAATGATGACCAGCATAGCTCTTACTGCATTTCAACAAGTAACAGATGTTCTGCCTGTCTTGGGTTCCCAGGAAACGGGTTCTGAGATGGAGAGTTGTGTGCAGAAGGCTTGTTGGAGAGTGCTATCTGAAATACACATGAAAATTAGTGAGGCAGACAGAGGACAAGGAGGGACTTGGCGATTCACAAAGTGGCTGCAACTGAGGGTTCATCCAAATTTACTAGGAACTCGATGGGTTTCAGAGTTATCCCAAGTTCAGGCTGAGGGCCAGGCCTCGTGTTACCACATTAGACAGTCATTGGTTATCAGCTGCCCACTGGAAAGGGGAGTACCCGTGGGTGAGACAGTTTCCTGGAGTGGAGGCATGCTCCATGATAGATGTATCTGCTACTATTGCCAGCAGCTGGGAAATGATGGCTCCAGCTCATAAGACGGGATCTAGCTGGGATACCACACCCACTAGAAAAAGTGGAAAAAGTCACAAACAGAAAATTGACTAAAAGTGAAAATACAAATGGCAAAGAAAATTATGAAAAGCTTAACGCTCATTAACAAGGAGATGTAAATTAGGACAACTATTTTCTCCTGTCATATTGGGACAGGTGAAAATACAGCTCCATTTCAACACAGAGTGCCCCAAGCTAGGCATACTTTTTAGTTAAATAGTCTATTTTGAAATAATTTCAAACTTATAAAAAGTTGCAGATACAGCACAATTAAACCTCATATCTCTGCTCTCAGATTCTCTAAATGTTAATGTTTCATCCCATTTGTGCACTCTGTGTGCATGCCTATGTCTCTGTAAGTTACCCCCTGTGACAGAGTTTTTCTCTCTTAAGTTAAGGTTTTAAGTGCAGAGACTTGGAATTCGGACCTGAGTTTGAGTCCCAGTTACTTAACGTTTAATGAAACCTTGCATAAGACAGCTTTTATTAGAAACTCTGTGTCTTTTTTTTCTTTTTTAAATTGAATTATAGTTGATTTACAATGTTAATTCCTGCTGTACAGTAAAGTGACTCAGTTATACACACATATATATGTATATATTCTTTTTTATATTCTTTTCCATTATGGTTTATCTGAGGATATTGAATATAGTTCCCTGTGCTATACAGTGGGACTCTGTTGTTTATCCCCTGTGTATGTATTAGTTTGCATCTCCTAACCCCAAACTCCTGGCTTCCCTGGTGGCTCAGAGGTTAAAGTGTCTGCCTGCAATGTGGGAGACCTGGGGTTGATCCCTGGGTCAGGAAGATCCCCTGGAGAAGGAAATGGCAACCCACTCCAGTACTCTTGCCTGGAGAAGCCCATGGACTGAGGAGCCTGGTGGGCTACAGTCCAGGGGGTCACAAAGAGTCGGACATGACTGAGTGACTTCACTTCATTTCACTTCAACCCCAAACTCCCAGTCTATCTCTCCTTGCCACCCCTCTCCCTTGGGAGCTACGTGTTCTCTATGTCTGTGAGTCTGTGCTGTGCTTAGTTACTCAGTCGTGTCTGACTCTTGAGACCCCATGGACTGTATCCCGCCAGGCTTCTCTGTCCATGGGGATTCTCCAGACAAGAATACTGGAGTGGGTTGCCATGCCCTCCTCCAAACCCCAAGCTCCCAGTCTGCCCCTCCCCCACAACCCTCTTTCTTGATGGCCACGTGTTCTCTGTGTCTGTGAGTCTAGATGTGTTCATTTGTGTCATATTTTAGTTTTCTGCATTTAAGTGATATCATATGGTATTTGTCTATTTTTTTCTGACTTCCTTCACTTAGCCCTGGGATTTCTTGGGAAGGAATGATGCTAAAGCTGAAACTCCAGTACTTTGGCCACCACATGAGAAGAGTTGACTCATTGGAGAAGACTCTGATGCTGGGAGGGATTGGGGGCAGGAGCAGAAGGGGACGACAGAGGATGAGATGGCTGGATGGCATCACTGACTCGATGGATGTGAGTCTGAGTGACCTCCGGGGGCTGGTGATGGACAGGGAGGCCTGGCGTGCTGCAATTCATGGGGTCAGAAAGAGTCGGACACGACTGAGCGACTGATCTGATCTGATCTGATCTCACTTAGTATGATAATCTCTAGTTGCAACCATGTTGCTACAAATGGCATTATTGCATTCTTTCTTGTGATAGAGTCGTGTTTCATTGTGTTGATGTGCCACATCTTCTGTGCCCGTTCGTCCGTTGACGGACATTCAGGTTGTCTCCATGCCTTGGCTATTGTGAATGGTGCTGCACCGGCCGTTCGTCCGTTGACGGACATTCAGGTTGTCTCCATGTCTTGGCTATTGTGAATGGTGCCGCTATGGACATAAGGGCGCAGGTATCTTTTTGAATTCTGGTTTTCTCTGGATATATGCCCAGGAGTGAGATTGCTGGATCATATGATAGCTCTATTTTCAGTTTTTTAAGGAACCTTCATACTGGTCTCCATAATAGCTATACCAATTTACATTCCTACCAACAGTGTAAGAGGATTCCCTTTTCTCCACACTCTCCACCATTGGCTATTTTTAGAATTTTTAATGATGGCCATACTCACTGGTGTGAGGTGGTACCTCATTGGGGTTTTTATTTTCATTTCTCTAATAATTAGTGATGTTGAGAATCTTTTCATGTGCCTGTTGGCTATCTGTATATCTTCTTTGGAGTATTGCCCACTTTTCAATTGGGTTCTTTTTTGTTTGTTTTGTTATGGAGCTATAAGAGCAGTATAGAGCTTTTTTTTTTTTTTTTTTTGGTTACAAACTGAAAACAATACTCTTCTGCTTTCTTCTAGTGTTAGATTAGATCCTCCAAGCAGACCCAGCACATGGTATGTTCTCAGTAGCTGTTAGCCGCTATCATCACCGTCATAATTATCATTGCCTCCTTGAGCAGGGACTGTATCTCACACAGTGCTTTGAACCCTGAGAGTTGAGTACATTCTGTGATAATGGGTTGCCCAGAAATGTTTTTGGATTGATTTACTTTTGTACTCAATACACTGTGAGCCACAGGGACATGATGTAGTGGCCGGGGCCCCTTTCCGAGGGCTGGAGCCTTCAGTGGGAGAGGCTGAAAAGAATGAAAACAGGACTCCGGAGCTGGAAACTTTGTTAATGACTCTGCTTCAGCCAAAATAGGGGATTCATTGCTTGACCAAATAAAAGGGTATTATTCAAGAAATTCCCCTCCTTCCCTCTTTGAACCTCCTCATGAATGTTTGGCTCGTGTCTATGATCTGCCACATAATATTCTGGAACAGCAACAACAAAAGCTGGTGAAATGGAGAAGAGGAGAAAGTTTTGATTAGCTCAGTTTTTAGCAAAGGAAGTATTTATATCGAAAGAAATGCTCGCAGCCCACCCCCCAAATTTCCCCCCTCGCCTGTCTCCTGCTGCAGATGGTTTTCCACATTCTGTGGCTTTGGGGACACTAAAAATGTGGTCTTGGTAGCACTTGCACATCGTGGCCAAGAGGCTGGCCTGGGAGGGTGAGGACAGCTGCCTGCAGATATAAAGTGATGCACACAGGAGGGGAGGCTCCCGTTTAGAGAACGTGGTGTGAGGCGACACAGGAGACGACACCGGCTTTGTGTTGCTTGGTTGTGTATACACCCAGCGTGTTTGCCAGGCATTCCTTTAACAGTGACAGGGCAGCTGATTTCAAGCACAATAAGCCCCAGGCAGAATTATTGGTATAGTTCACAGAATTCAAGGAAGAGCTACATAAATCAGGGCAGTGTCTGGGACCTTTGAGGGCTCAGGCCTGCCCGGGTCTCACTTTCATCTCTGCTTCTCTCTGAGGCTTGACCCCATAGTGCTAGCTTCTTGTGAGTGAGGGCAGGAGACTGTGGCTTCAGGCAACCTGGTCACCTGACAGCCAGCACCCAGGAGGACGGAGATTGGTCTCCCCCAAGTGCATCTGAAAAATCCTTGGGGAGGGCCCCTGGCATAACTGGCGTTAGGCACTCAGGCTTAGTACAAAGCCCTGGGGGAAGCGGTGATTCATGGAGCCCATGTTATGTCCAAGGGGACTGGTCTATTTTCCAGATGAAGCTGATAATCCTGGAAGCCACTGCAATTTGGAGAATATTATCCGTTTCTGTAGAGAAACTTGAAGGCTCAGCGTCACCTCCTGATACCATTTTGATTGCTCCTGCAGCATTTTGACCCCGTAGCTATACAAACATCGAGGCTTTCTCCTTGGCTCTGAGCCCTTCCTTCCTCAGAGAGTTGTGCCCTGTGTCCCAGCCTTTAAAACTGGCTCCCCTCCCATTTGTCTGGACAGGATGTGATTGAAGCGAGCCTGGGCTTTTGGAGCCCCGCATGGGAGATGTCTTTGGCCTTCTTACTTCTTTTATTTTTATTTCTTGGATTCTTTCCAGCTAACAGATATCTGAACTTCTCTGGTGGCTCAGATAGTAAAGAATCTGTCTGAAATGCAGGGCACACAGGTTTGATCCCTGAGTCAGGAAGAGCCCCTGGAGAAGGAAATGGCAACCCACTCTGGTATTCTTGCCTGGAGAATTCCATGGACAGAGGATCCTGGTGGATTACAGTCCATGGGGTTGTGAAGAGTTGGACATGACGAGCACACACAACAGACATTTACTAGATGATTTTTGTGAGTCAGAAGTCTGTGTTAGGCGTTATTAGAGATGAAAAGAAAAAAAGAGGGTTTATACCCTGGAGATGCTCAGAATCTAGCTAGAGAGATAGTAAACAAAAATATTACTGTAGGGCAGTAATAGAAATGAAAGAAGGAAGCATAAGTGATGTAAGATAGCACAAGTTTGTTCTCTTACAGTTATAGAGGTCAGGAGTCTAAAATCCAGGTACTGGCAGAGCCACATTTCTTCTGGCAACTCTAAGGAGGGATCAGTTTGCTTCTCTTTTCTAGCTTCCATGGGTTGCCTGCATTTCTCAGTTCAGGGCCCCCTTCCAGCAGCAATTGCTGCTGACCTCTGCTTCCATCAACACAAGCCATTTCTGACTCTCCTGCCCACATCTTTCACTTATAAGAACCTTTGTGATTACACTGGGCCCACCCAGAGAATCTAGGATAATCTTTATCTCAAATTCCTTAACTTAAAAACATCTGCAAATTACCCCCTTCCATGTCAAGTAACAGGTTCACAGGTTCACAGGATCACAGGATTAGGACGTTGAGTATTTTGGCGGTGGGCACATTACTTTGCCTGCCACAGAGGGCTAGATTGTCTTCTAACTAGAAGTTCTCTTCTAACTCCAAAATTCCACTGGCTGATTGGAGCCCCGTCAGCATGATTTGTTTCCTTTAATTACTAGCTCCAACTGTGTATGCTCATTGTGTTTCTTTGTGCTCCGTGAAGAGACAACTTTGTGGAGTTCCAGTTCCTTCTGTATATCTTGACCTTTGGGCCACTACAGAAGGAGTCATGTGGGGGAATTAGAATATTTAATGCCAAGGGTTTAAAAACCTAATCTGTTTTTGTGATAAACACAACAGTAACTAAAGGACGCCTTTTGTGCCCTGCTCAATTACAAAGCAAACCCTGATCCTACAAGCTAATTCCTTCCTCTTAGATTATGGCCTATCTCTATCAAATGAGGCTTGGAAAATAGTCACAAGAGAACACACTCTCATTACTGTCGCCTGAAAAGCTTGGGGAATATGTGAAGACAAAGAGATGGAATATAAAGATGGGTTAAGCATATCTGCCAGAAATGGAGCAAGAAAATAAAGATTATTTGATTCTTCACCATTTACAGAGGCAGAGGTCATCCAGATAGTAGTAAACAAATGTTTTGGAAGTCCTTTATCTTCAGCTTTGAAATAGAATCTTTGTTTTTACATGCCCTTTCACAATGACCTATTGCTGTGGCCACTTAAAATTAGGTGGTTTTCCCTGAGCCAAACTAGTTGCAGGGCTGATGTGAGACTGAGGGAAGTTGGCTCAGGAGAATAACTGGCTATTAAATAGTATTCCCCCTTTTGTGTTTTTAACTTTATCCCCATTGGATCCGTCTCTCTTTTTCTCTTTTTTTAAAGAATTGAGATATAAGTGACATGTAACATTGAATTAATTTCAGGTGTGCAACATAATAATTTGATGTGTATATATTGCAAGATGATCACCACAATTACTTAACATCCATCAGCACATATAGTTAGACAAAAATTTTTTTCTTGTGATGAGCCTTTCATGATCTAATCTTTTAACAACTTTCAAATATATAGTACAATATTGTAAACTATATTCATCATACTGTACATTACATCCCCAGAACTTGTGGAAAAGGTCAGTTTTCATTCCAATCCCAAAAAAAGGCAATGCCAAAGAATGCTCAAACTACCGCACAATTGCATTCATCTCACACGCTAGTAAAGTAATGCTCAAAATTCTCCAAGCCAGGTTTCAGCAATATGTGAACCATGAACTTCCTGATGTTCAAGCTGGTTTTAGAAAAGGCAGAGGGACCAGAGATCAAATTGCCAACATCCGCTGGATCATGGAAAAAGCAAGAGAGTTCCAGAAAAGCATCTATTTCTGCTTTATTGACTATGCCAAAGCCTTTGACTGTGTGGATCACAATAAACTGGGAAAATTCCGAAAGAGATGGGAATACCAGACCACCTGATCTGCCTCTTAAGAAATTTGTATGCAGGTCAGGAAGCAACAGTTAGAACTGGACATGGAACAACAGACAGGTTCCAAATAGGAAAAGGAGTACGTCAAGGCTGTATATTGTCACCCTGTTTATTTAACTTATATGCAGAGTACATCATGAGAAACACTGGACTGGAAGAAACACAAGCTGGGATCAAGATTGCCGGGAGAAATATCAATAACCTCAGATATGCAGATGACACCACCCTTATGGCAGAAAGTGAAGAGGAACTCAAAAGCCTCTTGATGAAAGTGAAAGTGGAGAGTGAAAAAGTGGGCTTAAAGCTCAGCATTCAGAAAACAAAGATCATGGCATCTGGTCCCATCACTTCATGGGAAATAGATGGGCAAACAGTGGAAACAGTGTCAGACTTTCTTTTTCTGGGCTCCAAAATCACTGCAGATGGTGACTGCAGCCATAAAGTTAAAACACTCTTGCTCCTTGGAAGGAAAGTTATGACCAACCTAGATAGCATATTCAAAAGCAGAGACATTACTTTGCCAACAAAGGTTCATCTAGTCAAGGCTATGGTTTTTCCTGTGGTCATGTATGGATGTGAGAGTTGGACTGTGAAGAAGGCTGAGCGCTGAAGAATTGATGCTTTTGAACTGTGGTGTTGGAGAAGACTCTTGCGAGTCCCTTGGACTGCAAGGAGATCCAACCAGTCCATTCTGAAGGAGATCAGCCCTGGGATTTCTTTGGAAGGAATGATGCTGAAGCTGAAACTCCAGTATTTTGGCCACCTCATGAAAAGAGTTGACTCATTGGAAGAGACTCTGATGCTGGGAGGGATTGGGGGCAAGAGGAGAAGGGGACAACAGAGGATGAGATGGCTGGATGGCATCACTGACTCGATGGACGTGAGTCTGAGTGACTTCCGTGAGTTGGTGATGGACAGGGAGGCCTGGCGTGCTGTGATTCATGGGGTTGCAAAAAGTCGGACATGACTGAGTGACTGATCTGATCTGATCTGATCTGGAAGTTTGTAACTTTGACTGCCTTCACTCATTTTGCCCAGTCCCTGACCATCCGTCTTTAGCAACACGAATCTCTTTTCTACATCTATAAGTTCAATTTTTTTTTTCTTTTGATTCTACATAGAGCTGAGATCATAAATATTTATCTTTGACTTATTTCACTTAGCATAATGTCCTGAAGTTTCATTCATATTATTACAAATGGCAGGGTTTTCTCCTTTTTTATGACTTAAATATATCCAAGGATGTGTGTATATCTTATTTTCTTTATCCATTCATATACTGATGGTCATCTAGGCTACTTGCATGTCTTGGCAATTGTGAATAATGCTGTAATGAACATGAGGGTGCAGATACATTTTCAAGTTAGGATTTTGTTTCCTTTGGATAAATACTTAGAATAGGATTGATGGATCATATGGTAGTTCTATGTTTAATTTTTTGAGAACACCCCATTCTATTTTCCATAATGTCTGTACAAATTTGCATTTCCACCAACAGTGTGCAAAGGTTCTCTTTTCTCTGCATCCTTGTCAACATTTGTCATTTCTTGTATTTTTAATGATAACTGAACTAACAGACATGAAGTGATATCTAATGTGGCTCTGATTTGCATTTTCCTGGTGATTAGTGATGGTGAGCACTTTTTGTGCACTTGTTGGCCATTGTATATCTCCTTTGGATAAATGTCTATTCAGATCCTCTGCCCATTTTTCAGTCAGATTGTTGGTTCTTCCTGTTGCATTGTACGAGTTTTTCATGTATTTTGGACATTAAACTCTCATCAGATGGCTCCTTCTTATTTAAACAGTTGTTACAGGCACTGTGGGTTGCCTACTACTACTACTACTACTAAGTCGCTTCAGTCGTGTCCTACTCTGTGAGACCCCATAGACGGCAGCCCACCAGGCTCCCCCATCCCTGGGATTCTCCAGGCAGGAACACTGGAGTGGGTTGCCATTTCCTTCTCCAATGCATGAAAGTGAAAAGTGGAAGTGAAGTCGCTCAGTCGTGTCCAACTCTTAGCAACCCCATGGACTGCAGCCTACCAGGCTCCTCCACCCATGGGATTTTCCAGGCAAGAGTGCTGGAGTGGGGTGCCATTGCCTTCTCCATGGGTTGCCTACACAGTAGAATTCCTTAATCCCTTTCTTACTAAAAGGACCCGAATTTTGTTCAATCAACCACCTCACCCTCTCACAAGGCAAGTTGCTCAGAGGATGCTACCCTACCCTTTAGCTCTGGAAAAGGAAACCGAATTGGTCTAAGTGTAATCCTATCACCCTGGTCAGTGACTGGTTCAAGAATGGGCATGTGACCCAAGTCTGGCCCGTGAGACAGGAGGAGAGTTTCCTGGTAGCTGTTATTGACTAAAAAAGATGCACAACTTGAGAGCTAAGTTTTATTTGGGGCAAAATGGGGACTGCAGCCTGGGAGACAGCACCTCAGATAGCTCTGAGAGACTGCTCCAAAGAGGCAGAGGGGGAAGGTCAATATGTAAGATTTTGGTAAAGGGGGAGTTAATTAAGCACTCATTTTTACAAAAGGTTTTCTGCTAGTCACAAGGAGCTGATTTCATCATGAAGGGATTTAGTGCTTTTCTAGATATGAAGAGATGCATGAATTAAGATCATGAAATCAGTTCCTAAAAATATCTAACTATCTAAAGACCGATTCCACCAGACTGGAGCACAGAGGGCCTCACTGCACCCTGAAGTCCTTCAGGGAGTGTTGAAGTTCAACAGCTGCAGCAGCTCAGGCTTCAATCTCCACAGAGGTAGATGCCCTTGTTGTTCACTTGTTGACAATGCTCTTGGCAAGTGCCAATTTGTCAAGGACAGGCAAGTGCCAATTTGAGGTTGACACTCTGGAGAATATTCTTATTTGCTTTTAAGAAAGAGACATGGAAAGTTACTCTTTCTCTCTAGGGGTGGGAGTAAATGAAACATGTGGTTTCAAATACCACCAATGAAATTATGCCACCATGAGAAAAACCCCAGACAAAACAGCATTCCAAGGATTGGAATGGTATATTGGATTGGAATGAAAAAAGGGAGGGACAAAAAGAAACAATATTTGCTCACATTTTTGAACTTTGTTGATCAACAGTTTCGGTATCTTATTTTGTCTCTGAATTTTCTGTTACGTAAGACATTCTCCTGTTGTTTATGCTACTTTGAATTATTTCCTTACATGCAGCTAAAAGCATTTTAAGAGGTATACTCTTGAAGTAGTCACTGTGCCTCTAATGTCCTTTGACGTCACTAGCCTGAGGCTATGAGAAAGGTCACATTAGTTCCAAGCCTTGGCCTCCTAACACAGGAAACCCAGATCCTTTTGTAACCTCCAGCTAGTATTTTTTTCGGGGGGGGGGGGGGAGGGGTTAGAGGTTCTTGAATCAACATGTACAGCTCCTCAATGCCACCCTCCTGATCGCTGGATGGTGCTGTCTCTAGAGAGCCTCAGCTGTTGCTTAGATGTTTTTTTTTAAGTTAGGAGGAGAATGCTCCCTCTTCCTATTGTACGCTCATTAGTGGCAAGAGTGGTCCCAAGCAAAGTTGCTTAAGCTCCAAAATCTTAAAGAGATTAATAAACAAACTTCATTTAAGAAAAAAAAACACAAACAATAGCTTATGCTATGCTATGCTAAGTCACTTCAGTCGTGTCCGACTCTGTGTGACCCCATAGACGGTAGCCTACCAGGCTCCCCCGTCCCTGGGATTCTCCAGGCAAGAACACTGGAGTGGGTTGCCATTTCCTTCTCCAATGCATGAAAGTGAAAAGTGAAAGTGAAGTCGCTCAGTCGTGTCCGACTCTTAGCGACCCCATGGACTGGGGCCTACGAGGCTCCTCCGTCCATGGGATTTTCCAGGCAAGAGTACTGGAGTGGGATGCCATTGCCTTCTCCAATAGCTTAGCTATACTATATTCTATTGACCTTCAGTCTCTAGCTAAGTTTGGCTAGACCAGCACTGTCATTTTAAGTTTTCTAGTCTTTAAAAGGTAAAAGAATCAGATATAATTAATTTTAATAATATATTTTTAATCTAATATATCCAAAATATTGTTACTTTAATATGTAATCAATATCAAAGGCCATCTCTAATGACCTCATTTTATTTATGTCTGTAAAGACTATCTCCAAATAAAGCCACATTCTGAGTTATGGGGGGTTAGGACTCCAAAGTAACTTTTTTGGGGGAGACACAGTTCAAGGCAGAACTTCAGGGACCCCTCTGAGAAGGTCTCAGAGTCTCCCAAATGTCCTCCAACCACACTTGGAGGAACATTGCTTTCATCTATGCTGTAAGTTTCAGCTAAGAGTCACTTCTCTGCAAGGCCCTTCCTGACTTGATCCCATGTGAGTTGCTTCTCCTGTATTCTCTGCAGCCTCCCATTTTCATAGCATTTACCATACTGTTTTGGAATTGCTTGTTTGGGGTGTATTGGTAGCTTGGGCTGCCATAATAAAATGTCATAGACTGGTGACTTTAGCAACAGAAATTTACTTTCTCACAGTTCTGGAAGCTGGAAGTCCAAGATCAAGGTAGTTTACAGAGAGATCCCTCCTCCTGGCTCGTAGTAGCTGCCTCTTGCTGTGTCCGGAGAGCAGGAGGGTGATATCCCTGCTATCTCTTCCCTGTTTTATAAGGACAGTGATCCTGTTGGATGAGGACCTTTGGACCTCATTTAACCTGAATTACCTTTGGCTGTGGACTTCCCTGTAACTCAGACAATAAAGAATCTGCCTGCAATGCAGGAGACCCAGGTTTGACCCCTGGGTTGGGAAGATCCCCCAGAGAAGGGAATGGCAACCCACTCCAGAATTCTTGCCTGGGAAATCCCATGGACAGAGGAGCCTGGAGGGCTAAAGTTTACGGGGTCACAAAGAGTCTGACATGACTGAAGGACTAAGACTTTCATTTCACCTTCACCTTTGGCTTTATTGCCAAATATTGTCACATGGAGGATTAGGGCTTGAACATGTTAATTTTGGGGGGTAAAATTCAGCCCATAAAGAGAGTCACTTTCTTTTATTGGACCTAACTCTAAAAATCAATGATCAATTGACCAATGGTCAGAGGTCACCATTTTGAAGTTTTATGTTGAGCAATATGACAAAATAATAACTTACTCTTTGTGAGTTTTAAGTCTCTTATTAAAATGAATTCCTTAAACTTTCTTTGAGAGAATTGTTTAAAATAATCCTTTTGGTATAGATATTCTTTAAGGCACATGCTTTAGATCAGTGATAATAAAGGGTAATTTAAAAGAGTAAGTTATTAATGCAGTCATTAAAATACTTAAAACCACCCTGTGGCAGATACATTTACCAGAGTTTATAAAAAAAAGTTTTTATAGTCTCACTAGAAGTTTCTAATATATAAACTGCTTAGAGAGATTCATGAGATTGGAGCTCTGAAGGGACTCTGATTTTCTACATGGTGTTTGGGACATCACTTTACTAAAAATAGGATTATTTTTATATGCTTTTTAACGATGGGTTAATGGACAACACGTAGCAGTGCAATAGAAGAACCATGATTTATTTATTCTGGAACAAAAATGATGGAAGAGATTCTGCCTGTACACAGATAATTCTAAACATTCTACTCCTGTTCTTCCCCTCCTTTCTTATGTACGAATGTGGAAAGTAGTTACATTTCTGGGCGGCTTGGTTCATATAATTCTATGGCTACCTGCCTGCCTCCTCAACTCTGTTCTCAGGCCTGCCTTCTTTAGAGATAAAACCCCAGCGCTTCCCAAGCCAAGAATGTCAGCATCAGTGAAGATCTATGAAAACACACTTTTATTAGAAACATATTTATTTGGAACTGAGCTTCAAGTGATTTAAACTTTATTGGCCGTATTTGGCAAGGCTGTCTCAGGGCTGAGGTTACAACCTCCTTTTACGGCCGCCTTTTGAAGTCAGGAGCAACTCTTCTGGCTGATGTGGATGGCAGGGAGTTCTGCTTTTGAATTATTCTGACATTCAGGAGAGGAGCTGTAACATGTGTGATTGAGACCGAATGTGGTACGCTCTCCATCTTGTCCACTGAGCTGATTTAGATTTTCTTTGCTGCCATGGCCTACAAACAAAATGCGGGAGTGTTCTGGAGGGAGTTTCATCAAATTCCAATAGCCTGAGTCACACTCCTTCTCCAACCCAATTTGTAATACTTTCCTGACAGTAAATACTTTTTCTAGGATCACTTACCTTGGAAAATGCCTGGACTCATATGCATGTCACGTCGGAGCTTGCTATTTTAGGTACTGGGATTGGAGGTGACCTTTGAAATCTTTTTTTTTTTTTTTTTTCTGTATTTTTTAATGGGTTGAACGTAAAAAAGGCCACTAGCAGGTTACAAAAATAACAGTAATTTTACTTAAAGAAAATTTACTGAATTGGTGTATTTTTTTCCAACAATTGCTAACCTATTGTGTGTGAATCCTTAAAATCATTTAGATAAAGGAGCCGTCTGAGTTCAAAATTGTTAAGACTTGTTAACCTATGAATCTGGGAGGTTTAATTAGTGAAAGTATAAAAGTAATTAGAAGTAAAAAATAGTAACAGATAGAGATAAGTAATTAAAATGTTTGCTCAGGGTTTATGTGGGATATTATTGAGTAAATGATGATGTAAGTAAGAAGACTGGCCCTTGACTCAGTGTTTCTTCGATGCTGCTGCTGCTGCTAAGTCGCTTCAGTCATGTCCAACTCTGTGCGACCCCACAGACAGCAGCCCACCATGTTCCCCCGTCCCTGGGTTTCTCCAGGCAAGAACACTGGAGTGGGTTGCCATTTCCTTCTCCAATGCATGCAAGTGAAAAGTGAAAGTGAAGTCGCTCAGTCATGTCTGACTCTCAGCGACCCCATGGACTGCAGCCCACCAGGCTCCTCTGTCCATGGGATTTTCCAGGCAGGAGTGCTGGAGTGGGGTGCCATTGACTTCTCCGTCCTTTGACGCTAAGTATGTATAATGCTCACAGCACCCCTGGGTGTACATTCCAGCCTTTGCCCTGTTACACATCTGAGGAGGCAAAGCACAGGCAGTTATGTGGCTTGCTCAAGGTTCCACAGCTAGGAAGTTGACCAGGTTGAGTTTCAAGCCCTGGCAGCCAGGCTTCTGAGTCAATGTCCTTAAAAGGGAAAACTATTAAGCATTCACCAGGAACACATTTGTGAGAGAGGCAGATTTTTATTCAATGCCTCATTATCTCAGATTTGAGGCTTCTTCCAGGGGATTCTGCAGGGTCCTCAGCTTGACTTCCTGTTGCCTGGGCAACCCGGCCAGGCTTCCATTGTTTGTGTCACCCTTCTCCCTTTCTTCCTTGTCAGAAAGGAGGAAAGTGTGTTCCATATGTATTCTTCCTTCTCACTTTCCTGTCATCAAAATTTGTCGATCTTGTTTCTCAGTCTCCAGAATTCTGACATTCTTCTGTTGGCTTTGATTAGCAAAAGCAAGTCTGATAACATATTACTGGAGATGCATAATTTCTCCGAGAGGAAACATCTGACAATTTATAGTGTGAATGTATCCAAAAGGCCTCTAGCAAATAAGAATGGTAATAAAGCATGATGAGGATTTCAGGTCATATCTGTAGCTACTATCAGACACTTTAGTAGGTGTGTGGACTCCTGTGCTGTGCTTAGTCACTCAGTGGTGTCCGACTCTGTGTGACCTCATGGACTGGAGCCCTCCAGGCTCCTCTGTCCATGGGGATTCTCGAGGCAAGAATACTGGAGTGGGTTGTCATGCACTCCTCCAGGGGATCTTCCCAACCCAGGGATTGGATTCAGGTCTCCTGCATTGTAGGCGGATTCTTTACTGTCTGAGTCACCAAGGAAGCAAAACAATAGTGGAATGGGTAGCCTATCCCTTCTCCAGGGGATCCTCCTGACCCAGGAATTGAACCGGGGTCTCCTGCACTACAGGCAGATTCTCAACCAACTGAGCTAGCAGGGAACCCTGTATGGGCTCCTACAGTGTTTCCAATCCTTTAACCATACAGTGAGTTCGGCTTTATATGCTCAGTCTATAAATAAGGAGACAGGCATGGCAGCCAGGTTCCTCGTCCACAGTTACAAAGGTAGCCAGCTCAGGCTTTCTAACTCCTGATTTTGTCCTTCTTTCACTCTGACTTAATTTCTGCCTGCTCCCACAGGACTCTTGAGACAGGGATCTTAATGTACCAGGTTTGGGGCTCAATCTGAGGTGGTCAGTAACCTCTCAGCTGAACACAGCATACCTCCTTTTTATTTTCCATTCCCCCCTGCTCCCTTCTTTAGGAACCTCTCTATAAAAAGGGTTCACAGTTCAATAGTCTTCATGCTACACCTACCATCTTCTCCCATCCCCCTCCTCCCCTCTTCCCATCTTCTTCACTTTATATGGAATTAATATTATAGAAGTATCACCTTACTTATCAGTGTTTTAACCATTTGCTTGCATTTCTTTGGAACAGTTGCGGTTATTGCTTTGAAACTTCTGGCAGTAGTCTGGATTTTCTTGAAAAATCTTAGTTCTATTTGAACAATAGGTAAAAATTTTGTCATTTATCTTTAGTTTTGTCTGAGTGATTTGAAGCTTTCGTACCTGAATTCAGTATTGTTGCAACCATCTTTAAAGGATGAATAAATGACGTGGAAGCCGCACTTTCCCTCTCTGTGTCCTTTATGGACACCTAATCCTGACTCTGACATACTCTGTACAGCACAGCAAAACAAGTGCCTGCTGATCATTTTCTAACTGTTGCACCTATGCGTTGAATTAACTACTGGCCTGTTAAATGTGCTTTGAACAGAAAGTTGGATATTTGGGATGGTGGAATGGCTTGCTCCGTTAGTAAGTACTTTAGAGATATCACATCCCCCCCTTGTTAACACCCATGCTGCAATTCTTGGTCGGAATAGGAGCAGGCTGGCCTGTCGCTCAGTAACATTAGGGACATCTGACCATTAATTTTTACATGAAGAGATAAGGGGGGATTTATCTGTCCCAAGGCACAGTGATCCAGTGTCATGGAGACCCCCGTCTGTGCTCTTAGTCACAGCTGCCTCCTGAGTGACTCTTGTGTTCCCACTGGACTCAGGACCCCCAAGTTTAAAGTATTCTTTTTGACAAGGCTTTGCTTCCTTTCTCACTGTTTGGCCTCTTAAAATTGATCTCCTCCTGGCTTCCTTCCCCTGTGTCAGTCCCCTGGATTGTGGTCTGGAAGCCTCATGGTTGGATCTAGTGGTGCAGAATCCTAAAATTCTTAAGTTGAGGGAAACTTCATAGATTATTCTAGGCTAGCCACTGAGTCAATGAGAATGAGACTCAGAGATTTAAGTAAACTGTCACTGATTCTTCTCTCCAGGACTGCTTAATGGAATCAGTTTATGTTGATCCTTCCATGGCTCAGATGGCAAAAAATTTGCCTAGGTTTGATCCTTAGCTCAGGAAGATCCCCTGGAGAAGGGAATGGCTACCCTCTCCACTACTCTTGCCTGGAGAATTCCATGAACTGAGGAGCCTGGTGGGCTACAGTCCACAGGGTCACAAAGTGTCAGACTGAATGACTAACACACTCCCATATGGAAAATGTCTTTGTTTATATTTTACCAGGGTCTTTAAGTGCTTAAACTAACATTTACTAAACTTGGCTAATTATTCAAATCACCTCCATTATGGTTCTGATTCTCAAAGTCTGGCCTGGGAGTCGGAAACTATGTACTTAATAGGCCCAGGTAATGGTGATGATTAGCACATGTTGGAAAACCACATTGAACCCAAAAGCTGACTTAATAACATTGCACATTCCAGCTAACCAGTCAGGCTAATGGTAACTGGCTAGGTGATCCAGTTCCCTAGCTCACATTGCCCCCCTTAGAAAGATAATGTTGACTTAAAAACAGAAATGCTCTCTTTTGTTGAAAACTGGAGGTGCAGGATAAATGGTTTCCCAAATGGTAAGGACCCAAAGGAATATTTGTTGATATAGAAAACAAATGATTAGCATATTCATGATTAGCATAATCATGGAATGGATGAAGAATAAGTGTTTTTCTAGGTGACACTAGAAGCCCTCGTAGAGAAGGGCCTGTTTTTATTGAGGGCTGTGCCTTGGTAAGTCATCTCAGATAGAAGATGAGAAGGCAACCGTAGAGTTGCTAAACCATACCTCATTAGATAAAAGTGGGAATTTGGATTTGGGGAAAAGGAGGATAGAAGAGGAAAAGACGAAGTAATTAAGCGAAGTGACCATAACCGTGTACCACGTATTCAATCTTCAGCTGTTTGTGTTGCTGTAAGATTAATACCCTCCTTCTCAACCCCCCAGTAAAGTCACTTACCCATAAGGGCAGAAATTGAAATTAAGGGCAGAAAGTGCGATGTACATATGACTTCAAGTACACAGAATCCTGAGAGAACAGACAGGATTACAAGTAGACTAAATAAATCAAAGCAATTCAGCGAGACAAAGAGCATGGGTTGTGGGGTGTCCATGGGTCGCAGAGTTGCCAGGCATTCTCTCGATACAGAACACTGCCTTGTGTTCCATGACTTTAACCTGAGGTGTGTATTGATTTTGTCAAGATGCCCTGAATGTCCTATGTTCACTCTTTTTCAATAAATTGAAACATTCTGCTATTGAACTGGGTATCCTTTATTTTTATTTGCTAAGTCTGGCAAATTTACCATAGGACCGGAAGTGCCCAAGTAAATGTGCAGAAATCGTAGCAAGGACATTGGACTACCCACAAGGAGGTCTCAGACGATCTTATCTAGATTATCTAGGAAAGAATGATTTTAGTTGACACTGCAGCTCCGTGGCAAAGAATCCACCTGCCAATGCTGGAGATGCAGGAGACATGGTTTGATCACTGGGAAGGAAGATCCTCTGGAGGAGGAAATGGCAACCCAATTCAGTATTCTTGCTAGGATAACCCCATGCACAGTGGAGCCTGGTGGGCTATAGTCCCTGGGTCACAAAGAGTCGGATATGACAGAGCAACTGAGTATGCAGTTATAATTACAACTGGCTGGTCAGAGCCAGTGCCTGTCATCCCTGGCTCACACTGAGTCCTCTATTCGGGTAGTCTCAGTCGTGTCTGACTCTTTGTGACCCCATGGACTGTAGACCACCAGGTTTCTCTGTCCATGGGATTCTCTAGGCATGAATACTGGAGTGGGTTGCCATTGCCTTCTCCAGGGGATCTTCTTGACCCAGGGATAAAACCTGAGTCTTCTGTAGTTTAGGCAGATTCCTTACTTCCTAAGCCACCAGGGAAGACCATTAGTCATCTGGGAGCTTATAAACAGTCGTGCCCAGACCCCATCCCCAGGATTCAGGTCCATGTGGTCTGGTGTGGGACCAGGACCCTGTATTGTTAAAACTTATCAGAGGATTCTAAAGTGAAGGCAGGAAAGAGAGCCCATCTTTTGTGAAGCCTTATGCATATATAGCTGTGATGTGCACGTGTCAAAGGATTGAGTGATGAGGTAGAAAAGAGGGAGGGGGATGAACTCCAGTGAGGGGACTGTGTCCACTGGGCTCTAACTACCTGCTAGAAGGTCTGGACCTGGCTAGGTCTCTAATATATTTCAGTTGGAAGCCTACGACATTATATAATTCTACAACAAAAGGAAAGAAAAGCCGAGTTTTTGTACCTACTTTATCAGTCAAGGTTTAATCAAGAGAGAGACCAGTGAGAGTTCTATATTAAGAGATTTCTTGTAAAGAATTGTATGGTTGTGCAAATGCTTATGTATTGTGGTGGCTTATAAGGCAACTTTGAAATGTGAACATGTCTGAAATCCATGTGATTGGCCTTCAGGAAGATTATCCTGTAACTTCTGAACATAGATGAAGCTGCTGTCCACAGGCTGACTTTCTTCTTTCGGGAAGCCTCAGATTAGCTCTTCAGGACTTTCAACTGATTGAGTCAGGCCCTCAGATTATTTAGGATAATCTCCATTCCTGAAAGTCAAATGATTATGGACTTTAATCACATCTACAAAATACAGTCCCTCATTATCTGAGGGGGATTAGTTCTAGATCCCCCATGAATGCCAAATTCTGTGGATACTCAAGTTCTTCACAGAAAATGGCATAGTATTTGCATATAATCTACACATATCCCCTCATGTGTGTGAGGGGATCTCTAGATTGAAAGATGGTTGAAATCATCTCTAGATTACTTACGATACCTAATACAATGTAAATGCTGGGTAAATAGTTGCAAATACAGTGTAAATTCTATGTGAATTGTTGTGCTTAGTCACTTAGTCATGTCCGACTCTTTGGGACCTGCATGACTATAACCCAGTAGGCTCCTCAGTCCATGGGTATTCTCCAGGCAAGAATACTGGAGTGGGTTGCCATGCCCTCCTCCAGGGGACCTTCCCAACCCAGGGATCGAACCCAGGTCTCCTGCATTGCAGGCAGATTCTTTACCAGCTGAGCTACCAGGGAAGCCCAAATTGCTGCTGGCACACAGAAAATTCAAGTTTGCTTTTTGGAACTTTAAGGAATCTTTTTTCCTGAACATTTTTGCTCTGTGGTTGGTTGATTCTACAGATGCAGAACCTGTGGGTACAGAGGGCCTGCTACTGCGGCTGCTAAGTTGCTTCAGTTGTGTCCGACTCTGTGCGACCCCATAGATGGCAGCCCACCAGGCTCCCCCATCCTTGGGATTCTCCAGGCAAGAACACTGGAGTGGGTTGCCATTTCCTTCTCCAATGCATGAAAGTGAAAAGTGAAAGTGAAGTCGCTCAGTCGTGTCCGACCCTCAGCAACCCCATGGACTGCAACCTACCGGGCTCCTCTGTCCATGGGATTTTCCAGGCAAGAGTACTGGAGTGGGGTGCCATTGCCTTCTCCTACAGAGGGTCAGTTGTACATATATAGAAACACCTAGGTTATTGCTTGACTGAACAACTGGAGACTGTAGCCCAGCCACGTGGACACATAAAACTAACCATTACACCTACCTCATACTTTTAATTCTTTCCTAAAACTCCCATTGCTTGGCTGTAACAATTCAAAACAGAAGGAGGAAATACACTGCGAGGGAGTTTGGCTGAGGTGACCCATCCTTTGTCATCACTCTTCCCGTCAGTGTGACCCTGGAAGCAGCATAGGAATGACAAGGAGACTCAAGTGGGTACCTGTCACCTCTAATCATGGAGGAGAGAAGCAAGGGGAGAAAGACAGACATCACGGAGGGATAGAGAGCTGAGCTCCTGCTCAGATCCTGTGGATTAGACAAGAAACAAATACACCAAGCAAGCTGGAGACCCATTTGTAATTCTGTTTTGGCCATGGGATGTGAGGCCCTAGTTGTTTTTTTTTTTGAAGTGTACTTGGTTTACAATAGTATATTAGTTTCAGGTGTACAACACAGTGATTCAGTATTTGCTAGGTTGTACTCCATTTAAAGTTATAAAATGTTGGGTGTATTTCATGTTTTGAGAATATACCCATATTCTTGTCCGACTCTTTGCGACTCTGTGGACTGTAGCCCACCAGGCTCCTCCATCCATGGAATTTTCCAGGCAAGAATACTGGAGTGGGTTGCCATTTCCTTCTCCAGGGGATCTTCCCAACCGAGGGATTGAACCCAGGTCTCCTGCATTGCAGGCAGACACTTTAACCTCTGAGCCACCAGGGAAGCTCTATATATCCATATAGCTTATTTATTTTATACATAGTAGTTTGTACCTGTTAATCTGCTACCCCTTTTTTTTCTCTCTCTCCTTCTCTCTCCCCATTGGTAACCCCTAGTTTGTTCTCTCTGTCTGTTAATTCTGTTTAGGTTTTATTATATTCATTCTTTTGTTTTACATTTTTAGATTCTACATATAAGTGATAACATATGGTATTTGTTCTTTCTCTATCTTATTTCACTAAGTATAATACCCTGCATCCATATAGTTGCAGATGGCAATATTTCACTTTTTAATAGCTGAACAGTAATTCATTGTATATATATACATTCCACATCTTTACCCATTCATCTATTGATGGATACCTATGTTACTTCTGCATCTTGGCAAATGTAACTAATGCTGCTGTGAACATTGGGGTGGATGTTTCTTTTCAAATTAGTATTTTTTTAAAGTGTAACCAGGAGTGGAATTGCCAGATCATACAGTTCTTCAATTTTTAGTGTTTTGAGGAATCTCCATACTGTTTTCCAAAGTGGCTATACCAATTTATGTTCTCACCCAGTGTACAAGGGTTTCCTTTACTCCATATCCTTGACAGTATTTGTCTTTTTGTTGATAGCCATTCTGACAGGTGTGATGTGATAGCTCATCATGGTTTTGATTTGCATGTCCCCAGTGATTAGTGATGTCGAGCATCTTTTGATGTGCCTGATGGCAATATGCTGATTGAGGGCAGGAGGAGAAGGGGACGACAGAGGATGAGATGGTTGGATGGCATCACTGACTCAATGGACATGGGTTTGGGGGGACTCAGGGAGTTGGTGATGGACAGGGAGGCCTGACGAGCTGTGGTTCATGAGGTCACAAAGAGTTGAACATGACTGAGCAACTGAACTGAACTGATGGCCATTTTATGTTGTCTTTGGAAAAGAGACCTATTAACATCTCTTGTGCATTGTTTAAAATTAGGCTGCTTGGTTTTTTGGTATTGAGTTATTTGAACTTTATGTGTTTTGGATATTATCCCTTATTGGACATAGCATTGTGCAAATATTTTCTCTCATTCACTAGGTGGTCAAATTGCCTCATTTCTTTGAATTGAAAATCAACTTGTTTCCTTTCTTAAATGCATAGGAGCTGTTAATGAAATTGAGGCTGTGAGTGTGATGTCTCTGTGAGTCATAAAGCTTTACTGCTTCACAAGAACAGATAGCATTCCTCACTTGTAGAGTCGTCTTAAATGCTGGCATGCCTACTGGGCATGGAGGAATGTCAACAGCTCAGTTTAACATGTATTTCTGATACTGAGATTAAAAACCTCTTTCACACATTCTCACTTTTTGCAGAAGGAAAAACAGCCCTGGGTCAAGAGTTAGGAGGCACAGTTGCCTGTGTCTGGCTCCATCATCAGCTAGTTCTGCCTTAGTTTGCCCATTGATTAAATGCTGGAGTTGCTTTAGTTGGAGGATCTTTTCTAGCCTGTAGGGTACATGATTTTAAAGGGCAGTATTCTTTATCTTGGAAGAGTTTGGTGTGAATGGTGGCCAGGGTGGTTAGTTGGTCCTCAAATTTTAAGTCTTGTGCTTAACACATTTGTGTCTGGAGCAATTCCTGTTCTGTATAGGTAAGTATGAACTTTAAGCCAAAGAGTTTCAGCTTTACCCTACATTTGAACAGTAAAATTATTGCCCAAACTGAGACGCTCTTGAGAGTGAAAGAAATGCTTTTAAGAATTGTATCAGTTCAGTTCAGTTGCTCAGTCGTGTCCGATGCTTTGTGACCCCATGAATCACAGCACACCAGGCCTCCCTCTCCATCACCATCACCCGGAGTTCACTCAAACTCATGTCCATTGAGTCAGTGATGCCATCCAGCCATCTCATCCTCTGTTGTCCCCTTCTCCTCCTGCTCCCAATCTTTCCCAACATCAGAGTCTTTTCCAATGAGTCAACTCTTCGCATGAGGTGGCCAAAGTACTGGAGTTTCAGCTTCAGCATCATTTCTTCCAAAGAACACTCAGGGCTGATCTCCTCTAGAATGGACTGGTTGAATCTCCTTGCAGTCCAAGGGACTCTCAAGAGTCTTCTCCAACACCACAGTTCAAAAGCATCCATTCTTCAGTGCTCAGCTTTCTTCACAGTCCACTCTCACATCCATACATGACCACTGGAAAAACCATAGCCTTGACTAGACGGACCTTTGTTGGCAAAGTAATGTCTCTGCTTTTGAATATGCTATCTAGGTTGGTCATAACTTTCCTTCCAAGGAGTAAGCATATTTTAATTTCATGGCTGCAGTCACCATCTGCAGTGATTTTGGAGCCCAAAAAATAAAGTCTGACACTGTTTCCCCATCTATTTCCCATGAAGTGATGGGACCAGATGCCATGATCTTCATTTTCTGAATGTTGAGCTTTAAGCCAACTTTTTCACTCTCCTCTTTCACTTTCATCAAGAGGCTTTTTAGTTCCTCTTCACTTTCTGCCATAAGGGTGGTGTCATCTGCATATCTGAGCAGAACAGTGGATATAAACTACGTCTGTCCAGGGCAGATTGAAACTCAAGGTCACCCTGGTTGTAAGCAGTGAGGCATCATGGATTGTTGATTAAATTAAAATCATCATGATTGATTTTAATTAGGGAAATTATCTAGTTTTTTCAGATTAACAATTGAATGATAAAATGTGTTTTCATATGTGGCAAAACAAAGTATACTTACTAGTTTTGCTTGAGGAAAATTGATCTGCTGCTAAGCATTAACTGAGTGGAGAGAGAGAGACCAGAGACCAGGAAACCAGTAAGAAGCTACCAGAATAATCCAGGCAAGAGATAATGAGCACAGGACTGTTTAGAAAAAGTCCTGGGAATTATTATTCTTAGGCAATCAAGAGTCACAGTAGTAAAGATGAAAGATGAAACCTACTGAAGCCATTCAGAAGAAAATCTTTATGCATTGAATGAAGAGAAAAGTTTTATTGTTGTTCAGTCATCAAGTCATGTCCAACTCTTTGCGACCCCATGGACTATAGCATGCCAGGCCTCCCTGTCCCTCACCATCTCTTGGAGTTTGCTCAAGTTCATGTCCATAGTCTTATTGGTGGTTATTAAAAATCTCATAGTTTAGTGATATTAAAGGGAGGGGTTGGTTCTGAATAGTCACCTATTGCTCAGTAGCACAAAAAAGGTATCGACTCCCTGAACCTTGAGACCCAGCCCTTACCTCTTTTCAAAATAGAACCACCTGGCAGTTTTCTCAGCTTGATGCCCTCATGTTGAGTTAGGCTTGTCTGAGAGATGGACTGGGTAAATGTTTCTGGAGGTATTTGGTCAAGGGGCTGTATCATTAGGACTTGTAATGCATGTCTAATTTACTTAATGGATTATAATGTCTTGGAAAAGGCTATAATGATCTATTTACACAGAATGCCTGGGTGCACAGACTGTTTGTATAAATAGGCAATTATGTTCCCTGCTGTCAGGTTATTTTTGGTCTGAAGCTCAGTTACCTGATGCCTTTAGTCTATATTGTTAATTCAGGAAGTGATTATACCCTCCCTATTATAAATCATCAAATGATCGTTATGAATAGCAGCTGCTTGGACCATGGCTGTTTTTACCCAGATATAAAGCCTGCCTGCAAAATCTCATCAAAGGTAGGGAATCACATGAAGCAGTCCAAAGGAACGTTTCCAGGTCTGTTTTATGTGCAGTTTGGTAGGCTCTGTGGTGTGTGTGTGTGTGTGTTCTTGTATTTTTTAGGAAAAGAAGGAAAAATACCTAGGCTAATATTGGTCAGTGCTAAGAACCACATCTGAGTACGTCTGTTCATTTGTTGTGAGTGCCCCACCCCCAAATGGGATCTCCTAGTGTCTCCGACTCTTCATCACACTTGCTGGCAGTGCTTCCTTCCTGTCTGTCTGCAGTCCTGATCAGAGAGCCGAGGGAGATTTGGTGGAAGGATGATAGAGAACTCTTGCCTCCTTTGTCTGACTTGCATCCTTCAAAATACATCTTTACTTAACCAAAAATATTTTTATCTCAATATTGTCCAGTCTCAGCTTCACTTCTGATTGCCTTAGCCATTTCATCATGTATCATTCATTTCCTTCTCTCCTTCCATTCTCTCTTGCCAGTAGCATTCATTGTAGATAACTGATTTGTTTATTCACTTATTATATCCTGCTGCTACTGCTGCTGCTAAGTCGCTTCAGTCGTGTCCGACTCTATGCGACCCCATAGACGGCAGCCCACCAGGCTCCCCTATCCCTGGGATTCTCCAGGCAAGAACACTGGAGTGGGTTGCCGTTTCCTTCTCCAATGCATGAAAGTGAAAAGTGAAAGGGAAGTTGCTCAGTCGTGTCCGACTCTTAGCGACCCCATGGACTGCAGCCTACCAGGCTCCTCCATCCATGGGATTTTCCAGGCTTGTGTGAAAAGGGTCAATTTTATTTTGGTGTGTATGCAGGATAAAGTATGCAGGATAAAATAAATCTAAAATAAGAAATGTGAGTAAAGAAGAAAGGTAGGAAAGGACAGTGGAGTCGAAGTGAGGTTAGTCCATGGAAGGTGTATCATCAAGTCCTGGCCTGTGGTCACAGATGAGATAATTTAAGCCTTAAATGTGCTAAGAGTCAAATGAGAAGGGGAAGCATGGCTTGAACACATATCACAGAATCTGTTAAGAAAGATCAAACTAGTCAAAAAGATGAAACATAATGGTTTCTGATACTGAACTCAGAAAATTTCCCTGGCATCCTTACAGAGAGGACACTGAAGTGGAGGAGCAGGCGGCTCTGGTAACATTGTTACATCCAGTTATTGAAAAACCGGGTGTTTTGCTTTTCGTATTGGCTCTGAGTTGACTTCTTGTCATTCCTTAGTTTGTGTTAAGACCCCCGCATATGTGCCTATAAGAGGCTGGTGTTGAGACTTGTTGAGCCTCAGTGAAGGGATTACTGCTTTTTCCATTCCTTTTGCTTGCCCATGATCCCACGATGCCCAGGATTCTCCCAGGAGTGTCTACAGTTTCTTTTAGTGTCCTATGCTCCCTAGTGTAGGTAACCCTTGCAGAATGTATTACTTTCCCATTGTTGATGAAACAAATTAGAACAAACTTAGTAGCTTTAAATACTGCAGTTATTTTTTTTTTTTCTTTTTTTGGCCATGTGGTATGTGGGAGCTTCGTTTCCCAACCAGGGGCTGAACCCATGCCCCCTGCATTGGAAATACAGAGTGTCAACCATAGGAATGCCAGGGAAGTCTCTAAATAATACAGAAATATGATCTTACAATTCTGGAGGTACGAAGTCCAAAATGGATTTCTCTGGGCTAAAAATCAAGGTAACAGGAGGGGCTTGAATGCTTTAGGTTTTTGCTACAATCTAGAGACAGCCTGCATCCCTGGCCTCTGGCCTTCTCCAGCAATCATATCACTTTGACCTCTGCTCCCACATCACATCTCCTTCTTGGATTCTGACCCTCCTGCCTCCCTCTTTCACTTATAAGAGCTTTGGAATTAGATTGGGTCCACTTGGATAATCTCCCCATCCCAAGACCTATAACTTAATCATGGCCATAAAGTTCCTTTTATCATGTAAAAAACAATTCACAGGTTCCTAGGATTGACTACGAAGTGGATACCTTGAGTGGAGGTTGATATGCCCACCACATGAAAGAGTTGGGAACAGGAGGGGTGGGTGGTGTGTCATCCTATACTACTACTGATATTGGTTGCAAGTGTGTCAGACAGGCTCCAGGCAGGAAATCTGGGCTATGCTCAGTAGGGGGAACTGCAGATGGGGACCTGGAAATAGAGATGATTTAGGAGCTGAAGAGAAGGGAAGGCAGGTCAGCTCAGAGCGGACTACTGAAGAAGCATCGAGCATCTGTCGCTGGAGGGATAATGGGAAGAGGTAGGGCTACTAGAGCCTAGGAGTCAGGGCCACTGGACTGCAGCTGAAAACTTGAAGGCGTGTCGGGCCGGAGCTGAGGTCAAGGAAGAGGCATAGGCACCACTAGGGACACTGACTGCAGTGAAGACAGTGGAGACACCTACCCCGGCTTCTCTCCTCTTCCAGTCCACTAGTGCCTCCTATTCATTTAACAAGCCAGAAAGTAGAGGGCAAGGGGATACAAAGCTGCCATGGATCTAAAGCTGAGAGGGGACAGACGGGCTCTGGATCTGAGAGCAAACAAGAAAATGGCCCATATATCACATGTGGTGATGTGTGTGCCTGTTAATAACATCGGCAGGAGTTGGGGGACATCTGGTACTGTTTACTTGAAATCTGTATCTAAGCTTTGACTGTCAATACGGTGAAGAAAAAAAAGTGTGTGTGTGTGTGTGTGTGTGTGTGTGTGTGTGAGAGAGAGAGAGAGAGAGAGTGTGTGTTAGAGGAGGTGGGAAGAGTAAAAGCAATTGATTTTCACTTTGATAGGATTTCCCAGAGGAATATACTTGCAAGCCACTTTGTAAGGGCGAAAGTTATTTTTGTGAAACAGAATGGATACTTTGTTCCCTGTGCTCTTGCATCTTAGACTCCCCCTTCCTCTCCTCCATCTGCTCACATCCTTTTCCCTCTCCTCTTCCTTCTCCCACTTTCTTTGCTTTCCCTCCCATTTCTTACTTTCCACACTTCCTCCCTTTCCTTTTCATTCTCTCTTACCTCCCCTCTTTTTTTCCCATTCCATCACCCTTGTTTTTGCATTCTTTTCTTAGAACACTGCTTTAATTAGTCAACAGGCAGATTCTTCTTCTGAACGGTGGTTACGATTTCATTCTCCTTTCTCACCTTGTCTAGCATTCTATTTACCGATTTCAGTGTATTCAAGGCCAGAAACTCCAGAATTATTTTCATTAACCTCTGTTTTTAACCTTCTGCCTTAAGAAGCATTTTTAGAACCTCTCCTAGGACCCAAATCAATATGTAGTATTGAACCCCACCTAAGCCCAGTTACCTGGACTCTTCTGTACATTAAATTTTCTGATATTTTCCCGGACATTTCACAGTATCTTTTATTTTTGTTCTTGTGAGTTCCCATTCTCTGAGGGGAGCTGTAGGGCTTGACGCAGCCAAAGATCATGTCTTTGATTATCAAGTAAAAGAAACATACAATATAAACCATATGCTTCTGATGAGAATATAATCACTGTTCAACTCTGACTATAACTTCAAATGATTTAAACTCTATGCTGAAGGAAAATGAGGAAAATATTTTTCATGAAAGATGAGTTTTGGGTGGAAAGAAATTGAAGCCTTCAATGCAGTCAGCCTTACCCAGATGTTCTCATCTACTAACAGATAAAGTAATCAGTTGATTAATTTGGGGACCTCTGGGGTGGAGTGTTGAAGTCACCATATTCCTTAGCAGCAGTACTGCTGTTGATCTAAAGCCTCCCAGGAAAGGCAGCATAGCATAGCCTCTGGTTCCGGTTTTCCCAGGTTTCACCTCTGGCTCTACTACTTACTAGCTATGTGACCTCGAGTAAGTTGCTTATCCACTCTATGCCTCAGTTTCCTCAACTATAAAAAAAGGATAATAATATTTGTCTCCCTGCACTGTTGACAGGATTTTAGTCAATGCAAAGTGCTTAGAACAATAATACAATCTCTACAAGTGTTTGCTTATTATTTTCCTGTATTTTTCCCCTTCCTCCTTGGGAGCCACGTCCATAGACACTTATTCTAATGTGTTCGTGTTCTTAAGTATGTATATATTCTTCTGTATATAATGTTACATATGTGTTCGTGTATGTGTGTCTGTATGCTTGATTTCACTTTATAGACTGAATAATTTTATTATGTTTCTGTACTTTGAGATTTCTCCAGTTGGCTATGCAACTGACTTCAAAAATGTGAGTGTGAACTGCATGGGTCCATTTACATGCAGATATTTTTCAACAGTAAATACTGTAGAACTACAGGGTCTGTGATTGGGTGAATCTCTGGGGGAACTGCAGATATAGAGGGGCTAAATATACATTATGCATGGATTACCCCCACACTGTCTAAGGTCAGCTGTATTTCTGTCGAGCTCATTACTTCTCCCTGCCTCACAGCACCCTATAGTGTTTGTCCATCGTTTGTACTTATCAGTTGACCAAGTGATGATGACCTAAGATGCCCCCAAGTCCCTGCCACAAGCAACTCCATGACTAGCACACTTGCACAAGAAATGAGATCTCTGGGTCACAGGGCATTCATAGACTTTCTATGAATATGCCAAATTTCTGATTCTCTCTGTGTTATTTATAGACCTTGAGCTTTTGCCTCCAGGTATGATTGAGTGTTTACAGCAGACCAAGGCTCCCATCAAAGGTTAAGGGATTTAGAAAAGCCAGATTAAAAACCATATTTACAGGCATTGGAGAACTTTTGAGGCAGTCAGTATTTCGAGGGACAAAATCCCAGGAAAAGGGGAAATGAATGTTTCTTTCGGCATTGGCCAATTCCAGGTGTGGGGACGATGCTGCAAATCTGGGAAAAAAAGTGTTACTAACAGGGAGAAAAATCAACAGAGTTTCTACAAGTCCACTGGTGCTTGAAAGGCATCACTTAAAACCTGAGGAGTCAGAATCCTTTTGAGAGGGGATGGGTAGAGAACTGAATGTAACATACTACCTCTTTTCCCCTCAAGGCAGCTGTTGAATATTAATACTAAAGGGTAGGAGGCTAAGAAAGCCAAGCAGAAAAGCTTCAAGAACAGAGTGACATTTTCAGCAGGCCTGTGGGCTGAGAAAACAAGGATTAGGGTACCAGACACAGAGAGGGAAGAGGGCCATTTTATCTGGAACTCTGGGGCACTTATCTTAGGAGGAGAGGTAGGAGGAGAGGAGTATAGAGGTAGACAGAGCCCTGCCAGAACTGTAACTCATCCATGACACCACTCAGGCCATGACTGGATTAAGGTGGCCACCTCTATTTCATCTTACAGAGAAAAGGGCTAAACCTTTTCCACAAAAGACAACATTATTCAGAGTCTCTACAGTTTCATGTACAACCTCTGGCATTGAGCCAAAATTTACAAGGCGTGCTATTAATCCTTGACAAATGATATGGGGTCGGGGGTGGGGGAAGCAGAAAGGGAAAGAGAATGAATTAAGTCATAGACCATAGAAACAGAGCCACAGATGATACTGATCTTCTTAGACAAAGGCTTAAACAGAGCCATGATTAATATGTTCACATGAATAAGCTGGTTGCCATTCTTCTATTAGATTTCATATATTTTTCTTTTTTCCCAGATCTTTATATATTTCAGCTACTAATTCATGGTTGAATTTAAATATTGTCTCTATTTCCAGGAATTTCCTAGAATCTCCTTTTTAATCTAATATTTTACGAAGTCACAACTTTCATTCAGGTAAAAGCTTATGAAAAGGGACAATATATTAATTTTGTACTTTTAAAGGGAAATAAATATTTCTTTAAGTGTAGTGCCTGTAGGTTTTGAAGGTTTTTTTAAACTCTGTTTTTCTTGTAGGGGTGTTGGTTTTCTTTATTATTGTTTAGTTTAATGGTGCACATTTGGGGATTTTAAAGACCCTTAGTCTAAATGCATTACTGATTTTGAACATTTTTTTTGTAATTACATATTGGATTGTAAAACAGATGCTTTTGTGAACTTTTGTTACTTCTTTTAAAAATGTCTATTTTTGGTCAAGCATCAGCAATAAATATAGACTCTGTATTTGAAGCAAGCTGGTATTTGCCCTTATAAATGATTGGAGAACAAGACTTTCAGACAATCTTTTTTTGTTTATGCTAAGTTATAAGCAGTTGTTTTTGTCCTTGCTGTTTGCGTGTAACTTGGATAATTGAGCATTTGTTTTTTGTAAGTACTTTTTATTTTTGTAAGCATTGTAAGTCCTTTAATGGCTTAGTGATAGCATCTATTTTGTACAGTTGAATCAGAGGTACATTTTTGTGCATATGTTTCTAAGAAATACTTTTTTTTTTTTCTAAGTATGGATTTAGATATTGCTATGGGGGTAAATTACTGTTTGTTCTAATGGAAGGGTATGTAGGTATGCATCTTGTTTGAAGGTTGATGACAGCCCCAAAGCTGAGATAAAAAAATGGAGCAGAAAGTTTAATTGACCAGTCGTGTCTGACTCTTTGCTACCCCATGGATTGTAGGATACCAGGCTCCTCCGTCCACGGAATTTTCCAGGCAAGAATACTGAAGTGGGTTGCCATTTCCTTCTTCAGAGGATCTTCCCAACCCAGGGATCGAACCCATGTCTCCCACATTATAAGCAGACACTTTACTGTCTCGGCCACCAGGGAAGTCTATACAGCAGAAGAGATAGATAAACCTACTCTTCATCACACACTGCGGGAACCATCACATAATGAAATGGGACCAGACCAAATGAAGCTTAGCCTAGGCTTCCTTGTATACAACTGGACTTCTCAAGCTTCTCAGGTGGCAGATTCTAAAGTGAACAGTGCCAGTCCTCCTAATGGTTAGGCTTGGAGCTGGCAAGTGTTCACCTCCTCAGTTCCTGTTGGTCAAAGCATCAAAGACCAGACGAGAGTGAAGGGGGTGGAGGAACATTTTTGGCCTCTCACTGTGAGATTAACATGCATGTTCAGAAAGGAGGGAATTAATGATGGTCATCATGGAGACAGATACTATTGTCTTTGGTGAGTGATCACAAGCTGAATAACACAAACTCTGAGGAATGAAAAGTTGTGGGACAGCTGAATTTTGATGCCATTGCCTTTGGGGGCTACATGGTGAGGCTACATGGAGTTGAAAATGAAGTTATCTCGGAAAGGTGAGGTATCTCCACTGTGAGTCAGAAGAAGCGGCTCCTGAGAAGGTGAGCTTTAAACTGAGTCAAGGGGGAGATTTTGGTTTTGGTCTTCACGGCTGTTTTGATTCTGGACTACAGTGAGGCTGCTTAAATTCACTCTAGGGCTTCCCTGATGGCTTAGATGGTAAAGAATATTCCTGTCAATGCAGAAGATGCAGGAGACCCGGGTTTGATCCCTGGGTCAGGAAGATCCCCTGGAGAAGGGAATGGCAACCCTCTCCAGTATTCTTGCCTGGAGAACTCCATGAACAGAGGAGCCTGGCAGGGTACAGTCCATGGAGCTGAAAAGAGTCAGACACTACTGAGTGACTAATGGTTGGAATGAAGTTGGGACCTGATGGGTGGGGCTAGGTAAGGGGGCTGGTTTTATAGGGGCCCCATGAAAAGGACCACTCACTGCACTACAGAGCCCCCAGGGGTTACCTTTCATATGGAAAAAAAGTAAATAGATCCCCTTGGACTTGTGCAATGTAGTATGTGGACAGTGAAATCAGCCACATCTGCTAGCAGTTGTAAATTACTCTGTGCATTACATCGTCTGATACTGGCAGCAGTAGTATCTGCAGAAGAACTGAAGTTCCCACTTTCTAGGGCCAAGGGATGGCATCATTTGGACCTTGCCTGTGGCAACAGGAAAGAGCAAGTGAGTAGCCAAAAATACTTGTTCTCAGATTCCCCAGAAGAAATGAAGGGATCTCCAAGAGTGTTTAAGAAACATGCCTCTCCAACCATGAAGCATTAGAATGCTTGCTGGTAAAACAGGCGTTATATAGATGACTTGATAACTATTGCTTAGTTTCCTGTGGCTGCTGTAACAAGTGATCATAAATCAGGTGACTTAGAACAACAAGTTTATTTTCTTACCGGTCTGAAGGCTAGAAGTCCAAAAGGAAGGTACCTGCAGTGTTGGTTCCTTCTGGTGGCTCTGATGGGGAGTCCTTTCTGTGTCCCTCTTTCAACTTCTGATGTCTGTGGGCAGTCCTTGGCATTCCTTGGTTTCTAGATGTATCCTTCGATTTAGTGGCAACTAAAAAGCCTCTTGATGAAGGTGAAAGAGGAGAGTGAAAAAGTTGGCTTAAAGCTCAACATTCAGAAAACGAAGATTATGGCATCTGGTCCCATCACTTCATGGGAAATAGATGGGGAAACAGTGGAAACAGTGTCAGACTTTATTTTTTGGGGCTTCAAAATCACTGCAGAGGGTGATTGCAGCTATGAAATTAAAAGACGCTTGCTCCTTGGAAGGAAAGTTATGACCAACCTAGGTAGCATATTGAAAAGTAGAGACATTACTTTGCCAACAAAGGTCTGTCTAGTCAAGGCTATGGTTTTTCCAGTAGTCATGTATGGATGCGAGAGTTGGACTGTGAAGAAAGCTGAACGCCAAGAATTGATGCTTTTGAACTGTAGTGTTGTAGAAGACTCTTGACAATCCCTTGGACTGCAAGGAGATCCAACCAGTCCATTCTGAAGGAGATCAGTTCTGGATGTTCTTTGGAAGGACTGATGCTAAAGCTGAGACTCCAATAGTTTGGCCACCTCATAAAAAGAGTTGACTCATTGGAAAAGACTCTGATGCAGGGAGGGATTGGGGGCAGTAAGAGAAGGGGAGGACAGAAGATGAGATGGCTGGATGGCATCACCGACTTGATGGACGTGAGTTTGAGTAAACTCCGAGAGTTGGTAATGGACAGGGAGGCCTGGCGTGCTGCAATTCATGGGGTTGCAAAGAGTAGGACATGACTGAGTGACTGAACTGAACTGAACTGAACTGAGGGTGACCAAGATGATGTCTCCTCAAGATCCTTAACCAAATTCCATCTGCAAAGACCTTTCCCAGATAAGGTCACATTCACAGGTTCTGGGTAATGTTTCTTTTCAGTGGTAGGGGCACCATTCAACCCCCTAGAGAACGTGAATATAGTAATTGACCATGTTGATCTTTTGAATGTAGCTATTGAGGCTCCTGTGGTATGAGCAATGATTTGGGGGAAGAACTCT
This sequence comes from Tragelaphus eurycerus, assembly GCA_935064755.1. NCBI lineage: Eukaryota > Metazoa > Chordata > Mammalia > Artiodactyla > Bovidae > Tragelaphus > Tragelaphus eurycerus. Next base: position 22,955,395 of record CAKXYN010000024.1, on the reverse strand, counting down.
AGACATTTATAAGTAATGGTTGTTGAAATAACTGGAGGTTATGGGTACATGTGTGGGTATATGTGCCAGAGAAAATTCCCAAGATTTGGACAATGAACCTATGAAAACTCCCATATCCACAGAATCTCATACTTTTTCCCTTTCAGTTTCTCCTTATTTTTAAAAAGAAGAAAAGTGTAAGAGTGATGAAGAAAAGAGAAAGATTAAAGAAAAAGAGGGATTTCTTTATATGGGATGAATTCTATATAGGTCAGACTCTTTTCGACTCCATGGACTGTACCCTGCCAGGCTCCTCTGTTCATGGAATTCTCCAGGCAAGAACACTGGAGTGGGCTGCCATTCCCCTTCTCCAGGGGATCTCCCTGACCCAGGGATCAAACCTGGGTCTCCTGAGATTCCATTTCTTCATATGGGGAGAGGTGAAAAAAGAGAGGGTGAGGAAAGAAAAGGAAAGGCTAGAATTCATGTTTTTCTTAGGTTGCTACTTTATTGCTATCCCTGTTGTTTAACTGCAGGTTTGTTTGTTTTTTGTATCATATCTTCTCTAATATGTTGTCTCTGCATGTCTTGCCTGATTGAAGTAGATAAACAGATGCAGATAAACCTGGATGCAGAAGCCAGATCACAGTACTCATCCCAGTATTGAAACCACTCTAGTTATGTGGTCAGAGTTGGATTCCCAGGGCACAGTTAGTGGGGCTACAAGGAGCGCAGCTCCCTGTGTCTTATTAGAAGCCCTGGCTCTCCTGGGTTGTAGCCTTTATCTGGAAGGTATTCCTTTTCCACTCAGGGGCTGATAGAGATCTCTGCTTTTCCCTAGTGGCTGCTGCTTGCTTATGGTTGAAAGAAGACTCATTTCATAAGTTATTGCAGACAGTGTTACTTTATGGTCTTTGTTCATTCTTATTCATTGATTTCTGTGCTTAGAGAGTGGTTATTTCTGCAGTATAGTTTACATTTTTGTGAGATCTAAGGTCTCCTAGTACTCCGACTTAACTATAACATTCACTCTATTCAATACAAGCCACCTTCTATTTTCTAATTGAGTCCAAACTATTGACTCCAAGTTTTGGTAAATCATTCTCATAAGGGATTCAGGTTCATATAGTACCATCAATTCAATCATAACACTTACTTGGAAACTTTCTGATTCTCCCTTGATTGTAAAACCATTTATTCCCATGTGTTTGCTTGGTATGTCCTATCTTAAAAAAAAAAAATGTTCAGATATTTGAATATTCAGGTTCATTTTCTTTTTTCTAATATCTTAGATAGAATAAACATTTTACATGTTGCTGCTGTATGCCACCTGTTCAGAGAGATAATACATGCTTTGCCCTCAAGAAGCTCACAAATACCTAAGTAGATAGTCACAATCAATACAACACTTAGGGAGAGGCATTGGGTGTTAAGAGTCCACAACCTTCTCTCTAGTGTTAAGAGACTGAGCAAAGACTCACCTGGAGCTGGTGATGTCCGAGTAGAGCTTTGGGGAATGAAGAAGAAATATTCAAGTCAGGAGTGGGGATATGGGTGCAGGACACTCTAGGCAGAGAGGACAGCCTGAACACAGGTGTGGAGAAAAGCAGTTGGCTTGAAGTCTTCAGGGTACAATATACAACTTGTTTTTTTTTTTTTTTTTTTTTTTTTTTCTGGTGCAAAGGGAAAGGATGACCAGTGAGATGGACAGGGTTTTCTATGTAGAGGATCAAGACATGGGCAGTTTTGTGCTGTAGAAAACTCTCTTTGGCTATGTGGTTTTGAGGCTAACAAGCAGGAGACAGGAGGGGAAGTATGAAGTGATGCAAGGCTGGATGAAGGCAACAGTGGCAGAGATGTAGAGAAGATTAAAACATACACTTAAAGAGTGAAGTTGGCATGTCTGGCTGGTGGAATCTGAGTTCTGAGGTCTGAACGAAAAATGGGCCAAGGTTGATTGTGAAAGAGAGGCACAGAGAGAGGAAAGATGGATTTTCCTTTGGAGGGAGCAAAGTCTAAAGCAGGCTGGATGCTCTGGCTCAGGACCAAGGCAAGGAGGCGTGCCCTCAATGGGAAAGGCAGCAGTGCCTTGCGTGCTAGCCTCATATCCTGTCTTCTGCCAGGGCCTCTGGTCTTGAGAGATTGGCAGGCTCTGAAATCCAACTTGTTTTGTCCAGAGAAACCCCCCAGTTCATGTCTTGGTAAACTATGTGCTACATTTTTAGAGTCATGGTCAGTGTGCTCAGGGGTGTCTGACTCTTTGTGACCTTGTGGACTACAGCCTACCAGGCTCCTCTATCCATGGGATTTCCCAGCAAGAATACTGGAGTGGGTTGCCATTTCCTTCTCTAGGGGATCTTCCTGATCCAGGGATTGAATCCGCATCTCCTGCGTTGTGTGTTCTTTATCATTGGGCCACCTTATAACCACCAGAATGGGGTCATGTGAGTAGAAGTCTCAGGACAGCGCAGCTCTTCATGGTCTGATTCTGGGTCCTTGGTGGGAGAGCTGCTCAAAGCCCATAGAACAGGAGCTGGCAGAAGGTAGGAGGGCCTCTTGCTTATAGTTTATAGCTCTTTGGAGCCAGAGAACAAGTTACAAATGATGTCTCTGTGAAAGTGCTAAGTAGTATGTGAGAAGCACGACTGAATGGTTGTCAGAGCAATCTAGGGCTGAAGTGAAAATCCCGAGCTGTGAACTCAGCCTGTGGTTCAGAGAACCAGGCAAGACAGGAACGTGGTGCCCTGACCCAGATGAGGTAAATAGGTGTGGGGAAAATACAGGAAGAACTGGTGACTGGTAGGATGCTTTAGTCATGTGCCTCACAATGTCATGCTTAGATTGAAAAGATCCTTTGCAAGGTCAACAGAAAACCTTTCCCCAAGCTGGCGTTGCCCAGTGATGGTCTGAAAGGCCAGTGTGTGTGTCATCCCTAGAATCCGTCAGCAGTCTGGATCACACCATGCTGGGGCTATTGGAGAGGGCTCCAGGCAGCAAGGTGGATGTGAGTCTGTACTACTTGGAGATGCTCCCATTATGCCATGTTATAGGAAGAGCTCAGGTTGTGGCTCTGGCAGCATCCTTGGCTATTTTGCTCAACTCAAATCAGCTTGTTGCAGGAGAATTACAACAGAGGTTTGGACCTGGTTTTTCTTTATACCTTGGAAAAAAGAGTTACATCGACTGTACCAAGCTTAAGTTCCTTCAAGTGGATATTATTACTCTAACAGGAAAATAAAATGTTTGGGGTTGGGAATTGCATATTCCAAAAAGGCTCTTTTAATGTTTGTTAGAAATAAAGATTTTCAGACCTCTGCCGTGTTCTCATTGTTTGAGCAGCATTTATCAGCAGCGATGATTATATTAAATGTTATAGTTAAGGAACATGAGTGGGCTTTATGGCAAGTTCATAAAGTTGATGAGTTCATTTCGTAGGTAGTTAGAAGGTTTAAGTCTTTCAGAGCGTCTCTAAACTCCTGGGAAATGGCTCAGATAACTTATTGGTTGTATAGGGAGGCTTAAACATTAATCCCTTAAGTCATTTGTGTTGGTGTGAACAAGAAAATCTTTAGTGACACTTTTTTTTCTCATTAACTGAGATATTTTGATAACTGTGAAGTATACATTGAAAAGTTTGCAATGTAGTTAATTGCAAAGGATAATACACATCGTAATACAAAAAAGGAGCAGACATAAAATATACAACCAAAAGCAACAAAAACAAGCATAAGCAAAGTGTACTGAAAACCATAGAGCTAGAGACTGATTCGGAAGATTAATGCTTTATAGTTAAGTTCAGAACACATTTTCCTTCTGGTTAACTTGGTGCAGAACAGTGCCATTTCCTAGTGTTATGTATTGTGTGTTCTCTCAAGATATCACTGTATTAAGCAACATGAACATATTAAAATTTTATATCAGCTCTGGTTCCTGTCTTCAAGATAGAATGTTTTCTTACTAGAATAACACAAGGGATACTGTTGCACTCAGCATTTGGCAGAGATGTAGAGACCTGTGCTTTCTAGTGGATTTGCATAATAAAACTCTCACTGAATTATGGTTCAATGAAAGGGAAAGTAATAGCCTAATTTGACTTGACATTTATATACTGCAAGTTTCTAAAATATGTCTCCTCTATGTTGCCAATTCCTCTTTCCACACAGGTGGTCTGACCTGTTCTGGAATATAGAGGTAGAGTCGAGACATACTTTTCCTTAAGATGAAAAAAACAAAACAAAACAAAAAACAACAGAAAGAGATTTTATTTTCATAATCTTTTCATGGGTGTTAAATTTTAGCTGTTTTTTTTTTTTTCTTTTTTCATATTCTCTGTTTTGAATTGTGAGAACTTGTCATTACCACAAGAAGTTACATGACTGCCATTTAAAAATATGTTTCTTTCATCTTTTTGTGAGCTGTGCGTAACCAGGAGCTCCATCCTGCTTCATCAGGGTACCAGGCCCAGTTCTGCGGTTTCCTGAGGGCTCAGCCTCACCCTCCACAGGATTTCTCTCTATACACGTCAGCTGGCTGGAGTGAGCAGACATCCCTCACTCATGTGAAAGCACATTCCCACTCTAAGCTCTTCAGCATTTGAGTGAACAATAAACCTGGAGATATAGACAGGGTAACCAAGCCCTTAAAAATTAGGCTTCACAAATATTTGTGTTTTGTTTTTTCTTTTGGGTTTGATGATTTTTTTTAAAGCCTTGTAACAGGGAATATTTCAACATGGCTACATGTTCTTTGGGTTTGATCAGTCTGATGGATTCACCTGATTAACTGGCATGTTTAAACAGATTATCAATCCCTTTAAGTATCTAGGACATCTTGTTTCCTAATCTAAATCCAAAACAGTAAGTCCTGTTTCTTATCTTTGAACTCATTGAGAACTGTTGAGTATACCCATGGCAGAGGGTTGACAGATTTTAGAGACCATATTTATAAAATGTTAGGGTAAGTAACTGAGAAGGAAATGGCAACCCACTCCAGTATTCTTGCCTAGAGAATCCTGTGGACAGAGGAGCCTGGTGGGCTGCTGTCCATAGGGTTGCATAGAATCGAACACGACTGAAGCGACTTAGTAGCAGCAGCAGCAGCAGGGTAAGTAAGGGCTTCCCTGATGGCTCAGACAGTAAAGAATATGCCTATAAAGCAGGGTTTGATCCCTGGGTCAGAAAGATCCTCTGGAGAAGGGAATGGCAACATACTCCAGTATTCTTGCCTGGAGAATCCCATGGACAGAGGAGCCTGGTGGGCTTCATTCCCTGGGGTCGCAGAGTTGGACACAACTGAATGACTAACATTTTCAGTTTTCAGGGTAAGTAAGGCCATATCTTCCCTGGAGAAGGAAATGGCAACCTACTCCAGTATTCTTGCCTGGAGAATCCCCATGGACAGAGGAGCCTGGTGGGCTACAGTCCATGGGGTCGCAAAGAGTCAGACGCGATTGAGTGACTAAGCATGGCAAGACCATATATTAAGCCCTTACTCCATTGCCAGGACCTCCTTTTTACATATATATATTTTTTATGGATAAATATAATTTATTTTATTCATATTTAACATATTATGAAAATATAAAAAATTCTCATGTTTCTTCCTAAGCTCCTGCTCCAATAAGAAGTTTCTACCAAAACCCTCCTTTAGAGCACAGATACTAAATCAAAATGTCTTTTTTTTCTATTTGCTTTGTTTCCAGTTATCAAGCTAATGATTAGTACATCTTAACTTGTAGATATTAGAGCTAAAAGAGACCTGAGATTTCTCTGTTCTCTCAATTTATCATTGAAGAGCATAGCATGAAGCAAAAGATTAGGCTGATTGCTACCAAATTCCAAAGTTTAGAATTGAACTTGGAAAATGACCATCATTAGAATTCAAAACATATTTAAGAGGAAAAATTACACAATGATTCAGCCTGGCAAGGGCTAGTAAGAACACATAAAATAGTACTATAGACATGAAAAACTGTTTCAGCTCTGCCAATGGTTTTCAATAACCGTGGCAATGTCAGAATGGTATTCTGCCTGCTTCTCTGATGGCTCAGAGGTTAAAGGGTCTGCCTGCAATGCTGGAGACCTGGGTTTGATCCCTGGGTCAGGAAGATCCCCCTGGAGAAGGAAATGGCAACCCACTCCAGTATTCCTGCCTGGAGAACCCCATGGACAGAAGAGCCTTGTGGGCTACAGTCCACGGGGTTGCAAAGAGTCGGACACGACTGAGCGACTTCACTTTCTTTCTTTCTTTTCTTTGGTGTCTTGCCTCACTTTTCATGCTTTGCATCATTCTAGATCAAATCTCACATTTCAATCTAGACCTTTGATGTTTATCTGGAGAGGTAAATGGCCCTCGGAACCTGGGACCTAGCTCAAGGACTGCGTGTGATGGAGGGGTATCTAAGGCCATGCCCAGTGAGGTCTGCTTGGGAAAGTGAATAGAACAAAAGAAGCAAAATGGAGAGATGAAGTGAGGTGTTAAATAGGAGGCTTATGTGGAAGGGTGGAAGAAGGAGGAAGGTGGATAAGGATGGAGTAAGTCTCAGTCCCTTCTCTCTCTGTTTATCTCCTTTCTTCCCTCCCATCAACCAGATGACTTTCACTCTCACTGCTTTCTTGTACTTTTCCATTCCCTGAAAATGTCGGCTTATATATGCCATCACCTTGCAGTGTTCTCTGCGGCTCCTTACTGCTCCTTCCTGACATGTCCTGATGCCTTTTTAGCTCTTACCCCTATTGCTAGCTGCCTCACTTCTGCGTTTCAGCAGAATTCAGTGTTGCATTCTGAAGAATGCAATTTAATTGGTTCAGGTCATCTTTTCCCACCAGGTCAAAGACTGAAGTCCAGCCTATGGATGGATCACCATATTTTTAAAGGCACAACCCCTGATCCAGTTGACTGTAGGTCACATGGTACAAATGTGGTCATTTATATCACAGGGCCTGTGGGTGGGCATATTCCTTCAGGAGGGGTTGTGGATGGCAGGCTTCATAAGTCTAGTAGTGACTCAGAGGTTACAAGTCAAAGGCACACAATTATGAATGGTGGCGGCGGTGGCGGGGGGTGGGGAGGAACTCTTGTTTCTACCCTGAGGTTTTTCCTTTCTATTTCAGTAATTCTGCTGAAATAAAGCTGGATATCTTAAAATTTCTCACTTGGTTTCCCAGGGGATGAAAAAGAGCCTTTCTTATATCTATAGATTTTTTTTTTAAGTGTTACTAACTTCACAAATGAAACGTCAGGGCAAAACCCTTCACATATATTGTACAGTATGAAAAATATACAATAGGAAAGCGTAACTGCTGACTTGGGTGTCTTAGTAAACTTGCTTATTCCTCCTCTCATACTGCAGTGAGATGGGATTAGAATTCATATGGGAAACTTCTAAGTGAGGCAGGAGTAGAGGGCGAAAGATATTTCTTTTTCCTTCTGGATCTCTTGAGGGGTTCACAAAAGAAGCTAGGATAAACTTGATGGCATCCTCTAAGTCAGTCTGAGGAGTATATGTTCTCAATATGGCACGGATACTAGAGACACGTAGTTACTATTACTATTTTCTCAGACACATGTTTCTTGCAGTTTGATAATGCTGCTGGCTGTGATAAGTTCTGTTGATGGAGAATTGAGAACCTGGATCAAAGTTAAAGGGTGTGTGTGTGTGTGTGTGTGTGTGTACATGTGCTCTGGAGACATGAATATTTTATACACATTCTGACTATCAGAATTCTGACACGGAACATCTGACATGGATTTGTACTTACTATACGTAGAAAAATATTTTTTTTTCCATTGGAATTGAATCTCTGCTTTGTGTAAAACAAGTATTTTTAGAATGTATCATAATAGTATTAATGAATGCTATGATTTATTGAATGTTGCTCTAAATTACTAAATGTAAACTATATTCCAGATTTTTGATACTTCACAAAAAGCAGGTGAGTTGAGATTTTCCTTTTTACAAATTAGGAAACTGAGAATCAAAATGTTCAGCAGCTTGTCTACTTTTCAGATACAATGGACGAAAGGAGCTGCCATTCAAACCTGTTGGTCTGAAGCTAAAGTCTGTGTCTCTGAGCCATGCTATGCATCCGACTTGTGTTCCAGGCCTGGGCGAGAAATGCATGACTGGTCTTCTGGATAGATGAGATGGTTAAACATTAACACAAAGAATTAGAGTGATTTTGGAAGATGCCTCTTCTCTACCACACATACCTGGAAAATTATCCCTGTAAAATTTGTTATACAGTTAGAAGGAAGAACTAAGATGTATCACTCAACAGATATGTTTAGGAGGTGTTTGGCCCACGAAAGTAGGAAATGCTTTTCTCAATGGGTCCTGACTGGAGGGGAAGCTGAATGAGGTAGAGATGGTAGGCAAGGTGTAGTAGGGGCGTTGTTTAAACTCCAAAGTTTCCTAGAAACTTTCCTACAAAGTATCCCCTCCTCTTATGTTTCTGTGAAATTTCATTTATGGACCCTTCTGACCCTGAGAATTCTGGTGCTCAAGTTAGTGTTTCCTGTTATCATTATTGTTCTTGATATGGAATGATTGTAAAGTAGCTCATCCATAGTTACAGACTGAGCTTCTTGTACTCTGAAGGGGATAGAAATGAAAAAATAAAAAAAGATGGAGAAGAGGAAGGAGGGAGGGAGAAAGAAGAAGGTGTGGGGAGAAGATTGGAAAGGCAGAAAGGATTGGCTTTAGATCTCAAAGATTAGCTGGTTCAACTGCCTTGTTTTCAAACATAACTTAGAAAGTTTTAGTATCTCCCCAGATCACATGAGGCCAGAAACTCTAGATTTCTATTTGATCCTAATTCCAGGCTGTCATATATGAGGGGAAATGGCACAAATCTCTTCTTTATCACCAGCTCACCTGTTCTCTGGTGAGAGAAGTAAGGAGACCGAGTTCTTCATGAAGATCCTGGACACTTGGGGAGGAAGAGGATGCTTTGGTTCTTTTCAAAGGAGCAGCTGAAGAGCTTTCTCCCAAGAGGAGAGCAAATTCCTAGATCAGAAGGCAGGGTGGACACATTATGATTTTAATTTGATTCTATTCAAAGAGTAAGACCTTGGAGAGACTTTGTCTTACTAGATCACATGGCCTCTTCACCTGTTTCCTGGTGGGAGATATCCAATCATTTCCCTTCTGTAAGATGTTCATGAGAGTATCATCTCATAACATTTGTTTTCAGGCTTATGAGCCCCTGGCAATTTTTCAATAATTATCTCATCCTCCATCCAAAGAGGGGAAGCTTAAAATCTGTGGGATTTCCATGATGTATAGTTCCTGATTGTTTTTTGTTTTTCCCAATCATGGATGAATGGCCTCAGCAGTGTTTTACGTTTATGCATTTTTGGCAACTGCAACTTGGGTTAACTTATATCTGGGCATTTGTTTCCCTTTCTCAGGGATAATGCTATGTTTGGAGGAATTTATAAACAGAATTTATTTTACTCAACTCATTCTTTGCATGGGATATTGTTAACAAATAGTGGAAAGAGCATTGCGCTGAGGTCAGAAGACTTGAATTCTTGTCCTAGACCCGTGACTAACTAGCAGTTTGACCACGAGAAGTCACTTTAGCTGAATTACAGTCTTTTTCTGAGCTGAGAAAGATAGAGTAGATTCCTTACTCAAGGTTCCTCCCTTGAGGAATCAAGGAATCAAGATTCTGTAATTCTATGAAATAAGACTGTTAGAGAGGAATATAGCAGTGTTCTCTTGCATGGGCTGTAAATGATGAGTAGAAAGTTAAGATCTGCTGTCAGATTACTTTTTAAGACTGTGTTCTCTCTTAGGGGTGTCCATTTTTCAGGAAGATTATAGAGAGGAATTGAGGATGAGCCTCAATTCATTGGAGCCTGTCCCTGACTATCCACAGCTATTTGTAATAATTTGAGTTCAGACTTCTTGGAAAGTTCTTTTTTTGCATAAGGATATTTGTACAGAAATTATATATAAGTAGGAAGTTATTTGTATCGGTCAGAATGTATGTGTGGGGAAAAGGGTGTGAGGAAGAGAGAAAGAAAAGCACTAGTTTGTTTATGCAGATTATTTAAGAAAAGGGCATCAGCTGAAAAAAAGTGTTAAGCTTAAGATGGGAGCTTAGATGGCATCTGCTGAACTTTATCTGTACCATAAGTTACAGTCATTTGTCAAGTTGGGCACTGAAAGAATAGAGCAGATGGATGGAGGATGTTTAGGAAGATGCAGTTCTCATCCCAGGCAAAGGTCCAACAGGTGAAATCGATATTTTGGTTATGGAGTAATCACTTCATTAATAAATGAACCATATCATACCCAACTTTAGTGAGACACCTGGGATAGGAAGCTTCAGAGACCACTCTGATCTCATTTATCATTCCCACCATCTGCTCATGAGTCCAGAAGTTTCTCAGGCCCTGTTTTGTTATGCTGGGAAAGTATGGTTTCTTCATCACTATAGAGAATCAGCTGAGAGTTTGGTCACTTTTCTCTGGGAAAATAGAGTTTGGAAGAGAAAGAGGAAAAAAATTAAACCTTTTTAAAGAAGACAAGGGCCTCTGAATGTGTTTCTCAGTTTGTCCTCCAATAACCTTGTCTATGATGGAATCAAGTTAAAGAAACTTAATTAGGTTTTCAAAATTCAAAGAGAAGACAAGGAATGAAAGTTAAGTGTGTCAGAAATCATTATTTAGGCAAACAGTTGTACTCACTAGAAAGGAGGATGGTCTTTCATTTAGATGGAAAGTCCAATTAGGAAGGTCACTCACTATGGAATGGAAGTTGCATTAAACATTTAAGTGATTCGGCTTTGGAGAAGTAGAGAGGGTAGACATCCTCAGAGCATTTGCCTTTATTTATTCTTCATTTTTCCTTTAGTCTGTAGCACAACCAGACACATTTTATAATTTTGTATATCTCTATTAATGTAGATCTGGAACATAAATCAACCATTTGGCTATCTTATTGATAGAATTAACCTAATGAATTTATAGGGTTTCCCAGGCGGTGCTAGTGATAAAGAATCTGTCTGCAATACTGGAGACCTGGGTTCAGTCCCTGGGTCAGGAAGATTCCCTGGAGACAGAAATGGCAACCTACTCTAGTATTCTTGCCTGGAGAAGTCCATGAACAGAGGTGCCTGGCAGGCTACAGATGATGGAGTTGCAAACAGTCAGACACAACTGAGCAACTAACACTTTCACTTCTTTCTTTCAGTAAATTTATAAGAAATCACAAATTCTTTAAAATTTAAAAATAAAAGTTATATTTTAAATTTAGAAGATGAAAATAACCCCCCAAACTCAGTTCATCAAATATCACTTGAGCATTCTACATTTTCGTAGAAAGAGAAGACAGGAACTATAAAGATAAGGAGAAAATTGGTTGCTTGAAATATTTAATCTGGAGATGACCTTTATGATATTCTAGGCTGTATAATAAAGTTGGCAGTGTAACATTGAAAGGAATTCATAGTTATAGTAATAAAAACCAATTCTTTGAGGCCAAAAACTGTGCTGAATGTGCCATAAACATAATGTCATCTAGGGGAAGGGAGATTTACCTGGTAGTGGGAGTAGTAGGAAAAGGCTGTTTAGGATGGAGGAGTATTGCTGCCAGTCTTGAAAGAACTGTAGCTCAGGGCTCGATAGGGGTTTGAGGAGCAGGATCAGGGTGTAGGAGAAACCAAGACCTGCAGGCAGGAAGGAAAAGTATATGACGTATAGGTGTGGGATGGAAAGGTCCCTGCCTGGTGAGAGGTTGACGAACGTGGACACAGTTTGTTAGGCTCAGGTTGGCCAATTCATTCTAATTTGGAATAATTTAGCAGCAAATCATACATCTTGTTGATGATGGGCTTTTTTCTTGCTTCATTCCAAGAGAAGCTACAGTAAAGTAGCTTTAGTTGCTACTAAACTGGTCATCATGAAAAATGTGTCAGAGAGAATGCAGAATAACAACTGTTTTGCTTGTAGATATGTTGCCCAAAGGTGAAAGAACAGGCGACAACTCTAAAAACCCTGTTGGGAAATAACAGAGTTCTCATTGTGGGGGCTCTTTCGTTAACAATCAACACAAATGTGGCTGTTTTCTTTTTTTGATTCATAGCATTGCTCAGGACTTTTACATTTCCTGGTCAGGTTGTTAGGCTTCTTAGACACATACTTTGTTTTCTTCCTTCTTCTTCCTACCAGGGATTAAATACTTTATTCGGAATGTTTGTGCTAATTTTCTGGTTATATTTCTCCTTTCTGGAACAAAGATATTAAAGACATTTTCAAGAAAAAGGGAGAGAGTTTGCTGAGAGCAAAAAAAAAAAAAAAAATGTTTTGTATAATTGCTTTTTCTGTTATGAAATAGAAATGTCTTCTTCAGAACAGTGATCCTCGTGCTGGGTAGAGGACCTGCTTCAGAGAGAGAAAGAAAGGGTACTTAAGAGAAAACAAACCTCAATGCATAATTGGGACTTTTGTTCTTTCCAGATTGTTTTGTGAAGAATATGCTGTCAAAACCCGTTTTTTTAAATTTAATTGCTTCTTTTGAAAGGCCTTTACTTTTCTTCCATGGAAGTTTATTATCCTCTTATTTCTTCTCTTATTTGTTTTTTGAATTATGTACCCCAACATCTAGATAACTGGGACCATTAGTTTTCATATTTCCCAGATGATAGTTTTATAGTTCATTCTGCAGGTTTATTCAGAGCACTCCAGTGAAATTTAATCCCCGGATCACCTTTGATTCTAAGAAATTGGATGGGTTTCTTCATAGTTTACCTGTCCCATGTTCTGAAATTATCTTTTGTTCATGTGTAGTTGTTCAGCTGTGATCAAACAGATGCTTTGTTGGGCATTGTGCATTTTTTTTGTTTGTTTGTTTTAAATGGCAAAAATACAACATGTATTAAGAATAATTATGACACAATAACGGGGAAGGCAATGGCACCCCACCCCAGTACTTTTGCTTGGAAAATCCCATGGACGGAGGATCCTGGTAGGCTCCAGTCCATGGGGTCGCTAAGGGTCGGACACAACTGAGCGACTTCACTTTCACGCATTGGAGAAGGAAATGGCAGCCCACTCCAGTGTTCTTGCCTGGAGAATCCCAGGGACAGGGGAGCCTGGTGAGCTTCCGTCTATGGGGTCGCACAGAGTCGGACACGACTGAAGCGACTTAGCAGTAGCAGCAGCATGACACAATAAAACATGAAGCATGGAGGGATAGTAAAAGAGTTTGATTCTGACACTGAATATTTAAATAATTTTCAACTTGCTTTAAGTCATTTGTTTGTTTTTTTTTTTAATTGAACTGTAGTTGATTTACAATGTTGTATTAGTGTCAGGTGTACAGCCAAGTGATTCAGTTATATATAGATTCTTTTTCAGATGCTTTTCCATTATAGTTTATTACAAATTATTGAATATAGTTCCATGTTCTATACAGTAGGTCATTGTTGTTTATCTATTTTATAGATAGTCTGTATCTGTTGATCTTAAATTCCGATTTATCCCTCTTCCTATCTTTCCCCTTTGGCAACTATAAGTTTGTTGTCTATATCTGTGAGTCTATTTCTGTTTTGTAAATAAGTTCATTTATATCATATTTTAAGATTGTACATGTAAGTGATATTATATGATATTTGTCTTTCCCTAAGTCATTTGTTTCTTTAAACATGGGAGATGTGGTTTCTGAATTTGAATTGTTTGTGATACAGTGTGTGCTGACTCATAGATGTGCCATAAAGCAATTTAAAAAACTAACAAAAAAGTATTGGGACATCATTTGTGGCTATAATTTTCCATTCATTTACAAAATTGCCTTTAAAATAGAAAAGCCATTTCAAATTTATAGAGCATCAAGTAATGTAAAATGTTAATATTTTAGCTGCGTGCTCATTTAAACTTAAAAACAACATCCCATTTTCCAAAAATTACTGCTTGATTCTAAAGCTGGGCATATTCAATTTTAGGATGAAACCAGAGTGAACGAATTCTGCCTCCCTTAAAATACTACTAAAATGGTCACTACAAATAGTAACACAAATCCTCAGCATTATAATCTATAACTGCTTAGTAACAACCTGGACTGGAAACTTAAGTAGCAACATAGTCTATAAAAATAGAGATGATGCAGTGTTTTCTCTCCAATCAGTTTAACTGAATAATGAACAGACTCGGTGTTCGGCTGGGTTGTCACCCACACAACAGGAAAATAACCAGGCTTCAGGGCATGATAAAACTAAATTTCAGGATGCAAAGCTCAGTGATAACACCATAAAAATTCTAGGCAGTGCTTTGCTTATTGCTGTGGAAATTTGTATACTCTACAGATGAATATCACTATTTTAAAAATAAGGTGAAAAAATAATGAAATGTGTGAACATATATAGAATTGAGAGCCTCCAGATAATAGAACACAGCATATAGATTTGACTTTCCTATAATTTTATATGTGACATGATTTATGGTTCCCCATTTCTTAGTAGCTGTGAAGAGAAGAGAAGTGAAAAGCAAAGGAGAAAAGGAAAGATATTCCCATCTGAATGCAGAGTTCCAAAGAATAGCAAGGAGAGATAAGAAAGCCTTCCTTAGTGATCAGTGCAAAGAAATAGAGGAAAACAACACAATGGGAAAGACTAGAGATCTCTTCAAGAAAATTAGAGATACCAAGGGAACATTTCATGCAAAGATGGGCTCGATAAAGGACAGAAATGGTATGGACCTAACAGAAGCAGCAGATATTAAGAAGAGGTGGCAAGAATACACAGAAGAACTGTACAAAAAAGATCTTCATGACCCAGATGATCATGATGGTGTGATCACTGACCTAGAGCCAGACATCCTGGAATGTGAAGTCAGATCAGATTAGATCAGATCAGTCGCTCAGTCATGTCTGACTCTTTGCGACCCCATGAACTGCAGCACGCCAGGCCTCCCTGTCCATCACCAACTCCCGGAGGTCACTCAGACTCACATCCATCAAGTCAGTGATGCCATCCAGCCATCTCATCCTCTGTTGTCCCCTTCTCCTCCTGCCCCCAATCCCTCCCAGCATCAGAGTCTTCTCCAAGTGGGCCTTAGAAAGCATCACTATGAACAAAGCTAATGAAGGTGATGGAATTCCAGTTGAGCTATTCCAAATCCTGAAAGATGATGCTGTGAAAGTACTGCACTCAATATGCCAGCAAATTTGGAAAACTCAGCAGTGGCCACAGGACTGGAATAGGTCAGTTTTCATTCCAATCCCAAAGAAAGACAATGCCAAAGAATGCTCAAACTACTGCACAATTGCACTCATCTCACGTGCTAGTAAAGTAATGCTCAAAATTCTCCAAGCCAGGCTTCAGCAATACATGAACTGTGAACTTCCTGATGTTCAAGCTGGTTTTAGAAAAGGCAGACGAACCAGAGATCAAATTGCCAACATTCTCTGGATCATCAAAAAAGCAAAAGAGTTCCAGAAAAGCATCTATTTCTGCCTTATTGACTATGCCAAAGCCTTTGACTGTGTGGATCACAATAAACTGTGGAAAATTCTGAAAGAGATGGGAATACCAGACCACCTGACCTGCCTCTTGAGAAACCTGTATGCAGGTCAGGAAGCAACAGTTAGAACTGGACATGGAACAACAGACTGGTTCCAAATAGGAAAAGGAGTGTGTCAAGGCTGTATATTGTTACCTTGCTTATTTAACTTATATGCAGAGTACATCATGAGAAACGCTGGGCTGGAAGAAGCATAAGCTGGAATCAAGATTGCCAGGAGAAATCAATAACCTAAGATATGCAGATGACACCACCCTTATGGCAGAAAGTGAAGAAAAACTAAAGAGCCTCTTGATGAAATTGATGAAAGTGAAAGAGGAGAATGAAAAAGTTGGCTTGAACCTCAACATTCAGAAAACTAAGATCATGGCATCTGGTCCCATCACTTCATGGGAAATAGATGGGGAAACAGTGGAAACAGTGTCAGACTTTATTTTTTTTGGGCTGCAAAATCACTGCAGATGGTGATTGCAGCCATGAAGTTAAAACACTCTTGCTCCTTGGAAGGAAAGTTATGACCAACCTAGATAGCATATTCAAAAGCAGAGACATTACTTTGCTAACAAAGGTCCGTCTAGTCAAGGCTATGGTTTTTCCTGTGGTCATGTATGGATGTGAGAGTTGGACTGTGAAGAAAGCTGAGCATTGAAGAATTGATGCCTTTGAACTGTGGTGTTGGAGAAGACTCTTGAGAGTCCCTTGGACTGCAAGGAGATCCAACCAGTCCATTCTGAAGGAGATCAGCCCTGGGATTTCTTTGGAAGGAATGATGCTAAAGCTGAAACTCCAGTACTTTGGCCACCTCATGTGAAGAGTTGACTCATTGGAAAAGACTCTGATGCTGGGAGGGATTGGGGGCAGTAAGAGAAGGGGACAACAGAGGATGAGATGGCTGAATGGTATCACTGACTCGATAGATGTGAGTTTGAGTGAACTCTGGGAGTTGGTGATGGACAGGGAGGCCTGGCGTGCTGTGATTCATGGGGTCACAAAGAGTCGGACACGACTGAGCAACTGAACTGACTGACTGAACTGATTCCTTAGTAGAAGTAGTTTCTTTTACTTACTCATCATTGATAGTTGAAATGTAGTATATTTATTAAGATAGTTTTGAATCCAGGTAGCAGAAAGCTGAGCTCCAATCAGTTTAAATGTATTATCCTACATAGAAAGTATATTTGTAAGATAGGCATTAGGGCTCGTTGACTACAGGTTAACTGTGTGATCAAGGCCAAATTATTATTTAGAATACTTAGTATAAAGTTAAACATAATAAATTCTAATTAATTGCCATATAGATTATAGTTTTAATAACAAATTGCAAATATTATGGGAGGATTTAGCTGTGAAAAGTATAATTTATGCTATAAATTCTACCCCTGAATCTGACATTAACCATGCCTTTTAACCTCAATTCTTTTAAACAGTGAAATAATAGCCTTCTGTCAAAAATTTGTCTCTGTGCATACATGTGTACATTAATTTCTTGAAGCTGTAAAATGGTTACTAATATTTTATATTAGGCTGTATCAGTTTAGACTTTGTATTATGAAAAAACAGGACCCACTCTGATTAAGCAAGATCAAACTTTATTGCAAGGTTTTAGAGTGGAATTGACATGAATTGCTCAAAGAATTGACAAGAACTTTGCAGAATCCAAATTTGGTCTAAACCATAGAAGATAAAACAAGTCAAATTGTGGTAGGACCCCATATATTAATATTTGAATCCTCTTTGCTGCTGTTGATGCCATTATTTTTGTTTTGTACTGTTTTTTTTTTTTTTTGGAGGTGGGGAGGGGAAGGGATAGTGACTTTATTTGGAAAGCCAGCAGACCAAGAGGACGGCAGACTAGTGTCCCAAAGAACCATCTTGCCTGAGTTAGAATTCAGACTTCTTTAATTCTAAATGGGGAGGGAGTAAAGTAACACATTTCCTGGTTCTGATCGGCCTCTGGAGGGGGTGTGTTCATTTCTTTTTTTCTTCAGTCATTCACAGGTGGGCCTGGTGGGGATGTTTCCTGTGAGCTCAAAAAGGTATTTTAGCTTAATGTTTATTACCTGAGAGCCTGGGTTCCCAAAGATGGGCCATTAACCTTATAGGCAATATCCCTCTAGTGATTAACTTTCTATTTTATTTTATTTTTTTGAGAAATGTGCATTATAATTTATTAAGAATGTATTACAATATCAAATGGCAAATTTCAGCAATGTGAAAACCACAATATGTTTGCACCAACATAATACTAGAACAAAAGTAAAAATCAATACTGGTATATAATTCATAATCTCCACCACACATTAATATTTAACTTTTGGTTATGTATATTGTCTTGCAACACTTTTTACGTATCTTGTTTTCAAGTTCCAAACAGTTAACCTTCAGAGCAATCTCTTTAACAAGTGGTGCTGGGAAAACTGGTCAACCACTTGCAAAAGAATGAAACTAGAACACTTTCTAACACCATACACAAAAATAAACTCAAAATGGATTAAAGATCTAAACGTAGCACCACAAACTGTAAAACTCCTAGAGGAGAACATAGGCAAAACACTATCCTACATACACCACAGTAGGATCCTCTATGACCCACCTCCCAGAGGTGGGTCATATTTTATTTCCAGAATATTGGAAATAAAAGCAAAAATAAACAAATGGGACCTAATTAAACTTAAAAGCTTCTGCACAACAAAGGAAACTATCAGATCAGATCAGATCAGTCGCTCAGTTGTGTCTGACTCTTTGCGACCCCATGAATCGCAGCAAGCCAGGCCTCCCTGTCCATCACCAGCTCCCGGAGGTCACTCAGACTCACATCCATCGAGTCAGTGATGCCATCCAGCCGTCTCATCCTCTGTTGTCCCCTTCTCCTCTTGCCCCCAATCCCTCCCAGTATCAGGGTCTTCAATGAGTCAACTCTTCGCATGAGGTGGCCAAAGTACTGGAGTTTCAGCTTTAGCATCATTCCTTCCAAAGAACTCCCAGGGCTGATCTCCTTCAGAATGGACTGGTTGGATCTCCTTGCAGTCCAAGGGACTCTCAAGAGTCTTCTCCAACACCACAGTTCAAAAGCATCAATTCTTCGGTGCTCAGCCTTCTTCACAGTCCAGCTCTCACATCCATACATGACCACAGGAAAAACCATAGCCTTGACTAGATGAATCTTTGTTGGCAAAGTAATGTCTCTGCTTTTGAATATGTGATCTAGGTTGGTCATAACTTTCCTTCCAAGGAGTAAGTGTCTTTTAATTTCATGGCTGCAGTCACCATCTGCAGTGATTTTGGAGCCAGATTAAAAGACAGACTTCAGAATGGGAGAAAATAATAGCAAATGAAGCAATTGACAAACAACTAATCTCAAAAATATACAAGCAACTCCTACAGCCCTCTAGTGATTAACTTTAAAAAAATTATAAATTATTTTAATTAAAAAATGAGCATGATATATTAAACTGTATTATATATACAAGCTATGCCAAAGTTTAAATCAAGTAATAAAACCTGGTATGATTTCAGACCAGCAGGTATACCAGAAAGTTCATGCTTTGGGGTAAATTCAGACACTGTTTTAGCACAGGGAGCACCCTACTCCTCCCCAACACTGCTAAATTTTTCAGGCTGTGGCTCTCACCACTACACCATTGGACTCTCTTGCCCATACTTGGTCCACACGACTAGACTCCCACATCTGTGGGAAGCCTTTGGAAGACTTAAGTCATTGATCTGTGGTGGCATTTTGGGGTCTCATTCTTAGGATTAATAAGTCTGGGAATATCGTATTGGGTGGGCTGAAATTACCTTTTCAAAGAAAGGTAGAATTTCTGCTATAAATAAATAAAAGCAATGCATCTCTATTTTTATAGACTATGTTGGTACTTAAATTTCCAGTTCAGGTCGTTACTAAGCAGTTACGGATTATAATGCTGAGGATTTGTGTTACTATTTGTAGTGACCATGTATTTTAAAGGAGGCAGAATTTGTCCAATCAATCTGGTTTCATCATAAAATTTGATATGCCCAGGTGATATTTTTCCTCTTTTGATTCTGCAATGGGAGATGCCTCCCATCTACATTGGAATTCCCCTCAAATATGAAGAGTACTTAGATTTTTGGGTGGACAAAATGACAAAAGTCAACTGCACAGAAGAGAGAAAAGGAAATTTAAAAACGAAAAAAAAATTACTTTCAAAATGTAACATATATTGGACATGTTTATGGTATCATGTCATTAGCAATATCAAACACATTGAAGAAAAGATATGGTCCTGTATGTTTATCCGATCAGAAATTAGGTTCTTATTCTGGTTCTTATTTTTCTTTTTACAGAAATATTTTTTTCTGGTTCTCTTCTATGAATCCCACAGGTGTTTGTTGTCTTAGTTTCTGTTATACAACAAAGTGAATCGGCTATAGATGTATGTATATCCTCTCCGTCTGGAACCTCCCTCTCACTCCCCACCCCATCTGACCCTTCTGAATCATTACAGAGCACCAGCTAAGCTCTCTGAATCCCACACTGTTTTTAACACTCACTTGTTCTGAGAAGTTACTTTGTTGTTTAAGGGCAATATTACTATTTCCAGAAATCCCTGTGCCTATACTTAGGCACTTCCTCAAAAAGTCTCTTCACAAACATTATTTTTGCTATTCAAATAGTGGCTAGTTATTTATATCCATGATTTCTCTTTGCCTGGTGTTGTTCAGTTTTTCAGCCACACCTCCCCAAGCTTTGATCTTTTCCTATTTAGTCAGCTCTTTCTGTATAGTGTCCTCTGAAACCATACAGATGCATACGGTAATGAAAGAGGTCATGTTTTTTGATTGCAGCATAATTGCTTTACAATATCGTGTTAATTCTTGCTGTACAACAAAGTGAGTCAGCTATATGCATGCGTACATACTGTCCCTCTTAGACCTCCCTCCCCGAGCCCCACTGGGTCCCCCACATCCCATCCATCTAGGTCATCATGGAACACTCAGCTGAGCTCCCTGGATATATAGCAGGTTCCCACTAGCCATCTGTTTGACCCATGGTATTTGTGTCAAACCTAACCGCCCGATTCATCCCATCCCCCTGCCCCCTGCCCTCTGTGTCCTCCATAGTCTGCTCTCTACATCTGTCTTTATTTCTGCCCTGGAACTAGGTTCATCTGTACTTATTTTTCTAGATTCCACGTATATGGGTTAATATATGATACTTGTTTTTATCTTTCTGACTTACTTCACTCTATGACAGACTCTAGGTCTATTCATATCTGTACAATGACCCAGTTTCATTTCTTTTTTATGGTTGTATATGTGTACCACATTGTATATATGTACCACATCTTCTTTATCCATTCAAAAAGACACATGGACCCCAATGTTCATTGCAGCACTATTTCCAATAGCCAGAACATGGAAACAACTAAAGTGTCCATCTACAGATAAACCGAAGCAGGTTATGTTTTAAGTCGTTAGAAAGGATGGCTGCTCAACTGTGACTTTAGCTGCAAAACTATTGTTTGTGATTGGAAACAAAGCATCTGTTGCTGGGCTGAAACACTTCCCTAGTACCACAGTGAAGGTGAAGCACATTCTTTCTGGAAGTAGGTCTGCACAGGGGTAAGCCTGAGAGTAGAGGCCATGGCACACTGAACAGAACAAGGAGTAGACCTGAAGGAGACTTCAGAAGACAAGAAATGGGGTAATATTTCTGTAAAATTTTCCTATATGCCAAGTATCTTTTAATGCCTCACATTTATTGGGGTAGGTAATACTTGTTTGAACAAAGCCGACACAAACATTTATAGACACAGAGATTTCAATGTTCTAATAATCCGATGACAAAAATAATCTTTAATAAAACCTAAATGATTGCTTAATTTTGAATCATAGACCCACTTTTGCCCCTAACTAGTTATGACCAACCTCGATAGCATATTGAAAAGTAGAGACATTACTTTGCCAACAAAGGTCTGTCTAGTCAAGGCTATGGTTTTTCCAGTGGTCATGTATGGATGTGAGAGTTGGACTGTGAAGAAAGCTGAGCACCGAAGAATTGATGCTTTTGAACTGTGGTGTTGGAGAAGACTCTTGAGAGTCCCTTGGACTGCAAGGAGATCCAACCAGTTCATTCTGAAGGAGATCAGCCCTGGGAGTTCTTTGGAAGGAATGATGCTGAAGCTGAAACTCCAGTACTTTGGCCACCTCATGTGAAGACTTGACTCATTGGAAAAGACTCTGATTCTGGGAGGGATTGGGGGCAGGAGGAGAAGGGACAACAAAGGATGAGATGGCTGGATGGCATCACCGACCCAATGGACGTGAATTTGAGTGAACTCCAGGAGATGGTGATGGACAGAGAGGCCTGGTGTGCTGTGATTCATGGGATCTCAAAGAGTCGGACACGACTGAGCAACTGAACTGAACTGAACTGAACTGCGTGTGTGGCCTTGGCTCAGTCACCCCCCTCTTTGAATGTCATTTCTTGAATGTGCACAACTAGAGACTGAAGGAATGCTGAAGTGACGTCTTGTATAATATACTATGAGTTTGTGAACCCAAAATCTTATGGAAAATGCTCTGCATTTTACCCGTTCCCCCTATATTGAATCAGTTAGTCCTCAGTGAGACATATGACATTTAAAGTTCAGTTGGCTAAATAATTTAAGAATCAAATACAGCAGTAACACAAGCTTGGTTTTTCCTTTATCTGGACCATCTCTAGTAAAGACAGAACCAGTGATGTGGCCTAGATGTGTTCTGGGCCTGTTTGTGTGCTGCAATGCCAGAGTTGTATAGTTGTGACAAAGATAGAATCACCAGACAAAATATAGGAAACTCAGCTAAATTTGAATTTCAGATAAATAATAAACCTTGCCTGAGATGTACTTGTAAAGCTTAGTGTTCTATATTTATCTGTGCACACTCTGGCCATCCTAGGTAGAGACTAGACGACCCACAAAGCCTAACATGCTTACCACTTTGCTTTCTGTAGCAAAAGTTTGCCAACTGTTGATGTGGAATAAAGATTTCTGAACTAGAATGAAAAATAAAATCTAAGTTTTAGGTCTGATTTAGTTTCTAATTTGCTGTTTAACCCTGGGTTCGATCTCAGTTTTCATGTTTACAAGTTAGTCTAATGATACCTCCTTACCTGCTTCCCAGGGTTGTTTGGGAATAGTTGGTGTATTCAGGATGGACAGACACTTGGAGGTATGCACAGATGGAAAGGAGATGGATTTACCCCAGAAGGAGGCAAGGGTTTTTTTTCCAGCATTATACTTATAGATCTTTAAATTTGCTCTTCTGTTTCCATTTGACCCTTGCTGTTTCTAGTCTGTTTTTTTCCTGAGTGTAGAGACAAGAGGACACAATAGTACACAGTTTACACAGTTTGGTTCTAGCTGGAAGGAAGGGTGATAACCAGATATTATTCTTGAAACCAGCTGGCTGAACAGATGTTGAATGCAATTTCAAACAGATATCTTTTTATTTCTTTGATCTATCTCCATGCCAGATAGTATTTTATTCTGTGCATTAGGAATGAATGTAACTGCTTTTCCGATCTTGAAAAAAAATCACTCTTCAGGAATCATACACAGGATTAATCTATCCTGCTTTCTATTTTGACAACTTTAGCATTGGTGAGAGCAGAAGCTGTATTTCAAAGGTGTGGTGACCCCAAGAATTCATTTTTGTTCAGAGCAGAAAAGAGGAAAGAGACAAATGCTAGTATTACGCCATCTTTAAAGAATTATTCCATTCTTCCTAGCATCTTGCTGTAAAGTATTTGACTGGGAGCTCACCAAATTATGACTCTGTGCTGCATTAAAATTATGGCTACTTCGTTTTATTTTTTAAATCCGTGCTAATGAAAAATTTAGGAAGAGTTGGGTACTCTCTTCTGCACTCCAGTAGAACTTTAAATATAGTTCTATTCTGGCCAAATAATTCATTATGCATTTGTTTTCTTAATAGCTTGTGAGTTTTTTGACATGAGTTTTTATTCATATCCATATCTCCCAGCACTTGACATTGTCCTCACAGGTGATTGAATGAATGGAATAACTATGAAACCGATGGAAGCATTTATATGCCATGAAATTCTTTATTGGTTCGCTTCAGTCTCTGTTTTTTGAAATAATTTTTCAGTGATTTGATTACAGTTTGATATGAGATGCTTAATGAGAATTGCAATCTGATTTCTGTTCCTCATAACTCTTTTTTCTCTGTCCTTAACTCAATATGAATAATTCCTGAGTGGGTAACTCTGAGCTCTACTTTCTTTTCAATTTCCAGTCCTGGATGTATCTACCTAGATGTTCTATAAACAGCACATGCTCCATGTACATGATGTGCTAGACAATGAGGTAATGATGTGGGTTGGGGGCAGAAGGCAGATTTTTTTTTTTAATTAATTTTATTGCGTATAGTTGCTTTACAATGTTGTGCTAGTCTCTGCTGTATAGTAAAGTGAATCAGCTGTAGGTGTACACACATCCCCTCTTTTTTATTTCTTTCCCGTTTAGGTCACCATGGAGCACTGAGTAGGGTTCCTTAAGCTCTACAGTATCTTCTCATTTGTTGTCTGTGGAAAGGGGGTGGTGGTGAGATGAATGGGAGGTTGGGATTGACATATATACACTGTGATACTATCTATACAATAGAGGGCCAATTCTTAATTCACCTCTTCTACTAACTGGCTCGGTGACTTGTTAAGTAATTTAACTCTTCTGGGAGCCAATTCCCTCAGGCCAGTATGAGGCAGTAGCTGTAATAATGGCTTCTGAGCTCTACATAGTACGGTTCTACAGTGTTTTGATACACACCAAAAGCCAAAAGTATTTAATATTGCTTAGGCATTACTTCTGAGAAGGCAATGGCATCCTGCTCCAGTACTCCTGCCTGGAAAATCCCATGGATGGAAGAGCCTGGAAGGCTGCAGTCCATGGGGTCACTGAGGGTCGGACACTACTGAGCGAATTCACTTTCACTTTTCACTTTCATGCACTGGAGAAGGCAATGGCAACCCACTCCAGTGTTCTTGCCTGGAGAATCCCAGGGACGGGGGAGCCTGGTGGGCTGCTGTCTATGGGGTCACTAAGAGTCAGACATGATTGAGTGACTTCACTTTCACTTTTCACTTTCATGCATTGGGGAAGGCAATGGCAAGCCACTCCAGTACTCTTGCCTAGAAAATCCCATGGATGGAGGAGCCTGGTAGCTGCAGTCCATGGGGTCGCTACAAGTCGGACGTGACCGAGCGACTTCACTTTCACTTTTCACTTTCACACAATGGAGAAGGCAATGGCAACCCACTCCAGTGTTCTTGCCTGGAGAATCCCAGGGACGGGGGAGCCTGGTGGGCTGCTGTCTATGGGGTCGCACAGAGTCGGACACGACTGAAGTGACTTAGCAGCAGCAGCAGGCATTACTTACACTAAGTGATGAAAATGTAGACCTTAAAGGAGATAAATGAAAAATGTATTGTAATTCTATTAGGCAGTTCTCTTAAGCAGTTAAATGGAGGTTTTGCTTAGAAGGAAATTTGTTTGAACTTTGCCATCACAGCTCTGCTGGTAAAGAAAAAGAGCCTTTGTATCATGGAAGTGCTAGGGGAGTCAATGCAAACCATGCAGCCATCTCTCTTGGGAATAACTTATGTTACTGTTTGGGCGAGTCTTTAAGAAGACCCTGTGTCAACACTTCCTGTGATGGTCACTGTGCCTTGCTGAGCTGCTTCATCTAGAACAGCCTGCTTCAAGCTGTGTTCATGTCAGGGCACACTGTTACTCATTACAGCTTCATGTCAGGACTCATTGCTCTTCATTACAGCTTCCAGGTGCCAAGGCCAAGAAATACTCCAACGGGAACCCTCTTGACGGGATATACATGTTACCAAATCAGAGGCCTACAGCTACACTGCCTTTAGCTCAGGATGGGTGGTCTGACTTCAGTGGGACTTGCATCACAGTGTGCAAAATATTAACTTCCTGAAGCCATGGCTTAGGAATAGGATGTTATGTTTCAGTGTCAAATATTTCAAAATGTACCGTTTGTTTTTAAGTACATTTTTTTTCTAGGTCCCTTTCCTGGTTTTTTTTTTTTTTCCTTTAAAGAAATAAAATGGAAGCCTTTTCACACAGGGCTACCTTGAAACTTTTTGAGCAGGATCCTGCCCATTCCATGTCTGTTCATAATTATCAGGCCAGCCATCCCCACACAGTGAACCCACGAGCTCATGGGGGCAGGTCACAGACACTCTAGTTGTCATGGTCCCACTGATCTGTTTGTAGTCCCACTGATCTGTTCCTGCCTGGATACCACCATGATCCTAGCACAGTCCTACTCTGAAGCTGTGGTTAAAATACCTCTGGTGTGGGTGTTGTTTTAGGTATGTGTATTTGACGTATCTATGGGATGGTCAACACCGAAATCAGATCGATTACATTCTTTGCAGCCAAAGATGGAGAAGCTCTATACAATCAGCAAAAACAAGACCAGGAGCTGACTGTGGCTCAGACCATGAACTCCTTATTGCCAAATTCAGACTGAAATTGAAGAAAGTAGGGAAAACCACTAGACCATTCAGGTATGACCTAAATCAAATCCCTTATGATTATACAGTGGAAGTGAGAAATAGATTTAAGGGCCTAGATCTGATAGATAGAGTGCCTGATGAACTATGGAATGAGGTTCGTGACATTGTACAGGAGACAGGGATCAAGACCATCCCCATGGAAAAGAAATGCAAAAAAGCAAAATGGCTGTCTGGGAAGGCCTTACAAATAGCTGTGAAAAGAAGAGAAGTGAAAAGCAAAGGAGAAAAGGAAAGCTATAAACATCTAAATGCAGAGTTCCAAAGAATAGCAAGAAGAGATAAGAAAGCCTTCTTCAGTGATCAATGCAAAGAAATAGAGGAAAAAAACAGAATGGGAAAGACTAGGGATCTCTTCAAGAAAATCAGAGATACCAAAGGAACATTTCATGCAAAGATGGGCATGATAAAGGACAGAGATGGTGTGGACCTAACAGAAGCAGAAGATATTAAGAAGAGGTGGCAGGAATACACAGAAGAACTGTACAAAAAAGAGTTTCAAGACCCAGATAATCATGATGATGTGATCACTGACCTAGAGCCAGACATCTTGGAATGTGAAGTCAAATGGGCCTTAGAAAGCATCACTACGAACAAAGCTAGTGGAGGTGATGGAATTCCAGTGGAGCTATTCCAAGTCCTGAAAGATGATGCTGTGAAAGTCCTGCACTCAATATGCCAGCAAATTTGGAAAACTCAGCAGTGGCCACAAGATTGGAAAAGGTCAGTTTTCATCCCAATCCCAAAGAAAGGCAATGCCAAAGAATGCTCAAACTACCAAACAATTGCACTCATCTCACACGCTAGTAAAGTAATGCTCAAAATTCTCCAAGCCAGGCTTCAGCAATGTGTGAACTGTGAACTTCCTGATGTTCAAGCTGGTTTTAGAAAAGGCAGAGGAACCAGAGATCAAATTGCCAACATTGGCTGGATCATCGAAAAAGCAAGAGAGTTCCAGAAAAACATCTATTTCTGCTTTATTGACTATCAAAGCCTTTGACTGTGTAGATCACAATAAACTATGGAAAATTCTGAAAGAGATGGGAATACCAGACCACCTGATCTGCCTCTTGAGAAATCTGTATGCAGGTCAGGAAGCAACAGTTAGAACTGGTCATGGAACAACAGACTGGTTCCAAATAGGAAAAGGAGTACGTCAAGGCTGCATATTGTCACCATGTTTATTTAACTTATATGTAGAATACATCATGAGAAATGCTGGACTGGAAGAAACACAAGTTGGAATTAAGATTGCTGGGAGAAATATCAATAACCTCAGATATGCAGATGACACGACTCTTATGGCAGAAAGTGAAGAGGGGCTAAAAAGCCTCTTGATGAAAGTGAAAGTGGAGAGTGAAAAGGTTGGCTTAAAGCTCAACATTCAGAAAACGAAGATCATGGCATCTGGTCCCATCACTACATGGGAAATAGATGGGGAAACAGTGGAAACAGTGTCAGACTTTGTTTTTCTGGGCTCCAAAATCACTGCAGATGGTGACTGCAGCCATGAATTTAAAAGACGCTTACTCCTTGGAAGGAAAGTTATGACCAACCTAGATAGCGTATTCAAAAGCAGAGACATTACTTTACCAACAAAGGTTCGCCTAGTCAAGGCTATGGTCTTTCCTGTGGTCATGTATGGATGTGAGAGCTGGACTGTGAAGAAGGCTGAGTGCCGAAGAATTGATGCTTTTGAACTGTGGTGTTGGAGAAGACTCTTGAGAGTCCCTTGGACTGCAAGGAGATCCAACCAGTCCATTCTGAAGGAGATCAATCCTGGAATTTCTTTAGAAGGAATGATGCTAAAGCTGAAACTCCAGTATTTTGGCCACCTCATGCGAAGAGTTGACTCATTGGAGAAGACTCTGATGCTGGGAGGGATTGAGGGCAGGAGGAGAAGGGGATGAAAGAGGATGAGATGGCTGGATGGCATCACTGACTCGATGGGTGTGAGTCTGGGTGACCTCCGGGAGCTGGTGATGGACAGGGAGGCCTGGCGTGCTGCGGTTCATGGGGTCGCAAAGAGTCGGACACGACTGAGCGACTGATCTGATCTGATCTGATCTGATCTGATCTGATGGGATCTCTAAGTGGAATGCTCAGTTGAAAACTGGAGGTGCATACTTAGAACTCAGGGAAGAGATCTGAGCTGGACATATGAAATTGGGATTTCATATGCTATGGAGTTGTTATAATGATCAAAGTAGATGAGATAACTTAGGGCTTCTGTGGAATGAGAAGAGTGAGAAACCCTTCTTAGAGAAGGGTCTGAGAAATCTGCAGCATGAGCTGAGCTAAGATGACCAAAATTGATCCTGAGATGATCCTCGGAAGTGTTACGTTGCTTCCTAGTAAGGTAGGCTCTGTCTGAGAGCCACTTTTCTGCTTCCTTCAGAACGTAGGCACTGACCAGCTTTACCTTTTTTTCCTGTTGATCACAGCTTTAGATTGAGTTGTGTCGAATTCCTTGAAAACATCTTTTTCTTAGTCCAGAGATAGATAATCCCCTCCTTATTGGCATTCCAGTCATTTGGCTGGATTCCAACAGACATGTTTTGAAATCTTTCTTAGAAAATTTGCAGTCAGTTGCAGTAGAGACATAATTCACATTTCAAATATGGAAGCTTAGATTTTATCACATGGGTAAAGCTGTCATTCTCAACTGAAAGTGATTCTGCTCTCCATGGGACATTAAAAAATTTCACTGCTCTGTGTGTGTCTTAATAATTTTGTTGAGTCTGAGTGTATGAAATCTCAGAAATGAAGTTTAAATACAAGTACACCTTAGTATTCTTAACTGTTCAGTCAGTTTAGTCACTCAGTCATGTCTGACTCTTTGCAACCCCATGGACTGTAGCATGTCAGGCCTCCCTGT
This sequence comes from Tragelaphus eurycerus, assembly GCA_935064755.1. Taxonomy (NCBI): domain Eukaryota; kingdom Metazoa; phylum Chordata; class Mammalia; order Artiodactyla; family Bovidae; genus Tragelaphus; species Tragelaphus eurycerus. Next base: position 22,926,428 of record CAKXYN010000024.1, on the reverse strand, counting down.
CCATCACCAACTCCCGGAGTTTACCCAAACTCATGTCCATTGAGTCTGTGATGCCATCCAACCCTCTCAGCCTCTGTCATCCCCTTCTTCTCCTGCCTTCAATCTTTCCCAGCATCAGAGTATTTTCAAATGAGTCAGTTCTTCACATCAGGTGGCCAAAGTACTGGAGTTTCAGCTTTAGTGTTGGTCCTTCCAATGAATATTCAGGACTGATTTCTTTTAGGATAGATGGGTTGGATCTCCTTGTAGTCCAAGGGACTCTCAAGAGTCTTCTCCAACACCACAGTTCAAAAGCATCAATTCTTCAATGCTCAGCTTTCTTTATAGTCCAACTCTCACATCCATACATGACTATTGGAAAAACCATAGCTTTGACTAGACGGACCTTTGTAGGCAAAGTAATGTCTCTGCTTTTTGATATGCTGTATAGGCTCATCATAACTTTCCTTCCAAAGGAGTAAGCATCTTTTAATTTCATGGCTGCAATCACCATCTGCAGTGACTTTGGAGTCCAAAAAAATAAAGTATATCACTGTTTCCCCATCTATCTGCCATAAAGTGATGGGGCTGGATGCCATGATCTTATTTTTCTGCATGTTGAGTTTTAAGCCAAGTTTTTCACTTTCCTCTCTCACTTTCATCAAGAGGCTCTTTAGTTATTCTTCACTTTGTGCCATAAGGGTGGTGTCAACTGCAAATCTGAGGTTATTGATATCTCTCCCAGAAATCTTGATTACAGCTTGTGTCTCATCCAGCCCAGTGTTTCTCATGATGTACTCTGCATAAAAGTTAAATAAGCAGGCTAACAATATACAACCTTAACGTACTCCTTTCCCTATTTGGAACCAGTCTGTTGTTCCATGTCCAGTTCGAACTGTTGCTTCCTGACTTGCATACCAAGAGGCATGTCAGGTGGTCTTGTATTCCCATCTCTTGAAGAATTTTCCACAGTTTGTTGTGATCCACACAGTCAAAGGCTTTGGCATAGTCAATAAGGCAGAAATAGATGTTTTTCTGGAACTCTCTTGCTTTTTCAGTGATCCAACGGATGTTGGGCCTCCCTGTGGCTCAGACAGCAAAGTGTCTACCTGCGATGCAGAGACCTTGGTTTGATTCCTGGGTCGGGAAGATCCCCTGGAGAAGGAAATGGCAACCCACTGCAGTATTCTTGCCTGGGAAATTCCACGGACAGAGGAGACTGGCAGGCTACAGTCCTTGGAGTTGCAAAGAGTCTGACACAACTGAGCAACTAACACATTCCATAAAAACAAAAACAAAAAACAATGGATGTTGGCAATTTGATCTCTGGTTCCTCTGCCTTTATCTAAATCCAGCTTGAACACCTGAAAGTTCACGGTTCACATATTGCTTAAGCCTGGCTTGAAGAATTTTGAGCATTACTTTACTAGTGTGTGCTGCTGCTGCTGCTGCTGCTTCTAAGTCGCTTCAGTCGTGTCCGACTCTGTGCGACCCCATAGACGGCAGCCCACCAGGCTCCCCAGTCCCTGGGATTCTCCAGGCAAGAACACTGGAGTGGGTTGCCATTTCCTTCTCCAATGCATGAAAGTGAAAAGTGAAGTCACTCAGTGTGTGAGATGAGTACAATTGTGCGGTAGTTTGAGCATTCTTTGGCATTGCCTTTCTTTGGGATTGGAATGAAAACTGACCTCTTCCAGTCCTGTGGCCACTGCTGAGTTTTCCAAATTTGCTGGCATATTGAATGCAGCACTTTCACAGCATCATCTTTCAGGATTTGGAATAGCTCCACTGGAATTCTATCACCTCCACTAGCTTTGTTCGTAGTGTTGCTTTCTAAGGCTCACTTGACTTCACATTCCAAGATGTCTGAGTCTAGGTGAGTGATCACATCATTGTGATTATCTGGCTCATGAATATCTTTTTTGTATAGTTTTTCTATGTATTCTTGCCACCTCTTCTTAATATCTTCGGCTTTTGTTAGGTCCATACCATTTCTGTCCTTTATTGTGCCCATCTTTGCATGAAATGTTCCCTTGGTATCTCTAATTTTCTTGAAGAGACCTCTGGTTTTTCTCATTCTACTGTTTTCCTCTATTTCTTTGCATTGATCACTGAGGAAGGCTTTCTTATCTCTTCTTGCTATTTTTTAGAACTCTGCATTCAAATGAGTATATCTTTCCTTTTCTCCTTTAACTGTTACCAATCATTACTTTTGTTCTTATTCTCTTTTCCAATTCCAGGTCAATTATATACTAAATATGTTCACTTTGGGCCCTGAAATCTCCTTACGTATGACTGTGTTAACAAGTGTGAACGGGCTGTCACATATAGCTAGTCAAAGCATCTAAACACTAATAGAGAACCAATACTCTATTCTTCTTCTATGCAGTACTATGTGGATTTGAAAAAATTTCATGCAAAATAAAAGACCCTGGCCTTTTAGTCAGTCTGATATCCTCATTGTGAGCAAATATTTCCATTCTTTTTTAATATTAAAAACATATCATGAATGCTATTGCTACATTCATTGGCCCCAAGTTGGAAAACACTGGACATGATGTCTAGGGCTCCTGGCTTTAACGTCATTTAATTAATATCATTTTTTATATTATATTCTAGTTTATATTCATGATAATTTTAAATTTAAAGGTCATGCAACCATTTATTTGTTTTGATACTTGATACTAACTTTTAGCATTGCATCTCTTGCTGGTGAGACTTTATCAATAACTCTAGGCGGTTTGTCACTTTGTTCTTAAGCCAAGGTTTTACTAAGTCAACTTATATCAATTTTTATGAAAAGAATTATAGAATTCTATATATTATACATCAAACGGATATTGAAGGTTTAACTGTAGAGAGATGGGCCAGAGTTGTTGGACTATGATCTGAAAATAATTGTGGTTCGGGAGGAGGCAGGTGCTGGTGAAGTAGTGGGAAATCACAGATATTATTGTTAGTGAAGAAAAGAAATCCAGGGAGGTAGAAAGGTACAGCATGAGAACATAGAAAGTGATAAAAGGCAAGCAGGCAGCATAAAGAAATTCCAAAGCAAAACATCAGGAGCACTGAACAGGCAGACCTTTGCAGTTCTGGTGGGTTGTCATCATTGTGAGCCAGGGTAGAGTTTGTTGGAACTCAGCCCTGAAGCAGCTGCCCCCTGGGCAATTACCAGCATGGAGGTTTAGGCACAGGAAAACAAGTAAGGGACATGCCCATCAGATGGCATATCACCTGGAGAAAGGTCCACTTACAAGAATGTGGAATCAAATTCACAGTTAGAGAAGGAGTAAGTGTGATGAAGTACTCAAGTGGTGACAACAAGGGACAGAAACCCAATTCAGTCTAGTTCAAGAGAAAATGGAAATTGTAGGGTCATGGAATTTCAAAGTCCGAGGGTAGTTGGTGGTGTTAAATATCCACGCAGGCTTTGTGGCCATGAAACCTAATTCCCTTGTCCTCAAGTACAGGCCGGATTCAGTGGCCCACTCAATGGAGTACAATGGCAGTGCAGTTTGTGGCTTTGGACGTTGTGACTTTCTGCTTGCTCTCATTCTTGGGTCATTCACTCTGGAGAAGTCATGTTGTGAGGAGACCTGGACAGCCCTGTGGAAGCACCCACTTGGCAATGGACTGATGCCTTCAGCCAAAAGTCATCTTTGAAGCAGATTCTCTAGACAAGATTCCCAGACAAGCTTGCAGATGACTGTAGCCTGACTTGTACCTGGACTCCAGCTGCACGGGAGAACCACCAGCTGAGCTACTCCCAGATTGCTGGATTTCAGAAGCTTGGGAAATAATACATTATTGTTTTAAGTTTGTGGGTTTTAGGGTAATAACGTACCAATAGATAACTGACAGGTGACGATGCAGTTTTAGGCATAGTTTGATCCTGGGTCTCAAATGCTGAAGTCAATAAACCATGTTATTCTGCTTTTTAGCTTGGCTTTCTAATTTTTTTTTCCTTTGTTTGCAAATTAGCTTGCTGTATGTTTTATAGGTGATGACTTCAGATAATCATAAGCTTACATCCTTATGGTTCATGATGTAGGAGAGAAATTCTGTTTTTCTCAAGGTCTGCATATGATCTTAAGAGAGAATTGTTATCAGCTTCTATAGAATCAAGTGTCTACCAGGCACTGCTTCCCGCCCCGCCAGGGAGATAACATAGAATCATTGCTTGAGTTGGCTCTTGTGCCCACATGCAGAGTCTCATTGTAACCATCCTCCTTCCAACCACATGGGATGTGGCAGAGGTAATTAATTCCCTAATAGCAGGGTATTATTGCCAGAAGAAAGGAGATAGTAGTGCTGGTGAAGAGAAGACAAGAGATGCTGGCACAGAGGAGTCAAGTAGGATTACAGAGAATTTTCTGCCTTTTTTCATTTGCAACTACTCATTCAGCACAATCTCAATAAGATTAAATAACTGACACATAAGCTCAAAAACTGTCAGTATCAACTTTTTAAAATACAGTAGCACCACTGCTATTATTTAGCAATCTTGCCTATTCCAGACAAGCTTAAGAACCAAGAAGTAAATATGCATAGAAGTAGAATGAGTTTTATCAATAGATACACCCTCTGGTCCTCTTTCTGAACCCTGATTTTCCTTGTTTTTTTAAACCAACCATTCTTAGAAGCTGACTGTATGCCTTAGGGTTGGCCATCCTGGGAGCTCAGTATACCTACAGTCCACTCTTCAGAGAACCAGCTGCTCATACCTCATTATGCATAGATCGTAACGATGATGATGGTAGTAGGTAAAATCTGCTGAGCACTTTATGCTCCAGGCTTACTGAGGGTTCAACCAGACAGACAGAACCAGTTGGAGACTAGATAAATGTTATACACACACACACACACACACACACATAATGTGTATATATATAAAACACAATTTGTTTCAAGGAATTGGCTTATATGACTGTGGGGACTAACTAAGCCCAGTGAGCCCAGTGTTCTTAGGGCAGGTGGTCAGGAAGGGAAGACCATAAGCAGGCTGAAACCCACTGGCATGAAGTCTCCTTCTTTCCTCCCTGTTATCTATAGGCAAGAGTGTCTCTCTTCCTTTCCTCTCCTCCTTATTCCTCCCTCTCCCAGGGAAAGTCCAAGTTTTCTTTTAAATCCTCCAAATCATTTAAGTCTACGTATACTGAATAATTTCCCTTCCAATTGATTGTGGCCCACATGGGATACTCTCTCTAACTTAAGTCAATTGATTAGGGACTTTACTATGTCTGCAAAATCTCTTCATTTGGCACCTATGTTAGTCTCTGAATGAATAACTGGAGACTGTAGTTCAGTCTAAACAATTTGGCACATCAAAAAAAAAACAAACAAACAAACATTGCATTGCTTTATATGAATATTATTTTATTCCTTGCAATAAAACAATTTTTCTCCATTCTATGAATGAATAGAGACCCATCCATGTCCAATAAACTTGCCTAAGGGCTTATAGTAAGTGACATAACTAAGTTACCAAGCCAGGCCTTTTCTCTTCTAATCTGAGCTCCTTCTATCAACACAGTGCTATTTGGTGCTGGCCACATCTTGTTAGACCTTATTTAGAGACCAAAACCATGGGCAAAGGCAGCCATCTCTGGAGAACCAATGGCTATTGAGGCAATGTGATGGGAGATCTTTGTTCAGATGGAATGGCCCAAACTGAGTAGTAACAGACACAGTCAGATTCTGAGTGTTGGGAGATTTCAAAGTGAGACTCAGAAAGGGATAGAGACATAAAGGGTAGAATCCCAGATTCACACATATACAGAAAAGTGTCAGCAGGAAATGTGGGGCAGTTGAAGGCATGTACAAGCTGCAACAGAAAGAGGAAAGAGGGAACAGGTTGGCAGAATCAAGAGAGTGAAAGGACAAAAAGTAGGTGGACTATCTTGCGTTAAGGTGGATGCCTAAGGGCGTGGACTGGAGGAGCACTGGCTTCATCTTGGATTGCTCATTTTGTACTTCCCCAAGCTCACTTGGGCTTCCCTGGTGGCTCAGTGGTAAAGGATTTGCCTGCATTACCCAAGCTGCAGAAGCCACGGGTTCAATTCCTGGGTTGGGAAGATCCTTTGGAAGAGGGCATGGCAACCCACTCCAGTGTTCTTGCCTGGAGAATTCCATGGACAGGGGAGCCTGATGGGCTATAGTCCATGGGATAAGAGTCGGACATGACTGAGTGACTTACACTTAGCACAAGCTCACTTAGTATTGGCGTGGCAAACATAGAGCTAAGGGCAGAATTATAGGATTCAGAATTTTAGGGAGAATTTATGGGTTCAGAATTTTAGGGAGAGGGCCTAAATGGATATTAATCCAGCCAGAGAAGCCACCCCCATCACCTTGACTGACTGACAGGTCTATCCAGCATCTGTGTGGTCCAACCAAGCCTCTTCTGTTGTGATGTTCTCCCTTAAGTTCTCACATAAGGGATACTGGACACAGATGGTATTTATCCCTGAGGGGCTACAACTGAGCATATCTGATAGTCTTCCTACTCAGGGTGGATCATCATAGGTATTGCTTGTGAGCTTGAGGAACATGTAGACATTTAGGCCCCACCCAAACCTACTGAATCCAAATCTATAATAAGAATCTCAGCTAATTTGTGTGCACATTAAAATTCAACAGAACTCATTATCCATTCATGGTAGGCTGTATCTGAGCATGTTCCAAACCTTTTACCTGGTGATAGCTGTACTAAGGGGTCCACAGTTTCATCCCATCCATTCTACGAAAGCCCACTCTGCCTCCCCCACAGGGAATATGATAACTGGGCCATAAGAGCTGGTCTCTGTACCCTGGACAACAGTTGAGTTTCCTATGAGAGCTGGTCTTGGGAATGCTGAGCCTTCTTCAGTATTTTGTGAATTTTTATATAGTCCTCCTTTAACTGAGGAGCCTGACTGCATGACTATTTCTTGCAACCTAATGGATTGTGACAAATAGCCTGGATGATTTAATTTGCAAGGCTACAGGGATTATAATAGTAGTAAATTAAACCTGAGGAGAAAGGCTTTTAGAAATAGGTACATGGAGAGCAACAGGAAGCTGTTGGTGACAAACAACCCCTGAATATAATAACCTGTGCCATTTTCTGTGGGTGAAAATTGCCCTGCAGGCCTTCTTCAAAAGGATCTCTGGCTTTCTCAGTATTGCAGAATGTACAGTACATGGTGATAAGGATGGATGAGTCATGAGAGAAAGGTTTAGCTACCCACATCATACTGATTAGGAAGGCAGGGAAGTTTAAAATGCAGGTTTAAAAGATTTTCAAAAAGTCTAATGACAATAATGCATACTTTGGAGCTTCTCTAAAAGTCTCAGCTCTCTGGAAAGCAGATGACCAGATGACTCACTCTCCAGGCCTCTGGAGGACAAAGTGTCCTGAAATACTCATCGCTGCTCCCACCCACAAGGAACATGTCTCCCACAGCCCCAGCTGCTAGTCCATCCTCCCCTTGTCACCAGGGTTTATTTTTCCCAGCTGAGGCCATCAAATCCACTCTCTCAAGAATCTACAATTGGGACAAAGAGCCTCGAGGTGGTGTTTGTCAGGTGCGTGAGTTAAGAAATTGATGAAGTTGAGGCTGGGTTCACTGTTTGCGGAAGCACGGAAAGCTGGCATCAGAGTGAATGTGAACTAAAAGCCCCTCAGCCCCATGGGCCTGGAGAGAGAAACTTCTCTCAATCCCTCTCACTCATTCTGATTCTTCTGAGGTTGTATTCTATTACCTACTTTGGGTCCCTGGAAATACCCTGTGTCCTTCCAGAAAAGTCTGCTATTTTTGATTAAGCTAATTTGAGTAGTGTCTGTGCCTTGAAAACAGTTATTTTTTTATCGAAGATAAGAGGTTTTTAACATCTAAAACCCATGAAGATCCTTAGTATTTTATTTTTTAAAAATGCACTTTTTATATTAGAATAGATTTAGAGTCTATTGCTAAGATAGCACAATTTCCATGTATCCTGCACTCAGTTCCTCTGTTACTGTGGTGGCTATGGGACAAGATGTGGTAGGGACAGAGCAGAAAGGAGGAACATATCATCATCATATGGACTAGACTGTCCATAGAGGGAATGAGGCATTGTGCAGGCCTGGGTGCTAGGCTGGAGTCCTGGGCAGAGGTCAGCGACTGAGGCCAGCAGTGAGTAGGAGGACCTAAGAATGTGCCTGGCCTCAGGGTGCAAGATGGGCATAGGAAATAGGCTGAGAACTTGGGAACCACACCCTAGGGTGGGGCAGAGGTGCAGAAGGGCTTACCTCCTAGCAGCAAGGGTGACCCAGCTTTGCCCTGATCATACCAGCTGTTGCAGTGGAGGTGGGATAAGGGGTGCTGAGATCACAGCCCTCTCAGGCCCACCAGAGACACCAGGGATCATAACTCCTACCTTCCCTGACTCTACTGTTTAGTGATTCTCTTTGGAAAGCAGGTATTTTATTTCCAGGCTACCACTACAGAGACTATGCATTAGGGCATTAGGGTCCATTCTAGAAATTTGACTTTGGGGAAAATGCAGTGTATTGTTTCTATCCCTTTTCTAAGATAAACCTAAACTTGCTTGAGGCTCATGCCTACCTATTTGACCACTAGGTATCTCTCAAATCATGGCTAAAGCTGGCTAGCCTTTTTTAAACATTTATTTTTATTTATTTGACTGTGCTGGGTCTTTTTTGTGGCACAAAGGAACTTCAATCTTGGTTGTGGCATGCCATATCTTTAGTTGTGGCATGTGAGACCTAGTTCCCTGACTAGGCCACCTGCATGAGTGTGGAGTCTTAGCCAGTGGACCACCAGGGAAGTTCCTGACCAGCATTTTTTAAAAAATGCCTGGAATGTTCCCAGGCAAGTTCTGAATAGCTATTGAGAATCCATTTTAATCAAGTCTATATAACCTCTGCAAACTCTCAGGTATTTTTTTTTCCCCTCCTGTGTGTGACATCATAGTGAAGAGAATGTGAATGTATATGTATGTATGTGTTGGTACAAAATTCAGAGAACCCAAGAGGGTGTGTTTTTAAAAATTTCTCAGAACGATGACCCTATATGTGAGACAGCAAAAAAGACATAGATGTAAAGAATAGACTTTTGGATTCTGTGGGAGAAGGCGAGGGTGGGATGATTTGAGAGAATAGCATTGAAACATGTGTATTATCATATGTGAAATAGATCGCCAGTCCACGTTTGATGCGTAAGACAGGGTAGGGTGCTCAGGGCTGGTGCACTGGGATGACCCTGAGGGATGGGATGCGAAGGGAGGTGGGAGGGGGATTCAGGATGGGGAGCACGTGTACACCCATGGCTGATTCATGTCAGTGTGTGGCAAAAACCACTGCAATATTGTAAAGTAATTAGCCTCCAATTAAATTAATTTTTTAAAATTTCTCAGAAATTTCAAATTTATTAATTTAGTGGGAATGATCAGTGCTGTGACATTTATTAAATGGAAGCAATTTTAAGTTTCTGATGTGCTATTAGAAGCTTATCATTTATGAATTTCTCTGACATATAATTGTCACGTGTTTTATGTATAAATATCAAATATCTATATAAAAGAGAAATGGGTTCCTATCTACTTGATTCAAATGACCTATCATTTCTTAAATTTTATTGCAAAACATTATTTATCAAACATATATTCTGTACCTACTATAATATTGGCGCTCTGTGCAGTGGCAGGACTAGACCCTTCTGGAACTATAACATTGGAATTAAGAGCAAGGCTTTAGAATCCACTGTAGGATGGGTCCCCCCAGAAGCAGATCCTGGGACAAGGACTTGTGTGCAGTTGGCTCATGAAGGACTTGCTCCCACGGGAGACACATGAAGGCACCGGGGCAGGAGAAAGTGAAGCAAGGGTTTCATCTCAGGCAGAACCTCACACAGAGAGGCTTTGCCCCCAAACCCCTTGCCCCACAATAATCAGATAAAGGCATCTCAAGGGAGCTGGACAAAGTTACTCCTTACAATATTAAGGAGTAACTCCTCAATATTACTCCTTACAGAGTCAGAGCTCAAATGTAACTGAACAGCCACAACAAAGGAGGCATTGAGGAGGAAGTAAGAGCTGAGCCCTGGGGTCTGGAGCAGGAAGAGCGGGAGTTGCCTTATGTGGAGGACTGTCCCCCCTCCACCACCTCAGAGGCAGATCTCTCCCTCAAGCGGTGCGGGATGAACGGGAAGAAGAGTCGATGCTAACTTGGGTAGAGGTGAGGAGCAGACCTGTGCGTGGTGCACAGGAAGCTGATTCCCCAGCTGCCTGGCAACCAGGGAGAGGTGGGGAAAGAGACTATTTCTGGCTTCAGCTGCTAGACTGGGACAAGCACGCTTATGTAAGTAAGGTATGTGAAGTCGGTGTAGGGATATGTGATCATCCTCTATCTTTCATCTTCCCTTCCTCCTTTAACCACAAGGATATGTGCACTTTCTAGGTTTCTTCACATATTGTTTCATATGAAATTCCAGCCTAGGTAGAGGTATTCCTCTTTTTAAAGTAGCCACAGAAACAACAATACACATCCAAGCATCAGATTCTCAGGCAGGACCAAACACCTATAGCTTAAGAATTACAGTTTTTTCCTTCTTTAGCCTCATGCAGTCATGGCCTGTTAAAATATTAAACCCAGTTTAATTCATAAAGTATTCCTTATTCCCTTTCCTGGCTACTGGCTCCTGCCTCTGGTTTTATGGTGTGGGTGATGTGGGCTGAGGTGTATTCAGGTGGGAGGCACAGGGGGTCTAGAATTTGATGCTGGTTTCAGGGAGGTGAGACATCTGCTGCTCTCCAGCTCCTGCTCAGCATGTGTGAGACTGCAGAGCCCTTCTCTGGCCGTGATGGAGCAGAGGGGTGGTGTGCCAGCCTCCTTTAATGTACCGGGGAAGGTGTGTTTGTGGCTGCTGAGTGACAGGGACGAGAATTAGATTCCTACTTCTATGATTGAGCTTCTCTGTGATTAAATGACGTGATGGCAAGTGTGGCTGCCTGACCCGAACAGGCAGGGAGGTAGTGTCCGCTTCGCTCCCTGTGCTCTCCTTGGCTGTACTGTTCTAGTTTTCCAGGGACCATAGCTGTTTTTGGCAAGACAGCTCTTTGAAATAAAGGACCAATGGTCACACCCCATGCCTTCTGCCACTAAGAGGCACATCGTCTGACAGGTCTTTCTGGGCTATGGAGGTAATAGATTCCAAGTTTGGGGGCACAGAGTATCCAATGATTGACACAGAGGCTTTCAGCTCTGAGTGGGGCCTAGAGAAGAAAAGGGCTCTGCAGCAGGGGCAGGGCGTGGTGCCACCAGCCCTGCCACCTTGACCTCATGCACGACAGACTCTGCTGTTAGGTCTGCGGTGAAAAGGATGCGTGGTAAGAAGGATGTGTGGGTTTTATGGCAACACAGGCCCAGGGTTCTAGATCTAGCCCCTGCCATTTGCCGCAAAGAGCATTAACTCTTTAAAATAGAGCTCTGACATATTACATGGCCCCAAGAGAAAAGGAATGACTGGGAACTGGCCCTCCAGTGACTGTGTTACCCAATTGCCCATCGTGAACTGTGTTCTGACAAACTCACCCAGTCGTACGTTAAGGCCACGCACTGTGAGAGAGAATAGGCACATGCAGGATGGTCACGGGCAGGGGCAAGAACACCAGGGAGCGTGAGCAGGCAGCCAGGCCCTTCAATTATTCACTATGGTTGCATCATTGCCCTTCTCTCAGCTCTCACCGAACTGCAGAGGAGCTTCCCTTCTGATCATAGAAAGGTTTTATGTTGCCATAAGACCCACACATCCTTCTCACCACGCATCCTTTTTACCACAGACCTAAGAGCAGAGTCTGTCGTGCATGAGGTCAAGGTGGCAGGGCTGCTGGCACCACACCCTGCCCCTGCTGCTGTTGGTCCTCAGTTGGGTAGCTCGGTCTGTAAGTGCAGGTGAGAACAGATTACTGCCCATGGCAGGGCTGGCCCTGGAAGACAGTGGTGAGCAAAGGTCTTCCTTGTGGGTGCCAGATGGACTATATGTTCAAACAATGTGATTAGTCATTTTCTATAAGTTAATAGAAGTGGTGCATAATGGGTTGGGGTTTAGACGGGTCATCTTGGTGTTAAGAAAGACGGGGGAGCTTTGGTTGATGAGAGTGCAGCATGGTAGCATTGAAGAATGTTGTGAATGAGAGTGTCAGCTATAAAGAGAAGTCGTCCAAGAGAGTTTTAAAGGTAAATTTCTCTCCCTTCAGTATGATGCATACAGATGTTAACACAGGCTCTGGTCATCATTCCAGCTCTTTCAGATCTTTTTGGAGAGGCCTAGAGCGATTGAGGTAAATTTTTTCTTGTGTGGTATATGTCATGTGAACTTATCTATCTTATCTATGGTGAAATAAAGGTTTCAGGAAACACAAAACAGTTTGGTGGCTCCTTTGCAGAGTCACCAAATTGTCCTTCCATTGAGGACATAATGGGATGGAGGGAACCTGAGGACTTAAAGAGATAAAAAGAAGAGAGGAGAGATTAGGGAACTCAGACTCAAGTGTGTACTCATGTCCACATGTGGTCTTGGTTGGATCTTGTCTGGAGAATCATGTTAAGTTTTCAAGGTTGACTTTTGGTTTTGTTTTTAATTAAACAAACAAACAAACAATAAGGAGAGAATGAAAGTGCTACAACTTTGGTGCTGGCTATAACCTTTTTCACTTTGGGAAAATTCTTTCTGGTCTTGGGTTTTACTTTTTTCTGTTTTGGAACTTTATTTTATTTTAAATCTTTATTGGAGGATAGTTGATATACAATGTTGGGTTAGTTTCAGGTGTCCAGAGAAGTGAATCAGTAACATATTTCTTTCTTATATAGGTCATCACAGAGTATTGAGAAAAGTTCTCTGGGCTATACAGTAGGTTCTTATTAGTTTTCTACTGTATATATAGTCATGTATATATGTCAATCCCAATCTCCCAAATTATCCCCCTCTCCCCCTCCTAACTGGAGAAGGCAATCGCACCCTACTCCAGTACTCTTGCCTGGAAAATCCTGTGGGTGGAGGAGCCTGGTAGGCTTCAGTCCATGGGGTTGCAAAGAGTCAGACATGACTGAGTGACTTCACTTTCACTTTTCACTTTCATGCATTGGAGAAGGAAATGGCAACCCACTCCAGTGTTCTTGCCTGGAGAATCCTAGGGACGAGGGGAGTCTGGTGGGCTGCAGTCAAAGAGTCAAACTTAGCAACTGAACAACATTATTACACTTATTATCTTTTGCAACATTTTTTGTAAACCTAAAACTATTCTAAAATTAAAATTTTATATTAAAAAATCAAGTCATGCATAATTTTATACACACATTTCATAATAAATTGACACTATGAATCAAAAATAGAAACTCAGAATTCGATCCTAAACAATTCAGGTTTTAGAAAAATAACAAAAGTATAATAATACAGGTTTTACTGTTTTTAATCTAACCTGTTGAATTCAATGGACTCTGAAGTTCTTCCTAACTTTTTCCTATAAACTTCTTTGGATAAAGCCTCTGGGGAAACAGAAAAACTGGATAATTAAGAGTGGAAGGGATGGGCTTCCCTCGTGGCTCAGTGGTGAAAAATCAGCCTGCCAGTGCCAGAAGACGTGGGTTCTATCCCTGGTCTGGGAAGCTCCCGCATGCTGCAGTGCAACTAAGCCTGCACACCGTAACAGTTGAGTCTGTGGTGTAGAGCCCAGAACCACAACTACTGGACTATGTGCCCTAGAGCCTGTGCTCTGCAAAAAAAGGAAGCCACTGCAATGAGAACCCCACAGACTGCAACTAGAGAGTAGCCCCCACTCAGTGCAACTAGAGAAAAGCCCCTGTAGCAACGAAGATCCAGCACAGCCAAAGGTAAAAAAGTAAATTATAGAATCAACTTCCTGTGATTAAAATCTTAAAAAAAAAAAAAAGAAAAGAATGGAAGAGTGTAAGGAAAGTAAGTGATTGAGGGTAAAGCACACGTTACAAAAGAGGAAGGGCCCATAAAGAGGAAATGACTAGGTTTTTATATTTATAGAAAAGCAATATTTGATTGATTACATGCTCACAGACATATTTTGAGGGGTGGAAGAATATTTGTAAGTTAATCAATAGGACATTAAAAATAAATTCTTTTCTTTATCGACCTTTGTTGTCTGAGAAGGAACATCGGCGGGCAGGTACGGACACATCCAGCAGTGAGGTTAGATTCCCTGTGCAAAGTTTTCAAAGAGATGATCAGGAAGAAGCTTTAAGACCTTTAGCCCAATAGGCACTTTGAGGATGAGAAGGATTGATGTTTAAAAGGCCAAGAGAGGCAGTATCTTAGTGGTGAGTTGTCGGAACTGGGCGTCTACCCCTGCTCCCGGCACCAGCAGGGTATTGGGTGCTTGCCTTTCACCTCAGTCTAGTGAGAGGGGCCATGAGGAGGCCAGCCAGAATGCTTGATGTGTGTCCCTGGACTTGGGGGGCACATACTGGACTGCCATCTGAAGTATGTAGAAGATAGTTTCGAAATTAAAGACTGGCTGAAACCATGCATGAAGGCCAGGTGAGAACAAAGGCTGGACATCTGACATCTGGCAACAATAGGACCTTCCTCTGGGCCAGATGGGGCCATGAAAGGGAATCAGGTTGGAGCCTCCCCGAATGGGCTCTGCAAGGCAAAGGAGCTCCGGAAGTATGAGGCTGTAGAGTTTATTGCTAAGGCAGGAGCTGAGGTGAGGGAGAAGCAAGAGGTCAGCTAAAGATCACCATGGACCTCCAAAGACTCCACAGACATGCCCCATGCAAAGAGTTAGCTTGGTCCTCCATCAGACAACCAAGAACATCAACACTGAACCAGTCAATGAGGTCTTCTCGTGCCTTCTGGTATTCCTTCCCTCTCTCCTTACAGCCCTGTGAATTTGGGTGTGGTGTGAGGAGACGCTGTTACTTCTCTGTCTGTTCTCCCAGCAGATTTCCAGACCCAGGCAGGCCCAAGCTCAGGGAGAACAGTTTGCCCCCCTCTATTAAAATACAGTTCCAGTTTGTTACGAGGAGGGCTAAGTAGGAGACAGAGCAGGACTCTCTCCCACAGTTTCTTTTGGAAGTCACGAACTGAGCATGAACAGGGCATAAACCTGGAAACCTGGTTCTACAAGCTTGTCAGTGTACTAAGCTGCATAAAACAGTGATCTATCAGTCCTAAATCCTAAATTAGCTACTGGATTTTTAGAAGTACGGGATGAGAGCCAAACTAAGAAGTTTCTTCTAAATCTATAGCAGCTCCAGGCAGCTGAGAGCTAACCAGCTAGTCTCATGAAAAGATATTCTGAGATTCTTATTTATAGAGGCCATCGTGTCATGTGGGCAAGCCATGTTTTTCCGGTATTGTTCCTTCCCATGTCATAGATCTTAACTTTTGAAATGTTCAACTCCTTTCAGTAAGCTTGAGTGGCTTTTTAACCAGGCTTGCATTAAATCTTAGGATGTAAAGCTTATAGGCTATTATGGGGTATTAAGGCTCTAGTGCCTTCATCTTACAGAGGGGGAATTGAGGACCCTAGAGATGAAGACATTTATTAGCTACAGAGTTCGGAACACATCCATGTTTCTTGACTCCGAGTCTGGTGCTTTAAAATATCATAAATTTAAACTAAGGATTTTGTTTTGTTTTGTTTGGGGTGGAGTGTCTTGGATATGAGAGGGGCTGAAAGTAGATTTCTTAACCATACAGTTAAGCAAGCTAATAATTTTATAGTATCTAAGGTTCTTGTGTTATTTATATAAACCAGAGGAAGAAAAACCAAGCTATAATCTCTTAGTGCTCACCAGCTGTATTAGTAAAAATAAATCTAGAATGGCATGATCTGAGAAACTTCAAGAGAGACTTCACCCTGCCCACCAGGTATAGTTTGAGTGCAAATAGGTGTCTACAGTCTTGAGTCCACACTGGTGTTTCTCTTTAACCATGGATCCTTCCACTTAGGTGTGTGGCTCTGTGTAGGTCGCTAAATTTTACTGAGATTGTTTCTTCTGCTGTAAAAAAAATGAATGATCCAGATTGGTGCATATATTAAAGATATTCTAAATTGTAAAACATTTAATAAGAATAAAGTTCACAATTGTTTTCAGTTACTGCCACATGGAAATTCTAGTGGATTACCCTCTTCCATAGACATTTGTTCCTGGGAACATTCTGGGGGTGATGTTCACAGGCTGCTCTATGAAGTTGTGCCCCAGGGGTGCCGTTATTATAGATCACAGTATGAATGGTGCCCTCAGAGGCTTTAAGCTCTGGGACCCTGTTAATCTGCATGGGTTTATCTCCTGCTGGACTCTCAGTGTGCGCACTGTATCCTCATAGGTACACTCTGCAGAACCTCTTCCTGGTCAATGTTGCCTTGGTAGAATGCCTCTTGGTTTTTCTTAACTTCAGAGAACCTACCTATATCTTAAATCAATATTTTTGACTCAAGTTTAAAAAATTGCCTTTGTATTACTAAATATGCAGCCAAATACATTTTACAAAATGTATGAGAAAATTTTTATATTTCTATTTTAAAACTCAACTGATGGAAAGTCAGAATCACATGAGGACAGTTTGAAAATGTACCAAACGTCAAAACAAGGGAGCCTGAAGGTCTTAAGAAAGAAATCGGTGTGTCGATGGTCCTAAAAGAGGCTGTGATCATATTTCATATGAGCCACTAACTTTCAGGTACTATTGTGTGTTCCGCTGAGCATGTTTCCACAGTGATTGACATTGCATATCCAGTGGAACAAGTTTTGCACTTAGCAGTTCCTTTGCATGAGGTTTTTCAAGAACTCTTTGACAAGATTTTAATCCATCTCTTCAAAACCTGATTACTTTGCAGGAGCAACAATTGTTACTTTGTCTTTAACCCTTTCTGCAAAGTCTGACATAGGCCACAAATGACATGGTTAGTTGTTTACATGTGCTTTTCATCTTTTGTGGAGAATAGGTGGTTAAGATCGCCTGGAGGTGGCTCAGACAGTAAAGAATCTGCAATTTGGGAGACCTGGGTTCAATCCCTGGGTTGTGAAGATCCTCTGGAGCAGAGGATGGCAACCTACTCCAGTATTCTTGCCTGGAGAATCTCATGGACAGAGGAGCCTGATGAGCTACAGTCCATGGGGTTGCAAAGCGTCAGACATGACTGAGTGACTAAGCACGGCACAGTACAGTAGTTCGGAACCCCCTGTCAATGCAGGAGACATAAAGGATGTGGGTTCAACCCCATGGACAGAGGAGCCTGGTGGACTATACAGTCCTTGGGGTTGCAGAGAGTTGGACATGACTGAAGTGTCTTAGCCACACATGCATGCACTTCTTGCTGAGCTCTAGAATTATTTCTTACTCATAAATATTTGATTCTTTGAGCAGTAGCAAAGTGCCCAGGGAACAGCATATACCTTGAGCCTTCCTTGCAGGTCAGGCGTAGCCATGTGGCAGAATTCTAGCCAACAAGGTACAAATGGAAATTGTTGGAGCAGCTGCTCAAAAGAGAAGTATGTGCTTATTTACTCTAGCTTTCCTTTTGTCTGAAACATGGACACAATGGTTGGAGCTTTGGCAGCCATCTTGAGAACATAAAATTGTGAGAGGTAGGTCTCAAGAATAGAGAAATGGAAAATTCAAGTGTCTAGATCTCTGATGCCATCCAGGAACACCATACCAGACTTGTATCAACCCCCTTTGGATATCTGTTACATGAGAGAACAATAAATCCAAAATATGCTTAATAATACAGTTTTAGGGGGTATCAAGCACAATTTCTAAGTGATGGATATAACTTGTCTATTTTTGTTCATTTTCCCCACAAATTGCTCCTTTAGCCTTAAGCTGGAATGATATTGGGTACCCTGGTCAAGCCAAGTCCATCACGTCCTTCAGGACATTTATCAAATTCACACCCTGTGAAAAATCTTTTCCTTTTCTTCTTCCTTTCTCATCAGCTTTGTAAACAGTTAACAAAGACACAACTTTTCTGGTGTTTGAATCAATCTCTTCTATGTATAATATTCTTTTCTATATAGTCACTTTTGTATCTTTTCTATTCCTCAGCATGTAAAGTGATTGGAAACAGATGTCTATCCTAGTTTATCTTGCTTTATCTCATTACTCTCCAGCATTTGGGATTAGCAAAGCAGTGAATCCCACAAACTCCATGAATGCTATGCTGGTGGTTTAGTTGCTCATTTGTGTCCAACTCTTTGTGACCCCATGGACTGTAGCCTGCCAGTTACCTCTGTCCGTGGGATTTCCCAGGCAAGAATACTGGAGTGGGTAGACATTTCCTTCTCCAGAGGCTCTTCCCCACCCAGGATTTGAACTCAGGTTTCCTGCATTGCAGGCAGATTCTTTACCAAGTGAACCACCATGTTGACTGAATGTATTTTGTCAAATTAGAGAAACATGAGGTGGGGATTGATAATGGAGCAAGTCTTGATTCTGTTTGTTCAGGTGAATCAGACTTGGATGGTAGAGCAGGTGATGGTCCTGCTGCCCTGTCCTACAACTGACTGGATCCAACACTCTCCATTTCCCACAAAAGGAACAGTGAGGACTTGCACTGTTTCAGTCTGTCCTGGGCTGTCTCTGGGCTGCTCCCAGAAATTTTAGGGCATTTTTATTCTTCCTCTTTTCCCTTTCCTTCTTCTTTCTTCCCCCAGCTTCTTCCCTCTTCTTCTTCTCCTTTTTCTTCTTCTTAACTTGATGCAATTCTTTTTACACACAACTGAAAAACAGGAGTTACAAAATTCTTTGAGAAATTAGTTATAAACTGACCTTTTCCAAGGCATTTCTCTGCCTAGAAACTACCTGCTTTGTGTAAACTCACCAGCTTGTACTTGTTTATAATTGGATTATTACTTCAAATAGCAATATATTAATCAAAGAGCAGGTTACAAGCACTTATATGGGTTAAATTGGGTTACATATTTGGGGAGTGCAACAAGGGCTGACCATAAGGTGTGGTCTTGCCTGTTTTTTCCATCATCTCTTTCAAGAAGACTTTGCTAATTCTGTCCTACCCCTGGCAGAGCGATTTATTCTGAGGTTCCATAGAAGTGATGATGATGATTAATGGTAAATAAGATTAAGTTCCAGATACTGTGTTGAGTACTCATTACCTCATTCAATCCTCCCAACAAACCAAAGAACTATGTACTGATATTACTCTAATTTTACAGACAAGGAAACTGAGGAACAGTTAATCAACCTGCCCAGGGCTTTATAACTAGTAAATGAGAGAGAGAGAGAGAGAGAGAAACATTCCAGTGTGGGTGGTCTAGTGTAATCAGCTCTGTTTTAAAGGGAAGGGAACTGCATCAATCTGCTTGGGCTGATACCACAATAAAATACTGTAACAAAATTCTGTGCGGCCAAGAGGATATTTATTTTCTCATAGTTCTGGAAGCTAGAAAGTCCAAGATGAAGGTCCAGCAGGGTTTTGTTTCTGCGGAGAGCTCTCCTCCTGGCTTGCAGATGGTCACCTTCTTACTGTGTCTTCACATAGAGGAGAAAGAGCAAGTTTCTTGTATCTCTTCTCATAAGGGCATTAAGTCTCTTCAGGAGAGCCCCACTCTCATGACTCCCAATAACCGTAACTACCTCCCCCAAAACCCCACATCTAAATACTATCACACTAGGGTTTAGGGTTTTAACATATGAGAGGACACAGACATTCAGTTCACAACAGGAACTAAGGCTTGGGGAGATTACATAATACAGCCAAGGTCAGAGTTACTGGGTAGAAGGGCAAGTACTGGATCACCAGGTGTCTGGAGGCAGATGGGCCTCTGTGCTACTTTGAGTCAAGTAAGAAAGAACAAGTAGGAGGTGGGGGTCCATTGAACTGTCAGACATTTAGGATTCCCAAACAACACTGGAGGCCAGGGCACCTGAACCCTGGTAACTACAAAAATAAACATATCTCTTTCTCTTCTGCTATATGAGGTTTAGAATGTTTTTACTTACACACAAAGAAATCGACCTTCCTTTCTTCATCTGAGTCAATGCATGCTGCTGCTGCTGCTAAGTCGCTTCAGTCGTGTCCGACTCTGTGCGACCCCATAGACGGAAGCCCACCAGGCTCCCTTGTCCCTGGGATTCTCCAGGCAAGAATACTGGAGTGGGTTGCCATTTCCTTCCCCAATGCATGAAAGTGAAAAGTGAAAGTGAAGTCGCTCAGTCGTGTCCGACTCTTAGCGACCCCATGGACTTGAGCCTACCAGGATCCTCCGTCCATGGGATTTTCCAGGCAAAAGTACTGGGGTGGGGTGCCATTGCCTTCCCCAGTCAATGCATAATTAACCTCTAATAAATGAAAGTCTGGCCTTCAGAAAAAAAGCTCTCTCCTAATTTTTGAGATTCTATCTTAAGTAGGAATTTCACAGAGCAGTAATGTTTTTGTGAAGCCTGTGGGTTCTTGCCAACATTTTCAGTATTGTATCAGTCAAGATTTTGACGGGAAACAGATGGCACATTAAGGTTAGGTGACTTGAGGGGAGTTTGATGAAAAGTCAGTTTAGAAGGATGCAAGCATGGCTTAGGAAAAGCGACAAGGATGGTGTGTACCCCTGTACCATGGTTCTTGTTAATACTGCCAGGCCTGAAGGAACAAGTGAAGTGTGAGGGGCTTCCCAGGTGGCGCTAGTGGTAGAGAATCTGCCTGCCAATACAGGAGATGCAAGAGAGGTGGGTTCCATCCCTGGGTTGGGAAGATCCCCTGGAGTAGGAAGTGGCAACCACTCCAGTATTCTTGCCTAGAAAATACTATGGACAGAGGACTCTGGTGGGGTTACAAAGAGTCAGACATGACTGAGTGACTCAGCATACAAGGGAGACCCAGAGAGAGAGGTGAACAGAGAGGACTGCCTGACTGTGGAGGAGTAGCGCCAAGCCACAGCCCAGCATGGGGATTTCCTGGGGAAAAACCACCCACGCCCACTCTCTTCTTGCTTCTCATCTCCTGACACTGTGTACCACCAGTGAAATCTGACAGGAGCCAACAGCAAGAGGTTATGTTGATGTACTCTGAACATGTCACCTTCTTAGGACAGAGAGCAGGGTTTAGAAGAATGGGGAATTCACTTGGAGGATAAAAGGAGGACATTATCCCAAATATCATTTTCAGTGCAGTGGATAGTTAGGAATTGATCCTGCCTGCTGTTTAAGTTGTTCTGCTTGTTTTCCGTTAAAGGTCATAGGTGGTAGATAATCTAGTGACTGGAATGGTTCACTTAGTATGTGAAATGAGAAAGAAGGGTGATAGACTAACTTTAAATATCCTCCTTACCCAAGAAGAATGAGGTATTATATCCTACCATACTTAAGATCTGGGTTTAGAGTTAACTACAAATCAATAATACTCTTAAATATAAATTTCCATGGATTGGGTAAGTGCAATACTTAAGATCAATTGAGAAATTCAAACTGGTTTATGAGTACATTTTGTAGAAATAGCTTTGACAGCCAACCTGAAGAGAATCAATCTGGTAAACTGTGGCTCCCTATTTCTACACTCCCAGGAAGGAATAGTCCCTGGAGTCAGGGGGTAAAATTGTGGGTGTCCAGTGCTGCCACTCACTAGGGTATATGTGTGCATGTTCAAGTCACTTCATTCATGTCCAACTCTTGGCAACCCCCTAGACTGTAGCCCGTCAGCCTCCTCTGTCCATGGGATTCTCTAGGCAAGTATACTGGAGTGCTTAGCCATTCCTTTCTCCAGGGGATCTTCCCAACCCAGGATCAAACCCTCATCTTTTACATCTCCTGTATTGGCAGGCAGATTCTTTACCACTAGTGCCACCTGGGAACCAGGGCATATCAGACCATCTTAGCATGAGAATGGAGGAAGATAATCGTGCCTCCCCAAAGGGTCCTTGTGAGGACCCTTAGCATAGCTTCTGGTGCAAAGGAAGGGTCTGTTAGATATTAGTTGTTCTAGCTTGGGTGAGTTAGGGAATCTGGCTAACAGCAGAGGAGCCTTTTATTTCAGTTGAAATAAAGAAGTGATACTTTTGTTGGAATGCTGGCTTTCTGAAAATGAAAATGCAGTTTCAAAGGGGATATGTGCCTTCTCCAGAAAATGATGAATTATGGGTGTTTTTGTGATCTGTGATAACAATACAAATAATTAAATCAAAGTGCGCCTGGAATTGACTCAAAGGCTAATGGAAGTGTCAAGATGGAGATTAAGAACTGAGAAGTAGCTGAGGAGGAGGAGAAGGAAGGAGGAGAAGGAGAAATACTTCTTATCTACCAAGGGAATTTTGCTATAGCTGTGGAAGCCTGTTCATAGCTTCAGGGTCAAATGCAAAGAGGACGTGCACAGCTGTCACTCCCGTGACTATATGAGATCAGGAAATATGTTTTTGTTTTTGGAAGTCTCCATCTACTATACCTTCAATAATGTAGTGAAGTAGAGATGCATGCTCAGATGGTCCCAAATGCTGTGACATATGGAAATGGTTGACCAGCATAGGAAAGGATTTCCTTTTTTTTTTAATTAAAAAAAGATGATCTTTACTAAAACTTAACTAACTTAAATAAGCCTCAAATGTTTAAATAATACAAAATAACAAAAGATAAAATCTCCTGTCTAGACAGTATTTTTGTTTAAGTAACTGGACTATTTTTAAGGATTGTTACCAAGAACACTTTCTCAGACTCCTAGAGTGGACTTTCCCACTCTGATTTCCTCTTTTTATTTGGTCTCAAAGACTCTAGCAGTTTTCTTTTGCCCTGTTCTTTGACCTCCTTTTCTCATGTTTGAGAGTCAAGTCTTGTGACTTCTTGGATTTCCTACTAAGGCAGTTTCCCTCCTACTCACCCTCCACCCCCATCTTTTAGTACCATTTCCAAGGTGGTCCACCATTATGAAAACACAAGCAGATGTTCTTTCTCTCTGTGATTATTAAACCTCCAGTCTAATTCCCCTATAATATAGTCTGCCCCTCTCCTGCCTCTTTCCAAATTAAACCAGTTAATTTACCCTCTGTAGAATGAATTTCATTATTTTCTGTATGTCTCATCCCTTTTTTAGAGATTGTTTTTCTGTGCAATGAAGATTTTTAAGAGTTTGTGAATTTATAAAACCAGGATTAGAACAAGTTTTCACTTGTTTCAACATTATATACCATACAAGAAAGGTCAACGTGAAACTTTCCTCCATACAGTAGGGACATAAATTTTAAAAAGGCTCCAAATGAAGTGGCTCTGAAAAACTGAGGAAACTTACACATGACCAGGGCCAAGTAGGTCTAAGGGCAAATATCGCCCTTGAATAAAACACCTCATTGAGGAGCGTGCCATTTGTGATTCCTTCTGGAAGCTGAAAGAAGAGCTTCTTATGGAGGTGGTGAGATTCTGTCTCCTACAGAGAAGTGAATAACAGAGGGCAGGATTTCTTTGAACATCAGTGCAGGGATGTGGATATGTTATATGGGGACAGTTTGAAGGGAACCTTAAAGGCTGGCAAGGGCAGCTCAGTAATTGGGCTCTATAAGGCCAGATTTAAAGCTTATTTTAACAAAGATTTGGAATCAATAGCTTTGGAATGATATTTTTGTTATTCTTTGATTTCGCACTTATTAAGAAGAGCATTGGTTTACAGAAGAGAGCAGAATGATTAGCTGACCCAGAGGTCCTGGAACATTTCTGCTGAGCAAACTAGGTGATCCAGTCTCATTCAGTGCTGACTAAGGATATGGAATAAACTGGTGGTAGGAAGGTCTTCCTTTTCCACTTACTTTCCATTGGTAGCTGGGCTTCCCTGGTGGCTCAGCTGATAAAGAATCTGCCTGCAATGCGGGAGCACTGGAGTTCGATCCCTGGGTTCAGAGGATCCCCTGGAGAAGGAAAAGGCTACCCACTCTAGTATTCTGGTCTATAGAATTCCATGTACTCTACAGTCCATGGGGTTGCAAAGAGTTGGTTAAGACTGAGCAACTTGGACTTTGACTTTTCCATTGGCGGCTGGTTGGCTGCAGTGTCTAGAATGCATATTCTGTAAGCTGGCCACAGATAGAACTTTGCTTTATTGCTGGCTCTGGGACAATAATCATACAGAGACCATCTGTATCAGTTTCCTATTCAGTTCAGTTCGGATGCTCAGTCGTGTCCGACTCTTTGCAACCCCATGAACTGCAGCATGCCAGGCCTCCCTGCTGCTGCTGCTGCTAAGTCACTTCAGTCGTGTCCAACTCTGTGCAACCCCATAGACGGCAGCCCACCAGGGTCCCCGTCCCTGAGATTCTCCAGGCAAGAACACTGGAGTGGGTTTCCATTTCCTTCTCCAATGCATGAAAGTGAAAGTGAAGGCCTCGCTGTCCATCACCAACTCCCGGAGTCCACCCAAACCCATGTCCATTGAGTCGATGATGCATCCAACCATCTCATCCTCTGTCGTCCCCTTCTCGTCCTGCCCTCAATCTTTCCCAGCATCAGGGTCTTTTCCAATGAGTCATTTCTTTGCATCAGGTGGCCAAAGTATTGGAGCTTCAGCTTCAACATCAGTCCTTCCAATGAACACCCAGGACTGATTGCTTTTAGGATGGACTGGTTGGATCTCCTTGCAGTCCAAGGGACTCTCAAGAGTCTTCTCCAACACCACAATTCAAAAGCATCAATTCTTCAATGCTCAGCTTTCTTTATAGTCCAACTCTCACATCCATACATAACCACTGGAAAAACCATAGCCTTGACTAGATGGACCTTTGTTGGCAAAGTAATGTCTCTGCTTTTGAATATGCTGTCTATGTTGGTCATAACTTTCCTTCCAAGGAGCAAGCATCTTTTAATTTCATGGCTGTAGTTATCATCTGCAGTGATTTTGGAGCCCCCCAATATAAAACCAGCCACCGTTTCCCCATCTATGTGCCATGAAGTGATGGGACTGGATGCCATGATCTTAGTTTTCTTAATGTTGAGCTTTAAGCCAAGTTTTTCACTCTCCTCTTTCACTTTTATCAAGAGGCTCTTTAGTTTTTCTTCACTTTCTGCCATAAGGGTGGTGTCATATGCCTATCTGAGGTTATTGATATTTCTTCCGGCAATCTTGATTCCAGCTTGTGCTTCTTCCAGCCCAGCGTTTCTCATGATGTACTCTGCATAGAAGTTAAATAAGCAGGGTTATAATATACTACCTTGAAATACTCCTTTTCCTATTTGGAACCAGTCTGTTTTTCCATGTCCAGTTCTAATTGTTGCTTCCTGACCTGCATACAGATTTCTCAAGAGGCAGGTCAGGTGGTCTGGTATTCCCATCTCTTTCAGAATTTTCCACATTTTATTGTGATCCACACAGTCAAAGGCTTTGGCATAGTCAATAAAGCAGAAATAGATGTTTTTCTGGAACTCTCTTGCTTTTTCGATGATCCAGCGGATGTTGGTAATTTGATCTCTGGTTCCTCTGCCTTTTCTAAAACCAGCTTGAACATCTGAAAGTTCACGGTTCACATATTGCTGAAGCCTGACTTGAAGAATTTTGAGCATTAGTTTACTAGCATGTGAGATGAGTGCAATTGTGTGGTAGTTTGAGCATTCTTTGGCATTGCCTTTATTTGGGATTGGCATGAAAACTGACCTTTTCCAGTCCTGTGGCCACTGCTGAATTTTCCATATTTGCTGACATATTGAGTGCAGCACTTTCACAGCATCATCTTTCAGGATTTGAAATACCTTAACTGGAATTCCATCACCTCCATTAGCTTTGTTTGTAGTGATGCTTCCTAAGGCCCACTTGACTTCACATTCCAAGATGTCTGGCTCTAGGTGAGTGATCTAAATGATAAACTATCCCATAACTTAGTGGCTTAAAAACCACTAATCTTAATAATTGTATTATTTCTTAAAATTCTGTAAGTTGGGCTGGGTCCAGCTGATCCTTTTTCTCCTGCTCTACCTGGTGTCAGCTGGGCTGTCTTTATGTAGCAGCATCCTTCTGGGGCTTACTGATACAAGGTGGTTTAGTCATGCATTTGGTGGTTAGTCCTAGCTATTGAGTGGGATTTCTTTTTACATGTTTCAGGTCCACTAGAGTATAACTAAATTTCTTTGTGTAATAGCTTAGTATTCCAAACAAAAGTGAGAAGCTATCTTGTCTCTTGAGGCACGGGTCCAGAGCTCAGCCTGAATCACTTCTGTCACATTCTATTGGCAAAGCAAACTGTATAGCCAGCCCAGATGTAGATGTAGTCTTGAACTCTTAAAGGGCATGTTCCTATAAAGATGAGAATATTTACTGATGGCCATCTTTGCAGATGATATACCATATCATCCATAGCATGTAAGTGATTCACCATCAGAGATGGTGAATTTATTGGTGGCCATCTTTGCAGACAACATACCATGCTACCCATGGCAGATAAGTGACATCAGAGATGGTGACAATCACAGTACCTGGATACTGAGCTTAAAGCACAAAGACACAAGCACTGCTGCTGCTGCTGCTAAGTCGCGTCAGTCGTGTCCGACTCTGTGCGACCCCATAGACAGCAGCCCACCAGGCTCCCCCGTCCCTGGGATTCTCCAGGCAAGAACACTGGAGTGGGCTGCCATTTCCTTCTCCAAGACACAAGAACAGGCCTACCCAAATTGTTCTGCATCCCATAAACACACTTGGCAGCCTTTTACCTCACTAAAATTGCCAGGTCAAGTTTGCAGGTAATCTGGTCATCAAAGGTACAGAGATATTTCTGGCTAATTAGAAGAGTGTCTCAGAGAATAGGAGCAGAGCAAATGGACAAATCATGATTTAATGATCCCAGAAATTCTTCAGCTCAAAGTAGCAACTAAAGCTTTGGCCATTGATTTCAGGATTAAGAGACTTAGTCATAGTGGAAAACAGAGGGCTTTGGAGAGTTAGAGCTAAGGTTGAGTCCTGACTCTGTCACTGACAAGTTTGGTGATTGGGGTAAATCACCTAATTCTCTGAGTATCATTGTTCTCATCTACAACATGGGGATGATATCCCATCCCTTGCAGAGTGGCTGAGAATATAAAGTACCTGGCACACAGCTTCTTATATAAAAAGGCTTAGTAAATATTAACTATTTTTATCTTTGAATCATTTGGCTATGAAAATATTGCCTATGACTTTAGGACTTCCTATGGGACAGTCAGCCCCTCCACACTCACTCACCTCCAGTTCGTGTTAATATTTTGAAGGAACATAAATCTTTCCAATTCTGTGAATATATATATAGATGGATCCTTCTCCTCTGGGTCCATTGGTTCAGTGAAGACTTTTCCTTCTTTCTATCTTCCTGCACTTCTATCACTGAATTTACTCTTTCCTTTGTGGTATAGAGAAGACTCTTGAGAGTCCGTTGGACTGCAAGGAGATCCAATCAGTCTATCCTAAAGGAGATCAGTCCTGGATGTTCATTGGAAGGACTAATGTTGAAGCTGAAACTCCAATACTTTGGCCACCTGATGTGAAGAGCTGACATATTTGAAAAGACCCTGATGCTGGGAAAGATTGAGGGCAGGAGGAGAAGGGGATGACAGAGGATGAGATGGTTGGATGGCATCACCGACTCAATGGACATGGATTTGGGTGAACTCCAGGATTTGGTGATGGACAGAGAAGCCTGGCGTACTGCAGTTCATGGGGTCACAAAGAGTTGGACACGACTGAGCGACTGAACTGAACTGAGCTGGAGAGAAGCCATTTGAACATTATGCATTTTATGTCTTTTAGGAAGAATGGATTTTGCTTGTTTTTCCCTTCAATACAACTCAGAAAATCACCCTCCATCCTGAAAATAAGTGCATTGCATTTCTAAATGGTTAGGAGTCTTTGCAGCATTGTCAGTATGACCTGTAAAGAACTCTCTGCTAAGAGTTCTCTAAAGGTACAGTTAAAACATATGTTTCCCCTTGCTTCATACTCTAATGACAGAAATGTCCTATTTTTTTGTTTGATCTTTGTGGAGGATCATTGTTTTTAGTCCTCCTGCCCCAGATCACTTGTCTCTTCCCTCAGTTCTTCAAGAACAACAACACAAAAAAATGAGTAAACAAATACATACACAGGCATGGTTTGTTGAACCCTAACGTAAATCCCAGGCATCCCTAGTGACTCAGTGATAAAGAATCCGCCTGCCAGTGCAAGAGGTGCGGGTTCAATGCCTGGGTCGGGAAGAGCCCCTGGAGAAGGAAATGGCAACCCACTCCAGTATTCTTGCCTGGGAAATCCCATGGACAGAGGAGCCTGGAGGGCTATGGTTCATGGGGTCACAAAGAGTCAAACGAGACTTAGTGACTTAACAACAACAACGGCAAAGTAAATCCCATTTTGTATTTGTATAAAGCAAAGACCTATTTTTTTTTAAGATGAATAAACATTACTTGATTATTTTTAACAAGTATTTTATAGTTTTCTTACATTCAGTTTTTTCAGAGTGTTTCCATCTTTGCTCTTTGTTGAAGATCAGGTTCCTTGGGAAGTAGGCTCTGAGAAGGCAGTGGTGTACAGGAGGTGCATGGGGGAAGGGAAGGAAACAAAACAGGATTGTATAGATGAGAATCTCACTGTGGTGCAGTCTCAGTAAAGGCCTCAGCTAACTCTCGGGGAGCTCTGAGGACAGGATGTCACTTCAGAGTTTTCCACAGTTGAGATGAGGGTCCAGGTTGTTGTATACCCATGTCAATCAGCCATGGGATGCAGGCTGCCATCAGGGATGCAGCAAGTTGAGGCAACTTTCTTCAGTCTCGAGCTATTCCAAGAGAGGGAGAGATGTCATTGAAGTTGAGGGCTTTGAGCTATAGGACTTCCAGCAGCTGGAGGCATGTGTCTTTCTGTCCCACAGAGGATTCTAGGAGGTACATCACAGTCTCTTAGACTGTGACACTTTAGACATGGATCCTTGCCTTGGGTCTTGTCATTTGGAGGGTTCCACTCTGACACTTCTTCTTTTTCCAAACTTGCCCCTCCTCAAGGGTCAAGGACCTTGGAGCCCAAAGCCTGAATCCCTCCTAACTGCGCTTTCCCAAACCTCGATCTTTCAAGCTTAGGCTACAGAGGTGGCCATAGGACAGACATCCGGGGGGTACGTGCACACGCCGGGCTGTCCACAAGCATCCGAATGAAGACCTCCATATGTAGAACCATGGGAAGTGGGAAGAACAAACATTTCGAGAGAGGTCCATTTGGACTTATGCTCCAGGCCCTGTAAATGTTGGACGTCTGCCCTATTTGATAGCTAACCCTTCCCTGGAGAAATGGAGACCACGGGGAGACTCATCTCTGGTTACAGAGAGGTGCGAACTCAGAGACGTGGCTGGGCCTCTGGTTATTGCCACTAGACTAGCTGCTCTTCTCAATGGAAAGTGTTGAGTCAGATAGAGATGACTAAACTTTTCCTCGGAAGACTTATCCTTCACTTTTTTTATCTCATTGAAATGTTTGTGAGGCTCAGAGCAAAAGTCTATATCTCTGAAATTCCCAGGAGAAAGGTACTTTAGAAATACAAGGTATTATAGTATAATCCTCAGAACACACCAGCGTTAGAGTCCTGGGAGCAGAAACTCTGAATTGTGAGTTCTGCTTGGCTTGCTCAAATGTCAAAGCCTGCTATGATTGATAGGTCAATAGTAACTGAAAGATTATGAAGTTCTGTAAATGCGTGATTAGCTCCTAAGGAAAGCCACATATTTTACCTGATAACACCCAAGAAAAAATAGTTATTTCAACTTTTAGAGATGTTGCCATCAATAAATTGAAGCGTTTTCAGTGTCAAAATTTGGTGCCATAATTTCTCTTCATCTATCACCGCTAAATCTCTTATTTACTGAAAACACCTCCCAAAGTTCTCTCAAGGTTAACCCGGTATCCAGGCAATAGATAACTGGCATTCTTCTTTGCTTCTGAATCATGTTTCCGGTAGACTTCACATGACTATGACTCCTGCAGAAAACCACAGAAAGCAGGAGGGGCCTTTGCATCCTGTCAACTCCACCTAGTTAGCCAGGGAGCTGCCCTACTCCAACCAGCACCCCCGAACTCAAGTCTGCTCCTTCCCCATGGAGATATGTGCTGTTCAAGTATTCATAGTCTCCTTTAAGTTTACTGTCTTCTGGTTTCTTAGTTTGCTTTCTTCATGAAGATTTTATATTTAGTTCATAAACAAATGATCTAGAATTATGAAGAAAAAGGCAGAAGAACCAGAGATCAAATTGCCAACATCCGCTGGATCATGGAAAAAGCAAGAGAGTTCCAGAAAAACATCTATTTCTGCTTTATTGATTATGCCAAAGCCTTTGACTGTGTAGATCACAATAAACTGTGGAAAATTCTGAGAGAGATGGGAATACCAGACCACCTGATCTGCCTCTTAAGAAATCTGTATGCAGGTCAGGAAGCAACAGTTAGAACTGGTCATGGAACAACAGACTGGTTCCAAATAGGAAAAGGAATACGTCAAGGCTGCATATTGTCACCATGTTTATTTAACTTCTATGCAGAGTACATCATGAGAAATGCTGGACTGGAGGAAACACAAGCTGGAATCAAGATTGCTGGGAGAAATATCAATAACCTCAGATATGCAGATGATACCACCCTTATGGCAGAAAGTGAAGAGGAACTAAAAAGCCTCTTGATGAAAGTGAAAGTGGAGAGTGAAAAGGTTGGCTTAAAGCTCAACATTCAGAAAACGAAGATCATGGCATCTGGTCCCATCACTTCATGGGAAATAGATGGAGAAACAGTGGAAACAGTGTCAGACTTTATTTTTCTGGGCTCCAAAATCACTGCAGATGGTGACTGCAGCCATGAAATTAAAAGACGCTTACTCCTTGGAAGGAAAGTTATGACCGGCCTAGATAGCATATTCAAAAGCAGAGACATCACTTTGCCAACAAAGGTTCGCCTAGTCAAGGCTATGGTCTTTCCTGTGGTGATGTATGGATATGAGAGCTGGACTGTGAAGAAGGCTGAGCGCCGAAGAATTGATGCTTTTGAACTGTGGTGTTGGAGAAGACTCTTGAGAGTGCCTTGGACTGCAAGGAGATCCAACCAGTCCATTCTGAAGGAGATTAGCCCTGGGATTTCTTTAGAAGGAATGATGCTAAAGCTGAAACTCCAGTATTTTGGCCACCTCATGCGAAGAGTTGACTCATTGGAGAAGACTCTGATGCTGGGAGGGATTGAGGGCAGGAGGAGAAGGGGACGACAGACAATGAGATGGCTGGATGGCATCACTGACTCAATGAATGTTAGTCTGAGTGACCTCCGAGAGCTGGTGATGGATAGGGAGGCCTGGCGTGCTGCAGTTCATGGGGTTGCAAAGAGTCGGACACGACTGAGCAACTGATCTGATCTCTGATCTGATGCCCTGTGAAATACCGTCCTTCCGTCCTCTAGATAGGAATAGCCAAGCATTCCATTCTGCGTCCTACTCCCTAAAGTTAGGAAAGCACTAAGAAAACTCAAGAATTAACAGAGACTGTATATATCCTGTGTTTATGCAGGTGTTTAGGCAAACAGTTGCCCCAGGGATTATCTGTTATTGGTTAATTGTGTTTGCTTAAATGAGCAGACTCTAGATGCTTTCATATCACAGAGAAGTATGTCTCAGGATGAAGCAGAATCAGGAGCATCCTGTTACCAATTGTGTCCTCTCCAAATAGAGATGGTAAATCAGCCCAATTCGGGCAGAAATAAATGCAAAAGAAACAAGAGACCATAGCAAAAATCAACAAAGCCAAAAGCTGGTTCTCTGAAAGGAAAAATAAAATTGACAAACCATTAGCCAGACTCATCAAGAAACAAAGGAGAAAAATCAAATCAATAAAATTACAAATGAAAATGGAGAGATCACAACAGACAACACAGAAATACAAAGGATCATAAGAGACTACTATCAGAAATTATATGCCAATAAAATGGACAATGTGGAAGAAATGGACAAATTCTTAGAAAAGTACAACTTTCCAAAACTGAACCAGGAAGAAATCGAAAATCTTAACAGACCCATCACAAGCACAGAATTTGAAACTGTAATTAGAAATCTTCCAGCAAACAAAAGCCCAGGTCCAGACGGCTTCATAGCTGAATTCTACCAAAAGTTTAGAGAAGAGCTAACACCTATCCTACTCAAACTCTTCCACAAAACTGCAGAGGAAAGTAAACTTCCAAATTCATTCTATGAGACCTCCATCACCCTAATACCAAAACCTGACAAAGATGCCACAAAAAAGCAAACTGCAGGCCAATATCACTGATGAACATAGATGCAAAAATCCTTAACAAAATTCTAGCGATCAGAATCCAACAACACATTAAAAAGATCATACACCATGACCAAGTGGGCTTTATCCCAGGGATGCAAGGATTCTTCAATATCTGCAAATCAATGTAATACACCACATTAACAAATTGAAAGATAAAAGCCGTATGATTATCTCAATAGATGCAGAGAAAGCCTTTGACAAAATTCAACATCCATTTATGATAAAAACTCTCCAGAAAGCAGGAATAGAAGGAACATATTTCAACATAATAAAAGCTGTATATGACAAACCCACAGCAAATATAATCCTCAATGGTGAAAAATTGAAAGCATTTCCTCTAAAGTCAGAAACAAGACAAGGGTGCCCACTCTCACCACTACTATTCAACATAGTTTTGGCCACAGCAATCAGAGCAGAAAAAGAAATAAAAGGAATCCAAATTGGAAAAGAAGAAGTAAAACTCTCACTGTTTGCAGACGACATGATCCTCTACATAGAAAACCCTAAAGACTCCACCAGAAAATTATTAGAACTAATCAATGAATATAGTAAAGTTGCAGGATATAAAATCAACACACAGAAATCCCTTGCATTTTTATTTTTCCAATATGTATGCTTTTTCTTTTTCTTGCCTCATTGAGGTGACTAAAAATTCCAGTAATCTTGGATTGACCAGAAAGTTCATTCATGACGTCTTATGGGAAAACCCAAACAAACATTTTGGCCAACTCAGTACGTTGAATAAGAGTGGTGAAAGCATACAACCTTGTCTTGTTCCTGGTCTTAGAGGGTGAGTATTCAGCCTTTGATATATGTATGATGTTAGCTATAGGTTTTTTGGTAGATGCTCTTTATGAGATTAAGGAAGTCTCTCTTTATTCATAGTGCATTAGGCATTTTTATAATGAATGGATTTTGAATTTTGTCATGTGCTTTTCCTGAGCCAATTGATATGATATTATGACTTTTTTTTCTTTGACCTGTTAATGTGGTTGATTATAGTGCTTGATTTTTAAATATCAAACTTCTCTTGCATACTAGAAAAAAATTCATACTTGGCTGTGGTGTCCTAATCTTTTTACTTGCTGTTGGATTTGATTTCCTAAAATTTTATGGAGGATTTCTACTCTGCTTTAAAATAACTTCTGCTTAACCTCTTAGTCTATTTTCCTGTGTAGCTTAAGGATTGAAAAATGCCTGAAGGGGGAATCTCCCATGTGTAGAGCTCATATTAGATTAGTTGTCTGCCTGTAATCAAAACCACTTTAGATGGAAAATCACACAAGAATGTAACCTTAACTTTCTTTGGAGTACATAAAAAGAAAATGATATAATTGGGAAGATAAAATGATACTTATAGAAACACCCCAGATATAGCTTTTATTATTTATTTATAGGCAGAATTTTAAGATTCAAATTTGAATCCCTTTTGCATGTGAGACCATGGCATGTCTGCAAACGGTAGCCCATAAAGGAGCCTTGGAGATGAATTCATGTATAATGAGTTTGAATTCCATGCAGAGCACTATTCTAAGATTACCAAGTGTCAAGCTTTTTAAATGTTTTCCTTTATTATATTAGCATATAGGGACTTCTCATAGCTATTGGAGTGAAGATATGTGCCACATGCTTTCCTTCGACCAGCTAAGCCTGTGTAAATATGTAGCATAATAGGAACCTGAAAAGATAATCAGATTCATTATTTCTTCCGTGTATCTTGGGAGGAGAGTGCTGTAGGAGATCTGAGCCATCTCACTGATGCAATCTTTGCAGTCACTTTTAAGTGAAGGAGTCAAGGCCTAGAAAAACTCATATTTTATAATCTCCAATTTATCATGTTGGCTTTGTCTTCGTTGCCCTTAATTCGAGGTCATAGGATTTAATGGGCCTCCATGTATGAATGAAAATTCATTTATGCAAACAAAATATCTCTTTAGGGGCTGGATGATTTACTAAGCAATTATCCTAATTAGCCCAAGAAAATATAGGTTTTTGGGTGAATTGCTGGTCATTAAAATAATTCTCTTTACTGATTAGAATTTATGGGAACATTTTGTCTGTAGGATGTCTGATGAAAAGAAACCATATTTTTGCTTTTTATGCAGCTGGACCTATAACCACACAAAGATGTAGACTTTTCAATGATATATGTTTCATTGATTTGAGTAATATTCTAGTTGTCCTCTGAAAAACACTGCATTGTCCCTAAGCAGAACAGAAAAATAGCTTTGGCTACACTCCATTTTCCAGGATAATTTTCTTCAAAGAAGTCTGATTTCAGATGACTTTGAAAGCTCCTTTCAAAGTGCTTCCTGGATATTCTCTTTTATGTTGGTGGAAATGCTGTTTGGATTATGTCTGACACTTTTGTACACTATTCACAATGCTTATACTGTTTAAAAAAATATGTTCCAGGCTCATATTCTTTAGATTCAATATGTTTATTACATTTTTAATATCAGAGGCAGATTTGCTATTTAATAACTATCAGAAGAAGACAATCCAGAGATAAAACAAGAACCATGGATAAACTCAAGTTTTTTCACAGTGAATCAATGCCTGAATTTCCATTTGTGTTTCTGCTTGCCATCTTCTCCTTTAGCCTATTGAAGTAAAAACTCTCCAGTTTACCCATGGTGAAGACCAGTATTATTCTGGAGAGTCTTCTTAAAATGGGAACACCTGAGGTCTCCATAGATTGAACTCTCTTCATAAATTCTTAATGGAGTTGTTCCTGGTATCCACAAGGAGGTGACCATTCTTAGCAGTGGAACTTTCTTTTTGTTTCCAAGTTGAGTGGTCAATTAGAGACTTGCATTTATAAAGAGACCTCACTGAAGAGATCTTATCCATGTGTTCACTTTGTTTTCTTAAGAAGCCAAAGTTATCTCTATATGAAAAGTCTTGAGGTGTTTGATTATAAGTTTGTTGTTCAGTCAGTCGTGTCTGACTCTTTGTGACCCCATGGACTACAGCACACCAGCCTTCCCTGTCCTTTACCATCTCCCGGAGATTATCTGCCATCTGCTTCTCCTTCTGCCTTCAATCTTGCCCAGCATCAGGGTCTTTTCTGATGAGCTGGATCTTTGTATCAGGTGCCCAAAGTATTGGAGCTTCAGCATCAGTCCTTCCAATGAATATTCAGGGCTGACTTCCTTTAGGGTTGACTGGTTTGATCTCCTTGCTGTCCAAGGGACTCTCAAGAGTCTTCTCTAGCAGTTTGAAGGCATCAATTCTTCAGCACTCAGCCTTTTTTAATGTCCTGCTCCCATATCCATACATAACTACTGGAAAAAACATCAGATCAGATCAGATCAGATCAGTAGCTCAGTTGTGTCCGACTCTTTGCAACCCCATGAACCGCAGCACGCCAGGCCTCCCTGTCCGTTACCAGCTCCCGGAGGTCACTCAGACTCACACCCATCAAGTCAGTGATGCCATCCAGCCATCTCATCCTCTGTCGTCCCCTTCTCTCCTCCTGCCCTCAATCCCTCCCAGCATCAGAGTCTTCTCCAATGAGTCAACTCTTCGCATGAGGTGGCCAAAATACTGGAGTTTCAGCTTTAGCATCATTCCTTCTAAAGAAATTCCAGGATTGATCTCCTTCAGAATGGACTGGTTGGATCTCCTTGCAGTCCAAGGCACTCTCAAGAGTCTTCTCCAACACCACAGCTCAAAAGCATCAATTCTTCGGCGCTCAGCCTTCCTCACAGTCCAGCTCTCACATCCATACATGACCACAGGAAAGACCATAGCCTTGACTAGGCGAACCTTTGTTGGTAAAGTAATGTCTCTGCTTTTGAATATGCTATCTAGGTTGGTCATAACTTTCCTTCCAAGGAGTAAGCGTCTTTTAATTTCATGGCTACAGTCACCATCTGCAGTGATTTTGGAGCCCAGAAAAATAAATTCGGACACTGTTTCCACTGTTTCTCCATCTATTTCCCATGTAGTGATGGGACCAGATGCCATGATCTTCGTTTTCTGAATGTTGAGCTTTAAGCCAACCTTTTCACTCTCCATTTTCACTTTCATCAAGAGGCTTTTTAGCCCCTCTTCACTTTCTACCATAAGAGTGGTGTCATCTGCATATCTGAGGTTATTGATATTTCTCCCAGCAATCTTGATTCCAGCTTGTGTTTCTTCCAGTCCAGCGTTTCTCATGATGTACTCTGCATAGAAGTTAAATAAACATGGTGACAATATGCAGCCTTGACGTACTCCTTTTCCTATTTGGAACCAGTCTGTTGTTCCATGACCAGTTCTAACTGTTGCTTCCTGACCTGCATACAGATTTCTCAAGAGGCAGATCAGGTGGTCTGGTATTCCCATCTCTTTCAGAATTTTCCATAGTTTATTGTGATCTACACAGTCAAAGGCTTTGGCATAGTCAATAAAGCAGAAATAAATGTTTTTCTGGAACTCTCTTGCTTTTTCCATGATCCAGCGGATGTTGGCAATTTGATCTCTGGTTCCTCTGCCTTTTCTAAAACCAGCTTGAACATCAGGAAGTTCACGGTTCACATATTGCTGAAGCCTGGCTTGGAGAACTTTGAGCATTACTTTACTAGCATGTGAGATGAGTGCAATTGTGCGGTAGTTTGAGCACTCTTTGGCATTGCCTTTCTTTGGGATTGGGATGAAAACTGACCTTTTCCAATCTTGTGGCCACTGCTGAGTTTTCCAAATTTGCTGGCATATTGAGTGCAGCACTTTCACAGCATCATCTTTCAGGACTTGGAATAGCTCCACTGGAATTCCATCACCTCCACTAGCTTTGTTCGTAGTGATGCTTTCTAAGGCCCATTTGACTTCACATTCCAAGATGTCTGGCTCTAGGTCAGTGATCACATCATCATGATTATCTGGGTCATGAAGCTCTTTTTTGTACAGTTCTTCTGTGTATTCTTGCCACCTCTTAATATCTTCTGCTTCTGTTAGGTCCATACCATTTCTGTCCTTTATTGAGCCCATCTTTGCATGAAATGTTCCTTTGGTGTCTCTGATTTTCTTGAAGAGATCCCTAGTCTTTCCCATTCTGTTGTTTTCCTCTATTTCTTTGCATTGATCACTGAAGAAGGCTTTCTTATCTCTTCTTGCTATTCTTTGGAACTCTGCATTTAGATGTTTATAGCTTTCCTTTTCTCCTTTGCTTTTCGCTTCTCTTCTTTTCACAGCTATTTGTAAGGCCTCCCCAGACAGCCATTTTGCTTTTTTGCATTTCTTTTCCATGGGGATGGTCTTGATCCCTGTCTCCTGTACAATGTCACGAACCTCATTCCATAGTTCATCAGGCACTCTATCTATCAGATCTAGGCCCTTAAATTTATTTCTCACTTCCACTGTATAATCATAAGGGATTTGATTTAGGTCATACCTGAATGGTCTAGTAGTTTTCCCTACTTTCTTCAATTTCAGTCTGAATTTGGCAATAAGGAGCTCATGGTCCGAGCCACAGTCAGCTCCTGGTCTTGTTTTTGCTGATTGTATAGAGCTTCTCCATCTTTGGCTGCAAAGAATGTAATCGATCTGATTTCGGTGTTGACCATCTGGTGATGTCCATGTATAGAGTCTTCTCTTGTGTTGTTGGAAGAGGGTATTTGCTATGACCAGTGCATTTTCTTGGCAAAACTCTATTAGTCTTTGCCCTGCTTCATTCCGTGTTCCAAGGCCAAATTTGCCTGTTACTCCAGGTGTTTCTTGACTTCCTACTTTTGCATTCCAGTCCCCTATAATGAAAAGGACATCTTTTTTGGGTGTTAGTTCTAAAAGGTCTTGTAGGTCTTCATAGAACCGTTCAACTTCAGCTTCTTCAGCGTTACTGGTTGGGGCATAGATTTGGATTACTGTGACATTGAATGGTTTGCCTTGGAAACGAACAGAGATCATACTGTCATTTTTGAGATTGCATCCAAGTACTGCATTTCGGACTCTTTTGTTGACCATGATGGCCACTCCATTTCTTCTGAGGGATTCCTGTCCACAGTAGTAGATATAATGGTCATTACATAGTTTTGACTATATGGACCTTTGTAGGCAAAGTAATGTCTCTGCTTTTTAATACACTGTCTAGGTTTGTCATTAATTATAAGTAGCTGTTTCCAACTGGAAGCATAGTTCTCTGTGCAGTAATGGTTGATCCTTTTGTTTCAGTGACAAGGGCTGTTACCAACAGTTGTTTACTTATAATACAGATATTATTTTGAGTGCTAAGGATTGTATAAGTACATTGTAGGGCTTATGCATTATCCTCAGGATAATGCAGATATTTTGGATAAGACAGTTCACATTCACCCATACACTGGAGATTAGGTGGTATTAGTTACTCCCTTCTGGGCTCTGTTCAAATGACAAATAGTGACAAGAATATGAGTAAAGACTAAAAACAGAATTAGACTTATTTATGGAGTAGACAACTTCCTCAAAACCCTCAAAGTAAGGAGTTTTCTGGAAAAGCTGAACTGTAGAATGAAGTTACTCCTCATTCTAAATGTAAGGGACAGTTGGATTTTCTCATCTAACACTTATGTAGCTAGCCAAAAGGAAAATATGCCTTATTCCTCGAAAATCTAATTGTTCTTAGGACCAGAAATAAGTCCTCTTCCTTTTATAATGCTGTGATCTCCTCCATAGGGTAATACAACCCAGCAAAGGGCTAGGCTTTTTTGGTCTCACCAATTAGATGAATTCAGAAGAGTAAGTCATCAGGGAATAGGGGGATTTAAAATAGGGGGATTAAGCCCACTTAACTGTCCCTCAACTGTAGGTGAAAAGGAAGTTGCTTCTTCTTAGTGGGATCAGGAAGAGTGCTGTGGCCTTGAAAATGTGCCCCTCAGGTCTCCTGCTACAGAGAATGTGGTTAAACAGCTGTTCCATGTGTTCGACTTGGAATTCACTGTCATATTTGTGCCTAGGTCTCACTTTCCAAAGGTTGTTCCTAGCCAATGCTGAATGTGACTGAAATACCAAGACAGGTCCATTTGGGGGAGATAAAAGTCTTCTACGACAGGTGATTTTGGCTGAAAAGGACTCTACACTAGCTTTACTGAACTTTCTTAGAAATGCACTGCAGTCAAAGACTTTTCTTCCTGCCTCCCTTTCCTCTTCCCCCTTCTTTTCTTCCTTACCTTTCTCCTTCACAGGGGTCAGCCCTACATTGCAGTCTCATGCTTTCCCAGCCTTCTCCAGCTTCCCCTCTCCCATTGCCTCTCACTGGCATTCTCCTAGTATCTCTTATTCATCTGTGATCCTGGCTTGTTGTCTGCCTCTCAGAGGACCTGGACAAATTCAAGGAGCAAAGTCATAGGCTATCCACCAATGCCAACCATAGTGAAGTCACTCAGTCATGTCTGACTCTTTGCGACCCCATGGACAGAGGAACCCAGTGCAGGCTCCTCTGTCCGTGGGATTTTCTAGGCAAGAGTACTGGAGTGGGTTGCCATTTCCTTCTCCAGGGAATCTTCCCGACCCAGGGATCAAACCCAGGTCTCCTGCATTGTAGACAGACGCTTTACCATCTGAGCCACCAGGGGTTTCACCAACCATAGACGTATACAAAATAATTTCAAGAAGTGCAGTACTCTGTGAACTTGGACATACTGAAAAGCTATTCCTCAGGACTAAGAGAAAAAATGGACCTTCTCCATTGTTACTTCTCAAATGGTGGCTTGGGTGGTAAAGAGTCTGTCTGTAATGTAGGAGACACAGGAGATGCGTGTTCAGTCCATGGGCTGGGAAGATCCTTTGGAGAAGGGAATGGTTACCCACTCCAGTCTTCTTGCCATGGACAGAGGAGCCTGGTGGGCTACAGTCCATGGGGTCAAAAAGAGTTGGATATGACTGAGTGACTAGCACTTTCACAAATTAACAATGGTAAATGACACTTTCTTTTTAACTTCCTAGTCCATGATTTATTGATACTTTTGTAAAACACAAAAATAAAACTTAAAAAATGAAATAAAAGATGTATAAAACAGAAGCCCCAGTGTTTTATTATTAGAATAAATTAATATAAAATTACTTTACAAAGTTGTAATGAAAGTTTCTAAATGCTTATGGCTATACTTATGATGGACTGGTAATGGCGCTTAGCTTGGCACCAGTCCACAGACCACACTTTGAACTGTACTGTCCTAAGGTATGTGGAACTGAATTATGTCTCCTTGTCACTGGCTCAAATGGTAGAAAAGCTGAAAACTCAAGCTATCAAGTTTCTATTTCTTGAGGCTTTGGGGTTTCCATCTGATAAAGGGCTGGCTTGAGTAAGTCAGTGAATGGACTGGTTTTATTGGAGAGGAGCTGTATACCCTGCTGTGAACTTGAAAAGGGGTTTTGTGGTTTAGGTTTTAGTCACAGAGACAGAACTGGCTTGTGGTCTACCACAAGAATATTTCTTAGTCTCTTAAGTTGCATTCAGGGCAGACATATCAGAATCCCCACAGGTTTCTGGCAATTTCAGAACCAGGGGTGGAGTGTTTTCCTTTC
This sequence comes from Tragelaphus eurycerus, assembly GCA_935064755.1. NCBI lineage: Eukaryota > Metazoa > Chordata > Mammalia > Artiodactyla > Bovidae > Tragelaphus > Tragelaphus eurycerus. Next base: position 22,885,716 of record CAKXYN010000024.1, on the reverse strand, counting down.
CCTTTCTCCCTGGCCCTGGATTCTCCTCTCTTACCCTGGTTCCAGAGATCCCTTCACTGGAGTTGGAAGCGTGTAAAGTTTATGTTTAGGGGACCCTAAAGTTAGAGAGAACTTCAAGTGGATAAATGGTAGCTTAGGGAAGCATATACCTACTTGACGTACTTCTACTTTTCCACTGGTTTTTGAAGTTTATTTAAGTGCTAAACACTTTATACAAACATATAATTTTGGTTCTCCACCTTGTGGTTAACTAAGCTGTAAGTAGAACCACATGGAAGTTTATTGATAATTTCAAAGCATTAGGGTGCCTTTAGTGGGGCCATGAAATGGCCTTGTCCCTGCAATGAAAAAAACCTTCTTTTGCTTCCTTTATGATTATATCATTATTTTGAGTGGACTCAGCATTTTAGAACATTTTTAATTTTCATAGTGCTTTTTAGAAATTTTTTTTGGTAAGGCCATTTTTAAAATCTTTATTGAATTTTGTTACAGTATTGCTTCTGTTTTATGTTTCATTTTTTTTGACCACGAGACATGTAGGGCCTTAGTTCCCCAACCAAGGGTCGAACCCACACTCCCTGCTTTGAAAGGCGAAGTCTTAACGCTGGACCACCAGGGAAATCCCTGAAGTCATTTATATTCGCGTTTGTTCTTTGTTGAAAAGTAGAGTAATATGAACCAACAGTCACCTTCTGCTATGATCTCCTCTATTGACTGACTGGCTCAGATACTCCAAACCCATCAGATCATATTTGCAACATAGGCAAAGTAAGAGAAAGAAACCTAGGAGAAGGGGGAGGAAAGGAATGCAGGTTGGTTAGAAAGAAAGAAAACTGGCATCAAACTGTTTTCCTGCTGTGGAAAGGGGCACGGATTCAAGAGTGGTGCATGCCTGCAATTTTCTTTCAGTTTCAAATGTCCCTAAGAGTGTGCTTCTTCCTCAGCATCCTAAAGAGTTGATGGCACCCTGGAGTTCATAACTTTCAGGGCACCATCCTGGGATTCAGAGCACAGAATCTCGCTGAACAGCCATTTGGTAATGTAAAGGTCAATAGGTAATTTACAGCCTAGACAGTCAGCTGGCTTTGAAGTCCTGAACTTTGGTAGACCTCACCCTCTGCAAGCTTTTTCTGCACAAAAAGATGACACAGCTGGAGAATGACTTTTTTTTTCATCATATACAAATAGCCAATGCTATTATATAATATTAAGCTGCATGACAATGTCTCTTCCGTTTATCATTTTGGCTGATGACCCTATAAAAATGCATTAAACCTAATGAAAGTGCATCTTAAGCACTGTATCCTGAACATCTGAATGAATGTATTTTATCCGTGGCTTCTTCATCTTAAGCTATGATAAGACAAACTTAACTGGTTATTAACCTTACAGTCTTTTGCTGTTGGTCTTTGGTAGAGTTATCTGTATTCAGAAAAGGAATGGTCGAAGGAGGGCAGAATAATTTGCTGGCTTGGCAGCTCAGGACATGTGTTTCATATTTAACAGAGATAAATCTGTAGGCTGTGATACAAGAAGATACCTACTTCTAAACAAAACTAGGCTTAATGAAACAGTGCAGATGATAAACAGGTCATATTCCAAAAATGTTTGGTGTGAGTCATCCTTAGTGAAATATGGGCCACTGTCTTTTACTTCCTTAAAATTCAGTGTTTTAGAGACTCAACTGTGTCTTTTAGATGTCTGTTAAGGGTGTATGTTCTGCTCAAGCTTTGATTCTCTTGATTCTTCTATATTTATTGGGCTAGGAGGGTTGGATATAAAGATTGAACAGCATTATACAGTGAATTATAGAAAATAATGGTAAGAATAAGTCAGAGAAAACACAATCTTTGAGAGTTTTATTTCTAAACAGGCTTCCAAAATTACCAATTTGGAGGACTTCCCTGGTGGTCCAGTGGTTAAGACTCTGTACTTCCACTCACAGGAGTTTGATCCCTAGTCGGGGAACTGAGATGCTACATACTAAGATCCTGTATGATATAACCAAACAAAAACTAAAACAAAATTACTGACTCAAGATCAGAGGTGCAGAAGAGATTGTACGGTGACTAGAACCTGAGGCATGAGGCAGACTGTCTGCTTTGACATATTTTTCTCCTTGTCTCTTCTTCCTTCTACCATTTTTACTCTAAATTTGATTTCAAGGAGAACAGAGCCTATATTTTGTGTTATTCAAAAATTATCTTGATTCAAAGAAAATATATCCCAAATAGGAAATGATGCCTAATTTTTGCCATACATTCTTAATCCATCCTTTCCCACCTTTTTGCCCTACAGAGGAGCCCCAAGTTGAAGCCTTTAAATAGTCCAAAAGGAAAAAAAACACCACTCTACCCACAAGTCTCTGCTTGCTCTCATGGTGGAATTCTGCTTGCTCCTCCTGACATTTCTGATCTCATGTTTTCATCCCACTGAAGAGACTTGGAAGGTGGGTCTCAGTCTTTTTGCTTTTCTACCCTGAAAGACGCTGGATCATGGGGATGGGGTTTAATTTGAAAAATAAGACTTTTGGAACTGATTAAACATGCATGTAAAAAATCTCTATATTAAGTCATTGTATAGTAAAATTTAACAGGACAAGTGAGCAGGTGGTAAATGGACAAAAACTGATATGAAAAGTGATGTTTACATAAATAGCAGCCCAACTAATCATTTGAAATACAGAAGACTTCAAGACACCTAAAATTTTGGATATCCCATGTTCCATGCATTCTAAGGGCTTCTGGCATCTTTTAAACTTTACCCTTCAGCACTCTTTAAAGCAGAGAAGGACAGAATAATTTTCCTTCTCAAGTTGAGACTTTTAAACTACCCTTAGATCTTGCACAGAGTTGAAATGCATGTTCTCCTTGATCCAGCACAGGAACTATAACTCTCCAAAAATAACAAGCTGTTTTGCAGCTCATAGAACAAAACTCAGTCATACCAGAAAGTCTCTGAAAAGAAAGACTTCAGAGGGCATTTTGGGAAGTGAACAGGAACTTCTTTAATGGTAGAAAAAGGGATGGATCTGGCTTAACTACATAAAACAAGTGTGTGTGTGTGTGTGTGTGTGTGTGTGTGTGTGTGTGTGTCCCCCAGTCATCTCACCTCTGTTTCTGAGCCACATCTTCTTTGAATTTTCAGCACTCTAATCAGATATGTTACATGTTAATTGCAAAAATTCTACTTGTGATGAGAATGAAGTTTCTGTGCTTTGACATACTAAATGCTGGATAAAGAGGTTTACTTGGAACCTAAAATTATTGAAAAAAATAGTATCAGAATGAGAAGATAGATATCTTTGCGCTCTCATTGTTTTTTTTAAAGAGAAGATATCATTTATAATATTCCTTTCTTATTATCTTAGGCAGTAGATTTTTAAAGTTGATTTTTACATTTGGTATTCAAGTTCATAATGCTGTATCATAAATACTTGCAAGTTTTTGAATTTAATCAATAAGATAGTTGACATTTGTTTGACTTTTTCTTTGAGTGAAATCTATTTATTTTTTCTGAACTTTAAACTTTTTTTTTTGTATTTGGGTACAGCTGATTAACATTGTTGTGGTAGTTTCAGATGAGCAGCAAAGGGACTCAGGCATGCATGTACCTGTGTCCATTTTCCCCCCAAAGCCCCTCCCATCCAGGCTGGCACATAACGTTGAGCAGAGTTCCATGTGCTATACAATAGGTCCTTGTTGGTTATCCACTTTAAATATAGCAGTGGGGGCATGACCTTTCCCAAATCCCTAACTATCCCTTTCCTCCAGCAATCATGAGTTCGTTTTCTAAGTCTGTGAGTCTCTTTCTGGTTTATAAGTAAGTTCATTTGTATCATTTCTTTTTAGAGTCCACATATAAGGGATGTCATGTGATATTTCTCCTTCTCTGTCTGACTTACTTCACTCAGTATGACACTCTCTAGGTCTGTCCATGTTGCTGCAAATGGCCTTATTTCACTCTTTTTTAGTGGCTAATATTCCATTGTATATATGTGACGCATCATCTTTATCCATTCCTCTGTCAGTGGACATTTAGGTGGCTTCCATGTCTTGGCTATTGTAAGCTGTGCTTCAGTGAACACTGGGGTGCATGTATCCTTTTAGATCATGTTTTTCTCCAGATATAAGCCCAGGAGTGGGATTGCGAGGTCATGCGGTAGTTCTGATTTTAGTTTTCATAAGTAACCGCCATACTCTTCTCCATAGTGGCTATACCAATTTACACCCCCACCAACAGTGTAGGAGGGCTCCCTTCTCTTCACATCCTCTCCAGCATTTGTTTGTGGATTTTTTGATGATAGTCATTCTGACTGGTGTGAGGTGACATCTCATTGTAGTTTTGATTTGCATTTCTCTAATAACTGTGATTTTGAACATCTTTTCATGTGCCTATTGGCCATCTGTATGTCCTCTTGGGAGAAATGTCCATTTAGGTGCCCATTCTGCCCATTTTGGGGACCTCCCTGGTAGGTCAGACAGTCAGGAATCCGCCTGCAATGTGGGAGACTTGGGTTTGATCCCTGGATTGGGAAGATCCATGGAGAAGGGAATGGCAACCCACTCCAGTATTCTTGCCTGGAGAATCCCTATGGACAGAGGAGCCTGGCGGGCTACAGTACAAGGGATCACAAAGAGTCAGACATGAGTGAATGGCTAAGCAAACAACATAGCCCATTTTTTGAGTGGGTTGTTTATTTTGATGCTGTTAAGCATCATAAGCTGTTTGTCTCTGACATAAATCACAGCAACATCTTTTTTTTATTCATCTCCTAAAATAATGGATACAAAAGCAAAAATAAACCAATGGGACCTACTTAAACTCAAAAGCTTTTGCACAGCAAAAGAACAATAAACAAAATGAAAAGACAACCCACAGTCTGGGAGAAAACATTTGCAGATGATGTGACCAATAGGGGATTAGTCTCCAAAATTTACAAACAGCTTATGACGCTTAACAGCATCAAGACATCTGTTTGTTTTGTGGCAGGATTAGAAGATACATTTCAAAAAAAGTTTCAACCTTTTTTTTTTTTTTTTTTTTGCGATGAGCAGGCAGGGGGAGAAGTGGGATTTGTGGTAAAGAAAGGTAAATTTTTGCCCTCTGTTAACTTCAGATTGATGCTAGGTCCCGAGGAGTTAAGCAGAGAGTCAACTAGTTCTTCATCAACCGTTTTCCTTTTCTTCTTGGCACATAGACCACATTTCCCAAATAGATATCCCTGCAGTTAGTGACAAACATGTGACTGGTTCTGGCTGATGGGATGGGGGTGGAATCATGTAGGCCACCTCCAGGCCTGGCCTATATATTCCCTCAGGATCTCATGTATGTGCTTTCTTCCCCCATCTGCTAGCAGAATACAAAAGATCCAGTGGAAAACTCTGGACCTGAAGGAATAGCAGAGCCCCTAGACCAAAAAAATCTATTTCTAGATCACAACGCACAACACAGCCCCTGCTGACCTAGAAGGACTCTGATGTGAGAAAGAAGTAAAGCTGTATCATGCCAAGCTAAGATTCTGAGGCTTATTTGTTACAGCAATGAATCTTCCTCACCAATGCAGGGGAAGAGTCCAGGGATATGTGGAGTGGGCGTATCAGAAGATATAGTAGGCAGGATTCCAGGATGAACTCCATTACCTCTGCCATCTGGTGTTACTCCTGTGACTATTCTACATTCCATGGAGAAGGGAATTTTCCAGATGTAAATAAAATGACCTATGAGATGGTAGAGAGGTTAATTATTTGCCTAAGGCAACCCACTTCAGTATTCTTGAAGTGGGATAATTCCATGGACAAAGGAGCTTAGTGGACTAGTCCTCGGGTTTGCAAAGAGTTAGACATGACTTAGCGACTAAACAACAGCAAACCTAAGGAAAAGAACCCTTTAAAAGTAGAGAATTGTCTCTAGCTGGTGGTGGAAAAGGGAGCAAGAGAGGTTTGAAGTGTGAAAGGGATTTGACACTGAAATGGGAGAGGGTCATGTGGAAAAGACCTGAGAGGGTCTTATAGGAGCTGAGAGTGCTAGCCAACTATTGACAAGATAATGGAACCTGTCTTAGAGCCACAGGGAAATTAATTCTGCCAACAACCAGAGGGAGCTTAGAAGTACATCTTTCCCTAATTGGGCCTCTAAATAAGGAAATATAATAGATAGAGATGCAGACATATAATAAATACTATGTACATCAATTCCCTGATCTGTTCATCTAGTCTAGCTCACTTTCTGTTGCTTTTAGTTATCTTCCTAACAAATACATATTAAGTACCTATGTGTGTGAGGCCTTGTGCTTGGCACCTGGGAAGTCCAAGTCTCTCTCTCCTAACTCATTTGATGAGCTCTGTGAGCTTAAGCCTGTGTACGCATATAATTGTCTCCTCCTCCATCATGAGAGGCCCTAAATGTACCTGCTCAGTTGCCATTGAGATGGTTATTATAATTCAGTTTTAATTGTAGTTGCCACTGCACCTGCTGCGATGAGTTAAGCTCCTGGGCAACTTTCTGGAAGACAGACTTGGTAAAGCACTGCTGGGTAAGTGCGATCATGAGCTTTGTAGAGCAGAGGGGCAAAGCTCCACTCTGCAGACTCATCCTCGCGTGGCGTCTTCACCTCCCAGTGCACTGTCATGCACCTGCCTGTGTCACTTTCTGGCACTAGCTTACAAAAGGGAAAAGGAAGGGGAGAAGTCCCCCTGCTGGCTTAGCTGCCATTGGAACACAGGGTGACGATTCCCCTTGTCCTGACTCCCAGCCTGGAGAGAAATGGGGGTCCTCTCATTGTTTTCTTCAGTCTCAAGGGAGAGTAGGGTTCTCTTTTATTGCTCCAAGTGATAAAATGGATAGAATTCTTTACTACCTGGGGATGAATAGCAGTAACATTAAATAAACCTAAAAGGGAAATATGTCAAAATGAAAGACATCTTCAAATACTACCTCCATGTTGAGAGATCAAAGACCCAGTGGAGGAAAGTCTTCTCAGCTTGCATGTGTCCAGGTGCCCGTCAATTTGAAATTCTTACCTCCATCCTTGTTTCTGAACTCGTCTACTTCTCCCTGGTTACAGTGTTCTAGTTATTTATTGCCACATAAGAAATCACCTTAAAAATTAGTGCCCTAGCACAGTGATTGGATATTATCTCTTATGGTTCTGATCTGACTAGTTCTTGCTTAGAGATCTCTCTTGTGGTCACATTCAATTGTCGCTGAACTGGTAGCCATCTGAAGGCTTGACCAGTTCATGCCTGGGGCCTGAACGAGGATAACTGACAGCTGGGTTAGCTGGAGCTGTCGCCCTGGGTGCCTACATGTATTATCCTCTGCATGGTGGTCTCGGGCCCTTATACTTCTCAGATGGCAACTCAGGACTCCAGGCAGAATCTCAAAGTTTCTTTTGGCAAAACTTCAGAGCTCAGTGCAACATAACCTCCTCCACATTCTGTTAAGCAAGTCCCAGGCCAGCCTGCTCTGAATTGCAGAGGAGGGGATAGCACAAAGCTATGGATGTGGGTGATGTGGTTCACTGGGGGGAAGCATCTGTTGTATTTTGTAGACAGGAGTAGTTGAGGGATTATAAAAATCCCCCAGTCTTATTGTCAGTGAGCTGATTATGAAGGTCATTTAGAATGAAGGACCCAGGCTTAATGGAACTGACTAAACTTGATCTGCCAGAGTCATGAACTTCAGTGTCTCTGGTTGAGCCTCCATTTTCTGGCAAGCAGATGGTTTACACTGAATTGGAAAATTTTATTCACCCTTTTCTGGGCAGATTTCTCGTCAACAGCAAAATCCACACTTGATTGTTTTGTTGTTTAAAATGAAGATACAGTGAGAGAATTTGGATTTCTCATGGCTGTATAACTTAATACAGATTTTGCTTTGTTATTTTGTCAATCAAAACAAACACATGGAAAGATGCTCAACATCACTCATTATCAGAGAAATGCAAATCAAAACCACAATGAGGTACCATCTCATACCAGTCAGAATGGCTGCGATCCAAAAGTCTACAAGCAATAAATGCTGGAGAGGGTGTGGAGAAAAGGGAACCCTCTTACACTGTTGGCGGGAATGCAAAATAGTACAGCCACTATGGAGAACAGTGTGGAGATTCCTTAAAAAACTGGGAATAGAACTGCCATATGACCCAGCAATCTCACTGCTGGGCATACACACTGAGGAAACCAGAATTGAAAGACACTTGTGTACCCCAATGTTCATCACAGCACTGTTTATAATAGCCAGGAGATGGAAGCAACCTAGATGTCCATCAGCAGATGAATGGATACGAAAGCTGTGGTACATATACACAATGGAGTATTACTCAGCCATTAAAAAGAATGCATTTGAATCAGTTCTGATGAGGTGGATGAAACTGGAGCCTATTATACAGAGTGAAGTAAGCCAGAAAGAAAAACACCAATACAGTACACTAACGCATATATATGGAATTTAGAAAGATGGTAATGATAACCCTGTATGGGAGACAGCAAAAGAGACACAGATGTATAGAGCAGTCTTTTGGACTCTGTGGGAGAGGGCGAGGGTGGGATGATTTGGGAGAATGACACTGAAACATTTATATTATCATATGTGAAACAAATCTCCAGTCCAGGTTCGATGCATAAGAGCATGCTCGGGGCTGGTGCCCTGGGATGATCCAGAGGGATGGGATGGGGAGGGAGGTGGAAGGGGGGTTCAGGATGGGGAACACGTGTACACCCGTGGCAGATTCATGTCAATGTATGGCAAAACCATTACAATATTGTAAAGTAATTAGCCTCCAATTAAAATAAATAAATTTATATTCAAAAAAATTGTAGGGACTCTAGATGAACCTGTTTGCAGGGCAGGAATAGAGACACAGACATAGAGAACGGACCTGTGAACATAGGAGATGGGCAGGTAGGACAAACTGACAGTTTAGGACTGACGTATATACACTACCATGTGTAAAACAGACAGCTGGTGGGAACCTGATGTACAGCACAGGGAACTCCAGGACAACCCAGAGGGGTGGGGTGGGGTGGGGGAAGGTGGGAGGGAAACGAAGTGGCAGGGAGTGTGTATATATACATACACATAGAGCTGATTCACTTTGCTCTACAGCAGAAGCTAACACAACATCGTAAAGCAATTATACTCCAATAAAAAAATACTAGGGAGGGCATCATGTGGGGTAAGTAGTCCCTTGGTGAGGTGCTTCGGAGGAACAGAGAATACTTAAGCAGTGGTTTCTGTTGCTTCAGGAACAGGTCAGTTCTGAAACCAAACTTACAAGTAACATTTGTACCTTAGAGGAAAGGCTGCAGCTTAAAATTTAGTTGAGAAATTAAGACATCGCATCTAGGGAAAGAATAAAAGAGCATGAGAATCTGCTTAACAGTACATTACAGCTTCTGTGGATTTTACGGCCTTCCAATCATTCTTCATCCTGTGAACCACAGAACTTTAGGCTTTAGATTGGAGATAAGCTTATTGATCTTCTCTTTCCAGTAGTTGCTGTTTCTGGCAACTACTTTCAGTACTTGCTGTTTCAGGATAAATTTAGGATAAAGCACTTATCCTCTACATCTACATTTATAATTCAGTTGAATTTTGGTATACGGCCAATCGATACTTAAAAATTGATACCTGGAAGCAAAAATAATTTAATAATGTAATTTTATGTCACAATGATTTATTCCAGGTTAGTGGTTATTGACAGAATGCAAAACATTCTCTGCCCAGAATGGTTAACCAATAATTGGACCAGGAGAGAATCAAGCTCCTCCAGTAATGAGTACTGTAGTAGTCTCATGGATCACAAAAGTAAGAAAAAATTAAGTTTTTGCCCTCAAGGGAGTCACAGTTTACTGGAGAAAGCAACATGTAATAGATAACACTACTCTTGCATAGTAAACAAAGTGGTGGCGGAAAGATTCTGTGACAAGCAGGAGGGCCACTGATGACCTGAGGATGGCAGTGTTTGTGCAGGCTCTTCAAGGCGCAGTGAAGGCAGTCTACTCTAGGCCAGGAAGACCTTGTTCAGAGGCAGGGAAGGGTAAAAGGACCCAAGATATGCAGGGACTAGTTAGACTCATGGAGCAGGGGGGTGATAGATAGTGCAGTGTGTGTTTGTGGGATGGAGTAGGTTTGGGGTGCAGTTGACAGCATTAGCAGTAAAGGCAGCTGGAGCATAGTCAGGCCTCAGATGGTACATTTGATGTGTCTGTCTGAGTCAGAAGTAGGGTTTGGATGGGTTGGCTAGAACACAGATAAAGAGAGAAAAAGTTTGACAAACTGCAGCTGCCAAACAATATGCTCAGGCCAGGATTTGACTGATCTTAGCTTGTTTCACATCTGGAAGATCAGTCTAGGAGGACAAAGGACAAGCAGCATGCAAACACCATCAGTCAAAGGTTGAAAAGGAGCCCTAGGTCAGGGTAAACACAGAGGCTTGAGCAGTAGGTGCAGGCGCCTGTCAGCTGCCTTTAGTCCTGTGAGACTGGTCCTCAGGAGGAGGAAGGCCAGTCCTTGAGAGAGGATGAGGCTTTTAGGCACCTGATCGTTTGGGGACAGTCCAAAATCTAGGTACTAGGCATTCGAGATCCAATCAAGCTGATCACATGGTCATCCAGTGAGCTGGCTTAAAGCTTATTTATAAGTTTGCTGCATTGAGACACTGTTCCTTGGGATATATTTAAAAACTAGACCTAAGGAAAGGATTAAGAATCTCAGTGGTTAAAAGTGTCAAAACCCTAGCAAAGCCCAGTTTTTCATAGACAGGTATATTAGGGTGCTCCAGAAACAGAACTGATTGTGTGTGTGTGTTTGTGTGCATACTCACGTGCATGTGTATGTGTATAGAATTATTTTAAGGAATTAGCTGTGGCTGGGAAGTCCAAAATCTTCATGGTGGGACATAAGACAAACCCAGAGAAGAACCAATGTGCAAATCAATCTTTTGGCAGAATGCTTTATTACTCATTTATGCTCTCCTCAGCTTCATCCTGCATTTTTTTGTTACTGTTATTTAAAAAATCCTTTCACCTTATATGAACAACATATTCACTTCTGCCCCACACCCTAGTCTTTATCCTCTAGTTTTTCAGCCATTCTTCCTCACTTCCCACTCTTTTCATATCTTTCCCTTATTATATCTGTTGTTTTCATGACACTCAGCTCAAAATCCCATTTTTATTGACCCTTTGATGGATAGATGATGACTCTTCCCACAGGGTTTAGGACTTTGAAGACAAGGACTAGGTCATTCTTTTCTTCACATTTGTTTATACTGTAGTGTCACCTGTGAAAGAGCAGACCATTGCTCCTCCACACTCAAAGGAAGCATATTATAAGGAGATCATGAATGGAATATAATTGTGTTAGTGGAAATATCTTGCATGGCATAAACGCTATCTAACTCAATGGCAATAGCCAATCAAAAAACTCTTCATATTAAGATAAGAAATGTTGTTCTGTGTTTTAGGTTGTATTCAGTTCTTCATTTTATTCTGTTGAAAGGAAAAGTGAAATCACAAAACAAACGCAATTTAAAGAATACAGTAAAATATAGAAGTGTTCCTTAAAAGCCTACTTTACTTTTATTTTTTGGATGTGTTGAATTTTATTTTTCCTTTTTGTCCTGTGCCTCTGACTACTTTGGCTCTCAATGATGACAAACCACTTACTTCCTATGATGATTAAATTGCCACACATTTTTATAATGGATCAAAGCCTAAAGTTTTCAAGATCTGATTTGCTGATAGTTTTCTGGGGAAAGGGTCTCCATTTAAACAGAATTATTAAAAGGGCTTCTTGGATCAGTTATGAGCCCAAGACTTTCTTTAATTCAAGTTTCAAAACCAGATTATATGATCCATTTTAATTTCAGAAACCAAGCCCTCTAAAAATGTGAACTCCACTGTAATTATAAGATACTTGGGGATCACAAAGTAAATAGTAAGTGTACATTCTTTGTCTTTTTTTTTTTTACAGTACCAATAGATTTAAGAAATATATAATCTCTTCAAAGAATATAATATCCTAATATAAATTTATAGAAAACACCATGTCACAAACAGAAATACTGGTGTATGACACATTTTTAGAGATGACCCTGTAATCAGTTCAGTTCAGTTGCTCAGTTGTGTCTGACTCCTCGCCACCCCATGAACTGCAGCATGCCAGGCCTCCCTGTCCATCACCAACTCCTGGAGTCCACCCAAACCCATGTCCATCAAGTCGGTGATGCCATCCAACCATCTTGTCCTCTGTCGTCCCCTTCTCCTCCTGCCCTCAATCTTTCCCAGAATTAGGGTCTTTTCCAATGAGTCAGCTCTTCACGTCAGGACCCTGCAATAACCTTGCCTTAAAAGAAGGTGTTCTTGACTTAAGAAAAGGGTTGCAGGTAGAATCTTGTCTTGATGACAATTCCAGCTTCCTATCTTCTGTCTCTGGGCCCCAATTCTCTTGCCTCCTCCTTTCACACTTTCACTGTAAATGTAAATCACTCTCAGTCTGAAAGAAGGGATGAAAGTTTGGCCACACCCCTCCCATAGGATATTGTCCCACTTTAGCAGAATTACTGGTAACCAGTGACTTAGCAGCAGCAGCAGCCCCTTTCAAGTCTACCTTGAAAGCCCTGCAGGTTTCTCTCTCACCATTTCCTCTTTATAGTTTATAATTCAACCTCAAAATGAGGAATATGTTGCCATTTTATGAACATATGATGAACTCTTGTCTCCAGGCCTTGACAAAGCCCATTCTCAAACTCTCCTCTCCTCCAATCTTAATCTATGTCAGTAGTTCTTATTCCTGTCTTTACCACCCAGGATGCTTAAGAAACAGCAACAGATACATCAAACAAACCAATATCTGGGCTCCACCCCCACCAGTTACATCTGATGTCCTGGGCTCAAAATTTATTGGAATCTTTTCATGTCAGCTAATGTGTATTGAGGGTTAAGAATTCCTGAAACTAAGTTTTTCTTTTCCTGAGGAATTCTACTTGTCATCTCTCTCTTCCACTAGGAAGTCTTTATTAGATTTCCCAAAACTAGGTTAGAGCTAGTCATTTATGTGTTATTATGGTATTTTATTTCTTATGGTGCTATTCATTTTATTATTTAAAATGTGTCTACTGATGACAACCATGTGCAGACACGGTGCCACGTGCCTGGGTAACTGAGGAAGGGAGCAGGGGGCAGGGGAGGGCAAAGATGACAGTTACTTGTAGAGCATGTGTTATACTTTATATTTCTCATCCCTTCCTGAGGTTCCTAAGCTCCTCCAGGAAGCACCATGCCGTTTCTAAATGACTGAAATGATTGCATAGTGTCTTCTATATTTGCTTATTTGTTTTAACTTATGCGCTTCTTTTATTCTGTAGCATTCAGCAGAGTAAACTGTTCAGAGTCATTGTGTTTAAATTGTGTTACTAGAAAATTTGATTAATTTTATGATGGCACATGACCTGTCTTTTGGATTGGTGGCTCACATGGTAAAGAATCTGCCTGCAATGCAAGAGACACAAGGAGATGCAGTTTCGATCCCTGGGTTGGGAAGAGCCCCTAGAGAAGGGAATGGCAACCCACTCTAGTATTCTTGCCTGGAGAATTCCATGGACAGAGGAGGCTGGCCTGCTACAGTCTATGGGGTTGCAGAGTCAGTCAGGACTGAGCAATTAATACTTTCACCTAGATTTCTTTAGAGATTTAAATGTGGGAAAATAAACCCATGTTGGGGGTTTGTTTCATATATTTTACCTCTCTTTAGAAAAATTCACAAGCAAATCACCTTAGATTAAATCTTGCCCGCTTTCTTTGATAAACAGTACTTGAAGAAAGTCTCTATGAATCTTAAGTTAAAGAAAGCTGAGAGAATACAATTACTTTGCTCCTAACTGAGTACAGAACTGAGTAGAGATTTTTGACAAGTGGACTATAAGCTGAAAATCTGAATGTGCTGGATGTTTTAAATCTGCCTCTCCTGACCCACTTTTTTACCCTTTTCTATCTTGTTCTGTCCTCAGGGGAGGCTGAAATCTAAGGACACACCTTCTTGCCCTCTAGCTTTCTTTGGGGATTGGCCTGGGAGAGAAAGAAGCAGGACACTGCAGGGTGAGAGGAGAGAGAAGTTGTGGTTTTTGCCTCAGCGCCCTCCCTGCCGGACCCATGGCTGGTGGTGGATATCTTCCTCCACCAAGTGTCATAGCCCCTATAGAGGGGCCCTTTACTACAATCTCACCAGATTCCAGTAAGCACTCTAGAGGTAGGAATGTTTCCTCAGCTCATTGCTGTTGGTAACTCTGAGTTGCTACATCATCTTCTCTGTAAAAGTGGTGTGGTGTGGTGTGCCATTCAGCACCATGCCAGCACTGAGATACTTGTTCTACCAGCTGCTAAGGAAGTTGCCCTTAGTCAAAGAGAACCATCTTGGCCAAGTTTTCCAGTAGGCAGCCAGCAACCAATGGCGGGTCTACTTGGAGAGTGTAAGGACCTGGCCTTTTTGCCTAACAAGGCACAATTTTGAAGGGCTGTACAAGGTCCAAAGCTCATATGAGACGGACCAGAATCTTTGCAGTGACTGCATCAGGGTTTGGCTCCTGCTTCTACCTAAATTTGCTTCCTTCTCCCTCACAGGTGTTGATCCCAAGGGCACTCCCTAGTGAATTTCCTGCAAGAAAATCTTCATCTCAGACTCCACTTCCCTCAAGACACTACCCACACCTTTTGTAAGAGTCTTTTCACTAAATCCTCTTTAATCATCCACTCTGAGTGTGTTATTTGTTTCCTGCCCAGATGCTGACAGATATACTCATTGTTTTCAAATCAGAGCATCTGATAAAATCCTAATTTGCTCTACCTACAAATTGCTTTCAGCAAAGTTTGTGGATACAATGTGAGGAAATTGTTCTTGGTTAATCTCTATAATATTAACCAGATCAAGGAAGAATTTGTTAATAATGAAGATACATTGGAGGATGAGAGGAGAGAGAAGTTGTAAATGGCATAAATGTCCTAGTCATCTTAAAGCTTATACCAATATACCAATATTGAAATTTTTACCAAAATGTATTTTGGATTTAACTTTTGGAAATAATTTTTAAAGGTGAGCATTGTTTTATAACTATAATCCCCAGAGTGGAGTGATTTTTAGGAGAATTGACAGGCTAGTGAAAGCAAAATTCTGGTAATATAATTATTAACCACCTTGATGGGGAAGAGAGGAGAAATTTATCTTAATAAATGTTTAGCACATAATTGGTACTCAGTAAATATTGAAAGAATATATGAATAAAATCCATGCCATTCTATAGTGGCTCTCTGATAAACTCAAATAAAGAAAGAAATATAATCAAACAATAGAAGAAATACACCCAACAAAAAGTAATATGAAAGATTGGAAAGGATCTGTGAAATAAGGATTTAAGATTTATGGCTTAGAACAGATGGTAAATGACAGAGGGAGAAATTGCAGAATTACACAAGTTTTCTTTTGCTTTTATTTTTTCTTTTTAACAAACAAAATAATCTTTAGAAAGAGTAGCATATATTTGTTTAATTTGTGAAGTAAAGCATCTAATATGGTCAGATAAGAGCACAACTTACATGCTTTCAATAAATACAAATTTTAAACTAGGACAGTTTGCATCTAAGACTGAAGTTTCAGTCTCATGGGAAAACTGTGGAGTCACCTTTACAGGGATATTTGAAGGGAATCCTTCATTGGGCAATAAATTGGATAAACAATTCATGATATCTCTCCTAATGCGTGAGTTCTATTATTTGAAATTTTTTCCCACACTTGGCTGGGAGACAGTGTTCAATTATAAAGCATTCCTTTCCTCTTAAGATGTAACTGAGGAGGTTGCACTACTTGAATGTGGGAAAGCTTAGATATCTTGAGAAAAGGATTAAAGACTCCTGCAAAACTAGCCAGACCAAGTAGCTACATATTGTTCCATTGTTGTTATTGTGATCAAAGATTTAGTTTTAAAAAGTTAAATCATTTTATTACTGTGATAATTAGGAAAACTTAAATGATTTAGAATTAGCAACAGGAATATCTTACAATGAGTTGTCATGATTCAGTTATTTGGACTATGGAATAATAATAACAACAATAAATTCTACATGTTTACATAAAGCTAAGAAAAATTTATGTTTTGAATTAATTGTCTGGACTGAGTCAACCCTCAGTATAGTATAAACACAGTCTTAAATAAGAAAATCAGGGAAAAAATTTTTGTCAAATAATTGTGGGAGATTACTGACTTGATAAAACAATTGATTATTTTTTTTTCACACTTGAACTAGTTGTGGCACCATTTCAGAAATTATTTTCGTTATCTGTGTAATGACCAGCTATTTTCCATGATCTTCTGGGAGCACAAGGAGAATGGGCTTCAGTTGCACAAGGCAACTTTCTAGTCAGCAACTTTCTAGTCAGAAACGTTCTGAGATCTAGATTACGGTAATAAGAGTGTTTGCAAATCGTTTCCCCTGGATGCCTTAGAAAACAGACAAGTGCCTGTCTGTCTTGGATGGCGTAATTACAGCCCTGTGCTGCCCTGAATGGGGTCTGAGCTCGGTGACCTCATAGATTTCCAGAGCTACAGCATGGTAGCTTTACTGTTGGAGGGATAAAGAATCAACAGGAAGAATCAGTGTCTGTGTCTTAAGAAGAAAGAGTAAGCCAGTTAGCAACCGAGTTGCTTTGGCTAAGATATTAGTGTGGGAAATAAATTCCTGCTTTCCTCATGGTGGAATAGAAGGGATATTATGCTTCCTATTTTACAAATCTAATAATCAGCATTTGAGTTTGGTATCCTCATTCCACATCTATATCAGTTACAGACTGTTCATCTCTTGAGGTAAAAGAAGCTTTTTTTTTTTTCCTTGTTTAAGTTTGGTAAGGAATCAAGATGACCTTTAACCCTGGACACACACTCCCAAGGTATTTTTAAGAGGCAGCCAGGGATAGAGAGCATAACTTTTGACAGTCTGCTGACCTCTGCATGACCCACAATAGAACCCTCTGAAAACGTGGAGGCTGTATTGCTGTGCCTGGAGTTCATCTGGTGACTCACCAGGGATCAGGCAAACATGACTAATTGTAAGTCGCAAATGACAAGGAATAAATGTGAATCTCTCTTCTCTTTAGCCTTCTTCAAGTCTTTATGGAAGCAGAATGGCACTCATTCTCTGGCTATATTTTTCCTTTACATGAATCTCAACAAATGATGTATCATTGAAGGTAATGTATTTAATCTACATTCTTACCCTGAAAAATAGCATAGAACTAAATGGGAAGGAAAATGTTTACTCACACACACGCAGAAAACACATCACATTCTGTATTCTGATGGCATATAATGACTTGTCCATCTTGCCCTTGAATCTAATAAATTGGTCTTTGTAACCAGAGAAATAATATTCTTTCTCTATCTAAAGAGACACTGGGAAAATATCTCAGCTAAAAAAAAAAAGTCACAGCAGCATATGGGCTTCTGGGAACAATGTTACAAAGACAGGCCCACGCGAGTGCACTGCTTCCTCAAGTCCAGCCAACAGGGCAGTGCCCCATGCCCTCCTTGGCAGAAATTGCAGGAGGAATTTGAATCTGCACGCTCAGTTGCTCAGTTGTGTACAACTCTCTGTGACCCCATGGACTGTAGCCCTCCAGGGTCCTCTGTCCACGGGATTTTCCAGTCAAGAATACTGGAGTGGGTTTGCCCTTTTGTCCTCCAGGGAGTTTTCCCAACCCAGAGTTTGAACTCGAGTCTTTTGTATCTCCTGCATTGGCAGGAGGATTCTTTACCACTAGAACCACCCGGGAAGCCCTAATTGGAATCTAAGTTTTAGTTGCTCAGTAGTGTCTGACTCTGAGATCCCATGGACTGTAGCCCGCCAGGCTCCTCAGTCCATGGGATTCTCCCGACAAGAGCACTGGAGTGAGTAGCCATTCCCTTCTCCAACGGGTCTTCCTGACACAGGGGTCAAACCCTGGTCTCCTGTGTTTCAGGAGGACTCTTTGCCATCTGAGCCACCAGGGAAGCCCTCTCTTTAACTGAGCAATGAAACAGGGTTCTGGTACTCTCTGGAGTGGCAGCCTTCCAGTGTTTCTCATGCCAGGAAAGTGCCCCAAACAAACCCAGACTGTCAGCGTCCCTGAGTCTGTCTGTCTGCTCTTCATCAGCACACCAGTTCTTAGTGGGTGCAAATCCAGGAGTGATGGATGAGAAATGGGTGGTGGGTGGCAGCGTTTCCACAGGGATAAGGTGGAGAAAGGGAGCCTCCCTGCTGGGCCCTTTCCCGGCCGACACCTATTCCTATGGAACAAGTGCACTTTCAGGTAAAAGTAATAGATAGTATCCTATTCAGGTGACGGTGGAGATTTTTACCTTTGCTTTGGACAGGGAAGCCGTGTAGTCTGAGGAACAGAGATTAGGTTGCATACAAAACCTAGAACTAGCAACCCCTGTAGCTGCGGCATGAACCATAAATTCCCCACGGGATGCAGATGCGGAGCTCCGATTCGCTCCTCTTGTAAGACTTCAGGCCCACACAGATCCTCAGAGGTCCTCGGGACTAGGTGAAGGGGAAGTTTATGAGCTTTCATTGCTCTGCCTCTCCCTTTCCTGTCCTCCCAGGGCTCTGTGTGGCAACAGAGGCCAGGCCTCTGACAGGTAGGATCTGGACTCCTAGCCAGATAGCTCTCCCAACACTTGTTCCTGGCACCTCTGCTGAACGCATGCCTTAAAGAGTGGCCATTTTCTCTGGTGCGTGTGTGTGTTAAGTTGCTCAGTCATGTCTGATTCTCTGCTACCCCATGGACTGTAAACAGCCAGGCTCCTCTGTCCATGGAATTTTCCAGTCAAGAATGCTGGAGAGGGTTGCCATTCCCTTCTCCAGGGGACCATATTGTCTAGAAAGTTAAATTTTCCTAAAGAATTTTAGGAAATTCTCATTTTACTAAAGAATGCTTTAAAATTATTTTACTATATTTTAATTTCTATTTTTAATTGGGGGATAATTACTTTACAAGATTGTGTTAATTTCTACTGTACAGTGTGAATTAGCTCTAAATATACATATATCCCGGAGAAGGCAATGGCAACCCTCTCCAGTACTCTTGCCTGGAAAAATCCCATGGATGGAGGAGCCTCGTAGGCTGCAGTCCATGGGCTCGCTAAGAGTCAGGCACGACGGAGTGACTTCACTTTCCTTTTTCACTTTCATGCATTGGAGAAGGAAATGGCAACCCACTTCAGTGTTCTTGCCTGGAGAATCCCAGGGACGGGGGAGCCTGGTGGGCTGCCATCTATGGGGTCGCACAGCGTCAGACACGGCTGAAGCGACTTAGCAGCAGTAGCAGCATATGTATATCCAGGCTTCCCAGATGGCGCTAGTGGTAAAGAACCCACCTCCCAATGCAGGATACATAAGAGATGCCAGCTTAATACCTGGGTCACATAGATCTCCTGGAGGAGGTCATGACAGCCCACTCCAATATTTTTGCCTGGAGAATCCCGTGGACAGAGGAGCCTGTTGGGCTGCAGTCCATAGCCTCACAAAGAGTTGGACACGACTAAAATGACTTAGCACGCACGCATGCATACTTATATCCCCTCCTTCTTGAGCCCCTCTTCCTACCCTTCTGGGTCATCACAGAGAGGGTGTCTTTTCTCCAGTTGCCAGTCAAGATGCACATTCACTCTGCTTCCTGGTGCACTTGTGAACAACGAGGCCAGCTAAGGAACACAGTCATAACATGTGCGGTTATGGCACAGCCAAGGTTAGCACGCCCAGCCCTCTACCTGGTTCCCTAGCTGCCTGGGCTTGGGAGCTTCACCTTCTGGGTTGAGATTGGCTGCTTTTCTTGTTTATCTTGTTTCTTAACATCCTCTTGTCACATCAGAATTGTTTTGTTTTCCTTCCGACTTAAAAAATTATTAATAAACTTGGCTTGCGTTCAAGGAAGATCAGCAAGCCAGGATGCGTGTTTATTCAAGTCTGGGGCCTATAATTTTGTCTGCTGCGCCCACTGGGCTGCAGTCTCACAGGAAGGATGAGTCTTCCATATGCAGGGGTGTATAAATAGCAAGGCTTTGTGATATGGGAGCAGCAGCCTTAAAATAGCTGAACTGGAAGATGTTATGATAATGCTATTTTTTAGGTTTATACATCTGTGCAGAGTGCAGCATCTTAGTATGTGTGCATAATGTGTTAACCCAATGCCTTGCAGACAGGGGTTGGTGCTGTTTGGAGGGGAGCAAGAGTGGTGACAAAGTCTCAGTGTGTTGGTGTGCAGAGGAGCAGAAGTTAGGCAAGGAGTCACAATGCTGCGGAAGCCAGATAACATCCTTCAAACCATTCAATCTGATTGCTAGCTAGACATGCCATTAAAAAAGGGAGAAAATGAATCTTAAATGCTTACGTGCCAGATGGCTAAAATCTAAGTAACAGTTTTCTATTGTGCAGGGCTGTTCATTTGTCAACCCTAGGGATTTATCTCTTAAGAACTTCCTCTCCAGTTAAGTTTTACCCCAGTTGGTTTTGGAGTGGGGAGGATGGAGTCTAGTCACTGGCCAGCCATGAGATAGACAGAGTGTGTTTGAATGGAATACAGAGGCCAAAGTCATTTTTTTTTTTTTTTTTAGGATAATAGATTACTGTTTGGAGTGTAAGAGGGGATCTTTATGTTAATATCATTTTTCCTCCTTATTTTTTTTTAAAGAAATCTTGAATGTAAGCCTGTATTTATTGTTTGCATGCTGTTTAGTTGACTACCACACTGAACTCTGTAGAGTGAGGTATTCATTTTTCATTATAGTATTTTTATAAGGAACTCACCCAGTTTTATTGGTGAGAGAGTCCCAGACTATGATTTTGACTATAAAAGTGAAGCTTTTTGTCTTTTTTCTATAGATTTTGTGTGTATACACACACAAACACTCTACTCACCACATCTTTTCCAAGATCCAGGGGCAACATATCCAGTAGCGATTTGAGTTTATAACTTAATCTAAACACAGAAAAGAAACAGAATAAAAAGGCTAGATATCCACTCAGTGTGGCAAATAAGTCTTCATTTAGTTAAGTCACAAAGTCATAGGAAAGTGATTTTGGTCTCTGATGACTCATGAACCTCAAACTGAAAGGTACCCTTTTTCTACTATGTTGGAGCTTCCTTGCATTGTTTTGGGACATCTCTATGGGCACTAATGCTTACACTTCAGTAAAACTCACAGACGTCCCCATGGCCCAAAGAACTCCTTAGTCCAACGGATGGAAAGCTAAGTTTAGATGAATAGCTTGGGAGCCTTATTGTGGCTCAGAGATGTGATAAGAACAGGGGAAGGAGTGATTAAGAGAGCTGTGAATAATGCCTGCATTTTAATAGGAAGTCCAATTAGATCCTGATTATTTTAATGTGGAGGTGTTTTTAAAGATCAAACTATAAATAGGAAACACATCATTTTCAAAGAGAAGCCCTGATCTTTGTTAGGAAAATGAACTCAGTCCTAGAAACTGTGACTTTATATTTTGGCAGAATGACTTTTATTTTTTCATTGTTTTTAATTAGGGAAAATTCCTCTGGAATTTCACAAGTATACCTTTAGGGAAAAAATATTTATTCTACCTATTAGCCACAATCAGAGGTTCAATGCCAAAGCAGATTTCATTGTATATTAAATTAAAAAAAAAGTAAGAATTATTTCATTGTGTACTAAATTAAGAAACATAATGTTTCTTATGTTTAAGAAACAGTACACAAATTATTCTATCACATTTAAAACATCATGGAATTTGTTCAAGATTTTATTTATGTTCAAGCATTTTTAATATATGTTGCTAATTACATGTATTCATTTTTTTAAATTGAAACATTTGGCTAATATTGAGCCCTATCCCATAAAATAGATAAAGTAAGCTAAAATTACAGTTTTGGAATTCATACTTCCTATAACTTCAAATCATTATTTTAAACTGTTTATATTGCAGCGCCTGAATATTTAACACACTCTTAACTGCGTTTCTTTCTCAGTTTCCTGAGTGAAAGGTACCGAGTAAACTAATGGGGGATTTAAAACAAAGGAAATGTATCTTCCATTTACCCTCAAAATCGCAATAATCCAGTGTTAAAAGTCAGCTGGATCATGTTGCAGGCCTGTATCCCTCCCCTCACATTTTCTTTTTATTTTATATGAAAATTGACATAAAAATAGAGCAGTAATCACTGTGTAAGTGTAAATAACTTCTGTGTAAGTGACATCTTACACAGAAGTGGTTTCATAAATTACAAATGCAGTTATTTTATGAATTTGGAAGTGACCAGTTTTACAAATATACAATTGATGGCTGCCTATATGATTTAAGACAACAAAAGCTTCCTGCTCTTTCAACACTGCTGTCCAGAATATCTGCTGTATGGGCACTTAATCCATGCTGCACAATGCCAGAACTCAACACATTAGCCTAGTGATTGGTGCAGGAGTATGGCAACCCACTCCAGTATTCTTGCCTGGAGAATTCCATGGACAGACCATGGGGTCGCAAAAAGTTGGACCAACATTCCACTCAGACTTGTGACCAAGCACAGCCAATAAAATTCTTCCCTAACGTGGGCACTAGGAGAGAAGACCTTTCTTCTGTTGGATGACAAGCCCTAAGACAGACTTGTACTGGCAGCGGTTATCTTTCTGGGTATTTGGGAAAACTCATCTGAAAATGAACCCAAGACACAGAGATAAATGGAGCCACAAGATTGAGAGGACGTCTCCATGGAGTTTTTAGAGTCCCTTCATCTAGATATAGTCCTTGGATTTCTCAGTAATGTACATTAATATTTTTCCAAAAAACAGTTTGAGTTAAATTTCTTTTGCATGCAGTTGAAAGCATACTTATTAAAAGCTTAAGAAAACTCAGCTCCTGATGCTCTATAATTTCCCCTCCTAAAGTTTTTCTTTTTGATATCTGTCAAACAAAACAGAATGTGTATTAACTCTTCATGATTCTACTTAGTTTTTCTAACTGCAAGCACTATTATATATTTAATAGAGTGTTAAATGGAGAAGGAAATGGCAACCCACTTCAGTGTTCTTGCCTGGAGAGTCCCAGGGACAGAGGAGCCTGGTGGGCTGCTGTCTGTGGGGTCGCACAGAGTTGAACACGACTGAAGCGACTTAGCAGCAGCAGCAGCAGAGTGTTAAAAATGTACTTATATTCAGGTACATAGCTAAAAGTACAATTCCTCTTACCTGCGCCAAGTTACTCTTGCAGGGTCTGGGATGACAGTGCTTTTTTAAAAGTATTTGGTTCTGTAAATTAACAATGACATTATACTCAACTTTAAACAAATGATATTTTCCTTATCACCAAAGCCTAGATTAATTGTTTGGAAATCATTCTCATTTCTCTACCTAGCTTTCAAAATTTTAATTATTAGTATTTGAATTTATTTTGAGTTCCATTAATTAAAATTCTGATGGTCAAAAAATTAGACTTAAGAGTCCTGCATCTTAGACATATTTTCACTAGTGATTTACTCAATAACCTTGAGATACCACTTCAGCTCATTCGCCATATGGAATCTCCATTCCTCTGTCAAATTTTGTTGATGAGAATCATTTCCATAAGACTCTTAGGAGATTTAGAAGATAAATGGAATTTGTGTTGAAATGAGAAATATATTTTTGGTGGTAAATGTCTCTATACTGGCTTTGAATATGTACCAAATATTATTTGCATAGAATTGCAATGAGTGAGGTAGTCACATTTGTGTGTTACTTTTATTTTTTTAAAAAAGTGTTTCCTGTAAAATGTTTCTAGCAGTCCTATAAAACATTTCTCTTTGAAATAAGGAGAAGAATAAACACATAGATTACTCATGAGCTTTCAAAGAATCCTTGTGCTCTGTTCCTGACATAATTTCTTGCGGTTCTTATTCTTCCAGGGGTCAGAATAAAAACTTTCAATTCATCCTGTCAAAATATTTCTTGGGAACTGAGATAAGAGCAAATTTGCATCTCTTATCAGCAGGTCTTGTCCCCTTACTCCATGCTACACATAATTTATCTGATGGCACTCTGTTATTTATGACTACAGTCTGGCTAGTGTTTGTGCAATGTTTAAAGGATTAGCTTTGAACATACTTAGTTGAAAAATTGGTGAGAATTGTTCCTCAGTGTGTGGTCTTTTACTTTCTTCAATTAAATGGATTCATAAACTGTTCTCCCCAGTATCTGGTTGGGGAAATTTAAAATTATGCTTTCCTTAGGGAAATATCTCTAAATATAAATTATGTCTTCTATGGTTTAAATATCTATCTCTAATGTTGTAATGGGAGAACTTAAAAATTTTTTTATTAAAATCAAATCCAAAGGACAGTCTTCACATGTCTGAATGTCTTAGATTTTTCATTACGGCTTGGGGATTGTATGGACTTTGGTTGGTATCTTGATTATTCTACTCACAAGTGTGAGTTTGTTGGTCATGTACCACTTATAGTCCTTTTATTTTCACAAATTCTGCTGACACACTCAGAGGCCACTAATAATTGCCAGGCTCCTCTGTAATTAAGTCCTTGTGCTTGACCACTCTGGCTTAAGAATTCATTCTGCATCATTATCGAGGCCTATTGCAGCTCTTAAAACTGGTCTTCTGTCTGATAACATTGAAAGCAACCCTCATGTTCTAAAACTGATTCATTTTTTAACTGGCAGTATTTCTAAAAACATGGTATTTCACACTTTCTCTCTCCCTCTCTTTTTTCTTTTTTGGACTTGTCACTGGAGATCTAACAAAATCTTGGCATCTGATATGAAAGAGTTCACAGGCAAGTATATCCCACTTTCCCTTGTATATCTCCAAGATGCATAATGAAACATCTAGGCAGTTTTCACATGGACAGCAGCTCATCAGAGGACAGTTTTGGAGGAGGAGTCCAACAGAGTCTACGTTTAGCTTACTTATGCTTTATTCTCCAGAGGCTTTCTTTTGCAGGATATAGATAGAATTAATGGGCTTGGGCTCAGTGGTAAAGAATCTACCTTCCAATGTAAGAGACAAAGTTTTGATCCCTGGGTCAGGAAGATCCCCTGAAGGAGGGCATGGCAACCCACTCTCCAATGATCTTGCCTAGAGAATTTCATGGACAGAGAAGCCTGGTGGGCTACAGTCCATAGGGTTTCAAAGAGTCAGACAGTACAGAGCATGGCATGGCAGTGGCCTTGGTTAATCATTTGTAACGATTTTCCTGTGAAGGGATATGCTTCACTTAAACAATCGGCTGTGTTCTTAAAGGCTGTAACTGGGAAGAGAGTTCAGTCATAATTTGGTAGTATAGTCACGGACTCTTGAGATACTGCTCAGACATGTTGGATGGAATCTGTTTGATCAGTTTGAGCAAGGAGAGCTGCTGCTGTGTGGGCCATAGAGATCTCATAATACTTAGGATAGAATGGTTCTTGGTCCTTTGGGAATGTAGAAACGGTACCGATGCTGAAACACTGTCGACCAGCGCCATGTGTAAACAACTGTAAGGAGACAGCTGCAACTTCAAGAGGAACCGTGATGGCAGGCACTTTTCTCCACAGCTCCATCTGTGAGCTTTTCTGAGGAAGGTGAAGCTATGGCTTGTGAAGTTCTGGAAAAAGGACATCTCTACAGCACAGCAGGGCTGGACACCAACCATCATGCAGTGCTCCCTTCAACCAGGCAGGATTCCACCCAGGGTTAAAAACATAAAGAAAAAGCCTCACAAAATTCTCTTATATGTAATTTCTTCTTATGCAAAGATAACAACTCCTGCTATTCAAGACATACCAGAGAATTCCAGAGTATGTGATGTTCTTAGCTCAGAGGATGCTCTCCCTCCCTCAGCTGGATGTAGCTATGTTTGTGTGATTTAACTCGGACGAGACAGAAGGAATTACCTATGATATTTATTACTGCAGTGGTTTGAGAGAGGGCCAGATTGCACCCCACATCTGGTGCAGCTGGACAGTCATGAAGCCTCAGATTGCCTCCATATGATGTAGGAATCCTCCACGCTTAGCAATTCAAAACTGGGATTTTGCCTTTCCTCTTCTTTGTCCTCATTAATCGCGCCCAGTGTTCTAAGTAACTGCTCTCAGCATGGCCCAAATCAGGGGTGAGATCTCCTGAGTTCCAGTCCTGGTTCCTCTTTTTTTCAGGGAAACCCAAGCTTAGATGCCAGGTTGGCTCTGGAAAGGGTACTGAAGGCCTAGAAGGGAGTGGTAGTGAGAGATGAGGACCACCTAATGGCATTTTTCTTGTGTAATTTTAGATACTCCCTTGGTTTTCTAGGCCCAAGTGTGGCTGAACCATATCGGCCTTTGCTCTTTCCTGTGCTAATTAGTGTTGCTTTCTATCAGAGAAGCCAGCGGAGCTGACTTTGCAGTTCCTTCCCGTAGTATATCACCACTCTTGCCAGTTTTCTCCAGATGATTTTTCTTCAGCTCAGTAATTAGTTATGTTTGTAGAAAATGGTTTGGGATGTTGAGATCAGAGAGATGGCCTTTGTCCATGGCCTGGAAAGTCTGCCTTCCTGCTAGTTCAAAGATGAGGAGGAAAGAAATGTTGAGCAGCTTTGACCTTGGTTTCATAGAGTTCAGATTCCCTGTGGCTGCCCCAGTTATTTTCCTAAGTAATAAAGCCACGCAGGCATCCTCTTTATATCTTCTTCTTTTAAAAGCTTCTTGTTTTGCTTATAAAATAAGAAATCCTATAAATATACAAATCATGCTATACTTGGGATGTAAGTGGATATGCTAGCTTACTTCACTGAAGCCTATTTATCATGCTGCTAACTCCTGGAGTAGTTTAAAAATATTCCAGTAGTCCTAGCTAGATTGTGCTATCAATGTCTCACTGATTAAAAATATTGCATTTAAAATCCATACATTTCTCATATTGTAATTATTTCTTATGCCCTATGCTACCAGTGTGGTTTCCCAGGTGGTGAGTGGTAAAGAACCTGCCTGCTGATGTAGGAGATGTGAGAGACACGGGTTCAGTCTTTGTGTTGGGAAAATCCCTTGGAGGAGCGCATGGCAACCCACTCCAGTATTCTTGTCTGGAGAATCCTGTGGACAGAGGAGCCTGGCAGGATACAGTTCATAGGGCTGCACAGAGTTGGACATGACTCCAGCGACTTAGCATGCACACACATGCTACCAAATGTGAGTAATTTAGCTTGGGCAAGACTTTTCACTTTTCCTTGCTTCGTTTTGCTCTTTCACAAAGTAGAGGTAGTTTTGTGATGGCTAAATGCAGTAATGTCCTACTGCATTATGTCCAGATAGTATGTCCTACTATCTGGACATAAAGTAATAAAAATTAGAGGTAGAATGAAGAGAGCTAAGGGATTTCAGAGGCTGAGGTGGTGGACGGATGGGCATTGGGAGAAGCTTTATAGAAGGGGTGCTTTTCTGCTGGATCTTGGAAAATAGCTGGGTCATGTCAAGATGGGAGGAGGACATCTCATACCAAAGGGACAGGGATACTGAGAAACAGGACTGAGAAAGTGTGCTTAGTTTAGCTAAAGAACAGTGAGGAATTAGCACTAGAAGTGGACTCCCAAGCCAGACAATTATTGAGGGCTTTGGATTGCCTAGCCTCGCTAAACAACTTAGACTGATTCAGAGATGGGGTCTGGTAAAGTTGACATCAAGAGTTAGATTGAATTCCCAGGTCTTAGAATCTAGACCTAATTTCCACTCTAGAGTCTATGCAGGACATGCAGGAATTATGTGACACAAGTCTGATTCAAGGTGGTACTGTCTTATTTCCTGTCTCACTCTGGACAGGGAGTGTGCCAGGAGCAGCTGTGTTTTTTGCTCCCATTACCCAAGGATGAATGTCCACTGTGATGTGACCCTTGAGCCAGAGGAATATTCTGCACCATTTTTACTAGCTGTCTTCAGCCACGTTAAGTGCTACATAAAGCACATCCAGCAAGCCCACGTTGCCAAAGTGCCAGGTCCTTGCTGTCATCCGCACAGAACCCTCTTCCAGGGAACACACATACAGTCAATACCTTTTGGTGAGCTAGTAGACACGGTGATGGGCTTTGTGCTTGATTCTGCCCTGAGGGAACACAGCAGCAGATTAGATTAGCAGCCTTATTGGCCTTTGCAGAAGATAAAAATCCAGACACATTTCTGGAAAATGTTCTGAAGCCCAATGGTTTTAGCTGAGGCTGATTTAAAGCTATTGACCAACATTGTAAAGCAACTATGCTCCAATAAAAATTAATTAAAAAAATAAAGCTTTTGACCCATTTTGTCCCCATTTCATAACAGCATGAATTTCTTGGTGAACCTTTATGGTGGGCATATGCTATTCTCTTAAAATCAGAGTAACATAACCCCCAAAGGGAGTGATGTTCATTATTCCAGAGAAGTTTTAGAAATCATAATGTGTGTAACTATCCATGAACTAATCTACATTTCTAATTTACAGGCAGGAGATGTTAGCTTGTATTGTCAGTCTTCCAGCCAAGGGACGATTATTCACTGTTCATTTCAGATCTTAGGTGGCTACAACTTGAAGTGATTTTGCAGCCATGAAGCATTCTATTCTGAGGACTGCTTCCCTTTCTGTCACTGTCGATGAACTTCTCTGTCAGTATCAGATTTATCTATGCCAGCGTCTAATGGAAAGGGTAGTAATTTTATGATGATTTCCTCATCCTTTATGATAGGCAAGCTTTTATCAGATGAGCTTGTTAGGCTCAAGAGCCACAGGATAATGAATATATTTGACATTCAACAACTATTTCTGAGCAACTATTATGAGCTAGACACTCAAATCCTAAGCCATGTTATGATGTATTTATGGACTTCAAATTTCTTTTCCTTTTTTTTAAACTTTTTTTTTTTTTTGGCTGCGTCACATGGCATATAGAACCTTAGTTCTGACCAGGGATCAAACTGCACCCCCTACAGTGGAAGCTTGGAGTCTTACCCACTGGACCACCAGGAAAGTCCCTTGAATTCTTTTTTAAAGTCAAATATCTGTATATAAATATCTTTTAAATAGAACCATAGATTAGGAAGGTATTTTGATATTCCTGTGATAGCATTAAATAGAACCATAGATTAGGAAGGTATTTTGATATTCCTGAGATAGCATTCAGAACTCTGCGTGGTTCCCTCCCCTGCCCACCACCACCTCTCCATCCAACCTGCATCACTAGCCTAAGACTTCTTTCTCCCCAGTCCTTAGACTTAGACATCTGGATTTGTTTCAACTCCTTGGAGATGCCAAGCAATCTTCTCTCTCAAATCTTTCAGGTACAGTTTCCTTTCCTGGAAGGCTTTTCATCCCAACTGTTCTTTCCACTAGCTAGCTGCTCCCCTGCATTCAGGTCTTGGCTGGATTGTGACTTGTTTAGGAAAGCATTTCCTGGACTCTTAAGGCTCAGATCTCTTTGATTTTGCTCCCATATCTCTGGTTTATGTATGTTTTCTCTTCCAGAATTTTATATGGCTGAATAATTTGTTTTAGGTCTGTTTTTTGCATTAGACTATGATTTGCACAAGAGCAGGTGTTTTGCTCACTATTGCAGTTCCAGAACTTAGGATATATACAAAAGACATTTGATAATTGGCTAAGAGATCATTTTGTTTGAACCTTCTTTTACATCAGACTTCTGAAGCCCAGAGATGATAAATGGTTTGTACAAGGAATGCAGGAGCTGAGTTAGCATTCAATTTCCTGACCCCCAGTCCTGTCTATGCTTCTACAATGCCAGAGTGGGAGGGAGGACAGCTAGGTTGTGGGAAATGCTTCTCTAGGTAGCAGAAGTGACAGAGGCAGCATTTGGCATGTATGCTCTTGTCTTCCAGCCAAGTTGAATTAAAAAAAATATATATTTTGACATTATTTCAGATTTGCAGAAAAGTTGTGACTAATACAAAGAATTATCGTATACTCTTCATCTAGATTTTCCAAATGTTAACATTTTATCTTTTTATGTCATCATCATCAGTCATGTCATATATATCTATACATATTCATATATATATATACACACACATACATATATATGTGTGTGTTTATTCCCTGAATTGTTTACCAGTACAATGCAGATATGATATTTCCTTGTCTCTCACTAGTTTAGCCTGTATTTTATTAAAAAAGAACAATACCTAACGACAATTATCAAAATTAAAATGTTAAACATTAAGACATTAGTATATAATCTACAGTCATTCATATTTTACCACTTATCCCCGTATTTAGCAATTATTCTAGCAAAAGAAAATCCAGGATCACGTGTTGCACTCTGTTGTCATATTTCTTTTAATATGGAAACGTTTCTTTGTTTTGTTTCAGTTTTCTAGAAAGTATAGGCCAAGTGTTTCATAGACTTTCCCTTAACGTGGATTTGCTTGTGTCTCCTTGTGATGAGACTAGTCTTGCACTTTTGGCCGGAACACTGCAGAATTAATGTTTTGTTCTCAGTGCGCCATATCAAGAGGAGCACAGTGCTCATTTGTCCCATTGCTGTCAATATTGACTTTGATACCTTAAAGTGCTATCTGCCAGTTTTCTCCACTGCAAAGTTATGACTTTCCCTTTTGTAACTGATGAATATCTCTGGGGAGATATTTTGAAAATATATAAATATTCTGTTACTTCTCAAAATTCACCATGAGTTTTAGCACCACTAGAGATGCCTGACTCAATTAGTGTTTTGCTAAATGGTATTTTTCTAATTTTACAATTTCTTCCACACTTTGCTTATTAACTTAATTTTCTTCTGTTAGTTTGTTAATAGCAGCTGAACCCATGGATTATTGCTTTATTAATAGGTTTTAATAAATAATTTATTAAATAATTTAAATTATAAGGATGGTATGGGGAGGGAGGTGGGGGAGGTTCAGGATGGGGAGCACATGTACACCCGTGGCAGATTCATGTTGGTGTATGGCAAAACCAATGCAATATTGTAAAGTAATTAGCCTCCAATTAAAATAAATAAATTTAAATTAAAAAAATTGAATACATTTAATTTATTAAAATTAATTTATTAAATAATAATAGATTTATTGATAAATTATTTCATAAATAATTTATTATTATTTATTTAGATATTCACATTATGTCAGCTTTGGCAAATATGAGTCTTTCACACTGGTTCCTGGAACCTTTGTTATGTTCTCATGTTTTAGTTCTTTACTTTCTGGTACAACAAGATGTTTCAAGTTCGTTTTGTCATCTTCCTGCCTTAGACTTAGAATTGGCCATTTATCCATGGAGATGTGCTTATTTCTATGGAGCATAATCACTTCTAGACCCTTTCACACATTTATATCTATTTTTATAACTGTTTCCATGTCTGTGTATCTATATTTCTCCTATTTACACATAAAACCCAACACTTTATACTGATATCTCCATCTCCAGTCCAGTATTACCTGGTTCCTTTTCCGTTTCTCCCTTTCTTTCATTCCAGCTTTATCCTTTCCCTTATTTATAATTTCCCTTTGCAACAGTGAGAAACCTGCCTCTCATTATCCCAATATAATAATTCATTTTCTAATTCTACAACACAAAGAAAATAGTTTCAGAATTGCTAACCCACACGACTGAGCGACTTCACTTTCACTTTTTCGCTTTCATGCATTGGAGAAGGAAATGGCAACCCACTCCAGTGTTCTTGCCTGGAGAATCCCAGGGGCAGGAGAGCCTGGTGGGCTGACGTCTATGGGGTCACGCAGAGTCGGACACGACTGAAGCGACTTAGCAGCAGCAGCAGCAGCCCCTGGGAGAGAAGCCTTCTAACTAGAGTTTGCTGCTGCTGCTGCTGCTGCTGCTGCTAAGTCGCTTCAGTCGTGTCCGACTCTGTGCGACCCCATAGACGGCAGCCCCCCAGGCTCCCCCGTCC
Source organism: Tragelaphus eurycerus (assembly GCA_935064755.1). Taxonomy (NCBI): domain Eukaryota; kingdom Metazoa; phylum Chordata; class Mammalia; order Artiodactyla; family Bovidae; genus Tragelaphus; species Tragelaphus eurycerus. Next base: position 22,853,808 of record CAKXYN010000024.1, on the reverse strand, counting down.
CTGGGATTCTCCAGGCAAGAACACTGGAGTGGGTTGCCATTTCCTTCTCCAATGCATGAAAGCGAAAAAGTGAAAGTGAAGTCGCTCAGTCGGGTCCGACTCTTAGCGACCCCATGGACAGCAGCCCACCAGGGACCTCTGTCCATGGGATTTTCCAGGCAAGAGTACTGGGGTGGGGTGCCATTGCCTTCCCCGAACTAGAGTTTAATGTCTGTTAAAAATTTTTCTTTAGCCTAAGGTCATTTTGTCTAAATCCTGTATGTAAATATTCCTTAGGTTACTCACATGGTTGGGTTATTCTTTTGATGTATGGTTTGTTTTGTCTTTGTACTCTATTGTAGAATTCTCTTCTTTATCCTTCCTGATTTTCTTTTGCTTTGATTCTTTTCCATTTTGGGGGGATGTGAAATACTAATGTTGTTCCACAAGTCAGAATGGTGTCAAAAAGTGTATGCAGAGAAGGGTCATTGTCCACCTGCTCTGCTCCCTCCCATGCCTTCCGCTCCATCCTCCCCCATCTTCTCCAGGTAACCAGTCACACTAGTTTCCGCCTTATCCTTCCTCTGTTGTTTTTTGCCCAAGTGATCAGATGCTTTATTCTCCCTTGTTTCTTAATAAAAGAGAGCTCTCTTTGCTCTCCATCTCACTTCACAAAGCTCTGCTTCATCCTTGGTATGGTTGCTTTGTCCTCTATTGTGTAGATATACCACAGCTTATTCAACTAACCTTGTTCATTTGGGCATGTTGCTGCCAATATTTTTCTTTAACAAACAGTGGTGCAAGTAATATTCTGTGTACAACTATTTTCAAATTGTTGGTGGCTATAATTAAGCAATGCTTTGGCTTTTATTTTTTGTCTGATTTTTTAAAATATTAATTTATTTATTTTAATTGGAGGCTAATTACTTTACAATATTGTATTGGTTTTGCCATACATTGACATGAATCTGACATGGGTGTACATGTGTTCCCCATCCTGAACCCCCCTCCCACCTCCCTCCCCATCCCATCCCTCTGGGTCATTCCAGTGCACCAGCCCTGAGCACCCTGTCTCATGCATTGAACCTGGACTGGCAATTCATTTCACATGTGATAATATACATGTTTAAATGCCATTCTCCTGAATCATCCCACCATTGCCCTCTCCCACAGAGTCCAAAAGACTGTTCTATACATCTGTGTCTCTTTTGCTGTCTTGCATAGAGGGTTATCATTTTGTCTGATTTTTAATTCTGATATAATTTGCATTTTGAGCCATTCTCTCTCTCTCTTCATACACACACACACACACACAATTTATAATATTAATATATTTTTGCTAAGAATAAAGATATTTCATTTTATTCTTAAATGTTGAAGTTTATAATTATCAAGAACATAGATGTTCTCTTAAATAACCACAGTAATTGAAGTTACATCATTTAACATTGATATATTGCTATTATCCACATCCCGTGTTCAAATGTTATCAAACTGACCCAGTAATGTTCTTTGTAGCTTTTTTCCCCTGGTTCAGGATCCAGTTCAGCATCATATATGCATCTAGTTTCCATGTCTCTTTGGTTTCCTTTTAGCTGAAACAGTTCTGTCTGCCATATGCTCATGACACATTCAGGTAGTGCGTTTTTGGCAGGAATGTCAAAGGTTGTTGTGCCCTTTTCAGTACATCATTTCAAGAGTCATATAATATTCTTATGTCCCAATATTGGTGTTCATTTTGATTCCATGGTTGAGGTGAAATGTCTTCAAGATATTTCCTTTGTCAGCTTGTTGCTTTCCTTTTTGTAATTGTAAGGAATTCTGGAGAATACTTTGAATCTATATAAGTAACATTTTTTAAAAATCAAACTTTTACCTACTAATTCTATTCATTAATTGTTTTCTAGCTTAATCAGATTTTCTCTGTTTATTACTTAGGATTATACTGTAAGGAAGAATTTTCTCTTCCCTCCATATATTGTTTTATTCATTTGTTTCTTTGTATCAGTATAGATTCAGGAGTTTTAATAAAAGTAGTTCAAGTAGTTATAATATTAATACGTTTTTAATGATATGATTTTTGATGTTCAAATTGTTCGAGACTCTTTCAGCCAATTCCTGGATGACATATTGTCATCATTTTTTGAGCAGTTCCTCACCTCCTAGTACAACAAGGAGTTCTGGGCTCATCTTGTATTTTTCCTATCTCAGCCTTAGAATCAATCTTTTCTTCTAGGAGTTTTGGCTCCTCTTGATTTTGATTAGATCAGACTCACGCTGTCAGCTGCTTTTCTAATCGTCTCTTCACTGTCCCCGAGTCCCGCCCTGTTCTAGGCTGGTCAGCTTCCTCACTGCACAGTCCGTGCACAATACTGACAATTCTTTTGGGTTCACACTCATCCTACTCCGCTTGCTGCCTACCAATCTCAACTGCCTCTGAGATCTGGGTCTTTTCCCCTTCTCATCACAATGGGTGCTTATGTGGAGCAGCTGCATCTACATCTGTAACTCATTCATCCTTAGGCTTGATTCCACAGAATTGCCTGGCTAGACAAGTGCCTTCCTCCTTCAGGAATTCTTGTATGTTTCCAGAAGCTGCTCAATTGAAAAAAGAATTTAGCTTCTTGGGAAGGGAGGGGATTTAGTTTTTAATGAAAGGTTATATGAATATCTTCAATCCTTTGCAACAACATTTGACATATTCATGAGCTCCGCCCACCTGACCATGAAGAGTTTCCTAAGAAACCCCAACCCACGTTCATTTCTCCCTTCTTTGAACTCCTACTGTGCTTGGAGTTTGAAGGATACAATTTAGCTTTTGTTTGTGTATCTGCTTTTTCTGTGATTGCTTCAAATGTTCCATAATGGTTACTTAAGGGAAAAGACCATTTTTATATATACATACATATCTCTGTGTATATACCTATGAATGATTTCTCAAATAGTACCTGGCCTCACTCCCCACACACAAAGACATACACACACACAGTGCTTAGCTAAATTGTATCTTTCCCAAGAGGCTAAATTCTTTTGTCTGGGTGATTTCTGAATAGCAGTTTAAGTTGGTATATTATCTTGAAAGTAGAAAAAAAAAAAAAAAAAAAAGGAATCTCAATGTCTGCATAAACATTGCTTAATTGATGCTATATTTTCTCTTTACTTTATATTTTCCCATTAAAGCTATTCCCTAGGAGTTAATTTTTAGATATATTTAGATTTTAAATGCTGCTAGCAAAACAAAGCAAAAAAGTCCTATTGTACTCTTATTCTAGAATGTTTGTGGAATTTACTTTTTCAATATTTTCTTCATTAATTCTGTAAACACTTAACAAAAGTCTACTGCATGCAGTGCACTGTGCTAAGCTCTGGTGTAGGAGAAAGTCTACTGAGGAAGTAACATTTAAGGTGTGGCCAGGATGAGCAGTTGTCAGGTGACACCTAGGAGGAAGAGGATTTCAGCAAAAGGAACAGCATAGGTGTCTGGGGTGTAAAAGAGCTTAGAGAAAATGCTCAAAGCATAGTGAGCACAAGGGAGGTTGGTTTGAAGGGACTTGCAGATGGAGGTAGGGACTCCAACATAAGGAGCTTGAAGGGTATGTAAGAGTTTTGAGTTTTATGCCACATATAAGGCATTAAAATGAAGGAAAGGAAGTTCTGAATCTGAATGCAGAATTCAAAAGAATAGCAAGGAGTTCCAAAGAATAACAAGGAGAGATAAAAAAGCCTTCCTCAGTGATCAATCAAAAGAAATAGAGGAACATAATAAAATGGGAAAGACTAGAGATCTTTTCAAGAAAATTAGAGATACCAAAGGAACATATCATGCAAAGATAGGCACAATAAAGGACAGAAATGGCATGGACCTAACAGAAGCAGAAGATATCAAGAAGAGGTGGCAAGAATACACAGAAGAACTGTACAAAAAGATCTTCATGACCCAGATAATCATGATGGTGTTACCACTCACCTAGAGCCAGACATCTTGGAATGTGAAGTCAAGTGGACCTTAGGAAGCATCATTATGAACAAAGCTAGTGGAGGTGATGGAATTCCAGTTGAGCTATTTCAAATCCTAAAAGATGATGCTGTGAAAGTGCTGCACTCAATATGCCAGCAAATTTGGAAAACTCAGCAGTGGCCACAGGACTGGAAAAGGTCAGTTTTCATTCCAATCCCAAAGAAGGGCAATGCCAAAGAATGCTCAAACTATTGCACAATTGCACTCATCTAACACGCTAGAAAAGTAATGCTCGGAATTCTCCAAGCCGGGCTTCAACAGTACATGAACTGAGAACTGCCTGATGTTCAAGCTGGTTTTAGAAAAGACAGAGGAACCAGAGATCAAATTGCCAACATCCGCTGAATCATGGGAAAAGCAAGAGAGTTCCAGAAAAATATCTATTTCTGCTTTATTGACTATAACAAAACCTTTGACTGTGTGGATCACAACAAACTGTAGAAGATTCTTCAAGAGATGGGAATACTAGACCAACTTGCTTGCCTCCTGAGAAATTTGTATGCAGGTCAGGAAGCAACAATTGGCTCTGGTCATGGAACAATGGACTATTTCCAAATTGAGAAAGGAGTACATAAAGGCTGTATATTGTCACCCTGCTTATTTAACTTATATGCAGAGTACATCATGTGAAATGCTGAGCTGGATGAAATACAAGCTGGAATCAAGATTGCTGGGAGAAATATCAATAATCTCAGATATGCAGATGACACCACCCTTATGGCAGAAAGCAAAGAGGAACTAAAGAGTCTCTTGATGAAAGTGAAAGAGGAGAGGGTAAAAGCTGGCTTAAAACTCAAATTTCAAAAAACCAAGATTGTGGCATCCAGTCCCATCATTTCATGGCAAATAGATGGGGAAATGATGGAAACAGTAACAGACTTTATTTTCTTGGGCTCCAAGATCACAGCAGATGGTGACTGCAGCCATGAAATTAAAAGACACTTGCTGCTTGGAAGAAAAGCTATGACCAACCTAGACAGCATATTAAAAAGCAGACATTACTTTGACAACAAAGGTTCATCTAGTCAAGGCTTTGGTTTTTTCCCATAGTCATGTATGGATGCGAGAGTTGAACTATAAAGAAAGCTGAGTGCCAAAGAACTGATACTTCTGAAGTGTGGTTTAGGAGAAGACTCTTGAGAGTCCCTTGGATTGCAAGGAGATCCAACCAGCCCATCCTAAAGGAAATCAGTCCTGAATATTCATTGGAAGGACTGATGCTGAAGCTGAAACTCCAATACTTTGGCCACCTGATGCGAAGAACTGACTCATTTGAAAAAACCCTGATGCTGGGAAAGATTGAGGGCAGGAGGAAAAGGGGACAACAGAGAATGGGATGGTTGGATGGCATCACCGGCTTGATGGACATGATGGGGTTGGTGATGGACACCTGGCATGCTCTAGTCCATGAGATCACAAAGAGTCAGACACGACTGAGCAACAACTGAACTGAACTGACTGAAAAGAAGTTCATCAGATTATAGTGAACAGCTTTATATATTTTAGCCCTTAATAGTTTGATCCCTGGGTCAGGAAGATCCCCTGGAGTAGGAAAGGCAACTCACTCCAGTATTCTTGCCTGAAAAATCCCATAGACAGAAAAGTCTGGCAGGCTACAGTCCATAGGGTCACAAAGAGTCATCCATGACTGAGCATGCATGCAGACAGATAGCCCTTTAACATGGTTTAATATATGTATGGGCTTCCCTGGTGGCTTGGTGGTAAAGAACCTGCCTGTCAGTGCTGAAGAAATGAATTCAATCCATGGATCAGGAAGATCCCCTGGAGAAGGTAATGGCCACCCACTGCTGTATTCTTGCCTGAGACATCTCATGAACAGAGGAGCCTGGTGAGCTATAGTCCAGGGGGTTGAAAAAGAGATGGGCACAACTTAGTGACTAAACAACAACAATACATGCATATATTATTGAAATACAATTGCTTTAAAGTGTTGCACTGGCTTCTGTTGTATAACAACATATACCAGACATGTATATATATATTCCCTCCCTCTTGAGTCTCCTCCCATCCCACCCTTGTAAATCATCATGGAGAATGGAGCTGAGCTCCCTGTACTATATAGCAACCTCCCACCAGCTGTCTGATTTACCCATGGTAGTGTATATATGTCAGTGCTATTCTCTCAATTCATATCACCCTTTCCTTCCCCTGCTGTGTCCACAAGGTCATTCTCTGTCTGCATCTCTAACCCTGCCCTGCAAATAGGTTTATCAGTACCATTTTTTTTTTCTGTAATTGATTTCTAACCTCATAGAGTTGTGATTAGAAAAGACACTTGATATTATTTCAATTTTTTAAATTTACAAAGTCTTGATTTGTAACCCAAGATATGATCTATCCTGGAGAATGTTTTGTGTACTTGACAAGAAATTGTATTCTACTGCTTCAGATGGAATGTTCTATAAATATCAATTAAGTTTATCTGGTCCAATGTGTCATTTAAAGCTTGCGTTTCCTTATTAATTTTCTGTTTGAATGATCTGTCCATTGGTGTAAGTGAAGTGTTAAAGTCTCCCACTATTATTGTGTTACTGCCAGTTTTCCCTTGTATTGCTATTAGCATTTGCCTTATGTATAGAGATGCTCATATGTTTGGTGCATAAATATTTACAATCATTGTATCTTCTTCTGGGTTGGTCCCATGATCATTATGTAGTATCCTTCCTTATCTCATGATAGTCTTTATTTTAGAGTCTATTTGTCTGATATGAGTATTGCTACCCCAGTTTCTTTTCATTTTCATTTACATGGAATATCTTTTTTTCCATCCCCTCTTTTTCAGTCTGTATGTGTCTCTAGGTCTAAAGTGGGTCTCTTGTAGATAGCATACATATGGGTCTTGTTTTAGTGTCTGTTCAACCCATCTGTGTATTTTGGTTGGAACATTTAATTTATTTACATTTAAGGTAATTATCAATATGTATGATTCTATTACCATATATATGGTTCAATATGGTTCTATTACCATTTTCTTAATGGTTTTGGGTTTGCTTTTGTAGGTCTTTTCTTCTCTTGTGTTTCCTGCCTAGGCAGAAGTTCTTTTAGCATTTGTTGTGAAACTGGTTTGGAATCCACTGTATCTGAGATCCACTACATGAAGCGTTGTATTTGTTTTGAAGGTTTGGTACCACCAGAGGATTTTATAGTCACTATTATTGCCAACATCTGCTGGATCATGGAAAAAGCAAGAGAGTTCCAGAAAAACATCTATTTCTGCTTTATTGACTATAACAAAACCTTTGACTGTGTGGATCACAATAAACTGTGGAGAATTCTGAAAGAGATGAGAATACCAGACCACCTGACCTACCTCTTGAGAAACCTATATGCAGGTCAGGAAGCAACAGTTAGAACTGGACATGGAACAACAGACTGGTTCCAAATAGGAAAAGGAGTACATCAAGGCTGTATATTGTCACCATGTTTATTTAACTTATATGCAGAGTACATCATGAGAAACGCTGGACTGGAAGAAGCACAAGCTGGAATCAAGATTGCTGGGAGAAATATCAATAACCTCAGATATGCAGATGACACAACCCGTATGGCAGAAAGTGAAGAATTAAAAAGCCTCTTGATGAAAGTGAAAGAGGAGAGTTAAAAAGTTGGCTTAAAACTCAACATTCAAAAAACTAAAATCATGGCATCCGGTCCCATCACTTCATGGGAAATAGATGGAGAAACAGTGGAAACAGTATCAGACTTTATTTTTTGGGGCTCCAAAATCACTGCAGATGGTGACTGCAGCCATGAAGTTAAAAGACTCTTGCTCCTTGGAAGGAAAGTTATGACCAACCTAGATAGCATATTCAAAAGCAGAGATATTACTTTGCCAACAAAGGTCCATCTAGTCAAGGCTATGGTTTTTCCTGTGGTCATGTAGGGATGTGAGAGTTGGACTGTGAAGAAAGCTGAGTGCTGAAGAATTGATGCTTTTGAACTGTGGTGTTGGAGAAGACTCTTGGGAGTCCCTTGGACTGCAAGGAGATCCAACCAGTCCATTCTAAAGGAGATCAGCCCTGGGTGTTCACTGGAAGGACAGATGCTGAGGCTGAAACTCCAATACTTCGGCCACCTCATGCAAAGAGTTGACTCATTGGAAAAGACCCTGATGTTGGAGGGATTGGGGGCAGGAGGAGAAGAGGATGACAGAGGATGAGATGGCTGGATGGCATCACTGACTCGAGGGATGTGAGTCTGAGTGAACTCCAGGAGTTGGTGATGGACAGCAAGGCCTGGGGTGCTGTGATTCACGGGTTGCAAAGAGTCGGATACGAATGAGTGACTGAACTGAACTGATTACAAGTAGTGAGCGTATTACAAAGCTACTAAACTGATTTACTTTTGGCACCACATTTTTCCATTGGTTGGCCGAGGGGAAGAGTGTCAGGATAGCTGTGAGTCTGGACCTACATGTGATATGGGAGATCACAAATTCCCCAAGGGCACTGGCCACTCCAGCATTGCTTCAAAGGCCTGGAAAGTATGCAGAGACTTACTTCTTTCTGATCCTTAAAATCTAGGTTAAGAAATGAATGCCTATGATGTTATGTATCAGCTGTTAGCAACATCTTTGTTTTTATGTTCAGAGCATCTGTGACCTATTTCTGTTTAAACAAGTATAACTATCATTCCATTGGACTCACTTAGTGGAGAATTTGACTTAAAATATAAGAACAGAAAGATCACAGGGTGGTGGAGACCTGAAGTTTTACAATTTTCAGTATCATATGAATACTACCAACTTACTACTTTTTTTTGCTACCTTAATTTTAATCAATATGAGGTTAATAAAAAAATAAAAATAAAATCACTGTTCAGAATCGTGAATATTGAAATAAAAGTGAGGATCCAGCACTGTGGATTTCCTTCTCTTTGTAGCACAATAGCTTTGCTGAAAAGTGAGGTATATCAGCAACTCAAATTGAAGGAAAAAAGAAAGCCCAGCAGTTTCTTCCAGCATTTACCCCTCTTTCTCAGTATGTAATTAAATATCATACCCACCAGTTTGAATTGCCAATGAATAACTGAACCAGAATCATTTTTAGCTAGAAAAGCATATTGTATTCTTCTCTTATATCTCCCACATAACCTGTAGAAATACTCAACAAATCCTTGTTGAATCTGACTTTTTTCACACTGCAGTGGGATATAACTAATTTTAGAAGATTTGCTGTATTGGCATTGTTTCCAGTCTAGATGGAGGCCAGAGACTGTCTCATATTTTAGTTTCAAATAAAAATATATTTAGTTATTAAATGAGAAAGCAAGGTCTCGGTGAGTTGTTTAGGTACATCCTCTATATCCATGCTTTTGAAAAGCACACACTAGAAAACAATAGCTAGAAAACAGAGGGTAGAAGCATCAGAGAGGACAGGTGGCTTGCAGATTGAGTAGGCACTTACTGGTAATGAAAATCATTAGGGTTTTTAATCTAGATGAGATGTGAAGCCAATGGAGTATTAGAACAGAGGGAACAGAGTGTGCTGAGGCACTGCAGAGAGAGAACCAGCCACGTGGAAACTGTGAGTAGCTCCACACTGGGCTAGAGCATCAGCTACTTAGCAGAATCAAGTAGGGCATAGACTGCTGTTGTTCAGTTGCTCAGTCCACGTCCGACTCTGTGACCCCATGGACTGCAACACACCAGGCTTCTCTGTTCTTCACCATCTCCCAGAGGTTGCTCAAACTCATGTCCATCGAATTGCTGATACCATCCAACCATCTCATCCTCTGTCATCCCCTTCTCTTCCTGCCTTCAATCTTTCCCAGCATCTGAGTCTTTTTCAATGAGTCGATTCTTTGCATCAGGTGGCCAAAGTATTGGAGTTTCAGCTTCAGCATCAGTCCTTCCAATGAATATTCAGGACTGATTTCCTTTAGGATTGACTGATTGGATCTCCTTGCAGTCCAAGGCATAGACTAGAAAGTGCTTATTGATTTTAAGATCTCCTGAGTGTTCTTAACAATTTTCTTTGAATAGGGAGAGAAGGAGGCAGGGATTAGTGAGTTAAAGGATGGTTTTCAGAGCCTCAGGTCTTTTAGAGGTGCAGGGACTGACTGGTTAAGCAGGAGTAGAAGGCTCATTGGGAGGGTTCTGTGCTTACCACCCACTCTTTCAACCAGTGAAGTTGTGTTCTTTTTTACTTTGTGTCTTAGAATTTCATATAACATTTCACTTGAAAAGTAGAGTTATGCTGTTTTAAAAAGAAGATGTTAAAAATAAAACTAAAGGGGTAGAAAATTAAGATACCAGTGTGGATGATCCTTACAAGGAAGGTGGCTGAAAAAGCAAAGATGTAGCAGAACAGAGTGTAGTTGGGGAAGAAGATCTGGAGATAAGGTAGAAACATTTCTTTTGTTAAGATAGAACCACAAAATTCTTGCTTTTAGGTTGGTAAGAAGGAACTTCAGATCAGATCAGTCGCTCAGTCGTGTCCGACTCTTTGCGACCCCATGAACCGCAGCACGCCAGGCCTCCCTGTCCATCACCAGCTCCTGGAGGTCACTCAGACTCGCATCCATCGAGTCAGTGATGCCATCCAGCCATCTCATCCTCTGTCGTCCCCTTCTCCTCCTGCCCTCAATCCCTCCCAGCATCAGAGTCTTCTCCAATGAGTCAACTCTTCGCATGAGGTGGCCAAAATACTGGAGTTTCAGCTTTAGCATCATTCCTTCCAAAGAAATTCCAGGATTGATCTCCTTCAGAATGGACTGGTTGGATCTTCTTGCAGTCCAAGGGACTCTCAAGAGTCTTCTCCAACACCACAGTTGAAAAGCATCAATTCTTCGGCGCTCAGCCTTCCTCACAGTCCAGCTCTCACATCCATACATGACCACAGGAAAGACCATAGCCTTGACCAGGCGAACCTTTGTTGGTAAAGTAATGTCTCTGCTTTTGAATATGCTATCTAGGTTGCTCATAACTTTCCTTCCAAGGAGTAAGCGTCTTTTAATTTCATGGCTGCAGTCACCATCTGCAGTGATTTTGGAGCCCAGAAAAACAAAGTCTGACACTGTTTCCACTGTTTCCCCATCTATTTCCCATGCAGTGATGGGACCGGATGCCATGATCTTCGTTTTCTGAATGTTGAGCTTTAAGCCAACCCTTTCACTCTCCACTTTCACTTTCATCAAGAGGCTTTTTAGCCCCTCTTCACTTTCTGCCATAAGAGTGGTGTCATCTGCATATCTGAGGTTATTGATATTTCTCCCGGCAATCTTGATTCCAGCTTGTGTTTCTTCCAGTCCAGCATTTCTCATGATGTACTCCGCATATAAGTTAAATAAACATGGTGACAATATGCAGCCTTGACGTACTCCTTTTCCTATTTGGAACCAGTCTGTTGTTCCATGACCAGTTCTAACTGTTGCTTCCTGACCTGCATACAGATTTCTTAAGAGGCAGATCAGGTGGTCTGGTATTCCCATCTCTTTAAGAATTTTCCATAGTTTATTGTAAAGGAGTACGTCAAGGCTGCATATTGTCACCATGTTTATTTAACTTATATGCAGAGTACATCATGAGAAATGCTGGACTGGAAGAAACACAAGTTGGAATCAAGATTGCTGGGAGAAATATCAATAACCTCAGATATGCAGATGACACCACTCTTATGGCAGAAAGTGAAGAGGGGCTAAAAAGCCTCTTGATGAAAGTGAAAGTGGAGAGTGAAAGGGTTGGCTTAAAGCTCAACATTCAGAAAACGAAGATCATGGCATCCGGTCCCATCACTGCATGGGAAATAGATGGGGAAACAGTGGAAACGTGTCAGACTTTGTTTTTCTGGGCTCCAAAATCACTGCAGATGGTGACTGCAGCCATGAAATTAAAAGACGCTTACTCCTTGGAAGGAAAGTTATGAGCAACCTAGATAGCATATTCAAAAGCAGAGACATTACTTTACCAACAAAGGTTCGCCTGGTCAAGGCTATGGTCTTTCCTGTGGTCATGTATGGATGCGAGAGCTGGACTGTGAGGAAGGCTGAGCGCCGAAGAATTGATGCTTTTCAACTGTGGTGTTGGAGAAGACTCTTGAGAGTCCCTTGGACTGCAAGAAGATCCAACCAGTCCATTCTGAAGGAGATCAATCCTGGAATTTCTTTGGAAGGAATGATGCTAAAGCTGAAACTCCAGTATTTTACTTAGAGTGTGACAATTTGATAGAAAGGATAGGAAGCAATGGGTGATGACTGAGCTCCTATTGCCAGTGGAAGGGGATTGAATTCATAACAGACATGAATAGATGTGAGGGGCAAAGCTCAAGGATTTCTTTTGACTATTTTTTCCCTTTATGCTTTAAATAAACATTTAAATAGGTACATTTCTTCAGAAAGCTAATTTTCATATCTAGTTATTATCTTGGTACTTTTGTCAAGATACTAGAATCTTATTTTCCTCTTTAAGGCATAAACCTTAAGAGGATGGATCTTGGTTAAGTATGCCAACTATCTTCAAACTCAATTTGACCAAAGGTCAACTCTTTTTATGGTTGTTATAGGAATGTACTGAACAAATATTGAAACTCACTTTTATATGCTTTCTTTTTTATAGACTCCCAGAGCAGGCTGAGTCTTTAAATGCCAAATCACTGTTTCAGTCTTCAGAACAGATGAAAAATCTATATAGTTTTTTCCTTAGAATCTCTGCTAAAGAAATTCTCTAATCTACTTTAAAACTAACTCTCACCATTAGCAAGGTTTCCAGTCAAAAGGAAACTTGATCTCATTACTAAACTGGTTTACTATTGCTGCCCATTGAATAGAATGCCTCAAACTTAGAGAGAGGCCACTCAGCAGCTTCTCTACGTGCAGAATCACAGCTGCAGAGGCCTTGTTCTTGCTGTCCAAGTAGCACACACAGCAGGCACAGTCACAGAAAGGCTTCTTCTCATTCCCGTGTCATTTGTTGTTGAAGAAATCAACTGTGGTTTGAGGCCTCAACGTATAGCCCAAAGACAGTAACATCAACTCACTGAGGATCTTGTTAGAATCTTCTGAATAAGATTCTTTTAACAGAAACCTTAAGTGATTCATGTGGACTAAAATCTAGGAATCATAGCTTTATAATATCCTTTGGAACCTTTACACAGCAGCTGGCTAGATTTTAGAATTCCCCTTCCCAATGGGTAGTGCTTTTCTCTTGCACATCTTTGGATTTCTCGTGCTTAGCACAGTGCCTGACACTTGACTCCTGGATTTCCTTTAATTCCACAACTCAGTCCATGTGTGTTGAATGAGTGAGTTATGAAATCAGCCCAATGTCACAGTATAATCTTTTGGGCACCATATGAAATTCATATCAACAATGTTGACCATCATCGACATTTTGGGCCATGTATCGTGAAACAGTAAATGCTGCTTTAAATTGAGAACCTCTTTATTTCTTTTGGGATGATCTCTATTTTTAGTCAAAGCAGCTCTGGATTTCCATATTCTTATTTTTCTTAGATTCAGCTTGTGCTATTTTTTTTTTTCCTTTCTCACCTTCCTTTTGTCCCAAGTGATGGATGCAAGTGGAAGGAGGTCCCTTTTGAGTTATTCTTGTATCTTGTCTTTTCTTTTTAGTGTCATCAAGGTGACACTTCAGAGGCTCAAGGTGGGTGAAAGAAAAATCAGAGGGCTTTGTTCTTTCATCAGTATTTTTCAGGAGACTTTTCCCTGATTGCAACAATAGCATTGATTTTACATGTTGTCTGCTTCTTTTCTCAGTATGATAAATAAGGCCTTAGCATGATAGATAATATTTACTTGTTTTTAGACTATTTATGTTTTTTTTTTTATTTCACATACACTCTACCATTTCATTCTTTGGAAGGAAAAATAACAATCTTTCCTAAGGATATTTCTGCTTGCCCTCCTTTTTCTTTCTTTTGTAGTCATACTGCAGGCTATTCAAGTATAGAAGGTTTTATACAATGATGAAGATGAATTATTCCTGCTAGCAGAGCATAATTTGGAGAAAGTTATTTTACCTGTTGCCAGAAATGGAAAGAGACAAAGAATACTACTTGGCTTTAACTTGTCAGCAAGAGCTCAGGAGAAAGGGGTTTCCTAACAAGTTGAAGAGGTGTTTATAAAACACCTGTCAACACTAAGGTGAGACTAAGATTTGTACCAGTGTAAAACAGAGCTCAATTTTGATCTCCAGTTTCAACAGAATAAGTAGAGAAGGCAGATGATAGCTAGGGTGGTGGCTTTCCTAGTCTACCAGAGAGATGCTTGGATAAAACTTTGAAAAGAGTCTAACCTTTGAATGCTCTCAGGGTAATCTTGTTGTGTAAGTATCCTGTGTGTAAGTTTCCTAGGAGGGGTTAAAGTGAAAGAAGAGAAAATATTTTTTTTTTTTGCAGTTGCTGAAATTTAGGTAAGAAAATTGGGGCTTTAGAACTCTAAGTGGTAACCTTGAGTCAAATGCAAGATTGTCACTGCAGATATTTAAAAGGTGAGAAATTACTCAAGCTTTATTTTCTTTTTTTAAATAAATTTATGTATTTTAATTGGAGGCTAATTACTTTACAATATTGTAGTGGTTTTGCCATACATTGACATGGATCTGCCACAGGTGTATATGTGTTCCCCATCCTGAACCCCCCTCCCACCTAGCCAAGCTTTCTTAAATGGCAGCAGGCTACAGACTGCTACAAACATCCAGAGCAATCTCCTGGAAGGAAAAAACAGTTCTTAACTGAATAAAAAGCACCTTTCAGAATGCCAACAAAACATAGGAGATGATTTTTAAAATGTCTTCTCAAGCTTGAACTCTTAAGTACTCCAAATCAGAAGCGACCTAGAGAGAGGTAATTGACATCTCCTTACATTTTTAATTTACATTTTTACTGCCAAAAAGGAAAAGCATTGCATATCTTCAAGTCAGTGGAAATTTTTGAATTATATTTTCTCTTTATGAGTTGTATGTTGGAAGAATGATTCTGAGGTCAGCCTTGGTCAGACTCTACATCTGATTCCTGGGAACCAGGAATTTTTCCCTATTAGATAAAGAGTGACTAACTCTTTCCTTGGCAGTGGGAATATTAAAAATAGTTCTTTTAGATTTGGTTGATTTTAGTCTTGTGATAGTGTTTTCAAGAAAGAAGTACTAATGTGTTCTGGTCTCAAATGGTCTTTTTCCGTGACTCCATTCCAACCTGGGTTCTTCTCAGGAACCATAACCAAGGCATATGCAGTCAAATTTTAGTATGGACTTTAGATTAATGGGGCTTCCCTGGTAGCTCAGACCATAAAGAATCTTCCTGCAATGCAGGAGACCCAGGTTTGATCCCTGAGTCAGGAGGATTCCCTGGAGAAGGGAATGGACATTCTTGCCTGGAGAATCTCATGGACAGAGGGGCCTGGAGGGCTACGGTCCATGGTGTCGCAAAGAGTTGGACACAACTGAGTGACTAACATTTTCACTTAGGTTAATTAGAGCTCTTTGAGATTGAGTGGGAGAGACTGTGTGAGCAGACTCTAGAAAGTTAGAATACAAACTTTGTTTACTAACCCCACGCCTCTTCTCCTGAGAAACATCTACCATCTACATGGAAAAATTATAAATCATTTTTTCTTTCTTTCCTTTAATCCCACACTCATTTTAGAAGTTAGCTTTTTCTTAATGTCACAGCTCAGGTGATCTATGACACACTTATTTCAAGGTTGATCTCTCTGTAACTCACTAGACAAAGGACATTTCAATCTCTCAGAATCCTCCATCTCTTCAGAAGAAGAAGGGGAAGAAATGGCCTCTTTTAAACTAGTAAATGAGGGGATTTGTGGAGAGTCAGACATTTTTTAAAGGCTTTTTTTTTGGTCACTTAGGTCAATTTTTAAGGACATTAATTCTTTGATTTATGTTTGGGAATAAATATTGGGAAAATAATAATATAATATTAACATAATAAAAATATGTTAAGAGAACAAAGGAATCAAACTCCGTTGAATTTGGATTCCAAGTGGATTATCGAGCAGACATCAGAACATTTGTAACTGTGCCCTCGTATAGCCTGTTGACAAAGGGAGAGAGCTTTGTGCTTTGATTCTATAACTTCTCAAACTGATTTTGGTGCTTACTTCCAAAGCCAGGTGAAATAGGTGTTTACTTCCAAAGCCAGGTGAAATATCAAAAGATTTTCAAAGAGACCAGTGGCATTATGGAGTAATCTGGAGCCAGGACTGGTGACAGTCTTCCCTTGACAGCATCCACTACCCTCCCATGGAGCTGGGGCCTTCTAAGGCCATCGGCTATACTTGATTTCTCCTAATGGCATCCTAACCATGTTGCTTTGAAATAGCCTGGTGACCCTCTGTCTTCTCTAACTGCAGGATGAAAACAGCTACAACACCCTTTCTCAGGGACTGGTGTGTCCAAGGGCTTTAATTAATATGTACTCAATTAACAAAAAGCAAATAGAAACTGGACTGATAGAAGAAGCATGAGAGATGTGTAGATTTTGAGAACTGCACTTAGGTCACTTCCAGAAGTAGAAAAGGAGAAAAAAACCAAGCCTTTTCTTTTTCAAAGCTCTTTATTTTATATTGGCGTATAACTGGTTAACAATGTTGTGATAGTTTCAGGTGGACAGCAAAGGGACTCAGCCATACAGATATATGTATCTATTCTCTCCTAAACTCCCGTCCCATCCAGGCTGCCACATAACATTGAGCGGAAGTCCCTGTGCTTGTTGGTCATCCATATTAAGTAGTATGTACTTGTTGATGTACATGTCGATACCAAACTCCCTATCTCTTCCCCCAACTCTTCCCCCTGGCAACCATAAATTCATGCTCAGGGAGGCCTGGCGTGCTGTGATTCATGGGGTCGCAGAGAGTCGGACACGACTGAGTGACTGATCTGATCTGATTTGATGTCTGTGAGTCTGTTTCTGTTCTGTAAATAAGTTCATTTGTATCACTTCCTTTTAGATTCCACATATAAGTGATATCATATGACAGTTCTTCTCTGTCTGACTTACTTCACTCAGCATGACCATATTGCCACAAATAGCATCATTTCATTCTTTTTAACGGCCAAGTAATATTCCTATATATATGAATATTCATATATATATATACACCACATTTTCTTTATCCATTCCTCTGTTGATGGACATTTAGGTTGCTTCCATGTTTAACCAATCTTTTGTTTGGACAGGATTTTTCCTCATTCTACATAACACCTCCTACAAGATTGAGTAGTGATCTCTTTGGGAGGTAATGTGGACATGGCTACTTGGAGGTCAATAGGAGGCTATTTTGGAGGTCAGTTAGCTAAGGGCAAGGCTTCTATACATGACTTGCACACTTTAGACTTTGATGAGTCTTTCTTAGATCAGACAAAGAGAAATAGGATTTTTTTTTTTGTACCTAAAATAAGCAATGTTTTAAAATATTCTCCAATAGCCTAATGAAAACTGTGTGCTTTATTCTTTAAATAGCAAACAGAACAGAACATATATATTTTTTAATGAATCCACTATAGATAGATGAATGTAGAAGAAATGGATTCTAATCTCAGAGTAAATAATGCAATTGGGTTGAGGACATCCTATACATAAAGATATGATGACTCATTTGGTGATTTTCAGGGGTATTTATGCTAAATTACATTTCTTAATAATTATATCCAATTTCAATAGTGTCAGCTTGAAAAAGGTTAATATAAATAAAATTTTGACATCGCAAAGTAATCTATTATTGAAGATCAGACTGAGGCCTGGGGTTTTGATAAACGCTAATTGGGAATAAGAAATTGAAGTATTGTCCTAAGTTCTTTGCTGAATACAGAAAGTGCTAGATGCTTGAAATTTCCAGATGACCAGATCTTCTGAAGAGTAGTGGTAAATGGCTAGATTTTGATATCCAGAGTATATTTATTTGTCCCATGGTTCACGTCTGACCCCTTGCAAAGGACTCAGGAGGATGTGTAAACCAGGAAAGAAGAGCCAATAGGAAATCCGTAATAAATGCAAAGAAATTCTCCCCTGTATCTCAGATTTCTTTCCTTCCCACCCTTCTCCACATTCCATAAGATAACTAAACCATGAGAATCCAAGATTTGGTGTCAATTTCCATTCTCCTCTGCCATATGCTTGAACAGGCAGCAACCCAGTTTTCCAGTCTTTTTATTCTTCCTTGTCCCAGGGTGCTGCATTCCAGCCAAGCTCTCAAAACTCTTGCCTCTCTTTGCTTCCTTCAGGCAGCTGCCCTTCTTGCTAATTACTTTGCTCTTCTTAACTGTACAAAGGTCATTTGTCTGCTACACTCTCCAAGTTGATCTGTGCAGTAAGAAAAGATGCAGATTCTGTTAACATCTCAAAACTGTATTCAAGAATACTGGCACAGTAGGCTGTCTTCAGAGTCAGACACTGAAGCAAATAATTCCCTGGAATATTTTCTGAGATTCAATTGTTAAACTCTAGTTTTTCATTAATGGCTCTGAATGGTGATGATTGGAATTTTAAAATTCTTTTCTGTGTGTGGCTGTATATGTGTGTGTAGGGGCAGAGTGAAGGTGGGAGTGATGACTCTGATTTCAAGATATTTAGGCTCTGAAGGCCAAATCTAGAAATAAAATATATTGTAAGGAAAAAAATGAAAGATAACCATGAGTTATAGATTTCTGGAGTAATGCAGTTTTCACTTATGATTCTCTTAATAAACATTTGCTGAGACCTTTTCTGCATCAGCTACTGTGCTAGGCACTTGAGAGTAAGATAATATTCCATCCTGAGGAGACAACTGCCTCAAGACAGACATGCTACTCGTAATGATGCAGTGGATTCTGTAGTGGAAATACTCGTGGAGCACCACTGGAGAATAAGCATTAGATTGTAAGCTTACTGAGGGCAGGGCCTGGATCATTTTATCCTTATGAGCTCAGCCCTAAGCTCAGTGCTTGGCACATAGTAAGTACTTGATAAATCTTTAATAATTAATTAAATGAATATTTATTGTCCCTTTTATCCATATCAGTTATTTCCCTCCTGTTGTTTGGTCAACTGTCTCTCACTTTGATGTGTGGCTTTTTATCTGTGAGACTTTTATAAATGTTTTATATTTCCTCTATATTTCAGTTTTTTGTGTGGCAGCTTGTTTTAAATCAATAGTACTTATTGATGAATTAATTTGTGGCCATTCAGTATCTGTATTTAGAGAAAGCAGATTGAAGATTTATTGGGATAAAGAGAGAAGTTTTCAGATGTCAGTGTGCTACAGATAACCCCCTTACATGGTTCTCACATTTGGTTGGGATGTTGCAGGAAATGAAGGCTATAAGAAATACTTTACATTATTTGTTAAAAAGACACAATTATAAAACAAAAACACCCACTGACATTCTTGGCAATATTGAATTGGATGTTTTGGATCAGATAACAAAGAGTAACATTCTCTTTCACCAATTTTTGAAATTATAAAGTATGTTATACATTTGAATCTATCTACCTATCTATCTTAAAGAATAACAAATGAACATTCACTCAACTTAGAAATAGCAAATGCTTGCTACATATCTCATTCCCCCTCCCTCCAGGCTTCTGTTTATAGCCTACATTTTACTCAAGGATAATCACTATTCTGAAGGTGGGGCATGGATAACTAAGTTGTGGTGTCTTTATGAATGGAAATCATACAGTAGTGAAAAAGCATTAACTCTGATTCATACATCAGCATGACTGATCCTCAAAAGCCCTGTTGAAGAGCAAATCACAGGAAAATGTATTCAATATGACGCCATTTATATTAGCTAAGATTTCAAAATCATATAAAATGTAACAATATGTCATTTGCTGATACATGAACATGTAGTAAGATTGTAATAAACAGCCATCATTTTTAACACTATATATTTTTAAAAATTTTCTTTGATCTCCTAGAAGATACTAGTGATTATGTTGAAGTAAAGTGAAGTGAAAGTCGCTCAGTCACGTCCAACTCAGTGACCCCATGGACTGTACAGTCCACGGAATTCTCCAGGCCAAAATACTGGAGTGGGTAGCCTTCAACTTCTCTAGGCGATCTTCCCAACCCAGGAATTGAACCCAGGTCTCCTGCATTGCAGGTGGATTCTTTGCCAGCTGAACCACAAGGGAAGCCCAAGAACACTGGAGTGGGTATCCTATCCCTTCTCCAGGGGATCTTCCTGACCCAGGAATCGAACTGGGGTCTCCTGCATTACAGGTGGTTTCTTTACCAACTGAACTATCAGGGTTATGTTAGGTCATAGCTAAATAAACAGAAAGACATCTTCATTCATTATGCTGGATAAATGGATAGGATGTAACTCTATTACAATTTAAATGAAAATTAAATGGACATATTAAATGCAAATTCATAGCTTCAGGGGTTATTCACCTATTATTTGAGTTTTGCCTCAAATTTAAGCAACATCACAGGATGTTTCTCAAAGGTACCCACTTGGTACAGACTTCCTCTAATGCCATAAAGGACAGTGTTTGACAGAGTAAGGCAATGGCACCCCACTCCAGTACTCTTGCCTGGAAACCTGGTAGGCTGCAGTCCATGGGGTCACTAAGAGTTGGACACGACTGAGCGACTTCACTTTCACTTTTCACTTTCATGTACTGGACAAGGAAATGGTAACCCACTCTGGTGTTCTTGCCTGGAGAATCCCAGGGATGGGGGAGCCTGGTGGGCTGCCGTCCATGGGGTCACACAGAGTCAGACACGACTGAAGTGACTTAGCAGTAGCAACAGCATGTATTTTTAATTTACATTAATGGTAAACATAAAGGTTTCACTCGGAGAAGGCAATGGCACTCCACTCCAGTACTCTTGCCTGGAAAATCCCATGGATGGAAGAGAGAGCCTGGAAGGCTGCAGTCCATGGGGTTGCTAAAGGTTGGACACAACTGAAGGACTTCACTTTCACTTTTCACTTTCATGCATTGGAGAAGGAAATGGCAATCCACTCTGGTGTTCTTGCCTGGAGAATCCCAGGGACAGGGCAGCCTGGTGGGCTGCCGTCTATGGGGTCGCACAGAGTCGGACACCACTGAAGTGACTCAGCAGCAAAGGTTTCACTGTATTATATGATTTCAATGTTTCCAGTCAGCTATATCTTAAGATATTTAATGCCATTTATTCGCCTAGAGCCAGACTTCCTGGAATGTGAAGTCAAGTGGGCCTTAGGAAACATCACTACAAACAAAGCTAGTGGAGGTGATGGAATTCCAGTTGAGCTATTTCAAATCCTAAAAGATGATGCTGTGAAAGTGCTGCACTCAATATGCCAACAAATATGGAAAACTCAGCAGTGGCCACAGGACTGGAAAAGGTCAGTTTTCATTTCAATTCCAAAGAAAGGCAATGACAAAGAATGCTCCATCAATCAATCAATTCAGTCACTCAGTCGTGTCCGACTCTTTGCGACCCCATGAATCGCAACATGCCAGGCCTCCCTGACCATCACCATCTCCCGGAGTTCACTCAAACTCACGTCCATCGAGTGACAAACTGCCGCACAGTTGCACTCATTTCACACTCTAGTAAAGTAATGCTCAAAATTTTCTAAGCCAGGCTTCAGCAATACGTGAACCACGAACTTCCAGGTGTTCAAGCTGGTTTTAGAAAAGGCAGAGGAGCCAGAGACCAAATTGCCAACATCCGCTGGATCATCGAAAAAGCAAGAGAGTTCCAGAAAAACATCCATTTCTGCCTTATTGACTATGCCAAAGCCTTTGACTGTGTGGATCACAATCAACTGTGGAAAATTCTGAAAGAGATGGGAATACCAGACCGCCTGACCTGCCTCTTGAGAAATCTGTATGCAGGTCAGGAAGCAACAGTTAGAACTGGACATGGAACAACAGACTGGTTCCAAATAGGAAAAGGAGTACATCAAGGCTGTATATTGTCACCCTGCTTATTTAACTTATATGCAGAATACATCATGAGAAAAGCTGGGCTGGAGGAAGCTCAAGCTGGAATCAAGATTGCCAGGAGAAATATCAATAACCTCAGATATACAGATGACACCACTCTTATGACAGAACATGAAGAGGAACTAAATAGCCTCTTAATGAAGTGAAAGAGGAGAGTGGAAAAGCTGGCTTAAAACTCAACATTCAAAAAACTGAGATCATGGCATCCAGTTCCATCACTTCATGGCAGATAAATGGGGAAACAATGTAAACAGTGACAGAGTTTATTTTCTTGGGCTCCAAAGTCTCTGCAATTGGTACTTGAAGCCGTGAAATTAAAAGACGCTTACTCCTTGGAAGGAAAGTTATGACCAACCTGGACAGCATATTACAAAGGAGAGACATTACTTTGCCAACAAGGATCTGTCTAGTCAAGGCTGTGGTTTTTCCAGTGGTCATGTAGGGATGTGAGAGTTGGACTACAAAGAAAGCTGAATGCTGAAGAATTGATGCTTTTGAACTGTGGTTTGGAGAAGACTCTTGAGAGTCCCTTTGACTGCAAGGAGATCCAACCAGTTCATCCTAAAGGAGATCACTCCTGAGTGTTCATTGGAAGGACTGATGCTGAGGCTGAAACTCCAATACTTTGGCCACCTGATGCCAAGAGCTGAGTCATTGGAAAAGATCCTGATGCTGGGAAAGATTGAGGGCAGGAGGAGAAGGGGACGACAGAGGATGGGATGGTTGGATGGCATCACCGACTCAATGGACATGAGTTTGGGTAAATTCTGGGAGCTGGTGATGGACAGGGAGGCCTGGCGTGCTACAGTCCATGGGGTTGCAGAGTCGGACACGGCTGAGAGACTGAATTGAACTGATACAAAGTGTGAAGACCTTAGGATGGTCACTCCATTAGACTCCTGCTGCTTGTACTTGTCTAGAGCCCACTGTTGCTCTCTGGCCACCTGCATATGGTGATCTTCCTTATTTTCCTCCCGCTATGTTGGTCTTGAGTCTTCTTCCCCATTTTCACCTCAGGTAGCTACCCCTACATTTTACTCTTCTTGGGGTAAAATTTTCACTTCTAGGTGTTATCCTACTCTTCGCAAAATGTTGCCCAAAGATCAGCAGTATTTGGTGATACCTGGCAATTACCTGGGCTTTTTGTACATTGGACCTCAGGCTCCACCCTAAACCCACTGAATCAGAATCTGCCATTTTTAAAGAAATCCCCAGGTGATTCATAAGCACATTAGTGTGTGAGAGGCTGCTCTAAACTCACCTTTAGGGCACTTCGGTTTGGGCTCTGTGTTAGTGTTGTTAGCTAGAGGACTATCATGAGAAGTCTTTTCATGAAGTCAGGAATCGTGTATTGGGTGCTTTTTTTTTTGTTTCTGTTTTTCCTCTTGTGTGCTTATCCTTCATTTGCTACCTGCCTAGAACCCCATATTCCTAAAACTCTGATGGAATTGCTTGTGGGTGTACTTGTGCTTGTTAATTAATATATTGGTCTCTTTCTTTCTTTCTCTCTCTCTCTCTCTCTCTCACACATTCACACACACATTTCAAGGGGGCTCTGCCTAGAGTAAATTAAATGTTCTAGCTCAAATCCGCACTGCACAAAGACATCTTCAGAAGTTACAGACTAAAACAGTCTAGGACAGGTCTCCTGATACATTTTCTACACACCCTCAAAATGCAGAAAGCTTTTGTTTCTTGTTGATTTTGCAGCCCTCTCAGAGCTTTGTCCTATATGGGGGCTGCCTAGGGTTGCATGTTTTATGATACGTGGGAGTTGTTCTATCCTAGTATTCATTGGATCTAGCTGATTGTTTCTGATTTGCTTTGTCTGACTCATGCTTGATCAAAGTTACATTTTTATTGTAAGCACAGGATTTTACATAATCATTTTCTCTGCCATACTGTTGCTGGCATTATTTTTTAAGTCAAATTTTCTATAGGACAGTAAAGTTTAAATTATATTCAAAGTGTTCTGATGGAACGAAATTCAGAGAACATTATGTATAGAGATCTGATGGATTACTTGGTACTTCCATTTGTTAGTTCTCTTTAGGGGGAAAGAAAACCTAATTTTCTGCACTCACTCTGTCAACTCCCGATTTTCATTCATATGATGAACATTTTGATATTGAATTGGGTTCCATTTTATATACAGCATTTTTCTATCTGTGAAGAAGGAAAATTATACAAACTTCAGTTCCAACTTTGAAAGTGAAAGAAAGTGAAAGTGAAGTCGCTCAGTCGTGTCCCGACTCTTTGCAACCCCATGGACTGTAGCCTACCAGGCTCCTCCCTCCATGGGATTCTCCAGGCAAGAGTACTGGAGTGGGTTGCCATTTCCTTCTCCAGGGGATCTTCCTGACCCAGGTATTGAACCCAGGTCTCCTGCATTCCAGGTAGACGCTTTAACCTCTGAGCCACCAGTTCCAACTTTAGGAGATATCAATTAAAATAAGTTACTTCAGATCACCTCCCATATCTCACTGCTGTGCTAGTCCTTTGTTGATTTTAATCTGTGAAGAACGTGGGACACTGTTTTCTTTGCCTCCATTGCTCTCTTGCTGCTAAGATTGTTTTCCTTCTTCTCTAGCAGCTCCTGTTCTGCTTCATCTCTTCTTCTCAGGCTCATCTTTCACTATATGGGCATTGCTTTAGGTAGTTCCTCAAGTCCACCCCTAGACCTCCTCATTCACGGCATAGTCTCTCTCTAGGCAACATCACCCATTTCCATGGCTTCAAATACACCTATGTGCAGATGACATATGCATGCTTGTCTTTTATTTCTCCAAACTTTTGTCTGAGCTCCAGGCTTACGTATCCAGTGCCTACATGATATCTCAATTTGGATGATTTAAGGAGACCTTAAACTTAATATGTGTAAAACTGAATTCCAGATTGTCCCTCCATATCTGCATGTAGCTAGGGAACCTGTGTACGGATCTCTCTGTGTTTGTGTTATCCCTTGGCTTACATGCGTTGTGGGATGACACTTCCTTTAATGGTTACTGGATCACCAAGGAACACACTAGGGAAATGATTTCTGAGGCTGGAAAAGGGTGAAGCAGAAGAGCAGATGCTGTTTGTGCCTGTCCCACATGTTCTTGCCTGTCCCCAAAGTCACTTGCAGGGTGTTCCTATGTATGCCCATAATTTGCTTTGTGTCTCTGAGTGCTTTCTCTACATCCAAAGTGGTAGTTTGGGAAGGTTGGGGACTTGATTCCACAGGAACAATCCTTAATCAAAAAGAAATTGGATTTGGTAGATGAGTATCCATGCTTTCTTTCCTCTTGGAAGAACTGCTTCGCATGTTGTCCCAAAGGTCCCCAGCAGGCTTGGGTCCATGGCCCACAGCAGTAACCCATCCATTAATGCACCCTTTGTTGGTTTTCTACTATTTCCTCTCTCACTCCTTCCTTAAATTCCTTGGTATCATCTTTAAAATAAGTGATTTGCCACAAAATTATTTTATTAGGATATGCCTTTGGGAAACCTTAGGCTAAAGTACTTGATTATCATTGGAACCAAGCGCACTGGCGTGATCTCTTGCTTCCCTTTCCTCCAGTTAACATGTGAGGACTGGAGTCTGTCTGGGCGAGGTCACTAAGCATGCCCTTATGCAGCGTTTAGGTGAAAGGTTATGAAAACAGCACACAGAAGTGAGTTTGTGTGTTTTTAGATGATGAGTATACATGTGAGTTTCTTAATATTAGGTATAATCATTAGTAAAAGAACCTAAAAAAGGAAAGTGACCAGAGTGACAGCTCCTGGCCATCACTCTTACATGGGTCTCTTCCAGCACAGTGTTGCCCAATAGGAATATCTACTGTAATTGAAATGTTACATATCTGTCAGCACTGGCCAGTTTGGGAGCCAGTGGCTAATTAGCACTTGAAATGAGACTAATATAACTGAGGAACTGAATTTTAAATTCTATTTAATTTTAATTAATTTAAACATGACTGATATCCACCATTTTGGCCAATGAAGTTCTAAAGTTCTGATGCTTCCCATTTAAGTGAGTGGTGCTACCTGAAAGCTAAGAGTTCACCCTAACACTTCCCTCTTCCTCACATCCAATATACAATTTATCCCAAGATCTTATTAACATTCACTAATTATTCCATGAAATAAAAAGATGCTTATTCCTTGGAAGGAAAGTTATGACCAACCTAGATAGCATATTCAAAAGCAGATACATTACTTTGCCAACAAAGGTCCATCTAGTCAAGGCTATGGTTTTTGCAGTAGTCATGTATGGATGTGAGAGTTGGACTATGAAGAAAGCTGAATGCCGAAGAATTGATGCTTTTGAACTGTGGTGTTGGAGAAGACTCTTGAGAGTCCCTTGGACTGCAAGGAGATCCAACCAGTCCATTCTAAAGGAGATCAGTCCTGGGTATTCTTTGGAAGAACTGATGCTAAAGCTGAAACTCCAGTACTTTGGCCACCTCATGCGAAGAGTTGCCTCATTGGAAAAGACTCTGATGCTGGGAGGGATTGGGGGCAGGAGGAGAAGGGGACGACAGAGGATGAGATGGCTGGATGGCATCACCGACTCGATGGATGTGAGTCTGGGTGAACTCCGGGAGTTGGTGATGGACAGGGAGGCCTGGCGTGCTGCGATTCATGGGGTCGCAAAGAGTCGGACATGACTGAGTGACTGAACTGAACTGAACTGAACCCTCTAGAACTCAAAATGCAAATTATCATCACCAAGTTGAAACATTTTAATGGCTTAACATTGATTTTAGATTAAATTCCTGCACCCTTAACATGGCTTACAGAAGCCTTATGTGGCTCTTTCTCCTTTTTTTCTATTTTGGGATATATTCCTAGGAAGCAAAATACTAGGCAATGACAACATTTTTATTTACTTCATTCATTAATCTATTAGTGTGTCATCTTTGTTATGAGAGAAAAACTCAATTATATATATATGTATGTATCTTCAGGAATCTGTCTTAGAGTATTAATATTCTAAGAAAAATTATCTACTATTCAGTTTGGAATTTGGTTTTTACATGCTAACAGAAGAAAGCTCTGATAACCTAGTGTGCTGGTGATGCTGGAAAGGTTTGAGGTGGTGATAGATGAGAAGATATTTATGAAAACAGAAGAAAAGTGAAACTTTAAGGGAATAGTAGATTTAGAAAGGAATGAGAAAATCATGAACTGAAAATGAGATAGGAAAAACGTGAGAGGTGGAGTAAGTCAACTTTACTAATAATCTTTATTTTTAAAAGTAAAAATAGTACATTTTAATTAATGACTTGTTTTAAAAATAAAAATACTACATTCCATTGTAGCATCATATGTAAATATTAAAAATATAAAGAAAGCAAAATTAATTGTTACCTAACCACAGATAACCGGAGAAGGCAATGGCACCCCACTCCAGTACTCTGGCCTGGAAAATCCCATGGGCGGAGAAGCCTGGTGGGCCGCAGTCCATGGGGTTGCTAAGAGTCGGACACAACTGAGCAACTTCACTTTCACTTTTTGCTTTCAGGCATTGGAGAAGAAAATGGCAGCCCACTCCAGTATTCTTGCCTGGAGAATCCCAAGGATGGGGGAGCCTGGTGGGCTGCCGTCTATGGGGTCGCACGGAGTTGGACATGACTGAAGAGACTTAGCAGCAGCAGCAACCATGGATAACAACTGTTCATGTTTTGAAATATTTTCTTCACATCTTTTTTAATATAAATTAATTTATTTTAATTGGAGGCTAATTACTTTACAATATTGTATTGGATTTGCCATAAATCGACATGAATCTGCCACAGGTGTACATGTGTACCATCCTGAACCCCCCTCTCACTTCCTTCCCTATCCCATCCCTCTGGGTCATCCCAGTGCACCAGCCCCGATCATCCTGTATCATGCATGGAACCTGGACTGGCGATTCGTTTCACATATGATAATATACATGTTTCAATGCCATTCTCCCAAGTCATCCCATCCTTGCCGTCTCCCACAGAGTCCGAAAGACTTCTTTACATCTGTGTCTCTTTTGCTGTCTCACATACAGGGTTATCGTCACCATCTTTCTAATAATAATCTTTAAAAGGAAGAAAAATCTCAAGTGAGACAGAGGAGGGTCTAGAATAGTTGAAGGTTAGGAGATGCCTGTTGTATCCTTAGCCTAGGTGAGTGGAGTTATACTTTAAGGAGAATAGGGAGAAAAGACTTGCCTAAGGATTTAATCTGGAGAATAGTAGATATAAAAGAATTTCAGCTTGAATTTAAGGATGTTGACTTGAAGCCATATTGAAAAAAGTATTAGATATAGCTGTATTTATATATCTCTATTTCACTAGAAGGATAAAGGAGAAATTAAGGGAAAAATGTATCTGATGTAAAAGAAAAGTTACTACATAAAAAGACAATAAGGAATTAAAAGAGACTTTTTTTTTTTTTTTACTAGAATGGGAGTAGAATAGGAAAACAAATAATGATAATCTAGAAAAGAGCTGCAGTCCAACCTCCTGAGGCAGTGGAGTTCCAATTTGGCAGTCAACTCCCCATACCTTCTTCAAAAAAAATACAAAAAAAAACCAAACATATTTCCTTGCCTCTTTCTGCGACCTTTCAGGGGACTGATTTCTGATTAATAATTTAATCATTAAATAATATACTTAATCATTAAATAATCTGTAATTACTGATTAATTTTATACTGTTAACAATGTATTTTTCTACCACTTTCGAGGGAAATTATATTTAAAGAGACACATCCTAGAGACATCAGTAGCTTAATTCAAAGGAAAGAATCAATAAAGAGAACACCTCTGAGCCTCCAAGTCACATATTCATCAGCCTCTTGAGAACCAAAACTGGCTCCAATCACATGGCTGGCTATCACTTTTTTAACAGGACGATGTTATTCCAAGAAATTCTTGTTTAGGAAGATGACATTAAAAAAAATAAAACTTGCTTACTTATTTCAGGAACTTCTGGAAAATCCATTTTTCTGAACAATGGACCACTCAGCTAGCTTCCTATCCCTTCTCAGCACACTAGATCTCTCTAGGAGGTCTACCCAGAGAACTGACCACCTTCAAGCTTCCCTTCCTAATCTCACCTCACTCCACCTAGCCTACCAACGTTGTCATGACCTTTGCCCAACCCCATTCAAACTCCCGCACCCTACATTCCACCAGTGAAAAAGTCACCTAAAACAGACCTCAGACCTCAGAGCTATCTCTTGTCCTTTCCTTCTCCCCTCCAGGGTGCTACAGAGACTCTGTCAAGGTGGTAGTCCTCCTTACTGCAGTAAGTAATAAGCCTGCATTTGCTTCAGCCACAGGTTGTTGCGGTGGTATTTTCAGGGAATCAGCAGTTGACACATGGCCCCCAGTGGGTGTTACAGTGTTTTCAAAAAAGTCACCTAGCAGATTCCATCTGGATATGATATGGATTTTCTTCATAGAAAGATGCAATGTTTAAAGATGTTCATGGACCCCAGTAGAAGACCTGGGGTCAGAACACAGACATCTCAGCTGCTCAGGAGCTGTCTTAGAAGCCAGCAAAGATCTGCCCTCTTCACTCACCTAGAACCCATGGGCACATCATCATGAAACTTTAGAGGCATTAGAACTCTATTTTACTTTCATTTCATCCACTAGTATCTACTGCCAGAAGAGATCTCTATATACTACATAGAGAAATGATAAAACGTATTGAATGTTTATGAAGGGTGAAAATGTGTTAATACACCAAGTGTTTGTGTACTCATTTGTTCATAATGAGCACTTAGAATAATGTCTTCACAGAAAGCATAGAATAATTATAAAATTCAGTAGGGCCCACTAGGATGTGTAAAGGGATGGGATTAATGATTGCAAAGAGTATTATATTCACATATGTACCATTTCTATTGCAAAGCATAAATGGTTTCCTGAGAGCAGAAGAAAGTTTTATTTAACTTTTTGGGATAGCCAGTCCTCTGTAATCAAAATGTAGCCTGCCAACTCAGCAACTTTCTCTTTTTATTGGGTAAATACTTCTATTTCCTCTGAGCAAATCTGAAAAATGTACTTACTGCTGTTTTGAAAATGCCTCATGCTTATTTATATCAGGTTTTGTGATTTAGCTAGAAACCAGAAGGACCGCTGACCATGAAGTGATTTTGAAAATTGATTTATAATTTTGACTTAGGTTGTAAGATAGAACAAGGATATTTTCTTTATTCATTTTGCTGAAGCCTCGCCAAGTCCACCTCAAAAAACTCTTCCTTAGTTACAGTTACATTTAATATAAAAATATTATCTGTATATTACAAATATAAAATGATATATGTTATATATATATAACATTAATAAATGGGAATAAATAGTATAGGCTAGCATTTATTATTAGAGAGAAGGCAATGGCACCCCACTCTAGTACTCTTGCCTGGAAAATCCCATGGATGGAGGAGCCTGGTGGGCTGCAGTCCATGGGGCCCCTAAGAGTTGGACACGACTGAGCGACTTCACTTTCACTTTTCACTTTCATGCACTGGAGAAGGAAATGGCAACCCACTCCAGTGTTCTTGCCTGGAGAATCCCAGGGACGGGGGCGGGGGGGGGCGGTGGGCAGCCTGGTGGGCTGCCATCTATGGGGTCGCACAAAGTCGGACATGACTGAAGTGACTTAGCAGCAGCAGCAGCATTTATTAAGTCTTTACTAAATAGTAGAAGGACACTGTGCTAATAATTACATCATCAGATTTTATCATTGCATTGCCCTGATGAGATATGTGCTGTTATCATCACCATTGTACACACTGACTAACTGAGGCCTTAATAATTGACCAACTTGCCCAAGGTCACACAGCTAGTATGTGGCTATGTAGGACTCATCTTGGTTTGGATTGACCGTGAAGTCCCTGCTTGTTACCATGATGCTGTTATGAGATGCAAGTTCTTTAAGAACAAGGACCAAATCTCATATTGAAGTTTTCTTAGAGTAAGTATGCTGCTGCTGCTGCTAAGTTGCTTTAGTCGTGTCCAACTCTGTGCAATCCCTTAGACGGCAGCCCACCAGGCTCCTCCATCCCTGGGGTTCTCCAGTCAAGAATACTGGAGTGAGTTGCCATTTCCTTCTCCAGTGCATGCATGCATGCTAAGTCGCTTCAGTCATGTCTGACTCTGTGCCACCCTATGGACAACAGCCCACCAGGCTCCTATCTCCACAGGATTCTTTAGGCAAGAATACTGGAGTGGGTTGCCATTTCCTTCTCCTGGAGTAAGTATATGTGTACACATATTTCATGAAATGTAGTAATATTGATTCAGAAAGCTATTAAGTGATGTGAACAGATGGATACCAAATAAACGTTGGAAAGGATAACAGATAATTTCGTGAAAATGTTTTTCATTTCCTCTCAAAAAATATAAGCTGACTAGATAGATCATCACTTATAAAAACCAACCAAAGGAGCCAAGTTTCTTTCATTCATTTCATCAACTTTATTTACTCTATGTTCACTGTAGAATGTCCATTGTGCCAAATGCCCTGGAAGCAGAATTGAGAAAAACACAATGCTTAGGTTCAAGTCCAGTGAGAAAGACAAAGAATTCAACAATTAAAACACAGTGTGATATAGAACAAAGTCAGAACTCCAGAAATAGAATATACAAGTGTGGCCAAGAAATGCAAAAGCACTTCAATGAGGAAAGGGCAGTCTTTTCAACAGATGGTGTTAAAACAATTGCATATCCGTTGGCACAAAGATGAACCTCAACCTAAAACTCACATTTTATAAAATAACTAACTCAAAATTGATCATGAATCTAATGTAAAGTGCACATCTCTAAAACTTTTAGAAGAAAACATAAGAGAAAATCTTCATAATTTAAGGCTAAGCAGAGTTTTAGACATGAACCCAAAAACTAAAAATCAGTAATTGGACTGTAAGAACTTTATAAACTTTTGCTCTGAGAATGACCCTGCTAAGAGAATTAAAGGACAATTCACAATTGGAGAGAAATATTTGCAAATCACATTATCTGACAAAAGATTTGTAGATAGAATATATAGCGAACTCTCTAAACTCCGTAATGAGAAGATAAACAACCCAATTAGAAAATGAGCAAAATATACTGAACAGACATATCACTAGAGAGAAAAGACAAATGGCCAATAAGGCATGAAAAGATATTCAACATAATTAGCCATTAAAGAATTTTCTCATTAAAGCCATGGTGAGACATCACCACACACCTGTTAAAAAGGCTAAAATAAAAATTATATTGATAATGTCAACTTTTATCAAGTATCCAGAACAGATGGATCTCTCATCTATTGGTAAGAATGAAAACTTAAACAGTCATTCCAGAAAACAGTTTGGCAGTTCTTTTTAAAATAAAGTTATGCGTTTACTTACCATATGATCCAGCAATTACCCTCCTTGATATTCATCCTAGAGCAATTAATACTTGTCACCAAAAAAACCCTATTCATAAATTTTCATAGAAGCATTATTTATAATATCTCCAAACTATAAACAACCCAAACATTTTTCCATGGGTGAATGGATAGATAGGGAAATGTGGTATATCCATACAATGGAATGTTGTTTTTGTTTGTTTTTTGTTCAGTCGCCGAGTTGTGTCTGAGTCTTTGTGACCCCGTGGACTGCAGCATACCAGGCCTCCCTGTCCCTCACCGAGTTTGCTCAAGTTCATGTCCATTGCATCAGTGATGCCATCCAACCATCTCATCCTCTTTCACCCTCTCCTCCTTTTGCCTTCAGTCTTTCACAGCCTCAGGTGGCCAAAGTATTGGAGCTTCAGCTTCAGCATCAGTCCTTCAAATGAGTATTCAGATTTGATTTCCTTTAGAATTGACTGGTTTGATCTCCTTGCTGTCCAAGGGATTCTCAAGAGTCTTCTCCAGTACCACAGTTCAAAAGCATCAATTCCTTAGCACTCTGCCTTCTTTATGGTCCAGCTCTCACAATCATACATGAGTACTTAAAAGATCATAGCCTTGACTATATGGACCTTTGTCAGCAAAGTGATGTCTCTGCTTTTTAACACACTGTCTAATTTTGTCATAGCTTTCCTGCCAAGAAGACATCGTCTTCAAATTTCATGGCTGCAGTCTTCATCCGCAGTGATTTGAGAGCCCAAGGAGAGGAAATCTGCCACTGCTTCCACCTTTTCCCCTTCTATTTGCCGTGAAGTGATGGGACTGGATGCCATGATCTTAGTTTTTTTAGTATTTGGTTTCAAGCTGGCTTTTTCACTCTCCTCCTTCATCCTCCTGGAGAGGTTCTTTAGTTCCTCTTCACTTTCTGCTATTAGAGTGGCATCATCTGCATATCTGAAGTTGTTGATATTTCTCCTGGCAATCTTGATTCCAGCTTGTAACTCATCCAGCCTGGCATTTCTCATGATGTGCTCTGCATATAAGTCAAATAAACAGAGTGACAATAAACAGCCTTGTCTTACTCCTTTCTCAATCCTGAACCAGTCTGTTCAGGTCTTGTTCTGCATACAGGTTTCTCAAGAGACAGGTAAGGTAGCCTGCTATTTCCACATCTTTAAGAATTTTCCACAGTTTGTTATGATTCATACAGTCAAAGGCTTTCGCATAGTCAATGAAGCAGTAGATGTTTTTCTGGAATTCCCTTGCTTTTTCTATGACCCAGTGAATGTCGGCAATTTGATCTCTGGTTCCTCTGTATTTTCTAAACCCAGCTTGGACATCTGGAAGTTCTTTGTTCACGTAAGCATGTTTCACTGAGCCTAGCATGCAGAATTTTGAGCATAACCTTACTAGCATGGGAGATGTGTGCAATTGTCCAGCAGCTTGAACATTCTTTAGTACTGCCCTTTTTGGGAATTGGGATGAGCATTGACCTTTTCCAGTCCTGTGGCCACTGCTGGGTTTTCCAAATTTTCTGACATATTGAGTGCAGCACTTCGATATCATCATCTTTTAGGATTTTATCACATCCACTAACTTTATTAACAGCAGTGCTTCCTAAGGCCCCTTTGACTTCACTCTCCAGAATCTGTGGATCTGCCTGAGTGATCACACCATTGTGGTTATCTGGGTCATTAAGATGTTTTTTGTAAATTCTTCTGTGTATTCTTTCCATTTCTTCTTGCTCTCGTCTTCTTCTTTAGGTCTTTACTGTTACTGTACTTTATTGTGCCCATCTTTGGATAAAACATTCCTTTAATATTTCCAGTTTTCTTGGAAAGATCTCTAGTCTTTTCCCTCCTGTTATTTTCCTCTATTTCTTTGCATTGTTCATTTAAGAAGGCCTTCTTGTCTTTCCTTGCTATTCTGAGGAACTCTGTGTTTAGTTGGATGTATCTTTCCCTTGGACTGCAAAGAGATCCAACCAGTCCATTCTGAAGGAGATCAGCCCTGGGATTTCTTTGGAAGGAATGATGCTAAAGCTGAAACTCCAGTACTTTGGCCACCTCATGTGAAGAGTTGACTTATTGGAAAAGACTCTGATGCTGGGAGGGATTGGGGGCAGGAGGAGAAGGGGACGACAGAGGATGAGATGGCTGGATGGCATCACTGACTCGATGGACGTGAGTCTGAGTGACCTCTGGGAGTTGGTGATGGACAGGGAGGCCTGGCGTGCTGCGATTCATGGGGTCGCAAAGATTTGGACACGACTGAGCGACTGATCTGATCTGATCTGATCTCTCCCTTATTTTTTTTTTAACATACTCAATTCCATTTATATGAAAGTAGTCCGTGGCCTGTTAGGAATCTGGCCACATAGCAGGAGGTGAGCAGTGGGCAATGAAGCAAAACTTCATCTGTATTTACAGCTGCTCCCCATTGCTCACATTTCTCCCTGAGTTCCGTCTCCTGGCATTAGATTCTCAAGGGAGTGTGAACCCTACTGTGCTTGAATCATCCAAAACTATCTCCCCACCCCCTGTCCACTGAAAAATTGTTTTCCATGAAACCAGTCCCTAGTGCCAAAAAGGTTGGACACCACTGCTTTAATACATCAAGCACACCCCCTTCCAAGTCATCACCGGCTCTTTCCTCAGTCTAGGATTCTCTTCCCCCTTGTCTGCATTGTGTCTCCCTCCCCTCCTTCAAGTGTTTAGCTCTTAGTATCCCCCAAAATACTATTAAAATTGTAGTAGCTTCCAGTCAGTCTTTCCTATCTCTTTTTCCTGCTTTATTTTTCCCTTAGTGCTTATTACCGTCTAGTCTTCCTCAGAATAGATTTTTACTCTTTACTCTTTGCTTTTTATCCTCTACTATTCATAGTTTATAACTTCTATGAGGGCAGAAATGCATGTCTACTATTTTATTCTTCACTGTTTTATCCCTAACATTTAGAACCCTTTTGTTTCTATTGCTGCTGTAACAAATTACTACAGATAAACTACACACATTTGTTAACTTACTGGCTCTGAAGGTCAGAAATCGACAATTGATCTTATGGAGCTAAAATCAAGGTGTTGGCAGGGTTGCATCCTCCCAGAGTCTCCAGAGGAGAACCCGTTTCTTGCCTTTTCAGCTTCTAGAGGCCGCCTGCGTTGTACGGTGATGTTCCCTTCCTCCACCTCCAAAGTGCCTCTCCATTTTCGGCTCTCGTTGTCACATCTCCTGTCTCTCTGATGGTGACCTTCTTTTAGAACCTTTGTGGCCCTTTCATAAGGACCCTTGTAATTACATTGGGCCATCCTAGAAAATCCAGGCTGATCTCTGTATCTCAAGATTTTTTATACAAGCACATCTGAAAATTCCCTGTTGCTGTGTAAGGTGATATCGTCACAGGTTCTGAAGATTAGGATATAGACATCTTTAGGGGACTGTTCTTTTGCTACAGGGCCTAGTATGTGTTAGGATCTACTGAATGCCCAGTATAGACCAATCAATGATAGATAACCCCCAAATATATAGGCCAATTCTAGCTAGTAATAAATGTGACACAGTAAATAAGATGGTGTGATCTAACAATCTAATAGTGAACAACTGCAGGGATGAGGATGGAGAGCTCTGGGGAAGAAACTGAGAGATTAATGGGAAGAAAGATTCAACCAAAATCCCAAGTGAGGAACCTCTCAGATAGAGGAGAAAGTAAACACAAAGACCTGAGACTGTAAGGTGCTTGGCTTGTACCAGAGGGACAGAGACCTGTCAGATGTGATTGTTCTGGGGACTCAGATGGTAAAGAATCTACCTGCAATGCAGGAGACTGAGGTTTGATCCCTGGGTCAGGAAGATCCCTTGGAGAAGGAAATGGCAACTGATTCCAGTATTCTTGCCTGGAAAATTCCATGGGCAGAGGAGGCTGGTGGGCTACAGTGCATAGGGTTGCAGAATGTCAGACATGACTAAGTGCACAGAAAGCTCACAGCTCTTGTAGACAGGAGACAAATCATTTGGGCTCTTCTAGGTGAGTGAGGAGCTCTGATTATATTCGGCAGCTGATGGTAAGCCATGATGGTGGAAAATGGATTATGGAGGGCAAGAGAGGATGTGCGGAGATCCGTTCAAAGTTCTTGCTTCAGTAGTCCAGGTAAAATACCGGAGTTTCTTGGACTAAGGGTGGAAGCCATGGACATAGAAAAGAAACCTGGCTATTTTTAGGATGCATTTTATAGTTCATGCGAATAGAATTATTAGACTATGGGAACGATGGATTATTCCAAAGTTTTGGGCCTGTGCAATGGAGTGTATGGCAGTGCTAATTACTAGGGAAGACTTGGAGAAGAGCGGCTTTGTGGTAATATCAACAGTTCTGTTTTAGGTCTGTGAAATTTGAGATGCTTATAAGTCATCCAAGGGGCCATGTCAGGAAGACTTCAGTTGTGTGCACCTGAAGCTCAGAGGAACAACCAGTGATGTTGCTCTATACTTAAGGAGTATTGTGTAGCATAGATATCATTTGTAGGCATGGGACTGAAGGGGACCACTTAGAGACACAACAGGCATTCCAGATAGTGGTAACCATAATAGCGCTGACCTTGTGCCAAGCCCTGCACTTTGATTTACATATATATTAATATATTAAAAATCTTTAATCCTTGTAACAATTCATTGAGATGATATCTTTTATCATATTCCATTTGATAGTATAGAACACTGAGGTAGTTAAGAAACTTTTCTCAAGGTCACACAGCTAATAACTGGCCAAACTGAGAATCAAACTCAGGAAGTCTGGTTCCAGGGTCATGCTCTTAAACCTTGAATTTGTCGAGTATTGTTCCTCTCATAAATATAGTCTGGATGAATATTAGATTATAGACCAAATCACCACACTGCATACTTGCTCGGAGTTCTGTTATATTATCTTAAGCTACTGCTTGGATGCAGATTGGAATTGGAGTTGATGATAAGCAGAATTCAGTGGTGAGAGAGTTTACTTGCACAAAATATTTTCTTTCCTTTTAATGTGCACTGACTTTTAAAAAAATTTTTAAAAGCTTTTTTCATGCTGTAGAGTTAAAGCTTTTTATGCCATATTAGGGTAGAATTTGAGAAAATATATTTCATGTTTTACATAAATAGGCTTCTCAACAACCCCTAGGAAATTCTGTGGTTCCATGAACCACTGCTTGAAAATCTGTTCACCATCATGACAAAAGCAGCACCTCTTTGAAAGGATAAAGTATTTGGAATTGATTCCCAGGATGAATCACATTTTCATAATTGCCAAGATTACTCACAAATTCAAGGGAGTTATATTTGAAAAATGAAATATAAAAATCAAATAAACCCAACTTATAAACTTTGCTTACAGTTTGTTCTCAGATAACACCCACGGAATATTTCTTGTGTCAAGACTCAACCTGAAGATGCTCTGAAGAGGAATTTCCACTTCTGTAACTTCATCAGTAACACAGTCAGAGTGGTGATACACAGTGTTCTTATTCCACTGTGTGGGACATAGAACAGTTTGTTGATTAACTGACTAATGAATATCTGTTCAAGACAATCTAAGGTCAGAGTCTGATGAATGAGTCAAAGGGCAGTTTTCCCAAGAGAAATTTAAGCCTGAGTCCTTAAGGTATAAGGATGAATATGGTAATGATGAAAAACTGCCTCTGGTTCAACACGTGCTTTGTGCATAGTAATTGAACAAAGACGTTCACCGATGGTTAATTGAACACCTACCATGGGCCCAACACTGGGATTGCAATAATAAGTTAGAGAGGCAGATGGGCACTATTTTCAGGAAACACATGGACAAATAGGAAAAATGGATCGTCAAATAATACAATTGGAGTGTAATGGGGGAAGACACGGGGAAGGCAATGGTACCCCACTCCAGTACTCTTGCCTGGAAAATCCCGTGGACAGAGGAGCCTGGTAGGCTCCAGTCCATGGGGTTGCTAAGAGTTGGACACGACTGAGCAACTTCACTTTCACTTTTCACTTTCATGCATTGGAGAAGGAAATGGCAACCCACTCCAATATTCTTGCCTGGAGAATTCCAGGGACAGAGGAGCCTAGTGGGCTGCTGTCTATGGGATCGCACAGAGTCGGACACGACTGAAGCGACTTAGCAGCAGCAGCAGCAGGGGGAAGACAGAGTTCTGTGGGTATGGGGGTAGGTGAAGGCATTTTTCTGGTTGGTTCTCACTGCTTTGATGACCTGGCTATGATATGATATTTATATAGAATCATGGCAAAATACTTGAAAATTATTTTCAGCGTTAGTGTTGGTCAGAGGATTAAACTGTTTTGAATTCAGTTCTCTGGATTACTAGAATCACAAGCCCATAAGTAAAGAGTAGGTTTCATACACTGAGTTACAGATAAGATTTTTTTTAAAAAAATTACAGTTGACAATTTTATTTATCCTTTCAAAGAACCAGCCTTTGGCTTTGTTGATTTTTGCTATGGTCTCCTTTGTTTCTTTTGCATTTATTTCTGCCCTAATTTTTAAGATTTCTTTCCTTCTACTCACCCTGGGGTTCTTCATTTCTTCCTTTTCTAGTTGCTTTAGGTGTAGAGTTAGGTTATTTATTTGACTTTTTTCTTGTTTCTTGAGGTATGCCTGTATTGCTATGAGCTTTCCCCTTAGCACTGATTTACAGTGTCCCATAGGTTTTGCACTCATTTCACACGCTAGTAAAGTAATGCTCAAAATTCTCCAAGCCAGGCTTCAGCAATATGTGAACCGTGAACTTCCTGATGTGCAAGCTGGTTTTAGAAAAGGCAGAGGAACCAGAGATCAAATTGCCAACATCCACTGGATCACGGAAAAAGCAAGAGAGTTCCAGAAAAACATCTATTTCTGCTTTATTGACTATAACAAAGCCTTTGACTGTGTAGATCACAATAAACTGTGGAAAATTCTGAAAGAGATGGGAATACCAGACCACCTGATCTGCCTCTTGAGAAATCAGTATGCAGGTCAGGAAGCAACAGTTAGAACTGGTCATGGAACAACAGACTGGTTCCAAATAGGAAAAGGAGTACGTCAAGGCTGTATATTGTCACCATGTTTATTTAACTTCTATGCAGAGTACATCATGAGAAACGCTGGACTGGAAGAAACACAAGTTGGAATCAAGATTGCTGGGTGAAATATCAATAACCTCAGATATGCAGATGACACCACCCTTATGGCAGAAAGTGAAGAGGAACTCAAAAGCCTCTTGATGAAAGTGAAAGTGGAGAGTGAAAAGGTTGGCTTAAAGCTCAACATTCAGAAAACGAAGATCATGGCATCTGGCCCCATCACTACATGGGAAATAGATGGAGAAACAGTGGAAACAGTGTCAGACTTTATCTTTCTGGGCTCCAAAATCACTGCAGATGGTGACTGCAGCCATGAAATTAAAAGATGCTTACTCCTTGGAAGGAAAGTTATGACCAACCTAGATAGCATATTCAAAAGCAGAGACATTACTTTGCCAACAAAGGTTTGCCTAGTCAAGGCTATGGTCTTTCCTGTGGTCATGTATGGATGTGAGAGCTGGACTGTGAAGAAGGCTGAGCGCCGAAGAATTGATGCTTTTGAACTGTGGTGTTGGAAAAGACTCTTGAGGGTGCCTTGGACTGCAAGGAAATCCAACCGGTCCATTCTGGTTGGAGATCAGCCCTGGGATTTCTTTGGAAGGAATGATGCTAAAGCTGAAACTCCAGTATTTTGGCCACCTCATGCGAAGAGCTGACTCATTGGAGAGGACTCTGATGCTGGGAGGGATTGGGGGCAGGAGGAGAAGGGGACGCCAGAGGATGAGATGGCTGGATGGCATCACTGACTCGATGGATGTGGGTCTGGGTGACCTCTGGGAGTTGGTGATGGACTGGGAGGCCTGGCGTGCTGCGATTCATGGGGTTGCAAAGAGTCGGACACGACTGAGCGACTGATCTGATCTGATAGGTTTTGGGTTGTTGTGTTTTCATTTTCATTCATTTCTATGCATATTTTGCTTTCTTTTTTGATTTCTTCTGTGATTTGTTGATTATTCAGCAGCGTGTTGTTCAGCCTCCATATGTTGGAATTTTTAATGGCTGCAATCCAAAAGTCTACAAGCAATAAATGCTGGAGAGGGTGTGGAGAAAAAGGAACCCTCTTACACTGTTGGTGGGAATGCAAACTAGTACAGCCACTATGGAGAACAATGTGGAGATTCCTTAAAAAACTGGGAATAGAACTGCCATATGACCCAGCAATCCCACTGCTGGGCATAAACACAGAGGAAACCAGAATTGAAAGGGACATGTGTACCCCAATGTTCATTGCAGCACTGTTTACAATAGCCAGGACATGGAAGCAACCTAGATGTCCATTAGCAGATGAATGGATACGAAAGCTGTGGTACATATACACAATGGAATATTACTCCGCCATTAAAAAGAATACATTTGAATCAGTTCTAATGAGGTGGATGAAGCTGGAGCCTATTATACAGAGTGAAGTAAGCCAGAAAGAAAAATACCAATACAGTATACTAATGCATATATATGGATTTTAGAAAGATGGTAATGATAACCCTGTACGCAAGACAGCAAAAGAGACACTGATGTATAGAACAGTCTTTTGGACTCTGTGGGAGAGGAAAGGGGGGATGATTTTGGAGAATGGCATTGAAATATGTATAATATCGTATAAGAAATGAATCGCCTGTCCAGGTTTGATGCAGGATACAGGAAGCTTGGGGCTGGTGCACTAGGATGACCCAGAGGGATGGTATGGGGAGGGAGGTGGGATGGGCGTTCAGGATGGGGAACACGTGTATACCCGTGGTGGATGCATGTTGATGTATGGCAAAACCAATACAATATTGTAAAGTAAAAAATAATAATAATTAAAAATAAATAAAAAATTAAAAAAAATTACAGTTGATTTACAATGTTTTGTTAGTTTTGTTAGTTGTATAGCAAAGTGATTCAGATATATATATATATATGTTCATTTTTACTACTTAATTGTTTTAGATTGGTAGAAAATTGGATACTGAATGTTTTCTTTCTTTAAGGTTTTCTATTCCTTTCATCTGGAGAAGGAAATGGCAACCCACTCCAGTCCAGTATTCTTTCTTGGAAATTCCTATGGACAGAAGAGCCTGGCAGGCATACAGTCCAAGGGGGCACAAGAGTTGGAAAGGACTTAGTGACTAAACCATCATCACTCCATTCATCTACTGATACCTAATTTTAATGTATCCTAAATTATCTAAATTATCAAGATGGTAATTTTAAACTATTCACAAACTGCTTTACATCTCTCTCTCTTCTCCAAATCCCACTAAAAATAGATGAACAGGCATGCTCCTTAAAAGTAGGCTATTTTCTGGAGGAAAACACCTAGTTGTAGGCACTGAGAGATGCATTAATTACTTCACTTATTCTTTCATTAGTTCATTTTCATTGATTGAGAGCTGGAATGCACTTAACATTGTGCTTAGAGCTATGGATTCCAGACCGAGTTCCCCCAAAGATGCCCGCATCCTAATCCTAAGAACTGGTGAATAGGTTACATGGTAAAGGGGAATAGAAGTTGCTGATCATCTGACTTTGAAATGGGGACAGTAACGTGGATTACTCAGGTGGGTCCACAGTAGTCACAAGGGTGCTTATTAGTGGAAAAGGGAAGCAGAAGGGGAGCACCAGGGAGAGGGCAACATAAAAAGTTTTCGGCCCAGTGTTGTTGGCTTTGAAGACAGACAAAAATGAGGCCACAAGCCAAAGAGTGCAGGTACTGTCCAGAAGCTGAAAAGGACAAGGCAATAATAGGTTCTCCCCTGGAGCCTCCAGAAATGACCCAATCCTGTTGATCCCTCACCGTTAGTCCAATGAGACCAGTTTTGTGCTTCTGACTTCTGGAAGGGTAAGATTTTAAGCAACTACGTTTGTGTCAGTTTTGTGTTACAATAGCAATAGAAAATGAATGATACAGACTGTAAAAGACAGTTCCTGCCCTCAAAGAGCTAACAGGTTGGTAGAGATGCAAAGAGTCCAATGAGATAAAGTTGCAGCTACCAACACTGAGCACTCACCAGGCAGGCACTGCAAAAGCCTTGTAGAAAGGATTCTCTCTGCACTGGGTAAGACAAAAAACCACAGCTGCTGCTTTTTTTTTTTTTTTCTTTTACTGCCCAAGCAGTCCTTTGCACCCTAGGCTATATAGGATGATGTTTTATGGGTATTTCCCTGAACAGCTGGGAAATTTGTCAGAGAGGCTAGCGGTTGGACCCACAGTGTTGAAGACATAAAGGTAGGGATGCTACTTGGTTTAAAAGAATCTGAAATATTTGTATGTTAAATACTACTGCATACTGAAACTTACATCTTCAACTCACTGTCCTCTCCAAACTCCAGATCTCAGTGTATGTCTGGAGTAATTCTGACCTAAGATGGAGCAAGCATCTTGTCATGAACCAGAGTTGCTGTGGGAAAATACATTCTATCCACATACCTACCTCTGCAGATACTAACCTGATCACCTGGGTTAGGCAATGTTTGACAGGTTACTCCCATGCCTCCAGCAAGGCCAGATTGAAATCTTTGGAGGCTCTAAAGGTTCAAAAACACTATAAGACACATATCTTTATTTTCATTTAATAGAACACATTACCATATTGAAAAATAAGTTCTGATATTTTACATGATGACTGCATTTTGTTGTTGTGATTCTTTTATTCCTGAAGCTATAAGATAATTTCCTAAAAACTTCTTTCGATGCTTCTGCATAGGTCCATGCACTTTCTGTCTCTGGGTAATCTAACAAAGGCCCTCTGGGATAGTTGTTTACTATTTGGGACACATTCTCATTTTCTCTCCCTTCCCTGTTCCTTTTGAAAGGGACCTTGTAGGTTTTTTTTTTTCCTCCTATAATAGACGTAATTCATTATTCTTCATTGCAAGGACTATACATTTAAATTAAATTAGTGTAATTCTTTCCATAAACATTTATTTAGCCCCTGATGTTTTAAAACAGAAGACGTATTAGTGTCTTAAAACAGAAGAATGTATTAAAACAGAAGAAGATCTATACTAGAAATAAGAAGGACAGCTGCAGAGGTTAATAATAAACTTTTGTCCTTAGAGACCTTATGATCTCTGGGAAGTGCTACCTCATTGTAAACCAAAGGCACGGATCACTGGGTCCTAGGACTTGTCACATGATAGATAATGTGGGTTTTTTTTTTTTTTTTTTTTTTTTTTTTGCGGGGCGGGGAGGGGAGCGCTGGGCGCTGGGGGTAGGGAAATGTCAGCAGCTTTCTGGGAAACTCCAAATCACGTTCCTACCTTCTAAGTTTGACTTTGAGAAGGAGCCTGGATGTTAATTAGTATCAGCCACTTGCTGAATATCTATCCTGGATAGAAACTGTACTGGCTATGAAAAAAAAAACTCAGAGAACAAGAAAGTGATGGAAATCATACAGCATAGTAAGTAGGAGAGCCATATGAATCCTGACCACCTGGCCTCGAAGCTCATCTTGTCGCCTATGCTTGGAGGCCCTTTAACTCGCTATGCTATGCTAAGTCACTTCAGTCGTGTCTGACTCTGTGCAACCCCATAGACGGCAGCCCACCAGGCTTCCCCATCCCTGGGATTCTCCAGGCAAGAACACTGGAGTGGGTTGCCATTTCCTTCTCCAATGCATGAAAGTGAAAAGAGAAAGTGAAGTCGCTCAGTCATGTCAGACCCTCAGTGACCCCATGGACTGCAGCCTACCAGGCTCCTCTGTCTATGGGATTTTCCAGGCAAGAGTACTGGAGTGGGGTGCCATTAACTTGCTAGATGGCTTGTATTTCTCTCATGTCAGGTTTCCATAAAATCCTGGTGTGTTACAGACTACTCAGGTCAAATAATAATAGGATTCCTTCTCTCCCCTCAAGGATTCTTGGTGAAGATCAACTCCTAAAGAGCTGTTGACAAA
The DNA here is from genome assembly GCA_935064755.1 of Tragelaphus eurycerus. NCBI lineage: Eukaryota > Metazoa > Chordata > Mammalia > Artiodactyla > Bovidae > Tragelaphus > Tragelaphus eurycerus. The sequence continues at coordinate 22,809,569 of CAKXYN010000024.1, read as the reverse complement.
AAGTATCAATAGAATGGAGTTCAGCATTCCAGTGTTATTGGAACACATTGTTCCAATGTTATTCTGAAGCCAGTCAACATCAGATATCAGGATTGGCTGATTAATGGGGCTTTCATATTACTTTAGTTTTAGCATTTATTTAATTAGCCCCACAGAAAGTGTTAGAGGAGTTCACTATTATTTATTATTTTATTTTTGGCTGTGCTGGGCCTTCGTTGCTATGCTGGCTTTTCTCTGCTTGTGGAAAGTGGGGGGCTACTTTCTAGCTGCAGTTGCAGTGCTTGGATTTCTCATCACAGTGGCTTCTCTTGTTGCCACTTCTGGGCTTTGGAGCACAGGCTCAGTGGTTGTAGTGCATGGATTTAGTTGCCCTGTTGCATGTGGGATCTTCTCAGACACAGATGAACCTGTGTCTCCTGCACTGGCAGATGGGTTCTTTACCACCGAGTCATCAGGGAAGCCCAGGAGTTCATTATTCTTCATCACTACCTACTTACTACAAGAGGAGAAGGGTATGTATACACTTTATGTTAATTATGTGCTAATAAAAACATCTGTATATGGATGGAAAACAATGCATTTGGGGCCATGAGAAGAGAGACTTTCCCCAGTAGTTTTTCTAGTTTAGCCTATACATTATCCATTAAATTAGACTTTTAAAGATGCTATCCTTTAATCATACCAGAAAATTAGCCATAATTTTATAAAACATCAAACAGAGAAATCTATTAATTTCATTGATATCTTATAGGCCAGAGATGCTATTAAAATATCTAGCATTTGACAGGGAAGGAGAATGAATCACATAACAGATTTGAAATTAAAAGTATGAAATTTACAGTATCTTTGTAGCAGTATGTGAATTCTAGATCACTGAGAAAAGTCAGGAACTTACAAAAATACCCCAGTCTCTTTAGACCCCTGATTATTATTTGTCTTGTCTAAAACCAGAGATTTTCTCCAACTGCTAATTTAAGAAAAGTAGCTAAAATTTTAAAAGACTATCATTTTTCTTTTCCTTTTTAACAGAACCTAGCAGACATAGCTAGTTGCCTCCTAAACAGTCCAAAAGTTATTTCTTGCTTCCTTTCTTGGTAATAAACCTTGATTTTGTTTGGAATAATAATTACACAGGTTCATTTCCTGATTTGAGATAAGGGTAGACTAGTCAGAAATTGCATTCTCCTTTGCAGCTACCATATTTCCAGCTTTTCTTACAGTATATGAGTTCATATGACTATGTTATTGGCAATGAAGGTGAGATTATGTTGGGAGGCTTCTGGAAAGGAATTGTTTTTCTGATAAAATAGCAGTTGTGTCAGTGCTATCCTGTGCTCCTTTCTTTTTCCTCCTTCAAGTGTAGACATGATGCCTGGTGCTCTAGCAGCCATCTTATGACCGTTAGCACACAAGTCACAGGAAACAGTAGAGTTAAAGGAGCCCCTTTCATATTAGCATCATTGAAGGTACCAAAGATTCTCTGTCTTCAGACTTTTACTACTGTATTATTTGAAGTACATATTTATCTTGATACTTCAACATTTCTGAAAACAAAAATGTGTCATTGGCTTGGAAAATATAACAGAGCTCTCCTTTCATCCCTGAGAACTAAGGCAGGAGATGAAGGAGATGGTGGATTAGATGGATTTTAGAAACATTCTTTAAAGTAGAAATATACCTACTTTCAAAATTATCTTTAAAGCTCAGAATCAGTGGCATTTCATTTTTAAGACGGTTTTAAGTAAAATAACTTCTGCTCTTAATGCTAGATTAGTGTTAAATTTTGCATTTCATATTTATCCATATAATTATCTCAAAACTGTTAAGCACTTCTTCCCTTCTCTATTTAACTGCCTGTAGCACTTCTCAGTCGAAAGATCTCTTTCCTTCTGCTTTTAATTGTTATTAGGCTTCCACTTACTGAGAAGGATGGGTTTGCTTTACGGCATGGTGTAGGGGATTTCAGTGTGCCTAGCCTTCCTCATTGCAGTGGTGAGAGATTAGATAGCAGTCTGTTTAGCTCTAGACTTAGTAGACATAATAGCTAAATTTGAAAACCCACCCCTATACTATAGTAACCATTTTTCCTCAGGTAAGGAACTAGAAAAGGTGACCAGTACATAAGCCTTAGGAAAATGGTTTCAATTTCCTGCTAACTAGAGCCCTGCTGCAGTTCTGTTATGAACCACTCCAGTATGGCAAAAGGATGGAGGAGATGGTTTTTAAACCATTGTTTCTAATTAGTACTTGTTGTAATGCCAGTAGGCCTGCTGGCCTTGAAATTAGAACAAGGCAGGACAGACATGGAAATGCAGGGGAAGCCTTGAAGCAATAAAACACCTTAACTCTTTCTTCCACTCCATCGCAGTGCTACAGCCAGACAGCCTCTCATGGTACATGGCTGTTCATCTCCCTGTACTATTATAAGGGTTACTACAACCCCAGCTTACTGGCCCAACCCATGTGGGAATTTTCCTAACTGACTCTCAGTAATGATTCCTAAAGGTCAAACTCACAAGATTCAATTTGTTGAGTTCCTTAGACCAGGTAGGATGCCCCTGATTTCTTGTCACTTTTAAACAGATGTCCTTGAAATTCTGGGTGGTTCCCAGAAACCCTCTCCTTTTACTGCGAAGATGAGTCACTGAAGACTCAGTCATCAACCATGATTTGGGGCTGTGCTAACAGTGACCATTGAAATTACCAAATCATCTACAAACCACCTTTTTGTTACTAGCTTTATCCTCTTGATAGAACAAATCTTCACTAGATCTGCTAACAACATTTTGCTGATACAAGTTTTACAAGTACTAACTTGAGGGATGAAGCAAGATTTGAGCAGTAGAAAGGAGACACCAGCAAAATGGACTGAATACCCATTCTTGTATAATAAGTGGGTTGTAGAGTTTTTTGTTCTTAGCATTCTGCCCCTAATCAGTAGAACAGTCCAGTTTAAAATATGCCACAGTTTTTATCATTTATTCATAAACCTTAACAGGATAAGAATGTCTTTTCACAGAACTTAAACATGATATCAGCAGCAGAAACTGATGTGCTGAGAAATTAATGGGGCTTTCCAGAAGTCATGATGAGTAGTTTCTTAGAGAAGAAGAAAATTTCCAATCGTAGAAATGCCATCTGGATTTCCAGTCTACCATCATTCCTCTCCTAATCTTGAACTTCAGTGCTTACTGTTTTTATCTTTTTGGTGGACTTTCACTTCTACCCTGGCGAGTCCATCCTTTCCCATATAGTTGTACACAAGGAAACCTGTACTGAGGAGGAGATGGTGAGGGAGGCCTTGGGGTTAGAATTGGAGCCTCATACTGTTCCCAGGAGGTCCTCAGACCTCATACAGGTCCCAGGGGTCCTGTAAGAACCAGGGTGAGGTATAATGGGAGAATTCATGTTACAGGAGAATTACGTTCTAGTATTTATCCTGATCCTTAAATGATCCTCTATCACTTCCGTAAAGGCAAGAAAGCAATTGTCATGGGTTCCGCATAGTGACCCAAGCACTGAATGAGGAATTTAAATTCCTGCAAGGTCTGTCGCTTACACTGTGGCCTCAGCTTCATCATTTTACTTTCTCTGTATCTTCATTTATAAAGTGAATTGATTAAACTATAAGTACAGCAGTCTTTTTTGGCTCTAAAATTTGATGATGACAGAAGCTTTGTGATACGATGGAAGAGGCACACGTGCAAGTGAACTTCCAGGGATACGTATGATTTTTGCCAAGTTGAGCTCTCTGAGTTTTAGTTTGTTATCAGTAGAATGAAGAGAATAGCATTTGGCAGGCAGGGCTGTTGTGAAAATGAGAGATGATGTATAATAAGTACCCAACGAAGCCCCAGAATGCAGATGGTTTTTAATAGAAGTGTTTTTATTCTCTACGGTGACCTAGTCCTAAATGGTCTCACATTGTATGCTGTGGTTTTAGGCTGATATCTGTCCCCATTGATACATAGCCTGGAGTGGATATTGCTGCCTGAGAGAGGAAATGAGTCAAGGTCCTAGCTCCATGTGAGAATGGAAGGGCAGCTCTGTCCCAGGACCTCTGAAAAGCCCTAAGAGACATTAGTGCCCCTTTGCACAATTTGCCTCCACCCATTCTCTGTGGCCCTGAGATCCTCCCCAACCCCACTTAGCTGATTGAAAGGTTCTGCTGATGAGGGAGAATGTGGAGAAGCATGACTGGTAGTTTTCTTCAACTTTGGGGAAGGAAAGAGAAACTCAAGAGCCCCTTGGTGAGAGTAAAAGAAGAGAGAGAAAAAGTTGACTTAAAACTCAACATTAAAAAAATGAAGATTATGGCATCTGGTCCTATCACTTCATGGCAAACAGATGGGGAAACAATGGACACAGTGACAGACTTTATTTTGGGGGGCTCTAAAATCACTGTGGTTGGTGACTGCAGCCATGAAATTAAAAGACATTTGCTCCTTGGAAGAAAAGTTATTGCAAACCTAGAGAGCATATTAAAAAGCAGAGACATCACTTTGACAACAAAGGTTCATATAGTCAAAGGTGTGGTTTTTCCAGCAGTCATATATCAATGTGAGAATTGGACCATTCAGCAGGCTGAGCATCGAAGAATTGATGCTTTCGAACTGCGGTGCTGGAGAAGACTTGAGAATGCCTTGGACTGCACTTGAAAATCCCTTGGACTGCAAGGAGATCAAACCAGTCAATCCTAAAGGAAATCAGTCCTGAATATTCATTGAAAGGACTGATGCTGAAGCTCCAGTACTCTGGCCACTTGATGCAAAGAGCTGACTTATCAGAAAAGACCCTGATGCTGTAGAAGATTGAAGGTCAAGAGGAGAAGGGGGTGAAAGAGAATGAGATGGTTGGATGGCATCCCTGACTCAATAGACATGACTTTGAGCAAGCTCCAGGAGATACTAAATGACAGGAAGCCTGGCGTGCTGCAGTCCATGGAGTCTCAAAGAGTCAGACACAGCTGAGCAACTGAATGACAGCAATTGCCCTGTAGGCTTAGAGGGATTCAAGAGTGACTTCTTGGGGTGCTTTTGCTGACATTCTCTGTGCTTGTATTGAGAAGTCTGCAGGACACTGAGGGACAGGTAGGATTAGAGGTAAAGAACCCCCCTGCTGATGCAGGAGACATAGAGTCGTGGATTCAATACCTGCATTGGGAAGCTCTCCTGGAGAAGGACATGGCAACCCACTCCATATTCTTGCCTGGAGAATCCCATGGACAGAGGAGCCTGGTGGCCTAAAGTCCATGGGGTCACAGAGTCAAACACGACTGATGTGACTTAGCCCGTGTACTGAGGGACAGGGAGCAAGCCAAAGATAGCTGAAGATATCCACTTAAGCCATGCCCTAATGTTTCAGCTGAGTTGGAGTCCTTTGGAAAACCAGTTACCTCAATCTTGGGAGAGAAGAAAGTTCTTAGATTTTCATCAACAACAAAATTCTCTATGATTAAAGGGAAACTGGATCATTTGACACCTTGGAGATTTTGCTCAAAGGAAGATAATTGCTTGAAACTTTCTATGCTTTGAGCTTCAAAGCTATTTAGCAGTTGTAAAATGGATATTGTATTTACCTCCCTAGAGCAAAGGGTTTTTCATCTTTGCATTGAGCCTAGACCCAAATAGTGTCCTCTAGAGGTCACCAGTGCACCAGATTTGAAGACCACGGAGGCCTCCAGAATGCTTAGGAAGAGCCCAGCGTCCCACTCCTATCTGAGGGAAAGAGAAAATAAGGCAAATAAATTATGGTAACAGCTGCTCTCCAGCTAGTCTCTTAAGAAATAGGAAATCTTGTTCAGAATGGAGCATTTTCATTGATTTTTCTTGGTTTATTTTGGCTCTCATCTGCACTAACTGGAAGAAATTTTTGTAATGGTTAAATGCTTCCTCACCGATAGCTTAATTTTGAAAGTCAGAAAAGAAATTTTTTCTGTATGGGAGAAAAACTGATGTGGAAGTGAACTATTTTAGCCACCATTAATGAGTGTGACTCTCAGTGGTGGGTGCTCTGGCTGAGGAGGAAAAGTCTTCGTGGGTCTCCCAGGCGTGTCCTCAGAGGACCCGGGCACACCGGGGTGAGAAGCTTGGGAAGAAGCCCTGTGATGAACGATTATGTAATCCCTGAGCTGCTTGACGTGGGAAGACACTGTCTCAAGCACGCACATCTCTGCAGATGAATGAGAAACTTCACACACAAAGGATCACGTTGGTAGTCGAAACGCACCTTTCCTTTGGAAAAACTATCAGCCAAGAGCCAAGAAGGTGGCACTCTGGAGGTCCTAAGGGGACTTGGCTTAGCTAGTTTACCTTTTTCATTATTCTTATGCTTTAATCTCCTATGAAGCAAATCGACTTTCCCTCAGAGAGAGCTTGCCTTGAGAACAATACTGTGTCTTGCCAGCTGATGTGAACCCGGGGAGCAAATGACACAATGCTGCGAGCCCAGGGCGTGTTGTGACATAACCACTGCTGGTAGCCTGCATTGCTCAGGCTGTGACCTGGGAGTCACCAACAGCAGATCCCAGCATTGTTCCTGCTGCACCGGTTGCTCTCTAAGGAGAGGAATTCCTCCATCAAGACTTTCCCAGGGTCCAGATACTTGCCAGCAGCTGACCCATCAGGAAACTGCCTCTCCCCTCTGGCTTCCCACATTCCTTCCTGAGCATGCCCCAGCTCAAGGTGTGGCCAAGCCTCAGAGGATCTGCTGGGGTTGATTGACAAGAAAACAAAGCCTTCCTCTAGATAAGAAACATCACAGAGCTTTAGGAAATCTATTTGTTCTGGGTGGAGCTCCCTTTCTTTCTCTCCTTTTTTTTTTTTTTTAAGGTCTACTTTGCTGACTGTGTAGTTTCTTATCATTTCTTTAGGATGTGTGAAGCAGTCAATCTTTGAACAATGAGCTCTGTTTGGGTAACTTTTTCTTTATGGCTAATTCACAAGGAAGAAAAATACTTTGTACTAGAGGGCTATGGTGATCTTTCTCAGGGCTATTAGATATTGTTCCTGAGCACTGAAGAGAACAAAGGTATATTTCCATTACAGTTCACTCTGCGCTGTGCTCTTCAGCTCAGTGCCTGGTTACATGCTGTGAGATGGGAGTTGTAGAAAGGATGCCATTTGTCCATCATTCTGGAAAATCCTTTAGCTTGGATGATATCCTAGGGGGATTGCAGAGTACTGAGCCGTGGTGTAGCTCAGCCAGGTTGAGAAGGGTGTCATTGAGCACCCCATTCTCCCACCCCCAACCCCACCCTGTAAATGTGGGGCAGACTGAATGCTTTCCTCATTCAGTTGTTCAGTCATGTCCAACTCTTTGTGACCCCATGGACTGCAGCACACCAGGCTTCCCTGCTCTCTACTACCTCCCAGAGCTTGCTCAAACTCATTGTCCATTGAGTTGGTGTTGTCATCCAACTGTTGCATCCTCTGTCGTCCCCTTCTCCTGCCTTCAATCTCCCAGTACCAGGGTCTTTTCTAATGAGTTGGTTCTTTGCCTCAGGTGGCCAAAGTATTGGAGCTTCAGTTTCAGCATCAGTCCTTCCAATGAATATTCAGGGTTGTTTTTCTTTTGGATTGATTGGGTTGATTTTCCTTTGGATTGATTGGGTTGATTTGATCTCCTTGCTGTCTGAGGGACTCTCAAGAGTCTTCTCCAGCACCACAGTTCAAAATCATCAGTACTTTGGCACTCAGTCTTCTTTATGGTACAACTCTCACATTCACACATGACTACTGGAAAAACCATAACTGACTAGACAGATATTTGTCAGTAAAGTAATGTCTCTGCTTTTTAATGTGCTATCTAGGAGAAGGAAATGGCAACCCACTTCAGTGTTCTTGCCTGGAGAATCCCAGGGATGACGGAGCCTGGTGGGCTGCTGTCTGTGGGGTCGCACAAAGTCGGACACGACTGAAGCGACTTAGCAGCAGCAGCAGCAGGTTTGTCATAGCTTTTCTTCCAAGAAGTAAGCATCTTTTATTTTTATTTTTTTATTTTTTTTATCAGTGAGGATGGGAGGGAAATGAGAAGGAAGAAGGGGGGTGATGGTGGGGAGGAGTATATGTAATTTCTTAACTAATGGCTTTCTGTTTTTAATCACAAAGAACATTTTTTAAAAAATCATGTTGAATTCATCCTATATTAGGAGGTTTGATCTGGGAATGAAAAGTTCAGGAAACTGAAAGTCCAGTTTGGGTGTCCTCATCTTAGGCACATCTTGGTATTTTGCATTGGTAGGTCTATCTTTACCACAATATATTATTTAGGACAGGATCACATTTGTCACTTCTTCCTTCCTATTACCCAAAGTGGTACCAGACCCATAAAATAGTCAATAAACATTTACAAAGTGAACAAATAAGTCTTTTTTTTTTAAACTCTCCTGAATGAACTGAATTTTTTGAGGCTCATACGTGAATATGTTTTCTTCTTTACTTTGTCTATTACAGCTGGATTGTATGAGTGGGGTATTAAAGTCTCCCACTATTATTGTATTGTTGTATATTTCTTCTATCATACTAATTAGTGTTTGTCTTAGATATATTAATGCTCCAATGTTGGATGCATATATATTTATAATTGTTATAACTTCTTTTGGATTGTTCCTTTAAGTCGTTATGTATAACCTAGATTGTCTCCTTTTCAGGATCTTTAAAGTCAATTTTATCTGATATGAGTATTGCTACTCCTGTTTTCTTTTAGTCCATATTTGCATAAAAAATCTTTTTCCAGCCCTTCATTTTCAGTCAATACATATCCCCTATTTTAAGGTGGTTCTCTTATAGACAACATATATAGGGGTCTAGTTTTTATATCCATTTGACCCGTTTTAGTCTTTTGGTTGTCTCTTGTAGACAAGGAATGTAGGGGTCTTGTTTTTGTATCGATTCGACCAGTCTTTGTCAGTTGATTAGGGCATTCAGCCCATTAACGTTTAAAGCAATTATTGATAAATAGGATTTACTTTATTGTTTTGGGTTCAAATTTATACACCCTTTTAGTGATTCCTATCTAGAGAATGTCCTTTAGTTTTTGTTGGAGAAATGGTTTAGTGGTGCTAAATTCTCTCAATTTTTGCTTATCTGTGAAGCTTTTGATTTCTCCTTCATATTTGAATGAGATCCTTGCTGGATACAAGAATCTAGGCTGTAAGTTATTTGCATCTTTTAATTTTATGGCTGCAGTCACCATCTGCAGAGATTTTGGAGTCCAAGAAAATAAAGTCTGTCACTGTTTCCATTGCTTCCCCGTCTATTTGCCATGAAGTGATGGGACTGGATGCATGGTCTTAGTTTTTTGAATGTTGAGTTTTAAGTCAGCTTTTCCACTCTCCTCTTTCACCTTCATCAAGAAGGTCTTTAGTTCTTTTTCAATTTCTGCCATAAGGGTGGTGTCATCTGCATATCTGAGGTTATTGATATTTCTCCTGGCAGTCTTGATTCCAGCTTGTGCTTCATCCAGCCCAGCAATTCTCATGAGTGCTTTCCTAGGACTCTGCTTTTTTTTTTTTTTTTTTTTCAAGGTTATCAATTGTGTAACTTTGAGCAAGTCTTAAGTCTCAATTATCTTATTTGGAAAATAAAAGGATTGGACATACTCTCTACTTGAAATCTAATATCTTCTCAGAGTTTAAGACTGTTCAGTCAAGCATCAGCTGCACCTTAGCAAGGGTGTTAGTCTCTCAGGGTTGCTATAACAGCATACCAAAACTGGGTGGCTTAAGAAAAACAAACTTTATCATCGTTCTAGGGTCCATACATCTCAAATCAAGATGTCGGGGGCCATGCTCTCTGCGGGCCCTAGGGCAGAAGCCTTCCTTGCCTCATTTACTTCCTGGCAATATCCGTCCTTGTTTTATAGATGCATCACTCCAGTCCTATCACTGTCTTCCCTCTGTGTGTTGCCACATGTGAGTATCTATCTCTGTGTCCAGGCTTCTACTTTTTAAAACCAGTCATACTGGATTAAGGCCCACTGTAATGACCTTATTTTAACTTGATTATTTCTATAAAGACTGCATTTCCTTATAAGGTCACATTCTGAGATACTGGGAGATTCAGACTTCAACATGTCTCTTGGGAGGACACAAGTCAACCCAGAACAGCAAACTACTAGAAAATCTTCTCTTTGAGCTTTGGGTCTGTTCTTCATGTTACTTTTTTTCCTGAGAGGCCTACATGTATTACACCAGAGAAACACTTTGTCCTCTGGTTTCCAGTTGGGTTAGCCAATGGCAAGAGATAGGATGCAAGGGGAAAACGGGATGCATGCTCAGTCATGTCCAGCTCTTTGCAATCCTGAGGACTATATCCCACCAGCCTCCTATATCCATGGGGTTTTCCAGCCAAGAATACAGAGTAGGTTGTCATTTCCTCCTCCAGGGGATCTCCCTGACCCAGGGATCAAACTCTTGTCTCTAGTATCTCCTGCATTGACAGGTGGATTCCTTACCACTGAGCTACCTTAGATCATCTCAGTCCTTGGTAATAAAAGTACTTGGGAAGGAATATCTGTATGTCTCTGATTTCACATGGAAAAGGGAGGCATATGCATGGAAAGGACCGGTGTAAAACTCCAAAAGGACGTGTTCTTAGACTGCTCGGTGAAGTCAGTGATAGTCTCACATTTAACCACTGGAGGAAACTGTGTTGTTTTAGTGAATATCTTTGCATTCTGAGCTACTAAATTTATAGGGTTGGTGCTCAAACCCATGTTTTCACATTTCACTCTTTGCTTCTAAAAAGGTATATTTTCACTCTGGTGTTCATCAACTTTTAATAATGAACACTTGTACCCTACATGGTTAGATACTTGGCCTTTTCCCTCTCCATTTATCCAAGTCCTTTTTTCTAAAGACTCCTATGAATAAAAGAGGCAGAGAAGGGCATCTAGGGATGTTGCATAGCTGCTAAACTCCTGTCCACTCACAAACATGCTTCTCTGTATCTAATATTTTAGAGTTTCTTAGGAGCCCTCAATATTACCTGCTCTACTTTAAGTCTGCTCCCGATCCCCCATTTTTTCAATGGCCTTCCTTCAGTGAGTTTCAGGCTTCTCTGTTCTACCCCAGGTGCCTCCACAGCCATTGCTTTCACTGTTTTGGACCCAGGGTCAAATCTACACCCAGATCAATGTGCTAACAATATTTCTTGAAGCCCATTGTGCTCTGGCTCAGCTGAACTCTGCTGTGAAAATTGACACACAGATTTAAGGATGGGAGTGACACCAAGTAGATGAAATGTGTCTTAAAATGTATAGAGGAGATGGGTGCATTACTAGCAAACAAAGAAACAAACTGAGTTGAATATTTGTGGCTAAAATTTCTGGTTAGAATTGGAGAATTCTGAGTTGATTTGCATTAGAATTATTACTGTTACCCCTTAAGGGAAGTGGAAAACTCATTAAAAAGTAGAAAGTTATTCTTTGGATTTATCAAGCAGCTCTTTCCAAATCACATTTGGCCTATTAAAGTGTGAAGGGATAAGCAATGTTCGGATTCTGTTTTTCTTAAAGCCCCACATGGGTTAAGTAAGAAATGGAAAGCATACTACTGTGTTGCTGGAGAAGACTCTTGAGAGTTCCTTGGACGGCAAGGAGATCAAACCAGTCAATCCTAAAGGAAACCAACTCTGAATATTCATTGGAAGGACTGATGCTGAAGCTGAAGCTCCAGTACTTTGGCTGCCTGATGCGAAGAGCTGACTGACTCACTGGAAAAGACCCTGATGCTAGGAAAGACTGAGGGCAGGATGAGAAGGGGGCAACAGAGGATGAGATGGTTGGATGGCATCACTGAGTCAATGGACATGAGTCTGAGCAAACTCTGGGAAATGGTGAAGGACAAGGAAGGCTGGTGTGCTGCAGTCCATGGGGTCCCAAAGAATCAGACACGACTGAGTGACTGAACAGCAACAGTGTGCATCTCGAGTTGTTTCCAAACTCAAACATTAATTAAAACTTACGATATATGAGAATGTCCAAGACGGTTTCAGGATAACTCGATATTTTTTACATATATAATTACCATAACAATTTTATTATTCTGGACTCAACAGCAATAAAGTTTGTTTTGTTTGTTTTTAAGATATACAGTAATATCGGAGAAGGCAATGGCACCCCACTCCAGTACTCTTGTTTGGAAAATCCCATGGACGGAGGAGCCTGTTAGGCTGCAATCCATGGGGTCGCTAAGAGTCGGACACGACTGAGCGACTTCACTTTCACTTTTCACTTTCATGCATTGGAGAAGGAAATGGCAGCCCACTCCAGTGTTCTTGCCTGGAGAATCCCAGGGACGGGGGAGCCTGGTGGGCTGCTGTCTATGGGGTTGCACAGAGTCGGACACTACTGAAGTGACTTAGCAAGATACAAAGTAATATAAAAAAAAGAAGAGAGAACTTAGTGAAAATAAGAATAGCCAGCTTTCAGGAACCTTATTTCTGTTTCACTTTCGGGGTTAACAGGGTGAAGCAGAAAGAGCCCTGTAGGTGCTAGTATAGGTGATAAGGCAATGGCAGTGTGTAGTGTCCCTGGGCTGCACAGGGGGCAGGCCTCTGTGTTTACTCATTTGTCTTGTGTTGCATTTCTGCTTATGCACTTAGCCTGGCTCCCCACTCTCCACTGAATCAAGGCTTAGCTTCTCTCTTGGGATTTCACAGCTGTCCAAAACAGGACCCAACCTGGTTTCTGGCTGCTGTGTGAAGAAAGGTGTCAGAAGAAAAATATTATAGGTACTGAGCAAGGCCATCTTTGTTCAGTAGGAAGGGCTGGGTCGCCATGTGATGAGCTCATTGAGGTGGGAGAGGTGCTGGCAGAGAGTTACTGGGGTTGCAGAGCCCCCCTACAGGTATTAAGACTGGGCCTGAGGTCTAGCTTCCGGAGCTCAGTAAACATGTAGGGACTTGGTGCAGGAGCATGGCCCTGCATGAGGGCTGAGAGCAACTAGCAGTGAGGCTTAAGATGGTACCCTTGAAGCTGCTGCACTAGTGCCCCTGAGACATGAAGCGTGCTATGCTATGCTATGCTAAGTCACTTCAGTTGTGTCCAACTCTCTGCTACCCCATAGACAGCAGCCCGACAGGCTCCCCCATCCCTGGGATTCTCCAGGCATGAATAGTCCTAAAAGCTGAGATGTCCGGAAGCAAGACAGAATTGCAAGGCTCCAGTGCTGGCAATTGGGAGGCAGGGGCTGGAGATCCTTCTCTTGTCAGATGGCTTATTTTCAGTCTGATCTGTGTTTCTGTGGGCTGTTGACATGCCTGAGCATATCCAACAGATTGAAAGGAAGAACCACAGGGAGTGCATTTGCATAAAGGCCCAAGATGATATCTGGTGCACGTGGCCTTCTCCAGCAGTAGGGTGAGGAGAGTGGGTGAGCATGAATACAGTATGGGCTGTTGAGCTCAGCTGCTGTTGATTTATGTTTGAGTCCTAGGTTCAGAGGAAGCTTCAGATAAAAAGTGGAGGAGTTGTTCTCTTGCAGAAGTTAGCTCTGTTTGGGGACCAATGCACAGAATAATATGTATTTCAGAGATGTTTTTCTAACTCCATCATCAAACACAATGATTTTCTGCACTGGGGGGCTTTTAGGAGGAATACTGTCAATTTTTAACTCTAGTGTATCAGAAACCTTATCTGGAAAAGACACAGTAAAGCCCACTCAGTGAAAAGTTGTAATAAGTAATGAGATGCATAATGTCATATTTCTCCAAAATACTCATTTAATTTTTTGTCTAATTTTAAAAATCACAGAAAGTTTTCATTGGGTGATTTATAATGTATCATAAACATTTGTTTAATTTTTATTTCCTTGAAGTACCATGTTTGAAAGATAAATCTTTTGCTTTAAAGAAAACTGCAACGAGTTTATTACATAATTTGATTCATGCTAACATGCTGACTTCATGTTGTGAAGCACAAATGCCGTAGATCTTGTCTTCTTGGCAGTTCTTACAAGGCAATAAAATAAGCATCTACTTGAATTATTATTGTATTAGTCACAGTTAATTATATATTTATATGTGTTATATTACATTAAAAAATTACTTTTTCTGTATGTTATATTACATTGAAAAAAATTACTTTTTTCTTCCCCTCTAAGGAAGGCAAAGAGATGTTTAACCATTTTAGAATTTAACTCTTTTTTTGCCTCCAATGGACTGGAATAGCAAAGAAAGATTATGAAAGGGTCCAAAGAATGGAATCAAAAGTCCAAAAGACTATGGTTGTTGAGGTCTTGAATCACCAATTGTATTGATTCCAGTACCTACTGGTTTCAGCTACCTTGCCAATTATCTCAGTAAATAATACAAATATCACAATAGAATAGCCTGTCCCATGGAAATACTATACATCCAATACAGAATTTTAAGAGTCAAAGAAAACTTGAAATGTTTTTGGTCCTCTAAATGGTATTATAAAGTTAGGAGTGATCCCCAGGCAAATCCTCAATCTAAGAGCAAAAAGTTCTTTTGAAACTAGATCAACATTTATATGGATCAGAGGATCTTTGCCTTGAGACTGAAGATAATACAATCAGGAGGATGAGACAAAAATAAAAATATTGTAGATGTAAAATATTAGTGGAAGGCCTCGGGTAATGGGGTGTTAGAGCTGGGATGATCTTTGAAATGTGGGGGCCAACTATCCAGTTTCTAAGACTTTGGGGTTTCTTGGCATATAGGGCTTTTGTGCTCAAAAATGACAAGAGGAGTCCTTGATAACCTACTGCTGAGATTATGTTCCTCAACTTCTTTTAGTTTAACCATGAGAAAGATAAGGCCCAGTTTGGTGAAATGACTGGCCAATAGCAGAATCAAGATTATATTCCAAATCTGGTCTTTGTCCCACCACCCTGTGTTGCTTCTTTAAAAATCAAAAGGAAAAATATTTTGAGAGATATTTTGAGATAAATGACCACAGGAAGTGGGTGCCTCAACTCAGACAGGTATAGGAACAAGGCTTTCTGAGGATTTGGATTACAGCAGGCACTGCCAAGATAGGGTTGGGGCCAACTGTAGGCAGACTTCCCAGCGTGTTTCTTTCACTGTCCAGTGAATAGCATTGCATTAGTTCCTGCAGGCTGTCATAACAGATTACCACAGACTTGGTGACTTAGAAAGCAGAAATATATTTTCTCAAAGCTCTGAAGGCCAGAAGTGTGAAATCAAGGTACCAGCAGGGCTACACTCCCTCCAAAGCTCTATGCTCCAGTCCTTCCTTGTCTCTTCCAGTTTTTGATGGCAGAAGATGCTTCTTGGCTTGGGGCTGCATATCTCCAGTTTCTGCCTCCATTTTCACATCACTTCCTTCTCCTTCTCATTTTTTTTTTCCTTAGAGGTACTCATGTCATTGGATTTAGGGCTTATCCCATCCAGCATGATCTTCTCTGAGATCTTTACCTTAATTACTACCGCAAAGAATATGGTCAATCTTTATAAATATTCCATTTACACTAGAAAAGGATGTGTATCTTACCATTCTATAATGAGTCCTCTATAAATGCCAATTAGGTTGAATTAGCTGATAGTATAGTTCAATCCTCTATGCCTATATTGATTTTCTGTCTACTTTTGCTGTTACTGAGGAAGGGGGTGCTAAAATCTGCAGCTATAATTGTGCATTTGTCTGTTACTCCCTTTCAGTTCTCTGAGTAAATCTCTTTTCACTGTCAGTGAGTAATTGCTTGATGTATTTGAAAGCTCTGCTATTTGCTGAATACACAGTTAAGATTATTATGTGTTATGGAAAATTTGACATTGCTATCAGTATGAAATGTTCTTCTTCATGCCTGAAAGTTTACTTTGTTCTGATGATTAATTTTTCCTGATATTAATATAGGTATTCCAGCTTTCTTTATTAATGTTTTCATGGTATGTTTTCTAACCTTTCACTTTTATACTTTAACTAAAAATGTAGACTATTTCTGGACATTTTATTTTTATTTATTTTTTTTGCTTTTGTGTGTGACTTGTATTATCTTATTTCCCTGACTAGGGATTGAATGTGGGCCCACAGGAGTGAAAGCACTGGACTGCCTGAGAATTCCTGGGACTTTTTAAAAAACCAAATTTGATAATGTTTGTTATTTAATTGGAATGTTAAGCCTTTAATAATTGATGCAATTACTGATATGATTTGGTATATATATATACCATTTTATTTTGTTTTCTGTATGTCCCATCTGTCGTTTATTTTTTTTTTGCTTGAAAAATGTCAAGATTCCTTGTAATAAAAGGTTTGCAGTTGACAAATTTTCTTAGCTTTAGTTTGTCTGAAAAGGTTTTTATTTTGAAAGGTATTTTCACTAGATTCAGAATTTCAGGCTGATAGATATTCTAGCTATTCAAAGATGATAATCCACTATTTTTTAATTTGCATAGTTTTGGATGGTAAATCTATAATAAATATTACCTTTGTTTCTCTGAAAGTATATTTTTTCTCCAAATATTTAAAATTTCTGTATCCCTATTTTTAGCAATGTGATGATATGGATAAAGGTGTGTGTGTGTGTGATGTACGCGTGTGTGTGTTTATCATGTTTGGGATTTATTGGGTGCTTTGATTTATGGATTTCTAGTTGTTATCAAGTTTGGAACATTTTGCTATCATGTCTTCACAAATTTTTGCTCATATAGCCCCCATTTCCAGCTCCATTTCTCCACCACTAGTTTTCTCCTTCTGAAACTCCAGTTACATGTGAAATCTTTTTCATTTTTGGTTTTTCTTTTAGTATTGTGAAATTTAGTATTTAGTATTGTAAAAACAATACTAAAAGAAAAACCAAAAATGAAAAAGATTTCACAGAGAAAAACTCTCTGTGTCTCATTTGGATAAATTTTATTGCTGTATCAAGTTCATTGATGTACTTTTTTCTTCCATGGAATCTAATCTACTATTAAATACCATTCATAGTAATTTTTTACCTTAATAAGTTAAATTTGTCTTCCTCTATGTTGTCTATTTCTTTCATTATGTTCATATTATCTCTGACATTTTTATTATATGTAATATTTATAATGTTTTACTGTTCTTATCTATTAATTTTCTCATCTATCATTGGTGAGTCTGTTTCTTTTGACCGATATTTTTTCTCCTGGTTATGGATCACATTTTCCTGCTTCATATTCTAGTACTTTTATTGGAAGTCAGACATTGTGAATTTTATATTTCTGATTATTAATTTCTGTTATTTACCTTTAAAGAGTGTTAAAGCTTTTTCTTGTAGGAAGTCAGGTTAGTTGATTAGTATAAACTTCTCGGAATGTATTTTTAAGCTGTTTGAGAGTGAGTCTTTAGAGTAGCCTTTATTCTAGAGCTGATTCATACCTACTGTTAGGGTGTGGTCTTTTATATTTCTATTGATTGCCATTTTTATACAGTGAGGTCTCTCTACTTTGGAAAAAGCAAAACTAAACAATTTCCAGTCCTAGGGGGAAAAAACCCCCTAAAAATTGTGTTACATTTCCTTTGGTATTTGTTCTTTTCTCAGAAATTTTTCTTGCTCATGATATTTGATGATTGATTTTCAGCCAAAGACTCAAGAGAACTCCTGTTCAGACATTCAAGCTGCTTTCTGTTTCTGTTTCACTTTCTCTCTCTTTCTGTTCCTCTGCTCTCTGGAATTCTCTCCCACCAGTTCTAGAAACTTCTTACCTGAACTCAGATATTTATCTCCTCAACTCAGTAACACTACTGTCTGTGTTTAGATTTCCCCTCCCTATGTTATAGTCTGGAAATTGCCTGTAGGCTGTTGATGATGATATTTGTTTATCTCTTATTTTTTCTCTTCTCTCAGGTATCAGAGACACAGGATACCTGTGTCCAATGCCTAAAAACCATTTTTGCATATTTATAGTTTTTAATCATGTGACAGTTATTCCACCCCTTATTACTCACTTGTAGGTGGAAGCAGAAGTCAATAATTTAAATTTTTTTTTTTACATGAGCAAAAATTAATTTTCAGAGTTAAACATTTAAAACTTATCTTTTAATTCTAGTTTGACATGTACAACTGGTTAATTCATATTTCCTCTTGGATATCTAATAGATATTCTAATATTAATGTTTTCTCAAAAGAACTCTTAGTTTCCACAGCATACCCTCACCCAAATTGTCCTTCCCTTGGTCTTTACTATTTCAGTGAGAGGCACCATCACCTTCCAAATTATTCAAGATAAGAACCTAGAAGTCAGGTTGATTCTACTCTTTATTTCACACCCTAGATTGAAGTCATTAAGTCCTATCAATTTTGTTTCTAAGATATACCTCCATCATATCCATCTAGTCACCTTCACTGACACCAGCTAGGTCTATTACCTCTCATCCAAATTATTATAATAACCTCTATACTTAAAATTTTGCACTTCTCTTATGCATTCTCTGTACAATATAAGAATAATTTGTAGAATGTAATTTGAATCAACATTCTCCTATTTTAAGACTTTCAGTGGCTTCCTTTCATTCACAATAAAATTTAGACTCTTAATACAATGTGCAAAGCCCCATGAGACCAAGGTCTTGTCCATCTTACCACCTCGTGCCTTACCACTCTCTCCAGAGTTCACTGTTTCATGACCATACAGTTCTCCTTGCAGTTATTCATGTGCTATTTGTTATATCAAGGTATTTGCATATGAATTACCTTTCCTAGCGCTCACTTCCTCTGTTCTCCATATGGTATTTCCCTATCTTTCAACTTGTAGTTTAAATACTATCTTCTCTGAAATATCTTCCCTGATCATTCCATCTAATCAAGTCAGCCTAATTCATTGTTATATATAAGTCCCTTTCTTGTGTACTGTATGAAATTTATTCTTTTGTAACTTGCAAATTATTTTTTTTTCTCTTCCTCCCCACTCATAGGAGACAGAGACCAGCCTATCAATATTGCTTGTTATTGCACTTCTAATGTCTACCAAGTACTTGGCTCTATCATTATCCAGGTTTTCTATCTGGGAACAATTTGCAAATTACAGTGTTGATAGGGGGATCCAAATAGAGATGGGTAGCTTTAATGATTTAAGGAGATGAATATCTTTTTTAGTTTGTGGGACCTGAGATTAATAGAAATGATTAAAAGAATTAATGTGTCAGACCCATGTGGAGAAGATAAACTTTAAAAATGGGACCTGAGAATAGAATTAATTGATATGCTATTGGGTATATCTGTATAAACTAGATTTACATAGAAAGCAAAACTGGACATAGTATGGTAAAAAAAAACTTTAGATTTTAGCAGAGTGCTTAACTTAACACTCAGTACATCATTGATAAATTAATGCAAATTGACAGAACAAAGTCTGGAGCTTCCATTTCATTTCCATCATCAGTTCAGTTCAGTCACTGTCAGTCATGTCTGATTTTTTGTGAGCCCATGGACTGCAGCATGCCAGGCTTCCCTGTCCACCACCAACTCCTAGAGCTTGCTCAAACTCATGTTCATTGAGTCAGTGATGCCATCCAACCATCTCATCCTCTGTCATCCCCTTCTCCTCCTGCCTTCAATCTTTCCCAGCATCAGGGACTTTCCTAATGAGTCAGCTCTTTACATGAGGTGACCAAAGTATTGGAGCTTCAGTTTCAGCATCAGTCCTTCCAATGAATATCCAGGATTGATTTTCTTTAGGACTGATTGGTTTGATCTTGCAGTCCAAGGGATTCTCAAGAGTCTTCTCCAACACCACAGTTCAAAAGCATCAATTCTTTAGCACTCAATTTTCTTTGTTGTCCAACTCTCACAACCATACATGACTACTGGAAAAACCATAGCTTTGACTAGATGGACCTTTGTCAGCAAAGTAATGTCTCTGCTTTTTAATATGCTAAGTTGGTCATAGCATTCCAAGAAACAAGCGTCTTTTAATTTCATGGCTGCAGTTGCTGTCTGCAGAGATTTTGAAGCAAAAGGAAATAAAGTCTGTCACTGTTTCCATTGTTTCCCCATCTATTTGCAATGAAGTGATGGGACCAGATGCCGTGATCTTAGTTTTTTGAATGTTGAGTTTTAAGCCAGCTTTTCCACTCTCCTCTTTTACTCTTATCAAGAGGCTCTCTAGTTCCTCCATGCTTTCTGCCTTAAGGGTGGTGTCATCTGCATATCTGAGGTTATTGATATTTCTCCTGGCAATCTTAATTACAGCTTGTGCTTCATCTAGCCCAGCATTTCACATGATATACTCTGCATATAAGTTAAATAAGCAGGGTGATGATACACAGCCTTGATGTACTTCTTTCCCAGTTTGGATATGGAAATTCATTTTGACTTCTTTTCATTGCGACTGACACTAGAGTGAACAAGTCTGTCTAAAATACTAAAGCAAAGCATTCTCCTCGCTGCTAACCCTATTTACCTTTTCTCCTTGAAAATAAAGGGCTATAGACAATGTCAAAAGTATAATTTACATTACCATTCAGCAGATTATCACATTGTATTCAACACCTAGAAAGCACTGGAGATCCTTGAAGGCTTTCTGCTGTCCTCCTATAGTATAATAGGTGGATGTTGAAACTGCCTCACTCCTCACCTTCATCCATATACCATTCCACACACATGCACATGCCTGTTGAAGCAATGGGCCATGGAAAGTGGAAGGTTTGCACATAAAGAAAGTTCCTATTCAGGATCATTTTTCTTTCTTCTTCCCATAGTGTATATCATTGATCCTTGAACAACAAGGATTTAACTGTGTGGCCAGTTAACACTATGAATCTATAGACAGAGGGCTGACTGTGAAGTTATCTGTGGATTTTCCACTATTTAAGTTCAGCTCCAGAAGCTCTGTGCTGTTCAAGGGTCAACTGTTTCTAAACACATGATATTACTGTTGCCCCCACCCTTTTTTTTTTTTTGAAATGGGTTACTTCTGGTTTCTCCAGTTTTTTTCTATTGTTTCCTGGAAATGAGACAATTAATTCAGCATCCAAGTGATGGCAAGCACTATCTTAGAGTTTTTACAATGATAAATTTGTCATCTCATGTAATTATTATGTTGCGTGGTAAGTTGATTCAGTTGTGTTCAACTCTTTGCAAAGTGAAAATCACTTGTGTCCAACTCTTTGTGACCCTATGGATTCCTGGGTTGGGAAGTTCTGTTAGAGAAGGGATACTCTACCCACTCCAGTATTCTTGGGCTTCCCTGGTGGCTCAGCTGGTAAAGAATCCTCCTGCAATGCACGGGACCTGGGTTCAATCCCTGGGTTGGGAAGATCCCCTAGAGAAGGGAATGGCTACCCATTCCAGTATTCTGGCCTGGAGAATTCCATGGACTGTAGAGTCCATGGGGTCACAAAGAGTCAGACATGACTGAGTGACTTTCATTTTCACTTTCAATATATTTGGAGTCATGTCTAGAAGCAGCATAATACAGTAGTTATTAGTATAGACTTTGGTCTATACATTTTTGTACAGTTCTTCTGTGTATTCTTGCCACCTCTTCTTAATATCTTCTGCTTCTGTTAGGTCCATACCATTTCTGTCCTTTATCGAGCTCATTTTTGCATGAAATGTTCCTTTGGTATCTCTGATTTTCTTGAATAGATCCCTAGTCTTTCCCATTCTGTTGTTTTCCTCTATTTCTTTGCACTGATCATTGAAGAAGGCTTTCTTATCTCTTCTTGCTATTCTTTGGAACTCTGCATTCAGATGTTTATATCTTTCTTTTTCTCCTTTGCTTTTCGCTTCTCTTCTTTTCACAGCTATTTGCAAGGCCTCCCCAGACAGCCATTTTGCTTTTTTGCATTTCTTTTCCATGGGGATGGTCTTGATCCCTGTCTCCTGTACAATGTCACGAACCTCATTCCATAGTTCATCAGGCACTCTATCTATCAGATCTAGGCCCTTAAATCTATTTCTCACTTCCACTATATAATCATAAGGGATTTGATTCAGGTCATACCTGAATGGTCTAGTGGTTTTCCCTACTTTCTTCAGTTTCAGTCTGAATTTGGCAATAAGGAGTTCATGGTCTGAGCCACAGTCAGCTCCTGGTCTTGTTTTTGCTGATTATACAGAGCTTCTCCATCTTTGGCTGCAAAGAATATAATCGATCTGATTTCAGTGTTGACCATCTGGTGATGTCCATGTATAGAGTCTTCTCTTGTGTTGTTGGAAGAGGGTATTTGTTATGACCAGTGCATTTTCTTGGCAAAACTCTGTTAGTCTTTGCCCTGCTTCATTCCATATTCCAAGGCCAAATTTGCCTGTTACTCCAGGTGTTTCTTGACTTCCTACTTTTGCATTCCAGTCCCCTATAATGAAAAGGACATCTGTTTTGGGTGTTAGTTCTAAAAGGTCTTGTAGGTCTTCATAGAACCGTTCAACTTCAGCTTCTTCAGCATTACTGGTTGGGGCATAGACTTGGATTACTGTGACATTGAATGGTTTGCCTTGGAAACGAACAGAGATCATTTGGTCATTTTTGAGATTGCATCCAAGTACTGCATTTTGGACTCTTTTGCTGATCATGATGGCCACTCCATTTCTTCTGAGGGATTCCTGCCCGCAGTAGTAGATATAATGGTCATCTGAGTTAAGTTCACCCATTCCAGTCCATTTTAGTTCGCTGATTCCTAGAATGTCAACATTCACTCTTGCCATCTCTTGTTTGACCACTTCCAATTTGCCTTGATTCATGGACCTGACATTCCAGGTTCCTATGCAATATTGCTCTTTACAGCATCGAACTTTGCTTCTATCACCAGACATATCCACAGCTGGGTATTCTTTTTGTTTTGGCTCCATCCCTTCATTCTTTCTGGAGTTATTTCTCCACTGATCTCCAGTAGCATATTGGGCCCCTACTGACCTGGGGAGTTTCTCTTTCAGTATCCTATCATTTTGCCTTTTCTTACTGTTCATGGGGCTCTCAAGGTAAGAATACTGTACAAAAAAGTGCTTCACGACCCAGATAATCATGATGGTGTGATCACTGACCTAGAGCCAGACATCCTGGAATGTGAAGTCAAGTGGGCCTTAGAAAGCATCACTACGAATAAACTAGTGGGGGTGATGGAATTCCAGTGGAGCTATCCCAAATCCTGAAAGATGATGCTGTGAAAGTGCTTCACTCAATATGCCAGCAAATTTGGAAAACTCAGCAGTGGCCACAAGATTGGAAAAGGTCAGTTTTCATCCCAATCCCAAAGAAAGACAATGCCAAAGAGTGCTCAAACTACCGCACAATTGCACTCATCTCACACGCTAGTAAAGTAATGCTCAAAATTCTCCAAGCCAGGCTTCAGCAATATGTGAACCATGAACTTCCAGATGTTCAAGCTGGTTTTAGAAAAGGCAGAGGAACCAGAGATCAAATTGCCAACATCCGCTGGATCATGGAAAAAGCAAGAGAGTTCCAGAAAAACATCTATTTCTGCTTTCTTGACTATGCCAAAGCCTTTGACTGTGTAGATCACAATAAACTGTGGAAAATTCTGAAAGAGATGGGAATACCAGACCACCTGATCTGCCTCTTGAGAAATTTGTATGCAGTTCAGGAAGCAACAGTTAGAACTGGTCATGGAACAACAGACTGGTTCCAAATAGGAAAAGGAGTACGTCAGGGCTGCATATTTTCACCATGTTTATTTAACTTCTATGCAGAGTACATCATGAGAAATGCTGGACTGGAAGAAACACAAGCTGGAATCAAGATTGCTGGGAGAAATATCAATAACCTCAGATATGCAGATGACACCACCCTTATGGCAGAAAGTGAAGAGGAACTAAAAAGCCTCTTGATGAAAGTGAAAGTGGAGAGTGAAAAGGCTGGCTTAAAGCTCAACATTGAGAAAATGAAGATCATGGCATCTGGTCCCATCACTACATGGGAAATAGATGAAGAAACAGTGGAAACAGTGTCAGACTTTCTTTTTCTGGGCTCCAAAATCACTGCAGATGGTGACTGCAGCCATGAAATTAAGAGACGCTTACTCCTTGGAAGGAAAGTTATGACCAACCTAGATAGCATATTCAAAAGCAGAGACATCACTTTGCCAACACAGGTTCGCTTACAAGGCTATGGTCTTTCCTGTGGTCATGCATGGATGTGAGAGTTGGACTGTGAAGAAGGCTGAGCGCTGAAGAATTGATGCTTTTGAACTGTGGTGTTGGAGAAGACTCTTGAGAGTCCCTTGGAGTGCAAAGAGATCCAACCCGTCCATTCTGAAGGAAATCAACCCTGGGATTTCTTTGGAAGGAATGATGCTAAAGCTGAAACTCCAGTATTTTGGCCAACTCATGTGAAGAGTTGACTCATTGGAGAAGACTCTGATGCTGGGAGGGATTAGGGGCAGGAGGAGAAGGGGATGACAGAGGATGAGATGGCTGGATGGCGTCACTGACTAGATGGATGTAAATCTGAGTGACCTCCGGGAGTTGGTGATGGACAGGGAGGCCTGTCGTGCTGCGGTTCATGGGGTCATAAAGAGTCGGACACGACTGAGCGACTGATCTAATCTAATCTGGTCTATACTTTGCATCTTTCCACTGTTATCTACTAGCTTTAGCTGTTGTTCAAGTTACTTAACCTCTCTGTGTTTCACTTTTCTCATCTGTAGACTGGTAATAGTAACATCACAGGATTTACTTGAATGGGTTGTTGTGAGCAATAAAGAAATTAATATTTATAAAAACACTGACACATAGATGTCCTAATTGTCATTTTTCATATTATCTTAGTCTTCATATTTTTGGGCTTCCCTTGTGGCTCAGCTCGTCTTTTATTTGATCGCTCACCTTTCTAATATTTTACTGGATCCACTGAGTTTCCTTTGTCCCTTCCCTCCCTCCTACACACAAAACAATAACTTGGAAGATTTCTGTTTCTATTTCTTAGAAATAATAAATATCTCCTCTTAACATTTCAAACCTATCACCCATTTTGTCTTCTGTGTTATTGTTAAGAATTTTGGAAACACTAAATTTTTGATCCCCCACATTAGTTTTTATGTTTATTTTTATGCATTTAATGTTATTCAGTCACTCCGTCATTGTGGCCCCACAGACTGCAGCATTCCAAGCCTCCCTGTGCTTCACTATCTCCTGGAGTTTGCTCTAACTCACATACATTGCATCAGTGATACCATCCAACCATCTCATCCTCTGTCGTCCCCTTCTCCTGGCCTCAGTCTTTCCCAGCATCAGTCTTTTCCATTTAGTCAGCTCTTTGCATCATGTGGTCAAAATATTGAAGCTTTAGCTGTACCATCAGTACTTCCAGTGAATATTCAGGGTTGATATCCTTTAGGATTATTTGTATGCATTTAATGTAGCTTAGGTTTATCACAATGTTTGCTAATGTCCTTATTCATCTTTGTTTTAGGATTTCATTCCTTTACTGTCTCTCTTAAAAAAAAACTAATTGAAGGGAGTCTGCGGAGAATGGATATATGTATATTATGGCTGAGTCCCTCTGCTATTTACCTGAAACTATCATAACTTTGTTAATCAACTATACTCCAATATAAAATAAAAAGTTAAAAAAAAAAATAATTGATTTATTTGGCTGTGCTGGGTCTTCATTGCTGCAGGAGCTTTTTTCTAGTTGCAGCGAGCAGGGGCTGCTCTCTAGCTATGGTACGCATTGCAGTGGCTTCGCTTGTTGTGGAGCACAGGCCCCAGAGCATGAAGATTTCAGCAGTTATGGCACATGGGCCAGTAGTTGTGGCTCCCAGGCCCTAGAGCATAGACTCAATAGTTGTAGCCCATGGGCTTAGTTGTTTTGTGGCATGTGGAATCGGACTGAGGACTGAACCCTTGTCACCTGCATTGATAGTCTACCACCGAGCCAAAGAAGCCCTTATTCTTTCTTTCTCTGTTAATTTTCCTTCTATTAATCTTTTAAAATGTTTTTTACTTCTTTTAATATTTTTTTTCACAGAGGATAACTTACTCATTAATGTTCCTTTTCCTTCCCTACCTCCCTTCTTTCCTTCCTTCCTTTATTTTTTTGCAATATCTTGATTTCCCCCCTCACTCTTAAAGGACAATTTAGCAGGGCAGATAATTCTAAGATGACAGTTATTTTCTCTCAATACTTTGAAATGTCACTTTGCCTGTGACTTCTGTGATTATTCTTGGGAAGCCTGCCATCAGTCTAATTTGTGTTCCTTTTAAGGTTTTCTGCCTTTGATCTCAGGTTATTTTAAAAATCTCTTCATCTTTGGTGTTCTGCAGTTTAATTTTAGATGTGTCTAGGTGTGGATTTATATGTATTTCTTTTTACTGGTATTCAGTAAACTTCCCAACTTGACAAATATTCCTTAAATCAGTTATGGAAAATTAACCACCCTTTTGTGCTTGAATAGTGCCATTTTCCAATGCTTTCTATCTTATAGAACTCCTAATAGATGCATATTGAGTTTCTTTTTACACTTAATCTTTCTTTTATAGTTTGGGGAGCTGCTGAAGCCCTAAATTGACTTGATCTTAGGACTGTTTTAGGTTGTATCTACAAGAGGATGGGATGGGGTGGGAAGGGAGGTAGAAGGGGGGTTCGGGATGGGGGACACATGTTCACCCATGGGTGATTCATGTCAATGTATGGCAAAAACCACCATAATATTGTAAAGTATTTAGCCTCCAATTAAATAAATAAACTTTTTTTAAAAAGGTGATGATTGCTTTTTTCCCAGTCCCAAGCACGAAATATGTGTTCAGTAAATAGTATCTATCTATTATATACATCCTCAGTATATTTTTCAAGTAGATAAAATTTTTCTTCTTTCTTTCAACTGTTTCCTTGTGTCATTTATTTGTCTTGGAGGAAAGAAAAGATAAAAATTTCTCTTTGTTTTCTATTTTTCAGTATTTGAAAATGTACCTGTGTTGCTTTTAAAAGAAGATGAAAGTTTAAAATAGAATTTTCAGGTGCTAGATGATTGCATTTTTAAAATTTCATGCCCAAATGTTTCTTGATAATTATCTTTTGTTCTTCCATTGCTTTGCGTCAACTTTTTGATAAGCCTGCAAAAAAAAGATATGTTTGAAAATCTTTCACTCCATTTCCTGCTTCTGAAGTGTAAATGCTTTAATTATTTGAAACTCTCTGAGGTCTCCTTCAGAGAGGGCTGTCAGAACATTGCAATTCCACTCAGGAAAATCTCTCCTGGGCCTAGCACAAGGTTTGTGATTTAATGAGATGCTCATTTCAAGCAATTGGACAGCAACTTGGTAGATATTTAAGAGCAAAACTTTGATGAAGGTTCTGTGCTCCTCTGAGGACCTTTCATTGTTTTGGATGAACTTAATTCCTAGGAGAGTGTAATGAGACTGACAAGCATTGCTTCAGGTTTATAAATGAGTTTTCTCATCTTGCAGAAAAACCAAAGTTCCACTTCTCACTTTGCTTTCCTAACTGGAAGGAATATAGGAGTTTCCAAAGTCAGCGGTAAAACCACATGCCTTCTTGGAGCTCTAGGAATATCCTTTGAGGTAACAAATTTGTTTATCAATGGTCATAGCAAGGCATAGTGTGTAATCATGCCTGTAAACATTCAGACTAGTGGTTGGGAAGCCTCTGAGAAGTTATTTTCCCAACCAGATTTTACAGATGAGAAATCTATGATCCAGAGAGTTAACTGGGTTTCCTAGGATCACCAAGCAGAGTACTTTTGGCTAGAGTACTTGTTCTCTCAATTCCTGGTCCAGCACCCTTTCCATGTTACAGAAGAGTCTATATTTTCTAAACATTGTTTTTGAGAGTTCCTTTGCATTGACTGGCTTCAAAGGAAAAATAAATTTATTCATTTAAGCTTCCACATTGTACAAAGTAACATTTAAGACATAAGATGATACAGGTATCCCTTATCATCTATACTCTTATTCTTTGACCACAGAAACTGAGTAGATTCAGAAAACGGTTTTGAGATGGGACTGGTATCTCTTGATATCCATACTCCTCCCACTGGTATTAAAAGTACAGGAATCAAATACTGTAGATTCACTCAATATTTGAACTTAATTTCCTAATTCTTCTTCATGTACCAACTAGATTTAATAATAGAGTTTCTTAGATTTGCAATAGGACAAATCTGGGAAGATTATCACAGAATCTCCGAGTTTTAAGGAATACCAAACAGTGTCAGACTTTCTTCTTCTGGGCTCCAAAATCAGTGCAGATGGTGACTGCAGCCATGAAATTAAAAGACGCTTACTCCTTGGAAGGAAAGTTATGACCAACCTAGATAGCATATTCAAAAGCAGAGACATCACTTTGCCAACAAAGGTTCGCCTAGTCAAGGCTATGGTCTTTCCTGTGGTCATGTATGGATGTGAGAGCTGGACTATGAAGAAGGCTGAGCGCCGAAGAATTGATGCTTTTGAACTGTGGTGTTGGAGAAGACTCTTGAGAGTCCCTTGGACTGCAAGGAGATCCAACCAGTCCATTGCGAAGGAGATCAGCCCTGGGATTTCTTTGGAAGGAATGATGCTAAAGCTGAAACTCCAGTATTTTGGCCACCTCATGCGAAGAGTTGACTCATTGGAGAAAACTCTGATGCTGGGAGGGATTGAGGGCAAGAGGAGAAGCGGAAGACAGAGGATGAGATGGCTGGATGGCATCACTGACTCGATGGATGTGAGTCTGAGTGACCTCCGAGAGCTGGTGATGAACAGGGAGGCCTGGCGTGCTGCGGTTCATGGGGTCGCAAAGAGTCGGACAGGACTGAGCGACTGATCTGATCTGAAAGACCGTCTAGTTCAAACACATACATTTTTTTAGAAGAAGGCATTTAACAACTATTGCATTTGACTCAATTTACTTTCTCAGGTGCAGGGGACCAGGGACCAGCATCTGGAAGCTCTAAGGCAGTTGGTTATAGGTGTACACAAAAGCTAATGTAAGTGGCCTATTTCTGTCACGACTGCTTCTGGTGACATTGTTCTCAGTAATATCATCTAAAAATTTTATAGCCTCAAATCAAAGATCATTTTTAGTATTTATCTTACCAGAATCATTGATTGTGATCACTACTGTTGTGACTTTTATGATACCCACATTGTTTGGTTCTCTTTGAAACTGATAGTTTATCTGTTTCATTTGTAGAATTTTCTGCCTTCTTTCTCCTCTCGAATGTTAGTCTTTTTAGCTGTCAGGATTCTGTTCCTGTCCCAGTTCTTCTTACTCTGTGTGATGTTCCTATGTGCTTCAGATCAGATCAGATCAGTCGCTCAGTCGTGTCCGACTCTTTGTGACCCCATGAACCGCAGCACGCCAGGCCTCCCTGTCCATCACCAGCTCCCGGAGGTCACCCAGACTCACACCCATCAAGTCAGTGATGTCATCCAGCCATCTCATCTTCTGTCGTTCCCTTCTCCTCCTGCCCTCAATCCCTCCCAGCATCAGAGTCTTCTCCAATGAGTCAACTCTTCGCATGAGGTGGCCAAAATACTGGAGTTTCAGCTTTAGCATCATTCCTTCTAAAGAAATTCCAGGATTGATCTCCTTCAGAATGGACTGGTTGGATCTTCTTGCAGTCCAAGGGACTCTCAAGAGTCTTCTCCAACACCACAGTTCAAAAGCAAATACTTAATATCCATTTGATCCATTAGACAAGAAAATAAATGATTCCATTTATTCTTAAGGTTTTTATTGCCACCTATATGCTGGTAACTCCAAATTCTGTATCATCTTGATAATCTGGATTCACACACACACATATGTATCAATATGCCAGAGCTCATGTATATGTTACCTAGACACTTCTAACCCAATATGCAAAATGAACTCATCTGTACCACTCTTCATCTCTATTCAAGGACCTACCCATTTCCCCACGTTAGAAACTAATCAGCCTTTTTCTTCTCTTGCTCCTTTACCAACTCCCATACTGCTGCTAAGTCACTTCAGTCATGTCCGACTCTGTGCGACCCCATAGACGGCAGCCCACCAGGCTCCCCCATCCCTGGGATTCTCCAGGCAAGAACACTGGAGTGGGTTGCATTTTCCTTCTGCAATGCATGAAAGTGAAAAGTGAAAGTTAAGTTGCTCAGTCGTGTCCGACTCTTAGTGACCCTATGGACTGCAGCCTACCAGGCTCCTGAGTCCATGGGATTTTCCAGGCAAGAGTACTGGAGTGGGGTGCCATTGCCTTCTCCATAAAATCTATTCCAAAATTCTGCCAATGTTTTTTTCAAAGAAGTTCTTGCTTTCCTTTTGTTCTGCATCCTTATTATCAGCTCAGGTGAGATTTTCATCATTTCTCTTTGTGGTTACTTTAAGAGCCTCCTAACCTGCATCCTCAGGTATGCTCCCTCCAATCCCCATCTCTGTACAGATATTACAATATCAGTATCTGGAACATAAATCTGATTCTATTCTTTTTTATTTGTATTTTCAGTGACTCCATTTTCCACTGGATAAAATCTAAGCTCCTTACCATGTCCCACTAGGTCTTCCTTAGAACCTGTTAAGCTTTATCTTCATGCTTTAGCTGCACATTATTGCTTACATCTCTCAGCCAGAAACCACACTACTCTTCACTTTCATGCCTTTATTGATAACATCTTTCTCTTCTCCTCCCTTCTTCTACCTGTTTCTACTTATTTTTTATGAATAACCCTAGAGGCCTTCTATGAAGCCACCACAAAGGCCTTTAATGCTTTTCTTAGTTGGATTATGTGCTTCCGAATCCTCAGTCACTTCATTTGTGACAGACATTATTTTATAACGACCTGTTTACATGTCTCTCTCCTCTGCGATACAGGAGTCTTAAAGTGTGGATACTGTGTCCTTTTCATTTCTATTCCCAAGACCTGTACTAATGTTTGAAATAGCAGATCTTCAATAAATATCTGTAGGATGAATGCTAGTGAGAGAGGCTTTTGCTAACCTTAATCTTATTAATCTAGAAGACTGCCTCCTGGCAGCAGTGGAGGTTGGACAGTTTATTCTGGGAGCTTTATTGCTGGCTTGATCTGTGGTATCTCAGATTTATGGACTGTGGAGGCAAGGTGAAAGTGAAGAGGGATAAGCCCTTGGGTACCCTCTTGTTTGCCCTGGTAGAGAACACAATTCTGTTCATTCAACTGTGTAAATACTTCTGAAATGTGGTCACTATTTTAAATCCAGACTACCACATTGCTTGATGTCCAACTGCCCAAGCAGTGCCCCATACAGGAGTCTTTGCTTACGTCTTGTCCTTTCTAATTCTTTCCCCACATATACTGTAGTCTCAGTCATCTTTCTCAGATGCCAAAATTCTTTACTGGGTTCCAAGGCTCTTAGACCAAAGTCCAGTTTATAATAATTGCATTAATAATCTGACCCTTGCTTATTTCTCAAACCTATGGTTCACCACGCTGTTCTGACCCATCTGGGCTCCTGATGGCCTGAATCGTTTTTGATTCATTCAATCTGCTTTATTTCACTTAACTTCTGCGTCATTGGATTTGCTTGGGGTCCCGTCCTTTTTACTCCCATCCTCATTTCCAAGTTGACTCTTGACTCATCATGGCAGGTCATAGCTTATGTGTTACTTCCTCCAGAAAATCTTCCTTGATGTCTGAATCCAGGTTAGGAATATTTTCCCTCTCTTTTTCTACCAATTTTTCTGCCTATATTCTCCTGTGATATTCCTGAACTTCACTCATATATAATATCACACTACCGTAATTGCCTTTCTTACTGTCTTTGTAACTTACTAAATGAAGTCCTGAGAAAGCAGAAACTGCATCAGTTGTGATCCTTGCACCTAGTATAGGAACTTGTACAAATTTGTGCTAACTATTTATTGAATGAGTGAATGTGTGAATATAAAGCCATTTTATTTTTTTATTGAAGCATAATTGATTTACAACATTGTGTTAGTTTCAGGTATACAGCAAAGAGATTCAGGTAAGCATAAATGCAGTATGCATACTTCTTCAAATTCTCTTCCCTTATAAGTTATTATAAAATACTAGGTATAGTTCCTTGTGCTATATAGTAGGTCCTTGTTGATTGTCTGTTTTATACATAGCAGTGTGTATATGTTAATCCCAACATCCTATATAAAGTCATTTACATTATTCACTGAGTTCATCTTGCCATGCTGTTGAGAAATTATAGGGTATTTATGACTGGAACTCTGGAGTTAATTTATTTTTTTCTTACCTGTTGCACATGAGACTTTCTGACCATCCTGTGTTTGTTGTTGTTTTCAGGTGTACAACAAAGAACCTGGGTTTTGTGACCTCTGAGTCCATTCCCAATTAATGTGTCTGCCTGGATCCCTGATTAACCATAAGCACAAAGTCTCTTCTCAAAATAGACATTAATAAGGGGAATCTAGAGACTGATGGAGATAAGGTAGATAAACTCATTTCTACTTCTGTATGGTGGAAAGTCCCCTCTCTGTACCAAAGTGAGTGGATGCCTCTAAGTCACTGGTCATGGTCTAATATGCCAGAAATAGCTTGCTGGAACCATCATGGAATTTGGTCTGGTTTCATGAACAGAGCATGGGCTCAGGAAGATGAGGTGTTAAGTATTGTTGTAGAGCATTTTATCTTCCTGTGAGAGTCAGGGCTGAAATTTATTAGTGACTCAGCAAGGCTGCCCTATTTTTAGTCCTAAAGGTTAGCTTGCAACACTTCAGAGAGTGGGAGACAGAGAGGAAGTGTTACCAGCTCAGTTGAGCCTTGTTTTATTTACAGATACTGGGTTGATTAATTTTAAATTGCTAAATTTAATTTGGGAGCTGAAGTAGGTCAGATCCCCTTCTTAGTTCCCTCTTGAGTCAATAGAGACCAAAATAAGAATTTTTATATGCATTACCAAATAGTGGGTGTGCTGTGTTTGCAGCTTTATTTGTTGAATTGGATATTAACGGTATACATAGAAAAACATATTTTTCCTTTCTTGAAAATGAGTCAATGGTCCAAAGATTTGTCTCTTAAGAAACTCATCTTATCTTCTGTTTCTCCTCTTCTGTAGAGATATATTCCTTAACTGCAGCTTGACCAGTTATTTCTCAAGTGTGAAATTGGTCATTAGAAGGTCTGGGGAGGGAAATAATGACTCAATCCGGATGAGTCACTACCATTCATGTGTAAACTGAGGAGCTTGGGTTTCATGACCTCTTATACTCTGAGTCCAGGAGGTCTGTGAGGGTAATTATTTGCCTCCAAATAAATTCTAATGAGGTGAATTTGGTAAATGACCAAGTCATAACAAGACTTTCTTCCTAATTCATACTTTGTTTGTGTCAGTTGTATTAATTGTGACAGACAAATGTTATTACTGGCATATTGCATTTAGACAACTGGAGTTTGGTCTAAAACTTGAAGTGACAAGAAATGGGCTCTGTCTCAAGTTGTGTGATTTGGGGCAATCAGTTAAAATATCTGACCTTCAATTGCTCAATTTTAAAAGGGGACTAATATGAACCTGTCACAGAGATCAGGAAAATATATCACATGTATTGGTGGAAATTTTTTGGTGTAATTGACTAAGCTGCTGCTGCTAAGTTGCTTCAGTTGTGTCCGACTCTGTGTGACCCCATAGACAGCAGCCCACCAGGCTGCCCCCTCCCTGGGATTCTCCAGGCAAGAACACTGGAGTGGGTTGCCATTTCCTGCTCCAATGCATGAAAGTGAAAAGTGAAAGTGAAGTCGCTCAGTCGTGTCCGACCCTTAGCATGGACTGCAGCCTACCAGGCTCCTGAGTCCATGGGATTTTCCAGGCAAGAGTACTGGAGTGGGGTGCCATTGCCTTCTCCGAATTGACTAAGCTAGGAAATTCAAAAGTGTTATAATATCTGATATGGTTAAATCTAGTCAATAACCCAAGATCATGGCATCCGGTCCCATCATCTAGATGGGGAAACTGTGGAAAGTGGATGACTTTATTTTTGGGGGCTCCAAAATCACTGCAGATAGTGATTGCAGCCATGAAATTAAAAGACGCTTACTCCTTGGAAGGAAAGTTATGACTAACCTAGATAGCATATTAAAAAGCAGAGACATTGCTTTGTCAACAAAGGTCTGTCTAGTCAAGGCTATGGTTTTTCCAGTAGTCATGTATGAAAGTGAGAGTTGGACTGTAAAGAAAGCTGAGTGCCGAAGAACTGATGCTTTTGAACTGCGGTATTAGAGAAGATTCTTGGGAGTCCCTTGGATGGCAAAGAGATCCAACCAGTCCATCCTAAAGGAAATCAGTCCTGGATGTTCATTGGAAGGACTGATGTTAAAGCTGAGACTCCAATACTTTGGCCACCTGATGCGAAGAGCTGACTCATTTGAAAAGACCCTGATGCTGGGAGGGATTGAGGGCAGGAGAAGAAGGGGACGACAGAGGATGAGATGGTTAGATGGTATCACCGACTCAATGGACATGGGTTTGGGTAGACTTCCGCAGTTGGTGATGGACAGGGAGGCCTGGTGTGCTGCAGTCCATGGGGTCACAAAGAGTAGGACACAACTGAGCGACTGAACTGAACTGAACCCAAGTCAACAAACTATACCTCTCAAACTATACTCCCAACATGTACAAACACACTTTTTGTATTTTTTTTTTTTCAGGTTTGATTTCCCATGTACTTTCATTATGGATCCGTGTACACTTCATTCAACATCCAGGTGGCAGTTGCCAAATTCATAAGTTTTTAGTTCTTTTTAACATACACAACTGCCACATCCATGTGGGAGGATGAACTAAGATTTACTGTGCATCCACTCTAGGTTAAATGAAAGCTTAGTGCAGTATATAAATTACTTTCAGATCAATATCCAGAGGCAGATATAACTCTGTTTCAGCCAAGATAATTATGGAGAAATAAAGGGAGAAAGATCCTGGTGTTAGGTTTCAGTTTTAGGGGTTGTTATAAGTAGTGGGCAAGCAGAAGGATTTCATTTTGTCATTTTGCTGGGATTGAATGGTAAGCCCTGTCTCATTTTACAGGAAAGATTATGGGCAGGGCCACTGTGTACAACAGGGTAGGTGTTTCATAGCACAAGGGTACCATGATTCTATAAGAGCATGAGTTCACAGTGAAATCCACCCCATGCTCTATTCACCAAGCTATGTGCCATGGCAGGAAGCTGTGACTGCCCAGAGAAGGTGTCTGGGTGCCTCTCATCTCACACCAAGTCACCAATGACCAAGCCATCTGCCTGTGGAGCTGCACCCTTTTTATAATTTCCCCAAAGATATAATGTCACCCAGCTGAAGCTCTAGGTACAGGTTA
Source organism: Tragelaphus eurycerus (assembly GCA_935064755.1). Lineage (NCBI taxonomy): Eukaryota > Metazoa > Chordata > Mammalia > Artiodactyla > Bovidae > Tragelaphus > Tragelaphus eurycerus. Next base: position 22,774,403 of record CAKXYN010000024.1, on the reverse strand, counting down.
GAGGAGATTGACAAACAGGAACAAAGCTATGTAGCTGAAGACTGCACATAGAGTGGCATGTTAGCAGACAGAAATGTAAATTATTGATGTTAATCACATCTTTTGACTTCAGAGCTCAGCATTTTAAGGGTTAGAGCTCAGTGTTTTTAGTATGAAGTTCTGCTGTCCAATATGGTAGCCCCTGGCCATGTGCAGACAATTAAATTTAAATTAAAAATTCAGTTCCATGGTTACATTAGCTACATTTCAAGTGCTTAATAGCTATAGCTGTCGGTGGTTTGGGGTGGCTCAGATGGTAAAGAATCTGCCTGCATTGCAGGAGATCCAGGTTCTATCTTTGTATTAGGAAGATCTCCTGAAGAAAATAATGGCAACCCACTCCAGTATTCTTGCCTGGAGAATTCCATGGTTTGGGGCTACCATTGTGACCGATGCAGAATTATAAAATATTTCAGTCATTGCAGAAAGGTCTACTGGGTAATGCTGTTATAATCAACTTTTTCTAGCCTATAGATTGTTTTCTTGCTCTATTAATGCATTAAATTAATTAGGCCACTGCCATTGTATTTTCTCTAGTAATGACTACTTACCAGACCTGACGAGCATGTAAATGCATGTAATAGTTTTAATGTCATTTCAAAATTTTGTATCTCACATTTATTTATTCTTCAACTCTATCCTTGCTCCTTTCTCCAGAGGCCACTCGTGTTATGTCTCAGTTGTATTTTCAGATTTTTAATGTATTCTTTCAGAGATTCATAAGAATAGATATAGCACACTCAGGCACATGAGCAATATCTCCTTTCATTATTTTCTCTTAAATAATGACATGTTTAATAGTTGTTCCATTCCCTAATTTTTTTTGTTTCACAATGTAAATTGAAGATGATTCCATATTAAGTATATAAAGAGCTTCTTCATTCATTGTGAAGACTATATAGTATTCCACCATGTGAATATATGTGTGTGTGTGTTTGCATGTCTTATCTCTCATTATTTTCTGTTACAAATAATGCTGCAGACAATAACTTCTACATACATGTCATTTCAGATTTGTAAGACGTATTTATCGGATCAATTTCTGAAAGAGGAACTGCTGTGTCTAGGCGACATGCATTTGACGTTTGTATAGACATAGGCACATTTTCCATAACAGAGCTATACTGACTTAGACTTTGGCCAGTCATATGTCAGTGTGCCTGTTTCTTACACCATCACCAATGGGATACATTATCTGTTTTTTCTCTCCTAAGTAGAAAATTATATGTCAGTGTAATTCAAATTTGTATTTTCTTATTGTAAGAGAAAGAGGCAAACTTTCATGTGCTTAATAATCATTTGATTATTATTTGACTACCCAAAGGAATGTTTCTTCACATTTGAACTACTTTTAACTGGGATAGGACTTGTGTGGACTTGGCTAGGTGAATATTCCCAATATTTGTTCCATATCAGTATTCACTTTTCTTAAATCTTCCTTACTTTTAGCAATGTTTTCTTTGATTTTCTAAAACAAATTTATAATGTTTAGTTTCCAGGTTTCTTCACTGGGCATTCCAGTTACTAAATGTGGATTGCCCTTTATCTGTTCTTGCCACTTTCTCTCAAATTTTAAATTGTCACGATTTACTTTTTCTTGTGTCATATCAAAATTACTTCCATTATTGTGTTTTCAATGCTATTTATTCTCTCATATTTCTTCAAATTTTGTCTTCACTTTAACATTTGTTTCTTCGTTTTCAGAGTTCTTCATTTAATGTTTGGTTTCCTTTAGTGTCAACATCTCAGCCTGAAACACATCTATTTTTTGCATAGTCTTTTTTATAAGAATGATTAATTTTAGGGGACAATTCCTGATGGAATATTTTGTGATAATTTTTATCTGTCCTGTGATTTTTTTTTTTCTGGTAGCTCTTCTTTATTTGACTTTTGTGTGTTTTTTTTTTAATCCATTCCTGTAGCATTTATGTACAGATACTGTGTTGGTATTCACTATTCATTTATAAAGGAAGCAGAACTTTTCCTGGTCAGGTATTGATAGAAAATTTATATGGAGTTGGCACTGTATTCCAGGCTACCTGGGACTTCCTTAGGATCTGTGAGCTTGTAGGCAGTGTATATTTGTGGTTGCTCAGTAGCTTGGTTGTGTCTGTCTGACTCTGCGACCAGATGGACTGCAGCATGCCAGGCCTCCGTGTCCTTCACCATCTCCCGGAGTTTGCTCAAACTCATGTCCATTGAATCAGTGATGCCATCCAACCATCTCACCCTCTGTCATCTTTGTCTTCTCCTGCCCTCAATCTTTCCCAGCATCAGGGTCTTTTCCAATGAGTAGGCTCTTTGCATCAGGTGCCCAGAGTATTGGAGCTTCAGCCTCAGCATCAGTCCCTCCAATGAATATTCAGGATTGATTTCCTTTGGGATTTATTGGTTTGATTTCCTTGCAGTCCAAGGGATTCTCAAGGGATTCCAACACCACAGTTCAAAAGCATCAGTTCTTCGGTGCTCAGCTTTCTTTACTGTCCAGCTCTCACATCCATACATGACTACTGGAAAAACCATAGCTTAGACTAGACGGATCTTTGTCGACAAAGCAATGTCTCTGCTTTTTAATATGTTGTTTAGGTTGGCCATAGCATAGTTTGTTTTCCACGGAGCCAAGCATCTTTTAATTTCATGGCTGCAGTCACCATCTGCAGTGATTTTGGAGCCCAAGAAAATAAAGTTTGTCGCTATTTTCATTGTTTTGTGATTTATTTGCCATGAAGTGATGGGAACAAATGCCATGAATTACTGTATTGAATGTTGAGTTTTAAGCCGGCTTTTTCACTCTCCTCTTTCACCTTTGTCAAGAGGCTCTTCAGTACCTCTTTGCTTTCTCCTATAAGGGTGGTGTCATCTGCATATCTGAGGTTATTAATATTTCTCCTGGCACTCTTGATCACAGCTTGTCCTTCACCCAGCCCAACACTTCACATTATTTATGATATGAGTTCTCTCTTCTGCTTTGTGGGTACAGAAACAGCTTCTTGAAAATATTGTTTGTGTGATCTTTTTTTTTTAGCTTCACCCTTATTTACCTCCTATTTGGTGTGTACCACCATCCTGCTGTTAAAAACAAGGCTTTAGTTATCAGGGCACAGGTTATATTCTTCTCTTTTAAAAAACTGTTTTCACTATTTGGGTTTCCCCCTGAGATCTACTGTCATGGTTTCCTCTCCCTGATTCTTCCTTAGAGAGCCCTTGTTTGGTTCCCATTGTGTGAACAGCTCCCAAACCTATCCTGTAGTTTTAGAGATTTTTAACTGTTTCCATTTTTACCGAAAGTGGAATTTTAATTTTGATTTTAGCACTCATTCTTTGGAAGAGAAATAAATTCCCACTTTACTCTGTTATCATTAAATTGGGTATCCTTTGCATTAATCTTTGGAACTTTTTAAACTTTTCAAAAAATTAGGCATGATCTTGATATTTCAGCCCTTATTAATTATTTTATTTTGATTTAGTCCATGATGTCCAGTTAGTTAATAGACTTCTTCAGAGGAATTCTACCAATACCTCAAATTTACAATATTTAGAGATAAATTCAACCTCTTTTCTCACAATACTATTTTTTTCTGGAATTGTTAAACCTCCCCATCAGCAGACTTCACATGTCACCATTGTGGTTCACATGTTTATGTGGTCCTCACCCCACAGCTGTGTAACTGGTCACCAAATTCTGCAACAATTACAGCATTAATTACACCCTGCTTTATAGGAGACAGTGTGATGGATAGTAATGCCTTTGGGCTTGAGTTAAAGGTATTTCTGCCTTAAGCTCTTAAGCTTTTGAGAATCCTGCATGTCTTAGATCCACAGTCAGAATGATTTTTCAAACTCACAGCCAATACCTGTACAAATGGTCTTGTGACCCAAAGAAATGCTTTTCCACATCTCTTGACCTATTTCCTTGAAAGAAAGAGTACTTCAGAGCCACAAAAACTGGTGGATTGTGCTAGTGCTCTATTGAATATGGGCACTCCTTTGGAGTAAGAAGAATTTGAGCACTAGAAGCTTTCAAAATGAAAAAATACAGACTATTCTAAATTGTCATACTCTTTATCTAGAATAGCATGGATGCAATAAATTCTAACATAACCAACTATTGTTTCCGAGTAGTGCTGAGGAATCATTTTTTTTTGCTGCTTATTTATAATTCATGGTTCAGAAGGTACTCAAGTTAGCACATTATTTATCACAATTGCACTTGGAGAACCAAGAGCATTTTGTAATATTAAATAATTCATGTTACTCTTATAGGTTTAGTTTAACATAGTAAAGCCAATTCTTTACCTTAGCAAACAAGTGGAGGTTGAGCACTGCATTTCAAATAGTCTCATTTTTATAAAAATATCTCATAGGAATAAATTAAATGTCTTTAGCTTTATTAAACTGATAGCTTAAAATTTTGATATTAATTTTATCTTATAAATTTTAATATTTAAAAAGCACAATAACTATTTTTGAAAGTAACTATTTGAAAAATACCATCACTTATTTATGTTTGTTAAATATAAATATTTAATTATGTAAATTTGACAAAATGCATTCAAGTTTTAGAAAATATCATGTTTATAATTTTAATCCTTTCACAAATTGGTATCAATGAAACACAATTATGTAAAACAAATCTTGATTAAGAAGCGTAGTGATCTTGTTTAAACAAAGGCAAGACAAATAAATCCATTAGAAATATGTACTGTTTAATGAATTGCACATATTTTTACTTCATTACTCATCAAAGAATTGTTGATCCATCAACAGAATACTCAGATATGTACAGCAATAAGTAAATTTAGTTGTCTTTTAAAATATTATATGACTGTCAGTCATGGAAAAACATAACTTGCATATATTTTTAAATTTAAGATACATTTGTCAAGTTAATAGGACAGAATGCATACTAAGCTACCATCTGAGAGTATAATTTATGAGCTTGATAACATATATTAAGGTATCTGAATTGTGGACTTCCGTTCCTAGTTTTGCCACAAGCCCTGCAAATAAATAAGAAGGTACCAGCCTTGTAAATGAGAAGCTCATGATCCGCCTTCCCAACTTCTTAAAGTCTTCTGTTTATAATGTCTTTACTGAATTCACCTTTTAAAGTGTTTCCAATTCCAGTGAAAAGCCATGTTTTACTAACATTGAAAGTCCGTAGTGTGTGTTACATGTAATAAGGGAATTGTGAATTGTACTGAATTGAGTTGAAAAAAAAAATAAATGAGAAGAATAGACCTTTAAAAGAAATAAAGTTCTGGTTGTGCATAAGGGAAGAGTGATTGTGACAAAGAGAAGGTCATTTGAACCCTATTATATCTGTGGAAAGTGCCTTAGAAATCACTTCATGCAATTTCATGAAATATAACCTAACAGGTTCATGTTTCACATTATAACTCATCTTAAAACCAGAAAAGATTTAGCAGAAAATATGACATGTCAGTCTGGATAGTCTTATTTGTTATAGGTCTCTGTATGAGAAATTTGGAAAGAATTCTCATCTTAGGTTCTTTAGTTTACTATTGAAAATTTAACCAATGTCTTCCTTCCTGGTTGTAGGCTCAATTAAATGGTTTTATTTAAAAGCTATGTGGTTTTACATTAACTATGAACCAAACTTGTTTTTTTCCCACATGCCCATCATAAAGTGAAATAAATGCATTGGCAAAAGCCAGATAAATCTTGAGAAAATTAAGTGGTTGTCATTTCCATGAAAGAAAAACAAAACACTGGCTGTTAGAAAATAGTTTTGAAAAATCTTTTTGTGAGTGATTCTGTTTTCTGTTGAATATATATTAGAAATATTAATCGGGAGCCTGCTATGGCAAAGAAAGCTTTGAAACTGCTGCAGACCGTGTTCCACTGTTCAGAAGATAAGAAAAAAATGTCATTTTTTCATCTTTTAAGACAGCCTTGTACTATTTCTTGATTATTTTTCTCGCTCCATGACTGAAGGTCAAAGATTAACTCAAAAATATTTTCAAATATTATAGGTTAAGATTGAAGAAAAAACTGCTATCAATTCTTTAAGAAATATTTCATTTGAATGTAAATTTTTAGGGGAATGAAAAATTAAAACCAGAGAGTTAATTATAGTATAATACTTTATTCTTGCTCAGAAAGGACAATAGATTAAATGAATGGCTATCTGTTTTAATTTTCAAAAACTACATACAGGAGGTCTGTATTATTTGTAAGAATTAAAAAAAAATGATTAACTAAACTTCATGGGAAATAGATGGGGAAACAGTGGAAACAGTATCAGACTTTATTTTTTGAGGCTCCAAAGTTACTGCAGATGGTGACTGCAGCCATGAAATTAAAAGATGCTTACTCCTTGGAAGGAAAGTTATGACCAACCTAGATAGCATATTCAAAAGCGGAGACATTACTTTGCCAACAAAGGTCCGTCTAGTCAAGGCTATGGTTTTTCCTGTGGTCATGTATGGATGTGAGAGTTGGACTGTGAAGAAGGCTGAGTGCCGAAAAATTGATGCTTTTGAACTGTGGTGTTGGAGAAGACTCTTGAGAGTCCCTTGGACTGCAAGGAGATCCAACCAGTCCATTCTGAAGGAGATCAGCCCTGGGATTTCTTTGGAAGGAATGATGCTAAAGCTGAAACTCCAGTACTTTGGCCACCTCATGCTAAGAGCTGACTCATTGGAGAAGACTCTGATGCTGGGAGGGATTGGGGGCAGGAGGAGAAGGGGACGACAGAGGATGAGATGGCTGGATGGCATCACTGACTCTATGGACGTGAGTCTGGGTGACTTCCGGGAGTTGGTGATGGACAGGGAGTCCTGGTGTGCTGTGATTCATGGGGTTGCAAAGAGTCGGACTCGACTGAGCTACTGAACTGAACTGAACTGAAACTTCATGAAATGACTTCCTATTTGATTTACTGCTTTGTATATTGTTCAACTCATAAATTATGTGCTTAATGATATATTTCCAACTACCTAAAGCAGAAATGTTACAAAGGGGGACCAACGAAGAATTGATAACTGGCGAGTAGCTAAGTAGATATAACTCAAATAGATGCTATTTGAAAAGGCTCTCGTGGGGAGCAAAGCTATGATTTGGACTACTTTGTAGTATTTTTATTAATTGAAAAGGTGTTCCCTAATTAGTAGAATTATCACAGATATATATTATGCAACAGCATTTACATAGTTCTCATCTATTCCTTCTTTTTTTTGACTTATTGCATCAAAGTTTTAGAAAGAAGATTTGAGAATTGGTCAATGAAGTGGAAAAAAATAAAAGAATAAACACAGCTGAATAGATGTCTTGCTTGATCCAAAGAAGAGGAAAGATTTCATACATGGAGTAAATGAGCTGGCAGCTTAAATAATGTCCTAGGAACTTTCAGCTGGAAGTCCCCAGTTTGATTATTCAACAGCTGGAGACTTCAGCCTCTGAGTTAATTTTGGTTTTGGTGATCACTTCCAGCAATAGCCATAAACTAGAAGGGAAAGATACAATCATCTTATAGGATTTAGAGATCTTGTGTGTCTGTGTGTATTTGATGTTAGTCCATAAAAGTATTTACTTTGGTGGAATACACTACCAACTCCATGCATGTAAGTTTGGGTGAACTCCAGGATTTGGTGATGGACAGGGAGGTCTGGAGTGCTGCGATTCATGGGGATCACAAAGAGTTAGACACGACTGAGCGACTGAACTGAACTGAACTGAAAGCTATTTATTTCCAATAGAAACTTGAAATTTATACCTGATCATTTTTTTTCCAAGCCCCAATTAACATGGAAAATAAAGGCTTAACTTATAATCAGAGAGTTATTTTATACCAACCAGTTCCTTCCATGTAATTATTTTATCTGGATCCCTATCTCTCCTCCCCATCTTTAGTGGCTGGCCTCTGTTCTCCTATCAGGAGTGCAGCAACCAGAAGTCTTCTGTCATCCTGAACCCATATGACCTAGGACTTCAATAATGATGGTACCCAGCTTCCCCTTTCAACCCACATTCTGACTCAGTTTTGCTTCTTGCTGACTCTCCTTCTAGAATAGGCTTGTTTTATCTCTGGTTTATCTCTGACCTCACCACCTTTGCGGACATGCTAAATTCCATCTAAGATTCCCAAACAGTGTTTATCACTTGGTCTTCACTACTTCTCAAATCAAGTTTGGTTATAATAATTCTACACATCAGATCAGATCAGATCAGATCAGTCGCTCAGTCGTGTCCAACTCTCTGCGACCCCATGAACCGCAGCATGCCAGGCCTCCCTGTCCATCACCAACTCCTGGAGGTCACCCAGACCCACATCCATCGAGTCACTGATGCCATCCAGCCATCTCATCCTCTGTCGTCCCCTTCTCCTCCTGCCCCCAATCCCTCCCAGCATCAGAGTCTTCTCCAATGAGTCAACTCTTCGCATGAGGTGGCCAAAATACTGGAGTTTCAGCTTTAGCATCATTCCTTCCAAAGAAATCCCAGGGCTGATCTTCACAATGGATTGGTTGGATCTCCTTGCAGTCCAAGGGACTCTCAAGAGTCTTCTCCAACACCACAGTTCAAAAGCATCAATTCTTCGGTGCTCAGCCTTCTTCACAGTCCAGCTCTCACATCCATACATCACCACAGGAAAGACCATAGCCTTGACTAGGCGAACCTTTGTTTGCAAAGTGGTGTCTCTGCTTTTGAATATGCTATCTAGGTTGGTCATAACTTTCCTTCCAAGGAGTAAGCGTCTTTTAATTTCATGGCTGCAGTCACCATCTGAGTGATTTTGGAGCCCAGAAAAATAAAATCTGACACTGTTTCCACTGTTTCTCCATCTATTTCCCATGAAGTGATGGGACCGGATGCCATGATCTTCGTTTTCTGAATTTTGAGCTTTAAGCCAACTCTTTCACTCTCCACTTTCACCTTCATCAAGAGGCTTTTGAGTTCCTCTTCACTTTCTGCCATAAGAGTGGTGTCATCTGCATATCTGAGGTTATTGATATTTCTCCCGGCAATCTTGATTCCAACTTGTGTTTCTTCCAGTCCAGCATTTCTCATGATGTACTCTGCATATAAGTTAAACATGGTGACAATATACAGCCTTGACGTACTCCTTTTCCTATTTGAAACCAGTCTGTTGTTCCATGACCAGTTCTAACTATTGCTTCCTGACCTGCATACAAATTTCTCAAGAGGCAGATCAGGTGGTCTGGTATTCCCATCTCTTTCAGAATTTTCCAGAGTTTATTGTGATCTACATAGTCAAAGGCTTTGGCATAGTCAATAAAGCAGAAATAGATGTCTGACCAAAAAGAAATATATACATTTTAAGAAAAACTCTGTGTCAAAGTAGCTTGGATCTATGAGTCCTTCAATAATAAAGGGGCATTAACTAGAGACACGGAGAAGGCAATAACAACCCACTCCAGTACTCTTGCCTGGAAAATCCCATGGGCGGAGGAGCCTGGTGGGCTGCCATCTATAGGGTCACACAGAGTCGGACACGACTGAAGTGACTTAGCAGCAGCAGCAGCAGCAACTAGAAAGAAGTTAAGCTTCTTTGGTAAATTGAATCACAATATACCTATGTACGTAAAAACTGCCACTCAATCAATCCAGTGCATTCACAAATATATACTGTGTACATACTATATGATATGAATTTTTCCTGATATTGGGTATATGGCTGTGAGTAAAACAATCAAAATTTCTACTGGCATGGAATCTCTCTTGTATTGGGTGGAGTATAGAGTCAGCAATTTTCTGTGTCCTCACCTGGTAGTTCTGCTTAGTAGACAAAGAGCCTTTCCCAATAGGGTGAGGCCAGAGAAGGCAGACTTCCCATCATCAAGGTTGTTACCATTAATTTTTTTAAGGTTGCTGTCCCTAGTCTCACTAATATGTCACCCCCAATCTGGCAACTCAAGAAACATTATTTTCACTCTTCTTGAAAATATTCTATCATAAAACCTTTCTGTATCTTGGTTACCCAAGTTGTATTTTGTCAATAAAGTAACTCAAAAATGAAGTTGGAAGAGAGTCCTTCTAGTCTAGGTTTGGATTTTTTTGTTGTTAAATTCTATCTTGATTTTTTGTAAGGAGAGTCATCCAGTAGTCAAAAAAATTGGATTGACCCCAAAACAGCATTGAACAGTTGTTTTGATGATTCAGAAGCATTCTTAAGGTGAAGTACCTGAAGGGCACATCTTAACAATGGCCCTGGTAAAGCACTTGGAGCTGGTTAGTGGACAGTTCAACCATGAGAATTGCACAAAAACCAGCATATTAGGGCATCATTAGAGAAAATCAAGAGTTCCTCCATAAACTCATTCAGTTTCATTTATAGCCTCTGTGTGCCACTTTCTACAAACTTGTTTATTTTCTTAGCAGAAAAAAAAAAAAAAAAGTTTATTTTATTCAAGCTCCCAAAGTCAGAACGAGCTTGCCTAGACCTGCTGAATTGGTTCTGTTCATAAATTTCTGGTAAAAGTTCACTTTATTTTCTCTAGCCATGCTTCTCTTTTTCTGTTTGACTGGAAAGATTCTCATGTCTGAAGAATTCATGTCCCCCCTTGGAGCTCTAGCTGACTGCTGTGGCCTGCTCTGAAGTTGACCTCAGAGTTAGCAATGCATTCTGAGGTGAGTGAGTCACTTCTTCGGCAACAGTCATGCAGCTGTGAAACCTCTGTGGGGTTTCCCTGTCCATCTCTGCCAATTTGAAATACCAGATTCTGCAATGCTGACTTCAGTCTTCACACCCAATAAGGGGAGGTTGGACGCTTATAACTAGACAGGGCTTCTGTGCATATTTATGCAAAGGGGTGGGAAGGTTCTAAAGGGACCCTTCCACACGCAAATTATCAAAGAAGTCTGGCCCTCTTTGTCTTCAGCCCCTTCCTCGTCTTCTCTATCTTATTTCTCAAACAGGGAATAGACAGAATAGAGCAAGTCTTACCTCTCTATCTGAAGACTCACTAACATTCTCTGGGGATCTAAGATATAAACCTGATACATTGATTTCCATCACCACAAGTCTCCTTTAAAAAACAAAGATAAAAAAAACACACCTTTAGGAATAAGATAAACCTCCATTAGTCAGAAAAAGTCCTGCCCTTAAGAATCATTGCCATAGATCCTAAGCTCCTTGAGAGTTGGTATTGTGTTATTCATTGTTGTATAATAGTGCCTTGCACTTACTTGATGTTTAATAAATATTTACCAATCTAATAGATAAATGGGAAACATTTGGTAAGTTGCAGTTTTGAATGAGTACATGCAATATCTGAGCAAAAAGAATGTTGTTGGTTTGCCATTCACACTGCTATGCTTGGTTTGAGATTTTGTGTCATCTACAGGACAGTCTGGGCTGAAGAAAAAACTTCCTAGCAGAAGCCAGGCTGCTGTGATGACTGAGATCATCCTTCTGAGTCTAGACATTTTATATGCCGAAGGAGAGTGCTTCCTTTGCATGTCTGAGCTATAAAGCTCACCATCCCGTCTCCAAACAGTTGTAAATGCTTTTAAGAGCATAGTATGCAATGGTCCCAAAGAGAGCCATGGGCAGTTTGTGTTTGCTTAGAAATTGCAATACCAGTTTTCCAAGGTAAACAAGAGATTCACAAACTCTCTGTTCCTGAAAATGTTTCCATTTCTGCTTAAAAGAGATGTGTCCAGATTAATTTATAAGAAATAATGAGAGATATGTGAATAATAGCTTGGAAATAAATGTGAGGATGGCTTTCCAGTTCAGAAGTGTATGAGGCAGTCTTCACTTTTGAGCAGCAGAGTGCCTCGTACTGAAATTCAGTTGCATATGGAAATATAGCTGTTCCAAAGCAATCTTACACTTCTCCCAAATTGACTTTTGAAGTGACACAGACGTCTGTTATTTCTCTTTAAACTTCTGTTTAGTTTATATCCAACTTATGGCTCTGTTCCTTGAAATGAATGTTTGTGCTATTAGAAACCTGCTAACTACAGAGACGACTGGGAAGATACATGAATCCTAGTGGTGTGACTGCTCAAGTGAAAGGGACCCTGGAAGCGGGTGTGCGAGGTGGGCTCTGGACGTGGCGACTATCACACTGAGAGCCATTACTTCACCACGGCTTCCGTATGGAAAACTGTAAAGCACTTTGAATCTGTGTATCACTTATAAAATCAGGAACCATAGAGGCTATTTAAAAATCCATGATATCTTTTAATAGGTAAGTCAATAGATTGTTTAAAAGTTGGTCAATCCAACATTTTTATTTGGTGTGAATTTTTCCTGTTTTTTTTTTTTTTTTTAATCACAGATAATAATGCATTTTGGTCAACTCTTAGCAAAAGCAGAAAATCATAGAATCACATTTTGCTTTCCTGTTCAGGATTTATTTCCCTACACATCTGTTTTTTGAGACCAAGATTGCTGTCTTACAACCTAGTTTAACTTCACTTGAAGGCAGATGTTTGATTCTCCTTCTCTTCATGTAATTTCTCAGCCACTCAGAAAAATGATGGTCATAGCAAAGAATAGAATTTTTGACTATTTGTTTGCTTTAACTCTTATAAAACAAATGTTCTTCATGTATCAGATCAGGTCATATCAGTTGCTCAGTCCTGTCTGATTCTTTGCGACCCCATGAATTGCAGCACGCCAGGCCTCCCTGTCCATCACCAACTCCCGGAGGTCACTCAGACTCACATCCATAGAGTCAGAGATGCCATCCAGCCATCTCATCCTCTGTCATCCCCTTCTCTTCTTGCCCTCAATCCCTCCCAGCATCAGAGTCTTCTCCAATGAGTCAACTCTTCGCATGAGGTGGCCAAAGTACTGGAGTTTCAGCTTTAGCATCATTCCTTCCAAAGAAATCCCAGGACTGATCTCCTTCAGAATGGACTGGTTGGATCTCCTTGCAGTCCAAGGGACTCTCAAGAGTCTTCTCCAACACCACAGTTCAAAAGCATCAATTCTTTGGTGCTCAGCCTTCTTCACAGTCCAGCTCTTACATCCATACTTGACCACAGGAAAAACCATAGCCTTGACTAGGCGAACCTTTGTTGGCAAAGTAATGTCTCTGCTTTTGAATATGCTATCTAGGTTGGTCATAACTTTCCTTCCAAGGAGTAAGCGTCTTTTAATTTCATGGCTGCAGTCACCATCTGCAGTGATTTTGGAGCCCAGAAAAAGAAAGTCTGACACTGTTTCCACTGTTTCTCCATCTATTTCCCATGAAGTGATGGGACCGGATGTCATGATCTTCATTTTCTGAATTTTGAGCTTTAAGCCAACTTTTTCACTCTCCACTTTCACCTTCATCAAGAGGCTTTTGAGTTCCTCTTCACTTTCTGCCATAAGGGTGGTGTCATCCGCATATCTGAGGTTATTGATATTTCTCCCGGCAATCTTGATTCCAGCTTGTGTTTCTTCCAGTCCAGCATTTCTCATGATGTACTCTGCATATAAGTTAAATAAACAGGGTGACCATACACAGCCTTGATGTACTCCTTTTCCTATTTGGAACCAGTCTGTTGTTCCATGTTCAGTTCTAACTGCTGCTTCCTGACCTGCATACAAATTTCTCAAGAGGCAGATCAGGTGGTCTGGTATTCCCATCTCTCTCAGAATTTTCCATAGTTTATTGTGATCCACACAGTCAAAGGCTTTGGCATAGTCAATAAAGCAGAAATAGATGTTTTTCTGGAACTCTATTGCTTTTTCCATGGTCCAGAGGATGCTGGCAATTTGATCTCTGGTTCTTCTGCCTTTTCTAAAACCAGCTTGCACATCAGGAAGTTCATGGTTCACATATTGCTGAAGCCTGGCTTGGAGAATTTTGAGCATTACTTTACTAGCATGTGAGATGAGTGCCATTGTGTGGTAGTTTGAGCATTCTTTGGCATTGCCTTTCTTTGGGGTTGGGATGAAAACTGACCTTTTCCAGTCCTGTGGCCACTGCTGAGTTTTCCAAATGTGCTGGCATATTGAGTGCAGCACTTTCACAGCATCATCTTTCAGGATTTGGAATAGCTCAACTGGAATCCATCACCTCCACTAGCTTTGTTCGTAGTGATGCTTTCTAAGGCCCACTTGACTTCACATTCCAGGATGTCTAGCTCTAGGTCAGTGATCACACCATCATGATTACCTTTGCCATGAAGACCTTTTTTGTATAGTTCTTCTGTGTATTCTTGCCATCTCTTCTTAATATCTTCTGCTTCTGTTAGGTCCATACCATTTCTGTCCTTTATCAAGCAGGAGGGCCTAGAGGAGCTATCCCACCTTGAACGTCAGGAAGGGTGGCGGTGAGGAGACACCCGTTGTCCAAGGTAAGGAGCAATGGCTAATGGCTGCGCTTTGCTGGAGCAGCCTTGAAGAGATACCCCATGCCCAAGGTAAGAGAAACCCAAGTAAGATGATTGGTGTTGCAAGAGGGCATCAGAGGGCAAACACACTGCAACCATACTCACAGAAAACTAGTCAATCTAATCACACTAGGACTACAGCCTTGTCTAACTTAATGAAACTAAGCCATGCCTGTGGGGCAACCCAAGATGGGCGGGACATGGTGGAGAGATCTTACAGAATGTGGTCCATTGGAGAAGGGAATGGCAAACCACTTCAGTATTCTTGCCTTGAGAACCCCATGAACAGTATGAAAAGGCAAAATGATAGGATACTGAAAGAGAAACTCCCTAGGTCAGTAGGTGCCCAATACGCTACTGGAGATCAGTGGAGAAATAACTCCAGAAAGAATGAAGGGATGGAACCAAAGCAAAAAGAATACCCAGCTGTGGATGTGACTGGTGATAGAAGCAAGGTCCGAATCTGTAAAGAGCAATATTGCATAGGAACCTGGAATGTCAGGTCCATGAATCAAGGCAAATTGGAAGTGGTCAAACAAGAGATGTCAAGAATGAATGTCAACATTCTAGAAATCAGCGAACTAAAATGGACTGGAATGGGTGAATTTAACTCAGATAACCATTATATCTACTACTGTGGGCAGGAATCCCTCAGAAGAAATGGAGTGGCCATCGTGGTCAACAAAAGAGTCTGAAATGCAGTACTTGGATGCAATCTCAAAAATGACAGAATGATCTCTGTTCGTTTCCAAGGCAAACCATTCAATATCACAGTAATCCAAGTCTATGCCCTAACCAGTAATGCTGAAGAAGCTGAAGTTGAACGGTTCTATGAAGACCTACAAGACCTTTTAGAACTAACACCCAAAAAAGATGTCCTTTTCATTATAGGGGACTGGAATGCAAAAGTAGGAGGTCAAGAAACACCTGGAGTAACAGGCAAATTTGGCCTTGGAATACGGAATGAAGCAGGGCAAAGACTAATAGAGTTTTGCCAAGAAAATGCACTGGTCATAACAAACACCCTCTTCCAACAACACAAGAGAAGACTTTATACATGGACATCACCAGATGGTCAACACCAAAATCAGATTCATTATATTCTTTGCAGCCAAAGATGGAGAAGCTCTATACAATCAGCAAAAACAAGACCAGGAGCTGACTGTGGCTCAGACCATGAACTCCTTATTGCCAAATTCAGACTGAAACTGAAGAAAGTAGGGAAAACCACTAGACCATTCAGGTATGACCTAAATCAAATCCCTTATGATTATACAGTGGAAGTGAGAAATAGATTTAAGGTCCTAGATCTGATAGAGTGCCTGATGAGCTATGGAATGGGGTTCGTGACATTGTACAGGAGACAGGGGTCAAGACCACCCCATGGAAAAGAAATGCAAAAAAGCAAAATGGCTATCTGGGGAGGCCTTACAAATAGCTGTGAAAAGAAGAGAAGCGAAAAGCAAAGGAGAAAAGGAAAGATATAAACAGCTGAATGCAGAGTTCCAAAGAAGAGCAAGAAGAGATAAGAAAGCCTTCTTCAGCGATCAATGCAAAGAAATAGAGGAAAACAACAGAATGGGAAAGACTAGGGATCTCTTCAAGAAAATCAGAGATACCAAAGGAACATTTCATGCAAAGATGGGCTCGATAAAGGACAGAAATGGTATGTGTTATATGACCTTTTTATGCATTTGTGTGTGTATGTATGTTCTGAGTATTTTCCTGTGAAGCAACACACATACACATACATAAAAACCAAAAGGACACATGCCAAATACTAACATTTTTTTCTATCTAGGGTAAGGCTGTTAGGATTTTCTGGCGTTACTTTCTCCTTGTCTGTACTACAATACTGTTATAGTGTGTAAGAAAAATATGGTCTTTTCTACCAAAGAAGATGTAAGAAATAAAGAAATGATTCATATTCATTTTTTTTAGAATATTTAAATAGGAGGGTAAGATTCCTAAGATGATGGCTCCTTGTCAGTCCTTTGTTCTTTTCCCTTCCTGGTTCCTCTTCCTGCTAAGAACAATTTGACTGGCTTTGCGAGTTTACCCTGGACGTATGCAAAGAACTAAAGAGGTGGGGAAAATAGTTAATACAAATCATCCACTCAGGAGCTTGCATGTATTACTCATAGCCCCCATTGACCAATAAAAGGCGACCTTCAGGAAAGATTGTGACTCTGTAGTCCTCAGACTATGAGGAACCCGGCGCAGGTCTCGGGGAACCTGCGTTTTAAGGGTAAAAACCTAGCAGCCTTCCCACCCCGTGTGCTTGCTCCCAGACATTTGTCTGTAGGGCACCCTTCAGCGGAAAAAGACTGCCTTGCTGCTGCTACTGCTGCTAAGTTGCTTCAGTCGTGTCCGACCCTGTGCGACCCCATAGATGACAGCCCACCAGGCTCCCCCGTCCCTGGGATTCTCCAGGCAAGAACACTGGAGTGGGGTGCCATTGCCTTACTGAGCTGTTTTCTTTTTTTTTTTTAATCAAATTTTATTTTGCTTAATTTTACAATATTGTATTGCTTTTGCCATACATCAAGATGGATCCACCACAAGTATACATGTGTTCCCCATCCTGAACTCTCCTCCCTCCCCATACCATCCCCCTGGGTCGTCCCAGTGCACCAGCCCCAGGCATCCGTTATCAGGCATCATACCTGGACTGGCGACCCGTTTCAGATATGATATTATACATATTTCAATGCTATTCTCCCAAATCGTCCCACCCTCTCCCATTCCCAGAGTCCAAAAGTCTGTTCTATACATCAGTGTCTCTTTTGCTGTCTCATAAACAGGGTTATTGTTACCATCTTTCTAAATTCCATATATATGCGTTAGTATACTGTATTTGTGTTTTTCTTTCTGGCTTACTTCACTCTGTATAATAGGCTCCAGTTCCATCCACCTGATTAGAACTGATTCAAATGCATTCTTTTTAATGGCTGAGTAATACTCCATTGTGTATATGTACCACAGCTTGCTTATCCATTCATCTGTGGATGGACATCTAGGTTGCTTCCATGTTCTGGCTATTGTAAACAGTGCTGCTATGAACATTGGGGTACATGTGTCTCTTTCAATTCTGGTTTTCTCACTGAGCTGTTTTCTATCGTCTTATTCCTGCGATACCGTTTGAGAGCATTTCCAACATAGTGTTAGGTTCCTCCAAGTTCACAGGTTGTCCTGCAACATTCTCATGGTTGCATGGTTATAAAGTTTTTTCCTGTATTAAAATCTGCCTCTAAATAACTTCTAGCCCAGGCATGTTCTGTTCTTTCATACTTCAACTTTTTTCTCTTTAGATATTTGAAGAGTTGTTTATTCCCATCTCTTTCAACCATTCTTCATGTGATAGGGTTTCCAACCTATTAACGTGGTCCCCCTCTTCTGTGAGGGGGCTGGGTTTCAGTTTGCTCATAGCTCTTAAAACGCGGCTTCCAGAAATAAACACTGCAGCCAGATGTGTTCTGCCGACCTATAATTGCAGATTACCTAAGTTTTTCCAACAGCCCAGTCAGACTCCTGGTTTCTATTGAAATGTTCTCCAGCCAAATCTCCCTCATCTGACACTTATACAATGGATTTATTATAATGTGGATGCAAGGATTTGCATTTGCATCTCTGAAGTTTCACTAACTCTATCTTCAGAACAGTTGTTGGTGTGCTTTAGTTTATAAGCACTTTCACAGACATTATCTCACTTAATTCTCTCAGCGTGTTGATTTTGGCCCATTAACTGCAGCTTGGTCTGTAAGATCACCATCAACACTTGTGCGTTTTCAAGGTAAATGAAGAACTGAACAAAGGTGGAGTAAATTTCCCCCTGAAGCATTAGAGAGCAAGCTTGTATGCAGAATAATGTGCCAGGCAAGGTAGGATGCATGATGCTAGGGATATAATTGCTGCATGGATTGAAATCCCTGAGATGAGGGAACACAGAATAGGAGCCAGTGATGGGTATTTCCAGGGCACCCTTGATAGAATATATGTCAATAGGAAAATATTTTCTCCAAAATATTCACAAAATGTTCTTTTCCCTGTGTACATGCAATGGTAGTCAAATGCAGGGATAGGACTTTCCTGAGAGGTTTATAAAATCATGGATCAGATACAATACATGGTATTTTACTGGATTTGTTTACTTCTTACTCCTTTTTACTATTATTTTAAAGTTCTGCCCTCACATCTTGATTCTGGGTCACCATAGAAATATGGAAACGGTGTGCTTCAGGTGTTGCCCTCCAACTGTGGTTTGTCTGGTCTGCGTGACTCGTGTGAGAGTCACTGTCAGCAGCATTGCTCACTTGATTGCGGTTGGCTCCACCTCATTCCATTGCCTCTATTCCCTATATAAGGAGAGTACTCTGTCTTCTTTGTTTCCCTGCCATATTTTCACTGTCTTGCATCATAGGTGAATCGTAGGTTTGTTCCCCCCACTTAAAATAGTCTGACTACTGCCCAACTATAGACTAGATCTATAATAATACATCTATTATTTTATTAAAATGAGTTGCCAAGTTGCCATATTTTGAACAGAATATTCTCATGCTGACAGTCCTGATAGCTAGAAAAAAATTATTAAATCAAGTAAGTTGCAAGATATCTGATGTACATCTGTGTATAGAGCAGTGCAAACTAATGTCATATAGGAGCAAATGTGTAGCTAGATTCCAAAAACTTTTCATAAGTCTCTTTTAGAATTTGATCTATAGATTGTAAAATCAAGTGTATCTCATGTTCTTAGGGAAATCATTTGAGAGCCCCTGTCAGTCCGTTCAGTTCAGTCGCTCAGTTGTGTCCAGTTCTTTGCGACCCCACCGACTACAGCATACCAGGCTTCCCTGTCTGTCACCAACTCCTGGAGCTTACTCAAACTCATGTCCATCAAGCCAGTGATGCCATCCAACCATCTCATCTTCTGTCCTCCCCTTCTTCTCCCACCTTTAATCTTTCCCAGGATCAGGATCTTTTCAAGTGAGTCAGTTCTTCACATCAGGTAGCCTAAGATCTGGAGTTTCAGCTTCAGTATCAGTCCTTCCAATGAAAATTCAGGACTGATTTCCTTTAGGATAGACTGCTTGGATCTCCTTGCAGTCCAAGGAACTCTCAAGAGTCTTCTCCATTATCAGAGAAATGCAAGTCAAAACCACAATGAGGTACCATTTCATGCTGATCAAAATGGCTGCTATCAAAAAATCTACAAACAATAAATGCTGGAGAGGGTGTGGAGAAAAGGGAACCCTCTTACGTTGTTGGTGGGAATGCAAACTAGTACAGCCACTATGGAGAACAGTGTGGAGATTCCTCAAAAAACTGGAAATAAACTGACATACAACCCAGCAATCCCACTGCTGGGTATACACACCAAGGAAACCAGAATTGAAAGAGACATGGGTGCCCAATGCTCATCGCAGCATTGTTTACAATAGCTAGGACATGGAAGCAACCTAGATGTCCGTTGGCAGACGAATGGGTAAGAGAGCTATGGTACAAATACACAACGGACTATTACTCAGCTATTAAAAAGAATGCATTTGAATCAGTTCTAATGAGGTGGATGAAACTGGAGCCAATTATACAGAGTGAAGTAAGCCAGAAAGAAAAATACCAATACAGTGCATTAACACATGTATATGGAATTTAGAAAGATGGTAACAATGACCCTATATGTCAGACAGCAAAAGAGATACAGATGTAAAGAACAGACTTTTGGACTCTGTGGGAGAAGGCGAGGGTGGGATGATTTGAAAGAATAGCACTGAAACATGTATATTACCATATGTGAAACAGATCGCCTGTCCAGGTTTGGTGCATGAGACAGGGTGCTCAGGGCTGGTGCACTGGGATGACCCTGAGGGATGGGATGGGGAGGGAGGTGGGAGGGGGTTCAGGATGGGGAACACATGTACACCCATGGCTGATTCATGTCAATGTATGGCAAAAACCACTACAATGTTGTAATTAGCCTCCAGTTAAAATAAATAAATACATTTAAAAAAAAAAAAAAAGTCTTTTTCAACATCACAGTTCAAAAGCATCAATTCTTTGGCTGTCAGCTTTCCTTATAGTCCAACTCTCACATCCATACATAACTACTGGAGAAACCATAGCTTTGACTAGATGGACCTTTGAGAGCCCCTGTAGCTCCTTATTAGCTCCTTATAATTTAAATGAGATTATATATTGAGGAAGACAGTGTCATAGGTAGCTGTGTATGTGTGTCTGATGGTGTATATCTCTGAGGGGGTAATGTGTCTGTGTGTGTATCTGTGCACATAGAGAGGACAGAAGATGAGAAAAACCATACTTCTGTCAGATCTCCCCTTCCATTTGCTTATTAGTTTAACATTGATAAACATAAACACAGACAAAAAGAATATGAAGAACGTATTGTTACTGGCAACAAAATGCCTGAAAAAAGATGAGGGCACAGATACCGACTTTCTTACCGACTGCTCACTCCCACAGTTGCCAGTTGGATATGACTGCTAATAGTTTCAGCAAATTTCATGAGTACATAACAAAGTATAGTTCTTAGAAGTTGAAAACAAGTTGCTAGTGAGTCTGCTGAAATGCTTCATTTTACAATTCTTTCCACTCTCAGGAACTGACACAGACATTTAGCCCAAACACTGCACATTTGCCTGATTCATCAACAGCATTCCTTTTCGCATGACTAGATCCCTGCTTTGTATGCCAGATAGTAGGCATACTTTACCTTATTTATACCATGTAACTACTCTTTACAGTAGATAGTTTTACCTCCACCTGATAGACATAGAAAGGGAAAGTCAGACAGTTAAGCAATTAGCTGTTGGCCATTGAACTCACAAGTGGTAGAACCATGACTCCAATTCTCTTTCACTGCCTAGTCTACACTTTTAAGTTCCAGCAGTGCTTCCCTTGTATTTCCTTTCAATTTTGTTTATACTGTGACTCATAAACTTGATGATCTCATCTATATGTTGCTTCTAAATAACTGCTTTAAAACAATATAGCATTTATTAGTCAATATTTCCAGTAAAATGAAAGAATTAGAAGCAATTAGAAGAATTAGTTAAGTGGAAGAACTAGAAGCAAAGCATGTGTTCCAACCTTTCTTCCCCTGAACCCAGAGAACTAGTGAATTTTGCTTCTATTTCAGAAAAATAGCTGATAACCCTTAGCTTTCTTGTCACCTGGTCGTATCTCTGCAAGAGAGCAACACCTGTGCATATCTCTGCAAGAGAGAAAATCCATGCCTATATCAAATTCATTAGTCCTATGTCAAAGACAACACCTCTGCTTGATGCTTCGGACATAGGATACCTTCAGATAGTTCAGTTCAGTTCAGTTGCTCAGTCGTGTCCGACTCTTTGCGACCCCATGAATCACAGCATGCCAGGCCTCCCTGTTCATCACCAACTTCCAGAGTTCACTCAGACTCACTTCCATTGAGTCAGTGATGCCATCCAGCCATCTCATCCTCTGTCGTCCCCTTCTCCTCCTGCCCCCAATCCCTCCCAGCAGCAGAGTCTTTTCCAATGAGTCAACCCTTCACATGAGGTGGCCAAAGTATTGGAGTTTCAGCTTCAGCAGCATTCCCTCCAAAGAAATCCCAGGGCTGATCTCTTTCAGAATGGACTGGTTGGATCTCCTTGCAGTCCAAGAGACTCTCAAGAGTCTTCTCCAATACCACAGTTCAAAAGCATCAATTCTTTGGCGCTCAGCCTTCTTCATAGTCCAACTCTCACATCATCAAAAAGTTAGCATTAAGAGAACCACAAGGCCCTCCCTAATGTCCAGTGTAAGGAGAACTGAGAAATGATGCTTCTATTTGGGTAGCTTAAGCTTTTGTTTAGGCTTCTGTAACACTCTGAAGAAGATCTTGCTTCATTCATAGCTGGATGGTACTGTTCGTGGATGGGAATGCTTGCTGCATTTGAATTTAATCCAAAGCCATTGTATGGTGATGCTGATAAAGCCTTGGACAAGATTAGTATCCTGGACATCACTGGGTTACTATGCTTTGGTACATGGGTATTAGTTGGGTTGTGTGTTGCCATTTTTCTTCATCTAGGCAAGAGTTGAATACCATTTTGAGCTCTATATCTATTTGCAGCTTTTAATATTATCTAAGAGAGCATACATTACCTCGGAAAGTGTGTTTATAACTTGATCTCATCTTAAAACTCTTCAGGACTATCCTGCATCCTTGAGATTAGTCATACCTTTTAAAATTCTCCAACCCAATAACTTCTTATTTTTATTCAAAAACAGAAATGAGAAGAACAGTATTTAAAATGAAAATATGTTTCCTTGGAAGGTCTTATTAAATAGTATTGCCTATTTGTCTACTAAAGGTTTTATCTTCTTAGAGGCTGTAAATCAGGAAAGTCTAACATTTGTACCTTGAATTACTCATTCTTTCAACAAATATTTATTGGGTCAGGCTCTCTGGTGGGCGGTGGAGGGGGGCAGCTTATGCCAATTCTCAATAATAACCCACTAAGAACAGCTAGCATATTGAAAAGCAGAGACATTACTTTGCCAACAAAGGTCTGTCTAGTCAAGGCTATGGTTTTTCCAGTGGTCATATATGGATGTGAGAGTTGGACTGTGAAGAAGGCTGAGCGCTGAAGAATCGATGCTTTTGAAATGTGGTGTTGGAGAAGACTCTTGAGAGTCCCTTGGACTGCAAGGAGATCCAACCAGTCCATTCTGAAGGAGATCAGCCCTGGGATTTCATAGGAGGGAATGATGCTGAAGCTGAAACTCCAGTACTTTGGCCACCTCACGTGAAGAGTTGACTCACTGGAAAAGACTCTGCTGCTGGGAGGGATTGTGGGCAGGAGGAGAAGGGGACAACAGAGGATGAGATGGCTGGATGGCATCACTGACTCAATGGAAGTGAGTCTGAGTGAACTCTGGAAGTTGGTGATGGACAGGGAGGCCTGGCATGCTGCGATTCATAGGGTCACAAAGAGTCGGACACGACTGAGCGACTGAACTGAACTGAACTGAAGAGCAGCTATAACCACCCCAGTCTTCACTCAGTGACTTTCTAGATAAAAGTCAGATTTTAGAATGGATATCATTGAAAATTTATTTTTTCCCCTGTATTTGCTATAACTTGGATAATTTTGCCTCATCTGATTTAATAAAAACTTTAAATATCTTTACAGTTAAAATATCCTATTTATACACAAAGAGAAAACACGGTTAGAGTAACTTATTTTGTTTATCTGAAAACAATTTGTACTCCTGGAATTTATTGAAAAAACTTACAAGTCAATGAACTATATTAATTGTAACAAAGTATGCATGAAATTATGGACAAAGCAATGGAATGTGTTTTAAAACATGGATATTGTCTAAAGACTCATTTAGCAAAAGCAGAGGAACCAGAGATCAAATTGCCAACATCTGCTGGATCATCAAAAAACCCAGAGAGTTCCAGAAAAACATCTATTTCTGCTTTATTGACTATGCCAAAGCCTTTGTGTGGATCACAACAAAATGTAGAAAATTCTGAAAGAGATAGGAATACCAGACCACCTGACCTGCCTTTTGAGAAACCTGCAATGGCACCCCACCCCAGTACTTTTGCCTGGAAAATCCCATGGACGGAGGATCCTGGTAGGCTCCAGTCCATGGGGTCGCTAAGAGTCGGACACGACTGAGCGACTCCACTTTCACTTTTCACTTTCATGCATTGGGGAAGGAAATGGCAACCCACTCCAGGGTTCTTGCCTGGAGAATCCCAGGGACGGGGGTACCTGGTGGGCTTCCGTCTATGGGGTCGCACAGAGTCGGACACAACTGAAGCGACTTAGCAGCAGCAGCAGCAGCAGTATGCAGGTCAGGAAGCAACAGTTAGAACTAGACTTGGAACAACAGACTGGTTCCAAATAGGAAAAGGAGTACTTCAAGGCTGTATATTGTCACCTGCTTATTTAACTTATATGCAGAGTACATCATGAGAAATGCTGGGCTGGATGAAGCACAAGCTGGAATCAAGATTGCCGAGAGAAATATCAATAACCTCAGATATGCAGATGACACCACCCTTATGGCAGATAGTGAAGAAGAACTAAAGAGCCTCTTGATGAAAGTGACAGAGGAGAGTGAAAAAGTTGGCTTAAAACTCAACATTCAGAAAACGAAGATCATGACATCCGGTCCCATAACTTCATGGGAAATAGATGCAGAAACAATGAAAAAGGTGATAGACTTTATTTGGGGGGGGGGAGGGGGATCCAAAATCACTGCAGATGGTGATTTCAGCCATGTTACTAAAAGACACTCCTTGGAAGGAAAGTTATGACCAACCTAGATAGCATATTCAAAAGCAGAGACATCACTTTGCCAACAAAGGTCCGTCTGGTCAAGACTATGATTTTTCCAGTAGTCATGTATGGATGTGAGAGTTGGACTATGAAGAAAGCTGAGCACCAAAGAATTGATGCTTTTGAACTGTGGTGTTGGAGAAGACTCTTGAGAGTCCCTTGGACTGCAAGGAGATCCAACCAGTCCATCCTAAAGTAGATAAGTCCTGGGTGCTCATTGGAAAGTCTGATTTTGAAGCTGAAACTCCAATACTTTGGCCACCTGATGCGAAGAGCTGACTCAATGGGAAAGACCCTGATGTTGGGAAAGATTGAGGGCAGGAGGAGAAGGGGACAACAGAAAATGAGATGGTTGGATGGCATCATCAACTCAATGGACATGAGTTTGGATAGGTTCCAGGAGTTGGTGTTGGACAGGGAGGCCTGGCATGCTGCAGCTCATGGGGTTGCAAAGAGTTGGACACAACTGAGTGACTGAACTGAACTGAACTTAGCTAAAGCGAATTCTAGCGTGTTCCTTAAGTGATGCCTTTGAAAGAAACCCTGACTCATCACTAAAATATAACTTGTATGGAGATAAAATAATTGGGGGTAATTGCATTGTAAGGGTAGATCCATGTGAAATTGACTTATTTATTGCAAGATAACAGAACATAGATATATAGGTCTGTGCCTATGATTTTTGCATAAGAGTCATAAGAGCAATACAAGCATCTTTTGTTCTAGTGAGGGAATTCTGGGTGGACTCTTGGATGGTTGCTGGATGGGGCCTAATCATCAGGAAGACCAAGCCATAATTAGAAGCTTAGAACTTTTAGCCATTTCCTCTACCTTCACCCCCTTTTCTAGAGAGGAGGAAAGGACTGACTGAATATGGAGTTAGTAACTGACCATGCCTGCCTGAGGAAGCCTCCATAAAATCCCCAAAGTATGAGTTCAGGAGCTCTCAGGTTGGTGAACATTGCTGATTTGGTGGGTGATGCACCCCAGCTCCACAGAGACAGAAGCTCCTGCACTCAGGACCCTTCTAGGCTTCACCTTACTTATTTATTCATCTTGCTCTTCATCTGGATCCCTACGATATCCTTTAATAAGCTGATAAAATGTTTCCTTGAGTTTGTGAGCTGCTTGAGGAAATTAACCAAGCTTGAGGAGCAACATGGGAACCTTTGATTTGCAGCCAAATCAGACAGAAGTTGTGATTAGCTGAGGGACCCACTGCTTGCAATTGGCATGTGAAGTCGGGGGTGGTGGGGAGCAGGCTCCTGGACATGAACACTTAACCTGTGGGATCTGATGTGCTCTAATAGTATTAGAGTTGATTTACTCTGTAGAATACTCAACTGGTGTCACAGAATTGCTTGGTGGTGTGGGGAAAACCCATATATAGGGTGTCAGAAGTGTTGTGAGTATAGTAGTAGTGAAAGAGTAAAAAATGCAGAAGGAAAACTGGAGGTTCTTCAACTCATGCATTAAATTACTATGCATGCAATAGCATGTTGTCATAAATAACATGAATTCAGCAAGTATCTATTAAACATACTGGAATCAACAGCTCTGGAGCATATGAAAGAATCAGACTACATTAGAAATATAGTCTACTTGAGTTGTTTAACGGAAAAATTGTTTACATCTTCTGTTTACAAGTTCAATTTCTAGCATTGATTTACTCAAACTGCACAGATTCTTAGAAGACACTATTTTAGTTAAATTCAGTTCTATGGCACCTAAAAAGCAATGGAAGCAAACCTAAAATCCAAGCTAGTAGAATCTTTCCTGGTAGTTCAGCTGCTAAAAGATCTGCCTGCAGTGCAGGAGACCCCGGTTTGATTCCTGGGTTGGGACGATCCCCTGGTGGAGTCATGGCAACCCACTCTAGTACTCTTTCTTGGAGAATCCCCATGGACAGAGGCGCCTGGCCAGCTACAGTCCATTGGGTCACAAAGAGTTGGATATGACTGAGCGACTAAGCAGCAGCAGCAAACATGTCTTAATAAAATTTGGGGCCATATTTTTCCTATAAATGTTCAAAATAGAGTCAACTTTTGGCATTGAAACAGGTCAAACATGGTCTTTTGGGGACAAAATCTGGATCTATGTAAGAAACAAATTTCACAGTGTATATACATATTGAACAAAGATCATGGCATCCGGTCCCATCACTTCATGGGAAACAGATGGGGAAATAGTGGAAACAGTGTCAGACTTTATTTTTTTGGGCTCCAAAATCACTGCAGATGGTGACTGCAGCCATGAAATTAAAAGACACTCCTTGGAAGGAAAGTTATGTCCAACCTAGATAGCATATTGAAAAGCAGAGACATTACTTTGCCAACAAAGGTCCATCTAGTCAAGGCTATGGTTTTTCCTGTGGTCATGTATGGATGTGAGAGTTGGACTGTGAAGAAAGCTGAGTGCCAAAGAATTGATGCTTTTGAACTGTGGTGTTGGAGAAGACTCTTGAGAGTCCCTTGGACTGCAAGGAGGTCCAACCAGTCCATTCTGAAGGAGATCAGCCCTGGGATTTCATTGGAGGAAATGATGCTGAAGCTGAAACTCCAGTACTTTGGCCACCTCATGCAAAGAGTTGACTCACTGGAAAAGACTCTGCTGCTGGGAGGGATTAGGGGCAGGAGGAGAAGGGGACGACAGAAAATGAGATGGCTGGATGGCATCACTGACTCAATGGAAGTGAGTCTGAGTGAACTCTGGAAGTTGGTGATGGACAGGGAGGCCTGGCATGCTGCGATTCATGGGGTCACAAAGAGTCAGACGTGACTGAGCGACTGAACTGAACTGAACTGATACATATTGAATCATTATATTGTACTCTTGAAACTAATATGTCAGTTTTACCTCAGTTTAAAAAAAAAGACACTCAGAGGAAAATGGATTAGGTATTTATGCATTTAGTAAACATATATTCTTTGTCCTGACTGAGGAATTATCTTTCTGATATTCTTTACAGGATAAAAGCAGCAAAAGAGTAGGGATGATAGCAGCTAGTTACTGATTCAGAAATCTCTTACTGAACACTGATTTCCTATCAGATCTCTACTGGACTTTGTTAATATAAAGATTCTGTTCTGCCCTCAAGTCTTTTGCTCTGTAAAATAGTTTGTCCATTGATTTCTTCATTCAAAGGATTAGTCTTCATTAAGCACTTACCTACTCAGTATAAGGTACTATGCTCAAAGCCAGACATGTATATATACTGAGTTGGTAAGTGTAGTTATGAAGTTATGTCAAATATTAAAGGTTTTAATATTTTAATATTAATATTAATATTTAATTTTAATATTAAAGAACCTCCAAGCTAAAGGTTATCTATGGCTACCGGAAGGAAGATGCAAAATGAAGGATCTTGCTTTAGAGGTTCTAGAGAAAGCGTAGCTCTGCCAACACCTTGACTTCATACTTACAGCCTCCAGAATTGTGAAACAATAAATTTCTCTTGTTTTAAGCCACCTAGTTTATAGGTCTTTAATGAATATAACCAGCAACTGTAAAGGCCCTGTGGCAATGAAAGACATTTCCAATCGAAGGATCAGAATGGGAATGTGAACGTGAAGTCGCTCAGTCGTGTCTGACTCTTTGCGACCCCATGGACTGTAGCCCACCAGGCTCCCCTGTCCCTGGGATTCTCCAGGCAAGAACACTGGAGTGGGTTGCCATTTCCTTCTCCAATGCATGAAAGTGAAAAGTGAAAGTGAAGTCACTCAGTCATGTCCGACTCTTAGCAACCCCATGGACTGCGGCCTACCATGCTCCTTCGTCCATGGGACTTTCCAGGCAAGAGTACTGGAGTAGGGTGCCATTGCCTTCTCCGATATTATATCTAAATATCTGCTAAAAACTGTTTATCTGAAATTCAAATTTAACTAGTCATCCTGTCATTTTATTTGCTAAAGTTTGCAATCCTATGGAGAGGACACATGATAGAAGGTATGGAGAGGCTATTTCACTCCAAAATGAAGTAGATTGAGTTTGTGGAAAATGAAGAAATGGTGACAGCAGGTACAGACGACCCTGCAGCTATTTGGCTCTGAAAGGTCTAGGAGAGATGCTGAGGAACTGGGGTTGGAATAGAGGAATGAAGGGTCAAGTGAGGATTAGCAATTTTGTTTTGAAATATAAGAGATGTATGTATGTTTAAGAATTGTCTTAGTCCATTCCATGCTCTTGACCTGAGCACCTCCCAAAGGCCCCACCTCCTAAAGCCATCACTCCAAAATTAGGATTTTGACATATGAATTTTGCAGGGGACACATTCAGACCATAGCAAGAGCCAAATGATGGACTCCTATTGAGAGTTTGATTATACAAGGGGGAAAAGAAGAAGGCAAATACTTATAGCTCAAAAGAAGATTTAAAAGAAAAAAAGATGGTATCTAAAGAGATTAACCTTAGATAGAAGAATAGGCACACCCTCTACTGTAATAAAATAAGAGGGCAGTAAGGGTTTGGCGTGTGTTGTTTTGTGTATTTATCATTAAAGAAATTGTTGGTGTGTGGGAATTATCATCTGCTGGTGTCTATCTTCTCATTAGACTAAGAGGCAAGTTCATGGGCTAAATACCAGAAGGGACAAGACTGTTTTAGAGATCTGAAGGAAGAAGAGACAGTTTAATTTGTCACTGCAGATTGGATTGAACAATTGAGGAAGATGTCAGGCAGCACTAGTGGCCCATCTGAGTTTTAATCTTAACAGTTTCACAGTCAGTGCTATTTTTGCTCAGTGGAAAATTTTACAAGGGGAGCATGGAGGAGGAGGAAGTAATTAACTGGAGTAGAAGGGAAGAGAACCCAGAGAAGTACATAAAAGGAGGAAGCAACTGTGTTGATCTGACCTTGAGGAGTGAGTAGGATCTTCCTGGTATGTAGAAGGTAGGGGTGGGAATATCTTGCTTAGTGTTCAGAGAAATGGAGGCAGGAAGGGAAACGGCCTATTATTTAGTATTCATTTTGGCTATAGAAAGCTTACACTCCTGCTTTGAGGGAGAAGAGAAGAGATAGTAACTATTCCAGAAACTCATGGGAGGGGAAAAAAAATTACTGAAACTTGAGACAGTAGAAAAGGCTTCGGAATAGAGGCTGGACTTCAAAGGAAGAAGGACTTGAGTGGAGGGTGGTAGAAAGGGTGGTTTAGAAAAAGACAAGATACCTGTAAAACCTGATTTTGGCTTCCAGATTTTTTTAGATGCCTTGATTTTTTTCTCCATGTAATTTTCCTGCTAATGTAAGTATTTGAAATTGCTAATCTTATTACAGAGGCTGCCATATTTATGTTTCAGCCTTATAATTTGCCAGTGACTTTCTTACTCTTGTATAGAGAAGAATCTCAGACATTCTACTCATCTAGAAAATATGTATGGAATGTAAAACTGAGTGAGTAAGTGCTGTAAGCCTTCAGTAGCAGAGGTGGCACAGGTGCTGTGTTCAGTGCCCAAGAAGGGTAGCTGATCATGGCCTCACAGGAGAGTTTGGAAGCAGAAGTGAGCACAAAATCCTCTTCCTTGTCCTGAAGGTATTCCAGCTGAATACACTTCCAGCCACTGCCACTCTGCAGGGGAAGGTGGGGGAGCAAGCACTGCACTGACCCTCCTCCCTGCAGGGTCCTGCCTATTCCAGGGCTGGAGGCATGAAGAATGACACAGGAGAGGGTTGGAGTCACATGTAATCTCAGCTGAAGCAGACAAATCTATCTCCAGGGTTTCATTGTTATTTCCAGGATTTCATTAACACAAATTTACAATTTTATGAATTCCACAACAAAACTCCTGTGTGCACACCTTACATGTGTGTGATGGGTGAGATATGCTCATCCAGGATCATTCACTGAGTAATATTTAAAGGTTTCCAAGAATGTAAGAAATGCTACTTGTGGGGTTTTTTTTAATCACTGGTTTGTAGTTTCATCACTGACCTAGGGCCAGACATCCTGGAATGTGAAGTCAAGTGGGCCTTAGAAAGCAACACTACTAACAAAGCTAGTGGAGGTGATAGAATTCCAGTTGAGCTATTCCAAATCCTGAAAGATGATGCTGTGAAAGTGCTGCACTCAATATGCCAGCACATTTGGAAAACTCAGCAGTGGCCACAGGACTGGAAAAGATCAGTTTTCATTCCAATCCCAAAGAAAGGCCATGCCAAAGAATGCTCAAACTACCGCACAATTGCACTCATCTCACATGCTAGTAAAGTAATGCTCAAAATTCTCCAAGCCAGGCTTCAGCAATATGTGAACCATGAACTTCCTGCTGTGCAAGCTGGTTTTAGAAAAGGCAGAGGAACCAGAGATCAAATTGCCAACATCCGCTGGATCATGGAAAAAGCAAGAGAGTTCCAGAAAAACATCTATTTCTGCTTTCTTAACTATGCCAAAGCCTTTGACTGTGTGGATCACAATAAACTGTGGAAAATTCTGAAAGAGATGGGAATACCAGACCACCTGATCTGCCTCTTGAGAAATCTGTATGCAGGTCAGGAAGCAACAGTTAGAACTGGTCATGGAACAACAGACTGGTTCCAAATAGAAAAAGGAGTACGTCAAAGCTGTATGTTGTCACCCTGTTTATTTAACTTATATGCAGAGTACATCATGAGAAATGCTGGACTGGAAGAAACATAAGCTGGAATCAAGATTGCTGGGAGAAATACCAATAACCTCAGATATGCAGATGACACCACCCTTATGGCAGAAAGTGAAGAGGAACTCAAAAGCCTCTTGATGAAAGTGAAAGTGGAGAGCAAAAAAGTTGGCTTAAAGCTCTACATTCAGAAAACGAAGATCATGGCATCCGGTCCCATTACTACATGGGAAATAGATGGAGAAACAGTGGAAACAGTGTCAGACTTTATTTTTCTGGGCTCCAAAATCACTGCAGATGGTGATTGCAGCCATGAAATTAAAAGACGCTTACTCCTTGGAAGGAAAGTTATGACCAACCTAGATAGCATATTCAAAAGCAGAGACATCACTTTGCCAACAAAGGTTCGCCTAGTCAAGGCTATGGTCTTTCCTGTGGTGATGTATGGATGTGAGAGCTGGACTGTGAAGAAGGCTGAGCGCTGAAGAATTGATGCTTTTGAACTGTGGTGTTGGAGAAGACTCTTGAGAGTCCCTTGGACTGCAAGGAGATCCAACCAGTCCATTCTGAAGGAGATCAGCCCTGGGATTTCTTTGGAAGGAATGATGCTGAAGCTGAAACTCCAGTACTTTGTCCACCTCATGCAAAGAGTTACTCATTGGAAAAGACTCTGATCCTGGGAGGAGAAGGGGACGCCAGAGGATGAGATGGCTGGATGGCATCACTGACTCGATGGATGTGAGTCTGAGTGAACTCCAGGAGTTGGTGATGGACAGGGAGGCCTGGCGTGCTGTGATTCATGGGGTTGCAAAGAGTCAGACAGGACTGAGTGACTGATCTGATCTGATCTAAGGATAATCAGTATCATTTCAGTAGCTCAGTCATGTCCGACTCTTTGCGACCCCATGGACTACAGCATGCCAGGCTTCCCTGTCCATCACCAACTCCCATAGCTTGCTCAAACTCCTGTCCATCAGACCATCTTATCCTCTGTCATTCCCTTCTTCTCCTGCCTTCAACCTTTCCCAGCACCAGGGTCTTTTCCAGTGAGTCAATTCTTCACATCAGGTGGCCAAAGTATTTGAGTTTCAGGTTAAGTATCAATCCTCCCGATGAATATTCAAGATTGATTTTCTTTATGATGGACTGGTTTGATCTCCTTGCAGTCCAAGGGACTCTCAAGAGTCTTCTCCAACACCACAGTTCAAAAGCATCAATTCTTTGGCGCTCAGCCTTCTTCACAGTCCAACCCTCACATCCATACATGACCACAGGAAAAACCATAGCCTTGACTAGATGGACCTTTGTTGGCAAAGTAATGTCTCTGCTTTTGAATATGCTATCCAAGTTGGTCATAACTTTCCTTCCAAGGAGTAATCGTCTTTTAATTTCATGGCTGCAGTCATTATCTGCAGTGATTTTGGAGCCTCAAAAATAAAATTTCTCACCGTTTCCATTGTTTCCCCCATCTATTTGCCATGAAGTGATGGGACAAGATGCCATGATCTTCATTTTCTGAATGTTGAGCTTTAAGCCAACTTTTCACTTTCCTCTTTCATTTTCATCAAGAGTCTCTTTAGTTCTTCTTCACTGTCTGCCATAAGGGTGGTGTCATCTGTATACCTGAGATTATTGATTTTCTCCTGGCAATCTTGATTCCAACTGGTGTTTCATCCAGCCCAACATTTTGTATGATATACTCGGCATTTAAGTTAAATAAGCAGGGTGACAATATACAGCCTTGATGTACTCCTTTCCCAATTTGGAAACAGTCTGTTGTTCCATGTCCCATTCTAATTGTTGCTTCTTGACCGGCATACAGATTTCTCAGGAGGCAGGTCAGGTGGTCTGATAATTCCCACCTCTTAAAGAATTTTCCACATTTTGTTGTGATCCACACAACATAATACATAATACATGCTGAAGGATGTATAATACATGCTATAATACATGCTGAAGCCTTAAATGTTCTTTTGGATAATATTCAATTAGTAATTTAGAATACTATCTTTTAGTCTGAGACTATGTGCTTCCTATTTTTTTATGGAAAAAATGTTTAAATGTCCTTGTTTTATGTAATGCTGGTGGTTATATCACGATAGGTTTTTGAGATTTCTTATTTTTAATATTTTCCTATTTTTAATGCTCATTCTCACCAGAAATTATCTCAATGTTATTGAATTTCTGAACTTCAAAAGTCTAGGAAACTTTAGTTGTGAATGCATTAGAGTTAGACTAGCTATTTAGTCCACTAGTTAGAGTGGACCAGAGTCTAGGGTCTTCCAGACTGTCTTCAGCACACAGCCTAGTGACAGTGGGTGTGTGGGCACCCTGCACCTGGCTTTGGCTTAACTTTTCTCTGCTTGTGATTTGGATGCAAGACCATTCAGATTAATAAAATCTGGTCAAAGGCAAGTCCATTGCTGGCATGAATCATAAGTCCTTACCTGGGACAAGGCTGAGTGCCAGATGCAAAGCCAAAACATGCTTTCACCTCCTCCAGTGGGGAAACAAAGCAATAACAACCTCCCATGACCACTCAGCATCAGTAGGTCTGCCAGCCATATTGCATCTTACTTCTCCTTCCTCAGGAAATCAGTAGTAAGATTTTTATCAGAATAACTCATTCGTTTATCACATGAGCAAAGACACTAAGTGGGCTTTTCTTGATTGAGGTCATAGGAGTCCTGGGCACTTACTCACTGGGGCTCCTCTGTAAGATCTGAGGTAGAAATCTGATTTTCCTTCGTTGTAGGCCACTTGGTCTTTAACAGAGAGGGGAAAATAAATCAATCTCTACTTGCTTTAGGAGACAAAGCCACACTGTCAAGATACAGATTCCAAAAGCATCTCAGAAGAGCTTTGCTGAAATTGATGGATAAATCTTTATTATATAAAATCTTTATTATAACCAGGGTTGAAGGAATTTGATTCTCATCACTGTAGAATTGCCCTTGTATCATTCTAACCCAGCAGCTAGATTCTAACACAGGATGAATGAAGATGGGCAGGACTTTCACTGTTGATTGGAGAGGTGAGCTAGTGTATAAACATGGGCCACCCCTAGATTACATGGACTGTCATCTCTACATGGCTAATGGTCTTGTTTTCATCCTTTAATATCTTTTCACCATAGCCTTAACAACTGTCATATCAACATAATCACATACCACCTTTAAAAACATTACTGCAAAATATGCTGAGGAAGAGCTTTGTCAATCTTCTGGAATGGTCTCATGTCTTCCCACTTTTCTTTCAAATATCTTGTTTTGTAACAAATGTGAATGGATTTTGGTTTAATCTATAACTTAAAAAACTTCTTTTCTGAAGAAATAGGAAGTCATCCCTTTCTTGCATCAGGATTTTCTTTGACCTGAAAATGTCTATAGGATGATAAACACATTTACAATTAGTCATCATCAATGAATTAATTAGTGATTATTTATAAAAATTGTTAGCATATATTTGGTATTTACTATGGATTAAACATTGTTCAAAGCCTGTCCTCAGGTATGCTATCAGTTGGCATATGAATCACATACCTAAAATTTGAAGTAACATGAAATGTAGTGTGGCCTAAGTAAGTGTTACTGACAATATGGTGTAGGAAGTGTGGAGTTGGACACACTGGATGTGAATTTTGATTCACTCACTTGTTTTGCTTGGCAAGCTTAATCTCTCCTAGCTTTGATTTTTTTTTTTTTTAATATAAGTAAAGGAATGTATGACCTATATCAGAGGGTGGCAGAGAGTCTAAGAGCTTTTCTGGAGATCTTAGCAATAGTAAGCCTCAAAAGCCTGGGATCTCTACATACCATTACAAGTGAGACCAGGAGAATGGTATGGTATCCTTCCTAAGCAGGAAGGATAAAGAAACAGAGAAGTTGTGAAAAGCCAGCCTTTGGATGAAGAATGATACGTCTATGAGAGTAGAAGAGGGGGAAAGGCAGACTGATTAGAGTGCATATTGGGTCAGGGCTGGGGGCTTAATATGAGTTAGGCACTGTGCCAAGTGCTTTGTGCATATTTAATCTTCACTGCAAGGCAACAACATGTGAAATAAAACCTCCATTTTTTCAGGTGAGAAGTTGAATCTGAGAAGCTTCAAATATGTTTCTTAAGGAAAAACAAAACAATGACATTGGTGGTAAAAGGTGGTTCCTGAGTTGGAATCCATTCTCTTTGGCTCCTGAGGCAGGGCAGTGCTGTGGCCCTTAACTTGCACTGTGGAGCCCCACTTTTGTAGCACAGGCAGTTCATAGAGTTGTAGTCCTAAGAGGAGGTGCTGGGCTATTGGTTGGGGTGGTGTAGGGGTGTAGTGTAAGGGCAGAACTAAGTTTGTCCTGAAGGTATTCCTGCTGAATACTCTTCCAGCCATTGTCACCCTGCAGGGGAAGGCAGGAGAGCAAGAAGCCCACTGACCTTCCTTCCTGCAGGGCCCTGCCTATTCCAGGGCTGGGGGCTTGCTCATTCTTGTTCCACAGGCAAAACTGCAGGAGAGAGTGAGTTTATGTGCCTTTTGCTCATGCCTTCACTTGTCTAGATCCCGTAACAGAAAATGGAAACAAATGAGATCTGACAAGAAAGGTTAAGGTATTTAATGGAAGTAAGAAGCAAATATTTATCTCACACTGTGCACTATGTGAAATTCACACATGACATATGTGGTCTCACTGAATCCTCACAGTGAGCTGGGAAGGTGCAAATTGTCATTGTTTGTATGATATCAAACAGCTTGGGACTTAGGATGATTTAAGAGCAAAGATTGAGTTGGCACAGAAATATGAGGATTTAAATAAAAATGTGTATTGCTGAGAAACTATAAAAATGTAGATAAATTACAATAAATTGTATTCCTCATTTTCTATCCAAGAATTGATGCTCTTTATTTCTTTCTGTGGTGTGCCTACAATAGAAAAAAATAATCACAAAGGATTTTTTTCAAATAAATATTCATCTCAAAAAACAAAATTTCTGGTGTAGCTAGGTGATGTTTTACATATTGAGTTTGACTTCTTTTAGCAGTGCAAATAGTATCTGTTGATCCATGGCAAACTATACTCATGAATGAGCCAAGTCCTATAAAGGCTCCAAAACTTTGGAAAAGAAGAGATAGAAATCATTGTGTCTTCTAGGAAAACTTGGGATAAATCTACAGACTTAACGATTATACAAATCTTATATGTGTCATTAGTTTCTTAATAAGGCTATTTTAAAAATGTATATATGTGTGTGTATCAACACTGCTAGTATATTGTGATGTTGCTTATAATTTACTTTGAAATACTTCATCATTAACATTGTGATATAATGGTTAGTTTCAATCTGTTCCTTGGGATGATTAGTGGCCCTGCTGGAAATGCCTATTTAATGGTATATTAGTTTCCTAAAACTGTTGTAACAAATTACCACACACAGGCTTAAAACAATAGAATATTATTCTCTTACAGTCCTGGAAGCTGAAAGACCAAAACTGAGGTGTCAGTAAGGTTGATTCCTTCTGGAGGCTCCAGAAGAATTTCCTCCATTCCTCCCTCCTGACTTCTAGTGGTTGCCCATAGTTCTTGGCATTCTTTGATTGGCATGGATTACTTGATGCATCGAGTCTGCCTCAGTCTTCACAAAGTGTTCTTCCCTCTGTATGTGGTTGTGTCCACATCTCCCTTGTGTCCACATCTCTTGTTCTAAGAATACCAGTCCTTTTAAGTAGGTTCTAATCCAATATGATCCTGTCTTAAATTGATTACATCTACAAAGATCCTGTTTGCAAATAAAGTGGCATTCACAAATTCTAGTGGTCAGGTCATGGATTTTGAGGGGATACTCTTCAATCCAGTACATGATTCATTAGTTAGCATGCAAATAGAAGATCCTGCCCTAATCTTAGCTATTGTAAGAAATTCTGCTGCTCAATGAATGTAAGAGTTTGTAAAGTGGCATAACAAATATTAGAAATAGGTGTTCATTCATGAAATTAGTGCTGTTTGGATATATAGACCAGCTAGAAATATGAAAGAAGCAATTCTCATTCTTGCATGGATGATGCATAAAAATACAGAAAGCCATGTGGTCTGTTCCCTTCAGCATGATATCCAAGTCTTATCTCTGACAGTCTCCAGTTAGTTTGCTGATTTGGAGTACTTATTTCCCTGAACTTAGCTAAATCCTGCTTCTCAAATACTGTTGCACTGACTTGAGGAAACTTCATACAGCATATAGTCCAAGTACCTACAAGTTTAGAAAGCTGAAACTATATAATGCTTATTGTACTGGATGTATGATACGTTTTGTGACTGCTTAATGATGAATGTTTGTATAGAAGCTTGTATAGCAGCTTGAGAGACTTGCTATACATGGTAGCAGGGTTGAAGGAAGGAGATCAAGAACACTCACATACCTTTTACTATAGGACATACCTACTAAAAAGAACCAGAACCTAATAATTCTGAACAGCAAAATTGGCTTAGGTTAATTCACAGCTCATATCCAATATTTTTGCATAATTTCACATCTTTTGTTCTCTTTTGGACTGCCATTCTTATCATCTTTTAAAATTTTTTTATTAAAGTATGTTGATTTATAATACTAGTTTCAAGTGGACATTTAATCATTATTAAATAATATAGCCCAGCATTTAGATAATTATGCAAAGGTTAAAAGCTTTCTATCACTGAAGATTTTCAATAAGAAAATAGGTTGGGTAAAATTTGAACTCTTCACCTGGGACTTTCCCAGTCCCATGGCATGCTCAACAGTAGCTAGCTGGCTCCCGTGTCTCTGGCTGACTCAGTGTCTCTGGAATTCCCTCCTTCATACATTCCACGGGGGCCTCTGTTTGGTGGCATTTAGTACATGGTGCCAGGCATCTGTTGTTTTCGTTTGGGCTTAATCTGAACCTTTGTTGTTTGACTGGGTTTTGTATTTCTGAGGGGATTTTTAAAAATCATGTTACCAGCTTTGCTAAGCAGTAGTCGTGGTTGTTGAGAGAGAGAGTTTAATTTGTTCTTATTATTGGAAATATAATTTTAAAAAATCTTCAAAAGTGCACATCATCTGGATTTTCAGAAGTAATTCTTTTGGAAAAAAAAAAAAGAGATCTATTATATGGTCCTCGTGTGCTATTTTTCTTTTATGCATTTCAACAACAAAAAAAACAAACATACAAACAAAGTACTGGACCCTTGTCATTTCTCCTTGGTTGAGGTCCAGATCATTGACCCCCACTGATCTGTGGTTCAGTAAAGAAGTTGCAGGCAGGGGTCATGAAACAGATGAGGCAACTGAGTGGACTCTGGAAGCAAACAGCTTGCCCATGTGGATCTGCTGTTCTCTTTCTACTCTAATCTCTTTGTCCTCATTCATCCTAAAGAAAGGGTGCTGGAGGAGAGAACTACAGGGATGGAAAACTCCTAAGAGAACACAGTACTAAATACAAAACCAAAATGTGAGATCAGTTCTTAAAAGTGACGGTTGCTGGTTTGTGCTGCGTTAAGTTCTGAGTACATCTGTGAGTATGCTATTGTGTGTCAGGCTCCCCAAGAGTAAATATGCCCAGACTCAAGGATTATGTCACCTGATTAATACCACTGATAAACCAGTTAGTACCATCCTTGTGGGGAATAAGGAATGGGCACAGGGAAATGTGGACCCAAGTGATAGTGAAGGGTGATAGTGAAGGGTGATAGTGAAGGGTGTTTTAAGGGTTGATGTTGTCAGGTTAATTTACCTGTCATTTCTAGGTAGCTGATCGTATTTTAAGAGAGTTTTTCAAGTTGAACATACTTCTCATATTTCACAGGCCACACCTTTGGTACAAGTACCTGATTTCTTATTTAGATCAGCTTCTTTCTCTTTCCCTCCCATAAATAGTGCCAAGAAGACTAATCATTAACCGTTGAAAACTTAGCTCCTGGGTGATAGTTCATTCCTTCCATTATAAAATCTGAGGCCGTTGCTGCATTCCTTCCTTTATTTCTTTCAGAAGATTTTGTTGGTGATTCAGTACATGAACCTGAGGGTTCATTTGCTTAGTCACTTAGTAAACATTGAAGGAGAACCTGCTGCTGCTGCTGCTAAGTCGCTTCTGCTAACTGCTGCTGCTAAGTCGCTTCAGTCGTGTCCAACTCTTTGCGACCCCATAGACGGCAGCCCACCAGGCTCCTCCATCCCTGGGATTCTCCAGGCAAGAACACTGGAGTGGGTTGCCATT
This sequence comes from Tragelaphus eurycerus, assembly GCA_935064755.1. Classification (NCBI taxonomy): domain Eukaryota; kingdom Metazoa; phylum Chordata; class Mammalia; order Artiodactyla; family Bovidae; genus Tragelaphus; species Tragelaphus eurycerus. Next base: position 22,734,906 of record CAKXYN010000024.1, on the reverse strand, counting down.
TCCTTAACCTACAGGGCAATAAATATGAACATAAATAAATATGTGAGGAAAAGAGAAATGGACAGAGATTAAGAGAGCTGCCACTGATGTTTATTGACTCCCTTTTGTAGCCCAGCTCTTATTTTTAAAAAAATACTTATGATTAAAAATGTATATAACAGTCAATAATTCTTCAAGGCTCATAATGCAAAACACCAGCCCCTGTCTCACCCTGCCCATTTCAAGTCTTATCTCCTGAGGAAAACACTTTTAATCCTGTAATCTTCTGGTATTTGCCTCCATAGTTTTACATAATATGCTACACTGCTCTTTATTTGTCTGTTTTAGATATTGCCTATGAACTTTCTACAGTGAAAGGTAGTGGTCAAATATCTCATTTCACCCTAATACACACGTCTACCTTCTGTTTTTATAATATAAATTATAATTTTCTGTCAGATAAATATTCAGCCTATACATTGCTAGGTTTACATAAACAATATTCACGTTAAGCCAGGTAGACACCTGGCTGTGTGGGGAACAGAATGTGTCCAGGGTTTCACTGCTCCATGCAAAGACTTTCCACCAGGGTTCTTTCTTCCCCCACCAACACTCACTTCCAAGTTTCCTCCTGCCTCCAAGCCTGAACCTTCTGAGATCCTGAAAGGCAAACAGACCTTCTTACTGACTTTATCTGGTGAAGAGTTTCCATGCTTGCTGGTCTGGCTAATCAGTTACCACAAACCAGTCCATTGCTTTCTATACATCTGTTCTTTTTTTCGTTTGTTTTCCTTTCTCTTATCTCTTTTCCTTGCTTTCTTTGCCCTTATCAATTTAAGAAGTTTTTATTTACCGAAATTTTAATGTGTTTCTGGAATAAAGCATGTATGTTTCAATCTGTTATGTTTAACTAAAGTTTCAAGTATTCTTTTAAAAGCCTACCTAATAATTCTCCATGTGATTATCAATCTCATTTTATAGATGAATAAAACAAAGATGGGAGAAGTTGAATAATTTGCCCAAAGTTGTACAAATAGTGGATGGTGATTCTACTTACTAATAAAAATCTTATTCTTTTCTTTCCAGCACCCTGTCTTTTACTGTGAGACACAGTTCCTGTTTTAAGGATTTTACAGTTTGGCAGAGAGATAAGAGAAGTGAACGGCCATCAGAATACAATACATTAAATGTTAAGAACAAAAAAAATGAACTGCTGTTCAATGGAAATTCAGAGGTGAGAGAATTGTTTTCCTGCCCATTTCTTTGTGTCCAAAATCCCATTTGGAATTGCGGTATGTATTTTGTAGTACTATGCAGTCATTTCTTCATACAGAAATCTTAATTTGAAGGGATTTAACCTCTATTTTTTCGTCATTTGGGATTTCATGGAGTCTGGAATGAAGGACACAGTTAATTTGTATCTTCATACAATAACTATTCTTAAAAAAAAAAAAAAACCTTGAACAATATAAAGTTTATATGTCTCTCATGCAATAGCGCAGAGGTAGCATGGCCGTCTAGAGGAGACAGGTTTATTAGACAGGGTTACTCCAGGTGTCTTTTCTCCTGTACCACATCATTTCTAAGAGTTTCTGGATAATAACTCTTCTTAAGATGATATTTAGGGAAAAAAGACAGATTTTTGACTCACTAAATATCTATGAGTGTACTTGATATTAAAGGCACTTGAAAGAGAATTTTTGCATCTATTTATTTTTGCCACTTTATTTCCAAAACCACTGTGGATGGTGAATGCAGCCCTGGTATTAAAAAATGCTTGCTCCTTGTAAGAAAAGCTATGGCAAACCTAGACAGCATATTAAAAAGCAGAGACACCTCTTTGTTGACAAAGGCCTATATAGTCAAAGCTATGGTTTTTCCAGTAGTCATGTACAGATGTGAGAGTTGGACCATAAAGACTGAGCATTGAAGAATTGGATGTTTTTGAACAGTGGTTCAAAAGAAGACTCTTGGAAGTCCCCTAGACAGCAAGGAGATCCAACCCATCCATGCTAAAGGAAATCAGTCCTGAATATTCATTGGAAGGACTGATGCTGAAGCTCCAATACTTTGGCCACCTGCTGCAAAGAACCAACTCATTGGAAAAGACCCTGATGCTGGGAAAGACGGAAGGCAGGAGGAGAAGGGGACGATAGAGTATGAGATGGTTGGATGGCATCGTTGACTCAATGTATGTGAGTCTGAGCAAACTGTGGGGGATACTGAAGGACAGGGAGGCCTGCGTGCTGCAGTCTATGGGCTCACAAAAAGTTGGACGTGACTGAGTGACTGAACAACAACACATTTTTGCCATGGATGGTGCATGATCACTTTCTAAAAAGATTTTCTTAGTTTTATTTTTTGAGTTTTATGGAGTTAGATTTTATGTCTATAATCCATTTTAAGTATTTTTTATTGTGATAAAATCTATATAACACAATCTCTCACTTTGTTAAATTTGAAATGTGTGTTTATATTATATAATATATGGGCAGCCCTAAATTTATAAATGTATCTATATCTGTCCAGAAATGAATTGATTTTTTTTTTTGTCAGTTAAAACTGTCATCATTTTATGCCACTTGTACTCTGTGACTTAAAGTAGTATCTGCAGAGATTCCAGTTTCTAAAGCCAGTTGGGCAATGTTCTCTTCAAGGCTCTACTCTAGCTGCTTTTTGACATTGTGAAATTTCACTGGACCTGCATTTTCTCTGTCTTATATTTCTCATTTGTAAAATGGGGATAATGACTGAATCTAGCTCATAATATTGTTATAAGGATTACTTGAGGTACTGTATACGACAAATGTGACACATTTACATAAGTGTCTGGTCCATTGAAAAGACTATAGCATCACCTGTTTCCCTTCTAGCAACCTTGTGAGGAAGCAGTTTCTGACAGCCACCTATCCTTCAAGGACTGTTTTGTTTGCTATAGTGAAGACTCCTTCACTAACATCTTTATTATTTTATTTTCAACTATTTGTTGAGGGTTTAATATATGCCAGACATACTGCTTGGTGCTCTGGTTATCAGTTCAGTTCAGTTCAATCGTTCAGTCATGTCCAGCTCTTTGTGACCCCATGGACTGCAGCACGCCAGGCTCCCCTGTTCATCAGCAACTCCCAGAGCTTGCTAAAACTCATGTCCATCGAGTTGGTGATGCCATTCAACCATCTCATCCTCTGTCATCCCCTTCTCCTCCTGTCTTCAATCTTTCCCAGCATCGAGGTCTTTTCCAATGAGTCAGTTCTTCACATCAGGTGGCCAAAGTATTGAAGCTTCAGCTTCAGCATCAGTCCTTCCAATGAATATTCAGGACTGATTTCTTTCAGGATGGACTGGTTGGATCTCCTTGCTGTTCAAGAGACTCTCAAGAGTCTCTTCCAATAGCACAGTTCAAAAATATCAGTTCTTTAGCACTCAGCTTTCTTTATGATCCAAGTCTCACATCCATACATGATTACTGGAAAAACCATAGCTTTGACTAGACAGATCTTTGTTGCCAAAGTAATGTTTCTGCTTTTTAATATGCTGTCTATGTTGGTCATAGCTTTTCTTTCAAGGACCAAATGTCTTTTAATTTCATGGCTGCAGTCACCATCTGCAGTGATTTTGGAGCCTGAGAAAATAATGTCTGTCACTGTTTTCATTGTTTCACTATCTATTTGCCATGAAGTGATGAGACCAGATGTCATGATCTTAGTTTTTTGAATGTTGAGTTTTAAGCCAGCTTTTTCACTCTCCTCTTTCACTTTCATCAAGAGGCTCTTTAGTTCTTCTTCTCTTTCTGCCAAAAGGGTGGTGTCATCTGCATATCTGAGGTAGGTTATTGATATTTCTTCCGGCAATCTTGATTCCAGCTTGTGCTTCATCCAGTCTGGCATTTCTCATGATGTACTCTGCATATAAGTTAAATAAGCAGAGCAATAGTATACAGCCTTGATGTACTCCTTTCCCAATTTGGAATGTTCAAACTACTGCCCAGGATATAATGGAGACCCAAATCAGACATGTCCCTGACCTTCATGGAATCCTCAGCATAGTGGTAAATATGGTCACAAATCAACTTATTATATAAATAAGTACAAGATTACAATTTGATAAGTCCTAGGAAAGACAGGCTACATGGCTCCTTATTACATTTGAATATGTAGAGTTTAACTCCTGAGAGAGCAAAACTGTGTCTTTCTTTTTAAATTTATTGAAGCATAGTTGCTTTACAATATTGTGCTAATTTCTGCTGTTCAGCAAAGTGATTCAGTTATACATACATACATTCTTTTTCATCATGGTTTATCACAGGATATTGAATATAGTTCCCCGTGCTGCACAGTAGGACATTGTTGTTTTCCCTTTCTCTAAATCATAGTTTACATCTGCTAATCTCAGTCTCCCACTCCATCCCTCCCCCTTGGCAACCACAAATCTGTTCTCTATTTCTGTGAGTCTGTGTGTATTTCTTGAATAATCCCAGAAGAACTCTGATGCCAAAGGAGGGAGGGGTTGTTCTGTGCAGAAACTGAGAACATCCTGAGAAACTAATTAAAACCTTCCTTTTTGATTACACCCTGGAGGATGGGAATCGCTTCCTCTCTCGCCTTTCCTTGACACAACTTGCTCTGGAGGAATGCAAAGGATGGGTGGGATCTTCCCCAACATGAGAGTGAAAGGAAGCAACATACCACAGAGATGACGGCAGTGTAAGAAATGCTGCAGCTGCTGGTTCCAGCTCCACCCTGTGGGACAACCACTTCGCAATATTTCAAAGGCAAAGGCAACTTACAGGAAAGTTGAAAAAAAATGCACTCAACAACTTCCTTGTCTGGAGGTCTGGATAGGAGTGGAGCATGTTTTAAAGCTGCATTTATGGCAGAAATATACACAGCATTACAGACATCTGTGCCTGGGCTTCCCAGAGCCCAAGTGTGCATTTAAACATGAAGCACACAGTTTTTTTCAGAGCATTTGGCAAGAAATGTGATTATTGAAGCCCTTTGAATATAAAAGTGGTTCATTTCATGTGTATTCTTAATGCTAGTTTCACTAGAAAGCAATAGCTGGGAATTACATCCAGAATTCCCTCTGCCACTCTTTATTAGCAATGCTTGAAAGGATGGTGTCCTGATGTACTTAATTGTTAATCCCAGAAAACCACATTCTCTTTTAGTATGTTGCAACACACAAGAAAAAATTAAGTTTAAATATGAGCAAAGACAGGGTGTCACATGCCAATGGCTGAGAGACAAAATCTAAATATTTCACTCCCATTTGATCTTATGTGGATGTGTATCTCTACTATCTAACTGCATCTTGTTCACTTTCTCTTCCTTCAGGCTGTTACATTTCATGTGATTGGTGGATGACTCTGCATTCAGCATGTAAAACAATTAAGTGATTATTCGCTGAGCATCTACTCTGGCTTAGACAGGAATGTCTTTAAACTCATGAAGATCATAGTCTAGAAGTAGAGACAGATATGAAACACATAATTAAAAGTATGCCGAGTATCAGGAAGACAGATACACAGAATCCTCTAGAATCATATAGCAATAGTAATACTAATAACAACTAAGATCAAATCAGTGCTTACTATGTACCCAGGCTCTGTTGTAAATGTCGTTTAGTCACTAAGTCATGTCTGACTCTGCAACCCCATGGACAGCAGTACACCAGTTCCTCTGTACTCCAATGTCTTTCAGAGTTTGCTCAGACTTGTTTCCATTGAGTCAGTGATGCCATCCAGCCATCTCATCCTCTGTTTCCCCCTTCTCCCTTTCCCTCAATCTTTCCCAGCATCCGGATCTTTTCCAGTGAGTTGGCTCTTCACATCAAGTGTCCAAAGTATCGGAGCTTTAGCTTCGGCATTAGTCCTTCCAGTGAATATTCAGGGTTGATTTCTTTTAGGATTGATTGGTTTGATCTCCTTGTTGTTCTAGGGACTCTAAAGAGTCTTCTCCAGTACTACAATTTGAAAGCAGTATACACTTACAGTTAACTTTAATCCATACATCCCATCTTTATTATCACTATTTGCATTTTATAAATGAGAAAACTAGGCCCAAGAGGGATTAATTACTTATGTACTTTTCCAAGGTGGCCCAAAAAGAAAGGGGTGGACTGGGATTTGAACCCGTTTGACTCCTGTCACCACAAACTGTGGAAAATTCTGAAAGAGATGGGAATACCAGACCACCTGGCCTGCCTCTTGAGAAATCTGTATGCAGGTCAGGAAGCAACAGTTAGAACTGGACATGGAACAACAGACTGGTTCCAAATAAAGAGAGGAATACTTCAAGGCTGTATATTGTCATCCTGCTTATTTAACTTATATGCAGAGTACATCATGAGAAACACTGGACTGGATGAAGCACAGGCTGGAATCAAAATTGCCAGGATAAATATCAATAACCTACCTCAGATATGCAGATGACACCACCCTTATGGCAGAAAGTGAAGAACTAAAGAGCCTCTTGATGAAAGTGAAAGAGGAAAGTAAAAAAGTTGGTTTAAAGCTCAACATTCAGCAAACTAAGATCATGGCATCTGGTCCCATCACTTCATGGCAAATATATGGGGAAGTAGTGGAAACAGTGATAGACTTTGTTTTTCTGGGCTCCAAAATCACTGCAGATGGTGACTGCAGCCATGAAATTAAAAGATGCTCCTTGGAGGAAAACCTATGACTAACCTAGACAGCATATTAAAAAGCAGAGGCATTACTTTGCCAACAAAAGTCTGTCTAGTCAAAGCTATGGTTTTTCCAGTAGTCATAAATGGATGTGAGAGTTGGAGTATAAAGAAAGCTGAGTGCCAAAGAATTGATGCTTTTGAACTGTGGTGTTGGAGAAGACTCTTGAGAGTCCCTTGGACTGCAAGGAGATCCAACCAGTCCATCCTAAAGGAAATCAGTCCTGAATATTAACTGGAAGGACTTATGGTGAAGCTGAAACTCTAGTACTTTGGCCACCTAATGTGAAGGACTGACTTATTGGAAAAGACCCTGATGCTGGGAAAGATTGAAGGCCGGAAGAGAAGGGGATGACAGAGGATGAGATGGTTGGATGGCATCACAAACTCAATGGACATGGGTTTGAGCAAGTTCTGGTGGTTGGTGATGGACAGGCAGGCCTGGCGTGCTGCAGTCCATGGGGTCACAAAGAGCTGGACACAACTGAGCTACTGAACTTGAGCTTGACTCCTGTGCTCTATACCCAGGTACACTTTCCCAAGGAAGAGAATTTACCCTAATCTTTCTTGAGGCAATGTACTGAAGTTTGGAAAGATTTTAATGATTTTGTTGTTGTTTAGTTGAATACTCCTTTAATATAATAGACAAGGGCAAACATTTTTCTCTGTAAGAGTTAAGATATATTGGAAATAAAAATAAGATGCTCTTAGATGTGATACAGTAAGATCTTTGAGGGGGAATGTTAAGAAAAAAAACAGTGAAATTCAGATGAACTGTGGCATTTAGTAGTGGTGGTATACCCATGTAAGTTTCAATGTTTGTGACAAATGTACCATAATTTAATGAGTGACAGTAGGGGAAAATGGGTGAAGGATATATGGGGACTCCATACTATCTTTGCAGCTTCTCTCTAAATCTGAAACTATTCTGAAGTTAGACATTCACTTAATCAAAAAAAAAAAAAAAAAAAATACATCAGTCTAACCAAGCCTCAATGATCCTTGGTTAGCTGCACACGGACCAGCTCTCTAGGACAGAGGAGGCTCCTCTCTGGCATCCTCTGTCTGCTGTGTAGGCAGGGCAGCATCTTTAGTATTGCATGGGGCAGCTGTGCCTACTTGTATCCAGGCTGCTTTCTGGCCAGGCCAGGCATGCCCTTCATTCAAGCTGTGCCATCCTCTGTGGCCTGGGTATCCACCTGCTCACCACCATCTCCTTGTCATTTTCCTTTGTGGCCAACGGTGTCTTATATTCCTTACTCTCATTCCATCAAGCAACATGGTATCTTAACTTTGTTCTGTTCCATCTTCATGTAGCAGGTTCTAAATAAAGTATTGATGTCCAGGGCATGCTGTTTGTCAGGGTTCATATTCCCATTGGTGGACACTGGCAGGCTGAAGCCTGGAAGGTGAGTCTCTGAGGAGGCTTGTCCACTTGTGTAGTAGCTGCTATTTCATTATAGTCACCTGCAGTTTGAAAACTCTCAGTCTCTGCCATACTGCAGATAGCTTCCTGTGGCAGAGGAAAGATGAAAGCCAGCTAGCTGAGGAATCAATAAAGGAAGACTCAGTTCAGGAACCTGGGAAAGAGTGAGAACAATTTTGAGTTAGGTGATATGGGTTATCTTTGTAAAGTCTCATTGATTTCGTCACTTAAATATTTCTCAAATATATCTCCTCCTGTATCAATCAGAATGCAGCCAAAAGAAGAAATACCTCTCCAAATAGTTTAAAAGGGATTTTTTTATAGAAAGTTAATGATGCAGATAGTAAAACAGTTGAGAAGCCAAACGGGAGACAAAGCCGCTACTCAGATATAGGCCACAGCAGGAAGCCACAACCAGCCCTGGACTGGCGGGACAAAAGGAGGAAGTGGGGTTCCCAGAGCCCGGGGCGGGATCCTTGGGCAGAAGCCAGATTTGGGGCCTGCTCACGTGCCAAAGAAGAGATTCAGCAGCTGCTGAAATTGTCACCTGAGACCCAGAGAGGTTGAATGAAATATATTGAATTTTTCTTTCCTCTTGCTTCCTGATCTCCTGCCAGTAACTATCAGTGGCCCAAGCTAATTAGAAATCAGCTGACGTGGAAGTATGGTAAGCATAGCCAAGAGAGGTCAGCTTCCATCCTCAAAGCACAGAGACTCTGCCACTGCCTAGGGGGTTAAAGCCTCCACCATCTGTTAGATGGGACTTCCCAGGTGGTGCTAGTGGTAAAGAACCCACTTGCCAATGCAAGAGATGAAAGAGATGCAGGTTTGAATCCTAGGTTGAAAAGATCCCCTGGAGAAGGGCATGGCAACCCACTCCAGTATTCTTGCCTGGAGAATCCCATGGAGAGATGGGCCTGGCTGGCTACAGTCCATAGTGTTGCAAAGAGTCTGATCGACTGAAGAGACTTAGCATAATATATCAGAGTGATGTTGCTAAAATACAAACATATGCATTAAGCTCCTATTTAAATGCTTATCTGATTCCCTGCCAACTGCAGGCTCAGCCCAAGCTTTTTAGCAGGGTGGACAGGGCCCCACTCCTGCCTGCCTCTCTAGCCTCATCTACAACTCCCTGCAGGGCACAGCTTCCATGCACTGAAGACCACAGGGCACACCGAGTGGTGTCAGCTACTTGAGGCTTGCTTTGTGGACCTCAGAAGAGGCTCCCTGACCCAAGTATCCAGATCATCATGGTGGGAACCGTAGCCTGAGATGGCACTCTCAAGTGGCTTTGGGGGCCACCATGAGGGTGCCTGGAGAATGAGAGGACTTGTAGTGAGTGCATGTGAGAGCACGTAACACTCTGTAGAGCCTCCTGGGAAATGGGTGAGAGGAGAAATGGAAGAGCCTTGATGGGATATTGGGGCATGAGTCAGTGAGATCCCAGTGCTCATCAGTGAAATCCACCAGACTGGTTAAATTTGAGGAAACCAAGAGTATGTATGAATGAGAACAGAGGTCAATGTCTAAATATATTGTTTAGCCTATTGTTACTAAAATTATTCCATCAATTAAAAGATCTCTGGCAGAATGAATAAATATGAGGACTCACTTCTGATAGGCCCTAGAAACTATTTACCTGTCATGAGGCCTTAATTAAAATGAAGAAAGAAATTAACATACATGGGCCTCCTAGGGAGAAATCAAGTTTTAGAAGATATGGTGAGGAAAATTCAAAGGTAGAAAGGATGAGTTTGAGATATCTGACAAGGTTTCAATGAAGTTTCATATGGTCTAGACTTTTAAAAATATCTTGTCACATCATTAATATATATATCAATCTTCTCTGTGTTCCCTGATAGTCTTACTGTAATGTGAACCTTCCTTATGGTGAAGTTAAAAAGTAACATTACTCTTCAACATCAAAGGAAAGCAAACATTTATTTAGCTAATGTAACGTGCCAAGCATTGAGCTGGGCAGATTACGTAATGCATTTCATTTTGCTATGGTAATTTTTCTGTGACAGATGAGGGAAATGAGACTTAGAGAGATTAAATGACTTGTCCAAGGCTGCATAGCAAGTGGAGGCATTGGTACTTAAACCTAAGTCTCCTTTTACAACCCCACATTTTTGTCTCTTAGTAAAGCAACCCTCATGATGGACCGCAAGTAAGAATAACTTAGTATTGAATTCAGTTTTCTCACCAAGAACATGAATATAACATTTGGGTATATTTCCAAACAAGATTACCCTAACATGCTATATAGGCAGATTTCTGAAAAATACAGAGTTCATTTTGAAGGTTTATTTTTCTATTGAACATGAAGATTTTTGCATCTCTCAAAATCTAGGCATTATTGTGGCATCCTTGATCTGTTCAGCCTTTGAACTAAAATATTTGTTATCTTCTCAGGTGGTGCTAGTGGTAAAGAATCCACCCCCAATGCAGGAGATGCAGGTTCAATCCCTGGCTTGGGAAGATCCCTTGGAGAAGGAAATGACAACCCAGTCCAGTACTCTTGCCTGGAAATTTCCACGGACAGAGGAGTCTGGCGGGCTACAGTCCATGGGGCTGCAAAGAGTTAGACATGACCAAGCACGCATAGGTATATTTATTGTCTTATCATTTTGAGTTTTCAGTATCAAACACTGGTTAACATCAGTGTTTGCATGTTGGGAGGAATCCTTGGAAAGCGGATTCTGAGATGGAGATAGATGTTTAGGGGCATTTGTAAGTAGTGCTCTTAGGAATCAGCCCCTTGAAGAGAAAGAAGAAAGCAGAACTCACCACAGCATTCACCACAATGACAAATACAATTCTTAACAAATCAGTGTGTATACAATAAATGTATATATGTGCTGATATGCAATATGTGGTAAAATATCTAAATACATGCTATAGAGGAATAAATGTTTGCTTTGTATAATTGTAAAATATACATTTATTGTATCAGATCAGATCAGATCAGATCAGTCGCTCAGTCGTGTCCGACTCTTTGCGACCCCATGAACCGCAGCACGCCAGGCCTCCCTGTCCATCACCAGCTCCCGGAGGTCACTCAGACTCGCATCCATCGAGTCAGTGATGCCATCCAGCCATCTCATTCTCTGTCGTCCCCTTCTCCTCCTGCCCTCAATCTCTCCCAGCATCAGACTCTTCTCCAATGAGTCAACTCTTCGCATGAGGTGGCCAAAATACTGGAGTTTCAGCTTTAGCATCATTCCTTCCAAAGAAATTCCAGGATTGATCTCCTTCAGAATGGACTGGTTGGATCTTCTTGCAGTCCAAGGGACTCTCAAGAGTCTTCTCCAACACCACAGTTCAAAAGCATCAATTCTTCGGCGTTCAGCCCTCTTCACAGTCCAGCTCTCACATCCATACATGACCACAGGAAAGACCATAGCCTTGACTAGGCGAACCTTTGTTGGTAAAGTAATGTCTCTGCTTTTGAATATGCTATCTAGGCTGGATCATGGAAAAAGCAAGAGAGTTCCAGAAAAACATCTATTTCTGCTTTATTGACTATGCCAAAGCCTTTGACTGTGTGGATCACAATAAACTATGGAAAACTCTGAAAGAGATGGGAATACCAGACCACCTGATCTGCCTCTTAAGAAATCTGTATGCAGGTCAGGAAGCAACAGTTAGAACTGGTCATGGAACAACAGACTGGTTCCAAATAGGAAAAGGAGTACGTCAAGGCTGCATATTGTCACCATGTTTATTTAACTTATATGCAGAGTACATCATGAGAAATGCTGGACTGGAAGAAACAAAAGCAGAGACATTTATTGTATAGACAAATGGTAAAGGCATCCTACCTGGATCAGGATGAAGGCTGAACTTTAAAGAATTGTAAATTGGACAATGTAAGTGCCTACAGGTTGAAAGCGCAGTGTTCCCATCTCTGGTCCAAGAAGGAGCAGAAACTCAGGACTTCTTGAGGCTCTCACACTTCTTACCACCACGGCGCTTGTTGCTGTGCCAGTGATGAGAATGTGTCAGTGTGCTGAGTGATAGTGTCCTGTGTATACAGAATAGTGTAGGCTTCTTGACTTGGTTTTTACATATTTGCTGACTCTAAAGACTAATAATGAGTGGAAACAGAAAAAATAAAATAAAATCAACATGTGGTAAAAACTTTAAAAAAAATGAACATTCATTCCTCAGAAACTGTACTGGCACTACCTCTACTTACTTGGTCAACGTCTTCCTGTTTCAGGAATTCCCATCAACTGACAGTTATATTCCAGGAGTCTAAGAAGGCAGATATCTGACCATAGACAGTGAATGTGGAGAATGCCCAGACATCCAAGGGGAGAGGAAGCAGAGGCTAACATCGCCATCCCTTTTAGCTTTGGTGATTGGATGCTTACAAGACTCTGCTAGGCTGCCTCTGCCTTCCAGCCGTCCCTGCTCTAACTCAGCAGTCTCAATCCAGAGAACTCAGGATCTTCATGGCTCCTGGAAGCACAGGCCCTACATAATAGCTCGTGCCCAGAGGGTACATGTAACATGTTCACAGTGATTGAAAGGACAAGTGCCTTCAATTTGTTCAGGTGGGGCTGCAGTATATAGAATGCATACCTAGCGTGAGTTGAGCTGTGCTTTGAGTTAAGAAATACAGCTGCCCGAGGCAATCTAGAAGATGTTGGCCCTCCTAAATGACAGACTCCTTCGTTGTTGACATTTTTCTTCCTTTAGTCCTTCCCTGTCCTTTTAGACAAAGTGTTATGTCTGATTTAGCTATTATTAATATTATGAAGTCTTAATCAAACCCCAAACATGTGGATGAACCTTATATGTTCTTTTTTAAAAAAATGCTTTGTCTATCCACGCATTTATTTATTTGCTCATTCATTTATAGTTCAATCGCTGTTTTGTTTCATGGTTACCTAGTCCAGGTATTTGCTCTAAGGCTGAAGTACAGAACTAGAATTGTGTACAGTGACTGTTGTTTGAAAATTTAGAGCTGGATATTTAGAATGAAAGAATTCCAGTTATGCTGATTATCATTGTGATGAAATAGCAGACTGTCTTTCTCATGTTTATTTTCTTCTTAACTTTCTCAAAATAATGGCACTTAATTCAGAAGCCTTACTCTTTGTTACTTCTTCTTGTCCTCTGTAAAGCCATCACTCAGGATGGTGCCTTAATTTTCTCTTGATATGTTTTAGCTTTTGTTAAACCTCATATCATCTTGTTCTAATTCCTTTACATAGTATTGTGATTTTATCACATTTTTCTTGTTTATATCATTGCTATATACCAGAAGCAAACTTTATCTGGACCCTCAATATTTCATCAGGGCATCTGGTTTTCTAGCAGCTTCCTTATGACTGTCAGTAGATTAGATTCCCTCTCTGGTTTGTCTTGTGGCTATGGGCAAGTCAAACTCCATGAACCTTAACTTCTCCATTTGCAAAATGGGATAATAATACTTACCTCCCACACATGCTGGGTGTTGTGAGAATTAAAAAGATAATGTTTGCAAAGTGCTTTGTAAAAACATGGAGCCTTTCATCTAAGGAAGGAGCTCAGATATTATTATTTTTGTTGTTACTGTCAGTCACGTTCCCACATGGCTTTATGTTGATCGTGTTTTTAACTGCAATAGAGGTGAATCACAGAGATGAGAGATGGTGAAGACGCAGCAGGTCATCTAGTTCAAACACATTAGAGAATTCTTCCCCGGCAACACTCTCTTGGTGCTTTAGTCTTGCTATTTTTAAGTCCCAAAGCACCAAACATTACAGGGTCCATTTCTTCCTGCTTGACAGCAGAACTCTTCTAAGGAACAGTTTCAATGGCAACTTTTGACCTAAGTATATTCTTAATGACCCAATTGGAACAACTTTTTGAGTCTCTTCCAGAAGAGTATTTTTGCTTGGTATATAAGGGTTATAGTTATTTTTAGGACCTCCATTTCCAGGGGAAATGGAGTTACAGTCCATTAGCTTCCTTCTGATGATATTCTGTACAATGTTCACCCCAAATGTTCACTTTAGGAATTTCCTAACCATTGGTCCACAGAGCAAACCAAACCAAATCTTATTCAGAGATAACACATTTCAAATGCAATTAACCTGCTTTAAATTCAATCTCGGAAGACTGAAAGAATGTGCTAACTTCCACCTTGTGACCTGTGAGTATTTTGCTTTAGGTAGATGTAGAAGCTATCACGCAGGATAAGGTCGAAATCTGATAGTCTGTAAATATTTGTTGAATGAATAAATGGACCATTCGTATTTACCTGTATAATTCATTATTACTTGATTCAATAGGATAATAACAGTCCTTTTAGTCCTTTTAGATTTATATATATTGACATATTATAAATATATGTTAATATATTATATACATTATATGTATATATTGTATATTTTTATATATATTGTGCGCATATATGTTTATTTGAAATTTATATATATAATATATATATTTGGAAGTATTACTACTTACAACATAAATATAACTGGTATCCTGACAAAGAGATGGTCTAGAATGATATACAGACTTTCAAAAGATGTGAAACATTTACTATTTAGGACCTGAAATATTAATACATTGGTAAGCCAAATACATATTTCTCTTGTAATGCGGATTGCTTCAGCCAAGGAAAATTGGTTTTGAAGATACAATGATTCTGTTTTCCCCTTGGCTATTGGTTTTCCACCCTTTTGCTACAGAGTAAGGTCTAAGATGAAATCAATACCCCAAGTAATCCTTTCCTTTTCTTCTACTTATGATAGTTTAATTAATTACTCTCCTTTGAACTGATCCATTAATTAAAACTAAGCTTTTATGTGATAATGATGATTGTTTTCAGTGCAATTGTGGTTTCCAATCTGAATCAGGCTTTAGGTTTAAGTGGAAGGATTTTTCTTGTTATTATTATTGTTTAGTTTCTAAGTTGTGTCTGACTCTTGCAAATTTATGAATTGTAGCCTGTTGGGCTCCTTTGTTCATGAGATTTTCAAGGAAAGAATACTGAAGTGAATTGCCATTTCCTCCTCCAGAGGGTCTTCCTGACCCAGGGATCCAATCTGCAACTCCTGCATTGGCAGGCAGATTCCTTACCAGAGAGCCGCTTGTAAGGCCCTTCAGTTCAGTTCAGTTCAGTTGCTCAGTCGTATCTGATTCTTTGCAACCCCATGGACTGCAGCACACCCGGCTTCCCTGTCCATCTTGTCATTAATTGTTGGTGAAACCTCAATCCAAAGACTTGAGTAATAGTTCAGCTTTCTTAGTAAAGAATAGAAGGATATGACTGAAGAGAGAACATTCTATTTTCAAGGAGTCAAAACACTGAAATACATCTTTGAAAAATCTATGAAGCTAATGAGTCACACTCATGAGATATTTTGGAAAACTAAAGAGTATCATTAAAAAAAAACACAAAAACTGTTGAAGTTATTATCTGCGGTAATTGGATCAGAAAGCTTGTGACACTTGACAGATTTTTATGTGGCATATTTCCAGAGAGTGAATTCATTGGTGGTCAACTTTTGGGATACTTTGCTCTTTAATCCCTTTGCCTTCAACACGGTAGTAGCTGGGGAGTGAGATGCAACGTGGTAATTAGCTTGCTGAGTCAATGGGATGGAGTCCTGAAATATTGAATAATTATTTCTTTGATGTGTGGTGTGGTTAACATGCTTAAGATTCTTAACACAGGGCCAGCTGGATGCCAGAACTGGGAAGAGGAAGTAAAATCGCTTTTATATACCGTGCAGAATGTTAAACAGCAAATCTCAGAGTTCAGACTTTGTCGTTCTGGTCTTCACCTTTTTGTTTTCTTAAACTTTATAACAATCAGTTTAAGCACTTAATTGGTAAACTCCCGGCCCAGGAATAGCAAACAAAATATCATTATAAGTCTGTGAAACACCTTGTTTTCTATAATCCTTGTTCCAGGTAACAGTGGAACAAAAATCTGGACGAAAATAGAAAGGCACAGTGACGCTACTGTTTTGGAAAGAAAACGTATCTTACTTAGTGGCCTTGAACCTGTAACACTAACATATTATGAATGGGTTTAGTTTAGAGGACACCAAATACATGTCTCAGCATGCTTTCATTTCTGTGAGAAAGATTCCTTTTAGGTCAAGCCCAGCGGTTGACTAAAGAGAATGTAGAACCTGGAATTGAAAGTCATTAATTTTATCCCTCTCTATAATCGCCAATTTATTACCATGAACTTGGTGCAATGGAAAATTAATACTTCTTTCTAGATCTCAGCAATTTTAAATGGGAAGAATTTTGTTTGAGTCTTTGAGGTTCAAACACGGCATCTCTTCCCTGTCCTTAGCTGCCTTCTTCTGGATCAGTTACCTCTGATGCCCAAGAAAAGAGCAATGAGATAGGATTTGGAGAAATTATGAGAGCCCCTTTTTTTCTGAGCCTTTGCAATTGTGGCAGCAAGATTGATAAGAGGAAGTATGAATTGCAGCAAGACTAAGTGGGAAAGAAAGAATTCATCCCATCAGGTCAAAACTATGGAACAATTAAATGTTGACATCTTGCAGGAAATGTCACCATCGCATGTTTTTTTTGCATGTCGTATCATTGGCTATGAGTCAAATTCAAGTTGAGGCATATTTTTTTTTGCATCTCTACATCTTCACACTATAAAATTTTGATTTTTATAAAAATAACCATTCTTTTTCCCATCAAAAGCTGAAAGATATTTCTTTGCCCCTCACTAGGACTTAGCATTGTTTGTAGTGGGTGGGGGCAGCTGACTTGCATAAAGACAGGTTTCCATATTATATCCTCTTTGGGGTGAACTCAGCCCGTGGGTTGATGAACAGCAGCCCTTATTCCCAGGCAGAGCTCATTCTCCTGACTTGACTAATATTTACCTAAGCTTCTCTCTGCCTCTTCCTCCTGAGATTTGTTTTTCTTGTTTTCCCAACCTGGATGCTTTCACCTACAGCTCAGCTTCCTCGGAACTGCTCTTGGTTCACCTTGTGCCGTTTTTTCCATGATTATAATATTTCTCAACTTGAGTGCTTCCCTTTGTCCTATAACATGACATTCAAACTGCCTTCCTGCTCTCTGCCAGCATACCCCTTGATACTGGTGCGCTTCCCACCTACCCAGGTTTGCAGCAAGCTGCTCTAGCTAATCTCTTGGCTTTTGATATTTCCCTAACATGTGTAGGTCAGCCTTATTTGATTTACTGCCAATATATAAACTCCCTCATGATTTCACCTTTCCATTTACTTTTATGGATGTGAACGTCCTTCCAGAAAAACTGACTTTTATTCCAGTAGAGAAACAATATCTGAAGACTTTTTAAAAAGACCTTAGAACATCTCACAAACATTACCACTGTGATTTTTTTATATTATTATATTATTTCTACTGAAAAGCAGGTGGAAAACAAGCATCCAATTTTGAGATGGAAAATGAAAGGCCAATTGCCACCATCAAGTAATTATGTAGAAATCCTGAGAGCTGGCTTAAGTCTTTTTCAAAAACAAGGGGGAATATGCCTTCTGATTCTGCACTCTTCTATATTTTGGAAGAACCATTCCTATAGCACAATCCCATCATTCGGATTTATTTCAATAGTACATAAGCAATACTTAATATATGCAAGACACTCTAATCAAGCTTCAGATATAGAATACATGGTCCTTGTCCTTGAGGTAGTGGGTTGACAGCCATGAACAGGAAGTCTATAGTAAATGCTGTGATAAAAGATGAATAAGAATCCTGAGTCACAGACACACAGAAGGTTTAATCAGGTTGGGATGATGAGGAGTACATTATGAAGGAGGCGGCACTGGACGGAACCCTACAGAAAGAAGATACACAGCAATAGAATCACTGCCTGCAGAGAAAAAACACTTGGAGCCATTTTCTCTCAGTCCTTTGTCCACCATTTCAGTGTTCCTTTTCAGTATAAATATAGCTTTCAAAGATCCCATCCACAAATCAAGGTTATGCCTTTTCTAGGAGCCACCTGAGTATGGATGTGTGTATGTGTTAGTCAGTTGTGTCTGACTCTTTGCGACCCCATGGACTGTAGCCCCCCATGATCCTCTGTCCATGGAATTCTCCAGGCAAGAATACTGGAGTGGGTTGCCATTCCTTTCTCCAGGGGATCTTCCTGACCCAGGGATCGAACCTGGGTCTCTTGCATTGCAGGCAGATTCTTTACCATCTGAGCCATGAAGTAATGAGTATGGATAGCTTTGTGCATTTGTTATAGAAAGTAAACATGATTTCAGGCCTCGAGGAAGTGAGTTTACAGATAATAGCAAAATGATAGAAATTCTAGTATCCTGGGAATAAATGAAAATCAGAGAATTTAGGAAAACAATTTCTGGGTTTTGCAGTTGTGTCTGCTTCACTGAGAAGTATATTGTGAAAACTTCTCAGGATGCTTGTTTCCCAATCTTGTGATTAGCCTCCTGAGATAGTCACGTGGGCTGACTTCCTCTAAATCAGTGTTTGAGAAGCATTTCAGGCAGACCACCTTGAGGTGATAATTGCCTTTCTCAGGAGACAGTCACATGTGCTAGATCCTCTGGGAGGAAATGAATGAATTGCCCATTGTACATTAAATCTCAGACAAGAAAATGTAAAGGTGAACTTCCAAAACATTAAGGCTCAGAGTAATCACCGGAGTTGGCTAGCTAGCCTTGGGGGGCCCGCCCTTCCTAGAATCAGCAAAGTCTTCCCCTGTAGAAAATTACATAAACATTTGAAGGTTTCCGTCTGTCCTCAGAATTCTACTTGTCTGCCAAGATTATAGTCGTTTGAGCTGAAAAGTTGGCCAGTTACAATCTCTATTAAGGCATTGATGGCTACACTCATTCCTGTGCTTCCTTGTTCATGATCCTGTGAGACTCTGGGGTCTATGGGGTCAAGTGCTGCCTCTGAGAGCTGTCAGCATAGAGGAAAGGACATGCTTATGTCTTTTCTATCTAAATGGCAGGGCTTGCTCTGGAGTTGACCCAGGGTAGTCTCCATGGGTCTCTTTTCCATCTTAAGTAAAAGCCTTATACAAAGTGTTGGTTGAGCAGAAATGCAGAAACCATTATCAGGCATCTTTCTTCATGACAACCAATCATCTGCACAATGTACAGGGTTGGTCACGTGGCGAATTCTTTCCCACCACCCACGTGCTATTTCCCATCCCTTATATCTTGACAGTACTTCTAGTGGAGAGGAAGACAAAGCTGCCCTAGCCTTCATTAAGAAGCTACTCTTGGCTCCTTAACACCCTATTGCCATATTGCTTTCAGAAATAAAGAGTGTTTAGTTTCTCCAGTAGGCAAATGACTCAGAATTTTTTATTTCTCCCTACAGTCATTCTTATCTGTTGCAGATTAGGGTACACTGAGAAACTCTGAGATGGAGTTTAGAGTATGGAATGTTTATTATGGAGCATCCTAGGGACCAGGTCAGGAAGCAACAGTTAGAACTGGACATGGAACAACAGACTGGTTCCAAATTGGAAAAGGAATACGTCAAGGCTGTATATTGTCACCCTGCTTATTTAACTTATATGCATAGTACATCATGAGAAACGCTGGACTGGAAGAAACACAAGCTGGAATCAAGATTGCCGGGAGAAATATCAATAACCTCAGATATGCAGATGACACCACCCTTATGGCAGAAAGTGAAGAGGAACTAAAAAGCCTCTTGATGAAAGTGAAAGTGGACAGTGAAAAAGTTGGCTTAAAGCTCAACATTCAGAAAACTAAGATCATGGCGTCTGGTCCCATCACTTCATGGGAAATAGATGGAGAAGCAGTGGAAACAGGGTCAAACTTTATTTTTCTGGGCCCCCAAATCACTGCAGATGGTGACTGCAACCATGAAATTAAAAGACACTTACTCCTTGGAAGGAAAGTTATGACCAACCTAGATAGCATATTCAAAAGCAGAGACATTACTTTGCCAACAAAGGTTGGTCTAGTCAAGGCTATGGTTTTTCCTGTGGTCATGTATGGATGTGAGAGCTGGACTGTGAAGAAGGCTGAGCGCCGAAGAATCGATGCTTTTGAACTGTGGTATTGGATAAGACTCTTGAGAGTCCCTTGGACTGCAAGGAGATCCAACCAGTCCATTCTAAAGGAGATTAGCCCTGGGATTTCTTTGGAAGGAATGATGCTAAAGCTGAAACTCCAGTACTTTGGCCACCTCATGCGAAGAGTTGACTCATTGGAAAAGACTCTGATGCTGGGCGGGATTGGGGGCAGGAGGAGAAGGGGACCACAGAGGATGAGATGGCTGGATGGCATCACTGACTCGATGGATGTGGGTCTGGGGGAACTCTGGGAGTTGGTGATGGACAGGGAGGCCTGGCATGCTGCAATTCATGGGGTCACAAAGAGTCGGACATGACTGAGGGACTGAACTGAACTGATCCTAGGGACCAAGATTCCAGGAAGCCTGGGAAGGGGAATAGGATTGGGAAGAAGAAGATATTGAGATGAGACACAGACACAAAAATAGCCTTGACCAACTGGGGATCTGTGGCCTTCAGATTTGTCTTGAATTAGACTGAGATTGCCAGGTTTTTGTATTCTAGTGTCAGTCAGTCATCACATGTGGGCAACCTAGAAAGGGAATAACCTTGAATGAGAGCTGTCTTTGCAGCTTAGGAAAAGCTGAATGGGTTGAAAGCTGATGACTGTCTGCTGGCATTATTCCTAATAGCTGGGACAAGAATCCCTTTTTTTAAAATTTTATTTAACTTTACAATATTGTATTGGTTTTGCCATATATCAAAATGAATCTGCCACAGGTATACATGTGTTCCCCATCCTGAACCCTCCAAGGAAGATGTGTATGGATCTGGGTGGTGCTTACTCTTCGCTCCATTCAGATTACTTCTCAATCTATACTTAAGGAGCAGCTCTTTAGGATGCTTCTACATTTAGGGTAAACTAAATTCAGGAAGTTAGTGGGATAAACTACAACCCAATGCTTGGTCTCAAGGTCACAACTTATACTCAATTGCCTCCTTCCTCCACTATTGATTCTAGATTTTTCCTCTCCCTCATCTTCCATTTCTGTCTGTCTCATTTGCTTACCTGATGGCGTAACCAATATCCTCAACCCTGAGTATTCTGCCTCAGTCTCCATGCCCTTCTCAAACCACGATTGCTGTGCTTGTCCATTTGTCATTATAATTGGGAAGAAAGGACCAAGAGATGCCCAAATAGATCACCTAGGTGCCAGACGTATTCCCTTATGGCCCATTGTGAAGTGGCAGCCCTACTACCTGATGACTGGTCAGTTGCCCTGCCAAAACACTGACTCCTCCTCTTGCCAGCTGGTTCCTTGCCACAAGAAGCCTGAATTCCCAGGCTGCAGTCATAGCTCATAATACAAAGGAATTGTTACTGTAATCATTAGTAAAAAAAAAATGTTCTCTTTTTAAGAATCAGGATCTATAGGCCCACAGAATGCAGAGCTGCAAAGAAAGGATGTACACAGCATTCAAACAGGTCACTGGGGAAGAAGAGAGGCCGAACTACTTTTTTGTTTTTCCTTTTCCTCAGTTCTTATAACCATGTATTTTTCTTTTGGGGTTATAGTACCATATGAAGGCCTTTGATTCAAAGTATATACTAGTCTTAGAGGATGGCACTCCATCCTGGTAAATCATTGAGGTGAAACTTCAGCTGTGCCTTCAGAGAGATATTCCAGTGCTTGAGCAGGCTCCTAGCTTCTGTGTAGTGAGATGTATGATATGCCCAGAGGATACTATGATTATGGGTCAACTTTCACATCTGTTTTCTCTATCATGAGCTTCTATGATGCAATGATATATGAGATCCCATACCAGTGGATCAAACTCCATAAACCCTTGGATAGTCTATTGGCTAAGCCCCTGCCAGCAAGAAAGACAAACAGGTAACAAGTTGGTTTTCTCAAGGGATGACATGACAACAAGGAATCAATATTGGTCTCTGTTTCTGGAAGGTTGGCTGTTCAGTGGCACCAATCGCTAAATTAGCCTTGGTAAGGGGTCACCCTGCTTATTTAACTTATATGCAGAATACATCATGAGAAACACTGGGCTGGAAGAAGCACAAGCTGAAATCAAGATTGCCAGGAGAAATATCAATAACCTCAGATATGTGGATGACACCACCCTTATGGCAGAAAGTGAAGAGGAACTAAAAAGCCTCTTGATGAAAGTGAAAGTGGAGAGTGAAAAAGTTGGCTTAAATCTCAACGTTCAGAAAATGAAGATCATGGCATCTGGTCCCATCACTTCGTGGGAAATAGATGGGGAAACAGTGTCAGACTTTATTTTTGGGGCTCCAAAATCACTGCAGATGGTGACTGCAGCCATGAAATTAAAAGACACTTACTCCTTAGAAGGAAAGTTATGACCAACCTAGATAGCATATTCAAAAGCAGAGACATTACTTTGCCAACAAAAGTCCATCTAGTCAAGGCTATGGTCTTTCCTGTGGTCATGTATGGATGTGAGAGCTGGACTGTGAAGAAGGCTGAGTGCCGAAGAATTGATGCTTTTGAACTGTGATGTTGGAGAAGACTCTTGAGAGTCCCTTGGACTGCAAGGAGATCCAACCAGTCCATTGTGAAGGAGATCAGCCCTAGGATTTCTTTGGAAGGAATGATGCTAAAGCTGAAACTCCAGTACTTTGGCCACCTCATGCGAAGAGTTGACTCATTGGAGAAGACTCTGATGCTGGGAGGGATTGGGGGCAAGAGGAGAAGGGGACGACAGAGGATGAGATGGCTGGATGGCCTCACTGAGTCGATGGATGTGAGTCTGAGTGACCTCCAGGAGTTGGTGATGGACAGGGAGGCCTGGCGTGCTGTAATTCATGGGGTCGCAAAGAGTCAGACATGACTGAGCAACTGATCTGATCTGATCTGATCTGATCCTCAAGTCAGGAGGATGCAAGACCAATGTAAGTGTGAAAGTCAAAGTAGAAATGAAGCCAGGGCTCCTTGGACACTGACCATGAATCAGCCTGGGTTGTCTAGAACTTGTTTTTATTTGGCCACAGAATAAACTGGCTAGAGTTAAAGGCATATTGTGTGTGTGTGTGTGTGTGTATGAGTTAGCCATTCAGTTGTGAATGACTCTTTGTGACTCCATGAACTGTAGCTGGCCAAGCTCCTCTGTCCGTGGGATTCTCCAGGCAAGAACACTGGGGTGGGTAGCCATTTCCTTCTCCAGGGAATCTTCCCAAGCCAGGGATTAGACATGGGTCTCCCACATTGCAGGCAGATTTTTTACCCTCTGAGCCACCAGGGAAGCATAAGATTTGTGTAAATAAATAACAGCTATTACAGTTCTGAGATCCTCTGATCTATTTCAATTAGTACTCTATTCTTGGTGCTGAGAGACCTACTCCATTATAATGATTGTCTCCTTACAATAAATTTTCTTTACTTATTGTAAATATGATTTATTCTGAAAGTATTAGGATTTTTGTAATAGGAAATAAGAATGTCTTATCAGGATTTCAAAGGATCCAGATGGTCATTGTTTTGTGGTGTGATAAATGTAATGTTAAAGAAAAAGACTGCTTTGGAAAGTAGTTAGATGGTCATGAATTGTGATTGAGGCTGAGATAGGGTAAGTAAAGAGATTTTTTCTTCTTTTCCTTTAGTATAGAAGCACTTTTTCCTTTCCTGAGCCTTGAATACAAGAAGGAGCAACAAGGCAATTCTGGATAAATAAGTACTAAGAATTACCAGCCTAACTTCCTTTATACCAAAAAAAATATTATGTCAAAACACATTATTATTTCTCTAGGGCCATGACATCTTAAAAAGATGCCAAGAGCTGGAATGGAGGGAATGAGAGTGCTATCCAGTCATTTATTGGTGGTGGCAAATATATTTCTACGTATTTTTTATATTACAGATACTCTGTGCTAATTTTAAAAGCCATAAGAGAACTCAATAGTGTGGAAAGACTGGAAAGAAGATACATTTCTCTTTCTGAAAAAGGCATAGGGAAGCATGAGCACCATCTTTTCTTCACCACTGGATTTGTAAATAAGAGGATAAAGTGAGAGAATTTGATTCCCCAGTTCTTCCATGAAAGTGCAATAGCAATGTCATTGTCCAAATGGCAGTCCAAAGGTTGTGATAAAGAATTCAGGTGTATGAGGGTACTTCAAAATAAGGAAACTGAATCCTGGTAAAGAAATTGAAGCTCCAAAAGGTCAAGTGGTTTGCCCAAGGCCACTGACGGCCTGAAGTGGTCCCCAATACTCTATTAATACATTGCCAGGTTTATTGTTTCATAGAACCGAGTTTCTTCTAATCAAGAAGCCTTGTTTGGAGCAAAGCATCCTCTTCATTTACCACAGGGAAGCTATTTCCTTCAGAGAACTATTGCTTGCTCTTGATTTTTCAGATCAGTTATCTCATGGCTCCTCCCATTCATTGCCCGTTTATTTCCCTATTCATAGTCAGTACTAGGGAGGAGAGAAAAATAGAGGGGATAAAACACATAGTCATTCTTCCACCTGTTAGTGGTTTGGTAGAGGACTTGTGAGGAGAGACAGTAGGCATAAAGATTGAAATGATTTTTGATAATTGCCTGGGGATTTTATTTGTTCTAAAATATTAATGACTTAACAGAAAATTTGAGAGCTTAACTAAAGATACATTAGTACTCAGACTTCAAAGCCTCCACTGTTTCATGACTCAAAATTTAAACATTGAATCTTATTCAATCATATAAATCAGTAACCTTTATTCTGTGAGTTTAGTTCATGATTTATTCTCCTGTTGGAAACAGTGTTTTATAATAGAGATCAAATTTTATATTTGTAGACGTGTATAAGAGTGTGAGTGACTGAAAGAAGGTAAGTTCCCAGGCTTTTCTAAGCTGAGAATGTCAACCTATGTGTGAACAAGTGCCTTTCTAGCCGATACTGGGTGTAAGCCACTTGAAATTTTGGAGGGAGGCCAGCATCTCATCATGTTGGCTGATCTCTTTGCACACAGTGCAATGCTCTTGTGTGCCAAGCCAGAGCAGTAAAATGCCAAAGGCTTGCCCAAAATGCCAATGATAATACACCTATTTTCATCCAGCATAGCCACTGTAGTTCATGTAGTTACTTTCCCAGCTGAAAAATGCTGGTGAACCAGCATGGTGAGGTGCAGATAAGTACCTGCTTCTAGTTACCGGCAAACAGCAAAGACAATTAAACTTTAGTATTGAGTCACTTGTCAGCTGGGCAGGCTGATTTCAACTCCTACCGCTGAGTTTTCAAGCTGCGTAGGATTTTGCCATATCGAGCTTGCTTTACAGTAATAGCTGTGCTGTTAAATTCTAGAAAAACCAAATGCTTTTAATAGGGACTGTATGCCTATATTCTGGAGCACATGCAATACTAATCATTCTAGTTTCTGAACTGAAATTGGGTTGTTGATGCCAGGAGGGGAGATTATTATATGCATTGATGCCTCGTGAGCAGACAAAATGCAACTCCTACTTGTTGGTTAAAAACCTTTGCGAATACCAAGTCAGTCTCCCACACACATGAATCTTCTCCATCTCTTCAGTGGGAGTTTTATGTGGGAATTAAGAAGAGAAAAATGTCACTCAGGGCGTGTATCTGATCATGATTTAATATCTAAGCCAAGAAGTCCTCAGAGAGTGAAAGCATCTACCCACATAACAGTAAGTCGTGAGCACAGGCAGCAACGGGCCTTAGAAGAAGCCTCTGCAGTGTCTGGATGCAAATGAGTTATAAGCTTTATCATTTCAAATTTGATAAACCCAGATAGACCTTCACAAGAAAACTTCATATTAGGAAACTTAACTGACTACAAATGATAAAATAGTCAGTGTTTACTTTTGTTATCCCTTTATAGGAGGATCATACAAGTCCCTGTTGATACTTGCTGTGAGGAAAAAAAAAAAAAAAAAAAAACCACGTTAAAATAATTTAAATACCTGCATGGCCAAAAACAGCAAAGTGAGAGGACTTGAAGGAGCAAGAGAGGCAGAGTGTTTGAGAACTGAAAGCTTCCTCAACGAGACCAATTAATTATATCCCTCTGTATGATTAACATGCATTCATTGAAAATCAGAGTCCATATAGTTTTGATTACTGTTAAAACAAATACAAACACTAAATAAGCACAGCCATGTTTTATTAAAATAAACAATGGAGCTTAAGGATTCATCCATGGCATTTAAAGGCAGTTCCATCTTCATGGGACTGATTCCCATGGGGTAATTATATGAGTCAGTCCACCGGACACCAAGCTGAGCCAGAAGCATGTTTGCAGGGAGTGAGGACAGTCTGGCCTGTGATTCTTTCTGCTTGGTCTTTGAGTTGCTGAGTTAGTGTAGACCAGGGTGTGATCTCCAGCTTACACTATTACGCAGCCTCCTCAACCAAGAGCGGGGTTTTTGTAACTAAAGCAGCAGTCATGGTGTGGCTGTAGCCCTATTCATGTTTGAAAACTAAAGAAATTTGAGAAGCATTAAGAAGGAAGCTTTATGTAACCTTTTACAAGAGAGCTGGGGAGGCCAGATTGACTCTCCAAGGGCTGCAAGGATGCTCCTCTGTAAGGCAAGCTGAGGTCCCAGCAGGGTGGAATCCTCCATTGCTCTCTAATGGAGACACCTTCTAATTGTGCCCATAACTTCTCATACTATGGTATGGTAGGTTTCATCAACTCCAAGGAGAGATACCTTGACTTATAACTTTTAAATATCTTAGCTGTAGCTCTCAGAAGTAGTCCATGCAACATTTTGCAGGTGGAGCAGATCGTGTTTAAGACTTTACGTGAGGGCTCTTAAAACTGTTTTGGGGCAACTTCTTAAGGCAGATAAATAAAACAGAATACCACGTTTTACATAGGATTTTACCAACATAGAGGCATACTCATGCTGATTTTATCTAGTATGGACTTCTTACCATCATAAATGTGGATTCAGGTCTGGCTTTTATATATTCTGCTCTCAACCACTGGCGTCTCTAAACTGGATAAGTGTGCATGCACATAGTGTGTTCATATGTGTATGTATTTCAAGATGTTTTTTTTCAGAATGGTTTTAGGTTCACCACAAAATTGAGACCACCTCATGCGAAGAGTTGACTCATTGGAAAAGACTCTGATGCTGGAAGGGATTGGGGGCAGGAAGAGAAGGGGACGACAGAGGATGAGATGGCTGGATGGCATCACTGACTCGATGGACGTGAGTCTGAGTGACCTCCGGGAGTTGGTGATGGACAGGGAGGCCTGGTGTGCTGTAATTCATGGGGTCGCAAAGAGTCGGACATGACTGAGCAACTGAACTGAACTGAACAAAATTGAGAGGAAAATATGGAGATTTTCCATGTACTCCATAACCCCCAACCCCTGTCAACATGCATAGCCCCCACCCTCATTATCAATATCTCAATATCCCTCACAAGACTGGTACATTTGTTGCAACTGATGAACCTATACAGACACATCCTAATCGCCTGAAGTCTGTAGTTTCCCTTAGGGTTCAATATTGGTATTGTACAGTTTGAGGGTTTAGACAAGTGTATATTGAGATGCATTCATCATTATAATAGCATAACGTGCATTTTTGCTGCCCTAAAAATCCTCTGTGTTCTGCCTAGTCATTGCTCCCTTCACCCCCAAACCCTGGAAGCCACTGATCTTTCTACTGTCTTCATAGTTTGCCTTTTCCAGTATGTCATATAGTTGGAATCATACAATATGTAGCCTTTAAAAAATGGCTTCTTTTGTTTCAGTTCAGTCAGTCAGTTCAGTAGTGTCTGACTCTTTGCAACCCCATGAATTGCAGCACGTCAGGCCTCCCTGTCCATCACGAACTCCCGGAGTTTACCCAAACTCATGTCCATCGAATCGGTGATGCCATCCAGCCATCTCATCCTCTGTCCTCCCCTTCTCCTCCTGCCCCCAATCCCTCCCAGCATCAGAGTCTTTTCCAATGAGTCAACTCTTCACATGAGGTGGCCAAAGTATTGGAGTCTCAGATTCAGCATCAGTCCTTCCAATGAACACCCAGGACTTACCTCCTTTAGGATGGACTGGCTGGATCTCCTTGCAGTCCAATGGACTCTCAAGAGTCTTCTCCAACACCACAGTTCAAAAGCATCAATTCTTTGGTGCTCAGCTTTCTTTATAGTCCAACTCTCACATCCATACATGACCACTGGAAAAACCATAGCCTTGACTAGACGGACCTTTGTTGGAAAAGTAATGTCTCTGCTTTTGAATATGCTGTCTAGGTTGGTCATAACTTTCCTTCCAAGGAGTAGGCATCTTTTAACTTCTTTTGTTTAGTAGTATGCATTTCAGTTTCTCCCTTTTTGTGGCTGTATAGCTTAATTCTTTTTAGCACTGAATAAAATTCCTTTGTCTAGAATAAAATGTATTTCAGTTAATTTATCCATTTATCTATTGAAGGACATATTAATTGCTTCTAAGTTTTGGCAATTATAAATAAAACTGCTATAGACATTTGTGTGTAAGATTTTGTGTAGATATAAGTTTTTAACTCTTTTGGGTAAATACCAAGGAGCCATAATTGCTGACCTATATGATTAGACATATCTAGTTTTATGAGAAACTGCAAAACTGTCTTCCAAAGTGGCTCTACCATATTTATTCCCATGAACAATGAATGAGCATTCCTGTTGCTCCACATCCTTGCTAGCATTTGCTGTTACCAGTGTTCAGATTTTGGCCTTTCTAATAAGCTTTAGTGGAACCACATTGTTTTAATTTGCATTTCCCTGATTTCATATGATGTGGAACATCTTTTCATATGCTTATTTGCCATCTGTGTATTTTCTTTGGTGAGATGTCTGTTGAGATACTTGAGCCATTTTCAACTGGTTTGTTTGTTTTCTTATTGTTGAGTTTTAAGAGTTCTTTGTATATTTTGAATAAGAGTTCTCAGATGTGTCTGTTGCAAATATTTTCTCTCAGTGTGTAGCTTATTTTCCCACTGTTTTTGCAGAGTAGAAGTTTTTAATTTTAATCAATCCAGCTTATTATTTTTTTCATGAATCATGACTATGATGTTATATCTAAAAAGTCAGCAGCATACCCAAGGTCATCTAAGTTTTTTTCTATAAGTTATGTTTTTAAATTGAGTCTCTTCATGAGTATAATTTCTTCATCTGCAGATATAAGCATTGCCATTCTCTCTTCCCTTACCCCAAGATGGGATTATGATCAGGAAGGAAATCTAGCTGATGTGCATTGTTACAGAAAAATCCAAAGCAATGCCAATTGGCAGAGGTAAGGAAGATTTTTAGTGTTTGGCAATTAACACAGCTTATCCTTTTGGCCAGAAAATTTACCCACAGAAACATTTTTTTAGAAACCTACAATGCAATACCTTCTCTAGGTTCTTAAATATTGCCTGGAAAAGCCAAGCCATACAAAGATACTTTTTACTTATCTCTAGGGAAATCAAGCTATTGGATTATTAACACTAGGTTATATCATAACTGCACCGTTTGATGATGTGTCTGGGAATCAGAGAATGAACTGTTGCAGACTGGTGTGGGTGTTGGTTATTTTGAAGCTGAGTTTATTTGAAAAGAACTCTTTACAAGTTTCTGTATGTTATATTGTTTGGCCCAGAGACTTGATACAAGTCCTAAAGCTGGAGATTGTGAGATAAATAATGCAGGGTAGAAACTTGCTCCACTAATTAATCAGAATCTTGTGAACTCGAGTGGAGTGAGTCACAGGCAGCCAACTAGGTAAAATAGGACTATAATACTTACTATTCTAGATGAAAGACAATCACAATTCTGGATCCAAATGCTAAACAAAGAAAGGAAAAGAAGTCAAAAAAGAAAAGATGATTTAAATTTTGGAACTGATTCCCGGTAAAAAACATTGCAACTCAACACAATTTTATTCACAAGTTTATTCAATAATAAGTGCCAATTAAGTCATAATGAATTAAACAGAAGGAATTATGAATTATTATTTGTATTAACTTGCAAGTGTATAAACACAGGCTTCCCTGGTGCCTCAGAGGTTAAAGCGTCTGCTTGCAATAAGGGAGACCTGGGTTCGATCCCTGGGTCAGGAAGATCCCCTGGAGAAGGAAATGGCAACCCAATCTAGTGTTCTTACCTGAGGAATCCCATGGACGGAGGAGCCTGGTGGGCTACAGTCTACGGGGTTACAAAGAGTCGGACACGACTGAGTGACTTCACTTCATTTCACTTCAAACACACCCTTAATGTGACAGTTTTTTGTAGACCTAATCAAACCCCTCATCAATTCATTTCTTTTCTCAGTGTGTTTGATAGCATTGGAAAGGTTTTTCATATGTTGTTTTTCTGCTGGGTTTTCAGTAAGTTGGCACTTTATGCTTTCCATTCCTTAATTTTTACCTATTGTCTCTATATTTTCTGAGTCTCTATAGGAAATGACTTGAAACAATACACCTTGAAAGAAAAGAGTAGAAAGGGGGAATGCCTTTAACTTAATAATAGCACATCAGTAAGAAATACTTGCCCAATATGCAGAAATATCATTAATGAGTTGTCTCATGATGGATCTTAATTACATAAAAGGCTTCTGCTAACAACCCCAATCAAGTTAACATAGAATAAAAACTGATAATGGAATTTTTGGTGATTTTTGACAGTCAAGTGACCTCAGATATTGTAAGACACCCAAATCTAATATCAATGAGATTTCTCCCACATTTTATAATATAACTTGTAAGTTTCGGTGAAAATTGTATTTAGGATGTATAGGAAGTCAAAACATAGGCATATGTGGCAAGAGAGTTTTAAGGTCTGACTTATCTGAGGTGAATGCTTGCTGGTGCTTCCTGATTCTTGAGCTGGAATCAAGCATTTTGAAAATTTCCTTATATGAAATAAATGATTTACTGAACATATTCTAAAGTTCCAGTCACCCTTGGAGGAGACTGATTTTTCCTCAGTGCCCTGAAATGCACCTTAAAAAATAAAACTCCTTTGAAATATGCACCATCACTAATAGAAATAGAAATTGCAACAATTAAATAGTATAATAAGAAATATACTTTACCAGGTACTTTTAAACTAGGAGAGACTTATTAAACCTTGCTAAGAAAGGCAATGCCAAAGAATGCTCAAACTACTGCACAATTGCACTCATCTCACATGTTAGTAAAGTAATGCTCAAAATTCTCCAAGCCAGGCTTCAGCAATATGTGAACCATGAACTTCCTGATGTTCAAGCTGGTTTTAGAAAAGACAGAGGAATCAGAGATCAAATTGCCAACATCTGCTGGATCATGGAAAAAGCAAGAGAGTTCTAGAAAAGCATCTATTTCTGCTTTATTGACTATGCCAAAGCCTTTGACTGTGTGGATCACAATAAACTATGGAAAATTTTGAAAGAGATGGGAATACCAGACCACCTGATCTGCCTCTTGAGAAATTTGTATGCAGGTCAGGAAGCAACAGTTAGAACTGGACATGGAACAACAGACTGGTTCCAAATTGGAAAAGGAATATGTCAAGGCTGTATATTGTCACCCTGCTTATTTAACTTATACTCAGAATACATCATGAGAAACGCTAGGCTGGAAGAAGGACAAGCTGGAATCAAGATTGCCGGGAGAAATATCAATAACCTCAGATATGCAGATGACACCACCCTTATGGCAGAAAGTGAAGAGGGGCTAAAAAGCCTCTTGATGAAAGTGAAAGTGGAGAGTGAAAAAGTTGGCTTAAAGCTCAGCATTCAGAAAACGAAGATCATGGCATCCAGTCCCATCACTTCACGGGGAATAGATGGGGAAACAGTGGAAACAGTGTCAGACTTCATTTTTGGGGGCTCCAAAATCACTGCAGATGGTGACTGCAGCCATGAAATTAAAAGACGCTTACTCCTTGGAAGGAAAGTTATGACCAACCTAGATAGCATATTCAAAAGCAGAGACATTACTTTGCCAACAAAGGTCTGTCTAGTCAAGGCTATGGTTTTTCCTGTGGTCATGTATGGATGTGAGAGTTGGACTGTGAAGAAGGCTGAGCACTGAAGAATTGATGCTTTTGAACTGTGGTGTTGGAAAAAACTCTTGAGAGTCCCTTGGATTGCAAGGAGATCCAACCAGTCCATTCTGAAGGAGATCAGCCCTGGGATTTCTTTGGAAGGAATGATGCTAAAGCTGAAACTCCAGTACTTTGGCCACCTCATGTGAAGAGTTGACTCATTGGAAAAGACTCTGATGCTGGGCGGGATTGGGGGCAGGAAGAGAAGGGGACGACAGAGGATGAGATGGCTGGATGGCATCACTGACTCGATGGACGTGAGTCTGGGTGAACTCTGGGAGTTGGTGATAGACAGGGAGGCCTGGCATGCTGTGATTCATGGGGTCGCAAGGAGTCGGGCATGACTGAGCAACTGAACTGAACTGAACTGAAGAACATCTAAGCATTAATAGAGTTTTTATTTAGATATTGCAAAGGATTCTTTTGTAAAATTCCTTTATGCTCAGACTGAACCCATTTATTTGAGGAGAGGTAACATCAGACCATTATCAGATACAAAACATCTGAATTCTAGTTTCAGCCCCACCTCTAGCAAACTCATTGACCTGGTCCAGAAGGACAGCCTAAATCCTCCTGCTAGCAATGTACTCGGTGACCTTGGGCAAGCCACTTATTCACTAAGTCTTCATCTATTCATCTTTAAATTGGACTCCTCTTTGCTCTCTTCCTTATGGGAGTTAAGGAGATAATATTGTTAAATTGCTTTGAGTTCCTAAGAAGAAAAGCACTCCTCAAATGAAAGCACCATTATATTGTTTCGCAATCAAGCTGTATCTTTGTTTCCTTCAATTATCCCTTCTGCTGTTGTGTTTACTTCAACTGTTAGGTGTGTCTACTCTAACTGGTCAAACCAATACTTATATGTTATGCCTTTCCCTGTCCCTGGTAGTTATCCTATTTTCCATATTATCCCCAATTCAATTTCTTTGGGAATAATCTATGAATGAGCAAGTCATATTGACTGTAAGAGCACAGTTTTCAGAAAGAGGCTTGTGCTGTAATATGTTAGGTGATGGTAAAATAACATCCAATACTTTCTTGTATTTTGAAATGGTTATATACAATAAAAATAATAATTAATGTTGTAAATTTCAAGTATACCTTTCATCTGATCATCTC
Source organism: Tragelaphus eurycerus (assembly GCA_935064755.1). Lineage (NCBI taxonomy): Eukaryota > Metazoa > Chordata > Mammalia > Artiodactyla > Bovidae > Tragelaphus > Tragelaphus eurycerus. Next base: position 22,701,654 of record CAKXYN010000024.1, on the reverse strand, counting down.
AAAGTATTTTAGAAACACTAATTAAACTCCATAACAGCTCTATACCATACATATTATTATTCCCATTTTGCAGGTGAAGAAACTGAGGTTCAACAAGGTTATGTGACTAGCACAGGACACAAAATGAGTCAGTGTCAGGAAGGAGATTTATTAGTGTTTCAAGGGCCAGTCAATGAGCTAATTAGTGCTCTGATTTCAAAGATAGAAGGTATCACTGACTCCCAATATTCAAGAGGGGCATTTCAGTGCTTAGGCTACCCAGTGCCTTCATTCTCCCATTGACTTCTGTTCTTAACTTTTGAAAAGTTTTCCAGCTTCTTAAACTCATCCATCAGGGAATAAATAGAGCTTGTTGTTGTTGCTCAGTCACTCAGTCATGTCCAACTCTCCAACTGCATGGACTGCAGCATACCAGTTTTCTCTGTCCTTTACCATCTCCCAGAGCTTGCTCAAACTCATGTCCATTGAGTAAGTGATGACATCCAACCATCTCATCCTCTGTCATCCCCTTCTCCTCCTGCCTTCAATCTTTCCCAGCTTCAGGGTCTTTTCCAATGAGTCGAATCTTTGCATCAGGAGGCCAAAGTATTGGAGTTTCAGCTTTAGCATCAGTCCTTCCAATGAAATTCAGGGTTGATTTCCTTTAAGACTGACTGGTTTGATCTCCTTGCAGTCTAAGGGACTCCTAAGAGTTTTCTCCAACACCACACTTTGAAGGCATCAGTTCTTCAGTGCTCAGCCTTCTTTATGGTCCCACTCTCACATCCATACATGACTACTAGAAAAACCACAGCTTGACTATATGAACCTTTGTTGGCAAAGTAATGTCTCTGCTTTTTAATATGCTGTCTAGGTTTGTCATAGTTTTTCTTCCAAGGAGCAAACATCTTTAATTTCATTGCTGCAGTTACCATGTGCAGTGATTTTGGAGCCCAAGAAAATAAAGTCTTTCATGCTTGGCATACATGGCTGGATGGCATCACTGACTCGATGGACGTGAGTCTGAGTAAACTCCAGGAGTTGGTGATGGACAGGGAGGCTTGGTGTGCTGCGATTCATGGGGTCACAAAGAGTCGGACACGACTGAGTGACTGAACTGAACTGATAAGGCTCAAATCAGTTAAAATTATAACTTTAGCTTAACACAGATACTTAGTGGGAACAAACGTTGAAAGTTAATACTAACCTCTTGGAGTTGAATTACCTACTGATTTTCTTTTCCTACTGTATCCCATGCAATGCTGTAGCAGGAAAGTTTAGTACACTACATAGTATTTTAGCGCTAGAGAAAGAATAGTCTGTAGTGTTGATTTCATTTGCTTTAAGTAATAAGAATTAGAAATTGACTACCCAACATTATTAATATTAACAACCTGTATCCTATGAACTGGCTCAGAGGATTGGAATAGAGTACAGTCCATAACCTTAGCTAGGTCACACCTGTTTCTCAGTTGGGTGGGTCAGTCTCACCTCAGAACTGCCTTTCTAGGTTACTTTGGGTTGATTCTAACTCAAATGATTTTTCCTTCAAAGTGTAGCAATGTTTCTTTTTATGAATAAGTTTCCAAAACTTTTATCTAATTTATGGAATAATTTAATAAAATCCTCATTCAGTTCAGTTATGCAGTCGTGTCCGACTCTTTGCGATCCAATGGATTGCAGCACTCCAGGCCTCCCTGTCCGTCACCAACTCCCGGAGTTCACCCAAATCCATGTAATTGAGTCCGTGATGCCATCCAGCCATCTCATCCCCTGTTGTCCCCTTCTCCTCCTGCCCCCAATGCCTCCCAGCATTAGAGCCTTGTCCAATGAGTCAACTCTTCCCATGAGGTAGCCAAAGTACTCGAGTTTCAGCTTTAGCATCATTCCTTCCAATGAACACCCAGGACTGATCTCCTTTAGGATGGACTGGTTGGATCTCTTTCAGTCCAAGGGACTCTTAAGAATCTTCTCAAACACCAAAGTTCAAAAGCATCAATTCTTCAGCATTCAGCTCTCTTCACAGTCCAACTCTCACGTTCATACATGACTGCTGGAAAAACCATAGCCTTGACTAGATGAACTTTTGTTGACAAAGTAATGTCTCTGCTTTTGAATATGCTATCTAGGTTGGTCATAACTTTCCTTCCAAGGAGTAAGTGTCTTTTAATTTCATGGCTGCAGTCACCATCTGCAGTGATTTTGGAGCCCCCAAAATGAAGTCTGACACTGTTTCCACTGTTTCCCCATCTATTCCCCATGAAGTGATGGGACCAGATGCCATGATCTTTGTTTTCTGAATGTTGAGCTTTAAGCCAACTTTTTCACTCTCCACTTGCACTTTCATGAAGAGGCTTTTTAGTTCCTCTTCACTTTCTGCCATAAGGGTGGTGTCATCTGCATATCTGAGGTTATTGATATTTCTCCTGGCAATCTTGATTCCAACTTGTGCTTCTTCCAGTCCAGCGTTTCTCATGATGTACTCTGCGTGGAAGTTAAATAAGCAGGGCGACAATATACAGCCTTGACGTACTCCTTTTCCTATTTGGAACCAGTCTGTTGTTCCATGACCAGTTTTAACTGTTGCTTCCTGACCTGCATATAGGTTTCTCAAGAGGCAGGTCAGGTGATCTGTTATTCCCACCTCTTGAAGAATTTTCCACAGTTTATTGTGATCCACACAGTCAAAGGCTTTGGCATAGTCAATAAAGCAGAAATAGATGTTTTTCTGGAACTCTCTTGCTTTTTCCATGATCCAGCGGATGTTGGCAATTTGATCTCTGCTTCCTCTGCCTTTTCTAAAACCAGCTTGAACATCTAGAAGTTCACAGTTCACTTATTGCTGAAGCCTGGCTTGGAGAATTTTGAGCATTACTTTACTAGCATGTGAGATGAGTGCAATTGTGCGGTAGCTTGAGCATTCTTTGGCATTGCCTTTCTTTGGGATTGGAATGAAAACTGACCTTTTCCAGTCCTGTAGCCACTGCTGAATTTTCCAAATGTGCTGGCATATTGAGTGCAGCACTTACACAACATCATCATTCAGGATTTCAAATAGCTCAACTGGAATTCCATCACCTCCACTAGCTTTGTTTGTAGTGATGCTTTCTAAGGTCCACTTGACTTCACATTCCAGGATGTCTGGCTCTAGGTCAGTGATCACACCATTGTGATTATCTGGGTCGTGAAGCTCTTTTTTGTACACTTCTGTGTATTCTTGCCACCTTTTCTTAATATCTTCTGCTTCTGTTAGGTCCATACCATTACTGTTCTTTATAGAGCCCATCTTTGCATGAAATGTTCCCTTGGTATCTCTAATTTTCTAGAAGAGATCTCTAGTCTTTCCCTTTCTATTGTTTTCCTCTATTTCTTTGAATTGATTGCTGAGGAAGGCTTTCTTATCTCTCCTTGCTATTCTTTGGAACTCTGTATTCAGATGCTTATATCTTTCCTTTTCTCCTTTGCTTTTTGCTTTTCTTCTTTTCACAGCTATTTGTAAGGCCTTCCCAGACAGGCATTTTGCTTTTTTGCATTTCTTTTCCATGGGGATGGTCTTGATCCCTGTCTCCTGTACAATATCACAAACCTCCGTCCACAGTTCATCAGGCACTCTATCAGATCTAGTCTCTTAAATCTATTTCTCACTTCCACTATACAATCATAAGAGATTTGGTTTAGGTCATACCTGATTGGTCTAGTGGTTTTCCCCTACTTTCTTCAATTTAAGTCTGAATTTGGCAATAAGGAGTTCTTATTCTAAAATCTTCATTGCTGCTGCTGCTGCTAAGTCGCTTCAGTCGTGTCCGACTCTGTGTGACCCCATGGACGGCAGGCCACTAGGCTCCCCCGTCCCTAGGATTCTCCAGGCAAGAATACTGGAGTGGGTTGCCATTTCCTTCTCCAATGCATGAAAGTGAAAAGTGAAAGTGAAGTCGCTCAGTCGTGTCCGACTCTTAGCGACCCCATGGACTGGAGCCTACCAGGATCCTCCGTCCATGGGATTTTCCAGGCAAAAGTACTGGGGTGGGGTGCCATTAGTAGTAAACAATTTCAGCCTTGAGACTTGAATTTATCTCCGTGGTCAGATCTGTGCCACAAATATAGAAAACCCTAGTGGTTTCCCTAGATAAGTGGGGCAAAATAGCTCAGTACTTGAGAGTTCTAGTCTGGCTATAATCCTAGCTAGACTTCTCACTAGCTGTAGGAACATGGGCAAATCACTATCTCTCTTTGAGCCTATTTTATCATTTGTAAAATGGGAATAGTATTTCTATATCCTGAGTTTGTTGTGCAGATAAATTGAGAGAGGGTAGGAAAATCCTGAAGATGATACTTGGCATATGGTTGGCATTCAATAAATGGTATAAATGTTAGCATTAATCTTTCAATTATTCCCTGAATTTATAAGGAAATGATCCTAACAAAGACTGATGACAAATATGGAGATTTGGAAAGACTAAAAAGACAGAGTATGTCCAAAATAAAATAAGTGCAAGGCCGAAGCCCGTGGCATTTGTGTCTGGAGAAACAAGGTGAAAAGGTGTTGAGTATGTGAGCAGATGGCTCTTAGGGACTGAGGCAAGAATGGGTGGCACATTAATTACAGGAGAAAGCCGGGTATATAAATTGGCACAGAATATCATCTTGCTCTTTTTCTAACAAAAATGTTATTGTTACTTTGGCATATTACAATGGAAAATTGTTCTCAATAAGTCCAGCTTTTCCTTTGATGTTTCCTAGGGAATTGCACTTGTCTACTGTCCTCAAGCATGTAATGTTATTTTCAAAGAAGTTCTGAAAATGTTTGTGAAAATAATAAGGCCAAAGTTAAAGATAATGTAAAATAAAGAATCATTCTAGGTGGGGTTGGGAGTCAAATACAAATCAGATCAGATCAGATCAGTCGCTCAGTCGTGTCCGACTCTTTGCGACCCCATGAACCGCAGCACGCCAGGCCTCCCTGTCCATCACCAGCTCCCGGAGGTCACTCAGACTCGCATCCATCGGTCAGTGATGCCATCCAGCCATCTCATCCTCTGTCGTCCCCTTCTCCTCCTGCCCTCAGTCCCTCCCAGCATCGAGTCTTCTCCAATGAGTCAACTCTTCGCATGAGGTGGCCAAAACTGGAGTTTCAGCTTTAGCATCTTCCTTCTAAGAATTCCAGGATTGATCTCCTTCAGAATGGACTGGTTGGATCTTCTTGCAGTCCAAGGGACTCTCAAGAGTCTTCTCCAACACCACAGTTCAAAGCATCAATTCTTCGGCGCTCAGCCTTCTTCACAGTCCACTCTCACTCCATACATACCACAGAAAGACCTAGCCTTGACTAGGCGAACCTTTGTTGGTAAAGTAATGTCTCTGCTTTTGAATATGCTATCTAGGTTGGTCATAACTTTCCTTCCAAGGAGTAGCGTCTTTTAATTTCATGGCTGCAGTCACCATCTGCAGTGATCTTGGAGCCCAGAAAAACAAAGTCTGACACTGTTTCCATTTCCCCATCTATTTCCCATGCAGTGATGGGACCAGATGCATTTCTTTTCTGATGTTGAGCTTACAACCTTTTCCTCTCCACTTTCACTTTCATCAAGAGGCTTTTTAGCCCCTCTTCACTTTCTGCCTAAGGGTGGTGTCATCTCTATCTGAGTTTTGAATTTCTCCTGGCAATCTTGATTCCAACTTGTGCTTCTTCCAGTCCAGCGTTTCTCTTTACTCTGCGTGGAAGTTAAAAAGCAGGGCACAAACACCTTGACGTACTCTTCCTATTTGAACAGTCTGTTCTGACCAGTTTTAACTGTTCTTCTGACCTTATAGTTTTCGGGCAGGTCAGTGATCTATCCCACCTCTTGAAAATTTTCACATATTGTGATCCACACGTCAAAGCTTTGGCATAGTCAAAAAGCAGAATAGAGTCTAACTCTCTTTTTCCAGCGGTGTGGCATGTTCTTCCTCTCCTTTTCTAACATACTTATTCTTCCTATTGCTGGCCTGGCTTGGAGTAGATACTAATTGGTGAGTGCATGTGCGGTAGCTTGAGCATTCTGGCATTGCCTTTCTTTGGGATGGATGAAAATGACCTTTTCATCCTGTAGCCACTGCTGATTTCTTGCTGGCATTGAGTGCAGCACTTACAAACATCATCATTAATTTCACTCAACTAATTCCATCCCTCCACTACTTTGTTTGTAGTGATGCTTTCTAGTCCACTTGACTTCACTTCCAGGATGTCTGGCTCTATCAGTGATCACCCTTTGATATTGGTCGTGAAGCTCTTGTCACTCTTCTTCCACCTTTTTTATATCTTCTCTTCTGTTAGGTCCATACCATTACTGTTCTTTATAGAGCCCATCTTTGCATGAAATGTTCCCTTGGTATCTCTAATTTTCTAGAAGAGATCTCTATCTTTCCCTTTCTATTGTTTTCCTCTATTTCTTTGAATTGATTGCTGAGGAAGGCTTTCTATCTCTCCTTGCTATTCTTTGGAACTCTGTATTCAGATGCTTATATCTTTCCTTTTCTCCTTTCTTTTTGCTTTTCTTCTTTTCACAGCTATTTGTAAGGCCTTCCCAGACAGGCATTTTGCTTTTTGCATTTCTTTTCCATGGGGATGGTCTTGATCCCTGTCTCCTGACAATCAAACCTCCGTCCACGTTCATCAGGCACTCTATCAGATCTATTCTTAAATCTATTTCTCACTTCCACTTACAATCATAGATTTGGTTTAGGTCATACCTGATTGGTCTAGTGGTTTTCCCTACTTTCTTCAATTTAAGTCTGAATTTGGCATAGGAGTTCTTATTCTAAAATTTCATTGCTGCTGCTGCTGCTAAGTCGCTTCAGTCGTGTCCACTCTGTGTGACCCCATGGACGGCAGGCCACTAGGCTCCCCCGTCCCTTCTCCAGCGATACTGGAGTGGGTTGCCATTTCCTTCTCCAATGCATGAAAGTGAAAAGTGAAAGTGAAGTCGCTCAGTGGTCCGACTCTAGCGACCCCATGGACTGGAGCCTACCAGGATCCTCCTCCTGGATTTTCAGGCAAAAGTACTGGGGTGGGGTGCCATTAGTAGTAAACAATTTCAGCCTTGAGACTTGAATTTATCTCCGTGGTCAGATCTGTGCCACAATATAGAAAACCTAGTGGTTTCCCTAGATAAGTGGGGCAAAATAGCTCAGTACTTGAGAGTTCTAGTCTGGTAAATCCTAGCTAGACTTCTCACTAGCTGTAGGAACATGGGCAAATCACTATCTCTCTTTGAGCCTATTTTATCATTTGTAAAATGGGAATAGTATTTCTATATCCTGAGTTTGTTGTGCAGATAAATTGAGAGAGGGTAGGAAAATCCTGAAGATGATACTTGGCATATGGTTGGCATTCAATAAATGGTATAAATGTTAGCATTAATCTTTCAATTATTCCCTGAATTTATAAGGAAATGATCCTAACAAAGACTGATGACAAATATGGAGATTTGGAAAGACTAAAAAGACAGAGTATGTCAAAATAAAATAAGTGCAAGGCCGAAGCCCGTGGCATTTGTGTCTGGAGAAACAAGGTGAAAAGGTGTTGAGTATGTGAGCAGATGGCTCTTAGGGACTGAGGCAAGAATGGGTGGCACATTAATTACAGGAGAAAGCCGGGTATATAAATTGGCACAGAATATCATCTTGCTCTTTTTCTAACAAAATGTTATTGTTACTTTGGCATATTACAATGGAAAATTGTTCTCAATAAGTCCAGCTTTTCCTTTGATGTTTCCTAGGATTGCACTTGTCTACTGTCCTCAAGCATGTAATGTTATTTTCAAAGAAGTTCTGAAAATGTTTGAAAAATAAGGCCAAAGTAAAGAAATGAAAAAAAGAACATTCTAGGTGGGGTTGGGAGTCAAATAAAATAGATCAGATAGGCTCAGTCGGTCCGACTTGCGACCCATAACCGCAGCACGCCAGGCCTCCCTTCCTCACCAGCTCCCGGAGTCACTCACCTCTCTCTATGCCATCCACCATCCCCTCTTCCCCTTCTCCTCCTCCCTCGTCCCTCCCAGCTCCTTCTCACTCTTCGCTGGGTGGCCAAATATGAGTTTCAGCTTTAGCATCATCTAACCAGTTGTCTCCTTCACTGATCTCAACTCTTCTTCTCCAAACAATAAATCTTCGCGCTCACCTTCTTCCTCCACTCCACTCCTACACAAAACATGCCTTGACTAGGCGACCTTGGGTGTCTCGCTTGCTCTATCCCCGAGTACTCACCTGCTCACTCATCTGCATTACACTTTCATCCCATCTCTCATGTGGACAGTGCCATGTCTTCGCTGTGTTGGCTGCAACCTTCCTCTCCCACTTCATCGAGCTTTTACCCCTCTTCCTTTCTCCTAGGGTGGTGTCATCTGCATCTGAGGTTTTGAATTTCTCCCATCTTGTTCAACTTGTCTTCCATCACTTTCTCTCAAAACAGGGTGACAATATACGCCTTGCGTACTCCCTATTTGGAACAGTCTGTTTTCATACAGTTCTCTGTTGCTTCTACTGCTAATTTTGAGGCAGATCAGGTGGTCTGATTCCCATCTCTTAGACCTGTTATTGTGATCCACACTCAAAGGCTTTGGCATAGTCAATAAAGCAGAAATAGATGTTTCTGGACTCTCTCTTTCCATGATCCAGCGGATGTTGGCAATTTGATCTCTGGTTCCTCTCCTTTTCTAAACCAGCTGAACGTCAGAAGTTCACGGTTCACATATTGCTGAAGCCTGGCTTGGAGAATTTGAGCATTACTTTACTAGCGTGGGAGATGAGTGCAATTGTTCGGTAGTGGCACTCCTTGGCATTGCCTTTCTTTGGGATTGGGATGAAAACTGACCTTTTCCAATCTTGTGGCCACTGCTGAGTTTTCCAAATACAAATAGTTTTTTGCTTAATAAAAAAAAAAAAAAGATGGATTCATTAAAAATGTATTTTTCATTTAAATGTAAAAATACTTGGGAGGGAGAGAGGAAAATAGTTTCCTTTTGGCCTAAGGACAGCAGATAGTTAGGAGACCTGAATCTATTTTCTCTTTCCTAAATTTGTGAAAAGATCCATATAATCTGAATTAAGTCCATGAGACAGAAAATCTCATTGAAATTTATAATCCAGGATTCCAGAATAGTGTATGAAAATAAAATTTGTGATAATTACAAGCTTTGAAATATTAATTTGTCAATCAATGCAAGGTCTGAAGCTCACATCAAAATCTTTATTTTCAGGTGATTATCCAGCTTGATTTATTAGCTCATCCCTTTACTATTTACATGCTTAATGCACTTCAGTATCTACCTTTAGATGGGTCATTAGAGAATTTCGATTCTTCTTCCATTAATTTTATAGGTTAGTTATCTCAGGGTTACCTCTTAATTGATTTTCTTTTTTCTGGTTTCTTCCTTATTCAATCTACTTGTCATATTTGCTGCCTTAAAATGATCAAAGATGAAAACCCCAAAATATGACGGAGTCACTGTTCACATGAAAATTCTTCCAATTCTCCTTAGATCTACAAAGGGAAAAAAAAAAAAAAAAAAAAGCTTGAGCCTATTATCCTGGCATACATATGCCTTCAAAAGAAGCACGCAGCCTACTTTTCAGATTTCATCACAGATTACTTCCTCACCTAAAAACACTTTCCACTCCATGCCATTCAGTCAGTGATAGTGCTGATGTGGCAAAACCAAACCAGTTTGAGAGATGAAGAGAGAGAGAAGTCTACATGGCACACCAGCTTATAGACTATAACAAGAGAAGTGACTGAGGACAAAAATTAAACACGGAGCCCACATGGGCTAATGAAGAGACCAGGCAGAAAGATGGCGAAGAATACGTGGCAGGTTAAGAATGTGCATGGGCCTATGATTATTGTTATTGTTACTGCTGCAATTCTGATTTTTTTTTCTGTTAGCTGGTTTCAGTAGAATACAAGCCTGAAAGCCACTTTATGTTTCTCACCTGCCCCTTCATGTAAACTGCATGCAGCCCTTGTTCCCCGTGCCTGGGTGAAACAGCTTTTCCAGTCACTCTTAAATAATAAAAAAGACTCCAGCTACTTTTAAGGATTAGAGCTTTGTCCAGTTGTAAAGGTGATCTTGGCCATCGAGGGTATCAGAAAGGGTAGTTAGCAAGTAGAGAGAATGAGAATGAGGCTAGTCTAGTTGTCTCTGTCTCTGTTCTCTGGATGATGGATACGTGACTGTTGGGTTTTCCTTGGGGGATATATTAGTGGGGTCCTTGGAGTTCTTTTGCTCAAGAACTCAGGCTGCAGTAAATTTTGTGAGTAATAATTCTCACTTGCTGATTACTTTCGACTGTCTACCTTGTCCCTTGGGCTTTTCAAGGGCAACTTTATGACAGGGAACACAATATCCTCTTAGAGAGAGTCTGTTGTGCATTAAATCAGAGCGGTTTCTTCCCACAGAATTCACGTCTAGAAATAGGGAGATAAAGCTCTTCACTCAGGCATAGGTGAAGGAACACCTCCATCCCACACAACTCTCCATTTCTTTGTTATGAAAGAGCAAAGTGTTTCTTTCTCTTTTTCACTGTCCAATCTTTCACCTTTTAACGTTTTCTAAACATCAAACACCAGTATTCTGTCCCCCATAATCCTGGAGATGCATGTCCAAGCTCTCTCATTCATTACTTTTCAACCTGTTACACTAAGTCTGGAGTGAGGCTTTATCTCTTCTCTACCTTCTCCAAGGAGAAATAAAATACACAGCAATTTTTTCCAAAGAAATTTTCCCTTTTGATTTTTTTCAACCTCAACCTTTTATATAGTTTTATATAGCTGAAGTGACTACCTAGTCCTGGTAGCACTGAATTGGAGCCAGTTCTCTTCTAATCTTTTTGAGATAGTTTAACACCCTACTTTAGACTTTGTAGATATGTGCTATCTGCTATTTTGTTCCTGGCCGTTGCATCTCTGCCAAAATTCCAGGGCAACAGAGAGAATTACATTCAACATCCCGTGACTCTCTGGTGGTAGCTGTGGCACTTTTTTTTTTTTTTCTTATTGAAATATAATTAATTTGCAATGTTTCAGGTATAAAGCAAAATTATTGTTATATAATTTTTCAGATTCTTTTCCATGGTAGGTTATTAAAAGACATTGAATATAATTCCTTGTGTTATACACTAGGTCTTTGTTATTTATCTATTTTATGTATGGTAGTGCATATCTGTTAATCTTAACCTCCTAATCTATCCCTCCTTTTACTTCTTTTCCCTTTTGGTGACCTTACATTTGTCTTCTATTTCTGTGAATCTTTTTCTGTTTTGTATATAGATTCATTTGTATTATTTTTTTATATTCCACATATAAGTAATACCATATCTGTCTTTCTCTGACTCAATTACTCCACTCAGTATGATACTGTCTAGATCCATCCATGTTGTGATCCATCCATGTTGTGGCAAATGGCAATATTTTGTTTTCTCTTATCAATATTTAGCTGTGGCACTTTTGAAGACCCATGTTTTGGCTCCCTTTGATGGGCTCAGATCCTCATGCCTGAGGTCCATGCTAAACATGTTCATGCTTTTGTTAGTTGCTTAGCTAGTTCTTTCTGCCTGGGATGCCCTTTCCTACCTTGAAAAGGTCTCCATCCTCTAAGACTGCTCGAAAACTGTCTCTTTTGTGCAACATTTATGAGTTCCCTTGGTCAGAAGCAGAATGAATCCAAGCTATGTTTACCTACTATTTAGGAATCACATAATGAAAATTCTAGACTTTAGAGTAAGACAGACCTGGGTTTAAATTTGATCTCAGCATCTTACTAGCTCTGTGTGACCTCAAAAAATTTCCTTCATCTCTCTGAGCTCACCTGAGCACATGAAGGGAAATTTGAGGTTATATAAGTACTAAATCATTTATATAAAGCATGGAATATGATATCTCCAAAAAGGCAGTACTCAATATGATATATGCAAGTATGTAATATGACAGAGTATTCATACTATGAATAGTAAATACTGCTGTTATAACCACTTCTAGCACTGGTACTTCTGCTATCAACTCAGAAGTAAATAATCTGAACATAGCAAAAGGGAAGACTATTGCTACTCATCTAGTTTAACTTTTATTTTCACTGTTATCTGTCAGCCACTAGACCAGAGTCTCTGTATAATGCTGCTCAATTTAATTCTCTCAACATCCCTATGATGCAAGTGTAATCATCTCTTTTTGACAGATGAGGAAACTGAGGTTCATAGAGATGAAGTAACTTACCCAAATTCCTATAGCTAGCAAGGGATAGAGCAGAAAAGGAAAATCCATGTCTGCCTCACATCACACTTGTGTGAATAACAACCATGTTGCACCATAGAGTCTGAAGGCTCTTATTGCATATTTGTTCAGTGTCCAGATTGTGCAAAGCAGGATCACCTACTTTAGTGTTTTCTGGGGCTGTTAATTCTGTTCAGCTTTATCTCCAATGTGATATCAATTCTGCAAAAATTTCCAGGTACAAAATAACACTCAAAAGTCCCATAAATGTCTCTTAAGTGTATGGTGGGTGAATCTTCGTAAGCCTTCCTGATTTTAGGCTGAGATTTCGTTAAAAGAACATCTTCTTCCCTCTCCCTTCTTCTCAGAAGTCTTTACAATGTCTTCTTGGGTGTCCCTATAAAATGGACTCTTCCTCAAAGTACCTGGAACTTTAAATGAACAGCTTGAGCTCACCCAGGCTATGCTGTTAAATTGTGTCATGCTTGCTTAATATGTATGGCACATCCTCCCAGGAAACTGGAAGTGCCAAGTGTTATTAATTTCCCCTCAGTGTTCCAGTTTAGTCACTGGCATAGCTTTTCTTTCCAACTGTGAAAGATACTGCATTTTCAAGTGCAAAGGCTGAGTGAAAATGTGTGGGGTGGGGGCACCAAATGTCCCTTTCCCCCCATCCTTGGCCAGTACAGTCTTGCTACCTGATTCCTTCGGAGCTGCCCCAAACTCCGTGATGCTGGGTATGATGTGGCAAATGGGAGACCCTGCTCTTAATCTGAGCCCCCTGTTCTCCACAGATGTGTGAGCTGCATTTTCATGTTCTTTCCCTTATAGGATGTTGCTTGCTGACAGCTTGAAGTGGCCCTCAAATCCCCAAAGACCGTAGCTCAGTTTCAGGTAGATCAAAATATTTGTAAGGACATGTTCACTCTCCATACGTAAATCAGCCAAGGGACTCAGAGAATGACAAGTAGTTCAGCTGAATTCTCAACAAAAAGTTTGTTAAGATTTACTTATAGATTTCAAATAAGTGCAGGGACTGGCTTGCTAGTGAGTAACTCTGAGATGTACCAACTTAAAAGCTACAAAGCTTTATACTTCCTGCCAAACATTTTGCTATATGATACTCCTACTACTAGGGGTCCTATTAATATTTTATTTTTCTCTTCAGCATGGGGTAGGGAGAGATATGGACAATAATTAAGAAACTTGAGAAGACTCAACATAGAAATATCTCTAATTAAAGAGAAAGTGAAATGAAGTCACTCAGTTGTGTCTGACGCTTTGCGTCCCCATGGACTGTAGCCTACCAGGCTCCTCCATCCATAGGATTTTCCAGGCAAGAATACTGGAGTGGGTTGCCATTTCCTTCTCTAGGAGATCTTCCCGACCCAGGGATTGAACACCGGTCTCCAGCGCTATAGGCGGATGCTTTACTGTCTGAGCCATCAGGGAAGTCAATTAAAGAGAAGGTAGTATTATAAAGAATAATTGGACATATATATATATGTATGTGTGTATGCTGGTTGTATTATATATTTTATAAATTTATATCATATATGGATTACTCTCTCTATGATATATACTACCATTTACTATATAATACCAAGCTATTTTCCCTTTTTTTCTGTCTCTATAGTATCAATTCCAATTATATATATATGTGTGTATGTATATATATATATATATATGTGATATATATATATATATATATGTTCCAAATAGGAAAAGGAGTACATCAAGGCTGTATATTGTCACCATGTTTATTTAACTTATATGCAGAGTACATCATGAGAAATGCTGGACTGGAAGAAACACAAGTTGGAATCAAGATTGCTGGGAGAAATATCAATAACCTCAGATATGCAGATGACACCACCCTTATGGCAGAAAGTGAAGAGGGGCTAAAAAGCCTCTTGATGAAAGTGAAAGTGGAGAGTGAAAAGGTTGACTTAAAGCTCAACATTCAGAAAACGAAGATCATGGCATCTGGTCCCATCACTACATGGGAAATAGATGGTGAAACAGTGGAAACAGTGTCAGACTTTATTTTTCTGGGCTCCAAAATCACTGCAGATGGTGACTGCAACCATGAAATTAAAAGACGCTTACTCCTTGGAAGGAAAGTTATGACCAACCTAGATAGCATATTCAAAAGCAGAGACATCACTTTGCCAACAAAGGTTCGCCTAGTCAAGGCTATGGTCTTTCCTGTGGTCATGTATGGATGTGAGAGCTGGACTGTGAAGAAGGCTGAGCGCTGAAGAATTGATGCTTTTGAACTGTGGTGTTGGAGAAGACTCCTGAGAGTCCCTTGGACTGCAAGGACATCCAACCAGTCCATTCTAAAGGAGATCAGCCCTGGGATTTCCTTGGAAGGAATGATGCTAAAGCTGAAACTCCAGTATTTTGGCCACCTCATGAAAAGAGTTGACTCATTGGAGAAGACTCTGATGCTGGGGGGGATTGGGGGCAGGAGGAGAAGTGGACGACAGAAGATGAGATGGCTGGATGGCATCACTGACTCGATGGATGTGAGTCTGAGTGAACTCTGGGAGTTGGTGATGAACAGGGAGGCCTGGTGTGCTGCAGTTCATGGGGTCGCAAAGAGTCGGACATGACTGAGCGACTGATCTGATCTGATCTGATATATGAATAATTGAATATATTCAATGCCGACAAAGGTCTGTCTAGTCAAAGCTATGCTTTTTCCAGTAGTCATGTCTGGATGTGAGAGTTGGACCATGAAGAAGGCTGAGTGCTGAAGAATTGATGCTTTTGAACTGTGGTGCTGGAGAAGACTCTTAAGAGTTGCTTGGACTGTAAGGAGATCAAACCAGTCAATTCTAAAGGAAATCAGTTCTGAATATTCATTGGAAAGACTGATGCTGAAGCTGAAACTCCAATACTTTGGCCACCTGATGTGAAGAACTGACTCATTAGAAAAGACTCTGATGCTGGGAAAGGTTGAAGGTAGGGGGAGAAGGGGATGACAGAGAATGAGATGGTTGGATGGCATCACCAACTCGCTGGACATGAGTTTGAGCAAGCTCCAGGAGTTAGTGATGGTCAGGGAAGCCTGGTATGTGTAGTCCATGGGGTCGGAAAGAGTCAGACACGCCTGAGAGATTGAACTGACTGACTTGAATATATATTTGATCCTATGTATAGACGACTCCATTTCTTTTCCCTACAAAGTTTCATATTCACCCTTTAAGATAGACATGGGTAGAAAAGCACATCTTCTGTACAGCTTCTCCATACTCCCAAGGAGTCCTCCTCACTTCCTATTTTCTGTTGCCTTGGCACTTGCATAGGCAGATGGCTTCTTCAGCTTGTGGCTCAGTAATTCTCTATTTACTGCTCTGCTGCTCACCTGACCTGTGTCTCTAAGGGCAGGGACTGTGCTTTACACCTGGACTTTCTAACACATGGTAGGTGCTCAATAACTATTATCATATTAACATATCCTTTTATGGAGTAATTTGATTTTAATAGTAATATCATTATAAACATTAAGTTTCCAGTTATTTATAGTGTCATTATAGTTTGGTGTATCTCCGTTCCAAAAATGTTTGGCTTCAAAGTGGAGTAGAATTTGAACATGAAATGTGTTTGGCCAATCCATCATTTACTATTGATATTGAAGACTGAATATAATCATAAATCATGAGTCGTACATGATTGAGTGACTTTTGCTTTCACTTTTCAGATTCCTATCTTTGGCTTCCCTGCCACCCATACATACATATACACACATACACAGATTACATAAATACAAACACACATATGCACCTACATAAACACACATGTATATACTCAAATACACATACAACCACTTATACATCCATATATATACACAAAACACATGTAGCCATATGCAAATACATAATTACTCAAATACATGATATATACAAAAGGATACACAGAGGCACACGTACACAAGAACACATGGACACACACACTTTCCTGAGCACAGGTACACATGCCTACATACTTATGCAAATCACCTTAGATGCTTTGCCTCATTATTTAAAATTTTTTCCTGCTCTTCTGTTAGCATCCCTTAGAATTTCTGGGATATACGGAAGGAAACAGGGTGATGTTATTTATTCTCTTCTTTATGAATCTAGGAAAGGTTTGCTGGCATTTCCACACCTACTTGGTGTGTGCTACCTGCATCTCCAGACTAGTGGCTGTCGGAAAAGGCCTTCCTCCCCAGCCCTGTGTGGTCAGTCCTAACTTGTCTCCTCCTGGCTTTGTTAGGCTGGCATTAAGTCCAGCTAAAATGCATGCACATTGATCTGAAGCTTTTAAAGTGAAACCTATGGGGACCAGGAGTCTCTGAACACTAGGCAACCCTAAAGATCAAACTTCTCACTGGTAGGATGTGGACTTTTATTTGTCACTAATCTTCCTGCCCAAATAGATGGAATGGACTGCAATTTTAGTGACTTATATATCACTTAGTATAAACACCACATTCCTTCACTGCAAAGGCTGTTAACTGTTAGAATTGTTTTCCAAGAGAGATTGTTGAATCTGTATTAAAGTATTTGAAAGTAGGGCATCTTCTATTTGTCTTGGAGAGAGTCTAAGTGGGTGAATGACTCAGATAGCTATCTAGTGTTCTAAGCACCAACAGTATCAGAATCTTCATGGGAAATCCTTCTCCAGGACTTGGCAAAATATTTTATGATTTCAAACACCAAACCAATGGACATAAAAATCTAGACTGAAGGTGATTTCATCTCACACCCTTCAGTCAGACATTTTATCTCAGGGGCAGAACTGCTTAGCCCCTGATGGGCCTCGGTAGTATTTTAAGAGAGGCATACAATGAGTTAACAACAGGGAACCCTGTGAAACCTACATTCTAACGATAGTTGTAGTATTGATTTCTTTGGCAAGTCTCTCTCTCTTTATTCTCTTTGCTTCTGTTTCTCAAAAGGTAGGCCGAATGTCTTAAAGGCATTGTTTGAAAAATTCATTAAGGCCTGTTTATATAGAGCTCCAAAGATTGTTCTCCTTTGTGTAAATGAGGTTACAGAATTCCTTTGAAACCACTAGTTGTAACTCTATCACTGAAAAATGATTCACTGTTTATTGTTCACTGCTTAGTATTGTGGTCACTCAGTATTACTTTAAAAATATACCTATGATTTAGGAATTTCCAAGGATTTCTAGGGACAAATCCCTATAAATTTCTCATTGCTGAATCTTAAAGACTAGTATGTGTCAGTAATTTGGGAACACCTGATCTTCTCATCATATTTTTTTCCTCTACTAAAATACTCTTCCCCATCCCTCTTTCTGGCTAACTCTGATTCGTCCTTTCATCATTAGTATAAACATCACTTCATCTGGGGAGCTTTGCCAGATCCTTAGACTATACCTGTCCCTTCAGTGTTCTTCTAAAGTGTGTATCTTAACTCACTTCACCCTTTGGTAATTGCTTGAGTAATTATTTAATTGCTCCCCTCTATACCCAGCCCCTGCACAGTGAGCTCCATGTGGGGGTGGGGGGCTGGGGGTGGTGGTGGCTAGGATTGCCGGAAGTCTTGTCCATCACTATATCCTTCAAGTATGGAGAGTGACTGACCTATACCCGGCCCTTAAATAGTGAATGAGTGAATGAATTTATTGAGCTCTCATTGTATGCCAGGCACCAAGGAAGGTGCCAGGGAAAGACATGAGAAATGAGACTGAGGAGCATGCATTCTAGTGAAGGAACTGAACACGAAGATGTTACATTTGCTACATGCAGGTATGGACAAGAGCTGAGGGGCAGGTTTGCACATCCTCCCTAGACATTAGTACAATTTTCAGGAAGCTGGGTGAAAAACTTTCTAATATTCAAATGTTGAAAGGCTTTCTAATGTTGAGATAAGATTAGGCATTTTAAAATGTGTGCATGAAGCAAATGTTTATCAAGCACTTGATGCATAGGAAGTAATTCCTAGGTGCTAGGAAAATCACTTTTATGTCCCTTGCCATTTAGAGAATGACTTAAATGGGAAAAACACACATTTGTTTTTCTTCTAGAATTAGTGTCTAGGCCAGGCCTAGGTATGACTTAATAGATTTAAGAAAAAGTATTCTGAGAAATAATTGCGTTTCTCTTTAACTTCTCTTGATAAAACTTTGGCTTTTTTTTTTTTTTTTGCTATAAAGAAATCCACTGATATGAAAATGGCTGATAAATAATATCAAAAGTCTGTCTCGCTGGGTTCCTGTTATCCGCTAGAAGCCCTCAAAAGAGGTGAGCTGGTAAAGCATTGGGTTGGCCAAAAAGTTTTGTTTGGGTCTTACCATAAAATGTGTCAGAAAACCCCAAATGAACTTTTTGGCCAATCTCACAAATGGTAAAGTTGTTTTTGTTGTTTAGTTGCTAAGTCATGTCTGACTCTTTGTGACCACATGGACTACAGCATGCCAGGCTCCTCTGTCCATAGTATTTCCCAGGTTCCTGCCTGGGAGTGGGTTGCTATTTTCTTTTCCAGGGAATCTTCCCAACTCAGGATTGAACCCACATCTCCTGCATTGGTAGGCAAATTCTTTATCAGTGAGCCACCTGGGAAGCCCAGATGATGAAATGTGTGCTTTCAAAGATGAATGTCATGTTATGTTCTTGAGACTTGTCTGAAAGAAGAGACCTCCCGAGAATATGAACACACACTTAGAGTTGTCTCATGATGGCCTTGCTCTGTCCTTGCCAGGAGAGGCATCCTCCGGACTGAAGAAGCCTGACTGCATCTCTTCCCTCCTCCAAGAGGGATCTGAGGTGTCACAGACATGTCCTACCTCCCTACCTGGGACTTAAAACAGCTGTTCTGAGAGGCAGGTGTGGACTGCAGAGACGCCATGGGCTTTTTCTGGCCACATGGGGCGTCTGTGAGAATGAATCCAGACAGAGTAACTAAGCTCCCTGAGAGAACCCGAATCTGCCTTGAATTGCACGAACGAAGCTTCAGCAAAGAAACACCTCTCAAGAGCCTTCTCATTTGTTCTAGAAGTGTCAGCCTTGGTCTTAAATCCTCTAGGCTCAGAACCAGGGAAGATTTCTGCCTGTAGCCTCTAGGGCAACAAAGACATAATTCAGCCTTTGTGCCTGCTTCTCTGGACATTGAGAAGAAAAGATGACAAGATGAAAAGGTGACAAGTCCCTCTGCATTCCACCCACCCACTCAACCAGCATCTCTGAGCACCTGTTAGGTGCTGGGCACCATGTGAGTCACACGCCTATTAAAACCAATACAAGTGCCTGCCCTGATAAGCAGAGAAGGCAATGGCACCCCATTCCAGTACTCTTGCCTGGAAAATCCCACAGACGGAGGAGCCTGGTGGGCTGCAGTCCATGGGGTTGCTAAGAGTTGGACATGACTGAACGACTTCACTTTCACTTTTCACTTTTATGCATTGGAGAAGGAAATGGCAACCCACTCCAGTGTTCTCGCCTGGAGAATCCCAGGGATGGGGGAGCCTGGTGGGCTGCCGTCTATGGGGTCACACAGAGTTGGACACGACTGAAGTGACTTAGCAGCAGCAGCAGCAGCCCTGATAAGCTTATATTCCAGTGAGGGAGAGACACAAGATAACCAGCCAACTTCTCAGGTTAGATAGATAGCAATAAATCAGGTGGGAGATTATGAAATATTGGGGTCAAGGAGAGGGAAGCCACGTGATGTGTGAGTGTGTGCAATTTTAGATAGTGTTCCCCAGGAAGGGACATCAGGGAAGAGAGGGGTTAGCCGAGTGCATATTTGGATAACCATGTGATGTTTTGGGAAAGTTCTAAGAACAGAGAGGAAGCCAGTGAGGCTGAAGCTGATTGAGTGTGGAGAAGAGTAGAAGGAAACCAGACAGAGGGGCCCTCTGCGGGGCCCTGCAGGATCTGGCCAGGCCAAGCCAGCTGTTCTGAGAGCTATTGAGCCAGCGCCTGGTCCCAGAACATGAGCTCTGAGCCGGACTTGTCTATGGAAGCATCTTCCTTAGAAGGACAGGTCTGCCTTCAAACCCAGCAACATGATAAACATTTGTAATTATTTTCATGTTTTAACAGGTCTAACAATTTCATTTTGAAATTGGAATTGCTGATTACTGGGATTCAGTGGGACCATCAACAGGTGGTCTCCTAAATACTGAGGTGGTTTCCCACGGCTTTTCAGGTTGTGGCCAGGGAGACCTTGTATTGAAGCCAGAATCTAGTACAGTGGCTTTCTCTTACACACTCCACCCCACATTTCTCTTTGCTTGGAACTATATCTTCTATTCCCTCTTTATTCCATATGTCCATCCCCAACTATTCTTTTCTGTTAAGAATACATTTTGTCCATTTTAGACTGCAAGTTCCCACTCCTTAAATAAAGCCAGAAGATGACGTTTGTTGTTTGGATTACATGGACTGGATGAAGCCCTTGCTTCTTAAAAATCCCTTCACCTTTCCTCTTCTGTGAAGTGTGTTTAATAATTTCCCCCTGAGGGGTGCTGGGAAGAACATTTGAGATATGGCCTTTAAATGAGTGAGGGCGTTTCCTTGAGCTTTTCAGTTTCTTTCCTTTTCCCTGAAATGTTTTGACTCTAACCCGTTCTCCTTTTGTTTCTAGCATTACGGTCAACCAGTGTAGAAACAACATCAATCTAATATAAACCACTGGTCAAATTTCTCTGGGGCCCATCTATCTCCTGCAGGAGATGCTGGTTCAATTCCTCGGTTGGGACGATCCACTGGAGAAGGGATAAGCTACCCACTCCAATATTCTTGGGCTTCCCTTGTGGCTCAGCTGGTAAGGAATCTGTCTGCAATGCAGGAGACCTGGGTTCAATCCCTGCTTTGGGAAAATCCCCTGGAGAAGGAAAAGGCTACCCACTCCAATACTCTGGCCTGGAGAATCCCATGAACTATGGGGTCACAAAGTGTCTGACGCGACTGAACAACTTTCCCTTTCATCTGTTATAATGAATGGTATCCTTTTTGAAAACAAATCATTGTGTTACATTCATGTGTTAATTATGAATGCAGTTCACAAATATTTGATGAGTGTTATACTGTACCAGGAATCCTGGACAAAGGGCGGCCATTCCCACACACAACAGAGTATACAGTCCAGCAGGAAGTACAGACATTCGATAATCAATGACAAGGCTTCTTTGTAGCAGGAGAGCTTGAGTATGCAGAGCCTAAGAGGGTGGCTTAAGAGAATCTGAACCTTCAGAGGCCTAGAAACAAGGTTTAGAGGTATTTGTTGTTGCAACTATGAAACTCCTCCCATAATGTTTCCCTTTAGCTATTTTAGGATATTGTTTGATTTCCTATTTAAGGCTTTAAAGTATGCTGACATTGAATTCATCATTATGATACACTCAACCTTGTTGTTAGTTGCTCAGTCGTGTCTGACTCTTTGCACCCCATGGACTGTAGCCCATCAGACTCCTCTGTCCATGGAATTCTCCAGGCAAGAAAACTAGAGTGGGTAGCCATGCCCTTCTTCAGGGAATCTTCCCAATCCAGGGATTGACCCCAGGTCTCCTGAATTGCAGGCAGATTTTTTTTTTTTTTTTTTTACCATTTGAGCCACCAGGGAAGCCCAACCTTACCAATGGAGGGGATAAAAACCCACGTCCGTATTTTCGGAGATTGGAGCAGGGTTTGAATTTGCTGAGCACAATGGAAACTGACAAGCTCAAACCACCCATTTTTTCCAAATTACCCTCGCTTTCTTCACTGTGACTTTTACCAGCAACCTGTGGGGCAAAAGTTTCCAGCTTACTTTTTGTACTACAGTAAATCACATTCTTTTCCCAAGGATGCAAAACAGAAAGATTCCTAAATTATCCAATAGCACAGAATGTCTTTCTAAACAGCCAGGCTAGGTTTAAAAGCTACCATTGTCTATTTATTAGGAGCACTTTTCTCACTGAAATTAAATTGTCGGCCATACAGACATATGAAATAAAGCCCAATAATGGTTTTCTCTGTTCTTGATTATCTTTTCGCTGTGCAAAGACTCATGTGGCTCTCTTCTACATGAAAAAAGAAAAAAGGAAAATATATGAAAATTCTGTGATGTCTGGGAAGGGGACTGCAACACTTGGACATGTGTGTGAGGAAAGATTCCCAGCCTTATGCTGCTGTCATGGAGCTTGGATATCTACAAACCTCCAGATCTTGACAAGTTCGTGCTAATTTGCATAGTCTCACACCACTCCCAATTTATGGCAGAATACATCTCACATTTGTAACAGACTCAGGGCTTCTCAGAATTCTAACCTTGCTAGCGAGAAACACAGTATTCAAGCAGGCAAGAAAGAGAAAGAAGCGGGGACTGGCTGCATCTTTTGTTCCCTTTTCAAAGTCTGATCCCACTCAACTCTCAAAATTCTCAAGAATCCTTGAAGTCAGGGACATGTGGCTAATGGAAGTATACCACCACATGTATTGTTGCATTTGGAAAGTGGCTGCTTGCAATCAGTTCTCCTTGGCCCTGTGCTGATGGGGCCCTCCCAGTCTGCCCTACCTGATGGAAGCTGTGCTTGCTCTCGGCTTCCACTAGAGACCTCTAGCTGCTCACAGGAAGGCTGGGGAAAATTCTCAGTAACGCGTTCCTCCAGGAGCAGCGGAGGTTAAGAGTTTGCCAATGGCCCCTGGGAGGAGGGGAGGTTCACCATCGAAGGAAAATAATTCCCTATTATTTTTCTTTCCTTCTCATTTTTCTTTCCTCAAACAAATTGAGGCTTATTCAAGCAGGTGTGTTGTGGAAAAAAAAAAAGGAAAGAAAAGAAAAAAACTGAAGAGGAAAGAATTTCTGTGCCTTAAAGCAATGCCATAGAAAAGACAAAGGAGGGATTTTTTCCCCCTAGGTTGAAAAAGCCCTTCCTCCAAAGAGTTATCCACACTGACAGCTGGAAGCCAGTTTCAATGCTCATCGTTTTTGAGAGCTTCTCCAGTCAGAACAGGAGAGAAAGGGCTCTGTTCACAGGCAGTGAACTCCTGGATGTTATTATGAAGCTGAACTAAACATCCTCCATATCTACCCTCCACTCCATGCCCCAGTCTTTTCCTGCATCCCCTGGGTAGCCTTCTCCTGGGTTCTTGCCACCTTCAATGGGAGTCTACAGCTGTAATCCGTGTAACAGCAACAGATGGGACACATCTGTAAGGAGAGACTAGCAGATGAAGTTTCACCATTTTTCCAAAAAGGCAAAACACATTAATCTCCATTTGCCTTTGAATGGTCTGTAACAGAAACAGAGGACCAAAAGGGGACCTAATCTCCCCTCATTTAACCTGTGCCCCTGTGAAAAATTGCTGTAGCTTATGTTTCAGAAACTGAGTGTGACTAATTTTGCTCTCTACCCATGATCTTTACCATGTAGCAGCATTAGAAAGAGACTCAAAGTAGGATTAGGTCAGTGGGTCTAGAAAGCCTCACATGAGCTGATCACAACGTCTTCAGAGATGTTCGAACATCTGGTTTTCTCTAAAGATAATTGCAGATTCTCTTCCTCTATCTTTTTAGGAAAAATCTTGCCATTCTCATAAGTAGACTCATTTGTTCACTCACTTATTCATTTATTTATCAAGTGCCTCCAATATGCCATTGACTGTGGTTTGCAAGGAAAATGTAAATAAGGATGCACAAGGACTTGAGCGGGAGTTCTGAACAGAGGCACGACAGATTCCAAAGGGTAAATAATTTTTTAACACACCTGTAATCCTCCTAGGGGTTGTGTGTGCACGTGAACTTCAGCTAGTGAGAAAAATCCAAGATTTCAAATGACCCTTTAAGGGGTTAATATAAAAACAAATAGTTAATAGCCGTCACAGAAGCTGATAGCTATGTAAGCAGATGATTAGAAGACTGCATTAAAATGGCCATATAATGGAGCTATGAACAGTGCCATATGAATCTGTGGGTGGAGTCATCACAACTGTCTCTGACCCAGAGGTCAGGGAAGGCTGCGGGGAGAAGGCTGCATTTGTGTTACCTGTGGAGGATGAGGAGGAATTGCCAGGTGGCTGGAAGGGAGGATAGGTGGAAGTCAGTGTGCCCTGAGGGGCAGTTCTCCTCTAGAGTCGGAGGCTACCCTACAAGTTGGAGCATGATTGGTATTTTTTTCACTGCAGCTTGACAAATGGAGCCTGCTTTGCCATTAGTCAACCCTTACAGCACAGGAAGAGGAATTCCATAGGCATGCCCTGGCTGACCACAGATGGCTGAGAGTGCATGCTGCACAGAAACACCCTGAGGTTCGTGTGGCAAGATCATAAAGGTCTCAAAGGTTTGGTGATGGGCCAGGTTGCAGGGGTGCCTCAGTTTAGCCCAGTGTTGCTCCTCTGGGGCTTTGACCTGGGCTGGAGAGGAATGCTGGCTGCAGTGGACAGAGCCCTGCGTGGAGGTCAGTGGGGGCTGGCCCTGTTTCTGCACCTGACCCGCTGCCTGCTCACTTATTCCCTCTAGTCCCTCCTTCCTCTTCTTTATGTAAGAGGCACCATTTATTGGGAACCTCTAAATCCTAGCGTCTGTGTCTTGCTTCACTTCACTCTCCCAACATCATACAAAGTAAGAGTTACCCTCTTCATTTTCCAAGTAGGGAAACTATGGTCAGAAAATTTAATTAATCCCATTGACGTCTTACAGCTAAAAAGATGGTGATACCAGCATGAGAACCACAGTTTTTCTGACTCCAAAGTCTGTAACCATTTTGGTCCATCTCATTTGTTCCGGATAAGTCTCCATCTTGATAATTTAAGTGTTTAAAATATCACAGTCTTGAGGCCATTGACTTATTAGTGAAATAACAGCTGTAAGGGTAATTTGACACTTAGTTCTGCAGAACCAGAATAATGTGTTAGGTATATACTGCTTATCTGGGAAGTTACAAAGCTGAATTTTTCTGCCAGCCAGTGTGCCAAGTTTTAACAGTAATGACAGAGTTTGATATGAAATTTATAGGATTTATATGTGGCTAAAGATTAAATTGTGGACTTCCCTGGTGGCTCAGTGGTAGAGAATCTGCCTGCCAATGCAGGAGACATAGATTTGATCCCTTGGTCAGGAAGATCTCCTGGAGAAGGAAATGGCAACCCACTTCAGTATTCTTGTTTGGGAAATCCCATGGACACAGGAGCCTGGAGGGCTACAGTCCATGGAGTTGCAGGGTCAGACCCAACTTAATGTCTGAACAACAAGAAGATTAAATTGTCTTCTCTTTAATCTGGATGGTATCACTGAGATCTGATTAAACCTTTAAAGGTAAATGACTTTCAAATTATACAAATAAATCCATATTTTAACCCGAGAATTATTATTCTATCAGGATCTATCCATAATGTATACCATTTGACCATAATATGGAAAAACTTGCACGAATGTTTTGGCCAATCCAATACAATAAATTGCAAGTCAAAAGTTTTTTTAAGAAAAGGAAGTTGATTGACTTGATAAATATTTTAAGATTTATCTATCATATTGTTGGATATAATACTTAATATTTTATCTGTATTTAAAGTAGCTTATTTAACGTATTTTAATTATGCCTGCTACATGTTATAATCTAATAAATGAACAGTCAACAAATGCAATCCTTTGATAATAACTTGAGTTATTTCAAATTTTTTAAAAAGGCTTATTCTGTGTCAATATTTTGCCCAAATCTTTAAACTCAGAACTCGTTTATGGGAATTCCACATATACTAAAGAATTCTGGTTATTGTATTTTTTCATGTTAAAAGTTAGACTACAGCCATATTTAAAAAGACTTCCTTCTGCCGTATTCCCTAACCTTAAACTTGAGCAGTTTGTACATCTATTATAACATGTTACAGAATTACCTTTCTAGCAAGAATGCCAGTTATAGAATCCAGTTATGATTTGTGGATATTGCAATATAGTAGTGATAAGCCATGGTCCGTGTGGTCAGATTGGCTGGAGAAGACTCTTGAGAGTCCCTTGGATTGCAAGGAGATCCAGCCAGTCCAACCTACAGGAGATCTGTCCTGGGTGTTCATTGGGAGGACTAATGTTGAAGCTGAAACTCCAATACTTTGGCCACCTGATGCGAAGAGCTGACTCATTTGAAAAGACCCTGATTCTGGGAAAGATTGAGGGCAGGAGGAGAAGGGGACAACAGAGGATGAGATGGCTGGATAGCACCACCAATTCAATGGACATGGGTTTGGGTAGACTCTGGCAGTTGGTGATGGACAGGGAAGCCTGGCATGCTGCAGTTCATGGGGTTGCAAAGAGTGGGTCATGACTGAGCGACTGAACTGAACTGAACTGAGCTGAGTGATGAGCTGACCTGTTATAGAGTAAGACCTACAGTCATTCAATTAACTTTATAATGGGAAACTCCAAAATTGTGTATTGTCAGGCATTATGCTTTTTTAAAACAAAGCAGTTGACAAGGTATTTTTCTTTTTTGAGACTCACAAGTCTCTCTAACTTTCAAAAACAAAACAAGTAGGTGGATCTAACCCTTTTACTCTAAACTTTTAGTTAAAAAGTGGAAAAACGAATCAGTTACTCAGTTGAAGAGCCAGACGCTTGGCTTTTCAATAGGATATATATACTTATCTCCTATTGATTCTGTTTCTCTGGCGGACCCTGACTCTCTAGATTTTATTTCATTTTACAAACATAAAGCAAGGTGGACTTGGCCATAGATCCTAAGAACAGTATAACTGATGTATGTTTGTTTACATTTGAATTTTTGTTTTTCTCAGAAGGGTGTAAGCTGGCCCACCCTTGAGAACAGTGTGCAGACGAGACAGCAAACAGAGCCCAGATGCTGACCCATGGAATGAAGCCTCAGAGAGTGTACTGACCCAACAGGGTGTATAGGACAGTACTTGGGGAGCTGTTATTATATCATCATCAAGGGATTAAAGCCTCCCTAGACAAGCAGTGACAAAGCACAGAAGAATTGAACCATGCCTTACAGGATGAATTTGGGCTCCTGGAAACATTCTCAAGGTTTTAGCCAGTTCTCCTTGCTTTTCTTTAATCAGAGCTATTAGAAAGATGTTTGGAAAAAGCCCTTAACCCTGATGATTCCTTCTTCTTGGGGGAGCATATCAGCAAGGTTGGGTAAAGTTAGGAAAGAAATCAAGGGGCTTAGTTAAAATTGGGGAGAATCAAATTAAGTTTATTTATATGATATCAAATGCTGGTTTTTTTAATGTATGATGAAGTTAACTTTATTTAAGTTTTGCATGCATTTATTTATTTTTATAATAAATATATGTAAGGGTACTAAATCTATTACAGAATAAAACCAAATAATCTCTCTTAAAGCAACTTACATAACTAGAAGAGAAATTCTCTCTGGTGTCCTTGAGTTTACACTATGCCTACACTGCTATCTTTGAAGCTGTAATGAAATCTGGCATATAGATTCAAGCTGTGTTTATGCAGAATAACTTGAATAGGATTTAATGTCTAAGAAGAGAGTGGGTGTGAAATACTTAAAACCCAGAATCAAAGGCCTGTCTATTTACAATGACTTTCAACTCTATTAGGATGATAAGATAGACTATTTAAATCCATCTTTTATTTCATAGAATCTTTTGCCACTGATCTGAAATAAAAATAACCTTGCCATTGGGTATGACATCAATATAAAGTCAAAGATGGAATGTGTTTTCATGATTAATGGGAATTTTTAAAATAACTGCTACTTAGAATAAATGAGTAGGCAATGGCACCCCACTCTAGTACTCTTGCCTGGAAAATTGCATGGACGGAGGAGCCTGAAGGGCTGCAGTCCATGGGATCACTAAGAGTTGGACACAACTGAGTGACTTCACTTTCATGCATTGGAGAAGGAAATGGCGACCCACTCCAATGTTCTTGTCTGGAGAATTCCAGGGATGGGGGAGCCTGGTGGGCTTCCATCTCTGGGGTCACACAGAATCGGACACGGCTGAAGCAACTTAGTAGCAGCAGCAGCAGCAGAATAAATGATAAAGTAATTTTTTTTAAGGATAAGAGAAAACTTTTGGAGGTGATGGATATATTTATGGCATACATTGTGGTAATGGTTTCACAAATGTATGTTTATCTTAAAAACTCTTGAAATTATATACATTTAATATGTGCAGCTTTTTGTATATCAAGCATGCATCAATAAGGTAGGTTTTTAAAAAAGAACTTTCCTTTTAAGTTAAAATTAACTTTCCTTTTTTATGATTATAAAAGTAGTAAAGGTTCATTTCAAGGAAAACTGCAGCAACTTACATAAATGTTTTATCTTGGAGAATTGTGTGTGTTTGTATATTGCATCAAAATAAAAAGGTTATTGTATAAATAATTGTGTTTCCATATAATCGAGTGTTATTTATCATAAGTACACTTACGATACTTATGTATGAGTAAGTGAGTGAGTGAAGTCGCTCAGTTGTGTTCTACTCTTTGCGACCCCATGGACTGTAGCCTACCAGGCTCCTCTGTCCATGGGATTCTCCAGGTAAGAATACTGATGTGGGTTGCCATCTCCTTCTCCAGGGCATCTTCCCAATCCAGGGATGGAACTTGGGTCTCCTGCATTGCAGGCAAATGCTTATCCTCTGAGCTACCAAGGAAGCCCTACTTATGTATACTTATACATATTTATATTTATTATAAGTATAAATAACACTTAATTATATTAGAAGATTAAAAGTAAAAGTCTCTATCTCTCTCCAATCTCTATTTTCTTGAGGTATCTGCTCTTAAGCATTTCTTATATATTTGTTTCAAACTGACCAAGAGATACTACAATTATATCCCCCCACTCCAAAGCCATTTTCATCATATGCTTGCAGTCATGCTGTCTCATGGAGAATCTTAAAAATCAAAGACATTAGTGGGCTTTATAACATATAGTCAAATTCAATGAAGGTCCCCCTTTTTGTAAGACTGTTCCAATATATAATTTTTACTTTAAGGTATAAATCAATGATAAAAATCTAACACATTGTCAAGTCCATGCACCAAATCTGTTTGTATATCCCAGGCAACTCTCCACCTACTAAGCTGAATTAGTCACCTCAAAAGCCAGCCTCTTCTATATAGCCTTGCTCCACTATAGTCTTAGCTTCCTGACCACTCCCACCACTGAAGAACTAAGGCATCTTCCTACAGAGGCCACAGCCACTTTGCCTTGGGCTCCCACAGGCTCCAGCCTCTTCTTTTCTCTGTATCTATGCAATGAGATGCAATATCCTTATCAACTCACTTCAGTTCAGTTCAGTTCAGTTGCTCAGTCATGTCCAACTCTTTGCAACCTCATGGACTGCAGCACGTCAGGCCTCCCTGTCAATCACCAACTCCCAGAGTTTACTAAAACTCATGCCCATTGACTAGGTGATGCCATCCAACCATGTCATCCTATGTCATCTCCTTCTCCTGCCACCTTCAATCTTTCCCTGCATCAGGGTCTTTTCAAATGAGTTAGCTCTGCATATCAGGTGGCCAAAGTATTGGAGTTTCAGCTTCAACATCAGTTCTTCCAATGAATATTCAGGACTGATTTCCCTTAGGAAGGACTAGTTGGATCTCCTTGCAGTCCAAGGGACTCTCAAGAGTCTTCTCTAACACCAAGTTCAAAAGCATCAGTTCTTTGGTGCTCAGCTTTCTTTATAGTCCAACTCTCAATCCATACATGACTACAGGAAAAACCATAGCCTTGACTAGACAGACCTTTGTTGGCAAAATACTGTCTCTGCTTTTTAATATGTTGTCTATGTTGGTCATAACTTTTCTCCCAAGGAGTAAGCGTCTTTTAATTTTATAGCTGCAGTCACCATCTGAAGTGATTTTGGAGCCCCCAAAAATAAAGTCTAACACTGTTTCCACTGTTTTCCCATCTATTTCTCATGAAGTGATGGGACCAGATGCCATGATCTTAGTTTACTGAATGTTGAGCTTTAAGCCAACTTTTTCACTCTCCTCTTTCACTTTCATTAAGAGGCTCTTTAGTTCCACTTAACTGTCTGCCATAAGGGTGGTGTCATCTGCATATCTGAGGTTATTGATATTTCTCCCAGCAATCTTGATTCCAGCTTGTGCTTCCTCCAGCCCAGCATTTCTCATGATGTATTCTGCATATAAGTTAAATAAGCAGCGTGACAATATATAGCCTTGAAGTACTCCTTTTCCTATTTGGAACCAATCTGTTGTTTCATGTCCAGTTCTACCTTGCAAGGCTTTACAAATCTCTTCCATGCATATGTTGATCATCACTAATATTAATTCCTTTAATTTCCATGAATTTCCCCCCATGTATTTAGTGATTTAAAAACAGGTGGCTATACATACCCTAATAGGAACTCTTGTTGTGGTTTAGTTGCTAAGTTGTGTCTGATTCTTTTGCAATCCCATGGACTGTAGTCCACCAGGCTCCTCTGTCCATGGGATTTTCCAGGCAAGAATACTCAAGTGGGTTGCCTTTTCCTTCTCGAGGGGATCTTCCCAACCCAAGGGCTGAACTCACGTCTCCTGAGTTGCAGGCAGATTCTTTACTGCTGGATCACTGGGGGAGCCCCTTCCAAATCTGATTGTATCTTGTCCCCTCAGCTTCAACCAGGTCTAATTTTTCTCTGCACTCATCCTTTTTCTCTACCTTTCACAAGAATCCATCTGCAGAAGCAAATATCCACAATTCTAATCCATCCCACTAAGAATTTGCTTTAGAAGCTGCAAAAAAAAAAAAAAAAAATGTGTAGACAATTATCTCTGTTCACCAACTTGTTTCTTTCTTGTTTATGTGTGAAAGCAAAGTGTACTTCACAAGCATACAATCTTGAACTAGTGAAATCTGTTTCCATCAATGGGCCCTTTTGTCTTTGTTTTGCCCTTGTTAACATCCTCCTTCTTGTCCCTGTTTTGCCCTTGTTAACATGCTCCTTCTTAATGCTTCCTCCTCTTCTCTCAAATTTGATAAATTCAATCAAAACCTGCTCTGATGTTGGAATCTGCCATGTACATCACCTCTGCATAAGAGAATGGCAACAGTTTAAAGCAGCTGGATATTTGTGCTGAATAACCCAGTGCACTTTTAGAGTTTGCAAATTGTTTTAGATTCTTGGACTTTAAGAAATTCTTGTAGTCCTTTGAAGTAAGTATTCTAACCTCATTATGCAGATAAGTTAAAGCATGAACAATCCAGTGCACTCTTCCTAGTCACAAGCTCATAGGTGGAAGAACCTAGGTTTGAGTATATGTCTTACTAAAATTCTTTGTTAGAACATAAGTCTCTCTGAAAATATTTTAATCCTTAGTCTAAGTTAGAACAGTCTTGATATGAAAGAATTTCAGGCAAATCAGATTTGGAGAAAAGGAAAAATAAAACCTTTCTGGAATCTAAACTTGGATATATTATATTTAATTTGATTGTTATAAATGTATCTTTACAAATATCCAAATATAATTATCTGATATAAAGTAATGACTAAAGGATTCAAATACTCCATTTGTTGGATAAAAGGCTCTCTGTGGGTTGTCTGCTTGGAAAAGACTCTTCTAATATGAGCTTTTACCTTGCAAGTCATATTGAAGCTAAGGCTGAGTGCCGAAGAATTGATGCTTTTGAACTGTGGTGTTGGAGAAGACTCTTGAGAGTCCCTTGGACTGCAAGGAGATCCAACCAGTCCATTCTGAAGGAGCTCAATCCTGGAATTTCTTTAGAAGGAATGATGCTAAAGCTGAAACTCCAGTATTTTGGCCACCTCATGCGAAGAGTTGACTCATTGGAGAAGACTCTGATGCTGGGAGGGATTGAGGGCAGGAGGAGAAGGGGACGACAGAGGATGAGATGGCTGGATGGCATCACTGACTCGATGGGTGTGAGTCTGAGTGACCTCCGGGAGCTGGTGATGGACAGGGAGGCCTGGCGTGCTGTGGTTCATGGGGTCGCAAAGAGTCGGACACGACTGAGCGACTGATCTGATCTGATCTGATGTTTCTTAATGTACAAAAAATCTTTCTCCTAATCTTTGTTTTTTCCTCTTCCTTTTTTTCCTCTACTGTTGCTATTTGTCTCCATATCTACCTTTATTTTATTTTCAAAAACTCCTCATGCTTAGCTTTTCACGGAAATGATGAAAAACTCATTCACTTGCTTTTTTCACTCTGCTGCTGCACAGCAGTTGCTACAGAAAATAATTCAGGAAATGTGTCCTTTTCAGCACTTGTAGTATCAACTGAATGTTCATGTTCCTCCAAAATTTTTATGTCGAAGCCCTAAACCCCAACATGATATTTGGAGGTGACCTCTTTAGGAGGGCACTGACTTCATGATGGAATGCGTGTTTGCTTAAGAAGAGCAGCAGCCAGAGCTCATTTGTCCTCTTTGAGGACACAGTGAGAAGGTGGATCTCTGTACATCATCAGGTTCCGGACTCTCACCGAAACCACATTTGCCAGCACCTTGATCTTGGACCTCCATTAGAAATAAATCTCTGTTGTTTAAGGTGTTCAGCTACAGTGTCCTGTGGCAGCAGCCCAAGGCAACTAACACGGTGTGGTTCATAGTTTGTTCTGTGTGCTTGTGTGACAACCCTAGTAAATACTTTTTAGAAACTCTTTTATTAAGTGACACTTTCTGTCCATATATCCTTACAGACTTCAACTCACCCTGGCTAAGTTTGCAGTGGCACTTTGAACATTGTAGAACAGATTTCATGTACTAAGATGCTATTTATCAGATTATTATTCCAATCATAATAGTATTATTAAGGACGTTTAAAGTAATTCCTATGTCTCTTGATTTATAGTAACCATACCAAATAATCTCTATATACACCATTTTATTTAAATGTCTTTGATAATCCTAAGGGGTCAGTACTATTGTATCTTGATTTTATAGATGATAAATCTGATTTGGAAAGAAGTTTCTTACTTATTTCATGCATAATATTCAGTGAATGTGAAAGGGACAGAGTGAAGGGACAAAGTAGGTGATTAAATAGTTAATCATACTAAAAGACTGTCAGTAGAAAAAATATGGGAGACCCCTGTAAGTTAATGATTACTCAAGAAAGCAGGTTTGCTTAACCACAAAACCAAGCAGGCTTGCTTAGCAACAAAACCATACTGCAGAAGCGCGAGGCATGCCCCCAGACAATAAAGCAATGGTGGCATGAGACTCACAACCTGCCCAACGAACCCAGTAAGTTAATGATCCCTAGGCCATGCTCTGTGCACATATAAAAAATAGTCATTTGTGTACCTAGCTTGACTATGTAGGAATAAGAAAACTCCTCTGCTCAACCTGAAGAAGAGCTGAGGATAGAAGCATGACATTGACTCAAGAAAGACAAAGAAGTCCTTCTCCTCCTCCATAGTTGTCCTTTGATTTTAAAACTGTAGCCTGGTAAGTTCTTGGGGCACAGCATCTCTTACCCTCCAGCTTGTACGCCTGAAAAGCCTCCTATTCTAATTAATCACTTTTTATCTATCACTTTGCCTCTCATTGAATTCTTTTCTGCACTGACACATGAAGGACTATGGTACTGGAACTCTCCAGAGCCCCTCTAAACAACACCGATAGTTTCAGATGTAGGATTTGAACCCAAATAATCAGACTCCACTGGAAAGTTTGTTAGTTCACTTATAGATAACCAGTGGTGTGGAACATAGCAACTTCTCATAGAAAATAGCATCCTCAAGAACTAATTTATTACTGTAAAAGATCCTAGTATCCAGCCTGAGCTAGGAAATATTTCTTTAAGTCTGTATCACTTTAGCATGCTGCATTTCAATTATGTTTTCTACTAAATTGACCCAAACATGATTTAGATAGTTGAAGATTTTATGTTGAGTCCATAAACCAAAGCAAAGCCTAGCAGTAGCCTCAATGATAATCATAGGGACAGGAACATTTGCAGTGGAAAATCTAGAATTATCATGTGGGCCTGGAGTGGAGGAGAGCTTGATTTGCTTACCTGAGGTTGGTTCTCACACTAGAAAAGGAAGTCTTACCTGCTCAGGCATTTGGCAGAAAGCCCAATGAAACTGCTTTTGTTTTGGTGAGAGCAACTGATCTGTGAGGAATGTTTGAATACAGAAGAGATAAATAGGACATTTTCCAAGGTCCAGGGAGCTATAGGAACCCACAAGGACAGCATTTTTGGAATAAGTATGCAGAGCCTATGCAGTTGGATACCTTGGTGTGGATGACTGAAATTTAATTTATAGGCTCTTTCAGGTTCTAAATGGAATCATTAAATACTATTTTTTTCAAGATTGGGATAAGGATATAAAAATATATTGAACTGGACACTGTTTACCATTCTTTCTTTGTGTTATCTCTAATGCTGCAATGCTAAAACAAAATAGTAAGAAAAAGTAATAATAGCTTCTAGGTAATGAATATCTCTAATAGATCAGGCATAGATTTAGACTTTTTATATTTTATCTAATGCACTCCTTACAGAAACCCAGATTTCTGTGCTCATTTTATTTATCCAAGAAGTAGCACAGGCTCAGAGAGGACAATTTCTGAGATCACAGAATTATAGATCATAGAGTTGAGATTTGGACTTGTATTTGCTTGCTCTTAAGTCAGTCCAAGGACAGAAACATTTGGTGGTAACTAATATATTATATTCCCTATTTCTGCATAGAGTTCAACCCTTGTAGATATAATGGTTTTCTCAATGGACCAATTAACTTCTTTTATTGGAGTCAATTTTCTGATTTGTTTTAGTCCTAGGAATAATCTATGGGTCATTTTTATCACCTATTGCTTACTCCTTGGAAGGAAAGTTATGACCAACCTAGATAGCATATTCAAAAGCAGAGACATTACTTTACCAACAAAGGTTCGCCTAGTCAAGGCTATGGTCTTTCCTGTGGTCATGTATGGATGTGAGAGCTGGACTGTGAAGAAGGCTGAGCGCCTAAGAATTGATGCTTTTGAACTGTGGTGTTGGAGAAGACTCTTGAGAGTCCCTTGGACTGCAAGAAGATCCAACCAGTCCATTCTGAAGGAGCTCAATCCTGGAATTTCTTTAGAAGGAATGATGCTAAAGCTGAAACTCCAGTATTTTGGCCACCTCATGCGAAGAGTTGACTCATTGGAGAAGACTCTGATGCTGGGAGGGATTGAGGGCAGGAGGAGAAGGGGACGACAGAGGATGAGATGGCTGGATGGCATCACTGACTCGATGGGTATGAGTCTGGGTGACCTCCGGGAGCTGGTGATGGATAGGGAGGCCTGGCGTGCTGCGGTTCATGGGGTCGCAAAGAGTCGGACATGACTGAGCGACTAATCTGATCTGATCTGATCTGATTGTAATCATAGTACTTTTACCACCATTTTGCCATAAGTCTGGGAGATCATATGTGCCTGTCTGCTAAGTCGCTTCAGTTGCGTCCAACTCTTAGTGACCCCATAGACTGTAGCCTACCAGGCTCTCCTATCCATGGGATTCTCCAGGCAAGAATACTGAACTGAGTTGCCATACACTCCTCCAGGGGATCTTCCTGACCCAGGGATTGAATCTGTGTCTTTTATGTCTCCTGCATTGGTGGGTGGGTTCTTTATCATTAACACCACCTGGGAAGCCCCTGGAAGATAATACACCTCCCTTATTCAAACTTTAACTGGTTATAATGTTTTCATTTGCAAGACAGAATTTATGTTCGTTATCAGTCAAAATGTCTGATTGCAAGTATGCAGATGAACAATTTTATAAATGTGTTTCTATTGCATCATGTTCCTTTGAGCTAGGTTCTGTGTTTGGTGGTTGAAAAATAATGAAATTTATTTTCAGAACATCTCAAAGATCAAAATGAATGTCAAATTTCTCTTTATTGCATGAACTCTTTAAAAAATTTTTAATTGGAGGATAATTGCTTTACAATGTTATATTTGTTTCTGCGGTACAACAATGCGAATCAGTCATAACTGTATAAATATATTTCCTCCCTTTTGAGCCTCCCTCTCACCCCTTCAATCCCACCCCTCTCAGTTATCAAAGAGGGCCAAGCTGGGCTCCCTGTGTTATACAGCAGCTTCCCACTAGCTATCTGTTTTATATGCAGTAATGTATATATGTCTGTGCTACTTTCTCAATTCGTCCCACCTCTCCTTCCCCCAATGTGTCCAAACGTCTGTTCTCTATGTCTGCATCTCCGTGCATGAACTCTTTAAATCATATTTGATCAAAGCTCTTATATTTTAGGTTTTGGTGTCTGATTTCATTTACATACAATTTGACACTGCTTCAAACTCACTTAAATATATGTACATTGAAGTGAAACCACTGGTATTTGTGAGAACTGCTTTGTTGAGTTAGCCTATTCAAAACCGCTCAGCCCTAAGATAGAATTTCAGTCTAAGTAGGTTAGCTCCACTCGATTTATGAGTCCCAAATCCTAGTCTTTGGCAAAATTCCCTTGGATGGGAACTCAATACCAACTCTTGCCCATAAAGCAGACAAATGAGCCTTCTGTTTGGAATACAGTATATATCTAAAGTAATGCTCCTTAAACATTTTCATCTTTGGGGTTGTGGTGCAGGGTTTGGGATTACTGCTAAAAACAGTGCCATTAAACCTTCTGGAGCAGCAGACACAAGAATGTGTCCTTTTTCCATCTTTTTATGGACCAAAAGTAATTTCACCTGGTGCTTTAAAAAGCAGCAATATTCCAATCAAGTAAAGGAGAACATAGAGTACTATCTACTGTTTATTGATGAATCCTAGAATCAAATCTGATGTTTGCCTTCATATCCACCAGTTAAAGAAACTAAGGATGTTGCAAAATGCAGAAAAATATTTAAGAGAAAACTGATATGCCCTAATCTATAGTAATCCATGTTTACTACTTTTTGTTAATAATCAGTATCTGAAGAAGGAGACATCTTATTTGTGCTGGAAGGCCTTTACCAGACCTGCCCATAAAAAACCCCTTTGGTAAACATAAGTAGAGCATTCTTGGGTCCTGAGGTATAGGTAACAGGAGATTGGCTGGTGCTGGTATGGCAAACGTTTTAAGCCTTGGAACCTGGGTATGCAGGCTGGGTAGCATGCTACGTAGTAGATCTACTGCCTTTTAAGTTATTTCTGGATATTGATATAAAGGAGAACAGTGCTGTACTCATCTGACCTTGAGGACAGCCTCCTTCCAGGATGGCAAGACCACTGGCATCAGAAGTGTTCCCATGAGAACACAAAGGAAGCAGTGGGGCTCATGCCTACTCACTTCAGTCTTTGCCTTCTGTTCATTCTTTGCACTCCTTATTAGCTACTTTTGGAGTAAACAAAAGTAAAACAATATTGAACTGAGTCCAAGTCATCATTCTTACCCAACACCAAATCATAAGCAGACTTTGAAATGTGATCAACTTTCCTTGTAATGTACAGATTGTTGCATAAGCTAACAAATGTCTTGAAGCCCAAATGATTTAACTTTTAAGAAAAAGATAAATTTATAAATATGATATAAAAAGAAAGAAGCATGTATTCTTTAGGAAAGAAAGAAAATGTTTGCTCCCTAACTCTGAAATCCAGATATTCTAAGTTACACACTGCTTTAATTTATACAACTTGAGGGTGCATATAATGTGGACAAGTAGTGGAAAAAAGATTTTAAAGCTTGATAATTTCTACATGAAATACATTGTACAAAAAAGAACAATAAAAGTAAAAGCTATGAGTAAATGTAGTATAAATTTAGGAGCATATTTTTTCAAGCCCATGGAGAATTACTTGAGAAATATACAAGTAGCTCTTAAAAGGTGGAAAGTGTGTAGGAAAATATCATTTTTCACAATAACAAAATCTATGTTTTTATATGGCTTTGAGGTTGCCAAGGTGCTGAAAATAAGAGTTTCTAAAAATATCTTGGCTATTCTTTTGTCCCAGCTGAATTCCAATCTATAATTTACCTATAAAACCATTATCCACTATAGCAGGCTGCTCCAACTGTCTTCTTCTGGGTATATTTTTCATTTGCCTGAGGCTTCAGTATCATATCGTATAATTGTATTAATTAGGATCCTCATGGTTGCAAGAGCTGCTGCTGCTGCTAAGTCACTTCAGTCGTGTCCGACTCTGTGTGACCCCATAGAAGGCAGCCCACCAGGCTCCCCCGTCCCTGGGATTCTCCAGGCAAGAACACTGGAGTGGAGACAGCAACTTAATTCATATTGTGTGAAGCCAAAAGATATATGTATTTGAAACCAAATATGTATTTGAGAAGTCAATAGCTCCAGCTGCTCAAAACATTATCATGTTTGTGGACTGCTTGCTGGAATGAGGAAAGTGATATGTTTGTTACTGGCTATTATTTATGGTGTAGAATGGGGTTTAGAGTCAAGCAGACATGGGTTCAAATCCCAATTCTCTCACATAGTACCTTTGGGATCTTGGTACATAGCTAAACTGTAAGCTTCTGGTTTTTTTTTTTTTTTTTTTTTTCATGTATGAAAATGGTTTGAAGTGAAGTCGCTCAGTTGTGTCTGATTCTTTGTGACCCCATGGACTGTAGCCTAACAGGCTCCTGCATTCAGGCAAGAATACTGGAGTGGGTTGCCATTTCCTTCTCCAGGAGATCTTCCCAAGCAGAACAATTTTATGAGAGGAGAGAAAAAACCTACCTTCTCTTTTGAAAGTGAAAGTGGAAGTGTTAGTCACTCAGTCATCTCCAGCTCTTTGCAACCCCATGGACTGTATCCACCAGGCTTCTCTCTCCATGGGATTCTCCAGGCAAGAATACTGGAGCAGGTAGCCATGCCCTCATCCAGGGGATCTTCCCTACCCAAGGATCAAACCTGGGTCATCTTCATTGCAGGCAGATTCTCTACTGTCTAAGCCACCAGGGAAGACTCCTTCTATTTTGGGGATCCTATAAGCCTCTGGAAAAGGCCAGGGCAGATAGAAGAGCTTGTGTGGAAGCCATCTGAGCAGTGTACTGGGTAAGGCACAGAAGTGTTCCAGAGCATCTTGCTCTGTGGGTTGGGGAATTTTCAAACCACCTGATGTCAAAAATATAGCAGGAATGAAGAAAATGGAGCAATGATAATTAAGGATGTAAGTAGAAAATATTTCTGCTCTCACCTATTGAAATGAAGAGTAACATCAGTTCTGCTTTGTGACAGCTCAGTGAGTCCTGCTGTCTCCTAATCCATAGTCAATGGTAAAATAATTCTTATATCACAAGCACTATGAGTATATATCAATGAACATGTTTAGAGACACTTAAAGACTTCAACTGAATTTTTAAAATTTTGACAGGTATTTTCAAGTTTGTGAGTTACTGAAAGAAGATGGTGAATTTAAAGTTAAAATATATACACATGAGGTAAATAATACAATGATCATGGGCCACAGATTTAGATCTATGTCATGGAAATTGGACATGTAGAATTTATTTAGGAACTCTCAAAGCTTGAAGCAGGGACATATACAAGGCCCAGGTCTATAGGAAGAAAAGAAACAAAGAGGATTCTTGAGTCTGATCATATACCAAGGAAAGTTCTTAGTTCAACTTTTCAGGACATGATCTTACTCAGGGTCACTCAAGAAGAAAATTGCATATATACATGGAACTTTTTCCCTCTAGTGAAAATCTAAAAGCAATTCACCTTCACAGTATGCAAAAGCGAGAGAGTATATTATGCGAGAAAATGTTATATTGCTTCAGGGAAGTGCAGCTCTTGAGACATAGCCAATATGTGTTTTAATTTTATTTTCTAATTGTAGCTATTTTGTTTCCTAGTAGTCTGATGAATTAAAAGCTGTTAATTGCTTTTCTTTTTTTTTTATCAAGAATCTATTTTATTGATTATCAGAAACA
The DNA here is from genome assembly GCA_935064755.1 of Tragelaphus eurycerus. Taxonomy (NCBI): domain Eukaryota; kingdom Metazoa; phylum Chordata; class Mammalia; order Artiodactyla; family Bovidae; genus Tragelaphus; species Tragelaphus eurycerus. The sequence continues at coordinate 22,661,646 of CAKXYN010000024.1, read as the reverse complement.
TTACAAACATCTAATATGAACAAATTGTAACATGACAGTATTTAGTTTGAACAATTAATACATTTCAGATATAATATTATACATATTTCAATGTTATTCTCCCCAATCATCCCACCCTCTCCCGGTCCCAGAGTCCAAAAGTCTGGTCTATACATCAGTGTCTCTTTTGCTGTCTCGTAAATAGGGTTATTTTTACCATCTTTCTAAATTCCATATATATGCGTTAGTATACTGTATTTGTGTTTTTGTTTCTGGCTTACTTCACTCTGTATAATAGGCTCCAGTTCCATCCACCTCCTTAGAACTGATTCAAATGTATTCTTTTTAATGGCTGAGTATATTAATAAGAAAAGAAATTGCTTTTCTTATTAAATTTTTAAATTTTTCTTATTTTAATATTGTCTGTTGCAAAGTCAGGTCAAGATTAATAAACAAAATACAATATAAGAATAAAAATCAACAACAAAAGGGCTTACTAGTAAAGCAATCAGGTTCTTCAGGCTTTGAGGAAATGTTGGATCCAGCACTTATTTGTCTTTGGTCTTGTCATTTATGAGGTTGACTAATTCATTGTAATGATTTCAGTAGTTAAGTCCATGCAAAGGAAAAAAGGCATGTTTTTCAGAGATGCTACTTCTCTATCTCAGTTGTCTATTGCTCTGTAAAAAAAAAAAAAAAAGCTATGGTGGCTCAGATGGTAAAGAACATGCCTGCCAGTGCAGAAGACGTGAGAGACACGGATTCGATCCCTGGGTCAGGAAGATCCCCTGGAGAAGGGAACGGCAACCCACTCTGGTGGGCTATAGACTATGGAGTGGCAGAGTCGGACAGGACTAAGTGACTAACACTTCATTTCACTTTAAACTCAGAGGCTTAAAACAATGACAGGTCTTGTTTAGAACTGCTCAGGTGACTGCAATCGGACAGCAGCTAAGCTTGGAATGTCTGTGTGGTTCCTCCCATGTCTGATGAGTGGCAGGGAGGGACATCTGAATGGCGAGGACCTCTCTCCACATGGACTCGCCATGTGTCTAGATTAGGCTTCTCTGCATGATGGTCAGACTTGTCACAAACTATCCCAGATTCTAGAGGAGGTGAAATACATTCTATCTCTCAGTGCAAGGGGTGCCAGGAATGTGTGGCCATCACATCTACCCTTAGATGTTTGTAATCAAGGTGGTGTCTTTTACCTCTTCTTCTTCTTTTTTTTTTCTTTATTTTCCTCAAAGCATGTCATTTATACTCTGTCTTCAATGAATACAGAGATTTCATAGAGAGTCGCCTTTTTCCTTGGAGTGTGCCAGAAGTTTGGCATTTCTAGAGGGCCTCTGGGAGGCCAGAGCCTGATTTCAACCCTGAGCTGAGGGTCGGCAAATGAAGGTCAGCAAATCAAGGGATGGTCCAACCTGTGAGGTTGCTTGAAGGTGGTCAGGGCAAGCTTGTGCAAAAGAGCCCCACGTTTGGGCAGGATCCAGTCCAAGGATCCAGCCTTTGTCACTCTGGGCCCACTCTTAGCTGGGCCCTGCCAAGTCCACAATGAAGATATCTAGCAAACAGTCACAGTGTTTACTGCTGACTCTGCTTGTCAAGACAAGGCAACAGGCAGTTCTGTTCTTCCCTCCCCACACCCACAGTGCAACACATCCCTGGATAATGATAGGCTTCATCTTTATTAAGTAAATCACATTGGCATTACAGCCCCACCATAAACTCCTTGACCTTGCCAAATTGGCAAAAGCCAAGCATTATGAGTACTTATTTATGAAGTTTCAACCATTTGCTTAGGGTATTTATTAAATGGCCATATCTGTAGATATACCCTGATCTTAACCATTGCATAATAAATAATGTGAATTTTCAAAGAGCATCATTGATTTTTTTTCTTTTGCCACAGATATGTGGTAACACTTTCCTTTTTTGTTCTAAGAAGACAGACAAATAGAAATCTTGGAAATTATGGGTCCAATTAGTCTTCTTAGGTAAAAAGCCCATATTGTTTGTAAAATATTGGACCTCCCCCATTATCCAACAATAAGGTTCTAGATTTGGAGTGGCCTTATGACTGTAAAATGCTTATGGAGCATTTTAGTCATTGTTTTGAACAATTTTTAGCCTCATAAGCTTAAGTAAAACCAGTTGTAGTAGAAATTAGGTAATAAAAGGTAATGGAGGGGTTAGGAGGACCTTTCCATATTCTATTAAGTAAATGACTACAGTTTAGGGATCTTTCTGATGCTCCAAAGAAGAGAAAAATAAGGTGGGAGGAATAAACAGATTTCTTCCCTTGTAGTAGAGACAGTAAGTTCCAGCAGAAATAGCCTAAACAAAATTACATCCAAGTCCATACCCAATGGTGAAATTAAGGGCAGAGTTTTGGTCACATAATGTTGTTGACTATTATTTGGTATTGGATTAATAACAATGGAGAATGATAAATACCAAAATAAGTGGTAAGTTTTGATAGAAGCCCTTTAACAAAATATGAGTAGAAGGTGAAGGGGATAGATAGACATGTTAGTTTAAAAAAACTCTCATTCTTCTCTTTCTTCATCTCATCAAAATGTCTTTGTGGCTTTATGAAGTAAATATTTTGTATTTAGAAATTCAGGAATAAGCACCAAGGCCTCATGTAGATGTAGAAATTTTGGAAGAATGAAAGTAGGAATCAAAAAGAAATAAAGTATATTTTATTTTTATTTTTTAAAGTTTATTGAAGTATAGTTGATTTACAATGTTGCATTAATTTCTTCTGTGTTGCAAAGAGATTCAATTTTACACATATGTTTTTCATATTCTTTTCCCTTATGATTTATCTAAGGATACTGACTGAGTATAGTTCCCTGTGCTATATAGAGGATCTGGTTGTTTATCCATTCTATATATAATATTTTGCCTTTGTTAATTCCAAACTCCCACTCCTTGCCTCCCTGTCCCCCCTCTGGCAAATAAAAATCTGTTCTTTATGAGTCTGTCTTTTTTCTGTAGATATGTTGATTTGTACTGTATTTTAGATTTCATGTAAAAGTGATATTATATAGTATTTTTCTTGCTGACTTATTTTGCTTAGTATGACTATCTCTACGTCCATCCATGCTGCTGCAAATGGCATTATTTCATTCTTTTCAATGACTGAGTAATATTCCATTTTTTATATGTACCATGTCTTTATACATTCTTCTGTTAAAGGCTATTTTATAAACAAGAGCCTTATTGGATGGACTTCTTTGACTTTAGCACCCCTGATGATTCTGGCATCTTCTTGCTTTATTCTTCTTATGTTAGTTACTCAGTCGTGTCTGACTATTTGCAACCCCATGGACAGTAGCCTGCTAGACTCCTCTGTCCATGTGATTTTCCAAGCAAGAATACTGGAGTAGGTTGCCATTCCCTTTTCCAGGGGATCTTCCCGACCCAGGGATCGAACCCCCAGTCTTCCCACATTGCAGGCATATTCTTTACCATTTGAGCCACTGAGGAAGCTCTATTCTTCTTCTTCTTGTCTATATTTTTAACAGAATTTTCCTGTTTTTCTCACTTGTAATTATATATGCATGTATTCATGATGGTCCTTAGTCCTTTTTCTGACTGCATTGTAAGCACTTAAAAAGCAGCAAATACACATCTTCTGCGGTGTCACTTCAGTCGTGTCCGACTCTGTGCGACCCCATAGACGGCAGCCAACCAGGCTTCCCGTCCCTGGGATTCTCCAGGCAAGAACACTGGAGTGGGTTGCCATTTCCTTCTCTAGTCCTTTTCTAGACACATCTAGACACATCTTCTAGTCCCATTGTAATTTTTCTCCTGCCTAACACAGTGCTCTGAGTTCCTTGGGATTTAGTACAAACTCTTAATTGAAACAGAAGTTGCCACATTCTAAATTAACACCAAGGGTGTGAGCTTGTTACTGTTTCATGATGACTACCAAAGGGAAGATAATTACTGGCATCTTATGTGCCACAGGTTATACATGTGATAACTAAGCAAGGAAATAGATCTGCTTTTGAGCTCAAGTTTCGGCAGAAACTAACTAACTATGGGCATAATTACTTTAGGCCAGGCATCATCACATCACCACTAACACAAGGATAATAAAGTATCTATAAGAGTTGGTGATGGACAGGGAGGCCTGTCAGGCTGCAGTCTGTGGGGTCACTGAGAGTCAGACATGACTGAGTGACTGAACTGAACTGATCCCATTGGGGTTACAAGAATTAATTGGAATATTGTGTGTAAGGCATTTAAAGTATCCGACATATATTAATAGTTACATTCAATAAATGTTATCATCATCATCACCATCGTGATTGTACTGTGCCCATACTTTTTTAAGTGCTTCAATTTATAATACTCACTGATGTTAGCCTATTTTTATTTTTTAAATTTCTGCTAGTATGATCCTGGACCAAGTAAATACTTCAAAGTTTTTCCCTATTTTGAAGAATTCTCTCATTTTACTTATAGTCATTGGTATGAAGGCTTTTATGAAGCTTAAATTGTGTGCCTGCTCCATCTTTCACATTAAACATATCACCATGTGCAGACACCAACTCTCACAAATTTCAATTTGTAAATAATTGTTTTACTCTCTCTAATGTGCTTTTATCACAGTACCTGCTTATAATTTTATCAGACTGGATGACATTTCTACTGCCCATTGTCCTTTTTTAGGGTTATTCTTAACCATGCCCAAGCCCCAGGGTCATTTGGTGGTGACATGTTATAAATAACATTATTACCATAATTAAAGGTTGGATCAGAGTAGCTTGGGAGGGAAATGCGCTAACCTTTGGCTTGCAATCCAGCCTGGGTCACTGAGGTCATTAACGCAGTTTACTATAGCTGACCAAATACATTTCTTTGAATAGGTGGTAGTTTTCACAGTAGACATACCTGACACTTAACTGGTGTGATTTGATCTTATTCCAAGTAAATTGGAATATCAAAAATATGATTGGTGATGATTTACTGTGCCCTTCTATTGTATTTTTATGCAGATGCTTCAAACTTCCAAACCAAATCTTGTCAGTATGTAATGTAAAAGGTTTACTTATTGAAGAAATAACAAAATATGATCGTAATGAAATTTATTGTTTAGTTACTTGGCAACATATTATCTTGTGCCATCAGTGGATAAGATGACGACCATGAATCTGACTTTCTAGCATCTCTCTCTTGCCTCAGTAGCAGCTTATTTGCTATAGCTCAGGATGAAACAATTAGAGCCAGCATGTTCCAGGGGTTGGATATGAATGCTGGTCTCTGTAATTTTGCAGAGTTCTCCAGGGAAATCTGGTACCCTACCACAATCCTTCTTTGCTCCCTCTGGGAACTACAGAGGAGCTCTCTCTGCTTCTTCTCTTCTTTTGTGTTAGGTGTCTTCTCGATAGGAATAGAGATCATCGCCTTAAAAAAATAGGAAGCTTAAAATAAAAAGTGCTTTTACACTCCTAAAGCCTAATTGCAAAATTTTCATTGACTTTGCATTTTATATCCTTCGTCTTTTATTTTCCTACTGATTCAAATTTTAAAAGAATAGAATCCTGTAATGAGCACTAGTTTGCATACAGAATGAATCAAAGTTTGTTTTTGCATTCTCTGAGTAAAATATTTGAAATGGCCAAGATAGAGGAATATTTGCCAGGCTCTGAAAGAATTTCAGTGGCAGAGCATGTGTTTACAGTGGCAACATAATCGAGAGCCTGTCTGAGGCCCTCCTGGGAGTCATCATGTTCATAGCTGCTTTTGGCAGCCTGACCTCACTGGCTAGGTTTGACCATCTGTAAATAAAGGCTTGGAGATTTCATTTGCTCAAGTAGAGAAATATTCTTAAATAAAAGTGTATATGTATGTATGGAGAATCTATCATGTATTTATTCAATTTTAGGTGAGCTTATATATATATATATTCTCATAACAGTTAATGTTCATTCACTGACAGTTTACTATGCAATATTATACTGTTCATTGTGGATATTATAAATAGCATAAAATTTAACCATTAATAATAAAACATCTATGGTATTAATTTATTCTTGGCTTCACCACTTAGATCATCAACATTTATAAGAACTGCACACAATACTTCTGTAATAGGTTTAAGGTAGAACTGTAATGATTTCAATACTTACTTATCAAAGAAGTTGAAAATTCCCATGTAATTCCTTCCTATTCAGATCTGGACTTGAATGAAAGAAACAAAAAAAGATATAATTCGGAGCTTTGAAAATAATTTTGGAAGATTATTAAGCAAAGTATTATAATGTGTCATTGATCAAAAAATTATTAACTTGTTACACAATTAAAGTTGATATACTCATATTTTAGCAATCATATCAATTAATATGCTCTAAAATTAAAATATGCTTACTCCTTGGAAGAAAAGTTATGACCAACATAGATAGCATATTGAAAAGCAGAGACATTACTTTGTCAACAAAGGTCCATCTAGTCAAGGCTATGGTTTTTCCAGTGGTCATGTATGGATGTGAGAGTTGGACTGTGAAGAAAGCTGAGTGCTGAAGAATTGATGCTTTTTAACTGTGGTGTTGGAGAAGACTCTTGAGAGTCCCTTGGACTGCAAGGAGATCCAACCAGTCCATTCTGAAGGAGATCAGCCCTGGGATTTCTTTGGAAGGAATGATGCTAAAGCTGAAACTCCAGTACTCTGGCCACCTCATGCGAAGAATTGACTCATTGGAAAAAACCCTGATGCTGGGAGGGATTAGGGGCAGGAGGAGAAGTGGACGCCAAAGGATGAGATGGCTGGTTGGCATCACTGACTCTATGGACATGAGTCTGAGTGAACTCCAGGAGTTGGTGATGGACAGGTGATGGGAGGCCTGGGGTGCTGCGATTAATGGGTTTGCAAAGAGTTGGACATGACTGAGTGACTGAACTGAACTGAAAATTAAAGAAAATGAAGATAAAATTGAATTACTTTAATATCTTATTTAGATTTTATTTATATTTGTCCTTAAGACAATTTATTTCAAGTCCAGGAAATATTCTATTTTTTGGCTCTGTCAATTAAGATCAGTCCCCCAAAAGATCTTGCTTGTAAAGACCAACATTTCCAATGTGGCATCTGGATCAGCTTGCAAATCATTAATAAAGTAACACAGTGTGAGATGACCCAATAAAACTGTATCTTCCGTTCATATTTCAATTCATGCAGGCTATTTGATGACACATTCCCAAATTATAGTACATTTCTCTCATGAGAATCTAGCTGAGGGTCAATCTGATTTTGAAAAAAAAAGATCAAAGCTGCCCAGTCAAATTCTGACTTGACATACTTGTCTTTCACTATTGAATTTTGACCTCTTAACACTTGATGTCTTTATTGCTTTTCATTGCTCCTTAGGTTGTACATGAATGGATTGTATTTTACTGAGGAAACTCATCATATCTACACCAGCTGAATATTTGAAATGTGAAAGAGATTTGGTATTTCTGCATGGCCCCCTAGTGCACTATTCTCTTTGTGTCTCATACATTCTTTTGCTCTGGCAAAGAACAGGACAGTGAGAGTTGGGACATAGAAGGGATTCGGGGATGTCTTTTGCTGACGTTTCAATAGCTGGAGTTTGTAAAAGATCACAGAACAGAAAGGATTTTAAACACTATTGCACCTGAGCTTCCAACTTCTTCTTGAACAATGTGACAAGAATTTGAGATGCCCTTCCAAATGTGCCTGGCTTAAGTTACAAAAAACATTAATAGCTTTGACCTCTTCAACTATTACATGAAGAAAAGGCTCCACTCACGTAAGGGTCACCCTATTGTAATCTCTATCTTTGAAGTGAGTCACGTACTAATTTCCTCTCAGGAAAGTTTAAAGCAAAATATGTTTAGTCAGAAGGATTACTTTTTACTTTAAGAACCTCAAACACCTGAGATTTGAATGTGATGAAAAGATAGCAAATTAATGCTTTAATTTGAAAAATGTGTGCTAAGTGCTGAACTAAATTACTATCAATCCACAGAGCCTTCATTTACGTTCCTATATTTATGTAAATAGGCATTCTGTTAGTAAATTCTGTTAGTAAACTGAATGAGAGTGAATAAAATGAAATTGAGCATCTGTCCAAATCACATGAGACAGTAACTGACAGTCCTAAAAATAGAGATCGCTGCTACAGGCCTATGTAGATCCCTGATTCTATGTGATCGACGAAAATCTTGTTATACTCACCACTGGTGCACTAAAATCTAGGGATATTTGACATGAGAGTATCTCAGGGTTGTTCACTGTGATACCAGGATTTATCAATAGAAGTGCCCTGGAGTTCTAACTGTTCTCTGGTAAACAGACCCTAGCCCTGAATCATTTTTCTGGTTGTCTTCTAGGCCCTTTTCATTAAATATTAAGTGATGATTATAATGAAAGATTTATTAAATCTTTACCCCCTTAAAAAGTTTGGTTGAGCCTATAAAATTTAGCCCCAGCTGTTATCTGAGAAAGCTTAAAAGTGACAAAATCATCTCTAAGGCTATTCTAGAGCCTAGGTATTCCTTTATAAGTGAAATGAAGTGAAGTCTCTTAGTTGTGTCTGACTCTTTGCAACCCCGTGGACAGTAGCCTACCAGGCTCCTCTGTCCATGAGATTTTTCATGCAAGAATACTCGAGTGGGCTGCCGTTTCCTTCTCCAGGGCATCTTCCCAACCCAGGGATCGAACCCGGGTCTCCTACATTGCAGACAGACACTTTACTGTCTGAGCCACCAGGGACAATTCCTTTATAAATGTGGCAATATATGTTGGGTGGGTGATAGGTTAAAAATAAGGACAGAAGGAAATGTATGCTTATTCTTCCTCTACTGTATATAAATCTAAAATCAGAGAGTACTTCCATGGTGTTTCATAGTTAAATTGCAGTGTTTTGTTTTTTTTTTTCTTTGTTGTTATACACTATCATGGTACAACTTGCAGTGGATAGAGTGGTAGATATAATGAAATGTGGTAGCTCCTATTTTATGATTTTATTTATCAAATTCATAGGACACATAAAAGCTAAAAAGGCTAACATTTTACAATCTTTCTATCAGTGAAGATCCATGACTTCATTTCAGTCTCTCAGTATAAATAAGAAATCCTTCTTAGATTTCTCCATTTTCAGGTTCTGGGCTGGTAACATTGCTGTAATAATTTTTATTAATATGTGTGTGTGTATTTAGTGCCTGATAAAACTCTTAATGGATTGTTCTCAGTGGGGATAGTGGAATAGCAGTCAGCTGTTTATTATTGCTATTATTATTATTACTACCAGGAGCCCTGGAAGCTCAGATGGTTAAAGAATCTGCCTTCAGTGCAGGAGACCTGAGTTCAATCCCTGGGTCAGGAAGATTCTTTAGAGAAGGGCATGGATACCTACTCCAGTATTCTTGTCTGGAGATTTTCCTTGACAGAGGAGCCTGGCAGACTATAGTCCACAACTATAGTTGTGTCTAAAGAGTCAGACACGACTGAGTAACTAAGCACTATTTTTGTTGTTGTTGTTCAGTTGCTGAGTTGTGTCCTAGTGAGCCTAACCAAGAAGACATTCATTTAGACAGATTGACCTAATTGATTCTCTCAATATTGAATTCAAATCAGTGGTAAGGTAGGTTTTCCAGAGAAGCTGAGAAACATCTTGGGCAAAATACTGAGACCCTAAATTTCAGAACTTGAACTATTTAGCTAACTGGGATTGTGTTTACCTAACTGATTGCTTTTCTTCTCATACAAATACCTGGATGCATGCTAGCATAATCCTTAGTACTTGACACATTCTGTGTTCTTCACACAGTGTTTAATTCTATGGTTCATCTTGCTCAAGCAGATAACACTGGAATTTCCTAGAAAAGTGGACCACAGTGTTAATACAGTCTGTTCTACATATATTGATAGTTCTATAATATGTATGCACACACATAACTGAAAGTTCCACACAACTGAAGTGAGAACATCAGGAACAGTAATTACTGTTAAGATTTTTGCCTGTGTTTTACTCTAATATGTTTTACTCTGTTGTATTCTACCCCTATGCCATTTTTAATGTTAACTTCTACTTTTTTTCTTTTATGTATGTAAAGATTTATGTATCACTTGATAGATTTTTTAAAAAGAGTACATATAATGTAAACACATTGTGAAGCATAGCAATGAAATCAACTTCATTGCTCCCACATAGAATATTACAAGCATAATGAAAGCCCTCTGTGTTCTTCTCGTTATCTACCCCTGCCTTGTACACGGAGGTTAATACTCTCCTGAGTCTCTTTTAATTGCACCCTTGCTTTTCCGATTTTCTTTTCAGATTTATCACAGAAATTTGTATTCTCAAACAAAAAATTTAGTTCTGTTTGATTATAATTTGATATTCTTCCTTGAGTTGTTTTTTATTCTACCAAATATTACGTTTCAAAGAGCAACCCACATTCATTCATTATTCAATAAATATTTATTGAATGTAGACTGTATGCCAGCTCCTCTGTCATGTGCTTGGTGTACATCACACAAACTAGATAAGGATTCCTACTCTCATAGAGCTTATGTTCTACTGGGAGGAGACAGGCAATAAACAATAGTTGTAATAGGTATGTAAATTACATCATATGTTAGAAGGTAAGACCTGATAAGGAAACATAGAATAGGATTAGAAGAATCCAGAGTGCTAAGGTAAAGGTAGATGACAGTCTTTAAAGGGTTGTTCATGAAAGGCCTTGTTGAAAAGGATGCAGTTGAGCAAAACAACCAGCTAACTAACCCAGGATGAGTAGTTATAGTTTATTTACTTTCACTGCTGTATAATATTCAGTGGTATAGCCATACTACTTCATTCTTCTTTGTTTAATTATGATATTATAAACTTTCTTGCATTATTTCCTGAAACATGTGTAAGAGTTTCTCTAGAAGTAGAATTTCTAGAAGATTATGAAGAATTTCTAGAAGAGTATACAATGTTTAACTTAAGACAGGTAATTTATTTTCCAGTGGTTAATCAATTTATTTTCCCACCAGCTGTGTATAAGATTTTCTATCATCCACATTTGGCTGCTGCTAAGTCGCTTCAGTCATGTCCGACTCTGTGCGACCCCATAGACGGAAGCTCACCAGGCTCCCCCGTTCCTGGGATTCTCCAGGCAAGAAGACTGGAGTGGGTTGCCATTTCCTTCTCCAATGCATGAAAGTGAAAAGTGAAAGTGAAGTCGCTCAGTCGTGTCTGACTCTCAGCAACCCCATGGACTGGAGCCTACCAGGATCCTCCGTCCATGGGATTTTCCAGGCAAAAGTACTGGGGTGGGGTGCCATTGCCTTCCCCGCCATATTTGGCTAACATTCAAAATTATCAGACTTTAAAATTTTGCCATAAAATTATCTTTTTTTGCATCTGATTTCTATTGAAGTGAGCACTTTTAATATAAATATTGGCCTTCCTTATATCTCCTCTGTTCATGAGTGTTGCCTATTTTTTTGCCAGGTTATTTCTATTTTTTTCCCATTGGCTTATAGAATCCAGATGATCTCCTCATCTCAAGATTTTTAACTTAATTTTATCTTTTTCAAATAAGGTAATACAAATTCTGAGAATTAGGGCATGGGCATATCTTTTTGAATGCTGCCATTCAACCCACTAGAGGAGATCTTGGTGAAGTCCTCATACCCCAGCATAACTTTCAGCTCAGTGTTTTCCTATTGTTCTGTACAAAACCCCCACTAATCTGAAACTAATGTCATCTTGTTGGATAACTTTACGCTCCTCTTTGCTTTAACTTGCATCATTCCTCCTCTTCCTAATTTGTTTCTGCATGGATAACTTGATCAATATCCAGTTTCTCAATCTCTTCTTGACATCTCTACTATCTTACCTCCTTCTCATTTGAGTCAATCCACACCTATGTCTATCCTGGGGCCTCATTATGGTTCCAAGTCTGTTTTTTAACTTTATCTTTAAATTAATTGTCATCTTTAAATTCATCATGTCAAGATGTATTTCCAGATCTTATATTCACTTACCTTACCCGATACGTGTTCTTTAACAACACTGAGACCTAGAGTCTCATTTTTATCCCACTTATAAGCCCCCTGCAGTGCTCCGTGATTGCTCTCTGGTAGTGGTAGCAGAAGGATTCATAGTCCATCAGCTTAACCATTTCTTTGCCAGTATTCTCAATTCTCTCTCTTTTTTTCTGTATCCAGCTTTTGAAAAGATATTTTTCAGAAACAATCATGGCATCTCAGGAAGAGCAATTGTTAATAGTATACACCAACTTTCAAACTCCGTTTTTTCAATGGACTACCAAAATCAGAAAGCCATTTAAATCACTTTGGAGTCTTCATGTCATGTGCTCTGAACAGAGAAAGTGTAGAATAAGGGTTGACATTTCACAGTTGGGTTGTTGTTTAGTAACTTTTTGCAAGCCAACCTTACCTTTTGGGAAATGGAAAAGAAAATAGCAGCATTTTCCGTTAGAAGATAGTCTAAAAAAGGAACTGCTTCTTTCTCATCCTTTTTCCCGACCACCCCTAAACCTAAATAAATTACAACAAAATAAACATAATCCTTACCCTTATGGGCCTCCAGGCTGATTGCAGAGAGAGAGAAAGAAGAGATCATGAAAAGTGCCAGTAGTGTCTTAGAACTGAAAGCACACAAATCTAGTTTAGGGGAATAAGTAGCCCCGAAGAGACGCTTAAACAGAAACTTGCTGCTGCTGCTGCTAAGTTGCCGCGGCCAGCGCTTGTAAGGCGAAACCCCCGGAACCCTGCTGTCGAGGAGCTTAGAAAAAAAGAGTGAAAGCAAGATGGGGTTGAGAGGATCGGACAACACAGGACCGATGCCAGTCTTTATTGATACTCATATTTATACCACGTAGGACGTGACATTCGACATACAAGACTCTTGCTTATCTTCAGGCCTAGTTTTATTTTTACAATACAAAAGGTTTTTGCTCCTTGAAGTGTAGCCACAAGCCAGACTCGCTGGAGTCATAAGGTTGTAAACAACACTCTTGAGGGAGGCGGGACAGAGAGCTGGAGAAGACGGGCCTCAAGCCGAGATAACACAGCGAGGCAGCTCCCAGGACTTAACCCTTCCCGGGTCAGTCCCCCGCACTAAGTCACTTCAGTCGTGTCCGACTGTGTGCGACCCCATAGACGGAAGCTCACCAGGCTCTCCCGTCCCTGGGATTCTCCAGGCAAGAACACTGAAGTGGGTTGCCATTTCCTTCTCCAATGCATGAAAGTGAAAAATGAAAGTGAAGTCGCTCAGTCGTGTCTGACTCTTAGCGACCCCATGGACTGGAGCGTACCAGGCTCCTCCGTCCATGGGATTTTCCAGGCAAAAGTACTGGGGTGGGGTGCCATTGCCTTCCCCGAAACTGAAACTTAGGTGATGGTAAGAACTGGGTCAATGAAGAGTAGAAAGAAGAGAGCTGGAGAAACATACCCAAAGGCCAGATTATCAGGAGCTTCTGGTCTCAATTTAGATTACTTTCTCTGTGAAGCCTTCAGTGATTTCCCATGTCTAAGTCAAATCTTTCTTCCTTACACCTCCACAGGAATCATCAGTCCTCCTTTCTTAGATTATCTCATCTTAGATTATCTCACAATACATAGTATCTGCCTGTTTTCTTAACTTTCTTCCCCAATAGCTCTGGAAAGAGTTTAGTGTTTGACTCATCTCCCATAATATCACCATACATAGGCAGGATCTGACATATAATAGAGGCTTAATAAAATTTATCAATTAATTGACAATGAAAGTAAAATATTCAAAGGGCAATAACAATGGTTGGATACAAATGGAAGCTGGGTGATTTGCTTTGCCTTTGTGATGGTCATATTGATGGGACTTATTCAAATCACCTGAATTCAAGACAATGTGTATTTATCATAGAATGTGGTTGCTGTAGGCATTGTTGAAATGTCACTTATTCTTCACTCACATGGTATAATGATATTACTCTTATTTATCTGAGGAAATCCCAAACAAAATAAATAATATACAGGGTATGTTTGGGCAGACTAAGTACTCAGTCCATTAAAGCAAGACTATTGACTCATTGGAGAAGACTCTGATGCTGGGAGGGATTGAGGGCAGGAGGAGAAGGGGATGACAGAGGATTAGATGGCTGGATGGCATCACTGACTTGATGGATGTGAGTCTGAGTGACCTCCGGGAGCTGGTGATGGACAGAGAGGCCTGGCGTGCTGCGGTTCATGGGGTGGCGAAGAGTCGGACACGACTGAGCGACTGATCTGATCTGATCTGATTGTTTTTATATGTGTATATTATTAGAAACTGGAGAGGCAATGGCACCCCACTCCAGTACTCTTTCCTGGAAAATCGCATGGACGGAGGAGCCTGGTAGGCTGCAGTCCATGGGGTCGCTAAGAGTCGGACACAACTGAGCAATTTCACTTTCACTTTTCACTTTCATGCATTGGAGAAGGAAATGGCAACCCACTCCAGTGTTCTTGCCTAGAGAATCCCAGGGACGGGGGAGCCTGGTGGGCTGCCGTCTATGGGGTCGCACAGAGTCGGACACGACTGAAGTGACTTAGCATAGCATAACATTATTAGAAACACAATATTTTTTTTTTTCTTTATTTAGTACTCAATGTGTCCCTACATGTTTCAGGCTCTGTAGCCATGAGAGATTTGGAAATCAGTCCCAAGAACAGCCATTCTCAACAATACTTCAATGTGTCACAGTTAGTTCTGAGGTGGTGGTTTAATTGCTAAGTTGTGTTTGGCTTATTCAAATCCATGGACTTTAGCCCACCAGGCTCTTCTGTCCATGGAATTTCCCAGGCCAGAATACTGGAGTGTGTTGCCATTTCCTTCTCCACGGGATCTTCTTGACCCAGGGATTAAACCTGTGTCTCCTGCATTTCGGGCAGATCCTTTACCAACTCATCCACCATGGAAGCTCACCAAAAAACAGTACTAATGTGTTCAGAACTCTTGGAGCTTTACCACAGTTTTGTAAGAAAAGGAGTTAGAATGAGAATTTGAATGAAAACAAACCATTAGCATATCACCTCTGGGACTGATAAGTCAAGATTATTACCCATTTCAGAGAACTTAAGGCAGTTATAGGCTTAAACAAGAGCCCTTTATCAGAAAGAGATTGGGGGAAGGCTGCTGGTAAACTCGGTTTTCTTATTTAGATTATATTAATATTTGATGAAAATATTTACTTTGAAGTCACAGCATTAATAGGAATTTCACATCCAAGAGTTAACATCCTATCTATTATTAAAGAAAACCTCATAATTTTTCTGTAAAGGCAGCCGATTTCTAGTTACCTTCAGGGACAAAAAGGTAGACTGGCCCTACTTGCTGCACTAAAAAAAGGAAACATCCATCTCTGAAAGGTGATGAGATTTAGACATTGCATCATTTATATCATTGGTGAAATAAAAATAAAATTGCATGTAGGCTTCTTGATATATTTCTTTTTAAAAAAATTAGTTAGCATAGGCAGTCCCAGCATAATGCGTTCATGCCAGCAAACGTAACTTTGGCTTTAATTATCTTCATTTGTAATAATATCATATAGGGTAATGCTGAGACTGTCACAGCAATATATTAATATTTCTATATAATTAAAAGGCAATGGAGTAGAATGAACACTAGACTGAGACTTTGAAAATCTGAAATTTTAGTAAGGAGCAGCCACTAAAATTTTAGATGAGCTACTGTAGGTCTTAAGTATGACAATCCAAGGAAGGAGCTAACATGGCGGACGAGTAGGACGGGGAGAATACTTTCTCCTCCACAAATTCATTAAAAGAACATTTGAACACTGAGTAAATTCTACAAAACAACTTCTGAATGCCGGCAGAGGACATCAGGCACTTAGAACGACAATTCATTGTCTTTGAAAGGAGATTAGGAGACCGGCGGTAACTCCTTTTGCGGAGAAGCAGCCCGGACACCAGCATTTGCTATTAGCAAGCGGGGGCTGGGCTAGGAGGAGCGGAGCAGCCTGCATTGGTTTGAGTAAGGATTTGGCCTGGCTATCCCAAGCGCTACCTGAGCAAAATGACCAGACTATCGGATATCTACCATGTCAAAAGCCAGCCCTAACCTAAGACACCAACAGGACTACATACAGAACAAAGGACTGCACAGAGATAGCTGACTGCAGACCGTCCCACTCTGGTGACAAGCACCGTCCCACTCTGGTGACAGGCAGCCAGAGCTGGAAGCGGGCAATCACAGCCCTAGAGAGACACTATCTACAAAACTGTAAACAGGTTGCTGTGTTAACTAACGCTTCTTGGGGCTCTGGATGGGCAACATCTGCCTGAGAAGGTGCACTGGTTGTATACCCAGAAAACTGAGCAGCAGGGAGGTGATAAGTCGCAGCAGCTGCGCTCGCTAAACACTTCATCACCTGCGCTACTCGGACGTGGGAAGGGCACAAAACGCAGACTCAATCGAGTCTGTGCTTCTGAGGACTATCCGAGTGCCTGAACCTGGCCGGCTTAGATTTGGGTGTTCATCTCCGCCCTCTCTGTAACAGGGCAGAGATAGATATTGAAAAGACCAGTAAACTGCCTCAATAAAGAGAATTCAACAAACTACCAGAATATAGTAAGGACACTCTAAACTTGGCAATTTTAACAAGATGAGGAGACAGAGGAATACCCAGCAGCTAAAGGAACAGGCTAGATGCCCACCAAAGCAAACCAAAGAGGAAGAGATAGAGACTCTACCTGATAAAGAATTCCGAATAATGATAGTGAAATTAATCCAAAATCTTGAAATCAAAATGGAATCACAGTTAAATAGTCTGGAGACAATGATTGAGAAGATGCAAGAAAGGTTTAACAAGGACCTAGAAGAAATAAAAAAGAGTCAACACATAATGAATAATGCAATAAATGAGATCCAAAACACTCTGGAGGCAACAAATAGTAGAATAACAGAGGCAGAAGATAGGATTAGTGAATTAGAAGATCAGATCAGATCAGATCAGTCGCTCAGTCGTGTCCGACTCTTTGCGACCCCATGAACCGCAGCACGCCAGGCCTCCCTGTCCATCACAAGCTCCCGGAGGTCACTCAGACTCGCATCCATCGAGTCAGTGATGCCATCCAGCCATCTCATCCTCTGTCGTCCCCTTCTCCTCCTGCCCTCAATCCCTCCCAGCATCAGAGTCTTCTCCAATGAGTCAACTCTTCGCATGAGGTGGCCAAAATACTGGAGTTTCAGCTTTAGCATCATTCCTTCCAAAGAAATTCCAGAATTGATCTCCTTCAGAATGGACTGGTTGGATCTCCTTGCAGTCCAAGGGACTCTCAAGAGTCTTCTCCAACACCACAGTTCAAAAGCATCAATTCTTAGGCGCTCAGCCTTCTTCACAGTCCAGCTCTCACATCCATACATGACCACAGGAAAGACCATAGCCTTGACTAGGCGAACCTTTGTTGGTAAAGTAATGTCTCTGCTTTTGAATATGCTATCTAGGTTGGTCATAACTTTCCTTCCAAGGAGTAAGCGTCTTTTAATTTCATGGCTGCAGTCACCATCTGCAGTGATTTTGGAGCCCAGAAAAACAAAGTCTGACACTGTTTCCACTGTTTCCCCATCTATTTCCCATGCAGTGATGGGACCAGATGCCATGATCTTCGTTTTCTCAATGTTGAGCTTTAAGCCAACCTTTTCACTCTCCACTTTCACTTTCACCAAGAGGCTTTTTAGCCCCTCTTCACTTTCTGCCATAAGAGTGGTGTCATCTGCATATCTGAGGTTATTGATATTTCTCCCGGCAATCTTGATTCCAACTTGTGTTTCTTCCAGTCCAGCATTTCTCATGATGTACTCTGCATATAAGTTAAATAAACATGGTGACAATATGCAGCCTTGATGTACTCCTTTTCCTATTTGGAACCAGTCTGTTGTTCCATGACCAGTTCTAACTGTTGCTTCCTGACCTGCATACAGATTTCTTAAGAGGCAGATCAGGTGGTCTGGTATTCCCATCTCTTTCAGAATTTTCCATAGTTTATTGTGATCCACACAGTCAAAGGCTTTGGCATAGTCAATAAAGCAGAAATAGATGTTTTTCTGGAACTCTCTTGCTTTTTCCATGATCCAGCGGATGTTGGCAATTTGATCTCTGGTTCCTCTGCCTTTTCTAAAACCAGCTTGAACATCAGGAAGTTCACGGTTCATATATTGCTGAAGCCTGGCTTGGAGAATTTTGAGCATTACTTTACTAGCGTGTGAGATGAGTGCAATTGTGCGGTAGTTTGAGCATTCTTTGGCATTGCCTTTCTTTGGGATTGGGATGAAAACTGACCTTTTCCAATCTTGTGGCCACTGCTGAGTTTTCCAAATTTGCTGGCATATTGAGTGTAGCACTTTCACAGCATCATCATTCAGGACTTGGAATAGCTCCACTGGAATTCCATCACCTCCACTAGCTTTGTTCGTAGTGATGCTTTCTAAGGCCCATTTGACTTCACATTCCAAGATGTCTGGCTCTAGGTCAGTGATCACATCATCATGATTATCTGGGTCTTGAAGCTCTTTTTTGTACAGTTCTTCTGTGTATTCTTGCCACCTCTTCTTAATATCTTCTGCTTCTGTTAGGTTCCACACCATCTCTGTCCTTTATTGCGCCCATCTTTGCATGAAATGTTCCTTTGGTATCTCTGATTTTCTTGAAGAGATCCCTAGTCTTTCCCATTCTGTTGTTTTCCTCTATTTCTTTGCATTGATCACTGAAGAATTAGAAGATAGAATCCTAGAAATAAATGAATCAGAGGAGAAAAAAGAAAAACAAATCAAAAGAAATGAGGACAATCTCAGAGACCTCCAGGATAACATTAAACGCTACAACATTTGAATCATAGGAGTTCCAGAAGAAGGAGATAAAAAGAAAGACCATGAGAAAATACTTGAGGAGATAATAGTTGAAGACTTCCCTAAAATGGAGAAGGAAATAACCACTCAAGTTCAAGAAATCCAGAGAGTCCCTAACAGGATAAACCCAAGGCGAAACACCCCAAGACACATATTAATCAAATTAACAAAGATTAAATATAAAGAACAAATATTAAAAGCAGCAAGGGAAAAACATCAAATAACTCAAAGGGAATTCCCATAAGGATAACAGCTGATCTTTCAATAGAAACTCTCCAAGCCAGGAGGGAATGGCAAGACATAATTGTGATGAAAAAAAATAACTTACAGCCCAGATTATTGTATCCAGCAAGGATCTCATTCAAATATGAAGGAGAAATCACAAGCTTCACAGATAAGCAAAAGTTGAGAGAATTTTGCACCACTAAACCATTTCTCCAACAAAAACTAAAGGACATTCTCTAGATAGGAATGACTAAAAGGGTGTATAAATTCGAACCCAAAAGAATAAAGTAAATCTTACTTATCAATAATTACTTTAAATGTTAATGGGCTGAAAGCCCTAATCAACAGACAAAGACTGGCCGAATCGATACAAAAACAAGACCCCTTCATACCTTGTCTACAAGAGATAACCAAAAGATTAAAACGGGTCGAATGGATAAAAAAACTAGACCCCTATATATGTTGTCTACAAGAGAACCACCTTAAAATAGGGGATATATACTGACTGAAAATGAAGGGCTGGAAAAAGACTTTCTATGCAAAACGGACCAAAAGGAAACAGGAGGAGCAATACTCATATCTGATAAAATTGACTTTAAAATAAAGGTCCTGAAAAGGAGACAATGAAGGTTACACATAACAGCTTAAAGGAACAATCCAAAAAGGAGTTATAATAATTATAAATATATATGCACCCAACATTGGAGCATTGATATATCTAAGACAAACACTAATTAGTATGATAGAAGAAATATACAACACAATAATAGTGGGAGACTTTAATACCCCACTCATACTTATACAATGTGGCTGTAATAGACAAAGTAAAGAGGAAAATATATTCACTTATGAGCCTCAAAAAATTCAGTTTACTCGGAAGAGTTTTAAAAAAAATTAAAAAAAAATAGACCTATTTGTTCATTCTGTAAATGTTTATTGACTATTTTATGGGTCTGGTACCACTTTGGGTATTAGGGAGGAAGAAGTGACAAATGTGATCCCGTCCTAAATAATATATTGTCCTAAAGACAGACCTACGAATACAAAATACCAAGATGTGCCTAAGATGAGGACACCCAAACTGGACTTTTAGTTTCCTGAACTTTTCATTTCCAGATCAAACCTCCTAATATAAGATGAATTTAATATGATTTTTTATATGTTCTTCGTGATTAAAAACAGAAAGCCATTAGTTAAGAAATTGCATATACTCCTCCCCACTATCACTCCCCTTCTTCCTTCCCATTTCCCTCCCACCCTCATTGATCCTCTCCTTTGTCCATTTTCCCCTGCAAGAAAAAAAATTTAAAAATAAAATTAAAAAAAAAAAAAAGTATTACAATCCAAAAATGAGAAGGATGAACTAAATCAACCAATCTCAGCTGTGTTCCTCAGAAACCTTTGGGCTCCCTGGTAACCTGAAAAAGACCACTCAGTAGGGAACAGAAAATAATTACAGTTCACGGGGTTGCAAAGAGTCAGACACGACTGAGCAACTTCACCTTTACATTTGGAGAAGGAAATGGCAACCCACTCCAGTATTCTTGCCTGGGAAATCCCATGGACGGAGAGCCTGGTAGACCACAGTCCATGGGGCTGCAGAGTCAGACACGACTGAGTGACTTCACTTTCACTCTTCACATGTCTTACTTCCACTTTAACTGGAATCTCCACTTTGATCTTAAATATTGGACTTTCTTGTGTATAATATATTGGACTTTCTTTGGAGAACTGGTTTCTCTGTTCATTTTTTTTTTTTTTTGAGGAGTGGTTTAGCTATCTTCTAGGGGCTTCCCAGGTGGCTCAGCAGTAAAGAATCTGCCTGCAATGCAGGAGCCACAGATTCAGTCCCTACATCAGGAAGATACCCTGGAAAAAGAAATAGCAACCTACTCTGCTATTCCTACCTGGAAGGTGCCATGGACAGAGTAGCTGGCGGGCTACAGCCCATGGGGTTGCAAAAGAGTCAGAAACGATATAGCGACTAAACAACAGCACCGGCTGACTTCTAAGGGTCCTTGCTACACTAATATTCAACCACTATATTCCAATCTAGTTAGAACTTTCACAAATTCATGTTTTAAATACCTTAAAAATTTAGCTGAAGATGTTTCCAGAATAAGGATTTAAAAAATTTGTCAGGAAAGACCATTTTATGTTATGTTATAAATGCCCCAATCTGGAGTTTATCTTAAAAATAAGAATAAAAGTGTTTTACTTATTTTAGAACATATCATGAATATTCATCTGAAAATACATGATATCCTCAGAATAGAGTATGAAAAAGCATAAGAAGTACCTTCACCTTATTCTAAGAATAATTTTCTGAAGGCTAGCTAAAAACATTTATTTTTTAACTAACAGTGTTTGAATATCTAGTATACACTAGCCATGTACTGTTAAAGCTTTAAAAATAAAAGAACTAAGAATGTCTCACCTGACCTTAAGAGTTTAGTCTAGTGGGAAAGACAGACACATGAACGATTAATTGCAAAGTGATGAGGTATATGCAGGGGTAGGAGTATGTAGTATATATTTTAAAAGTGTTAAGCTTGGTGATTAAAAGCATAGAATTTGTGTTCAAATTCTACTTCCACTGATCAATAATATTATGTCTTCTAGTTTCATGACTTACTTGAATAATGGCTTCATTTTCTTCATTTGAAAAATGAGGGTGGGAAAAGTAGCCACCTCTTTTTTTGTGCCAATTAAATGTTATAATCAAGGCTTCCCTGGTAGCAGTGATAAAGAATCTGCCTGCCAATGCAGCAGATATGGATTCGATCCCTGATCTGGAAAGATCCCATGTACCTCGGAGCAACTAAGCCTATGTGCCTTAACTACAGAGCCCGTGCTCTGCTGCCCCAAAACTGCAACTACTGAAGTCCACACACCCTAAAGCCTGTGCTCAGCAACAAGAACAGCCACTGCAATGAGAAGCCCGCCCATCACAACTAGAGAAAAGCCCTCGGAGCAACAGAGACCCAGCACAGCCAAAAATAAGTAAAGAAATAAGTAAAATTATTTTTTAAATGTTATAATCAACATCAAATACCTAGCATAATATCTGCATTTTACTCCTAACTTAAATGATAGCTGTTACTATTATACTGCTTGTTAGATTTTTTAATCTGTATTTTGTACACACTAAGTGTTTGGAGATGGTATGCTCCTGTGTAGCTTACAAACAGGGGTCCTAATGGCGTTTGTCTCAGACTAGTTTTTCAAAGGTCTTGAAGAGCAAATACCTTGGAAGAATATCTGGGATGGTGTCTCCTCCTGAAACTAAGTATGGGTGGGTTCACCGTCCACTGAAATGAAGACCCTGGGGCAAAAGTCGGGCAGGCTTGCTGCTTGCTAGAAGAGATGTTTTAAATTGATAACATTAGCAGTATTTTTTTCCTATCATATAATTCATGATAAATTTTAGAATAGTTTTCTTAATACTCAATGAAACATACCTTATATCTCTACTTTACCTGTATATTGTGGGCTCCTGGTAAGTGGGCCTGTCTCATCATTACACTAAGAGGTGCTATATTCATTTCTCACAATTCAAAATTTAAAATAGAACATTTCTCTTAGCTTTTCTTTTAATAGCTTTCAATATGTGTTCTACCTACATACTAGCATTCAATTACATGACAAATAGAACCTAAAACTTTCTCTCTCCTCTGATAAGCATTCTGCAAAATTGTCAGGGCAATAGCTTGCTGACACAGGAATGACAATTTAGTGTTCATCAATGTAGTGTAGTGGCTTCCCTGGTGGCTCATAGGTAAAGAACGCCCCTGCCAACGCAGGAGCTATGCTGTGCTTAGTCGCTCAGTCGTGTCTGACTTTTCGCAACCCCATGGACTGTAGCACACCAGGCTCCTCTATCCATGGGGATTCTCCAGCCAAGAATACTGGAGTGGGTTGCCATGCCCTCCACCAGGGGATTTTCCCAACCCAGGGATCAAACCCAGGTCTCCCTCATTGCAGGCAGATTCTTTACCATCTGATTCACCAGGGAAGCCAAAGAATACTGGAGTGGATAGCCTATCTCTTCTCCAGGGAATCTTCCTGACCCAGGAATTGAACCAGGGTCTCCTGTATTGCAGGCTGATTCTCCATCAGCTGAGCTACCAAGGAAGCCTATCAATACAAGAGATGCAGGTTCAATCCCTGGGTCCTAGAGGCCCTGAAGAAGGAAATGGTAACCCACTCCAGTATTCTTGCCTGGAGAATTCCATGGACAGAGGATCCTGGTGGGCTACAGTCCCTGGGGTTGCAAAAGAGTCAGATACAACTTAGCAACTAAATAGCATCAAGACTAGGGTTAGATATGGGCACTCATGAACCATCTGGATTTTAGCAGACTGAGATCTATGTCAAGAAAATTTCCCTATTATGCAGTGGTCACTTCCTATGTAACCCTACTAAGGGTTCCATCACCTCTACAGTATCTACAGTTTAACTTCTTAGCTTTTGACGCCTCTTCTGTGTGGGCTCCACTCTCTGTCTTTATGTTCATCATTTAAGTGTTGCTGTTAGAGTGGGTGGTAGTACAGTGCCTGAATTGCCATGGCAACCAGAAACTCATTTTTCTAATCTTGTCTTTGGTTATTGTTACTTTACAAATCCATTATATAAAAAGGCTCCACATGTCAGAGTCAATCTTGTATAAGTTATTTTTTTCCAAAGTATTTTAGGATCAGATTCAAAGCTGATTTCTTCATTGATTAGGTGTTAATAATCTAAAGACAATGTCTCTTCAGTGAGGTTGGAAACAGTAAAATGTCAATTCAAAATCTAGAGTCCCTGGCCATTTGTCTAGTTTATTTCCCCCTTTACTTTTCTGTGATAATTAAACATAATTACAGAGAATTTATAAAAGTAGAATACTTATATCCTAGATGCAATGCTTTAATATGTCAGGCTAGGGAAATCCACTGGCTTCTTCTTGTAGATTGAAATGAGTCCATTCAATTTTATACAGAATTATATACCTTCCCTGCCAATGGTGCTAATGATACCCTAAGACAGGTACTCAGTACTATCTGTTATCCTTCCTGACATATAGAGCTGCTGAGGAGATGGAAGACTATGGCTAAATACCTTAATATCTAAGGGGAAAGAAGAAATGTTTGTGCTTTAATAAATGATTTAGGTTATAATGGTTCAAACTACTGAAATGTTTGTGTTTAAATTACTGCCTTTGCATTTGATGGTTCTGGATGTGTATAAAAACAGAATGATTATTGATGGTTTACTTTGATTTGCTTCATGATGACCTCATTGGATGTCAGATTTGATGATGGACGTGCTTGTCTGAGATTTCCATTGCCTCTTAGTGGACTATTAACATGTAGGGAACAAGATCGCTCAGTGGATGGGACAGTGTAGAGAGACTTTGTACCATGCGTTGTGTACTTTGGAATATACATTCTGTAAATATCTTATGAGCTATCAACTTAATGAGCAATATCCCAATTGATTATTTTATGGAAAACATAGCATCTTCTTTAGTTTTTTATTATTCTTATTCTTTATGCCATATGTTTTCCTTTTCATTTGAAGGCTCTCTGAATAATTCAGGCCAAAAAAAAAAGTGAATGTGGCTTTAAAATACCTAAACTAGCTACTAAGCTTAAATTCTCTAAGCTTGTGATGCTCAAGCAAGGGTGTACATCAAAGAAAACCCGGGGTGCTTTATAAATAAGAAGGTTACAGAATCTCAGACATCCCAATTCAGAAGCCTCCAGAGATCGAACCTTCAATGTGTCTTTTTAAATAGATTTCAGGTGCCTCTGGTTCTTCATTCTGGCTAAGAACCCCATACCTAATAAATATTCTGTTACTGATGTGTATGGTACATACCTTATAATTTGTGTCTCTTGATTTTAAATTTTTGAGAAATCCTCATGCGTGGAATCTTTCTATATTTCTGGTTTGAAAGCCAGCTTTTGATTACATTTAAGCTTAGGCATTCTCTTACATTTATGTTGCCTTTACATTTAGCAAAATACCTTTGTTTCATCCTCACCATCATCTTGTGAAATTGGCCATGACCACAGTTCATGGACGTGCAAGTTGACTCACAGCATGTGAGCCCCTGGTTGAGGATATATATGGAGCCTCAAACCTGGTCCATGCAATCCACACTAAACTATGTACCTGCACTGGCCGGGTAAGCTCACAGGGGCTGTATTCTTCTCATTTTCACAGAGGCATGCTATGGGCCAGTGGTGCCCCTGTGGTAAGCAACCAGGGCTTATTATCCCCATGTAAGACATGAAGAGCTGGAGAGGCTCAGAGGGTGAGAATCAATGGTTCCTCCAAGGTTTCACAAGTCACGAGTGCCCAGCTCAGATGATGTTACTTGTCCTAACCCAGCACTTTCCTGTCATATCGGAAATTATTCTTTTATAGTCTTTGAGATACCCATGCAATTCCACCCAAATAATTTACAGATGCTCTCGTTGTTCAACCTTGTTCCTGAACATATAATTATGAGTTTCTTTTTCTTTTTGATCAGGACCAATTTAGTCAATGTTGGTTGTGACTTGTCTTTGAAAAGAAACACTCATACGAACAAAGCAAAAGAACTGTCTGATAACCTTTGAAATTCTAGGCTATGTTAAACGTCTAGATTAAAATGCAGAAAATCAGTAAAACATCTGGAGTTTTCATAAAGATGATAATGTATGTAGATCATCCTTCAGGATATGTGCATATGTTTGTCTTGTGATATACTGGAAATAGTAGTAGCCTGGAGATGAGGAAATGCAACATCTAGTCCTGATATTCTCCCTGATTTCATGCATCCCTAACCCAATTCATGATGAAATGATTAACGTTTGGCTTTTTTTTTTTTTTTTTTTGCTGGAAATTAGTCCTGCACAAATGTGTTCCTTGGCTAGTCTGCGTGGTTCCTTTGTGTTCTTCTGGCCATGTTTCTCTGCTCCCTCACCAGCTGCCACTGTGCTCACCACGTCATTCTCCTTGGGACACAGCTCTTCTCTTCTGGCCTTTGAGGCTGCCAGCATCACTCTTACCTCTTACTTCCCAAGCTTGGATGTAAAGCCTTCCTCTCAGCTCCACATTGAAGACAGAGTTCAGGCTGTTTAAGTGTTGCTGTGTCTTTATTAAAAACTGTAGTAGTAGAAAGGAAGTTCAACACCAAGAATAACTCATACTGCTCTCCACCTGGACTGGTGCCCTGTCTCGTTACCAGCCTGTCTCCACATTCCAGGCACGACTCACTCAGAAAAGCTGGCAGGGCCCTGCGTCTCTACAGACATGGGAGTGCGAGCATAATGACTCTCAGCTACAGAAAGAGGAGGGTTTTAATCCCCTCATCTCATTTTAAGACTTGCCTCTCTAGTCTTCCATTTCTGTTCTAGGTTTCAGAATTTTTAGGATTATTAGAAGTGGCAACATCTGTTTACCTCAGGAGAAACCTCATTTCTGCCCCAAAGGATGGAATATCTCCCCCATAGTCCCTACAATACAGTTTAAAGTTATTAGCCATCAGACTCCAATAAATTAATCAAAGTCTAAATTATTCTACCTTTAATGCTCGTTCCTGTGGGATATTGATGCTTTATCAGTGTGTATATGTGCCTTGATTAGTTAAATTCTATCTTATTTAGAATTTAAATTCTATCTTATTCTCTCCTCTGAGGATTTCAAGTAATCTGGGTTCCAAGATTGTGGGTCACTTTTTATAACTCTCTGTTCTTCCCATTTTCCAGTATGCGAAACAGAGATGAAAAATCCTCTATAGGGGTTTTAAAGGATCATATGGAATGCACTAAATCATACTACTTATGTGCTAGACTTTGTGCACATACTGTTTTAAATTTTGTATATATTTTTATATTAATTCAACAAATACTAAATAACTATTGCCATGTGCCTTGCACTGTTATAAATGCATCTAAGAATAACACATTTCATAACATCCCTTTACTATACTGTGATTAGCTTTATTTTATCTTTACTCCAAGGCTCAGAGAGTTTAAGCAAACTGCCCAAGGTCACACAAGTAGTGTGAGGAGTCAGTCTGATTCTGGAATTTATGTGTATGTTTGTGTGTGCGAGTTGCTCAGTCACGTCCAACTCTTTTCGACCCCATGGACTGCAGCTTGCCAGGACTCTCTGTCCATGGGATTCTCCAGACAAGAATACTGGGATGGGATGCTGTGCCCTCCTCCAGGGGATCTTCCCAACCCAGAGATTGAACCCCAGGTCTCCTGCATGGTAGGCAGATTTTTTATTGTCTGAGACATTTAATTCTTTCTGGAATTTAAATTCTTAGCATTTTGCATAGGCTTAGAATTCTGGCATCTGAAAACATGACCAGAGTAAAGAAAAAAAGAAGAAAAAAAGAAAAGAGATGTTTACTTGCAATATGAAGAAATCCTTAAATTAGAATTTTAGTGTAAGCAATTATTCAAATATACAAGTCACCAAGAAAATAAAAATCTGTATTCTTTCAGATGCTAGTTTTGTGGGACTTGTTATTGAATTTTTATTAATAACAGTTGTTGACAAAAAAAAAACTATGGCCTCTGTCCTTAATCTAGGGCCTTGCTACTTTCAGTGTGGACCCAGCCGCACCATCAGAAACCCCTGAGAATTCGCTGGAGATGAGGATTCTCAGATCCACCCAGACCTACTGAATCAAAATCTGGGATTTACCAAGGACCTCAGATGATTTCTGTGCACATTAAAGTTTGAGAAGCTCTGGTCTAACGCAGTATACGCTCCAGCATTGATGTAAAGTGATATTACCCAGATGTAAGTAGCTGTTTACCAGATATGTCCAGGGAGGGCATCAATATGTTGATCTTCCTAGAATGAACTTGCAGCATGCCAACTCTTTAGCAGCAGGAGAACTCTGTGCCAGTAAATCATAGTTACCATTAGGAAATGTCCCTCTTTAAAATTTCTTCTGATTCAGACCTCCCAAGCACCATTGTCAAGCTCCATCCAAAGGATCTGTGGGGGCGAGGATCCTTGTCATCCAATCCAGATCATAATTGGCGGATCTACTTGAACAGGCGCCCAAGTTGATTAGTGTTATCTAGTGAGAGAGGCTATTCTGTGACATCACGTGGGTCTTTGAGATGCTCAGTGGGGATTTACTCTTCTGATTTATGCTTTGACCCTTCCTCTCCAGCACAGGTGCTTTCTGACTCCTGCTTCTCCATATGGCTCCTTCTGTCTGATCCAGATCTAAGCATGCTGGGATCTGGTCTGAATACTCTTATTCTGTTTCTCTCATGCCTTTCCTGTCCTGCTTGGATATCCTGATACCCATCTGAGTGCCACCCTGCAGATTCTAAAAATTGCTGGTATCCTGTGCCTATGCCTGATGGCGGACTCCCCTCCATGCTGGAGGTGACTGAGTGCATCTATCTATGGGACTAATCAGACACAGGTTGAACCCAGCTTCTGATCTTTGTCTTCCAGGCTTGCTCAGCCTCATGTCCCTTCACAACTCTACAGCACCCCTTGCCCTGCATGAAGGTCTAGGCCTGAAGGCAATTTTTCTTGTGAATGAATGTGAGAGTGCAAATGTAAAACCAAAGAGGTAAGGCTGTGAATGCATTCAATCATGGAAGAACTGAATTCTGTTTCAATTTCTACTGTCAGAACAGCCTATTCTTCTAAATAAAAACATGAGCCAAACACAGTCTAATTTGTTTAATAGAAAAAAATTGAATTTCATGATCAAATCAGACTGGCTATTTTATGACTCGATCAGTTGTAGAAATGAAATAATGTGTCTTGAGCTCCTAAGAGAATGTTCTGTCTATGGCAGGTGTGTTAATAAGTGCTAGTTCTCTTTCTCTTGGCAATCAGTTAAAATAAAATCGAAAAGGTCTGCTTTGATGTGGTGGGTAAACCTGGCTTTAGTGTCTGTATTCTAAGTCTGTCTTCCTGAGGGCATGTATTAAGCTTCACAAGAGAGGTCTGAGGCCACTGAATTCTACTGGATAGTCCAGCCATTACAGCCAGCAGCACGTCATCAAGAAAAGTTATTATTTTTTGACAGTGGTTTTCCTGTAATCAATAAAAGCTACGGAAGAGTCTTTGCAAAACTCGGGGTCTCTGTAGGAGTATGAGGCCAGCTTGAGAATGAACAGTGTGTGTTCTATTCAGCTCAGTTCAAATCACTGAGCATCTGGTTTATGTAGATAATAGAGAACATTTGTCCAGACACCTGCCATGTGCAAATTGCTTATCATTTTTATACTTGCAAATTAGGAATCCAAGACCCCTGCAAGGTTATGAATAAATAACAGGACTAAGGGCTTATAGACCAAAGTCATTGTTAAAATAAACAAGCTGTAACCCAAGATTTAACAAGCCAGTCACCCTGCAAGTAGTGCATTCCCAGCCCTGCATTGTCCTCTTTGGGGCTTACGTTCACCAGTCATTTCTTTTTCTTTAATTTCCTTTTCTTTTTTTTTTTTTTTAAAAAAGAGATTGTCCCCATTTTCTCATTTTGATAGCCTTTGACAGATGGTACACAAAGGGAATATGGTTTAATACAGTGAGTTTGGTTGGTATGAGGATGAGGTTAAAGGCCTTTGACTTTCTAGTCTTGCTGAAGTCTCAAAAAAGAGTTGGCCCTGCATAGAATTGTGAGGAAGTACAGCCTTCCATTCCATGAGGTCCTGTTTTCTCTTTTCTGACTTTACCCTTTGAAAAATTGCCTCCCCCGGGTATTCTTTTTCTTCTTTTCCCTTCTGAAAACTTGTTTTCAGGAGATACATGCAGAAAAACTCATACTAATGAGCAGACAGCTGTTAAAGTTGTAATATATTTCTTTTACTAAGAATATTGGTATTTTTAACTGGAGACAAGAAACCACATGTTAGAGACAAAAAAAAAAAAAAAGAATTTGTTAATTGCAAAATGTTAGACATTAGTGAGCAGGTGGAGAAAATATTTCAGTGGGGGAAGGAAATCCTGAGTTTCATTAAGCCCCTGCAGGATACTTGCCCTGCCTACAGGTAAGAGTTGGAAAGTGAGGACTGAAGTAAAGGGGTGGGAGATACAAAAGGGTATATGTGAGGATCAGTGGAGGAGAAGAGCAAGAAGAAATATTTGTATGATGCTTAGAGGTTGAAGTTATCTTTTTATTAAGAAATTGAGGCTTTGGACTAAGAAATAGAAAACAAGAGAGCATTTAGTTCCTACTTAAAACTGTGGAGTGGAGACTATCCTAAAAATCTGGTGTGCTTCTAATGTGAAAACAGATTTTCAAAGAGTAATTTAAGTCCTTATGTAAAAGCTTGAAGTCATTATTCGTTTTGCTAATAATTTCACTTGTTTAGTGTTTGATGTGCTTAAAGTAATATACTTTCGCATAGAAAACAAATCTTAGGCAGTAGATTGAATCAGATATGGTATGGTAATCAGCCTCCAAGATGGCCCCCAGTAACTCTTGCCTCCTGGTATCCACACCTTCTGTAGTCTTTTCCCATATTGGCTATTGTTGATCTATGAGATAAGTAAGATATTACGAAAGTGACACTGTAACTTCTGCAAGCTTAGGTCACAAACTTGTGATAGCTTCTGTCTTATACTCTCTTTATCACTTGCTCTGGAGGAATATCCAGATGCCATGTGATAAGAACATACCAGCAGCCCCATAGAAATCTCATGAGGAGAGTAAGTAATTTATTCTACCATCAACCAGCTCCAAATTGCCAGCCAAATGAATGCCTCCTGTTGAAAGCAGATTCTCTAGCTTCAGTCTAGCCTTCAGATGAAAATCTAGCCCATATTTTGATGCATCCTCGTGAAAGACTGAACCAGAACCATGTGGCTAAGCTGCTCCCAACTTCCTGACTCACAAAAGTTATGAGAGATAACCAATGTTTATTGCTATGTTAAGCCACTAGTTTTGAGGTAATTTTTAATGTGGTTTTTAACTAATACATATGAATAAGGCAGAGATCTAGCCTGGAAGTATGGATAGAAAAGTCAAAGTATCAAGTCAATAAATTTAACTTAGTGACCTACCATGGCCCAGCATGATTCTAGACACTGTAATTAAAATTTAAAAAGCACACTGTCCCAACCTCAGATGACTTAGTGCATGGTTTGATAAATGTGGGTCATCCACATCACCAAAAAGAAGAGTATGGAGAAAGATGTGCCCATATTTTGCAGATATTATACATTGTAGAAAGGAGCAGGGCAGGGTAGGGTAGACCAAAGAGCTACTGACTTCTGGAGCAAGTGGCATGATAGATGGCCCACAGAAGACTTAGGAACACTTGAATGAATCCCAGAAAAATTTTTCTGGTGGGAAGAATGTGATTAGAAGTCATGATGATAGAAATGAGCAAGCTCATTGGGGAAGGTTTAATGTGTATGTATGTGTTTGTGCATGTAGGAGGGTCCTAAATGCTTGTTTCTGATTTAATGATCATGGAATAAAGTCTAAGAAGTAGAAAAAATATTTAAGATTCAAATCATGAGAAATCATCATGGAATCAGATTTTAAGAAACCTTATCTGGTTTTCCACTACAGGATATGTTAGGAGAGAATAAAGATAAGTGAGAAGATCCCATGGTGATCCAGGTTTGTGAGACATTTAGTTGGGGGCAATGAAACTCAATGGACATAAATCTGATCAAACTCCAGGAGATGGTGGAGGACAGAGGTGCCTGCAGTGCTAGAGTCTATGATGTTGCAAAAAGTCAGACATGACTTAGTGACTGAACAACGAGAGAGGAGAGGAAGGGCAAATCTATGACAACACAAAAATGCCAAGTGACTACCTCCTCCCTTGAACTGCAAACACCATGGTGTCAGGAACTGTTCTCATTGCCAGCACATATCTGGCATGAATAAGTGCTCAGCATGAATTTATTGAATGAATACATGAAAAAGGGTTATTCCATCCTCCTGCTGACTGTTCTCTTGTTCACTGGTCTTTTTTTCACATGTAGAATAGGACCATGTTACTTACCACCCCTGAGTCTTTCCTCATGATGCTATTTGTTCTACCTGGACTGACTACTCCAGGTCCACAGGGTAATAATAGATGTGAGGATCATTTGATTAGTATCTGGCTATCCTATTAAAATGCAAATAAGCTCCACAAGGAAAGGGACCTGTCTGCCGGAAAAACTGTTATATTTTCAAGGGCATTTTTTTGTACCTATCCAAATGAAGGATGAGATATCAAGTAAATCTCTTCTTCTTCTCCATCACATCCCTCACTATCCAAAATACCTCTATGCTCTCCATTTCTCTTCCTGAATAGCTCTTACCTCACATCACATATTCTATCTGTACATGAAAGAGTGAGCATAGCCTTCCTGAGGCCGCTATGTTTAAGAGGGAAGCTTTCATGGTTAGCCCGTGGCTGGTGTCAGGAATGTGAATTTCCCACCATTTCCTAACTGATGAGAATGGTTTGTTGTACCTAAATTATTTGTACAGTGTTCGTATTAGACACTTGCTTGTCTCTGGGAGTCTGGAATTTTTGTATAGTTAGGCAGAGGGTACCTATGCGGCTAGACCCCAGTAAAAACTTTGGGCACTGAGGCTATAATAAACTTCCTGATTGACAACATTGCACACGTTGCCATAATTCAATGCTGGAAGAATTAAACATATTCCACGTGAGTCCACGGAGAAAGGACTCTGGAAGCTTGTGCCTGATTTCCTCCTTTCTCCTCATGTGCCTTTTTCATTTGCTGATTTGGTTTTGTATCCTTTTGCTGTAATAAATCACATCTACAGCTACCTGCTGAGTCCTATGCTGCTGCTAAGTCGCTTCAGTTGTGTCCGACTCTGTGCGATCCCATAGACAGCAGCCCACCAGGCTCCTCCGTCCCCGGGATTCTCCAGGCAAGAATACTGGAGTGGGTTGCCATTTCCTTCTCCAGTGCATGAAAGTGAAAAGTAAAAGTGAAGTCGCTCAGTCGTGTCGGACTCCTAGCGACCCCATGGACTGGAGCCTACCAGGCTCCTCCATCCATGGGATTTTCCAGGCAAGAGTACTGGGGTGGGGTGCCATTGTCTTCCCCGGCTGAGTCCTATGAGTCCTAGCAAATCATACAAACTGGTGGTGGTCCTGAGGAACTCTGACCATTCATTGACAAATTCTGTCTGCATTTCTTTCAAAGTATATCGTGAATATGATCGTTTCTCATTTCCTCCACTGTTTCTACCCTTGTCAAAACCATTACGATCTGTCTTCTAGTTGATACTCCTCACCAGTCTCCCAATTTCCACTCCTTCATTTTCTTGAGCGCAGCAAACTGATTAAAATGAAAGCATGACCTGTCACTCCTTTGCTTAAGCCATCTAGTGACCAGATATCCCACTCAAAGAAAAAGCAAAGTATTTCCATGACCTCTGCACTCTGACTACTTATTGCCCCCTAGCCTGCAGCCCCTCCTGCCCCACCTCTTTTCCCTCCCTCCAGCCAGCAAGCTTGCCTGCTCTTCCTCACATGCATATTACAGCTTTTACAGTCCCTTTGACCTGGAACGCCCTGCCCAGATGGATCTTTGTGGTTCAATCCTTCACTTCCTTTAGACTTTTAGAAATCAAATATGGCCTTAATAGGAGGCCTTCCCTGGACACCCTACCTGAAATGTCAACCTCTTCTTTTCTTATTCTCCTTTACTTTTTCCCCTTAACACTTATTAACAAACTACTATAGCTGCATTATTTATTTACATTACTTATTATAGGGATTTTTGTCTATGTTCACTAAAATATCTCTGATTCCTACAATAGCTCCTGACATACAGAAGGAACTCAAGAAATACCTGTTTAATGAATGCACAAGGGAATGGAAAAATAATAAACAACCCACTCCCAAATCTCACCTTTCCTGAATGCTGCTGCTGCTGCTGCTAAGTTGCTTCAGTCGTGTCCGACTCTGTGAGACCCCATAGACGGCAGCCTACCAGGCTCCTCCATCCTTGGGATTCTCCAGGCAAGAACGCTGGAGTGGGTTGCCATTTCCTTCTCCAACGCGTGAAAGTGAAAAGAGAAAGTGAAATCACTCAGTCATGTCCGACTCTTCGCCACCCAATGGACTGCAGCCTACCAGGCTCCTCTGTCCATGGGAGTTTCCAGGCAAGAGTACTGGACTGGGGTGCCATTGCCTTCTCTGCCATTCCTGAATAGCTTTTCCCAATTCCCCTAAAACTTTTTGCGTAGAATTCTCTCTCTCTGTCTTCTCCTTTTTTTTTTTTTTTTTGATTTGTTTTTTGGTTATTTATCTCGTTCTCCTTGTTTGCTGCTTCCAACTGACAATTATTTCCTAATTCTCTTTGTAGTCCCTATACCTGGAAAAGAGCCTGGCATGTTGTAATTCAACAGCAAAGTTCTAAGTGAATGAATGAATAAATGAACTTCTCTTGTGATGCAAAATATCTTTCCAAATGGTTAGCCCAAGTTACACTGATGTTAGCATATGCGTGCACCCCTTTCACTAAAGACAAGGCCAGGAGTTTGTTTTTGTTCCTTCAGTCATGCAAAATGGCTATATTGTATTTTTTGTTTGTTCCTTTGATTGCTACTCTTTAACTATTTTCAATTCTTTTTGTTAAATCTGTAAATCTGTTCTGCTTGTAGTTTATTTTAGAAACAATGAAAACACAATATTTCCAAAGAATATGAAAACTGTTTGTTTCATTGTACCAGCAGGATTGGAGACTGTGTGTCAGGGCCAGACAGGCAGCAAAAATGAGTGACCCCAGGAGTGAATGTTCTGTTGGTGGAAACGGGCTCTATGTTCTCTGCTACCCTTTGTCGCTAGTATTCAGTACCACTGAGTGCTGTGTGGGGCAGTGGGCTCAGTGTTGCCAAATTTTCCTCTTCAAAATTAAGTGTTTTATCTCTTAGGTCTAAAGGTGAAATGCTGGAGGTAAAAATACAGCATAACATTAGCAGTAAAAATATTCACCTTGAGATGATGAAATGGTAAAAGTACTAAAAAGTAATCAACAGGTGATAACGTGAGAAGTTATAATGGGTTCACTAACCTTGACAGTGTTGAATACAGCATGTGTTTTAGACTTGGGTCTCTGATAAGTACTGATACAGCTTATGATGATTAAGAAATAATTTGATTTTTATTCTTTCCCACCCTTCATCGGATTTCCAAATTGTATTGATTGTACTACAGTTTGTAGAATGGCACCCTAACATTTGCTTTGGGATTTGATAATTCGTTTATAGCAGCTATTAAATTCCTGACTGGTAGATTGAGGAAACTTCTGGGCAGCAGAGAGCACATGTTGTACACATTTTATCAACCACGCAACACAGTAGAATTCCATATGTTCATTGCCAGCTGCCCTATGCAAATCCTCTCCTGGAGTTATGTGCCATAGAAATAGGGTTGTATTATAAAAATCTGTATTCTTGAAGAAATTGCTTTATTTTCAAAGAGTTGCTTGCTAGAAAAGGGGAATGACATTAATAAAACCGGATGGCCCATCATCTGGACAGTTTCCTTGGTGGTCAATTATAGCCGGCATCCTAGGGTGGGCCACATCTGTTAGACAGACTTCGAGTTTTCTTCTCTTGATAAAGAAAAGGGAGAAGCTTTTGAATACACATTGAGACCCTCCCCTATTGCAGGTGGCATTCCCAGAGCTAAAATTTTAGCATTTACCTTGTGTTAACCTTTTAAATTTTCTTTTCTTTTTTAATATGAGGTTTTCTGTGGCTGACTACAGGATTTCATGACATAATATCTCTACTTGTCCTTTGTTTAAATATCTAAAGTACTTACTGCTGCTTAAAATTTTGAAAGAAAATTTTTCTTTTTTTTTAAGTTTGGAGCTCTCAGCCTGGTCCCCTGAAGAATATAAAAGAGAGAAATTTGGTTTATCATGCCCAATAGGAGATAGCACTAGAAATGTCTGATAATAGTTTATTTAGTTTGTTTAGGACATGATTGTAATGTTGGTGTATAAAGAAAATTACCCAAAGTCCATTTTCATAATACCAAATGATGACTATACTTTATCACAGCACCATTGTCCTGTAGTCTAAACATTATTACCTTATTCATCATGCCAATAGCAATATTTTCTTATCCTATTTGTCTTTTATTTCTACTCTCAAATAAGGCAATAGGTAAGTTATGCTGCCTTCAATTTGAGGGGGAGCAAACTATATTGGAGAAGGAAATGGCAACCCACTCCAGTGTTCTTGCCTGGAGAATCCCAAGGATGGGGGAGCCTGGTGGGCTTCCGTCTCTGGGGTCGCACAGAGTTGGACACGACTGAAGCGACTTAGCAGCAGCAGCAGCAGCAAACTATATAATAATTGACTTTATTTCTTTCTAACTTAAATATTTTCTAAATTTAGAATGAGTTTCATAATATTTGAATGATGCTTTATCTTATATGCCCTGAGAAAAGTGATCAAACTATGTAGGAAATGGTTATGGCTTTTTTCTTAAATCAAAACCAAAAGCAATCAGAAAACCACAATAATAATAGGCTTACATAGCTGGTTGTTAGGTTGCAACATATATGATATTCAGAGCCTGCTATGTGTCAAATACATGCTTGGTAATTTAAAGACATTTATTATTTCTACAGATTGATCTTTTCCGTGAGGATTAGAATTCTCATTGTACAAATAAAGATACAAAAGCACTTGGTAAAGGACTGGACTATTTCTACTAGCCTCTCTATGTGAACCTGAATCTTCTCTCTCTGTGAATAAAAGAGAAGATTCAGGGTGAATGTACATAGATAAATTAGCTACACGGTGGCACCGAGGCTTTCTGAAATTGCAGCGGAAGGAGTTCAGCAAACCAATTTGACTGTCATACTAGCTAGCTTGTGTTCGGCTCTGGGGGCCCTATATAGTGGCATTGATCTTTTTTTAATCTTGTAGGATCATATGCTTTCACACAGGGCTGTGTCCTTTAAAACAGACACCTTGGGGATGCTGAGCATCCAGAAAATGTGCCAAATATTTCACAACTCATCTCTTTGAATTACCTTGAGAGTACCTGGCACTTGCTTTTTAACATTTTCAGTGGTGACAACTCTTCAGTCTTTGAGGACTGGTTTTGAAAATGTGAGGCAAACAGAAAAAAAAAAAAAAAGGAAAAGCTATCCAGAGCTGAGTCTAAAGAATGTGATGATAATTGCTTTACTTGAGCCCCACTTGAGATGTGCTGATCCAATTAAAAACATGATTTTCCCTCCCTTCCCACCTCTCTCCCTTCCTTACTTCTTCCCTCTTCCCCTCCTCCTTCCCTTTCTCCTCCTCCTTCTCCTCCTTGTTCTATTCTTTTTTTATTGGCTCATGAAAAGCTTCTATGAAGAGACTTTCAAAAATGTTTTCAGCACGGAAAATTTGTAAAATCAATAAATATTCTTCCAAGTGACAACCCTGAATATTAATATTTTGAAAAGTAAGTTCTAGTGTGTTTGTAAAAAACAAATCATACAGCTAACCCTAGTGGAGTTACCCATCTCTGGTAATCCATTGCTGCGTACACACTGCCCCCAAAACTTAGTGATGAAAATGGAAATCACTTTCTGATGCACACAGTTTCATGGGTCAGGAAGTCAGGCAGCAACAGCAGGGGCAACGCCTCTCACCTCTCACCCCCCATGAGAGCTGGGGCCTCAGCTCCGTGGCCCAGTGGACTGACTGGCCTGAACAGGGCACTTTGAGGCCTCAGTTCAGCTATGGTCCTTAGTCCTTCTTCACATCTGAGATGGTTTTTGTTTTTGCTTTTTTTTTCCCCCGCACCCACATGCCTAGCACCTGCCTTGAGATGACTAGAATGTCTGGCTCTGGCAGGTCATCTCTCCCCATGTAGACTCTCAAAATACCCAGATGCAACTTCTCACAACGTGACAAGCTGAGCAGCTGATCTTCCAACCTAGTGGTTGGCTTTCCCCAAAGTGAGTGTTCCAGGAAGCGAGAAGTGAAACTTGCCGGTCTCATAAGGCCTGGCCTGGAAACTGATTCAGCATCTCTTCTACCATATGCTTTGAGAAAAAGCAGTCACAGAGCAACCTAGATTCAAGAGCCAGGGACATGAACCTCAGCATTCCATGAGGAGAAGCTCAAAAATGTTGGTTACTTTAATGAACCACAAAGCCTAAAGCTCTCTGATAGATAGGACATGTATTCTCTGGATTCTTCTCTCATTTAAAAACATTAGAAATGTTCCAGGTACTGTATGGATTAAAGGTGAAATAATAAGCATGGATTTTTCTAAGGATACTGTATGAATATGCTCAGAATCTAGATACACTTATTTTTAATAAGGTTATTATTATATGGAGATAATTCTGGTTAATGTTTATGTCTATATGGTAGACTCATTCTAACAAATAATCTATCAGCAAATTTTGGATACTTTGGAAAATAATCGCCTGATAGATTGATGCAGTTTACCTGTGCATTATATTAGAAGTTATATAATCCTCTCTACCTTGTTCATGCTTATCTCTTTTCCTGAAATACATTACTTACATTCATACTTAGTTTGCTTCCTAAAGTGTCTATCTAGCCATCAAAGTCCACATCTTCCTTTAAGTCTTTCCCATCCCCAAGTTATGGGAATGGGGCTTCTGAGGCTCCATAATTCTTGGAAGCTTAGAAGAAAGAAATTTTCAGGTGAATTTTGGACTTGTGATTCTTCACATACTTTACCTCAGATTGAAACTATTTATTTTCTTATTGTCTTTTCACTCCTGATAAGCATCTAGCAGATAGTGCTTTATTTATTTATTTACATGATATTTATTTACTTATTTATGTGATTTATTTACACTTTTATTTATTTACATGATGCCATTCTTAGTGTGGCATCCTGCCCATAGTAAGGGTTTCAGATGTATTGTTCAAGATAAATAATAAATACAGATATGTAAGGATTTCTGTTGATTGTGTAGAGTTATAGAAATATCCATGATTCTAAAATTTGTGATAAATTGAGCACTTAACCTAGACAGAACAATGGTAAGTGCCTATATACAAGATCCATTCAGCTTTATTAAATGAGAGTCCTGGTACTTGCCTAGACCTTATGCTGGGCGAAAACCTGAATGCAGCTTCCTCACTCAAGGCATGCTTATTCTAGTGGAGGAATTGAACACCACACAAGAAAGTAGATGACCATTTACAGAATTGTGGTAAGGGCTATTAAAGGAAAGCAGAGTATGCCAGGAGAATACACAGATCTAACCAACCCAGTGGAGTGGTGGTTAAGAAGACAACTGTGGAGATGCCTTTTGGGCTGAATTTTAAAGGATGATCAGTAATTAACAAAAGGGGTTACACAGTGGATTCCAGGACTTGAGGACGAAGGATACATGACCTGTTGGAGAATGGAGAGAAGTGACTGTTATGCTGAGATCTGAAGGATAGATGGGAGTTGACCAGATATATAGTGGAAGCAGATAATATCAGGCAAAAGAAACAATTACTGTTCTATACCTAAGGTGGGAAAGAGCAGAGTTAAGAGAAACTGGGTGATAAAGTGACAAAGGCAAGACTTAAATTCAGGCTCAGAGCTTTTATGTGAGAGAATATTTGCAAGTACCATTCCTCCTTAAGCTTCAGTGTGGACTAGCTTATACTTTGGACATGTGACTTACAGTTCTGAGTCCATTAAGAACAAAGTATATCTTCTCTATGCTCAGGGTGGCTTCCCCACACCTCTCCAGTCACATTAGGAACAGTAACATTGTTAGAGAGGTTGTACAAATCATGGCAATTTCCAGACAGCGCTGGGCTCTAGAGAGTAGACTGAAACTCTGAGGCCAAGCCCAAATTTCACAGTGGACATGAGTGATGTTTTCTAAGTCCTTTATCCACATAGTGAAGAGGGAGGCAAGGTCCTCTCCGCAGTGTGATTGTAGAGTAAGAAGCTGCGCACAAACACACCAGACACTGTGGAGAGAAGCTTGCTTAGATGCTGAAAATATTCAGACTAAAGTGCTAGCCTGGCTTAAAAATCCTAGCCTCTTTTAATATCCTAGCCTAAAATTACCAGGTCTCTCATGCTGTTAACTTCACTGAGCTTAAAGGTTTTACCTGTAAGAAGAGTAAAAACTGACTCCAAGAGGCTATTGTGATGATTAATAAGATATTGTAAACAGAACTGTAGTCTATTAGATACTCTATCAGATCAGATCAGTCGCTCAGTCGTGTCCGACTCTTTGTGACCCCATGAACTGCAGCACGCCAGGCCTCCCTCTCCATCACCAACTCCCGGAGGTCACTCAGACATCACATCACTTATAGATACTCTATAAATGATAATTATTATTGCTGTATTACTATTTCTATTTTATATTTTGTGTCCTTCAGTTACCAGAGCAGGAATAATAGCTCTTTAAATATTGACTTAACTCTTTCCCTCTATGTAGCACCTGTGTGTGGTAGAGAGAACAATGGCATCCCCGAAGATGGCCACATTCTATTTCTTGGAGCCTGTGAACAAGTTAAATTACATAGCAAAAGGAACTATGTGAATGTATTGATAATGACGCTAAACATCCTGAGATGAGATGATTATACCAGATTATCAGGGGGTAGTCACAAGGTTCATTATAAAACTGGAGGCAAGAAGGTCAAAAACAGGAAAATTGGAAGATACTACTCCCTGGCTTTGAAGATGGAGGAACAAATTCTCCCCTAGAACCTCCAGAAGAAACCCAGCCATGTGGATACCTTGATTTTAGCCCATTGAGATCTATTCTGAACTTCTGAACCACTTGTACTATAGATGTGTTGTTCTAAGCCATTAAGTTTGTGGTAATTTTTTACAGTGGCAATGGCAAGCTAATACGTGATGGGACAAATAGTTTTAGCTAGTAAAATTTTTATGTGGAAGCTTTGTGCATAGGAAAGCATCTTCATTTATATACACAAGCCCTTATAAAATTATCTGCTCATATTCATGAATGGTACTTCTATTAATGAAGAAAGAGCCTGTTCTGCACCTGAATTTATCCCAATAATCTCTTAATTTCTCCTTTTCTTTGTCATAATGTTATTTTTTCCCCTTGTTTATTTGAAGGATAGACAAAAAATAAAAATAATGCACTAGAAAGTCTTTGAGAAGAGGATTTCCCAAGATGCTTCTGTCTGGCATGATGGAACTCCCCCAGTGGTATTTATAACTGGAAAGCCCTGGGTTCTTCAAAGATCACACCAAATGAGAGCCCCATCTCATGGTCAGGGGGATGTCATCTGCCATCACCATGACTTCCTGCCAAAACAAATCCTTGCCTGTCCCAGGAAGGATATTTTTATGCAAGAAGTTTCAGTATACTCTACTTAAAAATGTGAGAGTTTAGAAGTAGTTGGTAATTTGATCTTACTCTTGGTACTGAATGGTTTTGTAATAAAATCATTTTAGAATGGAGTTCTTTCTGTCTCTCTGTCCTTTTATTAATTTTGTTTTTTTTTTTCTTTTTTGGACTTATAGCCTTCTGATCCTTCAAGCACTTTACTCTGCAGAGAATAGCCAAGCATTTTCACTTGGCTGGCTGTCTCCAATGTTCCTGTTTGTTTATGCATTTGCTTGTTTGGGAAGTAAAGTATAAAACCTTTAACAAACACCTTTACCTTTGTTAAATAGATACAGAGCCAAAAATGTATAATATGAAATTCAATACAGAAAGGTGAATGAAGTTTGAACTTAATACTAGAAATGTTTGTGTTTTTCTAAAAATTTATCAACTTTCTATACCTCATACTTAGCCTTTAGAGTTTTTAAGACCATGCCAGTACTATGGAAACAAAATGCCAAGCCAAGTTTCTAATGCCCATTAATTATTGAATATTGCTCTCAGAACTGTAGTTATTTCTCTGGAGACCAATCATGGCTTTATATGTGGGCTACCAATACTGCTCCATTCATGTATACTAAAATATTTCTATTGATGAAGAAATATTTGCATAGAATGGTAACTTATGCCATATGTATGAGGAAAATAGCTACATTAGTTGAAACTTCTAATGATATAAAGTTTACTATAATAGAACTGAAATTGTTCTAAAATCACATATTTCCTACGTGGCAATAAAGTGAGAACTGTAACAGACTCATTACATTTGAGCCCTTTAATAATTTTTATCTTCTTCCTAACTAAACCTGCCTGTAATATGCAACTAGACTTCCATGATTTAACACAGAGCATTGCTTCACTATGTAGGGAAGGTACAAATTACTTTCAGAAAAGATCTATTGCATGTGGTTTGGAAAATCTAATTTTGATTCTGATCTGGGGCTTCCCATATCTCCACTCAAAATTGCCTTATAGAATATCTAGTAAGTTTATGACAAACTGTGAAGCAAATAAACTAGCCTTTCAGTAAGGCCCTAGATGGTACCAAGTGTCATAATCTCAAGAAACTGGAGTGACTTTCTTTAGAAAGAAATAGCCAGAGAACTATTTCAAAGGTGTGATTTAAAAAATGCACTAGATTACTTCACTTAGCATAATGTCTTCCAATGAGATCATTTTTATATGTGGAATCTAAAAAATACAACAAACTGGTGAATGTAATAAAAAAGCAAACTCATAGATACAGAGAACAAACAAGTGGTTACCAGGAGGGAGAGGCAAGGAGGGAGGGACAATACAGGGACAGGGGATTAGGAGGTCCCATCTATTAGGTATAAAATAAGCTACAAGGATATATTGTACAACACAGGGAATATGACCAATATTTTATAATAATTCTAAATAGATATAACCCTTAAAATTATGAAACATTATATTGTATACCTCTAACATATATATTGAGAGGGCAATAGCAACCCACTCCAGTACTCTTGCCTGGAAAATCCCATGGGTTAAGGAGCCTGGTAGGCTGCAGTCCATGGGGTTGCGAAGAGTCGGACATGACTTCACTTTCACTTTTCACTTTCATGCATTGGAGAAGGAAATGGCAACCCACTCCAGTGTTCTTGCCTGGAGAATCCCAGGGACGGGGGAGCCTGGTGGGCTGCCGTCTATGGGGTCGCACAGAGTTGGACACAATGGAAATGACTTAGCAGCAGCAGGAACATATATATTAGTAATAATGTAGATCAACTATACATAAAAGTGTTTTTCCATAAAAATAAAACTTTAAAAAGAGACACTGTCAATACTCCTTCATATCCTCTCACCTGTTCGGTGTATGGTGACCAAATTCAAATGCATTTCTCTGCCTAGGGGCTTCTTCCGCATTCTAGTGTTCACTTTGCTGCCCATAGGCTGGGCTGGGTGAGGCAGAGAATCAGTGTTCTGCCTAGAAACCGCCTTCCTTTTGTAACTGACAAATAGGCCAGCTCCATCACCTTCAGGTTAGATAAGTCTGAAACATGTATT
This sequence comes from Tragelaphus eurycerus, assembly GCA_935064755.1. Classification (NCBI taxonomy): domain Eukaryota; kingdom Metazoa; phylum Chordata; class Mammalia; order Artiodactyla; family Bovidae; genus Tragelaphus; species Tragelaphus eurycerus. The sequence continues at coordinate 22,618,198 of CAKXYN010000024.1, read as the reverse complement.
CTACACTGGCTCACAGCCTTCTCTAGAGGGCTTAAACTCTAGTGACCAATAGTAGAAACTTGCTTTGTAAAAATCCTTTGTTACTTGCTTTTTTCTTCCTATCTCATCCCTCTACTTCTCTGCCAGAATTACCTTCGATATAAACTACCATTTAGGTCCCTGGAATCCATTTCTAGCAAAGTACATACCTTTTGAAAAGCAACTTTTTTTCCCCACCCAACTTTATTGAAATATAATAATTGACATATTACTTTGTGTAACTTTAAGTACAACATAGTGATTTGATACATGTATATATTGTGAAATGATTACTATAATAAGGTTACAACATCTTATAATTAGTACTGTCTTCTCCTAGTAGTAAGAACATTTAAGATCTACAGTTCTACTCTCTTAACAACTTTCAAGTATATAACACAGTACTGTTAATTCTAGTCACCCTGCTATAAATTAGGTGCCTGAAACTCATTTATCTCATAACTGGAAGTTTGTTCCCTTTGACCAACATCCCCATCATTTCCCCTAGTTCCTGGAAACCACTCTTCTACTCTCTGCTATCATGAGTTCAGTTTTTTTTTTTTTTTTTAGATTCTATATATCGTGAGATCATCTAGTATTTGACTTTATCTGACTTGTTACACTTGAAATAATACCCCTCAAGTTTCATCCATGTTGTTACAAGTGGCAGGATTTTCTACTTTTTTTATGGCTGAATAATTCAGTGTGTGTGATTATCAGTTTGTTTATCCATTCATCAGTTGATGGACATTTGAGTTATTTCCATGTCTTGACTATTATAAATAAGGCTACAGTGAGCTTTGTGGTGCATATATCTCTTTGATACAGTGATTTTATTTTCTTTAGATATATACTCAGAAGTAGGATTGCTAATCATAGAGTAGTTCTGTTTTAATTCTTTGAGGCAATCCACCCTGTTTTCCATGGTGGATATATGAATTTGCATTTTTGCCAATAGTGTACAAGGGTTCTCTTTTTTTCTACATCTTGGCCAAAACTTGTTACTTGTTTTTTTGATAGTAGTCATCCTAACTGTTGTAAAGTGACATCTCATTGTGGTTTTAATTTGCATTTTCCTGAAGATTAGTGATGCTGAGCACCTTTTTATGTGCCTATCTGTATGTATTCTCTGGAACAATGTCTCTTCAGGTCCTCTGCCCTTTTAAAATTGGATTATTAGTCTTTTTGACATCGAGTTGTATGAATTTCTTATATATTTTAGACAATAGCCCATTTTCTGTTATATGGTTTACAAATATTTTCTCCCATTTCATAGGTTTATCTCTTCAGTTTTTTGATTGTGTCTTTTGCCATGCAGAAGCTTTTTAAGTGGTCCCACCTGTTTTTATTTTTGCTTTTGTTTCTTGTGCTTTCGGTGTCATCTCCAAAAAAGCATTGCCAAGCCCAATCAGGGAGTTTTCTCCTCTATACTTTCTTTTAAGGAGTATCATGGTTTCAGGTCTTACATCTAAATCTTGAATCCATTGTAAGTGAATTTTTATGTGTGGTTTAAGACAGAGGTCCAATTTCACTGTTTTGCATGTGCCAGTGTTTCTACTTGTTGAAAAGACTGTTCTTTCTGCACTGAGTATTCTACACTCTCTAGTTGATCACATATGCATGCTTTGTTTTTCTGTTTCTGGGCTCTCAGTTCTGTTTCACTGGTCCATGTGTCTGTTTTTATACTAGTACCATCTATGTGATTACTTTTATAGTATCGTTTGAAACCAAAAAGTGTGATGCCTCCAGCTTTGACTCAAGATTACTTTGGCCACTTGGGGTTTTATGCTTTTTTTTCTTTCTATTTCTGGGGGTGGGGGGAAATCCCATTTCCACACCCCCCACCCTCCCCCCGCCAAAATAGACAAACCTTAATTTTTCCATTTTCATTTTAGGAACTTTTCTAATTCCCCAAATGGAATTTTGATAGGGATTGCATTGAGTCTCTATATGACTTTGGGTAGTATGGACATTTTAGCAATATTAATTCTTCTGATTCGTGAACATGAGATATATTTCCATTTATTTGTGTCTTATCCAATTTCCTTCATCATTGTCTTATAGTTTTTGGTGTACAGATCTTTTACCTCCTTGATTAAATGTGCCTATTTCATATTTTAAATTTGAAAACATAAGCTCAAGCACAATTACCAAGAGCCTCAGTGAAGGACAAAGAAATATGAAGCCCAACTATACATATTCATCATTTGCATCTGCTCATTGTTTCTGCTCAAAAGTAAATGTTTCCATTGTTTGTGAAAATGGAAAACATGTTCCTGAGCATTTTAATGAGATTAACTTGATTTCAGGATTTTAAAGTAGCATCCAAAAATTAAAAAAAAAAAAACCCCACATAGCTAAAATGATCCACTCATGATTATGGAAATTCTTTTTAGGAGATACTGATTAAGGAGGAAGCTAATTTAATATCAATTATTTTGCTATGCTCTTTTTCCATCAAATAGAAAAAGAGTATGAACCAGAGAAAATTGCTTGATAAAAGTTAGGCTTTCCAGGTGGCGCTAGTGGTAAAGAATCTGCCTGCCAATTCAGGAGACCTAAGAGACGAGAGTTCAGTCCCTGGACTGGGAAGATTTCCTGGAGGAGGAGGAAATGGCAGCCCACTCTAATACTCTTGCCAGAAGAATCCCATGGACAGAGGAGCCTAGTAGGTTACAGTCCACAGTGTCACAAAGACTCAGGCACGACTGAGCAGCTGAGCACAATACAATGCTTTAGCTTGGAAGAGTTAGAATTGATTCTGTATTATCAAAGTAGTAATTACCTTGGAAATAAGGTGCTTTTCACTGCTAATAGCTCATTTCAATAATTCAACAGTTTCCTGTTTGTGGCATTTTAAAAACAGCACTTCAGAAAGATGGTCATGTTTATAAACTTTGTTACTGTTCTGAAAATATGATTGCCTTTTGACTCTAAGTAAGATTAAATTTATTACTTGGTTTTTGGCTCTTCTCTAAAGTTATTTTTAGTTACTTTAATATCTGCCTTTTAGCTTCCTGATAATTTCCATTTTCGTTATTTCCTTTCTCTCAGCCCTATTGGGGGGAAAAAATGTTCAAGGCAAACATGTTGGCTGGAGCTGGTATTGGGCTTGGCTGTACTGTGTTGTCTAAAAGTTGATTATCCCAGAAACACATTTGGTTCAACACTGAAAGTTTTACTGGCAGTACATTAAATCTAGCTTTCAATCTGCACCAAGTTCTACAGGATTGTCCAGTGTGGTGCTGTTTCAGTTGTGATTCTAGTGACTGGAGTATTGTACTGATGAGACAAATAGTTTAGTCTAATTGCAAACTCAAGTATGAAGTGTATGGCATTTCTGCCATTCCTGGGAACAGTAAGCATACTTAAATTAAGTGGAACTCTAACATTTCTTGAATGTGATATTTTTAACTTGTCTTAGTTTTCCATCATGAACATTTAAAAGATGTTCAAGGAGCTCTGTAGATTAATACCATCCTATCAACTCATGAAACCTTGCTGAGGTCAATTAAAAAACTTACAGTAAACATTAAAGATACAATGACCACACTATACTGCAGGATTTTTTTAGGATTCATTATTATGTCAGAGAAATTATTATGGAATTGAATGGTTAAGGATAGGTATGCATTTTAGGTTCTGGTTTAAGAAAGATTTAAGTTTAAGTCTTTGCTTCACTTAACTTGGATTATATTATTGACCTAAAGTAACTTGCTCAAAAACTTTTTAGATATAGAATAATAAAGCTTAGTAAATTATGAAAGAGAAAAACTATCCCTTTTGCAATGGGAACAGAAGCAAGGAAACATTTTAAATGTTTGGAAAATAGACATAGTAGAAAGTAGAATCCATGCGTAACCCAGCTTAAAATCGATTTGCTTCTATTATGGTTACAATTAGGATTGCATTTTAAAAATGTATAGACTTGTATAAATTATGTTAATCTTTTGGTTAGAATACAGAGGACACTTGCAGTCAATTGTTTCCAGGGCTGCACAATCCTGCTACTGGAAAAGGGAAGGGGGAACCAATTAGAGTCCTTGGAAAAAGTGTTGGAGCAGGACAAATGAGGATAGTAACCATGGGGAAGATAAATGGCCACCACACTGGTGTTACCCACTAGAATCAGTTCAGTGTTGCTGACTGGCTATTAAATAGCACCAGAAAGAAAAGACCATTTTCTCTAATAGATTAGCTCACTGCCTAAATCATGTTAATGCTCTTATCAGGCCCACCTGGCTGATTTTTTGAGGTCCTTCTGATGATTCATACTTAAGGGAATACTAGGAGACAGGACTGCCTTAAATAGTTTTAGATATAAATTCTTCAAGCCTTAGTTTTTCTTATTCATAAGATAGTTATAATCTTCCTACTCACTTCCAGAGGTGTTGTGAAAACCAATGAGCTTAATATATATTAAAAGGCTATGAAAATTGTCAAGTATTAGTAACTATAAGATGGCATGATGATGACATCATAATACATACCATACTCATTATCTCTCAGGCACAGTTTTAGATGTTATATTGTCTTACTCAAACCTTTGAACAACTCTATGAAGTAGGTAATATTATTATCATCCTTATTCTATGGATAAAATTGAAAAAAACAGAGACTAAATAATTTTTCCAAGGTCATAGTAGGGGGTAGAGCCCAGAATCAATCCTGTGCAATAGTGTCTCAGAACCCATAAACTTCTCTAATCCACTGCCCCCTGTTCATGGTACACTGTCCAGTGATCATGATGATGATGACAACAAGGGCAATAGTGATCAAGCTGACTATTGATCACAATTATCTAATTTAGAAAATAGCTTGAGGCCAAAATATAGCTGAACACTTGATGTGAAAGTTGCTCAGTCATGTCCAACTCTTTGCACCCCATGGACTGCACAGTCCATGGAATTCTCCAGGCCAAAATACTAAAGTGGGTAGCTGTTCCCTTTTCCAGGGGATCTTCTCAACCCAGGGATTGAATCCAGGTCCCCTGCATTGTGAGCAGATTCTTTACCAGGTGAACCACCAGGGAATAAACTGAAACAAAACTGGCTCTCCTGTAAATTCTAAAATTGATTCTTATCGCACAAGGGGCTAATCTGGAGCTAAACCTCAGGTAAATTTCCTCTCCCTCTTTCCCTTATTCTGATGTATAGAAATACATCAGAATAAATAAATAAATAATAACACTCAGAAGGTTCTTAGACGTCAAGAAGTTTTGACCTTTGAGCAAATAGATGTATTACAAACTAGGCCCCCAGAACCCTACTTCATTAGAACTGACTTTGGGTCTTTGGACAAGGGATGAGTCAAGTTTCACTTCCACATACTCATTCCTTTTTCTCTCTGGGAAAAAATGTTAATATTCTTGGAGGAGGTCTAGTATTAAAAGTTTTGCACATTTATAAGTTAGCACAAATGAGATTTTCTTAGTCAACTTTTTAAAATCACAGCTAAAAAGGGAACAATCTCCTGTTACACAATATATGTGAGCCTTAAATGGGAGATAAAGTATTGGAGAAGCCCAATTTTAATCTTTGTCCAAAATGGAAGCCTTGGGTAAACAGAGGGCAACCCAAGGACATGGAAAATGGGGTCAGGGAAAACGTACTACTTAAAAGCATGGATTGTGAAGGGGTTGGAGCAGGTGCCACTGAAGCAAACTTCACATTTTGGGAGCTTCATAAGCACTGACATCCTTTAATATTCATGGATAAAGGCAGAACAGACTTTGGGTGCTTGTGCTGGCAAAATGGAAAACATGTGACAGACACAACTAAGAGAGCGGAGAGTCATTTGACTTTTCAATATCTGATTAAAGAAGGAGAATTTTTCATAACGTGTTTCTTTGTTTTTTCACATAGATATATATTTATAATTGGAATATAAATGCTTTACAATGTTGTGTTAGTTTCTGATGTAGAACATGAATCAGCTATATGTATACACACATTCCCTCCCACTTGAGTCTCTGACAGGCGCCCCCCACTCCCCGCCTCACAGCCGTCCCATCCCTCTAGGTCATCACAGAGCCACAAGCTGAGTTCCCTGTTACACTCTTTGGATTATAAGAAGTTATATCTAGGAAAAGGAAAAAAGAAAAAAAGAGTGTTATTTAAGAACATAGCAGATCTGGAACTTGAACAGGAAGGGTGCAGGAAGCTAGAGCTGTTCCAGGGTGGCTCACCCCCTCAACAGCACCTGAGCTCTGTCTTCCATCTGCCTCCTCATAGCTTCCCAAGGCCACATCATTGGTGTCTACTCTCTACAGGCCCAGCTGGCTCAGCTTCTCTAAACTACCTCATTGTTACAATGTTTTCCTATTACACAATAAAAAGATAGGTGAGCTCAGGGGGCGACATGTTGCCACACCAGCTTTCTTTGTAAATTGCTGTACAATTTGGGGGTTGACTCTCCTTGGGTTGGGTAGGTGGGGCAAGAAAAGTAGAGGTGCTTGGTGAAAAACATGTTAACCTAAGGCCACCCATCCCGGGTACAAGAACAAATCATGAACCCCTTAGAAAAAATGTAGCCAGATGAAGTATTGTGATTAAATAATGATGCTTTTGAACTGTGGTATTGGAGAAGACTCTTGAGAGTCCCCTGGACTGCGAGGAGATCCAGCCAGTCCATCCTAAAGGAGATCAGTCCTGGGTGTTCTTTGGAAGGACTGATGCTAAAGCTGAAACTCCAATACTTTGGCCACCTGATTCGAAGAACTGACTCATTGAAAAAGACCCTGATGGTGGGAGGGATTGGGGGTAGGAGGAGAAGGGGATGACAGAGGATGAGATGGCTGGATGGCATCACTGACTGGATGAACATGAGTTTACTCTGGTAAACTCTGGGAGTTGGTGATGGACAGGGAGGCTTGGAGTGCTGTGATTCATGGGGTTGCAAAGAGTTGGACATGACTAAGCGACTGAACTGAACTGAATGTTTCTTGACATCCATCAACATTTGTATTTAAATTAAGTAGATAAATGTATTTGTGTATAACTAAATCCATAAGTTAACCTCAAAGCCTTTTAACTGTTTATTTATTTTTGGTTGCACTGTGTCTTGGATGCTGCACTGGTTTTTCTCTAGCTGCTGTGAGCAGGGGCTACTCTCTGGTTGCAGCATGCAGGCTTTTCACTGGGGTGGCTTCTCTTGTTGAGTATGGGCTCTAGGGCACGTGCCTTCAGTGGTTGTGACTCCTGAGCTCTAGAGCACAGGCTCGGTTGTTGTGGTGCATGGGCTTAGTTGCTCGACAGCATGTGAAATCTTCCGGGATCAGGGATTGAACCCATTTTCCTGCACTGGCATGTGGATTCTTCACTACTGTGCCACCAGGGAAGTCCCTAACCTCAAAATTTAAAGGAAACCATTTACATATATAGTTAGAGAGTGAAACCACAAGAGGGAAAAGATTCAGATCTCATGTTTTAAGTGAATGGTTGATTATCATTATAGAGGGATAATAAACATAGATTATTTAGAATTACCTGGTGTTATGGTGGGCTGCAGTTCATGGGGTCGCTAGAGTTGGACACGACTGAGCGACTTCACTTTCACTTTTCACTCTCATGCATTGGAGAAGGAAATGGCAACCCACTCCAGTGTTCTTGCCTGGAGAATCCCAGGGACGGGAGAGCCTGATTGGCTACCATCTACGGGGTTGCACAGAATCAGACACGACTGAAGCGATGACGCAGCAGCAGCAGCAGCAGCAGCATGGACTGAATTTTATCTCTCCAAAATTCATATGTGGAAGCCCTATCTCCCAATCTGACTGTATTTAGAGATAAGGCTTGAGGAGGTAATAGAGTTAAATAAGGTCATAAGGATCCCTTGGACTGCAAGGAGATCCAACCAATCCATTCTGAAGGAGATCAGCCCTGGGATTTCTTTGGAAGGAATGATGCTAAAGCTGAAACTCCAGTACTTTGGCCACCTCATGCGAAGAGTTGACTCATTGGAAAAGACTCTGATGCTGGGAGGGATTGGGGGCAGGAGGAGAAGGGGACGACAGAGGATGAGATGGCTGGATGGCATCACTGACTTGATGGATGTGAGTCTGAGTGACCTCCGGGAGTTGGTGATGGACAAGGAGGCCTGGCGTGCTGTGATTCATGGGGTCGCAAAGAGTCGGACATGACTGAGCGACTGATCTGATCTGATCTGATCTGAAGGTCATAAGGAAGGAGCCTTAATCCCTTAGGACTGTTGTCCCTAATTAGAAGAGGAAGAAGCACCAAGAATGCATATCCAAAGAGAAAGGGCCTTGTGAGGGCTAGAAGGGGGCCGACTACAAGTCACAGATTATGGTCTCACCAGAAGCCAACCCTGCCAAGCCCTTGATATTGCACTTCCAACCTCCAGAAGTGGTAAGAAAAATAATTGCTTGTGTTTAAGTCATCAGCCTGTGACATTTTGTTATGGAAACCCAAGTCAGCTAATACAACTGGGTTGATTTTTCACGGGTCTGAAGTTTATAACATTTGCCTAATAGAACCGTGGGCTTCCCAGGTGGCTTAGTGGTAAAGAATCTGCCTGCCAATGTAGGAGACAGGGATTCGATCCCTGGGTCGGGAAGATCCCCTCCCTGGAGAAGGTAATGGCAACCCACTCATGTATTCTTGCCTAAAGATTCCCATGGACAGAGAAGCTTGGTGGGCTACAGTCCATGGGGTCACAAAAGACACATGACTTGGAAACTAAGAAACAACAACGCTAGAACTGTAGATCTACCAGATAAGACAGGTCCTATAACGTGAGCACAGCTAAGTGATCTTGTGGGGCCACTTTTTCTAGTATTTCATGCACAGCTTATTACAGAGGGTTGCATTAATATGCCCAAACATTACTGATTATACCTATCATTATTTTATATAGCAATAGAGTCTTTGCTTATCTATCAGTCTCTATGTCTTGCTGGGCCAATAGAAAAAGATCTATACTAAAGGAAAAACATAAATTGGTTTCCCTTTACATTTGGAAAGCCAAGGGATGCTGTTTCTTCTTGAAGATAAATTCATTCCATTACTGCTCATGCATTTTCAGAACAGAGTATCTGAATCTAATATCTGAGTCCTCTTACTAATAGTCTCACTCCCAAGTTTCACTGCCTAGGGAAAATGTCATACTAATAGTAGTGTGAGTTGCTAGTCATGTCTGACCCTTTGCGACCCCATGGACTGTAGCCTGCCAGGGTCCTCTGACCATGGTATCTCCATGCAAGAACACTGGATTGGATTGCCATTCCCTTCTCCAGAGGATCTTCCCAACCCAGGGATCAAACCCAGGTCTCCTGTGTTGCAGGCAGGTTCTTTACTGTCTGAGCTACAGGGAAGTTCTACTAAAGGTTATATTCAATTGTCTGCCTCAGTCCTTTCCAGGAATTTGAGGAAGCTTAATTTCACTTACCTCAAAATTCCCTTTCAATTATTGTTAATATTTTAAAATTATGCTAAATATTAATATTTTAAATTTAAAAAAGAATATTTTTTAGAGATATATACTGAAATATTTATAGATGAAAGGATAACATCCTTGGCATTTGCTTCAAAATTCAGGATAGGTTGAGGGATGGGAACTATAGATATAACAAGTTTATCCATGACTAGAAAATTTTTGAAGTTTTGTGATTGGTGCAGGAATATAATATATAATTTAATAAATCTTATAAAAATTTGAAAAATTTTATAACAAGTTAAATAGTTTTTCTGTGAAGAGCAAGAAACCCCAGGGATGTGATGTGTGTGCTCTCAAATGGCATTGCTAGCTCATCATGGCCATCATGTATATTGCATGTCCAAGTTATAACCTGATCAATCCCCATCCCTATATTACTGGCTCCTATAATACTAAGGTGAGGCTCTTCAGCTTCTCTCCAGCAATCACTTGACTGAAGCTATGATCTATTACCAGTGACAGGTCTTTCATAACACCTCACCTATCCTTAGATTTTATCACACCCTTAGAAATACAGCTCTTTTTCTCTCTGTTCAGTTCAGTTCAGTTGCTCAGTCATGCCCAACTCTTTGTGACTCCATGGACTGCAGTTCGCCAGGCCTCCCTGTCCATCACCAACTCCTGGAGCTTACTCAAACTCATGGCCATTGAGTCAGTGATGCTATCCAACCATCTCATCCTCTGTCATCCTTTCTCCTCCTGACTTCAGTCTTTCCCAGCATCAGGGTCTTTTCCAATGAGTCAGTCCTTCACATCAGGTGGCCAAAGTATTGGAGTTTCAGCTTTAGCATCAGTCCTTCCAATGAATATTCAGGACTGATTCCCTTTAGGATGGACTGGTTGGATGTCCTTGCAGTCCAAGGGACTCTCAAGAGTCTTATCCAGCACCACAGTTCAAAAGCATCAATTCTGTGGTGCTCAGCTTTCTTTATAGTTCAACTCTCAAATCCATACATGACTACTGGAAAAACCATGACCTTTACTAGACAGACCTTTGTTGGCAAAATAATGTCTTTTCTTTTTAATGTACTGTCTAGGTTTCTGTGTGTTAGGCTTTCTTTAGTTCATAAATGTCACCATTCTGTAGAGAGTCTAGGATAGAAGTATCAGTTCACTGACAGAACATCTTACTGTTCTCAAAATCATTTTTCTTTGTTAATTCTCTTAACAATCCTTGCCTTCTTTCCTCCCTTCTTGACTTCTGGTAAGTGTTAGACAAAGCTTGTGGTCATTGATTCTCTACAACTAGAGTGTAAATCCATTCCCTCCAGTATTCTCTCTGGAGAGAAAGGTTAACCTTTATTGCTCAACTTCTTAGAGATAAGTCTTTATCTCTCACTCAGTATATGAGCCCTAATTCAAACAAAGCTCCTATTGGCTCCAGGCCATGCAGCTCTACAATTCATTTATAGCTGTCTGAATTCTTAGTGTCCACGTGCACAAACACACACACAGCAATAGAAGACTTCTAAAATCTTTCTGACTATGACACTTGGCCAATCCAATTATATATGATCCATGGGATGAGTGATGCATTTGGAGAAACTGATAATCTGGGTAGCTGATGATTACACCTCTATAAACAAAATAGACTCCTGCCAACTGGACAGTTAGATCTGGATTCATTCTGGAATGGTTCTGGTGTCAGGCTTATAAACATAGTCTACACGGTTTGGGGTGCTAGAATTTAAGAACGACCTTCTTTTTTTCTCTAAGAACATGATGTTCTTTGGAGACAGGAAGTGTTGTGGATGGAGCAGGCAGCCTCTGCTGAAAGCCCATATGTTCAGCATTGACACGGAGGCTGGCATGACAAGAGTGGGCAGAGTGCACTGTCATACCGAGCTGGCATTCGTAATCTCAAAGAACAGGCTGTGACCTTGATGACAGAATTATGCTGCCTGCCTTTCTCCTCTCGAGCTTACCCAGTATACTCTGAAAATGTCTACTTTGGTAAGGTTTATTCAGGAGACAAGACAGTCTCCTAGTAACAAATGAATTCTAGAATTGGAAATCAAAGTATCACTATATGCATTAGAAATGATTAAATTTACTGAACATTCTTCCAAGGAGAACAGTTTGTTTCTGACTCATTCCTAGTACCTTTTTTTTTTTTTTCCTTTGACTGTTCATCCCTAAGAGAGGGGACCATTTAAGACTATTAGTGACTAATGAAACTTTAATCATACTCTGATACACAGACTATTTAGCTATAAAGCAGCTTCTTAGCGGGTGGTGTACTAGAGTGGGAGAAACACAGTTTGGAACATTTTCCTGTGAAACAGCAATATTTCTGTCAAGGATACTTTCAATTGGAAAAAGATTTCAGGAAAAACATGGCCTGGCTTTATGTGATAAACTCCCTGATAGATAGTTTCCTTCCTGAAAGTAAAGGTCCTTGGTGAAACTAGCCCACGCCTTCCCATGGTGGTAATCTTAGTTGGTATTTAAGAGCACTTATAGGCAGATAGTTCTTCTTCATAGCTAAGCTCCCTTTCTTCCCTATTTCCTTTTTTCAGGCCTGGAGGAAATGGAACACTCTAGTCACATTTTCTTCATTCAAATAAATGAAGACAGTTCTTTTATATCCAAGAGAAATAACTATAATTTCTTAAATGTTTACTTAAAGGGCTTGTTTTCTCATTCTTTTGTTTTTACTTTTTTTCTTGGGCCCTTAATTTGTTTTTATGTATACTTATAAGTTTCTGAGACCCCCCCCCAAATAGACAAACACATAGTATTCTAAGTCCTGAATAATTTCTAAAGGAGTGAATCATTTCTCCCTCTTGTTGTATTATTTTTAAATAATGCACTGAAATTTATAGTCAGCATCTTGATGCTTGATTTTCTGCTATAGTCCTGGGAAGCCAATAGCATAAGTTGCATAAAATTTCTCAGTTACTTGCATATTCATATTTTAAAATTCTGATTTGCCTGCTGATTTTAATTTGTCAATTCAAAGGATGATTATTTTCTTTTTGGGAATATAATATATTGTTTGGGTAAAAATCAAGTTCATTGTCCTAAACATTAGTATTAAACCTGGGAATTAAAATTTAGGCATCTTATTACCATCTCTTTAAACTAATTTCAGACTATGGATTTTGTTGACCATACCACTATGAGAGGATAGATTCAAAACCCCAAAATCTCCTCTTCATGAGAAAGATGAGTCATCAGGTTTTTAACTGTGATATTATTTTATGTCAGGCAATATGATTTGCTAGGGGAATGTTTAAGTGATGCTGTAATTGAATAAATAAAACCCAACCCAAACATAACTTTGTAAAGTTACAGATTCTGTATTTATATTCTCACGATGTATCATACTGTCAAGCTGTACATCCAAATTTTTGTCAATGGACTTCTTCCACTCAATACAGCTGATTTGGTGCCCCTTTCAAATTTGCTTTGAAAACTCTCCATCACAGGTACCTTTTTTCATTCTTATCTTTTAGTACTTAAATGTTCTTTAGTCTAAGATAGTCATTTTTTAAAATTGTTCCCAGAAACTAAAGGTTCTTCATGGCTTTACTTTAGATTTTAGTTAGCATTTTGATCTTGTCTCCGAAACCTTGATTTGAATCAGAGATCAGCATAGAAAATAAACAAAAATGAGCTTTTCTTTATTGAAGACAGGATGTTAGTTCAGATACTTGTTTGCAGCATTCACTTAAGAACACTAAGTGAATTGCCTCTCTTTCACTCCAGGGAATACAGATATGAACTGCAGATGTGCTTATATATGTACCAGAATTCCCTATTATTGACCTTTTGGAAATGCCAGTGAAATAAGAAGTACAGACTAATAATACATGCTTATTTGGTATTTATCTTTCTGATATCACAATCTAGAGGCCTAACAACATTTCTCCAGGCTGATTCAGAGTACTGGGACCAATGCTATGGGAAGTCATCAGTAGAGATGCAGAATACACAAGTTCACCATTGGTAGTAACAGAGTACATGTTAGTATGGCACTCCACTCACCACAAGTCCATTCACATCCATTCTATCTTCTGATCTTCATAACATTCCCATGAAGCAGGTAGGGTGATTCTCAGGTAAACAGGTCAGAAAGATTAGGGACTCTTACAAGTTCACTCAGTGACTCAAACACTGTCCAGTGTCCTTCCAGTTAGACTTTAGCCTCTCATAATAGGCTTGTCTTTAATATTTTTTTTTAACTGAAGTATAGTTGATTTACAATTTTGTGTTAATTTTAGGTCTACAGCACAGAAACACATACACACACGTATGTATACTGTCCATGGAATTCTCCAGTCAAGAATACTAGAGTGGGTAACTATTCCCTTCTCTAGGGGATCTTCCCAACCCAGGGGTCAAACCCAGGTCTCTTGCATTGCAGGTAGATTCTATACCATCTGAGCCACCAGGGATGCCTGTCTGTATGTATACACTATACACACACACACACACACACACAAAAAATTATGTCACTAAGTGATAAAAATGACTTGTCGGAAGACCAAAGAGAAGACCAGAGAGACATTAGGATAGGTTTATGCCAGCAGAGACTATTGTCCATGTAAGACTAAGCTACACTAAGGAAACTAATTTATGGGAATTCAGAATTCCATCAAGCTCAAAAGTCTTCACTATTAGCCATTTAAATGCAATTCAAGCCAAAAAAATAATATAGTAATCTGCATGGATATTTAGTTGATATTAGAATTAATTGATGTTTATAACCTCAATGGCGATAGACTATGTGGCAGTCCCATTTATACCCTTTTCAAAGAGATCAGGGCTGGTGATAAGATTCCAGATGGTGTTCTAGCCAAGTTCTCCGATTGTTAATACCCTCTAGTACTGCTAAGAAGACAATTCCTAACATTGCATAGTTCCTTCAGTGATCATGGAGAACAGTTGTCCTGATGTTCCCAGATGTTGGCTAAAATCATTGGTGCAAATAATCCTTGTTAACATGGATGTTAATTGACTTCCATGGAATTGTCTCACAACCATGTGAAGATTTAAGTCTCAGTATCAAAGTGTTTAGGAGAATTCAGGCTACATTGTAAATATGTTTGTGTTAAAATAATGAGTAAATAACTCTTGATTACTTTTAAACAGAATTTTGGCTCAATACAACAACAGGCTTGAAAATTAAAATTAAAATCCATAATTGAATTATTAATTAAGATTTGTGATCTTAAGAGGAAATTTTATTTTACATACTGTTTGGAAACTTAAAAAATACCAAGTTCCACAATGTTTTCAATTTAGTTAGATTTATAAAAAATTTATTATTCAAGACAATTTTATTTACTTCAAAGTTCCTGAAAAGGAAATGAAATATAAAATGCAGTTAAAATTTTTGAAGTAAGTTTTTCAGTGGGAACACTTTCAAAGTGTTCTTTATTAAATTTGCTAGACATAGAGTAATAACACTTGGCTAAACTTAAAAGCTTAAGAAATAACTATTTTTTAATCTAAAACTTTAATAAGTATTTATTTTTTAAACAAAAGTAAGTCTCTAGGTGTTTTTTTGCTCAGCACAAAAATCACTCTCAAGGGTACCATTAAAACGTCTTTAACACTGCATTGTACTATGTGAAATCCATTTATTTTAGTAGTATTTTCCTTAATTTTTTCTTCAAATATTTCCAGTATGTTTATCCTAATTCCCTAAGAAAAATCCGGAGAATACTTTGGTGCCTAATAAACATGCAAAATTTCACCATACAAAAAAGAAATATTGAAACCTGTCACCAAAATCATAGCTCCCTTGAAAACATCACTGTGAATCAGGTAAGTCTGGTTCAACTCAAACAGCACCAAGGGATCCATAAGGAACGATTGACTTGCTGCATCCCTCAAATCAATTGCTATAGACCCACCCAGCCCCTTTCACACAGTCCACACAGATGTACACATACTCTCAAAGATTTGGCCACCCAAGTTGAGATCTCAGAATCTCATCTAATTTTAGTCTAGCTTACATATCCAGGATTTTGTTTGTGAAAACAAAACTTGAGAAAGCCCAATAACTGTGAGAGAGTTATGTTTCAGGATTTTTTTTTTTAAGATTTTAAAATTCCTTGTTACATTTTAATTATGCAAAAAAAATTCTTTCATGGAAGGGGAACATGTGGTCTACAGTTTTAGCCTTTGGCCACAATTGCAGTTTCTGATAAAGCTTTCGATCTATGAGCTTGTATTGAGTGTCAGTTTTATGAGTAAAGAATTTGGAAAGAGCTTCTCGTTTCTGGGATGAACAAGGAGTCTCTGCCTCTGTATCTACCCTATGAGTGTGGTATGTGTATGTGTATAGGTGTGCATGAAAATGTGCTGTTTTGAGGGTAAGAGAGACTAGCCTTGAGAGCTTTCAAATGGAAAGTAGACTTCACTAGACTGTGTCATCACCGCTTAATTATCTCCTAGTCTTCAAGGAGCTTTCCTGAGACAAAAATAGATGCTAATACTCTAGTCTCCTCTTACACTCATGAAACTAGACACGAATCACTAGGACCTTCACTAATACTGTGAAAAGTCTGAACTCCTCCATGACTGTGTCAAAACAAGGAGCACAGGAACCTCAGGAATGCAGTCTCTTCCTCACTCTCTTCTTCAACATCTCATGAATGTACATATAATTGGCCAAACCAAAAATGCAGATCCTGACTCCTGTGTGCTATGGTGTTTTTCGTGCTCCGTATGGTCATATCTGGTCTTTACGCCTGGAGATGGTGACCACTGCCTCTAAAAGGTGTGACTCTCTACAGGTGCTATGTACACAGCCCAAGCTTACCTTTTCCTCCCAAGTTCAGAATCAAAAAAGGGGGAGAGGTAAATAACAATGGAACAGATGGAAATTGAGGACAATGCTCTTTTAGGTTCTATGAGCTAAGTGTAAATCATACTATTTCTGCCATCTTTAATCTCTGAGAAGTCTGTAAAATGAAGAGCTATACCATGTTGACAGTAGACGCTAAGGTTTTCACCTTGGACAGGTCCCCGGAGCTTATCCTATTTACTGTGAAGGACCATTCTCTTGTCCTCTGCTTTCCTTCCTAGTTTTGTCTACCACATTGTCCACCTACATGATGATCAGAAAGCTCAAATTTACTATATAAGTAAGAAAGCTATTGAAGTTACCATGAGCAAGATGTGGTTATACCCCTTAGTTAAAGAACTGAAATTCGTTCATGCACTTTATTTTTATACCAGTGAGGTAAGATACATACTATATTTTACACCTTGATGTTGTTTTTTTAGTCACTAAGTCATGCCTGAGTCTTTTGTCACCCATGGACTATAGTCCGCCAGGCTCCTTTGTCTGTGGGATTTCCCAGGCAAGAATATTAGAATGAGTTGCCATTTCTTTCTCCAGGGGATCTTCCCAACCCAATGGGCTGAACCTGTATCTCCTGTACTGTGGGCAGAATTTTTCCTTTTTTTTTTTTAACCACTGAGCCACCAGGAAAGCCCTTTTACATCTTACTATGTGACAAATGTAAGTTTGAATATACTTATTTTCTTATTTGAGTCACCATTTAAAGAGTGAAAATGTCAGTCATTCAGTCGTGTCTGACTCTGCAACCCCATGGACTGTAGCCTGCCAGGATCCTCTGTCCATGAAATTCTCCAGGCCAAGAATACTGCAGTGGGGTGCCATTCCCATCTCCAGCGGAGTCTTTCTGACCCAGGGATAAAACCTGGTTCTCCCACATTAAAGGCAGATTCATAATTAAAAGTTGAATGATATAAACCTACAATTAAATAAGTTATATTAAAGATAAGGGCGATCAGTACTAAAAGCTTGTCCCTTTCTAATTGTTTTACTACATTTTACCAGCATCTATGTTGTTGAGGTTATTCATACTTATGCTGTCTATGTGGAGTAAATATAATGGTGTATTACAGCACATTGATCCCAGTTCCATGTTCTTTGACATCAGGTTGATATCAGCTATGTCAACAGTCTTTACCCTAAAAGAAAAAGTGAAAGAAAGAAAGTGAAAGTCACTCAGTCATGTCCAACTCTTTGACACCCCATAGACTTTAGAGTTTATGGAATTCTCTAGGCCAGAATACTGGGGTGGGTAGCCTTTCCCTTCTCTAGAGGATCTTCTCAACCCAGGGGTCAAACCTATGTCTCCCACATTGTGAGCACATTCTTTACCAGCTGAACCGTAAGGGAAGCCCAAGACTATTGGAGTGGGTAGCCTATCCCTTCTCCAGCAGATCTTCCCAACCCAGGAATCGAACCGGGGTCTCCTGCATTGCAGGCAGATTCTTTACCAACTGAAGTATCAGGGAAGCTTTACCCTGAAGGGAAACTAGAAAATGCAACAAATTAGACATTTTTCCCTCCTGAGAGTCAGTGGTTCAATATGCCCTGGCATACTGCAGGAAGGATATTCTTGAGAACCACTGAAGACACACATCCTCTGCTCACAGAATTTCTAACTAAATCAGGCTACTTTTGGTTCTTTGGGTTCTGAAATGGCAACCTTATTCAGTAGAAATTTTCCAGTCTTTGAAAAAGTGGCATTTTAAAAATAAGGCATAGAGGTTACCCCCAGGTTCTGATTCAGAGGGTTGGTGAGGGCTGCACAGTATGAGTACAAAGTCCTATGTGTCATTAGGAAATGAGATCACATTTGCAAGGAAACACCCATCAGAGGATGTCTCAGTCACCCTCTGCTTCATTTTGATAGAAAAGAAAGTAGATGAAAAAACTATTATCACTTCAAATAAGTCATTGACTTTCTAAATAAAGACTGGGATAATTAGACCTGAAAATACCTGTAGTTTTCAAATGAGAAGAACAATAGGACTCTGTTTCTGCCTTGCAGTGGCTGCATTATAAAAACCCAACAGTTGTCTGCTTTCAATTGTTATCCCTCATGAAAGAGGAGATAAAGAAGATGAAGAGGGAAAAACAGGAGGGGCAAAGAGAATCACTTTCAGAAAGTCAGTAAGAGTTAAGAGCAAAGACATCAAAGTCTGCTGTTAAGTCATAATTATGATGTTTAGGTGATGAATAAAAAGAATTATGGATGTTCCCAGTTAAATATATTCTTAGAGTTATTTACATAATTCAAGGCATCCACCAGAACAGTAATAAAACACATACAATGTAATCAGTCAGTTCAGTTCAGTTGCTCAGTCGTGTCTGACTGTTTGTGACCCCATGGACAGCAGCACGCCAGGCCTCTCTGCCCATTACCAACACCCAGAGTTCACACAAACTCATGTCCATCAAGTTGGTGATGCCATCCAACCATCTCATCCTCTATTGTCCCCTTCTCTTCCTGCCTTCAGCCTTTCCCAGCATCAGGGTCTTTTCTCAGGAGTTGGTTCTTCCCATCAGGTGGCCAAAGTATTGGATTTTCATCTTTAGCATCAGTCCTTCCAATTAATATTCAGGACTGATTCCCTTTAGGGTGGACTAGTTGGATCTCCTTGCAGTCCAACAGACCCTCAAGAATCTTCTCCAGCACCACAGTTCAAAAGCATCTATTCTTCAGCACTCAGCTTTCTTTATAGTCCAGCTCTCACACCCATAAATGACCACTGGAAAAACCATAGCTTTGACTAGACGGACATTTGTTGGCAAAGTAATACCTCTGCTTTTTAATATGCTGTCTAGGTTGGTCATAACTCTCTTCCAAGGAGCAAGTGTCTTTTCATTTCATGACTGCAGTCACCATCCACAGCAATTTGGAGCCCCCAAAACAAAGTTTGTCACTGTTTCCACTGTCTCCCTATCTATTTGCCATGAAGTGATGGGACCAGATGTAAAGAACAATTGTATTCTAGATAATGAAATATTATTCCTCTAGCATGAAATATTAAACACATCACTATACTCTAATAACATTTTTAAAGATAAATGAAAATAGTTAGACTCAAATATAAAACATCTGAAAGTATATACGGTATTTGTTAGGTTTTACACTGATCAAATCAAGTAACTTCTTCTCACCTTCATATTGTGAAAAAGTCCATTATAATGCAAAAGAGACCCTTCTTCATGTGAGATGTGTTGGGTAATGGAACCAGCAAGTGATCCTTGACGATAAGTGGCCAACTTTATAGAGTACTGAGCACAGTGATTTCTGAAGGTTAGGGAACACAGTAAAAGTGGCCCCATACCATGTGCCAGATTCTATTATTGGAGTTGTGTATGGCTCTCCAAACAACACAGCTGTGCTGTCCACATCGTCCTGCCTATACCTTTAATGGAACTGCCACTCTATACAGTGAGAGATGTTTTTCAGGTGTTGCCAGCTTTCATGGAATTTTCCAACCTGCATTTATTCCAATGAGTGACTGGTAGAAGCAGGTCAGGTTGTGACCCTAGAATAAGGTCAAATGTCAGTGAAACCAGGGCCAAAATGGCCTCATCACTGCTCTTACTTTTCTATTCTCTTAAAAACTGCTGCTGCTGCTGCTGCTAAGTCGCTTCAGTTGTGTCTGACTCTGTGCGACCCCATAGACGGCAGCCCACCAGGCTCCCCCCGTCCCTGGGATTCTCCAGGCAAGACCACTGGAGTGGGTTGCCATTTGCTTCTCCAATGCATGAAAGTGAAAAGTGAAAGCGAAGTTGCTCAGTCCAACTACATATCAAAGGTATTTACATGCTCGTGTAGAATACAAAACGTATAGTTTTGTTGTGCTGTGCTGTTGATAGTCCAGTGATCTTCATCAGTATATCCATGCAGTCACAGAAGTCTGCTCAGCTTCAGGACAAATATACTTTTTGGATAAATATTGAAAGATACTGATGAGGTTACAAGATAAATTTTATTTTCATGAAAATCTGTTGTATTTCTTCCAGCTATCTTTTCGTTTACTCATAAATTTACATTCAACGTTGTTGCTTTCTGGTTTGGCCTACCAGCTCTGCTATGAATTGTTTGTGACTTTACTAGCTGGAGCCACCCTGACTCAAAAGATGAGGTAGATGGATTTTCATTCTGTTCCACTCTCGAGCCTCTCAGCATCACTGGTGCCGAGTTCTTGCTTCCACTGAGACAATACATTTTATAGAGTATCTCACTAGTCTTTTGTTAGGGCACACACACACACACACACACACACACACACACACACACTCTTGCACATGTGCACAAACATGCACAAGCACAACAAAAGTGAGGTGGCAGACTTGACTGAAAGTTTGGGAGAAAAGTGCAGGGACTGATGTTCAGACCCACATACCAAAGTAACTGAAAACAGAATCTTCCTGTCTTCAGAGATCCTTCAGCTTTATCCCACATTACTTATGTATTCTCGCTCTTAATTCTCATGTCATTTTCTTCTCTGTTTCTTTTTACTTCCAAATCCTGATTATTTATAACACAGCAGTGTTTAGGTCTCCCTCTTGGTTTCCTAATGACCCGACTTTTGTCCCAAATACCTTATTAAGTTGTCCTCTTCTAAAAAACGCCCTGCTGCCTCATTAAGAGAATGTGTAGCTCTAGCTGTCATCTTAACAACTTTTAACCCTGCCACATAAACCTGAGTCAGTCATGCAGTCAATAAATAGCTGACTAAACACCCAAGTTGTGTGAAGGGTTACATAAATGATCTTCACTTCTGTGTGAAGTGAATACCTGTTCTCAGGTATAGAAATACCAGAGCCAGTACTTCCACCCCCCAAAATGCTCATAAAGGTCCCCAGATATTTAGTGTTATGCAGGAGAAGGCAATGGCAACCCACTCCAGTACTCTTGCCTGGAAAATCCCATGGATGGAGGAGCCTGGTAGGCTGTAGTCCATGAGGTCGCTAAAAGTCGGACGTGACTGAGCAACTTCACTTTCACTTTTCACTTTCATGCATTGGGGAAGGAAATGGCAACCCACTCCAGTGTTCTTGCCTGGAGAATCCCAGGGACAGAGGAACACAGTGGGCTGCTGTCTATGGGGTTGCATAGAGTCGGACACAACTGAAGCAACTTAGCAGCAGCAGTATTGTTGGGACCACATGGGACCTTTAACACTCTCTCTTACAACCATCCTTTCCTTCTTTGGAATATCTTAAATAGAGAAAAAATAATAACTAGAGTTACTTTGGGAAGTTCATTTAACAAAACATTGCAAATGCCATGTACAATACATGGACTTCAAAGTTAAGCATATTTAATACCAGCAGTTGGGTTCTCACTCTGACTTTGACTTGGCTCTGTGTCCACAAACAAATTGCCTGAGCCTTGATAACTCTAAAATTAATGATCAAGTGCCCATTTCAAAAATTATATTGAAAATTAAAAATAAAAACTTTCAGTAAATTTCTTAACACCATTCCTGGAATGCAGTGTTTAATAAATATCAGTTATTATTATTTATTAACTTTATTGAAATATCAAGCACGATGTGGATCAACATGTAGAGGCGGAGAGAATTCCTCTGAGCCTTCGTTGTGCAAAAGCAATTGTTCTGTACCGGTGGCATGGATGCTCTAGTCTTTCTATGTGGACATGGAAGGTTGAGAGGTCACTTTGCTTCTTTGTGTTGTGTGGCAGTTCCTCACACTGGATCTCAGAAGCAGCCAAGGATGGCTTTTCGCTCCCACCTTGGTCAAGCCATCATTCTCCTTTGGAGTGTGCCTCCAGTGAAGATGAGGGCTTCCCGAGTGGACAGGACAGTCTGGTGGGCTACAGTCCATAGGGTCACAAAGAGTGGGACATGAGTGAGCGACCAACACACTTCCAATGAGGACCAGCTCTGGCTTTCTTCGCTAGTTACCTCAGAGGCAGGGGTGAGGGGATATCGGTCTCTTCAGTTTCTATCCTGGCTACCTAGTTATTGAATATAGATGCTAAATACTCTTTTCTATTTCTCCCACCATTATTACTGATCCCATTTTTAACCACAGTCTGCTGTCAGTTTCACACATAGTACAGCTGAAAAGTCTCTGACCACAGAATTTCACTTGTCTTTATCATCATGAAAGCCCCCAACACAGCAGGCTCTCTATTTTATATCTGCTGAGCAAAAGAGGGTAATGTCTGCTGTGATTTTTCTGATGTCTCCCCTCCCAGGGACTGTCCTTCATTGGGCCGACACCAGCCCATCTCCACTGATGCCACTGTCCTGGCCTGCTGCTCCTGGCCAGTGCCAGGGAGCTCTGTTTGGTCCTCTCCTCCTCACTAGCTCTTTCTATTCCCTGCAGAGCACTGCTGGAGTCCAGCACTTCAAAGTCTTACTTAGATACAAGTGTTAACTGCTGTTCATCTTTGAAACATTACTATATTTATTAGTCTTTTATTTACAATCTCAACACTTGCTGTATTAAAGATATAGTTCTTGAAAACTCGTAACTGTTTAAAAGGGGAAAGCAATCTCTTAAAAATGATTACTCTCTCCTCTGAGCCCTGGTTATCCTTTTAACTGCTTCCCCACTTCACCTCGAACATGACTGAGCAACTAACACACACACACAAGGATACATACATACGTCTAACAAATATTTCTTCCCTTAAAACTTTTTTATATTTTTAAAAGTTATTTTATGTTTTTTAAATGTTTATCTAATGTTCCTATAACAATAGTAAAGTTGTATCATTATTAATTATATAATGGGTAAGCTTGATATGATACCTCAGGATCCAGCTTAATGTTTTATATATATATATATATATATACACACACACACACACACACACATATGCTTTTCTTCAATTTTTATATATGATTATGCACAATATATGTTTTTAAATGTATTTTGTTGTTGTATAGTAGCTGTGTCTGACTCTTTGTGACCTCATGGACTATAGCCCATTAGGCTTCTCTGTTCATGGGATCTTCCAGGCGAGAATACCGGAGTGGGTTGCCACTTCCTACTCCAAGGGATCTTCCAGATCTAAGGACAGAATTCACATCTTTTACATTGGCAAGCATTGGTACCCGCATTCTTTACCACTGAAGTATGCTTATATATATTTATATATTAGGATATTATATAAGTATATTAAGTATCTTTAGTGCATAAGGTTATTCAAGGAATAATGATGGTAAAGGCCTTCAGCTGCATGTGTAAGGTGATGAAGATTTTGTTTTGTTTTGTTTTGTTTATTAAGGGGAAAAGAGAGCAAATTTGTGTTAGAATAAAATATCAAGTTGATCCGTAACATGCAAGAACAGAGAGAAGAATAAAAGTTGAATGTGTAGAATGTTAGGAAAGTATATAAAACACTGCCAACAAAGACCTCTCCACACTACTTTGGAAAGAAAGAAACCTGATTTATTGTTAAGTATAACAGAGTACATAGCCCTTAAGAGATGATCAAGGCACTATAAAATTTCACACAATTTATACAGCAGAGCAGATTCAAAGTTCACTGGGAACTGAGGAAGGCAATCACTTTAACTATGCCCTTCTGAAAGAATAATAACTTATCTCCTCAAGAGACAGGGGTTACATCATGAGATTAACTCCTAGGCTAATTCTGGAGCTGTCTGTTTACATCTGCAGGGATTATGAAGCCTTCGACCTTGGAGAAATGTCTTCATTGTAAAACTGGACCTTGGACCAATCTGGCTCCTGGAGAAATTTACTTACCTTTCAAAGACCCACCATGTCATCAAGGAGATCTTTTAAGAGAGGAGGAACAGGAAAGAAGGGAAGAGGAGGCAGCTGCCACATCTGCCTGTGTTTATGCAGAGTTTGCAAATCATCACTTTAACATATAAAGCTGTGGAAGGTGTGGTTAGCCTCAGCACTTCTCTTCAATCTGACTCTGTTTTGATAGGCTCTTCCATTAAATCAGGTTTTAAGAAGCTTGTGAATCTTTTACTGTCAAACAATATTTTGATTAAAAATAGATTAGGTTTTCTTCTTGTTAAAATGAGAAGTATTTGGTCTTTTCTTATTAAGGGATGGTAGAGCCATACTTGAATACTGCGTAATCAGCCCATATCATAGAGATGATTCTCAAGAGAAAGTTTTTACTTTTCTGCTGGCCTTACCTTCCTAATTATTAAAAAGATAAATAACTGAAGCTTATAAATTCTAAAAGAATTACTTATGATTGTGTTTTTTTTCCATGTGTATTTTAAAACACCATCCTGTCATTTTAACAGGTCGTTAAGCTACAACCATTTGTTGTTATTGGGTACCCATCCTTCTGCTGTAACCAAGTGACCAAATATCCCTTCAAAATTGTTTTGATTTTGCTTTCCTAAAATCAGATCCTAAGTTTCCTAAATCAGCAAAGTTAAGTTCTTAAATATATTTTGAAATTAAAATTGCCTTTGATATTTCTCCACCTTGTCTTTGATTTTCCAGGCCCTGGAAAATTATAAGACATTGTCATTTCACTCATAAAAAGAGAGGTAAGAATAATTATTAATTTGGGAGGCTCAATATTTGTTAATTAGCTCAACACTATTGTAAGAACCGGACGGTGAGAGCTATAAATAAAAGATAAGTTTGGCCTTTCATGTCATTGATTTTGTAGATAACATACTGCTAATATTAATGTTCAAAAGATCGTACACCCTGCAGAATTGAATTGGAGGCCCTCGGTACCCTATTACTGTCTGTTTCATTGGTTAGTTCCCAATCAGAAAGCTGTGCTTTGCAGCCAAATCGAGAATTTTATTTTCTTCCACTTTGTTATTATTAGTTACTACAATAGATTAACTGTTACTCTTTAGCCTTATCACAAATGGTTTCTGCTTTTTCAATGATGCTTGTCTGAAGGGTCTGCTATAGGTTTCAAGCTAGAATTCGTTTTTCAGCCAAATAGAGAGCCCTCCCAGAGCCCTGTGAAAAGGAATCTGCCTGATATCCCTAACTATTGGTATTTCCATAAAAAGTGTGGGTATAGACTTAAAGCTGATAGCTGGGATATCTCTAAGATGGCTTTCTGAGAATCCCAACAAATTGAGTTTCTTTGTGAAGAGAAGAGAAGTGAAAAGCAAAGGAGAAAAGGAAAGATATAAACATCTAAATGCAGAGTTCCAAAGAATAGCAAGAAGAGATAAGAAAGCCTTCTTCAGTGATCAATGCAAAGAAATAGAGGAAAACAACAGAATGGGAAAGACTAGGGATCTCTTCAAGAAAATCAGAGATACCAAAGGAACATTTCATGCAAAGATGGGCACGATAAAGGACAGAGATGGTGTGGACCTAACAGAAGCAGAAGATATTAAGAAGAGGTGGCAAGAATACACAGAAGAACTGTACAAAAAAGAGCTTCAAGACCCAGATAATCATGATGATGTGATCACTGACCTAGAGCCAGACATCTTGGAATGTGAAGTCAAATGGGCCTTAGAAAGCATCACTACAAACAAAGCTAGTGGAGGTGATGGAATTCCAGTGGAGCTATTCCAAGTCCTGAAAGATGATGCTGTGAAAGTGCTGCACTCAATATGCCAGCAAATTTGGAAAACTCAGCAGTGGCCACAAGATTGGAAAAGGTCAGTTTTCATCCCAATCCCAAAGAAAGGCAATGCCAAAGAATGCTCAAACTACCGCACAATTGCACTCATCTCACACGCTAGTAAAGTAATGCTCAAAATTCTCCAAGCCAGGCTTCAGCAATATGTGAACCGTGAACTTCCTGATGTTCAAGCTGGTTTTAGAAAAGGCAGAGGAACCAGAGATCAAATTGCCAACATCCGCTGGATCATGGAAAAAGCAAGAGAGTTCCAGAAAAACATCTATTTCTGCTTTATTGACTATGCCAAAGCCTTTGACTGTGTAGATCACAATAAACTATGGAAAATTCTGAAAGAGATGGGAATACCAGACCACCTGATCTGCCTCTTGAGAAATCTGTATGCAGGTCAGGAAGCAACAGTTAGAACTGGTCATGGAACAACAGACTGGTTCCAAATAGGAAAAGGAGTACGTCAAGGCTGTATATTGTCACCATGTTTATTTAACTTATATGCAGAGTACATCATGAGAAATGCTGGACTGGAAGAAACACAAGTTGGAATCAAGATTGCTGGGAGAAATATCAATAACCTCAGATATGCAGATGACACGACTCTTATGGCAGAAAGTGAAGAGGGGCTAAAAAGCCTCTTGATGAAAGTGAAAGTGGAGAGTGAAAAGGTTGGCTTAAAGCTCAACATTCAGAAAACGAAGATCATGGCATCTGGTCCCATCACTGCATGGGAAATAGATGGGGAAACAGTGGAAACAGTGTCAGACTTTGTTTTTCTGGGCTCCAAAATCACTGCAGATGGTGACTGCAGCCATGAAATTAAAAGACGCTTACTCCTTGGAAGGAAAGTTATGACCAACCTAGATAGCATATTCAAAAGCAGAGACATTACTTTGCCAACAAAGGTTCGCCTAGTCAAGGCTGTGGTCTTTCCTGTGGTCATGTATGGATGTGAGAGCTGGACTGTGAAGAAGGCTGAGCGCCAAAGAATTGATGCTTTTGAACTGTGGTGTTGGAGAAGACTCTTGAGAGTCCCTTGGACTGCAAGGATATCCAACCAGTCCATTCTGAAGGAGATCAATCCTTGAATTTCTTTAGAAGGAATGATGCTAAAGCTGAAACTCCAGTATTTTGGCCACCTCATGCGAAGAGTTGACTCATTGGAGAAGACTCTGATGCTGGGAGGGATTGAGGGCAGGAGGAGAAGGGGACGACAGAGGATGAGATGGCTGGATGGCATCACTGACTCGATGGGTATGAGTCTGGGTGACCTCTGGGAGCTGGTGATGGACAGGGAGGCCTGGCGTGCTGTGGTTCATGGGGTCGCAAAGAGTCGGACACGACTGAGCGACTGATCTGATCTGATCTGAATGAAAAGAAATGATTCTGTTAAAACAGGGCTGACCTAAGATCTAGCAGAATAAGAATGATTTACATCTCACTGCTAAAAAAAAATTAACTGTGATTGTTTCCTTAAAAATTGTTATTGTTTTAATGTTCTATTTTCTAGTTAGTATACAAGGAAGCACCTTGCTTTCTTATTTTATTGCTAACGCTCAATTTGTTGTTACTCACTCGCCAAGCTGTGTCCAACTCTTTGCAACCCCATGAACTGCAGCACACTGGTTTCCCGGTCCTTCACTATCTCCCGGAGTCTGCTCAAACTTGTGTCCATTGAGTCCTTGATACCATCCACTCATGTCATCTTTTGTCACCACCTTCCCCACTTTCCTCAATCTTTTACAACGTCAGGGTCTTTTTCAATGAGTCGATTCTTTGCATCATGTGGTCAAAGTATTGGAGCTTCAGCTTCAGCATCAGTCCTTCCAATGAATATTCAGGGATGCTTTCCTTTAGGATTGACTGGTTTGATCTCCTTGCTATCAAAGGGACTCTCAAGCATCTTCTCCAGCACCACAATTTGAATCCTCAATTTAGAAGACTATGATTTGTAACTGAAATGAAACATTTAAAAAAAAAGTCCTATCTGATTTTCACTGATTCCTCAGAATTCTAGAACAAATTCTGGGCTTCATTACTTTTCACATCAATATATTTACTTTCAGGTTCAGTAAGAATCTGTTCTCCTGTTTACCAGGATTTAAGTAGACAAAATGATTGTGCAAGTGCTGTAGTTGATGTGTCATATTAGAGAGGAGTACTCATTTAATCAGCTATGAGAACCTTCCCATTAAGAGACAAGGGTTGCCTTTCTTTATGAAGTTAATGCCTGCAAAATCCTCTACCGAGAACAGGCCTGGTACCTGGCTCACTGGGTTCCAGCTCACAGGGAATGAGGAAGGTCACTTCCTGCCAGGCCAGGGACCTTGGCTTCATTTAGGAACTTTGAGGAAAGAGAAGCAGATGAGAAAAGTGTCTTAGGTTTGACTTCCTCTCCTTGGGTAGAAGAGCAAATGATTAGAAGTGTTTGAAAGTTAAATCTGAGCTTCTTTATAAAAATGTCCAGGAGGAAGCTAATCCTTTGGCTCCAGTAGTTGTTTGATCAGAGTAGGCAATGGCACCCCACTCCAGTACTCTTGCCTGGAAAATCGCATGGACGGAGGAGCCTGGTAGGCTGCAGTCCGTGGGGCCGCTAAGAGTCAGACACGACTGAGCGACTTCATTCTCATTTTTCACTTTCATGCATTGGAGAAGGAAATGGCAACCCACTCCAGTGTTCTTGCCTGGAGAATCCCAGGGATGGGGCAGCCTGGTGGGCTGCCGTCTATGGGGTCACACAGAATCGGACACGACTGAGGTGACTTAGCAGCAGTAGCAGCACTTGCTTGATACCAAACAGCTGCAACTTGAAGAGCAAGTTCAAGGAGGCTCACAGGAGTAATAAACTCTTCTTGTTCTGCATATGGTAATAGTCAAAATATGAGGCCAGACTTTCTGGTTTTTGCTGTAATCAAGAACACTTCTTTGTCACTTATTTATGACCAAAATGGGAGACTTGAAATAAATGTTATCCAAAACCTAAAACTAAGTAAAAAATGAGGGAAGCATATCCTTTGTTACTAAGATCTTGTTTAACAAGTTTGCCAGGTGAGTATTTAATTCTCTAGCAGTATGCTCTTATGTTCAACTCATTATTTGCTATTTAATTTGGCCCCCAAACATGTTAATTATATATTTATGTCCAATAAGAAAGACAACCTCAAAGTTGATTGCCTTTGCCCTATAGCACCCTAGTAGTTTTCATTTAACCCAACAATCTTCCTTCCTTCCTTCTTCCCTCCCTCCCTCCCCTCCTTGCCTCCTTCTCTCCTTTCCTCCTTCCCGTCCCTTCATCTTTCTTTCTCTCCTTCCCCCACTTTCTCCCAATTTCCTTTCTTTCTTTTTTTTTTTTTTAAACAAATGTTTATGAATATCCAGTTCCTCAAATATCTTTGGAATTAGCTTTGCCATCTTACTAGATTCTTCATTATTAAGTTTTTCACATGTGTAGATTTTATATTTACAGGAGAGTCATTTATTCAACTTTCTGGAAATTATACTTTTATACTTTCAAATAACACACATGAGAATCTGTTCATTTTGACTCTGATCACAGCCTCTCTTGCATTTCTCCTGCAAATGGAAAAAAAAAAAATCTTGGATATTTACCTATATTTGAATTTACAATATTGTTTTCCCGCTTCTAAAGGAGATGAGGTAGTTTACATTTAAATGCAGCATGTTTGAGCTCACATGGAATTTACTGTTGAATTTGAAAAATGTCTGGCAGGTGAGTGGGAGATACCCATCAGAATACCATTTTCATGATGCTCCAGGAAACTTTTGGCACCTCGTAGATTCCAGAGCGGGAGAAGGCAATGGCACCCCACTCCAGTACCCTTGCCTGGAAAATCCCATGGATGGAGGATCCTGGTGGGCTGCCTGTCTGTGGGGTCGCACAGAGTCAAACACGAATGACTCGACTTAGCAGCAGCAGCAGCAGATTCCAGAGCACAGAGTGCCATTTGGTGTTATACTTTTTGCTGTATTGGCATTTTCAATGTTGGCATCTGCAGTGCTACCCTAGGGAGTGGGTGGTACCCAGTAGGAACTAGTGATACCCAGAAGGAGGTAGTAGTCACCACTAGAAGCAACAGTGGAATCTAACGTGCTGGTGGTCCGCCACACAGTGGGAGCAACCTTTGAAGGAGACAGCTGGTCTATTGGCACTGGTGGCAGTTGGGAAGGGAATTAAGCTAATGTAGTCCAAGTGCATTCCTGATTATAACTTGCTAGAAAGAGAAAACTTGGCATAAGTACTGCTTTAAGGATGTCTCTTGAATATCATTAATCTGAAATTCACATTTGACAGGAGTTCTCTGGAGAATGACTGAGGGCTTCTATTTCAAGTTTTATTATTAATTGTAAAGAAACATGCATCCTCGAAACAGTAAAGCAGCAGTGTTGCTGTTCTTTTTGGAAATTAAGGAACCTGAATGTTTTTACCTAAACAGAGCACAGATCGTCCCCTGTAGGAGCTGAGTCACAGCATACCTACAGGTGGAGTCAACAACATCTTCAGAAAAGAGATTCAAACCTGCCCCAAAGTGCAAACACTGAAGCTAGGGAGCAATCACCCGTCAGTGGTTTAGGAATCACTTGATAATTAGGATGTCCACAGATAGATGTTTTCTCCTTCTCCTTTTCACAGTTTAGAAGATGGAAGAAAATAAAGTTTTTCATGAGCCTATTCAGTTAAACTGACAAACATGCTGCATTACCTGAAAGAAAATTAGATAAGTGTAGCAATTACTTACAGAGTGTGTCATTAACACTTCTGGGAAATCAGTGGATGAAAGATACTGTTAATGACAGTAAGAATACATACTGCTACTGTGGAAAGTGCAAGGGGGTTGCTAAGTGAAATTATTAAATAGCCTCCACTGTTGAGTGAATGGTTTCAGTCCTAAGTATTCCTGTTGTTTTCCTCTTATACCAATTATATCAATTAGACTATTGAGAGCAAAATGGAAACAGAGTAGGTAATAATAGCTTGCTCGGAACTCAGTGTTTTAAGCTTCCTTTGACTAAAGGTATTATCAAATCCATTGGTTTTAAGGCACATAAATTCTGTTTCTCAGAAAAATCTGCCTTTTGAATTATCTCCCATTTGCTAAAATATGGTGAATATTGCACCTAAGCAACATTAGATTTTAGAGACTACAAGCTAAAACCATTTTCATTGTCAGAAACACTGGCATTTAAGAGGGTTGTGCTCTTCATGACTAAGGGTAGGAGAAGATTCTGATTGGCCTTAGAAAGGGGAGGAGGGGATGGCCTGGGAAGAAACTGTCAATCTGCTGTTCAATTCCATAATAACTCAAGCATTTGCTGGTTGCTGAAGCTCAGTGTTATGAAAGAGAGATCAAGGAGAATTCCTATCAGATATTTTAAAACAAACAGAAAGAATGTAACCATTCTTTTTGTCTTGCGCAGTATTCATTGTGTTTGTATAAAAGGGAGATGCAGTTTTTATAGACTCCATGAATTCTAATACAGTTGATCAGGGTGGTAGGGACTCAGAGAATTGGTCCATCTGTTTCATAAAAAGACAAAGTACACAGAGAAGATGTTCTGGAAGTCCCATATTAACTCAGTTACAGAGCTAGGACCAGAACCTTGGTTTCTGGATTCATCGTCTGGGTTCTTTCCCAGAACACATTGAGCGGTCAAAGAAAGTTGTGCAAGAATATTCAAACAGGTCAACATTTCTTCTTCTTCTCTCTGATCAGAGTATAATTTATCTTTCTTGTTCTACATTTTATGTGTTAGATTTGATTATGCTTGTGTCCACATAGATTCTTGCTGCTGTATAAGAAACAGATTCAGTTCTCTGTAAGCTGGAAAAATGTCTTTGACTTTAATTTCTTTCTTTCTTTCCTCCCAAACACAATGAAATCTAATCTATGTCCTCTACCTATTTTAATTCAAAATTCCATTAGAGTATTAAGTGACAGGAGGCAAGTAATTTCATCACAAGTACCAGGTCAAGTTAAAATAGTTGTCTGGACATAAGTTTAGAGAGATTCTGAGCAGCACAGATGATCTAAGCAAGCAAGCAACATGATTATATTAATCAGTGCTACCTATTAGGATGATGAGATAAGGAGTGAGAATGGTTTTTAAGAATTTCAGTTGCTGCTTCAAAGAGACCAAAAGTATAAGACTTGAGATTCAGAGATGGGACTGTACAGCGTGTCTTCTTTGGATGGAATGCTACTGTAATGTCCCCGAAAGACAGAGTGCATTAAAGACATGTAAAGGAAGCTGTCCAAGGCAGTGGTCATATTGCAAGCAGCCTAGTTTACTGGGCTCTGGAGTTTGGACACTGCTATTTAGGTCACATGCATGGCAAGAGCGAAACTACTTTATACGAATATTAAGTGAGGGGCAATGTGTAGGGACAAGAGGGAAAAATTAAATAGCACAATCACAGGCTGCTTCAAAAGGCTGGGTGAGAGGCTGTGAACACTTGGACTAGGACTTTGACTGTAAACCTAGAAAAGATGGAGTGGATATGAATGATACCATGGCAGTGGAGTTGGTAGTAACCAGTGTCCAACAAGATGACTGGATAATGGAAAAGATGGGTCAAAGTAAACCCAACGTTCAAGCCTGAATTGTTATTTTGTTATTAACTGTAATGGGAGGAGTTACAGGTAAAATCAAGGATAAAATCTGGTGGATTTTCTTTATTAAATTTATTTCTTCCCAATCAAGAGTTAATTATCTTATAATTGTAGGATATTCATGTGAAAAGTGACCTTAAGAGACATATGTTCAAACAAAATCATGCTTGAGGGCTCTTCTTTTTTTTCATATCTATCATCTTTAGTAAATACATCTTTATGTCTTCATTTTCATTTCTAGACGGCTTGCAAAATATTCTAGGATAATACCTTCTTTTTTTCTGATGGTTACGCAAGTAGAGAAAGAACCACTTTCTAATATTTTAATCTGAAATGTCTAGATGTTTATCTATCTCACTACAATTGAACAGCTATAATCTCACAAGTAGTACTCAGTTAAACTATGGATTATTTTACACTGTAACCAAGAACCTAACATTTTTACACTCCTGGGAACTGTATATGGTGCTCATGACTTATTAGGATGACTCCATTTTTAACTGGAAAACAAACCAGATCCTTCTAAAAGCTGACCATAGCTAGTTATGTCAATTGCAAAGAATAAAAAGAGTCAAAACGAATTTGGACAAGTGACAAAGACCTTTTCCCAGAACAATCTTTTCTCAATTTTGTATTTTCTAGGGATCCTAGCATTGAAACCTCATATTGTGAATAATATTTTATTGAATTAAGTCTTAAAGTGTATAGCCAGAAAATATCCATGATGTCAATGCTCTGCTTTCAAATTTCTCATTTGTTCTATGTAGTACTTCTAGCAAATTTACTTGGGGCATGCCTTAGCTTTAATAGAAAATATATGTATCTAATAACTATTCCGTTTTATATTAGTTTTATAGAGAGGTTTTTGGCTGAATCTGTTTCATGCAATTAGACATGGGATAAGCTCAAATCAGTGCTATAGTAACCAAATCCAAGATTTTAAAACTTCAACTACCAAGAATGTAAACTGTTGAAAGTATGTGTAAAATACAAAACACTTCATTTAAGTTTAAAAGCTAATGGCTTGTTCCTAACTCCAACAACCTACTTTTGCTTTCTAGTACATTCTGTTGGCTTTCTAAGCTGTGGTCCAGAGACTCTCCTGGTGAAGATCTTGGCAGTAACACAGCATCCCAGACTCACTAGAATAAGAAACTTTTTTTTTTTTTCATGTTCACCATTCTTTTCTTTTTAATGGAATACTAAAAAGTAAACTGTTCTTAGTATTAACACTACTAGACAGAGCAGTAAATACTAACAGGCTCAAAGGGAGGCAGCCATAATGATGAAAGCTTTTTGTTTTTTCCCAAAAGCCCTATTATGAAGCCCCAGGGGAAACCTAGGATAGGACACCAAACCAGAATGGGAAAGCCCATGGAAGACAGAGAACAACAGACAGAGATTTATCCTTTATATGGGTCAAGGCAAAACAAATGTACCATTCTGCCAAAGTTCATCAACACCTAGCCCCTAACATGAAGACATATGCATATGCATAATAAACATGCATATATCTAAAAATAAGAGTGTGATTTGAAGGTGAGACAGGAGACATGGTAATAGCTGACATGTTGGCCCTGAAGAGAAGAGGTGAAAGAGCTCACAGAAGTTTCAGAGTGGAGCCTCTATATTCCTGGCTGATGTCTGCCACAGAAGGGCTTTCACCAGAGTCACCCCCTACCCAGGTTCCTTCTCCAGATGCTCACTCATTCCTTCCAAGGGGAGAAGGGGTGATTTATCTGATTCATCGTCATGCTTTAGCGTGGTTGAACTTTAGCACTGATGTGAAAATTAATTTGGCGGGTAAAAGATTAACGTAAAAAGATACAACATCTAATTAGATCAAACCTACGAGGCATCTGGCATTGCCTGGGAAAGAAATTGGTGTCAATGGTGACATATTTCAGACTTGTTGCACAAATTCAGCAAGAGAACACCCACAATCCACTCAGTACTGTGATTTCCACATCTACATCATGTTGGGCCTCAAGAAATCTGGAGTGGTTGGGGCTGAGAAGTTAACTAGAAAACTGGGAATTGCTGGAATTTCTATTGTTTTCCTATGAAATTCCCATATGTGTAGGTAAGTGTTCCAAAGGGAAGGTAAGGGTGCTTTGTTTGATGACTATGATTGATATTGCTGCCCACAGGAAAGGGGATAATTACACAAAAGGCAACACTAATTGAATGCTAATAAATTGAATGATAGGGCAACTGGGTTAATCAAAAATCTATACATTTTTATTATTCTTACTAGGCATATTTACTTATGTGTATGTGTATATATAAGTTTATAAATACTTAGAATGTGGATCAACATATACATATTCATTAAAATACATGTTTATGTATATAATAAATATAATCCATGTAGGAAAATATGGAAAATTTCAAACATGTTAGAAAAGTAGAGACAATAGTATAATTAATTCTCCATGTAACCACAACCCATTTCAAGCATTATACACTAATAGTCAGTTTGTTTCTTTTACACTCCCACTCATTTCCCTTTCCACCTTCCTGATTTTTTTGAAATAAATACCAGATAGTATATTATTTCATCTGTATATACATCAGTGTCTCTAAAAGGAAAGAAAAGCCCCTCTTTTAAATATTATAATACTGTCCTCACACCACATTTTTATTTGACCTTATTCTTATTACCTTTCTTCCAGACCTTCTGGTTTTCAATAACACTCACATGATCACTCAGTTTATTATATATATGACACACCTAAAAGGCTTAATACTACCATCAACAATATGATTGCTGAAAAGTGGTTTAAGATTTTTCCACACTTCGCTTTGTTCTAGGGGATGTACTTTCAAATTATTGGGTTTTATTTGGAATAGTTCCTATGTCACTTCCACCAACTGGAAAGACAGATTCATTTATTTCATTTTGCTCTTGATGTTTAGCGTTTACTTTTTTAATTTCAATTTTGTTTTTTAATTGTATAAAATATTTACATAGTTCCAAAATCAAATCCACAAACGCAACTGATACCCATGGAAGTTTAACGTCTTTCTGTCTCTTTCATATTATTTCCTCATAATTCTTTTATTATGGTGATTATTACTTCGTGATTTAAACAAATAAGCATATCCTGGCATAGTTAAATAGTAGAATAAAATCCACACTTATTTTCACTTTGCTCTTTTTACTTAATATATTCTAGATACTATTTCATAGTAGTATGTAGCTATATTAATCATTCTTACTATAGGCATATAGATTCCTATTGTGTTCATGCACCATAGTTTATGCAATGTATTCATTATTATTATTATGAGTTGAACTGTGCCCTCACACACAAACAAGGATATTTTTAAGTTCTAACAGCTGGGTCATGGGAAAAGCAAGAGAGTTCCAGAAAAACATCTATTTCTGCTTTATTGACTATGCCAAAGCCTTTGTGTGGATCACAATAAACTGTGGAAAATTCTGAAAGAGATGAGAATACCAGACCACCTGACCTGCCTCTTGAGAAATCTGTATGCAGATCAGGAAGCAACATTTAGAACTGGACATGGAACAACAGACTGGTTCCAAATAGGAAAAGGAGTACGTCAAGGCTGTTTATTGTCACCCTGCTTATTTAACTAATATGCAGAGCACATCATGAAAAATACTGGGCTGGAAGAAGCGCAAGCTAGAATCAAGATTGCCAGAAGAAATATCAATAACCTCAGATATACAGATGACACCACCCTTATGGCAGAAAGTGAAGAGGAACTAAAAAGCCTCTTGATGAAAGTGAAAGAGGAGAGTGAAAAAGCTGGCTTAAAGCTCAACATTCAGAAAATGAAGATCATGGCATCTCGTCCCATCATTTCATGGCAAATGGATTGGGAAACAGTAGAAACAGTGTCAGACTTCATTTTGGGGGGCTCCAAAATCACTGTAGATGGTGACTGCAGCCATGAAATTAAAAGACACTTACTCCTTGGAAGGAAAGTTATAACCAACCGAGATAGCATATTCAAAAGCAGAGACATTACTTTGCCAACAAAGGTTCGTCTAGTCAAGACTATGGTTTTTCCTGTGGTCATGTATGGATGTGAGAGTTGGACTGTGAAGAAAGCTGAGCACCAAAGAATTGATGCTTTTGAACTGTGGTGATGGAGAAGACTCTTGAGAGTCCCTTGGTCTGCAAGGAGATCCAGCCAGTCCATTCTGAAGGAGATCAGCCCTGGGATTTCTTTGGAAGGAATGATGCTAAAGCTGAAACTCCAGTACTTTGGCCACCTCATGCGAAGAGTTGACTCATTGGAAAAGACTCTGATTCTGGAAGGGATTGGGGGAAGGAGGAGAAGGGGATGACAGAGGATGAGATGGCTGGATGGCATTACCTACTGAATGGACGTGAGTTTGAGTGAACTCCAGGAGTTGGTGATGGACAGGGAAGCCTGGCATGCTGCAATTCATGGGGTCACAAAGAGTCGGACACAACTGAGCAACTGAACTGAACTGAACTGAACCCCTGGTACCTGTGAATGGGACCTTCCTTATTTAGAAATAGAGTCTTTGCAGATGTAATCAAGTTAATATATCCATTACATGGACTGTAATCTAGTATGACTGGTGTTCCTACAAGAGAAGGAGAGAGACACACAGAAAGAAGAGGGTCATGAGATAAAGAGGAAAAGATTAGATTGACATATCTAGCCAAGGAATACCGATGATCGTTGTCAAAGACCAGAGGCTAAAAGAAGCAAGAAAGGATTGCTCTTGTGGTTTCAAAGGAACCAATGGCCCTGGAAACACCTTAAATTCAGATTTCTAGCCTTCAGAACTGTAACATAGTAAGTTTCTGTTGTTTGAAGCCAACTGTCCCACTTTGTGGGAATTTGTTGTGACAACCCTGGGAAATTAGTATTTTCTGGTCTTTTGCTATTGCAAACAAGGCTGTCATGAAAAGCTTTGTAAACATGACATTTTGTTGTGTGTGTGTGTGTGTGTGTTTTTTTTTGGCCATAGTACTTTGGAAGGGATCTTAGAAATGAGATTGCTTTATATCAAAATGAATCTGCCACAGGTATATTCATTTTGATATATGGCAAAACCAAAACAATATTGTAAAGTTAAATAAAATAAAATTAAAAAAAAAATTTTTTTAATTAAAAAAAAAAATAAAAAAAGAAATGAGATTGCTGGTCCCAGAGTAAATGCATATATAGTTTTAGAAGACAGTGTCAAATTTTCTCTCATAGAGATT
Source organism: Tragelaphus eurycerus (assembly GCA_935064755.1). NCBI lineage: Eukaryota > Metazoa > Chordata > Mammalia > Artiodactyla > Bovidae > Tragelaphus > Tragelaphus eurycerus. The sequence goes on along the minus strand of CAKXYN010000024.1, from coordinate 22,580,497 downwards.
TTATCATTTTGCCTTGCCACCAATGATTTTCAAAAATGATTATTTTCCTACCCCTCACTGCTACAATTTTGCCAGTCTGGTAGGTGAAAATAGTTTCTCATTGTAGTTTTAATTTTGATTCTCTCTTATTGGTAGCTTGACTATATTTTCATATGGTTAATAGTCATTTGTATTTCTTTTTTGTTAGTCTGTCTGGCCCACTTTTCTATATGTGTTCTCCTGTCCCATATCTAGAAGTTATTTTTATATTAGGGCTATTAATCATTTAAGTTTTATTCCAAATGTTTTTCTCAGTTTCTCTTTTTATTTGCTTATGAGGGGTTAATTATTTATTGTCCCTTGGACTGCAAGGAGATCCAACCAGTCCATTCTGAAGATCAGCCCTGGGATTTCTTTGGAAGGAATGATGCTAAAGCTGAAACTCCAGTACTTTGGCCACCTCATGCGAAGAGTTGACTCATTGGAGAAGACTCTGATGCTGGGAGGGATTGGGGGCAGGAGGAGAAGGGGACGACAGAGGATGAGATGGCTGGATGGCATCACTGACTCAATGGACGTGAATCTGAGTGACCTCCGGGAGTTGGTGATGGACAGGGAGGCCTGGTGTGCTGCGATTCATGGGGTTGCAAAGAGTCGGACACGACTGAGCGACTGATTTGATCTGATCTGATCTTAAAGTATTTTAAGCTGCTTATTTCTTAAATTGAACAGTTTTGATCTATAAGCAGTCCATGAAGAATATAAATACTTTTATTAAGGATAAAAGCCAATATAGATGACTATTTAGACAGTTTAAGTTTTTAAACTTATTGTGTATTATGGGTTCCATGCTCAAAGTTCATTTTGAGGAAGCATGCTTCCCAGGTGGCGCTAGTGGTAAGGAACATGCCTGCCAATGCAGAGGACACAAGAGATGCTGGTTCTATCTCTGGGTCGGAAAGATCCTGTGAAGGAGGGCATGGCAACCTGCTCCAGTATTCTTGCCTGGAAAATTACGTGGATAAAGGAGCCTTGTGAGCTATAGTCCATGGGGTCGCAAAAGAGTTGGACTGGGCTGAGAGGCTGAGCATGATCAATATTAAGTCACACAGCCTACAGCAGTTAGATTAGATAAGTAAAGGGATCTCTGCTTGAATTAAAACTTTCTCATCAGGTAGATGTGTGTGTGTGTGTGTGTGTGTGTGTGTGTGGACAGAATGTATTAGTTTGCTTATTGTAAGGGATGAATCAGCAGTTAAAACATTTAAAAAATGCATCCAGTCTTAAAAATGCATTCATTTGACATTTACACATACTATATACATGTGTGTATATATATATGTGTGTGTGTGTGTGTGTGTGTGTGTGTGTGGTATAACAGTTCAACTTTATAAAGCACCAAAAATTTATGACATCTAGGACACATAAATATATATCTTCTTTCCAGTGAATTTATCATCTAAAACTGATCTATTTTATCCAGACCCTGTCAGTAAGTATCTCTATAACCTTGAACAAATGTGCTTCAGCTCCTGTCTCTGTAAGATGAGGTGACTGGAATAAAATATTTCTAAAGCCTGTTTTCCAACTCTAACAGGTATTAATCAGCTTCTGTGATAAAGATTTGACATATTTCTTAAAAACCCTTGAACCAATTTTACTTCATGATTAGTACTTATAATCTGTTTTGACCCCTCTTACTTGATAGGTATAAAAACCGAACTTCATATCCTGCTATGCCTCTCCTGCGCATGGCCCGAGTGAACGTTTATGAGAGTGGTGTTTATGGGTGTAAGTGAAGGTAAGACACAGGGCGGACTCATGTCAGGGGCCTTGGCGTGTGTGTGTTCAAGCGTCTCAGACCGTTCTCCTTCAGGAGGAGCTGTGCAATGCTCCTTCCCTCTCTCTGTGATAAGGAGAGAGAGGGGTGGGAAAGCAGAGTCTCCAGGTGTTTCCTGAAATGACATTCCTACTAGTAACTTCATGTGCCCTGTTTGGAGGCAAAATGTCAGTTAATGCTGAGCACCCAGGGTAAAAGGGCCCCATGAGCTACACTCTCTCATGCCTTTGCCTTCATACAAATTATATCTTAAAGCCATATTTTTAAAGTTTGTTTATAAGTTATCAAGGAAACCCAGTAAACTTATAAACAAACTTGAAAATATGATTTTAAAATATAATTTGTATGAAGGAAAAGGCATGAGGGTACTATCTACCTTTCAGACTAGATTGCAAGTTCCCTAAGGACAGGAATCAGATTTAATTTAAAGAAATGATTATTCGATAGAATTTGAACTGTACAAAAAACAGCTTCACGACCCAGATAATCATGATGATGTGATCACTGACCTAGAGCCAGACATCTTGGAATGTGAAGTCAAATGGGCCTTAGAAAGCATCACTACGAACAAAGCTAGTGGAGGTGATGGAATTCCAGTGGAGCTATTCCAAATCCTGAAAGATGATGCTGTGAAAGTGCTGCACTCAATATGCCAGCAAATTTGGAAAACTCAGCAGTGGCCACAAGATTGGAAAAGGTCAGTTTTCATCCCAATCCCAAAGAAAGGCAATGCCAAAGAATGCTCAAACTACCACACAATTGCACTCATCTCACACGCTAGTAAAGTAATGCTCAAAATTCTCCAAGCCAGGCTTCAGCAATATGTGAACCGTGAACTTCCTGATGTTCAAGCTGGTTTTCGAAAAGGCAGAGGAACCAGAGATCAAATTGCCAACATCCGCTGGATCATGGAAAAAGCAAGAGAGTTCCAGAAAAACATCTATTTCTGCTTTATTGACTATGCCAAAGCCTTTGACTGTGTGGATCACAATAAACTATGGAAAATTCTGAAAGAGATGGGAATACCAGACCACCTGATCTGCCTCTTGAGAAATCTGTATGCAGGTCAGGAAGCAACAGTTAGAACTGGTCATGGAACAACAGACTGGTTCCAAATAGGAAAAGGAGTACGTCAAGGCTGCATATTGTCACCATGTTTATTTAACTTATATGCAGAGTACATCATGAGAAATGCTGGACTGGAAGAAACACAAGTTGGAATCAAGATTGCTGAGAGAAATATCAATAACCTCAGATATGCAGATGACACCACTCTTATGGCAGAAAGCGAAGAGGGGCTAAAAAGCCTCTTGATGAAAGTGAAAGTGGAGAGTGAAAAGGTTGGCTTAAAGCTCAACATTCAGAAAACGAAGATCATGGCATCTGGTCCCATCACTACATGGGAAATAGATGGAGAAACAGTGGAAACAGTGTCAGAATTTATTTTTCTGGGCTCCAAAACCACTGCAGATGGTGACTGCAGCCATGAAATTAAAAGACGCTTACTCCTTGGAAGGAAAGTTATGACCTACCTAGATAGCATATTCAAAAGCAGAGACATTACTTTACCAATAAAGATTCGCCTAGTCAAGGCTATGGTCTTTCCTGTGGTCATGTATGGATGTGAGAGCTGGACTGTGAAGAAGGCTGAGCGCCAAAGAATTGATGCTTTTGAACTGTGGTGTTGGAGAAGACTGTTGAGAGTCCCTTGGACTGCAAGAAGATCCAACCAGTCCATTCTGAAGGAGATCAATTCTGGAATTTCTTTGGAAGGAATGATGCTAAAGCTGAAACTCCAGTATTTTGGCCACCTCATGAGAAGAGTTGACTCATTGGAGAAGACTCTGATGCTGGGAGGGATTGAGGGCAGGAGGAGAAGGGGACGACAGAGGATGAGATGGCTGGATGGCATCACTGACTTGATGGGTGTGAGTCTGAGTGACCTCCGGGAGCTGGTGATGGACAGGGAGGCCTGGCGTGCTGCGGTTCATGGGGTCGTAAAGAGTCGGACACGACTGAGCGACTGATCTGATCTGATCTGATTTTTATTGTATTTTTATTTGAATTTATTTAATTTAATAATTATGGTAAATGTAATGCATAGTTGAATGGCATTTGATCCTCAGTATTCAAGGATTCTATATTCCCAAATTCACCCATGTGCTATTTATAATTCCCAAATTAATACTCCCAGTGTTTCAATGGGTCATTCATGGAGGTGTGCATGCACACAAGGCTGAAAAAGTTGTTGCTTGATGTACATGTTCCCAGCTGAAGCCAAAGAAGGTGATGCCTTCTTAGTTCAGCATTCATACTATAAACAAGTATTCTTTTTAGAATCTATTTAGGGTCAGTTTTTGAATTTTTGTTTTTGGGGGTTGCTGGTGGTGGTGGTAGTGATGATGATAGCTTTGCTGTTTAAAATGGTCCCTGGGTGCAGGGCTGAGGTGCTGTCTCAGACTCCTAAGGGGCTGTGTTGTGCCTTACAGAAAAGATACATGTGTTAGATAAGCTTCATTCAGGTACTACTATGGAGCTTTTGGCTGAACTCAATGGTAATTAATCAGTATATATTAAATAAGATGGCTTCAAACAGAAGCAAACACAAAATGTTAGGTATTGATTGATTGGTGAAAATGTGAGCAGTGGCTTGCAGGAAACCTAACCCTGTTATTTCCCTGTGGAGCAATGATTTAATATTTGCTAATTCAGTGTTTGTAGAGATTTTATAGAACATAACTCCAATGAATAATGATTCAACTGTGTTTAAATTTGATTTATTTTTTAAAACATGAGTATCTAAACTAATGAAGATCTATACCTAGCATATTCAGTTGACCCTTGAACAACATGGGTTTAAACTGCGTGGATCCACTTATATGTGGACTTTTTCAGTAATAAATATATAGCACTACACAATCCATAGTTGATTGAATCCATGGATGCAGAGGGTCCAGAGGGCCAACTATAAATTATATGCAGATTTTTGACTGCAGGGAGGGTCAGTGCTGCTTACCCCTATGTTGTTCAAGGATAAACTCTAGTTGGTCAATAATGTGTCCAATAAATTATTGAATGATAATAATTATAATCCGAACCATGATTCCAAAAAAAGGACTTTTTAGGTAAATTAGTATTTATGGTAAGTAGTCACTGGCAGGATGGATTGTGCCACATGCAAAAAATATATGCCATGGCTTATTGAAACCCTTTACTGACTGAGTTGACTCCAATAGATCCCTTAACATACATGCCTCTGATTCCTCATTCATAAAATAATGATTATGAAACTCTTATTTTGCAAAATCACTAAGGGGTTCTAGCCCAAAGCTTTTGTAAATTAATATGAAAGCACTACCCAGGCTAGTTATGATTATTGATGACAAGATCACAGGTCTGGAAGTTTGACCTTCAAACTAGCATGGGGTCAAGGAGAACTCACTGTGAGATGCTGACTTACGTTAGTCTCTTACCCATTAATGTCTATCTCAGAGTCCTACTTTTATAAAATGATGTCAGACTGGATGACTTCCAAGGTCTTTTCTGGCAGTATCTTTCTAAGGACCTATGACACAATAGGCTTAAGCTCTGTTGGAAGGACTGATGCTGAAACTGAAGCTTCAATACTTTGGCCACCTGATGCGAAGAGCTGACTCATTAGAAAAGACCCTGATGCTGGGAAAGATTGAGGGCAGGAGAAGAAGGGAATGATAAAGGACAAGATAAAGGATAAAGTTGTCCTTTATCATCAACTCAGTGGTATTACCAACTCAATGGACATGAGTTTGAGCAAGCACCAGGAGATGGTGAAGGACAGGGAAGCCTGGCATGCTGCAGTCCATGGGGTCATAAAGAGTCGGACATGACTGAGCAACTGAACAACAACTAAAGGGATTTCAGAGAAGTTGAGAATGAATCATAGATTAATCTTATATCCAGGACAAGAGCAGTGCCATGATCATGGTCCTAGTCCTTGGAACAATCTTGATTTTGCTCAACTCAAGCCCTTATAAACTGACTGTCTCCATGGGAAACCCTCTGTTAAACCTCTGTTACTATGACAGTCTTTCCTTCAGGAGTTAGATATTAATAGGACTCAAACCTGAGGTCTTCCTTGGAAACATAAAATGATGCTCCTGAGAATTAAAGCTCAACATTCAGAAAATGAAGATCATGGCATCCAGTCCTATCACTTCATGGGAAATAGATGGGGAAACAGGGGAAACAGTGTCAGACTTTATTTTTCTGGGCTCCAAAATCACTGCAGATGGTGACTGCAGCCATGAAATTAAAAGATGCTTACTCCTTGGAAGGAAAGTTATGACCAACCTAGATAGCATATTCAAAAGCAGAGACATTGCTTTGCCAACAAAGGTTCGTCTAATCAAGGCTATGGTTTTTCCTGTGGTCATGTATGGATGTGAGAGTTGGACTGTGAAGAAGGCTGAGCGCTGAAGAATTGATGCCTTTGAACTGTGGTGTTGGAGAAGACTCTTAAGAGTCCCTTGGACTGCAAGGAGATCCAACCAGGCCATCCTGAAGGAGATCAGCCCTGGGATTTCTTTGGAAGGAATGATGCTAAAGGTGAAATTCCAGTACTTTGGCCACCTCATGCGAAGAGTTGACTCATTGGAGAAGACTCTGATGCTGGGAGGGATTGGGGGCAAGAGGAGAAGGGGACGACAGAGGATGAGATGGCTGGATGGCATCACTGACTCGATGGACGTGAGTCTGAGTGACCTCCGGGAGTTGGTGATGGACAGGGAGGCCTGGCGTGCTGCGATTCATGGGGTCGCAAAGAGTCAGACACAACTGAGCGACTGATCTGATCTGATCTAATCTGAGAATTAAGGGGTATTTGTGAGCACTTGAGACTGGTTCCCAAGAGAATGACAAAATTAGGAAGTTAAAAATAAAGTAAAGCTAGATTAAAGATCTTGATTTATTTATTTGTATAAATAGAGCTCTGCAGATATGGGTCAAAATAATTACATATATCAATGAACAAGTCTAAATTTTATAAGGCTTAATTTTATTTTTTAACGAATTTATTATTTTACTTGAAGGCTAATTACTTTACAATATTGTAGTGGTTTTTGCCATACATTGACATGAATCAGCCATGGGTGTACATGTGTTCACCCCCCTCCCACCTCCCTCCCTATCCCATCCCTCAGGGTTGTCCCAGTGCACCAGCCCTGAGCACCCTGTCGCATGCATTGAACCTGGACTGGCGATCTATTTCATATATGATAATATACATGTTTCAATGCCATTCTCTCAAATCATCCCACCCTCGCCTTCTCCCATAGAGTCCAAAAGTAGATTTTTTACATCTGTATTTCTTTTGCTGTCTCACATATAGGGTCATCGTTACCATCTTTCTAAATTCTATATATATGCGTTAATATACTGTATTGGTGTTTTTCTTTCTGACTTACTTCACTCTGTATAATAGACTCCAGTTTCATCCACCTCATCAGAACTGATTCAAATGTATTCTTTTTAATGGCTGAGTAATATTCCATGGTGTATATGCACCACAACTTTCTTATCCATTTGTCTGCTGATGGACATCTTGGTTGCTTCCATGTCCTGGCTTTTATAAACAGTGCTGCGATGAATGTTTGATATGAACACATATCTCTTTCAATTCGGTTTCCTTGGTGTGTATGCCCAGCAGTGGGATAAGGCTTAATTTTAAAAGGATACAAACCAATATGGCATGTAGGTCAGATCGTATGACACTGAACTTTCCTTTCTTTAGCAGTGAAATGAAGGTGACGAGACCCTATTTTAGCTAACCTAGTAGAACCTTTTTAAGTATTACATAATGACAATGGCAAATGATCTACTACATACAAATCAAGTACCACCAAAGACTCTTGACATTTCATTTCAGTCCATTGTTTAAGAAATTAACCAAGAAGAACTTAAAGAGAAGTAACAGTTTTAAAACTTTTAATATATTTTTTGATTAGAATAAAGCCATTCTCCTTTGTTCTATTAAAGCATACAGTTCTTTTCAGTTACCCAAAAATGATGACTGCAACAATGAAAATCTGATGTATCTGTATTCTAGTACTAAATATTCCAAAACAAACTAAACAACAAAATAAATTGTCCAGAGACATACTAAGTAACAAAACAAACTGTTATCCATGTATACCTAGGGTATGAAATGAACTTTTAATCCTGAATAATAAACTCACTTCCAAAGCCAAGTGCTATAGGGAGTGGAGTCTAAGTTTGACATCTGCCTCGTTAGGGATGCCACTAGTCAAACAGCCAAGATTCTGTGTAGCTATGGGCTGCTGCTGCTAAGTCACTTCAGTCGTGTCCGACCCTGTGCGACACCATAGACGGCAGCCTACCAGGCTCGCCCTTCCCTGGGATCATCCAGGTAAGAACACTGGAGTGGGTTGCCATTTCCTTCTCCAATGCATGAAAGTGAAAAGTGAAAGTGAAGCTGCTCAGTTGTGTCCGACTCTGTAGCTATGGGCATATTCATATTAATTAAATTTATTTTGAAAATCTCTTTACCAGGAAGTAAATAAACAATATCATTATAAAACTGTATAGTTAATAGAGATAAATAGGTTCATTTTTGAAAGAGAAATACACTGTTTGGATGCTGAAATGTTCTGGCATGCTACTCCTCTCTCTGGATTCTTTCCACTTGCATAACTGTCATAGTGAGAAACAAGGCTCTTTCAAATCTCTGTATGGCTTATTCCTAAAGTCATTTTCCAGTAGCAGTGTGATGACTCATCCATATACAATGACCTTGTAAAAGTCATCTAAAAGGAGCTGTAGAACCTTTATTTAAATTGATAAAAACATCAAGAAATCCAAGTCCAAAAACATCAAAAACCAAATCAAAGCAACCTTGGTTTTCTGAATGTGCCAAAACTAACTTTGTTTTCAGGTTTATTATTTTTTTTTAAATAGTGACCCTGGCTAAAACTAAAAACAACAGGATGAACAGAAAAACTCTTCAAATATCCATTAAAGGAAAATGATCATATTCTGTGACTAATCAGAGCTCCCAAATAGCCTGAAGTATGTTTCTTTATTTAATTTTTAGTGAAAGCATTATTTATATATGGGTATTAATATCAGGACACCAGCTTCCCTGGTGGCTCAGACAGTAAAGTGTCTTCCTGCAATGCGGGAGACCTGGGTTTGATCCCTGGGTTGGGAAGATCCCCTGGAGAAGGAAATGGCAACCCACTCCAGTACTCTTGCCTGAAGAATTCCATGGACAGATGAGCCTGGTGGGCTACAGTCCATAGGACTGCAAAGAGTCGGACATGACTGAGCAACTTCTCTCTTCACTCATTAATATCAGAAGGCTTCCCAGGTGGCTCAGTGGTAAAGGATCTGCCTGCCAACACAGGAGATAGAGACATAGGTTTGATCCCTGCATCAGGAAGATCCCCTGGAGGAAATGGCAACCCACTTCAGTATTCTTGCCTGAAAATTCCCGTGGACAGAAGTGCCTGACGGGCTACAGTCCATGGGGTTGCAAAGAGTTGGACGTGATTGAGCAACTGAGCATGCACACATTAATATCAGAAATTTAGTGAAGAAAAGTAATAACCTTGGGATATTTTGGGACTCTTTTTACACCAAGCCTTATATTTAAAAATCTGGCTCTGCCACTAACTGCATGATTTTTATGTCACTTAACCTAGTGTCATCGTTTCTAAGGAGCTTTCCAGTCCTAAATCTATGATTTTCCAGTGAAAATAGTGTTCATAATTATGATCAGTCTCAATCAGTAATGAGGTTGGGGGAGAGAAGGAAAACATTTGTGATAAAATGTAAATAACTTTAAAAGTGTAGAGTATCCTATTTTCTAAGTTCCTGGGTTAATTATGAGATTTTTCTAGGGAAGTTAGTTAAAAATAATAAATCTACAATATCTCAATATTTTAGTGACTCTGTATAATAATGGTCCATTGGGTTCAATTTTATGTCATATGCCAAACCATGCTTCTGTTGCAGATAAATAAATACTTCTTCCAGAAGATACAGGTGATCTTAACAATGTGGCCAGTGACCCAGAACATTTGGGTAGATGTGATTCTTGTGGTTATCTTAGTAGAGAATGTAGAATCTTGACTAAAGTTTCTATTTGAATATCAGTCCTGAAGATAGATACAGTGAAACAAGGCATGCAAACACAGCCTTGGAATGTAACTGCATGGGATTATAAATTACAGGATTAAATTCTTGCATAAGTTGGGAATGGTGGTGTTAAGAAGCAATTCTCTATGGGGTCTATTCTATGATGGTCTCTAGATTTTCTTCATTTTGCTCTTGAAACTTAGCTGCTGGTTCCATGGAGCATCTGGCTACTGGAACCATTATCTTCCTGACAACTGTAATCATCTCAGACTCACCTGTGGCTCTGGAACCCAAACCCATCTCTACAGACTCCAGACTGGCGCCGTTTTTGCCACTTTGAGATGCACATGGACTCCAACACTCCACCTCAGTTGTGGGTTTTGACTTCCCCATCAAACAAGTCGGATCAGTTAGACACTGGGTATAAATGCTACTCCTTTCCTCTCCCCTGTTAGACTCCTGGAAGATACAAGTGCTTCCAGTTTCCATAACACCATTTTACTATCCAAATTCTTTTTTTTTTCTTTTACTATCCAAATTCCATGACGTTCTCTGGACAGGAATAGTATCTAGGCTATTTTCACATTCCTCATCATTTAGCACAGTGCTTTACACAGAGAAGATAACCAAGAAACATTTGCTTGCTAAATGAACACAGTATGTAATCTTTTCCTTCTTTCACATTTAGACTCTGGTGATATGACCAGATTAAAACTATTTCATGTAAAGTACCCTCATATTGCTAATGATTCTGATGGTATCGCAACCTGGCGACATGTGACTCAACAAAAACGACATGGAGAAAAGCAAGTTAGGCTGAGAAAACTAACCTGGGGTTTCCATGGTTTCCTGACTCTAACTAGTGCTGTGATGTACCTAATCTTTGAGGGAATTAATAAGACACTTTTTCAAGAATTTAATTTGTCTTCATTCTCCACTTACTTCTCATTCCTTGATGAAGAATGTTTACCCTTCCTCTCTACCTCCCTCTCCATGACTCCCTGAAATTCCTTTCACTTTTCCATCTGAAGGGAATCTCTGCCCACTCTGTGTATTTGCCAGTGATGCGTCCCCTTTGAACAGCCAGCCAGCTCCTTTGAAACGTACAGCCACTGCTCCTCTTGGTTATTATCAGCCATGTAAGGTTTTAATTCTCTTTGCTTCATTCCCTCGATACTGCTGTCACTGCTTTAGAGGAACTTCATGGAAGTGCATCCGCCAATTCTCTGGGCCCTGTCAGAACCTGCTCTCTGTTACTCATTGCTCTCCTCCACCCCAGCAATGTATTTGGTGCTTGTGTCCCAGACCGGGTGATCATCAATAGCTGTGCCTCGTCCAAAGTCTCGATTTCAATTAGCTACCCCCACCCCTTAGCACAGAATGAGATGGTTGGATGGCCTCACCGACTCAATGGACATGAATTTGAGCAAACTCTGGGAGAGGGTGAAGAACAGGGAGGCCTGACATGCTGCAGTCCATGGGGTTGCAAAGAGTTGCACATGACTTAGTGACTGCAAAACAACAGCAAACCCTGAACCAGCATTTCTTGTCTTCCCACCTAACTTACTCTAGCTTGCCAACTTGAGCCTTTCCTCAAACCCATGGGGCTCCCCGTCCATGCGCTCAGTGTTGGCTCCTCCCACAGTCATCACTTTCCTTCTCATCCCATTAGGTCTCATGTTCTTTCACATGCTCCTAGCTCCTGTTATGTTTGCCTATGGACTTTCAACCCTGTTCAAATTTAAGCCTTCAGCTGCTTCCTTCTTATAACTTTGTAGGTGAGCACAGCTAGAGAAAAATCATCCAGACATAATCACCAGTTTGTGATCACAAATCCCAAGGGTTCTTGACTTTGCCACGCAGTCCCACTCCATGGCCCTAATCAGTTTTCTGTGTCCTTCACTCCCACCCCCAACCCCAACCCCAATCTTTGGGAAAAGGATTATACCTCTTCAAAATTCCCAAACCCCTTCCTCTTATTCTTTTTTAAAGGCAAACACATTCACAATAGCAGTAGACAAAACACAATTCAAAGATAAGATTATTCATAATTCCAGGACTGTAATAGCTTCTGCTGCTAAGTCGCTTCAGTCATGTCCAACTCTGTGCGACCCCATAGACAGCAGCCTACCAGGCTCCCCCGTCCCTGGGATTCTCCAGGCAAGAACACTGGAGTGGATTGCCATTTCCTTCTCCAATGCATGAGAGTGAAAAGTGAAAGTGACAGCTGAACATTGTGCAAAGTGTGGGTCCCTTCCAGACGTGGGATCTGTGTGACTAAGTGGCTGCTGGCCCGTGAGCCAGCTGATTGGGAAGGAGGTGAGGGGAGCCATGCTGCACTACAGGGGTCGGCAGTGCCGGTCCCATCTGTCCGTTTGTGTCCCACAAGTTGGAACACAGTTCAATTTCCTTGAACCCAGTTAAACATGCTTACAGATAATATTATCCAGTTGTAACAAAATGAATCATCACAGACAGTTGGCAACTTAAGATTATACTGATAATGCAGGCCTGTGAAGAGAGGGGCAGAAAACAGCAGAGTTGATACCAGAAACACCACCTAATGAGACTTCATAACAGATCATCAACATTTCAAAAATAATAGAACTATATTAAATATAGATTTGTATCAACAATTAAATGATGCTTTAAGTATATTTTGAGCCTTTACAAATTAGATAATGATAATGCAGTATGTATGTTCAATTCAGTTCAGCCACTCAGTCACGTCTGACTCTTTATGACCCCATGGATTGCAGCACGCCAGGCCTCCCTGTCCATCACCAACTCCCGGAGTTTACTTAAACTCATGTCCATTGAGTCAGTGATGCCATCCAGCCATCTCATCCTCTGTCATCTCCTTCTCCTTCTGCCCTCAACATTTCCCAGCATCAGGGTCTTTTCAAATGAGTCAGTTCTTTGCATCAGGTGGCCAAATTATTGGAGTTTCAGCTTCAGCATCAGTCCTTCCAGTGAATATTCAGGACTGAGTATGTATGTATCTATACTGGAATTGTATGCCTATTTTTTTATTAATAGGGATATTTAATCTCTTATTCCATTAGTATCTATAACTAAATGGAATTATAAATGGGATAGAGACCGGGTCATAGCATACCTTAGAGAGCTGGAATTCTTGCAAGCCAACTAATTTAGTTAATAACCTCCATAATAAAACATTGTACTTAATACATATTAAGGACTAAAAGAGAACTGTGGACACATGTGAATAAACTATTCATTTGCTAAGAAACTTCCCTTTGAAACATCTTTACCCAGTAACCATCTTGTTTACCCTTGCTGCTGCTGCTGCTAAGTCGCTTCAGTCGTGTCCGACTCTGTGTGACCCCATAGACAGCAGCCCACCAGGCTCTGCCGTCCCCAGGATTCTCCAGGCAAGAACACTGGAGTGGGTTGCCATTGCCTTCTCCATTGTGTGAAAGTGAAAGTGAAGTCGCTCAGTCACGTCCGACTCATAGCGACCCCATGGACTGCAGCTCACCAGGCTCCTCCATCCATGGGATTTTCCAGGCAAGAGTACTGGAGTGGCTTGCCATTGCTTTCTCCGTGTTTACCCTTAAACACCTTAATTAATAGGAAAACTTACTACCTCTGAAGACAACCTCATTATTAAAATGTTGACACACTGCATTCTTCCCCTCCTCCCTAGTACATACACACATAGAAAAAAGGAGGAAAAGAATACTCTGAGTGGACATACAGTGTATAATATGCACACCTATATTT